>CM028136.1:155857500-158555000 GCA_016271365.2 Neoceratodus forsteri
AGAGAGATTGTTCATGAGAAGAGTTCCAGAGGAGTACAGGAGGAACTATCGAGATGGGAGTAGATGGCCCAGAACACTGCCAAGGAGCATTAGCAGTGTGATCCAAGCTGGAATAGCATTGGTCTCATCTTCCAATTGGACAATGCTGTGTGGTGAGCCCCAGAGGCTGGAGACTTCCTGGACTTGGCTTTAAGGGTTGGTGCCGGGAGGTGCCTCTATTTGACTGGCAGGCGGGTTGGTTTTGTCCTGGTGCCACCTAATCCACACAGAAAACCCAGTATAGGTCCACCAGATGGTGAACAAAATAGTTGGGGTTCCTCCTAGATAGCCCAGGGGACCAGCCATTGGGCCAGTCTAGTCCTGGGCATCGTAGTGTCGGCCTCAGAATGCTGGAATGACCACCAACTTGGTTGGGCAGGGGAGCTTCTTGGGTACTGCCCTTAGTTGGTGCCTTTCTTTTGATTATTTGCTGTTTATGAAGAAATTACATCTAATGAAATGTGGAAAGACTCTTTTTTTTATCATGTAACATTTTATTAATTTTCAAGCTTAGCACAGCATTGATATAGTACACATAACAGTACCATCTATATCAACATTAAACAGGTCCAATTACATTCAGACATTAGCTTCCATCAGGCTATACATCATGTATCAATATACCTGACTTGGGAAAGAAACAACTTATCTTAATACATCTGGAATTACATAATACATTCCAAAACCATCTATACCTTGCATTGTCTGTCTACATCATACTGTAAGCAGCCATAGATGCACCTTTAGAGTGATAAGTAAAAAAAAAAAAAAAACAGCTAGGTAAAATAAACTAGACAGGCCTATTATAGGTGGAAAAAGCAGCCAAATCAAGAAAAGAAAAAATATCTGGGGAGTAGCAGGTGAAAGTGGGAGATAGTGAGGAAACACAGCTCACAGTGGTGGGAAACAAAAGCATGAGCTCCCTTCGGAGGGGGGGAGACCCTATCTGTTATCCTAGCCCATATTTAGCCAACAGGAGGATTTTGCAATGGGGGGGTGCAACCATACAGATATGTGAATGCAAATATGCATCCCATTTAAGGTGGTAATCAACCAATTTACCCTTGGCTGCTGCTGTGAGTCTCTCAAAGACAGTCAGTCTAGCTATAGCCGCACGCCAGTGTGAAATTGTAGGGGGTGAGGGGTTCCTCCATTTTAACAGGAGAGCTCTTTTCTCCTCCATGACTACAGCCAGTACCCGCGCTTTGCTGTAGCAGGAGAGAGTGGCCAGAGGGGAGACATCCCCCCAGTAGCAGGGGGTAGTGCTGAAGAGTGATTTGTGTGCCTACTATGGTGGAGCAATCCTTCAGGTCTTGCATCCAGAAAGTATGTATTGCTGAGCAAGACCAGAGTATGTGAACTAGATGGGCTGGGGAAGACTGACATCTCCAACATGTATCTTGCGGAATGAGCTGACAGCTGAAAAGGACTGCAGGGGTCCTATGCCATCTGAGTAACATCTTAAGTTGCAATAGCTGGCTCTTTGAGTCCTCATATGCTGTATGTGCCTCCCTAAGACAACCTGACCACTGCTGGAGAGATATCGGAGGGGGAAGGTCTTGGTCCCACGCTGTTTTGCTAGGTAGTGAGGTGTCTGGCTAAGTGTCTCTAAGTGTTCTATACAGAGTGCCTATAAGGCCCCTACCACCACTGGGTAGGTGAAGATTGTCTATGCAGCTCCATTTGGACTGGAATATGGCAGACTTGAGAAGGGGGGTAAGGGCACTCTTCAATTGGAGAAATTTCCAAAAATCTTGGGATGGCAGGTCGTATTTGCCCCTGAGCTGTTCAGAGGACATCAGCACATATGTGTTTGGGAGGAGAAGGTCTGCAACTGTGTTGATGTGCTTAGAGGCCCAGAGATTCCAAAAAATCATCTTGTGGTCCACCATGATAAGAGGATTATTCCAAATCAGGGCATAGTGAAGAGGGGGAAGATACTCCGCTTTTGGAACTTTAGCTAGGGCCATTGCCCTACACCAGGACCTGCATGTCTCTTTCATAAGAGGCATCAGATGCTGCCCTAGGGATTGCTTACCAGCCAATAAAGAGTAATGGGGAAATCTGGGTGACTGGTTGGCTTCTAGCTGATCCCACAGGGGGAAGAGTGGGGGGCAAACCATGCCACCACCTGGGCCACCCGAAAGACAAATATCCTATGAACCAGGGGAGGTTCAAACACCCTCTGGTCCAATGAGCACACAATTTTGCATGTCCCCATCTAGGGGCCTTGCCCTCCCAGAGGAACAGTGCCACCAGCGTATCCAAGGCCTGAAATGGTTTCTGAGTAAGAGAAATAGGCAAGTTTGCAAGCAAATGTGAAACCCTGGAGAAAATAAACATTCAAATAGCTTTGACTTTCCCCTTTCAAGATGAAGCGTAATTTCCTCCACCGTTGTATTTCAGCCACTAACAATGCCAAAAGGGGGGTAAGTTAACTGGATCTAAGTTCTTCCAAGCTGATGTAATAGTAATACCCAGATAGGGGAAACCTTGTGGGGCCCAGGTGATATCTGTGCCAATCAGACAATGCCTACTGCGTTTCTTATTTAGTGGGGAGAGTGTGGTTTTCTTTTGGGTTACCCGGAGTCCTGACAGAGAAGCAAACTCTTGCAGGATGGGCAGAACCAGGGGAACAGAAACTTGCGGATAAGAAAGCGTAAGCAGCATGTCGTCTGCATAAGCATTGACTAGGTATGAAGAACCACCTATTGTAATACCAGTGAAACTCGAGGTAGTGGTAAGTTTCCTTATCAGTGGGTCAAGGGCCACCAGGAAGAGTAAAGGGGAGAGGGGGCAGTCCTGCCTGGTGCCTCTGTACAGGGTAAAAGGGGGGGAGGTATCGTTATTAGTAAGAATTCAGGCTGTAGGTAGGTTGTACAGAGTCAATACCCAGGAGCAAAAGTAAGGTCCAAAACCATACAACCGGAGAACCTGATGGAGGTATGCCCACTCCAGAGAGTCGAATGCTTTTCAAAGTCAATTACCAAGGTAGCCATGGGAGTGTCGGACTGTAGCACTAACCATTTAAGGTTGAGAATGAGCCGTAGGTTATCCGCACTGGATTTACCCGCAAAACACCCTGTCTGTGAGGGGTGAATCAGCCCTGCTAGAAGTGGGGACAGACTGGCCACCAGCACTTTGGCCAATACCTTAGTATCCACTGGGAGGAGTGATATGGGCCTATAATTCATGCAGAGTAGCTCATCTGATGCTTTTTTTGGAATCAATGTGATAAGGGCCTCTCGCATGGTAGAGGGGAGTGAGGTGCCTTTTTGAGCTTCCTGGAGGGCATTTAAAAGGGGGGTAGTGATCTCATCCTGTAACAGTTGATATAACTCAACAGACATCCGTCCGGTCCCGAGGCCTTCCCTTTGGCCATATGTGAAAAGGCCAGACATAGCTCATCTTGGGTAATTGGGGCATCCAGAGTATGGGCCTGTTTGTCAGAGAGCACCAGCAGGTGGGCTCCTTGGCAGAAACTTTGTAGGCACCGAGCTATCTCATCACCGGACAGGGTGGTTTGGGACTGATAGAGTTCTTGATAAAATTGATACATGGTTTCATTAATAGCTTTGGGCGTAGTCGCTACCTTCCCCTGTTTGGTCTTTAAAGCCAAGATCCTAGAAAACGCCTGCTGCTTTCAGAGGTAATAGGCTAGGAGCTTCCCCCCTTGCCCCTCCCTCCCAGGAACGGTGTTTAGCTCGAGTTAATTGCCACACCACTTTCCTATTTAGCAGTATATTGATTTTATATTTTAGACCGGTAATATCAGCTTGGAAGGAGAAGTTAAGTGAGTTAGCAGTGGATAACTTGAAATGCCTTTCCAGACTTGCATGTTCAGTTTGCAATGCGGATATCTGTTGCCCCCACTGCTTGTTCTTAGCCGTCGAGTAGGAGATTATCCTCCCCCTTATAAATGCCTTGATAGCCTCCCACACTGTCGTTGCACTGGTTTCCCCTGGGGTACTAAGGGTGAAGTAGGTACAGGATTCTTCCTTTAAAAAAATCATGAAATGCTATGTCTTGCAGCAGGAGTGGGTTGCACCTCCATCTTGTTGAGGGCGGTCACTGTCCCAGGGGCAAAAAAGTGATTGTCACTGGGGCATGGTCCAATATCAGTATGCTGACATTGGAGGTATCCACCACCCCTGAAAGAGCAACATGGTTGGCCAGCCAAAAATCAAGCCTGCTATATGTTCTGTGTACATTCGAGAAAAATGTATAGTCCCGCCAGTCGGGTGGCGAAGTCTCCATGGGTCCCCAAATCCCCATTCAGATATTAGAGTGTTTAGGGATTCTAAAACTCTCGGATGAGACTGCGGTGTGGGGAGAGATTTATCTAGAAATATATCTCTCACCAGGTTGTGGTCCCCACCCAACAAAATTGGAATGTCGAGTTCCTCAGCTGAAAGTTCTGCCAATGCCTGGCTCAGGTCAGGGTAGACGTCCCCCATATCTGAGTTAAAGCCATAGACATTAGCTATTATGGCTTTGCCACCTGGGTATGACAACTTGGCTATCACCCATCTACCCTGTATATCCCTACATTGTCTCCACAATCCAGGGGCCCGATATCTGTAGCAGGATGACGACACCTTTGGATTTCGTGGAGGCACAACTGGCTATCACTGTACCCACCCAAAGCTTCTTTAGCGACTGGACTGGGCAGGTGGTAAGGTGCATCTCCTGGAGTAGAACAATGTCTGCCTTCATAGAGTTTAAAAATTGCAGCACTTTGGTGTGTTTTAATGGATGGTTCAGCCCATGCACATTCCAAGAGACGCACTTCCATCCACGCGGTCCAGTTGCGGCCTGAGTCATTCTTTTGTACACCACCAAATATGTATTAGCAAAACCAGGTACTCACCAGTCCGGTGGTAGCAGTGGAGACAGGTGAGTGAGAAGGAGAAGAGGAAGAGAAAGGGGGGAAGTACCTGGGTAATGGCTTATATTGGAAATACTTGCCACCAGCAGTCCCAGGAGGTAGAAGTTAAGAGAGAAGGAGTAATAACTAAAAGAAGGTGCTCTGCCTATGGATTGCAAGGAAGATCTAAATAACACAGAGAGAAAAAAGATAATGTTTTAGCTATAAAGCTAGATTAACCATACAGGTAACAAGAACAATTGTCCAACAACAATACCAGAATCACACAGTGTTATCTTGCTATACACAACGTAACTCAGTTATGGTGCTGAAGTAAACGTGTGCGAGGGATGATTAGTACACCCAGCAGCCACACTGCTTCAGACACCAATATATAAAGGGAGAAGGTCGCGCCAGATATGGGTGATCTGACCCAGCCCACCTCCATTGAATTAGAGCTGAGACCTTCCTCCTAGAGTGGGGGTATTCCCAATTCTCCTGATCAGACTGAAATAGAAACAACATCCTCGTCTGTTGGATGCCAGGATGTATTCATCTGGTCGTGGCATGAGATATGATGGGGGGATCTAGCGGCTTCCCAGTTACCATTGCCTATCAGGGTATCAAGAGTCTGGTTCAGGATAGGCAGGGGCTAGATGGGGGGGGGGAGGGGGAAGTGGAGGGAAGGGGAGCATTGAAAGTGTCAAGGCAGAATGCCTGCAAGGGATGCAGGGCCATCTTGCAGCAGCACTAAGACGGCATTTATAAAAGGTGATTGCCCCCATGCCGCCTTCATTGGACAGGGAGAGGCATAACTGGAACTAACAATACAGGGCAGTACTATGTAGCAGAGGTCTGCAGTTACCCCGAAGGATAGTCGCATGTGCACTATCGTGGGGAACAGGGCTCTCAGGGACAAGGATTGGGTCCCTTCTTAGACAACAGCAGAGAGGGAGGAAAATGGAGGCAAAGAAACCTCCAGCCTTGCCCTCGTCCCTTAGGGGTTATGGCGGTCCAGACCAGCCATAAAAGAAAATAGTTGTATCTATCCAGGTCTCCAAGCATCACACATTTTTAAGCAGCTCTCCCTTGCATGGTGTCGCCAGACCTTCAGCAAAGGTTTTAAGTCCTGGTTTGAGCAGGTCTTCGGTCGCTGCTTCATCATCTTCAACTTCTTCCATGGCTTCAGCCCAGTCCTACAGGACTGGATCTTCCAGGTGTCCCCCCAACCGGTTCTCCGCAGGGTCCAGGCACTTTCCGGCATCCAGGACTGATCTGTCCGCTCTGGGAAGTTTTTCCGGGGGGGGGGGGGACACAGCAGGGTTGTCTGGGGCTGAGGAATGGAGGTTTCTAGCCTGCTGACACTGCTTCATAGGGCAGGAGGAATCAGGGGAATCCACTGCTTTGGCTGTTTCACCCTCGCACGGTGTACCAAGCTTAAGCTGGGTGGTCTCTTCTGTTACTGGGGCCCAAAGCTGTCATTGTGTGTGGGGTTCCTTATTATAGAGATCTGTCCATCTGTGATCAGGGTCCCTGTGAGCAGCATTACTTTTGCCATCAGTTCCACACTCTATGCGGTCTCATGGTTCCCAGAGGCATCTGGGGGATGTAGTCCCTCATAGTAGGCCAAGCCAATGGCTCCGGATCCAGGATTCAGTGTGCCAAGGGGATTCAGCTAGAAAGGACTGGCCATTCTTTGATATATATACAGGGAGGTAAGATTCTTGAATCTGTATTGTATGGCATTTGCACTCAGAACTTTCTTCAGCTGACTATAGGCCTTACGTTTAGCTGCAACGTCTTGGAAAAAATCCCTATAGAATGAGATAGTGTGGCCCTTCCAGGTCAGCTCCCCAGCTTCCCTCGTAGCCCTGAGTATTTTCTCTTTCATGAAGAAGTGCAATATGTGGGCTATTATGGTCCGGGGATTCTTACTACTGTTTGGCCTACCAGGGACGCATGCTCCACCCCTATAGGCCCTTTCCAGCATTCACCGAGGAGCTGAGGGATCCAATCATTCAGGAATCTCTCCATGTTTGGGCCTTCTGTCCTCTCAGGCACCCCAAGGATCCTGATGTTATTTCGTCTGCTTGTTTTCCTGATCCTCCATTCTGTGTCACAACTGAGCCGACTTTGCTTCATGGTCCCTTAGCCTGAGAAGGGTGTTCAGATGTTGGGTTTCTAGCTCCTCCACACGCTGCTCAAGGACGTTCTGCTGGTCTTCCAGACAGCGAACATCAGCAACATTACCAGCAAGGGATGCACCGATTCTGTCCACTCTGCTGAGTAGTGCCTCCAACATCTTGGTAATGTTCGCCAGGGCATCCCCCACTTGTAGGCATTCTGCTGCACTAAGGGCCGGTCCGGACTCCGTGCCCTCACTGGGGCTGCAGGCTTGCTCCATCTATTTGGCTCGACCTCCCAAATTACAGGCAGCTGTAGTATTGTTGAATAAAACTCTGGCCTAAAACTAGTCCCGTTAGGGCACCAACTGCCCGCATAGTGCTTCTTGACAGAGAGAAGGGGGGGGAGGAAGAGGTAACTAAGAGCCGCTGATCCGCCAGTGACCGCGCTTAGGCATCACATCGAGTATCCTGTACCGAGACCACGCTCTGTGCACTTTATGCCGATCACCGAAGCGTGGCCATCCTCCGGCAGAAAAACCTCAGTAGTGAGTACCGGAAGTGAGTCAGGAAGTGCCCTGTCAACACGAAAAAATTTTCAGCCCAGCATGGCGGTCGAATATGGGCAGATTTTCCCCAGACTGGGACAGAGTGAGCAAGTCAAGCAGCCATCTTGTCCGGGTCCAAGCCACGCCCCTCGAAAGACTCTTTTTTCGGTCAGCTGAGAACAAGACTCTCTCAAGGGATATCCTTTGACTTATAAACTGGTCAGATTTTTTCTTTCTTCTGGACTCCTCTGCAATTATGATTAGGCAGAGAGACCACCTACGGACTTTTATTACATTTAAACTCTGTAGACTTTGTGAAGCCTACACATGAGAGGTTGGACTTGATAGAGTTCTGGTTCATCTTCTTTAGAGGTGAGAGGCACTGAAAGCTCTACAGGCTCATAAATTGACCTTGAGAGTTTTAGTGCCTAGCTCTCTTAATTTGTATGTGTTCATGCTGCTACAATACTGTCTTATGTTTACCTTGCTGCTGATTTTCACTGTTTAATTTTGTAGTACTGCTTGGGTGAGGGTTTGGCTGGCTGAGGGGGAGGTTTATTATTGGGATTATTGGGGGTTGTGTGTGTGTATGAGTGAGTGAGTGAGTGAGTGAGTGAGTGAGTGAGTGAGTGAATTGGTTGGAGTATGTGTATTATTTTTGGTTTTGTGGTGACTGTGTACTACTGCTGATTGAGATGTGTTGGGATAATGTCAAGACAGTCAGGTGCTATTCCCCATCCAGTCTCAGGGACCTCCACCCTTTTAACTGTTCCCCAATACCAGTGGAAGCATGTAGGAGGTGTTGTACTTTGGGGATATTTAGGAGGAGAAAGATGGGGGGAGCTGGGCTTGGTGGGGGAATGGAGAGGGGGCGGATTGAGGTAGTTGAGACAAGAAGATGCCCTGGGGAAAAATTGGAATGGGACAGGGGTTCTCTCTGCCTTGTTCCCATACCCAAGGACTCTGTTTTATGCAGGCAAGTGGTGCTGTCTCCCTCAGTGACTCATCCTACTAGGGCAGTGTTATGCAATGCCTGGTACATTAAGAATAAGACTCCTATAATAGCAGATCTTGTTGTGACATTGGACCTGGCTTACATCACCAAGACCTGGCTGGACAAAAATGCAAGCCCATTTTTGCCCTCAGTTGCTCCAGCTGGATACTTGGTGATACATTGCATGAGGATAGATCACAGGGGTTGGGGGTAGCTATTTGTTTTCATTTGGAATTGGGCCTTATGGAGATACCAGTTGGGTCCCAAGATCCTTTGAATGTATCATGGCTGCAGGTGTGGGGTGCACAATACTGCCCATCTACCATCCTCCTGGTGATGGGAAAGAATTCCTGCAGGAAATGACAGACTTCATTGTCGACATAGTGCTGGGGTCCCCCAGATGGTTAATTCTGGGGGATTTCAATGCCTGGGCCAACGATGAACTCTCAAATTTTGGAAGGGACTTCCTCCAACTTATGACATTGTTGGGCCTCACACAGGTGGTTTCTTCTGCAACCCACATTAATGGTCATTCACTGGACCTGGTGTTCCTCCTGGGGATGGAAATTTTTGACTTGGTGGTGGAACCAGCTGGTTGGTTTGACCATCACTCCATAAGGTTCAATTTCACGACTCCCCCTAATAGGCAAGCCCCTACAGAAATGGTCCGGTGCCACCCTTTAAGGGGTGTGACCCCGAAGGGCCTGATTGTGGTATTGAACCTATCAAGTTTACTGAGCGAATTCATGGATCCAGGGAATCTGGTACTCACCTATTACAGGGCGGTGGCTGAAGCCATGGACTCCATTGCTCCTGTTTGTGTTCAAACATTCACTCTTCATTCAAGGTCCACATGATTTGATGGGACCTTGAAGGAACTGAGGAGAGTGGGTCAAAGGTTAGAGAGAGCCTGGTGGAAATCAGGCCTGGAGGTCTACAGACTTAGACTAATAAACCACTATTCTATTAATTGACAATCTCTTGTAAGAAGGCAGATTTCTGTCCAGGGAGATTGCTATTGTACAAAACTGACCAGCTCAGCTCTTCCAGACTGTGGACAGATTGTGCAATCCAGTCTGTCTTTAGCCTGGTGGAGCCTTTTTATAAGAAAGGTGTGATGAGTTTGCTCATTTTTTTGCGGATAATGTTGCCAACATCAGGTCCAGGATCTGCATGGCTCCCTCTAATGGGTCTTGTGGAGGTTAACAGGAGGTTGAAACTGCCCAGTTTGCTTGGTCTGACTTTGATCAGCTGGACATCATGGACATAGTGAGGATTATCCAGACTCTGGCTGATCAGCTGTAGTTTGGACCCAGCCCAACGTGTTTCCTTATGGGGTGTGTTGATGAAATTGGCCCGGTCCTGGCTAAGATAGTATGGAGATCATTGGAGAGGGGCTCTTTCCTGGCCCCTGAAAGGAGGTGGTTGTACGATAGCTCCTGAAAAAGCCCTCCCATGATCCATACTGTCTAACCAACTACAGACCCATCTCTAACCTGCCTTTTGTAAGCAAGGTTATTGAGAAGGTTGTTGCACTGCAGCTGGAAGGTCACTTATCCACCCACAATGTTTATGATTCTCTTCACTCTGGATTTAGGAAAAGGCATAGCACCCAGATGGCTCTTGTTCAGGTGCTAAATGATCTCCTAACAGCGAGAGATCAGAGGTCTCGCTCTGTCTTGGTCCTCCTTGATCTCTCTGCAGCATATGACACTGTAGACCATGGTATACATTTGAAATGCCAGCGGTTCATCAGTGGATTTTAGGTACAGTCCTCGGATTGTTTTGATCCTTTCTTGAGGGTAGGATGCAGAGAGTGATCTCTTGGGACTTATTCCTCTGACCCTATTCCCCTATCCTGCAGGGTACTGTAGGGCTCTATTTCATCACCCGTGTTGTTTGAAGTGTACATGCTGCCATTAGGAGACATTATTAGATGGCACAATCTGAGTTTTCACTGCTACACAGATGACACTCAGCTGTACATGTCTTTTGTATCTGAATGGGATGATGTCCTTTCGGTGTTTAACAGCTGCCTCTCCGAGGTCCAGGATTGGATGAGTGACAGTAGGTTGTGGTTAAATCCAGCTAAAACAGAGGCATTGGTGGTGGACTCAGATCATCAGGAGGAGGGTTTGTTGGCTGGACAATCCTCTGGACTTTGGCTAGGAGGTGTTCAGCTGATTACCTCAGACCAGGTACATAACCTGGGTGTTATTTTTGAAGACAGTTTGACCCTGAAATCTCAGGTGTCTGCCGTTGTCGTGGCCTCACTCTACTATTTGAGGAATATTGCCCGGGTGAAACACCTGGTTCCTCCTGATGATCTTCCAACACTGATTCATGCCCTCGTAACCTCCCACTTTGACTACTGCAATGCCCTTTACCTAGAGCTACTGGGGGTTAATATCTGCCACTTGCAGGTAATGCAGAATGTGGCTGCCAGGCTGTTGCCTGGTACTTCCAGGGCCAGTCATATTATGTCAGTGCTCCGAGGACTGCACTGGCTGCCAGTCCAGTGGTGGATTACCTTCAAGGTCAGTCTTCTTACCTATAAAACTCTACATGAACAAGGACACCCCCTACTTGCAAGATCTTCTAGGTCCCTACTGCCCTTTCTGCCATCTCTGCTCCACTGATGAGGGATTGCTAGAGATTCTCAGGGTGCAACTGAAGGCACCCGGGGCTCAAGCTTTCACATTTGCAGCCCCTACCCTGTGGAATTCTCTACCTCATCAGATAAGAGAGTGCCTGACCATCCAGAGTTTTAGAGCAGCTCTTAAAACCCTATCATTTTAGCCTGGCATTTCCTGAAGATTTAAGCTGATTGATATAATTTTAATATGGAAAACCCCTGGGAATCCCAATGCATTGATGATAATTTTAATGGATTGTCAACAATTTATGTTTTAATTTATCATATGCTTGTGTGATTGATGTACAAGGGCCTTGATCACTGGAAAGGTGCTTTTTATAAATAAACTTGAAATGAAATGAAAATTAGGGTTCACAACCCCAAAACACACCCCGCATGCCTGCTCCTGCATCCTACATTTGCAACACTACCTTGCCACCAATGCCTGTTTCTTGCATCAGTTAGGGTTGTTCCACAGTGACAAAAGTGAGGAAATTTGGTGTTAGGTTGCCACCTTTGCACCACACGCCATCTACTCCCACTGACAGCATTGGGGTGTGCGTTGATCGACGGTCCCAACTCTCACCCCATTCTATGTGTAAATAAGCTGACATGGTGCAGTATAGGAGAATTGGGTGAGAGTTAGGACCAGTAACCCCAACGCACACCCCAATGCCTGTTGGTGGGGGGGGTGGGGCAAGGGGTAGCAACCCTAACACTGAATTTCCTCACTTTTTCCACTGTGGAATGACCCTAACTGATGCATTTAACAGAGTTTTTGCCATGAATTTCCCTTCTTTTTTGGAATGTATTATATAAATAGTGAATGGAATGTGGTTGTCCGAACACGGGGCCCTAGGTGAATTTTTGTCACTTCGCTGTGCAAAAACTGTATGACCGACTGAAATGAAACTTGGTAAATAAAGACATGTACCATAGTACACTGTATATGAAGAATTGTGTGAACATCCGTTCAACAGTCACACGGTGCCACGAGCAAACATCTGTGCATGCACAATCCAGCAACTGTAAGTGCCAGCAACCCCAAATTCATCACAGTTAAAAATGTATTATAAATCTTTCTGCAATCCAAATGCCAGGCAAATTGAACAAAGTGCAAAAGTTATTGAAGCAGAATGAACCAAATTTTCATTTGTTGGAGTGGCATAATTCCACACATGTTAATGTTTTACACACCAAACCACTGCAAGGCACCTCCGCACCACTAGGGCTACCCACAGTATAAATTTCAAGTCAGTAGCACTTTGCAGAATGCTATGCACAAAATGGTAACTGTGTCATGCTGTATCTCAGCAGCAAATTAGTTTTTCAATATGTAAACAGCATTATTCACATCCCCAGGACATCCACTCAACACCCTTCATATTTCATGTGAAAAGACCACACCGTTCCACAGATATTCAATTTTTACATTTCTGTACCTTTAAGAAATCTTCCACCACATAATGGCGGAAATCGAGGCAGAAAATGCACTGAAATGGCAGACCTGGTGGCCAAAAAATCAGTAACTGTGAAGCAGGCTAACTTCAATTGGCAATAACTCTGGACCAGAACAACATTTTTTCACCAAACAAAAACTGGCATGCTCCTTGAGCAAAGGTCTTTCTACATGCCAGTTTCAGACCAATCAACCACACACTGACTGGGCTATCTGTTACAAAAGAGAGTGCAGAAAAATAGCAAAAACATAATGTTTTGCACTGTACTACACAAATGTAAAAACACAAACGGTAACATTGACGCAAACAGTGATGGAAACAGTGAGATAAAAGAAAACAGTAATGCTACCAGTAATGCAAATGCAAGCACAAACAGTAACGCACATGGTGATGCAAACGGAAATGATAATGCAAACGGTAAGAGAAACGCAAGCACAAACATAAATGAAAACAGAAATGGTAACACAAACAGTAATGCAAACACTAACGGCAGCAGAAACACAAACGATAATGAAAACGGTAATGCAAATGATAACAGCAACAGAAACGCAAATGGTAATGAAAATGGTAACAAAAATGCAAACGTTAACACAAACTCAAACAGAAACACAAACGGTAATGGCAATGGCGACGCAGAAGGAAACAGTAACACACTCGACAATGGAAACACTACCTAAAATGTAATGCTTAGGCCAACGCAAACAGTATCGAACATGCAACTGGTAATGGTAATGCAATTGGAAATGCAAACGGTTATGGTAACACCAACGATGACACCAAGGGAAACACAAATGCAAACGGAAACACAAACACAAGCATGTACGCAAACACAAATGGTACTGCATACGGTGATGCAAAAGTAAATGCAAACATAAAACAGTAATGGAAATGCAAATGGAAACAGTAACACAAATGCAAATGCAAAGGATAATGCACACGGTGATGTAAACGGAAGCACTAACACAAACAGTTATGGAAACACAAATGGTAACAGCACAGTAACGCAGATGCAAGAGCAAATGCAAATGCAAAGGGTAATGTACACGGTGATGCAAAAGTAAACGCAAACAAAAATGGTAACGGAAATGCAAAAGGTAACAGTAATGGAAACGCAAGCTCAAATGCAAAGGTTAACACACATGGTGATGTAAAGGGAAACGCTAATGCAAACGGTAAAGGAAACGCAAACAGAAACGCTAACGGTAACAGTAACGCAAATGCACACCCTTTTTTCCCCAAAAAAGGTGCATTCAAAAGCACAGTGAATACAAAGAATGTATGCATACTAATGGCCCTCAGAGCAGAAAATCAGCACTCGGAATCCTAAATTCCATGTATCTCAAGAACCACACGATATAGAAAAAAATTTAAAATCTCATATTGTTTACAACTTTCCAAGCTAGTTTTGCACTTAGGCCCCTAGTGGGGAACTAAGCATTCTATCAATGAAAAGTCCATATCTCGAACCGTTTTCGAGATACAGGCCCAGAAAGGTGCAGCGGACACCGTAATTTTAGCCTATGGGAAAAATCATCAGCTTTGGAGTGCTGTAACTTTGCAGCCCTCTAATATTTTGTCACCAAACCACCAAAAGGCACATCTGTGGGATCTTGACTTTCTGCCCTTCAAACTGCAGCCCAAAATAACAAACTGTTCTTTTGCAGCAGGGTGACAAAGATTCCCTATAGTTCTGGCCATAGTGTAGCAAAGTAGTATCGCAAATCACAACATTTTCACAAATAAAATCATGAAAGTGTTGCATATGCAAAAGTACTTTGTGACACTACTTTTTACAAAAATTAAAAAAACATATTTCTGGGGTGTTTTAACCCCCAAGAAAGACATGCCAGCATCCTCAAGGCTCGACTAGGTGAACACAACAAGAATTATGTCCCTAGATGGTCCCAAATTTAAATGCCAAGTATTTCTGTGACCACCAACTGAAAACAAGATAGCTGATTTGAGACACTACAGGGGTAATTTGTGAAAGTAAAAAGTGCATTTGTGACACTTTCTCCTATTTTGTTAACTTTTCCAATTGACTATAATGGGAAACTTGTTTTTTGAATAACTTTTGAACCATTTAAGATTTTTTCATGAAATCTTTAAAATGCACATCAGGGACCCAGGCTGCATGTTCCCTAAAGGTTTTGGACTGGTCACACAAACCATGCAACCTGTAGGCATGAGCAAAGAATACACAAAAATGTGTAATTTGTGCACTTTATGGTGCTCTGTTGCTCTGCAACTGTACATCCAACCATACCAAAACTAGGCTGGTCCAGAGATCTATAGTACCAGATCGTGCATGCCAAACTTCAGGCAAATCTGCCTTATGATGGCAAAGTTATTAAGCTGCCAAGTTTCAGATTTAACCTTAAATGGGGTACTCAACCCTAACTATAGTGACACTACTGTGCCACTATTATATATATATATATATATATACATTACAGGCAAAAAACTCTGTTTAATGCATCAGTTAGGGTTGTTCCACAGCAACAAAAGTGAGGAAATTCGATGTTAGGGTTGAAAGCCCACCTTGGCCCCCAGCCCACCCCTCCAACCGGGATGCACACTGGGGTCGTGGGCCCTAACTCTCACTCCATCACATGTGTAAAGAAGCAGAGGTATGCAAGAATGGGTTGAGAGTTAGGATTGAAAACCCCAAAGCGCAACCTGATGCCGGTTGGGGGGGTGGGCTGGGGGGTCCATGGGGGTTTTTCAACCCTAACACCAAATTTCCTCACTTTTGTCAGTGTGGAACAACCCTAACGTGATTTCTTTTTACATAGTAACAGGAACTGCAATGCAAACGTAAGTGGCAACGGTTATGCACATGGTAAAGCAAACATAAATGGTAAAGCAAACGTTAATAGAAACACAAGCATTAAGTTACGTCGAAGCAAACAGTAACGCAAATGGAAAAGCAAGTGCATACAAAAACACAACTGGTAATGTGCACAGTGATGGCACCAGTATTGTAAACACAAATGTTAAGTGTTACAGCAACAAGAACGCCAAAGGGAACAGAAACAAAAGCATGAACGGAAGGACGCACGTAAACGTAAACCGTAACACACACGGTCACGTTACTGCAATTGTAAACACAAATGGTAATGGTAACAGCAACAATAATGCCAAAGGAAACAGAAACGCAAAAGGACTTGCAAGCACATATGGAAACGCAAAATGTAATGTGCACAGGCACAGTAACGCATTAGGAAACAGAAATGAAGAAGCAAAACGAAAGACAAATGCAAATGAAAGGGCTGCTGTAAACTCAAATGGGAATGCACACGGTGCCAAAAACCAAAATGAAGCACAAACAGTAGTGGAAACACAAATGGTAACAGTAACACAAAGGCAAGCACAAACTAGAATGCAAAGGGTAAAGCACATGGTGGCATACACAGGAATGATAACGCAAATGGGTACATAAACGCAAGTGGGAAACAGTAACTGTAACATTAACAGAAATGCATACCCTGTTTTTCCCTAACAGCTGCATAAAGAAACAGAGTGTGTACAAAGAATGAATACATAATAACGAGCCTCGGAGCTGAAAATGAGGTGTTGGAATACTAAATTGCTTATATCTCAGTAACCGTAAGACGTAGAAAAAAAAATTTCACATGATTCATGATTTTCCTGGCTACATTTTCACTGAATGCATAGCCCATAGGGTCACACATTGTCATGATGAAAATTCTGTGTCTCTCACCATTTTCGAGATACGAGCCCCGAAAGGCGTGTGGCGGACACCACCATGTTAGCCTATGGGAAAAAATTGTCAAATTCAGAGTATCGTAAATTGGCATCCACGCAATATTTTTTCACCAAACCATGAAAAGCCACATCTGTGAGATGTTGGCTGCTTTCCCTCCAAATTTCAGCCCAAAAGACCAAACCATTCTTTTGCATCAGGGTGGCAAAGAATTCCTGTCATTTTGGTCATAGTCTGGCAAAGTACTTTCGCAATTTGCGACACCTTTCGCAAACATTTGCAAAAGTGTCACAAGTGTGGCACTACTTTGCGACACTACTGTTTCCAGAAATTTGAATAACATATTTCTGGGGTGTTTAACTCCAAAATAAAGACATGGCTAGCATCCTCAGGATCCGACTAGGTGAACACAGAAATAGTTGTGTCCCTAGAGGGTCCCAATTTTAAATGCCAAGCATTTTTCTGATCAGTAACTGAAAAAAAAAATGGTAGATTTGCAACACTACTAGGGCCATCTGCGACACTAAAAAGTGCATTTGCGACACTTTCGAACTTTTTGTTAACTTTTCACATTGACTTACAATGGGAACTTGTTTTTTGAATAACTTTTGAACCGTTCAATATTTTTTTCATGAAATCTTCAAAATGCACATTGGGGACTATGGCTGCATGTTCCCTGAAGTTTTCGGACTGGTCGCACAGACCGTGTGACCTGCAGGTGAGAACAAAGAATTCACAAAAATGCATAATTTCTCTTTCGGTTGTCGCTTAATAACTCCTCAGCCGTATATGCAACTGGTACAAAAGTTGGCAGATCCCAAAATCTACTAAGCCCAACCATGCCTGCCACATTTCAGGCAAATCCAATGAATGGTGGTAAAGTTATTAAGGTGCAAAATTTCACCCTAACTATGGTAGCACTACCGTGCTACCATAATATATATCTATATCTATATATATCTATATATATAGATATAGATATATATATATATACATATATATATAGATATATATATATATATATATATACACTATGCAGAAAACTGTGTTAATGCATCATTTAGTGTTAAACCACAAAAAGTCAGGAAATGAAAACTCTTTAGGTTGCTCCCCCCCAGACCCGCCAATCATCCCAAGATTGACAGATTATGGGGTGTGTCATAGGGGTTGTGAGGCCTAATGTCACCCCATTCCATGTGTAGTCATATTGGCAAGAGATAGCGAAAAAGAATGTGGTGACCTTTAGGCCACACAACCCCAATGACACATCCCATCATCTGTCAGTCTTGGGATGATTGGTGGGTCGGGGGGAGGGGCAACGCTAAAGATTTTTCATTTCCTGATTTATTGTGGTTTAACCCTAAATAATGCATTAACACAGTTTTTTGTATAGAATTTCCTTACTTTTTAAGAAAGAATAGAAAAGTAGAAAGTTGCACAAGTTGGTGGGTGCCCCCGTGCTCCCACCAACTTGCAAGTGTCAGGCCACATTACATAATGGGCCTGATTCTCTAAGGTTGACGAAAGTCATCACAAACATGACTTGCACCAATAGCAACTGCGACATTGACCCTGCGCCCTATTCTAGAAGGTGCATGGTCTCCACGCCTAAGTCCTGTGACTTGCAACATGTGGCCAGGTACACCAAACAGAGGGCACACCTGGTGAGCATGTCGCAAGCCGCAACAGGTACAATGCAAGTTGCAAGTGCCCCCCCATGTCCAGCAAGCCACATTAGGTGTGCTGCAGGGCTACCTACACCCTCTGCCCCCGAAGCGTACTGTAACTGCCCCACAGGGCTGCCCAGACCCCTGTCCCTGAATCTCACATTACAATATGTCCCATAGGGCAGTGCAGTCAACCCCCACCCATGCCCCTGACCCCGAAGTCACCACCACAAATGCGCCCATTTACCCAGTCTAGCCCTGGTACAGCAGTGCCCCCCCCCCTCCACCCAGCATTCTCCTCTACTTCATCTCCACCCCACAACATTTAGTACAACTCTTGAGAACTCTGTAAATTTTCCTCAAAGCAGTCACTTGACATAATAGAAGTTCCTAATATGCACACACCTGCTAAGCTGTGGAAGTTAGGTGTGTGACCTTGCACAAGGCTGTCCCATAAAACTAGGAAAAGAAGGTGGGCAACATATTTACTGTACCAGTGACACAAAGGGAAGAGGACACAGGAGGAGATTGCACAATAGATAGTACTCATGAAAAGGAGGTAGTGAGGGACTTTACTAGTGGAGAGATTGAGCATGGCGTGGCAGAGGGAGAGATAATACTCAGATAGGTGAGGAGGTAAAGGGGTGATGGCAGACAAACAGGAAGAGGGGGAAGGGTCTCATTTGAGAAGGGCGGGGTGAGGGAGACACAGTGGCAAATGGTGAAAGCACCATATTGAGAGGCCATGGGAATGAGAACATCAGTGGGATAGTGGCGTTAGATCTAAGGAAGTGGGAGAGTAGTATACTGGCATAGGGATAATCCATACTCAAGGGGATCAGATGGGGCAGCAAGGGTGAAAGGCACAGTTGGATATGAGTGGAGTCCCTACCAGAATTAAAGGCAGACAAGACAGAACAGGCAATCCTAAGGTGCACAATGAGGGATAGGAAGAAACCACACATTGTAGTACATGTGGAGTCAAATGAACTAGCAGGGAAATGGTGAAGGTAGCAATAGAGAGAGATGAGGAAGTGTGAGGGTTGTGCGAAGAGAATGGAGAGTCTGTGGCCTTCTCTGAAGTTTGCCCCGTACCTTGCACAAGCTCTATGAGAAAGGGAGGATTAGTGAGTTGTACATGTGGTTGTTTCAATAGTGTCAAACCAAGGGGTATGGAGTTTTGGGTGCTTGGGACAGTCAATTGGGTAAAAACAATCTATTTGCAATTGATAGGCTGCCCATTAGTAGGGAGTGGAAGGAGGTATTAAAGCAAATAGTGGGGATTATATTGCAACAAAGGTGGATAGAAACTATGTATGAAGCATGGCAACTGGACATCAGGTAGGTAGGGATCCGATAAAGTGGAGTCACAGCCTACCCACCAAGCTAGCAGGAATGGACTCGGAGCTGTTGAAAAGGGAGAGAGTACAAGGGAGGAGATAGAGGATGACAAAGGGCAGAGAGATGGATGGAGAGTGGTCTCACTAATTGCGATAAGACTAGGCAATAAATCAGAAGAGCTACAGTCACTTTTGGCAGTGTGGAGGGTGGACATTGCAGCTGTCACAGAAACATGGGCAACTGAGCACCAGGACTGGGATATGGCAATCCCTGGGTACAAATTATGCAGGAACAAACATAAGGAGTGGAGGGGGGGTGGAGTGGCAGGATATGTGAGGGACTTGAAGGGACAGATGAGGTCTGTAAAGTACGGAGGTGGAGGGACATCTGGGGCAAGCACAAACAATAGACAGGGAAGATGTAGGAAGGAATTGAGCAGATCATATTTCACGGAGAGGGTGGTAGCAAAATGAAATGCACTACCAGAATAGGTGGTATCATGTAAATATGTGACCAGCTTCAAAAGGACATGAGGCAGGGAACAGGGGAGTGTGAGGATTGGTGAAGTGGGGGTCAGCATCAGGATAACAAATGGGAGGGAGTGTGGCAGCTGCAAACTACTGCTGCTAGCTCCATGCTCCAGCAGACATATTTGGACTGGGTAGTCTGTTTCTGCTATCACATTCGCTTGTTCATAATTATTTTTCTCACAGAGAGGGTATTGGACACATGGTACAGTCATTGATGCCCAGTGGGATGGGGCAGATGGTATTGAGCGGGGCTGCTTTGGTGATGTGGAGGACAATAACAGCCTATCATATGATGAGCAGGTGGAAATTTGATTACAAAGTAAATGCATTCCACTGGTGTTTCAGATGATCATCAAACACCACAGAGGAAGCGATGTAATATCAAGTATATCATATCATCTCAGATTCAAACACTTACACAACATTTCATGAGCAAGCCTTCTTTTTCACTTACTTCTCATAATTCCAAAAGTACAGTAATTCTTATTTCATTAATTTATTATTATGATAATGAATTGTGGCTGGCATGATATCACAGTTTAATGTGAGAGCAATGTGATTGTCCTATTGAGCATGTGCTATTCACACTACTACAAATGTAATATTAGCAAGCCAGAAGGGATGAGAAAGTAAACTGATGAACTCATTTTCACTCCCTTGACATACATTCATCAGGCCAACGATCTTCAATTTAATACAACAATTATGTCATTATGATTGTGTTGAAATATGTCAATTGAAATTCATTTTGACGAAAATAAGTAAGAAAAACATTTATTTTTCTGTAAGAGCTTATGGCTCAAGTGGATAGCTAACAACCTAGCATGCATAGAGTTGGAGGTCTGATCCCTGAAGAGGGTGTATTTTTGTTCCTTTTCTGACACTTGCAACTCATTTTTTTTATATTTATCATTCTTAAATTTCATAAAAACATAATGTTATTATCACGAAGTATGTTATTATACAGTTTGTGAGTCTGTGTGTGACTTGAAGTATGTGGGGGAAGAGCGTTGTCAACAAGACAGAATCTCTTTAGTCTTTCATAAAATCACAGTTGCACCATGCCAACATCAATCCACAAGCAGCGGCAGCTTTTTGGTCTGTCAGCCCTTTAATATTTGGCTCCACAGATCCTGCCACCCACACACCATCACTGTGCAGCTCTCGCCGATCCCAGATGACTTTGAATGGCAAGATGAAAGTCAATTCAGACAAAAGATATTTTTTTTAAAGAAAACTAGCAGCTGCATAGTAAAGGAATGGCCAACATTTAAAAAGAGAAGCAGGATTCTATGGCACTGCAAATTCCATTTAGATTAATTTGATTATATATGTCATCATAACTATTAAACCAGACATAATCTCTTAATCACACTGATCACACAAATCTAATACAGCCACTGCAAGATGAATTACTTAGTCAGTGAATACATTCAACTTGCGGCTTACGAAAATACATCTGTTGTATATGTAGATCACTTCCTGGTTGCTGACAGCATGACACAAGCCTATCACAGTGATCCATCTGAATGTGTGAATGATCACGTCACCATTCTGACTACCTTGCTCACTTTCCAATAATCAAAACATGGAACATGATCTGAACATTTACATAAACTGCCATATTTAATTTGTCTTTGGCTGACAACTCATAAATTACATAAAAAACTTTGCAACAGTGAGAGACAGGACAGAATTATATGTAGTCTGACAAATAATGGCATAAAACCACTCGTGAGGCTGCAATACATACATTTCCTGTCCTCTTTAAAGATTGGTAAAATTGGCCTATGTAATGCATGGCTTGATAGAACGAGGTCCCCTGAGTAAAACCCATCCAAGTTTTACTTCAAGACTGACCCCAAAGCTGAGATATTTGAGTTTTTACGATCGGAAAAACAAAATCAAGATGGCGGACCTCACGATCAAAGAATTCTCGGGGACAAAGATTCTTGAACCATGAGGCTGAAAATTCTTTGACCGCCAGGTGGAATGAGATGGCCAGAACCCCATTCTCTGTTCACAAAACAACCATATAAATGTTCCCATTGACTTATAATGGGAAATTAAAAGTGGCATAACTTTTGAATGCCTTAATATTTTTTCACCAAATGAAAAGTGGCATGTTCGGGCAGTCACGCTCTTTCAGATGAGCCATATTGCAGAGTGGCACACCACAAGACAGCCACGCAGGGCCACAGATGAAATCCCAAATGCTGCCTCCAAAACTGGATAATTTTGCATTTTTCAGCATTTTCCTGCACAAAGACCATAAGTCTGACCAAAACAGAATTTGGCAAATCAAGAGATCTACCATGCCCCACCACACATACCAAATTTCAGGCAAATCCATTGAACGGCTCCAAAGTTATTAATGTGATAACTTTTTACTTCAACATAGAAGTGCCTTCTTAACTCTAAATATAGTGGTGCGACCACGGCACTATAATATAGATATAAATATATATAGATATTCATGGAAAAAAATCCATTTAATGCATCAGTTAGGGTTGTTCCACAGCGACAAAAGTGAGGAAATTTGGTGTTAAGGTTGAAAACCCTAAGTGAGCATTCCCGCACAACCACCACCACCACCACACACAAATACATGCAAGTAGAGGAAGGAACAAGACAGCACAACCAATCACACACATCCAGCAGTAGGTGTATACCTGTGTTACCGTAGGAAGTGAAGAAATGCAATTTGAGATATCATAGATTATTTACAAAGTTGCTCTTTGAGATTATTTCACATAAAGGTGAACCAAGCTGGAAGTAGCGAAATTGGTGTACCTAGCTTTGTTTTCAACATATGGTTGGCAAAAGGCATCATGGGTGCTGCAATGTTAGTCTATGGCAAATTGTTCAGTTTTGGAACAGTGTAACTTTGTAATCCTTAAGTATTTTAGCAGAATAGCAGGAAAAAGCACATCTGTGGGACCAGGTCTTGCTATCCTGAAAATCTGAGGCCAAAGGTCCCAACCATTTGCTTGCAGGATGATAGCAAAGATGTGCAGTCATTAGGAGCATAATTTCACAAAATACTTTCGCAAACACAAAAGTGTCAAAGCACGACACTTTCGCAATTGTGAAAGTGATTTTCGAAAGTATTTCAGGGATTGTGCAAAATCCTGTTTTGGATCTTGTGAACCCCAAATTACCATATGTTTAGTGTGTGTTATGTGTTGGTGGCAGCATGTGGCCCAAGATGTCCAGTTGTCTATAGTGATATGTGTTTAGCAGTGCGTGGAATGTCCAGGATGAGAGTTAGCAGTGACGACCCCATGTGACAGCCCGATGGGAGCATGGGTGTGTGGTTTCATGGTTTACATAGTTGTATGTTATTCCTGTTACCTGCTGGTGGTTGTGTGTGATTGGTTGTGTTGCCTTGGTCCTTCCCCTACCTGCACGTATGCATGTGTGTGGTGGTGGGGGGAATGCACAGTTAGGGTTTTCAACCCTAACACCGAATGTCCATGCTTTTGTCACTGTGGAAAAACTCTGATGCATTAAACAGAGTTTTTTGCCATGAATTTTCCTTCTTTTTGAGAATGTGCACTATAAATAATGAATGGAATGTGGTGGTGGGAGCGCGGGGGCCACCATGTGATTTTTTTGTCACTTTGCTGCGCAAAAACTGCATGACAGAGTGAAATGAAAATTGGGTACGCAAACAGAAATGCAAATGGTAATGGCAATGGTGACACAGAAGGAAACAGTAATGCAATCAACAACAGAAATGCTACCGAAAATGCAAACACTAAGGCTAACAGAAACGCAAATGATAACAAACATGCAAACAGTAACAGTAACGCAATTGGAAATGGAAATGGTTATGGTAACACCAAAGATGATGCCAAAGGGAACAGTAACAGAAACGGAAGTGCAAACGCAAGTGCATACTCAAATGCAAATCACAACATGCACGGTTATGGTAACGCAATTGGAAATGCAAACGCTCACGGTAACACCAACAATGACACCAAAGGAAACAGAAATGAAAACGCAGACTGAAGTGCATATGCAAACACAGATGGTAATGCACATGGTGATGCAAAAGGAAACACAAATAGAAACAGTAATGGAAACACAAATGGTAACAGTAACGAAAACGCAAGTGCAAACGCAAATGCAAAGGGTAATGCACATGGTAATGGAAACGCTAATGCAAATGGTAATGTAAAGGCAAGCAGAAACAGGTGTATTCAGAAGCACAGTGAATACAAAGAATGTATGTATAATAATGTGCCTCACAGCAGAAAATTAACACTTGGAATACTAAATTGCTTATATCTCAGGAACCATATGACGTAGAAAAAAAAATAAAAAGGTCATATTATTTATGACTTTCCTGGCTAGTTTTGCACTTAGCCCCCTAGTGGGGGACTAAGCATTTTTCTGACGAAAAGACCATATCTCGAAGTGTTAGCGTTTCCATTTACATCACTGTGTGCATTACCCCTTGTGTTTGCACTTGAGTTTCCGTTACTGTTACCATTTGCGTTTCCGTAGCTGTTTGCGTTAGCATTTCCATTTACATCACCATGTGCATTACCCTTTCTGTTAGCATTTGTGTTACTGTTACCATTTGCGTTTCCATTACTGTCTTTTGTTTGCATTTACTTTTGCATCACTGTGTGTTACCATTTGCGTTTGCATACATGCTTGCTTTTCCATTTGCGTTTGTGTTTCCTTTGGTGTCATTGTTGGTGTCACCATAAGCATTTACATTTCCAATTGTGTTACCGTGACAGTGTGCATTACCATTAGTGTTTGCATACAAGCTTGTGTTTGCATTTCCATTTGCATTTGTGTTTCCTTTGGCATCATCATTGGTGTTACTGTAACCATTTGCATTTCCAATTGCATTACCATTACCGGTTGCATGTTCATTACTGTTTGCATTTGCATTGGCATTAGCGTTTGCATTTTCGGTAGTGTTGCCGTTATTGAGTGCATAGCTGTTTCCTTCTGCATTACCATTGCTGTTATCGTTTGCGCTTCTGTTTGAACTTGTGTTAATGTTTGCATTTTCGTTACCGTTTTCATTACCATTTGCGTTTGCATTGCCAATAGCATTTTCATTAACGTTTTTATTACTGTTTGCATTTCTGTTGCTGTTAGCATTTGCGTTAGCATTTGTATTACCATTACTGTTTTCATTTATGTTTGCGCTTGTGTTTCTCTTAACATTTGTGTTATCGTTTCCAATTACGTCACCATGTGCATTACAATTTGTGTTACTGTTTGCATTACTATTTTCTTTTACCTCACTGTTTCCATCACCATTTGCATTAACATTACCATTTGTGTTTTTGCGTTTGTGTGGTGCACTGCAAAACATTATGTTTTTGCTATTTTTCTGCAGTCTCTTCCATGACACATAGCGCAGCCAGTGTGTGGTTGATTTGTCTGAAGCGTGGCACGTAGAAAGATCTTTGTTCAAGAAACATGAAAGTTTTTGTTTGGTGAAAAAATGTTGTTCTGGTCCAGAGTTATTGCCAATTGAAGTTAGCCCACTTCGCAGTTACTGATTTTCAGGCTGCCAGGTCTGCCATTTTAGTGCATTTTCTGTCGCAATTTCCACCATTTTGTGGTGGAAGACTTTTTAAAGGTGCAGAAACATAAAAATTGAATATCTGGCTATGTACTGTTCAGAAGAGACCGAGGTGCAAACGGGGGGGGGGTGGAGTGACCCTGTATGTCAATTAAAATATCAAAGCTACAGAAATTCAGAACACACATAAGGAGCCAGAAGAACTGTGGGTCACCCTGAAAACTGGAAATGGGACAGCCATAAGAACTGGGGTTGTCTACAGGCCCTCAGACCAAGGGGAGGACATAGACACATTACTGTTAGAAGATATAAAAAAACATGACAGCTAAAGGGGAGGTTCTGATAATGGGAGACTTCAACATGCCAGACACAGATTGATCAATACCAACAGGGACATCTGCCAGAACTAGACACATGGTGGATTCCCTGCAGGGGGAGGGCCTCAAACAATTGGTACAACAACCCAGAAGAGACAGGGATGTCCTAGATATAGTACTGATTAACAGGGAAAGGATCACAGATCTCCAGGTAGAAGGTCACCTGGGGGCCAGTGACCATCACATGGTATGGTTTAGTTTGGCCACTACAACTAAATCACCCCATTCCAAGCCAAAAATATGGGACTTCAGAGGAGCTGACTTTGATTAGATGGCCAACAGAGTTAAGGTAGCCCTGGCAAAAAAAATACAGGTGAGGAAGTACAGGCAAAGTGGGCAAGCATTAAGGATGCAATACTTGAAGCAACATCATGTTGTGTTAGAGAGAAAAGGAAGTACAAATGAAGAAGGAAACCACTTTGGTTCTCAAAAACAGTAGCAGAAAAGGTCAGAGCCAAAAGGCTGGCCTTCAGGAAATATAAGGGAATGCAGCGGGATGAAGATAGGGAGGCATACCAAACTTCCCCAAGGAAAGCAGGGAAGGCAGTAAGGCAGGCAACAGCCCAAACTGAGGAAACACTAGTACAGACAGTAAAAGAAGGTGACAAGACTTTCTATAGATACATTAGTGAAAGGAGAAATTCCAGAGGGGGTATTGTTAAGATCAAAGGAGATAAGGGGGCAGGTGAGGAGGAGGACCATGTAAGGGCATCTATCCTAAATAGATACTTCTGCTCAATATTTACTGAGAGGAAGGTAGGGCAGGGCCCACAGCTCAGCAGCATGGGCACGGGGGGGGAGGGAGGTGAGCACTAGTCCCTTCACAAAAGAAAGGGTCCTACAAAAGCTCGATAAGCTCAGGGTGGACAAGGCAATGGGACCTGATGGCATACATCCCAGGGTACTAAAGGAGCTAAGGATGGAACTAGCAGAGCCATTATCAGAACTGTTTAGTGAGTCTCCGAGCACAAGAGAGGTCCCAGAAGACTGGAGAAGGGCTCATGTGATCCCGCTCCACAAGAGTGGTAGCAGGGAGGAGGCAGGGAACTACAGGACCAGTCAGTCTCCTCACGTAGTGGGCAAGATTATGGAGGCACTCCTAAGGAAAGGATAGTACAACACCTGGAATCAATAGGAGCACAGGATCCAAGACAGCATGGGTTTACAAAAGAAAGGTCCTGTCAAACTAATCTCATAGATTTCTTTGACTGGGTAACCAGAGTGGTGGACCAAGGGGGAGCAGTTGATGTCACCTACCTTGACTTCAGCAAAGCTTTCAATACTGTTCCACATAGAAGATTTATTAATAAGCTGGGTAGGCTTCGGGTGGGTCAGAAGTTGGTCAGCTGGGTGGAAAACTGGTTGATGGGCAGAAAACAGAGAGTGGTGGTAAACAGTATACAGTCAGAAGAGATGCAAGTCACAAGTGGGGTACCTCAGGAATCAGTCCTGGGGCCAATCCTCTTCAATATCTTCATCAGTGACATTGCAGATGGACTGGATGGTAAGATTTGTCTGTTTGCAGATGACACCAAGATCTGCAACAGAGTAGATGATCCAGATGGGGTGGGCAGAATGAAAAGAGATCTGGATAAACTAGCAAAATGGTCGGAAGAGTGGCAACTGGGGTTTAATGCAAAGAAGGGCAATATCATGCACATAGGGAAGAGAAACCCTGAAGCCACCTATAGGCTGGGAGGGAAGTTGCTGGCAGTCACAAGGGAAGAAAGAGGCTTGGGCATCATCATCACCGATGACCTGAAATCATCCAAGCAGACCACTAAAGCAGTAGGTAAGGCTAGGGGGATGTTAGAGTGTATTAGTAGGGGTATCATAAGTTGGAAGAGGGAGGTAAAAATCCCTCTTTACAAGACACTGGTTAGGCCTCATCTGGAGTACTGCATGCAGTACTGGAGGTCACACCTTCACAAGGACATTAACCAAATTGAGGCAGTCCAGAGAAGGGCAACCAAAATGGTGCAGGGACTGCATCAGAAAACCTATGAGGACATATTAATGGAGCTCAATATGTATACCCTAGAGCAAAGGAAGGAGAGAGGTGATATGATCGAAACATTCAAACACCTAAAGGGCATTAACAAGATGAAAGAGTCTAACATGTTTCAATATAAGAAAAATAGCAGGACAAGAGGACACAGCATGAGATTAGAGGGAGGCCAATTAAGAGGTAATGCGAGGAAGTTCTTTTTTACAGAAAGGGTGGTCGATGCATGGAATGACCTACCTCAGGAAGTGGTGGACATGAATACAGTGCAGGGCTTCAAACAGCCATGGGATATGCATAAGGAAGCAATACAGATGAGTATGAATCAATAGGCCATTGACAGAGCAAAGGCCAATTGCACATTTATAAGGTAGAAAAAGAAATGGGCAGACTGGACGGGCCTTGTGGTCCTTATGTGCCATCAGCTTCAATGTTTCTATGTTTCTCTGGAGTGGTATGGTCCTTTCACAGGAAATTTGGAAGGTGTTAAGTGGCTGTCCTGGGGATGTGAATAATGCTGTTTATATGTTTGAAAAATAATTTGCTGCAGAGATACTGCATGATGCAGTTACCGTTTTGTGCATAGCGTTCTGCATGGTGTTATTGCCTTGAAATTTATACTGTGGGTAGCCCTAGTGGTATGAAGGTACCGTGCAGTGGTTTGGTGTGTAAAACATTAACAGATGTGGAATTATGCCATTCTGATGAATGAAAATTTGGTTCATTCTGCTTCAATAACTTTTGAATCGTGTGTCCAATTTGCCTGGCATTTGGAATGCTGACAGATTTATAATACATCTTTGACTGTGACAGTTTTTGGATTGCTGGCACTCAAGTTTGCTGAATTGTGCCTGCACAGTTGTTTGCTCATGGCGCTGTGCGACCGTTGAATGGATGTTCACGCAATTCTGGACATACGGTGTACTATGGTACATGTCTTCATTTACCAAGTTTCATTTCAGTTGGTCATACAGTTTTGCATAGCAAAGTGACAAAAAATCACATGGTAGGGGCCCCGGTCTCCCACCACCACATTCCATACACTATTTACAGTGCACATTCTCAAAACGAAGGGAAATTCATGGCAAAAAACTCTGTTTAATACATCAGTTAGGGTTGTTCCACAGTGACAAAAGTGAGGAAATTCGGTGTTAGGGTTGCCGCCCCTTGCACCACACGCCCACCCCACCCCCACCAACTGGCATCGGGGTGTGCGTTGGGGTAGTCTGTCCTAACTCTCACCCCATTCTCCTATACTGCACCATGTCAGCTTATTTACACATGGAATGGGGTGAGAGTTAGAGCCGACTGCACCCCCAAATCTCCCAACTAAAATAACTAACTCCAAGAGGGTTTAAAGTAAATATCACAGAAAGTGTGAAAAAAAATAATGTCTGCATTTGGGACTTGAACCCAGTCCCAAACAATCTGCCCGTATTCCTTGCTCAGCTCTTTGAGCCACAGCAGCTGCTCAGCTGAAGTTTGTCCCAACAGAGGCCTTATCCTCTGCCTGGGAGAGTGAGAGGGTGCAGTACCACACACAGAACCATTTGTGGAATTGCACCCTCTCGCTGTCATGTACTGCACTTTCTGTTTAGCGCTTCTGTCATATGCTATAAAGCTTACAACCTATTTACCTGGTAGGTTGTGTCATAGATGTGCCCTTTGAAGGTGTGGTGAGAAAATATTAATTAGTTCAAAAGTTATTCAGTTTTTAAATTTCTCATTATTTCCTATAGGGAAATTTATATGTCAGGCACAAAAGTATTTTTGCTATCTCAGGAGCTAGTATTTTCGCACACAAAATAGTTTTGTATTGGAAGAAGCTGGTATTTTTGCACACATAAAGTGCAGGAGCTAGTATTTTCATACACACAATTCTTTTTGTTATCACAGGAGATTATATTTTTGCACACATAGAGTCTGCTATAGTTTCTCAGAGCTCTGTTGTGTCTGCCATCTTGCTTCCTCCTGTGCAAGAGACAGAAAGTTAAGAAAACATGTAAAAATAAATGTGATATAAAAAAGAAACATCAGAACTTTAACGGGACCCATTTAGTTACATTCAGATGTATTTTTTTCTTTAATGGCCAGAAACACCTTTTTTGGGTACCCGAAATCCTGGGTGCCAAAGTTAGTGAGAGGGCTACTTCTGCCCCATTCCCTGTATGAGAAAAGTTGTATTTTCTTCACTTTGCAGCTGCAGTTGGAACTTATGCTGCCAGCTGCACTGTCAAGTATGGGCCTCTGTTTCCCTGGTGTGTACTTCCAACCCTTAGGAGTGCTGTGAGAAAATGTAGGTTCCTGTGACACTGTATGACAATGTGCGCAAGTATATAATCCCTCCGTATGTCTCCCTGGTGTCTACTGGCACCCCTACCCTCTGATTCCCAATATTTCTTTATTTAATCTGATACTGGGATGCCCACCCCAGATGGTCCCCTTGTCCATTGTTTTATTTGCAAATATTGGGGGGCTCAATTCCCATGTGAGCATTTGAAGCCCCCTCCACCAGCAGTGTGGGACACTGGGAAGCCTACTCCCATTGTCAGCAAAGATTTATTTCCTTTTAACCTGTGAAGAAGAAAAACATCCCCCATCATCTTTTTTTTTTTAACCTGAAAAAAAGAAAACAGTTTCTCATCATTCCTGCTGTCCCCCTCCTCCATCCCAACCCTTCAACTGAACACCCACCACCCCAAACATCCCCATGCCCTATTCTTACAATATCACTGGCAGTCATCTGCTGTCATCCTCTGTGGACCGGGGCATGTCTGCACTCTTCAAAGCCAAACCACAAACTGAGAAATCAAGGTAAGTGCCATGTAATAATTAGGGCTGGCAGTATAGCCTAGAGGTTAGAAGAACAAGGTGTTAATGAGCGTGATACATCCTGCAGACCCGACCTGAGTTTGATTCTCACAACCTTTACTTGTGTACTGTGTGATTCTGAGGAAGTCACTTAACTACGCAGTGCTCCCAGGTCACCCCTGAAAACAGGCACTTGTGCCTAGTGGGCCTTACCTGGTTACCAAAGACTAAAATAAATAATGTTTTTCAATGGTGTTTTGAACTTATGTTCATAACTTTGCAATTTTTAGGTATTTTTTCACCAAATTTTCAATGTGGGCTTTTGGGACTCCACTTTATGAACACTATGACTGTTGTTTCATTAATTGGGCCCAGAAGGTGATTTCACAGTCACTGCAGGAAATCACCTTTCAGGACAGATTAAGGAAATAACAGTACCAGTGTTCACAAGGTGGGGTAACAAAAAGCCCATGCTGAAAATTTGGTGAAAAAATTCTTAAAAATGTTGAGTAATGAGCATTCATTGAAATGTTTCTATACACGTGCATAACGCTGGTAATTTTTAATATTTTTACTCCAAATATTTAACATAGCCATTTCTTCACACCATCTCATGAGCAGTACAGCTGTCATTTTTCATATCCTGCCTGAAATGTGTTTTCATTTCTGCTGTGTGGAATGGTATTTGGGCACATATATGAAAATGTTTACCTATGTAGTTTATGAGGTGGGGTCAAAAGAAGACTGTTCAAAATTTTAGGTCAAAATGTGAAATATGAAAAAATACCAAAGTTATGAACATTCGCTGCAGTTTCGGTACACCCATTTGTAACTTCAAAAAATTTTAAATATTTTGACCCCAGATTTTCAGCATTGTCTTCTTACTACACAACCTCATGTATGTCACAACTGTTATTTTTCAAATCCTGTCCAAGATGTGTTTTTGCACCTGTGGCATGGAATGGCATTGCAGTTGCGCAGAATTATACTTTGTCGTGAATTTGAAAATGCTCTCTACTTTGTACATGTGCTGGGGTAATACTGCACAATGTAGGGTCCTGCGATCCCATTATTGCATAATGGGATCCACCCATGAACCCATAAGTATAGAGACATAGAGCAGGCCTAGAGCCATTGCAGGTAACCCTTGTCTTGCAAATGTTGCAATAACTCAGTAACCATAGGAACTTTGGAAAGAATTCCTTCTCACTTATATTCATGACCTGGCCACCTCCATGCATGCTTAGTACACCAAATCCATATCACAAACTGTTTTCAAGTTATAGGCACCGAAAGGCGCCGCAGCCACCATAATATTATCCTATGGGAAAATTCACAACTTTGGAATGCTGTAATTCTGGAACCAGTGTAAACGTTTTTCACCAAACCAGAAAAAGGCACATCTATGGAGCAAGGGCTTGGCACCCTGCAAATTTCAGCCCAAAAGTGCTAACCATTTTCTTGCTATGAAGTGGCAAAGAAACTGTTTTGTGGGGCTGTTGAACTGTGGAACTTTCACAAAAGTTCTGTGGAATTTCACGATAGTACCATTGGTTTAGCTGGGGAAGCTTTTGCGAAAGTAGTGCTGAACGTTGGCATTAGTCCCACCATTTTAGATGTGGGACTTTTCACAAATGTACCCACAGAACATTTGCAAAAGTCTGAGGAACTTTCGCAAAGGTTCTGCAGCTAAGATGGCAGAACAATTTAAAAAGCATATTTCTGGGCATCCTAGTAAAAACCTAATGCCAGGATCATGTTCCTAGGGCCCCGATTAGGTAAACCCAACTGTTGGTGTTTACCAAGGGGCTGTATTTTCTGAACTACATTGTTTTTTTCTGTGTCACTAACTGAAAACAAGATGACAGCAGCACAACAGTACAAAACCCATTTGCAGCAGTAAACAGTGCTTTCGCAAAAGCAAAAAGTGCTTTCAAGGGTGACATACATTTTTTCCCATAGACTATAATTATAAACTTTAAACTTTAATAACTTTTGAATGGATTAATATGTTTTCACCAAACCTCAAAAAGGCACTTCCCTGGTCCAGCCCCATATACCCTGAAAATGTCAGACCTGACAGACAAACCATTTGGGCCGTAGAGATGAGCAAAGAATTTGCCAAAAAGTGCTGATTTTTCACTCTTTTTGAGACACCACAGCTCCACAACTGCAAATACAACTGGAGCAAAACTTGACAGATCTAGAGATCTACAGTACCAGTTCACGCAAGCAAAAGTTCAGGCAAATCAGTTGAATGGTTGGAAAGTTATCAAAGTGCAAACGTTTGGATTTAACATTAAAGTGCCTACTCAGCCCTAACTATACCTGCACTACTGTGCAGGTATAATATAGATATACTATAGAGACATAGTGCAGAAGGGCTCTGTGCTTTGAGCTTTGCATTATCATATCCATAGGCAAGCGTGCAGGCCTTCTGGGCCCAGCACTCCCACCCTCCCATGAGTGTAGAGAAATAGTGTAGGAGGGGTCAGTGCTCCCACTTTAGCATAAATAGTATGCATAGGTGGGAGCATGGGTCCTCTGGGCCTTGTGCTCCCACCTACCCATAAGTACAGACACATAACACAGGCCTAGAGGCATTCCAAATAACCCATGTAATGCTTATTTGGCAATATCTCACTAACTAAAGCAACTGCAGAAAAAATTATTTCACAGTTGTATTCATGACCTAGCAAAGTCCACTCATGCTTTAAGCTACACTTATCAAAAAATCCGTATCTCGAACCACTTTTGAGATATATTAGCTGAAAGGCGCTATAGCCACAACAATGTTAACCTATGGGAAAAGTTGCAACTTGTGACTGCTGTAACTCTGAAATTGGCATAATTTTTTTCTCCAAATCAGCAAAAGGCACATCTGTGAGGCAAGGACTTGCCGCCTGCAAATTTCAACCCACAAGTCCTAACAGTTGTCTTGCCATGAAGTAGCAAAGAAAATGGTGTTTTGCGGCTGCTGCGAAAGTACTGCAGAAAGTACCATCTATACCTATCCTTTCAGAGGTGAGGACTACAGAACTGGGTGCAGTACTCCAGGTGTGGCCTCAGTAATGCCCTATATAAAGGAAGTATTACCTCTTCCCTTCTGCTTTCAGTACTCCTCCCTATAAACCCTGGCATCCTACTCACTTTGCAATATGCCTTGTTGAACTGATGCCATTGTTTGAGGGAATCACTGAGACCACAAATGTACAGGGGTGGACAGCAAATTGACTTGACAGGTAGGAATCAGTGTGAGAGTGTTTTAGATGATCACTATTCAGAGTGAAGGTATATTCCAAGTGGAATGCCCAAGAAGGGCTGGGTGATATTAACAAATTCTGACTTCATGGAACTTTCACAAAATTCCTCAGCATTATATAAAATTTAGCAAAATTTTGTGAAATGTTTTAGAAGTTTCTGAAATTCCTTAATTCGTCATAACTCAACTCAGTCAGTATTATAGATGAAGATCTGAAATTTGCCATGCCTATTGGATAGAAACATAGAAACATAAACTTTGACAGCAGATAAGGACCGCTTGGCCCACCTAGTCTGCCAATTTCCCTACCCGCAGGATAAGCCGTAGATCCTAGTTAACCAACAGCCTACTTCTTCGTATCCCTTACAAGAATTGCCTTATGTCTGTCCCATGCATTCTTGAATTCTCCCACAGTTTCAGACTCCACAACCTCCTCAGGAAGGCTGTTCCATGCATCCACTATCCTCTATGTGCATGGCAGATGTCCTAATCATGTGTCAAGTTTCATGACATTGGATGAAGGATGGGGTTGTTATGGGGTTCAAAATCTGGAAAATTATTATTTATGTGAATATTTCAAGAAATATTTCTATATTTTAAAAGATATTGCTATGTTTACAATTTAGTCAACTTTGGAGTTAGAGAATTGGAAATGCATGAGCATATTTTAATAAAAGAGTCATAGGAACTGCTAAATACTATGCTTCACCAGCTTCCTCCTCCTGCCTCTCCTTCATTATTGTTTTGTTGTCTACTCCCCCCCAGCACATCCCTCATTTTCTCCAAACTCAGGACTGCATACAATAATATTGCATGCCTCGTGACTGGCCTTCCCTGGATGACCCACAGCTGTACCCTCTATGCCTACCTCAACTGGCTCATCCTTGAAGGCAGGTTCCAACTTAAAATGCTCTCTTCCTACACAACATTCACCATAACCTACTGCCAATCAACGTTACCTCCCTTTTCCCCTTATCGGTTTCCCAGCGCAGTACTAGAGGGGGCCACCTGTTATATCTGTGACACCCCTTTTTACCATACCAAGAATGTACAGAACTCCCTCACATACAAGAGCCCTATGTTTTACAATGGAGTTTGCCCATTAAGGGGCAGACCAGGTTGTCCTGGTGCACCCCTTCCCTCTGTCATGGAATGGTTGTGCTCAGGAGGGGAGGGGGGAAGGAAGGGGAGGGGCTAAGGACCAGAACAAAGGACAGGTAACAGGAAAGGGAGGGGTAATGGGAGGTACATAAGGGACAGCACAAGGGGGCCACAGCCACTTTTTGCTGGAGTTTTTGATTTACGGAAGCTGCAGCACATCAGATTGGCAGAACTATTGGAGGTTTGTGAACCAGAGAACAGGTAAAAATTTGAAGAAAGAGAATAATGAGTTCAATGTGTTTTAAAAAAAAAGAGAAAGAAGTTTTTCATACAGTTTTGGAAAGAGAATAAGAAGTTTTACAATGGTTGCTAGTTAAAAAAACTGATTTATCTGCATAGGTGGTATTTTATGTTTGAGTTGCATGGCTTGGCAAGTGGTCGTTTAGGATGCAGGGCCAGGAGCAGATCGAGTGGTGGAGCAAGCGGTGCCTGAGCTTGTCTGAGCAAGCTATATATATATACATATATATATATGTAAATAATAAGGACTTGGATGTAGCATTACCGGGTAGAGCAAGTTTGGTGAAAGAAAATGATAGAGCATTGGTGGCTGTGGCACATGGCCGAGAGTGGGGGCAGGTAGCGATCCGGTTTAGCAGATGTTGTAAGAGGTTGTGGCTCAAGAGGATAATTAACAACCTCGCAGGCATATGGTTGGGGGTTTTTGAACCCTGCAGAGGGAGATTTGGCCAGAGGGAATAAAAAAAAAAAACGAAATGAGCGTTTTTGCAGCACATGGTAAGGACATTGCCGGTAATCTTCTGGAGTGCAGATTTAGAGAAGTGAGTGTTTTGGTGTGCAGTATTGAGAAGTAGTAAGGCGAGAGAGCAGCTGGGCAAAAGAGAGGAACGAGCGTTTCTGGGCCCACCACGTGGCTGGCGGTATCGGGAGGGGTCTTCAGCGGTAGCAAGCAGGGAGCAGCAAGCTGAGCGGAGAAGGCTGATTCCAAAAGAACGAGCATGGTGGTGCAGGGCTGAGACCAGAGGACAATGCGTTTTAAATGGTGGAATGGTGCAGGGGATAGTACACCAAACATGGGGGGCAGCATGGTGTGGGTTCTGTGATTGGCATGGACCTTGCATGGGACTGGGATTGGAGCTGGGGGAGGGCCATTGGGGAGAGGCGAGCAGAAGCACAGGCCTGGGGGATAGCAAGCAGCGGGGTTTTTGGATGGCAGGGGGCCTCAGGAGAGAGGTGGGGGGAAACGCCCAAAAGGGGAGGAGGCCTGCAATAGGCCAGAAGCGAGGGGAACAGGCCAGAGCCTGGCTGGAGAGAGCTGAGGCCGGCGCTAGGATAATGGGACATGGAAGAATGACAAATGCAGTGACAAACCATGGAGGGGAAGGGGCGGGAAGAGGCCAGGATGAGAAGATGCAGGGGGAATCAAAACACGGGTTTGTCTTGTGTGGGGGATTTGTGCACGCAGCCATGTGGCGCGATGGAGCACGCCATGGGTAGGCTGCAACAAAAAATGCTTGCTGGGGGGATTATGAGCAAGGCCTCGGTAGACACGAGGCTTTTTGGCAATAACTAGTAAGCAGTACTCAATTGCAATATGTAATAAGCAATATTCAGTAAGTAATAAGCAATAATAACAGCATCAAATGGGGAGTAGGAATAAACAATTAAGGGGAGTGTTTTCTAAGAAAGGGCCAGCAGGGAGAGGCCAATATATATATATATATAGGAATGAGAGTTTTGCCATAGTGACCAGCGGGTGAAGCGGGCAGCAGCAAGTATGGCAGTTGGTAGCAGGGGGCCTCGGTGAGGGGGCGGGCGACAGAGGTAAAAGAAAGGCAGGTGTGGGCCACAGAAAGAAAGCTTGGGGGCATAGAGGGTGGGGGGTTTACAGACACGGGTCAGACTTTGAAGGGTTTGTTTCCAAAAAAAAAAGGGGGGGAAGGTGGGCCAAAGGAAGGTGTCCCAATACAGTGAGGTCACAAGCGGCGTGACAAAAAAATATACACTACCGGTCAAAAGTTTTAGAACACCTCCATTTTTCCAGTTTTTATTGAAATTTAAGCAATTCAAGTCCAGTGAATAACCTGAAATGGTACAAAGGTAAGCGGTAAACTGCTAGAGGTGAAAAAAAAAGTTTAGGTTAGCAAAAACTGCTGTAGAGAAATTGCAAAGAAAGCCAAGGTGTCAGTGAGTACAGTTTCCTACACCATCAAAAGGCACTTGGAAACTGGAGGAAACTCTGACAGGAAGAGGTCTGGCAGATCCAAAGCCACAACAGAATCAGAAGACAAGTTTCTGAGAGTCAACAGCTTGCATGATAGGCGGCTCACAGGACAACAGCACAGAGTGACTGGCACCCTGAACCAAAAGGGCTACCACAGTATTTTGCAGCACCATGCAATACCCTCTGGTCTACGCCTAGTTGGTCAGGAGTTCATCCTACAGCAAGATGATGACCCAGAACATACCTCCAGGCTATTTCAGAACTACCTTCATGGAAAAGAACAAGACGGTAGGCTTCAAATCATGGAATGTCCAGCACAGTCTCCAGACTTAAACCCCATCGAGTTGGTTCGGGATGAACTGGACAGAAGGGTGAAAGCAAAGCAACCTACAAGTGCAACACATTTGTGGGAACTTCTGCAACAGTGTTGGGAAGAACTTCCCGAACAATATTTGATGTCCATTGTAGGAAGAATGTCACAAGTGTGTTCGGCGGTTACAGTATATCTGCAAAAGGTGGCTACTTTGATAAGTCAAAAATTTAGATTAAATTTTGTTAAACAAAATGATTCTATGATTTCTTTTTTATCTCCAATTGTTTATTTGTTCTATGCTTTAATTTCAGAGTACATTGAGACATTAACCTTCGTAAATTTCAATAAAAACTGGAAAAATAGGGGTGTTCTAAAACTTTTGACCAGTAGTGTATATATAGATATATACAATATATACATAGTAATGCAGGCATGGGATGACTCTTGTTCTCTTCCTATAGTTGTCTTCACAGGGGAAAAAAATGAAGGAAATGGCACCAAAGAAAAACAAGCCATCAAAGGAAGACGCCTACAGGGCTATAATCGAGTTGGCGGAGAAGGCCAACCGAATGTGGGAGCTGGTGGAGGGAGGAACCAGGAGACCTGGGAGAAAAGGAAGGGCCCGGAGAAAGGAGACAGAGGAAATGGCCAACCCAAGGTCACGTGAGTTCCCCACTCAGGGTACCACCGGGCTATGGTGGAACCCCCAAGGGCAGCGGATCCAGTACCTCTGCAGCCCATAGATGCAGGAACGCCAGTACCTTCCCCCAATCAAGGTGGGATCTTCCCTTGGGAACCCAGGCCAGACCCCCAGAACGTGTTTCTCCCTCCGCAAACCATAGGAGCTCACCCTCCTCTGTAGCCACAAGGAGAGAAAAGGGGGCAAGAGGAAGAGGACAGGCAGCATGGCCTGGACAAGGTTACAGGTAATGCACCCAGCACAGTGGGCGATAGTATAAAAGAATACATAGGGCAAATTGTAGCCGTGCTGGGGACAGAAGGTTTAGGGCAGATGGAATCGGCCCTGGCAGAGATTGGGGGGAAGAAGAAGGGCTAAAAAGTAATGAAGAGAGTGCGGAAAAAGAGCAAAAAGGTACAAGGGAGGTAGGGGCACCCGGGATGAGGATAGGAGAGCATGTCCCACTGGCTACAAAAGAGAAAATATGGAAAGGGGAGTATGTAGATACATTTGCCTTAGTGAGCCGGGAAGCGGCAGTGAAGTACGAAGACACCGAGCACATAGGTAAGAGCAAAATGGCAGCGGCAATTGTGCTTTTGGGGAAAAAGGAGGAGGACAAGTTCACGAAGGGAAAGACCTGGGATGGATGATTTGTAGGCTTTGCCACTTTCTCAGCCATTGTCTTAGAGGAAAAGCCGGAGCTGGGTATCCCACTCATCATGTACTCCTTGACAATAAGGAAAGCAAAGGCAAAAGGGGGGATGGGGTGGCTATATTATGATGAATTCTTTCGACAGAGAATGGCAACATTCGGGGATGTGAGATGGGACACAAAGCAGTTAGATTTGTGGATGGACTACATTACTAATCAATCCACGCCCGAAGGGGAATGGGGAAAGAAAGGGTCGACACCCCAGAGATGTTGTTGGGCCTACAACAGGGCTTTTTGCTCATGGCCCCAATGTCATTTTCGCCACGCTTGCTCAAAATGCGGTGGGGGACACCCTGCAAGCAGATGCAGGATGGCGTGGACCCAGGGGACACAGGGACATGGGGGACAAGGGTCAGGTCATCAGTATTTTCGGGAAGGACAGGGGTTTAAAGGGCAGACATGGAATAAGGGGGGGAGCAGTAGAGCAGGGGGGGTCAGAATCACTGATCAAAATAACCCTGCACAAGATGGGAGGGGGGCCAGTGAGTAGAAAAGGTGGGATAGACAAGGAGCAATTCAGGATAGCCAGAACCCCCATCAACATAGAGGCATGGGCAACTGGTTTGGACAGATATGCGGACAGAGCAGTACGGGGGAGGATTATACAGGGTCTTAAGATGGGGTTTTCACTACAGTGTGATGGGCCCAGGCAAGCAAGAGAGGTGGGCAACTTGGGATCTGTTAAAGGAAAGGAAGAAATGTTGAGACAGAAGATAGAGAAAGAGAGGGCAGCAGGGAGGGTAGAGGGACCATTCGACACCCATCCTCTGTGAAATATGCGGATCTCGCCTTTGGGCTTGGTACCCAAGAAACAAGAAGGAGAGTTCAGGGTGATTCACCACCTGTCTTATCCAGAAGGGGATTCAGTGAATGATTTCTTCAGGGAGGAACACAGTAGGGTGACATATGCGTCACTTGAGGATGCAGTGCAGATAATCCGGGCTACAAAGGATGCATGGATGGCAAAGACGGATATTGAGTCCGCCTTTAGACTACTACCGGTTAGGAGAGAAGACTGGGATCTATTGGGTTTTAAAATTGGGGAGCAGTATTATTTTGACAAAGCCATGCCAATGGGATGTTCCATAACGTGTGCGACATTCGAAGCTTTCAGCACATGTTTGCAATGGATGTTCCAAGAAAGGATGGGTTATAGAATGGTTATTCACTATCTGGAGGACTTCCTTTTCATTGGGAGAGGGAAAAGGGAGACATGGATTATGCTGGGTAAGTTTCAGGAATTATGTAGGGAACTAGGGGTGCCACTGGCACCGGAAAAAACAGAGGGGCCCAGCAGGGTGATGAAATTTCTGGGGATTGAAATAGATGTACCGAAAGAGATATTCAGGCTACCAGACAAGAAAGTAAAGATGAAGGAATTGATTCAATTACACACCAGCAGGAGAAAGGTACAGCTGAAACAAGTCCAGCAAGTATTGGGGCACCTGAACTTTGCCTGCAGGGCCATTGGACTGGGGAGGGCATTTACGCAGAGGTTAGCTAGGGCTACATCAGGGGTTACCAGACCACATCACTGGGTGGACCTGACAAAAGGTGTCAGAGAAGATTCTGGGATATGGGAGGAATCCCTGAAAGGATATAATGGCTGTTCATTCTGGCAAGAAGAGTGGGTGTACAACACAGACCTTGATCTCTACACAGACGCAGCTGGGGGGGCTGGCATGGAGTGGTTACCTGAGGGGCAGATGGTTCGCAGAACCATGGCCTGGTAGTTGGGTAAAGGATGGGACAATAAGAGATATAACCTTGCTGGAAATCATGCCCATATGGGCATGCGCCCTGGTATGGGGGGAGGAACTAAGGGTCAGAAAGTGACATTCTGGTGTGATAACAGATCAGTGGTAGAGGTACTAAACAACAGGGGAGCCAGGTCAGAGACGGTCATGAAGGCATTACAACATTTAGTTTTAAGGGCTTTGCGGCTGAACATGTCATTCAGAGCAAAACATGTAGAAGGGGTACACAATACCCTGGCTGACAGCCTTTCCCGTCTGCAGCTGGACCGTTTCTGGAGGCTGGCACCAGCAGTGGAGGAACAAAAAAACACCTATACCACGAACATCTGGGACGTTGGCAAGAAGGAGCAGAACTGTTGTTTCACAGCTCATGGGCACCTCGGACTCTGAGGGCTTATGATGGGGCCTGGTGGGTGTTTCAGACATTCAGGGCTGAGCACCAGATGGAGATAACTGGGCCACTCACAGAGGAACAGTTGGGAATGTTCACCGTGGAGCAGTGGCAGAAAGGGACCGCCCACACCACAATGGGGGTTTATCTGGCAGGGATTAGCATTATATGCAGCCTAAAAGGGTGGAAGGACCTGACAAAATCACTGCTCATCAGGAGTATGATGCAGGGATGGGGCAGGTTGAAACGCGGGCCAGGAGACAATAGGAGGCCAATAGGAGAGCAGTGGCTAATAAGGCTAAAAGAGGTGCTCCCGGTAATATGCAGATCAAAGGCTGAGGCCCAGCTATTTCATACGATTTATGTGATAATGTTTGCAGGGGCTATGAGAGTGAGTGAGGTGGTAGGCCATGGGAAAGAGGACAAGGAAGGAGGTTTGGAATGGGATGATGTAAGTTGAGGGGTGAAAGAGATACAGATCAAGCTCAGGAGGTCAAAAATGGATCAAAAAGGGCAAGGTTGCATGGTAACACTGAAAGGGCAGCTAGAGGTTGCAATATGCCCAGTGCAGACTCTGTGGGCTTTCGCCGCAGAACAGGTGACCAGGATGGGAAAGCTATTTGTATATGGTGACGGAAAAAGGGTCACTGGCTATCAAGTCACAGCAGTGCTGAAAAAGGGCATGCAATTTATGGGGGAGGACCCATCTAATTACTCATCCCATTCCCTACGGATTGGGGCTGCCTCACAGTGGGCAGCAAAGGGGGAGCCAGTGAAGGACATTTTGAAAAAGGGCTGGTGGTCAGCCAGTTATAAGAGATACATCAGAGCACTGAAGTAAAAAAAAAAAAAAAAAAGAAAAGAAAAGGAAAAGTGTGGTATAGAAGGTAGTGCTCCTACAGGGGGATCGCAGGTGAAGAGGTGGGAGTTGGGGGGGAAAAGAAAGGAAAGAGGCGGGGGGGATAATACGGTGATGGCACTAAGAGTATGTGTAAATTAATTTTCCTTACACCCCATAGGTAGAGGGAGGATCACAGAAGTCTGGATCTGCTGCCGTTCCTATATTTATTGGGCTGGAAAGAGAGCAGAGAAGAAAACTGAGGGAAGCAGCTGTACCAGGATGTAAGACAGTGTAGGTTGGTATGGCACGGCATACGTTGGATGAGATGGGCACAACTTCTTCCCACTTTGAAGGAACTCAAAGGGCGGCGGCCCAGTCCAGACCTAATCATTATACATCTAGGGGGCAATGACCTGGCGGGCAGACCGTGGGTACACACATGCTTACAGATAAAAAGGGACCTAGTGGCAATATGACAGTGGCGGCCTCAGGTGTGTCTCGCCTGGTCAGATATGATACCGAGAAGGTTATGGAGACAGGAGCACAGCCACAGGGCGGTGGAGAGCACCAGGAGAAAGATGAATAGAAGGGTGGGGACATTGATAAGGTAGATGGGGAGACAGATGATACTGTGGGGGGTTGAAGAATGGGTAGAGGACTTCTACAGGTCAGATGGTGTACACCTGTTGTATCTAGCCATAGACATGTTCAATACAGAAACAATGGGTTTCATAGAGGAATGGAGAAAACTGGCAAAAACTGGTATATAAAAAAAAATTGGGGAAGAAAGGATCGTCCCTGAGGTAAGGGAGAGTGATACCCTAAGATGGGAGGAAGCCAGCCATCCAACGCAAGCTGGAGACTGGCTAGTGAGGAAAAAAGGGGGGGAAGGGGAAGAAAAAAAGGAATAACACAAGAAGAGGAAGAAGAGGAAGAAGAAAGCGGTCTCACTTTTCACCGTTACCTATCAGAAAAGGAGAAACAGAAGGCACCCAGGTTTTCACCTGGGGGAGGGATAATCAAAGATTGATATGTTGATGGAAATAAATAACATTTCTGGAAATATGATAATAAAGAAATGGAAATGGAATATTGGATTATGAATATAAATAAATTAATTGCCAATCTGAGCACAACAACAAACAATGGTCTCTGTCTTTTGATAGGGAAAGAGGGGGAATCCGGGACAATAAACTGCCCCCTGAACTTCAGGTCTGTTGTTCAATTGACTCATTCATCTCCTCCCTCAAGGACCACCTCCTCCAATCCACCACCTGAGTATGCCCCGGTAGGTAACCCCCGTGATAGTCCATCAGCCCTTGAGTTACCTTAGAGTTTATAAGTATCTATATATTGGCTCTGTTATGTGCTGTGTATTTTTTTCTATTCTAGAGAATCCTGTTGTATACACTGTTCCTATTGCAAATATCGTCACATTTTGCAAATATTGTTTTTACCTTTTTTTCTGTATTATCGAATTTTTGTGCCACTGGACATTTGCAAAAATGAGCATTTTTGCTCTCATACCTTCCAGTATAAAAAATAAAATTGATTTGAAATGAAATTGAAATATAGAGGTAATTGATTGTGTAAATTGTAAATTACAGGAGTTCACGATTTCACAATGTAATTGTTTGTTAAATTATGTGAACATTTTTTAAATGTTTGGATATTTATAGATCCATTGCTATTACAGGTATACACTCAAGATTTGGCATGCACACCAAAGCAAATATACCCTGGAATCTAATTATTTTTTTATTTTTTTACCAGGAGAGACACACTAAGCTGAAAGCTTATTTACAGGTGTGACCTGGAAGTACAAGGAAGTTAACTGACTTGCTCAGTGTCACATAGTATGCAAGTGGGGCTGTGGGATTCAACCCACGTCTCCGTGTTTGAAGCTCAGAGCCTTAAACCACTGCACTATACTGCCTCCTCAAAACTTAATCTGGATAAAAGTGTTTAGTAGGTAAACATTTATTGTGGATACTTTAGAAATTACTAATTTGCAACAGTTGCTCAAAGATTCATGGATGCATAACAGGTAATGCCTTTAGAATTCCACTTGTGGAATTTAACCTTCAGCAAGTACTTAGCAGAGCCAGCCCAGTGGCACTGAGGGTTGAGGCACTGGACACCACACCTTGCGCCATGCTGGTGACCCGGGTTCAGGAATGAGCCTGGGCTGCTGGGGTTAGCAAGGGGAGGAAAAGATCAAGCATCCAGAGGACTGATTTCTTCTCCTGGGGTGGGTTCAGGGGACTCCTTGCTCAGTGGCGACACCTGGTGGAGGCTGGGAGCACTCACCCAGTATTGAGGAACAGCAGTATTAGTCTGGTGATGGCAGGCTGTCTGTGGGAGGTCCTGCAATGATGCCATTGCATGCTGCACTAGGGGGTGTAACAAGAAAAGTCCCCAGCATACTGAGGAGGTGACCAAGGTCTCAGGGACCAACACTCACATCCCCAAAACTGGATTACCACTTCAGCGATCCCCAGGTGCCACCCATGGAGAGATGGACCCTCTAATTACAGATAGATACTGCCAAGGTATGAATGGTGGGCCCTCCCCCAGTGGATGATCCAGGGGGCTGGGAAGTCTCTCCATGGGATGGTATCATTGAGAGGTATCATGGTGAGGAGTAGCAGGGGCAGTGTTGACTAGGCACCTCCGAGAGATCCCTTGGTGCAACGGTATATAAAAAAATTTTGAAAAAAAAAAGAAAGTACTTATCAGCATTGAATTACCTCACCTGTTTTAGCATTATGGCCCTGTAATACCCTTCCGACACTCCTGTGATAGTGCTGCCCAACACCATGCTCTGTCATGACTAAATATATTCAGATACATCTGTTGCAATGGTCCAAGTCATAACTAGTTATAAGGCTTGGCATCACTTGTTGCCACTGTTTTCAAATAGTAAAAATATACATTTTTATTTACAAGGTTCTTAAAGAGCAGCAGTTGGCATCATAAGGAAATAATGCTACTCATGCATGTGCTTCCACAAGTCATTATGTCAGTAAGCTCCAGTGGTTACACTAAGGTTCATACTATGGTATTTTGGAGTTCAGGCAGCAAAGTCCACTATAAGCTCCACTGAACTACTGTACAAGTCACATTAAACTATTCCCTCAACTCACTGGTGTAGCATTGTTCAATGAGTTTCCTAATCTGTGCAGGGTTTAATTCAATGAAATAGTAAAAGTTTAGTATTGGTTTGCATCTAGCTGTCATGCACTATAAGCGTTATTTTCAGCTGAGTGCTTATGAGTTTCATTTCAGAAGGCAGACTAAACAACTCTTAAGGAATGCTGTGATATTTATAAACAATGCCATTAAAATGCAGCTACTGCCATTTCACTAAACAGTTACATGTGAGCTGAATAGGAAGTGAAGGATGGTTGGAAAAGAGATGAAAGCTTCAAGAGTTTGAGTTGCCAATCCAGTAGCATCACAAAAAAACAATTCTACACCAGTGAGTTGATGGAACAGTATAATGTGACTTGTACTGTAGCAGTACTTCATTTCAATGTTTGATAAGTGCTTGTCCAGTCTATTCTTGGACTCATTCTCTGATCTAGTTGTTATAATTTCTAGTGGTTCAGTGTTCCAGATATTTACTTTTCTGTTAGTGAAAAAGTCTTTCCTTTTTGTAGTGTGAAAATGTTTAGCTGCTATTTGCAGATGGTGGCCTTTTGTTTTGGTTGTACTAGATTTGAAATCAGTATTTTGATCACTCAATAAAGTAGGGTCAGACATTACTTTAAACATCATCAGCAGGTCCCCCTTCGGCCTTCTTAAGGATAGAGGCATGAGTTGTAACGAGAGTAGTAATTTTTCATGAGTTTCTTCCCGTATGTCATCTATTAACTTGGTTGTTGTACATATTCAATCTGTCTTATTTGTCCTGCTTTGTACAAATACTAGAAGGAGTAGCAAAGTCCAAGCATGGTCTGACATAAGCTCTGTAAAAGGAAAAGATTGTTAAGCATGACTGACAAAGGGCTGTGCCCAGTTCACCTCTTGGTAAAAACTAAACTATGATTATGTCATATGTTGTGAAGTTATGTTCCTTATTATTGACAAGAGTCTTCAGTTAGCTCATGCTATGACATCATTGTACTGTGTTTGAGAGACGTAATTGGATGTGACAGTTACTCAGATCCATTTCACATGAAGGTTCTGTTAACTGGTACTAATTTATATGAGAACTTGGGGTTGATATTGCCCAAATGCATCACTATACATTTATCGTTGTTAACTTAATGCTCCAACTGTATACATTATCTACTGTAGGTCAGTTTGGACGTGATGTGATTATGTTAATGTTGCACAGGGGCCACCAATTTTAGAGTCATCAGTAAAAGCAGGCCCAACTATTTAGATTTTTGGTTATCAGCAATGAATATATGAAAAATATGTGGGCCACACAAAGAGTCCTGCGGTGCTCCACTAGTACTTTGTTTGTATGTGACTTGTACCCTAGATTTTTACTGATTGCATTCTACCATGTAGCCAACTCATTATCCATCTAATTAGGCACAGTTTGATATTTGTATCAACCATTTTTTTTAATAATTACCTGGTGTGGTGAGAGATTGAGTACCTTGCTGAAGTTTAGGAATATATGTCACAAGTAATTTTGGCATGTTGCAAGAACTCAGACTTGTGCACAGAGATGTCCATAACTATTCTTCATGGTTCATCACTCAAGATAATGACTTTACACTTGGCATCACTAAACTTTTATTATGGAGCTTCCTATGAATGCTAACTTACTGCCACTTTACCCAGTCCTTACCTTCCTCTCCAATGGCAGCTCAAGTGTATGAATGGTCAAAATGTATGGAAATGGCTTCGACAAAACACAATCCCAAAAAAGCTCATGACACTCAACTTTAATTACTGATGATATTGTGGAATCTTTGACTGCTTATTACTTGGACAGCCTTTTATCTAGAGGTTAGAGAGTTGACACACACACAACCTCATTTTTTCTGTATTATTTTTTCTCCTGGCTGGCAGTTTGTCTCTCAGAGGTAAACTCTGTTCATAGGGATATACCCTGATTAGGGTGAGCCCAGCAATCATTCAGTTGGTTACTGAGTTTTTCTCCAACATTTATTCCCTCAAATTTCCCACCCAAAATGGGGGTGGTGCCTCTGTCAGCCTTGCACAGCCACTGCTTCTCCTGCACCAGAAACAAATTCCCTGGCCCAACCATAGGGGTCACTGTACCAGTGGAACCCACCACCAACCCTCCCCGACTGAGAGGCATTGCTGTCATGGCCATGGCATGATTCCTGACATGAGTTCCCTGGTTTGCTTCCAGACCTGGGTTGTCAGCATGGCAGCATGATGTTCTGGTCTTAAAGCTTAATATTTAGGGTCAGTGAATCTAACAAAATTGGTGATATTCATTCACCAGTTTTAGAGTTATAGGGGTTTACAGTTGTGCAGTTTACATAATTAAAAAAAATAATATTACAATTTCTGAATATTTGGAGGCTTATAACTCAGTTATCTTTAAATATAAGAGATCTACAAATTGACACGCTTCTGTATAGACCTTTTAAATGTCACCATACCAGCTTTGGTGTAATTTGAGCTAATACTTTTAAGTTAGATGGAAATAAATGAAATCCCACTTTTGGCAAAATTTCATAAAATTGTTGAGGACATTTTGCAAAATTTCATGGAAGCCAAATGTGAATTTCACCAGAATTTTGCAGGCAAAAGATACCTTTCACTCAGACCTAGTCCCAAGGGTTGGTGCTGACTCTGTAACTCTATATATTTATTAATTACCTTAACTGAGTGGGTGGGATCAGCAAGAAACTGCTGTGGTTTGCTGATGACACCTAACTGGTAAGAAGGGTGGAAGTAGTAGGGGTATGGAGTGCACTACAGTGGGATTTTTACGTATTAGGGGACAAACCAAGAAACAGGAGCTTAGGTTTAATGTGGGAAAGTGCAAGGTACTACACCAAGGTACAAGAAATTTGTTATGCAGAGACATGCTGTGTAGTACAATGGTGGATAGCACAGCTAGGAAAAAGAATCAGTTAAACATTGTGGACAGTAAACAGAAACCAGGCAGGCAAAGGGCCAGTGCCAGGGAGGGAGGGAGGGAGGGAGAGAGAGAGAGAGAGAGAGAGAGAGAGCAGGTCAAGGTAAGGAAAGTATCCTCCTCTGCAAATGTTGATTTAAACCACACTTGGAATATTACTTACAGATCTGAATTACCTAATACAAAGAGGGCATTAAAGAGTTTGAAATGATCCCAACCAGAGCCACCCATCTGATCAGAAGCTTAAATGAATTAGCTATAAGGACACACTGGACATGCTCAAATTATTCAGACTAACGAAGAGATGGCTGAGAGTGGACATGACTGTGATATTTTGAATAGTAAAGAGCATAGACTGGGCAGCATACATTCAGGTTTTCGAGCTTGTGAGAGAAAGAAGCAAGTGAGGAGATACACTCAAATTAAATGTAACCAGGATAAAGGGGAATATTATAAATTATTATGTTGCACCCGGTGAGGTTGTAGAAAGTATCATTGTTCAGGTTTTCAAAGCAGGACTAGACAGATTCATTAGATAGAATAGCTTTGAGGGCACAACAGCAAGTTGCTGTAGCATTTTGTTGGGTAATCTTGGATGTGTATGCACACTCAGAACTCCATACTACACTGAAACATAGAAATTGTCATTAGATAAGGACTGACTGGCCCACCTAGACTATTTTTTCCTGCCTGTACTGTCACAGCAGACCTATCCTGATTCCAGCTATGTACCCCCCCACTTCCCTACCAGATTCCTTTGTGCCTGTTCATGCATGCTTGAAGCCTGCCACTGCTTTCATCCCCACCACCACTGGAAGTCTGCTCCAGGCATCCACCACTGTTTCAGTGAAGAAATACTTCCTCCTATCCCTCCTAAATTTCCTGTCTTCCAGCTTCCGTACATTCCCCTTTGCTCGCATGCATTTTGTCCTCTGAAAAATGCAACCCTTCTTTACCCTATTCACCCAGTGAGGTATTTATGGGTCTCTATCAAGTCCCCATTCTCCCTCCTCCCTCCTCCCTTCCACGGTGTATGCATTGGGATCTCTCACTTTCTTCTCACAGGACTTTTGATACAACTCCTGCACTCTTTTAGTTGCCATGTCCTGGACAGCCTCTAGCCTGTCTATATCCTTCCTGAGAGGTACTCTCCAGAACTGGACACAGTCCAGAGGGGTCTCACCAATATCTATATAGTTATAACACCACCTATCTATTTCTGCTTATGATACCCCTCCCTACGGACTCCAGCATCCCCTTTGCCATACCTACTGCCTTGTCACATTGCCCACTACCATGAGGTCATCGGATAAGATTACTTCATGGTCCCTTTCCTGCTTAGTGACCATCAATACCGCTTCCCCTATTTTACACTCTGCCTCTGGATTTCTGTGCTCTAGGTGCATTATTTTACACTTTTTCACACTGAAACCCAGCTGCCATACCCTTGACCAGTCCTCAGGTTTCCTCAGGTTTCTACACATTCTCTTCTCCCCTTTGGAGTGTCTATCATATTATAGATTTTGGTGACATTTGCAAAGAAACATGCCTTCCCTTCCAAATCTTCTGCAATGTTACTTTAAAGATATAAAAGAAAACTGATTACAATACTGAGCCCTAAATTACTCCACTGGTCACTGTTCCCTATCCAAAGTGATTGCCTTTTACCACCACCCTTTCTTGCCTACCCATCAATCAGTTTCACACTCAGTTTACCTTATGACCCACCCCAAACTGCCCAGTTTCCTTTTGAACCTCATATGTGGGACAGTGTTAAAGGCCTTGCTGAAGTCTAAGTAGGACACATCTACCACCCCACCCAGATCTATTTCCCAGGTCAGCCAGTCAAAGAACTCAATCAGGTTCATCTGACATGACCTCCCCCATGAATCCATGCTGCCTCAGGTCTTGTAACCTGCTGTATTCAAGATACTCCACTAACCCTTCCTTTAAATGTATCTCTATTAATTTCCCCACCACTAACTCCAGGATTACCAGCCTATAATTATTAGTCTCCTCCCTTCTGCTGCTGCTTTTATAAAGTGGGACTACATCTGTCCTCCTCCAGTCCTCTGGAACTGCTCCTGTTCCCAGTAAATTGTTAGTTGGGACTATCAGAGGTGCAGCCAGTACCTCCCTGTGTTCCCTCGGCACACTTTCAGAGTTGCAAGTCCTTTCAGGACTACTTCTTCTGTAAATGGAATTATTCCTACCTCCCACAGCCCAGTGTTCTTGCAGTTTTTATGTGGTAATTCCCCCTCCTTTCCACTGTGAAGTCTGAATGGAAATATCTGTTCAGGATATCAGCTTTTTTCTTATCATCGTTTGCAGTCTTATCATGTATATTCTTAAAAAAGGTCTTGTCCCCCTTAGTTACCCATTTGGCTATTGTTTCCTCAGTTTATGCCATTGCACCCCTTGGCACCTTCCCTGCTTCTCTCTGCTTATCCTGGTACACCTCCCTATCCTTTTCCCTCTCCACCTCTTTACACCTCCTGAATGCTAGATTTTTAGCAGTTACTTTTGCAACCACTTCCATTGAAAATTATAGTGGTCTCGATGGTCATGTGATGGCTGCCTGAGCGAGAGCATCTGCCTACCCTCGCTCCCCGACATAACGTATCGTTTTTAGCAATTAACGGCTTTTCTCAGCGATCGTAAGAGACGGCTTTTGTTTTAACTACTGCTGTTTAGTGTTGACAACAATCGGGAGAAGGCAAATGGAGGCTGAGATGTGGAAAGCACCGCCGCGCCACACGCCTCCGTCAACTCCAGAGAAGGAAAAGGCCCCCAAGAGGCCCAAATCGCAAACAGCGATGTCAAGTAGCTCCCCAGTGCCCGCCGTAGGGCTTACGGAGGAGCGTTTCTTGGAGGTGATGCAGCCACTACAAAACACCATCACATAGAGCCGGCCCGTCGGTGCAGCGGTGGGATTTCCATTTGCGACGCCGGCGACCCGGGTTCGGGAACGGATCCGGGTTGTCTGAGGGCCGGCCAGGAGGAGTAGGATCGAGCATCCGACGGACAGCTCTCCTACTCCGGGGGGAGGGCGCGGGCAGCAATCGGTGCTGGGGACCCCTGGTGGAGACCGGGAGTTCCACGCAACTGACGCTCGACGTGGGAGGAGGCTGGGCAGACGCTGGTGTCATTGCACGTCCCCGCCTCCTCCCAGGAGAAAATGCAGGTGGAAAAAGATGGCGGGCAGGACCACGGATTAATGAAGCCCTCCCTGGAGAGCCTCACATTGCCGCCATCGCTGCGGGACCCCGACCAGTCACAGTTCTGGGGTCACGAAGGTGGACAACGGCCCCACACTCCTGGGGGCAAGCCGGGGGTGACCGAGGGTCCTCAGCAGCAATTGACGGCGGTAGAGGTCTCTGGGGGCCATGACCAGGGTGGATGGCTGCCAGTGGTCCTGCCAGAAAAAGGGGAAATTAAAAAAAAAAAAAACACCATCACATGTATCTCAGAGGAGGTCCACACTATCAAAAACAACTTGGAGGCACTTAACTTGCGGATGGGAGATGCTGAAGTTCGCATCACTTCTTTGGAGAAAGGGAGAGACAAAATCAGCCTGGAGAATGCAACTTTGAGGCAAAGAATCCGGAAGCTGGAGGATAAAATTGAGGACGTGGAGGGGCCCAGTCGGCCCAATAATTTAATAATATTTGGGCTACCGGAGAAGGAAGAAGGCAGCACTCCTATAGCTTTTGTGCAAAAGCTCTGCGAGCGAGTAGCCAGCCCCTCCCCAAATGGCACCAGCTATGTGGTCGAAAGAGCGCATCGTTTCCTGCACCCCCCTCCTCAACCAGGCTCTCCCCCTCGGCCTTTAGTGTTTAAACTCTTTAATTACTTGGATAAACAGCACATGTTGGTTAAAGTCAAGGAAGTTGATGCAATACGATGGGAAGGCCAAAAGCTACGAATATCGCAGGACCTACCCCAGTCTGTTCGTCTGAAAAGATGAGAATTTCATTCGATTGTGATTAAAATTATTGCAGCTGGCAAGGCATTTCGAATGCGATATCCCGCAATTCTACAGGTGAAACATAATGAGAAATGGCTTAGTTTTGAAACCACAGCAAAAGCCACAGAGGAGCTAAGCAACGTTTTTCCTGAACTTTTTAAATGAGCTAGGGCTCAGAAATGGATAGAAGTGAAACACCTGTGTGCGATGTTGCGATGGTGCAGTATAATCTAAACTGTGTCAACATCAATGCTTCACTCTGGAATAAAATGTGATCTTCCTCCGTTTCCCTTTTCTACAACTCAGAAAACCATTTACCCCGAGGAACACTTTGCTGTCTAGCCCAAGTGTACTTCATTCTTTTATTTGTGGGACAACAAATTTAATCTATATGCTCAGGACTTTGAGCTGCAGAACACCGGAAAATAGTATATGAACAATGTCTGGGAAATTTTTATTTATTTATTTAATTTTTTTTTGAAAGCCTGTCAAAAAAGAAAAGCAGTTTGCGGAAGGAAAAGGCGATCATATTTCCTTTTATTTCTCTGGTATAGCTTATTTTCTCTGGGGTCCTAAATGCACGCAGAGATTTAATGAGTGCTTCTTTGGTTATTGTTCAGTGGCATCTATGAAGGGGTAACATTTCAAATTTACACTATACTGGGGACAGATATAATTGTGTCTCAGTTTCTTTTGGTAGCTTGTAATGACATAATGCAATGTGGTTTAAACCAGGGGGATTAAAAGTCCTTTTTCTCAGTCGGGGAGGAGGGAGGGTGGGCCCCCAAATGGCAGTCAGAAGGAGGTTTCACGTGCCCTTATATATCTTAAGAGGTCGGTTATTAGAACCGGGTTGGGTAAGATTTGTAAATAGTTGAATTGGAGGTTAAAATGAGAATTTGTGTGTTTTGGGACAGGAGTGGATGGTTTTTTTTTCAAAGAGTGGGCTTTTCTATGTAAGGGTCTTGTTATCTGGTTTCAGCTTTAAACTGGCCCCATGGAGGGGTTTGGAGGGTGGGGGGAATCTGCGCTACTTATGGGAACTCAGTTTGACTCTGAACAATAGAGAGCAGTATAAGTAGATTAACAGTTGTTCCAATAGTTTTTCTTTGTCTTATAACGCAACCTTGTTAGGATATGAGTGGCTCCTATAACTCTATTAGTTGGAATATCAAGGGGGCTCAAAGCAAAAATAAATGAATTATGATTCTAAGGCACCTATCCCTGCTCCATGTGGGAATTGCTTGTTTACAGGAGACACATCTTCTAAGAGATAAAATCTCACTGTTCAAAAAAAGCTGGGTAGGGCAAGTTTTTGGAGCTGGCAACTCCACCAAACATAATGGTACCGTAATATTAATAGCTAAAACAGTGCCTTTTGTCATGGACAAGTAATGGTGGGACCTGGAAGGGCGATATATCGTAGTACAAGGTCATTTGGGTGCATCTCCAATAATGCTGGCCTCAATATATGGCCCTAACACAGACTCTCCCTCATTTTTTATCTGATTACTGCCACTGCTAGTCTCTAACCCCCCCCCAACGTTTATTGGTGGGGGCTGGAATTTAGTCCCTAATTCAGAGATAGATTGCACTGGTAGTAGGAGAGTGGGGCTATCACCAGCGCAGAGAGCTTTGAGTGATATTCTTTCCAGTGTGGGGGTGGTGGATGTATGGAGGGTCCTCAACCCGTTGGAGAGGCAATACACCTATTACTCCCCTCCACACGCCACCTCCTCCCGGATTGATTTTTGGCTAGTGAGTTCATTTGCACTCCCGGGAGTGATGGAGGTATCTATCCTTCCAAGGGTACTCTCGAACCACTCCCCCGTACAGGTGACCTATATGTTATATGCAAAAGATAGGGAGGGATACAGGTGGTGCCTCAATACCCGATTATTAAAATATCCCAAGACATCAAAACATATTCAAGATTTTATAGCTAACTTCCTTAAATGGAATCTAGGAACAGTTGAAAGAATAGACACAGTTTGGGTCGCTCTGAAGTGCGCGGTTCGAGGTGAATTCATACGCATATCGGCCACACAGGCCTGAGTGGACAGGCGTGCCTTAGACTCGTTAATAAAAGAAATTCAGCAATTAGAAGGCCAATTAAGTTGTAAATCCTCAATGCAGGAATGAGAAAAGCTTCAGCAACTGAGGTACAATTGTTATGATTTAATGGCACAAAAAGCTGAGCTAGCTATTCATCGCACTAAATTGAAATACCTAGAAGCAGGGGAGAAAGCAAGGAAGCTCCTTGCCTTAAGACTGAAACAGGCGGAAATGTCCAAATTTATTCCCATGTTGAAATAACCCATAACGGGAGACCTGGTCTCTCACCCCAAAGAAATTGTTGGAATCCTCGGTAGGTATTATGAGTCCCTATACTCTATAATGGACTCAGAGGTAGCGACGATGCAAGAAATCGCAGACTACCTGGCTACAGTTGATCTCCCAAGGATCGCTCCCCAAGAGGCAGAGAACCTAGGGGCATTAGTCACATTAACAGAGGTAGAGCAGGCTATTAGCCAGCTACCCTTGGATAACGATCCGGGGCCAGATGGGTTGCCCAATAATTTTTATAAGATCTGCCTCCCTCAATTAGCTTCCCTCTTAAAAGATGTTTTCAATTTTTGGTTACAGGAAGGAATAAAAGATTCATATTTTTAATGACATGGATCACATTGATCCCGAAGCCGGATAGGGATTTATCATGTCCAGGAAGTTACCAACCTATATCGCTGATTAACTCCGATGTTAAAATTCTAGCCAAAATTCTGGCATCTCATCTAGCTTCAGTACTCAGATAGATTATTGGATGAGAGCAGGTTAGTTTTATGCAGGGATGATTCTCGGCAGATCATATGAAAAAGATAATGTACTTAATAGAGGTATCGAGGGGTGCTAAGGCCCCAGCAGCTTTAGTATCCCTCGATGCGGAAAAAGCCTTTGACCGGGTGTCCTGGTGTTTTTTGTTCACATCCCTTCATGAGTTTGGACTACCCAACAGTTTTATACAATGGGTTAGAATACTCTACTCTTCTCCCAGTGCTAGAGTGCTGGGAAACGGATACCTTTCAGATCCATTTACCTTACAGAGGCACCCTTCAGGGTTGCCTGCTCTCCCCGCTCCTTTTCAATTGTTATCTTGAGCCTTTAATACAAAGGTTAGTCTCGTCCCCATTAATAAATGGAGTCCAGATTCAGGAAGAGAGATATCTAGTTTCAGCATACGCTGACGACCTCCTAATACACACTGAGAACCCTAAGGATTCGATCCCAGCTTTACTGGAGGAAATAAATCAATTTTTCCTTAGTATCAGGGTATAAATTAAACCTTGCTAAAACAAAAGTCTTTCCACTAAACTATCTCTGTGACAAAAGTATATGTTCCACTGTGGGCCTTACATGGGAACCTAAGGTTCTATCTTATTTTGGGATTAAAATTTCCAGAAGTGTTCCATCAATGATCAATCTCAACCTAACAAACCTTATACGGGTAATGAAGACTGATCTGGAGAGATGGAATGCCCTTCCATTATCACTCTGGGGCAGAGTTAATATATTGAAAATGAATATATTACCAAGGCTACTATACCCTTTGAACATGGTTGGTATTGTTCTCCCAAAATCCTGGTTTCTGCGCATCCAGAGAATGTGTAATGGATTTTTGTGGCTGGGCAAGGCTGTGAGAAGAGGCGACCTTAAATTAACAGCACCAAGATTCAAAGCTGGCCTTGCACTACCATTCTTGTTCTTGTATCATGGGGCCCAACACTTAAGTAGAATAGCTTATTGGTTAATAGAGGAAAACCCAAGGGCAGATTTATCCTATACGCCAATATGGCTTGATATTGAGCGCAATTTAGCCCGGAGTGTGTCAATTACTTTACATGCTATGCAATTTATGAAGCCCTCGCGTCTCCCTAGTCAACTTAAAACGTTCCCAATGGCCTGGTCACTTAAAGCTTTCCAGCAAATGCAAACACAGTTTTCAGAAAAGTGGTGTGTATCCAGGGCTCAACCACTATCTAATAACTGGCACTTTCAAATTGGGAAGAGGCCTATCCTACCCTCCTTTCTTCCTCAACTTGGAGACTATATACTGGATGATCTCCTCCAGGATGCAGACCTGGCACCGTTTAATGTACTACAGTGTAGATATCAGCTAAAACCTCAAGATTTCTTCAAATATCTACAAATCAAAATGGCTATTTGGGCATTTATAGGAAGGCAAAAATGGATGCCATGGCTGTCCGATGGCCTTTTAAAAGCTCTCCAGGGAGCGGGACAACCTCACTCGGTCTCTAGAATTTATAAGCACCTCCAGGTTCTAGATACTTCTCTCCCTAGAGGTGTGTGTTATTATTGGGTACAAGTGCTGTCACTCCCTGAAGATCCTGCCTATTGGGAAAAAGTATGGAAGGGAATCTATAAATACATCAAGCAGGACAAACTTAGATTGATTCAATTTAATATTTTACATAATATCTTTTATACCCCGGAAAGGCTTTCTAGGACAAGTCTGGTATCCTCCCCGCTATGTCCTTGAGGTTGCCAGGCACCAGAGTCTCTGTCCCACATGCTATGGCAATGTCCACTAATACAGAAATTTTGGGAGGCTATACGAAGAGTCTTGGACACAATTCTGGGACTGGATGCCCTGTTTACCCCAGAAAGCTGTGTGTTGGCAATATTTCCCCGGGGGACTCCCCAGACACGTATAGCACATATAGCACATATAGCACTGATCTCAACCACAGCGAAGCTGGTCATATTAAGACATTGGAAGGAGAAGTCCCCTCCTGCTGTCATGGAGTGGTATCGAGAAATCTTACTGGCAATCCAAGTGGAGAGGCACATATCGAATCTGCGACATACTTATCACAGATTCGTAAGGGTTTGGGATCCACTCTTATCCTTGCTAACATTAGTGAAATTCTAAACATAGGTATAGACATTGCTAAATGTAGCTGCTCGTATCAATAATTTTTACATTGTATCTAGGGAGTAGTCATATATTCTTGGTGATTATTATATCTTGATGAGCATAGGTTGGGGAGGGAGGGGGAAGGTTATTATAACTGTGTTCAACTGTCTGGTCTGTACATCACCTAATGTATGATTAAAACTCTAATAAAGTATACTGAATTAAAAAAAAGAAAATTATAGTGGTCTCATTACATTTGCATGTGCATGCACAAGAATCTTTTTGTTATAATAAATGTCATTTCAGAGGTGTGTCACTGCCAAGCACAATGCAACGCAAGCTGGAAGGGGCTCAACAGTCCAGACCAATGACCATGCATTGTGGTCATGACAACTTTGCTGCTTGCTGGGTGGAAACTTTGTATAGTTGAAAGAACCAAAGCCACTCTTATCAGAGGAGGCTTTGGGTCTTTCATTTGCTTAATGCCAGTCAGCAAACAGTTGATCAGCTTTCAGCATTGGCAGTCTGAGAGTGGATCTTATCTATCTGTTTGTCTGTCTGTCTATCTGTTTGTCTATCTATCTATCTATTAAGCAGACCAGGGTGATCACCTCCCCATACTGCTTCTTTCTCTTCCTTCACTCCAGGTCAGTCATCCGCCTACCCTTCCCAGCCTGTATAAATATTTTTAATTTATAAGCGGATCAGGTGCCCTCCCCCAGTAACGCTTCCTTGATCCCACTCCCCTCCAGGTCACCCACTTTTTTCATCCCCAAACACAGCCCAGCACTGGGGTGCTCAATGCCAGTGGTGAAATATTCATGAAATAAAGAAAACCATCCCTCAATGTCTCTTTTTTATCATTGAATATTTTCTCCTCCTTGGCTGGAACAGCTCCCCCAACTCAGTCGCTGGCACCCGCACCCCCAGACCAGGTCTGTCATGCAGATTTATATGCCCACTCACCAGGCCAGACAAAGACAGGACCCCCTCCAAAGGCACCTGTGGCACAGACACCCAGTGGCTACATCATCACGGGTCTGGGGGGGCAGGGCATGGCCATCAGCCGATGCGGTTGCTCCACCATTTTTCTTCCAGTGGTAGATCCCCCGAGGAGTTGGACATGCAATGGCATCAGCACATATACATGTGGACACCTGCTGCGATCCACCCCCTTGCCCTGCCCGCAGCTTACAGTGTACCGAGCTTCCACTAGGTGCCACTGTAGTGCAGTACAGTGCCCTCACCCACCCCAGATGAAGGAGAGCAGTTATGGGAAGCTCGATCCTTCCTTTCCCCTGCCAGTCTCTGGCGGCCCGAGTCCATTCCTGAACTTGGGTTGCCGGCATGGCATGAGGTGTGGCATCCAGTGCCTCAACCCTCAGTGCACCAGGCCAGTGCTCAATGTCTTTTTTTTTCAAAACTGTAAAACAGAAAATGGTCTCTTGCCAGTCTGCCTTCTGCACACCTCCCACCCATTCCACCCAGACCTCCCACTCAGCATCCACCCATCCCCACCACCCTGCACCCTCCACACACCCTCGCCCACCTGAACATGTCCCAGGGTGAAGATTCATTCTCCGATCATAGACATGTCTTGCTGGTGGAACCAGTGTCTGCAATATGAGAAACTAAGGTTAGTTTGGTTCAGTGTATTTCAGTGGGGTTTTGAGCTTTGATGCATAACCCAAATTTCCAACATGGCAATTTTGGGACCCCACCTCATAACCAATGGTGGAGAATTATGCAGATCAGGCCTGAAAGATGACTCTGAAGTCATGTTACAAAATTACTTTGCAGGTTGGATTTGAAAATGTTCAGCACCATTGTTTATGAGGTGGGTTCATAAGAAGGCTCTGCTGAAAATGTAGGGTCAAAATGTGTAAAAATGGCAAAGTTATGTGCATACATTGACATTTTTCTTTGTCCATTTCTAACTTTGGTAATATTAAATATTTTGACCCCTAATTTGCAACATAGGCATTTCTTCATACCACCTCATGAACCTGACAGCTGTCATTTTTCAAATACTGGCCAAAATGTGTTTTCACACCTGTGGTGCAGAATGATGTTTCAGAGGTGCAGAATGACGTTTTGGTGTCGATTTGAAAATTGTCACCTACTGGGTTCATGAGGTTGGGTAGTAAGAATTCTATGCTGAAACTTTGGTTTATAAATATGGTAAAATGCTCAGGTTATGACTGAATTTTAGAGAATTTCAATGTTCACTTCATGCATGGGCGAAGGTGGAGAGCTGGACCTGGTGGGGGACAGGAAAGGGGTAGGCGGATTGGGGTTTTGGGGTCCAGGAGATGCCCTGGGGCAAAATGGGGTCAGGATAGAGGTTATTCCTGTCTTGTCCCCATACCCAAGGGTTCCGATGTTAATGGACGGGTGCCGAGGTCTTCCCTACAGCTCATCCTACCTTGGCGGTGTTATGCAATGCCAGATCTATTAAAAACAAGACAGCTATTATAGCTGATCTTTGTTGGATCAACTGATCTGGCTTGCATCACCGAGACCTGGCTGGATGAAAATCCAGGCCCTATATTGGCCTCGGCAATTCCAGCCGGGTTTTCGGTGATACACCATCCAAGGTTGGATCATAGGGGTGGGGGTGTGGTCATTATGTTTAAGACTGAGCTGGGCCTAGTGGATGTGCCATTAGGAAGTACCAGATCCTTTGAATATATCCTGGGAGAAGGTGTAGGCTGTGGGATTCTTCTCATCTACCGTCCAGCAGGTGACTGTGGAGAATTCCTGCAGGAGTTAGCAGACTTCATCGTCGACTTGGTGTTGAGGTTCCCCAGATTGATAGTTCTGGGGGACTTCAATGCCTGGGTCGACGATGAACTCTTGCATTTTGGTCAAAATCTCCTCCAGCTGATGATTACGCTGGGCCTAACACAGGTGGTTACCTCCTCGACCTATATAGGGGGTCATTCACTGGATCTGATCTTTCTTTTGGGTATGGAGATCGCTGACTTGGGGATGGAACCTGTCAGCTGGTCTGACCATCACAACATAAGGTTCAGTTTCAGGGCCACCCCTAACAGGTCTGCCCCTACGGAGATGGTTCGGTACCGCTCTTTAAGGGGTATTAACCCCAGTGACCTAACGGCAGTACTGGATCTATTGAGTTTGTCAGGTGAATGCATGAGTCCAGATGATCTTGTACCAGCCTATAATAAGGCTGTGGGAGATGCTCTGGACAAAATTGCTCCTGTTCATGTTCGGTCTCTCGTCCTCCATCCAAGGAGCCCTTGGTTTGAAGGCTCCTTGAAGGAGTTAAGGCGAGTTGGCCGAGGGCTGGTGAGAGCCTGGCGGAAGTCGGGCCTTGATGCTGACAGGCTTAGGTTGATGGCACATTATGATAGCTATCAATCAGAAATCACCCATAAAAAGGCAGAGTTCCTGTCCAGAGAGATTTCTGCTGCACAAAATCGACTGGCTCAGCTTTTCTGGACCATGGACAGATTATGCAATCCAATCTGTCTTCAGCCCAGAGAAGCCTTTCCTCAGCAAAGATGCGAGGAGTTCGCTCGGTTTTTTGCAGATAAGGTTGCCAGCATCAGGTCCGGCATCGGTCCAACCTCTCCTATGGGGGACTGCAGTGGTCAACAAGAAGTGGCATGCCCTCGGTCTGTCTGGTCAGATTTTCACCGGCTGGAGTTCAGGGACATTGTGAAGATCATCCAAACAATGCGACCAACTAGTTGTAGTTTGGATCCGGCCCTACACCTCTTTTAGTAGGATGTGAAGTTATCTGCCCAATCTCTTGCTGACATTGTCTGAAGTCTTTGGAGAGGGGTCTTACCTAACCCCTTGTGAGGCGGTCGTTCGACCACTCCTTAAAAAATCCTCCTTGGATCCAGAGTGTCTAGCTAACTACCGGCCTATCTGTAACCTGCCATTTGTTGGTAAGGTTATTGAAAAGGCAGTTGCGTTGCAATTGGATGATCATTTTATAACTCACAATGTCTGTGATACTCTCCAGTCTGGCTTTAGGAAGAGGCATAGCACAGAAACTGCCCTTGTCCGGGTATTGAGCGACCTCCTAAGGCTAGAGATCGAAAGGCATGTACCATTCTGGTCCTTCTCGATCGCTCTGCTGCATTTGACACTGTAGACCATGGAGTGCTGTTGGAGCACCTGCGGGTTTTTTGTGGGCTGTCTGGTACAGTCCTCAAATGGTTTCATTCTTACCTCACGGACAGGTCTCAGAGAGTTGTCACTGGAATTTATTCCTCTGGCGCTCACTCCCTGCCTTGTGGGGTACCACAGGGCTCCATTTTAGCTTCCATGTTGTTTGCAGTGTATATGCTGCCATTGGGAGAAATCATCAGGTGATACAGTTTGGGTTTCCACTGCTATGCAGATGATACTCAGCTGTATCTGTCCCTTTTCCCCAGTCAGGGTGATGTACTCTCTGTGCTCAATAATTGCCTTGTGGAGATCAGACTTTGGATGAGTTCCAGCTGGCTGAGAATCAATCAGGGTAAGACTGAGGTATTGGTAGTGGATCCAGGTCATCCATGGGTGGGTTTGGGAGCCGGACAACCATCAGGTTTGTTACTTGGTGGTATACCACTCTCTACCTCTGATCAGGTGCAAAATCTGGCCATTATTTTTGATGATGGTCTGACCCTAAAATCTCAGGTGTCAGCTGTCGACAAATCCTCTTTTTATCATCTGAGGAATATTGCCCGGTGGAAACACCTGGTTCCTCCAGGGGATCTTCCAACATTGGTCCACACCTTTGTCACTACCCGTCTGGACTACTGCAATTCCCTCTACCTAGGGCTACCTGGGGTTGATATCCGCCACCTTCAGCTGGTGCAGAACGCGGCAGCCAGGCTTTTGACTGGGACATCTAGAACCAGTCATATTATGCCTGTGCTCCGCGAACTGCACTGGCTGCCTGTTTGGTGGTGGATCACCTTTATGGTTGGTTTGCTAACCTTTAAAGCCCTACATAATCAGGGACCAGGTTACCTGAAAGATCTCCTGATTCCCTACTACCCCCTCTGTCCTCTCCGTTCCACCAACGAGGGATTGCTGGAGATTCCCAGGGTTCGGTTAAAGACATCAGGATCTCATGCTTTTGCTTTTTCAGCACCAACCCTGTGGAATTCTCTACCTCGTTGGTTGAGAGAATGCCCACCCGTCGATAGTTTTAAGGTTGGTTTAAAAACATATTTATTCAATTTAGCTTTTACTTAGTTATGGCTGACATATTTTAATGTATGAAAATGTTATTATTGTGTATATGTTTTATGTACAGCGCCTTGGATTTGAAAGGCGCTGTATAAATAAAGTTGGATTGGATTGGATTGGATTCATAACTTCACTAATTTTCAATATTAGAACTCCAAACTATCAACATAGCCATTTTTCCACACCACTTCATAAACGTGACACATGTCATTTTTAAATCTTGGATGAGACATGTTTTCACACCTCTGGTATGAAATGACATTTAGGCCAATATACTATAAATGGTACATGTCATGTTTATAAGTCAAATCATAAGAAAAGTATCTTAAAATGTTATGGCCAAAATGTAAAAAACATACAGTTGTTTAACAGCCTTTGTGTGTAGTAATATTTTTTACCCCAGTGACCATGGTTTGTGATCCTGTGCCGGTAAGGTGAGTTTGAGGGTAAGCTCAGAGACCCAGCTGGATGGGGTGGTGGGTAATGGCACTGCCATGTGACACCCCCCCATTCAGGGAATGAAAGGTGCGGTGTTGTCCGTATGGACCCAGGTACCATAAAAAGAATATGACTGTCCTCTTGGCATAAGGCCCTGCACCTCTCCACTCATTGATAGTCCAGTGCCTTGGCTGACAGATGCAGTTTTTGCTCTGTTCATCTGTATCTCTGGCCACATGGAAACACAGGGACCACAAGGCCCTGCACTTCCACAGCCTACCTGACAGCCTCATGAATTCTTCATATCTGTTGCTGCGTGGAAGTGCAGGACCCTTGCACAGAATCTTCCCTTGGCACAGAGCATCTGTATCTGTGCACTATAAGTGCCAAACACCTGTACAGCACATACATGCAAGAAAACTTTCAGTATTGACAAATGCTTGTTTTTATCCTGTTCTTGCTCACTTCTTTAGTGCAAAGGTTTGTTGCCATTTTTAAAAAAAATCTGCCCTCCTGAAGTCCAGAACCCTCATCCCTGTGTGGTTTGCATCTGCTGCTGTCCTTCTGTTAAACAACACTGTACGGTGGTCCCTAATTGGCATCCCACCTTGTCATCTACAATGCTGTCCCTGATTGTGAGCATCAGGTCCCATTTTGCCCCATCATGACTTGGCTCCTTGACTAGTTGCTTGAGAAATGCCCCCAGAACTGAGTCTAGGATGTCCCTGCTTCTTGCCAGGGCTGTAATTTGAAGGTCAAGTCTACATCCAGAAGATACTAGTCCCCTACCAACACCATCTCTCCTTTTTCTACCATCATGATAACGACTTTTCACTTTGCCTTATCCAGCTCCACCACCTGTATTGGAAGTTTGTATCATGCCAGTGTGAATGGTGGCTCTGGCTCCTGTCTCCCGAGTGACACACAGTACCTCCAGACCTCCTCCCTCCCCGGTTTCCTTGCATTTCTGTCACCTTGATGCCTTCCCTTACATGCAGCACAACACCTTCTCATTTCCTCTCCTCCCCATCCTTCCAGAACTGAGTGTAACCTGGTATGGTCATGTCCCAGTCATGGCTACCTGTGTAAAAAACAGGAGAGAACCCTCAACTTGTCACTAATGGAAAGGATGTACACTGCAGTCAAAACTGTTTGGTTAGAATCAGTTTAATGGAGTGCTCACAGTATGCACCATGAATCAATAATGGCCCCAATATCAAGGTTCACCTCTGCATGATGACCTCTTGGTCTGGCATTTTATTTTCAGGACTCCATGCATTTGCATGTATGACTCTACACACCTTGAGTTCATACTACCCGCAACCCCACATTCTTCCCTTGTGTCCAGCCTACTTTTCTCCTCTCTTTTTGCAATGTTTGTTCCCATCCCCATGTCCTCTGCTTCTCTTCTGTTCCCATCATTCTACTCCTCAGGGAATTTTCCTCCCATTGAGTCCTCCCTGGGGGGGGGAGTTTTTGCTTCCCTTTGTCTTTCTGCCACCCCCCCTCAGCTAGTTGAAATGTTCATCAAAGTAACATTTAAATTGTACACCAAAGTCTGTGATTCCCCTCCCAGATGGATGCAGGCCTTGACTCTGACAGGCCCTCAACCTTTCCAGTTGCTCCCTTGTCCCCAGTGAAGCTGAACCTTTCTGCTCTGTACCATTCCTTCAATCATGAGCTGAAGCTCCAGGTACAGATTACCCTAGCATCTCCTTGGCCACTGACTGACAGACAGCATCTCAGCTAAAAACACCATGTGTACTACTGTCCTTAGGCCCCTTCCCAGTTTTCTGAACTCTTCTGCACAAACCCAGCCCCATCCCATGCTAGGACATTAGCTCTGGGGTGGACAATAACACCCACCCCCCTGCCCTGCCACTATAGCAGTTCTTATCATCTGCTGCCCATTCCTCTGAGCAATAGCACCTGGCAGATACCTTATTCCCTCTCATCCCCCATCCTATTCCCAACTCTAGCTTCCTAACAACTGAATAATCCATCGCAATCTGCTTTCTCCTCTGCTGGGGTCCTCTATCTCTCACCTTGGGCTCTCCCTTGCAGAGGACACCCACATTCTCCATTGTCACTACTTCGGGTGCCTCCTTCCAGCAGTCCTGTCCTGTCAGAATGCCAAAAGAATTCTGTAGTGGCCCAGGCAGAGGAATGTGCTCCTGACCTGCAGCTCCCACCCTCCAAGAGCCCACCATAGCCTAGCCAGCTCCCCTTCTCCTAGGCAAACTCTGGGGTAATGGCGGTAGACTTTGTGGCCACTAGGTGGGGGAAGAGGTCCTCTGGATCCTATCCAGCTTGGCCCATAGACCACTGATCTTCTCCCTCAACCCTGAAAGGTGCGTGAAGATGGGGCAGTACCTTAGTCTCCAAAATGTCTCACAGAAAATTGCAGCTCCGCATCCATTGCAATGCACCACTCCCATAATTGATTTTATATATTTCTACCTACTGCTATTAACTGTACCTTGCTCCTACTGCCCCTTACTGTGTTTTGTTGTATCCCACCTACATCATCTAATGGTATTTACTGTTTCTCATCTGCCTCAGCCACACCCACCAATTAACAGCTCTCCTCCCCAGCTAACTGCAGGGATGATTTTCAGCTGCCTTTCCCCAACTCAGACCAGCACACTGCTAACTATGGTGCTTTTTATACCCATAATGAAGATCCCAATTTACCTTGTAGACCCTACATTTCTAGTATATCTTTCTACTTGCCTCCTAGTTAAAAATGCTCAGCAGAAATGTTCTAGCTGCCTCAGTCAGCTGCCTCCTTACTCTGATAGCAAGCGCTAACTAAAGGGACAACAATAGTAGTAACTACAGTATGTTACTGCAGTATATTCCACCCTAATTAGCACATTATTACTAAGTATGTACAAAAAACTAATTACTGGCTGGATAAGAGACTAATACATATAAACACGGTTCCATGTGATAATGGTGAAAGCCTAAAGGTGATCGCCGTTATCAAGAAGTCAAGTGTGCCAAAAATTGATTTCGGCACTCTGACACCCTGGTGCACAGCAAAGGACTTAGTTGTTAGTGTTTTCTGTGAGAAGCTGTGCCCTTCACCCCCTAAGGAGGGCTTCACCCCCACACCCTCCTACTAAAGGATTCTTAATTCCTGGGGGGTGCATGTTGGGGGCCCGGAAAAAACATATAAAAAAAAAAGTTTGGGCCAGGCGCAACAAACACACACCAGCGCCCGGACCCAAACCCAGTACCCTGCCAACCGACGTTAGCAACCCACCCACCACACCACAGGGTCAGCATGGCAACCAACCACAGCACCACCCCCGACATCCCTCACTGTGCATGCCCACTCCCACCACCCCCGCGGGTGTATGTATAGTGCCATCCTGTCATTATGGTCACCCACCCCCCCATCCATCCACTGTATCCCATTGCAGCCCTTCCTGCAATGTGCTGGGGAGCAGGTTGCCATTATTGTCAGCACCCTTTCCCCAGTGCCCTCATCATGGGCTACCGTAAATACAATTAGAAGTTACCATTAATCTTTTGCAGAAAACAAGCACAAGAAAAATTCTGTGTCACACACTGGAATGATGTCCATAAGTTTTTTCCTGCTAAAAGATATTGGTGTGACAAAAATGTTGTTTGGTGACAACAGCCAAATGAACCATACAATATTTTGAATGGTTTTCTGACTAATTCCTCTTACCTGGGGTGCAGGAGGTTATTTCAACCTGGCTATTTTAGTAATGCATTTAAAAAGATAGAGGGCTTGATTTTCAAAGGGTGATGTAGGTTTTGCATCAAGCCCCATGTTGAACCCATTTTTTGGTGCAGTAAGTGCACCCAATTTACTATTCATGGGTGCAGTTGCAACAGTTTCCTCACTTTTTGGCAGTTAGCACCAAATATTTGGTGCAAGACCCATAAAAAGGGTCCCCTGACTGCCAGAAGCTAGACCAGGTGGAAGCTTATCTAACCTGTGGCACTTGGTGACAATCCCGATCTCCAGCCGAGACAATGCCGCAAGCCCTATGCACCATATGAACAGTGCACCAGGGATTTGCAGCATTTTCTGGGGCTTTGAAAATCCAGTCCATACTGTATAGGGCTAGATTTTCAATAGTCTTACAGTTACATCAGTAGCAGATATTCTGCTGCAGCGGCAGCACCTGAAATGTAATGTTCACACACATTTGTGTGAGATTTTTGACCATTTGTGTGCATTTTCAACAGTTTCCTCATTTAGTACTTAAAAATGATGTGTTATGTGCAACTTGCAGCAGTTGTGGTAAAACATTAGGCAGCCTTCTATGTGGTTTAAACAGCTATGTTGCAAGTAGAACATTTGCAAGAAAACAGTGGTGTAAAACCTTAAAAATCCAGACCACACACTGCCTTTTAAGTATAGTCACTCAGAAGATCGGTTCAAGTACCATACAGATTTATTTATATATTTACTTATTTATTGAAATGTTTCACCGGAAAGGCACACTGAACAAAAATTGCTCATCTACCAGTGCAACCTGGGGGGGGGGGGAGTACAATGAGGATAAGAAAAACAGAAAGTCTACAGAATAAAAGAGGTAAAAGCAGTTATGATTGAGTTGGACCATTTAAACAATATAAATAACAATTGGTAAGCAGTAAAAGCATTACAGCATGTAAAATTATTACAGCCAATGGGTAGATACAGATCACAAAACCATCATACAGACAAAACAATATGAGGCAAAAAAAAAGCATGGTACCTAGATATTCCAAATGCAAGGCTCCTAGACAGTAAACAAGTGATAGTGTTGGAGTCAGGAGGAAGAAGACAATAACCATTGATGAAGTGGGTAGAAAGGTAGCTAAGGAATGATGGAGAGGAGGTGAGGAGTAAAATGGGGAGAGGGGGACGGAAAAACCTAGCCTCCCCTCAGGAAGTGAAGAACCCTGCAAGGAGGGGCTAAGAGATGAGCTACAGCAGTTAAAGGGAGAGATAGGATGCAGAGAGCAGGCAGCCAGCCAGTTTAAATCCCCTTCAGGATACTGAGAACCCTGCAAGGGGGTCAGGGTGCTGGTGAATAGGATCAAGTAAGGAGGTGATTAGGGAGGATTAAAGCAGGTGCAGTTGGACGAGAGGAAATTGTGAAGTGCAGCGGAGAGGGAGTAGCAGGGAGAAGAGTGGCAAATTTGTGGGGGTAGCGCATTCCAGATTTTAGGGAAGTGGTGGGAAAATCCAGACTGGCCAGTAAGAGTAAAATGGCGAGGGGGCCATCAGGGTGCGCGTGTCTTTAGATCGCAGGGAGTGGGAGGGGTGGGAGGCTTAAAAAAGGGAGGCTGAAAGGTAAGAGTGGAGAGCACCAAGCCAGAATTTGGAGGTTAGTTTGGTGCAGAGGAAGAGTCATCGGTTAGACAGCGGTGGAAAAGCTAAGGCATGATAGAGGTCACAGTGATGAATCCTAGAAGGGGAGTCAAGGGTGAAGTGGCAGACAGAGTTAAAGAGAGTATCCAATTTGGTCAGGGAAGATTTGGTAGTGGTGCCATAGACTACGTCGCAGTAGTCAAATATAGGGAGTATCATCTTCTGAACAAGTTCCTGCCTCACAGTCTGTGGGATGCAACAACAGTTCCTGTATAGGGCTCCTAGTTTGGGGCACAGTTTCTTCAGGATGGTGTCGACATGAACAGAGAAGCTGAGGTGTTGGTCCAACCAGACCCCAAGATATCTAAATGAAGATGTGTCCTCAAGGTTAATCCCATTAAGGGTGTGGAAGGTGGGCAGGGTAGTAAGCCTAGACAGTTTCTGCATAGTGCCGAAGGTCAAAGAGACTGTCTTCTTGGAGTTAAGGTAGAGCTGGTGTGAGGCAAACCAGAGCTGAACCTGGTTGAAGTCATGCTGTAAATTGGTTTCCACAGCAGTAGGGTTTGTTCAGGAGCTGTACATGACAATATCATCAGCATACATATGGATGGAGGAGGTGGAGCAGGCTGAAAGAAGGTCATTGATGAAGATGGAGAAAAGAAGGGGACCAAGCACTGAGCCCTGAGGGACTCCAGGGATATGTTTTAACCAGCTTGACCATCTTCTTTGTTTCTGAATCACTTTCTAAGAAGTCCCATAGTAGTGCTAACACCTGGAAGGAGACAAGGGTGCCCTGTTTGAGCCGGTACTATTGGGAACTACTGCAAGTACTGTATTTTGTTTTTTACTTGAATAGAAGACTCTTAGACAAGCAGCTATGATTGTCTTGATATGTCTCTGAGCTTAACAATTTGGTTTTATTTGAACCCATGGGACCAAAAAAAGCCCTAATGTATCATTATTATTATTTGTAACATATTTTATCGGAGGGCGTGGCTTGGCCAGGCACAATGGCAGATGGGATCATGCTGAGCTCCCTATGGGCACCAGCTCAAATCAGTAAAAAATCTATATGAACTACAGAAAACATTTCAACAAACTAGAGTTGCTGGAAGATTACTGTACATCAATGGTTACACATGGATCACAGAAAAAAGTCTATCTTGACAATTGAGCTGACAACAAGCTTATAAAGAACCACACCTTCATTGGAAGGAAGAATGAGGACACAGAACATGGCAACAACAGGTAATTCTAATGCTGGCACTCTTGCTAAGGAGTGCTTTCTGTGGTTCCATGTGATAATGGCAATCGTGGAAAGGCGATCGCTGTTAGAGTGAGTATACATCGCCAAAAAACAATTATGGTGATATACACGCCCAGTGCACAGCAAAAGGGTGCCGGGGACTTGGATTTTTAATGTGGGAGCTGTGCCCCCACACCTCTACTAAAGGATTCTCAACTCCAGCGGGGTGCATGCGGGGTGTGCAAAAGAAAAAATATCAAATTCTCTGATTGGTGCCAAAAATGAGCGCGCACCCAGAACCGAAATCTGCACCCTCCCAACCCTAGCCTGCCACCAACCCACCACACTACAAGACCAGCTTGGTAGCCCACTGCCACAGTCCACTCCACAAACCCTCCCTCCCCTTCTGCTCATCACACGGCATGATCCCCCCCATGTGTGCATGTACATATAGCGACATACTGTCGCTATAGTCGCAGACCCCACCATCCATTGACCTCCCTGCTTGGTAGCCCTGTGCACAGGTGCCTTGACTGAGTCACCCTGTTTGAAAGAGCTCAATTGCGGTCGCCATCATCACAGTCTGTCCTATTGGGTTGATTTACTGAACATGATAAACAACCTACAGAGTGACTTGTAGGCAGAGTTCACCAATGTTACAAATAAAATAAACTAAAAATCCAGTATTTACAAACCATGGTGACTAGGATAACCAAAACATTGACAGCGTATGCTACATGGCTGAATGAAGCAGAGAAAAGAATAAGCGAGCTGGAATAAATTGTAGCAGATCTTGTCTGGGAGAGAGCTGATCTGAAAGTGAATGCGGCAGCTCTCTTGGAGAAGTCTGACAACCAGTAGAATAGGGCCAGGAGGTCTGGCTTAAGACTGGTGGGATTGCTGGAGGGATCGGAAGGCAAAAACCCTGAGCTTGTGGATCACCTTGGCATGGTGCTCACTACAGCGGATTTTCAAATTGAACAGGTGCACAGAACTGGTCCCAAGCCCAAACCAGATGCTCACCTTCACCATTTCCTAAAAAGTACCTGTGATTCCAGGATAAAGAAAAGATGTTATGAGTGGTGAAGTCCCACAGCCCCATCAAGGTAGGCGATGGGGCAGTAATGGTGTTCCAGGACATTAGCAGGGATCTTCAGTTGAAATGACAGCAGTTTTCAACGATCAAGAGCTTATACTGTAAATCTCCCTGGATGGGAATTTGGCACTTTTATCCTTTCTCAATTGTAGATCTCAAGACCAAGTCACCAACCTTGGCACTTCACCAGGACCAAGCACACAGAGAATTATGTGAACCAAGAAGATACTGCAGTAGAGGGGAGATCTGGAGCCTAACACACTCTCCTGACCATGCAAAGGGTTCAAAGTAATTGTTCAACTTGTGTTGTGGATTGTCTGTTTCCAGCTCCTTCTGTCACCTTAAATGCTGTGAGGTGAAACCCCATAATAAGCATCCACCCGAGGTGGGTCAGTTGTTCAGTAGCTCCAATGATTAGCAACAATTCACACCCCCAAGACCCAGCACAGAATTGACTGTAGGTAGGCCTGCCATGAATATACCACACTTAGTGTGAATTACAGTGTAGTCGTTTTATCCTGTGCTATATAACAAATACTCTAGCTTCGTTGAACCTTGATATTAGTTCTATGACATTTCTTTCTTACAAGGTCAGTAACCTGTCCAATTTTATGATGCTGAGGGGTGTGGTAATGAACAGTCTGTCACTATGGTGTGAGAGTGCATAAGGCAGCACTCTTTGCAGATGATCTCCTGCTGTTTCTCCAGAATAGATCAGAGGCACTCCTAGCCCTCCACTCACAGCCACCAGAATAATGTGTACTTTCAGGTCTCAAAATAATCTGGATCAAACATTACATTTTCACTCTAGGTGCACAAAATAGAAAAAGAGTGGTGCACAACCCTATGGGACTACAGGCGGTCCCAGCTATCAAATATCTTGGAGTGCAAATTTCATCCCACCTGTCACAGCTATACAAATTGAACTTCCCTTCATTGCTGGCTGGTATCAGAATTGAATGCGAGAGGTGGGAAGCATTACTACTATCTGTCATTGGCAGGGAAATGTATACTCTGCCTAAATGTCTCTGTTTGTTTCAATCACTTTGAGCACATATCCCACAAAGTTTTTTTCATGCCACTGAATAGTGTAGAGCACAGGTTTATGTGGCATGGCAGCCAGCCAGGGGGAAAATAATTATTTTGCAGCTCATAATCCATGTGGATAGATGCAGTCTTCCACATTTTAAGAATTACTATTGGGCCTCTCAGCTTATGTATCTTCCTATTGATGATTCCCCTGAGAAACAGGCTTGGGTCAACATGGAAGAAGATGAGCACCAGGGATGAACCTGAGGAGGGGCAATCCTGTGAGAAATGGTGCTCCCTCACATAATAGAAACATAGAAACATAGAAGTTGATGGCAAATAAGGACAGCAAGGCCCATCCAGTCTGCCCATTTATTTTTCTACCTTATGAATGTGCCATCGGCCTTTGCTCTGTCAATGGCCTATCTATGCATATCCCATGCTTGTTTGAAGCCCTGCACTGTATTCATATCCACCACTTCCTGAGGTAGGCTGTTCCATGCATCCACCACCCTTTCAGTGAAAAGGAACTTCCTCACATTACCCTTAACCGGCCTCCCTCTAATCTCATGCTGTGTCCTCTTGTCCTGCTATTTTTCTTATATTGAAATGTGTAAGACTCTTTCACCTTGTTAATGCCCTTAAGGAGTTTGAATGTTTCAATCATATCACCTCTCTCCCTCAGATTGCTCTAGGGCATACATATTGAGCTCCATTAATCTGTCCTCATATGTCTTCTGATGCAGTCCCTGCTCCATTTTGGTGCCCTTCTCTGGACTGCCTCAGTTTGGTTAATGTTATTGTGAAAGTGTGACTTCCAATACTGCTCGCAGTACTCCAGATGGGGCTTAAACAGTGTCTTGTAAAGAGGGATTATTACCTCCCTCTTTCGACTTGTGATACCCCTACTAATACACCTCAACATCCCCCTAGCCTTACTTACTGCTTTAGTGTTCTGCTTGGATGATTTCCAGTCATCTGTGTTGTTGATGCCCAAGTGTCTTTCTTCTCTTGTGACTGCCAGCAACTCCCCTCACAACCTATAGGTGGCTTCAGGGTTTCTCTTCCCTATGTGCATGATTTTGCACTTCTTTGCGTTAAATCCAAGTTGCCACTCTTCTGACCATTTGCCAGTTTATCCAGATCTCTTCTCATTCTGCCCACCCCATCTGGATCATTTACTCTGTTGCAGGTCTTGGTGTCATCTGCAAACAGACAAACCTTACCATCCTTTCCATCTGCAATGTCACTGATGAAGATATTGAAGAGAACTGGCCAAGAACTGATCCCTGAGGTACTCCACTTGTGACTTGCATCTCTTCTGACTGTATACCATTTACCACCACTCTCTGTTTTCTGTCCGTCAAACAGTTAGCCATTCAGTTGACCAACTTCTGACCCACCCCAAGCCTACCCAGCTTATTAATCAATCTTGTATGTGGAACAGTATTGAAAGCTTTGCTGAAGTCATGGTAGGTAAAATCAACTGCTCCCCCTTGGTCCACCACTCTGGTTACCCAGTTAAAGAAATCTATGAGATTAGTTTGACAGGACCTTCCTGTTGTAAACCCATGCTGTCTTGGATCCTGTGCTCCTATGGATTCCAGGTGTTGCACTATCCTTTCCTTAAGGAGTGCCTCCATAATATTGCCCACTACTGAGATGAGACTGACTGGTCTATAGTTCCCTGCCTCCTCCCTGCTACCACTCTTGTGGAGCGGGATCACATGAGCCCTTCTCTAGTCTTCTGGGACCTCTCCAGTGCTCAGCGACTCACTAAAAGTTCTGATAATGGCTCTGCTAGTTCCACTCTTAGCTCCTGTAGTACCCTGGGATGTGTGCTATCAGGTCCCATTGCCTTGTCCACCGTGAGCTTATCGAGCTCTTGCAGGACCCTTTCTTTTGTGAAGGGACTAGTGCACACCTCTTTCCCCTCTGTGTCCACGGTACTGAGCTGTGGGCCCTGCCCTACCTTCTCCTCAGTAAATACTGAGCAGAAGTATCTATTTAGGATAGATGCTTTTACATGGTCCTCCCCCTTATCCCCTTCGATCTTAGCAATACCCCCTCTGGACTTTCTCCTTTCACTAATGTATCTATAGAAAGTCTTGTCACCTTCTTTAAGCTCTTTTAACAAGGTAGTGGTTAGGGCATGACTAACTGCTCATAAGGTTCTGACTTGGTCTTGGGGAACCTCAGAGCAGTCCTCATTAAGGGAACCTGGTGGCTATAGTCAACAGCAGTCTGGGAGCCATATTTTGTAATAGTAACAATCCCACTGCAGATGCTAGATGCATTATTGTGGCCAGCTCTGTTCTGTCACTTATAGATTATGGGCTCCCAATCTACACTGCTGGCTCTGACACAGTGCTTAACAGAATAAATCTGATCTGTGATAAGGTGTACAGCTTTGTTCTTGATGCAGATAACCACAGTCATAGTTGCACCCTTTACAAACTCACTAAGTGGCCACCTTTACCCAGCAGAATAAAGCTCCAGACCTGTTTGCTAGCAAAAAAAGTTGCTCTTGGTCCTAACAACCCCTGCTTTAATAAATTTCTTCCACACCATCTCCAACCAATACAACACCAGGAACATGGCCAGGAATATCCTTAAGACTACTTTCTGGCATATTCAGCTGGGCGAGCAGTCATTTGCTGTCAGGACTGCTAACTGGTTAAATTAACTGCCTGATACACTGCTGAATCTCCCCAAGTTTAATCAGTTTAAGAGATCTTTGAAGTCTGCCTTTGTAATCCAATGTAATTGTAACTGTTAAACAGTTTTACTCAGTTTCTCATTTTACATAACCTGTGACTTTTTACACAAAGATCTGCACTGATTTTATTAAAACTGTGTGTGACTGATCTGTCTTTAGTGCTTTGAGCCCGACAATACTGCATATCCAGTGGAACTGCTTATTGTTCTTGTAATATTTTTTATAACAAGGTATTTGATGTGGAACCTTTGTAAATGAGCTCTTGTGCTCAAAGGTAATCTCTGAAGTTTTCAATAAATAAATAAACTAACTAAACAATTACTGTAAATAAACAAACAAAAAGGTATGCCACAATGTAATTTTTTGTGCAACAGATCCTACTAAAGTGGAAGAAACTGGGCCTCAACAGTATCAGCCAGTTACTTCAGAGGGGACTTCTTCATGACTTTGAAGGCATTTGAAGAGAATTTAACCTCCTTGCAAGTGGTCTTTTTGCATACCTGAGAATTAGACACATGCTCAATGAAGAAGTAACAGACCCAGGGGCAGAGGGTTATATCCCATGGCATAGCCTGATTTTCCCTACTGTGAGAGTAAGTGTATAAGCCCCAACCTCTTCTTAAACTTCTGTCAATGTATTATGGATTACTGAGAGGGGTGCCCCCCCCCCAGCTCTGTATATATGTAGCTAATGGGAGGAAGATCTTGGCACTTCAATCAAATATGAGATATGGGGTACAGTGATGACCCATGTGTTGATGAGTTGTAGAAATAATAAGCTTAGACAGATACAGCTCAAACACCTGTGCCAAGCTTACTACACCCCGGGAGGTTATTTATTTATTTGATTTACTAGGAAAGTGGACTGGTTCAATGACCCATTTTCAGCCACACCTGGGGGAGGGTAAAATACAGTGGGAATACAAAGACACATATCTAATATAAAAAATAAAATCAATAGAAACACATTATGAAAAAGAGAAATATTTTACAGTTTTCTCTCAGCAGTTATGTACGATATATAAAATACATAATCAATATATGTAGAAATGATTTAGTCAAAATTCCATCAAGATTAAGTGACCTCATAACAGCAACAAATGGATTTAGCTTCCAAATAGTTTCTTATGTTCTGAAAAACATTTTTCTTTATATTGAACCCAAATCCCATTTGTATCAAGTTATTTGACAATTTTGGTTCAAAATTAGTCAGTGAGCACTTAACAGTTTTTGTGTTTATTGTTTACTGTAAATCTTTTGTTGAGATTGCATGCAATGCTCTTGTTTTATCTGACCACCTAAATCTTTCATACAATGTTATTGGAGTCCATCTATTTAGAGTTTATGTATAAACATAAACACTGTATATATACTTCTTTGTTTAGGTAGCACAGTCCCAAGCAGAGGTGTGCAAAAAGACTTCCGCAGGCAGAATTTCTGCTAAAGATGGATCGTCAGTTTCGCAAAAGTGTGGAAATCAAATTAGCAACTTTCCTGGAAATTCTGACGTAGAACAGTGGAATAAATCTATAAATTGTAGATTAGTGTGCTAAGCTGTGGAGAAAAAATAAGCAGAACTAATCACTGAACTGTGAAATAATTACTTGTACTGAGGAATAATTCATTAAACTGGGGGGAAAAATTCCTCAGAACTGTTATTCTGCAGTTTGTGTGTATTATTCTGCAGTTCAGTCAAAAACTTCCATGGAACGGTTGAAAATCCGCCAAACTCATTCAGAAAATTCTGATCTCTCCAATGGTGAAAATTCAGAAAATTCTATGAAATTTCCAAATTTTTTCAAAAGTTCCACAAAAGTGGTATTTGCAATTTTTGCCCACTTCTGGTCCCAAACATTTGATCAGAGATGTTGTAAAGTTTTAATTCACCAATGAAGCTCAAGTGAATTCAAGGAATCTGCATCCACAAAGTGTTTCACAAATTCACCTGTTGACTTTGCCAATGCAGTCAGGTTTGCAGGCAAACAGAATCACAAGATGCATGCTTCCTGCTGGATGATGGGTCACATGGTTACACTGAAGCAGGAAGGAAGTGTGAGTTAGATTCACTTTCTCACAGTGCTTCGGTGAGAGCTGTTGGGAGCTGTTGGAGTGCATTTTCACAAGCTAAAAACTATCTGTTCATTCATTTGAAACCCTTTTTTTCTTTCTTTAAGAATACTTGACTGTTTACTTTCAGTTTCACTCTATTCATGTTTTTCCTCTAGTTTTCTAATTTTATCTGTTTTCAAATTTTAAACCCCTTTCCTTTTTTCCTCCTCTGGTGTTATTAGAATGAGTAGAGGATGGCAGCAGAGGGTGCAGAAGTGGGCCGTGGGCGTGGAATTGTCTGCCTAAATCGGTTGGTGTTTGTGTCTGGGAGGGAGGGAGGCACCTAGCTGCCAAACAGGGGAAAATGAATGGAACAGGATGGTGGAGCCAGTGGTAATACAGGAGGAGCAGCAGCAGGAGGGATAGCAGGTGCAGGCAGCACTGAGCACACCTCATCAAGCAGCATAGCAACAACAGCTGTCTATAGTCACTGCAGGGTCCCCCCCGCCTTACCATATGTCCCCCATTTTGGAATTTTTCCAGTTGCTGGGGGCAGCGGAAGACCTTAGGATAGTTAAATACAAACTCTGCAGCAGACTGGTGAGAAGTGGTAAAAAGGGGACCCACCTGGGCACAGGTGAGCAATGGACACACCTACATGCAAACCATCAAGCACAGTTGCAAGACCGGCTTAAGTGGAAGCCTGTGGCTCCTCGGAGAAGGGATGTGGTGGTGACTGTGGGAGAGAAGGAGGGGGAATCAAGGCATGTTACACAGGCATGCAGGTGTCGGCATGCACAGGGGGAGTGCATCACCATTCACCAGCAAGAGCAGCTGCAGCAGGACACAGGAGATCAGGACTCAGTATCAGCAGATCTCCCAATGCCGCCAGTGCCACTGGTTCCACAGGCAGTTGCCACAAAAGCAGAGCTGGCTGCCCTATCTCAGCAAGTCTCCAGCATGGCACAAAATATCTCAAAAGTGCTGGAGGAGATGAGAAGCCTACAAGAAGGTCAGTGGCAGATTTTAGATCAACAGGACAAGCTGTTGAAGTCTGTGGAAGATGTTAATCACTGTTTGAGAAAGAGATCCAGAGGCAGTACTTTTTTGTCCTATCTTTAGTTCATCTCTATTCTTTGTGTTGTAAGTATACGCTCCCACCCCATTGCCCTAGTGCTATTGTCCCACCTCAAAAAAAAAAAGAAAAGAAACACAAAAAAAATTAAAAACAATATAAGAAAATACATAAAAAGAAATGTGTCTACCCCCTCCGTATTGCCTAATGTGTACTGTATGTCTAATATCCCTTATGTAATCTTCTCCAGTAAAAACTGCCTTCATATTTTTCCTGTCGTCCTATATATTTTTTCACATTCTGTAGTAATTGTCCCAGTTTGTTGTTAATGGTACAGTTCTCTTGTCTGGACTGTTTGTAATTGTAACTGTTGTATCCCCCCAAAAAAGATACAAATTCAAAACAATTATCAAAAGTGACATAATAACACTAACAAAAACCAAAAATCTTTCCCATGTTAACCACTGTTTTGTGTGCTGCACTGTATTCACACTTAATGAGAAAATACCCGGAAGGAAATGAGAAGGCATTTATGTGAGAAAGTGTTGTGATGGCCTGCTCTGCTCTGCCAATATGTCACACTCTGTCTTGTGTGATGCACTATATGTGTATTTACTGTAATGAGAAAATACCCAGAAGAAAATGAAAAACCATTACTATGAAGGGAAAGTGGAATATGCCTGTTGTTGTACCCCAGTATGTATCCTCCTGTGAGGAAAAACACTTGATAATACAGGCTACTGCTACACAACTGTGCAGTTGGTGATGGTGAATGAGAACAAGAACTGTTTGGAATGATGTGGATGATAAGGAAAAATTCATAGTGTCTGGGCCACATGTAACATATGAAGAAAGAGGGCTTGGGATTTCTGACAGTCAGAATCTAAGCATTGCAGCTGCTGTCCTGCTGCTTCTACTGCTATCATAATCATTTATGTCCTGAGTAAAGGATTACTTGTACTGATGGTGCTACTCCTGTCTGTGTGCTGCTGCTGTCTTCATCATGTACAAGGTGCAACAGTGACAGATGGATGGTACCCATAGTATCATGCACCCCACTCCTGCAGTTTGAGAGGTAAGTTCAATTCATGTTGTTGAGATAATGTTTTTTTGAGAGGGGATGCTTATTTTGGGAGGTTTTAAAATTGCCTTTTTTGTAGGGATTTCAGATAATTGAAGGTCTGGATTGCATGATAGAAAGGAATGCTTTCCTTTTCCAGTTGTGTCAGGTAAGTACATTTTTTCAACTTCTTTGTGTGTTGGGGTGAAGGTAAGTATTTTTTTAATGTTTTCCTGCCTGTGCTTCCTCTGTGGCATGTTAATCAAAACTGTGTTGAATACTGCAATTTTGAACCTCTGTGTTTCTGCATCCTTGCAGATTCTTCTGCACTCCATCCAGTTCCGAAGTACACAGAAGTCTGTTGTCACTTAGTGATGCTCTGGAGTCTGGTTATCACATGCCAGTACTTGAACGTAAGTCCTTTAAATATTTGGTGATGTGGTGTTTTTATTCCTTAATAAGTACAGTTGAACAGATGGTATACATAATAGTTTCTGTTCTTATATCATTTCAGGTCATTCCCTGAGGCTTTATCCGGTTCCAGCACAAGCATAAGATGATGATGTCTCTCTTGTGTGATGATAGGTGAAAGCTAGCAGCAGCAGTAGGAGCAGTGGCAGCAGCACAGCCACAATACAGTTCTGAGAAGGGGACAGTAACAGTCATGACAATAAAATAACAGAAATTCTGGAGATGTTGTATGATTATGTAGTGGCATATAAAGGGTGTACACAACACAATTTTGTTGTCTTCAAGCATCCCCTTCCTCAGTGAAACAGCCCTCATAATCCTCAAGGCTTGAGTTCTCTCCTGATGGGTATTCACGTTCCAGAATGGAGTCATCAACATCAGTGTCAACCGTGTATGATGCTGACTTTATCTTTCTGCCAACAGCACCATCTGTCTCTTTATCTTCCTCCAAAGAGCCAATGCCAGTAGGATGTGGTAGAAACATGGATGCCGTGATCTTGAGTGAAATGTGTCCCTTATTCACTTTTATAAATGTGAGAATTTCCACATTCTTTGGTGACAGGTTTGTGCAGCTGTCATGTACGATGGCACCTGCATCAATGAACACATGCTCAACACTGACACTGGGGGGGCAGCTAAGGTATTTTATTGCCACAGCTGCCAGTGCAGGCCACTTATTTATCTTGCTTTCCTAGTATAATAATGGCTTGTCACCAATTGCAAGGTGCTTTTGTTCAGCCATGAAACAATCAACCGTGTGAAGTGCTGCTCTGAGTCCAGCCACCTCATCATGCTCCTCCTCATCATGCTCCTACATGGGTGAAACTCCAACCTCACTTAAAACATTCCAAATGGGATTGATGGGTTTTATTGTTTCTCTGCCTGTTGACCTACTCCTGGCATGTGAAGCTGACAGTGCTGTGTTGGTGGCGGTGGTTGTGCAGGTATCAGTAACACTCCATGGCCTTTGTGTCTTGAGCATCTGTTCCCCCCTAACACATCTGACCAGAAGGTTGGTAAGATTTTCCACCAGCTGACACTCACCATCCAGCATAGACTCAAAGCCAGGCTTATAATGTGGGTCAACCATGGTGGCAATACCAAAGTCATCAGACTGCAAAATTCCATAAATGTCAGGGTTGGAGTCCAACAAGTCAAGCATGTGCTGCATCAAGGCCAAAGTGCCACTGTCATCTCCTGCCACAATCAATTGCTGCACATTAATCAGTGTCTGCCTCAGCACACGTAGCAAGGGGGTGGCCTGGCTGATACTGGCAGTGTCCATACTCACTGCCTATGTTGCATGTTCAAATGGGTGCAGAATCATTATCAGTCCATCCATTAGACACCACTTTTCTGTACTGAGTGTCATGGACACTCTGGCACTGTCATAACTGGTGTGTAGCAGCAGATAGAAAGGGAACATTATTTAACCAGGAGTAGCACACTAAGCCAAAGCTTGTTTCCAGATGCTACCTGGGAGCACAAGAGAGTTAAGTGACTTGCTCAGGATCACACAGCATGCACCTAGGTGGCTGTGGGATTCAAAACCAGGTCTCCAGATCTGCAGCTCAGAGCCTTAACCCACTGCACTATGATAATCAGACACAGATATGTACTGCTCATATAGTGTGGTAGTGTGGGTTCCAATAACAGATCACACAACTAAGTAAGAAGCATAAAAAATGCATAACTCTGCATTTATCATTTTATTGTTTAAAAAAAAATAATGCAGAAAATCCAATATATACAGAAAGGAAAAATAAATGGTGTTAGTCCTTCACACCCTTTAAAGGTCAGTATATTCTTCTTCTTCTTCCACAAGACATAACATAAAATATTTTCTGAATTCTCTCCTTACGATGACACAGTGTGAAAATCTGCACACTTATTTCTTCCTGGAGTTCCTTCTCTCACTGTGGTCAGGAAACTACTGACCACCTATCTGCTCTTGTTCCCCTAGAGGAACATTTTTATATTGCTAAGGCATGACCTCAGAGGTCAGGTGATAGCACAATTAAGCTAAAACAGGCCATTAGGACCGTACTATGATACTTGCACATTTGCTGTACCATCTAGCATCAGCTAGTAGTACTCTCAACTGTTCAGCACATAGTTTGACCAATGTAAGAAATCCTAGATAAGAAGGCAAAAACACTAACAAGCAGATTGATGATGTCAGAAGGTTGCTTTGGCTTCTCCCCCTTAATGACATCACTGTCTCCTTGGTCCATAAAACTGGGCTGTGTAAGGCCAACCAGCCCTATAACAGGACCTAAACTGAGTAGTACTGCAAACCAGGTATTTATGCTTTTATTTACTTTGGTTCCATTTTATCATCATGTCTCTTAATAGGTTTTAAAGTGTTTAGAGTTCTTTTCTCTTAGAAAGTTAGGCATATAAGCATGCGCTCCTTTATGTGCTTATCTTTGTAACTGCAAAAGTGCTCTTACCTGAACACCATCTTTTAATCTCTAAAAATATACTTTATTCATTCAGTGCACAGAAAAAGAATTATAAGCATTCTTAAAATACAAAAGAAACATGTCCCCTCTTTATTTTGGACAGTTATGTACATATTTGGACTCCCAGGACATTTTAAACCTTCTAGGTGACTGGAATCTTTCAGCCTTCAGCTAGAACTTTCACTTTCAATTGAACTCTGCAGCGAGTGACAACTTTCACCTTTCTTAATCATTGGGCACATTTCTACTTGCAACTGGCAGCTACCTCTGGTGAAAGGGACATTTTACATACCTCCTCAGCTCACCAGGGTGCTTAATCCTGTTTATTTACTTTATTTTTTGGCATTGCTTCCCCACCCACTAGCGCTTACTCAGACTTTTCTTCTTGAGCCTGCAGCAGCTCTTTTCAGTTTACAGTGCTTAGGAACACATCATCAGTACTATTAGACCTACCAAAAACCATAGCAAGCGGTTTCTTTATTTATTTAAATCCTTACTTTTTCAGACTGCCGAATCAAGGACTCTAGCAACTACTGCCCAGTCAGTTTCACCTCTGTGTTAAGAAAGCTGATGGAAGCCCTCATAAAGGAGATACTGGCAAGACACCTAGAGGAGGAAGGGTTTTTGATTTTTGCAGTACGAGTAATTTGTGTTTTTGTTTCTTATGAAGAGATGTTGAATAAAATAAATTCATGAGGTTAGTGAATGCTTGTGCTTCAGCTTCCATTTGAGTGGAAATAAGCACAGGTTTGCATTTTTGAATAAAGTGCCAGACTTGCACTGCCTGTTCAGCTAGGTAGTATATGAAGAAATTTGACAAGGCTTGTCCTCCCTTGTCTTTGGTGAGAGTCAATGTTGACTACACAATCCTAACTGTTGAGTGTTTCCATAGAAATTTACAAAATAATGGATTTCAGTTTAGTGAAAAATGCTTGGGGTACTGGAAAGGCCAAGGCTTGGATTAAAACTAAAACTCTAGGCAGAGTCTGCATTTTGATTAAGTTGATTTTTCCTATTAGAGTTAACATTAATGGGTTCAATTTATTTAGATCTTGTTCAATCTCACCCAGTAGTTCCCCATAATTATTTTCATAGAGTTCCTTTATATTAGCAGCTATATTAACACCTAAATATTGTAAGAATGTTGTGAATTTTTGCATGTTATTCTCAGCTGGAACCATAATACTGAGATTTGTATTTAGTTTTAATAAATTTGTTTAAGGCCAATTTATTTTGTAACCTGATATGGCTCCAAATTGTTGTGCTAAATGTATAAATTCTAGTACTGAGCTTTCTGGTTTTGTTAGGTATAGTAATGCATCATCTGCATAGAGTCCTATCTTGTGTATTTTATTATTTATTTTGACACCATGTGTCTTGGCATTTGCTCTAATGGCTGTCACAAATGATTCCATTATTAATACAAAAATCAAAGAGGACAGTGGAGAGCCCTGTCTAGTTCCTCTAAAAAGTCCAAATTGCTCAGAGTTATTATTATTAGTCCTAATAAGAGCAGTAGGGGATTCATAAAGTAGTCTTATCCATCTGCTGAGCTGTGCACTGACCCCCATTTTCTGAAGGGTTACCAAGATGTATGGCCATTCTATCCATCAAATGCTTTCTCAGCATCAATAACCATTAGAGTGGCACCTTCAGATTGATTTAAAGCAATCATATTGATGGAGCTTCTGATATTTTCTTTAAGATATCTGACTTTAATGAATTAATTTTGGTCCTGATTGATGAGAATTGGTAAAATAGGATCTAATCTATTGGACAGTATTTTGGTAAAAATTTTGCAATTTACAAGTAAAATAGGATGATACAATACACAGCTCAGTGGATCCTTTCCTTTTTCAGGAAAAACATTAATTATTGCCTGTTAGAAAGTTTCAGGGATTTTCTGAAGTTTATTGAAAGAGTTAAATAGTATTTCTAAAGCACCAAATTCCTGATTCATATTTTTTTTTTAAGTCTTCCCCAAATCCATCAGTGCCAAGAGCTTTGCTTGCAGGCAAGTCTCTAATGGCTTTGATAATTTCTTCTTTTGTTATTGGTCTGTTCAGTAGTTTGCTAGTTTGCTCTGAGATTACTGGACTCTGAAATGAGTCAAGAAATTGCATTGGCTCTTGTGCATCCTTTGGCAATTCTGAGGTATATATGCTTTATAGTATTTCACAAAACATTCATTTATTTTGGCAGGTGTATTAAGTATTGTATCCTGTTGATTTTTAATCCCAATTATTGTACTTTCCTTCTGTGTTTTTTTTTTTTTTTGCTTGGCAGGCTAGCAGTTTGAGTGGTTTGTCTGCAAGCATTTAATAATTAGACCTGGTAATAAAAAATAGTTTTTCTGTTTTCTCAAATGTTAGTTGATTGTACTGATAATTTTGTGTTAATCTCTTTAAAATGTTATCAAAAGTTGTGCTATGTATTTTAGTGAGAAAGTTAATTTCTTTTTTCTAATTTTATTAATTGTTTTTCTCTTATTTTTCCCCCATTTCTATATTTATTAACATAACCCTAATGTAAATTTTGAAAGCTTCCCATATATTTATAATTGAATTGTGTTCTGTTGTGTTAAAAAAGAAATATTCATGGCATACATCAAGTATTGTTTTCTCTATTAATGGTTTGAGCAAATCTGACTGGTCCATTTTCCACATTCTCTGTATATTTTTCTCATCTGTTAATTTAATAGTCAGTATACATGGGAAATGGTCTGAAAGAGTAATGCCTGGGTATTCAATATCCTTGATGGAAAATAGTAATAATTCTGAGATTAAAAAAACCTTTATCTTTGAGTACCTTCAATGAACTGCTGAAAAGAAAAAAAAAATAAGCTTTCTTATCTTTATACACCTCTCTCTAGGGGTCCACAAGGCCAAGATCTGATGAATAATTGTGGCTTATTGTCCAAGGTGATTGATGTTTTTCGTCTAGCCCTGTAGGTTTATCAATCTGATACATAGCTATGTTGAAGTCACTACCTATGATATATGGAGCTTCTAAAGTTGCCAGAGTCAGAAAGAATTCTAAGAAGAATTTGGAGTCATTAACATTTGGTGCATATAAAGTAAAGTAGCACAGCACAGGTATATCAAAAGTTATATAATTGTATTTGAGTAGTTACATACCTTCCTTGTGTATCAGTCAAATATCTAGCAATAAGGAGTGATACTTTTTTTTCTGAAATGCTTGGATAACCCCACATGAATTGCTGTAATAGTCTGACCTGTAGGATTTGCCCCATTGGTTTACAAACCATGAGGTTTCAATTGATGGTAAATGAGTTTCTTGTAGTATAATGATATTGGTGTTCTCTTTTTCTTACTATTTTTTTACCTTAACAGTTTTGGATCTATTCTGTAACCCCTTAACATTCCAGGTAGCTATCTTAAATACAATGATTCTTTCATAGTGTGTATCTAAGTTCATTCTGGGTTACATAACGAATAGTAGGTGTTGATTTATTTTTTGTATTCCAGGACCCCTTAACCATAACAAACTTAAATGCATTTTTCATTTAATAAGTGCATGAATATTATCAGTCTCTGCCTGTGAATCATGTACATAAGATTACATTCTAACTTACCCCCTTCCTCCTCTCTACCCACCCTTAGCCCTAAAAACTCAGTCCAACCCACCTTCCCTCCCAACAGACAAGATGGTTGAATAACCATCTCTCTACACTGGAGGCAACATCCTGGCAGAGAGCTAAGAGTCCCACTCCTTTTATTTCATACAGCACACCATTAGCTATAGGGAAAGCTAGTAAAAACTGTAAAACACCCTTTAAGCAAGAAGATATAGTAACCACAGGGGAGAGGATACTTATGATTGTAACAAATGATTAGTCTATGTGTTTCTAGCTACAGTATATGATTTACTGAAATCTACCAGAAATGAGCTTGAGTATAGAAAAGGTGTGTAGAGGTGCATAAGCTTTAAGATTTTTTTTTTACCTTTTTTTTCTTAGGGTACTTCACATGTCTGTTTGGTCAGTAGGGGGTTCTTGAGAGTCTTTTTGTTGTTGTTCCCCCTTTTCATTTGGAGCAAAAGCTGACTGTGAAGCACTGGGGGTGGGGGTAAGAATGTGTATAAATCCTATAGTCTCTGCGTGGTCCCATTTCATGTTGATTTTGATTTTCATAAACTAGCTTGTATGCATCCATAGAATCTTCTAGAGAGTCAAATATCTGCAGTCTTCCATTTATAATGAAACAGATCTTTGCAGGATATAGTATGGAGAACTGATTGCCTTCATTAAACAAAAGTTGTTTTAGGGGATTAAATAGCCTTTTTCTTTCTGTGGTCTCTGCCAATAAATCTGGGTAGGTATTGAAGCTTATATGTTCATATGATAAGTCATTTGATATTCTGGTATTATGTAAGACAGTCTCTCAGTCTTGGAATTTTAATGGCTTTACAAAAACCGTGCATGGGTAATTTGAGTTACCATTATATCTAGAGCCTGCACAGTGTGCTCTATCTTAAATGAATTTCTCTTCTGGATATTTTCTGTTGAGTGCCTCCATGATAATCTTTTAAAAAAATGGAATTGGGTCCCCTGTGCCCTCCATGCCCTTTGGAATTTTGCACAGCCTTACATTTGTCCTCATGGCACAGTCTTCTTGTTCTGTAATTTTAGATTGTACAGATAGGTTTCACCTGTCTCTGAAGTTGTAGAAGTACTGTATGTTGGGAGGTTTATTGGTTATATCTTCTACCTTAGAAAGGCGAGTTTCCAATTCATCAGATCAGAAATTGTGTTTCTCTAGTTTAGTGTTCAGTTCAGTCAGTGAAGCTGTGACATTGTTTATGGTCCCTTTCATGTCTCCTAATGCTTTTAGCATTTCCACTGTAAGGGTTAGCTACTGCTGCTAGTACATCACCTTTTTGGTTTGAGTCCTCATTTATTTTAGTATTTGATTGGTACTGGTGCTTGTGTTTGTGTTTGCCTAGTGGCCCCATTTGAATTTGCCTGTTTGTTCTTTAGGCCTTCTTCTTAATTTTATGTTGGGAGTATTCATATATCCCTATCCTCATTTGAGCCTGATATAATGCTGACATTATCATCATTAATTACTTAGTTTGGTTTGTCCACATGCTGCCTATTTTTTCAGATTATCCATTTTGCTTCTAGTAAAACCTCTTCCTTGTTTTTTTTTATTTTCTCAGTCTCTTTTGTGTTCCCCAGACTACTCTGTACTTGCACAGGGTCTGTAGCTATCATTTGTTTCAGGTCCTCACCCCTTTTTTCTAGAGGTTGCTCTTTTGTTTGTTTACACTTCAGGATCTCAACAATTTCTACCCCACAACTGATTGTCACTTTTTGTTTAAAATAACGGCAAATATTACCTTGTTCTGGTTTATCCCGTGGGGCGATCTCCAATTGTGATTGCAGAGTTTGTGGCATGTCCATGAAAATGTGGAAATCTGGGAGACATTCTGAGAGGAGTGCAGCTTCCCAACAAGTAGCCCATGTAGTCTTCTGTTCTTTATTTTTCTTTTTTTCTTCACTGCAGGCATCTGTAAGTTCTTTTATGTGCCAAATGGACTTCGACATACCACTCGGTAAACAACAAGGAATGAGCTTCAGAATCAGTCGTGCTGGTCGAAAATGTTTTTTCCTTCTGTCAGGTTGTTTAGTTTACATGCCAGGAAACATTTTACAAACCTGTATCAGGAATCTGTAGACAGTGCTCCCACCAGGTGCTGCAGCATTCTCTTAACCCAACCATCTTGGAACTCTCAGTGTGTGATGTTAAGACATTCCTCATGGGTGCCCCCAACTATATTAATTTCCGCTTTGCAAGTGTTTATAATGCTATGGTAATTATTGTGGTCATTTGTTGTACTCATCGTTGTATACTGTTTCCATAAAGACTGTCTTATTTTAATTAAATCTACCAATTTAGAATTTAACCAAGGTGTGTTTTTTGTTCTTATCCTGTGATTTTTTTGGTGCATTATTATCAACAATTTTCATTATCTGTATGTTGAAAAAGCTCACTACATAATTTTTATCAGTTATATTGTACAATGGAGAACAATCAATCATTTTAAAAAATGTTGTCAGTCAGGTTCTTGAAAAATCAGATCTCTTTAATATTTATTTCAGTAAGTTTTTTCCTTATCATGAAAATTGGGCAGTGATCAGAGATTATATCCTTCAAGACTTCTAAAGTGCTTAAAAAAAAGTTTATTCATCAGTTCCTAGTCTATAATAGTCCCCCACACATTTTTATGATTTTTCCTAGTCTGAGAATTTTTTACTTTATGATAACCCTTCATAGCCACAGTATTTTTGCTTTATTATTATTATTTAAAGTAGCCCAATCTAAATTAAAATCACCCATAATAATATGTTCTTTATTATTTCTATTTAGAGTTAGCATGTCATTTAAAATGTCAGTATCAGCCTTTGCAGTTTTGGGGGTAAATATATTTATGTAAAATAGATATATGAATTCCCTGTATTCCACCCAATGTTATTTTTATTGTCAAGCAATCAGTTGTAGTATTATGATGTCCTGCCCTTATTAACTCTGTTTCTTAACTACAGTATCTTTAACGTATATGAGAACCCCTCTCCCTTTACCTTTACACCTATTATTACAGTAAACTGCGTAACCCTCAAAGCTAATACTGTCATTTACAATTGATTTCTTTAACCCAGTTTCACTCAATCTAAGCACATCAAATTCCTCACATTCAATCCACAATTTTAATTCATTATAGTTTGCTGAAATACTTCTAATATTAAAATGTACAAACTTCAAACCTTTTATACTGGGCATTTTGAGAATCAGTTTTGACCCCTGTATCATTGGTCCTGAATTTCTTTCAACATCACCCCCAATCAGCAGCAGATACATAAAAAACAGTGTCTTGATTTTAATCCAACATTTGTTGAAATACTTTTGATGTCATAATTTTCCATTTTGGTGCATTAAACTATTGAATGGAAACCACTTTTTTATTATCCACACACATTGGAGAAACCCTAAAATTCATTATTCCAGCAACTAAGCAAACATAGTCCAAATGGGCTTGTTTCCAGTTGTGGCCTGGGATGATTATACTTAAGTGATACCATTCATTTTTTTATTTACTTTTTATTGACTTACAATTACCACAGAGGGAACAAAACAACAGGTACAGAGTAAAGGGGAACACAGAAATGTTAGGTTTTAGACACATCAGTTAAGCTAAGCATTGTAATTGTCTGCTGAATTTTGCTCCAGCTACATTTGAGAATAGGTTGTCTGCCTTATATGTAATAGCTCTCATGTTTGCATGATTGAGGTACCTTTCGGACTTATTTAGTGAGAAACATAGTTGGAATTAAACACATATCTTCTTTTGTCTGTCCCAAAAGCCAGTTTAGAAACATGGCTTGATGAAACAGCATTTGCTGAAATAATTTAGAAGAAGGAAAGTCATTTGATGTAAAAGAGAAACACAGAGTTAGTGAAGCAAAACAGAAGTCAGTGGGGGGATGCTCCTCAAGGGACCAAGTCTGGAAATGTGCTAAACTGGTACAGCAACCATCTTTGCCATCTCATCTCGAAGAGTGGTAGTTTGTTAGTAAGGGAGTAAGTTAGTCTTTCTAATGTGTATCTCTCAAATACTATTTTTTGCCAACTGTCTGCAGTAGGTAGAGCAGTGGTAAGCCATATTCTAGTTATTCCTTTTTCCACCACCAGGATCAAGATCTGTAACAGTTTTAGCATCTGGCCACTTGGGATCTACCCTCAGGAGGGATACCCAATAAAATCAGTGAGGGCGTGATAGCTCTAAGATTGTTTGAGATGGTCTCAATTTCCCAGGCCACCTCCTGCCAAAAAGGCCATATAAGGGGATATCCCCAAAATATATGAGTGTGATATGCAGGGGTCAGGCCACCAGGCCACAATCCCTTCAATACATTGCTCTGTGCACTCCAGCATATTTGGCAACAATAACAGAGGTATCAACATTTCCAAGAAAATTCTCACAAATGAGTGACTGAAGTAGACCAGGAGTTTGAATTTATGCAAGACTTCAAGTGTATGCTGTTCACCGATCTCCACATTCCAGCACTGTAATATTGATTTGGTTGTACTGAGGTGTGTGTCTTATAAAGATATAGCAATATGTAGAATGAGACAGGACCAACTGCCTCCTACCAGGTGGGACAGCAAAACTGGCATAAGTGGAGGAAGTTTTTCTGGCAAATGTGATATTGCCTTCCTTTGTTTAGGAGTTAACAGTGAATCTGCAAATGTCTATAATGTATAGAGTGGAGGAGATGATAGATAGGCAGATGGGTTGCAAATGGGAGCACTCCCCTTAAGTCCAATACTCGGTAATAAAATTGGAGATCCATTCTGGTCCACCTCCTAGATGCCAGGTCAAGTTTGTTCAGTGTATAGGCTATACCACATGCAATAGCGCATAGCTGGAATTGTTGCAAGAGTTGTAGATTATGTTGCAGTTTTGACCCATTGGCAAAAGTGCTCATCTGTGTACTGGGTAAATTTAGTTAAAGGTTGGCGTCCAAGTGGGTCACCAAATAAATAGCAGTCAAGTTTAAATATATGATTAAGAGTAAACTCGATTTGTTTCCAGTGTGGCTGTTGGGACTCCTAGATCCACACACACACAAGGTTCTCATTTGGGCCACCTGAGAATACTACCTGAGGTTTGGTAGGTTGATACTTCCCTTGTCCCTAGGTAGGTGCAAAAGAGAGAAACTAATATAGGGTGGTGCTCTCTGGCATAAGAAGTGGGAGAGTAGATTATTTCAAGAATTGAACTAGACTTGATCCAGCATAAGTGGTAGACTTTGTAGAAAATACATATATTGAGGATATTTTGTTGAATGACCTCTAACCAATTAAAGAAATTGAGATGAAACTGTGTCCATCTGAAAAGGTCATCAATGATTTGTTGAGTTTTGGATTCATAGTTAAGAAGCTCCATATGTCCAAGGTAATTGGTCAATTTGACCCCCAGGTATCATATAGCTCCCCTATGCAATTTGGAAGGGTCATTTTGTTTCATTATTATAGATACAGCATTATTAGAAAGAAGACTTCATTTTTTTTTTGGGGGGGGGCCAAACTTCAACCAGGAAAGAAAAAAGATGGTTAGTAAATGGGTGGGTTTAAGTCCAAATCTGATGCACTGCTCCAGGGTATATACAGATGAATGATATACATTTACATTTTCCTGATTTGCATATCATTTTTCAGTCTAAACAAATAAGTTGTACCTTTTAGAGATGTTACTGACATTCTAGAGCTGTCCCTTGCATTCACGGACAGTTGAGCAGTATGGTATGCACAGACTATTGGAACCCCGCTGCAGTCAGGCTTATGCACCCCTTCCCCAGTGAAGCTGACCTCTACATCCCCACACTCAGGCACATTGTGATAAAAGGTAAAGGAGGCTGCAGGTGTGTGCACCACAGAAATGAATGGGGGGAATTTTTTATTACTAATTTATACATTATTGATGGAGAGTTGGAGATTAATGAAGGCCACCGCTCGACTAACAAGGGCCATGTTAGTAGAACAGTGGCCTGTATTATTCTCCATATCACCATCATAATGTATGAAATAATAATACAAAATAACTCCTTTCATTTCAAGGGGCTATGCCCAAACAATCTGACCCATGGACTACATCTCTTAAAGACTCCTACCTCTGGATTATTAGTATTCAAGTAACAGACTATTACTTATATCTATACTCGGTGGGTTGTCTGTAGCAGCATAGCCATACCCACTACAATGCATGTGCATGGGGGGGGCTGGCCATGTGGGTGTCTGTCAAGTTACTGCTACTTTGTGTTTGCACCTTAAAGTCTGTTTACGTGGAAGCATTCAAAACTATAGAGAGAAAGTAGTAGGAGTACAGGCCAGACAGAAGTAATTAAGTGGTTTTGTGGGTAAGTTTGTGTATTGGGGTGGGAAAAACCACATCTGTTTCCAGTGGTATGTGTGCTACAGTTCAACTGTGAAATTGAGATGAGTATGGGAAGAAAACTGAAAAGCGTAAAAGTGTCAACAAGCATGCTGCATGCATGCAGATGTAATCAGATACAGTATGTATTGAAGTAAAAGCAAGGTATTTGCATGCAGACAGTATGGCTTAGTGGTTAAAGGCACTGAACTACAAGCATGGAGATTTGGAGGCATGAAGACATGGGTTTGAATCTCATCAACCCCCATTTGTGTATGGTGTGACCCTGAGCATGTCACTTAACTTTTACACGTGCAGTTATGAGTGACCACTTGCTTTTTGCATGCATGCCACGTGCATGCAATCTTTCCCAATTTAACACACAATTCATGGTTTCCACAATAGTTTGCTGCATGCATGCCATATGCATGCAATTGTTTCCAGTTTAGCATTTAAATCATACTTAAAGCACGTGTATCACTTGAGTAGTTTTATGTGTGCAGCATGAAAGAATTTCCTATAATTATTTCTGTAAGGGAATCCTCCCTATCCATGCCAGTAACTTCCCCGGAAGCTGTATCCACTAGATGACCAGCATAACCCCTGTTTGTAAATCTGCCACACATTTCTAAACTGTTAGCAAAATGATCTTCTTCTTCACTGCAATTTCTATGTACTCTTAGTAACTGGACCTTGGGTATATTAGAGACCATATGGTGTGGGTGGCAGCTAGATGCTAATAACAGTGAATTCCTGTCAGTCTCTTTCCTGTACAAATTAGTACATAATGTTCCATCTTCCTTTTTTGAAATCTGGAGATCCAAGAAGGAAACCACACAGGAATCACATTGTACAGAAAATCTAAGATTTTGATTATTTTCTTCCAAGCATTAAACAAAGTTTGACAATTCATCCCGCATGCCATGCCACACTATAAAGATGTTGTCAATAAAACATCACCAAATGTCAATCCTATGGTAAAAAGGATTTCTCTGTATGTTGTAGGCTGTTACTTTTTCCCAGAGGCCCAAGTACAAATTAACATAATTCAGGGCAAAAGTAGCCCCCATTGCTGCACCTTTAAGTTGCAAAAAGAAACTGTCCTGGAAGAGAAAATAGTTCTTTGCTAGGACATGTTCTACACTTTCAATCAAGAATAGTTTCTTCCCCCCATGCAAAGTCACATCCTGATCAAACCAGTACCTTAGAGCATCTAATCCCCCCTCATGGGAGATATCTGTGTAAAGAGACACTATGTCCATTGATACTAAGTACTAGGATGCCTCAATTTGATTATCACCCAGGACCCCCAATAGTTGTGTGATATCTCTTATATAAGATGGCAGTGCTGTAACATAATCTTTAATGTGATAATACACATACCTGGCCATTGACTTCACAAGTGAACCAATGCCAACAACTATTGGGCATTTTGGGGGGATTGTTCAAATCTTTATGTATTTTTGGTAGGAGGCCTAGAATGGTACATAGGATTGGACCCAATTTAAAGGATAAACTGGTGTAGAGTTTTCTACTGAAAATACATGAGGCTGACATCAACAGGCACCCACCGCCCAAAGGTACACAACACTGTGGAAATTGCAAATATTGCCCCTTTAATACTTAAGTGTAAAATGTTCACTAGTTGCAACAGTAAGGAAACATTTGAAATTAGAGATCTTATTTCTTGCATCACTGAAAATGTTGTGTACCTAGCCACATGCCAATGTGGTGCTTTTTATGTTGGAAAGACCACAAATCCACTGAAACAATATGCAGACGAGCATATGAGGTCCATTTTACATCACGATGTTAGTAGTGCATTGTCACATCACTGCAGAACAATGAGACATAGAGATATTGATCACACATTCAAATTCTATGGTGTAGAGGTAGTACGATTGGGCCCCAGAGGGGGTGATTTGAATGACTTGTTGAAACTGAGAGAGTCCTATTGGATATATACCCTGGGTGCATTGGTGGCACCAGGATTGAATGACCACATAGATTTACTGCCCTGTATCAAAAGGAAACTTAAGTAGTTTGTAAATTAGGTTGTCTGTTCCACAAGAGACCACAGGCAATTTGGTCACTTGGCTCTCTTCTTTTTCAAGTGATGCTGTTAACAACTTGTAAAACAGGTTCATTCTTCTGTACATGTAATACACCTGCTCCACATGCATTCACTGTGTATTACCTTATATTGCATCTCTGTTTCATTGCTGAATGGCCTGCTTATTGTTTACTTGTTTATTGTATTACCTGACTGTTACTTGCGTCCTTATCTCCCTGTAACCTCCCGGGTTGCACCTGAAAATAGGCATCTGTTTTTGTCTAGTGTGCTTACATGGTTAACAAAAACTAAATAAATAAATAAATTGTGTTGCTTTTTAATTTTTCCTTTGCAGGTTTTCACATGAGATCCCTTGGTTTTCCTCCTCCTCCTACTGGGAGAAATACCTCTATGATCCCAAGAGCTGGTACTAAAGTAAAATCACAATGGATCTTTAAATAATGGAATGCACTCTAAAGTGGCAAAAGAAATTCAGTATATTAATATGTTAATAGCATAGTACTGTATTAATTACCTGCTGCTAGGACAAAATACATATTGTAGTTAGTTTAGGATTTGTAATATTTACTTCTGTTGTGTGTTTTGCACATGTTGAGCACTGTTGCACTTTGTGGAATTTAGAAATTGAGTACTGTCACTTTCAGTATCTCAATTAAATTCCTGTAACTGACTATGTAATTTCATCCTCCTGTGACGTACTTGTAAGTATGAAACCAGTCAAGGTTGTTGTTGGTGGACCAGCTAATGGTGGCTGGGCGTTCTATTTGAATAAATAAAGCTGCATGATTTCTATTCAGCTGATGGGTATGTTTTTTTGCTTTTTTGGATGATTATACATTGATTCTTCCACCCTCTTTCACTGTGTAGTTGTTTTGTTTTGCTTGCAAGTGTAAGTTTGGTGTGCACTGGTATATGGTCTGAGAGCAAGTCATGCCATGAAATACATCTTGCACAGAATCAAGGTGCTTAGCCATTGTAAATAGGTAGTCCAGCTTTGCTGATGTATGTGTTCTAGGGGCATAGTGGGTAAACACTTGCATCAAAGGAAGAGTATGTCTCCAGAGGTCAATCAGACCTAAATGGGTGAGAGAATGATGAAGATACAGCATTTCTGGAGCAGTGTAACTCTATAAATGTGAGGACCATTTGCATCCAGGGCAGAGTTTAAGATGATATTAAGATGTTTCTCCAATATTAGTTGCCTCTGGAGTACAGAAAGGAGCTTATTAAAGAAAGTTTGATCTAGTGACTTTTTGGAGCCTGGAGGAAAATGTACACTGGCAATGATGAGAGGGGTCTCATAACATTTACCTGGGAATGACAAATCATCTCTCTGGGTCAGTCACTTGATTCTGAAGCAGAAAGGGCACTCTCAGAGGGATGAGTAGCATCACTCCTCACCTGAATCCTGACTTGTAGAAAGAGTCTATGATAACAGAGAACTCCATGTTTGTAAATGTAGCATACTCTGTCATAGGTAGGTGGGTCTCCTGAAGTAATATGATCTCAGGGCACTCCTATTTTATGTATTGCAGGAGTTGATAATGCTTGATCAGGCTATGGATACCATTTACATTAAACAATACTACTTTTGTGTGGTTGTCCATGGTCATTAATATTGGTAGATTGTTCAGATGGTGATGCAGTATACCCCCTTTCAGGGAAGAGGGAAGAGAAGAGAATCATGAAAATGTCAAAGTAGGGTGGCAATATGGAATATCCAAGGAGTTGCTATAGAAACAAGTAACATCTTACAAGTAAAAACATGTATACTAATGCTGCAAACAAATTACAGATATTGTAATTAAAATACTGTATAAAGACTGCAGGTCAGTTTTAGAGGGGGCCAATTGGGCACTTCCTCTTTACTGGTAGTAGTGGAGTTAACTTCTGTAGATACTTCCAAGGTAGGGAGCGTTTTATGCCTCTCCTGTTTAGGAACAGATAATATTTCCTGAAGGGACTGTCAACCACATGAGAACTATGAGCTCTCATGACAGAGAACCTGTCACCCTAGTGGGTAGTGTTTGAGTCCAAATAGACCTGTTTAAACTCCAACTAGTTTGCAGATCACACATAGAAAATTGAAGCCAGTACACCCCTAGTTTCTGTGGTCCTCTTTTTCAGCAGGAGTTCTTATGGGGTTGGTGGCTGTAGCACTTAATGGTGGGTAAGTCAAACGCATGCAGCAGCTAAGAGAGTTATTCTAGGATGAGATGCTAGCTCCTCATGCTCTAGCTCTGATACCCTTCTGGGCCTCTGTGTTATTATGGGTTGCACTATGCACAATGGGACCTGCTCCTGGGGCTGCATTTGAGAGGATGTCTGATATACCACAAGCATTGCCAGGCTGTAGCCCCCCCACCCCAGGTCCTCTCTTTGCAATGACAGGGTCCTCCAATGAGTGCCAGTCACACCTCCCACATGCTTTAGGTCAGTTCACTCTTTCCCTTCCCATCTATGGCATGGAGTCATCATTTTGCAGTCAAAACTGCACACATCAACAATGCCACACACAAACCAGTATGCAGCAAATTAACATTGGTACAACACACCAACCACCACAAACAAAGTACACACTGGAGGAATAGCATAGTTTTTGTGAGGGGCTCCTCCCCCTGTGCCCCCCACACACCCCAGACTAATTATAATCAACTTCAGGGGATTGTGGACTTTGGGGAGAAAAAATAGGACCAGAAATGCTTTTTTTTTTTTCACAAAAAGCTGCAGTAGTGTGACACCTGGGGAGAACTGAACCATAGCCCCAGGTCCCTGACGGAGGCAGGTGCTCTAGCCACTCCACCATGGGAGAAGCTCAGTCAGGCACCACCCTTGTGGCATTCTTCACCATCTCTACTGGCAGCCTACATTGACAGGGGTAGCAGTTCTTACCTCACACTGAAAAACCCTGTGATCATTGAACCATTAGGACTTCTTACAGCACTGTAATTCAGGTGAGGTTGTCTGTGCTATACTGAATCAATACCCCATCAACAGGCCTTACCTAAGCTGACTGAATGGTAGTTAAATCATTGCTCAGTACTGTAATCTGATCAGAGGACTATCTTATTGTACCTTGATGATTCACTTGTAGCTGTGCATGGACTAATGAGCACCGAGACCTCCCCCCCACTGAGGCAGAGGATAGGACCCAGAGGCCATCATACTAAGCTGCAGTTTATAGGCAAGAACCATAAGGTAAAGAATTGGCTGGAGAATAGGACACAGAGAGTAATAGTAAATGGAGTCCACTCTGAAGAAATGGGGGTTACTAGTGGGGTACCGCAGGGTTCAGTACTAGGACCGGACCTCTTCAATGTCTTTATAAGTGACATTGCAGAGGGACTGGAAGGAAAAATATGTCTCTTTGCAGATGACACAAAGATCTGCAACAGAGTTGATGCACAAGGTGGGGTGGAAAGGATGAGAAGGGACTTGGCAAGGTTAGAGAAATGGTCAAATGTATGGCAGCTTAGATTCAATGCTAAGAAGTGCAAGGTAATGCACCTGGGAAACAAAAACGCAGGGGAAGAGTACACAATGGGGGGTGAGATACTAACAACAACAAAAATGGAAAGAGACCTGGGGGTAGTCATATCAGATGACCTAAAGGTGGGCAAGCAGTGTGAGAGGGCAGCAAGGGGGGCTGGGGGGATACTGGGATGCATAGGGAGAGGCATCATCAGTAGAAAACAAGAAGTTATTATCCCTCTGTACAGACAGTTAGTGAGACTCCATCTGGAGTACTGCGTGCAGTTCTGGAGACCCAATCTCCACAAAGACATAGACAGGATGGAAGCTGTCCAGAAGAGGGCAACTAAAATGGTGCAGGGTCTGCACTGGAAGACATATGAAGAGAGACTTAAGGAGCTAAATATGTATAGCCTCAAGGAAAGGAGGGAGAGGGGGGACATGATAGAAACTTTCAAGTACCTCAAGGGAATCAACAAAGTCCAAGAGGGTAGCATCTTTCAAAAAAAGAGGTGTGCAAGAACAAGGGGGCACAATTTGAAGATAGAAGGGGGGCGGCTCTGAGGTAACTTAAGGAAGTATTTTTTCACAGAGAGGATTGTGGATGCATGGAACGGCTTTCCGGAGGAGGTTGTGGAGTCAAAAACAGTGGTGGAATTCAAGCATGCATGGGACAGTCATAAGGCAATTCTAGGGGGTGGGGGCAGGAAGAAGTAGGCTGCTGGTTAACTAGGATCTGCAGCTTATCTATTAGGTAGGGAAATGGGCAGACTGGGTGGGCCAAGCGGTCCTTATCTGCCATCAAAATCTATGTTTCTATGTTAAGTGCAGTGACGTCTCTTCTAGGGTCTTATGTTATGGCGCTTCCAGCCTCAGTGGGGTACTGCTGGGGCAAAGCTCTTCTCATCCCCTGTCATCGACCATAGCTGCAGCTCATGCACTGCCATCTCCAGTGTTCTGTAATAAAGAGGCCCTTGATGGGGAGATGGAACTGACCAAGTGACCATTTGGCAGGCAGTAGAGCTTGGCAGCCTATGGAGGCTTCCTGGCATCAGGAGACCATAGAGTGGCTGCCAGTAGCACCAGAATTGCCCCACAGAGCCCCAAATTTCCATGAAAGATATATGCCCAAGGTACCCTCCATAGTCATAGTATTTGATAAAAAGGGATAAGTTGGGTGCAGGTTGTACACAGTGGTAACAATTTACATTAAACCTATATCATAGCAGTTGCAAACATTTAGGCAAAATGTTAAACTTCATTAGTCAATGGAAACAAAGAGCAACTTGTAACTCAGTCAGCAGTGCCGCTCAAGTAGCGGTCCAGTTGGAGGGTAGAGAAGCTACCTGTAGCTACCATCTTACTAGCTGTCTTAGCCAGGTGTGCAGGCTGGAATATAAGTTAATGCAATGGCCTTTATGTTCAGGTTTTAATCATCTTGAGAATGGAGTCAGAGCATTTTGGGGTACTGCCTTGAATCACAGCAGTTATAAAGAGCCTGAAGTCTTGCTACAGGTGTAGTCTCACAGCACAGGTCAGTCTGTTTGCAAAGCACCAAGGTCTGGACAATATAGTCTATTACCTACAATGGGACCAATGGTACAGACTGGCTTTAAAATGTTCAGGCCCCCTCCCTTCCTGATCCACACATATCTTAAGAAACTGTGACAAAGAGCATACTGGGTCAGTCATTGTTAATAGTGGTGCTGGGAGCTGGGAAGTGTATGGGAGGAGCTTTATGTCTTTCAGTGCTGCAGCAATTTGGAGTTTCTGGTTGGCAACAGTAGGATAACATTCATTTAGCTGGAGTATACTTGCAATAACCAGCTTTTGTGGGTGAATTAATGGCGAGGCCAAAGACTGAAGCATTTAGTTACCCACATATGTCGGGTATTGTGAGCAGACTCCAATTAAATGACTGTTATTACTATTACACCAGCATAAATTTTCTTAAAGTATTTTCCATCCACAGTGTTTTTTTTCATCTGACTCCAAATGAAAAAAAGAGTAGCCTAACAGGGTGAAATGCAACTTTGAAAAGTAAAGCTGCAACTCTGGGCATGCGCATTAGCACTGGCGCTAATGTGCATGCTGAGAGCCATGGCTTTACTTTTCAATGCCATATTTCAAGCTGGTAGACTTCTAATTTTTCATTCAAAGTTGGATAGAAAAACTCAGAACAAAAGGTAGTTTTAGAAAGTAGATTTAGCTGGCTGCAATTTGAAAATGAAAAACTCATTAATAAAAAAGTTTTCTAGTGCCTGCACTCTGCATACTGTGGGTATGTTGGAAATATAGATAACCTACTGTGAACATGTCTAAAATATTGATAATGTACTGAGGGTGTGTGTAAATTGGTAATGTATGTGGGTATGTAGACAGTGTAGCTGTAGTAGATTGGGATAATAACTAAGTTTTCTTGTGTTCTGATTGGCTAATAGAAACATAGACTTTGACGGCAGATAAGGACCACTTGGCCCACTCAGTCTGCCCATTTCCCTACCTACTGGATAAGCTGCAGATTCTAATTAACCAACAGCCTACTTCCTGCACCCCCCCCCACTATAATTGCCTTATGTCTGTCCCATGCATGTTTGAATTCCCCCACTGTTTTAGAACCAATGACCTCCCCAGGAAGGCGGTTCCATGTATCCACCACTCTCTCCGTGAAAAAAAATTTCCTCACATTACCCCTGAGCCACCCCCATCTTTAAATTGTGCCCCCTTGTTCTTACACATCTCTTTTTCTGAAAGATGCTACCCTCCTGGACTTTGTTGATTCCCTTGAGGTACTTGAAAGTTTCTATCATGTCCCCCCGTCCCTCCTTTCATCAAGGACATACATATTAAGCTCTCTCAGTCTCTCTTCATATGGTTTCTGATGCAGACCCTGCACCATTTTAGTTGCCCTCCTCTGGACTGCTTCCATCCTGTCTATGTCCTTGCATAGATGAGGTCTCTACAACTGCACACAGTACTCCAGATGTGGTCCCACCAACTGCCTGTACAGAGGGATAACCACTTCCTTTTTTCTACTTGTGATGCCCCTTCCTATGCATCCCAGTATCCCCCTGGCTCTCCTTACCGACTTCTCACATTGCTTACCTACCTTTAGGTCATCTGATATGACTACACCCTGGTCCTTTTCCATTACTGTTATCATTAGTACCTCCCCTGCTATTGTGTACTCTTCTCCTGGGTTTTTGTTTCCCAGGTGCATTACTTTGCACTTCTTTGCATTGAATCTAATTTGCCATATGTCTGACCATTCCCCCAACCTTGCCAAGTCCCTTCTCATCTTTTCTAGCCCCTCTTGTGTATCAACTCTGTTACAGATCTTTGTGTCATCTGCAAAGAGGCATACCTTTCCCTCCAGACCCTCTGCAATGCCACCTATAAAGATGTTAAAGAGGACTGGATCCAGTACTGAGCCCTGAGGTACTCCACTAGTAATCCCCCTTTCTTCGGAATGTGTTCCATTCACTATTACATTCTGTGTCCTGTTGTGCAGCCAGTTTGCTACCCAGGCTACCACACTGGGACCCGCTCCCAAACTGGCTAACTTGATTATTAATCTTTTGTGCGGGACTGTGTCAAATGCCTTGCTGAAGTCTAGGCAGGCCATATCCACAGCCCCTCCCTGGTCTATTACTTTGGTCACCCAGTCATAGAAATCAATTAGATTCATCTGACATGATCTTCGTGCTGTAAATCCATGCTGCTTTGGGTCCTGTGCCCCGCTGGACTCTAGGTACTCAACAATTCTTTCTGCAGCTTATCTGTTAGGTAGGAAAATGGGCAGACTAGGTGGGCCAAGCGGTCCTTATCTGCCGTCAAATTCTATGTTTCTATGTTTCAGAAGTGATTCCATCATTTTCCCTACCACTGAGGTCAAACTTACAGGTCTGTAGTTTCCTGCTTCTGCCTTGCTCCCACTTTTGTGAAGGGGAATCACATCTGCCCTCCTCCAGTCCTCAGGTACCACCACATCCTGCCATGATTTGTTAAAAAGCGTGGTCAGTGGTGTTACTAGGTCCTCCCTTAGTTCTTTTAAGATTCTGGGGTGCATCCCATCAGACCCCACTGCTCTGTCCACCTTGAGTTTTAGGAGTTCTTTCAGGACTCTTTCTTCTGTGAATGGACTGGTGTCAACCCCCTACCTAGAGTGCTTCTGTTGTTTGGTTTAGGTAACTCCTCATCTTCTTTTGTGAATACTGAGCAAAATTATTCATTCAGTATCTCTGCCTTTTCACTGTCTCCCTCTGCCCACCTCCCCTCTCCTTTACTAATCTTCACTATCCCTCACTTAACCTTTTTATGCTCCCTAATGTACCTATAAAAGGTTTTATCCCCTTCTTTACTGAATTGGCTATTTTTTCTTCGGTTTGGGCCTGTGCTATTTTGTCTGCCTTCCCCACATCTTTCTGCTTTAATTGATACAGTTCCCTGTCGTGCTCCTTCTGTGATTCCTTATACTTTTTGAATGCAGCCTTTTTCTCCTTAACTTTCCCTGACACCTCTTTTGAGAACCATAGTGGTTTTTTACTCCGCTTTGTTTTCTTTATTTGTTTCACAAAAGGCTTGTTGCCTCTATGATGGCAGTTTTGATTTTTCTCCATTGTTCTTCCGCCCCTCCTTTTTGGCCATTTGCTAGTGCATTCTTCAGGTATTCACCCATTTTGCCAAAGTCAGCCCTTCTAAAGTCCAGTATCCTTGTGTTTGTATGGCTTATCTCCATGGTTGTTCTCATTGTGAAGCACACTGTGCAGTGGTTGCTTGTTCCCTGATGTCTACTGACTTCTAAATTTGTGATCTTCTCTCTATTTGAGAGTACCAGGTCTAGTATTGCTCCCTCCCTAGTGGGTTCTAACACTAGCTGTCTAAGGCCTGCCCCCTGCAGGGCATCGAGAATGACCCTGCTTTTGTATGTGGCTGCAGTACATGTCATCCAGTTAACATCTGGCATATTCAGGTCCCCCATCAACAGTATCTCCCCTTTTTCAGCCATTTTGAGAATGTCCTCTATCATTTTCTTGTCCATTTCCTCCCCTTGAGACGGGGGTCTGTATACAACCCTGTGCGGATTGTGATGCCATTTCCTGTCTCCAAGGTGACCCAGAGTACCTCTTGTCCTCCCCCTTTACTTTTTAGTTCTGTAGCTTTGATCCCTTCCCTTATGTATAGAGCTACTCCACCTCCTCTTTTACCTCCCCTGTCTCTTCTGTAGATTGCATACCCTGGTATGTTGACATCCCATCATGGTTCTCTGCGTACCATGTTTCCATGACTGCCACAATATCCAATTGTTCATCTTCCATCAGGGCTACTAGCTCAGGAAGCTTGTTTCCCAGACTACGGGCATTGGTACTCATTACCCTCCATTTAATGTTGGTTTTATCCTTTTTCCCCCATCCCTGCTCTTATTGTCCTGGTCTATTTTTCCATTTACCTCTGTCCTGCCCTGTGTTGAGCTCTATACCTCAGTGTTTATCTTACTACTTGCCATGTTTCGTGGGGGGGGGGGCTGGCTTGAAATTTCCTGCCTGTTATCAGCACCTCCCCCCTTGGCTAGTTTAAAAGCTTGCCAAGGAAGCATTTAAACCTGTCACCTAGGAGCTTGGTTCCCTTTGTGGACAGATGCAGACCATCGTGCCAGTATAGACCTTTATCTCTCCAGGTGGACCCCCAGTCCCCAATGAAGCCAAAGCCCTGTGCTCTGCACCAGTTTTGCAACCATTCATTAATCTGCATGGTGTGCAGTACCCTAGCCTCACCCCTGCCATGGACTGGCAGCACCTCTGAGAAGGTTACCGAGCTTGCTACCCTTCCGAGGCCCCTCCCCAACTCCACAAATTCATTCTGCACTGCACTGATCCCATGCCTAGCTAGGTCATTTGTCCCAAGGTGGACAATGATATCTAGTTCCCTCTCCTGTGATGCTGCTACTGCAATCCTGAGGATTCGCTTTTTGTCCCTCCAAGCCATGGCACCAGGCAGGCACCTTACTTCCTTCTCCTCTCCCTTCCCCAGTTTTACCCCCCTAACAATTGAGTCCCCTATCAGAAGCTGTTTCCTTCCCCTGTGGTGTCCCTTGCCACCCTTTTGTGGGTCTCCCTTGTGGATGTCCTCAGCATTCTTCTTGGTGTCCACTGAGGGTGCCATCATAGATGAACCTTGCTCTGCCAGAATGGCATATGATTTGTGTAGAGGTACAACTGGGGGCTTCGCCTCTCTTCCACCACCCGCACCCTCCCAGAACCCACTGTGGTCCAACTGCTCTTCATACTTGGCAACCTCTGAGGCAGTGGTTGTGGCAGTGGTGCTCTTTGGGTGGGGGAGGCCTCCTTAGTCCTTGCTAGTTCAGCCTGGAGGTGGGCAACCTCCTCCCTCAGAGTTGACAGTTGCCTGTAAATAGGATAGCAACGCAGTTTCCGGTAGATACCTGTGTGGTATAATTGAGAGGAAACAAAATAATGCCCAAATGCCCCCCTTGTTTTATTGTATTGCTACTTTAACAGAGAAATGGAAATTAATGTAGTGTCATTGACAAGTATATACAGTATAATAGATTACATGCATATGAGTGTTCAGCTGAATTGCATTGTGTGCCTTTTATAATCAAAATACTAGTGCTATAAAACAAGACTATACAAGGATATTATGCCAGTTGGCCTAGTTTTCCATCTGGATCTAATGACATGTTGACTTTTGCTTCACAAACAGAGCAGTCACAGACACAACAATGGATCAACACATCAAAAATGCATTAAGAAAGGTCAGTGCATTATGCGTGTCATTTGCTATACTGAAATAAGAAAGCTGAATGAATATGTTGGGATCACCAGTGCAACTTACATTTAATTCTATTGTAAAGCTCAAGCAGTAAAAGTCCATATTAATAATAGATTAACACTGTAAATACTTTATAAGCCTTCTTTAAACAAACTCATTTAGTCTGATTTTCAAAATGAATTTCATAATTCTATGCATTGGTTATCCACTCAACTCTTTGGTAATAAGCCATTTTTATGTCTAATCATTTTCTCTACACTCAGATTCATGCATAGAAACCTTAAGCAAACTGTAGTCTTGTTTGCTACCAAATATTACCTATAACTACCAATACGTAGGGACTCTACAAGAATTTTCTATTTGTTTGCTAATTGCTGACTGGAGAAGGAGTGTTAGGAAATATTTCTTGCTTTTAGCCTCATCTTTGTGGAAATGGGGAAAACAGGAAGTATGATTTATATTAAAAAGTACCCTTTTCAGTGCCCACCCATCAAGCTTTTCTTTTTACTTCTTTTTGGGAAGCAAATTCAGCATGTGTACTGCTGGCTTTTTAGGGATGGAAGAGATTGTACATTTTTCCTGAGGGGCCTGCTATATGATTATTTTCCTTTTCTGGTATGAGTGCTCTGGTCAAAACTCCATTTTCTCAATCAAGTGGTGGCTTTGTCTTGGCTGAAGCAGACTGATAAAATTAAATATACTTTATTAAAACATGATACTATCAGTTTCTTTTGAGTGAGCCCCCTTGCTTTCCAAGCTTTGACATCACAAAATGCTTGAGTGAGGCAGCACAGCACTCATACCAGTAAGGGGTAGGGATCATGCACCATGCTCCTCGGGACAAATTTATAATCCCTTCTCTTACTGAAAGTACCAGCAATAAAAATTCTAAATTTGGTTCCCATGAACTACCAAAAGGTTAGGCTACCACTGAGGTTTGAGGGAGGTTTTACAATAAGGGCATCACTGGCCACTAGGGGTGCAAAAAAGATGGCTGCCTAAGACTTCTGCTCTCCAACCTGAGGGATATTCTAGCAAAATCCTCCTTAATCCGAGGCTAGAACTGCATCACTTTGGGGCTCAATTGTGCAGGACAAAGTGGGGATCTGGTAAATACCTCAATTTCTGACTTATTTATCTGGTGCTATGGACTTCGAACTGGATCAAATCTCTTACACGCACAGGGCTCAACCCACCAGCATGACTCAAAATCCTCAGCCTGGTGCCTGGGACCACAATTCAGTAGAGGGCATGTTCACCCAAATAATCGCTCAAATGGCACAAGTTACCTTCTCTTCTAATCACACAACACAAGTCTCTGGAGACCTGCATATTCTAAAATGAATGGTGGGTAAATGCTATAGAACTTAAAACTCAAGAAATACCTGTGGCTGTCCAAGACCAGCAAATAATTATCAACAGTATCCAGAGCTAGCTCAATGACCTAGAGAACTGGGTGAGGAGGAACAACCTCTGGATCCTAGGATTTCCTGAATGAGCTGAAGACCACAACATGGAGGCATTTCTTCAAAAGGTCCTTCCAGAACTGTTGCATCTTGACCCAGCCCACCCCCTCCAGGTGGAGCAAGCACATCAAACTCTTGTCCCGATGCCGGGGCCTCAGGACAGACCTCATCCTATAATCACTTGCTTTATAGACTGGAGACAGAAAGAACTGGTCCTTGCAAAATCCAGGGAGGCTAAACAACTGAGCTGGAGGGGCAACCGAATAAGCATATTTCAGGATTACTCTAAGGAGTTGTCTGACCAGAGAATGGCCTACACCCTGGCCAGATACATGATGCATAGCATCGGTCTGTCCTTCCCACTGAAGTACCCGGCTACAATGAGGGTAGTCCACAATAGAGTTCTACTGTAGTTTCCCACCCCAGAGGCCCTGGAAGATTTCCTTGGGTGAACATGGCCCACGGAATACCCCTCACAGCAGCAGCAGCACACAACCTCAGAGGAGAGCCCAATCAGATTGGATAAGTGTTGCCCCAGCCACTCACCTCCCAGAAATGTCTGGCAAACTGTGGAGGACAATGCATGTGAACTCCCACCAAAATCCAACAAAAAACTGCATACCTCAAAGAAACATGGCAAGAGAGGGCACCCATCAGAGAGGGCCCACCCTGGTGATTGGGACTCCAGCCAGATGGACACATCAACCTCCAGCAGTCTTCTGCACTTCATAAATGGCAACCGCTATGAGGCCTTAAGACCCTCAGCCCTGGAACAGCACTCAAAGACCTCTGGATCAACACCAGAAGCCCCCCTAGATCGGCGGTCTCTTCTGGACACCGACTCCTCATCATGGCAGTGCAGGTGGAGGCTGTAGCCAGCACTGACTCCCTGAAGAAATTGCAACAGCAGGCACCCACTGGTAAACTGACTCCAAGATACAGCTCACTGCAAAGTCTGGATCCAAATGGTACAGAACTACACCAAACCCCTCTTCAGGCCACTCTGTGAGTCCCTGCATCAAATAAGTGCTGCTAGTAACTTTTTTTCTTCATCCTACCAATAGGGAAAATCAGGGGGACAGATCAGAGGCTGGGGAGTGGGGTGCTGCGCTAAAGGCAAAGCCAAACTGTTGCCCAAACTTTTAGGCCAGATCCACGACTCTAGAGTTTCTGATGGGCTGCCCCCCCCCCCCCACCGGCTTCTAAAACTTGGCACACCTAGCTGAAATACGGACCCATGGCACATCTGCCTGCCTCACTCCTATAAAGGGAGGGACCTGAGGGGGCAACAACTGACATATACGACATGAAGTGTGAGCACCAGGGAAGGGGATCACTAAACCATCAGCAGTAGAGGTTGCTCTTCGGCCATTATCATTCTCATTGCTTTCTCTTGGTTCTCGATGGTGGTGATCTCCCCCTCCCATGACAATTGACTGTGAGGAGTTTTGCTGTGGTGTTTCCTGATTATGGGTAGGAGGGGAGATGGAAGAGATGGGGGAAAGCTGCAGATCATATTGTGAACTCAGACAAGGTGAAGGGCCCCCATTAGACCGTTATGCCCAGACTCTCAGCTGCACCTCCATACTCAGTGATTAAGGGCCTCCCTTCCTTTGACGGACCAAGTAAGGGGCAGGTATGGGCAAGGACCGGTATAAGCCCTGCCCCCTTCCCCCTTACAGGGATAGAACTCCAGCTCCCCTCTCAACCTATGCACCATGACCTTCTCTCCCCAGGGTTCTTCACTACCCATATGGTTGTAGCATCACCTCCGATGATGAGTGGAGCTCATCTCCCATCACATCCAAAGAGCAGAAGACTCCCCCCCCTCCACTCCCCCCCAAGGCCCCCAAGATGGCAATAAGGGATAATTAGCAATGTTTCTCTAACTCACCCACATTTGCCCTCCCTCCAAGCATGGTGTTACACCTCAATGTTCCTAGCCTCCCCTCAGGAAGGGTAGAGCTCACTTTACTCAGGTAACCCAACTCTGGCCTAGAGCGAGGGACTAACCCTTCCCCCCACTAGTCCCCCCAGTAGGGCTGAGTACACATGGTCTGCACTACCGGCTCTTGTACCCAGGGAGCAGAAGAGGGTCTTTAGCTTACAGCTGTGACCACAGGATCTCCTCTGTGCCCCCTTGATGTACAAACTGTTGCTATACATAATTTACTCCATGGAGTATGGTTTGAAATAGATCACAGATGTTTTATGCCACAGAAAGTGAAGTCATGCATGATCAACTGTTATATTTTAAATGCATTGTTTGTTGATTCTGTTCCATATCAGACCTGGTGGGATATGTTTGTGCCCCCAGGAAGGGGTGCCCTCCTGTGTGTAACCGCTAACCTAAAATGTGGGGAACTGGACAGTATTAGACTACGTACCAAACCAAATGGGTGACACAACATATATTACCTGGAATGTCAGAGATTTAAACACCCCCGAAAAAAGACAATAGGTGTTGTCACATCTCAAGAGGCTGTGCACAGGGGTGGCCCTCCTCCAGGAGACCAAACTGCTAGCCATGGATCATCACAGATTAAAAAGGGATTGGGTGAGTGAAGTTATCCATGCCCCCACCCCATCCAGGAAGAGAAGGGTGGCAATACTAATTCATAAAAATCTGAGATGGACAGTCAAAAAGACCTCCAAAGACCTGCAAGGAAGGTGGTTAATAGCTTTGATGAATACGCCGGAGGGCCTTTTGATGCTAGCCAATGTGTATTCCCTCAATGAGGATTCCCCGCCTTTTATCACGGGTTGGCCCACAAATTCAGTGAAATAATGACAGGATACACCCTCCTCCTGGTGGGGATGCATTTCAACCTTACACTTGACCCCTTTCTGGACATGTCCCTTGTCAATGTAGAGTCACAATATCAGGGAGCTCTAGCAGTAGCCCAGATGCAACAGGACATGGGCCTCATGGATATCTGGAGGGCATTCCACCCCTAAGACTGAGACTACTCCTTCCACTCCCCAGTCCATGACTCATTCAGCCAAATTGACCTGTGGCTTACCTCTCCTAATATCACCAAGGAAGCTGTGGAAGCTACCATCCTCCCTCTGGTGATTTCAGATCATGCCCCCATTCAGCTGACAATTGCCTGGGGGCCCCCCATCATTCTTCTCCCTGTCCTGGAGGCTAGACCCCCTCCTATTAAAGGAACCCAACTTTGCCCTGTGGCTCCAGCAGGAGGCGACGCAATTCTCTGAGCTCAACCCGATCTCTGACACCTTGGCAGAAAAGCCATTAAGGCCACATTAAGGAGGGCCAACATTTTTTCCATTTGCAGATTATATTGTAAAGCCACCAGAGGGCAACAAGACATGTAGGTTGTAATCCTTTTCCCACTGCTCTCCCATAACACTTATAGTCCGATGTCATTCATACCTAAAGCAAATTATCTTCATCCTAACATTCATTGGTGTGATCTGAATCTGCAAGTCTGTAGAAAGCCTCTACTACCCAACCCAGAATGGTTTCCATCTCTCTCCTACTCACACCCTTCCTGATTCTTACCCTTATCCCAGTCTCCCCCTCTTTACCTATAGCCACTTCTCTCTCTCTCTCTCTCTCTCCGCTTCCCTTCCAGATACCTCCTTCATCCTGTCAATCACCCCCACTGCTCCTGTTGTAAGCAGACCCCACTTTCCCTACTACAGTCCAGTATCTCTGTTTTCCCTTCCTAGTTACTTTGCCTTTCCTCATTTCCTTATCTCCTTCTCTCCACCCCTCCCTCCCTCTTCCCCTCCCTCCTGTATTTTCTACTCTAATTACAAAAGTCCAAAACTACACTATTTAATCCTTGCCCTCCTCCTTCTTTCATCAGGAAACATCCACCCCAACCCTGGTCCTACTTCTTCTCATACCCTGACTCCTTACCTAAACAACATGTCTCCAAACCCCACTTCCACTACAAACCTTCCTAACAGGGTTGAAGCTCCTCCACCCGAACATCTGCAGTGTGCTACCTAAAATCAACCTCCTACAAACTCTCATGATTTCACACACCCCTGACACCCTAATTATTACCGAGACATGGCTAAAAAAAATCCCTGACAATACCATTGCTATCCTTGTGTATTCCATCTCCAGACAAGATTGATCGGGTCACGGAGGGGGAGTGGCCATGTATATTCTGTCCTCACTGCAGTTTACTACCACCCTAGCTACCTCCATCCCAGCTACCTTTGAAGCCCTTGTCACCTGCATTACCCTTCCTTTCTGAATCACAGTCTTTGAGGCTGGCATCTATTGCCACCCAAGCATTCAACCTTTGGTCACGACTGAACTCTTAGCTAATATCACCTCCCTCTCGCAGTCTGGTGAACTGTTCATAATAGGTGATGTGAATCTATATTGGTTGTCTCCCAAGTTAAACAAGCTATGCAATGATGTCACTGCTCTAAACCTCATTCAACTTATACTTAAACCCACACGCCCTAATCCCAAAACATAAAACCACACCCTGCTTGACTGGGCACTCACAACCCACCCACACCGCTCCATTAAATATGGTCTCCTCCCTGATGCCCTTAGTGATCACAGCCCCATTTTCATTGTACATAAGGTCCATCACCCCAAACCTCCCCCATAAAATCAAAAAGCTCCGGTCCTTTAAATCCTTAGATCTTACCCCAGTCAGCTCTGCACTTGCTTCCATCAACTGGTCCCCCCACTCCACTGCCATTTCTGTCAACCAAGCCCTTGACTAGTTTAAGGATAAATTCATTGCCACCTGGAATGCCTTTGCTCCTTTCAGAAGGACCAGAGTCCGTGGCTTTACCTCCTCTGGATCACCCCCGACCTTCTGGCCTGCTTCAGTGAGTGTGATCGGGCCTGATGAAAACACAAATCTACTAAACATCGAATCGACTATGACAAGTAGAGAACGCTATGCAATTCATGTACTAAAGCTACTAGACTGGCTAAGACTGTTTATTTCAACTCCTCATTCCTGACTAACATTAACTCTCCATCTAAATTCTGGAGGGTAGTTCATGCCCTATTCTCTCCACCTCCCCCTCCAGTTCTCAAAATAAATAACTCCCTAGTTTCCAACCCTGGCTCTCTGGCCAATGAATGTAATGCCTACTACACCTCATGTACCACATCTCTTCTAAATTCCCTCTCCCCTTGCTGCCTACTAATTTCAGAACTTCACCTCACCCAGTGCCTTCCCCTCCCCCTTTTTCCTTCTCTACTATCTCTTCTGACAAAGCTTTTAGTGCCCTTCTATCCCTGAACCCCTCTAAAGGCTCCTCACCAGATGGGCTTGATCCTAAACATCTCTACCTTTCTGCTCCTGCAATTGCTTATCTTATCTCCCTAATCCTTAACCTCTCCTTTATTTCTGCCCAAGTACCCTCATCCTGGAAACAACTGTAGTCCTTCCTCTCCCCAAGGGTGGTGACACATCCACTTCTGGAAACTATTGCCCAATTTCCCTCCTTCTTACCCTTGCCAAACTTCAAGAACATTTAGTTCTCTCTCAACTATCACTCTTCCTCTTCAATTCCTCCTTCTTTACCCACTTCCAATCTGGTTTTCAGAAGAACCGCTTAACAACCACCTCCCTCCTCAGGCTTACTGACTCCATTCTTTCAGGGATGGATGATGGCCTGATCATCTTGGCCATCTTTGTCAACCTTGCCAAAGCTTTCAACAGCATTTCCCATGCCCTGCTTTTTGATTCCCTTCCCTCAGCTGATCTTGCTCCATTAGCCACCAACTGATTTAAATCCTACGTCATTGGCTGGACCCAATTGGTGAGAATCCTTGATCCCATCTCCCTTCCACTCCCCATCAACATTGGTGTCCCTCTGGGCTCAGTGCTTGGTCCCTTACTCTTCTCCATTTTCCTTAATGATCTTCCCACAGCCTGCTTATCATCATCTTTCTACATGTACACTGACAATACTGTTTTATACAGTTCCAGCAAAAACCCTGCTGCTGTGGAAACTGGCTTACAGCATGACTTCAATCAAGTTCAGCTCTGGTTTGCTTCTCACCAGGTTTTTCTAAATGCCAAGAAGACAGTCTCAATGACCTTTGGCACCAGGCAGAGACACTCTAGGCTTCCAGCCCTACCCACCTTCTACAACCTTGATGGGACCATCCTGGAGGACATTTCCTCATTTAAATATCTGGGTGGTTGGCTGGACCAGCACCTCAACCTCTCAGTGCATATTGATGCTATCCTGAAGAAACTGTGCCCCAAGCTTGGTGCTCTGTACAGGAATCATAGTTGCATCCCGCTGACTGTGAGGCACGACATTGTACAGAAGATGCTACTCCCCATCTTTGACTACTGTGACGTAGTCTGCAGTGCTGCTCCCAAATCTTCCTTGACCAGGTTGGACACTCTCTTTAACTCCTTCTTCTGCTTTGCTCTTGACTCCCCTTCCTGCTCCCACCACTGTGAACTCTGTTGCTCTCTAATCTTCCTTCCACTATTTCACAGATGCATCTTACACTGTGCCAAACTAACCTCCAAAATCTGGTTCGGAGTGTTCTCCTCCTATCTCTCATTCTCTGTCTCCACTCCACCTCCCCTCAGCCACTCTCTCAGATCTAATGATGTCCACACCTTGACGGCCCCTCGCCACTCCACCCTCATCGGTCAGACTGGTTTCACCCATTGCTTCCCTAAAATCTGGAATTCCCTCCCCCCTGAAATATGACACTCTTCCTCCAACTACCCCCTTACTTCTTCCCTACACAATTACCTCTCCCTCAGCTGTTCCTGCTTTAACCATCCTTAATACCTATCCCCAGTTTCTGCCTTCCTACCCTGACCCCCCCCGGCAGGGTTCTCAACATCCTGAAGGGTGAATCAGGGAATGGCTATCCCTTCTCCTCAAATTCAAATCTTGCCCCTCCCTCCCTCTCTCTCTCTCTTCTCCACCTGCCCTTCTGGGTTACCCATGTGCACAACCTACCCTGTCCTTTTTACTCCAACAGCACTTGTGTACTACCTCAAGCCTGCTCCTGGTACACTCATGCACTATAATGGTTCTGTTGCAGTATTGCTGTTCTGTACATGTATATGTTCTTTTGTATGATTTTGGTCATGTCTTGTAATTTACCCAATGTTCCACTACTATTTATTGTACAATACCTTGTGTTCCAACTCTTACATAATCTTACAATTTTGTATTGTTTGTACTACTCGCATACTGTTGTAACTGATCATCCTTCACAACCCTATGTAACCCCGTCCCCCCACGAGCAACTTATTGTTCAGTGTGCCTTCCTAGTGAAACATTTCAATCAACAAATAAATAAAATATGCCCAGAAGAAGAGGAGGAAAAAGAGGGAACACTGCCTGCTTGAACTGGAACTCTGTTAAAAAGAGCAAAAGAGGCCTTTAAAGCTCTCTCTCTCTCTCTCTCTCTCTCTAAGCCCTCTCTACACTGCCAGGCAGGTGAGAAGTGGCAATCCTGAGAATGGAATTAAATGAACTGCTCTCCAGAAAGTCCAAAATATCCATCCTACAACTTAGACACAAATATTGGGAATGGGGAAGGAGGGAAGGCCCTTGTATATCGACTAAGAAGGCAGCAGGTGGAGCGGCACATACCCGAACTGAAGGACATGCAAAGTCAGGTAAGGACCAAAACTGTAGACATAAATCAAAGTATGGGGACCTACTATAACAGGCTATATTCCTCATCCAGAACCCCCAACCCCAAGGATGCCCTCTCATTCTTACATGGCCTTCATCTCCCCACTCTCTCACATCAGCAAGTTCTGGCATTAGATGCCCCCCTCACAATGGAAGAGGTGGCTATGACCCTAGGGGCCTTGAGGAAAGGGATATTGCCTGGAGGGGATGGCTTCCCACTTGAGGTATGGCAACTGCTGAAGCCTATAGTGTCCCCCATTCTTCAACAGGTATACACAGAGGCTCTGGAGAAAGGTGCCCTCCCCCCTCCTTCCATGAGGAAATCATTAATGTCCTCCCAAAAAAAGGGAAAGACCCCCAACAAGTGGCCAGCTTTAGACCCATTTCACTGCTAAATGTGGACAGGAAGATCCTGGCAAAGATTTTAGCATCTAGGCCTTAACCCCCTCCTCCCCTCCATCATTCATCCATCCTAAGTGGGATTCATGGCAGGGAGATATAGTGCAGACCATATCAGATGGTGAATCTAATTCATAAGGCTAGATCTCTCCCCACCCCAGCAGCAGCATTGTCAATTGACTTCAAAAAAGCTTTTGGTTCCATTGAATGGGACTTTGTCCAGCAAGTCCTAACCATGATGGGGATTGGAGAAGGTTTCAGAGTGAGGGTTGGAGACATATACCATCTCCCCACAGCAAGGGTCCTGACAAACTCCATTCTCCTCTCCCCCAATTTGGAAGAGAAACACAACAAGGGTGCCCCCTCTCCCCACTGCTTTTTGTGTTGGCAGTGGAACCCTTGGCTGAAACCATTGGACAAACCTCCCAAATCCAAGGGGTAAACATGGGAAGGGTGGAAAATACCACTCTAATGTATGCAAATGACCTCCTGATACCTGTGACAGACATTGAAGTGGCCGCTTCACCTCTTCTAAACACTCTGGTCTGCTTCGCCTCTCTCTCTAGGCTAAAACTGAGCCAGTCCAAAACTGAAGTACTCCCCCTGAATGATAAATGCACTTCCAGCATGGCTGCAGTTCTTGATTTATGGTGGGCACTGGGGAGGATCACCTACTTAAGTATACGCATCACCACTGATCTGACCAAAATTTGGGCATGCTACCTAAAACTCCTGCTGGCCGCAATTCAATAAGAGTTGGGAAGATGGCAGACCCTGCAGCTTTCATTAGGAGGCAAAATCTCAGCCATAAGAATGGTCTTAGCACCGAAGGTCATGAAGAGGTAGAGCGGCCACTTCAATGTCAATCAAGGGTATCAGGAGACTTCAATATGCCAGATACAGATTGGTCAATACCAGCAGCGACATCTGCCAGAACTAGACACATGGTGGAGTCCCTGCAGGGGGAGGGCCTCAAACAACTGGTACAACAACCCACAGGAGACAGGGCTGTCCTTGATATAGTACTAACTAACAGGAAAAGAATCACAGATCTCCAGGTAGAAGATCACCTGGGTGCCAGTGACCATCACATGGTATGGTTCAATTTGGCCACTAGCACAAAACCATCCCATTCCAAGCAAAAATATTGGACTTCAGAGGGGCTGACTTTGATAAGATGGCCAACAAAATTAAGCTAGCCCTGGCAAAAAGAAATACAGGTGAGGAGGTATAGGCAAAGTGGGCAAACATTAAAGATGCAATACTTGAAGCAACATCCCATTGTGTTAGTGAGAAAAGGAAGTGCAAAAGAAGAAGGAAACCACTTTGGTTCTCAAACACAGTAGCAGAAAAGGTCAGAGCCAAAAGGCTGGCCTTCAGGAAATATAAGAGAACACAGTGGGATGAAGATAGGGAGTCATACCAAACTTCTAAGGGAAGCAGGGAAGGCAGTAAGGCAGGCAAAGGCCCAAACCAAGGAAACACTACCACAAACAGTAAAAGAAAATGACAAGACTTTCTATAGATACATTAGTGAAAGGAGAAAGTCCAGAGGGGGTGTTGCTAAGATCAAAGGGGATAAGGGGAAATGTGAGGAGGAGGACCATGTAAAAGCATCTATCCTAAATAGATACTTCTGCTCAGTATTTACTGAAGAGAAGGTAGGGCAGGGCCCACAGCTCTGCATCATGGACATGGGGGGGGAGGTGTGCACTAATCTCTTCACAAAAGAAAGGATCCTACAAGAACTCGATAAGCTCAGGGTGGACAAGGCAATGGGAGGTGATGGCATACATCCCAGGCTACTAAAGGAGCTAAGGGTGGAACTAGCAGAGCCATTATCAGAACTGTTTAGTGAGTCTCTGAGCACAGGAGAGGTCCCAGAAGTTTGGAGAAGGGCTCATGTGATCCCGCTCCACAAGAGTGGTAGCAGGGAGGAGGTAGGGAACTACAGACCAGTCAGTCATACCTCAGTGTTGGGCAAGATTATGGAGACACTCCTTAAGGAAAGGATAGTGTAACACCTGGAAACCATAGGAGCACAGGATCCAAGACAGCATGGGTTTACAACAGGAAAGTCCTGTCAAACTAATCTCATAGATTTCTTTCACTGGGTAACCAGAGTGGTGGACCAAGGGGGAGCAGTTGATAATAATAATAATAATATAATAATATTTTTTATTTATATTGTGCCTTTTGAATATCAAGGTGCATTCCAGTAAGAAAATAAAAAAAAAATGCAAAGTACAAATTAAGGACATAAGAAAATATTAAAAACACAAATAATAATTAATAATCAGTCGAATCATATGCCCTTTCCCATAAAAAAGATTTAAGAGCTTGTTTAAAACTTCCCACGGTCATACACTCCCTTTTCCGACGGGGTAGAGAGTTCCAAAGGGAAGGGGCTACAAACATAAAAGCCCGGGCCCCAGCAGATTTTAATATTACCCCTGGAATCTCTAGCAACCCCATATCAGCTAAGCGGAGCGGTCTCACGGGGTGATAAGGAATCAGGAGTTCTTTCAGGTAATTGGGGCCCAGATCATGCAGTGCTTTAAAAGTCAGTAATCCAACTTTGAAGGTGATCCTCCACTGACCTGGCAGCCAGTGCAGTTCCCGCAGCACCAGAGTAATATGGGAGGATCTAGGAATACCCATCAATACTCGGGCTGTGGAATTCTGCAATAGGTGCAGGCAGTGGATATCAACCCCCGGGAGCCCAAGGTAAAGCAAGTTGCAGTAGTCCAGGCTAGAAGTCACAAAGGCATGGATCAAAGTTGGTGGATTGCCAGACGGAATGAGGTGCTTGATTCTGGCAATGTTCCTTAGATGGTAAAAAGATGATTTTACCACCGCTGACACCTGGAAGTGAAGAGTCAACCCCGCATCCAGTATCACCCCCAGATCTTGCACCCATTCAGAGACCCATAGCTTGATATCCCCACAAAACACTCCAGATGGGGAGCCGGTCATAGGTCCCCCTATCCAGCGATCCAGATCCAATACCAACACCTCCATCTTTCCAGAGTTCAACTTCAACCAACTGGACCTCATCCAATCCTAGATTTCATTCAGGCAGCTGTTAAATACTGAGATAGCTCCTTCCTGGTCGGGTGCAAAGGACAGGTATAGCTGGGTATCATCTGCATAACAGTGAAACCTCAGCCCATACCATCTCACAATGTCTCAGAGGGGAAGCATGTACACCGCAAACAACATGGTGGATAATATAGAGCCCTGAGGAACCCCACAAAATAGAGCGAAGGGATCTGAGGAAAAGACCCCCGACACCACCCTCTGAGTTATTCCAGTGAGGTAATAAGTGAACCATGTGAGAACAATCCCAGAGAGTCCACAAATACATCTCAGGTGCTCAAGTAAAACCCCATGGTCAACGGTGTCAAATGCTGATGACAGATCTAATAGTACCAGTATGGACCATTTTCTCTGGTCTCTCGCCATCAGGAGATCATTGAGCACCCGAACCAGTGCAGTCTCGGTACTGTGCTTCTTTCGAAAACCTGATTGGAGAGGTTCATAGATGCTATGGATGGTTAAGAGGTTCTCCAGCTGGGCTGCCACCACCTTCTTGATCACCTTCCCTACAAAGGGAAGGTTCGAGATAGGTCTGTAGTTGGCAAGACAGTCTGGGTCCAGAGATGCCTTCTTCAACAAGGGTGTCACCACTGCCTCTTTCAAGGAACAGGGATATTCACCCGAGTCAAGGGAACACCAGACAATCTGTGCTAGAACCAGAAGAATGGGATCCCCACACCCTAAAATTAGAGAGGTAGGGCCTGGATCTAAACTACAGCAGGTAGGGTGCAGCCCTTGGACAATCCACATAACATCCACAATTTCCGGGCGGGTCGAAGGTACTCCAGGAAAACGAAGGAGCAGTGACCCAATCCTGGCCACTATCAACCCATATAGAATGTGTCAAACAAATGTCTGACCTAATGTCATCCACTTTATCAGCAAAGAACTGAGCAATCTCATCACACTGTAATTGTGAAAATGCTCTACGGAGCTGTAGGCAGGTTGGGTTGCACAATCTGTCAACAGTTCTGAACAGCTGAGCTGGTCAGTTCTGAGTGGCAGAAATTTCCCTGGACAGGAACTCTGCCTTCTTACGAGAAATTTCTGACTGATAGAATTGATAATGTTCTAACAGTCTAAGGTGCTTAGCATCTAGGCCAGACTTTCGCCAGCAACGTTCTAACCTGCGTCTAAGTCGCTGCAACTTCCTCAGGACCCCATGAAACCATGGGGCCAAAGGTCGAAGGGAGAGAGGATGCACACAAACTGGAGCAATTGAATCCATGGCAGAGACAATGGCGGTATTATAAGCCACAACCAATGCCTCTGGATCATTGCAATGCACAGGGAATTGTGATAGGTCAAGAACCGCAGCAAGGCATTTAGAAGTAATATTCCACAAAGGGCGGTATTTGACCATCTCCACAGGGGTCAGCCTACAAGGTGGGGTGCCAGAATGGAATCTCATAGTGTAATGATCTGAACAACTGACTGGTTCCACCCCCACATCAGAGGCCTCGATCCCCAGGAGGAAGACCAAATCAAGAGAATGGCTAGCTTTATGTGTAGCAGTGGTAACCACCTGTGTTAGGCCCAGTGAACCCATTAACTGGAGGAAGTGTTGTCCAAATTGCGAGAGTTCATCATTGACCCATGCATTAAAGTCACCCCGGACCATCAGCCTGGGAGACTCAAAAGCCTAACTGACAACAAAGTCTGCTACTCCCTAAGGAATTGCTTCTCATCTCCTGGTGGATGGTAGATGAGAGCAATTTGATAGCCCACACCTGCTACAACAGCACATTCAAAGGAAATGGTCTCCTCAACTGGAACACTAGTGAGAGCCAATTCAGTCTTGAAACAGACTGTAGCCCCACCCCCCTGCGGTCCAACCTCAGGTGATGTATCACTGTGTACCTGGCTGGAACTGCGGCCTCCAATATAGGTCCCGCACTATTATCCAGCCAGGTCTCAGTGATGCAAGCCAGATCTGTCGAGTCAACAAGATCAGCAATCATAGCAGTCTTATTATGGACAGATCTGGCATTGCATAACACTGCCCAGCTTGGACAGAACTCCTGGGCTTCCCCGACTGCATGCCCATCACTAATGGTGGTGCCCTTGGGTATGGGGACCAAACAAGGTGATCCACGCTCCAAGCCCCATTTCGCCCCAGGGCATCTCTTGGGCTTAATCACACTAATGGGAACGCTCCACTCCACTCACCTCCACTGTTCACCCCCACACCCCATCCCCCACTCCTACAGGCAATACCTAAAGCCTGGCAGCATTGGTAGATGGAAAAAAACTGGGGGGGTATAAAAGGGGCAGAGGGAGTGAAGAGCAGAGGCTGAGTAGCACATGACTGGGGGTGCAACAGGTAGGCACATCATATAAAATACAAATCCTTAGATTTTAATGATTTAAAAACAAAATAATATATAACTTAAGAATCAAATCCTAGAACAATTAATGTTGATAAAAATTGATGTTGCCTACCTTGACTTCAGCAAAGCTTTCAATACTGTTCCACATAGAAGATTGATTAATAAGCTGGGTAGGCTCAGGGTGGGTCAGACGTTGGTCACCTGGGTGGCAAACCGGTTGACGGGCAGAAAACAGAGAGTGGTGGTAAACGGTATACAGTCCAAAGAGATGCAAGTCACAAATGGGGTACCTCAGGGATCAGTCCTGGGGCCAGTCCTCTTCAATATCTTCATCAGTGACATTGCAGATGGACTGGAGGGTAAAGTTTGTCTGTTTGCAGATGACACCAAGATCTGCAACAGAGTAAATGATCCAGATGGGGTGGGCAGAATGAGAAGAGAGCTGGATAAACTAGCAAAATGGTCGGAAGAATGGCAACTAGGGTTTAACGCAAAGAAGTGCAAGATCATGCACACAGGGAAGAGAAACCCTGAAGAGACCTACAGGCTGGGAGGGGAGTTGCTGGCAATCACAAGCATTTTTAATATTTTCACTCCAGATTTTCAGTATTGCCATTTCACCACACCTCCTTATGAACAGTACAACTGTCATTTTTCACATTTCACCCGAAATGTGTTTTCGCATATGTAGCACACAATGGCACAGTCACTGTGTGAAATCAATGTCCCGGAAAGATTAATAAAATCACAGTGATACTGTTCATGAGCAGAGGTCTTAAACTGGTTATGTTAAAAATTTGGTGACAAATGCCCATAAAATGACTGTGTTACGGGCAAGCATTGTGTCAAATATGGCAAAAAAAAAAAAAAAAAGGAAAAAAAAAAATGAAGGGTAAAAATGTGCCACAGAATTTCCGCAGAAATTGGTGTTGAGTGCCGAAGAAGTTCTGCAGCAAATGAGAAGCCTGCCGCAGGACTTTACTCCGATGTGCCGCAGAAAAATCGGGGCCCTGGGTATGAGCCTCTCATCATAACCCAGACGTGCTATCTGTAGTGAAAACCTGGTTATCCCCAAAGATATCAGACACTGCCATCGCTCTTTCTGGGTACACCCTGTACAGACAGGACCTTCACTTGAAAAGAGGTGGGGGCTGTGTCATCTATATTAAAGACTCACTCCAGGGACATGTCTTACTTCCCCTGTGTAGCAGTGACAACTTGCAATCTCTGGCCATTAGACTGCTTCTAGGGGCACACAACAGAGTGCTCACTTGCTCTCAGTATATATTCCACCCAAACTAACCAAGACCACTGTCAGTAACCTGCTGGACTACATTAGTACTCTGAGTCTAAACACAGAAATTGTTCTGCTAGGTGACTTTAATATAAATTGGCTCTCCTCTGCCTCCACTTCTATCAAGGACACCTTATCTGCTATGCATTTCTCCCAAATGGTGGAGACTCCAACATGAGTCAACTACAAGGCCGGCACCAGTACACTGCTGGACTAGGTGCTCACCAACTATCCTGCTCTTATCTCCAATCTCACCATTCTCCCTGACTCTTTGAGTGACCACTCATCTATCAAATGCAACTGGTATAACAACTACTGCAAACCCCCCACCAGAACCATTAAAAAAAAACTACTAAAAGGTCACCTCACAAAACTAAAGTCAGACCTAAAACTCCTTGACTGGACGTACCTCCATAAAACCTATGATGTGGACACAGCACTTGACCTCTTTGTGTAAAAATTTAATGCTGTCTGTGAAAAACATGCACCAGCTACTACAAGAAATTCCAAAGGGCCTTTTTAACCCCTGGATTACTCCTGAACTCCTGGAGCAACTTGCCTTCAGAGATCATATCTGGCAAATAGCACGCACACAGGGGACTACAGCAAACATTCAATGATATAAAAAGGCCTGCAACAACAGTACAAAAGCTGTCTGCCGTGCAAAAAGTACATACTATAAAGAAGCCCTCTAACTCATGGAACAGTAGCAAGTCTTTCTGGGCCACCTTAAAGACATCACAGGGAAAGTCCCCCAAACTCCCCCTGCTATGCTTACTGTTGAGGGGGTTTCAACCTTGGACCTTCTACTTCTTGTCAACTCACTGAATCATGCTTTCACTGACCTCAGTAGTGTGTTCCCCAGGGACTTTTTCAATAACCCCAACCCAAGTGCCAGTACAAGGTCACCTGTACTACTACCTAACCAGCTGCTATTCCACTTCAAAATGGTCTCTGAAGCAGTTGCTAGGAAATACCTTGAAAAGGTCCTCAGAATATCTAGGCACAGTGGGGACTCTTTGGACCTTAAATTTGTTCACTTAGCACTGAATGCAATACTTGGACCACTAACCAGAATACTTAACCTATCCCTCTTCCACTCCCAATTCACCAAAAGATGGAAGCCTGCTACAGTAACCCCTGTACACAAAAGTGGGGACAGGTCCTTACATAATAACTACAGACTGATTTCCATCTCCTGCCACTCTCCAAGGCTGTTGAGCAGATTGTGGCTGACCAGATAGTGGAATACTTTAATCAATACCAACTCCTATGCCCAGAGCAACATGGGTTCCAGGGTGGATACAGCACCATCACAGCCCTACTGAAATTTACCAAATACATCCGTAACACATTTGACCAAGGCCACATAGTAGGGGCAGCCTTCATTGACCTATCAAAGGCATTTGATATGGTTCATCATGTGCTCCTCCTCAAGCAGCTATCTGACATTGGACTTGCACCTGAAACTGTGAACTGGTTTAGGAGTTACTTGAGCTGCTGTTCCAAGCAAGTCAGGATTGGGGAAGTGCTATGAAACAGCTGACCTGTCTTAGCTGGTGTACCACAAGGTAGGTAGGTAGAATTTTATTTCTATACAGGTAATACATGTCATTTGGACAAAATACAGTTTACAAGACAGACCTGTGTAATTCCGTATCTAAATACATACAATAAAGTTCCACATTTAAAGACTAACAAATAGATACAAAGGACAACAAAGTATAACTAAAATACATCCTTATAAATTATTCTAACAGGAAATCTTATCAATTTCCACAACACAACTAAAGATGTTCAGCACTCCTTTATGGTTTGAATAAATGAAGAGTGACTTGTGATTTCCCTTTCATCTATGGGGAGAAGATTCCAAAAACTAGCAGCTTGATAGATTAAAGTCCTGTCCCCATATTTGTTTTGAAATTTTCCTACAGATATTTTATTTAAGTGAACTGATCTAGTTAATAGCCTTTTAGGGTAATGTTTCACTGGAAACAATAATAATGAAATTGGATGGTTCACCGATAAATATTTCATTTTATGAATTAAAGTTAACCAATGGCACTGATAATTTATATCCAAAGGCAACCAGTTCACTTTATTCGACAGTGAACAAGGACGAGTCCGATAATTCCCCTTTAATACATATCTAGCCACACGATAGTAAGTTTTATCCAGCTTGGTCAAAAGTGCTTTATTTGTTTTCCTATATATCACTTCACCATATCTTAGCACTGGAATAATTAACTGATCAGCCAACTTTTTCCTGTCTATTGTTGTTAAACATTCAGTACTTCTTCTTAGTGCTCCCACCCTTTTATTAACTTTTTTGACCAGTTCTGTAACATGATTAGTAAAAGACATATGCTCATCAAATATAACCCCCAAATAACTATAATCCTTAACCTGTTCTAATTTAGTTGAATTTCCTGCATAAACACAGAGTTTATGAATAACATCACCACTTTTTTTTTTAATGGAAATTTCATGCATTTTGTTTTTTTTGCATTCATAATTAATTTCGACCTGGTGAACCACCCCTCTATTCTTGAAAAATCAGATTGCGGGTTTGATTGCAATTCGTCTTCTGTTTTCCCAGACACAATAATTACTGTATCATCGGCATATAATAGAATCTCGGTATGCTCTGCAACCTATGGAAGACTATTTACACATATAAGAAACATAAGAGGTCCCAAAATCGATCCCTGGGGGACACCTCTGTTAACATTTCTCCTCTCTGAAGAACATCCCTGCACCTCCACCCTCTGAGATCGATTACCCAAATATGATTTTAACCAATTTAAAGGGCCATCTCTAATACCTATCTCCTGCAGTCTCTCAATTAACATGGGGTGGTCCACCAGGTCAAAAGCTTTCGAAAGGTCTACAAAAATGACCACTGTCTCCATATTATTTCCTAAAGACCTGTTTAACAAGGGTCCTTTCTGGGACTGTTGCTGTTCAGTGTTTTCTTAAATAATCCCCCAGCCTCCTGCCGTTGCCGCATGCTCTTATATGCTGACAACACAGTAATTTTTCCAGCAACCTGTGCCGTGAACTCCATGAAACTGATCTCCAAAATGGCTCTGGATCAGCAGAAAACTGGTTTAAAGAGCAAAGACTGGTCATGAACTAAAATAAAAAAGACCATGCTCTACTCGACAGCCCAAAGAAACAAAAAAGCTACCCCCTGGCAATAAGGAATGAAAGCAGTGACACACTGGAGCTTGTCTCACATTTAAAATACCTGGGGGTCACAATTGACTCCTCCCTGTCCTTTACCTATCATATCAATATCACTGCAAGAGCTATTAATATCAGAATCGGGATCCTCTACCACCACAGGCATTGTCTAACCCATGAAGCTTTAAATCTGGCAATCAGCAGCTCAGTTGTCTCCTTCATAGATTATGGGCTGGCCATATACAGTTCTGCTACTAACACAGCTCTCCAACGGATCTCAGTTGCCTTAAACAAAGCCTGCCACCTACTCTCAAATGCACCAAGACTCGCTCACACTTGTGAACTTTATGCTTGGGCTGGCTGGCTTCAACTGAATGACAGAATCAGGTATCTAACTTGCCTTCTTGCCAAAAAAGTCACATTATATCTGCTTCCAACAGGGGTGCAGAACCTACTAACACTGCTTGTGAATATCAGACAAACCAGAACTCTGCTACTCAAATTTTCCAAGTGCCCAAATGCTGCACTACCATGGCACATTATGCATTCTCACACCGTGTACCCCCCTTGGTAAATGCATTGCCCACTGACATCTCTGGATCCTCAATGATTGGCTCTGTTAAACGTAGACTGCACCAGCACCTCATTGATATGAGTAGCTGCATGTGCCCCCGTTAAGGCTCAGCACACAGCAACACTCTGCCTCTAGCACTTATCTTTGCCTCTGTCATGACAGGATAGTCAAACAGCAGCACTTCAACACCTTCCTACACCCCCCAGCTCTGCTGCTTGTCCCTGGACCTCTCCCTACCCTCCTCCCTGCCTGTCTTATGTGCTCTGCTCATATAGCTCTCCCACTCCCATTGCATCCTTCCCTATCCTTTACTGCTTATCTTCTTGACATAGGCATACATTGTAAAATGCCTCAGCATAGCTAGTGTTTTATGTTTGTGTTCTGTAACCTCCATGAATATTTTTCTCATTATTTGTATATTTGTGCACAGTATATGTACCTTGTTGTCTAGTGTATCTGATGTGGAACCTTTCAACAAGCATCCGCTCATAGGTATTATCCAAGAACTCTATAAATAAAAAATTAAAATAACTCACCACTCCTGCACTAGCTGTCCCTGTATAAGGGCCAAGCCAGTGTGATTTAAACTAAACTGCGGGCAAGCATTCCTTCCAATCCCATGAGGCCAAAGGCAAATGGGAGGTTGCACTGATTTGCCAGATCACACACCAGAAATGGACAGCCTGCTTGAAACTGGCCCACAAAGCCTAACCTGACATTAGGAGTGCTTTAATCCAAAACAAAATCCTACAATCCTGGTACAGAATTCATGTGGTGCTGCATAAGGCCAAAATATCTCAGGATGATCTATGCTGGAGATGTCAGTCTAGTAGTGGGTACCTCGCACATATACTGTGGTACTGCAGGGGGATTCAGCCCCAATGGCACCAACTATGCGAATGGGGATTCCAGATCCTCGGGAAGCCATTGCCCACCACACCAGAGATGCTAATACTGGGTGTTTATGCACCCATTTCTGAGTACACTTACCATGAAAAAACACTGACAGCTATCCTAAGTATGCAGGTAAAGAGGCTCTTACTGTGTAAATGGAAGATGAGTGCAGTTCCGTCCACTACAGAAGTGCTTAATGCCCTGAAGCAGGCAGCTAACATGTCACGTATGACACATGTGGTGGACAATACCCTCCAGCAATAAGTGGACTTATGGGATCCCCTTATTACTTTTTTAAAACCCAGAGAAGGTAACCAATGAATGTGGTTTCAAGTCCCATCCCCTTTCCCCCAGAGTCTGTTAAAATGGATAGGAATATAGGAAGGAAGGAAGGAAACAAGCAGCTGGTTTACTGTAACTGAGAATATGTGGAATCTAAATATAACCGATCGTTACTGATTTCTGTGACAGCCATTGACGCTGCTACCGCCTTGAAGTTGCTCGATACTTTGTGTGTGTTTTGTATGTTCTGTTCGAGGGTGGAGCTTAGCAAGGTCAGATAAGGTACCCTGAACACAGGTTGAGGATCACCTTCTATAGCTGACACCAACTGTAAAGGAATGTAAGCTGAACTATAATTCCACTATAACACCCATGGTTTCATGACACCCCAGCAGGATGGAAGGCTGAGACAGAGCCTAGGTTATCATTTCGGGAGTGGAAATAAGGTACATCTAAGCCTGCAACAAAGTTTTGTTTTCTGTTTTGCACATACGTACGTTAGTTATAAGTTCAGACCATTCATGAATAATGGCTATGTAAAAGCAGCCCTAAGGCCACTGCTTGTCTATATGTACTACATGGTCTTGACATTTATCCTTTCTTGAATTGTGTATTATGTTTTTTGAAAATAAAAAATCTTCAACAACATACAATAAAGGCATTAATTAATCTCTTGGTGGATTAGTGACTGGAGTGAAATTTGACCTGAACAGGGGAGACATTCCCCTACTCATCCTGTAGGTGGAACCTTTGGTTATATTGCTAGCCATGAAAATACAGTAGCATACCATGGAGGTTGTAATGTTGGAGGTAGAGGAAGGATGGAGTGTTTGTCCTCCAATTTGATGGAACACATAGATGCAACTTTATATAATGAAAATGTAGTCAATGGACATCACTGAGTGCTTTTTTGAGGCACTCTCTCATTTTCCCAAAGTCAGCTCTCCCAAAGTCCAATACTCTTACTTTTGTATGGCTTGATTGTATAGCTGTGTTTATCATGAACCACACTGTTTGGTGGTCACTTGTTCCCAGATGGCTACCCACTTCTAAATCTGAGATTCTTACTCCATCCCCATTTGAGAGTACCAGGTCTAGGACTGCTCCCTCCTGAGTGGGTTCCAATACTAGTTGTCTGAGGCATGCCCCCATAGGGTATCAAGAATGACCCTGCTCTTGGATGTGCCTGCAGCAAAGGTGCTCCAGTTAACATCTGGCATATTCAGGTCCCCCATCAACAATATATCCCCTTTTTCTGCCAGTCTAAGGAAGCCTTCTATCATTTCCTTGTCCATTCCCTCCCCCTGAGATGGGGGTCTGTATACAACTCCCATGTAGATTGTGGTGCTATTTCCTGTCTCTAGGGTGACCCAGAGTGCCTCATCTGCTCCCTGTTTACTCTTTAGCTCTGTTGCTTTGATCCCTTCCTTTTTTTGGAGGGTGCAATTTAATAGTATGTAAGTTTTCACTGGTTGGCACCTGTTTGGAATTTGTGAGTTCATTCATAGTTGTATTATAAAATAATGTATATTGTACAAAATTTAATAAACTATTAATTCAACAACAAAAAAAACAGAATATGGCCACATTAGCCTGCAATGCCCCAAACCACTTAATTGTAACCTTTGTGATGAGGGATACAAAAGCAGGAACAGAAAGGAAGCTGGAAACTACAGACCAGTGATCCTGGCCTCAGTAGGTTCAAGGTTCAAATTTTATTTACAAAATTTGTATGTATAAAAAGACATTTATTATATACACACATACTAAAATAAAGTTAAAACAGCATTTCATCAGATATATAGCTTAATGACTATATATTGCATTAAAAAATCTAGTCACAATAACCATTTTAACTTCAATGCAATTTTACAAGCAAAATTTGCTAAGGCATAAATCTGCTTAGGTTTATTTGTGTTGAGTATTGCACTTAATTGTTCATTTTTGAAGAACTTATCCAAATCTTCATATTTGTCCCATATCATTATCTGTCTCTCGTTATAGAAAATTTCATAATCTAACACTAAGTGTGCCTGGGTCATCTGGACATTATTACAGGCCAGACATATTTGAGTAAGGTTTTCTGGGAATTCCCAGTTTCCCCATTTCATGAATAAACCAAACCTCAGTCTTGTGAGGGCTTTTTTACGTATTATACTATTACATATGGTTAATATTTTTCCAATTTGAAATTGGGTTTTATTTTTTTCAAAGAAGTGCAATTCCATGCTTCATTAATACAATTCATATCATTTTGTTTTGTATTATCCATAATTCTTTGAGTAGCAATATTCAGAACATGATCAGGGTGTTCAGATTCTCCTATAATATAGTTATATTGCAAACCAAGCCGATTTAACTCCCTATTCAGTTTTCCCAACCATGTCTCTTGGTTATTTAATGCCCAACTGACCCCTTTAACCCCTCTAACTGACAGTTAAATGGTACTCTCTCTAGGTCTTCTTTCCCCATTTTAGTCCAAAATTTCAGATTGTTTCATACTAGGTAGTAAGGAGCTTTGGGAGCCCTACATAAGGCACATAGCTGCTCCTGTCCTCTTTACCCATAATATGTTAGTTTGCACCCACTCAGAATATGGGAGTCTAGATTTGTTTTAAACTGGGCCTTGTTTTTAGAGCAGATAATCTCCTCTGGCAACCCATTCCAGGGGGGCAACTATCCTCTGTGTGAAGAAAGCTTTTCTCCTATTTGTGTTGCATTTAATGTGTCTCAGCTGGAGAGGGTGTCCTCTGGTGATTTTCTAGCTGTTTTTTAAATTGCAGATTTAGCTCATTGAACATATAGTCATCCTGCATTATACCATAGCACATTAACAAGTCCCCTCTTACTCTTCTCATCTCCAGAGGCATCAGATTCAATTTACTAAGTCTTTGCTCATAGGGCTCCCCCTACAAGTTATGTATCATCTTTGTGGCCTGCCTCAGCACCCTCTCGATCTCTGCCACTGCACCCCTGCCTATGGGTCCCTACACCGGGGCTCCATAGTCCAGTATTGGGCTAATGTAGGCTCTATACAGTGACATAATCACTGATATACTCCGGCTTCTGAAGTTTTTCTTTATATTCCATAGTACCCTTTTTGCTTTTATTATTTGATTGTTACAGTGTGCCTGATATTTAAGCTTATGGTCCACCATTATCCCCAAGTCCTTATCCATCTCTGATTTTCTCAGAATTTTCCCATTTATAGTATAGTTTTGCTTGGGGTTTCTATTTCCCAAATGAATGACACAACACTTGTCTATGTTAAAACACATTCCTCTAGCACTTGCCCATCTATAAATGCCCTCCAGGTCTTTTTGAATTGTTTCCACCCCCCTAAGTTGTGTCACTACTTCTGCCAATTTGGTGTCATTTGCATATTTACTTATCCAGTTATGTATTCCTCCTCTCATTTGTACCATAAATATTCTGAACAGCGCTGGTCCCAACACTGACCCTTGTGGGACCTCACTAGTCACAGGCACTCCCTCCGAATAATAACCATTTATACACACCCTCTGGGTCCTATCTGTCATCCATGCCTGTATCCACAGACTCACTCTATGATCCATACCTATATCTATTAGCGTAATATTTCTATCTGAGGAACTTTATTGAAGGCCTTTGCAAAATCAAGATATATACAATCCACTGCCTCCCCCCATCCAATGCTGCAGAAATGTTCTCATAAAAACAAAACATATTTGTCACACATGACCTTCCTGCCACAAATCCATGCTGCTCACAGATTATCTGACCAGTTTCTATTAAATATGTATTTATTACATCTTTTAATACCAACTCCATCAATTTGCCTGGCACAGAAGTCAGGCTTATGGGCCTATGGTTTGTGTGGTCTGCTTTATCACCCTTTTTATACATGGTATCACACTCGCAGTCAACGAATCCCCAGGCACCTCACTGCTCTCCAGTGACTGCTGGAAGATAAGTGTCAATGGAATTTCAGTTCAGATTTGATGCTGTTAGTAGTCAGTGAGGCCACAGCCAGTTCATAAAGAGGCATCTTTTGCGTCAGTTAAGTAGCAGTTTGTTGCTTTTTTCAACCATGCCCTGGTACCCATTCTTTTCTTTTTTGTTTTATACTCAGATTTTTTTGTAATGTTTTCTGGGTCTGAGCCCCTCTCAGGTTGAGAAGATTTAACCAATGCAGAGTCTGATTCTGTCTCCTTATCAGTTTCCCCATCTTGCAGGACTGAGTATTTATTGTGTATCACAACTGGGGGGTCAGTGGACTTCCCTTTCCAAGTTCTTTTGCCTCCGCCCTAACTTTTCTGCTTGACTATCTGAAAAGATTCTTCTGTGGGGTGGGAGGGTCACATGTTTAACATGCCTGTAGGTTGTACTTCTTGAACTGTCTCCATAACCTGTGCAGTATGAGTCTCACCATCTATTGCACTGGAATCTGGATCCTAAGTCGAGGGCTGACTTGTACGATCTATAGAATCAGGAACAGGTCCTGGTGCACTATGTTGCTGGGTTACATTTGACTGAGGGGGGCCCTGTTCTAGCAGATTTTGCTGCTGCATTTAAGTAATAGTCTTGAATGCTATAATCAGCATTTTCCATGTTGTGTGCAGCCCAAGGACAGCCAGTAAATGAATGGGCCTCTTTTCACAGGTTACATTTCAAAGGGCTGTTGCAGTGAAATATAGAATGGACCACCTCCCCACATTGTGCACACTTTACCACCTCACAAGTCAACTCGGATGTGAAGGGCAGCCACATTTATAACAATGTCTCGGTTGGCCCGGGTAGAAAATGAAACCCTTGTCCCTTCCTAAATAAAAACAGCTTGGAACATGTTGTATGCAACTATCATCTTGAAGTAAGTTGATCTTGAAACACCACCCCCCACATTCCAAAACCCCTCTGTACTGAGGATGGGTTCTTTGTTTCCTTGAATCTTATACCTTTTCTCCATCCAATATGTAATGCCAGTGATGTTCACCCCCTCGTTTCAAAAAAAAGTACTGTTACCACTTTAAAGGTTTGTTTAGTAAGTGGAATAGCTTGAAAATGAGCTCATATCGGGTTTGTTTTTAGTGTGGCATATTTAACCCCAAACCTGACCACAATATCGGGGTATTCTGTGATAATAGCGAATAAATAATAGCGAAGAAAGAAAAGCGCATCAAATAGTAGCGAGTGTGATTCAATAGCTAACACCATTAAAAGTGACTTTTCCCATATCAAAATTGCGATCAGTATGCCACGAAGATAGGCAGATATTACTCACTGCTGAGAACTATTCAAACAAATCGGGAAAGCTAGCCATGAAGGTATAGTGGTTATGGACTCACTGCTGAGAGTGCAATTCAGCATTTGGCATTCATCAGATACAGTAAGATTGCAAATACAGAGACCAATTTACACGTATACTGAGGGAAGCATGCACCTAAGTGCTGTCATTTTTGGGCATCAGCTAAGGCATGGTGTGGCAGTTCTTCTTGAGGGTTACTCCCTTTATTTAATATGGAGCAGTACGTTGGTGGACAGCACAAGTTACTTTCCAGATGATGGCCTTCCTTTGCTCACTATGAGTGGAGTTTTCAGGCCACTTTGTATAAAGTTTTGGTTTTATTGTTAAGATCAGTAATTGTTTCACTGCAGGTACCCTGTTTGAGGGAGGGTGCACAAGTAAGAACCATGCCCCAGTTACCATGTCTTTCTCAATCCAACCCAAATCAGATGGGTCAAAGGCATGGCGATTGGATCCCTTGCTTCCCACAGATGCAGACTTTAAACAGTGGGTGATAATTTTATCACCAAATCATCGAGGTCACTTCAGTGTATCGGGTGTTTACTTCTTTTTTCACTGTCAGATTGTTACATACCTGCTGTCAGCATTTGATCATCTGTACCGTGGTTCCGCTTCAATCAAGCCAATGGCCATGTCTAAAGATAACCAGAACTTACTTCTAATGAAGGCAGGTAATTACAATGGAGCCTCCACTCTTCCACAATGCTTTGAACTTGCCAGTAAAAGTGACATCTCTGATATTAAAAACATGTTAGCAGAGTCTTAAATTGAGCATCACAGAGGTCACTGTATCTAATTCCTTTCTAAAGTTAGACATGGAGGCTCTGAAGAGCAGGCTGCTAGACACAGAATCATTAGTATCTACACTTCATGCTAATATCCATCTTCTCTAACCATCGGAGAAGTCAAGGGAAACTTAGTGTTCTGTGAGTGTTCATGACATGTGGGACTGTTTGCTTATGTACCAGGAGTCTCAAAATAAATCTGTTTCAAGACCTGCTGCCACATCTAACAGTCATCAGTTTTCAAAAGGGTCATGCAAACCTTTCTGTAGATGGATACAGCAGTAGAACAAAATTCACTATACTTGCTATTGAGGTATTTTGATGTTCGCTATACTTTAAGTCGCTATTATGAGTATCGCTATTGTGCACTCGCTGTTTTTGAAATCACAATTTTTTTTTCGCGATTTTGACATAGAACCCAATATCGGAGGTTCTAAAGCTGATATCTAAAATAGATTCATCAGGCATGTGGACCAAGGCATATACACTGGCTGGAAAAAAAAATCTAGTGACTGTTTTAAAAGAATTTTGCCCACATAAAAACAATCTGGCATTTCCTCAGAATTGCCCATGTAATACAGGCAAACTGCATTCCATCATTTAGCCAGCTCGACTGGTTTCTTAAACAAACTGGCATATGCTGGCACTGCAGCTGGTGCAATCTTTAATGGTTGCCATGTGTTTGCAACTTCCTTCAGAATCACTAGGTGGGAGTACCAGTGGGGGAAGATTTAACCCCATTTGGGCATCATAAAATTAATCAGAGGTAGAGTTCTCTAATGGGGAATATGAAATGCTACCTTCAGGAATATTGTCAGTGTTGAGCATAGTCCTTTTGAAATCTTTGTTTGCTCTGGGATCTCTGCTTTTACTTCCATATCTTGTGCTACTGCTGGTCCTTGCTTTTGATTTCTCATAGACATTCCATGTACTGGTACTGCTGGATCAGGAGTCCAAGAATTATTTTCCAGATGCAACCAACAGGCCACTCTCAATGTCCTTTTGGGGGACCAAGGCTGTGTGTTTATGGGGTTGTGCTTTCGGCTATTCATTTCTGGTGTCTTGTTTTCTTCATCCAGGTTCTCAGTACTCCCGGAGAAGATGGAAACTTTTGGAGGTTTTTATGTGGCTTGCCCTGGTGAGTTTTCCTGAACTCTTTTTCATTTTTTCTTACTTTTCATCTTCCAAATTAGTTTTGTCAGAGATGTATTTACAGTCTGCTCACTTTAGTTGTTCTTTTAGCAAACGTTCCTTCTCCTCAAATTGTTGCTGGAACCTTTGCTTAGCTGTCTGAACTTCCATGTCAGTGTCTGAGGTTTGAGGTTGTGGAGTAGCCTCTGTTTCTATTGTGATTTCGATAGATCCATGTTCTGCATTTTTCTCAGTGTATGAAGAAGGTGCTGATAGTGCAACTCTGTGTTGATCATGAACTGCTCCCTTGTCAGCTTCCCACCCTGGACTGGGTTTCTCAGCCACGCTTACAGAGAACAAACGCCCCCTGCAGAAACAATAGGGGAATGTTTTATTTAGAAAATAAATTAATCAAGACATCAATACAATATTGTGTAATCAAAAGCAAATCAATATAATCACAAAGCATGCTGCAACAAGTAAATAAATCAAAAAAGGGAAAGGAAGAGAAGGGAGTGAAGAAAGGGAAGCAAAAAGGTACAAATCAGGACTGTGAAAATTTGTTCAAACTATATTCATAAATGAGCAAAAAGCATTCACATAGAACAATGCTGTTAGAAACCATGTACAATTCCTCAGATTCCTTTGAAATACAGAAGAGAATACAGATTTCTTTTCTGTATCATAAATAGATTGTAAGTTTTGCACTATTTGTGTTAAGATTTGAACAGTGTAAGTCTTTTGTTGCAAAAGAAAAGTGCACCTGGCCTGCCATAAATAAAATCTTTATAATGCAAACATTAAACGTAAGGTGCTGGGATAATAATGCTTCAGTGCCAGGGGAATATCCCATAGATCAAGATATCATAGTTGAGTGTTGTAAGTGTCTTTTCTTTCCATTTATGAAGCAAAAGAATCCATACAGAGTTACTATAAGGGCACTCACTAAAGAAATGTTGAGTAGTTTCAAGTACATTTGGACAGGTGTCCCAAGGGCACATCCTTTCTTCCACTGATTTGTGCTTTAAAGTGTTTTGGACACCTAATCTGCCAGGACAAGTTAGCCAAGTAACATCCCATAGGCATATGGGGATCCTAGGGTCAGTTAGTTGGGAAAAAACTATGGTCAGATCCAAGCTAACTCCATGTGCATCCACTAATTGGGGAGGGTCTGAGAAATAATGTCCCTGAATGGAGAGGTATAGGAGTTTCCTAGTAGAGGCTATTATAGTTGTGGGTGACAGCCTCCATTGTCTTATTTTAAGGAAGGTAGGATTTAAATAATAAGGGATCTTATGTTTCCTAAAATTCCTGGGAATCTCAAAGGAGGGTTGTTGCCAAATCTGACACAATGGCAGCAATACAGATTGTGTTATGGAGTACCAAAAGGAAGGTTACAATTGGAGGAGATGTGGTAAGTTCAATTTTATAAATAAACAATGGAAAAAGACAACAGGGTTAAGCATTCTACCCCCTCCATGGCAATAATCCTGATATGTAAGAATCCTTTTAATAGGGTTTAGGCAGCTGCCCCCAAAACCTTGAAAGAAAATATTATTCACTCTTGAAAAGGAGAAGTGAACTGGAAAAACTGAAACCAAATGCAAAACAAAAAGTGGCAGTATCAACGTTTTTAATAACATCACTCTCTTTCATTTAGCTATGATGCGTCCTTGCCAGGAAGAGACCACATATGATGCTTTGTCCAAAATGATGATCCAGATATGGGAGACATCTTCAGTACTATCAAAAACCAAACCTAAGATTTTGATTGGAGAGGTAGCTAAAGGAATACCAGCTATGTGTGTGAGCGAATCTGGAGTTGTTAAAAGAGGAACATGAACAGCTATGGTTTTACTGTAGTTTAATTTAGTTCTGGATACCATCTCAAAGGTTATGATTATAGACATAAAGTCATCATCCTGAATTGAAGGGCTAGAACAAATGCACAAATAATCTGCATATGCACATACATGAGAGGGAATTTGATGTATAGGGAGAGTGACTCCTGGAAGGGTTGGATGCTATAAATACTTTCTTAATAGGGGATCTATTGGAAAGTGTACAGGAGTGGGCTGAGGGAGCAACCCTGCTGTACTCTGCTATGACTAAGAAAATGAGAGCACGGTGAACCATTAATGTGCAACTGTATCCAAGCAGTGTTGTATAGCAATTTTATCCAGGAAATAAATTGTTTGAGAATATGGTAGTGCAATAAAGTTTGAAATAAGTATTTGTGGTTTGCACCATTGAAAGCTTTCTCTTGATCTAGAGAAATTAACAGGGTGGTCACAGCTGAGGTGCTGCTCATATATATATATATATGTATATAGTGAAGGTATGGAGCTTTGTGCACTATGCTGTGCCTCTATTCTTAGGGAGACTGTCCTATTGTATTGATATTTCTCCATCTCCTCTTTAAGTGTCTTTATTTGCTGTGAACAGTCAGAGTGGGTTTTAAATGCTCTAGAAATGGTGTCTAAAAGTTTTTGTTTTAAAGTCAAATATTTCAAATAGGAGTCTAGGGGCCAGATTTTGAAAACTTTGTGCCAGGCAAAAACTGTTTGCACAGGTTTAGCGAGGGATTAGCGCTGGTCTGCTACATTCAAAAGGTCAAATAGCATTGGCAAACTGCATTAGCACTGAGCAAAATCATAATGTATGCAAGGGGCAAACTGACATGAATACAGACGCAATGCTATATTCAGCAACTAGCACTGTTCTAAGTGGTTTTGCGCGACTTAGCACGACACTTAGCATGGTGCACATTACCGCCCAGGAAAAGCTTGTCTTAACCCTGGGCAATCAGCTTTGCACAGTGTTTGCGTGGCTTTTGCATGGCTTTGTGCGACCCTAACAATAAATATGACACATAGACAAAGCCAAACATAGAGGAAACGTGCTGCTAACTGATGGCATCACAACGATGCCATCACCTGCCTGCAGTCCCAGCCATGCCAGGCAGTAAGTGGTGACCCTGCCGCCAGTGGACAGCATGGTAGTGTGGCCATACAGCACTTGCCTGCGGACCACTCTTCTATGGACACCAATAGATGCCAGCACACACATGCAGCACTGTGGGCATGGAGGATGTTGATGGGAGAGTGTATGGGTGGCCAGGCTGTGCCACAAACCAGGTGTGGCCACACAGCTGGGACACATCATGCAGTGCACATGGGCCAGTATTGGGAATACCCCAACACCAGTGTGTCTTTCTGATAATATATGCCCCCCCCCAGCCACACACCACACAGCTGTACAACTGCCACAGCACACAAAGTCGGACATGTATATGTCACTGTGAGCATCCCATGCCAGAGGTGCAGCATCTGTGGGTCACACAACAGCGTAACAGTAATGTCCACTGTCAGTAAACACCTGCAAGTTGGGCCTCTCACTGTGTATGGTGCAGTCATCATCACTGCCCTACACACCATAGGTATTGCTGTGTCCACACACTACTGGCCCCCTTGCTACTGTAGTGTCTGCTGTGCACTATAGCATGACCTACAGTGTGACAGTTGCATGCAGCACCACCACCATCTGTGCCTATGCCATGTTGTCCCAGTACAGCTGCAGGCAGCAGTACACGTGAAAGTACAGTGTTCAAAACTGTATAATATTCCGCAAACTGTTTGCTCAACACTAACACGCTTGCGTGGGTTTAGCGCAAATTAGCATAATGAGATGCTAATTTGGATGTTTGCCCAGAGATTACCTAAATAGTCTCATTTGCATGTCACTTTTGAATATGGCAAAGTTTAGCACTGGGCAAATGTGTTTGCACCGGCTAATGGTTTAGCCCTTCGCTAAACCCACGCAAACAGTTCGGGGAATATTTTACAGTTTTGCACACTGTACTTTCACATATGCTGCTGTCTGCAGCTGTACTGAGTCCACGCATTTGCTGACACACACATTGGCCACATAGTTCACCTCTAGCTACCTTCACATTGCTGTGCACTGTGTTGCTGTTGTGGTTTGCACTTTCTGGTTGCCATATTCAGAGCTGTCTTATTCCAGGGCTAAGTTTGCCCTGCACTCCCAGCTCAGTTTGTCCAGCCTCATTCCCATGCTATATTCAGAAGCTTTTTGCCCTCGGCTATTCCTTTTGAATATGGCTTGCTTTGTGCTCCAGGCTAAGTTTGCCCGCCAGGCAGTGCTAATTTAGCCCTGGAAAAAAGTTTTGAATATCTGGCCCTCAGAGTCTAGGGTTCTTTTCTTAGCCTGGTTGATTAAAAATAACATTATATCTTTCTTTGTGTCTTCCCACCGACTTAAGGGGGAGTGATAGTCCTCAATGACAGAACGTCGGGCCCTCAGACGTTCCTGGCAGTCAGCAGAAATACCAGGGTCAGATAATAGGGAACTCTTCAGTTTCCAATGGGAGTGGGGTCTAGTAGAAAAGTACCCACTGTAGGGAGAGCAAAACAGGAAAACTGCTAAATGGTCTGAAGTTTCACATGGTATAACTTCTGATTGTGTTACCAATATATTCTGGAAGACAAAAATATAGTCAATACAGGTAGCATATGGGCCCCTGTGATATGTCTTTGTGCCATCATTGTGTACTGTGCAGTACCCATCTATAAGTGCAGCAGTTTTGATGACCAGATTTAAGGTGGCTGACTATACAAATATTTTTGGGTGGCGCCTACCCTGTCTGCAAGCTTGAGACCACAATTAAAATCCCTCCTAAGCAGATATACCTATTAGTGTATAAGTATGGCTGTAATGCCTTAAATAGCTCTGTTCTGTGGGGCGTATACATTTATTATTCTAATTCTCAACTGCTTATACTTGCAACCTAACAATAGTGTCTGACCAGGGAATATGTCCACTAGTCTAGTGATGTGAAATTCAAAACCAGAAAATAGAATCCCAAGCCCGTCATATCTGTCTTCCCCAAAGGACCAAAAGAAGGGTCCTTTCGTCCATCGGGACTTAAGCTGAGAAATCTCAAATCACGTTTTCAGTCTTGTGTCTTGGAGCAGATATATGTCATGGTGTAAGTCAGTCAGATATTGCACAGTGGTCATCTGTTTCCTGAAGGATTTCATGCTGCACACATTAAGTGTAAGACAGCATAATCGAGGACCAGAATTTTATAACAAAAAGAGTAAGGAAAGTCAGCAAGAGCCATACGTCTAGGTTACTGTAGATTGTTTCCCATGTTTCCCTCTAGAGGGAGAAGGATCATGTTGAGTATCAGAAGAGTAATCTTTTCTAGAAGAGGAGGCAAGTGAAGAGTCAGAGTCACCGTCCTCCATTCCGTATCACCCCACTGTATTCTTTTTGCCAGGGCCTGGAATTTATTTCTGGTGAAAATGTTGGGTTTTTTTTTTGAGTGTGGCCATCTGCTTTCCTTTTCCCTTTCCCCCATCCAGAAGGGGGAGCTGTTACAAATAGAGCTGCATCCCAGGGAGGGAGGGGGCAGCATGGCTTCCTGATGATGGAATCTGGATAGATCATTGGGGTCAATGGGGAGAACTGAAGAGGGAAGCTCTTGGTCTATTGGTACAGCTGGGGAATACCTGAACTGAGAGCAGGGGTTGAAGCATGTGCAGTAGTAGGTTCAGCTGATGGAGGCTAAGCAACAGGTGGAGAGGAGCCTCCTTCAAATGAAGGGCCTGGACCTTAGAGTCCATGATTACAGCAACCTGATCCTGAGGGGAGCGATCCACTCTTTTGTGGTCTGCCCATGGACATTGTTTATAAGAATGACCAGCTTCATCACACAGTTTGCATTTAAGGGGGTTTGGGTATCCCAGACTTACATGCCCATAAGTCAAACAAAGGTTACATCGAGGTTTGTCGCAAGTGCTGGTTAAGTGAGTTCTTGTACTGCACTTGTGACAAGTTCAGGGTTAGCCTGGGTAAAAGCATAAACCATGGTACCTGCCTATATAAAAACTGCCTGGCAAGTGAGAGAAACCCCTATCCATTTGCTTTAATTGCACTTTTACTTTCCATCCCCCTGTCCAAACTAGGTCCTTGTCCAGGATAGGATGAGGAGCCTCTAGTATATTGTAGCGCTGCTTTAACCAATATTGAACGTCTGCTGTGCTCACCCCTCAATCCTGAAAAGCAGGGTGATGATCTTAACTGTGGGATTAGTGAGGGGGATGATGAAAAAGGAGGTCCAAAGAGGCTGTGCCTTAACCTGCCCACATGTAGCTCAAAACTCTTTCAAGGTGTTCGCATTCTTAAAGCTTAAGTCATAGTTCACTGACCTACACAGCCAGTATAGTGTTATGATTATGCAACTGTGTTAGTTTGGTTTTGGCCATTCACAATCTCTATTCCAGAGGAATTACCACCCTGTAGGAGTACAAAGGCAAGGAACTCTCAGAGAGGGTTCCACCCCAGAGGTGCCACAGGATGATTCCCGTGGCTAAAGGTACCTTAGGAATGTCCAAAAGAAATGTAGTATCATCCTCAAAAAAGAGGCAACAAAGCATAAGAGCATTAGAATCCCCGAAGGAGAGAGTGTTGCTGCTGGAGGAGGAGGGGAAGATGGTGGGGCAAAGAAAAAATGCTTCACAGTGAGACTGAGAGGAACAGCTTATATAGCTCAGGAAGTGGGAGTGACTGGCTGCTTTGCTATTGAACTACAGGCAAAGCCTTTACAATTCACTGACCTATGCAGCCAGTATAGTGTTATGATTGTGCAACTGTGTTAGTTTGGTTTTGGCTATTCACACTCTCTATTCCAGAGGAATTACCACCCTGTAGGGGTACAAAGGCAAGGAACTCTCAGAGAGGGTTCCACCCCAGAGGTGCCATGGGATGATTCCCATGGCTAAAGGTACCTTAGGAATCCCCAAAAGAAATGTAGTATTGTCCTCAAAAAGGAGGCAACGAAGCATAAGAGCAAGAAGTAACTGTGACATAGGAGCAGTAACTGTAACGTAGTAGTGCAGAAGCATAGGCAGTTTGATAATGCAATGAGATGCTCAGTGGGATAGCATAATGAATACCCAGGCTTCCGTAGCATGATACTGATGGTTTGCATTGAGATTAGGGGATCCCCTATGGAGAGAGGGAATGGAAGAACATCCTGCACCTCCATCCAACAACAAAACCTACCTAAAGAAACTAGGAGAAACAACTATGCTAATTGTTATGACCTGAGACAATGGAGGAGAGGAAAAAAAAACCCTATGAGGAGGAAATCTCTGGGGATCCAAGGCCTAGGTTGCCTTCCCTCCAGGCTTGGGATAGTTTAATTAGTGATGGCTCTACAGCTGACATTTGGAAAACCCAATTGAAGGGAGGTGAAAAATATTCCAATTTGAGGAGGGCTCTCACTCAAACCTTCTAGTGGGAACACTGTGGAACGCTGCCAGAAAACTCTGCAACAATACCGCATCCAAGGCACAGGAGGAGAGCAACAACTGCAGAGGCACTCACCTGGCCTACCCACCCTAAATCAAACCAGGTGAACCAGAAGCAGTCGTAGGGAGAATGCGGTGAAGGTGCCTTGCTAGGGAAACCACCAAAGTCAATGGCTAACCATTATAGTGGAACACTAGCACCAAAGGAGATCATTGTAACCACCATTCTCCGCTAGTCTTAAATTCTACACCAGGAGCTGCTGTCACATAACAGGCAGCTAAAGCAAAGCCCAGGGCAAAGACATCCCAGTTATGGGCCAGGTGAGAAGGATCCCACCCCAAGTTGGACACGCTCAAGATGCGGACTAAATGCAGAGCGAGACCATTGGCTGCAGGAACCCTGCACCAGAAAAGAATGGCTGGAATGCCCCAGAAAGTGATTGAGAGCTAAAAAGCTGGTGAGCTGAATGAGCATGGTGTTCTGAGATCATAATGAGCATTGAGTGCTGAGTCCTTGCAAGATTGAATGCAGATTGAGTGCAGCAGAATCCCAGGCTGAAGCTGTGGGGATGGTTGTAGGCATGAAGCAATGGTTTGTGTAAGCAAGGAGCAATGGTTGCATAAGCATGTGTAGACCTGCACGTAGGTCAGTAAACAGAGCAGTAATAACTGGACCTGCATGTAGGTCTGCATAACATAGGGCAAACAACACTGAATATTGGGGCAAGCCAGTCAGGCAGTTCAAAGCCAAATCAAGGTGACAAACTCTGAGGATTTTCAGCAGTGAAGACAGGATTTAAACAGAATTAATTAGCCACATAGGCCATAACCCCCAAACACCTCCCAGTCCCTGCCATAGGACAAACAAGGAAGTGACAGAAGGGCAGAGAACCATATGCAAATATAAAAGCTAATTTAATAGCCTCAGCAGGAGCTTTAGCTAACCTCAGAGTCAAACAATGTACCGTAGCAATTGGAGTAAACAAAGCAGTAGCAGGAAGCAAATAGGCCTGTGTAGAAGTAGTAAAAACAAAAGAGAACACAGAGTTGTAACTGCAATAAATAAAAGAAGGCATAATGCTCTTAAAGCACTGTCAACAGGCGGTGCAATGAGACTGTTGCAATGAGGTAAATACAACCAGCATGAATGAGCTGTATAGCTTGATTCAAGTAAATCTGAGTCAGGTGAAAATAACAGAGTATGCCACATAGAACAGCTATAGTTGAGCTGAAACACACAGGTCAGGTTTGCAGTTGCAGTGCAAGTAATTTAAGAGTTGTGAGTAACTGAAAGCAAGCAGTATGAGCTCTGAAGTAGCAGTATGCTAGGAGCTTAGAGACTCCCCAAAGGAAGGAAGCACACACAGTTGAAAGCAAAATACAAACCAGAAGCAGTAAAACAAACACAGAAGCCCAGCAGAGACAAGCAGGAGCAGTAGAGGGGGGGGACAGGACCCAGCAATCCAGGGAGGCCTAACCAGCTCAGAGGACAAACTGACAGAGCCTTCGGCTGCAAAGAAAAAATGCTTTACAGTGAGGCTGAGAGGAACAGCTTATATAGCTCAGGAAGTGAGAGTGGCTGGCTGCTTGGCCATTGAACTACAGGCAAAGCCTTTCCAAATGGATTCACCATGCACATGTATAAAACCAAATAATTCTGAGGTTCCATTTCCTAAAGAGTCTTGAAGAATATTGTGAGGAACAGTTTTCTGATCAGGGGCTACATTAATATCACCCAAGAATTTAAAATGAATGACATTCCTGTATTGTGCAGGTTCTCCCAGGTTCTGAAACAAATCGCTTAGTCCGAAAGTTGTATTTGCTGCAGGCTCAAATTCAGGCTGTGGGGCCAAAGTTCCAGATTCAGTAGTGCATGTATGCTCACTTTTGGATGAAGATTGGTCTGTTTCTTGTATCTCTATGTTGGAGCCCATGGAGCAGTCTGTATCCATAGAAATGTGCAGTGGCTGGTTAGCAACAGGGATTCCTACTGGAGGATTAGAGACTGTAGGTGCTGGCAGCCCAGCAACGCTCCTGGTATTCCACTCGGTATCGGTGGTTTCTGAGATTTGAGACAAAGTACCCCAAGCATCAGAAATAATGTCCTTGATGCAAATAGGACCTGGTGATGTCCAAGGAGCTCCCGTGTTTTTCTGGTGCCATCCTGCCACACGGATAACGGCTTCTGGAGACCAAGTACACTCTGTCGGTAAATTAGTCCTATGACTGTCCCTGAGGTGCAGAGAAGAAGGAGAGGAGGCACTTCAGAAAAGATGTAGAGGTACTTTTTCAGTCACAACATTGGTTGTAGCAGAAGGAATACTGTGTGAGGCTGATGCAGCATAGGTAGCGTCAGGCATTTCATTATAGATGGCAGTTTTTTCCAGCATAAGTTGCATCAAGAAATTACTATGTTGGTGATATACCTGTCTCAGTTGTTCCTCATACACTATGTTAGAAGCTGTTTGTTCCATTGCTGGAACTTTCAGGTCTGTGTTCGAGTCCACCCTCCTGATATTTGAGGAATGTGGGTCCAGCACTTGGAAGACTATACTTTCTACAAATATCAGCATGTCGCCTTCTTTAATGGTGGGTACATACAAAATTACTGCAGACACAGAGGCAGAAACCTACGAAGGGGCGAGCACTCCACCACCTCCTCCTCATCCATCTTGGATGTCGGCCATCTTGGCAGTGGCCGACAAGGGCTCCCCCTACAGAAACAGTAGGGGAATTTTCCCAGTGTTCTGCCCAAATTACCCCCATTCACTAAAAATACCACTAAAAGCTTGATCTGGTTCAAAGTCAATTGGCCTCCATCTGTATCCCTCTCCACCACAATGAAACATAGAAACAGACGTTCAAAGCAGATAAGGACCACTTGGCTCACCTAGTCTGCATATTTCACTACCTATTGGATAAGCTGCAGATCCTAGTTAACTAACAGCCTACTTCCTCCTACCCCCCCCAGAATTGCCTTATGTCTGTTCCATGCATTCTTGAATGCTCCAACTGTTTTTGACCCCAAAAGCTCCTCAGGAAGGCTGTTCCATGCACCCACCAAGCAAAAATATTTCCTCACACTCCCCTGAGCCATCCACCCTCTTTCTTCAAATTGTGCCCCCTTGCTCTTGCACATTCCTTTTTTGAATTTGTCATGTTACGCAGGCACAGACAAACTCATTGCTATAAGGTGCTCTACAGGGGTGTGCCCAATGGAGAGCTCCGTTGCTAGGGGTGGGTGAGCGGCAGGCTGGCGATGACTCCATTTCAGCTGTTCCGGCTGGAGTTGGACAACTTTTCAAAGAACAGAGCCGCACCAATAGTGACTGTTTTACGACCGTGAGTTGCACAGTTTCAGTGCACAGTTGTAATGTCACGAATATGCAATATTTTCACTCTATATTTTCAACACTGGTATGTTTTTACACCTCTTCATGAAGAGTACAACTGTCATTTTCAACAACCTGGCTGAAATGTGTTTTTGCACTTCTGGCGCAGAATAGTGCGGTCACTTTGGGAAATCAGTGTTCAGGACATATTACAAAAATTACAGTACCACTGTTCATGAGCAGAGGTTTCAAAATAGCTATGTTGAAAATTTGGTGACAAAAGTCCTTATAATGACTGTGTTATGAGCGTGCGTTGTGCAATTTCCACTCACACATTTCTAATATTTTCACTCCAGATTTTCAACATTGGCATTTTTTTCCATCTCCTTATGAACAGTATAGCTATCATTTTTCACATCCTGGCCAAAATGTGTTTTTACACTTCCAGAGCAGAATAGCGCAGTTGCTGTGGGAAATCAGTGTTCAGGACATGTTAAGAAAATTACAGTGACACTGTTCATGAGCAGAGGTCCCAAAATGCCTATGTTGAAAATTTGGTGATGAAAGTCCATAAAATGATTATTTTATGAGCATGCGTTGGACAGTTTACATGCACAATCATAACGTTAAGTATTTGTAATATTTTTACTCAAGAGTTTCAACATTGTCAGTGTTGCACACATCCTTATGAACAGTACAGCTGTCATGGTTCACATCCTACCCAAAATGTGTTTTCACACATCTGGCGCACAATGGCGCTGTTGCTGTGAGAAATCAACATTCGGGACTGAGTAAGAAAATCATAGTGACAGTGTTCATGAGAAGAGGTCACAAAATGCCCATGTTGAAATTTTGGTGAAAATATTCCTCTAAATGACTGTTTCAAGTGTGCATTGTGCAGTTTCCACATACGTGCATACATTCGAGCATTTTTAATATTTTCACTCCAGATGTTCTACACTGCTTTCTCTTCACACCTCCCTATGAATGGTACAGCTGTAATTTTTCACATCCTGCCCAAACTGTGTTTTCGCACATCTGGTGCAGAATGGCACCGTTGCTGTGAGAAATCAACGTTCGGGACAGAATAACAAAATCACAGTGCCACTGTTTATGAGTAAAGGTCCCAAATGCTCTCAAGAGGTGGGGGTCACAAAAGGCCATGTTGAAAATGTGTAGTATAAATACTAACAAATGCTGGGGCATTAGGGTTTCTAACCATAAGGTCCTCCCTCAACCCGTGGTGGGGCTCCAGTGCCCTTATCTTCTCTGAACCACAGACACATCATCACTCTTCAAAGCCAGATCACAAATTGAGGAAACAGGTATGCACTTCACTGTATTTCAACAGAAAAGTGAACTTGGTGACATAACTTGTTCTTTCTGATGGGAACTATAGTCAGTCAGTGCGTACCAACAGCAATCTTAATGATGAACTTCAGCATTGACAAATGCTTGTTTCTGATAGATGCTACCCTCTAGACTTTGTTAATTTCCTTGAGGTATTTGAAAGTTTCTATCATGCCCCTCCCTCCTTTCCACAAGTGTATACATATTAAGCTCCTTTAGTCTCTCTTCATGTGGCTTCTGGTGCAGACCCTGCACCATTTTAGTTGCCTTCTTCTGGACTGCCTCCATCCTTTCTGTATCCTTGTAGAAATGGGGTCTCCAGAACTGCATGCAGTACTCCAGATGGGGTCTCACCAACTATCTGTACAGAAGGATAACAATTTCTATTTTCTACTGGTGATGACTCTCCCCTATACATCGCAATACACCCCAGCTCTCCTTACTTCCTTCTCACATTGCTTGCCTATCTTTAAGTCATCTCATATGACTACGCCAAGTTCCCTTTCCATTGTTGTTGTTATTAGTACCCCCCCCCCATTGTGTACTCTTCCCCTGGGTTTTTGCTTCCCAGGTGCATTACTGTGCACTTCTTTACAATGAATTTAAGGTGCCATACTTTTGAACATTCCTCCAGCATTGGCAAGTCACTTCTCATCCTTTTCACCCCTTGTATATCAACCCTGCTGCAGATCTTTGTGTCGTCTGCACAGATGCATACTTTTCCATTCAGTCCCTCCACAATGTCACCTATAAAGACATAAAAAAGATGACTGGTCCCAGTACTGAGCCCTGCAGTACCCTGATAGGGTATGCCATACTATCAGTGACATTTTGACAGCGTGGTCCCCTACAGCGACAACAGTGCCACATCGCTGTAGGGAACCCACTGGAAACCAGCACTGTCTGTCGGAGATCATGCACCCCCCCGACTCAGCTCTGACTCGAAGTTGAGAATCCTAAGTGGGGGAATGAGGAAGGTGCAGCCCCCCATGCTGGGGGTTGGGGAGCAAAGCCCCCAAAGAAAACATTTGTTTTACTACAAAGCAGGCAGTCAACTGCAAAATGCGGTTGACGACCAGTCATAGATCCCCCTCTGTTAACCCCCCCCTTTCTTTGGAGTGGACTTCAATTTCTATTACACTCTGTGTCCTGTTTCCAGCCAGTTGTTTACCAAGGCTACCATCCTGGGACCCACTCCCAGGCTGGCTAATTTGTTTATTAATCTTTTGTTTGGGGCTGTGTCAAATGCCTTGCAAAAGTCTTGGTAGGCCATGTTCACATCCCCTCCCTGGTCTACTACTTTGATCACCCTGTCAAAGAATTCTATTAGATTTGTCTGACATGACCTTCCTGCTGTGAATAAATTCTGCCTTGGATCCTGTGCCCCACTGGCTTCTAGGTACTCAACAATTCTTTTTTTCAGAAGTTATGCCATCATTTCCCTAGCAGTGAGGTCAAACTAACAAGTCTGTAGTTTCCTGCCTCTGCCTTGCTCTCAGTTTTGTGAAGTGGAATCACATCCACCCACCTTCAGTCCTCAGGTACTACACCATCCACCTATGATTTGTTAATAAGGGTATTCAGTGGTGTCACTAGTTTTCCCCTTAGTTTTTTTTTTAATTCTGGGGTGAATCCCATCAGGCTCCATTGCTTTGTCCACCTTCAGTTTCAGGAGTTCTTTCAGGACCCTTTCTTTTGCAAATGGACTGGTATCGACCCCCCTAACTAGAGTGTTTCTATTATTTGGTTTAGATATCTCTGGACTCTGCCTCTTCTTCTTTTGTAAATACTGAGCAGAAGTACTCATTCAATATCCCTGCTTTTTTACTGTCATCCTCTGCCCATCTTCTCCCCTTTATTAAGAATCATTATCTCTCCCTTTGTCTTTCTTCACTCCCTAATGCACCTATAAAAGGCTTTATCCCCCTTCTTAACTGAGTTGTCTATCCTTTCCTTGGTTAGGGCCTTTGCTATTTTGATTGGGAACTGGTTGGGGGTGGGGCAGAATGATGGCCGCACTGCTGCTCCGCTTCTTGCTCCTGCTCTCTGCTTATCTTTGTCTTTTACTCATTTGAAAGCCTTAATATTGCCGCCATGAATGAAACTTATAATATTTTAACTTATAGCCCCTGAATAAGTGCTTTTTTAAAGTTTTAAAAGTAATAAGCATTTTTATGCAGACAAGTGTCTGTGTTGGTTGACCATTGGTTTTTGGTGTCTGACAGATATATGTTATGTGTTATGTGTTATGTTACTGCTGTCTTTAGAGTTTTCAAAAAAACTCTTTCTCTAAAGGGAGAGGTTTCTCACTAGTGATTTTGAGCTGACAATATACAGGACTCTCATCTGCATGCTAGAGAAAATGTCAGAATGGTAACGGGTCTGTGAACATCAGTGCAGACAAGACATTAAGCTGTTGGGTTGGGACAGATATATCATCCATTCAGGTTGCAGCTTCAGTGGTTTTTGCCCTATCACCAGAAGATTGGTGGCATCTTCAGTGCCTTAAGGCATAAATAACTATAAACAAGGTATGCTAACATTGCTTGGGATGGGGGAGGGGGGTCCTATTCTAAGAATTTGTAATAATGTTAAGCTCAGTGAAGCATTGCATTCTTTTCTCTGTTTCCACAGTTCAAATGTTCTTAACAGCAGGCTGAGGGCCTGAACATGGAGACTACCCAGGAAGGCTACAGATTTGTGAAACTTAATAGTGGCAGCTTTTAGAGACCTATGAGGGTGCCAAATGTCAAATACAGAGAATTGTGGTGGACTCCACTGAAATGTCCAGATGTCTGGACTCAGACCAGGAAAAAGTAGAAAAAGAGATATGTTTTATTCTGTAAAGACACTGTTTTGGTGACCTGCAGTAACTGGCCACAGGACTAGTTTCCTCTCTAAAGGTACTCTTAATTTCTGGGCATGCATGGGCATTAAATTGTGTCCTCAGCTGAGTTAATAAAGCAGCACAATCAAATGTATACTGCTCTGGAAACCTTTAAATATTGTAACCTTCCTTTATACCAGAGGAAAAATGATGGTTTTACTTAAAAATGTGTGAAGAAATGTATAGAGCAGTATACACTTGGACTCCTGGTTATGGAGCCGGTTGGCGCTGGTGAATGAAAAAAAGGTTTGGAGCCATATATTGTTTTTAATATATATCCAGCACTAAATCAGGACTCCTGGTTATGGAGCGGTAACTAGTGCAGTTGTTAGTGTGAATGGCAAAGGCATGGTATAAAAATACTCAAACCTGAGAGCTGTGGGGTTAAATGTTAAGATTGGGCTGACTGTGATGGAGACCCCCTTTCGCAAATGTGTTTAGGGGCTTTGATCTAGTTACCTTGTAAATTGTGTACTTGTTTGTATTTTTTCATTTTTTTTTTCTAGAATGTTGGACTCCTGAAGTAGTTGAGGGTTTTAACAGATATATTAATCTATGGATTCTCGTAAGTATGAACGATTGAGTGTTTATTTTAATAATGAGTGTACAGTGTAGCAGACACTTTGTCTATTAGAATTTTAGCCTTAACAACTTGTGCAAAATGTGTATAATTGGCTTAAAATGGAGTCCCATATGCAAATGTTTCTGCTAATCTTTAATTTAGTACTGATAGCTTAATTATGACTTGATTAATACAGTTTAATTACATTCAGATTTGAGAACCTCAATTAAACTCTACATTTAATAATAAGCATTTCTGAGGATACTGAGGTTAAGTGAAATTAATTCTTAGTAGTTATATTTGAGTTTTTGTATATTGGTGAAATTTCTTGGATGCTAACATTATTATTGTGGCATTCTTATAAAAATGGCCCTGCTGGCCCAGGACTGGAGTGTAGTATGGTTCAAAGATAAGGCTTTTAGCCGGTACTGAAGCAGGGATCTGCATAGGATGAAAAAACTGTTGGGAGGATTAGGACCTGGCAATTGGGTCCAATATTTGATCCTGGGATGCTCAATAGAAGTGAATTAATGCCTCAAATGGGGTTTATTTAGTAGAGCACAGGGTAGCAAATGCTATGGGGTGCTCCTTTAAACCTCTTAATGGTGAATTCTAACTAGTGGCACAAGTAGGATCACTGTGGCTCTAACAGCCGAGGTCTATTGAGTCCAACAGGAGATAGTAGTTGATGCAGAATTCCCATCTCTAGGTTGTGTGCTATGGCCTAGATCTTGATCCAATCCCCCACATACACATACACACTTCCATGAGGGTCTTATGGACTATTAAATAAATATCTTCAAATAACTGAAGAGAGAATTGTGGCTAGACAGTTATGGATATAGAAATATTATATTATTAGGTATGTAATAGATAAATGATTCAATAAGAGGGAAGTATTTAAGTAGATATTTTGTGCTTCCAGCAGGAATCAAGAACTAAGAATAGTTTTTTTTTTCATCACAAATTAATAGTATCCTCCTATCTAGAGTTCATAGCATAAATAATGATGATAAATTTAAACATGTGGAATGTAATTTATGACTGCAGAACGTTATAGCTATTTATATGCATTTGTGTGGGTATGAAATGTATGTATTTCTTTTTATAATACTGTGATGGCTTTATAGCCGAACAATAAATTTGACTTGACATATTCTGACTGCCTTCCCTGCTTTCTACACTTTAACTGGTACAGTTCTCTGTCCTGCTCCTTCTGTGTTTCTTTATACTTTCTGAATGCTATCTTTTTCTCCCTAACCTTCCCCACCACCTCTTTTGAGAACCATTGTGAATTTTCCTTTGTTTTCTTTTGTTTATTTGCTTCACACAAAGGCTTGCTGATCTATGATGGCAGTTTTGATTTTTCCCCATTGTTCCACCACCTCTCTTTCTTGCCTGTTTGCTAGTGCTTTTCTAAGGCACTCTCCCATTTTGCCAAAGTCAGACCTCCTAAAGTCCAGTACCCTTGTTTTTGTATGGCTTGATTCTATGGCTGTGTTTATCATGAACTACACTGTTTGATGTTTGCTGTTTCCAGATGGCTACCCACTTCTAAGTCTGAGATGCCCTCTCTGTCCCCACTTGAGAGTACCAGGTCTAGGATTGCTTCCTCTTGAGTGGGTTCCAACACTAGCTGTTTGAAGCATGCCCCCTGTAGGGCATCGAGAATGACCCTGCTCTTGGATGTGGCTGCAGCAAAGGTGCTCCAGTTCACATCTGGCATATCCAGGTACCCATCAACAATATCTCACCTTTTTCTGCCATTCTAAGGATGCCTTCTGTCATTTCCATGTCCATTTCCTCCCCTTGAGATGGGGGTCTGTACATAACCCCTGTGCAGATTGTGGTGCTATTTCCTATCTCCAGGGTGACCCACAGTACTTCCTTTCCTCCCTGTTTACCCCTTAGTTCCATTTTCTTTGATCTCTTCCCTTACATAGAGATCTACTCATCCTCCTCTTTTATCCTCCCTGTTTCTTCTGTAGATTGTGTACCCAGGTATGTTGAAATCCCAGTCATGGTTCACTGTGTACCATGTTTCAGTGACTGCCACAATATCCAGGAATCCCCCTTCCATCAAGGCCACTAGTTCAGGAGGCTTGTTACCCAGACTATATTCATTGGTACTCATTGCACTCCATTTTTGAATGGCCTTATCTCTTTTAGGCCTATTCCTGTCCTTACTGCCATTGACCTTTTCTCCATTTACCCCTGTCCTGCTCCCTATCAACTTCTCTACCTTGGTGTTTACCTCGCTAACTATCCTGTTTTGTGGGGGGGGGGATTTCCCTGCTCCTTTTCAGTGTCTTCCCACTTGACTAGTTTAAATGCTTGCCAATGAAGCATTTAAACCTATCCCCTAGGATCCTGGTTCCCTTCCCAGACAGATGCGGACCATCATGCCAGTATAGGCCTGTATCCCACCAGGTGGACACCCAGGTGCCAATGAAGCTAAAACTCTGAGCTCCACACCAGTTGTTTGACCTTTCATTGAATTCAATTGTGCAAAGTACTCTAGAGTCAACCATGCCATAGACAGTCAGCACCTCCGAGAAGGTTATCATGTGCGCTACTTGTCAAAGCCCCTCCTCAACTGCACAAACTCCTCCTGCACTGCTCTAATCCCATTCCCAGCCAGGTCATTTGTCCCTAGGTGGACCATGATGTCCAGTTCCCCTTCCTATGTAGCTGCTCCCATGATTCTGTGGATTCGCTTCCTGAGCCTCCAAGCCATGGTGCAGGGCAGGCACCTTACCACCCTCCCTCCCCCTTCCTCCCCCAGTTCTACTCCCCAACTATTGAGTTCTCCTCTAGGAGTTGGTTCCTTCCCCTGTGGGATCCCATGCCACCATCCTATGGGTCTCCTTTGTGGAGGTTCCCAGCATCCTCCTTGGTCCCCACTGCAGGTGCCTCCATAGAGGAACCACACCCTACCAGAATGGTGTATGAATTGTTGAGAGGTACAACTGGAGGGATGCGCCTCTGTTCCACTACCCTCATCCTACCTAAGGGACACCATGGTCCAACTGATCCTCCATCTTGGCAACCTCTGAGGCTATGGCGGTGGCCCTGGTGGTCCCTGGGATGAGGATTAAAATAGTCAGAATTGTCTGTTCCTCCTTTCTCAGTTAAAAAAATACTAAATATATAAATAAATATATTACAGAGCTTTTAATATGTATATTTTCAGATTTTAAGTCAGTATGGATTGGGGAGCCCTTAGTAGAGAAGAGAAGAACTACAAAAGACAAGAACCCCACAGCAGATGCCCTGAGGCAAGGGTTACCCTGAAATTGTATTGGCCATACAACCAAATTTCTAAGAAAAACACAACTGCACATACCAAATAGCCAAATAACCCAAAGCAACAAGGGAAGCATTTTCAAACCACCAAGGATGAATATGGATTGGCTCAACTTTAAGAAGAATTGCATTGTGCCAAAGGGCAACACAATTTAACCAGCAAAGACTGAGAACAGCAAATACAGATGTGTTTCATCCTTGTTAGGACTCATCAGTGTGCCATATCTTTTTCTGAACCTAGAGGGAGGGATTCAGCCTTTCTTTTCTGAATAGGAGCTCTATACAAGGAGGTGAATATTGTATCAGCTGTGAATGGGTAGACGGGGAAAAATGCTCAGGTATGCAGAGGGGTGAGACAAGGGTACCTCTTGCTGTATACTTTCTTATTGGATCCCTTACTGAGAAAAAAATCATGAATGTCTTATGATAAGTACTCAAGCTTACCTTAATAGACCATCTGTCAAAGAACTAGCTTATGCAGATGATAACTGCCTCTGCTTAAACAATGAAACTTCTGTAAGTGTGGTAGAACCTGATATTAGGGATTTTGAAGAAGTTCAGAGGTAAAATTAAATTATGGGAAGAGCTATGAGAGACTTATAAGTTCCAAAGATTCAGAACAGTCATTAGTACAAATGGTAAATATTTCAATAGACAAAACTCCATTGAAAACTTTAGGGATAGTATTTGGGACACAAAAACATGCCTTTCATAAATGGAAATTAGCATTAAAAATGACCATGACTCAGATTACAGGATGGAAAAAAAATATTTTTAAAAGAAAATGTGTTTTTTCTTTTGCTAAAAACTCTGATTCTGCCAATATTTAGGCATGTGGTGCATGTTTTGAACCATCATTGACACCCTGGCTGTTCAATTGTACAGCTTATTTTTTCAAGAGGTATGGGTTGACAGATTCAACCCTATCTAAGGGGAACAAATATATCCTGATTATTGTAATTGAGGGATTAGAATGATAAATCCTGTAGTGTTTTTTATATTATTGTTTTAGACTTTAGTTTAGGCACTGTTCTTCTTGACAAGTCAAAAATACTGGTACCATTCATGCAGAATGGGCTTAATCCAGTATCCCCTGAAAATGGAGATAGGAAAAAGGGTGATGACAAAAAGGGTGACATAAAACAATGCATGCACATAGGGCAAGTGGGAAAAAGCAGCAATCTCTGAAATGGCGATGTACATTTTTTCCCCCTCCCTGAATTGCATCCCCCCAGAACTGATTATATTTACTAAGCGGGGTACTCACTCACTCTGGCACTGTTGTTGCCATTTCAGCAATTGATGTGTTTGCCACTCACCCTATGTGGTCAGTGCTGTTTTTCCTTCACCCTTTTTGTCCTTACCCATTTTCCTTTGCTCTTATCACATAGAACTGGCATAATCCTATCAAGGAGAAATGGGAGAGAGGGTGTATCAACTACAGTAAAAGCAAGGCAGTGGCAGATCCTGCCTGTCTGTGTAGTGGTCCACAGCAGAAAGCAGCTGTATGAGTGGATAGTAGTATCTAGATTTTCACATTCTTTACAGCTCCCAATTTGTCCTTCAGGCAAGGAACAAAATGTGTTCTTACAATTGGTGGATAAAAGAATGCTGGCTTCCATGTGGGACATCACCTGGCTCTTCTGTCATAGAAAACTGAGACTAAAAAATCTACACTGAAACATAAAGCAGTTAAAGAATGCCTTTGACACTGACTGCAGTGTAGTGCACAGTTCAAAATACAGTAACATTTTTACAGCTGTATTGGGGGAGTCATACTGACATGCTATGATGTAGGAGAGAGAAGGGACTGTGGAAGCATGTGATCAGATACTTAGATGGTGTCCTTTCACAGTAAAATTGAACCACAACCACGTGCAGTCCTCTCTATTCACTACAGTACTGTTGGGTTTTGTCTCCTCCCTCCCCTGCACTAATTGTTTGCTCTCATGCCCACTTCTGGTTCACTTCTGGCCAGCCCACTAGTTCTCCAAAAGATTTAAATTTGACAGCCCCAGAAAAAAAACAAAAGGGAAGAAAATTATTGTTACTAACCTTTCTGGCTCTGGCTGGTTCAAAAACACAAATGCAGCCACAAAGATCTCCTTTTCAGGTTCTGCTCAAAACAGAGGTTGCTAGGCAACCAGCTGCTTAACAGAACAACCTGAATGCACTCCGTGCCTCAGAGGAAGTGTTTCCTGACATTACAAATTCACAATATTGTAGTAAAAATGAAGTTATGGCACATCTTTCTGCAGAGTCTGATAACTGCCAGTTGGATTAAATCCCTGGAGGGAAAGTTTTTTGTGGGAATCATCCCAGAAGCTTCAGAAATGCTTGTGATATAATGTCTTCCTGCGATTGCCCTTCTAGTCCTTCCTTTCTGAAATCATCCTTCTAGAAAAAAAAGCTGCAGACTAGCCCTGAACAGAGTTTGTTTTTACAGTCATTACTGACCTCAAGTAATATGCATGATGGAGAAGCCAGCTAATCTGTTTATTGAACTCCTGTCCTAACCCCCTCCTTTATTATCCCAAAAGAAAAGACTTACCAAGCATCATATGTTTTCTGTTCCTCTCCTGTGTCCTGTTTGACCTCTCCCTTCTCCTTAATACATATAATACAAATTTACTATTTTTTTTTCTCCCAGTGACTGGTGTGGACAGGTTTCTCTGCTCTGTCCCTACCTCCTCTAGCCTGGTATCTGCTACAATGGACTGCCTGTCCGAGATCCCCTCAGAGTCCCTCCCTGGTGGGGCTGGGAAGAGGAGGGCTACTCTCCACCACCATGGAACATATATCCAGATGGGGCAGGGTGAGCTACCTATAGTGCAGGGCAGTGGAAGGTGAGCATGGCTTCATTAAACCTACACCAACCTATTTTCCATTTTTCTGTTCCCATGGTCCCCTACACTGGGGCATGCTCATCAGCATATGCACATCATGTAAACCCACAGCAGTCCCTTCCGCTGCCGTCCTCAACCTTCACTACCATCTGGCCTCCACCAGGTGGTAGTCATTCAGCTGATTGTGCAGGTCCTTCCCCCACGAGAGCAGAGCAGCTGTTGGGTGCTTGATCCTCTCCCTCCTCATCCAATCCTCAGCAACCCATGCTCAAGAACAAACATGAGTTGCTGGTGTGGCAGAAGCTAAAGTGCTGATGGTGCCTCAGCCCTCTATGTTACTTGACCTTCCACATATTTACTATGTTGCTGTATCCACATTGCCTTCTGTCATCTCTTTCATTTTTTTAATGTCAAGTACTCTTCTGTGATGTAACGTTCCTGATAAACTGTGGCAGAATGTTGGTAATGTCAATTTCAGTCGCAGACCTTGTTGATGGGTGCCAGTATGGTGATGGAGAGCAGTGCTGACAATTCACTGTGTATCTCCTAGGCTAAATGGACTCTGGAGAAAAATATAGAGGTGAGGGGAACAAAGAACTTGAGAAATCTCTCATGATGTGTCGGTCTGTGATGTGACGTTCCTGATAAACTGCTGAGGAATGGTGGTAATGTCAATTTCAATTGCAAACAGTGTTAATCGGTGCCAGGATGGAGATGGAGAGCATTGCTGACACCTTATTGAGTGCATACTAGGCTAAGTGGACTCCTGTTTAAATGTTTCACTATCCATCCTCCATGCTGAGGAAAGATACCTCCTCCCTCCAATCCACCGTAAAAAAGAAAACATTCCCTCGTCAGTCAGACCCTCCACTCCAACCTCCCACAGAGCAGTCACTACCCCACACCCCCACTACACCCACCACACCCTCACTCACCTGAACAAGTCACACAACAAAGATATACTCTGTGACTGAAGACATGTCTTGCTCCTTGAACTGCAACTGCGGTCTGAAAACTAGCATAAGTGCAATTCCATGTATTAAAATGGGGTTTGAACTTCGATGCATAACTTTGACAGTTTTGCATATGTTCACCCCAAATTTTTAACAAGGAATTTGTGGGACCCCATCTCATGACCAATGTATGAGGAAGTATGCAAATAATGCCTGAAAGGTGTTTTTGCAGTGACTTGGAGAAATCACCTTTTTGGCAGGATTTGAAAATTTTCACCGACCTTGTCCATCATGTGGGGTCATAACAGAGCTATGCTGAAAATGTAGGATGACAATATTTAAAAATGGCAAAGTTATGAGCGGATGTTCAAATGTTGCAATGCACGCTTATAACTTTGATAATGTTCACTGATTTGACCCCAAATTTCAACATAGCCATTATTTAACATCACCTCATGAATGTGACAACTGTTATTTTTCATATCCTGACCAAAATGTGATTTCTTACCTGTGGTGAGGAATTTTTATGTATTTATTTATTTCAAAGTTTCACTAGGATAGGCATGCTGAGTAGACTACTCATTTCCAGATTTATCCTGGGGGTGGGAAATGGTACAAATACAAGGCATGATAACTGAAGGGTACAAAAACAGTTACAAGTTGTCAGCACAATTCAGAGCAATCAGAGCACAAGTGCTAAAATACAATGAAATGCAGCTTGAAATCATATAGTCAGAAAAGTTTGACTTTAAGTGAGGGAGGGAGAGAGAAGAGAGTACAGGAGGTGAGAGAGCAGGGACTACATGAGAAAGAGGTGAGGATTAGGAGCAGTTTCAGAGGGGTAAGTAAGGCCTTGGAGGAGGTTGGAGAGGGTCTGAGGAGAAGGGGCATTCCAGATGGCATGAGGGAAGGAATTCCAGAGTTTAAAGAAATGGTGGCTGAAAGCAGCTTGGCTGATGGTTATGGAGGTGGGGGGGACTACAAGAATCTGATCATTGGAGCTTCTGAAGGTGTGGGAGGAGAGAGGGTGATGGGAGAGTGAGGCAAAGAGGTAGGGGGAGAGACCAGAACAAGAATTTGCTCACAAAGTTGATACAATGGACTCAGTGCCTGTCCCCAAGAGAGAGAGAAAGGAAAGTGACTGATACATAGCGGTGGTGAGTGCAAGGGGGACAGTTGAGAGCAAAGTGGCAAAAAGAGTAGAAGAGTGTGTCCAGTCTGGTGACAGTAGTACAGGGAACATAGCCAAAGACTGGGAGGAGCATTCTCTGGGTGATAGCTCTTTGGTCGGTCAGTGGGATGCAGTCATGATTTCCATGCAAGGCACCAAGTCTGGGGTGCAGTTTTTTGACAATAGCATCCTCATGACCAGAGAAGTTTAGGTGTTGGTCAAGCCAAACCCCTAAATACCTGAAGGTGGTGACATCCACCGATGGGGAGCCATCAACGGTGTGGAAGGAAAGACTAGCGGGAAGGCTTGAGAGTCTCTGCCTCATGCCAAAGGACATGGAGATGGTCTTCTTGGCATTTAGGAAAGCTGGTTAGAGCATAGGCAGAGCTGAACTTGGTCAAAGTAGAGCTGGAGTCTTTGCACCACTTCAGCAGTGGAGGGGTCTGAGGTATAAAGAACCGTGTCATCAATATAAATGTGGATGATGCTGTTGAGCAGATGGAGGGGAGATCATTAAGGAAGATGGAGAATGACAGCAGACCTAGCATAGAGCCTTGTGGGACTCCAGTTGTTATAGGCAGGAGAGGGGGCATCACCTGTTTTGACAGATTGGGATCTGCCCATGAGGTAGGAGCAGAACCAGCTGATGCCTGCTTCAAATAGTCAGGCAGCCAAGAGTTGGGACAGGAGGAGGGAGTGGAAGACACTGTAAAATGCTTTGGCTAGATTGATGAAAATGGTGGAGGTGATGAGGCCATGTCCCTACCTTTGAAGATGGAGTCAGTGAGACTGAGGAGAGAGGTAGTTGTAGACTAGTACTTCCAGAAACCAGACTGGTAAGAGGTGAAGGAGGAAGTGAAATCTAGGAATGGAGAGAGTTGTGATAGGACAATATATTCCTGTAACTTGGATAAGATAGGGAGGAGGGAAATGGGGTGGTAGTTATCAGCAACATATGAGTCACCACCTTTTGGGAAAGGAATAATAGTAGTGGACTTCCATTCAGAAGGGACAGAAGAACAGGAGAAGGAAAAGTTAAGTAGGTCAGCCAGAGGAGAGGAAACAGGGCAGATAGAGGAGTTTGCTATTCAGACCATCGGGACTCTTACCCTTAGATGGGCTGAGGGTGAGTAGGGCATTGAGATTGGTGAGGGGACACAGGGGAAAAGGAAAATGGGGGATAGGAGAGGATGGCTGCCATGAGGACTGGCAAGGGGATGAGGCAAGGGAGAAGGGGGAATGAGAGAGGAAGTGCAGGAGGCAAAGAAGGAGCTAAACTCAGAAGCAACAGAAAGGGGATCAGATACAGGTACCCATGATATTAGCACTGGGGAATGGGCACCAACAATAATGATGACCCATTCCCCTGTGTATTACTTGTACGGCTACAGTAGTGTAGGGTGGCCATATTGGGGGAGTGGGTGAATATAGCGACAGGATGTAGCTATATGTATGTGCACGGGGGGGAGTGAGCACGCACAGCTAGGGGCGGGATAGTATGTGAGGGATGGTGCCATGGTGTGTTGCTGAGCTGACCCCGTGGCATGGTGGGAGGGTTTGTGGTGTTGGGCATCAGGGTACTGGGTTCGGGTGTGGGCGCTGGTGTGTTTTTGTTGCATCCATCCGGAACCTTTTTTTTTAAACATTTTCACCCCCTTCCAACATGCACCCCTGTGGAGTTGAGAATCCTTAAGTAGGGGGGCATGGGGGGCACAGCCCCCCACATAAAGCATTAAAGAACTAAGTCCCCAGCACCTTTATGCTGTGCGCCGGGGTGTCAGAGTGCCAAAATACATTTTCGGCACTCTTGACTTCTAGATTACAGCGATCACCTTTAGGTTTTCACCATTGTCACATAGATCCTCAGATACTGAGGAGTCTCCCACTTTGAGGACAGATAGAGGAGGCTGAGTTGGAGGGGAGAAGAGACTGTGTACTACTTTCCAGAATTTTGATGAGTGATCAATGTTGGATTCATAGGTGGAAGTGAAAAAGTCAGGCTTTGCAAGCCTTACAGCCCTGGAACAAGAATTTCAGAGGTAACAATACCTTTGGAAGGCTGTGGGGGATGAGTTGCATTTGTATTCTGACCGGGTCATGTCACATACATGCAAGCAGGCTACGAGTTCAGCCTTGATCCAGGGGAGATGGGATCCCCTTACTGTGATCCAGTGGGGGCGAGGCATGTTTTTTCCATATCTCAGGAAATTTTGTTTTGAAGTAATTTAGAGTGATGTTGATGGAGGAGGCTGAGGAGATAGGGGACCAGACAGTGCAACTTAAGTCATTGTGCATGGGAGTGAGGTCAAGAGATTTGAATGAGCGTATAATGAGAATTTGGGGGGAGGGCTGTAGGTCCATGAATCTTGTAGACACAGAAGGTAAGGTGGTGGTCACTTAAGGCATCAGGTAGGATGCCAGCCTTGGTGATGCGGTGAGGGTGAGAAGAGAGGGCCCAGTCAGTGAAGGAGTGATTGATAGTTTTATGGTTTAGACAAGTTGGCTTATTAATTATTTGTGTCGGATTCAGGGAGGTTATGTCACAGTGGGTCTTGCAGTGGGAGGAGGAGAGCCAGTTTAGGTTGAAGTCACCTAAAATAAGGGTATTGCCAGTGGTGATATGAGACATTAGGGAAGAAAGGATATCAATAATACATGAGGGGGAGGAGCTAAGGCAGTAGTAGATGCCGGTGATAAAAAGAGGGACGAAGGGAGGGAGGGTAAGCATTAAACGTAACAGCTCATAAGCAGAAGGGGAGGAAGATGAAATGATTGTGGTGAGCTAGAGGGCAGAGGTGAGGTACATGGCCACCCTGCTGCACCTACTAAGGTGGTCTTGGCAGATAAGGGAGTAGCCAGGAAGAGAGATGTTTTTGTTGGGTATTTTAGAGGAAGTCAGGTTTTGGTCAGTATTAGAATTTCTAATCTCCACTCTTGTTCCTGAGGTTGGGTATTAAGGCAATGTTGAACATTTGGGGTAAAAATATCATAAAACAACAAAGTTATGAGCATACATTGAAACTTTCCAATGTACATTCATAACTTTGATCATTTTAAGTGAAAAATGTCCTTTTAAAGCAGCAAAGCAGCTATGTTGGCCCTGACCAGATGTTGTTTATTCCTGTTGTGTCCAGTAATTGTGGAATTTTGGAACACACTACTGAGAGTATGGAATGATATCCCCCACCCCCCACACACATACACACATTACTTATGAAATAGTTGTCATAGGACTTTATCCTCAGAGAGTTTAAAAGTACTGTATGCCCAAAGTACTTACAAAAATATGCAAAACGTACATTACATGTGATTTTGTTTCTGTTTGTAAATATTTTTTGTGGGAGGCAGGTGTGCCTTCACCTTACTGCAGATAGTGGGCAGGATTCTCAAAGCTTTCAGAAGGTGTAAAACTTTCCCTAAGTCCCCAAAACGTCCTCAGCTATGGAAAAAAGGGGAGTTTGCTCCAAGTGCTATTCACAAACCCTCTGCAGCTGAGGGAAAAACCACTACAGACTGTGGAAAAAAGTGTAGCTGCAGAAGTCCTTCAGGACAAAAAGGTATGAGATAAGTAAGGCATAGCCCCTGAAAGACTATTCACGGGCAGTTTTTTTTTCCGCAGCTGAGGAAAGAATGTTACACACAGTGGAATGAGGTGTAACTCTCCATCAGCACACTGCAGTAGTGCCCCAACAACTGGAATCAATTAAGGTGGAGGTGTACCACAGGTAATAGCATCTCAGACAGTATAGCAGTGGCTGATGTTACAGCAGTGAAAGCACACATTGCCATGATATGGCAACAGGCTACAACCACAAGACCCAGTGCAGCCCATGACAGAGCCCTATAAGCAGTAGAGCCTGACCAGCCAGCAGTGAGTGCTACCCCCGCAGGCCACAGAAACACCCCAGAGAGGGACGACCAGTAGGGACAGTCAGCCACTGTGGTGCCAAGGTATCGCTGGTACCTGTGGTGCTGCTGTGGTCCCAGTTGGGGACTGGTTGCTGGTCTCTGTGTGTGCTGTCAGCTTCATATTATAGCAGCACTGTTACAGTCTGCTGCTTCAGCTACAGTGGTTCCCTATTGCTGTGCCTCCACAGCCTCCACAACTGCAGATTCGTAGCACTTGGCAACTCCTGCGGCAGCTAAATTGCCGCACCTGCAGCACTTTTTATGAAAATCCACAGCTGCGCTGGTTTTCTTTGAGAATACAGCACGACTGCATTTCTGCACTGCAGCAAGCCTTTTTCCCACAGCTGCAGGAATTTTGGCTCTCTTTGTGAATCATGCTCAGTGACCCCAGCTGGAGATGTTGTAGCAACTATTCATAACTGCTTAACAAGAATTTGTCAGGCTGAATTTAAATCCTTTCCTTGCACACAATTTCTGTGTTTCTGGGGCCACTGTACATGACTTAGTATAAATATGTTAGTTTCCAGTGTGAAACTGTGTAGCTTTTTTCTGTTTTCATTTTCTATTTATAGCACACATTCTGTACAAAGTAATGTGACATGGCGATTTATGTGAGATGTTGCAGGGTATACTGACAGGAAGGGGAATGGAAAATTACGTTGTATTTTTTTTCTTACCTTATTTTGTAACATACATTATTTATATTGTATAACTATGTAATTTTGGATGTATTTATGAGTTCTTTCTTTTTATAAAACTCCCCTACTATTTTTGATTATAACAGTGCTCACTGTAGCAAAAGATATGCATATTACATGACTTGCTAGCTAGTGCAGAGCTCAAACAAATATTTCTTTTATATGGATCATTGAATTAGGATAAATGTATTAGTTTTACAGTCTGAAACTTTGTAGATATTTTCTCTTTTCATGTTCTCATTATAGCACACATTCTATACACAGTAAGGTGACATGGAGATTTATGTGAGATGGTGGTGAGTATACTCACAGGAAGAGGAATGATTAATGATATATTTTTTTGTTACCTTATTTTGTAATGTACATTATTTGTATTGTGCAAGTATGTACTTTTGGATGTATTTTGAGTTTGTTTCTCTTAATAAAATTCCCCTGCTGTTTTTGATTATTACATTACACACTGTAGGAAAAAGAATGCAGATTACAAGACTTGCTAGTTGGGGTAGCGTCAGAGCTCAAACAAATATTTCTTGCAGAGGTGGGTGAAGTGCCCCCATCAGTCTTACAAGACAGATGAAAGCAAATGCCTCGGCTATGTTAAATCTGACAAGCCTGTTAGGAGATTGCAGAATTAATTATAAGGTTTTTTTACATGTTTGCAAATCAGAAAAAAGAAAACTCAATGGCACATTAATTCTCAGAATGTCATTTGTTTTCTGTTTATGTTCTTTACTTTTATTGCATTTAGCTTTTTTAATTTTTGGGCTAGGTATGGTTTAATGTTCAGTATATTATTATTTTAGCAGTGGAGTAACTGGGCTGGATTTTCAAATCGTGACACAGAACTTGTGTCCTGCCCTGTGCCATGGGACTCAGGTTCTACAGGTACACTGAAAGCCATTGCCACAACTACACCCAGTTTTCCATTTCTAGGTGTAATTGTGACAGTTTCTATGATTTATGGCACCTTGCACCAAATATCTGTCACAAGCACCATGTTGGAGGCCCCAAGGAGTGACACAGGCTAGACTGCAAAATGTGGTCTAAGGACCTGCAGTGAGCACAAGGGATAGAAACTCCTGCTTGACGACCGGGGAATGCCGCAAGTTCCATGCGCCTCATGTTCAGCACACTGGGAGGTTTGTGGCATCCTGGAAGGTTCAAAAATCCTGCCCGCTGTTTTTTATTGTTTTTCTTTTTCCTTTTTTTTCTCTAGTCTGCAAATCTGACCTATGCCTGATATTGTATTCTTGTAGTTTTTGATTTCAGTAAAAGTTCCCCAACTGTTTTTGAGAAGTATTATGGGATCTTCAACATCCACATAAGCAGTCATCAAAACAGGCAGATGCGATCTCAGTTTAATATCTCATCAGAATGATGGAAGGCCATGACAACACAGTGTTCCCCTTAATGTTAAGCTGGAGCATCAGTATGATTACTGGCAACCAATGGGAGGGTGTTCCTTGCACAGCTAAAAGCACCACTTTCCGTAGCACCTGAAGATCATTGGAGGTCTCCCATCTAACTTCCGGTGAGGCCCAACCCTGTGTACTTATCTGAGAACTGGCTGGATCAGGATCCAAGGTGGTAATGCTGCAGGTAATTTCTAAACAATTCTGATGCTGTCAACACTGCCTCAATGACATCATCTGCTACTAAAAACAAAACAAGTCGGACAGCATATTGGAACAGTTAGCATTGTACTAGCTGGGGGTGGGCCATGCTAACTATGCTTTGCATGCTCCAGATGTAATGACCCTGACACAATAGAGGTGTAGTTGAGGTGTAGCTGAGGTTTAAATGAGGTGTACACCACAGCTGCTCTACTGTCTTACATTGTAATTTAGGTGTAGCTGATGTGCATATAAAAATGCTAGTCTGGTACATCTCATTGAAATGTAGCCATGAGGTGTAGAGGATGTGCATCTAAACAATTCTAATTATGTACACCTCAGTGAGGTGCACCCCTTAATCTGAGGTTTAGTCAGGATGTAGAGGATGTGCATAGAAAAATGCTATTTAGATACACCTTGGCAGGTGTACACCTTAACTAGAGCAGTAGTCAGAGGTATTGTTGAGGCACATACATCTATATAGCTAGTGCAGCTGTGAAAATAAACTCTAAATTCATGGCAAATATATTTTCCCAAAAAGAAAGTAATTACTGTTTGCTTAATTAACTTATAGTTTATGGTTTGGGCTGATTTGGGGATATTCTCCAATGTGTGGAGTTGCTACATGCTACATATCTGCATCATGTAGACACTCTGTGGCCGATGCTCCCCCTGTACCCAATGCACCTCAGTGGCATTGGGAAGACATGCACCGGATTCCCCTTCTGGACAGTGAGCTCTGTGAAGGGGCATTCCAGGGGGATGGTGTAGGAGACGTGCCCACACTCAACACTATTCATGACAGTATAATACGCTGGGCAAGGGGGGCACAAGCTACATGTTCCAGGGGCAGCCATAGCCACTGTGCACCCCCTGTCAATATGCCACCAGCAATGGCAAACACTTTAGAGCCCCACCGATATGATGCCCCAGCCCTCCTGGATCACTGCGAGGGCAGGGGGCAGCCACCTGGCACTCACCCAGTGTTGGTGTGAGCAGCCCTGCTGACTCTCCCTACAGCCATGGTGCAGTGCAGCACAAGGGATCCAGTGGTGGACTGGGTCTGGGCATTCCATTGGATGCCCACCTGTGTTTTACGGACAGCTCCTGCACACCTGCATGCTGCAGGGTAGGGCCACAGAAGGGGGCCACATGATGGCCGGTGGACATGAATATGGCCACTGTTCATTGTTCTGCTGGTGCAGAGCTCGGGTAAGATATGAGCCTTTGGCATGTACTTCCTAGTCCTTGGAGAATCGCCCCTATTATGAACAAAACTCAATAGCAGATACACAGTCTAAAAGTTTGTTGTGCATGTTCTAAAAGTTGTTGTGTACATTCTAAAAGTAATTGTGCACATTCTGAAAGTTATTATGTACATTCTATAATGAATATTCATCAGTGCTCTGCTATTTACCACCTCACTGGAGCAAAAAGAGCTCTTCACCAAAAAATACACACAAACCTGTTGACACTGCATATCGAGCAGTTCACTGAGACAGTTTGTACATGGACTGCTGTACTCAGCTCCATGTTTCCAAACCATACAAATGTTATTTTTTTTTTTAAATCAACTGCTGTATGAATGTGAGGAGGGTCAAGAGTGGAATTTGGACCACACCAACAGACTTCACAGCGCACTGAGCTGCCAAAAGAAATTAGGTGTGCAAAAACAAGGTATGAAACCTTGTGAAAGTTTAAACCTTCGTAAACTTTGTTTCCTTCACAAATTTAACTTTTTTTTCAATCTTTGGCAACCCCATTCTATAGCAAATGGTATATGGGAAACCATACATCAACAAGGCTGTGTTTTCTTCTCAGGTTGAGATAACATCGGGACCTCTCGAGCTTCACTCATGAGGCCTCTATGATGTCATTTCAAACTTTTGATAGAAACACAGCCTTGTTGGGTATTGTTGCCCATACGCTATTCCTTATATTTTAAGTTAAACTACAAAAAGTGCTAGCAAAACCAACCTGTCAGTAAAGCAGTAATGCTGGCACCCACAACACAGGTGATCTGAGTTCAGGAGCGAACCTAGTTCCTTGGGTGCCAGTCAGTCAGAGGGATTTGAGCATTCCATAGGATATTCTCCTCCTCCTAGGAGGAAGGGCAGTGAGCTCAGCGATAGCACCATCACCATAGTGACCATAGGTGGTGGTGCAGGCAAGATTGGCTAAGGGGCGCAGGATGCTCCCTATTGGAAGATATCATCACTCTTTGCATGTCGGTGTCAAACAGTCATCTTCACAGAGCATCTGAGGGGCCTGGAGAACAATAAAGAAAAAGACCATCAGCCTGCCGTATGCTGGCACTGAAGGCCTCTTGCTGCCCCAGACCACCTACTGCAAAAAGGGCCTGCCTGACTGAGCATGACATCTGGAGGGGACTTAGTTTACCCCTAATGACCCTGCCATAAGGGGCATTTTGTGGAGGAACAGGTAAGGCCAAGGCTAATTCCCAAAGATGTGGTTGGTGATAGGGTTGGGGGGTTTTGTCAGCAGATGAGTGCCAGCTGGCATGAAAGGGAGAAATGTACTGAGAAAAAAAAATTAACAAGGGGGGACATTCCCTATTTCTTCACCACCTCCAGCCTCATAACAGGAATAGACAAACCACATAGGAATTTCTGCATTACGCTCATTATGGATATAGAGAAAACAGTAATCCCTGCATTCAATAAATGGAGCAGTGTCTGCAGGAACAGCATTCAAATGATATTTCTTTAATAGAGGTAAATGCCCCTATCTGCGCCCCACTAATTATACAGAGGAGATATACCCAGTAAAAAATGTACATATCCTAATATGATCTTTGCCACTTTCTGTACCATGAAAAAAACTGTTATTATAAAGAAGACATTAGTTTATTTGGAAAAAAAAGGCTGGTTATTTTGCGAGTGCTACCCAGCTAAACATGGCACTTGCACTGCTACCTGAGATCAAATGGTCACTAACCATAAGTAGTGGAAAGGATTTCAGAAATCCATACTTCCAGTGGTGTCCCTACTTGGCCAAAAGGATCCACTCAAAATATAAGGCAGCAGTCGAGATATGGTTGAGGTGTATACAGCTGAAAGTTAAATTTGTGAGGTACAGTTCAGGCATATATTGCTAACGATACGTTTTAAGTTGAAATTGCAGTGTGTAATATTAGGTTTATACTGTATGGTGTGGATGAGGTGTATATCAGGAAATGTTCAAGTCTGTCGGGTGAAGTTGAGTTGCACGGTATTTCTGATGTGTGTATAAGGTGCAGTTGAGGTGTACACAGTGTGTCTACATCAGGCAAGGTGTACACCTCTGTTCAGTCAGGATAACACAGTAAATGCCATATTAACAAACTCTGGTCAAAGTCAACAAGGCTGCATAATGCCATTTTACAGGGCTTAGGCACCATCTACAGGGAAATTGCTTTCATATGAAACCTCATGCAGCTCAATATTTCTTTCAAACTGCCTGCCAATAACAATATTCCTCTGTGATTGCTGGCCCTATTAAAGTTAACACATTCTCTGGTGTCCACAGGTACATCCCACCCTCTGACTGCTGGGCCCATTAATAAAAAATAATTCCTTGGTGTGCAGTGGATCCATTGCTATCCGATCACCTGCAGTGTTAATAAATAATTCCCTTGCTGCAGTATAAGGTCAGTCTGGTCCAGTGGTATGGCGGGATGAGGCACTGTGTGCCTTGACTCCTGCTACATCAGTGACCTGAGCTCAGGAACATGCTCAGGTTGCCGAGGGTCAGAGAGAAGACTGAGCATTCATCAGATAGCTGTCCTGTCCCTGGGTGGGAAGGCATGCTGACTCAACCTTTGCTTCCCCCAGGTGAAGGCAGTAATCCAAGGGAAAGGGGAATGCAGAAATGGCTAGCACAGGCTACCCACCTACCTCAGTCACACACTACCACCTGGATGACTGGCTCAGTTCTAGATGTGAGTGATTGGTTGGGGTAGGATGGCTCTCCCCTTCCTGGCCCTATCAAGGGGGGCCAATCCATGGGGAACTTTAGACTCAGTGGTCTCGGACAGGGAAGTGGCAGATAGGGGATGTGGGGACAAGACTGAGAGTCTGGCTGAGTCAACTAGTAAGGCAAAAATGTTTATGAAGCGGGGGGGGGGGATGCTGCAGTATGTATGACCTTAACACATATACACAACCCTCCCATAATGGGGGTTACAGTAAATCTACCAAGTATAGGTAATATGTACAGGATCTCCAATCATGGTTCTATGGAGCCAGAGGGAGGAATCTTGGATGAGGTGTCTTAGACTTGTAGAATAAGGATCCACAGTTCTTATATAGTTACTAGGAAGGATAAGGAAGGCTAGACATATTGTTATACTTATCTGACGGGGAAGGAGTTCACATCCTGTGAGACTGTGAAGGTAAAGAGAAAAAGGTTAATATGGAGTAAATACAATAGTGTGAACAATAGAGAGGCTAGAGATACAAAAGGGGTATAGTACAGTGTAAGAGGTAAAAAGAATATTGCTTTAGATAGAAAGTTACATGCTTAAATGAAATAACAGATATAGAGGCATGTTTAATTTAAGTAGTATACTAATATCATTAACTGCTTACCATGAGCATCAAAAACAAAACACAAGAAACAGAATAATGACATTTTCATAACCAAGTTACTCATGTGTTTTCAGCTTGACTTGCACATTGTTTTTAGTGTGTGGTGTATATCATTTTAAGAGATCTGTATAAATGGGATGCACATTTGTATTCCTCAGACCCACCCCCTGAAGAAGGCCCATTGAAGGGTTGAAGCACTGGGGCTAGTAGGTGCACACCAGCATATTGCCAGAAACTAAATCTTACACTGAATCTACACTATGAGCAATGAGCTTTCTTTTCTTATTACAAGCTGGCTGCTTTGCTCATGGACCACCTTTTCCAATGCACACCACTCTACACTACCTAAACTATAGCCACAACACTGACCACTGACCATCACAGAACTGACCCTTCAACCCCCTACAGTTACAAGACTGTAGCCCACCATCTGAGAGTCACATGACTGAAACCCTCCACTGTCAGTCACAGTACTGGGCACCCACCACCATGACAGCACTACCCCATACCCTCTAAAATCACATGGATGCACTCTTCACAGGCAGTTACAGTAGTAATCCCATCCCTAACAGTCACAACAATGTATCTCAGTCACAGCACTTAAGACCACACTACGCAGCTGGCACTGACTCCCTCCCACCCCAAACAATCACTTAGTTTGGCACCTTATACAACCTTCCTGCTGCATGTACACTTCTTACAAATACTTCAGTCCCTCAAAGCTGTAGAACCGTGCAGAAGCAGACCTTTCAAAAGTCACAGGAATGGCTCTTACTCTGACAGTCACATAACTGACACCCTATCCCTGACAGTTACATATCTGACCCTATTCCCGATAATCTCAAGACTGTACCACTGCTTTGACAGTCACAGTGCTGACACCCTCCACCATCAGTCACAGCAATGACCACCCCTCAACAGTCATAGGACTTTACCAGCCTGCCCAAGTCACAGGACTGTTCCACCCACCCCCACCACCACCCCCACAGTTACAGCACTGTAACAACACCCCCACACAGTCACATGACTGTAACACCCCCTGAGTCACAGTCAGGGATTGTACCCCACAGTCTCAAGACTGTATCACTCCCCCCCACACTGACAGGACTGTACCACCCCACTGACAGTGACAGGACTGACACCCTCCACTGACAGTCAAGACAATGACCAACCACCTCTGGCAGTTGCAGCACTGTTCCACACCCCTGAGAGTCACAACACTTTCTTGCTATTTCCAACAGTCACAAAACTCCCCCCCCAAACTTTGTAGTCACAGCAATGACCATACACCCCTGACAGTCAAAGTATGGATCCCCATCCTCCATAGTAACAACACTGGTCAAAGCACTACACCCCACCCCCATCTTACAGTACTGATTATCCATCCCCATATTCACAACACAGCTACCTCACCCCAAAAGTCACAGGACTGGCACCCTTTACTATCAGTCACAGCAGTAATTCCCATTCCCTGAAAACAAAAGCACTGAGCCACGACTACTAACAGTCAATGAACTCCACCCATCCACAACAGCCACAGCACTGCCCCCTCACCCACAACAGTCACAGGACTGAGCCCCATCCCAATAGTCACAGACCTAAACCACCCCTTCAGTAGTCACAGAACTAACTCCTACCAATGTCAGTCACAGTGGCCACCTATCCAACAGTCACAGTGCTGATTCTTGTCCTCCAAAAGTGACAACACTGATCTCTATTCACACCAGTCACAGCACTACCCACCACTACTGTTAAAGCATTGTCCCTATACATCTACAACAGTCACAAGGCTGATACCCAACACAGACAGTCACAGCAGTGACCCACACTTCCAAAAGTCATCACACTGCCCCCTCCACTCCCAAAAGTAACAGCCCTGCCCCCTACCTGGCAGTCACGGCACTGGTCATTCACCCCTGACAACAACCGCACTGGCTCCCCATGCTCGACAGTTACAGCACCAACACCCCCAACCACAAAAATCACAGTACTGACCCCCACCATTAACATATCACTGCCTCTGAACCTCCCTCAACAGTTATAGGACTTACCCTCCCCTTTACAGCAATGCACCTGACAGTCATAGCACTGACCACCAACCACTGGCAGTCCCAGCACTGACCACACCTCAGTCATAAAATCTTTTAAAAAAATGTTTAAGTACTGGCTAACCATTGCAGAGAGTGCTGGGTTAAAACCTGCACTGGCCTGCTAGCCAAATTCTGGTGGATATTGTGGTAAACTAGTAAGATTTTCCTTTAACTAGCCCTGCAGACTTGTACCGGAGAGTGTAATCAATAAGTACATCAGCTGGGCTAGTCGAAGAGTCTGTGGGGTTAGTGAATTTCCCCAGTCATTAGTCCTGCTGGCTAGTGGCTGCAAGACTTAATTGATACCCCTGGAGTGGATCATGCCATCCACAAGATGGCCCTCTAGACATTATTGCCCACTGAGCATCCTGCTATGAGTCAGAAAACCCACATCCCAATCCCCCCACAACAACTGGAACACTCTTTCAGTACCAGTTTCTTGGGTTCTTATACTTCTACCTGGACACCCAAAATGACGGCAACAGAGATGAGTAGAAGGGACCTCGGTTTAATCCCTCATGCAAGGGACATCACACCATGACAGTACAGCATTACTCCATATACTGTATTGTGGTTCCAGTGTTTACAGTATGACAGTAAATATACTAATAATCAGACTGCCCATACTGTATAAGTGTTATGTCATACTTATTTCAGTTATGGAGTATGTGGGACTCTTAAATGTACTGCAAATATTAGATAACCAATAAAAGAGAAGAGACAGTTACAAGTACTTAACATTGCTGTTCTATAAGATACACATAATATATAATGATTCTAAACAGACACCAAGTGGTACAGCACATGGACAACAAGCTCTGTATATTAAACGTTACATTGTTTGGCTTGTTAAACGGGCTTCTGGAATGTAAAAATTTGCAGCTGCTTAAGTAAGTGATTTAGACGTGTGTACAGCATGATGTTGGCATTGCAGGAAAAAGTCTGTCTTTCTCAGTCCCAGGTCAGAATATAATAATCTTTATACTACTACTACTAATAATAATAATCTTTATTTTTTACCGCGCCTTTCTAAAACCAGGGCACCTTAACAATAAAATAAATGACAAATAAAACAGAATGCAATAAAACATAAATATAATAAATACAGGGTTTCAGCCGGCCCAGTGGTGCTGAGGGCTGAGGCGATGGACGCCTTACCTCACGCCACGCCGGTGACCCATGTTCGGGAATGGACATGGGAAGCCAGGGGTGGCAGGGAGGAGAAGGATCAAGCGTCCACAGGACTGCTCTTCTCCAGGGAGGGGGGGGGATTGCAGTGCTCAGCCATTGCCTGCCACCTAGTGGAGGCTGGGAGGTGGCACGTCAGCACTGAAGATTGGGGCGAGAGTTGCGGCAGGCGCTTGGTGGAACGTGCACGGAAGCGTGCGTGCCACCGCAGCTGGTGCCATTGCACGCTGCAACCTCAAGGGGAGAAAATGGAAAAAATAGGGGCTCTCTGCAGGATGACGATGGTCCCCCGCTGCAGCGGTCTGGGAAGGCACCTCTCAAATGCATATCCAGTCTGGTGGGTTGAATCACTCCCCACCCCCTGCCACAAAGGGTTAGTCATGGGGTTCATGGGAGGGGGCCTCATACCTGGAGCCGTGTGGGGCGGGGAACATCAGAGGGTGGCAGAGGACTCCTAGGAGGAGAAAAATAGAAACTAAAACAAATAAATACAGGGTTTCATAAAATCAAGTAAATACCATCAGGTAGGGTAGGCTTGATGCCACAGGTAGGACTTTAGGGCCTGTTTATATCCCTCCACGGTCGTGCACTCCCAAAAAGCTGATGAGGTAGAGAATTCCAAAGGGCTGGGGCTATGTATATAAATTCACGGGCCCCCGAAGATTTTAAAGAAACCCTTGGAATCTCTAGCAACCCCTCGTCAGCTGAGCGGAACGATTGCTTGGGGCAGTACGGCACCAGAAGCTCTTTCAGGTAGTCCATGCCAAGTCTGTGTAGGACTTTGTAAGTCAGAAGTCTTACTTTAAAGGTGATCTGCCACTGTACCGGCAGCCAGTGCCGTTTGCTCTGCACAAGGGAAATATGACAGGTCCGAAGAGTACTCATCAATAACCGGGTTGCTGCGTTCTGCACTAGTTGCAAGCGGCAGATATCCACCCCAGGTAGCCCTAGATAAAGGGAGTTGCAATAGTCAAGGTGTGAGGTCACAAAGGCATGGACTAGTGTAGGCAGATCACCGGACAGAACTAGGTGCTTAATCCTGGAGATGTTCCTCAGATGATAAAAGGATGATTTGACGACTGCCGACACCTGTGATCAAAGTGTCAGCCCGTCATCAAAAATCACCCTAGGTTTCACACCCACTCAGAGTAAGGGAGCTGGGAACCACCCAAAAAGAGTCCCAAAGGTAAACCGGCTCCAATCCCCCTCTATCCGGTGACCCGGGTCCACAACCATCACCTCGGTCTTCTCCGAGTTCAACCTCAACCAGCTCAAATTCATCCAATCCTGGATTTCAGTGAGGCAGTTGTTAAATATCAAGAAAGCTCTATCCTGGTTGGGTACAAAAGATAGGTAGAGCTGGGTATCATCAGCATAGCAGTGAAACCTTAGTCCATACCTTCTTACAATGTCTCTGAGGGGCAGCATGTACACTGCAAACATCATGGGGGACAACACCAAACCCTGAGGTACCCTACATGACAGAGAGACTGGGTCGGAGGAATAACTCCCCGACACCACTCTCTGAATTCTGCCAGTGAGGAAAGATCTAAATCACCTGAGGATATCTGCTAGCACATCATGCAGCCACATTTGAAAGACAGCGGCGTAGTGTTTCTCCAATCATACTGAATAGCAAGATACCTAATAGCAACTGCCCTCTGTAAATGGCTTTGCTTACCTATATTTGTGGATCCTGCAGTTCTGTTTACTCCTTGCTACACTACATACCATACCTTACAAAAATTTATGTGGAACACCATTGTAATACCTGTTCTTTACTATTGTACTACCCCTGCGATTTCCAGTGTATTACCATTGTGGGTTTCATAAATGGTATCACAGTGGATTTGTTCCAATTCCATTGTGATAACTTTGTAACCATTATGATACAATGCAGACAGTAGTAGTTCACTGGTAACACCACCTCTGCTGGTACCACTGCGGTAGCAATGTGCATCATTGTGATACCACTGTTTGTTGGCATCACAGTGGCTTTGTTCCAATTCCAGTGGGATACTATTGAGTCAACTGTGATACCATCAACACCCAGTGGTAGCACGGTAGCAAACTCTTGTGCAATGGTATCACAGTGGTAAATACCAGTGTGATACCACCACACTTGGTATCACAATGGATTTGTTTTGCAGAATGATCCAAAAAAATAATTAAGGCATATCCAACAAGATCAGACTCCTAGGACTCAAACCCCTAATGTTTTTTTATTTGTGTACTTTGTACTCTTTGCATTCTTCCACTCTAATGTCTGCATTAACATAGTTTTTTCTGCAGTAAAACACCTTCCTTTTGTGATGGTGGAAACTTAACAGCATAGCAGAGCTATTTCAAATGCTACATCACCGACCACTTAACAAGTGAAAGCCTAGTGTCATAATGCTTGGGGTAGTTTTGTTACAGGTTATCATCCTAGCACAGATAAGAGATCTATCTGGTTCCTACAGAGCCTGGCATAAGGGTGTCTCAAGAGAACATGGTACCTGTAAAACGAGAACTGAAATAGGATCACAAATGATCTACAGCTCTTTATGAACTATTACAAACAAGGTAGGGTAAACAAAAAACAATACTTATCTGAAACATATGGTCAGTGTCCTCCTCCCACATCTGATCAACATCCTGTCAGACCTGTAGATATAAAAGGGAAATGGGTCAATATAAAGAATAAAAATATTGATCAGCTACTGTAGGTCAGCTGGAAAGTACCTGTAGAGGTTGAAAAAAAAAGTGGGTTGTATGTGTGTGGGTGGATGGGGGGGGGGATACTGCACCTGTACCACACCAATGACTTTAGTGTTAGAATAGACTGGTCACTCAGGGGTCATCATGGTGGGGAGGATTCAGTGTCCCTAGGACTGATCTCTGTTGGTGGTGGGGGCCATGCTGCTCCACCCATCAACCAACACAGGGCAGGATGAAGACACCAGGGGCACAATATTCAAAAATGCCCAAAGTGGAGTGCAATAATTAGTGCTGTGCTTTGTGATATCACATGTGTGCAAAACTGCTATATTCAGATGGATAGCACATGGCACTATCCCTCTGAATATAGGGAAATTGTATCCAGGCATTAAGCTACTTAGCACCACCTGATAGCACACAAAAACTAGGCCCAGCAATGGCTTCTCTGTGGACAAAATCTGCAGTATTCAAAAGTTTTCCTGCAAATCAGCCCATTGGGTATACAAGGTGCCAAGGGTCATTTGCATGCCCATTATGGACTCATTTGCATAGGAGTGAGACTGCTTTGTCCAGCACTCCCTCCCAGCTGCCCCAACCCAGTGAGTTGTCCCTGGTGCTGGTGGCATCCCTCCACCCTCCAAACCCAGTCTTGTGAAAGACAGATATATCCCTGTCATCCAGTGGTGCCCCACCCCATACCCAGTCCTGTAATGAAAGATTTATCTTTGGCATCCAGTGGGCTCTCTCCCCACCCAATTGCAGTCCATTCAAGAATGGTATTTCTTGGTGTGCAGTGGTCCCTCCCCACACCCAATCCCAGTCCATGTAGAAAAACAATTTCCCTGGTGTCCAGTGATCTCTCCCCATACCCAATCCCCATCCTTGAAACACCATCCCACCCAGTTTCCAAATCCCCCAAAAAGCACAAAGAATGAACCGCTAATGCACTGAAGACCATAACAGACATAAGCAGTTGAGTTGAAGCAATCAGAGCAATTGACTGTGTGGTCAGGTCTTTCTTTCATATCTGGAATACATTCAATGCTACTGCACTGAGGACCATAACAAAAATAAGTAGTCGGGTTGTAGCAATCAAAGTAATTGACAGTTTGGTCAGGTCTTTCTTCTATACTTGCAATAAATTCACTTTGATTTTGACAGCCTGACTGCTTACTTTTGTTATAGTCCTGAGTGCAGTATCAGTTTGTTCTTTGTGCTCTTGTGTGTTGGGCAGGCTGCCCTTCTACCAACTGCACTGACCTGCTAATGCTGATTGCAGCACCTACCTCTGGGACTGCATCAGGATCAAGGAAGTCCTTCCCCCCAACAAGGCCCTGTCCCAAACCAAAAGCAGCATCCCCAACCCATACCCAGTTGGCTAGTGGTCTCTCTACCACCCTCGGCACTGACACTGACCCCTGGTCCCCCTACCTGTCTGTTGGTACCACAGTTCAATGACAGCAAGTGGCATAGCCCACTTTGCACTACCATGGCCACCTTCCATCTATCTGTACCAGGGAGTGCAGGACAAAGCACAACACTGTGCCATATACAGTAAATAAGCTGCACTCCCTGCTATAGATAGACGCTGGGTGGCCATGGTCATGTGAGGTAGGCTGTGCCACTCATCACTGGATTGCAGCAGTGACAGACTGTAGGTGCTTTGGGTAAGAGGGGGGCCACTAACTACTAACTGGGTATGGGCTGGGGGGGTACTGCTCATAGTTCAGAATAGGACTTTGTTGAGGGAGGCAAGACTTCTTTACTACTGCAATGCCAAGGGTAGTACCACTGTCATGGGGCATTGGCAAACTGAAACTCATTTCCAGGATGGGGATCAGCTGTGGGAAGGGATCAATGGACACCAGGGTGACTGTGTTCCTACGCTGACTGAGCTCAGTTTGGGGGAGCAACCACTGAATGCCAGGGATATATTTTTCTGCAACTTGACTTGGATTGGGTGGGGGGAGTGACCACTGAATGCCATGGATATATCCTACATTAATGGGACTGGGTTTAGAGGGACAGGAGAACCACTGGACAACAGGGATATATCTTCCTGTAATAGGACTAGGATCAGGTGGGAGGAAGCAATCCCTGGATGGTAGGGATACATATTTCATTAATGGGACTGGGTTCAGAGGGAGGGTGCACCACTTCTCACCAAGGAGTACTGTCTTGGGATGGGAAGGCACCGACACACTATCTTCAGCAACTGTTAGGGCTGTGCCTGATTAAGGCAAGGGTTAGCTCGGCGGTATCTTCTTTGCACAAGGGGACCATGTAAAGCACCCTAGCACAGAGCAAATACTGTGAGTATTGAGCTGTGCCAATATTCAGATCCCCAACCCCTGATTTGCATAATTTTGCCTTGCATCCCCTCCCCATTTGCCTGGTGCAAACCTGGTTTGCATGCGTTAACCGGTCTTTTAAATATAGGACATTGGTGCAAAACCCAGTTTGCTTGGGTAAACTAGGATCTGCACCTGGGCAAACATTTGAATATCAAGCCCCAGCTGTTATACTCCCCTTCACCATCATCAGGACTTCAGACCAAATTGGTAGAGAGTCTTGGGGGGTTACCATGGCTGATGAGAGGCTATGGAAGGGGGGATGGGGATGATGATCCTTCCCCTCATGCCTCCCTCCATGGAGGGAATCAGTGGCTGTTATGAAGGTCCAAATTTAATCCCTGGGATGGTGTATGGTGTTGCTAGGTAGCTGGTGGCAATATGGTACTTCTTGGTGATGCAGGGCCTGCAGAAATTGGAGTGCCATTCTGGCCTATCTCTAGCTATTTTCCCCACATTTTCAAGCCTGTCCGTTTTTTCTAACACAGAGTGTAGTCTAGTCAGACCTCAACATACGTCATCCCAAGTATCTCTGACCTCTACACCACTGAATGGTAACATTAAACCTGCTAACAAGTTTATAAATTTTTAACTGACCTGAATGGACCAAGTTGACCCTCAGGCCACTGACATTGTTTCACAAAGGGACACAGTGGTTAAAATGAATAGTTTCAGTGAGCATTTAATGACAGATTCTCAAGATGCAGGTGATGTAACCCAAGCCAGGTATATATTAGGGCTGTGCGAATACCTTTTCCCAAATATTTGGCTGAATATTCGGTATTCGAGTCCCAGGTATTCGTTATTCGGTATTCGGTCAGAAAAGGTGTCTTTTATTTTAAGGAAATTTTAAAAAAGCACTTTAACAACACCATTAATCACCCATTAAACCTGGTGTAGTATATACACCTCAATGAGACTTCAACCACCAATGCAGAGCTCTCATTAATGCAACACAAGCTACATGCGGCACACTTGATCCACCACACCACACAAATAGCACTCCGAAAACGATATCAAACATTGCATTGAGTCACCACTGGAGGGTGTTCATGGTCACAGACATGGTAGCCCATGACATGGGCATCGGTGATTGAGTGCTTGCAATAATGGCAACTCAATCCTGGTGCATGTCGAAGGGGCTACTGCTGAGGAAGGGTGATCGGATGGGGGAGGTGGGTGCATATAGCGACAGGACAGCACTATATGTGTACGTGTGTGGAGGGGCGGGGTCCAGTGTGATGGAAGTGAGGGAGGGTTAGCCTGGTGTGGTTGGTGTGGGGCTGCCAAGCTGGCCCCATAGCATGGTTGTGGTTGCCAGTCTAAAGGTGCAAGGGTTCCAGGTTCAGATCCGGGCACACCTACATTTTTGTGTGCCTGGCCCCCAATTTTTTTCTCCAGATTTTGCACCCCCTTGGAGTTAAGAATTCTTTAGTAGGGGGGTGTGGGGCAATGCAAGGGGCACAGCCCACTGCATGAACAATCAAAATTTAAGTCCCTGGCACTGTTTTCCTGTGCATTGGGGGTGTACATCACTGAAATAGATTTTCAGTGATATATACTTGCCCTGCCACCAATCGAGATCGCACTTTCGTGGTTACCACATAAATCCACAGACACAGGGTAGATGGTGCTTTGGCCATGGGCATAAGAATAGTGGTAATGGTGGCTGCCATAGTGATGACAGCTGAAAGAGTGGCTGCTGCATGAATGGCACCAGTGGTGGTGGGAAGCACACTGACTGTAGATGTAGCAGCCATAGTGATAGCAGTGGGAACACTGGTGGTGGTGTCTGCTGCTTCCTGCACAAAGCATGTATGCACTAATGCCTCCTACTACTGCACAAAAGGATGTGACAGTGAATGTATAGATGGAACAGGTGGTGACACCAGTAGTAGTAATAGTACTGCTTGGTGGTATAGTAGTATAGTACTATTCCCAATGCTACAAGAACTAAAAGGCTTGCTTGGGGAGAAAAATATTTGAGACCATCTAATAAAGAGACATCTGTCTGTCATCGTCCATGTAGTCTATCTCACCACCTTCTCTGGAATTGTATTATGTATCAATAGTATACAGTGAAGCAAGACAAGATGCAATTCAATACTTTGCAGTAAATGCTGTCACAAAATATTGGATGACTAGAGATTAACTGCCATTGAATTACACTGCTCCTTGCATCATACTGCAGCACTTTGCAATAATTTTGCAGGCATGCAAACTAATTGAGACTGGTGATACCACACTGGTAACCAGAATAGTTCGGGCATGGGAAATACTTGAGATGGGTGATGCCATTTTGGTAACTAGAATATTTCAGTCATGTGAAATACTGGAGACTGGAGATGCCATACTGGTAACTGGAATGTTTCAGTCATGTGAAATACTGGAGACTGGAGATGCCATACTGGTAACTGGAATATTTCAGTCATGTGAAATACTGGAGACTGGAGATGCTATACTGGTAACTGGAATATTTCAGTCATGTGAAATACTTGAGAATGGTGATGCCATACAGGTAACCAGAACATTTAAATCATGTGAAATACTTGAGACATGTGATGCTATACTGGTAACTGGAATATTTCAGTCATGTGAAATACTTGAGACAAGTGATACCATACTCGTAACCGTAAATATTTCAGTCATGTGAAATACTTGAGACTGGAGATGCCACACTGTTAACTGCCATATTTCAAGCATGGGAAATACTGAGACTGAAGATGTCACACTAACTGCCATATTTTATGCACTCGAAATACTTGAGACTGGTGATGCCACACTTGTAACTGCCATATTTCAGGCATGGGAAACACTGAGACTGGAGATGCCACACTTGTAACTGCCATATTTCAGGCATGAGAAACACCGAGACTGGTGATGCCAGACTTGTAACTGCCATATTTCAGGCATGGGAAACACTGATACTGGAGATGACACACTATTAGCTGCCATATTTTAAGCATGTGAAATACTTGAGATTGGTGATGCCACACTGGTTACTGGCACCTGGAAAGCTATTAAAGGGATCGATGGAATATAGACACGAGCAACACAGGGGATGAGAGATGCAGCAAAACCAGTTGAGGATTTTTTATTGGGAACAGCAATTAATAGGTGGGTGGCAGTTTTAGGCACTATGAACTGCAGGGCATGCTCATTCAAAAGAATGCCCCATGACAGTAGAAGTAATGACGGAAAAGGGTGCCGGTCACAGATTTGTGTTAGTATGACTTTGAATATGAATGTTAACATGTGCTTATTTGCTAACAGAACAATGACGGTTAACACAGAATGGCTTGTGTATGGGTCAATGCTACAACGCACAAATGTTGTACCTGGTACAAGACAATTATTTAATGCAATTGTTAGTGGCCATATGTGTACCCAAGGTGAGGTAGATTTATTTTTATAAACACAAGTTGTTCCACATGTGCTGGGTCAAGTGAGGATTGGTGAGGTTCTACCACATCCCAAGCAGTGCTGAACATTCGTTCAGATGATACGCTTGTAGGGGGGCAACAGATATATTTAAGGGCCAACTGTGCCAAGCATGGAGATGCTTTCATCATTTTGATCCAGTACTCCACTGAATTTATGGGGAATGACTCCAGAGGCTCATTGAAATAACTGTTCAGCAGATTGGGTGCCGACTGTGGCTGCTGTTCTGTTCTCTTCCACTGCTCAGCCTGTAGTGATGAGCTGAGTTCAGCCCAACAGTCACCCTACTTCTCAAGGTTTTCCTTACTGCTCTCAGTTTGTAATTCTGAGACTGTCTCATCAATAGGGTTACCTGCTGGTTTCATTGACCTAAGGATGCAGAATCTAAGTTCTGAGCACATCTGCTTCTGAATGTCTGTAACCCTGTGAGTGGGCATTATAAGGTGTAGTATCTCACACTTGAAAAGTGGATCCAACATAGTGGCAAATATGTGCTTTTTATTGGAACAGGGATCAGAAAATCTAACTTCTAGTTCTGTGGTGAGGTTTTCCACAAGGGATATCACTGTTCCTGGTGTCTGGTTTGGATCTTTCTCAGCATTTTCATTGAATCTCCTCATGGCTTTTTTCAGAATCTGTACAGCAGGAATTACCTGACTTAGCAGTGCGGAATCAGAGCTAAGGTCACGAGTGTTCCTTTCAAATGGGGCTAAAACCTTTACCAAGCCCTCAATCGCAGCCCAGTCCTGATGTCCGAGGACTCCTCCTATATCAGTTTCCATGCTCATCTCATGAAGGGCCCACTTTTGCTCCAGAAGCCTTTGCAGCATGTAGTAGGTGGAATTCCACTGGGTCTGTACATCCTGGGTGAGATGATGCTGCAGCATTTGAAGATGCTCTTGTAGCTGATGCAGATGGTTTGTGGCTTTCACAGAGTGATGGAAGTGGCTGCATATGCTTCTGACTACTTTGACTGTGTGATCTGCCTCTGCTGTGTTTACCAAAGCCTTTGTCACCACCAAATTTAGAGTATGAGCAGGGCAGCGTATCCCATCAAACTTGCCATCTCTAAGTGCTTTTATCATATTTGTGGCATTGTCTGTGACCACAAACCCTACCTGCAAATTGTTGCCATCAATCCATGGGCTCAACATCTCTTGCAGGAATGAAAGTATGTTTATAGCCCAGTGATCCTGTTCCATAACACTGACATTTAGCAAAGCAGACCTGCAGGGAGAGGGGGAAGAGACAGAACCAGCATCAGTACCACCATCACCACCAGTGACTACCACATCTGAGACACACCAGTGTGCTGTCAGTGACACATATGCATGATTTGAATTCATGCTGGTCCATATGTCTGTTGTGCAGTGGAAAACTCCACCAACAGTCTGTGCTAGTAATCTTGCAACTACTTTTCTCAAATCATGGTAAATGTTGGGTACTACAGTACATGAAAATGTGGTCTGTGATGGAATATTATACCTAAGGTGCAAATGCTGCAGCAGCCTACGGAAACCTGTGTTTTCCACAATGGAAAATGGCTGCAGATCCAAGGCCATCATCTCACCAATTAAATTGGTGATCTGCTGTGCTGTAGGGTGTGACACCTGGTATTTGGTGCGGGCATGGAAGACTTGCATGATGGGTGTAGTCAAAGCGGTACCACATCGCATTGATTTTGACTTTGAACCCATGGTGGAGGGTGCTACAATAATAGATGATTGAGCAGAAGAAGGCAGAATGGGTGATGCTTCTGTACCGGGATGAGCTATAAGTGATGTCGGGGGAGTTGAGGGCACACTGTCTGTCTCAGTAATAGAATCATTAATAATACTTTGTGCATCTACTGGACCACTACCAGAAGAGGGGCTGACAGGCACATGTTGTGGAGGGGGAGGAACAGCTGTGGATCTTTGAAGTGCACTAGGATGTTTCATTCAGAGATGGTTCATCATTGATGTTGTTGTGAAATTTGAAAGGTTTTTACCACGACTTATAGTACAGTCACACACAGCATACTGCCTTTGTTGGATTATCTTTTACAACACTAAAGTACAGCCACGCCACACTTTTTCTTGCACTGACAGTGGAAGGACAGACCTCAATAGGGCGACCATAGGCATGTTTTGCCCCTTTCCCCTTATCAGACCTGGGTGAAGTGGATGTAGTTGTTCTACCTCTTTCTTTCTACACAGCAGATGTAGTTGTAAAACTACTTTGTGTATCAGATGGAGTTGAACTTGACACAACTCTTTGAAAGGACAAGGTGGACTGTTTGTTTTTTTTAGGAGGAGGAGGAGGGTGACCCTGACTGGTATGCTTGCCATGACAAGAAGTACTGCATTTTTTTGGCAGCTGCACATTCATGTTTCTCACACAGATATGCTGCATATTCAACATCATTGCCAAGTTTGCTTAGGTGGGTATCACTGTCAGATGATGTACTTTGCAAGTTTTGAGGCTCTGGTAAATATTCAGAACCAGATGAATGCTCTTCTTCAGAATCCTCCACATCAGCAAAAGGAAATGTGATAAGAGGAAACTTGCAAGGCTGAGCAACAGTACATTTTGGCAACACAACTGGTGCAGTCGTTGTAACAGTCTTATGTTCAGTACTAGTCACAGTACCTATGGTCATGGGCACAGTTGGCAAGGTAGTAGCACTGTCAACAGTAGTTCTGGTGCCAGAATTACAATCAGGAGTTACAGTTGAAGAAATTGGCATTATATTACAGCTAGTTGTAATGCTGGCAGCAGCAGTCATGGTGACAGCAGAACACTCAGGACTACTAATGGAAGCAAAGGTTGTGGTGACAGTGGCTGTGCAAGGAGCACAAAAAACAGTGCACACTGTTATAGCAGTGGTGGTGTCAACAGTACAGAAAGGATATGCTGTGGTTGCTGAAATCACGGCACTGGGGGTGGTGGGGAGGAGCACTCTGATAGGCGATGTTGCCGCTATGGGGGCAGTTGAGTGAATAGTACTACCACTGGTAGTGGGGGTGGGTTCTTGTTCTTGTTCTTGTATAACTGGAGATGTCAGCTGTAAAGCCCTCCTGCTTTTATAAAATGATGGTGCTGCAAATGCAGCACTAATAATAGTAGTGGCAGCAGTTGAAGTTATAGTAGTAGTAGTAGTACAAATGTATTGTTTGGCTGAAAGCCATTACAATGTATTGCAAAAATCACAACACATACACACTTCCATGAGAATACACAATATAAAAAAAATCATATACAACACATTATAAATGTGCAGATGAATGTATCTTACAAATCAGAGCAAATTATTTCCAGGTCCATTCTCTAGTTTTATAATTCCACACTAGCATATATATTAGGTCCCATTCTGAAAATCTTTCTAAACTTTATCTAATCATTCTATACCTAAACAGATATTAAATCCATTTATCATTCTAAAACGGGACAAATTGTAATAATTATAGTGAGTCACACTAAGTCAGACTACTGTGACCCACAGAATTCATCCCGTCAAGTCATATAGCAAACCATCAATACCCACCTGGAGACCAGCTGGACACACTGGCACAAAGGGCAAATCCTTCTGCCAATAGCTTGGCAGAAGACACCAGGAGAAGAATAGCTTGGCAGAAGACACCAGGAGAAAGAACAGTAGAAAGATCTAGTAAGTAGGGGGAGTGGCTTAGCTAGAAGGAAGCTACATTTAAAGACTGCCTTAGAAAGATTCTGCTAATAGCTTGGCAGAAGACACCAGGAGAAAGGACTGCTGTGTGACTGGACTTCTCTACTGGGACTAAAGAAGAAGAACTTTTGTACTTGGACCTTTAATTTAGGGTAAAAAACAACTAACAAACAAAACAAAAAAAAGTGTGTGTTTGTCTGAGTTAACTGAACTGAATGGGTATCTGAACAGTTACCAAGGTGTAAATCTCAGGTGACTGAAAGGAGTTAATAGCTGTGAGCTTTAAATCACTTGTAGAAAGATTTAGTAAGTAGGGGGAGTGGCTTAGCTAGAAGGAAGCTACATTTAAAGACTGCCTTAGAAAGATTCTGCTAGTAGCTTGGCAGAAGACACCAGGAGGAAGGACTGCTGTGTGACTGAACTTCTCTACTGGGACTATATTGCCCTCCCTTCTTCCCTCCCCTCCACCCCCACACCCAAAGCTAGTTCTATTTTTATAGGCACAGGATTTGACTGACAACAGGAACTTCCTGTTTGGGAGTGATCACGGAACACCAAAGACCCACCATCCTAGAAGGGCGAGAGTAGCTCTCCGGACCCCTCTAGCTGCTGGAGGTCTGCTTCTGAGCAAGTAAGTGGTCTACTGAGAAATATTGGATATTCTTGTCTCAGAACAGGACAATCAGGAGCTTAAAGGGCAGACAGGCAGAAAGTAAGGAGAGAGAGAAAAAATCTGAGGAAAGAGTAAGGATTGCAAACAGTTAAGGGGCCAGAAATAAGACATGATTGGAGTGGTGCAGTGCAGTGGCTATGGAGCAGCAGTCTTCCGGGAGACGTTCTGGAGGATGCGGTGTTGTCCCATCTGCAGACACCTCTCTGGGATGAGGGAGGAGGTTGCTCATCTCCAGGCTGAGTTGGCCAGGATTTGTGGGACCTCGTCTTCCATCCAGGGTCCACCAGTGCCACTGTCGTTGCCTCAGAGGTTGCCAAGAAAGAGGAGCGGTTGGACCACAGTGGGCTCAGGGAGGGTGAGGGTGGTGGAACAGAGGTGCATCCCTCCAGTTGTACCTCTCCACAATCTCTATGCCATTCTGGCAAAGTGTGGTTCCTCTATGGAGGCACCTGCAGTGGAGACCAAGGAGGATGCTGGGAACCTCCACAAAGGAGACCCACAGGAGGGTAGCAGGGGACCCTGCAGGGGAAAGAAACAACTCCTGGTGGGGGACTCAATTGTTAGGAAAGTAGAACTGGGGGAGGAAGGGGAGAGGGAAGTAAGGTGCCTGCCTGGCGCCATGGCTTGGAGAGACAGGGAGCGAATCCTCAGGATTGCCAGAGCAGCTGCACAGGGGAGGGAGCTGGATGTCATTGTCCACCTAGGGACAAATGACCTGGCTAAGAAAGGTATTAGAGAAGTACAGGAAGAGTTTGTGGAATAGGGGAGGGGCCTTAGTCAAGTAGCACGCACGGTAACCTTCTCGGAGGTGCTGCCCATCTATGGCATAGGAGAGACTAGGGTGTTCTGACCATGGGATCTCAATCAGTGGCTGAAAACTGGTGTGGAGCCTCAGGATTTGGCTTTCATTGGGGAACTGGGGTTCACCTGGAGTGATGCAAGCCTATACTGGCATGATGGGCTGCATCTGTCTAGGAGGGAACCAGGACCCTAGGTGATAGGTTTAAATGCTTCCATTGGCAAGCATTTAAACCAGCCAAGGGGAGGCACTGGAAAGGAGGGAAATCCTAGCCCCCAAATAATCACAGTAGTAAAAGAGGCAAACACCAGCATAATGGTGTCGATAGGGAGAAGGGCAGGGGTAAATGAAGAAAGTGACAAAGGTAAGAAGGACAGGGATGGGGTAAAAGGGAGTAAGGCCATCAGGAAATGGAGGGTAATGAGTACCAATGCCGTAGTCTGGGCAACAAGCAACCTGAGCTGGTGGCCTTGATGGAAGAGGGATGCCTAGATATCATAGCAGTCACAGAAACATGGTACACAGAGAACCATGACTGGGATGTTAACATACCAGGTACATAACCTACAGGAGAGACAAGCAGGGAGAAGAGGGAGGAGTAGCTCTCTATGTAAAGGAAGGGATAAAGCAACTGAACAAAAGAGTAAACAGGAGAGAGGAGGCACTGTGGGTCACCTTGGAGACTGGAAAGGGCACCACAACTGCACAGGGGTTGTGTACAGACCCCCATGTCAGGGAGGAATGGACAGGATGATAGAAAGCATTCTTAGAATGGCAGAGAAAGGGAGATACTGTTGATGGGAGACCTGAATATGCCAGATGTTAACTGAGCACTATTGCTGCAGCCACATCCAAGAGCAGGGCCATTCTTGATGCCCTACAGGTGGCAGGCCCAGACAGCTAGTTTCGAACCCACCTGTGAGGGAGCAATCTTAGACCCTCGTACTCAAACCGAGGCAGTGAGAGGATCTCAGATCTAGAAGTGGTTGTCATCTGGGGACAAGTGACCATCAAACAGTGTGGTTCACGTTAAACTCAGCTACAGAGTCAAGCCATACAAAAGTGAGGGTATTGGACTTTAGGAGGGCTGACTTTGGCAAGATGGGAGAGTCCCTCAGAAAAGCACTAGCAAACAGGCTAGAAGGATGTGTGGAGCAACAATGGGGAATCATCAAAACTGCCATCACAGAGGCAACAAGCCTTTGTGTGAAGCAAATAAACAAATCAAAATGAAAGAAAAGCCACTATGGTTCTCAAAAGAGGTGGCTGGAAAGTCAGAGAAAGATAGCATTCCGAAGTATAAGAAACACAGAAGGAGCAGGACAGAGAGGTCCAGTAATGCAGCAGAAGAAAGCAGGAGGGAAGTCAGAATAGCAAAGGCCCAAACTGAGGAAAAGATAGCCAACTCAGTTAAGAAGGGGGATAAAACCTTTTATAGGTACATCAGCGAGCATAGAAAGACAAAGGGAGGGATAGTGAGGCTGGATAGAATGAACGGTGGGTGGGCAGAGGGGGACAGTGAAAAAGCAGGGATACTGAACGAATATTTCTGCTCAGTATTCACAAAAGAGGACGGGGAAGTGCCTAATCCAATTAACAGAAGCACTCTTAATAAGGGGGTTGATTCCAGTCCTTTCACAGAAGAAAGGGTTCTGCAAGAACTCCTAAAACTGAAGGTGAACAAAGCAATGGGTCCTGATGGAATTCACCCCAGAATTCTAAAAGAATTAAGGGAGGAACTAGTGAAACCACTGGCTACTCTTTTTAATAAATCATGGGAGGATGGTGTGATACCCGAGGACTGGAGGAAGGCGGATGTGATTTTCCTTCACAAAGTGGGAGCAAGACAGAGTAGGAAACTACAGACCTGTCAGTCTGACCTCTGTGGTAGGGAAAAGTGATGGAGTCACTCTGAAGGAAAGAATAGTTGAGTACCTAGAGGCCAGTGGAGCACAGGACTCAAGGCAGCATGGGTTCACAGCAGGAAAGTCATGTCAGATGAATCTAATAGATTTCTTTGACTGGGTGACCAAAGTAGTAGACCAGGGAGGGGCTGTCACATAGCCTACCTAGACTTTAGCAAGGCATTTGACACAGTCCCACACAAAGATTAATAGTCAAATTAACCAGCCTGGGAGTGTGTCCCAGGGTGGTAGCCTGGGTAAAACATTGGCTGCACAACAGGACACAGAAGGTAATTGTAAATGGAGTCCACTGAAGAAAGAGGGGTTACTAGTGGGAAATCGCAGGGTTCAGTATTGGTCCAGTCCTTTTAATGTCTTCATCAGTGACACTGCAGAGGACTGAAGGAAAAGTATGCCTTTTGCAGATGACACAAAGATCTGCAACAGGGTTGATACACAAGGAGGCATGAAAGGATGAAAAGGATCTGGCAAGGTTGGAGGAATGGCAGAAGTATGGCAGCTAGGATTCAATGCAAAGAAGTGCAAAATAATGCACCTGGGAAACAAGAACCCAGGAAGAATACACAATGGGTGGGAGGTAGTAACAACAACAAAAAGAAAGGGACATGGGGTAATCATATCAGATGACCTTAAGATTAGCAAGCAATGTGAGAAGGCAGTAGGGAGGGCTGGGGTATACTGGGATGTATAGGAGAGGCATCAGCAGCAGAAAACAGGAAGTTGTTATCCCTCTGTAAAGACAGTTGGTGAGACCCCATCTGGAGTACTGTTCCAGTTCTGGAGACCCCATCTCCACAAGGACATAGACAGGATAGAGGTAGTCCAGAGGAGGGCAACTAAAATGGTGCAGGGTCTGCAAGAGAAGCCTACATGAGGAGAGACTAAAGTAGCTTAATATGTATACCCTTGAGGAAAGAAGGAGAGGGAGACATGATAGAAACTTTAAGTACCCTCAGTGGAATCACAACAAAGTCCAAGAGGGTAGCATCTTTCAGAAAAAGAGACGTGCAAGAACAAGGGGACACAATTTTAAGATAGAATGAGGGCAGTTCAAGGGCAATGTGAGGAAGTATTATTTCACAGAGAGGGTAGTGGATGCATGGAACAGCCTTCCTGAGGAGGTTGTGGGGTCTAAAACTGTGGGAGAATTCAAGAATGCATGGGACAGACATAAGGCAATTCTTGTGGAGGGTAGGAAGAAATAGGCTGTTGGTTAACTAGGATCTGCGGCCTATCCTAAGGTAGGGAAATGGGCAGACTAGATGGGCCAAGTGGTCTTTATCTGCTGTCAAAGTCTATGTTTCTATGTTTCCTTCAAAGATAACATGCAGTGCATGCTGCCCCATACCCTTTTGGACCACCAGCTAGCCTACTACTCCAATTGGCCCTACCTAAGGCGCTCAGTGTGACTACATGGTATGAAAAGGTCCTGTCTGTTTTACACCATGCTCCAATTGTGCCTATTTGTTACCAACAGGACACACCAGCCTTGGAGGACAATAATTTGGGGCACCTTGCAACGCATGCTGCGCCGTGGCCCAGTGACCCCCACATCCAGTCACTCCTATCAGTCACTATTAATGCACTAAATGGGACTAAGTGTCACAGTCTAAGTCCCAACATTACCCATCATGTCACGTTTATGCCAACTTGACGGCCTATTGGACATGTTAGCGATATAGCTAGTCCCTAGGAGCACCATGTGACTCATGCCACTCCGTGCCCCCTAGAATTAGCCTCACTCCAGTCACTCCAACTAGCTACTCCTGGTGTCACCTACTTGCAATGTTATAGGAAGGATCTCATGTTAGGGCATCTAGTCTCTTGACAAAATTGTGCCATGTAAGTACAAGGACCTTGACATTCAAAGTATGTCCCAAAAAAAATTAAAACTTACAGATAATTAAAATATTAAGAGCTCCATTAAACAGCAGAAGCATTTAAGGCTAATTTAACTAAAATCAATACTACCAATTTGGTCAATTACCCAGTTAGACTTCATTAGCCCTAATTTAGCTCAACAGCAGTTTTACAATACTATATATGAATTAATGTTTGTTATCTTATATTCAAAAAAAGCTAAAAGCTATATGCCAATTGTATAAAGCATGAAGACTAACATAGACACAGCATATATAAGGCCTCCTAATAAAATTAGCATAAAATTAAAAATAAGCATTTTATGGCTTTAAACAATAAGAAGTCCTTCCATCATACATAATAGCCATAGTGGCAATCAATCTCCTCTAGTGATCAATTATACTAAAAGCTCACCACTGCTCCAGCCATCAATTTAAATAGATTGCCCTTCATTAGTCACCCTTCCAAGTTCGTTATTTTTGACCATCATAAAATACTGTGCTGAATATTATATCAACTTCTACTGCTTAGTACACTTTGATACTTTGAGCTTAATAACCAGTGTTATACCATAATAAGATTTCTCTGAAGGTTCTATATCATTCTTTAGAGATTCAAAGATAACATCAGTACCTTATGAGGCAATACAGCACAATTGTCAGACACTTTGAATCACAGCCCCTTCATCTTTCGCTTTATCTCACCAGGTCATCAGATTACTTTTCTTTTACTTTTCTTTAGCTCAAAGCCCACATAGGTAAGGCATATTGAATCCATGGACAGAACAGCACAGTAAAATCAGCTCTCATTCGATGTTGTTTTTTAATCCAGTTCTTCACCTCGTCTTATATAGCATTCCTGTTAATAAATTTAAATTAGCTTGTCGGCAAATGTGCCACCTTGTTTGAAGCAGAAGTCTACCTTTTCTCTCCGGTCTTCTTGCAAGTTCAACAGTTCCGCAATTCAGCAGAAAATCGTCTGAGGTCTGGCCTGGATGCTACGAATCACAAAACAAGCTGTCTGTACATCCACTTCTTCAACAACATTTAGTTTTAGCCTGGACAAGCAGTGCAATTAATTTTCAAATGTTTAAAACAGCTGGTTAACCCCACCATCTACAATGGGCAAATTGCTGTACATAGCACTAAACACTGTCTATTAACAGCAAGCACACTCCAAGTCCATGTTTCCAGGATTAAAAGAAGAACAACAACGATGATAAAGTGAGCTGAAATTAGTTTAAATAAACTTTCATTCATCAATTCGCTAAAAAATACATAATAACAAACTTCAGGTACTGCAATAAATGCGGACAGCAACTGAGAGTGGGACAGCAACACAGCCATCTTGCCGCCCCGCACCCCCCCCCCAGTTGTGTGAATAGCACTACCACTGGTAGTGGGGGTGGGCTCTTGTTCTTGTGTGACTGGAGATGTCAGCTGTAAAGCCCTCCTATTTTTATAAAATGATGGTGCTGCAAATGCAGTACTAGTAGTAGTAGTGGCAGCAGTTGTAGTTATAGTAGTACTAGTACTACCCCCAATCTTACTGACACCAGAACCTGAAGGCTTATCAGGGGAGAAAACTATTTTAGAGTGGCGAATACGAACAGACCTTCTCTCACCCTGTTCCTCACCACTTATGACTGGTGGTGAAGATGACTTGATTGGGCTGGACCATGCATGTTTACGGGATTGATAAAACATGATCCATAACTTACTGTCTATATTATTTGTGATTAGTGTCTTTGTTTATGTTGGTGCTTCTTGCAGAAAACAACAATAGCAACACAGCATATGTAGCAGCTAATAAAGTCAAGCTGATACTAGAAAGAGATGGAGTCAGCAAACAACTTCTTACTTGTACGGTGTCAGTTGTGCAGTCATGCAGTACAGCAGTTCAAGCTTTGAAGGTGCACTAAACAACTTACAACACACAGAACCTAGTGAGTTACGCCTGACACACACAGAAATACTAAAGCAGTTCACAGAACATTTACGTGTACACACTCACAGTAGTGCATACACAGGGGGCGAAGACACACAAAAAAGGAAAAACTCACATGCACAGGAGGCCACTCAGGTGCAGTGAGCTGTGACGGGAGGAGTCACCTGCAACACCCTCCTTACTCAGTTGTACAGGTAACTGAGCCAAGAACCAGACCACAGTCAGCAACAATTCAATGGGCCAAGGCTGACTCAGTGAGGAAAAAAAATAGGCTGCTTTATATATCACAAAAAAAATGCATGCAGACAACTGTGCATGCACTTGCAGGACACAATTCAATTCAATTCAATTCTTGTTTATTTATAAAGCGCCTTTCAAAATCAAGGCGCTGTACATAATAATAAAACAGAAACCAACATTAAACAATCAAACTATAAAGAAAAAGCCAAGTTAAAAAGATATGTTTTTAAAGCAATTTTAAAACTGTCAACAGTCGGCCATTCTCTCAACCAACGAGGTAGAGAATTCCACAGGGTAGGAGCTGAGAAGGCAAAAGCACGAGATCCTGATAACTTCAAACGAACCCTGGGAATCTCTAGCAATCCCTCACTGGCGGAGCGGAGGGGGCGGAGGGGGCAATAGGGAATCAGAAGATCTTTCAGGTAACCGGGTCCCTGATCGTGTAGGGCTTTAAAGGTTAGTAAGCCAACCTTAAAGGTGATTCGCCACCACACAGGCAGCCAGTGCAGTTCGCGAAGCACAGGTGTAATATGACTGGTTCTTGGAGTCCCAGTCAAAAGCCTGGCCGCAGCATTCTGCACCAGCTGAAGGCGATGGATATCAATCCCTGGTAGCCCTAGGTATAGGGAATTACAGTAGTCCAAACGGGTGGTAACAAAGGCGTGAACCAAGGTCGGAAGGTCCTCCTGGGAATCAGATGTTTCACCGGGCGATATTCCTCAGATGATAAAGAGATTTGACAACAGCTGACACCTGTGATTTCAAGGTCAGACCGTCATCAAAAATAACGCCCAGATTTCGCACCTGTCGAGAAACTGAAGCGTGCCCACCAAGTAATAAGCCTGATGGATGTGCACTCCAAACCCTCCCAGGATGACCTGGGCCCACAACCAATACCTCGGTCTTATCCGGATTAAGTTTTAACCAGCTCGAACTCATCCAAATTCTGATCTCATCCAGGCAGTTGTTAAGTACGGAGAGTGCATCACTCTGATCGGGGAGAAAGGATAGATACAACTGAGTATCATCTGCATAGCAGTGAAAGCTCAAGCTGTATCTCCTGATGATTTCTCCTAATGGCAGCATATACACTGCAAACAACATGGGAGCTAAAATGGAGCCCTGAGGTACCCCACATGGTAGGGAGAAGGCGTCAGAGGAATAAATTCCGGTGACGACTCTCTGAGACCTACCAGTGAGGTAAGAACGAACCATTCGTGGACTGTAACGGACAGCCCACAAAACCCGCGAGCCGCTCCAATAGCACCTCATGGTCTACAGTGTCAAATGCAGCAGAAAGATCAAGAAGGACCAGAATGGTATAAGCCTTTCGATCTCTGGCCATTAGGAGGTCACTCAATACCCGAACAAGGGCAGTCTCAGTACTATGCCTTTTCCTGAAGCCAGATTGGATAGTATCATAGACATTATGAGAGATGAGATATTCATCCAATTGCAGTGCAACTGCCTTTTCAATAACCTTACCAACAAATGGCAGGTTAGAGATAGGCCGGAATTAGCTAGACAGTCTGGGTCCAAGGAGGATTTTTTAAGGAGTGGATGAACTACTGCCTCCTTAAGGGGATTAGGAAAAACCCCTCCAAGGATTTCCAGACAATGTCAGCAAGGATTGGGTAGATAACTTCTACACAACCTACTAACAGAGGTGTAGGACCCGGATCCAAACTACAACTAGTTGGACGCATTGTTTGGATGATCTTCACAATGTCAGCGAATTCCGGGCAGTGAAAATCCAACCAGATAGGCCGAGGATTAAGTACAACCGGTTGTCCACCGTAACCCCCCAAAGGAGAGGTCGGACCGATGCCGGACCTGATGCCGGCAACCTTATCTGCAAAGAAGCGAGCTAACTCCTCACATCTAAGTTGAGAAAAGTTTCTAGGCTGAAGACAGACTGGATTGCACAGCCTGTCCACAGCCCGGAAAAGTTGAGCCGGTCGATTCTTTGCAGCAGAAATCTCTCTGGACAGGAATTCTGCCTTCTTACAAGTGATTTCTGATTGGTAGCCATCATAATGGGCTAACAATCTAAGCCTGTCGATATCAAGGCCCGATTTCCGCCAGGCTCTCTCCAGCCTTCGGCCTACTCGACTTAATTCCTTCAAGAAGCCATCAAACCATGGACTCCTTGGACAGATAGTGAGAGGCCGAACACGAACAGGAGCAATTTTGTCCAGTGCATCTCCCACAGCCTTATTATAGGCAAGTACAAGATCATCTGGACTCATGCATTCACCCGACAAACTCGATAGGTCCAGCACCGCCATAAGATCACTGGGGCCAACACCCCTTAAAGGGCAGTATTGGACCATCTCCGTAGAGGCAGACCTATTAGAGGGGGCCCTGAAACTGAACCTTATGGTGTAATGGTCCGACCAACTGACTGGTTCCACCCCCAAGTCAGTGATCTCCATACCCAAGAGGAAGACCAGATCTAGTGAATGACCTCCTATATGGGTAGAGGTGGTAACAACCTGTGTCAGGCCCAGTGTATTCATCAACTGGAGGAGACTTTGACCAAAATGAGAGAGTTCATTGTCGACCCAAGCATTGAAGTCACCCAGAAGTATTAATCTGGGAAACCTCAACATAAGGTCGACAATGAAGTCTGCAATCTCCTGTAGGAATTCGCCACCGTCACCTGGTGGACGGTAGACGAGAGAATCCACAACCTGCACCCTCGCCAGGACATATTCAAAGATCTGGTGTTCCCAATGGAACATCCACAAGGCCCAGTTCAGATTTAAACATAATGGCCACACCTCCTTCGATCCTGCCTTGGGCTGTATTACCAAGAACCCAGCTGGAGTTGCAAGGCCAATATAGGGCCAGCATTTTCATCCAGCCATGTCTCGTAATGCAAGTCAGATCAGCTGACCTAACAAGATCAGCTACAATAGCTGTCTTGTTTTTATAGATCTGGCATTGCACAACACCGCCAAGGCAGGATGAGATGTCGGGAAGACCTCGGTACCTGTCCGATATTTTCGGACTTGGTATGGGGACAAGATAAGAGCAACCTCTATCTTGACCCCATTTTGCCCCAGGACGCCTTCTGGACCCTAAAACCCCAATCTGCCCTCCCCACTCCTGTCCCCCACAAGGCCCAGTTTTCCACCTTCGTCCTCGCCTCTTTAGAATGCCCAATGCCCGACACCTAAAATAGGTGTCGGATGATAATGGTGGGCACTCAAAAGGACGAAGTTCCCTGAGCCTAGTGGGGGAATAATGCCCAACCGTCATTATTAAATAAATCACTAAAATAAACCTAATAATAAACCTAAAAATACCACACTCATAAACGCACTCTCCCCACTCTCTCTCACAGAGGAAGGGAGAGCAAACCAAGTAAGCTAACATAAACCAAAAATCAATTCAAAAATAACCAAACAATAGAATTAAAATAAAATACAATAATTTAAAACACAGTAAAATAACTTATTAAATATTAAACAAATTTGAATTTTAAAACAATTTTATATCTTAAGATAGTGCAGCACCTCTCACATGCAGCAAATGCTAAAAATATTAAATAATCTCCCAACACCACCTCTCACATGGCAGGGAGTCAAATTCAAATTTGTAATAATAAATAACCATCACTCTCACTACCTATAGTCCAATAATTAATAAAAACTAGAACAGTATTCTGGTGTTCCATCAATAAAGTCCAAACAAATCAGAAAAAGTCTTAGCGGAAAGTTCGGAGATTCAACAAAGATTACAAGAACAACAATACAATGCACACACAGATGAAGTATGCGCTGCAATAAGCTGCAACACAGATAAGAGGGTGTCAGATGACAATCACACCTCACTTATGCAGGGAACCGAGCCTGGAACCTGATTACAGCAAAATACCAATTTGCTTCTCAAAAGAAATGGAAAATACCACAAGGGCTGTGTGTGGATTTGGAACAAAAAGCTAAGCAAGCACAGCAGTGGGGATGGGGCAGTCAGCAAAACTTGAGCAACTCACTGTTACTGAGCCCAGTAACAGTTACCCACTACATGCAAAAGCCAAACTGGACTTTGTTGACAAAAAAAAAATCCTGATAAGAACTAATTGGTTATTAAGCAAAAAATCAAACTACACTGCTTCAGCTGAACTGTGAAAGTGTAAGCAGTGGGGGAAGGGAGTCAGCATTCAGCAGCACACACACAGATTCACTCGTACACAGACTCTCCTTTTCCTTGAAACTGAGCCCAGTTTCAAGGATGAAAAACAAAACTGCAATCAGATGCAGTCACAAGGTGATCAGATGTAAAAACTGGATCACACACAAAACATCTTTTAAACAGTTATAAAAGTTACAAGTGGGAAACTAAACAGAGCTAGCTCTCTGAGAAACAACTGTCTCCTCTCATCTACACACTCAGAGTGAGGAGATCACATGGTGTTCCTGGCTCTGAGCTCCAAAAACAGCCTCTGATTGGCCAGCAAAGCTCTAGAGATTTTGAAATCTCACCCACCGAATAGTACGTCCCGAATAGTAGCCGAATAGTGAACTATTCAGATTGTCCATCTGAATATTCGGCAATCCTACTATTCATGGTATTCAGGAAATACTATTTGGACTATGCACAGCCCTAGTATATATACAGTATATCACTGGACAATTTGTTGTAGCAAAGCCTGCTAAACAGATACACTTAGATAAATAAATAAATAAAAAAAACTGTGAAGACACTTTAGGTGCTTTACCAATAGAACACATTTTCTTGAGAATAAATGGGGCTTTGTGTGACCCAATCTGTATAGTTAAGTAGCCTACAGCTCAGACATTAGCCACACATCCTTTCTCTAACCAAGACACTAGCCCCCCTTCCTCCACAGACCCCTCTGACACTAGCCCCTTCACTCCACAGCACCTGACACTAGCATGTTTCCCTTACAGACCCCATGACAGTAGCCCTCTTGAATGTATACCCTGCACAGTCCCCAAAACTTCTACAGCTCTTCCATCACCCCAGACAATAACCCACTCCCTCCACTTCCTGAAACAACCCAGGTACACCAATCCTCGCCCCTTTCACCATAGTCCAACGGAAAACTCCTCCCTCTCTAAGCACCCCACTTTCTAATCTTTGTGGATATCATCTCCTTCTGTCCTTTGACTACCAGAAGCCATGCCTCTTCCTCCTTAGCCATCAAGAGTCACCCATTCCCTTGTTGCACACCTTCTCTGCAAGGTCCTCCTGCACAGCACCTACTCAGACACCAGAGGCATGCATACACCCTTCCTTCTACACTCTCCCTCCATGTGCCATAACACTAGCCCCATCCCTACCTCCAAAGCCCCTTACCACAGTTTATCCACCTTCCAAAGCACCAAACACTAGCACCTCCCATCCCCAGATACTAGCCCCCAGCTCCAACACTAACCCCACCCCCTTTGCTGGGGTCAAAACTGGCAGCATCCCACTAGCAAATGCTGGTAGATTTTGTACATAGCTATTAAGATTTTCCTTCAGGTATCCTTGCAGGCAAGTGCTGGAGAGGGTAACACTTCAGAAATTACATCAACTGGAACAGTGGAAAAGTCTGTGGGGCTTTTCCCCAGTCAGTAGCACTGCTGGCTAGGGGATACAAAACTCAGTTTTGACCCCTGAATTTAATATGACTTACATGCTCATTCCAAGTCACAGTGCACAGAGTTTGGTTCTTTTGTGTTTGGGATAATCTGGTAGAACCTAAAAGGAAAGCACAGAGAAGGTTGTGGAGATGCAAAGGGTCTGAGGTCCCAGAGGAGAGATTATAGTAGTCAGAATTAAACAAGATACTTATCTGAAAGGTAAACAGCAACATATGGCCAGACCTATGGTAGTAAAGGTAAAACTAGGTAAGTTTGAGGTACTTATAGCTGCGTGAGTAGAGATAGGGACTAGGGAGTGGAGAGATACAAAGGACATAGAGCATACAGAAATAGAGTATAGATAGGGCACACAGCATAGGAGCCGGTTGAAAAGATAGTTAAAGAGCATCTCTCTACTGTAATAAAAAAATTTAAAACTCTAGATTTATACCTATTGTGTTCTAACTTTGTTTTCAAATTATTTCCACCATGCTATTGGCCTACTAAATATTTTAGGTAATGCAGCACTTTTTTCACTAAGTCTTTCAAAATGTATCTTCCTCTCCCCTGCTAACCACACCATTGCTGTTTATGATATCACAGTCTGTCATGGTGAACACTAAAAACTCAAGGCACTGTGAGGTTAACAGGGGAGAGGCAAATGTTTTCAATAGAGTCTTTTCAGATGGACTGTCAAGATGTACTGAAAATGTTGGAAAGAAACATTGACAATTAAAAAAAATATATTTTCTAGTAAACTGCCCATACAAAAAAATAAGTTAGCAAATAACTACTGATTACCTTTTCATTAAGTAATGGCTAACTAAAAAGTTAAGCATTAAGCTTGACCATTGGCTGAGGAGTTTTTCTCAACTAATGTTTAACTTTTGTCATCTAGCAATTAGTTGGGAATTTTTTTTGTTTATTTATTCATTCATTAATTGAGAAATGAGACTGAAAAAATACTGTAGCTAGGAATTAATTGACGTTTTCTACTTAAACATAAGCCAGCTTGGGAGTTAGTTGTTTATATGACTTAGAACATTTTTCAGTTGTTTTACTTGAAATGCAAGAAATGTCTCAGTTATTAATTGCTTGAGATTTTAACTTAGAATATCTTGCAGTCACAAGCTACTTGATAATGGACTTACCTGTCCAGGAGTTGTGTCCACTCTAGGGGCAGGATTCACAAAAAGGATTCACCCAGCACATCTGAGATGTGCCAGTGCAACCCCAGCTTGTGCACTGTGCAATTCTGGTGAGGCATTGATGAGCATCACACACTGCCCTTAATGTTATGTAGCACATCTGGAGGGGTTGTGCAGGGCGCATGACCATGCATATGGTGTGCAGACCCATTCACAATCCACATTAGAGGCGCATCCCCAGAGCAAGTCCAGAGATGTGCCTCCTCAAGATAAATCTACAAGTAGATTAAGTGGGTGTTCATCCACTGGCAGGCCTCTGTACTGCAGATAGGAGTTGGCAGCTTTCCCGCCTGGCAGTCCAGTGCTCTCTCTGCCTGCCATCCCAATTGTATGCTGCACACTGCAAGAGTAAATGAAACATATGTGAACCCCTCCTGCCCACCCACCCCGACTGTATGCTGCACACTGCAATAGTAGATTAAACATATATGAACCCCATCCCTGCCCACCACTCTGATTTTATGCTGCACACTGTGGCAGTAAAGGATTAATAGCTGACCTCCACCAGCTTGATCTGATCACACATTTGCCGTGAATCACTTAAGCCAACCTGAGCTCAGTAGACCCCCACCACTCAGGCACCCCACCCCACCCTGCTCCCCATCACCACATGGTCCTAATGTCAGTGGGCATCTCAACTCACCCGGATGCTGCCACAGCTGTCTGTCTGTGAATGACAGCTACTGTATGCCTGGAAGCCCATTGGTGGATCCTGTCAACCAATGGACTTGCAATGTGTACTGTACCCTGTCATTCACAACATTTCACAAGTCTTGAAAGAACGGAACTAAGATGGAACACCAGATGCACAACATTCACTCTGTCTGAACAATGTTGGATATGCCTGATCAATGCTAGAACTGCCTCCACTACCCTCAGCCAACAGAAGGAACACCACCATCTTACCTGTCCTACGTGGTGATGGGACTGCAGTCTTATGCTCTGGTGACTGCCAAGGCACTGAATGGCAGGAGGATCAGGGGATGATTACCAACTATGCACCTCAACTTACTTTCCTGTTACAGAATAGCAGGTGAGGTAGGGGATTATTAGTCTTATACCCTTGATCAATACCTCTGCCCAGGAGCAGCCATATTTTCACCAATCAATGCCCCAGTACTGGAAGACATGCTTCTGGAGGATATTGCATAGCCTTTGTGATTCCAATTGCTGCCCATCTACTGCACAGAGTTTTGGGGGGATAGGTGTTGCTAGTATTCATTGCTGAACTTGAACAATTCTGCCCTCCCAATGTAGACTAACCTGCTGGGCACTTTAATATTATAGTTTAGATTTTGATCTGTTCCATGCCTGCACTGACTGTCATTAGCACTCTTGCACAGCAACACTGCACACCCTGTCTGCCAGATTTCTTTTCACATCCTATGCAATGTCCCAGAAAGTTTGCCTGCATAAATCATTAAATAAATATTAAATTATATTCTGTTATCCACTGAGACGCATGTGTTGTGGACAAGATTCCAACTTGTCAGCCTGGAACAGCACAATTACATATCTGGAGTCATATTTTTTATATTATACTGGTGTAACCCTTCCCTACAAATGGGGGTTCCTAAAATGTCTTCCTAGGCTTGCCTAAGGCCCACTGCTAGGCTGGTGTCCTGTGTCTAAACCATTTTAATGTGCTTGTATGAATGTAGACTTATTATAGACTTGTAGACAGATGTAGAAGTGGGTAGCCATCTGGGAACTAGTGACCATCGAACAGTATGGTTCACAATAAACACAGCAATAGAGTCAAGCCATACAAAGACAAAAGTACTGGACTTTAGAGGGCTGACTTTCTATTAAATGGGTGAGGCCTAAGGAATGCACTATCAAATGGGCAGGAAGGAGGGTAGAAGAACAATGGGGAATAATAAAACTCCCATCACAGAGGTAACAAGCCTTTGTGTGAAGCAAATAAACAAAACAAGATGATGTAAGAAACCACTATGGTTCTCAAAGGAAGTGGCAGTGAAGGTTCAAGAGAAAAGAAAGCATTCAGGAAGTACAAGGAATTGCAGAAGGAGCAGGACAGAGAACTGTATCAATTAAAGCAAAAGGAGGCTGGGAGGCAGTCAGAACAGCAAAGGCCCAAACCGAGGAAAAGATAGCCAACTCAGTTAAGAAGGGGATAAAACCTTTTATAGGTACATCAGGGAGCAAAGGAAGACCAAGAGAGGGATAGTGAGGCTTAATAAAGGGAGGGAGGGTGGGCAGAGGAAGACTGTGAAAGGCAGAGATACTAAACAAATATTTTGCTCAGTATTTACAAATGAAGAGGGGAGGTACATAAAACAAACAGTAGTAACATCCGGATACAGAAGTTGATACCAGCCCATTTACAGAAGAAAGGGTTCTGAAAGAACTCTTAAAACTGAAGGGGGACAAAGCAATGGGGCCTGATGGGATTCATCCCAGAATTCTAAAAGAGCTAAGGGTAGAACTAGTCACACCACTGACTATCCTTTTTAATAAATCATGGGAGGATGGGGTGGTACCTGAGGACTGGAGGAGGGCAGATGTGATTCCCCTTCACAAAAGTGGGAGCAAGGCAGAAGCAGGAAACTACAGACCTGTTAGTTTAACCTCAGTGATAGGGAAAATGATGGAATCACTTCTGAAGGAAAGAATTGTAGAGTATCTAGAGGCCAGAGGGATACAGGACCCTAGGCAGCATGGATTCACAGCGGGAAGGTCATGCCAGACAAATCTGATAGATTTCTTTGACTGGGTGACTAAAGTAGTAGATCAGGAAGGGGCTGTGGACATGGCCTACCTAGACTTTAGCAAGGCATTTGACACAGTCCCACACCAAAGATTAATATGCAAGTTAGCCAGCCTGGGAGTGGGTCCCAAGATGACAGCCTGGGTTAAGAATTGGCTGGAGAATAGGACACAGAGAGTAACAGTAAATGGAGTCCACTCAGAAGAAAGGAGGGTTACTAGTGGGTACCACAGGGTTCAGTATTGACTGGTCCTCTTCAGTGTTCTTATAAGTGACATTGCAGAAGGACTGAAGGAAAGTATGTCTCTTTGCAGATGACACTAAGATCTGCAACAGAGTTGATGCACAGGGTGGGGTGGAAAGGATGAGAAGAGACTTGGCAAGGTTAGAGGAATGGTCAAATGTATGGCAGCTTAGATTCAATGCTAAGAAGTGCAAGGTAATGCACCTGGGAAACAAAAACCCAGGGGAAGAGTACACAATGGGGGGTGAGATACTAACAACAACAAAAATGGAAAGGGACCTGGGGGTAGTCATATCAGATGACCTAAAGGTGGGCAAGCAATGTGAGAGGGCAGCAATTAGGGCTGTGGGTTTACTGGGATGCATAGGGAGAGGCATCACCAGTAGAAAACAGGAAGTTATTATTCCTCTGTACAGACAGCTGGTGAGACCCCATCTGGAGTACTGTGTGCAGTTCTGGAGACCCAATCTCCGCAAAGACATAGACAGGATGGAAGCTGTCCAGAGGAGGGCAACTAAAATGGTGCAGGGTCTGCACCAAAAGACATATGAAGAGAGACTTAAGGAGCTTAATATGTATAGCCTCGAGGAAAGGAGGAGAGGGGGACATGATAGAAACTTTCAAGTACCCTCAAGGAATCAACAAAGTCCAAGAGGTAGCATCTTTCAAAAAGAGGTGTAAGAACAAGAGGGCACAATTTTGAAGATAGAGGTGGCGGCTCAGAGTTAATTTAAGGAAGTATTTTTTCACAGAGAGGGTTGTGGATGCATGGAACAACCTTCTGGAGGAGGCTGTGGAGTCAAATCAGTGGTGGAATCCAAGCATGCATGGGACAGTCATAAGGCAATTCTGGGGTGGGGGTAAGAAGAACTAGGCTGCTGGTTAACTAGGATCTGCAGCTTATCCAGTAGGTAGGGAAATTGGCAGACTGGGTGGGCCAAGCGTCCTTATCTGCCATCAAATTCTATGTTTCTATGTTTCTATGTATGAGAGTGCCCTGTTAGCCTCTGTGCCTGTTTATTTAATAGGTATCTACCTCGTGGGTTATAATTAATTTGGGTGGGGACAGAGTGGTTTCAGGCTCGAGTCCTACCTGGGCAGCATTACAGCTGCTTCATTCTGCCATCTCTAAGTGCACAGAGGAAGCCCTAATAGGATCTGTGATTGTTTGCTGATTATCTGCTTTAGTAATAATAATATTGTCAGTGTCAGTGGCTCAGTAGGTAGCACACTTGCCTCTGTAGCTGGGAGATCAGAGGGCTGCGGGTTCAGTTCCCACATCTGGCACTTGGGTTAATAACCCAATACTGACACTGTAGTGCAGCATGAGAGGGGTACTGCACTTCTGAGGTACCGTCTTTTGGATCAGATGTTAAAACCGATGTCCCATCTGCCTGGATTGGTGGTAGTTCAGGTGGATGTTAGAGATCCCATGGCACTTATCGAAAAGTGTAGGAGAATTTTTTATTGAAGACTGAAAACTAAATATGCAAATCATATGACTTCATATAAAACCATAAGAAAAGAATTCAAAAACAAAAAAAAGTATTACTGCATACATGCAGTACAAACAAAAATAATCCATATGGGCACATAACCCCCATCCCATTCCCACTAAAAGAGTAGGGGAAGTTGCAGTGAAAACAAATTATACTCAATCGTATTGCTTCATACAAAACCATAATGGAGGAGGTCAAAAAACAAAAAATAAGTACCACAACGTACTTGAACTGCAAACATAAATAACCCATGGTTGTACATAACCCCCTTCCCATCCCCACTATAAGGGTAGGGGAATCTTCCATTAAAAACTTAAGAGAAAATATACAAAAGTGTATGGCATCAGACAAAACCATAATAAATGAAATAAAAAACAAAAGTAAGTATTACAGCATACATGAATAACAAGCAGTGAGAATCGGTAGTAGTATATAACCCCCATCTCATCCCCACTAAAAAGAGTAGGGGAGTATTGTATGGTATACAAACATTGCAAGAACAGTAGTACATCATAAAAAATTATAATGAAGAAAAGCAAAGAAAACACAAAAAAGTACTACATCATTAGGAAAAAATCCAGGAACAGAAGCCCCAAAAGTGCCAAAAAACTTCAGGCGATATGGAGGTTTCATCAGAACTATAAACAGCCTGTAAGCCCTGTAAAATCTGAGTGACAATCTGAGTAGGACTACACACTTTCTGTTGTAGTAAAAATGCACATCTGGCCTGCCACAAATAGAAGCGACAAAATGCAAAAATTAAACGTAAAGTACTAGGATGGTAATGAACCAAATTAGAGGGATAAATACCATAAATCAAAATATTATACATGAGAAAAGGAAGGGCCTTTTCCTTCCATTTATGGAGGAGAGGGGACCATACTGGTTGTGAATATGAGCAATCAAAAAAGAAATGCATCATGGTTTCTGGAATGGAAAGACACGTATCCCGGGGACAAGTCCTTTCTTCATGAGCCTTATGCTTCATAGTACCACGAACACATAGTCTGAAATGACAAGAAAGCCAGGTTACATCCCAAACCCTTTGGGGTATCCGTGGATCAGTCAGTTGGTGAAAAACTCCAGAGGAGTCCAGTTGAATGCCAAAGGAATCTCGTAGCTCCGGAAGGTCCAAAAAGGATGTTCCCAAAACAGACCGAAATAAGTGCTTCCTTGAGGAAGAGAGAATCACTGTAGGGATCAGAGACCACTGACGAATTTTTAAAAAGGTGGGAATGATAAAATGGGGAGCTTAAACTTACGAAAATTCCAAGGAATTTCGAAAGGGGGGAAACACCAGGTGGTGCACAAAGGAGCAATATTATGATGAAGAAGAGAAATCCAAAAGACCAGGGGTATATTCAACAGGTAGGGGATAACAGTCTTAAGAAACAAACAGTGAAAAAACACCAAGGGGTTCAACATCCGAACCCCAAGTGGCAATATAAAAATATGTGTAAGAACATTTCACCGGATTTAAAAGGCAGCCCCAGAATCCCTGAAAGAAAACATTATACAAGCGAGCCTCCAAGGAAAAGGGAACCAGAAAAACTGAAGCCACATGAAGAAATAAAGGAAGAACTAAGGTTTTCAACAACAAAACCCGCTTTCTCTTTTCAATAGTATGACCCTTCCAGGATGCAACCAAATGAATGGCCTTGTGCAAAACAACAGTCCAGTTTGAGTGGGCATCATCAGGGGAACCAAAGGTCAATCCTAAAACTTTAACCGGCGAAAACTGTACAGACTTCTGCAACGTAGCAAAGTGAATGTGGAGGTGGTGGAATTGGGAGGTACAATGCTGAACTCTTATTATAATTAAAGGAGAAGACTCCTGTATATGTATGATTTGGATATATCTGATGTATTTATTATACATTACATCAAGTACTGTACATATGTCAATAAGAGATCAGCCATTTCTTCTGTTGCAACACATATCTAGAGTTTGAGGCTCTGATACAAAGTAGTAAAATGTCAAGCAAGCTCCATTTACATGCAAACTGAGGTACTTGTAATCAGCCTCCCATTCCTTGATGTCACTGCAGCAACGGTGCAGAACAAAACATAAAGGGTGTCAATGCTGTCTACAGCCTGATTTTAGTTTAAGTTTGCAATGGCTTAAGGCAGTTCTGTCATGCAATTCTGAGGAGTAGTACCATAGCCCTTAACACTGTATGTGTGAGCAAATAATACATCTGTAGTATTTTATTCACAGGAAACAAAGCTGTTTCTTTGCACTGCTCATTTCTCTCTGTGAGACAGTTGTAACATGTGGAAAGTAAGACTGAATCAGTCAATCAGCAATCAATCAATCGAACAGTCAATCAGTCACTCTGTATTGAACCAGGTGAGCACCCTAAGACGATTTGTTACAAGATGAGCCTGGGCAGTTTACTAAAGGATCACACAAGACTGACTTATACCAGTGGTGCAAGTGTAGACAAGAAGTACAGGAACTCAGGCATTGGCAAATATGAAATGCAGAATGAAGATCCTCAATCTGAAGGATAGCTGTGTTGTGATCAGAGGTCATCTGTTTAGACACTAGTAGATTCAGTTAGAGATACTGAACTATTTCTAGGAAAACAGCATTGTTGTACAAGTCAATATTGTTGTTATGGAAACCCTGATTTCAGGTCACAGGCCCAGAAACTGTCATTATGTTGCTCGTTTAAGAATTTCAGTTCAGTGTCAGTGGGAATAAGCACAGAACTCTGTTCCTGCTGCAAAAGGTACAGAACTGAGTTCCTGTGCATTCCCTGTTCACTTTCATCACTGACTTATACAATCCCTTTTCAGCATCCTGAAAGTGGAGAGCTAGATCGTTTGCTTTATAAAGTGATTGTTTTTACATTTCAAATGCTCATAAATCTGAGTTTCTGACTGGAAATACCAAGACACAGAATGCATATGACATGGGAGGAATGAGCTAAGCAAATACAGAGCACTACCAACAGAAACTGATTAAGGTGTTCTTTACCTACAACTGCTGCAGTGTAGCATCTGATTTATGAGACCATCCCTACTTCAAATGCTGCATTACTAGAAAGTGTGGAGGTCTGCTACAGCTTATCCTTAGTACTTTGAAAGTGAAGTGCTGTAGCTCTCACATCACAGCTAATGATTTATAATGAGAATTTGGGCACTTTTAAACCATGGACCTGTGGGCCACTCAGTTTCTCAAGGAGGTTAGGGGAACTTCTGAAGGGTTAGAGGGTAAGGCACCTAGTAGGATTTGAACCAGATTCCCCCAGTGCTTGTTCGTTCAGCCTCCTGGTAACCTATTCCTTGCCATAGCTGAATTCTTATTGCCTTATAGCAGCCATCCAATCACTGAGACGCCTAGTTAAGCAAAGGAAAGGGGCCTGTTTGAAAAGATTGTTTCTACTGCTGATGTCAATCAAACAGAGAATGTTAACACACACCATAATACAACAGCTGCATAATACCACTTAAAACTCTTGTTGTACCCAGAGTCATTTATTGGGTAAACTGTTTTGCTAACAGAAACAGTAACACAACACATACAGGCACTTCCTTATATGAATACTATATATACCTCAAATCAAAAGCTGCATCACACTCACATGGTCCTAGTCCCTATTAGACCAGCACTTCAGGATGTGAACAACATTTCTAAAGGGTTCCTCCATTACTCATAGGAACCAAACATTGTGGGTTTGGTCTACTGGTGGAACTGCATTTAGTGCAGTACCATTATTCTGTTGCTCTGATGACATCATCTCCAGCAACACTGATGGTAAAATGAGGACAAAACACTTTGATAACTTTGGGAGGCTGTATATTTTTATTTATAATCTAGATTTGGACAGCAATAGGACTGCTGGCAACTGGAGGAGGCACACAACAGTTACACATAAGGAGTTGGGAAAATATTGGTGTGGAACTATGGGAGACTTCCCCTTTAAGCTTAGAAACAGACACACATTCGAAATCCATTAAAAGGAGGACTAAGTCTGCCTCTTGTAGGTGCGGGGTGGTGAGAATGCAGAGATCGTCTGCATAAGCCAATACTGTAGGGACAGAGCACCTGTAAGGAAAGGACAAAGGAGGGATCGATGGGTGACATAAGAGTCTATGAAGTAATGGATCTATATGAAAAACATAAAGAAGAGGACTGAGAGGGCAGCACTGCTGAACCCCGGTACGACTCAAAAAGGGGGGGCAAGTGGCACCATTCATGTAAGGATGGATCCAGGCAGTGGAATAGAGCAATCTAATCCATTGAATAAAGCACTGTGGAATACCGTAATGAGACAAGACTTGAAAGAGGTTGTCATGATTCACTCTATCAAACGCTTTCTCCTGATCCAGTGAAAAAGAAGCGAAGGAGAAGAAAAAGAGCTAAAGGCAGAGACATCTCTAAGCAGGGAAATATTGGAAACAATAGTGCGTTGAGGAATAGCACAGGTCTGTACTTCTGAAATAACGTGGGATGCCACAGGAAGAAGACGGTGAAGCAGGATGGATGTAAAAATCTTATAGTCCATGTTCAAGAGACTCAAAGGCCTCCAATTCTGTATGTCTGACCTATCTCCTTTCCTAAACAACAGAAACACGATTGTGTCTGAAAAATTCCGAGAAACAGAATGATTAGCAATGATAGTATTAAAGAGCAAGGTAAGAATGGGTGAAAAAATATCCAAAAAAGCTTGATGAAGTTCGGCAGTAAGGCCATCCTGCCCTGGAGAAGTACATCGCTTTTGTTTCTTAATAGCCACCTGCACCTCTAACAAGGAAATTGGGGCACAACTTGGTGCAACGATCAGGAGGAGGAGGAGAAGGGGTCAGGAAATCAAAAGGAACAGCAGTGATGTAGCCACTGAAGGAGTCCCAAAACACTGGCTAAATGGGAAGAGACCTTTAGCTGGAGAGAGGTTTTAGTATCATAAACCTTAGAAGATCAGGGTCAATAAGATGTTCAATGTGCATGGCTGCCACCTTGTCAGAACAGTGCTTGTATATATCAAAAGAGTCTTTGAAAGTGTTGCCACAAGTAGCCCTCAAGACGTAACGAAAGGGTCCTGTTATATTGATACTCTTCCATCTGGGTCTCTCAAGCGAAGCAATAAGAGGGAGCAGTCTTGCCAGCCCAGCAGCCCTAGAGATTACATCCTGTAAATGTTGCTGTAATAACAAATACTGACGATAAGAGGAGATAGATTTAATCCTGGCATACCTAAGAAAAAAGCATTTAAGATCCAATTTGGTATCGTCTCACCAATGTAAAGGGGAGGTGTAAGCATCCAGAACCGAAATTCGGGCTAACAGAAATTCCCGACAGTCTCGAATAATGCTGCCATCAGACAATAGGGAGCTATTCAACTTCCAGCATGAAGAAACAAGAAGAGAATGAGAAGCTGTAGAAGGAAAACAAAGCAATGAGATGGTCATGTGAACCGAGAGGTCTCAAGGAATGACCTTCGTTAAAAAATTCATAACATTCTGGGAGAAAATAAAATCAATACAGGTGGCCAGAAGGCCCCCATGATATGTCATTGTCTTTGGGATGCAAACTCTCTAATAACCGGGCCCTAAGAGAGGCATGCATTGTAGAACGTAATGCAGTAGAGTCCCGAAAAGTTTTCTTGTATGGAGCCTCTGTCAGCCAGAGTGAGACCACAACTGAAGTCTCCTCCCATATAAAGATGTCTTAGAGGTGTGCAAATAAGGCTGCAACAGCCAAAATAAGTCAGAACGAGCAGCAACACTCCTGAGTGCATAAACATTCGAGAATCCTGAGCTGGAGACGACGGAAAGTGCAATCAAGCAACAAGGCATGGCCAGGGACAATATCAACCAGTCTACGTGAAGGTACAGTAGAACCAGAGAAACAAAATAATATCCTTAACACATGCATTTCACCAGAAGACCAATAGGAAGGCCTCTAGTCTCAGCCAGCAGAAGCTTCCAATAAGCCTATCGAGCTTCTTCCTCAGCCTAGTATCCTGAATTAAGTAAAAATCATGTGGAGATGCAAAGAGATATGAGAGGCAAGATCGCTTTCTGTGGATTTCATGCTGCAACATTAAGTGTGAAGCAGCGAAGACCCAAACCCACAGGCATAAGAAGAAAGAAAAAGACCAAAACCGAAAAACATGAAGAATTAGGCAAGAGGCATCAAGTGACCACTGATTGCCACCTGGTGTCAGGTGTAGGGGAGGGATCTTGTTGGGAATCAGAGGAGTAGTCTAAATGGAGGGAAGAGGTCTGTGAAGATTCAGAGTCATTTTCCTCATCCATTATATCACTCCACTGCTTCCGTTTGGACAGGGCTTGATAGCGATTCCTGGTCAAAATGGATTGTCCGGGGAAAGGGCTGGGAGCCTCACGCTTACTTTTGGACTTACCCTTTTTTCCCTGGGAAACCTCTGTGAAGGGGTCCAAAGCAGGAGGGGGAGGGGGTGGCATGGGGTCAGAGGGGGCAACGACCCCAGGCACCGGGTCTGTGCCAGGACGGGTCGGGTCTTGTAATACAGGATCTGCCACTGGAAGAGCAGGAAAAGCAGAGGGAAGATCCTCACTGGGAGGAGGGGGCACTATGACCTGGCCGTCCCCTTCATGCTGGCGAAGAACCTGAGTCTGAGAGTCTGTGATAAGGGCTAACTGATTCTGAGGGGAATGGTCCAACCGATTATGATCAGCCCATGGACATTGATGCAGGTATGGCCAGTCTCATCACAGAGATTACAGCTACGGTGGGTTAGGGCAACTGAGACTCACATGCACCATAGGCCAAGCAAAATAGTGCACCTAGCTCATTGCAGGTATGGCTCAAATGCATCCGAGAACCACATTTATGGCAGTGCAGGGTTGACCAGGATAAAATATAAACCTCTATCCCTACCTATATAAAAACTACCTGGCAAATGAGCTATACAATTCTGTCATCCTGCTCAATTGCACCTAGTCTTCCAACCCCTGTCCAGACAAGGTCCTCGTCCAAAATAGGACAAGGAGCCTCGAAAATGTCGCAGTGCTGCCTAAGGCCAGTATTGAGCGTCTGCTATGCTCACTCCTTCATTATGAAAAGAAGAGTAATCAATTTTACCATAGGTTTAGTAAGAGGAATGAGCAGAAAGGGGGTCCATAAAGGCTGTGACTTCACCACATCATATTTGATCCAAAATTTTTCTAGAGTAGAAACAGTCTTAAAACTTAAATCATTAACTGATTCCCCTTTAACATGTATGAAAGCTAACAATTCACTTGCTGAAATACCCATAGAGTCACGCAACAGGGAATGCAAAACAGTTTTCCTATCAGGTGCAGTAGAGAGGTCACCAAAATATTTCAGACGAACTGCATTCCTACGTCGGGCTGGTTCGACCAAGTTCTGAAACAGGTCACTGAGGCGAAAGGGATGGTCAGTCAAAGCCTCACCTGTACTTAGAGTAGGCAAAGGAAGATTATCCAAGTGGGTAATAGAATCAGCTGTCAAAGAAGAGAGTACTGCTAGTGGAGGATGTGGTACCGAAGCAGAATCTTTAGCTTGCATAGGGCCCAAAGTTTCAGGAGTTGTTGGCCAACAGCAGAAATTCATGTCAAAGTGGAAGGGCATAGGAACAACAAAGCCACTGAGGATGAATGAGGGAAGGAAGTGGATTCAGCAGGCTGTTCAGTGACTGTGTTTTCCTGCATAATGTCCTGTGCACTTACCACTCTGGGAGAAGACCAGGGTGCACCAGCTGCTGAGTCCCCAACCCCGCAGCACACAGAGTTGAAGCAGGGGACCATGCAGAGTTCAAAAATGGCACCCGTGAGCAGTCATGGTAGTGAGAGCCCGCCTGCAGTAGCTGAAGTGGTACTGGTAGGAGCTGTAGGTAAATCCGTTGTTGATGTGCGACAGCCCAGAGTGTAATTCAGCCTGATGAGAGGTAGTAGGCTGGGCGCAGTGCGCCATCCTCCCTGCACGAAGCGCCGTAAGAGGGAATGTTTGTTCATATAACAGTCTCAAAATGAGATGGAGACATAGGTGTTAGTACTGGTCCCAAGAACTGTAGGAGAATGCTGGTCCAAAATCTGGGTAAGAGTTTCAAAATCAAGAGGAGAATCAGGAAGTGTAAGAACAACTAGTTGTGGCGCAGAGTTCGATTGATTATTACTGCAAGCACTAGGCAAACCAACAGGCATAGTAGGCTGGAGATCTGGAGCAGAAACTACAAAACAGAGAGCTGCATCACCTCCACCTTCTCCAGGGCCCGGGACATCAGCCATCTTAGTCCTGCAGGAAAAAGAGTCCCCTCCTGCTCACAGGAAACAAGAGTAAGGGAATTTCCCCGGAGTCCTGCCCAAATTTCCATCAATCAGTAAAAATACCACCAACAGCTTAATCTGGCTCAAGGTCAGTTGGCATTCACCTGTATCCCCCTCCCCAGGTCGTGCATGAAAATAGGCAGGATTTGTCTAGTGCACTTACCTGGTCAACAAAAAACTAAAACCAAAAATTGTAGTCTGTCTAACTTGCTTTCCTTTGCAGCATGGACTTTCTGCTAAGAGACACCATTTTGGTACTGGACTGCCAGTCTGGATCAATTGGTACCATGGGGCCTTTAAAATGGAGACTGTCCCTCGAGGTCTCATGGGAGTGAATTTCTGTAGGAATTGTGTAAGTTTTACTGTCTGGTGCCTAAACTGACCTGGAGGGGGAGCCTCTTCTGTGACAGACTGGTGGCTCAACCAACCAAACCTTTTGGATCACTGGAAAATCCCAGAGCAGCCTGCAGCAGTGTGTCAGTGTAGAGCTGGAGTTGAAATAGTGAACTGCTCAAGTAATTCAAGCAGCTGCTCCTGCATGGTAGCACGGGGATTCAGCAGGAAAGCTGTGTCTAGCCTGCCTGCTACCATCTTTCAGTGTGAAGAAGCCTGCAATCTGATATAGGACTTTATCCAAATTGCTGTTATTGAGACCAGAATTGAATTGTGAGAGAGTGAATTTCACCTGGTGTGGACCGAAGACTTGCTCCTGGAGCGATCGTCCTGTCAGGAATTGGAGAGAACGTCAGAGCATTTGGTTGCACAGAGACACTGTTTTATTGCAACTGGACTGTCATCCGAACTGTGGTATCTGGCTGTTTGATTATAATTGCTAAGGAACGCTGTAGGTGTGGGCTTCCACGATTTGGTTCCCCACACCCCTGAATGTGTCACACTAGCTGGACGTTGCATCCAATACCTAAAATGGACTGCAATCCAAATTGTTCACCTGGTCTGGGACTCACCATCTTGGCCTAGACTGCTGCTCATGCTGCAGAGATTCATCCAATGAAAGATCCCCTCGGGGATTTGACTCCCTGCTCAGCACCATCAAACAGGATCGACCATCATGGTGCATCATGTGGGCCCTGCTTCCCCTGGCAAACAACATACCATCCTGAGGTTTTCATCTTGTCAATCCTGCCTCCTGGTCTGGGTAGCATGATTAACCATCAGGGTAGTTCCCTGCAACAAAGCTCAAATCATTGTGGGTCATGGGTAATGGGTGCTGAAAATCTGCACTGAAGAGGGGAAGGGAGGGGTCGGAGATCAGCAGGAGTGGAGGGGAGAGCGATAGGGAAAGCCCAATAGGCAGAAGTCAGGTTGGTAATGTAATTAGGGGGGATGAAAGGAACAGGGCAGAGACAGGCAGTGAGGTGGAAACAGGGGTGGGCAGTTGCAGGAGACACAGAGGGTGCAGCTGGAGTGTGTAAGGGGCAGGGCAGTATGAACTCTGGAGTAGAGAAAAGGGTAAAAGAGAGGAAAGGGGACAAGGGACAGGAACGGGGTACTCGTGCTGAGGGATTCTATATTGAAAGGGGTCAGATGGGGAGGAAGAGGGGAAGACAGAGCTGTATTTGGGTTGAAGCTATTCCTGGGTTGACCGTGGGAAGGGCAGGGCAGGCACTGCTCAAGTATGCATCAAAGGGGAGGAAGAGACCTCACCTGAGTGTTGCATGTGGTTACAAATGACTTGAAGCGGGGAGCCTGTAAAAGTGGTGAAGAGGAGGTTGGAGGAGTTGGGCAGTGTGAGGGTTGGGGAGTTGTGGCATTTTCGGTGGTACTCGGTACTATGTGTGACACCAGGAATTATTGTTTATTGGACAAACTGGGTAGGATCTGGAATATTGTGACTTGTATGCAGGGGACAGGCTACACTTGAGTGGGAGGGAGGGAGACTAAAGGGTGGAATGAGGGGGTATATACCAACTAAGGTGGATTTAAACTGGGGAGGTGGTAAGAGGACTAAAGATAGTAAAAAGGTCCAGATAGGGGAACCCAAATGAGCTCACCCCCGCTAGATACGGGTAAAGGCAGAGGTGAAGTGACTCAGGGAAAGGGCATGCAGGGTAGCCAGTGTGAAGTGCAGAAGGCATCACCACCCTGTAATAACAAGGCAAATAAAGGGTATGGAATACCAAGGGGAGGGGAGCAGACTAAGGAGAAGAGGGGAGAGAGGAACGAGGGGCATGTATGGAAGGTGGTCTCCCTAAATGCAAGAAGCCAGGGAAACAAAACTGCGGAACTTCAGGCACTCCTCTCAGAGGGGAATGTGGACATTGCTGCAGTAACAGAGACTTGGGCCACCGAGTACCATGACTTGAATCTAGCAATCCTGGGGTACAATATATACAGGAAGGACCAGGGAGTTGGAAGGGGGGGTAGCACTCTATGTGAGAGAAGGGATCAAATGCACGAGGGACGATTGGGAGGAGGGGAGGATGGAGGCACTTTGGGTGCAGCTTCTGGACTCCAAGGGTAGAAAACTGAAGATGGGGGTGGTGTACAGACCACCAGCCCAGTCGGAGGAACTGGATGGGGAGTCAGCAGAACAGATAAGGAGGCTGAGTAGGAAGCGGAGTGTGGTGATAGTGGGGGATTTCAACCTACCAGGAGTTGATTGGAGCACTCCTGCCACCAACAGCGCCTGGGAGCAGGTGCTCCTGGATGTGATCCAGGATGGCCTCCTGACACAAATGCTAAGTGGGCCTACAAGACTGGGTAACACACTGGACCTGGTACTGGCAAATGGTGAGGCAGTGGGGGAGGTAAGGGTTGAGGACCCACTAGCTGGTAGTGACCACCAAACAGTGTGGCTCATAATCATGATGGTCAGGGAGACTGGAGGCATGGGCATGAAGGTGGTGGACTTTAGGAGGGTGGACTTTGGGAGGATGGGAGAAATAATTCAAGGGAGACTCCAGGATATAAAGCCGGGGATGAATGCAGAGCAAAAGTGGGAAGTTATTGTGCTGGGCTACTGAGAGTTACAGTAGCCTGCACCAGAGCTAGAGGTAAGAAGGGCAGAGCCAAGCCATGCTGGCTGAACGGGGGAAATGCTGCAGGGGTGAGAGGGCTGCATATCAGGAATACAGGAGAACAAGGAAAGAAGAGGATAAGGAGGTTTGGGGGTGGTCCAAGGAGGTGGCCAGGCAGGTGAAAAAAGTCAGGGCCTCCAGGGAATTAAGGTTAGCACAGGGCCTAAAGGAAAGGGATAAGGACCTTTTTAGATATGTCAGGGAAAAGAGGAAGTGCAAAGAACATATAGTGAGGATAAAGTGGGGAGAGGAATGGGTGGAAAAGGGAGAGGATCAAGCAGAAATACTGAATGAGTACTTCTGCTCTGTTTCCACTAAGGAGAGGGATGGACCAGTACCATTATGGACTGGGGCAGTGGGAGAAGGGGGGGAGGAAGTGACAGACAAAATGATCATACAGAATAGAGTGCTAGAGGGGCTGAGGGTGTTAAGGGTGGACAAGGCACCAGGTCCTAATGGTATCCACCCCAGGGTGCTGAGAGAGATGGCGGAGGTGTTGGCCAAGTCGCTGGAAGATCTGTTCAACACCTCCCTGGAAAAGGGATGTGTGCCTCCAGACTGGACGGTGGCCCATGTGGTGCCCATACACAAGAATGGGCCTAGGGAATAGCCAGGAAATTATCGGCTGGTCAGTCTCACTTCCATAGTGGGAAGCTTATGAAGACTATACTGAAAGAGGCTGGTGGCATTCCTCAAGGGTAATGGCCTCAGGATGGTGTTTAACACAGGTTTATCTCGGGAAGGTCTTGCTCAAACAAACCTAATAGAGAGTTACAACTGCAGGTAACTATAGGAGCTAGATGAGGTCATGTGTAAATGTCTGTCTTGGACTTCAGCAAGGCTTTTGATACAGTGCCTCATGGGAGGCTGAGGGAAGCTTGACTGCTGTGGGGTGGGAAAGCTGACAAACTTGATAGAGAACTGGTTAGAGGGGAAGGGAGGGTGAAGAGGGTGGTTGTGGGGGGAGCTCTCGACACCCAGAACAGTGACAAGCAGGGTGCTGCAGGGTTCAGCGCTGGGCCCAGTGATATTTGGGCTCTTTATCTCCGATATAGCCACATGGAGTTGGGAGCAGCATTAGTCTGTTCACAGATGATACCAAAATGGGGGCAGTGGTGGATGAAGAGGATGGATGGAAACAATTGCACAGGGACCTCATCAAACTAGAGACATGGTCAGAGAAGTGGCAGCTAGGATTCGGCGTGAAGAAGTGTAAGGTGATGCACTACTGGTTGGAGGGGTGAGACTAGGGATCACTGAGGATAAGAAGGACCTTGGAGTGTTGGTAACAGTGAGCATAAACAACTCTGTCCAATGCAGGAAAGCAGCAGCTAAGGCAAACAGGATGCTGGGTTGTATTGCAAGGGGTTTTCTCATCCAGGCATAGGGATGTGTTCCTGTCTCTCTACAGTTCCTTGGTCAGACCGCATTTGGAGTACTGTGTGCAATACTGGAGGCCATACCTGAAAAGAGATATAAAATTACTGGAGAGGGTACAAAGGAGGGCAACAAAAATGTTAAAGGGGTTGGAAGGAAAGGACTATGAAGTCAGGCTGCAGGAGCTGAATATGAACACATTGGAGGAGAGGAGGGAGGGGGGATATGATTGAAACATTCAAAAACTTGAGGGGGTAAATAAACCTAGCACTGAGGGGGTGTTTAAACTGAGGAAAGGTAGGGAGACGAGGAGGCATGGACTAAGGTTGGAGGGGGGATGATTTAAGGGGGAGATGAAGAGGCACTACTTCACTGAGAGGGTGGTGTCTAACTGGAATGCGCTACCAGTGGGAGTAGTAACACGTATGACAATCAGAAGCTTTATGAAGGAGTGGGACAAAGCAAGAGGAAGGGTCTGGAAGGTAAGGGCTATGACAGGCATGGAAGGGACAGTGGGGGAGGAGGCTGGGGGCAGCTGCAATCTAGTGTGCTAGCTGCACACTCAGGCAGACTTTGATAGACCAGTTGGTCTGTTCTGCTGGCAAATTCATATGTTTGTATGAATTGTGTGACATCTGATTTGTTTTGGTTGATCATTATGAACTGAGCCATCTGGCTCCGGAATACAAATTGTGTGTTAAAGTACATGTAGCTTGTTTTTTTTCTAAGGGCCTCAACAACAGCTGCAATGCTGGCTTATCCTGGGCAATGCTTCGGCTAGCCTGAGTAACAACTAGGTACCCAGGATGTGTATGACTGTGCTAGAGGGCTCTTAGTGTATGCATGTTTAACCTGACTAAATCAGATAGGAAATCAAATGCCAGATTGCTGCCCCACCCTTGTTCACATCCCCAAATAAACCAGATTCTGTTCTTTCTGCATTTAACTTGGCTAGTGTGTACCTTTGTGGAGGGGATACTATATTGCCATTGCACTGTTCTATTGCAGGTCCTGTTTTACAGGGGTCTCCAGGTCCAGTGCAGCTGAACCAGCCCTGGTGGTAAGTGTGCCAAGAGTGGGTTCAGCATTGTATTCTGACATTAGCTGTGATTGTTTATCTACTGACTAGTGCAAGTCATTTGGGAGGGGGCTATCAGTGTCCCAGAGGACTATACTCAGAGCAGCTACGCTACCCTTAAACCAACCCTTCCAGTGGAGGCACTTGTTCACTGAGCTCAGGGCTCTCAACCTGCACCTAGTCATGCAGGCAGGGGAGTATCCCTTGGGATAGCACCACCTAGGGGTTACATTTGTTTTTCACAGAACTTGAATAAAAGAAAGACTAGTCAGGAAGCTTTGCAGTGTTGGACTTCTGAGAACTCCAAGACTGGTCAGGAAGCATTGCAGCATTGTACTGCCAGTTCAGTAGCCTGTGAAACACATAACTCAAAAAAATGTGGTAATGATTGGTGAAAATAGGAGGATGTACAGGACATAGCGCGCTGGTTTAACGCAAAAAATCAACCTCAAGGAGTTACACAAGGAGTGACCAGAATGAGTGGAAATAAAACAATCAGAAGTGACACCAAGCTTTATGTAGGTGTGTAAAAGCTGGAAGGGAGCAGTGTGGCAGACTGCAATAGTTGATGTATGGCTGCACATCAAATTATGGTGAGTCCCATGCTGTTCCCTCATGTAATGGGGAATTTAATGCAGGGCCATTGACCGCTGGTGTCCGTATGAACCCCTCCCCTTTTCCTTGGACCTCTTTTTTTTTTTTTTTGCTTAACCACCGACTGTAATCCCCCTCCCCTTTGCCGTAACCTCCCAGGGCCATCCCCTATCCCATGCAGGGGACTCTGTGCACTGCCCACTACACGTGGATGTTAATGTGTTCACTTCTGGCTCTGACAGTTACAAGAAATTGGCTCAACATTCATCAGTGTTCGTCAAACACACAGGACACTGCTGTGTTGCAGGGCAGTAATTACATTTACTGAATTCAATATACACAGAAGGGTGTATAAGCTCCAAAACACACCACAGAGCTTCTGAGGTCGTAACAGTCCTCAAACCCCCAACATTTATATAAACAATTTCCTCCAGAAAATCTCCTGAAAATTTGCTAAAATATTCTAGCAAAGCTTCAGACCTCCCTTGGAAGGTATGCAGTATTACAATGGGTTAGAATTAGTACTTCAGTAATGCTGGAAAAAACAAATTGCTAATAAATTCAAAGGTGACTACTGGACGCTGGTTAAACAGACAGCAATGCTCACATGCCTTTCCAGTTTAACCAATAAAAATGAAATGAAATGAAAATAAAAATGAAAAATGAAATTCCAAGGTGATCAGTTCATTCACTCTGTGCCGATGTATGGAAACAGATTATTAAATCTGTGAGTCTGTGATATGTTTTTTGGAGGAAATATACAGATATGTGACACAATCAATACTTAAAGTAGCAATTCCTTGGGATTGAGGTACAATGGATTCCATGCACTGAAATTCTAAATAAAAACTAAATAAGAAAGTGCATGCTCGTGATACAGAAGGAGATGAAAACTGAACACAACACAGATAATTTATTTACAGTATTTATTTATTCATTTAAACATTCTCTGTGTTAAGCATATGCTGTCATTAACAACTGTTCAGACAAGAGCAGCACTCTGACACATTGCACAACACACTGGAATGAATGTGTGTCACTTATTTCTGTCCCCATTTACTGATAGGTGGAACCAAATGTTAGCAGTAGTCGTGCGATGTGGGAAATTATTCAGTGTGATACCTTAGAGGACTGCTGTTGGTTGTGATGACACTATGGAAAGGACCGCTTCATGCTCAAATGGATGGCAGACTGCATATTTATTTATTTTATTAATAAAATCTTTACCAATCAACTGCTTTTTTTTAAAAAATGCAGTATATAACAAGTGAGACCTCCAGGAAAAATCACAGCTGATCAGGTGAGGAAAACAAACTTCTAGAGTGTACAAGAGACTTTTCCTTTACAAAAGTATGCCAGCCCCACTGCAACTCTGCTTTGCTATACCTGTCTGCAACACTGCCAACACACATTAAAGGTAGATCATTCTCATTTACTGCAGTATTCCTTTTACAACCTGTGCCAGTTTGAACTTTAAAAAAATGGGAAGCACACTATTTGTCTGCTGGTTGTGTTGTGGTATTGAGAGGGGGGTAGACCAGGGTAAGACTGGTGCTACTGCATACAAAGTGGAAACAAATCTTGCAGGCGTAATTTTTTTGAAAGTCACATCTGCAGTATGGCCCAGGATATAAAGCTGCAAACAGACACTTAAAAAGGAAAGCCTACAGCAGTTTTCTTTGCCAGAGCTGTCTATATAAAATATATTATATTGTGTTGTGATGTGAAGTTGGGGGGAGAAATTCATCTGGCCAGTTTGTTTATATTTGTGTTGGGTGTCTGCTTACTGGGGCTCTAATTCTGTGATTGCTGCCAACCATAGTGCAACACATTTTTTATCTTGAGTCTTCCAGCATTTTCTGCCTGCGTATTGGGCAGGTTCTAATGGGCAAGGAACTTTGGGAGAGATTACTGCCTGCCTACTACATCCAATTGCACAGGCAAGTGTTCCAGAATGTAAGACAAAAAGTTCTATGAGGTGTTAGAGGTACCACCAGTGTGATGCTCTTGGTGGTGGTGGTGGTTGGGGGGGTAACGTACAGCAAGGTTATTCACTATGGTCGGTGGCACAGCTGATTTGGACATGGATATATGTGACTGATTTTGGGTGGGGTCTGCTAGATTATTATGCTGGTGGTGGGGGGTTGGTCTATGCTTGGAGGGGAGCTGGCTGAATGGTGTAGATATTGTGAAGAGTGCCAATAAGGAGCGCTGTGCAAATGGAAGGGTGTGGACTCTGGATATGTGGTCAGTAAGATGGTCCCAGTGATGTTGTGGTGTGCAGTCCATATTTGAAGGGGAGGCTAGCCAGATGTGAGGTTGAATGTTGTCCGTGGAAGTGACCATGTGTAGTGACCTGGGCAAGCACATGTATGGGAAAAGGGGAGTGTAATGTGTGTGAGAAGGGGGCTGGCTAAGTTGTTGGGGTGGCTGGCTGTGCTGGTGAAAGGGGAGGCATTGTTGGGAGGGAGACTGTGGGGTTAAGGGAAGTTGGATGTTAGTTTTATTTGGAGGAGAGGGAGGCTGACCGTGCTGGTAGGATGTTGAACTACTCATGTTGGTATGATGGAAGAGTCTGAAGTTTTTTGCTTGGGTGTAGTGACTAGAATGCCCATGTTGGTGGAAGCGGTGGGGAAGCTAGCTCTTCTCATTTTTTCTGGTGGTAGACTGATAGTGTTCAAAAATACATGGATCTGCACACATGGTGAGGTCTGACAAGAATATGCACTGTCGCATGAGGTGGGCTGGCATGAAAATGGGGAAAAATAGCAGCTGCCAGCATGAAGCCACAGTCAGAGCAGGCCTTGCACCATGGAGAAATGCCATACTGCCACCAGCCACCTAGCTACATCACCCACCATCCTTTGGCATTAATTTGGACCTTTGGTGCAGTCACTCCCTCTGTGGGGGGAAGGCAGAGGGGGAAGGGTCACTCCTCTCATTAGCCATGGCAACCCATCCCAAGATGCTTAGTTTAGCAGTCCAGAGCCCTGTCAATGGTGCAAGAAGGGTAACAGCTGGTGTCTTCATCCTGCCCTGTCAGTCGATTGCTGGAGTACAATGGCCCCCCCAACCCCAAGAGAAAATCAGTTCTAGGGTCACTGACTCTCCTTTATGATGGCCCATAAGTGACAGAGTCCATTCTAAAACCTAGGTCGATGGTGAGGTACCAGTCTGTATCCTCCCCCCCCAACACACAACCCACTTTTTTTTAACCATTATAAGTCCTTCTCGACTGATCAGTATTTTTATTCTTCGTATTGACCCACTTTTCCTTATATGTCCACAGGTTTGACAGGATGCTGACTGGGTGAAGGAGGGCACTGACCATATGTATCAGATAAGTTTTGTTTTTCGTTTATCCTACATTGTTTGTCATTGTTAGTTCATAAAGAGCTGCTGATCCTTTGTGACCCCATTGCTGTTTTTGTTTTATAGGTACAACTGTATAATGTCCTGAGACCCCATTATCCTAGGCTCCACAGGAACCCGGTAAGAGATCTCTTATCTGTGCTAGGATAATAATCTGTAATGGTGCTAACTGTAGGCTTTCACTTGCTAGGTGGCTGGTGATGTAGGGTTTGACATATCTAAACTGTTCGTTTACTACTCCATCATCGTGAAAGGAGGAAAATTTATTGGATTTCATGGGTGGCTGGAGAGCACTCGGGCTTTGCCCTCATGCCTCACAGTGCACCTAGGGCATACATTAATGCCCCAATTCTCCATTGTGAGCAAGATCATGAAGACCATACTAAAGGAAGGGTTGGGGGAATATCTAGAGGAACATGATCTCCAGGATGAGAGGCAGCATGGGTTCATGGGGGGAGATCGTGTCAAACAAATCTGATTGACTTCTTTGACTGTGTCACTTAGACAGTAGACAGGGGCCAAGCTGTAGACATCCTCTATTTTGATTTCAGCAAGGTCTTTGACTCTGTGCCCCACAAAAGGTTGATCAGGAAGTTGGTGGATCTTGCAGTTGGGAAAAAGATGGCTAGATGGGTGGAAAACTGGCTGAGGGACAGAACCCAGAGGGTGGTTGAGGGGGGAGAGAGTTATATGGCACTGGAGAGGTAACCAGTGGGGTCCCACAGGGCTCGGTGCTGTGGCCGGTGTTGTTCAGTGTCTTCATCAGTGAGTTTGGGGATGGCATTAAGGGCAAAATGTGCCTATTTGCAGATGACACCAAGCTCTGTGGGAGAGTGGACACATCTGGAGGGATACCGGACCTCGAGGAAGATCTGAAAAAGCTGAGGAGGTGGTCCAGGATCTGGCAGCTTGGCTTTAATTCCAATAAATGCAAAGTTATGCATCTTGGAGCCAAGAATCCCAGGACAGAGTACTACCTGGGTGGAGTCCAAGTACCTGCATCTGAGGAGGAGAAGGACCTGGGAGTGATGATCACTAGTGACCTGAAGCACTTCACACAGTGCAAGAAAGCAGCAGCAGAGGAAACAAGATGCTAGGATGCATAGCTAGGGGGATCAGTAGTAGGAGAGAGGAGGTTGTACTGTCCTTTTACAGGTCACTGGTAAGGCTTCATCTAGAGTATGGAGTTTAATACTGATGCCCACACCTCAAAAAGGACATAAACCTGTTGGAGAAGGTCCAGAGGCAGGCTGCAAAGATGATAACTGGTCAGTAGGGCAAGGCATACAAGGAGAGGTTGAAGGCACTGAACATGTATGCTGTGGAAGATAGAAGAGAGAGAGGGGACATGATTGGGACCTTAAAGTGCTTGAAAGGGATGAATAAGGTTGATAAATAAGGAGAGTTTCTTTATTCTGAGTACCAACCATAACTCAAGGGGGCACAGTCTTAAGCTGGAGGATGTGAGGTTTAGAAGGGAAGTCAGGAAGAACTTCTTCACAGAGATGGTGGTGGATACTTGGAATGCACTGCTGGAAGAGGTCATCTCGTTGAAGATAGTGGGCAGCTTTAAGAAAGGCTGGGATAGGCATAGGGAAAAGGTAAGGATCGTGGGTAGAAGGGATGGGAGGAGTGGGGAGTGAGGGCAGGGACAAAAGCTCAAGCTGTGGACTCTTCAGTACGAGCAGACTAACCCCTAGGTCCCTTTCCTCTTTGGGGACAGCATCTCCCCCCCATCATGTAGCTCTCCCTAGTGTTTCCCCTACCCAGATGCATTATCTTGCACTTTTTTGCACTGAACCTCAGTTGCCACACCTCCGACCATCTTTCAAGCTTCTCCAGGTCCCTCTTCATTTTCTGCACCTTTTCTGGAGTATCCACCCTGTTGCAGATCTTGGTGTCATCTGCAGATAGGCAGATCTTTCCTTTCAGCCCCTCTGCAATGCCACTAATGAAGACATTGAACATGGCTGGTCCCAAAACTGATCCTTGTGGTACCCGCTAGTCACCCCTCTCTCCCCAGATTGGATCTCATTTACCACCACCCTCTGCCTTCTGTTTGTCAGTCAATTTCTAACCCAATGTATCACATTATGCCCCATGCCCAGACTACTCATCTTGTTAACCAACTTTCTGTGTGGGACAGTACTGAAGGCTTTGCTGAAATCTAGGTAGGTGACGTCTATGGCCCCTCCCTGATTCAATTTCCTAGTCACCCAATAAAAAAATCTTATCAGATTCATTTGACAAGACCTTTCTGATGTGAATCCAAGCTGCCTTAAACCCTAGGCATCAATGGATTCCAAGAGTGCCACTGTCCTTTCTTTCAGCAGTGCCTCCATGATCTTCCCCACCACTGAAGTGAGGCTGACTCACATGTAATTCTCTGCTTCCACTCTACTGCCACTTTTGTGCAGTGAGACTACATGCACCCTCCTCCAGTCCTCTGGAAACACACCTGTGTTGAGTGACTGTGAAAAGGGTGGTCAGAGGCACTGCTAGTTCCCTGTGCAGCACCCATAATATCTTCAGGTGTATGTCATCTGACCCCATGGCTTTATCCACTTTCAGCTTTGTGAGTTCCTCCAGAATTCTGTCCACTGTGAATGGACTGGTGTCCACTTCTCCCCCCAATTGCCTCTGCTCCCCAACTGTGGTCCTTGACCCTCTCCCTTCTCAGTGAATACTGAACAGAAGTATTTGTTCAGTAGTTCTGCCTTGTCTAAATTCCTCCTCTTACACTTTCCCTCCTCCCCTTTGAGTCTCACAATCCCCCACTCATTTTTTTTTATGTACCTGTAGAATGTCTTGTCCCATTTATTTTCACAGTCTGTGCTAAACCCTCCTCTGTGTGTGCCTTGGCTTTCCTTACAGCCTTCCCTGCTTCTCTTAGACATTCAAGGTATACCTCCCTGTCCTCCTCCCTTTGGATTCCCTTATGCTTCCTGAAACTTGCTCTTTTAGCCCTTACTTAGTCCCCCACCTCTTTAGAGAACCATAATGGTTTCTTTCTTCTTTTCCCTTTGGCCGCTATTCCAATGCATTGGTTAGTTTATTTATTTATTTAGAGTCTAAGATTACAAGTACCTTTGAGCCAAGTCTCTTTTACAAAGGTTCCACATCAATAATGACCATAATACCTCCATAATGACTCATTTTAGTCTCTCCACTATTTCTCCACCCCCCTCTATTACCAGGGCTGCTCTTAACCATCTGCACACTTCATTGAAAGATGCCCTCTTGACATCTAATATTTTTGCCCTTGTGTGGCTTAACTGAGTCCCTGTCTCCATGCCAGATCATACCACATTGTATAGATCTCCATATACAACGATACTCTACCATGCACTATAGTGTTTATCATAGAGATGGAGGTTGGGGCCACCAGGCACCAGGAAATGGCACAATATTGGGAAAGGCAGACAAATGCCACTAGATAACAGAAAACTTTGCATGGGGTGGGAAGAAGGTGACACTAGAAACCAGGGAGAGATCTATATAGAATGAGTGTAAAGAGGGGTGCCACTGTACTGCAGGGAATACCTGTTACAGGATGGGGAGGAGTAGGAGGCATCAGTCGTGTGCAGGGAAAGACTGCCCAAACTGAGGGGTGTTGTTTGCGGTGATGGCCATGCCAAATTTCCACAACAAAGCTCTTCCCAGCTTGCTAGTGATTTGAAAATGATGCCCAAAGCAAAACTGGCATATTGATATGCAATCAAAACTGGCTAACTGTCAGCATATAGAAAATACTGAATGGGTAACTATGCACAATCAGTGTGTTCTGCCATAGAGGGCATGTGATTCTCTCTGACCTCGAGGATGAAGCTCGAGTGGTCCATGGGAATCAGAACCCTGAGGTGGCACAACACACTGGTTATACATAAAGCTGCTCATCCTGTGTTTTTATAGTGTATATTATTATGTGAAATATGTGTATTATTGTTTTTATATTTACAGGTTAGTGGTTATAAACCACTACCAGTGAGTGCCAACAGCTTCATAAACCACATATGTTGTTTATGGAGCTCCATAAACCATGGGCAGAACAGTACCACAGCATCACCTGAAAAAACACTGAACAAGCTGTTCTTGTGCTGGACATTCACAAGCGCTACACAATCGGTCACTTAGCATGAGACAAGCTTGTCAGTGGTAACAGTTACCCTCGCAAAGCAACAAAGACAATTTAAACCAAAAAACACCAAAAAAGAGTAAGTGAAAAAATAAAACATGGAGAAGTATGATTCTATGGGGATTTTATGCACCATCTTGGTGTGAGATGCCCATATAAACCCTTCAGGCTTCATAGGGCATCACACACCTTGGGGTGCATAAAATCCCCATAAACCACACTTCATGCATTATTTCAGATTTCTCTTTCACAGTGAAATTAACTTGTGCATGTCTCTAGAGGTTTTAGAATGCTTTTCTACCACAGAAGGGTACAGTCACATTCCATGACCTTTGAACTGTGGTACAACAGCATTTTGAAAACTATGGATTTCTATGTAGAACAATACTTTACTATACACTGTATCACTGCTGCTGTAAGGTTATCCTTGCTCTTAATCCACCTGTGACCAGGTCTGTTGAACCCCATATGGTATCCAACCAAGCAGCTGCTTCTGTTGCAGCTTCATCTGCATGTTCCAGCTTGCTGTTTTCCACATGGAAATGGAAGGGCCTGTATTTTTAAGAGCAACTGGCACATTTGCTAGTTCCAGGCAGGCAACTCATAACATGAGGGTGCCTACCGCAGAAGCTAGTTTAGCCATATATCATATTGTTTGGCTTGCATAAAGAGTTTGGTCAATAAAGCCTGGCTTATAATTTCCTCATGCGAGTCAAGTGGCCACCGAGCACTGCAGCCCTAGCCCTAAAACAGCATAATGATTATGTTAGGCAAATAGCCCCATACATGAATACCTGCCAGCAAAGATGATCCAAGTATATTTAGGTGTGCTCCCTCCCCAATCCTACTGCAATGCCCACAGAGTGCCTGCAGCCCCATCCCCTACCAAATGTCATCATTATGGTGTTTTTAGGAGTTATTTAATAACTAAGAGGGTTCTTGGGCAATAACTACCAGTTTACAAAAATGCTCCAGATAGGATCTGGGGCTGCAGCCATGAGTAGGGAAATGGGCAGACTAGGTGGGCCATATGGTCCTTGTCTGCTGATGGATTCTGTGTTTACTAGGGCAGAAATAGCCACAAAAAGTAAGATTACAGTACCTACGACTACACATGTGGATGTGCAGACCAATTACATTTCACAGATCTTAGATTTTTGCAGGTCTACCATTGCAATGATGGTGCTGAAGACCCAAGTTTCAAGTGTTAACTTGGGAGTTGGAGGGTCAGCAAGAGGGAAGAAGATTGAGTTCTTGCTGGATTGCTCATCTCAGGGTGGGGTGGTGGGGCAGAGTTTGGTGCTTGCCAGATATTATCAGTGGCTGAGGATAAGCAGGCTGAAACCACCAGAGTTGGGAAGAGGTAGAGGCAGATGTCAGGTATTTAGCACATGGGGGCATGCTGCACTTTAGGGGGAGTACTAGGAAAATCTGTGCACCTGCTGCAGGATGACTCCAGCTGCCTACATGCCCTGTACCTGATGACCCAGACTGTGCTGTCTCTGTGGGATAGCAAGTCCTGGGGTGTTGGCTGGGGTGGCCAGTATAATGGAGGCTGCCAGTGCATGGGGGAGAAATACGAGTAACTGAAAAAAAAATAGTTGTTTACAGTAAAATAACTTTTAACAAGTTTTGTTGTTTGACCATCATACACATTTTGGTACAGAGTTGGTGTTAAAGGGACACTTGTCAATCCTTTTTGCATTAAATTATTTATAACTGAAAAAATATGTTTAATGATTGCTTACCTTCTCTACAATTCATTCAAGTTGTTGGTTGTTTAACCGCTGTGCTTTTTTTTTTAGCTTAACTGAAATGCATGCAAATAGTGTATTTATTCCCATTTTCTTTCAAATCCTTGATCTACTCTTGTTGCATGCTTCTTGAACATTAGGAACACCCCCAAAGAGTGGATTTACTCATGATACAATAGTGTCCTCACCTCCCACTGCACTGTGAGTGTCTAGGCTGTATTAGGGTATTCACAATTTCTAGAAAGACGCAAAGAGAGTTGAGGACAGTGTCCGTTGAACTTCATGATAGAAAAATGTGGTCTAGTATGGGCTTCAGTTTCATTTCTGAACAGTGTATATGACATTTACCTTTCTTTTCTGAATGCATTCAGGATTTAACTCCCAAGAAATTAAGAAACATTGTTTAATGTTTGAGAAAGATGAAGGTTTCACTGTGTTTAATTCAATGAGCAGAAATGAAAGTACACCAGCAGCTACCTGAAGAAAGCTCCACCACCAGTAAGTAAATGCCCCAAGAAGTGTGTGTGTGTGTAGTGTTGAATTGTGGTTAGCTGGACCTTCTTTCCATCGTAATATTGTCTCTGAAACTGTGAAGCAGGATATCCACGTTCAAGCCCAGCCACAGCCTCTGACTCACTGTGTTTCCCTGAGAAAGTGACCTTGATCTCCATTGAGCTTCTGCTCCTAGTTGTAAAATTATATGAAATGGACCCCACTAAAGTGTTGCATCTCTAGGATTTTCTTGGTCATTATGTGATAAAACACTATTAGACACCATGATGCTGACTTGGGGGGGGGGGTGGTCAGCTTGAAAAGTAATGAATAGCAGAGTATCTGAGGTGCAAAAGTATTTGACCGTGAAAATTTGAGAAAAGTTTACTTGTACACCCCTATGTGATGGCTTCCAGGACTCCATAACCGTCATTTAAAAAAATAAAAAACACACCCCATCCTCTTTCTTAGTCCTGCTCTGCTTGCAGATTTGTGCAGCTAGTCAGATCAGAGGCTGAGAAACTGACATGAGGCAAAGAGCATGTTCTGAGTACCAGATTTGCCTAGTTCAGTTCTCTGGGAGGGCACTGAAGCTGCACAGGGATAGGCCCACCACCCCATTGTGGCACACAGGCTCTTCCAGAAGTTTTAATTTACAATTGTGCCCTAACTGTGAGGATATTTTACATTGAAAGATTGAAGTTTACTCAAGAAGGTACTTAAATTGCATTTTAGGTGCATTTGCAGAATATGGGTACCCAATTTGAAGTGTATATACTATAATTCCCAGGCACTTCGGTAACATTTTTGGAACACACTCTAAAGGTGCTTTTCTGGAGTAATGCAGGATTGTCCCAACTGAGAAGGTACTCCATTGGAGGTGTATCAGTAATAACTATAAGGCACATCATTAACATTTTTACAACACACTTCCAGTTTACTCAGCACTTATCAGTCAGTTGCTTAATAGTTGCCATAAAGTTGCTTGGATTTTTGCTGGTACATTTGGAGCATGTACCCAGTCTATGTGCCAGTAGGTGACTACAAAAATTACTAACAAGTGACTGCAGTTGTATAAGGGAGTCTTTTCCTGCATAAATACAGTTTATTTCAGATAGTCATTTGGGACTTACCTCTGCCTCCTGTTTAACACTCAGGCCAACCCCCAGGGCTGTACTGGTGGGATGAGGCTCTACCCCAGACAGATACTAGTTTCTGGTTTTGGGGGGTGGCGGGGTAACGCAGGGTGCCTCAGTCAGATGTGTGACACCTTCAGTGAGGAGTGGATGTGCTCCTACAGCTTACCTGGACTCCCAGCTGGGTAGTTTCTAGCAGCACTGTGCAAATGAGCTGGATAAGAATTAGCTATTCTTAACTAATAAATATGTTTACTATGTGGTGTACAGTTACTTATCAGCTAATGCTCAACAAGTTGGGTATTGATCATAAATTATTTATTACATTAGCTCAATTAGTAATTAATGAATGCCAAACTAATACTCAATAGATGGGAATTAGTTAATTCTTCATTAGGAAATAGGTCAATGACTACTGTAACTGCTGAAACTGTTAAGAATTAGCAGTAAGTTGAGCAAGGAGGAGTTAGCCACATTTATTTTAATTTTTTATTTAACAAATTTAACTATTTAACTAACTTATTTGCATGTGAAAAAATCAACCAAAGCAAAACTGAGCAATAATTGAACATAAATTATTAGTGATTTGAGGCAGTTGAGCATTAGGTCTGTTTTTCGTGTAAGCTCAACTTGTAATTAATGAATGCCAAATTAATACTCAATTCATGGGGATTTGTTAATACTTAATTAAGAAACCGGTCAATGACTAACTGCTGAAACTGTTAAGAATTTGTTAGCAGTAGGTTGAACTAGAAGGAGTTAGCCACTAACTCATTTGCATGTGAAAAAATCAACCAAAGCAAAACTGAGGAATAATTGAACATTAACTAATTATTAGTGATTTGAGGTAGTTGATCATTAGGCCTATTTGGGATCTTATTTATAATAAATCATGTACTGAAGTGCAGCATTGCTCTTTAACACCAAGGTAACAGCAACAGAGACAAGGTGATAGAGAATAAAATAAAACAAAAACAGAAAAAGCAGCAACTTCCTGCAGTAATCTTTGTCCCCCCATAACCCCCAGTTATGTTCTCTGACCAGTCAACTGATCAAACCATCCCATCCCAAAAACTTAATATCCTTACTGGCACAAGCTCCATTCATGACAGAGAGGCTGGCTGAAAGCTGCCTTGCAGGAGGACTGGCCTATGTGTCTCAGTGCAGAGCAGACCTCAACGGATGATCAAGCACCCCCCCATTTTCATAAATGCCAACGCAAAATCCTGCCCCTTCCAGCCCCAGCTACACCCGCTGCTGCATATCCAGCACTCACTGCGACATCCCCTTCTCCTATCTCCCTGCAACCTTCGAATTCCCCATGCATCTGATGACCTCTTTAGGCCACTATTGGGGTTGATATGAGAGTTGGGAGGCAAATCCTCCCTCCCCATGCTGCCAACAATCGGACACTCAGGCTTACTCTCAAATTCAGGTTGACCTCCTGGTGCAGTGCTTCGGACTATCAAGGCAGCCTGTAACTAGCCCATTAAAACATTTTCAATTTACCTTTAAAAGAATTAAAGTAATGAGGAATAACAGACCAATCTACATACCTGTAAGTATAGTTCTACTGTTGTCATTCCTTTCACATTCACACTGAGGCAAAGGGAGGTTTAGCCTTGGGTCTGCCACTCACTGGTGCAGCAGTTGAAATGGGAAAGGAAAGGAGCCTGAAATGATTACAAAAATGTTTTTAAGGGTAGATACGAATGCAGCCAGATCCTACATGGAAGGTATATACACCATCAGGTGGACACAGGACTTAAGGTGAAGGAATATAGGTGAGGCACTATGGGAGACTGCGATCTATGTGGCTGGGACTTCAATACTGCAGCAGTTATGGGTGGACAGGAACATGAGGGCCCCAGCTGAGGTCCATCCCCTTAAGTGCATGCTGGGGATGTTTATATTTATTTAAAGGGTGGTGCAGGGACAAAGGCCCCCTGCATTAGGACAAACATACAGTTTGGCCAGCAAGGTGTACAATGCAATTGCCAGGCATGCATCTTGCTGTTGCCTGTTTGCCCATGCACTGATCACCTTAGTCCAATGTGTTTACACCCTATTGTGGTTATCCCTATGTGAGGGGCAATAACTCAGCACTATGGCATGCAGCACTCCCCCCCCCCGTTCTAAGCAGAGACCATGTGATAGACTGAGGTCATGGTGGTCACTGCTTCCCAGCTGCCAGCAGTTCAGTGCTGGTTCATGGTACCCCACCAACCTCCAAACACATGGCTGTGGTTTGACCAAATGCTTAGGTCTCAACACCTGTGACACTGTGTTGCTACATAGCAGTGATAGAGAGGTCCCATTACAATGTTTTATTGTCCTAAGCAATCACCACCACCACCACCACCCAGAAAAATACACTTGATCAGCTAGTCACTATATCAGGGCATGAATGCATTGTGAAATGTCACTATATCTGATGGTGACTACAGCTGCTAGGAGAGGGGAAGGCTGAAAATGCAGAGACATAAGACACCCCCAGCAGCACAGCACTACAAGGCAACTAGGAGGGTTGGCAAGCCACTGCAGATACTCAGGACTCCATGTTTGGGCCTACAAAAAAGTAAATGCCTGAAAAGTTCCCTAGGTAGCCTAAGACAAGTTCTTAAGTCATTCACCCTCTTCCCAATGCAATCATTTCTCACCCTCCACCACAATCTTTTTTTTTTTTTTTTGTTGTTAAATAGGTTTGGTTCCCTGGCACTGCATGCCAGAAGTTAAGGATACCTCCATTCACCCCAAGCCCCCATAGCTTTGTGACCAATATGTCAATGGTGGGTCCCCTTCCCTCCTGACTTCTGATCTATAATTTTAGGGAAGGAGCAATTGTATATAAATCCTCGCTGCTTTAAGTTTTTACCCTCCCACAGTGCACCTGCTCCATTAAAGTTCAAAGACCCTGTGAACAGCGATGTATGTCTGTGGTCTAACCTGCCTTGAATTAATTAAAGTATTTGGATTTTTGTAACTTGGCACTTTCTGTAGGTTACTACATCATGCTGTTGTGCACATCTATTCCTTCTTTTCTTTGTGTACAGCTATCTCTCCCATGGTCACCTGCTCCTTTAAAGCATAGTAGTAGTAACATGGAGCACCTGACAGGGGAGGGCAGAGCAGTCTGCACACTGATGATGCTGTGAGGAAGACTACACTCCCCTTCCAGATTCTACGCTTGCTTGTGCCACACTATAGCTTCTAGTACCTTAAAGAAGTTAACAAGCTGTGAGACACAGCAATGAAGTCAGCCAGATTGGTGATTTCCCCAAATCTGAACCAGGGGAGCACCACTGAAATATAACTGGGGTACTGAAGAGTTAGGGTTACCTGGAGACACTTTCTTTTTTAAAACAGCCTTTTCTCCCCTCTGGTGTTGCACACCCAGTCCTCTGGCTTTAGGGCTAACCCCAATTGTGGATTTGACCCTGTCTGCTATTAGCCCTACCTGTTGCTCCAGAGTGGTTGGCATAAATTCTGTTGTGGGTGCCATTGGGGGGCACTCTAAATGTGCATTCAAAAACTCAGCTACTGTAGCTTACCTAATTGAGTGTCTAGGTGATAGACTACTTTTATGCACTTAAAGGGACAGCAATCTTGGCTTCACAGCACAGTTTGCCCAATATAATTACAGTTCCATTACAATTCTGAGTGCAAAATTAATTTTATTAGAAGCAAAACAATTTACAACCACCCGCAGCTATTGTAAGACCAGTTTTACAGGATGATTGCATCATAAGGAGGCTGATGGGGCAATAGTTCTGCAAAACTAGTAGAAGTGGGGTTTCTTACCTGAGTTATAGGCAGTTGTGAATTGTTCTGCACTATATAAAGCAGATTTTGCACACAGAGTTGTGGTTCTTTTCTGCACTGCTGATCACCTGGCTCACATGTAGAATGTTTTCAAGGGGCCAACTCTTCCCCAGGTCAGACATCTTACCTAAGTTATGGGTAGTTGTGAATTGTTCTGCACCATATAAAGTAGATTTTGCACACAGAGTTGTGGTACTTTTCTGCACTGCTGATCACCAGGGTGCATCTAGAATTTTTTCAAGAGGTCAACTCTTCCCCAAAATGTAAAATATTACCATTTAAAGCTAAGATTAGGTTTCAACAGATTTTTGCTGGACTAATGAGGTGGTGGGTGCTACTTGGATACATAGCTGGATCCACTGGTACTGACCATCCCTATATATTTGCTTTCCAGTACTCATACCTCATTTTGCAGCCTGTTCTCTCAAGGTCTGTCCCAGCCTACAGACCACTCGTGGAACCCTCGTCTTTTTTCTTCCTAATCCCAACACATGCTCTTCCGTCTGCATTCCCTGAAAAGTATATCATCCCTGAATCACTATCACCTTCCCCAGCACTGTCCTACTACTATTTGAACAATTATTACTGCAAACAGTATTGAAAGGTATTTGTTCTATGCAATTCTGTACTGTGAAAAGTTTTGAGAAAGCAGCGGATTACATTACTAAACATTTGAAAGGCAACCTTGTTTTGAATCATAAAAGAAAAGGATGTCAGTTTACCTGGAGCTGTTAACAAATGCAAGCAGTTTACTCCTCACTTTGCAGATCATTCCAGGAATTCACTGGAATGACCAAAGGAGGGTAGCAGTTTTATTTCATTGTGGTTCTAGCCAGAATCCTTGGAGATGTTACTACACAGATAGGAGCAGGGCGGAATAGTGTCATATTTTTGCTCTGTAGATATTAGGATACATGATCCCTTCTACTTGGGATTTCATGCCAAGTTGAATTCCATTGGGGAACTATTGCAGTGATTAATGTGAATGAAGGTGCATTAGGAGTGTGCAAGAGTGTGTGTGTGTGTGTGTGTGTCTGTCTCCTTAAAATTAGTTATCCCCCCAGCATTATAGGGATGTGGGGTGGGGCAGAGTGTGTTGTGTGTGTGAAGAGGAGGAGAGAATTACATTTTTAGCTCTTATTCAGATTCCTTAGACACTTTTGGTACATCAAGTTCTTATACACTGAGAATTTATTGACATCAGTACCTATCAAGCTGCATGGTCTTATTCCTTGGTTGTCCTTGACAAGAGTATTTTGTTTGACACTATTACTGTAAATTTATAGTTATATTATCATTTATAAAGTCCTGTTACTACACTAGAGGCTTTTGAAGTTTATGGGGCATGATATCTAGCTGGAGAATATAGCTGGGTAATGGGTCCAACTACGTTTTACACATCATACAGTATGCACTGATCTTTTTAAGACAGCTTTACTGGTAATTTCTTGTCTGTAATACATACATTGAAAATTCTTGGAATCCCAAGACAGTCTTAGTATGTCTGTAATTGGGGTGGGGTTGTTTTTCAGTAATTGCATTCATATACTCATTGTAACACGCATAGCTTGATTTAAGAGCCATTTGCTCAAGTAGTGTTATCTAATGTCAATTGAGTTTATATGCAGTAGAATTCTTTGCATTTGTTTTGCACCAAGCACCTTTGACCCTGGGACCCTCCCGTCTTAAGATAACATGGTACTGTTAAGCTTCTCTGACATCACTTTCTGTTTTTTTTTAAAGGAGTATTTTAAACCAATGGAGATTTTTTTCTCTGTTTTTTTCTGTATGATCTAGTTGTTAAAAATATTGTTTTTTTTTAATAACTCATTACGCTTCTGATGAAGGACTGGTTGGTCCAAAAGCTAAAGCACTTTGTTCTTGTTGCTACATCTATGTTGGTTCATTAAAAGGTATCAAATCATCTGCTTCTGGAACTTGAATGACCAGAAATTCCTTTAACATCTGCCTTTGACTTAGAGTTCCCCAGGGTCCCAGTGCCATTCAAATTATCAACTGACAGCAGAATAAACTTAGAAACTGGTGATCATTTCTTATGTTTTTAAAAACTCTGCAGAACTATTTTTTCAGTGCTCCTGCAGGTGGGAAAGGGAGAGGGGGTTGTGAGGTCTGGCGTAGGGGGAGGCAATGGAAAACTAATGCTATAAAAATAAATGTGTCACTGTGTAATTACACACAATAGCTTTCCTGAAGTCCCTCTTTTAATCTACTTCATAGCAAAAAGACAGCATGGCTTTGCAATGCAGCCTTAAAAATCACATTTAGCATGGGCCAAAGTTGTAGCTGTAAGAAATGTTAAATGCATTGTTTTTGAATGACAAGGTGAAGGACATTGCCGGGGGAGGGGAGCATAGCACTGTATGTAAGGGAAGACACTGAAACCATAGCGATAAACAATTTGGGTAGCTCAAGAGGTTTGGAGACTCTGTGGGTACTAGCAGCCACAGGAAGGGGAAACAAATCAGGATGTGGTAGATTGCAGGCCACCAAGTGAGGACCGGTGCAGACAAGGAACTAGGGGATATTCTGAAGAGAACATTCAAGTCAGGAGAAACAGTGATAATGGGGGGATTTTAACATGCTGGATATGGGCTAGAAAATCCCAGTCATGTCCGGCATGTGCAAATAAAAAACTTCTGGTAGAGGCATGCCAGGAAATGTTACTTGCACAATTGGTACATAACTCTACAAGGGAGCCAGAACTATTGGACCCTGTGCTCACAAACAGTGAGTGGGTCCAAAACACAGTAGTCTAAGAACCACTGGGGCCAAGAGACTCCCAAGACGGTGTGGCTGTAGGTTCAAGTGGAAGCAAGCAAGTGGAAATGGAGCAGTAAAGTTGTGGGACTTCTGAAAAGTAGACTTTTAAAGGATGAAAAGGCTACTGGGGAATAACATGTGGGGAACTTATGGATAGAAGGAGTGGATAGAAAATGAGAAGCATTCAAAGTAGGCATATTAAAGGTTGTGGAATGCTGTATCAGGTGGATTAGCAAGAGACCTATTGTGGTTCACACTGGATGTAAAGGAAGTAGTGAGGGCAAAGAGGATGACATTTTAGAAATACAAGGGGAATCAAATGGAGGAGGAAAAGGAGGATTATCTAAGAGCAACCAGGGAGGCCAATAGGGAGATTAGAGGTGCTAATGCTGAAACAGTGCACAGAATAGCAAGAGTAGCAAAGCAAGGGGAATGGTCATCCTTCTAGTATATGTAGGAGAAACACAAAATCAAGGAGGATATCATGAGGCTGTAAAAAGTAAAAGGAGGGGATAAAGAGCATGGGAGCAAAGCAGAGTCACTGAATCAGCATGTTGTTCAGTATTTAAAAGAGAATAGGAGCCATCTTTACCAGTCTGTGGGTGGGAATTAATAGGAGTGTAAAATTAAACTCTAACAGTCGTGGAAGAATCCTGGAAGAAAGAGTGCTGGATAGGCTAAAAGGGTTAAGGATAAACAAATTGATGGGGCCAGATGGACTACGCCTTAGAAAACTCAAGGAAGCAGTTGAGGTAAGTCGCAGCTCCACTTGCAGATATTTTCGGCTGCTCACGAGGCACAGGGATGGTCCCTAGAAAGTTGTAAATTTTGAATATCTATTTTACACAAATTGTTACCAATTACTATTTTGTCACCTTGCCATCTAGTGCTACATACTGTTGCCAAGTTATTATATGTGTTCCAGCATTACCAACTATCACCAACTGTTGACTAATTGCTATGTGTCTTCATATCTACTACATTGAACTGTTGCATTGTTAGCCAGTGTGATCCACCTGTAATCCCTCCTGCTCTCATTTTATGCAAGTAAGCAAACTGTATTCCAACACCGTAACATATCTCTGTATTCTATCCCATTGTTCCCTACCTCCAGGTCACACCAGGAGGTGAGCAACTTGTTGCTCAGCGTGCCTTCCTGGTGAAACATTTCAATAAATAAATAAAAGTGAAAGACAAAAGACATGATCCCTCTACATAAAAGCAGAAGGAAGGAAGGATTGGGCCTGACAACTGTAGATCAGCCAGCCTAATGTCTGTATTGAGTAAGTTATTTGGGACCACACTGAGGAAAAGGCTGGTGGACTTTCTTGAAATAAGTGGGTTACAGAATGATAGGCAACACAGGTTCACCAATGGAAGATCATGCCAGATTAACCTAGAAGAGTTTTTTTGACTGTGTGACTATGGGGTCAGATTTTAGAATGTGAAAGACCCCGTTTGCATATAGGCCATCTTTTAAAGAGCCTGCATAGCCCTGTGCTCTGGATGCAAGGTGGTTTGTGCTGCCAGCAGCAAAGTGCTGCACATACAGCAGTGGATTCACCCACCACAAGGACTTAGTCCACTAAGACCATTTTGGGGATAGGAATGATCTTAGTGGGTGTAGTTAAAATGGTAGTTGTGGTTCCAGTTGGATGCAGTTTGCTGGAAATCACAGACAATTGTTTTAAATCAACTGTGTTTCAAAAATAGCACCACTGTGTCTAAGTGGAGATAGATACAGCCAGTGTTGTGGGATGGAGGCATACAGCCTTCATCTGAGATTTCAAAAATTCAGCCCCAGTAACTATGAGAGTGGTGGAAGGGTTTTTCTCTTCTTTCTTTTTTTTTGTTAGTTTATTACTGCCACTACACTTTGTATAACCCTCTTCAACAAAGTTCCAGCAGCTTTCATGGAGTTGGCCCCTTGCCAAGACCCAGCTTCATATAGTTTTTCATGTGGAACTCATCCTTCACAAAGGTTATTTACTGTGCCACAAAGACGTTGTGAAACTTATCAGACAGACTTCAACCATCTCTACTGATCAGTAACATTTCTATTGCTCTACATACTGAAGTTTCTGCCAATGTTTTGATATTTATTTTTGTGTTTTGATTTATATTGTGAATTTTTTATTCATCATTTATTCTTTTTTTTTTTTCGTCTATGTGGAGTATGCCATTGCAACTGGTCAACTCACACTTCTGATGATTGGAAAACATTTATGTACTGGGCCCTTATTTTTTTGTCTTGCCCCCCCTCCCCCCTTGGTATTTTGACCCACCAGCACTGCCTGTAGTTCATGAAAATAAAATCACAAGATTTTTATTTTTACATTTGATATGCCTGCACACCAAATGTTTTGTGATGAGTGAAAAAGGATTTTGGGGTGTCACTGCCAAGCTCATTGCTGTTAACAATAGCGGGGGCTCAGCAGTCTGTACCAATGACCACACACTGTGGTATGACATCACTTGCTGCTTGCTGGGCAGACTTCATGTACTTCAAAGGATGGAAGTCACTCCAATTAGAGAGAGCTTCAGTCCTTTGATTTGCATTGAGCCACATCAGCAAACAGCTGAGCAGATTTCAATGTCAGGAGCCTGTCACTCATCACATTTATATGCAAGCTAATTGGATTCCAGCTTGCTCTGTTTATATGTGCCGGCTACAATCCCTCTCAGTGCTGACACCTCTTTTTTTTATCAGTATTATACAGCCTGCAACAAAGAAAATTGTCCATCAATGCCTGTTGCTGGTGCCCCTGTAATTGTTCCTCCCACCGACTCTCCCTCTCAGCACTGACTACCCCCCCCAACAAACATAGCACTGATACTGGGGGGCACAATCCCCTGAAATATAGAAAACCATCCCTCATTGTTTCTTTTTTTATAAAAACTCTGAAAAACATAAAACCATCCATCGATGTCTGTTGCACCATTATTCCCCACAATCTAACCCTTCAACTCAGCATCCTGTCCCCAGCCCTTACTTACCCACCAGGAATCCAAAACTGTAATCCTTTCTGGACTGCAGATAGGTCTTAACTCTTCAATGCTGGAACACGAACTGAGGAAATCAGGTATGCAGTTCGGTGTATTTGATTGGGTATTTGACCCATGTGATCATTGTGCTTAAAGAGCATGCACAGCGTTCTGAATGTCAGATTCACCATTCTTCTATCTCAATGTGCTGATCTGAATTGGAGCAGGAGAGCATGATAGAGTGTAGATTTTTTCCTGCTTGTATACGACACTTCTAGACAAAAAGATTTTCTTCTTGAGGGTGCTTGAGAGCTACGAGTAAAGAGAACTTACAACTTCCACCAAATAAGTTTAAAGAGCAGTTCAAAAGTACAGTGCTTGCAGGATAGAGCATAGCATAGCATTCTTTTTCTAAATGCTGCTGATTCATGAGACTTGACTCTCTTTTTTTACACTGTATTTTGTATCTCACATATTTTATCTCATTACCTTATTAAGATTTGTGTAGTTTGCCTAATTTAGCATACCACTAGTATATTACTAGCATACCATTGGCATATTATTAAGCACCTTAAGTACATTAAGAGGTTGAGGGATTATAATTTATTAATTTTATTGAGAGAGTAAACTTTATAATTTCCCATATTTAGTTTTTTTTCCACCAGTGGCTATTACTGTGACTCGAAATGGGGCTCCCAATAGAGATTATACAGTACTCAGTTTAAAGCCAGAGCTTTGGATAAACAATTGTGCTGGCCAAAAATTGTTGGTGGACTGCCAGGGAACAAAACCGGACGTGATCCTGGGCTTTTTTTTATTATGGTTCCCTCGATCTGAAGGATGAGCTGCTGACCCCAAGTTTTTTTTTTTTGCAATATTTGCTGGACTGTTGGATTATCTGGGTATTGGTATAGTAACGCCTCTGTGCAGCTTGTCCTATTGCTGATTCATTCTGCACTGCAAATACACAGACTCAAGAACTTAAGACCTAATGAAGTGGGACAAGGTGACAAAAGGTGGAAGAACTTTGTGTCTGTCTTAGGAATTAAGATCACTAAAGCCGTTGAAAGACACTGAGGCCATTAAGGTTCTCAAAACCGTTAAGATTCTTAAGATCCTCTAGGTTTCCAAAGAAAAGTCTGTTCCAGGTTCAGTGATTCCCAGACATTTGGCTCATGTTCTGATATGCTATGATTTATTGCTCCTAGAATTGTTTACAATTTCATTTAGAATTTTCTTCTGCTTGTTATTGTTGAATTTTTGATGCATACTGATTTTTAAGAAGTCTGTTTTTGTTTTTTTGTCTCTGGTCAATTAAATGTACACTAGGGGCCAGATATTCAAAAGGGTTGCGCCATGCACAACAGAGATGCACCAGTGCAAGTCCGAAAATGTGCCATTGTGCGATATTCAGCGGGAGGCAGCTGCGCCGCTCAAGTTGCAATGCGCAAGAGCACAATGGTAATGAATGCATGTGCAACTGTAGGGGGAGGAACCATGAATAAATGATGCAGTGCGATATTCAACAACATGCGTAATAGAGGAGGTAGCGGAAGTTGCGCAATAGTGGAAGTAAGCCAAAATAAAAAGAAACAAGAGAGAGGCACAAGAACGCTACAGGAAGGCCTGAAGTGGGGGTGAGCTGGCAGCAAGAGGAGAGAGAGGACCAGAGAGAGGGACATAGAAGGAGCAGGACAGGGCACACTTGTGCCACACAGGACAGGTGTGGGGAGACAGTGACAATGAGCAGGACAAACAGGGCAGTGCTGCAGAGTGGTCAGGATAGTGGTAGGAGGCAGGACAGCAGAAGGCCGGAGGTGTACCCAGTGCAGGGGGAGCAGCACAGAGGACAGCGGGGGGAATGAGACAACATCTGCCGGAGGGGGAACAACAGCCAGGGACATGGCCAGTGCCACCATACAGATGAAGGCAGTAATGAGGGCGTGAGAAGGCAGGCAGCAGGGGGGGCACGGCCGATGAAGGGCCCGTCAGTGGTATGCCCCCAACAGGTGGTACCAAGCCCACATCACCTTCAAGCAGTATAGTGAGGGAAATAGCGAGCTAGAGATACAGGCAAGATTCAGGGAGCTCGCCAGGGTCTGTCATGACATAGGATGCACAGTTTCCTTCTCAGAAATCCTGCCGGTGCCAAGGGTTAGTGGGGAACACAAAAGGAAGATTAGGGAGATAAACCAGTGGCTCAGGGAGTGGTGTGAGGCCAGTGGGTATGGGTTGATGGGGGATTGGGGGGAGACCTGGGAGGATAAGGAGCTGTATGCCAGAGATAGACTCCATCTCAATTTGGAGGGGAAGGGAATCCTTAAATTGAAAATAGAGGGGTTCATTGGTGAAAAGTGGGGTTTAAACTTGAAGAGAGTGGGATGGGAGAAAAGGCTGTCAAGGGGTGCCGATAAAGGAGGACTCTGTCTCACCCCCTGGAGGCAGGAGAATTGCAGGAAAAGGCCGACTGACAAAGTGAAGACCAGGGAAACAGAATCCTCATGGGAACACGAGCGAGGGGAAATGGAACTATAGGGAGGTGGAAGGTAGACCTGTTGAATGCCAGGAGCTTGGGCAATAAAATGCCTGAGCTCCAGGTGATGCTAACTGAGGGAGCAGTGGATGTGGCAATGGTCACTGAGACTTGGGCCACTGCAGGACATGACTGGGACCTGAACCTGGAGGGTTACACTATGTTCAGGAAGGACAGGGGAGAGGGAAGGGGAGGAGGGGTAGCAATGATAGTCAAAAACTGCATTGGCATAGGGCGAGTAGAGAAGGCAGAGGGAACCATGGAGGTGATTTGGGTCACCTTGATAACAAGGGGGTGTAAGAGAGTAAAAATAGGAGTGGTGTATAGACCCCCTGCCCTGGCAGAGGAGCTGGAGGACAGTCTGGTGGCAGAAGTTGGGAGACACTGCAGACTGGGCAGAGGAATGGTGGTGGTGTTGGGGGACTTAAACATGCCAGGAACAGACTGGGAGGACTGGGAGACTATGACATCCTCTGTGACCAGGGAACAGAGGTTGTTGGATGTCTTTCAAGACGCGTTCCTAACTCAGCAGGTGAGGGAACCGACCAGGGGGGCGTGGGTACTGGATATGGTCCTGGCAGACAGTGACCAGATTGGGGGCCTGGAGGTATGGGACCCATTGGCGGGGAGTGACCATGCCACGGTCTGGTTCTGCCTGGACCTAGAAGGGGTAGAAGGCTGCAGAAAGATGGAAGTAACCGACTTCAGGGGGGTGGATTTTAAGGAAATGGGAAGGATCCTTAAGGAGCATTTGGATGGGATTGGGTCAGACATGGACGCTGATAGTAGGTGGGAAATCATCAGGAGAGGGTGCAGGATGCTACCAGCACCTGTGCAAGAGTAAGACGAACATGCGGTGGGGCCCAAAACCCTGCTGGTGGACCAGGGAGGTCCAGGAGGTGGTCTTGGGGAAGAAAGCAGCCTATAACAATTCAAGTGCTCAAGGAGTGAAAGGATCGAGGGGAGTATGAGCTGATGGTTAGGAGGGCCACTAGGGTGGTGAGGCGGCTAAGGCAAGGAAGGAGCAGAACCTGGCCAGGAAATTAGGAGAGGGAACAAGGGTTATTTAGATACATTGGGGAAAATGAAGGGTGAAGGGCAGATTAGCAGGATTAAATCAGGGGAGAGATGGGCACAAGACCCAGGGGAGCAGGCTGAGGTACTAAATGAGTACTTCACCTCAGTTTTCACCAAGGAAAATGGGGGTGCTGCATCATACATGGGAGGAGACAGAGATACTGAGGAGGGGGCGACCCTTACCAATCGGCGGGTCTGGGGAGAGGGGCAGGCATCACTGGCAGGTGGGGGGAGGGCTAAGCAGGGAGAAGAGGTACCAGAAGTGGAAATCACAGCAGAGAGAGTGAGGGAAGCCCTCAGCTCCCTTAAGATGGAGAAAGCACCGGGGCCGGATAAATTACATCCCAGAGTGCTGAAGGAACTTGCGGATGTCCTGGCGAAACCCCTGGTGGAGCTTTTCACCATCTCTCTGAGGACAGGGTGGATGCCCCAAGACTGGAAGGTGGCGCATATAGTGCCTATCCACAAGGGGGGATCAAGGGAGGTGGCAGGGAACTACAGGCCTGTCAGTCTGACATCGGCAGTGGGCAAGGTGATGGAGGGCATTGTCAAGGAGAGGCTAGGGAGGGACCTGGATAAGTCAGAGTGCCTGGACAATAGACAGCATGGATTCATCCCAGGGAAATCGTGTCAGACAAACCTGGTGGAGTTCTATGACTGGGTGACTAGTGCCTTGGACCTGGGTAGACCAGTGGATGTCCTCTTTCTAGACTTCAGCAAGGCATTTGACTCTCTGTTCTCACATGGGCTTGTTGGATAAGCTGGGAGGAATGGGGTGGGAACAGATGATCAGATGGATAGGCAATTGGCTCAGGACTGGACCCAGAGGGTCGTAGTTGGCGGGATAGTCTCATCCCCAGGAGGGTCATTAGTGGGGTCCCCGAGATCAGTAGTGGGCCCCTTCTGTTCAACGCCTACGTCTCTGACATAAGGACAGAATCAGGAGTGAGATGAGTCTCTGGGATGGCCTGAAACTAGGGGTGGTGGTGGATGGGGAGGGTGGCCCTACGAGGACCTGGAGGCTCTGGAAGATGGTCTAGAAAGTGGAACTGAGGGTTCAATGCAGGGAGGTGCAAGGTACTCACCTGGGGGCCAGAAACCCAGGCCAAGTGTACATCCGGGGGAATGCTCAAGTCTCGATGGCTGAGAGGGACCTGGGGTGGTGGTGGATGTCAAGATGAACAACTCTGAGACTTGTAGGAGGGCAGCAGCCAAGGCCAACAGGATGCTGGGATGCATCGCTAGGGGGATCACCTCCAGATGGAGGGAAGTGATACTCTCACTGTATAACTGCTTGGTGAGGCCGCACCTTGAGTACTGCGTGCAGTTTTGGAGGCCACACTTAAAGAGGGACATTAACCTTCTGGAGAGGGTCCAGAGGAGGGCAACCAAATGATTTGGGGCTTTGGGGGCAGGACCTATGAGGAGAGGCTCGAAGAGCTAAATATGTACACATTGGAAGAGAGAAGGGACCGGGGGGACATGATAGAGGTCTTCAGGTACATGAAGAGGGTAAATAGGGGAGGAACAGTCAGGGTGCTTCAAAGGAAGGAGGAGGGGGCCACTAGAGGGCATGGGTGGAAGCTGGAGGGGGAAAGATTCAGGGGAGAAAGGAGGAGGTGCTACTTCACTGAGAGGGTGGTGGAGCCATGGAATGCACTGCCTAGGGGCTGGTGGAGGCAGAGACAGTGGAGGGGTTCAAAAGGGGGTGGGACAGGTACAGGGGAAGGGTTCTGGAAGCAAAATCCAATGCAGCAAGAATATCCGGAACTGGGAAGGGAGAAGCCAGAGAAGGCGAGGGGGGCAGCAAGGTCAGCACCCAGGGTGGGGGCTGACCAAACGAGCAGACACGAAAGACCATTAGGCCTATTCTGCTGGCATTTTAGTATGTTAGTATGTAGTGATACAGAGATTGTGGGCCAGTACCGCCTGAATTGGGCAATCCTGAGGCAGCTTTGTGAGCTGTGCAGTGATGAGATGCAGTCAGTCACACGAAGGAGCCATGCTCTGTCAGTGAAGACTAAGGTGACAGCTGTCATGTGCCTGCTCACCACGGGCACCTTCCTGAGACCAAAGAGGACACAACAGGCATAACCCAGTTGGTCGTGTCATGCTTACTCACACAGTTCCTCAGCGCACTGCTGCCACATGCTGCGGAGTACATCCATTTCCCCAGCACACAGGTGGAGCGCACAGCACACATACAACAGTTCCACAGGGTAGCATGTATGCCTGGCATGCTCGGGGCCATTGACTGCACCCATGTGGCCAGCCGCACACCACCTGACCCGGATGGCACTGCCTATAGGAACCACAAGGGATGCTCCAGCATCAACTGCCAGGTGGTGTGCAATGCCTGGGGGTGCATAACCAATGTCTGTGCCATGAACCCTTGGGGAGCACATGATGCCTTCATCTGGCACCAGTCTGCACTGTGCCACAGGTTCGAGAGTGAGGATATCCCCACCGGCCACCTAGTGGATGAGAATGCACAACACGCAGGATGACATGGGTAGCTGTGGGGGGGGGGAGGCATAGTCAGAGGTGCCATGGGTACCGGCCTTGACAGCCCATGGCAGAGTAATGCAGACTACCATACTAATGTACACCCTCTATACACAGGTGACAGTGGATACCCACTCCGTCTCTGGCTGCTCACACCGTACCGGCACCCCTCGACCCCATCGCAGCAACGATATAATGAGGCACATGCCACCATGTGTAATATCATCGAGCGTGTGTTTGGGATCCTGAAGTCATGGTTCTGGTGCCTGGACACATCTGGCAGTGCCCTACAATACAGGCCCTTGAAGGCCTGTGGGCTATTCCTGGACTGTTGCATCCTGCACAACATGGCCAACAACTGTGGGATAGCCATAGAGGTCGAAGATGGGGACGATGAGGACACCAGTCCAGACGGTGATGTGCAGCCACCCCCCAGGGTGAAGGGACCCCCGTCTGTTCAGAATGGCTCAGCTGCACAAGGACGCCATCACAGAGGAGCATTTCAGCCAACACAGGTAGGTCACGGGGCCATGTGCAACCACCAATGGCAAGGGCATAACCCACACACACAGGCATGGCTGAACCCCAGGGGTGGATGGCGGCAAGTGAATGGGACTGAGTGGGGATCCACACATGCCATAAGGGATGGACATGGCCAAACACAACACATGCACACACCCCCATCCCCACACCACAAGACATGCACAGTGGGTAGAAGGCATGCCGACCACGACTACGACACCTAGCCACACACGGCAATGCCCAGTGGCCGTCACTGTGCATGTGTCAGATGCTGGGCACCATTGCACACTGGCGGACACTGCAACACAGGCATCATCATGCACACGCCACAGTGGCCAGCAGCTGGGAGGGTGTGCACATGGACTGTGTGCGTGCAGAGCCACATACCCCAACCGTGCATCATACGGTGCACAACACACTGCACACAGGGCAGCGGCAGACAGTGGCCATGGTGGGAGACAGGTCAGTCACACGGTACAGTGTCACGGCTACCACAGATACATGGGCGGCCCCGGCGAGACCTGCCAGCTGTGCCAGGCTGACCATTGGCCTCATGGGGTGGCACAGATGTTCCACCAGGGGTGACACTGCAGGAATGAGACCGTGTTCGTGCAGGGGTCTGCAGCTCACCGAACATGCCTGTACCTGGTGTGCTCGGTATGCCCACAGCCGAACCCGGTATCGACATGGGAGGTGTCACACGACTCCAGGAATGGGGGGTGGACATGGCACTGTGTGGTGTCTGCGGTGCATGGGCAAATGACTGGGTGCCCATTGTGGCCATGACAGCTGTGAATGCATGTGTCTGCCTATCAATGGCAGCGGTCACATCCTCCCTCAGCCGGTCCACCCCTGCCAGGAGCAGACTGGTGTCCCTGCTGCACTGCTCCTCTGCCTGGTGCAGCACCGTACTGAGTGTATGCACCGCCATCACAAGCCGCAACTGCTGATCCATTGAATCCTGGAGTATGTGGGTGTGCTCATCTAAGAGGTCATCCACCTGATCGGCATGCTGTCCCTCATGGTGTTCATGGTTATGCTGGGCAGCACCCCTTGAAGTTGGGCACTGCACACCAGAGCCATGCCAGGGCAAGTCCACATGCAGTGCACTGATGCTGCTCCCTGACACTGTCCCCCCCGTCCCCATTTTCCAACCACTGGCACTGCCCCTCCAGCCGCCGATCGCCAGGGCTTGCCAGTGCTGACGCATCGGCTGCAACAGCCCCACCAGCCTGGATGCACACCAGTGCTGCCCCACTGGGGCATACAGGAACAGGCTGGGACTGTGATGTCACGCAGGCCTCCACGGCAGCACCACCCACTGCTACACCTGTGCCATTTCCTGCTGTGGGACCATCCTGTGTCCCACACGTATCACTGTCTGGGATGTGTGATCCATCATCATCGCTGCCTGATCCGGCACCAGTCCATGTCCCAGCATGCTGGAGTCCATGGCCGCTGTCATGATCAGGCAGGGCCTCGTCTGCACCAGCACCACCATCTTCAATCCAGACAGACAGGCAGGTGTGCGGTGGTACTGACTCTTGGACACCTGCGGAGGTGGATGGGTGCTCCTCCGTGTCCAGGGCCTCACCCACGGTGAACACACCCACCACCGCTGACCCATGTAGATGCTCAGGAGCTGTAATGGAACACAGTAGCGTTAATGTCTCTGCCCTACCCTGTAGCACTCCCCCCGCCTCCCACACAGTGACAGCACAGGACCTACCATGCAGTGACAGGCTGCCACCCCTCTGGAAGCCACCACCTGAAATGCCCTCTATGGCACAACGCTGCATGCTGCCAGCCATCCGCTCATCCTGTGGCATCAGGCGTGGCACATCTGGCTGCCCACCACCGGTTGCAGCACGTGCTGCCCTGATGGCAGCCACCTTGTCCTTAATTCTTCTCCTGTCTGTGCCAACCTTTTTACATTCCTGCATGGACCGCTGGTGGCTGCCATGCTGGTTCACGGCATGTGCAACCTCACCCCATGCCGCAGCATGGGTCTGTGGTGTTCCCACTGTCTGCTGAGCAGCAGTTCCCTGTCAAGGTATGCCTCAAACAGGGCGTCTGTTTCCGACCGTATGAAGTTGGGCCTCCTCTTCCTCCAACATCCCTGTTCCTCCTGTTCCTCACGTTCGGTCATTATAGATCCTGTGGAAATGACAGGTATTACCTTTCACTGTGCAGTCCAATGCATCTCCCACACACCACAGTCCACACTTCCAAACAGCATGCAACCCATCACAACAGACTGCAATACCAGACTATGGCCTCTGCAGCCCCATGTTGCATTTATATAGTGCAAGGCATGCAAATGAGGTTAGACTCAAATTTAAGTGGATGCTAATGCGGTAGTTGAGCCATGGAATTGCTGATGAGCTGATTTGCATATGCCGGCTGAATATCGTGCTGTTGCACCTTGTGCAATTGTGTTTAGCATGCTCAGGCACAGGCGCAGCTATGTGACGTGCACAGTAGGCACCACACGGTGAATGCCCAGCGTCCTGATGCCAATGCCGCCGTGCTGCTGATGTGCTGAGTGTGGGAGGCAGTGCAGGGCATGGCCACCACTGTGCCAGTGGCGCTAGGGCGCTGTTCACATGTATGGCGCTCTTGCCCTGGGGCACCGTAGGCGCCCTGGTGCCACAGCACGGTAGGCCACTACAGGGTATCTCGCACAGGCACCCAACCGTGCTACATGCAGGGAGAACCAATCGTGCTGTGGCGGTCCATGCGCGAGAGACCCTTGACCCTGTGCCTGACCTTTGCCACCTAGGTGCAATGTGTCCGCATGGGAGCATCCCTATCATGCTGTTCGGTGACAGCTCAATTGGGAATGGCAGCGCTGTACCGCGCAGCATCTGCACATGGCAGACGTTCACTAAAGAGCACCATTTTGACTCCAACCAGATTCTGAGATGGCAAGATGGATGGCTGCTGTGTGGAGCCAGGTAGAGCTGGCCAATTTGGTGGCCATAGTGGAGCCCCATGCTGTGGCCCTGTTTGGCAATGCACTCCTAGATGGGGCCAGAAGTGCCATCTGGGAGGAAGTGGCAGTGGCACTGGAGGAGGCCACAGGACTCGTCCGTACCATGAAGCAGTGTCAACACAGATACGGGGACCTCCAGTGGAGGGACCTGGACAGGCTTGCCCACCTGCAGGCATGCGCCAGGCAAAGTGCAGTGCCATGACCAGGTAGGTGCACCATCCATTCACTGGTTGTGTCCGTATGGGTATCGTGGTGGGTATGTGTCCACCACATGGGGGTGGGCCGTCCAGTGTGGGCAGTGGTGGTGGTGGTGGTGTTGGGGGTTGCGGTATGGGTGGGCTGTGCGGGATCGCACACCCAGGGGTGGGGCCTTGCTACTGGAGTGTAATTGATATTCCCTCTCCATGTTTGCACCCTCAGCCCTGATGAGCGGCCAGGGCCTGCAAAGACTGCCAACAATGTGAGGAGAAGGGAGCTGGTCAACAGCCATGGGCCACCGGTCAACAGCACCCAGATCAGGCCGATGAGGTGAGTGCCTTTCTTCCAGGATATTCTGTGCATTATGTGTTGCAGGGCAGGCAAGGGGCATGGCCACCATTCACTGACACTACTACCGTGCACGCCACACAGTACAGTCAGCACTATCCAATGGCACTTCATGTGTGGGTGTGCATCGCTGGTGGTCCATGCATGCACCGGGTACATGGCTATGCCACTGCCTTCGCACTGCATAGCCATGTCACTGTACAGCCACGGTGGTGCTGTGTAGGACTTGGGTGGGGGTGTGTACAGTGGTCCACATGGCTGTGTGTGCCTGGGTGGGCAGATCATGTGGACATGATCACTGTGGGTGGTTGCACACCATCACAGGGGCATGTCCCATGGCTGTATGCCATGCACAATGGGTGGTCTGCAGGGGGAAGGGCATTCACACCTATTGACTCTGCTCCCTTGTCCTAGGTGGACAGAGGATGATGGGGATGGAGAGGGCCATGCAGGAGCTGCTACAGGTGGCACGTGCATCTCTGGAGATCCTCAATGGTTGGACCAGCACGGAGTCCGAAGGCATCATAGCAGGAGGCACCACAGGAGCAGGGAGCGGGGCACCCACTGAAACATTTATGCCCCAAGTTCAGCCCTACCCCCTGGACCCAACCTCACACCCCTCCTTCCCTCTCCCATTTGTTCACCTCTGCCCCTTACCCACCCCACCTGGTTTGTGGCCCTTACCCTCAACTGTTGTGTATATATTTGTATATAGTTGTATTCTACCTTTTAATATACATTTGTTTTGTTATGCCTACTGTGGAGGTCTCTGATTTGCAGTGGGCTACAGGTGCTCAGCTGCAGTGGTGTGCATGGCGTCAGGGGTGGTGAAGTCATGGGCGCGTGTGTGTGTGTGTGTCCATAGAGGAAGTGACTATGGTGTGGGCGTAGCTATCAGTCACTGTCTGTGGTTTGTGTGTTGTTCCCTGTGCACTGGATGACTGTGTGCAGTGGTCCACGGTGCATACAGTGTGTCCATGGCGCTCCTGTCAGACCGTCCATGGCCTGTGCAGCTGACACCCTTGCATGTCTGTGACCTGCACGGTCTGCTGGCATGTCAGTGGTGGCTGTCCCTGCTGGACAGCCACTGTACCCAGCACAATGCCAGTTTGCCTCCTGTCACCAGTGTGGTGCACTTCTACCTCAGGTGGCACTGTGGCCTCCGCTGTTGTCCCACCTCCATGCTGTCACTTGTGTCTGTTGCAGGGGATGTGCTCCACTGTCTGTCACTTGTGCTCCGGCCGCATGCTGGTAGCACACAGCTTCATAGTGCCTGCGTAGGGTGGCTGACACACCTGTGCCATGGAGGGGTGCTGGCCATGTGTACACGGCTGCCGTGGCCACATGCCAGTGGCTTGATTGACCCACTACTGTGTCCCTGTGTTGGTGTGCCCTTGGGTATGGGTGGGTGTTTGTCCATGCACTGTGTTGCATCCTGTGTGGTGCATGCTTCCATGCAACACTGTGGGTGTCTGCGCTGGCTGTTGTGGCCAGTGCTGGGATGGGGTGTGTCCTTGGCAGGGTGTGCCAGGTGCTGTACCACTGGTGGTGGGGTCCAGGGCATGCCCTGTCACATGTGGGGTACCTTGTGTGCCGAAGCATGGTCAGTCTCTCAGCTGTACCTTGGAGAGGGACGTGCAGGGTGGCACTGTGTATGCAGTCATTGCATCGCTATCTGCTGCCGCCCACTGCAGGGTGCTCATGGTGGGGCTGCCTTGCATGGCTCCATGGTGCACAGGGTTGTATTGTCACAGTGGGGGTGGTGGCATGCATGGGGTGTCCAGCACTGTTGGGCGCTACTCCTGGGCAGGGTGTAAGGGGATCGTGGTGCAGGGTGTGCTCTGCATTGGTGGGCTGGTATGGCACGGGGTGGCCGGACATCCTTGTGTGCCAGTCACAGCTTGCCAGGGGGTGTGCTGGGGCACCATGACCTGGCTGTGGGTTTGTTGCTGGTGTCCATGGGCCAGTGGTTCTTCCAGCTCTCCTCAGGTTGTGCGGTGCATGGGGTAATGTCTGTTCTGCTGTGTGCTCCTCTGCCCATCTCTACCATGGGTGGTGGGCCCCTACATCCTGTCCCTGCGCATCCCTGGTTGTGCTGTTGCACTGCTACTCTGCTCCACTGAGCACCTTGGTTGTGCTATTGTGCATCAGACCTGCACCAATACGCATCCCTGGTTGTGCCATGGCACAGTTGGCATGATATTCAGTCATGTGCCGCAGGCACATCTTGGCCTGCGCAGTGTTTGAATATCGCACGTGTTGCACATGGACGCAATAGACTTGTGCCTGCTCCTGCTATTGCGCTACTTTTGTGGCACAGTTTGAATATCTGGGCCTAGTAGTGGGAACATGCTTGCATCAAATGTGAAAAGGAATGGGAGTGTGTGTGATGAGTCTCTTCTCATAACTACTTCCACTCCATCTCAGGCAAAGATAGATAAGAGATGTTTTTTATACACAGAAGTATTAAAATTTCAGCCTCAGAATTCTGTTAAAGGAGTGAAAGATGTAGTAGAAAGAGTTAATAAGAATACTGTGGAGTTGTTACTCACCCTAATAATGGAATTGAGAAGGTGGAGAAGGATTCTAGTATAAATTGACAGGGAGCAGCTACAAGAAAGAAGTTAAAGGGTAGGAAAAAAAAGGGATGAAAAAGGAGCCTAGAGTTCCAAGAGTTAAAGAACAGAGAATTACAGAGTATTTTCACCTGACCAGCAACAAATTAAAAGATTAGTAGATGAAGAATGCCAGATAATCCATAAATTGAAAGAAACACCTGTGGGAAATTTCCCTAGCCTAATCCACACCCTCTTAAGTAATCCACAAGCAGCCATTATGTAGTTGGATTGCCCCCCGGAAATCTCTTCACAGATCTCAGACTTTCCAGATCAAGAATTTCCACAACTGGAAGCTAATGTTTATATTCTGGCTGGCTCCCCTAGTGCAGTTTTCTCCAGATTAGGTAAAGAAGTAGAAAAGATTGAGTTAGAAGATGATTTTTTGGCTCAGTGCCCTGACACATTATGAAAACACACAGTTAAGGCTCTTGCACACCCAGTTATGGCTAATGTCCTTTTAGAGGCTTTGAAAGAATTGAAATCTAGTATGGAGGGGTTTGTTACTTCTGTGTATACTAAGAAACATAATCTTGACAGAAAAATCGAGATTCTTATAGATAAAATATTGGTGCATTCATTAGCATGTTTAAGAAAACCACATGGACCTGTTTTTTTTTAGTTTGTTTGTTTTTTTGTGTTTTATGACTGCAGTGGGTGGGGCCCTGAAGAGGCTTTACTAGGACAGCAGAGAGGAAGCTCTCCAGATACCCAACACACTAAATAAAATTAGCAGTTTTGTAGAGGTACTGTACTAACAGAAGTATGCAGACGTCTGTGTTCTTTGGAGCTGAGAAGTCTTGAAAGAACTATTTAGTTCAATGTGGGTAGGAATTCTCTTTCAAGAAATATTAATAGCTCATAAATATGAAAGCTTAGTCATCCTTTCCCAGCATTAAATCCCCTAGAACGATTTACACTGTATTGTGTCACCCCTCAAGACACTATCTGATTAGCACTGTCTCAGACATAGTTTACTTTAGCAGAAGACATCTGTTTCTTTAATCCCTATGACATTTAAAGAACAGTTATCTTTCCTAAGAGACATGTAAAAAAATGTAATATACAAACCAAAACTGTTGTTGTTACACTTGTGTTCAGAGAATTTGAAAGTGGTGTTGGGCAGGAGAAAGGAAAGGGGTGGATGTGGGTGCCATAATGAAGTGGGAACCAAAGTGTTTCTGCTTATGACACTGTAACATCTAAAAGTGGCCTTGATCTGAAGACATGAGCAGAGTGGAGGCATAACACTGAACTGGCACTGAGAGCTTATACTCAGATGATGTTACTGTGTTCAAGAATGGATCAGTATTTAGAAACAAGCATTTGTCTGTGAATGCCCAATATTTGTCATGTACTAGTTGTTAGTGTTATTTTATTCACCCTGGACCCTGCAAGTGTAAAGCAGAAGACCTAGAACATGGGATCTAATCCTACTACGCACTGTACCTACTGATTGTGACAGAGTTAGTGTAGCATATTGGAGGTTGGAATACTGTTTTAGGGACTGGAAGACTGCAGGTTCAAGCCCTGCTAGCGACAAATATTTGCTATCTAAGTCACTTAAGTTCTCTCTGCTGCAAATTACCCAGCTGTAGAAAGGGGTATGAGCAGGACCACACTGGAAACGAGATGCTGAATCTCAGCTGGGCAGTCCTGAGTAAATAAATAGTAATGCAGGACCCCACCAGAAATGAGATGCTGCACCTCAGTTGGGCTATCCTGGGTAAATAAATTGTAATGTAGAATCTCACAGGAAACAAGATGCTGCAACTCAGCTGGGCTACACTGGGTAAAAAAATAGTAATGCAGGGCCCCACCAGAAATGAGGTGCTGCATATCAGCTGGGCTACCCTGGCTAAATAAATTGTAATGCAGGATCCCACTGGAAACAATATGTTGTATCTCAGCCTGGCTGTCCTGGGTAAATACGCTATAATGCAGGACCCACAGGAAAGGAAGTGCTGCATCTCAGCTGGACTATCCTGTGTAAATAAATTGTAATGCAGGACCTGACTGAAAATTAGATCCTGCATCTCAACTGGGCTATACTGGGTAAATAAATAGTAATGAAGGACCCCACTGGAAATAAGATCCAGCATCTCACCTTGGTACCCAGGGTGAATAAATTATAATGCAGAACCTCACTGGAAACAAGATGCTGCATCTCAACTGGGCTATCCTGGGTAAATAAATTGTAATGCAGGACCCCACTGGGAACAAGATGCTGCTTCTCAGCTGGGCTATCCTGGGCAAATAAATTGTAATGCAGGACTCCACTGGAAATCTCAGCTAGGATATGCTGTGTAAATAAACTGTAATGCAGGACCCCACTGGAAATCAGATGTTGCATCTCAGCTGGGCTATCTTCAGTAAATAATCTATAATGCAGGACCCCAGGGAAAATGAGATGCTGTGTCTCTGCTGGGCTATCTGGGGTAAAATAATTTTAATGGAGGACCCCACTGAAAATGAGATGCTGCATCTCAGCTGGGTTATCCTGGGTGAATAAATTGTAATGCTGGACCCCACTAGAAACAAGATGCTACATGTCAGCTGATCTACCCTGTGTAAATAAATTGTAATGCAGGACCCCACTTGAAATCTCAGCTGGGCTATCCTGTGTAAATAAATTGTAATGCAGGACCACACTGAAAATGAGATGTGTCATCTCAGCTGGATCATCCTTGATAAATAAATTGTAATGCAGGACCCGACCAGAAACAGGATGCTACATCTCAGTTGGGGTAACCTGAATAAATAAATAAATTCTAATGAAGGACCCCAGGAGGAAACTAGATGCTGTATCTCAGCTGGGCTATCCTGGGTAAATAAATTGTAATGCAGGACCTGAATGGAAAGAGATTCTGTGTCTCAGCTGGACTGTCCTTGGTAAATAAACTGTAATGTATGTCCCCACTAGAAATGAGATGCTGCATCTCAGCTGGGTAAAAATAGCCTGAAATGGTAGTGCGCACATGAGAAAAGCCAAAGCTAGCATGGATATAAAAAAAATTTCAAAGAAGTTCGCTCTTGCAATATTGCTGCAGTGTTACAAACAGAAAAAGCAAGTACGTTCAATGCCCCTAGCACCTCTACTCCCACGAGTCTTCAGAGCCCCCTCTGAAGACTCGTGGGAGTCAAGGCGCTAGGGGCATTGAACATACTTGCTTTTTCTGTTTGTAACATTGCAGCAATATTGTGAGAGTGAACTTCTTTGAAATTTTCTTATATCCATGCTAGCTTTGGCTTTGTTCATGTGCACACTACCATTTCAGGCTATATGTGTTGTGTAGAGGTAAGCTACCTCTGGCAGTGCAGCATGAGCTGGAAGTGACTGTCTGCGGTGCTTTTCTTTGGATCTCAGCTGGGTACTCTGAGTAAAAAAAAGAATGTAATGCAGGACACCACAGGAAACAAGATGCTGCATCTCAGCTGGGTATCCTGGGTAAATAAATTGTACTGCAGGTCCCCACTAGAAATGAGATGCTGCATCTCAGCTGGGTACCCTGGGTAAAAAAAAAAGTAATGTAATGCAGAACCCCACAGGAAGCGAGATGTTGCATCTCAGTTGAGTACCCTGGGTAAATAAATTGTAATGGAGGACCCCACTGGTAAATATGCAGGACCCCTCCAGAAAAAAAAGGATGCTGCATCAAAGCTAAGCTATCCTGGTCAAAAAAAAATTGTAATGTAGGATCCCACTGGAACTGAGATGCTGCATCTCAGCCAGACTATCCTGGATAAATAAATTGTAATGCAGGACCCCACCAGAAATTAGATGTTGCATCCCAGCTGGGTACCCTGGGTAAATAAATTGTAATGCAGGACCTCACAGGAAATGAGATGCTACATAAACAAAAAGACAATGGTTAGGCACCATTCATCTACAGGCCTGATAGAGGAATTTTAACTGGCCGTAGTGCTGTTTCAGGGTTTTCCTTAAACAACAAAATGCAATTATAAGGGAAAATGTTAGTAAACCTTGCATTACTATAAACATTTGGAATGAAACTTCACAATGGGGTTTTCCAGTATCAAAACAATTAGTAATTACTGATATGTATCAGGTGTGTATCTGTCCTTTTGGGAAGAGATTGGAGAGACAAACTTAAGTTTCCTGTATGGATATTAAAAATAAGCAAAAATTGAGATAGAGCATCAAGATAGTTAGAACTAGACTTAATGGCATCTGGTTCCAAAATGGGAACAGGTGTGATACTAACATACTAACATATTAACATACTATTTGCCAGCAGATTAGGCCTTATGGTCTATCAAGTCTGCTCGAACCTAGATCCTTAGTTGGGTGCCGAGACCCTCCCATCCCTTGTGCTTCAGAAACCCCTATCATCCATCCCCACCCCCCCGGGACAGGCCATCATCTGATACATCCACTTTCTGTGTCTGTCCCACCCTCTCTTAAAGCTCTCCACTGTGGATCTCTGAACCAGCTCACAAGGCAGAGCATTCCAAGGGTCCACCACCCTCTCAGTGAAAAACCTCCTCCTCTTTTCCCCCCTCACCCTTCCACCTTCTAACTTCAAACCATGCCCACTGGTGATGCCTCCCTGCTTTAGTCTAAAGATCCCCTCCATGTTTACCCTATTTATTCCCTTGAGGTACTTGAAGACCTCAATCATGTCCCCTCTGTCTCTCCTCTCCTCCAATGAAAACAGGCAGAGCTCCTCAAGTCTGTCCTCGTAAGTCAAATCCCTAGCCCTCGTATCATCTTTGTTGCTCCTCTGTACCCTCTCCAGGAGCTGTATGTCCCTCTTCAAGTGTGGTCTCCAGTACTGTACACAGTACTCAAGGTGTGGTCTAACCAGTCCATTGTACAGCGCAGAATCACTCTTGCTCCTAGAGGTGATCCCTCTCATGTATGCATCCCAACATCCTGTTTGCCTTGCTAGCTGCTCTCCTGCACTGCTCAGTGTTATTCATACATGTATCCACCATGACCCCTAGGTCTTTTCCCTGTTGAGGCTTCCAGCACTCCCTCCCAGGGTGTACCTGTGTTTAGGGTTTCCGACCAAGATGCAACACCTTGCACTTGGTGATATTGAAATTTAATTTCCATGTGTGAGCCCAGCTTTCCAGGGTGTCCAGGTCCCCTTGCAGGGCCAACCTCCCCTCTTCTCCCTCAACTACTGCTCCCATCTTGGAGTCATCCACGAAGAGACTCATTTCACACCCTATACCATCCCTGATGTCTGATATGTATGCATTAAACAGGATTGGACCCAGGACTGAGCCCTGTGGTACCCCACTACCAACCTCTGTAGGGTTCGAGAGCTCCCCACAGACCACTACTCTCTGAGTGCGCCCAGCTATCCAGTTTTCAATCCATCTGACCATCAAAGGGCCTACCCTAACCCCATCAGTTTCTCCACCAGACCATTGTGGGGACAGAGTCAAACGCCTTGCTGAAGTCCAAGAATAATACATCCACAGGCTTACCTCTGTCCAGTTCTGATGTTACCCATTCATAGAACTCCACAAGGTTGGTTTGACATGATCTACCTGGCACAAACCCATGCTGCCGACTATCCAGACCTCCCACCTCCTCCAAGTAAACCCCCAATCGTTCCTTTAGTATACTCTCCATTAATTTTCCCACCCACCGAGGTTAAACTGATGGGTCTATAGTTTCCTGGTACTTCCTTCGACCCCCCTTTATGGATTGGTACCACATGTGCCTCTCGTATAACCTTATAACCTATTACCTGTTTAGGGAGTAAAAATAGAAGTTAGAAAAGTTCACTTTGCATTACTTTTTGCCCATATCAGAAGAAAGTATAGTTGGTCACCACACAGTGTTCCACATCAGCATAATATACCACCTTGGAGGATGACATTTTTCAGTTGGTAAGTTGAACAGGACATGAAATGTCAATGTCCACAAGCCATAAACTATGAACAGTTCCAGGGTTAAATCCAAATTTTCTTCAAGTGTTCAATGAAGATACATAGTCCAAATTAGATGCATTTAGATTTTGCAAAGGTAGAGCCAAATGTTCAGGAGGCTGCATTATTTTCAGAGGCCTCAGCAGGGGGTCCATTAGATTGCACATTAAGTTTTACAATGGAATAGCAAAAGCGTTCAGTAGAAGATGATCACATGACTACACAAAGTGTCAAAGTTTATGACAGTACTCAGTTTGTATGAGGTGCCAGCCAGGCTTAGAAAACAAGCAGTGAAGAAAATGGGTTTCTTGACTGTAGATCAAATGAAGAAGAGTCTTCTTGCTGAAGATAGGGGATTGCCCCCACCCCAGGATTGCTTCATAGTATACATAACAATGAGCCTGATTGTAGAATCTGAATTGGCTGGACTGAATACAGTTTGAGAGTTCACAAGTGAAATCCTAATTTCAGTTATTAGGCCAGTATTCACAAGTTAGTAAGACACGTTGGAAGCTGGTGCATCTGCATGAAAGGTGATGATCCTTTCAGGTATGACAATCAAAGTTCGGAATCAGTCACGATTCCAAGACCTCATGATAAACAAACAAAGGAGGTAGTTTTTAATTTTCATGATAAAAGTTCCCATCAAGATGACCAATAGAATGGATGGTTGCCCGACAATCAGAGAAGGAAGTTGCCAGATGAAAATGCAGCAATGATATTGTGAGAGTCACAAGCATGGCTTTCTGGATTGTACAGGAATAAGTTTCAAAACATGTAGCAATACTGGTGTGTGTAGTGACATACCCAATGTTCCTTGCCATTGACAAAGGAATAGTGCCAGATTCAAATAAACATTTCTTAACACATGCAATAGAAGTGCAAAATGTGGCAATACCACTGACCCATATATCTGTCATGTATGAGATCAGGGATATGTCCTAATTCCAGATCCCAGAAGAGATAACCAAAGGGTTGTAAGAACATAATAGCTGTGGTCAGTGCAAATGACTTCCCTAGCTTTGTGCTTTTCATTTGATTCCTTAATGTGAGCAGAAATTAATTCATTAATATTGTATTTGTCAGGTCAAACCCCTTCACAATATCCTTGATATTATAAATGTAAATTGCTTTTCATAAGCAAGATCATGTATACCATGTAATAGGGGAGGTATGATATTATATTTCATACTATCATGAACCTTTAACATATATGCTTGAATAATGGCTATATCAGCCCTATTTCAAATAGATATGTCAAAGCCAAATAGGCCTGAATGTAAATCTGTTTTTTTTGTTGTTTTTTTTTTAAATAAAAAAACAAAAACAAAACACCTAGTACATTTGGGTAGGTTTACAGTCATAAGATGTACCGCTAGCAGTCAGGATGTGAAAATCCTGTGTGTGTGTGGTGCTATCAGTCCCTGTATAGGGATCATTATTAAGTACCTGGTATACTGCCAGGGTATCCAATTACAACATTATTAAAAAAAAAGGAGGGAAATGTTTGTTGTGAAACATATAACAAATCATTCCAAGTTCTAAAGGGTAAGATTTAAAATCACTGGGATGTGCACAAACTACACATTATTAACTAGGGTACCTGGTTTGGAAGTGGCTATTAGATCACTGGGTGGGCCAGGGTTCTGTTTTGGGCACTTAGTATTAGGTGTCACAAATTATGGGGCATCATAGGGTAAAACCTTAAGGTCAAATGGCTTTTATTGCCATAAAAATTTGGATGCAAAATTCATGATTACCAATAAAATGTAAACAAGGGTCCAGATCAAGTTTAGTTGCTAGGATTGATCTGGAGCAATGATCATAACATTAAGTAGGGCCTCACTACCCTCCTGGATGATGAGCATGTCTTTTAGGACTTTAGTGTGAATTCCACAGGATGCAATTAAATCATGTAGGTTTGTGAGGTACTATGCCTCAAAAAGCTGTTTAGTTTTAGGCCACTGGTTCTTATCTGCAGTACAATGTGCAGTTTGGACTTGGAAGAAGATCCATACTTCTAAAAAGAAAAATAAGCATAAAAGCAAGCATATCTCTGTCTCTTTCTCTGTGGAACCTAAAAAGAAAGAGCAGAGAAAAGCATAGTTTAGTACTATTCTGCCCATTGAGTTATGGAAAAGTAATTTAATTTCCTTTAAACAGCTTCGTATGATTGGTATGTAGCCATTTATCAATGACTCTTATTGTGAGGCAGTCTAACTTGGTAGACTGCTGGACTGAGTTTGCTTACAATGGGATAGGGCCTGTTGTTGGCCTTGCTCATACATTGTGCAGCAAACAGGAGTACCTTTTGGATGTTTTGTTTGACTTAACATATGTATCTGCTGATGCTCCATCAGTGGTGGCAGTACACAGGTCCCAAAAATAAGTGTTCTGGGAGTCTCATGGACTGTCCAGTCATGATTTTAAAATGGGGTACATTATGTACCTGCAGAGGTTGTCCATCTTATTGCCATATGGGGTAAAGGGGTCTGATTGCCTCTGGGGTAACAATGCATTTTTCCTAGCTGGTATAGGACTGTTCTGTTTACAGATCAGGCAGTTACTAATGCAGTGTTCTACACCATCCACAAACATTTGTGGTAATAATAAGGAGACTCCTCGCCTCCCTGCTTTACATTTTTATCTTGCCAGACGTGTTTTAACAATGCCTGTGAATTGTACATAAATGATGATGCACACTCTATCATCACTAGGATGTACAATAAGAATTCCAAACCCTGCTATCTGGTATGTCTGGCTGAGTCACCAGTCAAAACATGACACACAGCGGTATCTTTTAATACTTTCTGGGGTTCTGTCAGAAAGGGACCTGTGACAGGTAGGCCAGGAGGTTGCAATGAACAATCATGGGTATCTCCTGTAAACTGTAGACTATGGGCCAATAAGGATGGAATTTTAATAGGAAGGACTGTGATGTCATGATCCTGTAAAATGAGATACTAGTGTGTAAGTCTGGCATTGGATACAGAGTCATCTTTTACACTATCTGACAACAGAAAGTTGGTTGGCAAATGATTATAATGCAGAACAATGGGTGCATATCCAGTGATGTACATAAAGTATCTCATTGCCCAGTATGTAGCCAAAAGATTCCTTTCACAAAGGTTGTATTTCAGCTCCACTGGGGAGGGCATCTGGGATGCATAAGGAAAGGGTCTGATGTGTCCATTGTATTTTTGGGTTAAAACTGCTGAGATTGCTATATCTTATGTAGCAGTTTCAATACAATGTCCTAAAGCTGTGTTAGGATTAACCAATGCTTGGGCCATGGTTAGTGATCCCAAAAGAAAAGACAACAATATCAATGTTACAGTATCTTGCATCTTCTTGCCAGAAGTGCCTGCTATTACCTGTGCTGGTAATAACCCAGACTGTTCCTGGCTTGTGCCTGCTATTGCAGCCACAGTATAGAGTGATCCAGGTGTCACTGGTGGAGGGGGTTCTGTATCATGTGTAGGCAGTGCTGGCACTATCAGGGGTGACTGTACAGTGGAGAAAAGTGGTGTGCAAGCTATACGTAGTTCTCCAGCTATGGACTGTGGTTCAGTAGCCATCAGGGGTGAAGAAAGTAGTACTGAAACAGCTGTCAGCACAGGTTCAGAAACCAATCCTGTAACCATCCCCCAATGTGGCATGTGATGCTGAAAATGTCACAGCCATGAGGCTTTCAGAATCAGGGTTGTCCCCTTCCCCATCAAATGTAAAGTGGGTTTCCCCAGTGGAAGGTTGCTGGATGGTAGCAACATTGTTTAAGTTATTAAAGGGCTACATGTGTCCAGTGCTGTTAGCATTAGGAAAAACAGTACATCCAGTCTTTTCAGGGTAAACTGATGTTAAATTACATAGGGAAGAATCACATTTCACGTAATTAACAGCAATGTGTTCCTTAACCGAGGATGTTCTAGCATAGTAAACATTGCTAATAGCAGCTGCTTCTGCAGCGTCAGACACTGACTTCATGATAGGTTGCATACCAGCCTTGTTCAAAAGTACATCAGTGTCATTTTTAATGAGAATCTTCTTTCCCTCAGAAACACTAGTCTTACTGATAACATTATAAATCATGCCAAAAAGCTCCAGTATGTTTTATTTGGTTATGGTAGCAATCACAGGGCCCTGTGACTGTATGAACCAACCTCCATGATGTGGTGGTCGGCCATTTTGGATTACCTCATGGGCATCTTGGGTTACTGTATTATGACCATCACCACATGACCATGAATGGCCATCTTGGGGATGGCATGGGGACACAATGTGATGACATGTGTCCTCCATTTTGAGACTAACAATTTTCCATTTTGTGAATCACAGAAAAACAAGTGGCTAGCCTTTGTTCTAGTCCACCCCACAGCATACTGTGAGTGCTCAAAATCAAACTTTTCAACATGAGAAGAGGCAAGGTCTATGGGCATTAAGATAGTATGCCATGCCAATACATCTGGCTGATGGCGCAAGTTCACCATATTTGCTGTTGTGCTCTGCACTATTATTTCTTTGCTCATATCACATAGAGCCCCTCTGATAAAGATAGCTCCAGCAAATGACAACTATATGCAGAATAAGAGAAACATTGGTTCTGATTGCTGATTGGCTAAAATCATGTAAGTTATTAATTATATGATGTGAATTGTTATCTTTATGTTGGTGATTAGCAGGTATTTCCCTAATAAGACCTTAATGTCTCTACCCCACCATCATATACAAGACTGTTTTTTTTTTCCTTTTCTCTTTCATGAACATACAAACATACATATAATATACATAAGGTCAAAAAGGGCAGCATTCATGAGTTTCAAGGAGATGCAGAGGTAAGAGGTCAGAGTGAGGGGCAGTATGGCACAAACTGAGGAAAGAATAGCCATGGAGTACCAAAGGTGAAGAAGAACTTTTTTAGGCACATAAGTGAAAAAGGTAAGACATGGGGAGAAATTATGAGGCTGAGAGATGCAGAGGGAGACTGTGCGGTGGATAATCAGGAAAAAGCAGCCATTCTGAGCAAATACTTATGTTCTTTTTTTATGGTAGAAGGGGAAGGGGATGGGTCATCTATAGGCTACAGAACCACTGGAAGGAGGGAAGTAGGCACAAGTATATTTGAACAAGAAAGAATCGTGAAGGGTCTTGCAGTGGACAAGGATATGCGGCAGGGTGGGCTACATCCAAGGATACTGATGGAGCTCACGGAGGTGCTGGCTGCACCTCTGACAGCACTGTTCAATAACTCACAAAATACAGGGGTGGTCCAAGAGGATTGGAGAGGGCAGATGTAGTCCAGCTCTGTAAGAGTTGTAGCATAGATGGGTCTGGCAACTACAAACTGGTTAGTCTGACATCAGTAGTGAGGAAACTAAAGGAGTCACTTCTAAAGGAAAGGCTGGTAGATTACATTGCATCCAGTGGGTTACAGGACCCAAGGAAGCATGGAGTAATGGGAGGGACATCATATCGTGCAAACTTGAAAAATTTCTTTGACTCAATGACTGGAGAAATAGATTGGGGGAGAAGTGGATATGGCCTACTTAGACTTCATTTAATTTATTATGTTTGCTTGCGCGCATGCGCAAGAAACATTATGTGACAGCTTAGGAGAGAAGCGGGTTGTGGAGGTGCTGCACTGTGGCGGTTAAAGGAGGCACTGCATTTGGGGGCTTGGCACTGGTGAACCAATGGAGGCACAGTGTGCCGATGACACTGGTCTCCAAAAGTGCACCAAGTACAAATGTTTTCTCCACAGCAATCAGGGGCCGCCTCGTCATTGCAGCACCAGTCATTCCACTGCAATGAGGGAATGACCTGTCATTGCAGGGCAGAATATTAGCTAGTATAATACTGTTTGTGAACATGGCGGGCAGCTTGCACGCCATGTTCCTAAACAATATCGCTTGATGCGAGAGGGTGCAATACCCCTCGGCAGCATGCGCCCCCCCCAAAACAGTCTTTGTTTGTTGACAGGGGCCCCAATACCCTTCGGCTTCAGTCCCCATCTGAGTTTGATTTGCTGACAGGGGTACCCACTCCCCATCAGCATAATCTCCCCATCCACATTTAATGTGCTGATGGGGGAGCCCTCTCCCCGTTGGCATAATGTCCCCCCCACAAATGTAGGTTTGTGCTGAGAGGGGTACCCAATCCCCCTCAGCTATTGTGCCCCCCTGTATATGCCAACAGGGGCTCCCAATCCCTCATTGGCTACAGTTTCCCCCCAACAAAACACTAGGTTGGCATGCTGGGAGCCCACCCCAGCATGCCAAATGTCCATGTTAAATGTCCCTGTTAAAAAAAAAGTCCCGCAATGTTTATTTTTTTTTTCCCTGTGAAGCAAAAATCAGTCCCTCATCAAGTCCGGCAGCCTATCCCCAACCCGCACCCACCCTCTGCACACCCTGCCTCCCCACACCCACCTCTGGAGTCCAGCGTGATGATCTTCGGTGGACCAGGAACACATCTGCACTCTTCAAAGCTGACCGCAAAATGAGGAAATGTTGGTGGCATAAATAGGGTTTTTTCAACTTTGGTGCATATCTCAGGCATTGTTGGGAATTTTGGTACCAAATTTTCAACATGGGATTATTGGGACCCCTCCTCATGAACTCAGCCACTGTCATGGTGTTATTTGGTCTTGAAAGGTGATTTCATGGTCACTGCGCAGAATCACCTTTTGGGACTGATTAATGAAATGACAGTGGCAGTGTTCATGAGGTGGGCTTTCAAAAGGTCTATGTTGCAAATCTGGTGGAAAAATCCAAAGAAATGACTTGCTGTTTTAATATGCGTGCATTGTGCAGTTGCTATGCAGCTCAGTAACTTATAATTTTGCACTATTTTTCCTCCAGATTTTTCAACATTGTCATTTTTCCATACCTCCTTATGAGCAGTACAGCTGTCATTTTTCACATCCTGGCCGAAATGTGTTTTCGCACTTCCAGCACAGAATAGCCCGGACGCCGTGGGAAAACAGTGTTCGGGACACATTAAGAAAATCACAGTGACACTGTTCGTGAGCAGAGGTCCTAAAATGCCTATGTTGAAAATTTGAACAAATCCATGTTCGGGACACATTACAACAATCACAGTCACATTGTTCATTAGTAGAGGTCCTAAAATGCCTATGTTGAAAATTTGGTGACGAAAGTCCATAAAATGACTGTGTTATGAGCGTGCATTGCGCAGTTTCCACGCACGCTTGTAACTTTGCACATTTACAATATTTTCACTCCAGATTTTCAACATTGCCATTTTTCCAGCCCTCCTTATGAACAGTGCGGATGTCATTTTTCACATCCTGTCTGTAATGTGTTTTTGCACTTCCGGCGCAGAATAGCATGGTTGCTGTGGGAAAACAGTGTTCAGGACACATTAAGAAAATCACAGTGACACTGTTCATGAGCAGAGGTCCTAAAATGCCTATGTTGAAAATTTGGTGGTGAAATTCCATAAAATGACTGCGTTATGCGCATGCATTGCACAATTTCCATGTATGCTCAGATGTGCAAGCATTTTTATTATTCCCACTACAGATTTTCAACACTGCCATCTCTTCACACCTCCCTATGTATAGTACAGCTTTCATTCTTCACATCCTGCCTGATCTGTGTTTTCGTACATGTGGCGTAGAATGGCACTGTCACTGTTGGAACTCAGTGTTCGGGACACATTGACAAAATCACTGCCATTCTTCATGAGAAGAGGTCCCAAATGCTTTCATGAGGTGGGGTCACAAAAAGGCCATGTTGAAAATGTGTAGTGCAAATACGAAAAAATGCCTGAGGCATTAGGGTTTCTAACCATAACGTCCTACCCTGTACAAATTGGCAGGCACTGGGGTGTGTCTTTGGATTGTTGATTGTACTGCTCATGCCATCCCACCCCCAACCCCCAACCACTGACAGGCATTGAAGTGTACCTTGGACTCTTTGGCCCCAGACTTCACCCCATTCTCCTATGCTGCACCCATATCACTGTATGTCCTTATGGAATGGGGTGACTGTAAAGCCAAACACCCTAAGGCACACCTCAATACATGTCGGCGTCTGCAGAATAGGATGAGGTGACATGGCATGGCCGTCATGGGCGACGACCCAAAAACTTACCCCAATGCCTGTCTGTCTCTACAGGATGGAGGTGGGGTTGGTGTGAAGTTCAGTACTTCACTGCCATTCCTATTCTGCATCTGTCTAACTCCTGCATTTCTAATGCTAATAATAGCAAGCAAACATTCGGCAATGGCAAATGCTTGTTTAATATAGTGCTCAGTTTCATTTTGATTCAAGGCACTGTACAAGTGAACAAGCTGCATATCAACACTATTATACCACATTTAAATTACCTGATTTAAATAAACTTAAATCAACTTGGAGGTGTGGAAGAGTTGGGATGGAAGACAAAAATGCAACACCAAAGATGATGGACTGGAACTCAGATGTCCAAAGATTTATTTGCAGTCATCCAATACAAGGCTTGCAGTACAGCGGACTTTAAACAAAAAAAAAACAAACAAACATACAGCAGCTCTTATACATGGGGCTCTAGAAGGCAACTAGAGCGATGTTACTGTCTAGATGACCAGCACAAGACTGACTTTCTAAAACATTTGAGCCCTTTTTATAGGAAGCATTAAACATGTGATCTGAAACTCCCCTCCCACCTTTGAATATTATAAATATTAAGTAAGGGCCGGCCGGCTCTTACACACAAGGAAGTAGAAAGAAGGAGAAGCAGGAAGGAAGGTTTTGCAGGAATGGAAAAAAAAAAGTTCATGTAAGGAGAACAAAAAAATTGCAACATTATATTGTTATATAATTGGGCTAGAAATAATAATTTAAACCCCTCTAGTATGCAGTTTTCACAATTCAGTGTCACTTCTGTTTAGTACTATTAAATTCATTTAGTTTGGCTCTGGTAAACATATTTGGTTTTTCTACCTGTTCCTGTCTCCACTATGAAACTTGTGTTGTGCTTTTACTTTTCTTTCTAGCAAGTCTATTAAATTTGTTAACGTTATCTAGGCTTTAAACACAGACGCTTCACTGACTGTATAAGTGGATAGTAAGCGCGGTTTTCTATAGATAGAATGCACCCTTACCTCCCAGCATTACAGGCTGACAGAGACTCGCTGGAGGAACAAAAAAAAACTAGGTTTGAGAAAAAAATTAGAAATACCTCTTTTATCTCAGTTGCAGAGTGGAGTACATCTTTTCAGTGAGAAGCTAAGTATTTAACCTCTGCATCTTGAGGAGGTAGGAAAAGCAGCGGAATCTCTCGGTTAGAAATCCCTGCTCGAACGCATGACGTCAGAGGTGAGAAACGCCATCAAGCGTGTTAAAACTTTAAGATAAAGAAAACCCAGCACAACGCGACTATGGAGGCAAAAAGGAAATAAGGGAAACACATTGCTTTCAGGAACTGGCATACTGTTTGGGGATATTTAAACATCAACATGACGTGTAGTTGGCCAGACTACATCCATGCTGAAATTATAATAATAAATAAAAATTATTAATGGGGCAAAAATAATGCTGTTGCGCAACAGACAGGGGGCAAAAATGAAATAATAACAGGTTGCCAGTTCAAGCAAACAACGTGTCAGCGGAAGAAGTCAACAAAAAAATGGCAAAGGAGGCATCCTTGACATACCTCTATTCTGACCAAAAATAACATTCTTGGAATTATATTTTTGGAACAGATTCAGATCCCTTTTCTAAATGAAGGGATGGAGCTTCAGCCCACCCACTCTTAAAGCTCCACCCCGGGGTCCCTTAGTATCCATATAACTATAGTGGATTTTACAATATTTTCAGAAACAAAGAAAAATTCATGACCAGATGTAGTCCGATCCTATTTTACCCCGGGGTCTGATTTTATTTATCTGAGATGGGTATACCCGCACCGAATCTGGATAAGTAATCTGCATTCTTGTGCGCTGTCCCAGCTTTATGTTTTATAGTAAAATGATAAGGTTGTAGTGATACCATCGAGAAGACGTGGATTCTTATCCTTCATTGCCATAAGCCAGCAAAGGGGGTTATGATCAGTTATTAGTTCAAACTGAGATCCCCATAGATAAAACTTTAAAGTCTCCACGGCCCAGCGTAGAGCTAGGCACTCCTTCTCGATGGTAGCATATTTTGTCTCACGGGTATGTAGTTTTCTACTTATGTATACTATAGGATGCTCTTGGCCATCTATTATTTGACACAGGACAGCTCCTATACCAGTAGCTGAGGCATCGGTCTGTACTATAAAAGGCTTAGTGAAGTCTGGACTTGATAATTTGGGTTCTGCACATAATAAGGCTTTAATAGTACAGAAGGCCGCCTCACATTCTGGAGTCCAGTTCACTTTAGTAGGATTCTTCTTCTTTGTGAGATCAGTTAAGGGGCTGGCTATAGAGGCGAAGTTAGGTATAAATCGTCTGTAATAGCCTGCCAATCCCAAAAAAGATCTTACTTGTTTCTTTGTTAGGGGTCTTAAACTATTTGCTACAGCATCGATTTTATTAGTCTCTGGCTTTATACAACCGTTTCCTATTACAAACCCAAGGTATTTGGTTTCTTGCATAGCAAATGCACATTTTTCTGGGTTAACAGTAAGTCCTGCACGTTTCAATGTTTGAAGGATTGCTTCCAAATGTTTTTTATGGTCTTCCCATGTAGGGCTATAAATGATGACATCGTCAAGGTAAGCAGCACTGTAATTGGTATGAGGTTGCAAAAGCTTATCCATCAGTCTTTGAAACGTGGCAGGAGCATCGTGTAGGCCAAAAGGCATCATAGTAAATTGGAAAAGGCCCTTTGCGGTGCTAAAAGCTGTTTTTTCTTTGGATGTTTCATCCATAGGGATTTGCCAGTACCCCTTAGATAGGTCAAGTGTAGTCAAATAGTGAGCTTTCCCTAACCGATCGACTATGTCATCAATACGAGGCATAGGGTAGCTATCGAACTTAGAAACAGCATTTAATTTTCAGAAATCTAAACAAAGGCGGATTCCCCCTTCTTTTTTATTCACAATTACCATTGGAAATGACCAGTCGCTATTAGATGGCTCTATGACTTTTAGTTCTAGCATTTTGTCTATTTCTTTCAGCACTTCTTGTCTCAATTTCTCAGGGATCCTATAAGGTTTTATCCGTATTGGGTTTGAATTTAGGACCTCTATGTGATGATAAATCAGGCTGGTACGTCCAGGAATATTAGTAAAAACATCCTGATTATGATGTAAAATATGCTCAAGTTCTTGCAATTGAGTCTCAGTCAAATCAGGATTTTTACGAATATTGGGTATAGACATCTTCCTGTCCAAGAGCTTATAGGCTGTTTCTAATTCACTTTCATTGGTTCAGGACATACATAACAGGCCTCATTGGTCCTTTCTTGCCAGGCTTTCAACAAATTAACATGGTATACCTTTCTCTTTAATTTTCTATCAGGGTTTCTTTCGTAAGTTACCGGACCACACTGCTTATTCACTGTATAAGGTCCTTGCCATTTCATCCTGAGCTTATTGTCTGAGGAAGGAGTAGTAAAACACGATCCCCTGTCTGAAAGGATTTCTGACATACCCCTTGATCATAATATAATTTTTGTTTTGTTTGTTGTTGTAGTTCCTTTTGTGGGCTAAATCTACATATTTAATTAATTTTGTCTGAGCTTGGTAACAAATTTAAGTGTTGTAGTGGGACCTATTTCCTACCTTCCTCCCATTGTTCCTTTATTATATCAAGGGACCTCTCGGATTTCTGCCGTACAATAGTTCGAACGGCGAATACCCAGTTGAGGCCTGAGGCACCTCTCGATAAGCAAACATCAAGAAAGGTAAATACTGATCCCAGTCCCTTCCTTCCTCATGAGTATATTTTTTTAACATTTGCTTTAATGTCTGGTTAAACCGTTCCACCAAGCCATCCGTTTGAGGGTGGTAGGGTGTAGTGTGTATGGCCTGTATATTCAGGGACTGATATAACTGTTTCAATATCTGGGAACAGAAATTACCCTCTGTCTGTTAGTATTTCTTTTGGGATGCCCAGACGGCTGAATATCTTAATAAGTTCTTCAGCTATTTTTGTAGCAGTTACAGTTCGTAGGGGAATGGCTTCTGGGTATTTTGTATGGTAGTCACAAATTACCAAAATGAAATGATTCCCCTTTTTAGTTTTTTGGAGGGGGCCCACTATGTCCATCGCTATCCGCTCAAAAGGGTGATTTATTATTGGCAGGGGTTGTAGTGGAACAGTATCCCTTTTTCCTATCCTGGCTACTAGCTGGCATTCAGGACAAGACAAACAGTACTGTTCCACATCTTTATGGATACCTGGCCAGAAAAATCGGTATAAAATTCGCACTGTTGTACGGTCTCTCCCTAAGTGACCAGAAAGAGGACTATCATGAGCCAATTGTAACAATTGCGTCTGATATTTTTTTGGGACCATTAATTGATCTACCTGTTCCCCTGTTCTAGGGTGAGTACAAATACGATAGAGTAAATTGTGTTTCACCCTATAATAGGGGTGTCCTTCTATCTCTTCCTGAGATACCTGTGAAAACAAGGGTGTTAAAGTTTTATCTGTCTTCTGTTCACTTTCAAAATCACATTTTTTTATCAAGTCAGCATTCTCAATCTCTTTACTATCTAGTCTCTTAAAATGTTCTTTAGTCCACTGTATTTTATCTTGTCTCCATTCTTTTTTGTTTTTCTGGTTTTCCTGGAGCTCCAACACATCATCATCTAACACAGGTAGAGGACTTGCTTCACTTTCCTTTGATTGTGCACGTGTGGCAGCAGCTGCTAAATACACTTCAAAATCAGGATGGTCTTGCCCAAGTAATACAGGGACTGGTAATAATGGTACTATCCCAACATCTAACACCCTTTTTGAGTGAACAGTCTGCAACTCTACAGATGTTGTTGGGTATTGGTGTATGTCTCCATGGATACAAATCACCCCTGTTTGTACAGTGTTCCGGGGTTGTCCTTCAACCAATTCTGGACGAACTAAGGTCTGCTTACTTCCTGAGTCAATAAGTCCCATAACTGTTTGTGTTCCGATCTGTACAGGAATTACATATTCTCCCAAATTAGCTAGTGCTAGATGTACACCCCCAGGCTGTTTTGTTGGGCAAAACCGGGCAATATGACCTTTCTCATGGCAGTCCCGACATATAAGTTCAGAGAGGGGTGGCCTAATTGAACGGATACCACCCCGGGTTATCTGTTGTCTACTAGGGGAACTAATACTTATATTTGGGCCCAGAGGAGAGGGTGAAACAGCAGGAGGTAAAAAAGTAGTAGATCTCACCACAGCAGTTCCAGTTGATGGTGTCTTCTTCCGGGTATGGATGATCTGTTACATAATCCTCAGCTAAAGAAATGGCCTTCTCCGAGGTGTCCGGACAGTGTTCTTTGACCCAGAGCTGTACATCCTGTGGCAACACCCTTATGTATTGTTCCACCACAATGGCCTCCATTATTTGATTTACAGTCTTAGTCCCAGGTTGTAACCATTTGGTGCATAGGTCATTCAGGCGTATATATACTTCTCTGGGATGATCTGTATGTTGAAATCGTGATGAACGGAACCTTTGTCTGTAAGTTTCGGCACTGATATCATATCTTCTTAATATTTCCTTCTTGACCTCATCATAGTTCCCCACTAATTGGCTATCCATATTTCCATAAGCCAATTGAGCTTTTCCAGTGAGGTAAGGAGCTAGACGAAGGACCCACTGTGCCTTAGGCCATCCACAGGCCCCCGCAATCCTTTCAAAAGTGGTTAGATATGTCTCAATATCATCTTGCTCAGTCAGTTTGGTGAGTTTAATGTCCCTTGGGGCCTCTGGTGAGGTTGTAGGATTTCTGCTAGTACTGATAGCTTGAATGGCCCTCAATCTCTCTTGCCACCGTCTTTCATTTCTTTCCTGCTCCTTCTCTCTCACTCTCTGTTCCCTTTCTCTCTCCTTGTCTGCAGCCAGCTGTTTTATACAGAGCCACCGTAATAATTCATGTAACTGTTCAGGTGGCTCCTCTCCCGGTAACAATTCAGTAGGTAGGTCCCCGGCAGTGGCCCCTTGAGGAGGTTCAACTTCCACTTGCAACATCTGCTCTGCCTTGAACCTGTCGTGCTTCTGTTCAGGCAGTCCTGTCCATAATGGTTCACCCAATTTATCCACCATTGTCCTGGTCAGGACACCTTTGGGTCGGGTTACTGCTTCCTCATCTCTGGTATCCTTCTCCATCCCTGGGTTGGTCCAATATCGTCTTGGAAAGTAGCCAACACTGACCTCAGTATCCCACTTCTGACACCAACTGTGGAAGAGTTGGGATGGAAGACAAAAATGCAACACCAAAGATGATGGACTGGAACTCAGATGTCCAAAGATTTATTTGCAGTCATCCAATACAAGGCTTGCAGTACAGTGGACTTTAAATGAAAAAAAAACAAACAAACATACAGCAGCTCTTATACATGGGGCTCTAGAAGGCAGCTAGAGCGATGTTACTGTCTAGATGACCAGCACAAGACTGACTTTCTAAAACATTTGAGCCCTTTTTATAGGAAGCATTAAACATGTGATCTGAAACTCCCCTCCCACCTTTGAATATTATAAATATTAACAAGTAAGGGCCGGCCGGCTCTTACACACAAGGAAGTAGAAAGAAGGAGAAGCAGGAAGGAAGGTTTTGCAGGAATGGAAAAAAAGTTCATGTAAGGAGAACAAAAAAATTACAACATTATATTGTTATATAATTGGGCTAGAAATAATAATTTAAACCCCTCTAGTATGCAGTTTTTACAATTCAGTGTCACTTCTGTTTAGTACTATTGAATTCATTTAGTTTGGCTCTGGTAAACATATTTGGTTTTTCTACCTGTTCCTGTCTCCACTATGAAACTTGTGTTGTGCTTTTACTTTTCTTTCTAGCAAGTCTATTAAATTTGTTAACGTTACTCCAGGCTTTAAACACAGACGCTCTACTGACTGTATAAGTGGATAGTAAGCGGTTTTCTATAGATAGAATGCACCCTTGCCTCCCAGCATTACTGGCTGACAGAGACTCGCTGGAGGAACAAAAAAACTAGGTTTGAGAAAAAAAATTAGAAATACCCTCTTTTATCTCAGTTGCAGAGTGGAGTACATCTTTTCAGTGTGAAGCTAAGTATTTAACCTCTCGCATCTTGAGAGGTAGGAAAAGCAGCGGAATCTCCGTTAAATCCTGCTCGAGCGCATGACGTTCGGAGAGGGAGAAAACGTCACACTGGTTGCGTTAAAACTTTAAGATAAAGAAAACCCAGCACAACGTCAGACTATGGAGGCAAAAGGAAATAAGGAAACATATTGCTTTCAGGAGCTGGCATACTGTTTGGGGAAATTTAAACATCAACATGATGTGTAGTTGGCCAGACTACATCCATGCTGAAATTATAATAATAAATAAAAATTATTAATGGGGCAAAAATAATGCTGTTGCGCAACAGACAGGGGGCAAAAATGAAATAATAGCAGGTTGCCAGTTCAAGCAAACAACGTGTCAGGGGAAGGGGGGGTCAACAACAAAAAAAAATGGCAAAGGAGGCATCCTTGACAGGAGGGAAAGGCTTCTCTAAATAAGAATGTCTTTAGCTCCCTTTTGAAGACATTTACCGATGGGGTCTCCCTAATCACATGAGGCAGTAAATTGCATAGGGTCAGTGCAATGAATGAAAATGCCCAGGCTCCTGAAAATTTAAGATAAATCATGAGAATCACCAGGAGGCCCTCATTGGCTGACTGGAGGAAATGAGATGGGTGGTAAGATTGTCGGAGGACTTCCAGGTGTCCGGGTCCCAGTCCATGCAGAGCTTTATAGGTCAGTAAACCGACCTTGAAGGTGTTCTGCCACCTAATCAGAAGCCAGTGCAGACAGTGCAGCACATGTGTAATGTGACATGGCCTCAAAAGGCCAGTTAACAACCTGGCTGCCTCATTTTGCACCAGCTGTAGGTAGTGAAGATTAACCCCTGATAGCCCTAGGTAGAGGGCATTACAGTAATCAAGCCATGAGGTCACAAAAGCATGGACTGGTGATGGCAAATCCACAGGCAGAATCAGGTGCTTAATCCTGGCAATGTTTCTAAGATGATAAAACACACTTTGGACCACAGCTGATACCTGAGATTCAAGTGTTAAGCCACAGTCCAGCACAACACCAAGATTCCTCACCTTGACAGAGGTAAGCAGCTAGGAGTGTCTGAGCGTAAGGCCAGAAACTTGACCAGTTTGCCCACCAACCCTTGGGTGACCAGACTCCATCACCAGTACTTCCATCTTGTCTGTATTTAGCCTTAGCCAGTTGACAGTCATGGAGTCTTGGATCTCAGCATGGCACAGATTGAATACTGAGACCGTAACCTGTTGTTCGGGTGCAAAAGACAGGTATAGCTGCATCTTCAGACTTCAGCAAGACCTTCACACACTGTGCCATATTGAAGGCTCATAAAAACTGGGAAGCTTAGGGAGGAGAACCAAGGTGGTAGAATGGGTATGTAACTGATTAATTGGTAAAAGAGGGTGGTGGTTGATGACACTCATTTGGGGGTAAGGGAGAGTGATCAGTGTGTTTCCATGGGGCTCAGTACTGGGTCCAGTCCACTTTAATGTCTTTACAAGTGATACTGCAGAACAACTGAAAGGAAAGATGTGCCTCTTTACAGATGACACCAAGCTCTGCAATAGGGTGTACACTCCAGAATGGCTTCAGAGAATAAATAGAGACCTGAAAAAGTTTGAGGAGTAGTCAAGGGTATGGTAGCTGAGCTTCAATGCAAAAAAGTGCAAATTCATGCATCTTGGGTGCAGAGACCCAGAGACAGAGTGCAGCATTGGGGCTGGGGCTACTGACAGTCGCTAAACAGGAAAGGGACCTAGGGGTAAACATAACAGATAACATTAAGGTGGAAAGGCAATGCGAAAAAAGCAGTAGAAAAAGTCAGTGGGATAACGTGGTGCATGAGGAGGTGGCATTTCTTCTGTATCAGTCACTTCTGAGACCACATCTGGAGTACTGTACCTAGTTCTGGAGGCCACAACTCAGAATGCACATTGCTGATTGTTTTTGGGCACAGCCTGTGGTATAGTCTCACCCTCTCACCCCACAACCCACTCACCCCAGGGCTCAGCCTACATTTATAGGGTGGGTCCCATAAGGCCTCACAACATCCTGCATCCATACAGGAAGTAGCAAAGAGACAAAGCATAACAAAAAACAAAAGAAAAACACACATGTTTGGGAGATAATAAATAGCCATCTTAAGCAGGCAGTAGACTGAGGAGGGAAACAGCAGATATAGTGGGAGTGGTGCAGTACTGTGGTTCTGAAGCATCTGTCTTCAGGGAGATGTTCTGGAGGCTGCGATGCTGCCCTATATGCAAACACCTCTCTGGGCTGAGGGAGGAGGTTGCCTGTCTCTGAGCAGAGTTGGCCAAGCTGAAGGCAGCATCCACCCCCACCCAGAGACTACTGGGTCCGCAACTTGTACCTCAAGGGATGCCAGGGAAGACGAGTGACTGGACTATAGTGGGCTCAGTGAGAGTGAGGGAGGGGGGTAGAAAGCACATTCCCCAACTGTTTTGGAGAAACAAGAAAGCCCCACACAGAAACCTGAGGCTGGGACCAGGGTGGATGGGAGGGTCCTCCAGGATGGAGCCCCAGGGAAGAGAGGCAGGAGACCCTGGAGGAGGGGGAAGCTTCTCCTAGTAGAGGACTCTATTGTCCAGTGAGTGGAGTTGGGGACACCTAGCAGGGGAGAGAGGGAGGTCAAGTGCCTACCAGGAAGCACTGCAAGGAGGGATTGGAAGCGGATCCATAGGATTGCTACGGCAACCGCAAGGAGGGAGCAGGTGGTGGTCATTGTCCACCTGGGGACCAATGACCTGGCTAGGAGAAGGATGGAGTTAGCCAGAGTCCAGGAGGATTTCAGGAAGCTGGGTGGAAACCTGAAACAGCATTCTCCATCTCATTCTCTGAGGTGCTACCTGTTCAGGGCACAGGGGAAGCAAGGCACTCCACATTCATACCTTCAACTCCTGGGGGAAGGATTGGTGTGGAAGGGAGGGTTTTGGCTTCATATTGGACTGGGGCCAAACCTGGGCAGATGCACGCTTATATAAGGAGGACAGCCTGCATCTGTCCAAGAAGTAGACCTTACTCCTTTGTGAGAAGTTTAAATGCTTCAGTTGTGAGCATTTAAACTGGCCGGGGGGGGGAGAGCCAGGATGGTCCAGAAGATTAGAAACCCCCCCATGGGAACATGCAGGAACATAAGTTGACTACAGGAACAGCTAAAACAGGCACGGAGGGGCAGTCAAAGAATGTATAACAAGCGATTCGGGGGCGAGAGCACATAGGAAAGAAAACCAGGGTGGGGGAAGACACTGGAGAGGGAGAACAAGAGCAGAGGGAGGGCAGACTGTAAACCATGGAAGGTCATGCTAACGAATGCCAATATCCTAGGAAATAAGTTTCCAGACCTGGAGGCCTAGTTGGCAGATGCAGACCTTGACATAGCGGCAATAACAGGGACATGGTACTCTGCTAATCATTGCTGGGAAGTCAGTGTACCAGGGTATACAATGTTCAGGAGGGACAGGGAAGGTAAAAAGGGTGGGGATTGGCCCTGTACATCAGATGTAGCATAAAGGCTACAGAAGTTCAGGGAAGACAGGGAGGCCGAGGTAATATGGGTCACCCTGGAGCCAGGGAATGGAACAGCAATATGCAGAGGGGTGATCTACAGATGTCTGGCACAGGGGGAGGAAGTAGACAGAGAACTAGCGGAGAACATACACAGCATGGCAGCTAAAAGTGAAATCCTACTACTGGGGGATTTCAATATGCTGGAAATGGATTGGGCCACTTCGGTGACTGCTTCAGCCAGAAACATAGCCATCCTAGATTCCCTACAGGGGAAGGGAGGTGGACTCAGGCAATTGGTGCATGAGCCAATCAGAAACAAGTCAATTCTGGACCTGGTATGGACCAATGGGAACAGAGTCGAAGAAATACAGGTGGAAGGGCAGCTGGGGTCCAGTGACCACCACACGGTGTGGTTCAGCATGGAGACATGGACTCAATTAAGCCACATAAGGGCAAGAGTATTATATTTCTGGAGGGTGGATATCACTGAAATGGATAAATGTATACAAGCAGTCCTGGGGAAGAGAGAGGTAATAGAACAATGGGAGAAACTGAAAGGAGCCATACTGGAGATAACAAACCAATGAGTTAGGATAGTGGCCAAAGGGAAAACAACGAAACCACTATGGTTCTCCAAAGAGGTGGGGGACAAAGTCAGGGCTAAAAGGCTGAGTTTCAGGAAAAATAAGGTGAGCCAAATGGAGGAAGACAGGGAAGTGTACCTTGAATATCTAAGGGAAGCAGGAAAGGCTATTAGGAGCACAAAGGCGCAGACAGAAGGAGGTTTAGCATGGTATATAAACAAAGGAGATAAGGTATTTAATAGGTACATCAGTGAAAGAAGAAAAACCTGGGGGGAGGATTGTGAGGCTCAAAGGGGAGAAGGGAGACTGTAAAGAGGGGGATCTGGACAATGCAGAAATACTGAACAAATACTTCTTCTCAATATTCACTAAGGAGGGGGATGGTCAAGGACCACAGTTGGGTTGCAGAGGCAATTGGGAGGGGGAGAAGTGGACACCAGTCCATTCACAGTGGAGAGAGTTCTGAAATAACTCACAAAGCTGAAGGTGGATAAGGCCATAGGGCCAGATGGCATCCACCGGAGGATATTAAAGGAGCTGCGAAGGGAACTAGCATCTCCTCTGGTGGCCCTGTTTGCAGAGTCATTCAACATGGGTGTCATTCCAGAGGACTGGAGGGTGGGCACATGTAGTCCCAATGCACAAAAGCGGAAGTAGGGAGGAGGCAGGCTACTTCAGGCCAGTCAGCCTCACCTCAGTGGTGGGAAAGATCATGGAGACACTGCTGAAAGAAAGGACAGTGGCACATACGGAATCCAGAGGTGCTCAGGATCTGAGGCAACATGGATTCACAGCAGGAAGGTTATGTCAAACAAATCTAATAGATTTTTTTGATTGGGTGACTAGGGAAATAAATCAAGGAGGGCGGTAGATGTCACCTACCTAGACTTCAGCAAAGCCTTCGACACTGTCCTACATAGAAGGCTGATTAACAAGATGGGTAGTCTGGGCATGGGAGACAAGGTGGGATACTCGGTTAGGAACTGGTTAACAGACAGGAGACAGAGGGTGGTGATACATGGGGTACAATCTTGGGAGAGGGGAATGACCAGTGGGGTACCACAGGGATCAGTACTAGGAATAGTCCTGTTCAATGTCTTCATTAGTGACATTGCAGAGGGGTTGGAAGGAAAGGTATGCCTGTTTGCAGATGACACCAAGATCTGCAACAGGGTGGATACTCCAGAAGGGATACAGAAAATGAAGAGGGACCTGGAGAAGCTTGAAAGGTGATCAGAGATGTGTCAATTGAGATTCAATGCAAAGAAGTGCAAAATAATGCACCTGCATAGAGGGATCCCTGGGGAGAGCTACAGGTTGGGGGAGGGAGAAACTGACTGTTACTAAAGAGGAAACGGACCTAGGGGTTATCATCTCTGATGACCTTAAGATATCAAAACAGTTCACAAAGGTGGCAGGGAGGGCCAGTGGCATTCTGAGATACATAGGCAGGGGTATCACTAGCAGGAGGTGGGAGGTGGTGATGCCATTGTATAAAACATTGGTAAGGCCTCATCTGGAGTACTGCATGCAGTTCAGGAGGTCACACCTGTGCAAGGACATAGATAAGGAGGAGACTATCCAGAGAAGGGCAACAAAGATGGTGCAGGGCTTGCATCACAAAACATAAGAGGAGAGACCAAGAGACCTCAATATGTACTCACTGGAGGAGAGGAGACAGTGGGGGGACATGATTGAAACTTTCAAGTACCTTAAGGACATAAACAAGTTGCAGGTGGGGGACCTTTTCCAATGTGGAAAAAGTACTAGAACAAGGGGAATATGACATTGGAAGGGAGTAGATTAAGAGGTAATGTGAGAAAGTTTTTCTACACAGAAAGGGTAGTCGGCACTTGGAATAGTCTGGCACAGGAGGTAGTGGGGCAAGCACAGTGCAGGAGATTTAAGCATGCCTGGGACAGGCACAAAGGAAGCTTGGGATGGGAGGGAGTGATGAAAAGTCCTTGATTACATAGGGTCAGTGGTCACATACAATGTATGGGGCCTATGGGCAGACTGTATTGGCCTAGTGGTCCTTATCTGTCAACAATTTCTATGTTTCTTACATAGACAGGGCATAGGTGATCCAAATAAGGGCAACAGAAATGTGTGCTGGGGCTGTAGTGCATATTTTATAAGGAGAGACCAAGAGATCCCGAAATACTGTATCAACACCATGGAAGAGAGGCAGGAGGGGGAACATGATAGAGATCTTTTAATACCTCATGGGGGTGAATAAGGTACAGGAAGGGAGCATTACTAACATACTAAAATGCCAGCAGAATAGGCCTAACGGTCTTTCGTGTCTGTTCGTTTGGTCAGCCCCCACCCTGGATGCTGACCTTGCTGTCCCCCTCGCCTTCTCTGCCTTCTCCCTTCCCAGTTCCGGATATTCTTGCTGCATTGGATTTTGCTTCCAGAACCCTTCCCCTGTACCTGTCCCACCCCCTCTTGAACCCCTCCACTGTCTCTGCCTCCACCAGCCCCCTAGGCAGTGCATTCCATGGCTCCACCACCCTCTCAGTGAAGTAGCACCTCCTCATTTCTCCCCTGAATCTTCCCCCCTCCAGCTTCCACCCATGCCCTCTAGTGGCCCCCCTCCTCCTTCCTTCGAAGCACCCTGACTGTTCCTCCCCTATTTACCCTCTTCATGTACCTGAAGACCTCTATCATGTCCCCCCGTCCCTTCTCTCTTCCAATGTGTACATATTTAGCTCTTCGAGCCTCTCCTCATAGGTCCTGTCCCCCAAGCCCCAAATCATTTTGGTTGCCCTCCTCTGGACCCTCTCCAGGAGGTTAATGTCCCTCTTTAAGTGTGGCCTCCAAAACTGCATGCAGTACTCAAGGTGCGGCCTCACCAAGCAGTCATACAGAGGGAGTATCACTTCCCTCCTTCTGGAGGTGATCCCCCTAGCGATGCATCCCAGCATCCTGTTGGCCTTGGCTGCTGCCCTCCTACAAGTCTCAGAGTTGTTCATCTTGACATCCACCACCACCCCCAGGTCCCTCTCAGCCATCGAGACTTGTAGCATTCCCCCCCGGTGTACACTTGGCCCGGGTTTCTGGCCCCCAGGTGGAGTACCTTGCATTTCCCTGCATTGAACCTCAGCTTCCACTTTCTAGACTATCTTTCCAGAGCCTCCAGGTCCCCCTGTAGGGCCACCCTCCCCTCCTCCCCATCCACCACCGCCCCCAGTTTCGAGTCATCTGCAAAGAGACTCATCTCACTCCTGATTCCTGTCCTTATGTCAGTTACGTAGGCGTTGAACAGAAGGGGCCCAAGGACTGATCCCTGTGGGACCCCACTAATGACCCTCCTTGGGGATGAGACTATCCCACCAACTATGACCCACTGGGTCCGGTCCTGGAGCCAATTGCCTATCCATCTGATCATCTGGTTCCCCACACCCATTTCTCCCAGCTTATCCAACAGGCCCACGTGAGGAACAGAGTCAAATGCCTTGCTGAAGTCTAGAAAGAGGACGTCCACTGGTCTACCCAGGTCCAAGGCACTTGTCACCCAGTCATAGAACTCCACCAGGTTTGTCTGACACGATTTCCCCAGGATGAATCCATGCTGTCTATCGTCCAGGCACCCTGACTTATCCAGGTCCCCCCTAGCCTCTCCTTGACAATGTCCTCCATCACCTTGCCCACCACCGATGTCAGGCTGACAGGCCTGTAGTTCCCTGCCACCTCCCTTGATCCCCCCTTGTGGGTAGGCACTATATGCGCCACCTTCCAGTCTTGGGGCACATACCCTGTCCTCAGAGAGGTGGTGAAAAGCTCCGCCAGGGGTTTCTCCAGGACATCCGCAAGTTCCTTCAGCACTCTGGGATGTAATTTATCCGGCCCCGGTGCTTTCTCCATCTTAAGGGAGCTGAGGGCTTCCCTCACTCTCTCTGCTGTGATTTCCACTTCGGTGCCTCTTCTCCTGCTTAGCCTCCCCCACCTGCCAGTGATGCCTCTCCCCAGACCCGCCGATTGGTGGGTCTCGTCCCCTCCTCAGTATCTCTGTCTCCTCCCATGTATGATGCAGCACTTATTTTCCTTGGTGAAACTGAGGTGAAGTACTCATTTAGTACCTCAGCCTGCTCCCCGGGTCTTGTGCCCATCTCTCCCTAATTTAATCCTGCTAATCTGCCCTTCACCCTTCATTTTTCCCCAATGTATCTAAAGAACCCTTGTTCTCTCTCCTAATTTCCCTGGCCAGGTTCTGCTCCTTCCTTGCCTTAGCCGCCCTCATCACTCTAGTGGCCCTTCTAGCCATCAGCTCGTACTCCCCTCAATCCCTTTCACTCCTTGAGCACTTGAATTGCTTATAGGCTGCTTTCTTTCCCCGCACCACCTCCTGGACCTTCCTGGTCCACCAGCAGGGTTTTTGGGCCCTACCGCATTTTCGTCTTACTCTTGCACAGGTGCTGGTAGCATCCTGCACCCCTCTCCTGATGATTTCCCACCTACTATCAGTGTCCATGTCTGACCCAATCCCATCCAAATGCTCCTTAAGGATCCTTCCCATTTCCCATTTTCAGAGCAGAATGTGTATAAGAACTAGGGGGCATGCAATGCTGTTGTGGTGGGGTCATTTAAGAGGGATATGAGAAAGTGTTTCTTCACTGAGAGGGTGGTGGATGCTTGACACAATCTTCCATCGGGGGTGGTGGTGGTGAAAATAGTGTTTGGCTTCAAGCATGCATGGGACAGGTATAAAGGAAATCTGGTATTAAAGCTGAGGAGGTGGCCAAACATCAATAAGAGTTTGTGGTGGTAGAATAGGCAGAGAAAAGAGGGGCAGACCATGTGGGCCAAGTGGTCTTTATCCGCCAACAAATTTTATGATTTTTTGTTTCATATAAAACGGCCAGAAAAAGAAGGCCTTATGATCTATTGAGTCTGCTCGACTGCAGTGCCCTGATCCAGACATAATAGTGGGTCCCACACCCCCTTCCTTCACACCCGACCTTCTCATTCACCCTGTCTCTTGACCTCCACTATCTTTTGTGTGTCAACCTCAAATGGAAGTTTATTCCACCTCACAATTTTCTGTCAGAAGCATCTCCTGACCTCCTTGAATTCCCCCAGCCAACTTAAGACAGTGCCCTCAGTGGTCTTGTCATCACTGAGACAGAAGAGTTCCCTGATAGTCACCTTGTTTATACCTTTCAGGTACTTGCAGATTTCAAGATTCCCCTCTCTCACTCTTTTCCCTAGTAAGTACATGTTGAGCTCTCCCAGCCTCTTCTCATATTCCATGCCCTGCTGTCCTTGAACCATCTTTGTTACCCTCCTTTGAACGGCCTCGAGCAGGTTGATATCCTTTTTTCAGGTAGGAGCTCCCGTACTGCATGCCATACTCCATGTGTGGACATACTAAGGATCTGTACAGTGACATTTTTACCTCCTCCCTTCTGCTCGAGAACCATATAGCAATGCAGCCTTGCATTCTCTTTGCCTTTGCTGATGCATTCCTACACAGTGTGGCTTGTTCAAGGTCACTGAAGATGGTTATCCTCAAGTCCATTTCCTCCTCTGTTTCTGTGACCCTTACCCTCCTCCCAGACTGTTCTCTGCCCTTGGATTCTTCCATCTTATGTGCATAACCTTGCACCCCTTTGCATTGAACTCCAGCTGCCAGATGCCTCACCACCTCTCGAGCTTTGACAGGTCTTCCTTCAGGTCCTGCACTTCTTTATCCAAGTCCACTCTCCCACAGAGCTTGGTGTCATCTGCAAAGAGGAAGATCTTACTTTTATCTCCATCCCCAATGCTGCTTCTGAACACAGTATGCAACTTTGGTTCAAACACTGACCCCTGTGGAACTTCACTTGTAACCTCCCCTATACCTGAGATTCCCCCCACCACTATCAACTGGGTCCTACCACTAAGGCAATTTGCCACCCACTTGGTTAATTTGCTCCCTGCTCCTAGATCATCCAACAACCTGATCAACCTATGGTGGCATTAAGTTGACGGCCTTGCTGAAATCCAAATATAGAATATCAGCTGCCTGACCCTTGTCCACTGCTCTTGTTACCCAGCTGAATAAATTAATCATATTGGTGTGAGAGGACTTCGTGGCATGAACCCATGCTGTCTCTAATCCTGTAGCCTGCTGGCTTCAAGGAGCTCTACTTTTCTTCCCTTCAGAATGTTTTCCATGAGATTACACACAATGGATGTTAGACTGACCAGCCTATTGTTCCCTGGGTCATCCCTGAGCCCACTGTTGTAAAGAAATACTACATGCCTAGTTCCCCATTCCTGCAATATCACCCCCCTATCCAGAATGCTGTTGAACAGGTCTGCCAATGGACCTGCTAGCTCCCCCACTACTTCCCTTAACACCCTTGGGTGCATGCCATCCGGGGCCAGGGACTTGATTACCTTAAGGACATGAGCCCTTTCCTAACCCTGTCCTCCTTTATTCTGTCCTCAGCCATGGCCCACTTCTTCTGCCATTCTCCCTTGCTGCACTGGTCTATCCTGTTTTTTAGTAAAGACAAAGCAGAAGCATTCATTCAACACTACTGCTTTCTCTTTATTGTCTTTCACCCCCCCCCCAACCATACCTGACTTGGTTTCTCTCTTTTCACCAATATACCTAAAGAATGCTTTCTCCACCTCATTAATCACTTCTGCAATTTGAAGCTCCTTCCTAGTCTAGAATTCTTTCCCTTCTGCTTTAGTCATGTGTTAGTGACTGCCGCAATCTCTTCCCTGATCACTGACCACTTATGTTCCACATTCGTATCCTCATCAAGGCTAGCTAGTTGTTCCTTTAAAATCTCTCCAATTTTACCTAGACTGCAGATAATTAAAGTACTGAATGACCATGAACAACAAATGCTTAAGTGCATTGCAGCATATTAAGTTTAGGTTATTCTGTAATATGTCAAATATCATTAGCTTGCGTTCATAATGACATTACTTTAAACTCACTCAGAAGAAATGTCTGTTCTATCAGACATGACACTGAGAAAAATACTGTTGTTTTCCTTTGTTCATAACACCTCTTATGTGATCCATTATCCACTATAAAGTAAATACCAAAAGAAGAAAAAGAAATGCATCACAAATCATCTAAACTACACCTTTATCTGTTGACTGTGATTTTTAGCTCTCTGAACTACTTAATAGGAAAAAGCACATAATTTTCCTCTCCCCTGGCGTTTGTAAGTTGATACATAGGTAGCTTTCTAATGCCTGGGGCAGGATAGTGCTGTTAAAATTGGCTTAACTATCTTTCAAATGTTGAATTTTCATCTTAACAATTATAATGAGAAGATTTGCTTAACTGACATTGTATTATTATTCTCAGAGACATTAGAATGTTTATCAGAGCTAAGGGTGGTCATTCTTGCAGTACACTGTACAGGCATTGCCTCAGGAAAAAATGAATATAGTTACTCCAATAACTTGCTCTTCCATTTTAATCTAAAAATAATCCCAATGGCATGCAATGCACAACTTAAACTCAAGCTATCAGTATTTGAGGGCTCTGAGCCAACTGTTTCAAAATTTATTTCAACACTTCTTACTATAACGTTAATGAAAATAAAAACAAAGTTGCTAAACAGGAACAGAGTGGTGCCAAGGGGAAAATCTCCAATTTACAAGACAAAAAGGCTGGCACACACCAACCCAGGTAATACACAGCCACTTTAGGCCAACAATGACATTTGTCAAGCAAAGACAGCCATAAACGCCCTCTATGCTGAGGTTCCATTTGTGTACTACATGCTCCTGTCCTCACCCCTTGGGCACCTGATTCAGCCTGTCCTCTGCTTTTGTCACTCCCAGTGCTTCTTCCAGATTTCTTAATGCACTTTTAAAGATTCATATTTATTGCACTCCTCTGTTTTAGAGTTTGCTTTATCTTTTTTCTGCCCACTCTTATGAGGGGTCATGTTGTGTTGTAACATTGTGCCATTTGGGTTGTTGCCGTACTATCAACAGTAGCTTCTATTATTACTTTTGAAAGACTGTAGAATCATGTTGCATTCATGTCAACTACTGTATTACTCTTCTATGTTCCCCAACCCCTGGGTAGTGCCTGGAAACAATTCTAGACTCAGTGTACATTTCCTGGTCACCAATTTTCTAATAAATCAATAATGTTGAGTCTTCAGTGGGTGCATCTGTATCTGTCTCTTCTGGTTTCGTGCTGAATATATGTAAGTGATTTTTTATTAAATATTTTGATAAAATGGATATTTGTTATCAAGTAGCTGTGTATTACCTGGGTCGATATGAGCTACGTTTTTTGTCTAGTACCTCTTTTTATCATTTGTAGAATTTCTGTGTCCTTATAATATTGTATTCTTAAAGACCCAGTGTGTTACCAGGATTGAATAGTAACTTTCAAAAGTAGCCAGCTATCACTTCTTTTATCTGAAGTATTTTTTTTTCCTCTTCTTTTTTCTAACACGAGATTTTCTACTTGATAGTACTAGGTGTAATGTGTGGAACAGCACTCTACATGGAGGTTGACATAGTTCTGTTATACCCTTAAACTCATTAACATTGCGACCTCCCCGACTGTAACATCACTAGTAACCAGGAAGAGACATGCTCCTGCTGCTTTATTGGTGACTTGTGACACATTATCAATCAAGTGGCGGGCTTGTGATGTAACAGTGAGTGAGGTCATGTGCTGATGATGTAGTGGGAAGAATAGAGCTAAATATGTCTGCTTCCAGGTAAAGTATTTTTTGCATCACACTCAATAATATTTAGTAAAAAACCATCTAATGAGCACGTAGAAAATGAAAAACCCTTCAGAAATTTATAGTTTTACAGGACTACCTTTAAACATTTCTAAATGCTTCTGCCTACAATTGCTGCGAGCTCTTTAATTTGAACATACCTTGTATAATTATTGATTTGTGTCATTATTAATTGCAGTGTACCAGTTTGGGTCTTGCATTCCTTCCAGATGTGCTCCTATAGCCCAGGTCATACTTTGACAGGCGTGTTGGCTCATTGTTTCTCTGCTGGTCAAGTGGTCAAAAAATTGTAAATTCATAAATGATGTCCAATACATTTATTCATGTCTTCAAGGTATCAAAATCTTTTACTCAAGCACTAAGGTAATGATGATCTGAGAACAGCATTTGGCAAAAATGTAGTCCAAAAAAAGACAAGTATCCCCCCTCAACACACACCCCGGTACACTCATATAATAGAGATTTCAAAAGCTTCTATATTGTTTGGGGGTGATAAAGACCAAATCCAGTGCAAACAGTTCAAAGATAGTCAACTACACTGTTTTATTTTAGTCTTTTGTAACCAGGTAAGGCCCACTAGACACAACTGCCTGTTTTCAGGGGTGACCTGGGAGCACTGGGCGGTTAAGTGACTTGCTCAGAGTCACACAGTATGCAAGTAGAGGTTGTGAGAATCAAACTCAGGTTGGTCTGCTGGATGTATCAAGCTCGTTCACACCTCATTCCTCTAACCTCTAGGCTATACTACCAGCCCTAAGTAGTAATATCCTTAATAGCTCCTTTAATTTTTTTTCCTCAGGGACCATTTCCATGAACCCTACATTTCATCCTATATTGAGCTTCACTGGGAGAATTAATGGTCCACCTGTACATAAATTAATAATAAGTAATACAAGTATTTTTTGTCATAGTCTTGTGAGGAAAACCACACAGGCAGACCTCTTACATAAGTGGCCTTCATACAAATAATTGTAAATTAAATTTCAAAATGGCTAACGCTCATGAGGCTAACCAAGAAAAAGCCTGCTTACAGTGATTTGTCCTTTAGTTCTCTTAAATGTATCATCCACTTGTTTTTAACATATTGTGTTTCTGTTCTGTTTGCAATATGAAAAACAAAAACAGGGTATCATCATCCAGTCACTCAATGAGATTCCGGGTATCCAGTGAACACAGTGAACGTGACTGAGTGCTTTCAAAAAGGATGACTCAATTACGGCACCTATGTTCAGGGCTACCTGGAAGGGTAGCAACCAGATACCTAGGTGGGCAAGGTAGGGTGACGGGAAGCATATGTGCATGCATACATGCATGGGGGGGAAGGAAGGGGAGGGGAGGTATGTGGGAGAGAGTGTGCCGGGCAGCTGCCAAGCTGATTGGCTAGTGTGATGAGGAGGGTGGTCAGTTGGGGTGTGCAGGGTTTGGGTCCAGAGGAGGCACAGGGTTTTTTGTGCCAGCAGGTGGCTTGTTATTTGTTTTTAAATATTCACCCCCCGACATGCACCCCCATGGGGTTGAGAAAATTTAAGTAGGGGGGTGCGAGGGTGCAGGGGGTGCAGCCCTCTGCATACATGTCATTTCTGTTGCTGCATTGTAGTTCACAGTGCGTGTACATCATCATAATTCATTTTAGGCAATGTGCACTTACCGAAATAGCAATCGCTATTCCGTGATCACCATTACATAGAAACGAGATTCTGCCTCTTTCTGGTGCCTCAGCATTACCACCAATATCAGTGTCATAAATATAATCACAACCAGCCTGTCAGTGCAGTGGTTGGATTTCTACTTGCGACGCCAGTGACCCGGGTTCTGTAACGCATCCTTGTACTGGAGGGCCTGCCGGAGAGAGAGGACTCAAGCATTGGATGACTGCTAGCCATTTCTTTGGGGGAGGGCAGATAAGTGGCCCAGTGCTTGTTGACCTCTGGTGGAGGCTGGGTGCATGGCAACACATGGGGTCCCACTAACTAATGGGGTTTGGTGAACATCGGCATATGCCTGATGTAAGTGGCACATCACAACCCTGGGGAGCAAATGGGAAAAGAGCCCCATGGCTGACTGGATGACAGTCACCAGCTCCCATTGCCAGGAGAACTTGAGCAGTGCATGGACCATTCTAGCAGCACCCAGACCAAGAATTGTGCTAGCTGCCCCACCGGTGCCTTCCCCCTTGGAGGAGAGGGACCTGCCCAGTGAAGGGTTACATCCAGGTTACCTAAGGGGGGCTGCTTCGAGGCAGTATGGGGCATAGGAAGCCCTGAAGGAGGGGCCAGCCTGGAGCTGGGGGGGAGCAAAAAAAAAAAAAAATATATATATATATAATTACATCTTTTTGTATGCTTTTGTAACTCTTAAAGCACACTCATAATCATAAAGTTTAAAAAAACTGAGCACTCCCATCTCTCTGCAGTTATCCTAATGTGTGCATTTTTAGAAACATTTTGTAGTTCCATACCAAGCATAGTATTAAAGTGCTGTGCTGTACATTCCATACAATATCAAAGCTTTGAACCAAATAAAAGTGGTTGTGTGCTATGCTATTCATACCTGCAATACTTATCAAAGGTTTGAGCAGCAAATGATGATAGTTGAGCAAAAGATAAAGGCAAGATAAATGTCTTCCTTAAAAATAAGCAATTGTGTTTTATACTTACATTTTCTTCTGAGACTACCTACATGTAAAATATCTAAACTGTAAATAAATGTTAAACCTTCTCACTTACTGTAACCCTTCCATTGCTCATTAGGTTAAACACTACACCTATTTGTATCCAAGACTCATAGAGATTAATAGACTTAAATCAGCACTGCAGAACCTCCTTTTGTAGCTAACTTCTATGAAAGAAAAGAGGAAAAGGGTCTGTTGAGTGTTTGTATTCTCTCTAAAAAAGTGCTTCATAAACAATCCTATCTGTCATTATTTGACAGCAGTGTGAAATCAGCATTTTAGTCATATGCATGCTCTTGTTATCTGGGGAAGTTCTGCATGAGGATGAGTACTAAGCTGAGTGCTGATGCAAGATGACAGGTGTTCCATGTCATTTGTACGACAGCATTATCATGTTGTTGCCATGCCATTTGTACTCCACTACATGTTTGTCACTTAGCTGAAACCAGGTGGCAGCACAATGGAGGCACTCACTGGGGAAGGGATGCTGCCAGGTGCTGATATCTTGTCCATGCGCCAGTCCCTGTGTATGCATTATTGTTCAGTGGCTGCCCTTGGTGAGGAAACAGGTGGAAGACACCATCAGCAGGCAGGATGATTCTGGCACCCTGACAGGCCCTGATCTATTAACCACAGCAGCCACCCACCACAGATGGTCCAGGGTAAGTTGTGGGTAATGTCCCCAAGATGATAGGTGCTTCGTTGGGATGGGGCAGCAGCAGAAGGAGAAAAGCTTTTAAAAATATGAATACAAATTAGCAAACAGAAGAATGGAGTCTGAATAAAAAAAATAACTAGATTGCTAATTACCAAATCCTCATTATTGTCAAGCAAAAGTAATGCAGCCTCTCCAAGAAACTACTGTGCATACTACTGTACAGTCCAGCATTCTATTTGCCATAAAGACCATCATATAGATCAAATAAAATGTCTCTATGCTAGATAAAAGAAATTCTAATTTGATCTCTTTCCTGTTGCCTCCTACAACAGGAATAATTCCAGTTTTGAAAAGAAGTAAGAGATCTCAATGCATGCAGGAGTATAGGCAGGCATACTCACTGTACACATTTATGTACAGTTTGTTTGAGTACCTGTCCCAACTAAATGCCTTTTTGTTACCACTATCAGTATAAGCTGGTGTATTTGAGATAGTGTAGACCACTTTGTGTCTATATCTGTTTATGCTTCTATTGTTTAGGATATATACACACAACCTGTTTAGAGACTAGATGAGTCATCTAATAACCTGATTTGTTTTTAAATGGGGGGCAGCAGTTTGAGAGGATGTGTAAATTTTTTTGGTGGGGGGGCGGCAGCAGCTACAGAGTATGTGAACAAAACAGAAATATCTTGCTACACCCCTAAGTGCATGTAATATTTTGGTGATCATATTCCAGTGCTATGCCAGCAACATCAAAAGACATTGACTGTTTGAGTAATGCTGAGGAATAATAATTCCATATTTGGATACTGGAAATAATGTGCTAATGTGTAGAACTGTGATTAAATGAGCATATAGAATACCTTTGGGTTGAAAAAGGTTCAGACCACTTCACCACAGATAAGATGACAGAATATTTTTTTACAGAATGTACATAGTTTACCAGTCTTATATGACAGGGAAGATTGGAGTGCTGTCTGCATTAAGAATTGTACCATGCTATTTGCTGCAACATTTAGCCCTCCAGTACCTAACAATGCCATTAAGTATATGTGGTCACTACTGCAAAATAAGGCAAGAAAAATCTAGTGAGAGTTTTATACAGTTGGTGAATTATTCTTAAAAATTCAGCAAAATGAATTTTCTAAACCCACATATACAGAATGTACATGTAAGAAATATTAAGTATTTTTTTATTTTACAAAGTTGCAAGCTACACACATCTGCAGTCTGTTTTCAAACATTTTAGGTAATGTGGAGAATCCCTGACATATGTGGGACATTTCACCTTCCTCATTTAAATGCTGTGCAAACCCTATTTCCAATGTGTTCATCTGTGGGCTTGGCATGTACAGTTTTGAAAAAAAAATGTCTGGACAGAGTTGTAAAGAACAGTATATGACTTTCTTCTATGTATCTTTTTATTCTGTGGAATCTATCTTCCAGGTTTTCTACTACAACAGTGTGTGTCTGTGTGTGTGTGGGGGGCACACACTGCAAACTGATGCAAGTGGCAGGGCAGCAAAATACCACAAATCAGAGTATAGTATTTCATTCAAAAAACTGCAGATTTATGACAGTACTGTTGCACAACTTAATATCAAGATCATAAGGTCCTGTTTTCCAGAGGTGCTGATCCCGTGAATCCCCAGGAATTTCTGGTAATTTATTAAGAAGACAATCATGGGACAGATTAAAAGGAGGGTGGTGGTATACTTTTACTTTAAAAGCAAGACCTTGTGATCGTAAGTCATTAAAAGTCATGAAACAGTACTGTCATAAATCTGCAGTTTTTTTGAATGAAATAATATTCTCTGATATGTGGTATTTTGTATAGATTTTGTAAATTCTTAATCTGAAATGTTGTAACTTCAAGCAATATTATTATTTACCATGTTGATATGGGTTTTTGATTAGCATGTAATATATTCTATATTTTATGTCCATTGTCACATGAAATTTGTTGAGTCTGCACTGTGACATCATCTTATGACACCATCATTATGAGTTTTTAAGGGTTGCCAGTCCCTGTAGTCCCTGCCCCTATTTGAGGCCTGTTGAGGTGGAGCTCTTGGGTACTGAACTGCCACATAACCATTCCCAAATATTCTTTTGATATAATATATTACTGGCGTGTGCCATTTGGGCAATAACACTTTTTCTGCACTGCAGATGTTGACTGCTGTCTGATTCTGTTTCAACTGCAGCTGAACTGTCTTCTGATGTGCCTGTTCCACCCCAGTCAGCTGCACCACCCTGGGACTCACTGCAGTGTAACTCCTTACCTTGGGAATCAAAGTGGTTGCAAATACTACCTTAGCTTTTTTGTTGACCGGGTAAGTGCACTAGACAAATCCTGCCTATTTTCAGGCACGACCCAGGGAAGGGGGATACAGATGAATGCCAACTGACCTTGAACCAGATTAAGCTGTTGGTGGTATTTTTTTTTTTTTAGTGAGGGTTTTCACCACCCTCCAGTATTTCCTTTGTGATCAAAATCAACCATGCCGAATAGCAGGCAGAGGGAAATTTAAATTTTGGTTTTACAGAATTTTGCAAAAGCAAGCTGTAAACATTCACATTGCAAAGTACAAAATATGCAGCATTTATCTCCCATAAATTGGCCAATCTTCAGAAATAAATGCCTCAAATATCTAAGCATGAGTTGTGTGGATTCTATTTCCTGACAGGTGTCTGATCTGGGGAATACATCTGCCAATACCATACTGTATGTTGTACTTTTCAATTATATTTTAGTCTCACTACAGGAAATGTAGCTCTTTTGTTCCACATATCATGGATCTGGGTGCCTTAAAATCTGCAATTGCCCCCCCCCCTTGGAAACTGATATAACAACTTCAGGAATGTTTTGTGAATTTTAAAAGTGTGTTTGCTGCATGTTAATTATAAGGTTAGATATAGAATGTGTTTATTTTTTGACCAAGGTATCAAGCTCAAGTTTATCTTTGCTGCCATTGCTATTGTAATCCTTTTTCCTTCCCCTACCATCCTGTGCCTTCTTCCCATGATTTAAATTTTCTATTCCCCCATCTCTTTTGCCTCTCCACCCAACTTTTCCCTAGGTCTCTCTTTGTTTTTCTTTTTCATGTGATCACCCTTTTTTCCCCACTCTCTCTTTTTTAGCCGGATTGGCAATATGGTATTTTTATGGTATACCAACCGAACAATGAAACATATACAGAGAAGACCATTACAGCAACAGAAATCAACAGGTTACTGTAATGGTCCCCGCTGACACTGGCACTGCATCTGCTGGTGTTTCACCCCTTCCCCAAGACAACTCTGACTCAAAGTTGGTTATATAAATACCAGGGTGGGGGGTGAGCAGATCCTCACATATGGGAGGTTTGGGGGGTGCACCCCTCTGAAGAAAACATACCAGCATACCAACAGCACAATGCCAATGCTAGGCATTGTGTCGGTCAATATCTGGGATGTCGGTGACTTTGGTGTCGACGTCGCATGGGTAAACCATATTTTTATTTGTACGTATAAAAAAGTGTCAAATGTGTAGGATATAATTAACAATATATGCTGACACTTTAAGACTGAGATTTAAAAGGAGGTGTATACCACATTGACCACACCTTGACAAAGCCCACAGTCAGGTGGGTGAAATATTGACAGATGCCAGTGGAGTAAGTGCTGTGAGTTTTTATGAAATCAAAATGTTTTTAACTAGGAACCAAAGGTGTGCAGTGATCTGGGTGAGTCAAAAGTGAGACACTTAATATGAGTGACTCAGTTTGACACCCCATATGAATAGCAATTATGAAGGTGTAGTGAGGATTAGGAAATAGTGAATGCAGCAGTGAGCTGTTGTAGGATATGGGGCTATATTTGGCCAAGTAATGCCAAGTTGGCCATTTGGTGTAGTGGCTTCAGTCACCGCCACTGAAGCTAGCAGACTCGGGTTCAAGTCCAGCTGTAGTGGAGATATATATATTTATTTCAATGGTCTAATCAGCCAGTATAGTGTGATGCTTGTGCAACTGTGTTACTTAGGTTTCGGCTGTTCGCACTCTGTTCCAGAGGAATTACCACCCTGAAGGGGTACCAAAGGCAAGGAACCCTCTAAGAGGGTTCCACCCCTAGAGGTGCTGCAGGACAATTCCCTTGGCTAAAGGTACCTTAGGAAGGATCCCCAAAAAGAAATGTAGTAGTACAAAGCATATAAGCTTGTCGGCGGTTGTGAGACATAGTAATAGATAAAACACCAGGCAGCTTGATAGCGTAATGAGATGCGCAGGTTAGCAATAGCATGAGTTCGATGAGTTGCAATAGAGAATGAGGGGACTGCCTAAGGAGAGAGAGAACGACAGTAGGGACACCGTCCCCCTCCATCCAACAGCGGATCCTACCTAAGGAACTAGGGAACACTACACTAACTAACAGTTTTGACCTGAGGCAGGGAAGAAAGAAAAAAACCCTTTGAGGAGGAAATCTCTGGGGATCCAAGGCCTAGGTCGCCTTCCCTTCAGGTTTTGGGATGTTTTATTTAGTGATGGCTCTACTGCTGTGATTTGGAAACCCAATTAAAGGGAGGTGGAAAATATTCCAATTTGGAGGAAAGTTCTCACTCAATCCCTGTAACGGGAATGCCATGGAAGGTTGTGAGCACCATTCTGCAACAATGGACAACCAAGGTGGGAGAAGGAGAGCAACGACTGCTGAAGCACTCACCTGATCTACAGATCTAAACACAAACCAGGTGAACCAGAGGCAGTCATGGGGAGAATAGCTGTGAAAAGTGCATCTGAACCAGCTCAGGCGGCTAAAGGGACCTCCGTGAGAGCCCCACTCCTTCACTGCTGAGTCTTAACTTCAACAACTTGAGGTGCCATTGGTACAGTTGATGACTGAGAGTCCACCAGAAGTGAGGACATTCCCAGCTTGGGTCAGGTGAGAAGGACCCAGGCCCAAGATTCACATGCTGAAGCTGTGGACTCTGGGTGCAGATCGAGATGATTGGCTGCAGGGGAGCCCTGCGCCAGAATGGTATGGCTGGCATGCCCCAGAAACTGATGAGGAGCTGAATGAGCATTGAGTGCTGATACCTTGCAGAGATCAGATGGCAGGGAGCATTAAGCAATGATTACTTAAGCAGAGTGGACTTGCACATAGTTCAGTAAGGCAGGGTAGTTCAGTAAGGCAGGGTAGCAATAGTCAGACCTCCACATAGGTCAGTAAGCAGTAGGAATAGTCAGACCTGCATGTAGGTCTGCAAAACATAGTAGCAATAGGGGGACTTGAACATAGGTGAGAGAAGCAGCACTATGATAGTGGGGCAAGCCAGCCAGGCATTCAAAAAGCCAATGAAAGTGACAAATACTCTGAGGATTTTCAAGGCGGAGGCAGGATTTTTAGAATGTAAGTCATTAGTCACATGGGACCACGACTTCCCAAACACTTCCAAGTCCCCACCATAGGAAAAACAGGAAAGTGATGGAAGGGGTCGAGAACCACATGCAGATATGGAAGCTAGTTTACAACATCAGCAGTAGCTTAGCTGACCTCAGAGTATGACAGCAGTGTACAAACTTAGAACAGCTTAGAGGGGGTAATAACCAGAATGAACAGGGAACAATGGAGAGAAGCAATATACTGAATCAACAACAATGCCTTTCTTGGTACTAGTGTAAGAAGCACAGTTTAATTCCAGGGGCACTACATAGAGAACAGCAGCACTGCTTGCAACAATATAGTCATGTAGTACTTCAGAATGGAGTTCTATGGACTTGATTACAGAGAAGGCCCGGATCAGGTGAAAACAATTAAGTGGAATACATGAGTACTGATAGCAATAACGTGAGCTCCTGGATAGCAATGCACAAGGAGTTTAGACAAAAGCCCCCCCAAAAAAAGAGGCAAAACAAGATGCTGATATAGAGGAGAACAGGAAACAAACACACAGAGAAGCACACAACTGGAGGCAAAAATACAAACCAAGCAGAAAGAAAAGAAGTCCAGCAGAATCCAAATCAGGGGTGGAGGAAGCCCACTAGGTCCCAGCCAGCAACAAAGGACAGCCCAACAGAACCTCCAGCTGCAAAGAAGAAGTGCTTCAGAAGGAGACTGAGAGAAACTGCTTATATAGCTCAGGAAGTGGGAGTGGCTGCTCATCCATTGAACCAAAGGCCCAGCCTTCCAAATATATGTGCTTATGAGCTTATCCCCCATAACAGTGACAAAGGACAAATGGCAAGTACTGTTGGTGATGCTAGGAAAAGAGGGCAGAATGGGAGTGGGGGAAAAGGGTGGAAGGTGGTTACCCTTAATGCTAGGAGCCTTGGGAGGAAAACTGCAGAGTTACAGGTTCTCATGGCAGAGGGATAGGTGGACATTGCAGTCATCATGGAAACATGGGCCACCCAATACAATGACTGGGACCTGTCTGTACCAGGGTACAGATTATTTCATAGGGACAGAGTGATTGAGAAAGGGGGGGTGGCATTATATGTGAAGGAAGGACTGAAGTGTGTAAGGGAGGAAGGGGAAGAGGGTAGTACAGAGTCACTTTGGATGCAAATCCAGGATTCCAAGAATAGGATTCTTAGAATGGGAGTGGTGTACAGGCCACCAATCTCAGATGGAGGAGTTAGACAGGGAACTAGCGGGACAGATCAGGAGGACCTGTGAGAAGGTTAGTGTGGTGATTGTGGGGGACTTCAACATGCCAGGAGTGGACTGGAGTACCCCAACAACCAGGAACAGAAGGGAGCAGGTACTGCTGGATGCCTTCCAGGACAGCTTCCTGCTGCAAATGGTCAGTGAACCAACCAGGTTAGGAAATACCCTTGACCTTGTGTTGGCAAATGGGGACTGTGTGAGAGAACTTACAGTGGAGGAACCGCTGTCAGGGAGTGACCACCGCTCAGTATGGCTCACATTGGATATGGCAAGGAAGGAGTGGAATCTGGCACAATAGTGCTGGACTTCAGGAGAGCCGACTTTGGGAGGATGGGGGAAGTGGTAAAAGGGTACCTGGCCAGAATTCAGTCTAGTATGGACACTAACCAGAGGTGGGAGCTCATAAAGCTGAGGATAGTGGAGGCAACCAAAACCTGCTACAAAGCCAAGAGCAAGAAGGCTAGGGCTAAGAAACCAATCTGGTTGAGCAAGGAGGTCATGGAAAAGGTAAGAAGGAAAAGAGCTGCCTTTAGAAAGTACAAGAAAACAGGGAGGGGGGAGGACAGGGAGGAGTACTTGACAGAATTGAAGGAGGTGACAAGGGCAGTAAGGGGAGCCAAAGGATCTACAGAACTCAGGTTGGCACAAGGCATTAAGAAGGGGGAGAAGGACTTCTTTAAGTACATCAGGGAGAAAAGGAGCTGTAAGGACCACATAGTAAGGATTAGGAAGGAGGGGGGTTGGGTGGAAGAAGGGTACGATAAGGTGGAAGCACTAAATGAGTACTTCTGCTCAGTATTTACTAAAGAGAAGAGGGGTGACACCCAAGGTGGGAGAAATGGCAGAAGCGGGGAAGTGGTGACAGATGGGGAAATCATGGAGAGCAGAGTTCGAGAGGGTTTGAAGGTACTGAGGGTGGACAAGGCACCAGGCCCAGATGGCATCCACCCCAGGGTACTGAAGGAGCTGGCAGAGGTCCTTGCAGGACCTTTGGCAGACCTATTTAATGCCTCACTACATTCGGGGTGTGTACCTCAGGACTGGAGGATGGCTCATGTGGTGCCCCTCTACAAGAGTGGCCCCAAGGATGAACAGAGAAACTACAGACCAGTGAGCCTCACATCCATCGTGGGTAAGCTAATGGAGACTATCCTGAAGGAGAGGCTGGTGGCCCTCCTAGAGGCCAAAGGACTACAGGAAAGAAGACAGCATGGCTTCATACATGGCAGATCCTGCCAAACCAACCTGGTCAAGTTCTATGACTGGGTAACTAGGCAACTGGACAGGGGCCATGCAGTGGATGTCCTGTATCTGGACTTCAGTAAGGCATTCGACTCAGTGTCACATGGAAGGCTGGGAAGGAAGTTAGTAGGCACATGGGTGGGTGCTAAGCTGGTGAGATGGGTAGGAAACTGGCTGCAGGGAAGGCAACAGAGGGTGGTGGTGGGTGAGGAGCTCTCACACCCAAGGGCAGTGACGAGCGGTGTTCCACAGGGCTCAGTGTTGGGACCAGTGTTGTTTGGGATATTCATTGTAGACATATCATGGGACATCAAGAGCAAGATCAGTCTGTTTGCTGATGATACCAAGGTAGGCGCGGTGGTGGATGACCTAGGGGGGTGGCAGGGGTTGCAGGATGATCTGGCAAAGCTTGAAACCTGGTCAGACACCTGGCAACTGGGCTTTAATGCCAAAAAGTGCAAGGTGCTGCATTTTGGGATGAAGAACCCAAGGACGAGTTACCAGCTAAGGGAGTGCAGCTAGCACAGACAGAGGAGGAGGAGAAGGATCTGGGTGTGCTCATTACAGGGTCAATGAACAACTCGGCACAATGTAGGAAGGCAGCTGCAAAGGCCAACAAAATGCTGGTTTGTATTGCAAGGGGTATATCCTCGAGGAGGGAGGAGGTGATTCTGCCACTGTATAGGTCATTAGTTAGACCACACCTGGAGTACTGCATGCAGTACTGGCGTCCGAATCTAAAGAGGGACATTAAGTTACTGGAGGGGGTGCAGCGCAGAGTGACAAAGATGATCAAGGGGCTGGGGGACTTATCATATGAGAGGAGGTTGAAGGAGTTGAACATGTACTCACTGGAGGACAGGAGAGACAGGAGTGACATGATTGAAACCTTTAAATACATGAAAGGAATAAACAAGATGGGTACAGAGAGGCTGTTCAAAGTAAGGGAGGGGAGGGCCACCAGGGGTCATGATATGAGACTGGAGTGAGGAAGGTTCAGGAGGGAGATGAGGAACACTTTTTACAGAGAGGGTGGTGCCTGGGTGGAATGCTACCTGCTGAAGTGGTATGCAATAGAACAGTGGACTGCTTCAAGCGAGGATGGGACAGGACAAGTGGGAGGGTTAATGAAGGGGAAGGGTGGAAGGGAAGGGCAGCTGCAGAATAAGGGGTGCTAGCTGCACATTCAAGCAGACTTGATAGACCTCTAGGCCTTTATCTGCTGCCAAATTTCGTATGTTCATATATGTGTGTGTGTGTGTGTGTGTGTGTGTGTATATATATATATATAAACACCATGGGGGTGAGAGCTTTCTCAGTAGGATAACCGGTGTTATTTCCACTGCAGTGAGGATAAATCCTGATGGCATCAGCAGAGTGAGGATATCGACATTTATCCATACTCTGCTGATGTCACCAGAGTGAGGATAAATGCAGTGCAGCTTGCAATCTAAAGGAAACTGCTTCAGAAAAAGTTTGTCTTTCTCACTGGAGCTGCAACTTACTCAATTAGCTTTGCAAAAGACTCTCACCTATGTCCCATTGTGTTTCTAACATTGCTAGCCCATTGCTGTGTTGATCTCAGCTTCAAAACAACCTGAATTCTAAATGAAAGTCTTTTACAAAGCAGGTTCTGTTTCTCAGTGCTACCTGCAGCAGTTGGCCTATCTCACTGAGCCTCTGACTCACTCAATTAGCTTTGCAAAACACACTCACCTGTGTTTCTGACTCCCAGTCCATTCAGAACACACACACACACTCTGACAGCACACACAGAATGAGAAGGAAACACACAGACTCAGAAAAAGTGTTCCTGCAGCTCTTACCCCTGTGGTATAAATCACACACATGATGGGCAGATCATAGCATATGGAAAATATTCTCACTTCTGCCTCGTGAGCTGTGTATTTTCACTCGTGCCTTTGGCACTCATGAGAATACACAGCTCACTCTGCAAGAGTGAGAATATTTTCCATATCCAATCCTGCCCATCATATATCTCCTATTAATAAATATATATATATATATATATTTTCATATATATATATATATATATATATATTGTTGTTGTCTTTCCCTGTTGTCCGCCCCCCCCAAGTTGATTATGTTTAAATTGGGGGATGCAGGAGGCTTAGCCCCCCGCAGAAACATGTAAATAGAGTTGCTGCCATTTAGAAAGTAAGCAACTGTCACGGTTTGCGACAGTCACTGTTATTCCAGTTGCCCTTTTGAAGGTGGGTGATTTTTGGTTAGCTTGGTGTTGTGGGCACTGTTATTAAGTTGCCCTTATCACACAAAATGCAAACCAAACTATGGGTTTGTGTTTTACTGATACACACTAAAGCCTGTTAGCCACCTTTTTTTTTGTTGCTGCTGCATTTTATTCAACTTGTGAAAGTGAACTCTACAAAGTTTGCCAACCATACTCCATGAGATTGACAAAGCTGTTTGCAAGTGCTGAGGAATTACCATAAATACAAATAGGGGCCATTTTATCATACACAGGATGGTGATCGGAGGGTGGGGGGGTACCACTAGCACCAAGGACATGATATTCTACTATGGGGTTGGTGATTGAAGGGTATGGGGGAGCACTAGTGCCAGGACTATTTTGCAATATTCAGGGATGGTCACCGGAGGGTAGGGGTTGTGCCATTAGATGCCAGGGACTGGCTATGTCAGTACCAGAGTGCCAGTCAGAGGGCAGTGGGGGTGTCACTAGCCACCAGGGAGTACTGTGTTGAAATGGGGCTGGGGATCAGATGATGGGGGACCACTGACCACAGGGGACATATCTTTTATTATATGGGGATGGCAATCAGAGGATGAAGGGGACCACTGGGTACCAAGTAAATACTTCACATGCTATGGGCTGGTGGTTGGAGAATGGTGGGGATCACTGGGCACCAGGGAAACATAGAAACATAGAATTTGACAATAGATAAGGACCGCTTGGCCCACTCCTCCATTGTTACCACAGACCGTACTTAATTTACCTCTCTTTCTCTGTCCCCCACCCCTTCCTTTCTGCTATCATTCCCTTGTGGCTATCCCATGCATTCTTGAACTCTGCCACTGTCTTCACCATCATCACTTCCGATGGAAAATAGGTATGCCACATCCACCGCTTCAACCTGTTCCAACTCCTTTGTCACCCAGTCAAATAAATCTATCAGACTGGTTTAACATGACCTCCCCATTGTGAAACCATACTGTCTTGTGTCTTGTGACCCACTGAATTCAAGATAGTCCACCATCCTTTCCTTCAGGAGTGATTCCATTAATTTTTCCCAATACCAGTGTCAGCCTGACTGACCTATAATTGCTAGACTCCTCTCTGCTGCCACTTTTGTGTTGTAGGACTACATTCCCCCTCCTCCAGTCCTCCGGGAAAACTCTTGTTTCCAACAAGCTGTTAAACAGGACTGTCAGCGTTGTAGCTAGTATTTCCCCAAGATCCATCAATATCTATGGTTGCACCCTATCTGGTCCCGTTGCTTTGTCCACCTTCAGATTAGGGAGTCCCTTCAGGACTCCCTCCTCCAAAAAAGCACTAGTGCCCACTTCACTTCCTCCAAAGCTTCTGTTACTTTTTTATGGCCCCTCCCCTTCTTCTTCCTCTGTGAACACTGGACAAAAGTATTTGTTCAGGATGTCTGCTTTTTTCTGAACCTTTCTACACAGTCCCCACCTTCCCTTTTTAACTTTACAGTCTCATCACTGGTCTTCCTCTTTTCACTTACATAGCTAAAAATGTCATCCCTTCTATTACCTCTTGGGCTATTCTTTCTTCAGTTTGCACCTTTGTGCTCCTTACTGCATTTCCTGTTTCTTTCTGTTCCCCCTTATATACACCTCCCTATCCTCCACCCTCTGTGTCTCCTTATACTTCTGTATACTACCCTTTTTGGCTTTACCTTTTCAGCTACCTCTTTTGAGAACCATAGCAGTCTCTTTTTCCTCTTGCTTTTGCTCACTTGTTTGACACAGTGGTTTGTTGCCTTTACTATGCTCCCTTTAAGCTTTCCCCACTCTTCCTATACCCCTCTCAGGACATGCCCCCCCTGACAGGTCATCCTTGAGACATTCACCCATCTTTATAAAATCTGCCCTCCTGGAGTCCAGGACCCTCGCCCTTGCTTGGCTCAATTCCGCAGCTGTTCTTCTACTGACCCACACCATATACTGATATTTGGTCTCCAGGAGACCTCCCACCTTGACGTCTGCAGAACTGGCCCTATTAGTGAGTACCAGGAACAGTATTGCCTCCTCACAAGTAGGTTCACTGACTAGTTGCCTCAGGAATGCCACCTGCAAACAGTCCAGGATGTCCTTGCTTCTAGCTGAAGCTGCTGCTGGGAGGATCCAATCTACATTCAGCAGGTTGAAGTTCCCCACTAGCAGCACCTCCCCCTTTTCTGCCATCTTGCCAATGGCTTCCACCAGTGCTATTCTATTTATTTCAGCTGTGCCAGAAGTCTGTAGATCACTTAAGTGGGAATAGTGGCTCCATTCCCCATTTCCAGGGTGACCCATAGTACCTTTGCCTCCCCCTGCATTCCCTGCATCTCTATTGCTTTTATGCTTTCCCTCATATAAAACACCACCCCCTCCTTTCCTTCCCACCTGGTTCTTCCTGAACAGAGTATAACCTGATATAGCCGTGTCCCAGTTATGGTTTTAAGTGCACCATGACACAGTAATGGCCACAATATCCAGGTTGGCTTGTGTCATTATGGCTTCTAGATCTGGAATCTTTTTTCCTAAACTTCTAGCATTCACACACATAACTTTCCAGATTTTGCATGCACTCTGCTTGTTGCCTCCCTTTATTCCTTTCTGCCCTCCCTCCTTCACCATCTCTTTTTAATGCTCCCATTCCCTTCCTCCACTACCCTTACCACCATACTTGCTTTATTAATTTTCCCCCTGGTGGATTTCTCTGCCATTGGGTTCTCCTTACCCTCTACTTCAGCTGGGGGGGGGTCTGCATCCCTAATTCCTTCCACCACTACCCTCAAACATTTAAACTGTCCACTGAGGACTACATTTCTCCTCCCAGATGTATGCAAGCCATCACCCTGTATAGGACATTATTCTCCCAGGTGGTTCTCCACTCTCCAATGTTGCTGAACCCTTCCTCTCTGCACCATTCCTTCAGCCATGAGTTGAAGCTCCTGGTGCAAAGATCCTTTTCCTCACCCCGTCATAGATAGGCAGCACCTTAGCAAAAGCCACTGAGAAAGCTACCTTTCTAAGACCCCTCCACAACTCCCTAAACTCCCCCTGTACTATCGCAGCCCCATTCCTAGCCAGATCATTAGTCCCCAGGGGAACAATGACATCCAGGTCTCCTTCCCATCCTGCTTCCCTAGTGATCTGCAGGATTTACTTCCTGTCTCTCCTAGCCATGGCATCAGGTACGCACCTGAACTGCCTCTCCCCCCCCTTTCTTATTCCGAAATCTATCCCCCTCACAATCAAGTCCCCCACCAAAAGTTGCATCGTCCTCCTCTGGGATCTTTTACCACCCCATGGTATCTCCATTATGGATGGCCTCCATTTCCTTCCTAGTCACTACCACAGGTGCCTTCTTTCAACAGTCCCACTCAACCAGAGTGGTGTAAGACTTACATAGTGGTATCGGTTAAGGAACGCGCCTTTGTCACACCACCCCCAACCTTCCAGAGCCCACCACAGTCCAGCTGTTCCTCTTCCACCCTGACATCCTCTGAGGTAACAGTGGCAGATTCGGTGGTCCCTGGGTGACAGTGTTCCCTCAAATCCTAGCCAACCCCGAGAGGTGTGTGCAGATGAGGAAGCACCACAGTCTCCAGAAGGTACCTTTGAAAACTGCTGCCCCACAATCACTGCAGTACACAACTCCCAGTATTCTCAGCATCTATTCTTCCTGTGCTACCTGGAAATACTTTTGTACCCTTTCCCCAATAGAGTGGTTCTAGTTTTCCACCTTTATTTGTTTGTTTTTTATTTGTGTTTCCCTGTACCTTGTTTATACCTCTTTATACTCCTATCAGAGATAGGGTGTTGCATCTATTCCCAGTTTTGGCCTACCCTTGATAGTCAACCCTTCCCAGCAGTGACTCTTACAGAGGAGTGAATAGGCTCCTTGCCTTAGTCGACTGGCAGAAACCTCCAGTTCTCCGCTTCATTCTACTGATGCCTGCCAATGCCTCTGATGCCAGTCACCTGTTCCATTCCTTTGCTATTCCACTCACTCGCAGGGACATGAAGGGGAAATACTTAACATACAGTACTATGGACCAGAGATCAGAGGGCAGTGGGACCACTGGACACCAGGAAGATATATTTTCTTTACTGGGAATGGGGTTTGGTGGTGGGGCCAGACGCAGGAGTGCAGACCAGCTGCTGCTTCCCATGTAAATGGACCAATAATGGGAATGCAAATGGCCCCTTTGTGCCTTGCATGCCTAATGGACTCATTTACATGGAGCTGTCTGAACATTGCACCAGGAGCTACAGGCTCAATTGGGTCTGGGGGCACTATTCCCTACTCTGCCAGGATCCATATCGAGGCAGCACTACTCTGCTTAGCACTGCACTGACATGGCCCTATATTCAGTCAGACAGTGCCGGCGCACTATCTGACTGAATATAGTATGCACTGAATTATGAGCCATGGGCAAGTGCAGCCCAAAACTTTGAGCTCCATTTTGCCCATTTTTGAGTATTTGGCCCCAGGTGTTGGATTCCACAACAGAAAAATACAAATCTTTTGCCAATTATTTTAATGGAGTTTCATTCCACCGTATTCATAAGTTCACTGCATAGATTAAAGTTTATTTCTCCATCATTAGCTAACATATTCAAATATAGTCAGTCCAGTAAAGCAGCACAAGGCTTCCACTTCCTGTGACAGAGATGCATGTTCAGAAAAGAGTTCAGATCATTGGGATCTGGTCTTGGGAAGGAGGATTGAGCATGCCAAGCACAGCTGTAATCCTTCAGGGAGGTGGTCAGAAGCATGCAGAAGATTTTAATGCATGGTTGCAGAGCTGGTGTCAACATAATGGGTATTGCTTCATTGGTGATTGGGGAGACTTCTGGGAGAGGAAGTTGTTCAAATATGATAGACTACACCTGACCAAGGAAAAGGTAAGACATTGGGACAGAAGTTTGACATCTGGATTGGATGTTTAAACTGGGGGGGTGAGTCAAAGGAAACCATCAATGACATCATAAACAAGCATTTGTCAATGCCGAATGTTGTCTCAGTGGCATTGGCACTGGTAGTGCAGGAGTTAGAGATGCGTAATAGGAATGGCAGTGAAGTATTGAACTGACACCAACCCCACCCCAACCCACCCTGCAGAGACTGACAGGCGTTGGGGTGTGCCTTTGGGTCATCAGCTATAACGCTCATGCCATTTTACCTCACCCTACCCTGTAGACACTGACAAGTGTCATGGTGTGCTTTGAGGTCTTTGGGCCTTATACTTACCCCATTCCATAAGGAAATATGCTGAGACAGTGCAGTGTAGAAGAACGGGGTGAACTTTAGGGCCGAACACTCCAAGACACACCTCAATGCCTGTCACTGGCTGCAGGGTGGGGGTGGGGGTGGAATGGCAGGAGCATTACAGCCAATGATCACAAGTCACACCCCTGATGCCTGGCAGTCTCTACAGGGTGGGGTCTTACAGCTGGAAAGCCTAATGTCGTAGGCGTTTGTTGGTATTTTCACTCCATATTTTCAACATAGGGTTGGTGACCCCACCTCATGAAGAGCGGCATAATCAGTTTGTTAACTGAAAGGTGGTTTTGCACAGTGGCTATGCCATTTGGCGACACAGGGATGTAAACACATTTTGGGCAGGATGTGAAAAATTACAACTGTATTGTTCATTAGGAGGTGTAAAAAAATGGCAACATTGAAAATCTGGAGTGAAAATATGAAAAATTGGTGAAGTTATGAGCATGCATAGAAACTGCACATCACACATCCATAACCCAATTATTTTGGGGATTTCTTTAGTCACATTTTCAACATAGGCATTTTGGGACCTCCCCTCATGAACAGCAGCACCGTGATTTTTTTAATCTGTCCCAAAAGTTGATTTCCCACAGTGACCTCACTATTGGGCTGGCAGTATAGCCTAGAGGTTAGAGGAACAAGGTGTGAACGAGCTTGATACATCCAGCAGACCAGACCTGAGTTTGATTCTCACAACCTCTACTTGCATACTGTGTGACTCTGAGCAAGTCACTTAACCGCCCAGTGCTCCTAGATCACCCCTGAAAACAGACACTTGTGCCTAGTGGACCTTACCTGGTTACCAAAGACTAAAATAAAAAAAAAAAAATAATTGTGTGCCACAGGTGCAGAAACACATTTTGGACAGGCTGAGAAAAATGACAGCTGTACTGTTCATAAGGAGGTGTGAAAAAATGCCAGTGTTGAAAATCTGGCATGCAAATATTGCAAATATACGAAGTTACGAGGGTGCGTGGAAACTATGCAATGCACGCTTGTAACACAGTCATTTTATGGATGTTTGTCACCAAATTTTCAACATAGGCATTTTAGGACCTCTGTTCAGGAACAGTGTCAAAGTCATTTTTTCAAACTGTCCCAAAAACTGATTTCGCACGGCAACTGCTGCGCCGGATGCAAGAAAACACATTTTGGCCAGGATATGTAAATTGACAGCTGCACTCTTCATAAGAAGGTGTGGAAAATGCCAATTTTGAAAATCTTGAGTGAAAATATTACAAATTCACGAAGTTACGAGCATTCATGGAAACTGCACAACGCACGCTTGTAGAACAGCCATTTTGGGAATTTTTTTCACCAAATTTGCAACATATGCTTTTTGAAAGCCCCCCTCATGAACAGTGGCACTGTCATTTTGTTAATCAGTCCTGAAAGGTGATTCCATGCAGTGACCACAAAATCACCTTTCAGGACTGAATAACACCATGACTGTGACTGAATTCATGAGGAGGTGTCCCAATAACCCCATGTTGAAAATTTGATGCAAAAATTCCCAAAAATGTCTGCGATATTAACCAAAGTTGAAAAAACCCTATTTATGCCATTATACAGCTTACCAGCGTTTCTTCAGTTCGCGGTCTGCTTTGAAAAGTGCAGACGTGTTCCTGGTCCACTGAAGACCATTGCACTGGACTCCGGAGGTAATTATGGGTTGAGGGAGGGTGTGGGAAGGCAGGGTGCACAGAAGGTGGGTGCAGGTTAGGGGAAGGAGCAGGACAGACCGCAAGGGACCATTTTTTTCCTTTACAGGTTAAAAAAAAATTGCAGGACAGTTTTTTTTTACAGGGGCATTTGACATGCTAGGGAGGGCTCCCAGCCTGCCAACTGAGTGTTTGGGGGGGGCTAGCTAATGGGGGAAGGCACCCCCATCAGCACATACCGAAGGGGGGCCAAGAGCTGAGGGGGATTGGGCATCCCCCTTGGCACATAACAAATGGGGGGGGTGCATTATGCCTACAGGGAGTAGGCTCCCCCATCGGCACATAAACTGGGTCAGGGCATGCCAACAGGGGGATTGGGCACCCCTGAAGTCGGCATCATGACAGGCAGTGGCAGCAGTCACTGCTGCCATGTTTACTGTAATGCTTCACCAGGGAAGGCACGTCGGGAGGTGCCGCTGCGTGATGAGCTTTGCTCTCAATGCAGCGGACCTTTCCTTAGATGTGCTCACCACATTATGTATTCCTGGTGTGGTGCCTGCATGCTGGCTTATTGGGGAATGAGGGACGTACCTATTGATGCGTGCCCTGCATTCGCCCAACAGTGACTGTGCCTCCAAATCTGCTAGTGCAAGATGTTGGCCGCTCAAGCACGAGCCAACATAAAAATGGGAACTTAGCTGTCACTCCTCCACAATGAGGAAATAAACTCAGAAACTGGAAGAGAATTCACAAGGGAGGCAATATGAGTGTAAATCAGCAAAAGAAACTGGAGGGAGAGAAGAGTAATAAGACTGCTGGGAGTGAAGCAAGGGGTATAGAGGGTGGGCATGGGGGTGCAGTTAAGAGGGGAGGTAGCAAAACTTGGAAAGCCATGTGCATGAATACCCGCAGCCTGAGAAATAAAATCCCAGACCCACTGACCTTGATGGCAGAGGCAGAGGCAGACCTCAGCATTGTTGCTGGTACCGAGACATGGTAAATGGGGAACCATGACTGGGACACAGCCATATGGAGGTATACTGTATTCAGGAAAGACAGGGTGGGTAAAAAGTGAAGAGGAGTGACTATTTACATCAGGGAGAGAATTAAAGCTACTGACATTCAGGGAATGCAGGAGGGGCTGGAGGCACTTTGAGTCATCCGGGAGATGAGAAATAACACCACTTTTTGCACCAGTGTGATCTACAGACCTCCAGCACAAGGGGAAGAGCTGGACTGGATCATAGTGGAAGACATCCACAAAATGACAGCTGAGGGGGAAGTACTGCTGCTGGGGACTTCAGTTTGCCAGATGCTGATTGGAGCACCCATGCTGCCATCACAGCAAGGAGCAGAGACATTCTGGACACCCAGCAGAGGGCATGCCTCAAACAGCTTGCGGTACCGTCAACCCTTGAGGGAGTGATATTGGACCTAGTACTCACCAATGGGGACAGAGTTAAAGATGTTAGGGTAGGTAACCATCTGGGATCTAGTGATCACCATATGGTGTGGTTCAATGTGAGAACAGTGGAGGAATTAAACAACACAACAAGGGTCCTGGATTTCAGATGGGCTGACTTTGCAAAGATGGGGATATGTCTTCAAGAGATCCCTTTCAGGGGAGGAGGAGGAAAGGGCAGTCATAGAAGAACAATGTAAGAATCTTAAGGGAGTCAAAGCAGAGGCAGCAAGCCTTTGCATTATGCAATTAAGCAAAACAAAAAGAAAGAAAAACTACTATGGTCAGAAAGGAAGTGGCCAGGATGGTAAGAGCAAAAACGATGGCATTCAGGCGGTACAAGGAAATACAAAGGGAGGATGACAGGGGACGGTATCTGGAAAAGTACAGGAAGGTAGAGAAAGCAGTCAGGATTGGGAAGGTGCAAACAGATGAAAATATTACCCAGGCAATAAAGAAAGGGGATGAGACCTTTTTCAGACACATTAGTGAAAGAAAAAAGACCAAGGGTGGGATTGTGAGGATAAAAAGGGATGAAGGGGGGAAGGGGTATGGAGGGAGACATAGAAAAAGCAGCAATCCTGAATAAATATTTTTGTTCAGTATTCACAGAAGAAGGGGAAGGGAAGGAACCACAGTTAGGTGATAGAAGCACCAACAATAGGGAGGTGGACACCAGTCCTCTTACGGAGGAGAGAGTCCTAAAGGAACTTGCAAATCTAAATGTGGACAAGGCAATGAGGCCAGATGGAATACATCCTCGAATACTGAAAGAACTTAGAATAGTGCTGGCAACATCACTGATAGCCCTGTTTGATATATCAATAGACACATATGTGGTTCCAGAGGACTGGAGAAGGGTGAATGTAGTACCTCTCCACAAAAGTGAAGCAGGGCGGAGGCTAGAAATTACAGGTCCATCAACCTGACCTCAGTAGTGGGGAAAGTAATGGAATCACTACTAAAGGAAAGGATTGTGATATATCTTAATTACTCCAGAGTGCAGTATCCAAAGCAGCATGGATTCACTGGGGGACGGTCATGCCAAACAATTCTGATAGATTTTTCTGTCTGGGTGACCAGGGAAGTAGATCAGGGAGGGTTGGTGGCTGTGGCCTACTTGGATTTCAGCAAGGCATTTGACACTACTCCCCATAGGAGGCTCATAAGCAAGTTAGGCAGCCTAGTACTGGATCCCAGGGTGGTAAACTATGTCAGAAATTCGTTGAGCAGTTGAGCACAGAAGGTGGTGGTGAAAGGAGTTCAATCTGAAGTGGGGGCAGTGGGGTGCCACAGGGATTGGTGCTGGAGCCATTCCTCATGTCTTCATAAGCAAGATTACAGAGGGTCTGGAAGGGAAGGTATGCTTCATTGCAGATGACACTAAGATCTGGAACAGGGTTGACACTGGGGGCAGATAAAATGAGGAGGGACCTATGTAAACTTGAAGAGTGATCCAGAGTGTAGCAGCTAAGATTCAGTGCAAAAAAATGCAAAATCATAAATTTGTGGCACAGAAATCCAGGTATGGAGTACATGATGGGGGGTACTAACAGCTGCCAAACAGGAAAGGGTCCTGGTGTAATCATATTTGATGATCTGAAGGTACCAAACAATGTGCCTACCAGGTCAATATCATGCACATAGTACCGTGCATGAAATACTGTATGGAGCACATTGCACAGTTCACTAGTGTGACAGGGTACAAAACCTCACAAGACATATATGTTGCACGTGGTTTTGTACCCTGTCATGCATGGGTGGGGAGGAGAAGTGTTGTGTTGGTCAAGATCTCCATTTGGGAGGTGGTCCACCGAGCTGCCACCATGGCAGTAAAGGAGGCTGCTGTGCCTCTGTGAACCGAGGTTCGGATTCTGGTCCCAGACTTTTTGGAAACCACATTGTGTGGTTTATTATTTTGTCTCCCCCATGGTATTTCTCCCCATCCCCGTGTTGTTCCCCGGAGTTGATTATTTTAATTTGGGGGGTTTGGGGGGGCCAAGTGGTTCTTATCTGCCAGCAAATTCTATGTTTCTATGGCCATTTGCACTACATTGCATGTCTGTCACCTAGCTAAAACCAGGTGGTAGCACAGTGGAGGCACTCATTCAATCAATGAATCAACCAACCAAAGTTTATTTATATAGTGCCTCTTCTTGGCTCGGAGTGCTTTACCAAGGCAATACAATATTTTACACACATACATAAAACTCTTCCAAAAACATTCCACAAACACATTTTCAGAGCACCACCAAGCCCCACCCCAACAATCCATCAATAAAAATCAGTAGTTAACAGTAACATCTAGAACATCTAGAATTATATAAGACCGTAAGCCTAGAGCCCCTTCTTAAAGGTTTCCTTCAAGGAAGCCTCCATATGATAGAGTGGTAATGAATTTGACAGGACAGGTGCAGCTACAGAAAAAGCTTGATCACCCAATAGCTGCAACCCTGTCCTGTGACCATCAGGAGGCAATCCTTGGAGGAATGAAGGGTGCTAGATGAACAGTGAGAAACCAGGAGATCTTGCAAGTAACCAGGTCACTGACCATGTAGGGCTTTGTAGGTCAACAAACTGACCTTAAAAGCAATCATCCACCTCACTGGCAGCCAGTGCAGCCCATGGAGGACCGGCGTAATATGTTCAGATCTCAGGACACCCATCAAAAGCCAGGCCACTGCATTGTGCACTAGCTGCAGATGGCAGAGGTTGCCTCCAGAAATCCCCAGGTATAAGTCATTGCAGTAGTCAAGCATTGACATGACAAAGGCATGTATTAGGGAGGTCAGGTCATCAGGCAGTATCAGGGCCCAGATCCAGGTAATGTTTCTCAGATTTTAAAAACCACTTTGAACGATGGTCTATACCTGAGCTTCGAGTATCAATAAATTGTCAAAAACAACACCCAGATCTCTGACCTGAGTAGAGGGGATCAAGGATAAGCCATTTGGGGAGGGATGCTGCCAAGTGCTGATAGCACACCCTTGCACCAGTGCATTTATATACGTTATTGTTCAGTGGCAGCCCTTGAGGAGGAAACAGGTAGAAGACATCCTCAGCAGGCAGGATGACTCTGGCACCCTGGCAGGCTGTGACTTACTGACTGTGGCGCCCAACCACCACAGATGGTTCAGGGTAAGTGGTGGCTTAAGTCCCTAAGAAGGGTAGATAAGAACACATGAAGAAGTCAGCAGAAGGCCATTTGGTCTATCAAGTCTGCTTGTATTGCAGGGTCCACAGCTTGAGCTAATGTCCCTGCCCTCCATCCCCACACCTCCCATCCTCCCTACCCATGTGCCTTACCATCCCTCTATACCTATCCCAGCCTCTCTTAAAGCTTCCCACTGTCTTCAATGAGATGACCTCTTCCGGCAGTGCATTCCAAGTGTCCACCACCCTCTCTGTGAAGAAGTGCTTCCTGACCTCCTTCATAAACCTCCCTCCCTCCAGCTTAAGACTGTGCCCCCTCATGTTATGGCTGCCACTCAGCTTAAAGAGACTCTCCTTATCAACCTTATTTATACCTTTCAAGTACTTGAAGGTCCTAATCATGTCCCCTCTCTCTCTTTTCTGTCTTCCAGGGAGTATATGTTCAGTGCCCTCAATCTCTCCTCATATGCCTTACTCTTCTGACCAGCTATCATATTCGTAGCCCTCCTCTGGACTTTCTTCAGCAGTTTAATGATCTTTTTGAGGGGTGGACACCAGTACTGAACTCCATACTCTAGATGCGGCCTTACCAATGACCTGTACAATGGCAGTTTAACCTCCTCTCTACTACTACTGATCCCCCTAGACATGCAACCCAGCATCTTGTTTGCTTTTGCTGCTGCTTTCTTGCACTGCGTGGAGTGCTTCAGGTCACTAGCGATCATCAATGTCAGGTCCTTCTCTTCCTCGGATGCAGATACTCGGACTCCACCCAGGTAGTACTCTGTCCTGGGATTCTTGGCTCCAATATGCATAACTTTGCATTTCTTGGCATTGAAGTCAAGCTGCCAGATCCTGGACCACCTCCCCAGCTTTTCCAGACCTTCATGTAGGCCCTTCATCTGTATCCACTCTCCCACAGAGCTTGATGTCATCTGAGAATAGGCACATTTTTCTCTTAACGCCATCCCCAATGTTATTGATGAAGACATTGAACAACACCAGCCCCAGCACTGAGCTCTGCGGGACCCCACTGGTTACCTTTCTGGTGCCAGATAACTCTCCCGCCACAACCACCCTCAGGGTTCTGTCCCTCAGAAAGTTTTACACCCATCTAGCCATCTTTTCCCCAACCCCAAGATCCACCAACTTCCTGATCAACCTTTTATGGAGCACAGAGTCAAAGGCCTCGCTGAAATCAAGCTAGAGGATGTCTTCTGCTTGGCCCCTGCCTACTGTCTTAGTGACACAGTCAAAGAAGTCAATCAGACTTGTTTGAGACGATTCCCCCTTCCCCATGAACCCATGCTGCCTCTCATCCTGGAGACCATGATCCTCTTTATATTCTACTAACCTTTCCTTTAGTATGTCTCCATGAGCTTGCCCACAATGACAGATGCTGAGCCTAGGGAGGACCAGAACAAAGGGAATAGCTGGGGTGGACAAAGAGAAAAACCTGATTAAAACAACACATTAAAAATGTTAACATGTTAATTAGCCAGCAGAATGTAGTTTGGTTGATTGAATCTGAGTAAAGAAACAACCAGATTGATGATTACCAAATCCCCACTGTTGTCAAACAAAAGTACTGCAGCCTTCATGAGAAATTACTGCGCCTACTACTGTACAGTAAGTCATTCTATTTGCCATAGTGGCCCATTATACAGATCAAATCACGTCTCTATATTTTGATAAAGACATTCTGAAGTGATCTTTTTTCTGTTTCACCCTGTAGCAGGCATAACTCCAGGTTGAAAAGAAGTAAGAGAGCTCAGTGCATGTGAGATTTTAGTGATCGTATTCCAGTGCTATGGCAACAACATCAAAAGACACTGAATGTCTGAGTAATGCTAAGGAATAATAATCCCAAATTTGGATGCTGGAAATAATGTGCTAATGTGCAGAACTGTGATCAAATGAGCATATAGAATACCATTGGGTTAAAGAAAGTTCAGACTCCTTCACCACAGATAAGATGACAAAATATTTTATGGAATGTACAGTTTACTAATCTTAAATGACAGTAAAGATTGGAGAATTGTCTGTATTAAGAATTGTGCTATGCTACACTGCTGTTTGCTGCAGCATTCTAGCCCTCTGGCACCTAACAATGTCACTGAATATGAGTGTTCACCACTACAACATAATGTATGAATTTTTGAAATCCACAGGTACAGTATGTACAACATGTAAGACATATTAAGTTTGTTTCTGTTATTTTGCAACATGTGCATGGTACACACATCTGCAGTCCACTTTTGAACATTTTTAGGCAATGAGGAGAATCTCTTTCTCATGTGGGGTATTTTACCTGCCTCAGTTAAATACAAACCCAGTTTCTGTAAGTTTTATCTGTGGGCCTGGTATTTAGAGTTTAGAAAAAAAATGGTACGGACTGCAGCTGTAAATTACATTTTATGTCTTTCTTCTATATATCTTTTTATGCTCCAGAATCTGTCCTCCTTGTCTTCTACTGCAGGAATGGAGGGGGTGGAGCTACAGTATACATTGCAAACTGACACAAGGGGAAGGACAAGGTTTTAATTGCTTTTAATTTGCTGCAACAACAGCCTGATTTACAAACTTTCTGTGTGGAACTAGGGTTTTGAAACGTCAAGAGGAAGGAGGAAATTGTGGAGAGCTGAGGACTGGGTTTTGATAGAGAAAAATCTGATCCTAGCAGTCCAGTTTTTCACTCCTACAGATCCAAGTGCCACACTGTGCCAGGGAGCCTAAAGAGTGAGGACCACAAAGAAGGAACACAACATCTACAGGAGCATGCACAGGGAATCCACAGGAAATTCTGCTCAGTCCCACTATCATATCAGCAGTAAAGTAGGAGCAAACTGGTTCATCCCACTAATTGATGGTACTACTGTGCTGCATATGTATCTAGTAGTTATGGTATACATCTTAGTTTTGGGGGATTGGCATTGTGAAGGTAGCTTAAGGGTGGGACATTATTACCTGAGTAGCAAAACCATTCTATCAGCACTACTATTTTGTGACTAGAGAAACTCAGTTGTGGGGGGAAGAAAACAACAGGGGCCTACCTGTGGAGCAAGGTGTGCATATCTCCAACAGAATCTTGCTTCTGATGGAGGAGCTTCCAGTAGTATTCTACAGCAAGTTAGCTGAAAATGGACATACTGGGTAGGAGTGTTGTCCGCTATGGATAAGCCAAGAAGGTGAGGTTTCAAAGGAATAAGTATGAAGATACTAGTGATATGGGACTTCATTGTATGATGGATGGAGGTGATGGTGAGTTCAAGACATGAGGGAAAGGGAAAGTTCACTGTTGCCCTGCAGCAATAGCAGGTAGACTCCAGACCAACATGATGGAAGTCATCAGGAAGGAGGGGGAACCAGACGAGGCAGTGCATGTAGGCATAAAAGACCTGATCAGACTGAGTGTAGATAAAGTAAAGGAGAACTTCCACACTGTAGGAAGGACATTTAGGGAAAGAGCAAGGGCAGTAACCTTCATACAGGGTCGACCAAGGCCACAAGACAATGAAAGGGAATAGTTCACAGTCCATCAGTTCAATGCATTCCTGAAGTGACAGTACATGGGAGATAGCTTTCAGTTCCTGGGAGACTGGGTTATCCATTGGAAGGGTGGGGGTGGTTCAGAATCGATTTTCTGCACCCAGATGAGCAGGGCATGAGGGTGTTAGGGTAGCAATTTACAGATCACAAAAAGGCAAGTTTAAATTAGGTGAGGGGGAGTCAGTGCAAGTGAGACATGTACACCTACACAACTGAATGAGGCTAGGCTGGCCTCACCCTGAAACTATAATGGATAGAAGGGAATGCACAGGATCCAAACAGACATGGAGGAGATGGATGCATAGGGGCAAGTAAGAAAGAGGGAGAGGCAATAACATTGAAGTAATATGTAAGACACAAAGGGACTTGAAAAGCATATTGGAACACGGGGGGGGGCTACAGAGCCATAGAAACATAAGGAGGGCAGGTTATGTGAAAAAGATCAAGGAGTAGATTATAGATGGGTAGGAGAAAATAACAGGAACACAAAGGGAAAGGAGGAACTCTGGAAGAAAGGAAGCCAGGAGATGGGAATAATATTTGTGGCCTACAGGCACTGGTGGAAGAGGCCAGTTTAACTTGGTGGCTATGATACAGACATGGGCTATAAAGCACTACTACAGAGAACTATCCATGCTATGATACTCAGGACAGGGTTTTCAGAAGTCTTAGATTGCTGTAAGCCCCAGTGAACCTATGATATGGTGGGAGGGGCTTGCAGCAATCTAACAGGATATTCTATTCTGTGCAGCAATTGCCACACACATTAGACCAACTTTTTCTGGTCTAACTTGCAGGAGTCCTTGTGGCCTTTTTCAAAGATTGCACCAGATTTTTGGTGCAAGCTGCTGTAAATCATGGACACTGTCACAACTGAGCCTGAAACTGTGAAATCAGGTGCAGTTGCAGCAAAGGATATGACGCACTGCTAAAACCTAAGTGTCATGGTGCAGGGCAGGATGAAAGCCCCTCACCATGCTTTAAAAATCCTGCCCTCAGTTTTTAAGCCTGGTAGGAGGCAGGGGAAAGGAAAGGATTGGACTTATATGTGAAGGAGGGTATCAAATTCACAGATGACAAAGGCATGCGGAGGCACTGATACAGAAGCATTGTGGATGCACGGTAGTCATGGATAGGGGGAGGATTGTCATGGTTGGAGTGGCATAAAGGAAATGCAACACTGTAGTCCCTAGAGAAACCAAACAAACATAATAAGGGCTCCTTTCAGAAGTCTTGCATGTGTATGGCCCCCTGGTCCTGGCCCAATGCTTCACCCCCGTTCTTCAGGGAAAGAGGGCCCACATACAATTTAGTCAAATTAGCAACTTTTTTCTTGCAAGCTATGTAATATACATATTGAAATTTGTATCCATTTCATGGGCCTGCTTCTCAAAGCTCCCCGAATGGTGGAAGGGGCTTGTGCCATAAGGAATGGCAGAAGGTGCGGCTTGCCCCAAAAAATGCACTGGAAGCCATTCACAAATGCAGCCTGCAGCAAGCAAAAACTGCATGCACTAAAAGTAGCTTGTGCTGTCCTTGTGGCACAAAATGGGCTGCAGCACGGTGCTAGGGGGCTTGTGGCAAATGCAGGCTGCCATATCCCTTAATTTACGATTCTCAAAACCTACTCAGAGGGCAAATTCCTAAGTACCATTAGACCAGCAAGGTTACTTAGAAGCATGTCCTTTTTGAAGGTCAATACACTTGTGCCAGTGTGCTGCAGGCCCACCTCCCCATCCCCGATCCCCTTTTTAATTAAAGACTCCATGTCTCTAGTGGCTACTGGCCCCTCCAGCCCTGATCCCGAGTGTATAAAAATTAATCCCTTCACTGGTGTCTAGCAGACCCATCCTGCCCCAATCCCCTTTGAATAAGAATTAATGACTTCCCTGGTGGTATAGCAGACCCCTCACCCAAATCCCTTTGTATAATAATTAATAACTTCCCTAGTTGTCTAGTGGACCCCCTGGCCCTGATCCCCTTTGTGTAATAATAACTTTTTTGATGGTCTATCTGATTCCTCTTCCTATTCCCAACCTGCCCATATAATATAAACATATATTTTCCCAGTGGTGTAATTGACCCAACCTCCTCACTCTGCCAGGCAGAGCCTTCCACCCCTTACCCTCCCTCCCATCCCTGAGCCTACGACTGGCATAGATCTGCACTCTCCACCATGGATGACCACTGGCTGGGCTGTTAAGGAGGATGTACTGTATATAGTACATTCTTCTTGACAGCTCAGTCACCAGCCAGCCATGGTGGAGAGTGGAGGGCTGTGCCAGGCATAGGCTTTGGGATGGGACAGGATGAGCAGGGTTGTGAGGCATGGTCTACAAGGATGAGGGGGTCATTAGACCACCAAGGAAGGAAAAAGGTTTATATTAAGTGGTCAAATCAGGGAGAGGGAGGGGGGTTAGTTAGATGACCAGGGAAATCATTAGTCATTATACAAAGAGGGTTGGGGCTGGGGGGACTGCTAGACACCATGGACATCCTAGAGTGTTGCACAGCTGCCCTACAGCTGTGAGCACACCGTCCAGATGTGCCAGCTATTTGGTGTATGGCCACAGTTGCCCCAAGCTGTTGGACTTTGCTGCCATGACTCTACCCAATAGCGAATTGGATGCAGAGTCTTTGGTGCACTTGCTAATCAGCACAATCTACCATTGGGGCTGCTTGTGCCAAGGTTTGAGAATCAAGCCCATATGTCTTCCAACTAAATCACAATGTACTCTTCTGTATCTCCAAATTCAACAATATCTCATTTATTTCTGTCTTCAAATGGAGACTCAATATTCTAGATATAATCAAAGAAAATAACCATATTTAAATACCAAAATGCATTTTGAAATATCTTTTCAGGTGGTTTACCCCATGCCTGATTGTACAATATGTTATTGTTTCAAAACCAAAAGTCAGTATCCGCTTGCTGTTATCCCTTGCTTGATGACCCTATTACCAATACACATCAACACACACCAGTTCATTTGATCAAGTTTTCATGCAACTGTGCATAAATCCATACCATGTCAAACATTTCAAAACACTTGTTTCGAACAAAGTGTACTACCTTATTGTGTTTATAGCCCATAAAATTTCATTTGCTCAACCAGAGCTCTGATTCCAAACAATAAAATAAAAATACTTGTAATGTTATATATAGAATTATATAATTATATACACAAATCCTGTCTAGAGATGAAGCAAAGTTTAATTTCATTGGTAAAGTTGGGAATTTTGCTGCATGAAATATTTTGCAAATTTCACATAATTTGCCAAATATTGAGTGGGTGTGAAATGCGTAATTCTGCCAGTGAAATGTGGAATTTTGCCAGCAAAGTGAGGAATTTCACCTGCAAATGGTTGAATTTCACCTGCAAATGGCAGAATTTTGCCTGCAAGTGGTGACATTCTGCCATTCATGGGTGAAATTCCACAGTTTGTGGGCGAAATTCTGCATTTCATGAATGGAATTTTGCACTTCGCATATGCAAAATATTTTGTAAATTGCTCAAAATTCATTAAATATTTTGTGGATTGAAGTCTGTGGACTTAACCCATTTCTAATCATGTACCATATATATATATATATATATATATATATATATATATATATATATATATATATATATATATATATATATACATTGTATAATTATATACACCAATCCTCTGCCATTGCTCATTTCTTTTACCTTCTCTGTAGTTAGATTCTTGCATATGAATTTTTGGGATCATAATTTATTCGAGACTAAGTCCCCTTCAAAACATAAATGCACCTCTTATTAATATTTTGTAAGGGTACCCAGTCAAAAGTTCATGGAGATAACTGTGTGGTAAAAATACAAGCTGTGAAAATAGCATGACTATAAAGAGCTACTGAGTAATTATAGTGTGGGTACTACAGTGCTATACATGTAGCTCTCTTCAGTCCTGCCAAGCAGTCTAAGGTTCTGATTGTGTGCTGCATGACTGTACTGGCAGTGTGGCTTAGTGGTTAGAGCCACAGGCTATGAATGGCTGGTATCCACAGAAGAAAAAACCTGCACTCCACAAATATCAGGCAGGGTGCTTAGGCCTCAGAATGCTGATGTGAAAAATGTGGTGTTTAATGGATAAGGAGCAAACATCAAGGTCTCCTTGGTTTGATGTGGACCTCAGGGAGATGAAGAGAAAGAGTCAGAGGTTAAAGCGCTGCTGGAGGAAGTCCGGCCCGGATGCAGACAAACTGGCCCTACGTATGAATTATAATGCATACCAGGGGGCAGTCAACCATAAGAAGGCAGTGTTCCTGTCCAGGGAGATTGCTGCTGGGAAGAGCCAACCAACTATATTTCCTCTCTCTCTCTCTCTCTCTCTCTCCCTTATTTACCATAACTTTCCCACTCCTAGTTTGCACCATCTAATAAGGCTAGAGTCAATAAAAGTACTTAAAAAGGCCCTAGAAGGTGGAACAATAAGAATAAACAGCTGTAATAATTGTACCCCTTAATTAAACAGTAAGAGAATCTTCAGTCAAGTACATTATTCTAGCCCCCTTAATATTCAAGAAGTAATTATTCTCTACAGCATCAAAACCCAGCTGTAATAGAGAGCAATATTGCAATAACAGATACAACAGGGGCAGACATAAAAACAAATAAATATTCTATATCTGAGTTATCTATAGTCCTAGAGAGGGAAAAAAAAGAGAATATACAGGACTCAGATCAGGCAAGTGAAAAAAATGTCAGAATCTCATCATAAAATTAAAAAAAGAAGTTTATAAGATTCAAGCATCAAGTCATCAGATCTCTCTTCAGTTCTCCATTCTGGCCCGGCCCTGCAAATGTCCTTGATCAAAAAAAAAAAGCTTTGTTTTGTGCATCCAGTCTCTTTCTTTCACTTTATGAATCAATAATCCCTGTAATTATATGGAGCAATTATATGCAAAATGCCACTCTCTAAATTAAATATCTCAGTTCTGTGACTCAAATCCGGCTGGATACAGTTCACCAGGACTATTTATTTACTCCCTTTTATGCCAATAGTGGCATGTGCAAAATATTCTGCCATGGAACATGTGAATTGTCTATAGTTCCAGTCCTTTTGCAGGGAATAAATGCAGACTTCAATAGTTCCAATTCCACCCAGGAAATGCGTAAGCAGCAGTTTTACAATACTCCTCACTGCAATTTTAAAGGAAAATAATCAGGACAGTTTCACTGTTTATGCCCTTAAATACCAGCTATAGTTAATACTATGTATAAAAAGCCTTCTCAGTTTAAAATTTAATCAAGCTCACTAAGATTTCTCAAAGTCAGATTGAAAATTCACTTACTTTTAGCCCCTTCATAAAACTCTTAGTAATACGCCAGAATCCACAGTTTTCAGTGGACCATCTGAATTGCGTATGAATTGAGGCACCTGCTTAGGAATTGCTGCACAGAACAGCAGGCACTAGCCACAGCTTGTGACTCACAGTGGCCAAAAAGGCCTTTTCCAAGCTAACTGTGTGACAATAATATCAAACCGGACCAAAAGAGAGAAAGAGCAGGCATACACAAGCATTTAGCCCAAAGAGGTCTAGCTAATTTAAAAAAAAAAAAAAAATATATGGGGATCACGTGATGCAGAGTGCTGAGTAGAAGCTCCTCCGCTAAGCTCCTGCCTCCCGAATATAATCTTGTCTTTTAATAACGTTAAATATCAACTAATTCCTCTGCCTATGAGTTCTCCTTGTGTCTAAATAGCTTGTGCTCCAGTTTTGGGTATCTGTGTGGTAAATGGAGGCTTATATGAAGAAAGCCCCACAGAAACATACCTCCCCGCCACTCCTGAGAAGGCCTCAAAGAAATCCTGAGCCTCGAGTGGCCCAGACAAACAGGATCCTTCCAGTCAAGCTGGGGATCAAGAACCCTTAACTCTTAACAGATTCTTGGAGGAATTTAAACCATTCCGGGAAGAGATGAAAGATATGGCAACTGACTTGAAATTCCTCTCCAGAAAGTTAGAGGATGTCTCCACTACAGTTTCGGACAACACTGCCCGAATAGTTTCGATCGAGAGAAAATTGGAAAGTCTGGATTCTGAACTCCTATTAACGAAACAAAAGTTATCTCATCTAGAAGCTAAACTCGAAGATTTGGAAGGCCATAGTCAGAGAAACAATGGGGTAATTCTCGGGCTCCCTGAGGGGGAAGAAGGCCAGAATACGGTAGTCTTTGTCCAGAAGCTGGTAGAAAGGGTCGCTGGTCCCTCTCCTTTTGGCCCAACATATGCGATAGAATGGGCTCACCGGTCCCTGCGACCAAAACCCCCACCTGATGCCCCTCCTCATCCCATCATTTGCTGCTTTCTGAACTACCTAGAAAAGTAGCATTTCTTACAGAAAGTCAAGGCTCTGCAAGAAGTCAGATGGGAGAAGGCGAAGCTGAGAATTGCTCAAGACATCCCTGGTTCGGTCCAATTGAAAGGGAAAGCCTTCCACCCGATTGTACCTAAGATCATAGCGGTGGGATTAAAGTTCAGGATGGGGTACCCAGCGAGGTTACAAGTCTCGGTAAATGGCTCATGGCTCAGTTTTGAGGATTCCGAAGTTGCACTACTAAGCCTTAAATCGGCATTACCAGATTTGTTCCGAATGACCTGAGAGAGCCTCCTGATCTTTGGGATTCACCGGGAACTTCAGAATGAACTGTTACTTATTTTTTTTTTGTGGAGAACACTCTTTCTAATGATGGAATTTAGTTGAGTTTATGCTCTCTAATAGAACTGGGCTACTAGTACACAGCCTGACTCTTACTTTTTTCAGGCCCTGGCCTGTTGGTGTGAATAGCGTTTCAGGGAGAATCCTTGGGGGGGCCTCCTGATGGATTGCTTCAGACTTCATCTGGGATAATGTTGCATGTTTGGTTTCTGGGGGGACCATACAGGGGAAGGTTTTTGGTTATGCCTTCTGACCAGTTTTAGTATGTTGGGATTTCAGATTTCTGAGCAGTTTCAGGCTTTCAGGGTGTTTTTGGCAGGTCGATTGGATTAGGTTACAACCACAAGAGGGCGTGGTTCGCCCATGTAATGCAGATCCGGTCATTTTGTCTCAAGAGGGACTGCTTTCAATTGCTATGCTGTCCTGGCTTTGCAGGGTTTTTTTTTTGGAGCTAGGGGTCAGTAACCCCTTGGTAATTACTCCTAGTGTCTTCCCATCTCAGGATCCCATTTCAGCTCTCACCTGGCTTCTCGCATTCTCATGTTCTCATCTCGATACTGGGCTTACCCCTCCATACTAGTTTTCCTCTGGCTCTGGTTCGCGATGTAGTTCCTCATGGGGGGCAAACATTTTTCAACTCCCACTATGGACTATTGTGGTGACCTGCCATATTCACATTTATGACATCCAGTTTAATTTTTCTTTCTCGATATATGGTGGATTCACTAATATATGTTCACAGGCTCTGGAAGTCTGAGACCAGTCTTTAGACATTAAGGGCACATTAATGCAATTCATTAACTGCTTTATATCTAAAGATATGAGGGTGATCATTAGCAGGGGAAAGGTTCGGGAGGCGGGAGGGGGAGGACATGATCCAGTGCTGTGCTAAGCATTGCCTGTGACAGTCTGAGGGGTTGGGAGAGGGGTGAGTGCTATGTGTTCTTGTTGGGGGAGTGGGGATGTACTGGGGGTTTAAACTTGGGCTCTTGGTTGGGGGGTTGGGGTGGTGGGAGGGACTTACAGCAGCAATGGAAGGGGCTAGATTATTAGTGTTATACACCCTGAATGCAGGACCGAATCTATTACTTTTAGTAGTCTTTAGTAGATTGCCAAGGAGGTGACTTTTGCAACATGGAACATTAAGGGGATCAGGAAAAAATCTAAGCAATATCAGGTTCTCAAACATTTAAGCCTATTACGTACTCAGATAACTTTTCTACAGGATTTGCACTTATTAGTAACGAAAGCCTCACAAGTGAGGAGACAACAAGTGGGGACGGTGTATGAGGCACAAGGCTCCTCAAATAGCAGTGGGGTCATGCTTATTATTAACAGGGGTATTCCCTTTGTTTCAACACAAGTTATTAGGGACCCTGAGGGTAGGTTCGTTTTAGTCATAGGTACTCTCTGGTCAATACCATTGTTATTGGGTAGCATATACAGCCCCAATGCAGATGATCCTGGCTATTTCATGAGACTTATAAATGTAATCCTGCCTTTCCTACCCATAAGGATTGTCCTGGGGAGTGATTTTAATCAAGTAGTAGACTCAAACCTTGACAGGTCAGGTGATGGATCGAAGGGGTCTCCCCAGGTCAGAGGGCTTTTAGAGACCTACTGGATCAGCGTGGGCTCTGTGATGTCTGGCGTGTACTAAATCCGGATTCCAAGGAGTTCACATACAGGTCTTTTGCACACGGCTAGCAGTCCCGTATTGATTACATATTCATTTCTCAGACCCTCCTGCCTGGGGTTAGGTCCTCGTTAATCCAGCCTGGCTCTGTCTCCAACCATTCCTTGGTGTTGTGTGAGCTGACAATCCAGGATGTGTCAAAGAGAGAAACAAGATGGAAGCTTAATGACCAACTGCTTAAAGACTCTAAATATTGCAAAACCATAAGGAAGCAAATTGAGGCCTTTTTTCTGTCCAACCCTTTAAATAGTGCAAAACTGGATATTATATGGGGGTGTTTTAAGGCCTACATGAGAAGCATTCTTATTAGCATCTCGGTGGCTAGGAAAAGAGTTAGGGAAAGGGAATTATTATCCTTGTTATCCCAAATTCGGGTTCTTGAATCCAATGTCTCAGTTAACTCCCCAGAAGAGGACAAGGCGAAGCTCCTAGTGTTGAGAGATAAATATTTAGAATTACTCCGGGAAAAGGCAGAGTTAGCTATCATATGCACTAAAGCTAGTTATACCGATCAAGGTGAGAAGGCAGGGTGCCTATTGGCACTCTGTATTAAGCAACAAGAATCAGTGAGATTTATCCCTTCTATTAGGGCATCTGTAGATGGGTCTCTGAAAACATCTCCTACTGAGATAGTTCAAGAGTTCGCAGCATACCACAAAACATTGCAGGGGACATGGAGTACCCCCCCAGCCCTGTAAGCGTGGAGAAGTATCTGTTAGATTCTCATCTGCCCTCCCTCCCAGCACACTACATAGACTCTCTTGTCTCTCCTATAACTCAGGAAGAAATCTCTGAGGTTATTAATGGTTTACCCTCAGATAAAACCCATGGGCCTGATGGATTTTATTCCCTTTTCTATAAAATGTTTTGAGAACTTTTACTGCCAATACTTAATAGATTATTTCAGCATTTTCTATCCAGGACGGAGGTTGACTGTCATCTCTTTGAAGCCTTGATAGTGCTTCTCCCCAAGCCAGACAAGGACCCTGAGCTTGTCCAGAGCTATAGGCCTATATCCCTCCTAATTCAGGATATTAAAATCCTCTCAAAGATTTTAGCTAATAGGTTATCCGTGGTACTCCCTGAGTTAATAGATATGAATCAGGTAGGATTTATGAAGGGACGCTCACCGGCGGATCATTTGCGTTCATTATCTCACATCTCCTCGGCTACCAGAGATGCTGAGTTCCCTGCAGGCCTGGTATCTTTGGATGCCGAGAAGGCATTTGATCGGGTGAATTGCAGCTTTTTGTTTAAGGTATTGAGTACCTTTAAATTCTCTCTGATATTCATATCCTGGGTTGCTGCATTATATAAATCCCCTACAGCAAGAATCTCAGCTAACGGGGCCTTCTCTAATTCCTTCTTACTTTATTCAGGTACTAGGCAGGGCTGCCCCCTATCACCTCTGTTGTTTAACTTATACTTGGGAACCTCTCATTCAAAACATCCTCCAAAATATTTCTATATGAGGTATCAGGGTTGGGCGTCATGAAATTAAACTGACTGCGTATGCAGATGATTTGTTGATACATCTCTCCCATCCGGTTTCATCTATACTACCCTTACTGATTGAAATAGCCAGATTTATCGAGCTATCCAACTATAAGTTGAATGATAGTAAATCCTTATTTTTCCCATTAAATCACAAGGCATTTAAGGATGATATCTGTCCCCTAGGCTTAGGTTGGACTCCTGGAGTATCTAAGTACTTGGGCATTAAGTTATCCTGTAACCCCTCAGTGTGGGTTAAAGATAACCTGGACTCTCTCTCACAGGTTGTCATTCACGACCTCGACAGATGGTCTAAACTTCCTATATCATTACGGGGCAGTCTTAACATAATTAAGATGAATGTATTTCCTAGAATTTTCTACCCCTTATCCCTTGTCAATTCTTTTATTCCTGTACGCTGGTTTAAGAAATTGCACAGTATATTTACTAGATTTATCCCTGTTTGGCCTATTACAAGCTAGCTGCCCCAAAACTTGAGGGGGGGCTGAGGATTCCCCATATGGCACTATACTACTGGGCCAGTCATCTAGCAAAATGTGTGAGATGGATATCTCCTGGCCTTGAAATGGCACAACCATTATGGCTTAGGATTGAGTTAGATGCAATTAAATCCAAACACCTGGATCCCATAACTTTATTTTACCTCAAATTGTCTCACGTAAAGATGGCTGACTGCACCACAATAGGTATCTCTTTACAAGTTTACGTACAGTTATGTTTATTTCTTCATTATTCTCCTCAGACTGATTTAGCTCAGTCTATTTGGAACTCCCCATCTTTCACTATTAACAGAAAGCAGATTCCCTGCAAATGGTTGCCTCAATTAGGCGATGGAAAACTGCTTTCCCTGGTTGATGGGGAAGGGCACTGGCTGTCCCCAGGTGGAATTATTGATAAGTTTCTCATTCCAGTCTCATCTCACTTTAAGGTCATGCAGTTAAGACACCTTCTCACTTTAGTCCTGGGGAACTCTCCCCCTTCTCAGAAAGTGTCAGCCTTGATACCCGAAATTTCTTTATCATCTGGATCCTCAGGCATTGTATCCAAGTTATACAGGGTGTTGTATCATAAAAAATATGGGGACTCCTTTGGACCTACTAGATTCTGTAACTCACTCCTCCCTCAATACCAGTTGAATTGGCAATCCCTATGGAGATCCTGTCATAAGTACATTTCCCAAGATAGATTGCGTCTCATGCAATACCATATTTTACATAATATGTACTGTACCCCCATTAAACTAAAAAATGGGGTTTCTCGAACTCTAGTACATGTACTAAATGTTTGCAAGAAGAAGGAACGCTCCTTTATATGTTCTGGTCCTGTCCCAAAGTTCTCCCTCTATGGAATTCAATTAAGAGGTCTCCCGATCCCCTACTGGGCCTTCAGGAGTATTTTATTCCTGAGGTTTGTCTCCTAGGGGACATGTCTCTGCTTAAAGTTTGAATCAGGAAATACCATATCTTCATGGTTGCTCTCTCTGCTAAAAAACTCATTCTACATCATTGGAAGGACCAATCCGCCCCTTCTCTCCAGGAATGGCTACATGAAATCATTGCTAATCTCTGAACAGAGAGAGTGATTGCAAGTCTTCATAACAGACTAGCAGCTTATGGTAAAATATGGGATCCCCTCTATTCCTTACTCTCGTCATCTCACTGAGGATTACACCACACCTTAGTCTTACTCACATGTCCAACAGAAATATTCACTGCACTTTCAGGATATAATCTTGTTGCTGCTGTAAGGGGGGGTGGAGGAGGTGGGCTGGGCAGTTCTTATTGTACATGTGGTATGTCACACCCTGACTTGCTGTAACTGCCTTTCAGAAATGGAAATGTATTAATAAAGTTTAAATTATAAAAAACAAATATAAAAACTAGCGGCCAAGGAGTTAACTGATCAAATAGTCTCTGAGATTCTTTTCAGGATAGCATCTGTAACTGAGAAAAGATTAAGAAAATGATGGAAGAAATTGCCAGGGAAGAAGTAAAGGAAACAAATAAATTGGTACAGGACATTCAAAGTAAAAATGGAATAGACAAACAGTCCTCAGAAAAAAAACAAAGGAGAAAGAGGTGGAGAATGAGGGGAAGAAGAATAAGGAAAGGACAAAGAACACCAAAGAAAATAGAAATATGGAACATGAGATAGACTATAGAAAAGAGGGAAAAGAAAAAGAAATGACTGAAAAGATAATTTTAATAGAAGGAGATGGGACATTAAAAAGATACAGAATTATGGAGGAATATCCAGAAAAAAGAAAGGGAAAGAATAAAAAGCTAAACAGACAAGACAACAGTGGTATAGAAGAGGAATGTTTTGGGGAAAAATAAAGAAGATTGTATAGAAAAAGGAGAAATGTTGCCTACAGTTTTCTTGAAAGGTATCCTCAAAGCTAAAAATGAAAACCACATTACATTAAAACTGGCAGTATATAACATCTGTAAAGGTATAATGGGAAATAAGTTTACATGGAATTAGATGGGCTCCACATACAGATATCATGGAAGCAAAGAAAAGGGTTGGATTTGTCTAGTACTGAAAAATAAAAACAGGAAAAAGATATTGGAAGTCAAAGAACAGTTAAAAGAATTGGGTATAAATGCAGATGTAACAATTATTACAGAGAGAATAGAGAAAAGTATGGTGCATGAATTTACACACCTTAAAGGGAAAGTAAACACTATAAAGAAATCTGAAAATAAAATACAGCAAAGGATATCTAACTATATGAAATCAATTGAGAAAGAACATACATTGTTGTTTGAGGAAGTATATGATAGAGTAATTAGAGGTAGACAACATAGGGGACCCAGAATAAATAAGAGTACCATTCTGGAAGATAGTCAGAGATTGGAAATAACAGAGGAAATGGTAAACTCTAAAGAGATGGAAGAGGAATTGAGTGGAAATGATGAGGAAGTTTTGTATGTTACCAGTGAAATAGGATAAGAAATATGACTGCCAGAAAAGAGAAATAAGGAAACCACAGAGCACATGATAATACAGTATTAAGCTGGAATATAGTGGGTGCTTGATGTAAATTTAGAGATAATGACATTGTGAAATCCATGCAGAAAGTGCATATAATTAGATTACAAGAAATGTGGGTAAACAAAATAGAGGATTGTTACTTTGAGGGATTTCAAGGGTGGCATCTTCAAGCAAAGAAAATCTTTAAATTTGGTGGACCCTCATGATGAATTAGTACATTTGTTAAAGTTAACACAAATCTGAATTGTAGATGTGTATGGAGTGATTTAAGTAAGCAATAATACCTGACAGGGTGGGTGGTATTGGGCAATACCGAACCGCCCAGGGGCTTAATGACAGCGTTGAGTCTTATAGCCCCTGGAAGATCTGGTATTGCTCATACAGCCCACCCTGGAGGGTATTATTGTGCTTAGAAAATGAGCATTGCAAAGCAAAATAAGTTAAATTTAAAAAAAGTTTGTAAAAAATAAGTTCAAGTTATGTGGTCAAATAAAATAGTTCCTCTGCCTATACTATCCATCTACAGCTTCTGTAGTTGAAGGCTGAAAGTTTTGGTCCTGGTTGTCATGGTTACCCCCCCAACAGACCACCGTATCACACAGGATCAGATTCACAGGTAGAGCTACTATCATTGCTCTACAGAGTTCGTTGTCTTTTTTTTTGGTGGGCAGACCATGGGTGCAGTGAGAGAGAATGGAATGTTGGGATCATCCAAAACAGTGCTCAGTGAGGTGCAAGCTGTGTTTCCTTTTTTCTCTTTTACTGCGAGTATGTGGGTTTAAATACACTGTTGAGGAGAAGGCTGAGAGGGTGGGCAGCCATACAATTTTTGGCTTACCTTGCTGACTCATTTATTGGTGTGCCACAGCTACAGTTATAATGGGAAGACAGCGAGTGTAGTGCAGGTAAAGAGAGAGGGAGCTGAACATCAGGAACTTGCCGATCATTCAAAATGGTGGTCAGTGAGGTGCGAGCTGTTTGGAGTTGTTTTTTGGGGGAGTTGCTGTGAAGGTGTGGGTTTAAAACTATGGAGGGGGACATAGTGAGGGACAAGGCTGAGAGGGTGGGGGGGCTGTAGTATTTTCTGCTTCAGGTTTACCACCTTGGTGACTCTATTTATGGACATTTCAGCTGTTGTCAGGTTACTATTCTGGGGGTGAAGTGGAGTCTGTCACTCGCTCTGTAAGGGAGCTGAAAATAGGAAAGGCTTTGTGATGTGTGTGTGGTGGGGGCTATGCCAAATAAATCTGTTGGGGTGTTACACCTGCAGCTGAAATGAAGGGTCTCACTAAGTGATAAAAAACATGGCAGTATTTTGGAACCATGTGCCCAGTTCTTCTGCCAATGAGGAAGCAGACTGGGCACAAGAATACTTCCCTGGGCATGAGGCAGGTTTGGGCTGGGGATTTTTATTTGGTGGACATCTATTGAAAGTTAATATGCCCCTCTGGAATGGGTACTAGCCAATCAGATGCCTCCAAATAAAAAGCCCATTTTCTAAGACACTATATACAAGTACTAGAGATATCTGAAAAGGGTACAGTCAAATGTTTATTGTTGAATGTCTATTTTCCACTGGATACCTTTGCATCTCCCATTGAGGGTTACATAAATACACTTTCTAGTATAGTAGAGAATATTCAAAACCAGTATCCAGGGATTATGATCCTGACAGCAGGATTTTCTAATGCAAGAAGAGATAATGAACAAGAAGAAAAAGGAACAAACTAGAATTTTGATAATACATGTTTAATTACAATTAGAGTTTCAATGGAAGAAAAGAAGAACAAAGCAGGAGAAATATTTATAAAAACAGTAGGCAAGTTAAATTTGTGCATCCTAAATGGGAGATGCAGTTGAGACAAAAATGGAAACTGCACATATGTGCATAAAAAGGGAATGAGTGTTCTAGATTATGGTACTGTGGATGTGTTTTCTTATAAAAAAAGTACAAAAAATGGAAGTTATAAACAACTGGGACAGTGATCATAGACCAATCCAAATATATCTAGAAAGTAATGGTGGCATACATAGGAAGATAAAAATAGAAGAAAATAAACAGATAATAGTATGGAAATTAGACAAAATAAACAAATAAAATGGATAAATGTAATTACAGAACATCTGTATAACTTTCTGCAAACTAAAGAGATGGAAGAAATGAAGCAAAATTGCATGATACAATTAGAAGGAAATTTAAAAACCAGAGAATCAGAAAATAAAATAAAAGAGGTATTTTTGGCATATCACAGCATTGAACAAAAAATAGCAAAATAACTAGTATGACAGGAAAACAAAAGCTCAAAGAATAAGACTGTCTGCATAGCAAGCTGGTTTGATGCAGAATGTTTATAAAAAAGAAAGCTACTCCATAAGGTGGGTAGAAGAATTGTAAAGTCTAATGACATGTAGATCTGTAAGGCATTAACAAATGTAAAAGCGGAATATAAAAATTTGATAAAGACAAAGAAAAAAGAACATCAAAATAACATGTGGGATAAACTACAAATGGCTATTAGAGAAACGGATGTTAGTATTTTTTGGCGCTTAGTAGCTCAGGGTACAAATAATAACAGATTTAATATACTTGCAGTAATTTCACCAGAAAAATGGATGAACCATTATGAAGGAATCTTTAATAAATATAAAGATAGTCCTTGAATAGAAATAGATATTTTAAGGGAGGTAGATGGAAGTAAATGGTTAGAGTTCAGAAAAGAAGAAATTACAGAGACTATAAAAGAGCAAACAAAAACCAAGGCACCAGAAACAGTTAATATTGGTGCATAATTGTATCATGCAAATACTGACTGGTAGGCTAAAATATTATTAGGCCTATATAAAAGCATAATAAAGTACATAACACTTCCAAACAACTAGAATGTAGGAATGATAGTTCCATTGTATAAGAAAGGTCCTACTGAGAATTCAGAAAACTATATACTAATCACTTTATTTAATCTAAATCAATTTTTTTTTCTAAATTAAAATTGAAAAGGATTCACTTTTTGATAGAGGACAATAACATCTTATGTACTGTGCAGACAGGTTTCATTAGAGGAAGATCTATGATAGATCAAATCTTTACTCTAAGATATGTAATCAAAAAATACGTAATTACAAAAAAAAGGAACATTTATGCAGCCTTTATTTACTTCAAGGCAACTTTTGATTTGGTTACTCAGGAAATTTTGTGAGAAATCCTTACGAAGAAAGGAATATGCCAAAAATTATTGAATATTATCAAACTGTTACACATGGATAATAAAATTGTGATAAAGTATGACAAAGAAAGGCATACAACAAAGGCAATAAATGTAAATGTTGGTGTCAAACAGAGATGTATCTTAACACTATCATTATTTAACGTGTATAGTGACAAATTAGTGGAAGAGCTAAAAAAAGCAGAAACTTTTGCACCCAGCAAAAATGGGATTGATATAAAATATTATTATATGCAGATGATGCGATACTATTAGCTTCATTAGGGTTGAAAATGGCAATTATGGCAACAGTAGATATATTAAAGAAATTGGATATGACATTAAATGAGAAAAAAAAAATAACAAAGTGAGGTGTTTAGGAAAAATACAACATCCAAAATAGAAAACTGGAAAATTAGAGGAATGCAAATAGGTGAGGTAAAGCAATTTTGTTACCTTGGAGTTACATTTACCCAAATCTAAGATGGAAAAAATGTATAGGAAAAAAACATGTGAAAAGGTAGAAAAAATGTTGAATGGGATTAAACACAATTCTTATATAACAGTGGGGAATTGTTTTACTGCACAATGTAGCTGTTTAAGAGCCAAGGTAGAATCACAAATGATATACAGGACAGAAGCCTGGAGATTATCAAAAAAGAATAACTTGAAAGAACTTGAAGTGGTTCAAAATAAATATTTGAGAAATCTTTTAGGATTACCGAATTTTGCAGCTGCAGGAGTGGTCAGAATGGAATCTGGTACACTGTCAATACTGGCTAGGACAATTATTAAAAGAATAATATATTGGAAAAAAGAATAATTACTGCACCAAGAAAAAGTGTAATACAAAATTGCTGGATCAATGCAAAAAGCTGCTAGGATAAAAAGGAACTAACCTGGTTTGCAATACTTAATCAAGAGTTAAACACAGATGGCTTAGAATATAACTATATTTTTGGAGATACAGGAGGTGGGTTAATTCCTTTTAAATTTGCTGAAGAGGCAATACAGAGAATAGAGGATGCTGCTAAAATTATGGATCATGTTAAAGTAGAGGATGCATGGGAAAATGATCCTCTAAAAAATTACAAAAACAGACTTCAAAACAGAGAAGTATTTGTTAAAATGTGATCTGACAAAACATGGAAAAGTTTTAGCCAGACTGAGATTTGGAATATTTAAAGGATGGAGAAATAATTGTTTTGGAAATGGTATGAATGGTTGTCCAGGTTGCAATGAAGCATGTATGTCAAGTGTACATTTAATTTTTGAATGTGAAGTTTTTAAGACAGAAAGGGACTTGTACACTGAACAGCACTTTAGTAATCTTGAGGAAATGACTAGAAATGAGAAACTGACCACTGTTTTGAATTGCAATCAAACAAAACAAATCTTTGCTATTGCAAGTTTTGCACATAAGGTAGCTACAAAACTGAAATGGGATATTTAAAATGTAACATTAAATAATCAATATACATAGACAGTAGGGGTAAAAGTTATAGGTAGTAAGATATTGTGAATGTTTGAGATTGAATGTTTGTATACTATTGGTAAAGATGCTGTGTGTGACAAATGTTTTTATATACATACTTTTTAAAATAAACTGAACCAAACTGAACTGAAGTTATGTTACCTATTGCTCCAGCTGATTCATTTAAATCAGTTATGAAATAAATTGTATTTAACCCTTCCTGTCTTCATTTTGGAGCCAACAGATCTGATGTGGTCTTCATTTTGGCCCTATACGATTCATTCTCTAATAGTGTTACAGTGTAACCCATTTCAAGGATTTTTGGTTGCAACTCCTCTGCCTGTGTAAGAAAATTATTCTCTTTCTAACAACTCCATTGAAGCTGCAGGAATCACACATGGGGTATGGATTACTTTAGGCTACACTGATGGGAACTTTTAGCATGCAAAAGATTATTAATAGCAATTGGTTTCCTGTATGCTGTGCCGATCACTGTATTGCCGGGTCCTACCATAAGTGTTATGTCTAAAAAATCAGCTTATGTCCATCCACTGTGCTTGTAAAGTGCAGATGTAGTTCATTGTTATTAAGCCACTTCACAAATTAATTGACTGAATCATCATCACCTTTCCAAACACATAATGTCATCAATAAAATTACCACATTTAATGATTTTATCAAAAAATGTATTTATTTATTTATGTGAACAGCAGTCTGAAAACCTTTGAGCCAGAGGCTCATTTACAAAGGTACCTTGTCACAGGAAGACATAACACAGCACAACAGTATGTTACAACAATAATGAATACAACAATGGGGGGATACAACAAGTTGGTACAAACAGGAGTGATGCATACAATAAGAAAGTTAGGCAGTCTATAAGCAGCTAAACAGGTGGCTTTGTCATAATGATTTTCAGGGTATAGCTCACAATTCTCCCCTCATAAGCCCAGGAATAGATTGGCATATGAGGGCGCCATAGCCACCCCATAGCCATGCCACAGCACTATAGATAGTAGCTGTCAAAAAACATAAAATTGTTGTGTGTGAGCACAAATTCCAGGCCTTCCATGATCAGTTTCTTAGGTATATACTCCCCATAGGATCCCCGTTAACATTATGAGCACAAGCCCTCAATCCATCCTGGTGTCTGATTGTGGTCTAAAGACTTTCAACATCTATCCCTATCCAGCAAAGGTTTTTCTTCCACTTGAAATTTTCAAACTGTTTCAATGCATGCCTGGTGTCCGTAACATGTGAATTCAAAGTTGTAATACTGTTCAGAAGAAAGAAAATTCAAAATAAGTACATAGGTTGTCAACAAGTAATCCCACCCCAGATACTATAGGGCACCCCAGTGGATTTAATACATTTTTATTTATTTTAGGCAATATAAATAAGACTGGGGTTTATAGGAAATTTGGGCCATAAATATTGAAATTCACATTCAGTAATATCTCACCAAGATTCAGAATTTTCCAGAAGAGACAGAAGTTCAGCCTTAAACTGGGGTAAGGGGTTCCCTGTTAACCATCTTTAGTTGCCTGGCACATCTAACAATTCTTGTACCTTAGTTTTATAAAACTGTCTTGTCGTTATCACAATATTGCCCCCACCTACCTTTCTTGAATAGTTAAAGTATCCTGTACTTTCAAAGGTTTCACCAAAATACCCTGGATTTCCCTCCACACAATAGTTTTATAAGCAGTGATCGAAGCATTCTGCAACTTTGCTGTAAAATTCAACTTGGGTCTACGTTTACAAAACCTAGACTTCAGAAAATCTTTTTTCTCAACTTCATTTTCAGAATGAACACTTACAATGTCATAACCAATATTTTCTTGCCATAGGGATTCAAGTGCTGCAAAATTGTCCCATTCCATTGCAAACCAGCCATCTTGACCCAACTGCATATCTTCACTTCTCCCAGTAGTATAAGTTCCACTGGCTTCACATTGAAGTCCACCTCTGTTTCATTGCATATTTCCACATTACTGCTTATATTAGCAGATGTCCCCACATTAGGTTCAAAATTGAAATCCAACAAAGAGAGATCAACATGGTCCCATTTTCAAGCGGGTCTACAAATAATTGTAAGTCCTGTCTCCCCATTTCCAGATTTTTTAGAAAATAATCTTTAAGGTGTAACTTTCTAATGAAACACTGTAGGTCTCTATAGACCTCAAATTCATTGGGCTTAGTTTAGGAGACTAAAGATAAACCTTTTTGCAACAAGGATTGCTGTGGTTCAGTTAACGTTGTACCTGTTAGGTTCACAATTTGCCACTCCTTGTTCATCAGTTCAATTCTTATCCAGTTAACTGATTTTCTTTCTCCTCTTATCCCATGTTTTGGCCTTTTCCTTTTGTACCCTTGCCTGCATTTATTTTCTCCTTGGATGTGTTGTCTGTGACCCATGAGGAAAAAGACACTGACTTGATTCAGAGCATTGGTTCCTCTTCATCTTATGAACATATGAAATTCACCAGCAGAAAACATCCTTACGGTCTACCATGTATGCTCAGTTGTGCAGCTGGCTGCTCTTATTCTGCAGCTGCCCCCCCCGGCCCTCCCTCTTACTCTGTCTCATCCCCTCTTGAGGTCCCCCACTGTTCTTCTAGGTACCACTTCTGCTGGCAGTGTGCTTCCTCTGGCCACCACCATCTATGTAAAAAAGTGTCTTCTCATCTCCCTCCTCAACCTTCCCCCCTTCAAGCCTCATATCATGGCCTTGGGTGTCCCTCCACTCCCTTAGTTTGAAAAGCCCCTTTGAACAAGTCTTGTATACACCTGTTATGTGCTTGAAGGTTTCAATCATATCTCCCCTCTCACTCCTCTTCTCCAGTGAGTACATGTTCAATTCCTTCAGCCTACTCTCACATGGTAAGTCCCCAGTACTTTGATCATCTTTGTCACCCTGCCTTGCACCCTCTCCAGTAGCTTAACATCCCTCTTCAGGTACGGGCACCAGAACTGTACAAAGTACTCCAGGTGTGGCCTAACCAGTGATCTATACAAAGGCAAAATCACCTCCCCCCTCCTTGAGGATATTCCCCTTGCATTATAACCCAGCATCCTGTTGGCCTTTGCAGCCACTTTTATACATTGTGCTGAGTTTTTCATTGCCCACATAATGAGTACTCCCAGATCCCTTTCCTCCTCCATCACTGCCAACTGCTCACCTCCAAGATGGTAGCTCCTCCTCTGGTTTTTAGCACCAAAGTGCAGCACCTTGCATTTTTTACTGTTGAATCCCAGCTGTTAGTTATCTGACCAGGACTCCAGCTTAGCCAGATCCTCCTGCAGCCCTTGCCAACCCCCAGGTCATCAATCACTGCCCCCATCAGTTATCACATAGATCCGTCTTTGAATGGATCTCTTAGTTCAGCCTTGATGGAGCTTAAAAATAATCCTGAAGGTAAAAAAGAGTTATTCTACAAAATTCCACCATGTCCACCTTCCCTTCCACCATGAGGGTCTGAAGCTCTGCAGTTTTGTCCCCCAGGCTTCTAGCATTCAAGGTGACCACTTTACACCCCTTACCTTTCCCCCTAACCTCTCCTTCCACCTTAACATCCTCCCCAGTACCTACCCCTAATCCCCTGTCCCTGTCCTGAGGGGTAAGCTCATCTGACTTCCCTTCCCATGATCTCTGCTTGCCTTCTGTCCACTTGCTACCCCCAGCTCCCAGTTTAAAGATCCAGACTCTTCTATGTAGTTACTTATCCCCTTTTTTCAACACTTTCTTGCCCTACTCACTTAGGTGGAGTTGAGCATTCAGGTAGAGGTTGCTGTCCACCGGGTCCCTCCCACCCCCTCCAGCCCATAGCCTCTGGCCTGACACCAGGTTCAATTCCTCTATCCTCTCCTTTCTTGCCATGCTCATTCTGGGGACAAGAAGTATCTCCAAGAAGGTTTCTGATCTTCCTACTTCTTCACATAGTGATCCTATCTCCTCAAACCTCCTCTGTACCTCTTCTCCATACTATCAGCCAGGCCATTGATCCCTAAATGCAGAATTAAATGAGGTTTCTCCCTACACCTTTTGGCAAATTTCAGTGCTGCTTCATCCACCATCTCTGCAGTCATTCCCGTCATGGCTTCCACCCATATGTGGCTATGCTTCGCCCTCCTGCTACCCCACCTGACAACCCTCAGTATTGAGTCTCCGAACACTAGGATTCCACACAGATTTCCCTCCACATGCTCCTTTTCCTTCCTTCACCTACCCTTTGATGCTTCTTCTGCACATTAGTTCCCCCATTCACTCTGTTACACCGTTCTTATCTGTACTCCCCCACATGCTTCTTTCATCTTGGCTACCAACTGTAGCACCACCAGGCTCTCCCCATCTTCCACAGTTCCACCCAGGACAGCAAACCAATTTTCTGGAGACCCAACTCCTTGGCATATCTTTGCTGTCTCTCTAATGCTAGACTTTTCCCCCCTTCTGCCACCTCCAGCCTCTCTCCCTCCCCTTCCCCCAACTCCTTCCTGTTTGTTCCCCTTCTCTTCCTCCCATCCAACTGCTTCTTCTCCCTGCAATTCTGTTCTGCTCTTTGACCTTGGTCCCCTCGATGCAAAGTTCCATGGTCTATGCCTCTATGATTCCGAGACCCCACCTCATGCCTCCTTCCTCTCCTCCCCCATCAACTTACAGTGCCCTTCCTACTTATTTTCCCCTACTGTCACCATGTACAGTTGTGCAGCTACCTGCCATGGCCCACTGTGTCATCCACAGCTGCCCCAGCATTGCCCTGATCTCTTCTTTAAGCTTCCTTATTTGGATGCACATTAAACATCCCCCAGCTCTCCACGCCATTTTGAGAAAGATGAGTGCTCCACAGTTGCTGCAGCCCACTACCCATCCCAAATCTTTATTTGCCCACCAGTGCCTCCCTCCCTCCCTCCCATATCCGATGAAGGATTCCCCTCCCTTCCCAAGCCTTCCCCACTCTTCCTCCACCAAAACTGGACATGTTCTCTCATGCACCCAAATCCATTCACCTAAGCTCTTCCTTTAAGGTGGCTGAGCAGCCTATTGCAAGCCCTTAACCCTTAACTTAGTGGCTACAAGTATAGCCTAGAGGTTAGAGGAACGAGGTGTGAATGAGCTTGATACATCCAGCAGACCATACTTCAGTTTGATTCTCACAACCTCCACTTCCATACTATGTGACTCTGAACAAGTCACTTAAATGCCCAGTGCTCCCAGGTCGCTCCTGAAAACAGGCACTTGTGCCTAGTGGGCCTTACCCAGTTACCAAAGACTAAAATAAAAATAAATAAATAAATAAATAAAACCCTCCTACTCCTGCTGTAGTTGTCCAAACCTTTTACAGGCTTTTTTGTTTACATAAATCCTATAGAGTCTCCTTTTGTACTTGCCTGTTCCTACAATTGAACTTAACTCCTTACCCTCCATACCCTTATGAAAGTTGCTAAAGCCAAATGAATAGTCTCCTTTAAATGTCCCACCAAAATAAGCACACCTTCCAACTAATACATTTACAATTAACAAAGGCTAATCACCCAAATACTCATTCTGCCCAAAAACATCAAGTAGCAAAGCACACCACAAAAGGACACAATACCTTATTCCTAAAGAAAATGTCCCTCTGGCCATTGAACAGATTTTTCCTCCTCTACATTCCTTTGATTCTCCACCCTGTGCCTGCACCTCATTGGCCAGATCCCCCACTGGGCATGAATCCTGAAACCATTTAATTAGGTGGTGTTGTGGGTTGGGGAGAAAATGTAAGGTTGAAATTACAGTGCAGCTGGGCTTCTGCCTTTTAAGGCCTAGCTGCTGATTTGAGCTTTGTGCTCCTGGTCCTGATTGGCTCCCTTTGGGAGACCCTTCCCACTGGTTGGCTCCTGCTGCCAAAGTTGCTAAACCTCAGCTGTGGGTGTGGCGCACCTTCCTTGCCTCCAACGTGGCCTCTCCCACACCTCTGACTTCCCGACCCCTTGGACTAAAGTTGCACCTTCTGCCATCTCCCTGGTTGCTGCTGGTGAGGCATGAACTTCAGCTGCTGTTGCAGCCAACCTTCCCCTCCACAGGTGCAGCCTCTCCCTCACCTATGGCTATCCCCTCGTATATAATGGCCATGGTTGAGGCCCTACTGCCCTACCCCATGGTCACAAAAGTCTTACTTAATGTTTGCAGCAAGGTCACTAACATTACTTCCTATTCCTCTGCTCACCAGTGTAGTTCGAGGGGGGTCTCTTTGGATTTATTTCTGCTATTATTTCTATTGAACTTTAATTTGGATGTCTAGTTCTGGATCTGCCTCTTGAATCAGATTGATCCCTAGAGAAGTGACTCCACTATGGATAAGACCTCTTTTATAGTCAGTATGATCTCTTTCTGTTTTGTGTTGCTTATGATCTATTAATTCATTTTCATGTGTCTTTATTTTTTTTCAAATCTGAATCCAGTTCAATAAACAAAGGATGATTGATATTGTCTTTTAATTCATTTGTTGTTGCTTGAATCTCTTTGATGTTGGTATATTTAAAAGGGTCTTCCCTGATTAGGATCTGTATAAGTGTTTTCCTTGATTAGGATCTGCAGAAATGTTTTGAAACAAGCCAGTTTGCATCAGTCTTTAGCCCCCTAAGGAAGACCGATAGGTTGAAGGGCAGTGATATTAGTGGAGTATTGTGATTTTCATCATTAGGAATGGATGGTAGATGGTTGTAAATCAATGAGTGTGTATTGTATTATACAGTACATGCTCACTGATGAGTCAGTTGGCAGTCAGCCATGGTGGTGAGAGGAGTGCTGTTCTGGTTGCTGGCTCATCATGTAGGATGGGGTGAGTGGGGTGGTGGGCACTACCAGCCAAGGTGGGCAGTGGAGGTCCACTAGACCACTGGGCATGGGTTTTATGTATTTTGTACATTAATGAGTGGCAGAATCTGGGATTCGAGGGGGCTACTAAACCACTATGAGTGATGTGAATATATATATATATATATATATATATATATATACACACACACACACACACACATATATATAGTGGCACGGTCATGCCACTATAGTTAGGGGTCAGCATTCAGCTATATACCGAAGTCAAACGTTTGGGCATTAATAACTTTGGACCCATTCAATGGATTTGCCTGTACTTTGGTACATGTGGTGGCGAATAGTAGATCTCTTGATTTGACAAATTGTGTTTCTGTCAGACGTACGGTCTTTGCAAACGGAAGCACTAAAAAATGCAAAATTATCCATTTTTGGAGGCAGCTTTTGGGATTTTGAATGTGGCTCTGTATGGCTGTTGTGTGGCATGCCACTCTGCAAGATAGCTCATTTGAAAGAGCTTTGGTGGCCGAACATGCCGCTTTTCATTTGGTGAAAAAATATTAAGGCATTCGAACGTTATGCCACTTTTAAGTCCCATTATAAGTCAATGGGACAATTTATATGTATGTTTTGTGAACAAAGAATGGGGTTCTTGCCATCTGGTCCTGCCTGGCAGTCAAAGAATTTGCAGCCTTGCAGTTCAAGAATCTTTGTCCCTGAGGATTTTACAAATTCTTTGATCACGAGGTCCGCCATCTTGTTTTCAGTTTTTTGATCTGAAAAATACAAATAACTCTGTTCAGGGGTCACTTCTGAAGTAAAACTTGGATGGGTTTTACTCAGGGACCCTGATCTATTGAGCCATGGCTTTGGTTTTCTTCAAATTGGTCCAAAAATAGAGTTTTGAGCTTTTGTAATCTTTGTTCGAGGCTTGCTAATGATCTTTGATTGCGAGCCTGGAAAATTTTTGATCGCGAGAGTCTTTGATCGCGATCATGCATTGCGAGCGAGGGACGAGATGGCCAGATTTTTGATTTGTTTTCTGTAGCCCGGGAGAACCTACACAGTTCTATGAGGATGGGTTTGATAAGGGGCTTCGTTGTGCCCCATGTGAATAAAAACACATAAGTTTTCATTATCCCTTGTAGTCTAGTGGTCCCCTTTCCCCGATCATGATAATATACATTAAGATCTCTGTTACCCTGGTAGTCTAGTGGCCCTGCCATGTGTATTTGATTAATGTGTCATTATTTTATCCCTGGTAGTCTAGTGTTCCGCTGTGTCTATTTATTCATATTTGTTGTTTATATTCCTGGTAGTCTAGTGGCCCCCCCAATCTGTATTTTATTATTATTATTATTATTCATATCCCTGGTAGTCTAATGGCCCCCCCACCATCATTTAAAAAAAATTAGCATTTTCTACTTCCTGGTAGTCTAGTGGCTCCCCACCCTGCCGTGCCAGCCCAACCAGTACAACCCACCCTTCCCTAGCTGGAGACTGGCACAGCCCACCTCTCACCTCCATGGCCAGCTGCCAACTGTGTATATTATGAGTGCTAATTCAAACAGTCGCTCAGAAATAAGTTCAGAGCACCTGCTTGAATTAGTGCTCATAAACACACAGTCAGTGGTTGGCTGTGGAGGTGAGAGGTGGGAGTGCCAGTCGCCGCTGAGGAAAGGTGGGGAGGGTGCTGGGTGGCTGGCATGGCAGGGTGGGGGGATGGGGAGCCACTAGACTACCAGGAAGTAGTAAATGCTTTTTTTTTTTTAAATGATGGGGGGGGCTAGACTACCAGGGATATGAATAATAATAATAATATAATACAGATCGGGGGACATTAGACTACCAGGGATATAAAGAACAAATATAAATAAATAGACATGGGGGGTACTAGACTGCCATGGATAAAATAATGACATATTAATCAAATACACATGGGGAAGCCATTAGACTACTAGGGAAACACAGATCTTTATGTATGTGATCATGATTGGGGGGAAGGGGCCGCTAGACTACCAGGGATGATGAAAAGTTACATGTTTTTATTCAAATGAAACAAAGCCCCCAGAGCAAAACCCACCCTAATATAACAGTCTAGGGCACTCCTGGGATGCAGAAATCTATTTAAAAATCTGGCCATCCCTTCCCTCAATCTTTGTTCGTGAGTGAGAAATTTATTTGACCGTGAGCCTTCAAATTCTTTGACCGCGAGATTCTTTGATCGCGATCGTGCTTCACGAGCGAGGGACGAGATGGCCAGATTAAAAAATACATTTTTTCAGTCTAGGGGTGTGCTAGGAAGACAAATGCAGGTGGGTTTTACTCAGGGGGCTTTGTTCTGATGACCCATGGTGGTGGTTTGCCACAATTCTGTTAATTTTTTAAATCTGAAGACTTTTTATTCTTTGATTGTGACCCTGCAAATTCTTTGATCGCTAACCTTCAAATTCTGTGATCGCGAGATTCTATGATTGCGATCATGCATCGCGAGCAAGGGATGAGATGGCCAGGATAAAAAAATCTATTTTCTCAACCCAGGGGTGTCCTGGGAAGACGAATGAGGGTGGGTTTTACTTAGAGGGCTTCGTTTTGTCGAACCATGGCGGTGGTATACCTCAATTCTATCAATTTCTGGATTTATGACATTTTTAATTCTTTGTTCATGAGCCTACAAATTCTTTGATCGCAAGCCTGCAAATTCTTTGATCGTGAGATTCTTTGATTTCCATCATTGATCGCAAGATAGGGACAAGATGGCCAACTTTTTTATAATGGAATAGATTGGGAATTTTTACCAGTCTTTAACATTAAATATCTCGGAAATGGTTGGGTCTTTTTTCTTGAAATTTGGAGGGTGTTAACGGCATGTCCTGTAGTTGCGAATTATGGTGTTTACGTGCCAGAGAAAAAATTTTTTCAGTGATATTGAGTGATGCACTTTACATGTTGTGGACAGTGTTTTTCTTTTGGTGGTGGCTTGAAATTGATAGGATATGTAGCCTTACTGTCATGGATGTAGTTTTCAGTCATTGTGTCTGTTAAATGTCAACAGGTGCGGAACTGTGCCAGTCTGATGAATGAAAATCTCATACGTTAAAATGCTATATCTCGGGCATGGTTTGGTCTTTTCACTTGAAATTTGGAGGGTGTTGACAGCATGTCCTGTGGATGTAAATTACAGTATTTCTGTGTCGGAAAATATTTTTTTGGTGGACATATGGTGTGGTGCAATTTACGTTCTGCGGACAGCATTTTTCTTGTGGTGGTGGCTTGAAATTCATAGGATACCTAGTCTTAGTGTCATAGATGTAATTTTCAGTTGTTGTGTGTGTTAAATGTCAACAGGTGTGGAACTGTGGCACTCTGATGAATGAAAATTTCAAATTTTGACATGTCAGATCTTGGACATGGTTTGGTCTTTTTATTTCAAATTTGGAGGGTGTTGATGGCATGCCCTGTACATTTTAATAGAGGTGTTTACGTGTTGGACAATATATGTTTTGCAGAGATATTGTGTGGTGCAGTTTACATTTTGTGGACAGCATTTTCTATTGCTCTACTACATTAACATTTGTTTAGTGGCTGGTTGTGCTGTTGTCAATGTACTTTTTAGTCATTAGCTCTATAATGTGACCCGACACTTACAAGTTGGTGAGAGTGTGGGGCCCAAAGTGCCCCACGTTCCCACCAACTTGTGCAACTTTCTACTTTTCTATTCTTTCTTAAAAAGTAAGGAAATTAAATGCAAAAACTTTGTTAATGTATCAGTTATGGTTATTCTACAGTGACAAAAGTGAGGAAATTCAACATTAGGGTTCCTACCCCTTGCACCCCACCCCCACTGTGCCCCCACCAACAGGCATCAGGGTGTGCGTTGGGGTTATCGGCCTTAACTCTCACCCCATTCTCCTACACTGCACCACCTCAGCTTGTTTGAACATGGGAGGGGGTGAGAGTTAGAACCCCATGCAGCACACTCTGATGCCGTGGGGGCTGGTGGTGGAGTGCAGGGGTGAGAGCCTAATGTTGAATTTCTCACTTCACTGTAGAACAACCCTAACTGATGCATTAACTGTATTTTTTCAAAAAAAAAAAAAAAAATATATATATATATATATATATATATATAATGGTAGCACAGTAGTGCTACCATAGTTAGGTTGAGTAGCTCTTTTAAGGTTAAATGGTGAAACTTTACACCTTAATAACTTTTCTACTGCTCAATGGAGTTGCCTGAAATTTGACAGGCACAGGGTGTAACCATAGATCTTGGGATCTGGCAACTTTCGTTCCAGTCGGATATATGGCTGTGGAGTTATTAAGTCACATTTGTGCATGCAATTATGGTTTTTTGCACATTCTTTGCTTGCACCTACAGGTCACACGTTTTGCGCAACTGGTCTGAAAACTTCAGAGAACATGCAGCTGTCCCTGATGTGCCTTTTGAAGATTTCATGAAAAAATATTGAATGGTTCAAAAGTTATTCAAAAAACAAGTTCCCATTATAAGTCAATGGGAAAAGTTAACAAAAGTTTGACACTTTTGGAAATGCACTTTTTAGTGTCACAAACGGTACTAGTAGCGTCACAAATCTGCCATTTCGTTTTCAGTTACTGATCAGAAAAATGCTTGGCATTTAAAATTGGGACCCTCTAGGAACATAATTATTTTTGTGCTCACCTAGTTGGACCCTCAGGATGCTAGCCATGTCTTTATTTAGGGGTTAAACACCCCAGAAATGTGTTTTTCAATTTTGTGGAAAAAGTAGTGTCGCACTTGTGACACTTTCACAAATTTTTGTGAAAGTTGTCGCAAATCACAACACTACTTTTCTAGGCTATGGCAAAATGACAGGAATTCTTTGCCACCCTGCTGCAAAAGAACGGTTTGGTCGTTTGGGTTAAAATTTGGAGAGATGGCAGCCAACATCTCACAGATGTGCCTTTTGGTGGTTTGGTGAAAACATATTGCACGTATGCAAAGTTACGATACTCTGAAGTTGACATTTTTTCCCTTAGACTAACATGGTGGCTTCTGCCGCACCTTTCAGGGATCGTATCTCGGAAACAGTGCAAGACATGGAATTTTCATTGCAACTATGTGTAGCCCTATGGGCTAGGCATTTAATGAAAACATAGCCAGGAAATGCATGATTTATGTAAAATTTAAATTTTTTTTCTATGTCATACAGTTACTGAGATATTACCATTTTAGTATTACAACTGCTCGTTTACTGCTCCGAGGCCCATTGTTATGCATACATTCTTTGTTTTCACTGTCTTTCTCAATGGAGCTTTTGGGGAAAAATAGGGTGTACACTCCACTTACTGTTACGCGTAGACTTTACACTTGTGTTTCCGTGCCAGTTTGCGTTACCATTCCCGTGTACGCCACTGTGTGCTTTACCCTTTGCATTTCTGTTTGCATTTGCATTACTGTTACCATTTGTGTCTCCACTACTGTTTATGTTTGTCTTTTGCTTAGCGTCACCATGCGCATTACCATTTCTGTTGGCGGCCACCCTTCCATTTCCATTTGCATTTATCTTTCATTTTGCATCCCCCATGTTCTTACCATTACCATTTGCATTTCCAATTGTGTTCCCATGCCCGTGTGTGTTATGGTTTGTGTTTCCATATGCGCTTCCATTTGCGTTTCTGTTTTCTTTGGCTTTATTGTTGCTGTTACCTTTACCATTTGTGTTTACAATTGCGGTACCATCACTGTGCACGTTACACTTTGCATTTCTGTACGTGCTTGCATTTCAGTTTCTGTTTCCTTTCTCATTAGTGTTGCTGTTAGAGTTATCATTTGCATTTACAATAGCGGTACCGTGACCGTGCACATTACCAGTTGCGTTTCCATATGCGTTTGCATTTCCATTTGCATCACTGTTCCCTTTGGCGTCACTTTGCGCCTACGTTTCTAGTAATGCTTGCTTTATAATTTATGTTTGTGTTACCATGTGCATAACCATTACCGCTTGCATTTGCATTGCTGTTACCATTACTATGTCACAAACAAATCATGTGTTGAGAGCATTCCATTCACCATTTATAGTCCTCATTCTCAAAAAGAAGGGAAATTAGAGGCAAAAATCTCCATTTAATACATCAGTTAGGGTTGTTCCATAGTGACAAAAGTGAGAAAATTCGATGTTAGGGTTGAAACCCCCGCTGGACCTACCCCACCCCCACCCCGAACCCCCAAGCCAGCATCAGGGTGTGCATTGGGATCATCAGTCCTAACTCTCACCCCATTCTCCTATGCTTCCCCACCTCAGCTTGTCTACACATGTGATGGGGTGAGTTAGGGCTGAAAACCCCAACACACACCCCAATGCAGGCTGGGGGTGGTGGGGTGGGGGTGGGTCCAATGGTGGCTTTCAACCCTAACATCAAATTTTCTCACTTTTGTCACTGTGGAACAACCCTAACTGATGCATTAAATGGAGTTTTTTTGCCTCTAATATATATATATATATATATATATATATATCTATATATATCATATTGGCAGAACAGATCCAGAGGAACTGTGAGAAGGGTGAAGTGGTGATATTAGGTGACTTCAACCTGCTGGGAGTGCAGTGGGGGACACCTGCCACCAAGTGCAGAAGGGAACAGATAATGCTAGATGCCTTCCAGTATAACTTCCTGATGCAGTTGGTTAGTGAACCAACTAGGGAAGGGAATACCCTTGGCCTTGTATTGTCTAATGGGGAGTGGGTGAGGGATCTAAGGGTGGAGAAACCACTGGCGAGAACTGACCACTGGACAGTATGCTTCCAGTTGCAGCTGGGAAGGGAGAAGGGAGTATCTGGCACAAAGGTGCTAGGCTTTAAAAAGGCTGACTTCAAAAAGATGGGTAAGTTGTGCAATGATTCCTGGACAGAATTCAGCCTAATATGGACATGAATCAGAAGTGGGAACTCATTAAGCTAGGGATAGTGGAGGCAACAAATTCCTGCAGCAAGGCCCAAATTAAAGAGGCAAGAGCAAAGAAACCTAGCTGGATGAGCAAGGGTGCCATAGACAGTGTGAGGAGGAAAAGAGTCACCTATAGGAGATACAGGAGAACAGGGAGGAAGGAGGGCAGGGAGGAGTACCTGAAGGAAGCAAAGGAGGTAACCAGGGAAATAAGGGCAGCAAAGGTGTCAAGGGAGCTAAGGCTGATGAAGGGAATTAAAGAAGGGAATTAAAGAAGGGAGAAAGACTTCTTCAGGTACATCAGGGAGAAAAGGGGTTGTAAGGACCAAATAGTAAAGATTAAGAATGAGGGGGAATGAGTGGAAAAAGGGGTTGAAAAGGCAGAAGCACTTAACAACTACTTCTGCTCGGTTTTTACTAAAGAGAAAGGGGGGTAATATCTAATGTTTGGGAGGAAAATAGGCTCAAAGGGGGAGGGTGATGGACAGGGAAATCACAGAAGGAAGAGTGCTAGATGGGTTAAGGGTGCTGAGGGTGACAAGGCACCAGGACTGGATGGCATACACCCCAGGGTACTGAAGGAGTTGGCAGAGGTCTTGGCAGGCCCATTGGCAGACCTACTTACTGCCTCTCTGGACTCAGGGTGTGTACCTCAGGATTGGAGGATGGCTTACATGGTTCCACTCGATAAAAGTGGTCCCAAAGATGAACCAATGAACTATAGACCAGTGAGTCTCATGTCCATAGGGGGGAACTGATGGAAACAATCCTGAAGGAGAGGCTGGTGACCTGCTAGAGGTCAGTGGAGTGCAGGACAGTCAACAGCATACATAACTTTATCAAGACAAATCCTGCCAGACCAACCTAGTGGACTACTATGACTGGGTGACATGGGAAATAGACAGAGGGAATGTATTGGATATCCTGTATCTGGATTTCAGTAAGGCATTTGACTCAGTGCCACATGGGAGACTAGAATATAAGCTAAGGGGCACAGGAGCGGTGTGGCAAAATTGGTGGGATGAGTGGAAAACTGGCTGCCAGGATGACAGCAGAGGGTGGTGGTGGGAGGTGAATTGTCATCCTCAAGGGAAGTGATGAGCAGAGTCCCACAGTGGTCAGTGTTGGGGCCAGTGTTATTTGGGGTATTTATTGTAGTCATCTTGGTAGGCGTAAATAGCAAGATCAGTCTATTTGCAGATGACAACAAGAAAGAAGAAGTGGTGGATGACCAAGGGGGTGGCTGGGATTGCAGGAAGATTTGATAAGGCTGGAGACATGGTCTGACATCTGGCAACTTGGCCTTCATGCCCAAAAATGCAATGTGCTGCATTTCAGGTCAAAGAATCTAAAGAGGAGCTACTATTTGGGGGGATGCAGCTAGCTGTGACTGAAGAGGAGAAAGATCTGGGGTACTCATTATGGGGAGCAATGAACAACTCAGCACAGTGTATGAGAGCAGCAGCAGTGACCAACAAGATGCTGGACAGTATTGCATGGGGTATAACCTCTAGGAGAATGGAGGTGATTCTGCCATTATACAGATTGCTGGTCAGACCCAACCTGGAATACTGGGCTCAGGTTTGGCACCCTTACCTAAAGAGGGACATCAGATTTCTGGAAGGGGTGCAGCGCAAAGCAACAAAGATGATCATGGGTCTTGGGGAGTTACCATATGAGGTTAGACTGGGGGAGTTGAACATGTACTCTCTGGAGGAGAGGAGAGATGGGGATATGACTGAGCCCTTTAAGTACATGAGAGGAATAAACAGGACAGGCACGGAGGGACTGTTCAAGGGGAGGGTGGGGAGAGACCTTCGGAGTCATGACATGAGATTGGAGGGTGGAAGGTTTAGGAGGGAGATGAGGAGGCATTTCTTTATGGAAAGGGTGGTCACAGAGTGGAATGAACTATCGACAGACATGGTGCCTGTAAATCAGTGGGATGCTTCTAGAAGGGCTGGATAGGGCAAAGATAGAGTCATGGGGGTAGGGTGGGAGGGCAGCTGCAGAGTAGGGGTGATAGCTGCAAAATTGAGCAGACTCGATAGATCAAATGGTCTTTTTCTGCTGCCAGTTTCATATGTTCATATATATATATTATAGTGGTGTGGTCGCGCCAGTATAGTTAGGGTTGAGTAGGCACTTTAATGTTAAACCCCACATTTTGTATGTTAATAACTTTTCAACCGTTCAACAGATTTGCACGAAATTTGGAATGTGCTGTCTGGTATGGAGGATCTCTTGATTTACCAAGTTGCATTTTAATTGCAGTTACGGTTTTTGTTCAGCGAAGTGCTGAAATATGTGTTTGGGGGCTGTGAGGAGGCAGGGTGTGCAGTGGGTGGGTGCAGGTTGTGGGAGGGGGCAGGGTAAAAAAAAGGGAACATTGCAGGATGGTTTTAGTTTTTTCAAGCACATTTGGCATGCTGGAGTGGGCTCCCAGTGTGTCACTTGATTGTTTTTTGGGGGGCTGTAGCTGGGGGGATTGGACACCCCCATCGGCACATGAGGGGCAAGATCCGAGGGTGATTGGGCACCCCCCTTGGCACACAACCGATGGGGGAGTCATTATGCCGATGGGAGTGGGTTCACCCGTCAGCTCAATAAACAAGGATGGGGGACTGTAACTGATGGGGATTGGGCCCCCCGTTGGCAAAGGAAGACTGTTTGGTGAGAGCGCATGATGCTGAGGGGAATTGGGCACCCCCTAGGCACACACTTGGGGTGGGTCATTATGCTGACCATGGGTGGGCTCCCCCATTGGCAAATGAAGTAGGTTGGGGAATGTGACAGGGGGATGGGGTACCCCTGTCACCATGTTTATGTGGTGAGGCTGCAGCAGATGTTTTCTTGGATGTGGTCACCACATTATGTCTTGCTGGTATGGCGCCTGCATGCTGTCTTACTGGGGAATGAGAGACGCACCTACTGATGCATGTCCTGCATTCTCCCACAGTGACCGCACCTCCAAATCTGCTCCTAATGCAATATGTTGGCTGGCGTACAAGCACAAGCACAAGCCAACCTAAAAAGAAGTCAAGAAACAAAAGTCTTTAACATTAGACAAAGGCAGGAGGTAAGCAATTGAAACAACTTACAATGTCAACCCAAAAGCAAAATGTTCTCCCTCATAAAAGTAAGCTTTCAATAGATACATTGATACTGTTGGCAGATTAGGGCCTATGGCCCACCCAGGCTGCCCATTTGAGCTAATGAGATCATTTTAAGTTTTTCTAGAAGACTGTAGCCCCTTACCCCTGACCTCCAGGATTCCTTTATGTCTATTCCATGCATTTTAAATCCCATGATTGATTCAGCCCCAGCCACTTCCTCAGGCAGGGTGTTCTACTTGTCTACCACCATTTCTGTGAAGAAATTCTTCCCCACATTTCCTCTGAATCACCCTCCCTCCAACTTCATCCCATGCCCTCTAGACCTGGAATATCATTTTCATGGGAAAATGTTGTAATGTTTTCCTGCACCCTGTTCCTCGGACTAAGGTACTTGTATGTCTCTATCATATTCCCTCTCTCCCTTCTCTCCACCATGGAGTACATATTTAAGTCCTTCAGCCTGTCCTCATAGAACTTGTGATGCAAATGCTTGTCCATGTAGCATTTAAACTTTTCATTGAGTGCTTGGAATCCCCTCCAGAATGGATGCAGGACATCAAGCTTGAACAAGCCCCCATCCCCCCAGGTGGGTCCCCAGTTACCAATGAATCCAATCCCTTCCTTACAGCACCAGTTCTTCAACCATGTGTTAAAGTTCCTGGCACATGCACCCCGATGCTCTCCCATTCATCTCACAGGCAGTACTTCTGAGAAGGTGACAGATGTAGCTACTTGCTTGAGACTCCTCCCCAATTTTCTAAACTCTTCCTGAACTTCTTTAGGCTCCCTGTTTGCTAGGTTATTAGTTCGTAGGTAGATAATGACATTTAGCTCTCTCTCCCGTCTTTCCTTCCCAGCGATCCCCAGGATCTTTCTCCCATCCCTCCACACTGTGGCACATGGTAGGCACCTCACCTCTCTGTCCTCCTCCTTGCATGTTGATAGCTCGAGCCCCCGTAGAGTAGAGTCCCCCACCAGTATTCACTTCCTCCTCCTCTTCTGGTGTCCAGTGCTCCCCCACTGAGGTAACCTCCTAGATCCACCTCCATATCCTTTCCTTTCACTTCTCTGGGTGCCTCTGTCTTGTTGTCCCTGTTTGCCAGTGCAGCATATGAGTTTTGGAATGGAATAAGGTATGGGATGTTCATACTAAGGATGGTAAGGAGCCAGTAGGCAATTGCCCATATATGCTCCTATTTTCCACTTTAATAATAATAATAATAATAAAACTTTATTTATTAAGAGCCTTTCAGACACCAAGGTGCTGTACAAAAATGACAATAAAATCTGAGAGAATAAAGTTAAAATAACATTAAAATCATAAATCACTCACATAAGCTAAAAAATGCTTGTCTCCACAGGTAAGTCTTACAATCCTGTTTGAAGCTTCCCACGGTCGTACATTCCCGAAGCTGATGGGGCAGAGAATTCCAGAGGGTTGGGGCCATAAACATAGAAGCATGGGCCCCAAAAGATTTTAAAATAACTCTCAGAACCTCCAGCAACCACTTGTCAGCTGAACTGAGCTGTCACACAGGGATGTAAGGAATCAGAAGCTCTTTCAAGTATTCGGGACCAAGTCCATGTAGGGCTTTGTAGGTCAATAAACCTACTTTAAAGATGATCCACCACTGAATTGACAGCCAGTGCAGATTGTGCAACACAGGGGTAATGTATAACATTCTTGACACCCCTGTCAACAATCAAGCTGCAGCATTCTGCACTAGCTGCAAGTGGCAGATGGCAACCCCAGGAAGCCCTAAGTAAAGGAAGTTGCTGTAGTCAAGGTGAGAGGTCACAAAGGTGTGGACCAACACCAGTAAATCGCTGGATAAAACAAGGTGTTTCACCCTGGCAATGTTCCTAAGATGGTAAAAGGCTGATTTGATGACTGCTGACACCTGGTGATAAAGGGTCAGCCCGTTGTCAAGTACCAGTCCCAGGTTACGCACCCGTTCTGAGATAAGGATCTGATCACCCCCTAGAAATAAGCCAGAGGATTGATCAGTCCTCAACCCATCTATGCTGTAACCTGGGTCCACTACCATAAACTCAGTCTTTCCTGCATTCAACATTAACCAGCTTGAATTCATCCAGTCATGGATTTCAGCAAGGCAGTTATTTAATATTGAGAGAGCACTAACCTGGTCGTTAGCAAAAGACAGGTAGAGTTCATACCATCTTACTATGTCTCAGACAAGCAGCATATACACTGCAAACAACATGGGGGACAACACCGAGCCCTGGGGAACCCCACAAGGCAGAGAGAAAGATTCAGGAGAAAAAATCCCCTACACAACTCTCTGCATTCTCCTGGATAGGAATGATGTAACCATCTGAGCACCATACTAGACAAGTGACCGATGGATCTCAGGCGCTCAAGCAAAACCTCATGGTCTACAGTGTCAAAGGCTGAAGATAGATCAAGGAGTACCAGAACAGAATGGTTTCTCTAACCTCTCATCATCAGGAGATCAATGAGCACCCGAACCAGAGCAGTCTCAGTACTATGCCTCTTTCAAAAACCCGACTGGAGAGGTTCGTAGATACTATGGATGGTCAAATGGTTCTCCAGCTGGTTTGCAACTACTTTCTCTAAAACCTTACCAAAAAAAAGGAAGGTTCGAGATCGGTCTGTAGTTAGCAAAAATATATGGGTCAAATGAAGCTTTCTTCAGAAAGGGTGTCACCATCGCCTCCTTCCTGGAGCTTGGAAACTCACCTGATTCTAAGGAGCACCAGATAGTTTGAGCCAGAAAAGGGCCAATAATCTAAAAACAACCCAAAATCAGGGGAGTTGGGCCCAGATCTAAACTACAGCATGTAGGGTGCATCCCCTAGACAATCCACATAATGTCCTTGTACTCCAGCAGGTCAAAGGTACTCCAGAAGACATGAGGAACTGTGACTAGAAGCCATCCAACAGCATCCCCCATAGAGCAGGTCAAGTGGATCTCCAATCTGATCTAGGCCAGTTTATTCGCAAAGAATTGAGCAATCTCATCACACTATTTTTGTGAAAAAGCTCGACTGTGCTGCAGACAGGTTGGGTTGCACAACCTGTCCACAGTTCAGATGAGCTGAGCTGGTCTATTCTGAGCAACAGCGATCTCCCTAAACAGGAACTCTGCCTTCTTATGGGAGATCTCTGATTGGTAGAGCTGATAATGCTCCACCAAACTAAGGCAGTCACCTCCAGAGCAGATTTCTGCCAGCAATGCTCTAACCATCATCCCACATGCCGCAACTCCCTCAAGGACCCATCAATCCAAGGGGCCCGAGGGCAGCGAGGGAGGAGACAAACACAGACAGAAACTATCAAATCTAAAGCTGAGGAAATGAACTGATTATAGGCCACAACCATCGACTCTGGACTCTAGCTAGCAACAGAAAACTTTGAGAGGTCAATCACCACTATCAGGTCTTCAGGGCACACATCCTGTAAAGGGCGGTAACTGACCATCTCCACAGGGGCAGACCTATGAAGGGGGGCACAAAAGCTGAACCTCACAGTGTAATCATCAGACCAACTGACAGGTTCCACCCCCAGATCAGAGGCCTCGATCCCTAGAGGAAAACCAGATCCAAAGAGTGACCAATATTATGGGTTGCTGAAGAAACAATCTGTGTAAAGCCCAGTGATGTCATCAGCTGGAGGAAGTGTTGACCAAAAGATGAGAGTTCATTGTCGACCCAGGCATTGAAGTTGCCCAGCACCATCAATCTGGGTGACTCCAATGCCATGCTGGTGACAAAGTCTGCCAGTTCCTGCAGGAATCGCTTTTCGTCCCCGGGTGGACGATACACGAGAGCTATCCTGCAGCCCACACCAGCTACCACAGTACACTTGAAGGATTCAGCCTCCTCAACTGGAACACCAATGAGACCCAACCCAGTCTAGAAACAGACCGCTACCCCCCCACCCTGCTGTTCAATCTTGGGTGGTGTATCACCAAGTACCCGACTGGAATTGCTGCCTCTAAAATGGGACCAGCATTTTCATCCAGCCACGTCTCGGTGATGCAAACCAGATCTGCTGTTTTAACAAAGTCGGCGATAACAGCCAACTTGTTCTTAACAGATCTGGCATTACACAACACCACCTGGGTTGGACAGGGTTCCTGGGCCGTCCTGGCCACTTGCTCATCAAAAGAGATGATGCCTGTGGGTATGGGGACTAGACATGGATCACCATGTTCCAGACTCCATTTCAACCAGGGCATCTTCTGAACCCAGCCAAACCTATATGACAGGGCCCTTCCTTCACCCTTCAATGTCCGTCCCCCCCACCATGCCCTCCCCATCCCTCCTACATGCAATACCAAGCGTCTGACAGTTCTGGTAGCTAGAAAATGGCAGTGGGTACAGAACAGGCAGAGGGCATGGAGAGAGTTGGATGAATAGCGCACTACTGGGGGAGCTAATAGACACATACCACAAGGAAATAAGAGCTAGCACCAAACACCTCAACAAAGTCCTAATTTTCTTGTAAATAACTTGTCCTGAATTACAAAATAATCAATAGAACTTTAAGCTGAAAACCAACCCGAAATGCACCGTTCCCAAATTACATAAACTTTAAAAATCCTAACCCAAGAATAAGGAAACAAAACACAAATAAAAACAGATCAATAAAAAACTTCCCCACACCAAAACCCTCTCACGACTCTGAGGAGGAGAAAGTTAAACTAAACAAACATAAACATAAAAAATTAAACAAAATACTTCAAACTTCCACCTCCCAGTATGCAAACATCCAATTTCTGCTTAAATTCCCTTTTAGTTTTACTAATCACCACCTCCAGTGGCAAACTATTTCAAACATTCACCACTCTAAGAGTGTAGAAATATTTCCAATTGATATGTGACATTTTTTTCCCCTGATCTGTAATGGATGACCTTGTGTTTGCATATAGGTCTTTATATTCAATATTTAATTCAGTAATAAGTGCTATATCCTGCATAATGTTATACAATAACATGACATCCCCCCTTATACGCCTAATAGAAAGGGATATTTAATTTAATAGCCTTAATCTTTTTACATAACTAAGCCTCCCCATCCCCGTTATGCTTTTAGTAAATTTTATTTGGACTCACTCGATTTTATTTATTTCATACTTCCTAAAGAGATTCCATAATTGACTAGCAAATTCTAAATATGGGTACACATAAGCCCTGTATAAAGGCATCATCACATCGGCAGTTCTTGAGGTGATGTTCCTTTTTATTGTCCAAATAATTCTAGTGGCTTTTTTTATTGCTTCTGTGGTTTGTGCTAGGTTATCAAACTCATTGATAATTTGTATGTCCAAATCTCTCTCTCTCTCTCCACTTGCATCTGGCACTATTAAATTCTGAATATGATAATCAAATGTAGTATTGTTTTTCCCCATATGTAGAACCTTACACTTATTTAAATTTAGTCTCATTCCCCATTTTTGTGTCCAATTAACAATTCTATCAAGATCACATTGAATACTTTCCACTTCACTTTTTGTGCTGGGTGAGCCTCCTATCTTAGTGTCATCTGTGTATTTTGATACCCAACTATCCAAGTTCTGTGACAAGTCTGCAATAAAGATCTGAAAAAGCACTGGGACAAGCACAGACCCCTGTGGCATCCAACTAGTAACAGCCACCACCCCCAACAAGTGACCATTCACTACCACTCTCTGGGTACGACCATATAACTATTCCTTTATCCAGTCTATATAGACAAGATCCACTCTTAGTTTATCAAGTTTTTCAATAATTGCCCAATGGCAAGTAATATCAAACACTTTTGTGAAATTAAGGTAAATAACATCACATGGAATATTTAAATCAAGGGTAGAACTAACTTTTACATAAAAACACAACTGTATAAATTTGTCATACAGCTTTTCACTGATTTAGACCCATACTGAAGGCTATCACAGTCCCTTACAGATGTAGATAAACAATCTTTAATTACAGATTCTAAAATTTTACAACAAACCTATTAAGGCTACTAGGTCTATAATTTTCTTGATCCCCTTTTTTATAAATTGGCACAACATGGGCTATTTTCTAGTCTTGTGGTATTGTACTTGTGACCATGGATTACTCAAATAGGATCTTTAATGGTTTTGTAATATAATCAATCATAATTTGTAGTAATCTTGCTGAAATTTTATCTTCTCCAGGAGAAGAATTGCTTTTTAAGCATAACATTTTTTTTAATATCTGCTTCATCTATTATAATGCCATGTTTGATTAATTTACTAACTTCTCTTGGCTTTGAATCCTTAGTGTAAATCTCATAAAGTAATTATTAAATATTTCCGATATTTCTTTATTATCTATTGTCATTTTATTGTTATGTATAATCAGCCCTACTCAAGATTGTGGTTTCTTCAATGATGAAATGTATGCAAAAAATTCTTTAAGATTATCTTTATTTGCATTACTGGCTATAGAAACTTCCATTTTAAGCTTTGCCCTCCTAATTTCTGTTTTACTTCTTTTTACACTATTTTTATATTTACCTAGCATAATTACTGAAGGGGTATTTTTATATAGTTTATACAATTTCTTTTTCCTTTTAATACATTTTCTAATCTTTCTATTTAGCCATTTTGGTCTTTTACAACTATTTCTCATCTTTCTGATTTTAGGAATGCATTCATCTGCAGTAGTAAGAATACATGTTCTAATAATATACCGCATTTCCTCTATATTTTTCTTCCTTAACAATAGATCACAATCAATATTTTCTGATTTAACCTTGATGTTCTCAATATTTGCTTTCTTGTATAAGTAAATTTCTGTAATACAATGTTGTGGGATATATTCAAATTTCACTTTAAATCTTACAGAATTGTGGTCACTATTAGGGAAGGGGGGGGGATCCACCCTACAGGATTCAATATGAAGTGTATTTGAACAAATTACTAGAGCTAACATATGAGCATTTCTTGTAGGTTCCTGAACATGTTGTTTCAAATTGTTTCTAACACAACTATCCAAGTGTGCCTTTGCCCAACCATTCTGGATGGGGTCAAAGGTATTCCTGACTCAGTTTACCTCTGCTCTGAGTCTGGATACCTCGTCCCACAGTCCAGAGAGATGCCTGCAGATAGGGCAGCACCTCAGCATGCAGAAGGTCTACCTGAATATGGATGCCCTACATCCACTGCATTGCACCACTTCTGCATTATTCTGCACTTATACAGCTATTATACTATTTGTGTAATTACACTATTTCACTATTTGTATGTTAGGTACTACACTAGTTGTCTGTTTCTGAAGTCCTCCTTCTAGTTCCCTCTAGATGTGTAGCTCTCCTTCCAGGTCCCTGTGTTTTTATTGTTTAACCAGGAGAGACACACTAAGCTGAAGTTTGTTTAGAGGTGTGACCTGGGAGCACAAGAAAGTTAAGTGACTTGCTCAGGGTCACACAGTATACAAGTGGGGGCTGTGGGATTCAGCCCCAGATCTCCGTATTTACAGCTCAGGGCCTTAAACCACTGCACTATACTGCATCCTCTTCCTGTGTGTGTTTGTTTATTGAAGTATTTTTACTTAATGTCAATTTTGTTTTTTAATTTACACTACGGTAGCCCCCGAGTTAACCGCACTTCTACATTACTGCAACTTGTGCCGTTAGTGGGTTTACTCCCCTTTATGCCCTCCTACTCCACAGCCCCTGCTATTCCCTATGCTTGGCTCCTGTTAAAAAGATTTAACAGGGCATTTAATTAACAATCGGAGTGGAAGGATGGGCAAAAATTTGCACAAAGTAAAAACAGCAAGGAAATAACAGTCCCACTGAAATCGCACCAAAATAGGTTTCAGATTTTCAACAGCAAGTAAAAACAGCATGGAAATAACAGCCCCTCTCAAATCATTCAAAAATAGGCTTCAAACTTTCAAAAGCAAGAAGAAACAACAAGGAAAAAACAGCCCCACTTAAATCACACCAAACTAGGTTTCACATTTTCAACAGCAAGTAAAAACAGCCAAGAAATAACAACCCCACTAAAATCAAACCAAAATAAGTTTGAAATTAGAAGAAGTCAGTTTCTGATTCAAAGAAATAGCCTCCTCGCATAAAGCAAGCCAAAATATGTTTCAAATTTTCAACAACCCCAAAACAATTCCCTGTTAATCCCTTATAAGAAGTCAAAAAATTGACCTGCTACCAGGATAATACAACAATAAGCTGTAAAAGAAGCAATAAAAGCAGCAATGAGCAGTTACTGCACAATAAGTAAACCTGATGCCCCTCCTAACATAAATAAGAACTTACCAAAAGTCATGTCAGTACAAGCTTTAGACAGAAGTGAGAAAGCTGAGGCCGCACTATTACAGGATCCATCTGACAGCTCTGGTATGGAGGGTGAGAGCAGGTTTGTCTGCCTCCTTGAACACAGAGACTAAAGTCAGTGGGGATGGTACAGAGGATGTTAAAAGACCCAAGGAGGTGAGAGTTACAAGATTAAATACTATTATAAAGTAGTGGAACTGCCTCCACCTATCAGAATTCAGCATCACTGTACCTCTTATTGGCTGTGATTCATGAAGAGGAGGGGTTATCTGTGTGAAACAAACATAACAGCTCAGACACAAAAGGCAACCCTATGAAGCATATGCCAACTGCAGTCCAGCCCCTAGCCCTACTCTCTGCTGATCTTCACCAACTGGGAGTGAGACCAATCACAGAGGGAAGGCAGACTCTGACAGGTGTAGAAGCAGGGATTCCTTGACAGCAGTTCTACCTGGGTGAATCCCCCTTGGAGTGCACAGTCTGGGTTCCTTTATATGCTGTTGCAACTTCTCTCCATGCTTGCTCTGTTCAGACCCAGCCAGTGGCTGCTCCCTCAGCATAAGGAATTGTTGGAACACTTTCCAAGATTTCCTGGCTGCTGTATGTAAATCAGAATTTGTACTGCTGTATCCACTACTGAAATAGTGGTCAGCTAATAGAAAGCTCTAAGTCAAATGCAACAGCTCAGGCACAAAGGGCACCCCTCAGAGGCATACGCCAAGAGCGGTCCAGCACCTATCCTTACTGTCTGCTGAGCTTCACTGATCTTCACTGACTGCTGTACCCAGTACTGAAATAATGGTCAGCTAATAGAATGCTCTCAGCCAGAATCAACCAGAATCAACAGCTCAGACACAAAAAGTAATCCTAGGAGGCATACACCAAGTGTGGTCCAGCCCCAGCCCTACTGTCTGCTGAGCTTCACTGATCTTCACCAACTGGGAGAGAGATAAATCACAGAGGGAGACTCCGACAGGTACAGAAGCAGGGATTCCTTGGCAGCAGTTCTACCTGGGTGAATACCCCTTGGAATACACAGTCAGGGCTTCTTTTTTCCACTAAAGTGGCTTCTCTCAACACTTGCTCTGCTCAGACCCAGCCAGTGGCTGCTATCTAAGCATAAGAAGCTGTTAGAACAGTTACTCCATGCCCCCGTAACATAAAAACAGAAATTTCCTTTACATCCTACAAGTTCTGGGTGTACAGTACTTTGGTTTTATGTGCAGTAGATGTAGCAAGGGCTTGGTACACCTAAAAGGCAGAACATCACAGATTGTTTTTACAGGTAGAAGAAACAAAGGTTCAGCAATAGAAGTCCAAGCAAAACAGGGAAGACCAGAAGCTCTATGGGTCACCCTAGGAACAGGGGACAATGCACCCATCTGAGTAGGAGTCATATATAGACCTCCAGCCCAGGACTCTGACATAGACAAGGAGCTCCTGGAAAACATCTTCTTGATTGCTGACAAGGGAGACTTGTTATTAGTGGGGGATTTCAATCTACCAAAACAGGGATAGAGGGCTATGGGTGTCAATGCACATAGTCTGTCAAATAAAATCTCTGACCTCTCTGCTTTAAATAACTGAAGCCAAATTAGGCTGGATAGCAGTCACAGAAACCTGGTTTACAGAGCACCATATCTGGGACATCGCTATACCAGGTTACACACTTTTTAGGAAGGTTTGCGTTGAAAGAAAGGGGGGGAGGGGTGGCATTATATGTTATAGAAGGAATCTCGGCAATGGAAGTCCAAGAAAAACAGGGAAGACCAGAAGATCTATGGGTCACCCTAGGAACAAGGACAAACCCCCCATCTGAGTGGGAGTCATACACAGACCCTCCTCCCAGGACTCTGACATAGACAAGGAGCTCCTGTAAAACATCTTCTTGATGGCCGACAAGGGAGACCCGTTATTAGCGAAGGATTTCAATCTACCTGATGTAGATTGGTCCTTATTCACGGCATTGTCTGAATGCAGCAAAGAGTTCCTATTTGCCCTGAAGGGGGCAGGACTTAATCAGCTGGTGCAGTCCCCCACCAGGGAACAGCCTATCCTGGACCTTGTGCTAACAAACAGCACCAGAATCTCAGACATAACCATAAGGGTAAATCTGGGAACCAGCGACCACAGGTCAATCTGGTTGACAGTGGAAAAGGTAGCAGAATCAAGTCACACAGCGCTCAAAATAGTTGATTTCTGCAAGGCAGACTTTAACACCATGAAAACCTAGTTAAGAAACTTGCTGGAAATCAAAAACGCATGAGACATGGAGAGAAGCTGGGAAACCTTGAAAACAGCTTTACTTCAAGTTACTGAATAGTGCACAAAGCACATTAGCAAGTCAAAAAGAAGAAAAAAGCCACTGTGGTTCTTCAAAGAAATAGCAACAATAGTAAAACACAAAGAAGGGCATCAAGTGGTATAAGCAGGCAAAGAAAGAAGCAGACAGGCAGCATTACATATGAAAGCTGAGGAGAAAATAGCACAGGGAGTAACAAAGATGGACAAAACATTTTTTAGGTAAATAAACTAATAAAAAAATAGTAAGGGTGGGATAATCAGGCTAAAATCAACTGAAGGACAGATAGTTGAAAAGGATGAAGACAAGGCAGAAGTGCTAAACAAATTCTTCTGCTCAGTCTTCACCATTGTAGACCAAGGCAGCGGCTCTACTAAGGGAAAGGCTATGTGCAACAGTAGAACAGCAGATGGCTTCCACTTCTAAATAGAAAGAGTCCTACTAAACTAAACATATATTATAGCAATGAGACCTGATGGAATCCATCCAATGATTCTAAAAGAGATACAGAAAGAAACTGCAACATCGCTCACTGACCATGTTAATAAGTCACTGGAAAGTGTCACAATACCACAAGACTGGAAAAAGGCAATGGTGGTACCCTTATACAAAAGTGGAAGCAGGGAAGAGCCTATGAACTACCGCCCAGTCAGTCTGACCTCAATGGTAGGCAAACTTAAGGAAATCCTGCTGAAAGATAGAAGAGTGGATAATCTAAAAGAATCCGGAAAGCTTGACCCCAAGCAACATGGATTTATGGCAGGAAAATCATGCCTAACAAAAACATGATAGCATTTTTTGACTGGGTGACCAGAACAGTGGATCAGGGAGGGGCTATGGACGTGGTGTAAGTAGACTTCAGCAAGGCCATTGACACTGTACCCCATAGAAGGTATATGAATAAGCTAGAGAATACAAAACTTAGTCAGAAGACAGTTAACTGGATTGCAAACTGGCTCAAGGATAGGACACAGAAGGACTTATTTAATGGAACTCAGTAAGGGGGGAAGGGGCAAGGTGACAAGTGGAGTGCCACAGGGGTCAGTATTAGGCCCCATCCTCTTCAACATTTTCATCAGTGACATTGCTGATGAGCTGGAAGGGAAAACATGTCTGCTTGTGGATAATACAAAACTCTGCACCCGGGTGGACACCCAAAAGGGAGCCCTGAAGATGGAAAAGGATCTGAATAGACTGGAAGGATGGTCCAAAAACTGGCAATTGAAGTTTAGTGCCAAAAAATGCAAGGTCATGCATCTGGGTAAAAGAAAACCCAGGAAGGAATACATGCTGCTAGGACACCAGCTTGAAATAACACAGGTGGAGAGGGATCTTGGTGCAATCATTGCAGATGACCTTAGGATGAGCAAGAAATGTGAAATGGCAGCACAGAAAGCAAAAGGCATCCTCAGATGCATTGGAAGGGATAAAACTAGCAGAAGAAGAGAGGTGATAATGCCATTCTACAAATCACTAGTCAGGCCACACATGGAATATTGTGTCCAGTTTTGGAGGTTGCACCTGAAGAAGGATATCATCAGACTGGAGGCAGTGCAGAGAAGGGCCGCAAAGATGGTGCAAGGTTTGCACCAGAAGCCATTTGAAATCAGACAAACTGAGTCACAGCTGTACTCACCTGAACAGAGAAGAGATGGGGGGACATGATAGAAACTTTTAAGTATATGAAGTGAATTAACATGGCGTGGAAGGGAAACCTGTTTACAGATGAGTTCAGAGTCATACAAGAGGCCACAGTCTATGACTCGTAGGAGGTAAATTTAGGAGAAACAACAGGAAGTACTTTTTTTCCAAAATGGTGGTCAACCCTTGAAATAGCCTACTGCAAGAGGTAGTAGACTCAAAATATGTAAGTGAATTCAAACTTGCGTGGGATAAACTCTACATGCAAAAAAAGGAACGTCTAAGAGGAGGGGGAGTAGGTATTCTGGGGCAGACAAGATGTATCAAGAGATCCCCTTCTGCTGGCAAATTATTATGTTCTTATGTAACCTGCCCAAGTGGCTCTGCTCCAACAGATGGCTGTGGGGTGGCTGGCATTCACATTCGCTTGCCACTGCGTGCCCCCATCTGTGGACAATCCCACAAGGCAGGCTAGTTCAAGGGGATGGATAAGCACACATGGGTGGGCAGCCAATGAGATACCCACACCCAGTCTGCTAGTGGATCCCTGGCCTTGTGTGGTGTGGGGGTTCTTTGGACCTGCAGACTGAGTCCACTCAGGGGGCAAAAATGGGTGACTGGGCAGATGCCCACAGCCCCGTGTGGTCTATGGGCTGTGACAACATGGAGAAGGAGCCAACAATGCTTTACCACTGCCAACGGTGGTACCGGGAGGGGGCACAACAGCTATGCCTCCGTCCCCCTGCAGAGAGGATGAAGCCCCGACTGGCATGCAGTGCCATCATGAATAGGCACCACAACAGAGCGCACCCCTGGCACACCCCCGACCCACCCCTGGCGTGGCAACTTACAGCCAGCTTGGGATCCCTTGCTTGGGGCACTAATGCATCCATAGGTGAATGCTGCCAGGCATACACAGGGCACTGTCATATGGCATTCAGCTGTGGAAATGCCTATGCACTGCCCTTACACGATGCATAGTCATTTGTGAATCATGGCCATTTAGCATACATTTGCAGCCTTGCACTGCTCCACACAACTGAATGATGCCATAGTGACTCACTTGTCACAATCTTTCTGCCAGAGTAGCCATAGTAGAATCAGCTCTGAGAAGAGTCTCACCAAAAAATATTTTGTATTAAAAAAAAAGAGTATGTTACAGTCTGAATGTTTTACCTGCCCTAAACTGCTCTTCCATTAATGCCAACCTTTACTCTGCAGTTCCTCTCCACCACCACCACCATATTGCCCATGCTGCTGGTAGAACACCTCAAAGATGTTCTGCAAAACATAAAATAAGAAAAAAAAACCTTTAATCCACACTTCCTTCCTACCAAAAATGAGTAATTTTTTTCCAAAGGCAGAAGAGAAAAAGTTTAATTCAAAAAAGTCTGTGTAGAGTGAGGGTTGTCTCTTATGGAATAAGGTTATGTAGTGTTGTTTTGGGTAAGAGGACCACAAAGAAAAATTGGGCATGAGATAACCTCCTTATCCCATAAGAGACACCCCTCACCCTACATATTAATATATTATAAAGCAGTGGAACTGCATCTAGCCAAAAACTGTAGAAGTTTTGTTGGGAACCTTTGTTTAATTTCAATTAATCAATCGGTCAAACTTTATTTAACTAGGCAAAGTCATCCTTGAGCAAGCTCATTTGCAAGATGGTCCTGGACAAGTAGGACATATACAACTACCGCAAAATTACCAGATAAGCAGTGTACACACAATAAGCAAATAAAAGACAGTTACAGAGAAACAAATAAGATCAGTGCTGGGGAGTACATATGGTGAACACTATCCCGGTTGATAACTGACTGTACATATAAAGGATTCTCTCAAGACAAGGGATTATTCAGACAAAGGTCACACTGTTACAATAAGATGAGGGAAACCAGATAGGGTAAGTGAGGGAACAACAACCAAATGTTTATAGGCAGGGGAAAAACAAAGGAAAGGGTCGGTGAGGGGTGGAAATAGATGTAGTTAAACAGACAGGAGGGAGTTGGCAGAATAATCCCAAGGTGGAAAGAAGAGAAGTGCTAGGGGAATATATGTAAGTGCCAAGAGTTTGGGGATTTGTTCTCATTTTTCTGGTCTCCCCAGCTGTTTGGTGTGCTAGTGGTACATTGCATGAGCTGTCTTTACTTGGAGATGTTCCTTACACAGCTTTTTTCAGATTAAACATTTTCAGTTCTGCCTTTGGAAAAATGACTAATTTTTGGCGAGGAGGAAGAGTGGATTTAAAGTTTTTTCTTTTTCCTTTTTTTTTTTTTTTATGTTTTGAGCAACATCTTTGAGGTGTTCTACCAGCAGCATGGGTTATATGGTGGTGGTGGTGGGGAGAAACTGTGAAGTGAAGGTTGGCATTAATGGAAGATCAGTTTAGTGCAGGTAAAAAAAATTAAAACTACAGTAGAAGCTGCTTAAGTGGGATGGCTGGGTCACCATTTTGGTGTGTGGCACTGGAATTTGGGGTTGGGGATGGTTACATCAAGTGAAGAACTAGCGCTTATCTGCTCTTATCTGATGCTCATCTATCTGCTTGTGCTTTTTACTTCAATCACCCAAACTCTAGGAGGAGAGAACTGAAAGAGATAACAAGCATTTGTCAATGCCGAACGTTCGCTTGCAGGTATTTGCAGTGGTGTTTGGCATGTATGGTGCTTTACCCTAATGCCCTGTACGATTGCTGGTATTTACACAATAAGTTGTCAGCATGACCTTTTTGTTACCCCCATTGTGCGCTACATAGGCGGAAACACGTTTTGGGCAGGATGTGAAAAATGACAGCTGTAGTGCTCATAAGGAAGTGTGGTAAAATGGCAATGTTGAAAATCTGGAGTGGAAATATTGAAAATTCGCAAACCTAGGAGCGTGCATGGGAACTGTGCAATGCACGCTGGTAAAACAGTCATTGTTAGGAATGTTTTCACCAAATCATCAACATTGGCATTTTAAAACCTCTGCTAATGAACAGTGTCACTGTGATTGTCTTACTGTGTGCCATACATTGATTTTGAACACCGACTGCGCCATTGTGCAGTACATGGGCGGAAACACATTTTGGGCAAGATGTGAAAAATGACAGCTGTACTGCTCATAAGGAGGTGTGGTAAAATGGCAATGTTGAAAATCTGGAGTGAAAATATTGGAAATTCGCAAACTTATGAGCATGCGTAGGAACTGCACAATGCACGCTCGTAAAACAGTTATTTGTAGGAATTTTTTCACCAAATCTTCAACATAGCCATTTTAAGATCTCTGCTCATGACCAGTGACACTGTGATATTCTTAATGTGTCCCATACACTGAGTTTGCACACCGACTGTGCCATTGTGTGCTACATGGGTGGAAAGACATTTTGGGCAGGATGTGAAAAATGATAGCTGTACTGCTCATAAGGAGATGTGGTAAAATGGCAATGTTGAAAATCTGGAGTGAAAATATTGGAAATTCGCAAACTTACAAGTGTGCGTAGGAACTGCACAATGCACGCTTGTAAAACAGTTATTTGTAGGAATTTTTTCACCAAATCTTCAACATAGCCATTTTAAGATCTCTGCTCATGACCAGTGACACTGTGATTTTCTTAATGTGTCCCATACCGAGTTCGCTTCCGACTGTGCCATTGTGTGTGCTACATGGAAGTGAAACGTTTTGGGCAAGATGTGAAAAATGACAGCTGCAGTGCTCATAAGGAGGTGTGGTAAAATGGCAATGTTGAAAATCTGGAGTGAAAATATTGAAAATTCGCAAACGTACGAACGTGCGTAGGAACTGCACAATGCACGCTCGTAAAACAGTCATTTTTAGGAATTTTTTCACCAAATTTTCAACATAGCCATTTTAAGACCTCTGCACATGAACAGTATCACTGTGATTTTCTTCATGTGTTCCATACATTGATTTTGCACACCGACTGATCCATTGTGCGCTACATGGGCGGAAACACATTTTGGGTGAGATGTGAAAAATGACAGCTATACAACTCATAAGAAGGTGTGATAAAATGGCAATGTTGAAAATCTGGAGTGAAAATATTGAAAATTCGCAAACTTACTAGCCTGCGTAGGAACTACATCGCTCGCTCGTAAAACAGTCATTTTTTGGAATTTTTGCACCAAATTTTCAACATGGGGTTTTTGGGACCCCTTCTCATGAATGATGTCACTGTCATGGTGTTATTTGAGTCCAAAGGGTGATTTCACACAGTGACTGTGCAGTGCCTGTGAAATCACCCTTCGGGCCCGAATAACACCATGACAGTGACAACATTCATGAGAAGAGGTCCCAAAAACCCCATGTTGAAAATTTGGTGCAAAAATTCCAAAAAATGACTGAGATATGCAATAAAGTTGAAACCCTCTATCTAGCCCATTATACAGCTTACTGGCATTTCCTCAGTTCGCGGTCGCCTTTGAAGAGTGCAGATGTGTTCCCGGTCCACCAAAGATCGTCGGCGCTGGACTCCAGAGGTAAGTATGGGGTGGGGGGTGGGGAGGCTGAGTGCGCAGTGGGTGGGTCGCGGGTTGTGGGAGGCGGGTCTGGGAGATGCTGCACAGGAGACGTTTTTATTTTACAGGTTTAAAAAAAAACGATGATGTGGGATGTTTGCCATGCTGGGGTGGGCTCAGCGTGGCAGAAGATACTTGGGGGCCGAGGAGCCAACGGGGATTGGGCACCCCGTCGACTAAAGAAACCGGCGTGTGCCATGCTGGGGTGGGCTCTCTGCGTGGCAGCAGGATGGCTTAGTGGGGCCGTGGAGCGATGGGGGATTGGGCACCCCATCAGCAAATAATGTTGCGCTGGGATGATCCTCCCAGCGTGCACCAAAGTTTTGGGGGCGGCGTGACACGCTGGGGAGCGCGTGATGCAGGGGGTATGCGATCGCGGCGCTCAGTATGGCGGCAGTCTTTTCATTTGAAGCAGAGGAACACCGCTGTCATACAGAGCTCCTGCACCATTGGTGCAGGACTCACGCCTGCTCAAGGGCAGTGCATTGGATGGGAGGCACTCCAAGTGTGTTACTCTCCCAAAACGCCTCAGTGCATGCGCCGCGTTTAACGTAAAAAGGCACAGAATTCTTACCTGATTTACTCTCTAGTGCGCAGTTGCCTGTTCACACACAATGCTGTGAGTGGCTGTATGGGACTGCTGCGATTCGTCGGGCACATGGCATGGGACAGATCTGACATACAGCCAACTTGGGATCGGCAACAAGGAGTAAGGCAATACAGGACAGCTGGATGGGGAGAGCAGGTGCATGTCACTGGCTGTTGCTGCTGTGGGCTCTCTGTGTCTCTTGATATCGGGAATGCAGGGGGAAGGGGTACATCTTTCACCGGCCTTGCAATGAACTGACACACACGACACAGCTGTGTATGTCTCTGAGGGTGAGTTTTGTTTTCTTTTTTTAATGTTTGTGCTTTGCTTCAACCACCTGAACCCTAGGAGAAAAGAACAGTCAGAGGGACATGCTGGCAGCTGGAAGGGAAGTGAGTGAGCAGGGAGCAGATAAAGTTACAGAACTGTTTTTACCTGACAGACTGCTAACTGTTAACTGTTGCCAGCTGATTACAGCGGATTACAGACAATTACATGGCTAATGTATGCAGAAAATGCCACTGTAATCATAGAATTATAGAATCTTGATGGCAGAAAAGGACCGTACCAGCCCATCTAGTCTGTGTTTTTTATTCCCTCTACACCTCCACCTCCCTGCCAGCCCCTGCCCTCCCCCCAATACTCAGCACCATATGCTTGTCCCATGCCCTCTTGAATTCTTCCACCAATTTAGCCCTCACCACTCCATCTGGAAGTCTGTTCCAGGGCTCCAGACCACCACCCTCTCCATGAAGAAATGCCCTCTCACATTTCCCCTGTATCTTTTTCCTTGCAGTTTGTGGCTGTGCCCTCTAGTTCTGACCCCCTCCTTCCTCTTAAGTAAACTCTCTTCTTCCACTTTATTGAGCACCTGTACATATTTAAAAATTTCAATCATGTCCCCCCTTTCTCTCTTTGTCTCCAGCGTGTACAGATTCAGCTTCTTATACCTCTGCTTGTGTGGCTTTTCCTGCATACCCCGCACCATCTTGGTTGCCCTTCTCTGAACCCTCACCAATGCATCTGTATCCTTGCGGAGATGTGGCCTCCAGAACTGAACGCCATACTCCAGGTGCGGCCTCACCATGGCTTTGTAAAGGGGCACTATTATATCCATCCTTCTGCTGGTAATGCTCCTGCCTTTGCATGCCAACATTCCATTGGCCTTTCCTGCCACCTTGCAACATTAGATTCCTGCCATAAGGATCGAGGAGACTATGATCCCCAGGTCCCTCTCCTGTTCTGTTACTTTGATTTCCTCCCCACCTAGGATGTACCCTGCTCTTCTGTTCCTACTCCCCAAATGCATCACAGCACACTTCTTGGCATTACATTTCAGCTGCCTCATCCCAGACCATTTTTCAAGTGTCCTTAAGTCCTCCCTTATGTCCTCCACCCCTCCTGGGGTGTCCACCCTATTGTGTATTTTTGTATCATCAGCAAATAGGCACACCCTTCCTCTCAAACCCTCTGCAATATCACTGATGTAGATGCTGAAGAGAAATGAACCCAAAACTGTCCCCTGTTGTGCTCCACTCTTCACCCTCACCATCCTGGAGTGCACCCCATTGAGGACCACCCTGTGAGATCTTCCTGCCAGCCAGGCCTCCACCCAGACTGTTATTTTCCCACCCAACCCCAGGCTTTCCATCTTGCTCACCAGCCTCCTATGGGGGACGGTGTCAAAGGCCTTACTGAAGTCCTGATAGGCCACGTCCACTGCCCCCCCCGGTCAATCACATGAGTCACCCAGTCAAAGAACTGAATTAGGTTTGTCTGGCAAGACTTCCCCTTCGTGAAGCCATGCTGTCTGCTGTCCTGCAAGCCACTCTGCTCCAGGAAGTCCACCACCCTCTTCTTGATTAATCCTCTATTACCTTCCCCACTGCTAAGATGAGGCTGACAGGTCGGTAGTTCCCCTTCACCTCCTTACCACCTCCCTTGTGTAAAGGCACTATGTCTGCCCTCTTCCATTCCTCCAGCACTCTCCCTGTATCCAGTGACAAGCTGAAGAGCCTTGTCAAGGGTGCAGCCAACTCCTCCTCCAATTCCCTGATCACCCTGGGGTGTAACCCATCCATCTCCATAGCCCTGTCCACTCTTAATCTAGCTAGTGCTACCCTAACCCTATCCATAGTGAATGGGTCCAGATCCATTGATTTGCCCTCCTTCCCTTTCGGCTTTAATTCAGGTCCCTGCCATCCTCTTCCTCTGGCAATATAGAACTAAAGTAATTATTTTAATAACTCTGCTTTTTTTCACAGTCCCTTTCCGATTTTATTCCTCCCTCCCTCCCCCCTCAGTCTAGTAATCCCCTGCTTGCCCTTCTCCTCTCCCTTACATATCTGAAAAAGGTTTTATCCCCCCTTTTGGCCTTTTTTGCTATTTTCTCCTCAGTATCTGCTTTTGCCCTTCGATCTTCTTCCCTGCCAGACTCCTCTTTTCCCTATACTCTACCTAATATTCCTCACTGAGTGTCCTCTTAAATTTTATGAAAGCCCTCCTCCTTTCCCAGACTGCCCCTGCAACCTCCTTTGTAAACTAAAATGGTCTCGTCCCCTTTTGCTCCTCTTAACTTTTTTTATGCACATTTCCACAGCTTTCAGTGCCTCTCCCCTTGATAGCTTGCCATAACTCCTCCACTGCCCCTATATTCTCTGTACTCTTCATCGTCTTCCTTACTATCCTTCTCATTTTGTCAAAGTCCATGTGTCTGAAGTCCATGAATGTAGTACTGGTTTTACTTGTCTCCCTTCCTGCCCTGATCCTGAACCTTACCGTGCTGTGGTCACTGTTGCCCAAGGCTTCTCCCAACTGCAGCTCCTCAACACTCTCCCCTTTTGTCAGGACCATATCCAGCAGGTTGTTGCCTCTTGTCAGCTCCATGACTAGCTGTTGAAGGAATACCCCCTGCAGCACAGCTAGTATCTCTCTTCTCCTAGACAATGCTGCATCCGGGATTTTCCAGCCTACATCTGGGAGGTTTAGGTTTCCTACCAGAAGTAGTTCTCCTTTTAGGGCCAGCCTTGTGACTGCCTGAATTAACTGTTGAACACCCTCCTCCCTTTGTGTAGGTGGCCTGTATACCACCTCCAGTTGCAAGGATTCTCCTATCCCGTGATGTCATGGTAATTGGCTGTAATCTGCTTTGATTCAGCTGTCAGACATAAAATTAAAGTGGTGCTCCCATTCAATTTAGTCCCATTTAAATGAAAAGTAGCAGCTATACTTAACATTATAACAAATCTGTTCCACCAGAGATGACCCACTTAAGCAGTCATTTTGCTTAAGTGCTTCCCATCAAAGTGGCTTGTACTGTATAACATACAGTACTCTCTTTTAATACACACATTTTTTTGGTGAGATTCTTCTCAGAGCTGATTCAACTGCAGCAACTCTTGCAGAAAGAGTGTGACAAGTGTGAGTCACTGTGATGTGATTCAGTTGTGCAGAGCCCTTTTTTGGCCATTAGGGTGCTGGCATTATAGCACAGGGTCATTACAGTGCCAAATGCTGGATTCGCTGCCCCATCTCTGAGGTCTGCCTCCCCTGGAGTTAATACTGTATCCTTAGAAAGGGGGGTGTTGAGGGCACAGTCCCCCATAAAGAAGAGAGGACAGTGACTTTCCCACTTGGTGCCATAATGACCGTGTACACTGCTGCCGGCACTCTTAAGAGGTGGAACTATTCCACCACTTTATAATGAAAGTTAAATGCTCCCAAACTAAAATGGAGCAATTTTAAAAAACTATAGTTACTGCCGATGAGCAAAAAAAGTGAGAGAGTAATTTTCATGGCTTTAAATAGACTGTATTGACAGGACTACAGTTCACTGACAGCTGGAATATCAAACACTGTCATGTCACAGTCGCAAAGAAGACTGGAAAACTGAACTGTGGCAATGGATTTAATATCTCCAGAATGGAAAAATCATCTGAATTGGTAGAGGAACAGCTTCATTCAAATGGGAATATAGTGAGCAAACAGGTAAAAGACAGAAGAAGGGCAAGCAGAACAGAACCAAATATTGGAGAATACACAGACCCTGTAAAGGAGCAAAATGCAGCAAAGGTCTCACTTACAACAGTTATATCCAGCATTGTAAACTAATAATATGGATACAGGAAACAAAAGACACAGCAAATAAATACTAAGGATGAAAAATTTCACACATCCAGTTAAAAAGCAAGATTTTAAAAAATGACTATGCTCCCAGTAGTTATACTGGATGTTCTCACTAGAAAAATTAAATCATTAAAGAATCAGTTACCCCAGAAGATGAAATTAAAACAAACTGATCAAAAGATGAGCAGTAAAACAAATACTGTATAAAAAATGTTGAAAGGAGAGGTACTACAGCAGACTCTAATAGACCCAAAAAGTCAAAGTACAACTTTAATAAACTGAATCAGAGTGTAGAAAATAAACATGACCAGCAGGAACAGAAAACAAAAACTAAAGTAAAAAATGATGAAAACATTTGGGATAACTGGTTTGAGAAAATGACAGGTGCCATGGAAGTAGTCAGGAATGAAGGGGAGAATATTGAAAATAAAATAAATAATACTGTAGTTGGAGGTGAGAATGAAATCTCCCAAAAATGTACATCCCTTGCAACCTGTAAGAACCAGTGATGTAGAAGATTACATTGGTTAGGTCAAAATAAAAATAAAAAGGTCACCTAAGCAAACTATTGACATTATTTTCTGAGAAACAATGAAAGCATAATGGTTTCAATAAATTCTCTTTTAAAGGAGACAGGACATGATAGTATAAATATTGGAAAGATGGTGGAAACTTTACTGTAAGACTTTGATAATAATGACAACAACAGAAATTAACATGGTGAAAAAGGAGAGGAAGATGATGATGAAGGATGTGGAGAGGAAAGCAAAGAAGAGGAACAAATAAATAAAGAAGAAAATAAAAGGAATACAAACAAAGAAACATAGAATTTGACAGCAGATAAGGACCACTTGGCCCACCTAGTCCATTTCCCTACCTAATAGATAAGTTGCAGATCCTAGCTAACCAACAGCCTATTTCTTCCTACCTTCACCCCCTAGAATTGCATTATGCCTGTCCCATGCATTCTTGAATTCCACCACTGTTTTTGACCCACAACCTCCTCAGGATGGCTGTTCCATGCATCCACAACCCTGTCCGTGAAAAAATACTTCCTCACATTACCTCTGAGCCATCCCCCTCTAGCTTTAAATTGCACCCCCTTGTTGTTGCACACCTCTTTTTCTGAAAGATACTACCCTCTTGGACATTGTTGATTTCCTTGAGGTACTTGGAAGTTTCTATCATGCCCCCCCTCCTCGAGGCTATACATAGTAAGCTCCTTAAGTCTCTTTTGATATGTCTTCTGGTGCAGACCCTGTACCATTTTAGTTGCCCTCTTCTGGACTGCCTCCATCCTGTCTATGTCTTTGCAGAGATTAGGTCTCCAGAACTGCATGCAGTACTCCAGATGGGGTCTCACCAGCTGTCTGTACAGAGGGATAACAACTTCCTGTTTTCTACTGGTGATGCCTTTCTGTATGCATCCCAGAGTCCCCCCAGCCCTCCTTACTGCCCTCTCACATTGCTTGTCATATTTAGGTCATCTGATATGACTACCCCCAGGTCCCTTTCCATTTTTGTTGTTAGAATCTCATCCCCTAATGTGTACTTTTCCCCTGGGTTTTTGTTTCCCAGGTGCATTACTTTGCACTTCTTGGCATTGAATCTAAGCTGTCATACATTTGACCATTCCTCCAACCTTTCCAAGTCCCTTCTTATCCTTTCCACCCCACCTTGCGTATCAACTCTGTTGCAGATCTTTGTGTTGTCTGCAAAGATACAAACTTTTCCTTCCAGTCACTCTGCAATGTTGCTTATAAAGACATTAAAAAGGACCGGTCCTAGTTCTGAACCCTGAATTACTTTGAAGATGGACCTTCATGGGCAAGAGTCCTTTTGCAACAAATGAAAATGATGGAAAAATTGACAAGCTTAAGCAGTATTGAAAAGAAATCAGACCACTACCAAAAAAATGACAGAAATCTTGATAAAGGAAAATAAGAAAATTAAAGTAGATATAGTGGAAATAAAAAAATAGGACATCTGCTTTGGAAGATGAGAAGATTCCTATTCAGAGACAATTGCATCATCTGGGGAAAGTGAATCTGGATTTCAGAAATAAGTTAATGAAATATGAAGCCATAACAAGAAGAAAAAATGTTAGAATGCTGTGAGTAGCGGAGGTGTAGGACAGTACAAGAACATTACATGATACCTTTAAACAGGTAGTTGCAGCATACATGTATACCGGCCCAGGAAAAATAAATTATGATGATAGAATTTACTTGGAACTAAGATCAAGATCTGACAATGGAGGTCTGCCAAGGCCCATAATAACCACATTGATTAAATCAAAGGAGAAAGACACCTTGATGGCAAAGGTGCACAAGAAGGAAAGAATAGTTATGTTGGGAGCATCAGTTTCAATTTATGAAGACATAACAGCTGATCTTATATTAGAAAGGAAGACATATGATCTAATTTAATCCAAAATACTAAGAACATTAAAGCATCAATGATATTTCCAGCACATTTAAAGCTGGTATTTGAAGGGGAAAGATTGGTGTGTGTAACAATGCAAGATGCAATTAAAGATTGGAAGGAGAGGATCCTTGGTATTTTGACTAAATATTCAAGACTGAGAAAGAAGAAACAAAATAGACTTAAGCTGTAAGCTTGGTTCATACAGTTTTGATTAATAATACTTTTTAGTTTTGCTTTGCTGTCCTTACATTTTTATTTTGATTGTTCAATATGTTCTATTTTTGGAAGTAACAATAAAAAAATGAGTTCATTACTAAAAATATCCAGTCTCTAGAAGTAATATATTGAAGAACAATCATAAAAAAACTTACAGAGTGGAAGGGAGGAGCAACACAAGAAGAAGTGAACTTAAGTAGCTCAGTTGAGCCATGCATTGGTTTTCTTTATTCTATTTGGTCATAGTGTATTGTTAGGAGGTTTTGTATTAGATTCATTTTTATGTTGTCTTGAGCATGCACAAGCAACATATTGTAGTAGCTTGGAATAGCATGTTTTTGAAGGTGTAGTCATGTTGTGGCCAGTGGCGCCACTGCTTTTTTGGACAGGGCGTTGTGTCACATATTAGATTGCATGCTGTCTATGATGGCAGTTGAAAAGCATGCCACCAACTTAAAACAAATTCACTGCTGCAATGACGGAGTGACCCCTCATTACAGGGCATGCCTTCCTTGTTGTAACATTTCAATAAAACATGGCAGCAGCTGTCGCCGTCCACTTCTTACATTCCCCAACAGACCGATGTCGGGGATGCACAACCCCCCTGTTAGCATGCCCTCTACCCAGTTCATTTGCCAATGGGGCAGCCCAATCCCTGCTGGCATAATGGCCCCATATTCTAGTTTGTATGCTGAGGGGGGTGTCCAATGCCCCTTGGCATCATATCTACCACCAAAAAAAACACAGACCCTTTTTTATTTGCCTATGAAGTGCCCAATCACCATTGGCTCCAGTCCTCTCCCCTAAAACACATGGGTGTCATGCTGGGAGCCCACCCCAGTGTGCCAAATGTACTTGTAAAGAAAGAAAACCTTCCTGTGATGTTTTATTTATTTTAACCTAGAAAAGGTCCTCATTGTCTGTGGTGCCCCTTCCCCACCCGCACCCACCCTTTGTGCATCCTACCTCCCCACACCCTGCTCACCCCATACTTACCTCCGGAGCCTGGCACCATCTTCAGTGGACCAGAAACACGTCTGCACTCTTCAAAGCTGACCGCAAACTGAAGAAATGCCAGTAAGCTATATAATAGCATATATGATGTTTTTTCAACTTAGGTGTATATCTCAGCCATTTTTGTTAATTTTGGCACCTGATTTTCAACATGGGGTTCTTGGGACCCCACCTCATGAACTCAGTCACTGTCTTTTTGTTATTCAGTCCCAAAAGGTGATTTCTCGGTCAGTGCATGGAATCACCTTTTGGGACTGATTAACAAAATAACAGTGTTACAGTTCATGAGGTAGGCTTCCAAAAAGCCTATGTTGAAAATTTGGTAGAAAAATTCTCAAAAATGACTGTGTTATAAGCGTGCATTGCACAGTTCCCACACACTCTCATAACTTCAAGAAGTTTTAATAGTTTCACTCTAGATTTTCAATATGGCCATTTTTCTACATCTCCTTATGAATGGTACAGATGTCATTTTTCACATTTGGCCCAAAATGTGTTTTCGCACATGTGGTGCACAATAGCGTGGTTGCTGTGCGAAATCAATGTAAGGGACAGATTAAGAAAATCACAGTGACAGTGTTCATAAGGAAAGGTCCCAAAAGACCATGTTGCAAATTTGGTGAAAACATTCCCCTAAATGACTATTACCAGTGTGCGTAGCGTAGTTTCTACGCACACTCGTAACTTCGCCAATTTTTTATATTTTTATTCCAGATTTTCAACCTTGGTATTTTTGCACACTGCCTGATGAACAGTACTGCTGTCATTTTTCACATCCTGCCCGAAACATGTTTTCTCACCATGGCACACAGTGGGTGAGGTTGCAGTTCAAAATCAACATTTGAGACAGATTAAGAAAATCACAGTGTCACTGTTCACGGGTGGAGGTCCCAAAATGCCAATGTTGGAAATCTGGTATAAAAAAAACAAATAATTGCAATACTGGTGTGCGTTGTGCAGTTTCTATGCACACTCATGACTTCACCAATTTTTTTATATTTTCACTCCACATTTTCAACATTAGCATTTTTTTACACCTCCTCATGAACAGTACAGCTGTCATTTTTCACATCCTGTTCAAAATGTGTTTTCACACATGTGGTGCCAAATGGCATAGTCATCATGCAAAATCACCTTTCAGCTAATGCACTGTTAGTGTCACTGTTCATGCAGTGGGGTCACAAAAAGCCCATGTTGAAAACTTTGAGTGAAAATACCAAGAAATGCCCAGGACATTAAGGTTTCCAACCATAATGCTCTACCCTGTTTTTCTGACCATAATGCCCTACCCTGTAGGGACTGACAGGCATCGGGGTGTAACTAGGGATTGTTGACAGTAATGCCCATGCCATTCCACTCACACCCTGCACCAAGTTACAGGCATCAAGGTGTGCCTTGGACTCTTCCAGCCCAAAGTTCACCCCATTCTCCTATACTGCACTCATTTCAGCATATTTCCTTATGGAATGGGGTGAGTGTAAAGCCCGAACACCCCAAAGCACAACTCAACAGTTGTCAGTGTCTGCAAGGTAGGGTGAGGTGAAATGGCATGACCATTATGGCCGATGACCCAAAGGCACACCCCAATGCCTTTCAGTCTCTGCCGGGTGGGATGGGTTTGACATCGGTTCAACACTTCACTGTCATTCCTATTATGCATCTCTCTAACTCCTGCACTACTAATGCCAACACCAGCAAGACAAAATTTGGCATTGACAAATGCTTGTTATTTATTTTTTTACTGTAGTTATTTATTTAAAATTTGTTAACAGGGAAAGACATGCAGAGCAAAGGCCCTTTTCCAGGTGAGGGCAACCCAGGGACAGGGTACAAAAGGAGTAGCTGGGAACAGGATAAGCATAACATTATTTGACAACAAAGAACTTAAATAATTGCAGTCAAGAAGGAGCATTTCATATAGTAAAACATACACGTGTGGTACATTCTAGCAACACATCAATACGCATAGTAGTAGTAATACAACAATAGCATAACAAGGCAAGGAAACCAGTTCAGTTCAGCAGTAGAGAAGTCAGTAGATATCCCTGTAGTAGTAGATCATGCTTTGAAGAGAAACATTTGATGTGCTGTGATATGTACATTAAGAACAGATTATCAAAAGTATGAATTATTTGGTGGGGGTTGATTATGTGAGTTATGAGGCTGGCAGAATAGTCTAGAGGTGACAGTAATGAGCTGTGAATGAATTTAGTACAGTACATCCAGCAGACCTGGGTTTGATTCCCACAAACTGCATTTCCATACTGTGTGACTCTGAGGAAGTCACTTACCCACCCCCCACTTCCAAATCACCCCTTAAAACACACACTTGTGCCTAGTGGGCCTTATCCAGTTACCAAAGACTAAAATAAAATAAATAAATAAAAAGGAATATGACAACAGTTAATAAAATGTACCACCATAAATGTAAATGGGATTAATTTTCCCATTAAAGATGCATGAGTAATAACTTGTATTAAAAAGACACAGGCAAACAAATGTTCATGGTAGACACAACTAGAGGTTAAAGAAATGATTAAATTAAAAAAGAAAATGAACAATATTAGCAGTAAGTAATACAAAAAAAGTTTTGGAGTCATCATTATAATAAGGAAACACATTTAGTTTCCATTTATTGATGTATTTAGTGATCGCAATGGAAGAGTCATTTTAATAAAAGTGAAAATCAATAACCAGACTATAATAATAGGCTCAGTTTATGGACCTTTCCAGAAATATGATAAATTTCTCCCTAAAATAATAAACGTTATAATTAAACTGGAAGCACATGAACTTATACCAGCAGGCAATATGAATGCCTTGACATTTCCTGTTACAGAAAAAACATACCAGCAATGGGAATATTGTTATTGCAAATAAACTGGTACACTTTCTCCAGTTACACAACCTTGCAGATATACAATATGGTGCCTTAATCATCCCACGGAAATAAAAAGTTCACAGTTTTTAAGGCTTGATTATATTTTTATAAATACAACTTTACTTAAAGATATGCTTATGACAGAAATAGCCAATAGCAATTTCAGACCATGGATTGGTAACGTTAGATATGTATTAAGTCAATGAAGAAAGAGTACTTGTTAAAAGATGGGCTTTTATTAGTGAATTATTAAAAGGCAAAACATGAACAAATACTGAGCTATTTAAAATCTCTATACAAAAATTTTGGTTCTACAATTTTACAGTTCAGACAGTAATAATTAACTTATAGGATGCTATGAAAGCAACCATTAGAGGAACAATAATTTCCTACTAAGCTTGGGCACACAAAGAATTCAATAAGGTTAGTGAACAAACAGATAAAAGCTTTAAATAATTAGACAAATTAATGATTCAAGATTACTCCAAGTACTATGAAGAACAGTGCAAAATTAAAATTAAGAAACATAATTTAATTAATACTGAAACAGTACAAAACTTAAAAAAAAGTGTGCCAAATGTATACAGGGGGACAAGTCTGGAAAAGTAATGGCTACTTTGTTAAGGAATCTAAAGAAAGGGGATATAATTACTTCCATGGAAAATGGTGAATGAGAAATTAAATCTAAAGTTATAGAGATAGCTGATATCTTTTGCAAGTGTTTTGAAGGGATATATCTGAAGGTAGTACAAATAAATAAAAATAATGTAACTAAATATATTAAAGAAGCTACTGAAAAACAAGTTAAATTTATTGATTCCCCTATAACTATGATAGAAATTCAAGAAGCCATAAAAAATTTACCTAAAGGGAAGACACCCAGGTTAGATGGGTTGACTAAGAATTCTTCCTAGCCTTTATGAAGAATTTAACACCATGGTTTCTTCAATGATACAGGAATTTGTGGATGGTACTAGGCAATTATCTGAGTCTTTACAAGAGGCAAAAAAATTAGTGTTAGTCCACAAGTATAGTAAAATTCCAAATAATCCACAAAACTATAGACCTGTAGTCCTACTAAATTCAGATTCTAAATTCTTAGCAAATTGATAGTTGACATAATTAAACCAGGGTTGCCTGACACCATCCATCAAGACCACTATCCAGTAGTTTTATTAAAGTCTAATCAATATTGCAAGTTACAAGAAAGGTACAAGCTTTATTTGAAATTATTAACTCCAAATATGAAAATAAAGAAGAAATTATATTATGCTGTGGTAATTGATGGAAGCAAGACATTGAATGTGTTGAATTGTGAATTCGTGTTGGAAGCACTGAAGGTATGAGGCATATACCATGAAAACACCAACATACAGCACATACAGTGAAGACCATTACAGTGACAGAAATTGGCAGGCTACTGTAATGGTCCCACTGTACACCGGTGCCACTTTCTGCCAGTGTTTCAACCCCTCCCTGACACAACTCCATCTTGAGTTGATTATTTTAAGATGGGGGTTGCAGGGGCAGCAGACCCCACAAAAAACTAATTGATTCTGTGACAGCACAATGATGACTGTCAGCATTGTGCCTGTTGCTGTACTGAATGTCGACAACTGTGTTGCTGCTGCAGCTTGGTGGAACCAGTATGAGGAATACATGATTCTATTATCAAACTAAGATCCATACTACATAAGAAAATAACAGATTCCAAATCAATTCCTATTTGTCTGACATCTTTCAAATGAATAAAAAAGTTCCTCAAGGTTGCCCCCCTTCTCTAATGCTTTACATTTTTGTTTAGAATTGTTTTTTACAAAAACCTGAGGAAGAATCAAGCTACGGAGGGAATCCAAGTACAGAAAAATGAAACCAAAATAGGAGTCTTTTTGAAGACATCTTATTAATTATTACAAATTTTAATAAATCCATATAATTTTTTTTTAGAAGAAGTAACCAGCTTTTAGTTTATTGGGATACAAATTGAACAAAAGCAAGCTAATAATTATGAAAACATCTAAGGGTTGAGGAAAGACTAGAGGATTTTATGACTTACTTTAAAATAGATACAGACATGCATAAATATATATGTATGCATACATACATACATACTGTGCATATATAGATGCCAACAGAGTAGGCCTAAAGGTCTATCAAGTCAGGTTGAAAATCAGCACTCAGTCTTGACGCCTTTGTTGCCCTCCCTGTCTCCCCCGAAAATCCCCCAACTACCTCCCCCATCCTAGTTACACACAAATATAATATCTCTGAATTGTATTATCAAATAACCAGAAGAGTAATATTCAGATTCATTATGACATTTTGAAAACCAAGATAAAAGGTCAATTAAATAATTGGAAAAATCTTACATTGTCATTATGGGAGAGAAGTGACAATCTAAAAACAATGCACTTATGGGCAATTTTCTGACTCTGGGCAATTACTTGAGTCTTAGAAAAATCTTGCACTGTCATTATGGAGTAGGCTTTGCATGCTAAAAATTATGACGTTCTCACATTTCATTTATGTACTACAAAATATTTTTGGATTTACCTTTGCAGCTTTGTTTTTGGATATAAAAAGAATTGTTATAAAATGACTATGGAGGGGAAGGAAACCACATATTGCATGGAACAATCTTATAATACCATGGAAACTGGAAGGGATAGGTTTTCCAGATCCAAAAACATATAGGACAGTATTCACAAAAGGGTGTGTCTGGCACATCTGAGATGTGCCAGTGCATCTTGGAGATGCACACTGGCTTTATTCACAGAGGGCAGAGATGCTTCAGCACATCCCGGATGTGCTGCACCACACAGGATGTGCCATTTCCAGAAAATAATGATATGCAACACATCTGGAGGGGGCATGTAGTTGCATACATGGTGCATCCCCATTCACAAAGCAAAATTAATGCCCAAATACAGTGCATACACAGCGCATCCATCCATATATACACTAAGAAGATAAGTATAAAAGGAGTAGACTTAAGTGCAAGCCCCCAGCAGGCAGACTGCAGGATAGCAGCAACAGCACCAGGCAGAACACCAGCAACAGCACAATACAGGACAGAAATATGGATGGTTCACCACTCCTGATGTTGGGCATGATAATGGGGATGAGGAGATGGGCAAACCACCAAAGTGGTGGTAGAAGACACTGTAGGTGGCCTGGCCTGTGGCGGTATCATGCCAGACTGACATTTGAACAACTGACAGACATAGAAACAGTCAGCCAATGCCACCTGAATAGGACAATTCTGAGACAGCTCTGTGAACTGTGCTGTGATGAAATGCAGGCCCCCACCGGAAGGGGTCATGCCATAACTGAGGAGACCAAGGTGACAACAGCAATGTGCCTGCTCACCACAGGAACTTTTGAGAGGCCAGCTGGAGATACCACTGGCATATCCAAGCCATCCACATCCTGTCTCCTCATGCAATTCCTCACTGCACTACTCCCAAATGCTTTGGAGTTCAATCGATTCCCAAGCACATAGGCTGAGTGGACAGAAGCTATATAGCAGTTCCACAGGGTGGTACACATCCCAGGCATCATAAAGGGCCATTGACTGTACCCATGTGGCAATCCATGCACCACCTGGTGATGAGGCCATGCCATATATGAACTGCAAGGGGTTCTACTCCATAAGTGTGCAATGACTCAAGGCACATTAACAATGTCTGTGCCACACACCCTAGGAGTACATACAATGCCTTCATATGGCACCAATCTGGCCTGTGCTGCTGGTTTGAGACCAGGGATATTCCCATCAGCCACCTAGTGGGTGAGTGGGCATGCATTCATGCCCATGAACAGCACACTGTGGAGCAACAATGACAAGAGGTAGTGGAAGTGTGTGGTGGCTGCAGCAGGGCCTGCACAAGGGAACACACCCAGGTGGGACAGTGGAAGTGGGCGTGCCGATGGATGGTGGATGCGACAAGGGGGACATTATAGCAGCACAGTGCATCACAAGAGGTAAGGTGATGTGGAACAGCAGGCACATGTGGCAGGGTGGAATGCTCCACATGCACACAGGCATGAGCGATCGCTGGGCACTAGAGGGTAATCAATGTTGGACCACACAGGTGTGGTCAGCTGTAGATGCAGGCATGGTCAGGTATATGGCAGATGAAGGCAGATAGGGCAAGCAATCACTGGTGAGTGAATGAATGTGGAATCCCACCATGGGGGAGGGAGTTACACCAGGATGTGGGCCACAGGGGCAGAGGTGGACAGGTAGTAACTGCACCAGTGTGCTATGATGGAGGGGGGTTGTGGTACACAATGCACATGTATGCTGGGTACTAAGAGACTGCTTTGTCCCCCCACAGGTGATGCAACGTATCCCCTCCGACCCTGGCTTTTCACCACTACCACAATCCTGGCACAGAGGTGGAGGAGTGGTACAACAAGGCACACATTGCGATATGCACCATCATACAGTGTGTCTTCAGCATGCTGAAGATGCACTTCAGGTGCCTGGATAGGTCTGGTGGTGGCCTTCAATATAGCCCAGAGAAGGCCTGTTGCATATTCCTGGACTGTTGTATGCTGCACAACATTGCCATTGACCATGGCATAGCTGTCCAGGCTGAGGAGGGCAACAGTTTCTGGGAGGAAGAGGGGGAGGAGGCTGTGGCCCGCAGGGACCCATGCCTTGTTGCCAGGTCCTGGTAACACAGGAACACTATAGTGGAAGAGCATTTTGGGGACTGAAGGTGAGTAACACTCAGCAACCCCCCACACCCACCCACACACACCACAGGGTAGATGACAACCACACAGCCGGCATGAAGAGCACTCGTGAAGGGTGACAGCAATGCACAGACACACACACAGCAGTCCACACATGGACAAGAGGGACACAATATCTGTGCTGAGGATGGCAAGGATCAGTGTACATCCACTGGCACATGTACACAGCAGACACAGGGCCGCACTCATCATGCCCATGCCACCAATGGTGGCCCCAGTCATGCACAGTGCACCACACAGGTGTCCTATACAGGCATTTTACCAGGGTAGGCATATGCCCCAGGCACTGTCAACCTGGTGTGTGGGTTGCAATGGGAGCAGGAAACAGGGGGCCATGGGGGCCTGTCAACCCAGGCATCAGTGGGAGCCACCACAGACACTTGGGTGGCCACACCCTCACCTGATGATCACTGAGTCAGTGCCACTGGCTGTAGGGGTATATCCACCACCCTTTGGTGGGGTACTGAAGTGAGACTGTAAAAGGGTGCTCACTAGTGTGTCTTCCATGAGATCCAGGTTGTATCTGGGGGTGTTAGGGAAGGCCATGCACAGTGACAGCATCATCAGCAATAGGTTCCCCTGACTCTTTGATCTGGGGATGCGTGAAGCACTCCTGGGGGTGTGGCTGGTGCCTGGCGGCCACATGGTGCACTGTTTGCACTTGCCACCTTGGCAGCAAGTGTAATCCACTCCAGTGCAGTGGTTGTGCCCACCCACAGTAGGTGAGCCTCTGCCAGCATCTGGGCATGCCACATAGCCAGTGACTCATGCTCCATGGCCAGCTGCATCTGAGTACCCTTCAGCTCCACCCTGAGGGATGCCTGCCCCTCCGCAGTGTCCCACAGGAGGTGTGCATAGCCCTCAACCTCATCAGCAGGGTATACAACACAGGGACAGTAGGTCCTGGCCTGCTGCGCTGCATCTACCATAGGTGGACACCCCACAGCAGGTGCTGTATGGGTGGGGACTGTGTACGGACAACCGCTGCATGCCCAGGGACACCTACATCATGGTCCCAAGTCACCTGTTACTGCTTCACAGCACCCAGCTGAACAGTGTCAGTAGCCTGTCCCCACAGCAGCACCAGATACAGGACCACCATCAACCACCACCATGGGTGGTTGTGCAGGCCCTGTGGGTGCACATGGTGCCACAGAACCACCAATGCCACATCGTGCTACCTGTGGGTGCACATGTGCCTTGGCTGTTCCACTGTTGGCCATGTCCCCCAAAATCTGTGTGGCATCAACATCATCATCATATGCCCCCTCCATTCTGGATGCCAGTGCCAGCAGGTCATCCACAATGCTGACCCTGTCCACTGGGTCATCATCAATGAGACCCAGTAGGTTGATCAGCCATGAGCTACCATGGCCACCAGCTGTGGAGGGCTTTGATGGCCCTGCACCATCCACTGCCATGTCCGGGGCTGTGGTGGTGTTGGAAGGGCCTGGTTCAGCATCTGCTACTGCCCCAGTTGTGGTGAAGTGTGATGAACTGGTCACCTTCCCCACCAGGTCATCAGGGAGTCCACCAGACCCTGCAGCGCCTGTTAGGTGTGACAGAGCTGAAAGAGAGAAGGCAAACATGGTTACTGACATGTGTAATTGGTGTATTCAGACAGGGAGACATGCATGTGTGCCCTAGGTGTGGCTGACGTGCCATACAGGGGTGTGCTGCCCATGGGGCCACTACCATGGCCATGTACCAGCATAGGAAGACATGCACTGAAGCCTGTGCAGGCACTCAAGGATATGTATGGGAACCCCCATGACCACCATCCACAGGTACAACATCCCAGGTGACCACCCCCACCCACTCCCATGGTGGGCCCCCTATGGTGCTGCACAGGGATGGCATGTTGTGCATGTGCAGCACACTGTTGATGGATGGGGTTGAATGGTGACATGCTCAGTGCACACTGACACATGGGCACATAGCGGCACACTGTGGGGCATGTCAAGGCACCCATGGCATGTACACACAGATCAGCACAGTGTTTGGGACATGTATTCTGTCAGAGCTGCAATGGACTGCCAACTGTCTGGAAGCCACCACCTGGAACTCCCCTCATTGTTGTCTGGTCCATGCTGGCTACCAGTCTCTTCTCATTTGAGGTGAGTCACAATGCAGTTTGCGGCCCGCCCCCTGTTGCAGCCAGAGAAGCCTTGATGGTGGCCATCTTCTCCTTGGCCCTACACTTCTCATCATGGAAGTGCTTCATGCACTCCTGTAGTTTGTGGTTGAAAATTCTATGGGCATTCACATGCCTGACAACCTGGTCCCATTCCCCATACCTTTGTAGGCGACTGCCACCCCTGGCAGACAGGATGCTCTGCCTATGGAAGTAGGTCTTGAGCCAGAATGTGAGGCTGGGAGCTCACTACATGCATCTGTGCCTGTGGAGGAGTAACAGACAGCAGGACTGCTATGCCGGTTTTATTCTTTGCAAAGGTATGCCATCTATGTTAAGCGTCATGCAGTCTTACCAGACCATATTTTTGTGAGCCTCCACTGGGTCTGTGCCTCTCCTTGCTTTCTCTTCTGTTGTTTCAGGAGTTTCTTTTGATTGCTCTGGTGATGGCTGCAGAGCGAAAGTGACCGAAGAGACACCGTTCGGACCGATGCCGCAGAGAGGTTTTGGACTCGTTATACCTTTATTAGATTACTTTGACTAAGCCTGCTGTGCAAAGAATGAATTGGATTCAGAGACTGACCACCCGACTTTGAAGCTATAATTTGTTAAAAAGGGACTTATAATTTTAAACTTTATATCTATTTTTTTTAATTATATTGTGAGTTTGGTTGTACCTTGTTGCAGTATTGGCAGAGTGCAGGCATAGTTCCCTGCTTGTGTTTGTTGTTTTTTTTTCTTCAGGTAGTCGTACTCTGTCATTTTATTTAATGACTCAGAAGTCTTAAGTTTTAAGGAGTTTCTCTTGTATTTTTTTGCCATCTACATTTTTTAGTTTGATTTCTTTTTTTTTTTTGAGTTTTTGAAATTTGTGGGGCTTTGGTCCTCACGTGTTTCCTGATAGCCAATTGAAAAGCATTATTTACTTTCAGGGTATATAAGCAAATGCATGGCGTTCTTGTTTTAGAAGCTGTTGCACTTATTTATTTATTTATTTATTTAGTTGTTTAACCAGGTATAGCACACTAAGCTGAAAGGTTTTTTACAGGAGCGACCTGGGAGCACAAGGAGGTTAAGTGACTTGCTCAGGGTCACACAGTATGCAAGTGGAAGCTGTGGGATTCAAACCCAGGTCTGGTCTGTTGGATGTCACCAAATTTGCAGCTCAGAGCCTTAGGAGACAATACCACCGTGCCTTAATTTTGGGGCTTTTTTGGCTTGACATTGCACATTTTTCACCTTCCACTTTCCTCTTATCTCTGAGAGCAGGGTCTTTGGGACACAACTCAGTTTGAGTGGGATAACGGAGACTCTAAGAAGGAAAGGAATTTTGAAGTTCTCCCTTGTACACTTGCTATTCCATCAGGAGTAAGTTCTCTCTTCATTTTGTTTATTGAGTGGATTGAGTGGATGAGGAAATGGTAGGAAGCGATAAATTTAACAGAGGTTTTTAACAAAGGGAAAAAAAACAATATATTTAGGGGTTCTGACTTAGCGGTAATAATTAGCGTGGTATTGCAGTAGCATGGTAGACTGGTAGTCTGGTAATGATAGGCATCTGTAGCCCATTAATTCAGTGAACAGTGAGGCATAGAGGTACAACATTTAATTTTAAGTATCTTTTTAAACCCATCCTTTCCTTTTCTTTTTTTAGTGTTTGGATGCTGGGTGTTGGGATATCAGAACCACAATTTTATCGCTCAGGAGAAACATAAACTGATTCCAAGTTTCTCAGAACTGAGTGCCGTGGAACATCTTTACTTAAGCTTTGCAGCATTCAACTTGTTCTCATCTTTTTCTGTTTTGGTTTTTGAAGAGTGTTAAAAGGAAAGAAGGAAAGAAGTTATCTGAAGCTGTTAGAAGTTCTCTTCTTAAACAGAGTTGATGTTAAGCTCCCTATGGACTCCCTATGGACTTTTGAACTTTTTTCTCAGGTGTCTTTTTCCTTAGATTTAATCAGGAGTTGAATTGCTGAATCACTCCTGCTTTGGCCTTTTATGGCCTCCAGTATAATTATAGTAACTGTGAAGCTATTTATTTCCACACTGTTATATTGTTATATACATTCTTAAACTGAATACAGGGTTGAAATATAAGTAAATATAAATAACATTTAGTAACTAATTCTCCCATATGTGTATTTAGTGTGGTGGTTTAAGTGCTTCAGTGACCTATTTCACAGTGTTTCTGTGCTTTAGCAAACTCTTTTTATAACAATGACATTCGGTTGCTTCTCTGATTGAGTAATTTACGGAGCCTGTACTCATGCACTGGTCTTATTGAGTCTTTTTGACTGATTGATCCTGTACACATATTTGTATAGGAATTTGAACATCTGTATCTTGGTAACTTGGTACTTGATATTCGCCTTCCACGTTTTATGGTTTTATGTCATGATCACTAGAAGTGGAAAAGCATTGGTTAACGGAGCCAAAGAGCATTGTATCAGAGTTTGAAAACTTTTATAAGCAACTCTATAGTGCCAGGCCCGATCCATCCTCAGAGGATCAGATAGGTGCATACCTGGCCGGTGTGCCTTTACCTATCCTTTCTCCTGAGCAACAAACCCGGCTGATCTCACCCTTTACTGCAGAAGAAATATAGACGGCGATCCGTTTTTAAGGAGGAGCTGACCCCATGGCTACATAGGTTGTTTCAGGCCATCCTAGATGGAGACTGTCAAGACACCGGTCTTTTCGAAGCTCTGATTGTGGTGTTGCACAAAGAGGGGAGGGACCCGGAGCGAGTGTCAAATTACAGACGATTTCGCTTTTGAATTACTGTATCAAAATTCTAACTAAGCTATTGGTAGATAGACTGGGTCTAGTTTGTCCTTCCTGATATGTGCAGAACAAGTAGGATTTATGATGGGTAGGTCATCTTCTGACCATCTGAGAAAACTGGATCATATTTTTTCTATATCCTGGGATAGTGCATCTCCTATGGTGCTGGTTTCCTTGGACACAGAGAAAGCATCTGATAGGCTGGATTGGAGCTTTCTCTTTAGGACCTGAAGTTTGATCTCCCTCCCCTCTTTGTGCAGTGGGTCACATCCCTCTACAATAGGCCTAGTGCCCGAATATATTGCAACAGAGTTCTCTACCCCCTTATTTTCCACTGTCTTCTGGTACCAGACAAGGGTGTCCCCTGTCCTCACTCTTGTTCAGTTTATACTTGGAGCCTTTCCTGACTCAGCTCAGGATGGATCCAGGGCTACAAGGGATAACAATAGGGGCACAGGAACTTAAGTTATCGGGTTATGCTGATGACATCCTTCTCCATCTTTCCAATCCCTAGGTATCAATCAGCAATGCCTTGAATCTGATTAAGGAATTTTGCCAATTTTCAAATTACAAATTAAACCTGGAGAAGTCAGCAGTCTTCCCTCTCAATTCACCTACTCATAAACAAGATGTAATGGATTTAGGACTAAAATGGGTGGCTAAAAAATTAAAATATCTAGGAATTTTTTTTAAATAGGGAGGCGAGATTCTCAAGGGAGTGTAACCTGGATGCTTTAATTTGGGTAATGCATCAGGACTTGGGGAGGTGGTGGAAACTACCCAAATCACTCTGGGGCAGAATAAACTTGATTAAAATGAATGTCTTGCCCCTCCTCCACCCCCTCACTATGCTGAACTCATGCTTACCACACAGTTGGTTCTTCAAAGTACACACCTTGCTCTCCAACTTTTTCTGGAAGGGTAAACCAGCCTGACGAGCCTATAAATAAGTTAGTGGCCCACAAGAATAAAGGAGGTCTTAGACTTCCACACTTCAAATTATATTACTGGGCAAGCCACTTGGCAAAATATCTGAGGTGGATGGCAAAAGAAGGTGAGGCTGACATAGACCAATACAAACCCCTATGGCTCACAATCGAAAGGGCCTTGATGGCCGACAAGGTTTGACTCCTGAAACCCTCCTACATATTCCCATTAAGATTCTCTCATCAGAGCTGACCAACATGTCAGTAGGGACCTCAGTAAGAGTCCACTCTCAGATATGTACATTTTTGTTTTACAGACACATTCAAGACCCCATCCAGCCCATAGTAAATAATCCCATTTTTAAGATCAGGGGCAAATGTATTAGACTTTCATGGATACCACAGCTAACAAAGGCCTGGGTAATTTACCTGTTGTATAATGGGCAATTTCTGTGCACAGAAGATATTATTAAATGTTATGATTTGTAAAAACATTCTGGGTTCAAGATATTTCAGCTCAGACACATGCTGGCTAAATCCGAGGTAGCCCGTACAGTGGAGAAACATGGCAGGTTCCTGCAGCTATTCAGCCTTGCAGCTCTTGAACCTCATGCAGTACCCAATATTTATGTGCAGCTCTTTAAGAGGTCATTCCCATAATTAGATGGATCCTCTGCTTATTGGACTGCTCAATTCCCAGAGAGGGTACTCACTTGGCCTAAGATATGGGGGGATACTCACAGATTTATATCCCAGGGCAAGTTAAGACTGATGCAGTTTCAGATTATTAATAATATGTATTTTACCCCAGTTCATATGACTAAGATGAGCAAATCTCTCTCTTTGACCTGCAGGCATTGCTTGCAAGAAGAGTGATCCTTATTGTACATTTTTGGGGAACGCCCCAAGGTATCCTCTCTTTGGTCTCCTATCGAACAAAAGGCTGATCCCTTGTTGGGGTTGGTGGAATATATAGAACCTGCAGTCTGCCTTGGTGGTTACTTTTCTTATATATCTGTCTCTGAGCAGAAATACCATCTGGCACTGATCTCCATATCAGTTAAGAAATTGGAACTTCGGCACTGGTTGGCCACTGATGCCATGTCTTATTCACATTGTCTGCAGGAACTCCTAGCTAACATTTCTGTAGAAAAGATCACTGACAGCATTAATAACCATTTACCAAGGCATGAAAAGGTATGGAGCAAGTTACAGACCTTATACTTCATAGAGTGGGGGTGTATGTTTATTTATTTATTTATTTTTTTTTTTGATAACCGGGTAGGTGCACTAGACATGAAAGTGACTATTTTCAGGCATGACCTGGGAGGTCAACAACACAGAGAGATACAGTTACATAGAATACACTGTCAGGAGATATGCAATACATTGCAAACATAAAGTGAGACAAAAATTAATACGAATAAAGGTACAAGGCACGAATGGTATAAAATTATACAAGTGGAGACAAGTGCCCATGTGTAGATTATCATAGTAATATCACAAATATAAGGTACAGAAAGAAGAAATATACCAACAGAGGCATCATTACATCATGCTGAAACTGAAAGGATGTTAATTGGAAGGAGGCAGAGAGAGAGGTAATAGTGGGATAGGTTTAAGGGAGGCTGATGGAGCAGGGTGCTATCTCACACCATAGAAGGTGATACCAAGGGCAGCCAGGGAAGAGTAAATCAAGATCTATGGAGGGTTGAAGCAGGTACACTGAGCACAAGTAGTAAGGAGGGAGTGGTGCCTTTTTTTAAAGGTGCCATGATTAGGGGCAAGGCGTACATCTAGGGGCAGCGAGTTCCAGTAGGAGGGACTTACGTGCGAGAAGCGTGATTTCCCTTTGGTAGTTCTACATCTGGGAATGCTAATCAAGGAAAGGTCAGTAGATCGTAGACTGTAGGAGATGGGCTGAGGGGTCAGCAGGGAGGCTAAGTAGGTGGGCATACTAGATCACAGTACACTGTCCAGAAGGTTCCCAAGAGAGAGAGGAGACATTGTGCAATAGGGGGAAGGCCAGTTTAGGTCAGAGTACAGCAAGCAGTGATGTTTTAGTCTGGATGATGCAGTGGCATAGCAGCATATGTTGTTGTAAGTAGTGTCCCACCTATGAAGATTAGCTTTTGATGTTTTTGTATAGATTACAGATCTGTAAGAAAGTGATGGAAGCAGGATTCCTCTAGCAATGGCTGTCCTAGCAGTGGGGGTAAGAATATGGCTTGTTTTGTAGGCTAAGCCCAGTTTGGCATTTACAGCCTTACAGGTGGAGGTAATATGGGCATCATAGGTGAGGGATTCATCAAGTAAGACACCCAGATATTTCAAAAAAAAGTTACCATCTCCAGTGGGGAGCTGTCAGCCCAGGTGACATGGAAAGATTTACGGCACTGTTTTAGTTTAATAGGGGATCTGAAGAGCATAGCCTTGGTCTTTCCAATGTTTAGAACAAGCTTGTTTTTGGTGATCCAGGACTGAATATTTTGTAGGTCCATAGAGAGCTTATGATTAATAGAGTGGATATTATCTGAGCTAGAGTAAAGGACAAGGTCATCGGCATATAGCAATGATGAACAGGAGGATAAAACTTTAGGAATGTTGTTAATAAAAATTGAGAAAAGGAGGGGTCTGAGGATAGATCCCTGAGGTACACCAACATTGATGATTGCTTTTTCTGAGGTGGCCGAGTTGAATTTCACAGTTTGATATCTGTTTGATAGGTAGCTATGGAACCAATTTACAACTTTGGGTGAGAAACCCAGGGAGTGGAGATTGGTAAGCAGAAGAGGGTGGTTAACTAGGTTGAAGGCTTTTGTCAGATCGATAAAAACTGCACCAGTTTGATGACCCTGGTCCATGGCTTGAAGAACATTATTTGTCAGCTGTAGTAGAGCAGTTTGAGTACTATGGCCTTTTCTAAAGCCGTGTTGGTTTGAGTGCAGGAGGTTATACTTAGTGAGGTGTTCTGAGATCTGAGCTGAGATGAGCTTCTCAAGGACTTTATTTAATACTGACAATATTGCTATTGGTCTATAGTTGGCTATATCTTTTTGTCACCTTTTTGAACACTGGGTGATTCTGGCTAGTTTCCTATAGACTGCGCCTTCCACTCAGGGACAAGTTGAATATACTGGCCAGCGGTCCTGTGATGAAAGGTGCTGCAAGCTTGAGGAGTTTAGGTTCAAGGCGGTCCGATCCAACAGTGGTACTGTCTGATATTGAATTTAGATGTTTAAGGACATCATTTTTCGATATGGCTTTAAAGTAGAAAGTGGGCATCTTTGAAGTTTCTTTTGGGTAGGGGGATCCAGGCATTAGGTTAGTGGAGGAGAAAGTATTTGTGTAGCTTGAGAGGTCAGATCAATAAGAATAAAATGCATTGGCAATTGTGCCCGAGTCATTGTAATGGACGCCTTTCAGTGTCATGTCATTATTTAGTAGTCTTTGCTTAGAACCAAGGAAAGTCTTGACATGAGACCAAAATTTCTTAGGGTCGCCAGCAGCATCCAGAAGAAGGCCTTTACAGTACTGGCTTTTTGCAAGTCTTATTCATGTTTTGCATTTTGATCACTGTTCTCTATAGTTGTCATAATCCCCTGGGAGACTGGATATTTTAAACTTTCTCCAGCATTTGTCTCTGTTTTTGAGGGCTGTGAGGAGATCTTTGTGCAGCCATCTGGTTTGTTTACCACGAACGTGCCGAGTGACTGGGGTGTTTGTCTTGAAGGAGTACAAACCTGCTCAGGAAGGTATGAAGGGCAGTTTCAGTACTTGTGGAATGGAAGACAGGGGACCAGTCAGTGTGAGACACATTGTATAGGAAATGAGCCTGGTTTAAGTTGGCATAGTTTCTGAAGCAGATATAGTTTTGGGGGGACATGGAGTTTGTGGAGGTGCTCCATATGCAAAAGATGGGGGGAGTGGTCACTGATATTGTCCAGCAGCGTACCTGTTTTTGCAATTCTGTCCATGTGATTAGTTAGGACCCAGTCAATAAGGGTACTGGAGTCAGTGTTTTTGGGTTGTTGCACCATCTTTAGTGTAATATGCTGATACCATGGGGGGGGGGGATTGTTTTATGTGTCTCTGTCTAACTCTGAGTATTGTTTTTTGGTTTTTTTCTTCCTTTGCTGTTTGATGTGTAGAAAGGCCCATTCATGGCCATATTGAAACTAAATAAAATTTATTGAATTTCAAAAAGGAAAAGCATTGGTTAAAAAGCAAATCAAGCCCTCTCAGCAGATAGTGAAAAGAAAAAGCAAAAACTGCTGTGTCTATTCACAAGAACTGCTAAGATCACCTAACACCTAAGGATGGATTTTCTGTTCCTATGTTTGGTATTAGGGAAGAAGTGATACATGATTGTAGACAATTACCAGTTCCCTCAAGCCCTTCTCCTTTGCCCCATATAAAATCCTCAGCAATCTCAGCAGGAGCATGTTGAGGAAGAGGGAACCTACCTTGAAAATATGCAAGCAAATTCAGTTATGGGAGGTAAGTCACAGGATTACAGAATTTTAGATACCCATATCAATAAACGTGTACCTCCATGGGTAATAAAAGTAAATTCTCTTCCTGTGACCCCCCCCCACTGCATCTCAACCTAAGCACTACCTTCAAGGTAAAATTGCTGATTTCTTTCCCCATCCAAGAGTTGAATTTCCTAAGTTAATCACTAAAAATAAACCAAATGTGGTAGCTGGAAATCTGGGGAATAGCCAAAAATTTCTTTCAGAAATTTCTAGGGAAAAGGATTTGGAAAAGGGGTCGATTTTAGAGGAGGATGAAATTTCTTTACATCCAACAAGGCTGAATGTTTTTAGCCTGTTGGAGCTTAATTTTAGTGATGTTACACCCCCCATATACCACCTCCTCCAGAAGAAGAATTTTAAATCTTGGCATCCTTGGCATCCTGATGAGTTTTTTTGTGAGATTAGATAAAGAAGCGGAAAAAAATAAGCATTTCACCTGACTTTTTAGCACAATGTCCAAATGCTATTTCTCAATATGCAATTAAAGCTTTAGTTCATTCAATAATGGCTAACATAGTACTGCTTGAAGCATAAAATGAATTGAAACATTATATAAAGGATTCAACTGACTTATTTCAGAAAGCCAGTCTAAACGTTTACAAAGAATAGATGAATTAGAAGTGGTGACTTTGAAAGGAAGAGCTCACCATCCCTCATTCTCATCTATTCATATTCCCAACACCCCTTAAAAAGAAGGGAAAAGTAGGGAAGGAACTCCAGAAAAGTTAACAAGATCCCCCCCCCAAAAGTTAAGATTATTACTAAAAATAATAAAGCACTTTGTCATAGTGATAAAAGAAAAAAGATGGGAAGTTATCTACTACCAATTTGCAAAAGGTTTTGGTAAAAATTCATTCAATAAATGTATCAACAGTTCTTCCCTCCTTGAAGGAGAGCAGTATACTGGGAGCAAATTCATATCAATTTGACACTGCTCCCACTCTTTCATCTGCTCCCATTCAGGAAGCATGCACCACTAGGAATGCTTTACATATGACAACTAGACATGATAGTGTCCCTTTAACAGGTTCCAAAACCCAACCTACACCCCAATCTAAAAGTGAACTTATTAACAGAAAGGAAGTTGTTTTTAAATTTGAAAATATTTTTTGTTAAATCCTATGAAATGAATGAAACACTGACTGATCTCATTAAACTTTTGTTTTGATCTGAACTTCAATCAATCAATCAATCAATCAATCAAAATCTTTATTTAGTCAGGCGAACACCATTGAGCGTAGCTCATTTACAAGATGGACCTGAGTGGTCATACAAATTAGAGTACAAGTATTTTTACATAGACAAGAAAGACATGAACAACAGTACAATGACATAGAATGAGAGTTTACAACAATTTACATATATACAATGTACAGTAAAATCACTTAACCTGTAGGAAAAGGAGAGAATAGATATAGCAGGCATAGTATACAAATAATAAGCCTATATGGCTTTTATAAGAGCTTACAAGCTGACTGGATAATAGAAGGGAACTAACATAATGGAATACGGAAGGGGGATGTAGGTTGGATGGGAGATTAGGCCTTATGAAAGCAATTGCAGAGCTCTGGAAATATGGTGGAGAATAATCTTTGAAGGATGATAAGGGAAGGTATTGAGATTCATAGATTTTGGAGTGAGTTCCAAGTAACTGCAAGGGAGTAGCGATAGCGGCCCTCCCAAACCGGGTACAGGCATTGGGGACCTTTAACATGATGAGTTTACTGATCCTTAGGGTGTATGGCCTAGAAGTAATTCGGTAAAACAGTCTGTGATATAGGAGGAGTTTGCCTGATAAAGCTTTGAAGATCCAGATTGCAGCATTCCTATTTCTTCTGTGTTGTAGTGATGTCCAATTAACTGCCATATAAAGAGAGCAATGATGGGTGCTAGAGGGAAGGTCAGTAATAAATCTGATGGATCTATGATACAGGGTGTCCAGCTTATTTAAGAGGGAGAGTGAGCAATGGCCATAGAGAAAGTCAGCATAGTCAATGAGGGATAGGAATGATGCCTGGATTAATCTTTGTTTGGAGTCTCTGGTAAGGAATTTGTATTACCAGAGGCTGCTGCTGCTATTAGTTGTGTTTGTAGAGAAAGATCTGTTGTTAATAACCCTGTATATGTTCTATTATCCAACATGGACATTGCAAAAAAATATGGGCAAAGCAATGGGACCTAGATAAACTGGGAATATTGTTATTATCTCCAGTAAACTGGACCACAATTTGGAAATTTGCATATGGGGAAACCAATGATGACTAATCTCTCCCTTAAAAGCATTTGTGGCACACTGTCCTTTTTGAACTGGAATTTTGATCAGAAAAAAGTCACAAAGTGTTTGTCCAAATTTGGTATAGAGCATTTTGAGGGAGAAAATTCTCAAATGTTGACCTCATACATTTGTAATTTATTGGCATTTTGTTTAAAGTTTGACACTACCATCTCAGATTTTGAATCAGTGTCCAGAATCTATTCTGGAACCCTTGAGACTCAAATTGATATTGTTATAAATTTTAATCTTTTTTACTACTGTAAAGCAAAATCTGTTCAAACTGGACAGAGCTCAGGTTTTTATAGTGGACTTTTGGGAACCTGAAAATTCACCAAGGCAGAGCAATACTTTTGAAGTCAGTCCATGACTATTTAATTCAAACTCTATACAGCTTGATCCATCCTTGGAAGAAACTGTGTCATCTGAGACTTCCTTACTATCTGATTAACCTAATTTATTATCCTGGAATATAGCGAGAATGGCTTCAAAGTTATCAGATCCTGATTGGTGGGAATTTTCTCAAAAAATTAAAATAATTTATTTCAGGAAACCAGGGCTTTAGAAGCAATTTTATTAAATGAATATGATTCTTTTTCTGCACTTGCAAGGAAAGTGAAACATAATAGCAGACCGGGGGTGGGGGTGGGGGGTGTCTGTCAGCATTCACAAAAATACAGAAGGGCCTCCAGGTTCTGGATCACATTTTTGCCAACTAAAGAAATGTTATTACATGTTATCAGATGGGATAATTATACATTTTTGGTGGTTAATGTTTATATCCCACCAAACTTTCAATCCTTAACACAATATGATGTATGGATCAAACTAGTTGTAGAGATGGATGTTATTTTGGTGAAATATCAGATAGACATAGCTTTCCTGGGGGTGGAGGGACACCTTAATGCTTGTACTGCCAATTTTGATAATTTATCAATGTTGCAATCAATAGTTTATCTTGGTGACCTTGGAATAATAAAGTCAGCCAACATTATTTTAAATAGTGCTGGAAGGCAGTTGATTGACTTTGTCACTAATAATAACCTGTTAATTTTAAATGGTAGGATAAAGGGAGATCTAGATGGCAACTGTACTTACTTTTCATCAGTAGGAAGAAGTGTTCTTGATTATTTTCTAATCTTTCCAGAGAGTTATTTGCATTTTCTTTCTCTTACTGCAGTAATGAAACTGGAAAGTGACCATGCAGCAATAGCAGTGAAAGTTGATGCGATGGGAAATAAGGAAAGGGCTGCAACAAAAGATTGTCATCCAATTCATTTAGAAGTACGAGGTAGATTTAAATTCTCATTAAATTCATTAAATAAGGCTAAGGTTCTTGATACAATTTATTCTCCACAAATGGTCTCTCTATTTTCACTTGCACAAAATCCACTTTCTGCTCAAAACTCTTATAAAGAACTTGAGGAATGCCTCCAAATGTTCAGTTCTAAAATATATGATTTTAAGACTGAATCAACCATTCCTTCTACCTTGTTTGATAACCAGTGTAGTACAGAAAAACATAATTTAGTGAAAATTATTAGATATACCAATACGTTTCCATCAAAGGAACACTTTGCATATTTAAAAAAAAGCTAGGAAATCATATCAAAAATTTCTTACATTAAAAAAGTTTGATTACATACAAAATCAATGGGTCATAATGCAAGAAATTATTGCTTCCAATGACATGAAAGCCTTTTGGCAAATGGTGTCAATGGGGACAAACATGAGCAATTCTTGTTTAGCAGTGTATATTTCCAAAGAAATCTGGGTTACTCATTTCAAAAAAATGTTCACTACAGATCTAAAACTGTTCAGTTTTCAATCAGTACCGTTTTGGACTTCATCTGTTAATTATGAGCCTCTGATTGTTACTTTTAATGATGTGGAATGTATTATCTCAAAACCAGCTAACAACAAAGCACCTGGTCTAGATTCCATTCCTGGGGAAATTTACTAGATCCATAAAAATTATTGAGTACCATTCTTTGCAAATTTGTTCAACCTATGTCTTAAAGAGAGGTTCATCCCTCATTCATGGACCAAAAATGTAATTGTTCCTTTACCAAAAAAAGGTTCATATCAGTCTCCTTCCAATTATCATCTTATACGTTTGCTTGACATTAGTTGTAAATTATTTTCTGAAATACTTCTAGAAAAACTTTAAACATGGATTGACAATTGTAGTCTGCTTTCTAAATTTCAGGTAGGCTTCTGCCATAGTTGTTCTACATTAGATAATATATTCACTTTGGCTCATTTAATAGAGAAATACAAGTCCTATAGGAAAATGAAAATGTATGCATTATTTATAGATTTTATGGCAGCATTCGATTCTGTGGTGAGAGAAATCTTATGGAATGTACTTTATAAAATAGGTCTCTCATTGGAAATACTCAATCCTATCATCCTACTATATTCCAATATGTACACTGCAGTAAGATATGACAATAAAGGCAATATTAATGAATACTTTCCCACTAATAAAGGGGTCAAGCAGGGGTGCCATTTGGCCCCTTCATTATTTAAAATCTGTACTGACCACCTACTCTCTTTTGATGCACCCTTTGCCCCTAGAGTCTCCTAAAGTTAACAATGTACATATTCCCATTTTAGCCTATGTTGATGATTTGATACTGCTCTCCCTTTCTACTATAAGATTGCAAAGAAAATTTGATCAGATTAAAATAAAGTGTGATCAGCTTCAATTAGGAATTAATTTAAATAACACCAAAGTTATGGTTTTTGGTAATCAAGCTCTTGTTCCAAGTATTTATATGGATAAACATCTTATTAAAGTAGTTCCATCATACACTTATTTGGGAACTATGTTCACATCAAATGGGTTATGGATCACTCATGTAAAACATCAAGTTACCAAGGCCAAGTGTATTGCAAAGACATTACTACAATTCAACTTTAAGTTTGGAGGTTACTCAATGTTGCCTGCCATTAGAGCAGGGGAAGCCAAGATTACTCCACTTCTGCTTTATGGTGCAGAGGTGTGGGGAACCAAAGAATTGTCCAATCTAGAACTCCCATTATCTTATTATTACAAGACTATCTTACAAGCCCCTCTCTCTACTTCTAATCCAGTTGTATGCTCTGAGTAGGTAAACAACCGGGTGACAACTATAGTGACCCTAAGATTGGTCTCAAATTGGTTGAGAATTATTAATAGTAAAAAAATGATGATATTCCATCTCTTTGTCTAGTTGAGAAAAGAGTATGGCTTACTAGAGGTTTTTACTCCCCTTGGTTAAAAAAAGCTGATTATTACTTTTAAGAGTATTAACTCTCATCATTTATGGAAAGCTTATCTGGGGGAATAACCATATTAACCATAAGCATAGGGTGAATTGCACAACCAGCTCAGGGTAACCTGGTCCTTTAGGCAGTGCAAGGCTAGCCAACCAGTGCATCTATGCATGCCAATTAAAGGTGACAAATACCCAGAGGATTTTTGCAGTGAAGGCAGTATGCGAACATGAGGTACAGTAATTGAACCACATGGTGCAATGACTCTCCACTATAACCCCCCATCCTCCACCACAGGAAAAACAAGGAAGTCACAGTAAACTGCCATGACACACAAGTGGATAGTAAAACTAGTTTACAGTGACAGCTGTAGCTGAGCTGACCTCCACAGTATAATGAAGCATTTGTACAAATAGTGTATAGTTTCCTGCAGTAATGAGTTATATAGCTTCCAGCAGTAGATGAGCTGAACAAGCATATGGATTTGTAGGCATGGGCAGTAATGCACTGAAATATCAATAATAATTGCTTGGTACAGTTACGTTTAAGAAGGTTTGAATCATATGGTGAAAGTAATACAGAAATTGCATTGGACTCTGGTTAGAGTCCGACCGAATATAAATAAACATGGTTCAGCAGATTGAGAACCACAAAAGGCTATATGCAAGCCAAGTACCATGGACCAAACAGCAATCATGACAGTGAAGCAAAATAATAACTCAAAGGCCAAAATAGATAAATTCAGAAACATACTGCTAAAAGGCCTGCAGCTAGAAGCTGAGACCAGGCAGCTAGGAAAATAGTTGAAAGTTGCAGAATAGTGATGCAACAGTTGGGCCCAGCTGAGCAAACACTGAATAAATAGAGCAGAGTACACCAAACTACAATACTGAAGGAGTTGAGCTAACATTGAGTAAAGCATGAGCAGGGCAGGAAAACAGGGATTAGCTGCTAGCTGAGCAGTAGAGCCAAGACCAGGTGCAATCAATTAAAGGAGAAACTCAGGAGACAGCAACAGCAGAGTGAGCTGAAACATGCAGGGGGAGAAGAATTAGGCAATAGCAACTGCAGGAAAATTGAGGGCAGGCAGGACCCAGAAGCACAGGCTAAAATAAACACAGTGCAAACAAGGGCAACAAAATGCTAGGAAAAGGAGAAATACCTAAAAGAAAACACAAACAGGAGAACAGGAAAACAAGAACACATGGAAGCAGACAGCAGCAGCCAGAAGCAAAATCAATACCAACCAAGGTAGGAGACAGACACAAAAGAATCCAGCAGAACCAAACAGATTCCATAACAAGCAAAACCAGTTGGGGGGGGGACAAAGCCCAGCAGGCCCAAAGGGAGAGGACAGACCAACTGTGACTCCAGCTGACAAACAGAAATTGCTTCAGAGGGTGGCTGAAAGGAACTGCTTATATAGCTCAGAAAGTAGGCGTGGCTGGTTGCTCACCAATTGAACTTCAGGCATAGCCTTTTAATTGTGCAAACTCATCCAAGCACTCAGGGTTGCTGCAGTGAAAACATTGGTGACCTTCCTCTCCCATCTGCTATTTAAAGATGGTAACCGCAGACCACTCAGCAATGGTATCATACCGTTATTTCCTCCATTTGCAGCCAAGCTGGGGGGGGGGTGCTGCATCCACACCCACTGCAAGGGCCAGCTATGTGGCCCAGAAGTAAAGCTTGAGATTAAGTAGAACTACCCCTCCATCTTTTAGTGGACCTTGCAGTATTTCCTTCTTTGTATGTGCAGGCTTTCTATGCCACAGGAAGCAATGTATTATTGAGCCCAGCTTTTAGGAGAGAGTTTGAAATAAATAAAGAAAATTGGGTAGTGTACACATCTTGACAACACTGGACCTGCCTATTAGTGCTAAGGGCAGAGACCCCCATTTATCACATTCAGCCTTGATCTTACCAAGGAGTGATGCATAATTTAACCTAAACAGGGCAGCAGTTGAACTTAATATATTGACTCCCAGGTATTTTATGAGAAGGACAACCTGAACACCCAGGGAGTTAGAGTGTAACTGAGTAGAGTTATGCTTCACTACATGAAGAAGCTCATTTTTACTCTAATTAATCTTCTGTATGGCTAGTAAGCTATATTTCTGTAACAGTGTTTTCACTATCCCTATGCTGTTTTGGGGCCCTTGCAAGTGCAGGAGCACGTCATCTGCAAATAGGGATATTTTGTGTTCACTTTTCTTCTCCCCCACTCCCCCCTCCTGTCCCTCTATTGCAGAGTGAGATCTAAGTACCGCTGCTAAGGGTTCTAGTGTCAAAACATAAGAGAAGGGAGAAAGAGGGCAACCCTCGTGGGTTCCTTTAGTCACAGTGAACTGAGGGGATAGTCCCCCATTGAGAAGTATTTGTGCCTTTGGCTCATAGTATAGGGCCCTCACCCAGTTGCAGAACCATGCCCCAAATCTATACCTGGCTAGGATCATGAATATGTACCCCAACTCAGTGCAGTCAAATACCTTCTTGGCATCCAGCATTAGGACTTCTGCCCCATTGCCACCAGCATGTCTTTCCCAATACTGAATTACATAAAGAATGCACTGGATATTATGTTTCCACTGTTGTGTTTTAACAGATCCAGACTGGCCTGAATAGATAATGTTAGGCAGCACTGTTTTTATCCTAGTGGCTAGAACTTTTGCAATAATTTTGTAATCTGCAGTGAGGAGAGAAATTGGATGATAGGATCAGCACAGGGTGGGGTCCTTACTGGCTTTTGGTAGGACTGCTATTGCTGCTGACAGCATGGAAGGAGGTAGACATCCAGAACCCAAGCACTGTGCCACCATGCTGTGCAGGGGAACCTCTACCTCCCTTTCAAATATTTTAAAGAGGTCAGTTGTGAGCCTGTCAGTGCTTAGGGCCTTATCTCTTCTAAGTACCCGCAACACCTCCTTTATTTCTGCTATGTCCAATGGTCTGTCCAATATGACTGCAATTTGTCTGTCTAATCAAAAGGAGATATGGGTGCTTTGCTGAAAAATTGGCATAACTGAGCTAGGGTTCAGGTGACTTTGTGTGAGTAGAGGTTCTTGTAGAAGAGACTAAAGGAGGATTCTAGAGCAGATCTTCTAGCATCCATGCTGTCATCTCCTGTTCAAATCTGGAATATAGAAGAGGCACCTTCCCTACTTTTCAACAACAATGCAAGGAAATTCCCACCCTTATCTTCTTTGACATACTGGCCAGCACTGATGAGCAATGTTTCATTCTGACACTATGGTGGACATGGTGTTGTATTCCCACTTGACTTTCTGAAGCCTAGAGTACAGCTCAGGGCCCAGTCATGCCACATGATCTCTCTCCATTTGTTTTACTTTATTTTCTTGCTCTTACTGTTTGGTTGTGAGTTATTTTTGCTATAGCTAGCATAGTAGATAATCTGGCCCCTCATGTAAGCCTTTAAGGTCTCACAGTTGGTGATGCGGGACATAGCCCCCTTCTTGTTCTTAACTCATTGTCTCCTAGCAAATGTCTGAAGTTGGCAGTAAAATATACTGGTGTGTCCTGAGGATGACTACAGAAGTCAGCTACTGAATTCTTGCGTGCCCTTGCAATGTCTGGAGATGTCACTTATATATTTTAATATATAATGTAATAGAATATAATATATATTTAATTACATAGCACCGTTGGAAAGGTTATTTTGTACTGAGCAACTTTGTGACTGATATTTTGTGTATATCATGTATACTTTGGGAGTTATTTGCATTTGTTTATGGTATGGTATGTATGGCTGACATTTTGTCCATCAAGACTCATTTAAGCACCTTGAATAAAATACACTTTTGGGGTATCTCAGCCAGTATAAAACAAAAACTGAATTGATTACAATTGATTGCATAGCACCGTTGGAAAGGTCATTTTGTGCTGAACAACATTGCTGCTAATATGTTGTGGGTATCATGTATACTTTAGGAGTTATACACATTTGTTTATGGTATGGTGTGTATGGTTGAGATGTGTCCCTCAAACTTCACCAAAGCACCTTGACTAAAATGGGGAAAAATGATAACTCATACTACAAAGATAGTTTTTTTTACAAACATGATATTAAAACTACATCTAATGTCTGGATGCTTAATTTGGTGTTGATATGTGACATATTTCCCAACACAAATGGCTTATGTAGCCTTTTTTAGTGAAAAAAAAATGTTGCTGTTTTGACCAGCATAGAAAAAAAAATGAAATTACTTAATATTACTTGCATACCACCATAAGACAGGTAATGTGCTGAACAACTTTGCTGCTCATACTTTGTGTCTATCACTTATGGTTCTTGAGCTACAGTATTAGGATTTGTTTGTGGCATGCTGACTATGGCTTGATTTTGCTTAGAAAATGCACAGGATTCAATGTTAACAGTATACAGAAGGCAAGTGGTTCAACTTCATAGATCTCCTGTGGAGGCAATGAGTTAAGGAGTTAAGCAAAAAGTGTATGATAACATGGGAGATGTGCTGCTTAAATTTGTTCTGTTTGAACAACACCAGATCCAGTCTCTAGACCCTAGGAAGAGCCACCTGGCCATCAAGTCTGAACTGCAAGCATGACCGGCCTACGGTTGGACAGCAGGATGGGTTCATATCCTAAGTGTGTTACTAAGTAGGCCAGTATACCTGAAGTTAGGATTCTGTTGAATCGGCCATAAGAAACTGTACACCCAAGCTCTGAGGTTTTCAACCTCCAGATGTCTACTAAGCTGTAGGTGTCCTCCAGGTTGCCCAATGTCCCAGTTTTAGCCAAGGGACCAATCAGGTTAATGCTTGATCTATCCAAAATCATGTCCCTGACACAAATAAAATCCCTCCTACTGTGGGTACCAGGGGACTTTAAAGAGTGCCATGTTCACTGCCAGCCTGTTGAAAAATGCTGTCTCTTTGACATTGGGACCATATATGAAAACAACTGAGAAAGTGGTGCCAACATGCAAGTCAGTCTGGGCCAGAGCGTACCTCTCCCTAGGGTCTGTCTTAGAAGCTTCAGGCTGCAACCAGATGGAAGTACTTCTAGCCTTTGTGTTAAAGCATGACCCTATCCACTCCTCTCCCCAGCTCTTGCCATCTTAGAAAGCTCCTAGTTTGGTCAACTGGGTCTCTTTGAGTACCAATATGTTGGTGTGCAGCTTACACACCATAGTTAGGACTCTGTCTATGCATCTCAGTATTCAATTTGCCTTGGCTGCTGCTCCTTTGCAGTGTACAGAGTGTTTCAGGTCACTTATGATAATTACTCCCAGGTCATTTCTTTTTCTGACCTGATTTCTTGCACTCTGCCCAATCAGTTTTTGGTCCCCGAATTCTTCTCACCCAAGTACATAACCTTGTACTTTTTAGCATTGAACCACAGCTGTGAAATGTTAGATAACTTTTCTAGCATAGCCAAATCCTCTCTGAGTTCCCATCTACCCCCCTCCATGTCTACCCTCCTATAGAGCTTGGTGTTATCCATGATCAGACAGATTTTAACCTTGTCGGCATCTGTGAAGATGAAGATGAAGATGCTAAGCAACACCAGGCTGAGTACCGATCCCTGTGGGACCCAACTCATCACTTGCCTTGCTTCAGAGATCTCTCCCCTGACTACCACCCTTTGGCTTCTGTCCTGCAACCAGCTTCTGACCCAGCCCACAAGTTTAACCCTCACCCCCAGGTCCTCAAGCTTCCTGACCAGTAGAGAAGTTGCAAAATTTTATTTCGCCGGTGAAATCTTCAGTTTTTCCACATGTAACATTTGGTGAAATTAAGCATGTATGGCAAAATTTTGCTATCAATTTCACCGGTAAATTTTGCCTTGTGGTAGTATTAGGTGAAATTAGGTGAAATCTGGCTTTGTCACATGATTTACTGTCTGCAGGTCACATGGGTGTGTGAAGTCAGGCAGGAAGTCCCTGATTCTGCTTCCTTTTGCTTGTGTTTCTGGAAGAGATAGTCAGAGAGCTAAGCAGCAAGAGAATTTATGTGTGTAATGTGTTTTTACACTTTCTGTGTGTTTTAAAAACTATTAATTTCTTCATCTTTCTTTGGTAGGACTTCTTGTGTGTGTATATTTTTCTGAGTGTTAGATTATAGTGTGTGTGTGTGTGTGTGTGTGTGTGTGTGTCCATCACACTCTTTCTTTCTCCTTTTCTGATATTTTTTCTTTAGTTTCCTATTAAGAAAATGTTTTTTTACTTTGTTGATAATGGATGGGAAAGGTGAAGGTCAAAAGAACAAGGCTGGTCTAAATATTTGCCTTAACAGGCAAGCACTTAGACCTGTGGGGACTGACAGGGAAGGTCAGGCACCCCACCCCCTCATCAGCAGACAAAGTCAGTGCCCCCCACCCAGCAGCAGCAGGACCAAGCATGTCACATTCCCCAGCAGCAGAAGCCCATTGCTCCCCCCAGCAGCAGGAGCCAATTGCCAACCCCCAGCAGCAGTGGCAGGAACCTGTGCCACCTGCCCCCCTTGCAGCAGGAGCAAGATGTTGTGGAACATGGGACATCAGCTGGCATCCCCCCACCCCACCCCCAAAAACAATGGTTGTCCACAGTGTGGTAATTTTTTACCACAAATTCTGTGGATGAAAGTGTCATCATCTGCAAGATTTATGGTAAGAGAGGGACACACTTAGGGACTGGTGGCCAGAGGCGCCATCTCAAGCACCACCACACAGCAGAGTGGCAGGCAAAAGAAGAGTTGGCAGCAGTAGCAGGAGGCAGCAGTATGGAGGAACATAGAAAAGGAGAAGTGGCCAGGAGGAACAAGGGGGCCATTCTGTGTCTGTGATGAGGCAGCATCTATGCAGGGGGAGCTATAGTCAGACACAGCAGCAGCAGAAGTCAGTAGCACCAGCAGCACAATCACCCTACAGTTGCCAGTGCTGCCAGCATTAGAATGCTGAGCCTGCACTGGCTGCAGCTGGTCGAGTGGTCATCAGTTAAGACCTGGTAGCTGTGCAAGCTGAAGTGCAAGCACTATGGCATGAGTTTCATGAGTTCCACCAGGAGTTCAGAGAGGCCAGTGGGATATCAACAAAATAATGGCAGACCAACAATAAGTTTAAACCTCCTGGTGGATTTGAGTCATGGTGTTGGAGGTGGCACTTTTGGGCAGGTTTAAATTAAATAGTGGAAGTCAGCAGCAGTTAATTGTTTTTTTCTTATTCTGAATCCTATCATCCTGTGTCCTGTCACTGTGTTTTGATATTCTTCTCTTCTCTTCATTCTCCACTCTCAAAAAAAAATAATAAAAAAATTAAAAAAATAAAAAAAGATAAAAAAAATAACAAAAAATATTTTCTGTCCTCCAATCTTCCTCCATATCCTCTTGTTTGTTTGTTGTCATAAATATATGTCTTTGTCCAGTGGTTTTGTGTGGTGTGTTATGTGTAATGTTATGCTCCCCCATAGTATTCATTCCTTTTCCTTGTTCACTGATTCCTTTTCCCCCCTCTCATATTACCCTACCACTGACCCGGCCTGTCCCCCTTCCCCTGTCGTACTTGTGTGTCATAGTCAGTAGTGCTGTACCCATAAACTCCTTACAAAAATGTTTTTTCCAAAAATATGTGATGTTGCAGCAGTTGTGGTTGTGTGCAGCAACAGTCTGAACACATACACAACAGTCACAGAAACATAAGCAATTTTATTGCAACGTTAAACATAAATATGGTTTTAGTGCTTAACTCATGTGTTCTGCACTTGCCACAAATTTTAAGTTGGATCCCTTCCCCTCCAGTCCACACTTTGCTGTGCAGAACAGGGCTTATATAAGTACAGAAATAGCACATTAAATTCAGACTGAAATCTGGTGTCAGTCACGCTGTTAAATATTGTGCTCCTTCCACCCAGACCAGTCATGGTTTTTGGACCGCTTTTTACCAATGGTTTCAGGTTCTGATCTTGGTGTTGCCACTGTCTGACATGCCCTATAAGTTCAGAAATGTTTCCCAAAAAATGTTACAGTAAATTCATACTGAAATCAGGTGTCAGTCATGCTGTTAAATGTTACATGCCTTCCACCTGGACCAAAACATGGTGTTTGGCCCACTATTTCCCTTATGAAAATGGAGTATACCACAATGTACTGAAAAATGTGAGTTAATGTATGTCAATACACTGAGAAATACATTGTCCCAGTGTAATATATTATATAAAGTTTATTAAATTTATTTTAAATATACTGATGTAAAATATTACTAACTCACAATATGCAAAAATATATGTCAATATGTTGAGAAATACATTGACGCAATGAAATGTAATACACAGTGTATTTCCACATAAACTAAAACCATGCATTTATAATTAAAGAAATTGCAAGTGATCTTATTTATGTTAAATGTACTGAAAGAAGATATTTTATTACAAAAATGAAATACATTTCAGTATACTGGAAATTATGTTAAGTATTGATGAGATACATAAACCAATATTTTTTTATTTTATTTTTGTCTTTGGTAACTGGGTAAGGCCCACTGGGCACAAGTGCCTGTTTTCAGGGGTGACCTGGGAGCTATGGGCGGTTAAGTGACTTGCTTAGAGTCACACAGTATGCAAGTGGAGGCTGTGAGAATCAAACTCAGGCCTGGTCTGCTGGATGTATCAAGCTCATTCTCACCTTATTACTCTAACCTCTAGGCTATACTGCCAGCCCAATATATTTCAGAAATATATTATCATAAGGTACTTCTGCCTCATGTATTGCATGAAAGCATGTCAATCTATTTAGTAATACACTGTCTGACATATACTATTAGTATTATTCAAACTACATACTGGCCCAGATATTCAGAGCAGTTGTGCATGGTGCAACTGAGTTGTGCCAGCACAAGTATGGAGATGCGCCGAGGAGCGATATTCAGTGGGAGCCACGGTGCAGCACAAAACCCATTGTGCCAAATATATGCTGCACAAGTGCAGGGGGCGTTCCCATTAGTATGTGGTGCAACAGTATATTCAACCATGAAACCATGGCGCAAGTGCGCTGCAACTCGAAGATGCACCGACCAGACTTGTTCCTATAAATACAGGGTACAAACACACAGACAGCAGTTGCGCCAAGAGTGTGAGAGAGAGCCGGAGAGTGAGAGACAGTGAGAGAGACAGACAGACAGATAGACACAAGAACAGACACAAAGGGGGAGAGACAGAGAGGTGGTGTGGGAGAGAGAGAGGGGCAGAGAGAAAGAGAGAGACACACACACACACACACAGAACAACAGTGAACCAGTGTGGAACACAGACAGCAGAGAACTGCCCAGGGGGACACTGGATTGATGGAGGGATGAAGAGTGCACCATTCTTGATGGAGGCAGTAATGAGGGGTATGAGGAGGCAGGAGGAACAGCTACATGGCCGACGAAGGGCCCATCAGCGGTATGCCCGACACAGGTGGTACCATTCCCACATCACCTTTGAGAACTAAAGTGACACAGAGATCATGGGCAGGTACTGCCTGAACAGGGCCATTCTGAGGCAGCTCTGTGAGCTGTGCAGTGAGGAGATGCAGGCACCCACCAGATGGAGCCATGCCATGTCTGTGGAGACCAAGGTGACCGCCATCATGTGCCTGCTCACCATGGGTACCTACCAATGACCAACAGGGGACACCAGAGGCATTACCCAGTCAGCCACATCCCACCTCCTCACACAGTTCCTCAATGCCCTGCTGCCACTTGCTTTGGATTTCATCCATTTCCCCAGCACACAGGTGGAGCATACAAAGAACATGCAGAACTTCCACAGGGTGGCATGCATGCCTGGCATGATTGCAGCCATTCACTGCACCTACATGGGCATCTGTATGCCACCTGACCCTGAGGAAATGGTGTACATCAACAGGAAGGGGAGACCAAGCACCAACTGCCAGGTGGTATGCGATGCCACGGGGCACATCATCAATGTCTGTGCTACACACCCTGGGAGTGCACATGACACATTCATATAACACAGTTCTCCGCAGTGCCACAGGTTTGAACATGGGGATATCCACACAGGCCACCTAGTGGGTGAGTATGGCATGGGCAAGGGGTGATGGGCATGGCAGACCTTTGTTTGGGGTGTGCAGGGTGTGTATGGTGGTGTAGGTGCCAGGGACAGGCAAGGGGCACAGAACAGAATAGTGTAGTGCTAACCATGTCATTCCTCACACAGGTGACAGTGCATACCCATTGAGGCCCTGGCTGCTCACTCCCTACCATCCACTGGCTTCCCCAGCAAAGGAACGGTACCATGGCACATGGGTGAGAGTTAGGACTGACGACCCCAACACACATCCCGAAGCCTGTTGGTGGGGGCAGGGTGGGTGTTGGGTGCAAGGGGTAGCAACCCTAACACTAATTTCCTCACTTTTGTTGCAGTGGAACAGCCCTAACTGATGCATTAAATGAAGTTTTTGCCATGAATTTATCTTCTTTTTGAGAATGTGCACTATAAATAGTGAATGGAATGTGGTGGTGGGAGTGCGGGCCCCCCACCATGTGTGTTTTCTCACTTTGCTGCACAGAAACTGTATGACTGACTGAAATGAAAATTGGTAAATGAAGACATGTACCATACCACAACATGTATAATAAATTTTATATGAATCTGTTCAACAGTTGCGTAGCATCATGCCAAGAAAACTGGACAGGAGTGCAGAAAATAAAATTTTTGCCACTTCACTACACAAGAACCATATATCCGACGGAACCAAAAATTGTTAAAAGAAGACATGTACCATAGCACACTGTGTGTCCAGAATTGTGTGTACATCCATTTAACAGTCACACAGCACCATGAGTAAACAATGTAATGTGCACAGTTCAGCAACTGTAATAGCCAGCTACCTGGAAATGTTCTCAGTCAGAGATGTATTATAAATCTTTGTACATTCCAAATGCCAGGCAAATTGGACACACGGTTCAGAAGTTATTGAAGTATAATTGACCATATTTTCATTTGTCAGAGTGGCATAATTCCACACCTGTTAATGTTTTACACAGCAAACCACTGCAAGGCACCTCTGTACCACTAGGGCTACCTAAACTATAAATTTCAAGCCAGTAGCATCATGCAGAATGCTATGCGCAAAATGTTAACTGCATCACACAATTTCTCCATAGTGAATTAGTTTTTCAACATGTAAACTACATCATTCACATCCACAGGACATCCACTCAACACCCTCCAAATTTCATGTGTAAAGACCAAACCATTCCAGAGATATTCAATTTTTAATTTCTGCAACTTTAAGAAGTCTTCCACCACAAAATGGCAGAAATTGAGGCCAAAAATGCACTAAAATGGCATACCTGGTGGCCGAAAAATCAATCACTGTGAAGCAGGGCAATTTCTAATGGCAATAACTCTGGAATGGAACAACATCTTTTCACCAAACAAAAACTGACATATTCCCTGAACAAAGGTATTTCGACTTGCCAAGTTTCAGACCAGTCAACCACACACTGGCTACACTACATGTCATGGAAGACCGTGCAGAAAAATAGCAAAAACGTAATGTTTTGCACTGCACTACGCAAACGCAAAAACACAAATGGTAATGTTAACACAAACAGTGATGGAAACAGTGAGGTAGAAGTAAATAGTAACTCTAACAGTAACGCAAATGCAAGCGCAAATGGTAATACACATGGTGATGCAAACGGAAATGATAATGCAAACAGTAAGAGAAAAGCAAGTGCAAATGTAAATGAAAACAGAAATGGTATTGCAAATAGTAACACAAATGGCAACAGAAATGCAAATGGTAATGAAAACAGTAATGAAAATGCAAACACAAATTCAACGGTAATGGCATTGGTGACGCAGAAGAAAACAGTAATGCACTTGACAATGGGAATGCTACCAAAAACACAAATGCTAAGGCCAACAGAAATGCAAATGCAAATGGTAACAAACACGCAAACAGCAAAGGTAACACAATTGGAAAGGCAAACAGTAATGGTAATACTAATGATGACGCCCAAAGGAAACAGTAATGGAAATGCAAAATGCAAGAGCAGACGCAAACGAAAATGGTAACTCAAACTGTCATGGTAACACAGTTGGAAATGCAAATGCTTATGGTAACATCAACGATGATGCCAAAGAAAACACAAACATAATTGCAAATGGTGACGCACACACAGATGCAAAAGTAAATGCAACCAAAAATGATAATGGGAAAGCAAAGGGTAACAGTAACACAAACGCAAGCGGAAGCGCAAAGGGTAATGCACACGCTGACATAAATGGAAACGCTAATGCAAACGGTTATGGAAACACAAGCGGAAACACTAACGGTAACAGTAATGCAAATGCACACCCGTTTGTTTCCCAAAAAGGTGCAGTCAGAAACACAGTGAATACAAAGAATGTATGCATAATAATGGCTCTTGGAGCAGAAAATGTGCACTTGGAATACTAAATCGCTTCTATCTCAATAACTGTATGAAGTAGAAAAAATGTCAAATATCATATTATTTATGACTTCCTAGGCTAGTTTTGCACTTAGTCCCCTAGTGGGGACTAAGCATTCTTCCAATGAAACGTCCGTGATTCAAGCATTTTTTCGAGAGACTGTTCAGCAGCGGCGGATGCCGTAATGTTAGTGCACAGGGAAAAGTGTCAACTTTGGAGTGCTGCAACTTTGCAGCCCTTTTATATTTTGGCACCAAACCACCAAAAGGCACATCTGTGGGATATTGGCTTTCTTCTCTCCAGATTTCAGCCCAAAAGACCAATCTGTTCTTTTGCAGCAGAGTGGCAAAGACTTCCTGTTGTTTTGGCCAGAGTGTCATGAAGTAGTTAACAAATCACAACACTTTTGCAAATGAAATCATGAAAGTGTTGCATATGCAAAAGTGCTTTGCAACACTACATTTTACAAAATTTAAAAAACATATTTCTGGGGTGTTTTACCATCAAAAAAATGATATGGCTAGCATCCTCACGGCTCGACTAGGTGAACACAACAAGACTTGTGTCCCTAAAGGGTCCCAAATTTAAATGCCAAGCATTTCTGTGACCACCAACTGAAAACAAGACGGCTGATTTGTGACACTACAAGGGTCGTTTGAGAAAGTAAAAAGTGCATTTGAGACACTTTCACATATTTTGTAAACTTTTCCCATTGACTATAATGGGAAACCTGTTTTTTGAATAACCTTTGAACCATTTAATATTTTTTCACGAAATCTTCGAAAGTCACATTGGGGACTCCGGCTGCATGTTCCTTGAAGGTTTCCAACTAGTCACACAAACCGTGTGACCTGTAGGTGCGAGCAAAGAATGTGCAACAATGCCTAATTTTGCATTTTTCAGCGCTCTGTAGCTCTACAACCGTACATCCGACTGAAACAAAACTTGGCAGATCCAGAGAACTATGGTTCTAGACTGTGCTTTCTACATTTCAGCCAAATCCCTCATACATTGGCAAAGTTATTAAGCTACCAAATTTCAGATTTAACCTTAAATGGGTACTCAACTCTACTATAGTGGCACTACTGTGCCTTACTATATATATATATATATATATATATATATATATATATATATATATATATATATATATATATATATATACTATATAGTATATATATTATAAGTATTATATATATATATATATTATATATATATTAAATGCAAAAACTTTGTTAATGCATCAGTTAGGGTTATTCTACAGCGACAAAAGTGAGGAAATTTGACATTAGGGTTCCCTAATTGATGCGTTAACAAACTTTTTTGCATTTAATTTCCTTACTTTTTAAGAAAGAACAGAAAAGTAGAAAGTTGAGCAAGTTGGTGGGAGCATGGGGCTCAAACCACCAACTTGTAAGTGTTGGGCTGCATTATACAGCTAATGACTAAAAAGTACATTGACAACAGCACAACCAGCCACTAAACAAATGTTAATGTAGTAGAACAATAGAAAACGCTGTCCACAAAATGTAAACTGTGCCACACAATATCGCCGTAAAAAATATATTGTCCAACACATAAACACCTCTATTAACATGTATAGGACATGCTGTCAACACACTCCGAATTTCAAGTAAAAAGACCAAACCATGTTCAAGATATGACATGTCAAAATTTGACATTTTCATTCGTCAGAGTGGCACAGTTCCACATCTGTTGACATTTAACACACACAATGATTGAAAACAATATCCATGACATTAAGGCTAGGTATCCTATCAATTTCGAGCCACCACCACCACAAGCAAAACGCTGTCCTCAGAACGTAAACTGCTCCACACCATATCTCCACAAAAAAAATATTTTGTGACATGTAAACACTGTAATTTACATCCACAGGACATGCCATCAACACCCTCCAAATTTCAAGTGAAAAGACCAAACCATGCCTGAGATATAACATTTTAACTTATGAGATTTTCATTCATCAAACTGGAACAGTTCTGCACCTGTTGACATTTAACAGACACAATGACTGAAAACTACATCCATGACACTAAGGCTACATATCCTATCAATTTCAAGCCTCCACCACTAGCAAAACACTGTACGCAACACGTAAAGTGCATCACACAATATCTCCGCAAAGAAAATGTATCTGGCACATAAATATCATAAGTCACATCTACAGGACATGCCGAAAACACCCTCCAAATGGCAAGTAAAAAGACCAAATCATTTTCGAGATATTCAATGTTAAAGATTGATAAAAATTCCCTATCTATTCCATTATAAAAAATCTGGCCATCTTGTCCCTATCTCGCGATCAAAGATGGCGATCAAAGAATCTCACGATCAAAGAATTTGCAGGCTCACAATCAAAGAATTTGTAGGCTCACGAACAAAGAATTTAAAATGTTTGAAATCCAGAAATTGATAGAATTGCGGTATACCACCACCATAGTTCGAGACAAAGAAGCCCCCTGAGTAAAACCCACCCTCATCTGTCTTCCACGGACACCCCTGGGCTGGGAAAACTGATTTTTTAATCTGGCCATCTCATCCCTCGCTTCCGATGCACAATCGCAGTCAAAGAATTTGTAGGCTCGTGATCAAAGAATTTTCAGGGTCACGATCAAAGACTAAAAAGTGTCCAAATTAAAAATATTAACAGAATTGTGGTAAAAGACCACCATGGTTTGTCAGAACGAAGCCCCCTGAGTAAAACCCACCCCTCACTTGACTTCCTAGCACACCCCTAGACTGAGAAAATAGATTTTTTCATTTGGCCATCTCGTCCCTCGCTCGCAATGCACGATCGCGATCAAAGAATCTCACGGTCAAAGAATTTGCAGGCTCGCGATCAAAGAAATTGCTCGCTCGTGAACAAAGAGCAAGGGACGAAATGGCCAAAATTTTTTAATAGATTTCTGTAGCCCAGGGGTGCCTTAGACAGTTTTATGAGGGTGGGTTTTGCTCAGGGGGCTTCATTGTACCCCATGTGAATAAAAACACTATCATTTTCATCATCCCTGGTAGTCTAGCGGCCCCCTCCCCCTGATCATGATAACATACATAAAGATCTGTGTCTCCCTGGTAGTCTAGTGGCCCCCTATGTGTATTTGATTAATATCTCATTATTTTATCCCTGGTAGTCTAGTGCCTCCCATGTCTATTTATTTACATTTGTTGTTTATATCCCTGGTAGTCTAGTGGCATTGAACATGCCAAAGAGGGCCTACAAGTCCAGGAATGTTTCCCAAAAAATGTGACATACAATTCAGACAGAAATCAGGTCTCAGCCATGTTGTTATGGGCCACCCAAGACACTGCCCAAACCAAAACATGGTCTTTGGGCCACTGTTTACAAGTCATCTCATGCTGAATTTCTGCTCTGTGAGTGTGCAGGACAGGCTATACATGTACAGAAACGTGATAGCAAAAATGGTAGATAAAACTGAGACAGAAATATGGTTTGATGTCAGTCCTGATGTTAAATGCTGCACCACCACCTCATGGACCTGAAAAGGGGTGCCACTGCCATGCAGTGAAAATGAATTTGTCCTGCAAAATGCTGCTGCTACCTCCTACTGCTGCATTTTCAACTGATTGAGATAGACATGTAGTAGAATTATCATTTCCCTGTGCTGCTGTCCTGATTGGCTGTGTTGACTGACTCTGTGGTTGTAATTTGCCTGCCTGGTGGTGGGGAGGGAGTGAATGACATTTCAGGACACCATGGCTTGCTGCCTGCTGCTGTCTTTGACTATTACTTGCCAAGTTGCCACAAGAAGTACCATTTTGGATGGTCGATGGTGAATCATTTTCACAGAGTCTGTACTGCTGCTGCTGCACACATAACTATCTGTCTTTTTTTTCCTGTGCAAGATAAGGGTGTCGGTGGGTTGGTATTGTGGTGTCTTGTGTTCTAATATGTTTGTACTGCTTTTGTATTATTTTTCAGTGTGCTGCGGATGACATCATCATGACTGACCTGGATTAGAATCTAGGGATGTTGGAACGCATCACATTTCTAATCCCAAGGCAGACAGCAAGTATTTAATTTTTCATTATTAGTCTGTTACTGCCATCTTGATGTCTGAGTTTGATAGTAATTGTGTTCTTTTTTGCTTTTGTCAACATCAGGAATCCCGGCTAAGTTAAGTATTGCTCCTGCAGCCGCTGCTACTGCTGCTCAACCAGATCTGGGGGATTTGTTTAATTATACAATGGTTCCAATTTCACAGTCCCTCAGGTAAGCATTTCTTCATTTTTTATGGTCTTCTGGGGTGGGGGGTGGGACTGGAAGGAAGTTGGTGGGAGGGCTTGAACTTTGTACAATGCTCAACATTTGTTCTGCCTTTTGTCTTATTTCTAGGTATGCAATACTATTGGGGAAGGGGAATGCTTGTCACTGTGCTTCATCATAGTCTGGAATCATGTGCACCACCCAGCATGTTCCTTCTGGGAGCAATTTCTGCAGTTTAATGACATGACAGGGTATGGTAAGTATACATTTTTTCTCTGCTTGTTCTAATTTGCTTGCTAAAACCAGGTATGCAGATTGACGAGTATTCATCATTATACAATGGTGTGTGAATATCCTGTAACCTTATTGGTCAAAGCATGTTACATGACTGTGGGTAAATCCTGCATTACCAACAGTTGAGGAACTACATTTATAAAAAACATAATTAAACAAATTTTACATTTATTTTACACATGGGTCCATTGCATAATCACAATAAGGCACTCCAGGGTGTTAGTTATTGGGGATTTACCCACTTCTTGAGGGGGTAAGTCACTCAGCTGTGCCTTGAGACACACCACACAAGGTGTGGGTAAACCCTCAATAACCCACACCCTGTTTATTGCTTAATTTTTCTTTATCTTTGGTCTTGCCTAAGTCATTTTCCTATGTTGAGGTTTCATCCTCTCCCTGTGTGATGATGGCATCCATCCAGGCCCTGCAGAAGCTGTATTGCAATTTGCATGCAAGACAGAAGTGTTGCTTGAACTGCAACACTGGCCACTGGTGTCTATACCATTAATGAGTAAGTACCACCCACATCCAGGGAGGAACTGTACGGAAATGGATGGTTGAGATGGTGTTTAGTAAATGATTAGGTGGAGGGGTTAATGTATTGTCTAATCATCAGAGGTGGCAGAGCTGCAGTAATCATTAAACTTTGAAAGCCAAACTGAGGGCAGACTACACCTCCTCCTCCTGCCCTCCCTGCCCCCCAGGAACCATCATAGTTTTGGTACAAGAACTTTAACCTGGTAGTATAGCATAAGTAACCTGTTTGGGGTAATTGGATGTTGAAAGTTGTTTAGCCAGTTCATGATTACATTTGTAATTAATGACTAGCATCATTAAAGATGGCCGCCATTCACCATTTCTCAAAATTTGTTCAACTGGTGGTGTTAACAGTTGAATGAGCATACTACAGTCAAATGTGACTTGTACTAGGAGCCAGGGTTCTTCAACATGTCACGAATTGTAAGTGAGAGAAAATATTTTTGGGGTCTCATGGAGTGCATGGTTGTTTTAGGTGGTGGGAAGGAGGAGGGAGGGGGTGTGGTGTGGTGTGGCATGTGCCATCATGGACACTTTTAAGGATATCAAGATAACATGTCTTGCTGTAAGATGTGTTTTTTTTTTTTTTTCAATTTTATTTCCCTCTGGTCACGGGCCCATGGACCTCTCTCAGGCATCCAAGTCTGTGTCCTGCCTGCCAGAGGTCCCCCTGAGCTCTACCTCCTCTCTTCCCCCCCTTCCTGCAGCCAGTACCCCTGGTCTAACCCTCCCAGGTTGGGTTGCCCTCCTCCTCCTCTTGGGAGCTCTTATAGTCAGACGCTGACTGCAGAGTAGGGCCAGCCATGGAGGAACCTGGAAGGTCAGTCAGGGTTGGCCCAGAGAAGAGCATGGGGGACTGGTGCCATCACCTATCCATGGCGCTGCTATTTTCCCTGTTCTTGTGTGCATCCTTGGAGCTCGGACATGTAATGATGACCAGCTCAGCTGGTGCACGCTCCCATACACCCCCGAATTACATCCACTGCAGCTCCAATCCCCAGCAACTTGTGGCCATGCACTGTAGTGCCTCTAGCCTCTGCTAGAGGTCACCAATGCATCGGCAGGTGGATCCCCCCCCCGTGGAAGGAAAGTAGTCCTGGGGATGCTCAATCCTGTCCCCTCCCTGCTGACCCCTGATGACCCGGGCTTGTTCCAGAACCCAGGTTGCCAGCGTGGCGCAAGGTGTGGTGTCCAGTACCTCAACCCTCAGTGCCACTGGGCCGGCTATTGCTATAAGTTGTGGTTAATAGTCAAAATGAAAAGTAACATGTGTATCTTGATATTTTTTGCTGCAAAACATTATAACTGTAATCATGCAAAATCTTTATGATTTATGTTATGTATTGCTGCTGCTTTATATAGGCTGAGGGACTGGGGACCAAACTACAATTTACAGCACAGGGTGATCAAATGAAAGTGATTCACACAGCAGCAGATAACACATAACCATAACCATAACCAATACAATGGTACCTAGCTAAAAGTAAGTTATAATACTATGCTGAGCTGAAAGTGTTTGGGGGGTGACCTTTGAGTAAACTCAACCTTTTTCCACTTCTACATCATCCAAGAAGCATTCCTCACAGTCATCAAGACTGAGATTGTCACTGGGTGGAAATTCTCTCACCATGTCTTCTTCATGCACCTCTCTGCTGGTGGATGCTTTAGTCAAGGGATTGTTATCATCCTCATCACTGAGATACAGTTCCTGTGGCAACACTACTGACATCACTGTGTTGTGTGGAATGTTCCTTTTGTTCATTTTGATGAATGTTGATATGGACAAATTCTTCGGCGACAAATTGGTCCTACAGTTACTCACAATGGCTCCAGCTGCATTAACACTCATTCCACACTGACACTGGATGATAGGCAGTTCAGGTATTTTACAGCAACCGATGTTAGTGGTGGCCAGTCATTTTGCTGTTCCAGTACAGCAGTGACTCATTAGTAAAAGCAAGGTGCTTTGAGTCCCCCATGTAGGCCTCCACCATTCGTTCTGCTGCCCTGAGTCCAGCTGCCTCATCTGTCTCCTCCTCCTTTTCCTCTATATCCTCCACCTGAAAGAGAACACCCCAAATGGGACTGCTTGCTGTTTTCTGCTCTGACTTGCCCATTTTCTTTGATTGGATTGCCTGTGAGCTGCATGTGGTGGTAGCAACACCCATTTTTGCCGCAGTGCATGTCTTTTCCATGTGTGCAGCATATACAATTCTAATGAGGTTCTCTGTCAACTTTTGTATTTGCTGATGACCTCCTTCAATTATAGAAGGCAGGCCACATTTGTAGCATGGATCCAGCATGGTGGCGATTGCAAAGTCAGCTGACTGTAGAATGCAGGATACATGGGTATTTGTGTCCAGCACATGGAACATGTGATCTATTACGTCACAACTGCCATGATCCCCACTTGTCTCCATCTGGTGTTGCATATTAACTAGTGTCTGCCTCAGTACATGTGTGAGTGGATGGATTGACTTATACAAGCAGTGTCCCCACTCACTGCCTTTGTAGCATGCTCAAATGGAAAGAGAATGTGATCAGCCCATCCATTTGGTGCCACTTCTCTGTTGTTAGAGCAATGGATACTCCAGCATTGTCATGGGTGGTGTGCACCAGCAGACATTCTGACTCATCCTTATACTGTTCATACTGTCGCTCGAGCATGTACAGTGTGGAGTTCTACCTGGTCACAACATCAAGCTTCATCCAGTGCTGAGGCAGATGGTTATTGCACTGTAGGTCACATAGATGGTCACAGGTCTTTGCAGAAGAGGAGAAGTGAACACAGATAAGATGTGCGACAGTAACTGTTTCCTTATTGTCCACATGGTTGAGAAACTGCTGTACAGCAAGATTAAGGCAGTGAACCAGGCAGGGCACCCTGAAAAAAACACCATCGCTAATGCACTTCATTACATTGGAGCCATTATCACTTTAGATGAACCCTGCTATGAGTGACTGTATGTGAAGCCACCCTTCAATCTCTGACAGCAGAACATTAAGCATTTTCTCAGCTGTGTGAGAACCAGTAACACTTGTCATACTCAGGGTCACATGCTGCCTAATACAAGGTGTGTTGCTACCACCACAATTTTGGTTTCTGCAGGTTTTGCCAGGCCCCAAATCAAGTACCACACCTTGGCAACTGTTCCCAGTGTGCTGTTATGCATAGATATGAGCTTGCTTCTGTCTGTCCACTGGTCCACATATCCATGCTAAGATGGATATATTTTAATTCACTATGCTTCAATGCATTTCTAATGGAATCAGCCACTCTATTGTTCAGCTCTGGCATGGCACGTTTAGAAAAATAGGTTTGCCATAGAACCTGCCATTTTTGTCAGGTACAGGTAACATGCGAAAACCAGCATTCTCCATGAATGAGAATGGCAACAGATTGATGGCCAGTATTTCAGCAGTGGCAGCATTTAACTCTTGTGCAGCAGCATAATTGGGGGGGTGCTTTGTGTGTCACTCAAGGATGATCTTTAGCATGGCCAGCATCTTTGGGGCTGTTTGACCAGAGTGCTGTACTTATGGCAGCAATAATGTTCTTTTAGGGGTAACACGACTCTCAGGGCTGTGTCGACCACATGAAACCAGTTATTTTGATTGCTTTTGGGTGTGGTGGTGTAATTTTCAGACTAAAGGGACTGGGACTGGCACCTCCACTGCTATGCCCACTACTCAAGAGATCAAAGAATTGATCACCCACCTCCTCCACACTCTGCCCCACTCTGCCCTCCCTCCTCCTGCTCTTTCTCTACTACATTTAACTTGCCAAGGGAGATGCCAGCAACAGCTGCGGTATCCTTCTGGTGTTGCTGCCATCTCAGCAGGTGCTTGTTTTTCAGGTGGGCATGTTGGCCCACCTATGTGGCCTCCCTTTTCCCCCTGACTAACACGTGCTTGACAAAGTTGGCATATTTCTATGGTCTCATCAGCAGGATCAAGCACAGAAAAGTCCCAAACTTGGGACTTTTGACCTGTGAACTTCAGATGCTCCTGGGACTGGGATAATTCAGAAATAGATGTGGAAGTGTGTGTCTTTTGGGCTGCCCTCATCACTACCATAAGACTACTTTTAGGATGGGGGTTACTTGACTGCCTGGAGATTTACTTATAGGCTTGGTGACAGATTGATCCATGGGCTGTGCATGTAAATGGCCTCTATCACCCTTGACCTTTTTTAATTGAGGCTCCCATGTGGGATCATCCATGTGGGATCATCCCAGTCGTCATCATCACCACCAATAATGATGATGTCCATGTCCTCCTCCTCCTCATTCCTATCACTATCTTTTTGCAGCACGGCACCTTTTTCTTTTTCTACAACTTAACAGCCAATAGCTCTGGAAGAATCTTGCTGACCTTGATAAAAGTACTAATTTTAGCAGGCTCATCAGATAACCTAATAGTCTTCAGGTGAAGCTACTTCTGGCTGGAAGCTGCAACACTGGACTTAAGATTTGCAAGAAAGTGAGTTTTATTTATTTATTTTATTTAGCTTTTGTTGACCGGGTAAGTGCACTAGACAAATCCTGCCTATTTTCAGGCACGACCCGGGGGAGGGGGATACAGATGAATGACAACTGACCTTGAATCAGATTAAGCTGTTGGTGGTATTTTTTTAGTGAATGAGGGAAATTTGGCCAGGACACCGGGAAAATTCCCCTACTCTTTTCGATAAGTGCCATGGGTCTTTAACATCCACCTGAACTACCACCAATCCAGGCAGATGGGACCTCGGTTTAACGTCTCATCCGAAAGACGGCACCTCAGAAATGCAGCACCCCTCTCATGCTGCATTATAGTGTCAGTGCTGGGATATTAACCCAAGTGCCAGATGTGGGAACTGAACCCACAGCCCTCTGATCTCCCGGCCTCAGAGGGGAGTGTGCTACCTGCTGAGCTACTGACACTGACTGAGTTGTGCTCACAACAGAGGGAGGTGAACCTTACAATTTACAAATGTCTTTGGTTTGAAGCAGATTCCTTAGGAAAGTTAATATTCTTCAGGTGGAGGATACTTCTAACTGAAGGGTGAAATAAGGAACTTAGAATTATCAGAAAAGGCAGTTTTTCAATCAATAGAGGGAGGTGAAGCTTTCTTTACTTTTGTTACAATTGTTAAAATTTTCAGTGCAGGAAGAGTTTCAACCCACAGGGGCTTAATACTGTTTTCTGTGTCTGCCCTTCTGCACAGCTGACATGTTTTGGGGCTGACTGCTTTCAGAGCACAAGTCACCAGGCTGTTTTGGAGCTGGGGAGGTTTATCTGTGTCTGACTTGGATGTTTGGATTTTTCTCTGTTTGATTAGCAGGGTATCTTCTCTGTCAAATTGTCATGTAGGGCATCTTGCTGACAGGAAGGCACTCATTGCAATGGTAGGTCAGAGCTTTTAGCTGATCGTTTCGTGAGGGCACAGTTTAGGCCCAAACCCTTCCCACCCCTCACCCCTGGAAATAGTTCCTTTATACCCGGGGTTCTGACATCATTTCCTTAAGAGAGCAAGGTGCATATCACTGTCATATCCTCTCTAGCACACTGCACTGACAATATAAGCATACACATTATATAAATACATATATTTCTATATCACACACCAATCACACACACACACACACAAAAAAAAAAAACTAAACAAGGTACAGTTATGTGGGGAGTAGTGCAATGTAATGGCTGTGGGGCAGAAGTCTTCTGGGAGTCTTTCTGGAGGCTAAGATGCTGCCCTGTTTGCAGACAACTATCTGCCCTGAGGGAAGAAGTTGCCCATCTTCAGGCCGCACTGAACAGTAGCAAGGGAACCTCCCCCATCCAGGGAGCACCAGAGCCACCAACAATACCTCAGAGGTTGTGAAGAAAGCACAGCAGTTGGACCACAGTGGGCTCAGAGAGGGTAAGGGTCATGAAACAAAGGCACACCCAGTCAGTTGTTCCACTCCACAATTCATAATCCATTCTGGGGGAGCATAGTTCCCCTATGGATGCACCCACAGAGGAGGCTAAGGAGGGTGCAGACAACTGTCACAAGGGAGGCCCTCAGGAAGGAGGCAGAGGGCACCACAGGGAAAGGAAGCAGCTCCTGGTAGGGGACTCAATTATTAGGGGGATAGAACTCGGGGGAGCAGGGAAAACTGAAGTAAGGTGCCTGCCTGGTGCCATGGCTTGGAGGGACAGGAAGCGCATCCTTAGGATCACAAGAACAGTTGCACGGAAGTCTGAGCTGGACATCATTGTCCACCTAGGGACAAATGACTTGGCTCATCATGAGATTAGAGCAGTGCAGAAGGACTTTGTAGAGTTGGGAAGGGGCTTAAGACAAGTAGCACACACAGTATCCTTCTCAGAGCTGCTGTCTGAAAGTGGCATGGGTGAGGCGAGGGTACTTTGCACCATGCAGTTTAATAAATGGTTGAAAAAATGGTGTGGAGCACAGGGGTTTGCTTCATTGGGGACTGGGGTTCCACCTGGAGGGACACCAGCCTATACTGGCAGGATGGTCTGCATCTGTCCAGGAAGGGAACAAGTCTTTTGAGCAATCGGTTTAAATGTTTCATTGGCAAGCTTTTAAACTAGTCAAGAGGGGAGGCACTGATAAGCAGCAGGGAAATCCCAGCCTCCCCCTACAAAACAGGGTACTAAATGAGAAAAAGACCAAGGTAGAAAGGTCACTGGGGGATGCTGCTACAGAAGGTAAAGCCATCAAAAGATGGAGAGCAATGAGTACCAATGCCCATAGTCTGGGTAACAAGCTTCCTGAATTAGTGGCCTTGATGGAGGAGGAACCTCTGGATATCATGGCAGTCACAGAAACATGGTACACACAGAACCATGACTGGGACATAAACATACCAGAATACACTATCTACAGAAGGGACAGGGAGAGTAAAAGAGGAGGAGGAGTAGCTCTCTACATAAGAGAAGGAATCAAAGCAACAGAACAAAAGGGTAAACAGGGAGGAGAAGAAGCACTGTGGGTCAATTTGGAGGCAGGCAATGGCACCACAATCCACACAGGGTTAGACAGACCCCTCTTTAGGGGAGGAAATGGACAAGGAAATGATAGAAAATATACTTAGAATGGCAGATAAAGGGAGATATTGCTGATGGGTGATCTGAATATGCCAGATATTAACTGGAGTGCAGTTGCAGCAGCCACTTCTAAGAGTGGGGTTATTCTAGATGCCCTACAAGGGGCATGCCTTAGGCAACTAGTATTGGAACCCACTCGAGAGGGAGCAATCTTAGACCTGGTCCTCTCAAATGGAGATGGAGAGAGGATCCCAGATGTAGAAGTGGGTAGCCATCTGGGAACTAGCGACCATCGAACAGTATGGTCACAATAAACACAGCAACAGAGCTGTCACACAAAGGCAAAAGTACTGGACTTCAGGAGGGCTGACTTTGTCAAAATGGGTGAGTGCCTAAGGAATGCACTAGCAAATGGGCAGGAAGGAGGGGTGGAAGAACAATGGGGAATAATAAAAACTGCCATCACAGAGGTAACAAGCGTTTGTGTGAAGCAAATAAAACAAAATGATGTAAGAAACCACTATGGTTCTCAAAGGAGGTAGCAGTGAAGGTTCAAGAGAAAAAGAAAGCATTCAGAAAGCTCAAGGAATCACAGAAGAAGCAGGACATAGAATTGTATCAGTTAGAGCAAAAGGAAGCTGGGAAGGCAGTCAGAACAGCAAAGGCCCGGACTGAGGAAAAGATAGCCAACTCAGTTAAGAAGGGGGATAAAACCTTTTTTGGGTACATCAGGGAGTGAAGGAAGACTAAGGGAGGGATAGTGAGGCTTAATAAAGGGAGGGGTGGGCAGAGGTGACTGTGAAAAGGCGGAGATACTAAACAAATATTTTGCTCAGTATTTACAAATGAAGAGGGGAGGTACCTAAAACAACAATGGAAACACTCTGGATACAGAAGTTGATACCAGCCCATTTACAGAAGAAAGGGTTTTGAAAGAACTCTTAAAACTGAAGGTGGACAAAGCAATGAGGCCTGATGGGATTCATCCCAGAATTCTAAAAGAACTAAGGTAGAACTAGTGACACCACTGACTACCCTTTAACAAATCATGGAGGATGGGGTGGTACCTGAGGACTGGAGGAGGGCAGATGTGATTCCCCTTCACAAAAGTGGGAGCAGGGCAGAAGCAGGAAACTACAGACCTGTTAGTTTAACCTCAGTGATAGGGGAAAATGATGGACTCACTTCTGAAGGAAAGAATTGTCGAGTACCTAGAGGCCAGAGGGGCACAGGACCCAAGGCAGCATGGATTCACAGTGGGACGGTCTTGCCAGATGAATCTAATAGATTTCTTTGACTGGGTGACCAAAGTAATAGATCAGGGAGGGGCTGTGGACATGGCCTACCTAGACTTTAGCAAGGCATTTGACTCAGTCCCACACAAAGATTAATATACAAGTTAGCCAGCCTGGGAGTGGTCCCAAGATGATAGCCCGGTAAAGAATTGGCTGGAGAATAGGACACAGAGCAATAGTAAATGGAGTCCACTCTGAAGAAAGGGGTTACTAGTGGGGTGCCACAGGGTTCAATATTAGGACTGGTCCCTTCAATGTCTTTTGTGTTTACATTGCAGAGGGACTGAAGGAAAGTATGTCTCTTTGCAGATGACACAAAGATCTGCAACAGAGCTGATGCACAAGGTGGGTTGGAAAGGATGAGAAGTGACTTGGCAAGGTTAGAGGAATGGTCAAATGTATGGCAGCTTAGATTTAATGCCAAGAAGTGCAAGGTAATGCACCTGGGAAACAAAACCCAGGGGAAGAGTACACATTGGGGGGTAAGATACGAACAACAACAAAAATGGAAAGGGACCTGGGGGTAGTCATATCAGATGACTTAAAGGTGGGCAAGCAATGTGAGAGGGCAGTAAGAAGGGCTGGGAGGATATTGGGATGCATAGGGAGAGGCAACACCAGTAGAAAACAGGAAGTTGCTATCTCTCTATACAGACAGCTGGTGAGACCCCATCTGGAGTACTGTGTGCAGTTCTGGAGACCCAGTCTCCGCAAGGACATAGACAAGATGGAAGCTGTCCAGAGGAGGGCAACTAAAATGGTGCAGGGTCTGCACCAGAAGACATATGAAGAGATACTAAAGGAGCTTAATATGTATTGCCTCAAGGAAAGGAGGGAGAGGGGGGACATGATAGAAACTTTCAAGTACCTCGTGGGAATCAGCAAAGTCCAAGAGTGTAGCATCTTTCAAAAAAAGAGGTGTTCAAGAACAAGGGGGGCACAATTTGAAGATGGGGGGTAGCTCAGAGGTAATGTAAGGAAGTATTTTTTCACAGAGAGGGTTGTGGATGCATGGAACGGCCTTCTGGAGGAGGTTGTGGAGTCAAAAGCAGTGGTTGAATTCAAGCATGCATGGGACAGCCATATGGCAATTCTAGGGGGTTGGGGTAGAAAGAAGGAGGCTGCTGATTAACTAGAATCTGCAGCTTATCCATTAGGTAGGGAAATGGGCAGACTGGGTAGGCCAAACGGTCCTTATCTGCTGTCAAATTCTATGTTTCTATGTTTCTGTGTTACAACAATCTCAGGGGGCTTACTATCCCTATCTCCAGGATTATCAGACTCTGGTTGAACACTATCATCATCACCAACTCCTGCAGGAACAGGGACAGTCACACCAACAGACTTATCACCCTCCTCCTGGACCACTGTTCCTGTGCTGGTATCAGTGCCTCCAATCCCTTCTTCTCACTGTCATCATCCTCCACCAGCATGAATGAAACAGTTTGAGCCTTGAAAAGGTAAGACACAGGTATGCCAGTACTTCCAACAACTCCTTTGCTGGTACCTGCTGCAGCATCAGAGTCCACAGCAGAAGACAGTGATGCAGAAATATGTGTGCATTCACTGCTATTGGAAGTGGGACCTGGAACTGAAGTTTTACTCTCCTCAGCAGACTTCTTAGTGCCCTCATCCCCTGTGCCATGTTTCCCCCCTGTACTGGGCCATCTCTTAGCAGGCATTTTTGCTGGCTGCTGCTTCAAAGCTTTGCCTTTCTCTGGGAGTATATCAACAATGGATTACTAACTGTGTCAATAACACCTCACACATCACACCTACAATATTGGCTTCCTTACAAGTTGAAACACTATCAGAACAGGACAGGTAGTAGCACTTAGAGAACAATTAATACCATATATGGTAGGTAGACTATTCTAGTAACAACAAAAAGGTAACTTTTTTCTTTCCCCAAACAGGAATTAAAGCAACACACAAAGGGAAAAAGGGCACAAGTGACTGACTTTAAATACCAATCACCTGTGTCTGGACAACTAAAGTACTGTAATGTATTATTACTTAGTTAAAACCACAATTTTTTATTATATAAGGGCAGAGACAACCATAAAACATTGACAAAGGTGAGTACCACAATATGGTAGTGGTCTGGATGGAACAGATCATCAAACAATCTCTTGAAAATGATTATATTAATTTAGTTTTTTATAGTACGCACATCAGGTGTTAAACAAAAAGTGCTGTTACAGAGAAAGAATAAGATAAGGCAACTAAAATAGGCATACTGCACAATGTGCAGAGGCAAGCTCCAGCAATAAAATACAGAGGAGCAATTCAGCAAAGCAGTGGTACTGTAAATAGACAAGTTCAATTGATCAAGTAAAAGTATTTAAGTTTACATACAAAAAAATAGAACTGTTAATTTTCATAGTTTAAGTCACACAAGTTAACACTCTAGCAAACAGAACTAACCACAAATAAATAAAAATAAAATAATGGATCAGCTCTGTGTGTTTAAAACTTTGGAATTCGCAATCACAACTAAAAGCAGAAGAATGGAATATGTAACACAGGCTAACAGCGGCAGGAACTCTCAGACTAGACAGAGTAACTTTTCAGAGAAAAAAATTGTCAAGATATAACAAAACTAAGAATAAATAACAATAAAAAAATAGCTCACAATTTGTGAGTAATCTGTTTGTAAAAGGCTAAAAAATAGCCTGCACGGTTTACACTGCTACTTTACCCCAATCAATTCCTTCAAAGACACAGGCAAAAGTAAAACCTAATTAAACTAATTATTACGCAAAAATTCACAAAATTAGAAAATTTTCCCTAGCAGTACTAGGAAAAACTGTATATTTTGGAGCTCTCAAATACACATTTTAAAAAGGTTTTAAAAGGGTTTATTGGCTCTGATGCACCACAGCAGATTGCTCTCTGACTCAATATGTTGCAATATGAGCTGTAAACAAGCTGCACGTGATATTGGACCTATTTAGCAAAACAAAATGGTTATATTAAATGCACGCTGAAAATAGAAAATAGAGTTAAAAATCTACGTTTCGACCTTAGGTCTTCTTCAGGAAATATCTAAAAGAGAAAAAAAAACAAGTTAGTGTAGAGGAGAGGTAAAATGAGAGAGATATATATGTGGAGAAAGAAGAAGGGGGAAGGGGAGGCAAAGGGAGAAGAAGTGATAAATGATAAGATTAAGAGAGAATCTGTGAAACAAAAAGGTGATGATGGGAAAGATAATGGGACAGAAAGAGCTGGGGAAGATCCCAGGTAGAGACTGATTAACAGGGCCTTGTAAGAAGGCTGAAAGGTGACAAATGTGTGAGAAGGAGACAGAAATGGAGACATATGGTGAAAATGAAAAATAAATCAGTACAAAAACAAATTGACTTTAGGGAAAAAAAGGGGAGGCTGAAAGATGTTAGTGGAAAATAAGTCTATCATTTAAACTAGAGGGCTGCTGGGAGCCCAGGCGGATGATCAGCTTGGCTTCATGTTTTTCTATGGTTAGGATCCCGGAAGCTCTGCTGAAGGACACAAACAGAAAGGTCATTGACATTGTGGTCCCTGGAGATAAAGTGGGATACAATGGGTTTAGCAGTTTCACCTATTCCTGACCGTCTTGTAATGTTCCCTGAAACGGTCAGCAAGATGCCTACCAGTTTCTCGATGTAAATAGCTGAACACCTCCTGCAAAGAATACAGTATACTACATTAGTGGAGGTGCATGAGAACCCTTGGTGATGTGAAAACACCTGTAGGCCCCTGAATCTCAGTTACACTGGAAATAAATTTGCAGGTGTAGCAGCGAGCCCTGTTGCAAGGTTTGATACCTGGGGGGGAGGAACTGTTAGGAGTGGGTAGACTGCTTTTTACCAGGAGATTGCACAGGTTAGGGTGGCCGTGGTAGAGGCAATAGGTGGTTCTGTAAAGGAAGCACCAATGTTAGGGTCAGTTTGCAAAATGGGAAAGTTACTAGTGATGATCCTGTGAAGAGAAGGTGTGCTCTGATGGAAGAAGGAGAGAATGATGACCATTGTTCTTGTGTGACAGTATCCCTCCTTGGGGTCAGGTTACAGGCATGTTACTGACCCGGAGTGTCTGTCCACTGTGCTTTAGGTATCCCTGTTGAAAAACTATGCATTATTTGGGTCTGCTCAGCAAAATCATCCTCTACTGCATAACTCATGAAGTCTAAGAAACTGTGAATAAGGCAGGCCATTCTTGACATGTTTAGGATGGAAGGAGCTATGGAGGAGGAAACTGTGAGAGTCAGTGGGTTTGTAATAGACTGATGTCTTCAGACCAGTGTTCTGGACTGAGAGCTGGATATCCAGGAAAGGCAGTGTAGAAGGATACTTCAACCGTGTACTGAAGGGAAGGATGAGCCGTGGTGAACTTGTCAAGGGAAGACTTGGAGGGTCTCCTGGAGCAGGAGGTGGCCCCACACAGTCATCAATGTAGCGTTTGTAGAGTTCAGGCACAGTCCCTGTGAATGAGAGAAAAACATTCCTCCGCCCAACCCACAAACAGATTAGCAAAGCTGGGACCCATTTGGTACCTCATGGCAACTCCACTGACCTGCTGAAAAAAACTGTTATTAAAAGAAAAAGCATTGAGTGTTAGAACCAGTTCTGCCAGACGAGTTAGTGTGTGTGTGTGGGTGGCTGCTGGACTTCCCGCTTGTTCAAGAAATGCTGCAAAGCTGTCAGACCATTATCATGGGGGATCACTGTGTAAAGAGATTTGATGTCCATGGTGAAGATGAGCTGATGAGAGTCACTGAATCTGAACCTGTCAAATAACTAGAGAGCATGGTTAGTGTCTTTAACATAGGAGGGCAGGGACTCAACAAGGGGTCTCATGAGGCCATCCAAAAATGCGGAGATGTGGGATGTGGGCAGGAGCAGGCAGACACTATGGGACGACCCGGGTTACCTGTTTGGTGGATTTTGGGAAGAAGATAAAACCTAGATGTCTGGGGATGCTGGACTATGAGTCTCTTAGCAGAAGCAGGGAGCTCATTGTTTTCAATAGCAGAGGTGATGGTGGTGGTGACCTCCATCTGATAGTCAGCAGTGGGGTCCTGTGGAAGAGAAGAATAAAACCTGGTGTCAGAGAGTTGCTGTGTGGCTGCTTTTTACCAGGAGATTGCGCAGGTTAGGTGGCCTGCGGTAGGAGGCAATAGGTGGTTCTGTAAAGGAAGCACCAATGTTAGGGTCAGTTTGCAAAATGGGAAAGTTACTAGTGATGATCCTGAGAAGAGAAGATGTGCTCTGATGGAAAGGAAGAACTAGTAAACAGGTAACCCGAGTCGTCCCATAGTGTCTGCCTGCTCCTGCCCCACATCCCACATCTCCGCATTTTTGGATGGCCTCATGAGACCCCTTGTTGAGTCCCTGCCCTCCTATGTTAAAGACACTAACCATGCTCTCTAGTTATTTGACAGGTTCAGATTCAGTGACTCTCATCAGCTCATCTTCACCATGGACATCAAATCTCTTTACACAGTGATCCCCCATGATGATGGTCTAACAGCTTTGCAGCATTTCTTGAACAAGCGGGAAGTCCAGCAGCCACACACACACACACTAACTTGTCTGGCAGAACTGGTTCTAACACTCAATGCTTTTTCTTTTAATAACAGTTTTTTTCAGCAAGTCAGTGGAGTTGCCATGGGTACCAAGATGGGTCCCAGCTTTGCTAATCTGTTTGTGGGTTGGGTGGAGGAATGTTTTTTTCTCATTCACAGGGACTGTGCCTGAACTCTACAAACGCTACATTGATGACTGTGTGGGGGCCACCTCCTGCTCCAGGGAGACCCTCCAAGTCTTCCTTGACAAGTTCACCACAGCTCATCCTTCCCTTCAGTACACCGTTGAAGTATCCTTCTCTACACTGCCTTTCCTGGATATCCAGCTCTCAGTCCAGAACACTGGTCTGAAGACATCAGTCTATTACAAACCCACTGACTCTCACAGTTTCCTCCTCCATAGCTCCTTCCATCCTAAACATGTCAAGAATGGCCTGCCTTATTCACAGTTTCTTAGACTTCGCAGTTTATGCAGTGAAGAGGATGATTTTGCTGAGCAGACCCAAATAATGCATAGTTTTTATCAACAGGGATACCCTAAAAGCACAGTGGACAGAGCACTCTCCCGGGTCAGTAACATGCCCCGTAACCTGGACCCCCGCAGGAGGGATACTGTCACACAAGAACAATGGCGAATTCCACTAGTTCTTCCTTTCCATCAGAGCACACCTTCTCTTCACAGGATCATCACTAGTAACTTTCCCATTTTGCAAACTGACCCTAACATTGGTGCTTCCTTTACAGAACCACATATTGCCTCCTACCACGGCCACCTAACCTGCATGCAATCTCCTGGTAAAAGCAGCCTACCCACTCCTAACAGTTCCTCCCCCAGGTACCAAACCTCTGCAACAGGGCTCTGCACACCTGCAAATTTATTTCCAGTGTAACTGAGATTTGGGGCCTACAGGTGTTTTTCACATCACCAAGGAGTTCTCATGCACCTCCACTAATGTAGTGTACTATATTCTTTGCAGGAGGTGTTCAGCTATTTACATCGGAGAAACTGGAGGCATCTTGCTGACCGCTTCAGGAACATTACAGAGCGGTCAGTGAATTGGTGAAACTGCTAAACCCATTGTATCCCACTTTATCTCCAGGGACCACAATGTCAATGACCTTTCTGTTTGTGTCCTCAGCAGGGCTTCCAGGATCCTAACCATAGAAAACATGGAAGCCAAGCTGATCATCCGCTTTGGCTCCCAGCAGCCCTCTGGTTTAAATGATAGACTTATTTTCCACTAACATCTTTCAGCCTCCCTTTTTTCCCTAAAGTCAATTTGTTTTTGTACTGATTTATTTTTCATTTTCACCATATGTCTCCAGTTCTGTCTCCTTCTCACACATTTGTCACCTTTCAGCCTTCTTACAAGGCCCTGTTAATCAGTCTCTACCTGGGATCTTCCCCAGCTCTTTCTGTCCCATTATGTTTTATCTTTCCCATCATCACCTTTTTGTTTCACAGATTCTCTCTTAATCTTATCATTTATCACTTCTTCTCCCTTTGCCTCCCCCTTCTTCTTTCTCCACATATATATCTCTCTCATTTTACCTCTCCTCTACACTAACTTGTTTTTTTTTCTCTTTTAGATATTTTCTGAAGAAGACCTAAGGTCGAAACATAGATTTTTAACTCTATTTTCTATTTTCAGCATGCATTTAATTAACCATTTTGTTTTGCTTTTAGACCACATGCTGACGCAGCGCCTTGTCTTTGTTTTTTAACAATTTGGACCTATTTACCCACAACACATTTTACATTTCCCTTTTGGAGCAAAATTTTGCCAGTGAAATCTAAAGTTAAGCCTGAGAAATTGCACCACAAAGCAAAATCTTAAGCATTAATGAGTGAAATTGGCTGACCAAAGCATTTTATGTGAAATTTCACCATTACACGAAATCAGAAAACCAGGCAAAATTTAATTTGGCCTAAGTGAAAAATTTTGCGTTATTGAGGAATTATGCAAAATATTTCAATTTTGCAAAACACTACTAACCAGCCTCCTGTGTGACATTGAGTCCAAAGCCTTGCTGAAGGTGAGATGCAGAACATCAACTTCCTGCCCATTGTTCACTGTCTTAGCAATCCCATCAAAGAAATCAATTAGGTAGATATAGCAGGACCACTCCGACACAAACCCATGCTGCCTCTCATCCTGGAGTCTGATTTCCCCCTCTTTCCTTGGTTCCTTTGTTTTTAATTTTTGTTTATTTATTTATTGGAACATCAGTTTAACAACCTTTGAACCAGAGGCTCATTTACAAAGGTACCTCGTCACAGAGAGGACAAAAACATTGCAAACAAACAAATATACAGAATACTGTTAAGAGACAAGGCGAGTTGGCAAGCATAAGTCAGACAAGGTATTCCATAACAATTACAGGTGAGCATTACAGGATTGACAATAAATAGTTGATACATGCCGGGTAGAACAGTAGGCTGACTTAGGCAGGGCTAGGTGGAAGAAATCAATGTAGAGGAGTGTGGGGAAGAGAGTAGCAATATAGGTAGAGATAGAAGGCCTGTGAGCCGCTCAGGGAGCTTTGTCTGGACAAGAATTGGGAAATGACTTAGAGGCAGCCACAGCTGCACATAGTGAGCAGGTGATTTTTAAGGATGGATTTGAAGTGAGAGATCGTGGAAGCATCAGTGATACTGGTAGGGAGAGTGTTATACCAAGAAGGGGCTCTGTAGGGGTATGCCCTTTGCCCTTGTGAGGTTCTAGCCCTCGGTACAACCAGTGCAGTTTTGCAGGAGAGTCAGGTATGCACTGGAGGGTTTACTCGGTGGATAGAAGCAGTCAGACCAGGTGGGGATAGACCAAGGAGCAACTTTTTAGTTAGGAGGCAGGTTTGGTATTTGAGGCAATCATCTAGGTTGAGTAGATTAGCCATGGTGTATAGATGGCAGGTATGGGTTAGTCTTGGCACCCCAGTTATTAGTCTACATGCTTTGTTTAAGGTGAGGTGGATTTTGTGTAGGGTGGTCTGGTCAGCAGCCCCATACACAGGTAAGCCGTAATCTACTAGGGATAGTACAGAAGACATGACTGCGAGTCAGAGGGCATCAGAGGGGAGACAGTTTTTATGACGGTAAAGGATACCCAGCCGAGTGTTAGAGGCTGAGGCAAGGGCAGAGATGTGGGCATGAAATGAGAGAGCAGGATCAAAAGTTATCCCTAGGTATTTATACGAGTGCACTTGCTCAATTGGGAGTTTTGAGCTGGAGTGGACTTGGAGTGGATAATTACTAGATTTATTTTGGGGATGGGCAAAGAGCATGTTTGTTTTTTTTAAAGATTAATTATGAGTCTATGCTTAGTGAATCGGGCTTCTGCGTCACTGTAGGATACTTGCAAAGAGTCCTGAAGGGAGATGTGATTATGGTCCGAGGCAAGGAGTACAGCATTGTCTGCATAAAGTAAGATCTTACCGATAACATCACCAGGCAGGGAGTTGAGAAAAAGGAAAAAGAGCAAGGGCCCAAGAATGGAGCCCTGCGGGACACCGGAGTGGACAGGACAGGCGCTGGAGAGAGTCCTGTTAATTTTAACACGTTGTGAGCAGGCAGACAAGTAGCTGGAGCACCAGGAGATGGGCCCAGTGGCAAAGCCTAAGTGGCTAAGGGCATCCAGCAGGAGGGGGTGGGTGACAGTATCGAAGGCTTTTGTTAAGTCTATGAATACTGCACCCACTATGGAGCCAGAGTCCAGAGAGGAGTGAAGAAAGTTATAGAACTCAAGGAGGGCGGTGTTGGTGCTGTGTCCAGCTCTGAACCCATGTTGTTCAGGGCAGAGGATGCTGTATTTGTCTAAGTATTCAGAGATTTGGGAAGACACAATCTTTTCTAATGGTTTTGAGAGAGGAGAGAGGATTGAGATAGGCCAATAGTTACCAGGGAGAGACCTATCCCCACCCTTGTGTATTGGGGTGACTGTAGCAATTTTCCAGGTAGAGGGGAATTGCCCGAGGCAGAGAGATTTGTTAAAGAGGCTGGTAATTGGTGAGATAACCAGATCCAGAACCTGACGGAGGAGACTGGGATCGAGGGAGTCACTGCCAATAGTATTTCTCTTTAAGGCCTTGAGTAGGTAAGGTCTGACTTCCCAGGCAGTAACATGGTGCAGGTAGAACCAAGGGTGTGTGAGAATAGGGACAGACTGGGGGGGTGAAAAAGTTGTCCAGGAGCACAGGGCTAAAGTCAGTGTAGGATTTGTTGAGGTGGCTGGCAATGAGGACTGGGTCTGTGGAGACAGAACCATCAATGTTGACAAGTGAGGGTGGGGGGGCATGTGCCCTCATTCAGTTGCTTGATGTTGTCCCAGAAAGTCCTGGCATTCCCCCATGAGGAGGTGATTAAGGCTTGATAGTGTTCAGCCTTTGCCTTGCAGATGGCCCAGGTACATTTATTCCGGGCAGCAGCATAGGCCTGCCTGTCAGCTGGGTGGCCAGTTTCGGTGGCAATGTGCCATAGGTTATCCCTATTCTTAAGAAGTTGGCGCAGGACCCTACTTGCAGTGTTTCTATATGAAATCAAGGATTATGAACTAATGCAGGCACCTTATTAATTTTATTAATTTTGTAGTTTTATTTACTTTTATGGTTCTATAAGTTCCTACAGAACTGTATTTTCTTTTTATAATTCTTTGTAAATCTGAATAACAATAAAGATGGAAAGTTTAAAAAAAAAAAAGAAGTTGGCGAGGGGGTTGTAACCCAGGGGGCATGCCTTACTTTGGCCCAGCATGCAGTTAAAGGTGCAAAAATGTCGCAGGCATTGTTAAAGGTGTGGGTAAAAAAGGACAGAGCTGGGTCCATATCAGGGGCGTATTGTATGGGAGACCAGTCAATATGAGCTAGGAGTTGCTTAAGGCCTTTAAGCCCACCTGGTCTTAGCCGCCACTGAAGGGTGGGTTGTGCTGTGGATTTGGGCAAGGAGGTTGACCAACAGAAAAGAACAGGGGAGTGGTCACTAAGACAATCAGGAAGGATTTGTATATTGCAGATGTGGTTAGGACGGTTTGTGAGGACCACATCCAGGAGTGTGCTAGTGCTCATTCTAGGATTCACTCTAGTAGGTTGAGTAACCAGTTGAGTTAGCTCAATAGCTGCAAAGGAGTCATGGGAGGTGGAGGATGAGGGGCTGAGCCAGTTGATGTTTAGATCCCCCACTAGGATTTGGTCAGAGGAGTGGGGTAGGGAGGTGAGATAATCGATTAGTGGACCTAGAGCCTGCGCTTGATTTTTTGGAGGTATGTAAGCTGTAGTCAGGTAGATGGGACCCCTGGAAGGATCAGAAGATAGTTTTAGGGTTAGGGACTGAGCCCTGAAGTCAAGGACAGAGGCTGGGAGGGCTAGTCCAATGAGTGGGTCTTTGACATAAATGGCACAGCCCCCACCTCGCCTACCAACACAGTCCTCCCAATAAAGGGAGTAGCCCAGGAGTGAGACCAGGGAGTTGGGGGTTGAAGCTGACAGCCAGGTTTCTACTATTGAGATAACATCAGGTTTATGGACTGCAACCCAGCCTTGGAGTGAGTCGAATTTTTTAAGGATGCTACATATGTTCATAGAAGCAATATGTAGTTCAAAGGATTCCACTGAGGAGCTTTCATAAGCTGGGCCAGGATTGGGATGTATGTTTCCAGTCAGGGGCAGAAAGATGAGAACAGCCCTGGACAGGAGGTGATGGAAGGAGAGTTTACGCCGGGAAAGATGGGAAGAGTAGGGGAGTTTCAGGATGCAAGGGGTAGGTAGGGGGGCACAAGCTGGGAAGGCTTGAACGATAAGTCGCCAGTGGGAGCAAAGGAGGGAAGCAAGGTAGAGTATAGGTGGGGGGTGCGGTGGACTAGGGCATGAAGGGAGAGTGGAGGAAGACAGAGGGGGAGGTGCAGGGACCCAGAAGGAGGGGAGAGTAAGAGAGCAAGTGAGAGCACTAGAGTGGTGAAGCTGTGGGGTTGTTGGGACACCAGGGTCAGATGAAGACATAAGGAGGAGGAGGAGAGAGAGGCAATTAAGTCAGAGGTAGGCAGGCATTATCAGAGAAGGCTTGTAGGCAGATAAATAATAAATGAGAGAAGAGGGTGAGTAGTCAGTCACTTAGTGTTAGTGCCACTCTGGTACAGTGGATAGAGTCCCCACCTCTGGCGTGCAAGGTGCCAGGTTCAAGTCTCACCAGGGATAACCTGGGAAATGCCCAGGGTAGAGTCATTGTCCACAGTCCAGGAGCAGTCCCAACAGCACTGTGAAGGCCCACAACTGGGGTGCTAAATGGTGACTCCTAGTGGTCAAGATGGCTGTAGGCAGGTAGGGGGTAGGTGGTCTCAAGGGTCCAGGGAGTACTGGGAGGGGGGAAGAACAGTGATTGAAGTATGGGAGGGCTCAGTGATAGGAGTGGAGTTGGTAAGGGGTGGTTGGAAGGGAGAGGTGAGAAGTGGGATAAGAGGGTAGAGAAGACACAGGGATAGTGTAGGTTAGCTAGCAGGAGCAACCAGCCAAGGGGTACAGTGACCTCTAGTGGCAAGTGGGTATAACCTGCAAATGGGAAAGTGGGGACTTAGTATTTGACAAACAGGAAGTGATGTAATGGGTGGGCCAATAAATTGAGGGCTGCCCCTGGGTGGGTGGGTAGCTGGGCGGGCAGGGAAGATGACACACAGCATCATCGGGCTAGCACCCCACAACAGTCATTTGGCACAAGAAGCAGAGGTAAGCCATTACCTAGGGCCAGTAGGCTGCTTGCAGGCTGATCCAAAGGCTCCTGAAGGGAGCAGGAGCATCCGATACTGCTACAGCCGGCAGAGTGCTGGGGGGGTTCAGACCTATAAGGAGCACAAAACAAAGGGAGCAGATTAGTATGCAGTGGGAAGGGGAATTCAGAGCAGACAATAAACTGCGTCTGTGTCGACTATGTCCGGATTAGGCCCCACACTGCGCATGCGCAGAAGCAACCAACATGGCCACACCGGAGAGAAACAGGTATGGAGGTCTAATTACTTTCTTCTAACAATAAAAGTCGCAGAGTAACAGCAACAGTAATATAAAAGACTAGGAAGGCAGGATTTAACAAATTAAAGTCCCTAGGTGAAGTACATAGCAAGCTGGAACAGGCAGATAAAAGCAGAGAACAGTTTCAAAAAACAATCATTACACCTGTGGGGACAGATATTTCAGAGTCTTAAGGCTACACTCAGGTAGCACCCCACAACAGTCATTTGGCACAAGAAGCAGAGGTAAGCAGTTACCTAGGGCCAGTAGGCTGCTTGCAGGCTGATCCAAAGGCTCCTAGAGGGAGCAGGAATGACCGTTGCTGCCGCGGTCGGCAGAGTGCTCCATTCTTTCTGCTGTGGGAAGGCCTTCCCCACCCACTCATTGTCAAGCTCCACACTCTTATTTGGGAATGAGAAACTATGATCCTGATCAGGCTCAGCGCCTCAACCACCATCAGTCAGGGGGATATCAACAACCTCCTCCTTGACCACGGTGCCTCAGCCAGACATTTTACTACATCTTGTGCTGCTCCTCTTGTTGCTGCTTCCCCCAACCCCTGTCAGCATGTATGTCACAGATGTGCCAGAGTAAAATTTGGTCACACTAATGCTGTAAAACTAAAGGTACCTCACACCTGCATCCATGAACTGACTGCAAAAACACGAAACCACTGCTATATTTTAGTGGTAAAAATTTGGCTTTATTCATAGAAAACTAAAGCATATATAATAAGATGTAGTTTTTTTTAGCTGCAACACACTTTTGCCCCACAGAACGTCTGCACTTCTTTGCTGCCTCCTCAGCATCACTCCCTTTAGCCAAGTATCTCTTACCAGTCCTTTTATATATTCAGAGTTATAATATTGTGAAGAAAAACAACTAAAGAAGCTCCATAGTACAACTAAATAGCAACAGCAGAAAACACATCCCCCAAGGGATTGGCTGTGTCATCTGAACAAAACAGTTTGCTAAACTAACAGTAGCTGCAGTAAAACAACCAAAAGTTTTTATTTTTTTAACACAATGGGGAATGACAAGACACACATGGCGGGGGTAATTAACAAGTTAGTGTAAGTGACAGGACACTGTCACTTTAAGAACTAAGCAAAATAACTATAAATAATATAGTGTAGAAACAGACTGAGTCAATATTTCACTTAAGCACACTAAATTGTATTACAGAAATAAATGGAGAATTCTGAGATAATAGAACAAAAATAATTAATAAGAAAGACTGAAGGAAAATATAAGAAATCTGCTGCACGCAGACTAGTGCTGTCAGTCAAAAAGGTTCTGAGTCCTGATCTTTCTGGATATCCTTGTTAACTGGCACACCCCCTTCCCCAGAGCAGCACTTCACTACTGTCAAGCAAAACCAATACCTTAAAATAATTATTAGCAAAAACGGAAATAAACAACACAAATCTAGTAGCACAAGACCATCTAGAACAATTTCTGACCAATTTGGTTTAAAAAGTCTCTGGATTCTGACGGACAAAAAAATAACTAACACGAAAGACTGGGGAAAACAAACACAGTATGATATGACACCCCTTGTGAAAGACTCTTTGGTTGAAGCGCTGGAGCTGCCTGTCGGTATTCTTCTACTGCACTAAATAAATCTTTAAGCATACTCCAGAGAGTCCTTCAAGTGCTTTCCCTTTGCATTTCGTGTTTGATTCTGGCATTAGCCATCCTAGAAAGCATTTGCTTTTCTGCTCGAATGCACACTGTTTCTGTTGTTGTAGAACAGTATGAGATATCTCCTGTACACAGAATAATGTTTGCCAAAAGAAAACATCAAGGACACGGATCTTTATGGGCTGCCTTGCTAGTTGAAACACTTCCCTCCAACCACACAACCTTGCTTTACTAGACAAAACCAAACCAAACCACTACTTTAAACAAAATAAATCATCAAAGCTGGAAGTAAACAACACTAATCTAGCTACACAAGGCCCTTTAAATCTTTTTGTGAATGGATTAGCTTCAAAATACTCAGCCTTTGGGTTGATTTTAAAGGTGTTTGGGCTCAGACAAGCCAGGGCAGACCTTTTCTTCAACTCTCTCTTCATAAGACTGCAGTCAACACAATGTCCACATGGCATGCAGCTCATTTCAGTACCATATGACCTCCAATCCCATAGTACCTTGCAAATTTCACCTGTGGGCCCACTTCACCGGTGAAGGTATCACATTTGCAGTTCGCAAACTTACTCCTTACAGTAAATGGAATCTTTGCAAGGTAGATTAACTTTGTGAATTGTGACAAATTCATGAATTAATCCACAAATCAAAGACTTCCAACTTTGCACACCGCTTCAGCCTGCAGAAAAAAGGAAGGGCACATCAAGAAATGCAGAGCATAAAGGAGGGCTGTACCCCACTAGCACATCATTGGAGTACCACAATCCGCCAGCAGCACTAAGCAAGGGCACACCCCACCAATAGCTCCAGGGAGTAGTGTACTAAACTGGCAGCACTACGAAGTGCTGTGCCCAAGACTTGCCCCTTCCTACTCATCAGTGTTACTATGGAATAAACGATGGTAAGAGAGCTACACTTAAAGTAACTTAACCTTTTTGTTATGATGCTCATTTGCATAATTGGCTTATTAATGTAAAAATAATATCTGAATTTTACAGGAGCACAAACTCAAGAGCTCACATCTAAATATTGCAATATAATGAAAGATGATTGTTCCATTTGGTACACCCCTAGGTTATTGGCAGCAGATGTGTCCTACAAACAGGTGTCACCACTTGATGGATTGTTAACTGTCAGTACTGTGGGAATATCAAGTAGTGCAAGTACAAGTGACATGGCAGGGAATATACTCCATAGATTCCCCATTCTCTTTGTAGGAAAGGGGTGGCCTTAAGCTGGTCCTTTTGTTCCAAATGGCATAACTCGGTATAAGAAAATTAAAACAGTTCAGATGACATTGCCTAGATTTGCAGCTGAGAGACAAGCATGAATTTTTTTCTGGTATTCTTCACTCCCAGCTGCAGTGTAATCATTTTGGTTAAACAAACTTACATTTTTACTTAATTTGAAATTTAAAAAAAAATGTGGTGTTAAAACTTGTCCAAGAAAACTTAAAAAGCTATGCATTTGCTCCCAACACTGGTGGGAGGATTTCAACTCAAATTAAGAACATGCTATGAAAGCTGACCTAGTGGTACTGAGGGTTGAGACTCTGGACACCACACATCATGCTGCAACGGTGACCCAGGGTCAGGAGTGACCTCAGGTTGCCGGGGGTCGGCAGGGGAGAGAGAGAGAGGATCAAGCATCCAATGGATTGCTCTCCTCTCCCAGGGAGGGGAGGTTTGTCATCCCACTCCATGGCTACCCTCTAGTAGAGGCCAGAGGGCAACATCAGAGGTTAGGAGACACAGAAGCATGAAGATGTGTTGTGAGCATGCCTCTACACACACACATGTTAACATCGCGAGGGGGAGGGGGTGTACTGGGAGAAAACAGAAAAAATGGAAAAAAGCAATATGGAAAAAAAATAAACATGCTATAGACAAAATGATAAGGGATAGCCTGCAACTACCAGTTGACTATCCTTTGTGAGAATAGCAGAAACATAGTTTGCTGCATTCTAGACCATGTTAACAAAATTCAGAACAGCAGTGCAATGACTCTCATGGTTACAAGGATCAGATCAGATTTATGGGGCTGCAGTGGAGATTTCAGATTCAGCTGATAAATGTACAACATGAATCAGGGAATATGAGGTTCATACCTTGCAGCCTTTTGTCACTTAACTGTGTGACCCAAACATTCAAAATGTGGGATAATGTGGGACACAGGCACTCGTAGTGTGTGCTGCATCATGAATCATGGAGATACACACTCAGAACATTATGGAAACTAATACTTTTACAAGTAGAAAGTTTAGCTTTTATTCAAAATATTAGAATATGACAAATTGCTGCTTTAAAGTCTGAGTCTACAGCACCTTATGTGTATGGTAGTAGCTTTTCTATATGGGACAGTGCTATTTTAAGGGATAAAATAAGGGATGTCCCCAGTGATGTGAGACAGTTGAGAAGTCTGGGGAGGTACTGTTCCAAATGTGCATCATCTTATCCTATGGAAGAGTATTGTCAGCTCAGTTATAGAGATTGCCAGGTAGCAGCAGGGCATATTGCATTGGATCCACATCTCTCACTGAGTCTCTATCAGTTGTTGGACCTGTTTAGTTGCATCCCTTCATAGTCTTCTCTCTAAAGTCTCTTTCTTGAAGATTGTAACCAGTTTGGGTATTAAATATATTGATTGAATCACATCTTGTGCAGTTAAATGTGTCAATAGCTGAAACAAAAAAACCTCTGTAGAGCCACTTTACAGAGATGTTGGTGAACTTTTTTGGTGAGTCAACGCTAAAGAACTTTTTAATTTTAATCACTTAAAGAAACACTTGCATACAAAGGAATTTTACTCAGAGTATTGTAACCTTGCTTTTCCTGCTCATGGGTAACTTGCTGCCTTGTCTTTGGAATCTACCTTGGAGATATATGAGAGTCATAGACTTTCCAACAAAAAATAATGATGGATATTAAAGCCACTGTTAGGGCAAAAGAGGAAATTAATTGAAAAAAAATAGGGTAAGATTTTGAAAAAGTTGGATGCAGATGTAAATGCTGTCATAGCTATATCTGCTGTATTCAAAAGATGCATCCATGTGCCATACAAAGTCAAGATTTGAGGTAAACCAAATTACACAAATGCAGTTTGTGGTATTTTTTCATATAACTGCATCATTTTATTTTATTGCAAAATTTGCATGTGATTTGGATGCATTTCCATTTTGAAAGTAGTGGCAAACAAGTCTCAGAATATCTGTTTCAAAATCAAGACCACAAATTTCTATACAGAAGCAGTGAAGCAAGGATTCAGCTAACAGCACATTGACAATGTACATTAGCCACATGTTAGCCACTGAATTGTGAATACCCCTAATAAACGGGATCATGGCTACATGGTACAAGTTCAGTTTCTGCAAGGAGGCCACAGCTTTGATTTTCTTGGACAAAGAGGGTTGCCCAATATAAAAGGGTCAGGACCCATTGTCCCACAGCCCAGGCCAAGAAAGTGTGAAGCTCAGGAGGGAAGAGGAGGGGTGAAAAAGGGGTTGGGGTTAGGAAGAGGGCAGCACAATGACATCACAAAGGGGGCAGGCTATAGGTCAAGGGAGTGATGAGGTGGCAACAGAGGATTGGGCAAGGGAGTTAAAGGGTGTGGTCAAGGGAGCAGCTAAAAGGGGCTGCACACCAGGGGGAGCTCACAATTTTGCTCCATAAGGAATTTCCTGTGGATGCACATCAGTCATTGGTAAAATTTTTGAGCCATTGGGCTTTTGATTTTGAATTTGGAATTAATATCATTGGTGGAAATAAAAATAAAAGAAATAAAAAAAAAGAGAGAAGAAGGAAGGAGTTTATTGTGAGCAGCAATGAGGGGACAACAAGAGGCCTGGAGGTAAGGTGATGTATAAGGATAAGGAGGCAGGCAGAGAGCCTGTGAAGAATGCAAAAAAGCACTAGATTTGGGGCCAGGAGGCCATTTCGATTGTTATTTCCTTATGAGTTGTTTGTGGGCCGCGACGAGCGGTGAGGCACATGTTGAGTGAAAAAGCAGGATGGGCAACTGGTTAAGAGGGGAGGTTTCTATGGTACGTTTAGGGCAGAGAGCTTATTCAGAACAGAGGGAGCTTGGAGGCAGTGTGGCTGTGGTGATGGCAGCCCACGAAGTCACGAGCGAGTGGGACAGGACTGTGGAAGAAGGAGGCAGGAAGCGATGCATGGCAGCGTGGCAGTCACCAGATCAGTATGGGGAAATAGGGTGAGGCAGACTGTAAGAAAAAGAAAGGGTAGGGGTGATTGATTTGCGAGGCGCAGACCAGCGGGGGGGCCATAAGGCCCTGGAGAAGGGTGTAGACCACGTGGCATAATTGGTCAGATACCAAGCAGCAAACCCACAGGCCTTTCAGCAAAAACAAGCCCCTCAGAGGTAGTGTTTTATGGTGCAGGGTGCTAAACCTACAGAGAAAGGGCTAGCTGAGGTGGCCGTGGGGACAAAGCATGCTGGTCAGAGTCACAGTGGTGGCGGGAGGAGCGGTTTCCGGAAAGAGCCTAGGGAGGTGAAGGGGAGCCACAGGAGAGGAGCGTTTTCCATGGGTAGGGAATATGGAGACAAAGGGTGTTCGTGGCAGGAAGGACCATGCAGGGGTGTTTGTGGCTACAGTGATCACCAACAAAGGGTTTGGTGCAGATGATCAGAGTGGAACGCTGAAAAGAAAAAGGGCTGAAACACACGGTCGCGCCAGAAAGACATTTTGTTTAGGAGCTTTTTGGCAAAAAAAGGGAGCAGGGAAAGGGCTATGAGACAGCAGGGGCCCGACCACATAGCGATGGCATGTGACATCATTGCCACGTGGGTTGGAAGGAAAGCGCGGGACCCAAGGGTGGAGGATGCCTAAGCGGGGGGGAAGAAAGTCAAAAAGGGAGAGTGGCAAGCCTAGAAGGGAAAAGAAGTTAAGAGGGGCCATTTTCATGCAAACAGAGGGGGATTTCAAAATTCGGATGGGCAGAGGCATGGCCGCGAGGGCCGTTCACATGGCTATGGTGGATGACTCATGGGTAACACAGGGCTGGAAAGAAAAAAAAGCACGAGTGGGGGATTACAGAAGGGAAGAAGCACGGTGGTAGCAGGGGAAGCATGGGGGGAAGGGGCTGGCAATTTGGGGCGGTCAGGGAGGAGGGCCCAGCTGCAAAGTGGGGGAAAAGGCCCACAAGAAGGCCAAGAAGAGAGGGTGGGGGGTTGCAATTAGTTAAAGTTTGCTCTGTTGCGCGATTGGGTAGTGCATGGCAGTTTTAAGCAAAAGATGGTGGTTCAGGTCCACCTAACAACAGTTTATCGGATGGATAAAAAAAAAATAATAAGAAGAAGAAAGGAGGATATGTGGAAGGCAGTGGTTTTAGGTTAACAGATGTTTGTCATTGTAGATACAGACAGAGGATGGCACCAAAAAAAAAAACAAAGCCCAACAAGGAGGAGTGCTTCAAGGTGGTGATGGAGTTGGAGAAGGCGAATCGGTTGCTGGAGGTGGCAGAGCCAGAGGGTGTGGATAAGGGTACAAAATGAAAAGGGAAGATGGGGAAGGGTAAGGAGACTAACAAAAGGGTACCACCGCGGGTCACCGCTAGGGAGCCCAGTGGGTGATACCAGTGATGGAACGACAGGCCCTTTCCCCGGAGAGCCCGGTACCTGAGCAGTGCCCAGACAGCACCCTGGGGCCAGAGATAAGAGCAGACCCAGCAGTACTGATTTGCCAACCCATCCTAACAATACCAGTTTTAGTGCCATCACCGCTGCAATTGAGCTGTCCCCAAGTACCGGGAATACCGACGCTGGGGCTCGGTCCTTCACAGACACCCACACCAGGTAATCAAGGGGTGACAGTGGAGAGCAGTATAAAAGAATATATAGCACAAATATTGAAAAGTATGGGGGAGAATGGGATTGGCCAGCTAGAAAAGGCACTGAGTGAGTTAAAAGGGGGTAGGGATGATGGGAGGGTGACGGTGGGTAATCAGGGGGTACAAAAGAGGTAGGAGCTCCCAGAGTAATAGCTAGCAGACCATGTTCCCGCAGCAGTGAAAGAGATGATATGAAAAGGGGAATATGTTAATATCTTTGCATTAGCAAATGTAAATAGCATTGAGAAATATGAGGAGAAAGATAGCTTTGAGAAAAAAGACATGGCAGCGGCAGTAGTGCTGCTTAGAAAGGGAGATGAGGACAAAACATGGAAAGGAAAAATGTGGAACAACTGGTCTATGGGCTTTACATATTTCACGGCCATTGTGATAGAGAAGCAGGTGGAATTAGCTATCCCCCTTCTCACCTGCTCCCTCATCATAAAAAATGCATACAAAAAGGGAGGGCATAGTTGGTTATGGTATGATGAAAAATTTAGGAAGAGAATGGCACATTTCAGGGATGTACAATGGGATGCCAGACAAATAGATTTGTGGTTGGAAATTTACACGGGTCCTTCAGACAAAGAATCAGAAGGTGAAAAAAGGGTGTTGGCAGCAACAAAGGCATGTTGGGGATACAATAGGGCAGCCTGTTCCTGGACGAACTGCCGTTTTCGGCATGTGTGCTCCAAGTGTGGTGGGCATCACCCAGCAGCCAAGTGCAGGTACAGCTGGGAGAAAGGGACAAGCAATCAGGACAGTGCCCCTCAGACATCTTTTTCAGAACAGGCAGAATTCCTTTCGGGGGCAGCAGTGGGGGAAGGGGAACAGGGGGAAGGGAGTGGGGGAAAATGGCAGGGCTATCAGCCTCGACATCAGGACACATATGGGGACAATGAGGGGGTGGTTTCCAGCTGGCGTGGACACCCATAAACATAAGAAGGATGGAAAAATGGTTGGGGGGATATCCGGACAAGGTGGCAGCAAAAATATTGGGAGATGGTTTTAAATATGGTTTTAGATTGCAGTTTAAAGGGTGCCGAAAAAAGACGGTGGCAAAAAGCTTAAAATTGGCACAGGGGAAGGAAGGGGTGTTGACACGGAAGATTAAGAAGGAGGTAGGTGCGGGGAGGGTTGAAGGCTCTTTCACGACCCCGCAACTAACCAGCCTGAGGGTTTCGCCGTTGGGTTTGGTCACCAAGAAACAAGAGAGTGAGTATCGGGTAATACACCACCTGTCTTACCCAGAGGGAAATTCAGTCAATGATTCCATAGGAAAGGAGGACAGCAGAGTCACCTACGCCACACTGGAAGATGCAGTAAAAACTGATTAGAACAAAATGGGATGCATGGGTGGCTAAAACAGTCATAGAATCAGCTTTTCACCTCTTAACGGTTAGATCGGAAGAATGGGACTTACTGGGTTTCCAAGTGGAAGAAAAGTATTGTTTCAATAAAGCCATGCCAATGGGGTGTTCAATAGCTTGTGCGACATTTGAGATGTTTAGCACTTGGCTGCAATGGGTTTTTCAGAACAGGTTCGGGTACTGGACAGTGGTGCACTACCTGGATGATTTCCTGTTCATTGGGGATGGAAAGGTAGAGACCCAGGACATGCTTAGGAATTTCCAGAGATTATGCCAGGAAGTGGGTGTCCCACTAGCCGAAGACAAGACTGAGGGACCGAGTCGCATAATTGAGTTTTTGGGGCTAGAACTGGACTCAACAAAGGAATTGTTCCGTCTGCCTGAGCAGAAGGTTAAGAAGCTTAAGGAACTATTGAAGGCAGTAAGAAAATGCAGGAGGGTGAGGCTGCAGCAAGCACAGCGGCTACTGGGTCACTTGAACTTCGCATGTAGAGCGATCACACCAGGGCGTACATTTACACAGCGTTTAGCCTGGGCTATGAGAGGGGCCACAAGGCCTCACCACTGGGTAGACCTTAATAAAATGACTAGGGAGGACAAGGTGACATGGGAGCAATTTCTACAAGAATATAACAGGCACACACTCTGGCAGGATGATTGGGTCTATAACACGGACTTACAGTTATATACAGACGCTCCGGGGGGTATAGGGATGGGAGGATACCTCCAGGGAAAATGGTTCACAGAAACTTATCTGTTGGATTGGAGATGGGGGGGTGACAAAAGACATCACCTTTTTGGAACTATTTCCCATATGGGTGGCTATGATAGTATGGGGGGAGGATCTCAGGAACAGGCAGGTCACATTCTGGAATGACAATAGAGCAGTCGTGGAAGTACTGAACCAAAAAAGGACAAAGTCAGAGTTATGAGAGTATTGAGCAGAATGGTGTGGTTGGGTTTGTGCTTGAACATGTCTTTCAGGGCAAAACATGTCAATGGAGTTGACAAAGTGATAGCTGATTGCATCTCCCAATTGCAGATGGACAAATTCAGGACCTTTGCACCTGGAGCAGAGACAAAACAGACAGCCATTCCAGATCATGTATAGGCAATTGGATTGGAGGAGCTGAGGCATTGTTCCACAACTCCTGGGCCCCTCAGACCCTGAGAGCATATGAAACCTCCTGGAGGGCTTTTTAAAAGTTTTGGAATGAGTACTGTGGGCAGGTAAGTGGTCCAGCGACAGGGGTTGGAACCAGAGCATAGCACACTCAACCATGGGGGTGCACTTGGCAGCCATAGGTCAAATCTGCACATTAAGGGGTTGGGAGGACCGCACAAAAACTAACCTTATTAGAAGAATGATGCAGGGCTGGATGAGGGGGACAGGGAAGAGACAAGATAGCAGAAAGCCGATATCAGAAGGGCTGATGGTAAGGCTACTGGGGGCCTTACAGAATATCTGCATTTCCATGAAGGAGGCAGTGTTATTTTAGGCGCTATACACCACCATGCACAGTGGGGCTTTCAGGCTGAGTGAAATAGTGGGCCACAGCAAGAAGACAGAAGGCAGGGGTTTACGATGGGAAGACATGGAATGGAGGAATGAAGCCATAACAGTCAAGTTGTGGGAGTCCAAAACTGACCAGAAAAAGCAAGGGAAGAGGGTGTGGTTGTGGACACACCAAAATAAGGCCATTTGCCTGGTGACGGCACTGCACGTGTATGCATCAGACCGCAAAAACCAGGGTAATGGAATGATATTTTTACATGGGGATGGCAGGCCAGTGTCTGGGTACCAGGTGGCTGTGGTATTGAACAAGGTACTCTGTTTTATCGGGGAGTCAAAGGAAGGATATTCCTCGCATTCATTTAGAATTGGGGCAGCGTCAACAATGTCTGTGCAGGGCAAGGGAGCCGAGGAGATTAAAGAGACAGGAAGATGGTCATCAGGATGTTATAAAAAATACATACAGGAATTACAATAATAAAATGTTTGTTTTTCTTTCCCATAGCAGGTGCATAAAGAAGAGGGGAAGGGGGGAGGGAGAGGGAAGGACATGGACAGATATTCATTCTTTTTGCTTTGATCAATCAGGTGCAACCAAGAAGCTCAAGGCATGGATTTGTGGGCACTCTTTTGCCCAATTTAAAAGGGGCAGGACCCATTGTCCCACGGCCCAGGCCAAGAAAGTGTGAAGCTCAGGAGGGAACAGGAGGGGCGAAAAAGAGGGTGGGGTTAAGAAGAGGAAGGCACAGTGACATCACAAAGCGGGCAGGCAATAGGCCAAGGGAGCGATGAGGTGGCAACCGAGGATTGGGCAAGGGAGTAAAAGGGTGTGGTAAAGGGAGCAGCTAAAAGGGGCTGCACACCAGGGGGAGCTCACAATTTGCTCCATAATGAATTTCCCACCTCCCACCCAGAAAGCAGGGAGAGGACACTGGGAAGGTGGAACAGTGCAGCACTGGGAAAGGTGGATCTCAGTGGCTGGCTATGGAATTATTGCCAAAGGTGGACGGCAAGAGAAAAGGGGGGAGAGAGAGACAAAAAAGAAAATAAAAAAGAAGTACGCAAGAGAAAGAAAAAGAAGCATGGGCATGGTGCATGTGCCCATGCCAGAAATAAGAAGCAGGGACACGGTGTGTACGCCTGTGTCCCCAGTGCAGGACATAAAAATAAGAGGCCAGGATACCCCCCATGATGTACGTGGGGGGAGGGCAGCAGAGTGAGAGAGCTGGCTATTTAATTAAGAGAACAACAAGAAAAAATTATATAATGTATGCACCAAATGGAAATGTAAAGTTTATGTACATATGATGTGGAATATGGAGAGAAAATGTACCAAAGTGAACAAGTAGTGAATTATCATAAATATATCAAAATCAGTAAAATTATTGCCAAGACTGAGTAACCTCACACTACTGGTCCATGTATTTGTTTATTGGCGGGGTTCTGGGGACAAAGGCAGATTATTCAATTTTGCTGAAGCCATTTTTACAAACACTACAACCAGTGCTAAAGAATGGTTTCTGTAGCTGGGTTCCAAGGGGTAACTGGTCACAAGGTACATACTGTGCGGCTCAAGCATTCCCATTAAATGACTGGATCATCCCAAATTGACAGCAACCCATCTCCATATAAATATATTAGTTTTTAATTGGTGTGTAGGGGAATATTCCAGTGGACAACCCCTTTAACTGGTCCAGATAAAGTGCCTTATACTGTGAATGCAAATTACCATAAAGGAAATTAGTCTAGCTATGCTCTAAGTAGAATTGCTAGGTACCAAAATGCTTCACAAATATTTTGCAATGGCTGAAAACACCAAACCAAAGGCATGACTTTTTTTTCTATGGCTCATCAATGTGGTATGACCATTTCTTTCAGCCCATGACATGCAGTCAGATGACTTAATACTAACAAAGGTTTGGGTCATTATAAACCCAAAGAGAAAATTAGTTCAATCCTCACAAACTAGAAAGTAATATAGTAGTATATAGCTGCATACCCCCAGTGGAACCCAGTTAGATTAGTGCTACATGAATAGCACTACTCTACAGAGTGCTAGGTCGTGTAGCAGTAAGACGGACAGTGAGAGGGGATATACAGCGCTTTCAGCAAAAGTGCTCCCCTGGTCACTGTCCATGGTGCTGGAACAGCACAATGTAACCATAATCCAGGAGGTAGGTGGAGCTGGGCAGAGCTGCTCCTGTGGCATGGAGGGCTGGTGCATAGAGCAGCTCAGCCAGCAGCAGTGGAAACCATTTTTTTAATCCTGGTCTTCATAATTTGTTTTGCACTCGGGACTTACACTTTTGTATATGGGGCCGTGGAAAAAGTATTCCACCGTCCCATGAATTTTAACTTTCCCCATGATCAGCCCTCCCCCTGGAGTGAGAATCCTTCACTCCAGGTGGTGTGGGGGGCAGAGCTCCCCATGTTGGGGGGGTGGAAACTGTGCTATTATTCCTGCATGGTTCTGGACTGTGCTATTATTGTTGGTGCAATCCTGACCCAATGCCCTTCCAGCACCCAGTGGTTGCAGTGTTTTGTTTTATTTTAATACACCCAAATCCTTGAAGGTATGCAATAGTTATCCAATCATTCATTGCCAGCATTTCATATTTATTTATCTAAAATCTAGTGACCAGGATAGCCACACTGAGCCGGAGCTCATTTCCAGATGCAACTCAAGGATGCGATACAGCAGGGAATGAAACAGCAAAAACAAAAAATTGTCAACAATTGGCACATGTACATGAACACTCAAAGCAAGGTACAAATAATAAATTCCAGAGAAAGAAAAAAAAGAAAAAGTGTAGAAAGTATATTGGCTACAGGGGGTAGCCAGGTTAAAAGCTAGGGGTGCGTGCTTCCTGTCTAAGGCGAGATATTTGTAGCATAATTATGGTGCTGTTGTAAAATTCAAATTGCAGAGTGCACTGGGTTTTGAGTTATACAATAGAGTAAGAAGCAAAATGGGTAAGTAGTGGATGGGGTGGATAGGTCATAGGGTGTTGTAATGTGGAGAGCAGAGGGTGAAGGCTTGCTAAAAGTGAATACTTTTGAGAAGTGTGATAGTAAGAGTGGTTTGAGAGAGTGTAGGGAGGAAGAGAGACAGACCAGGAAAGTGAGATTGCTAGACAGTGGTGGAAAACAAATAGAGAAAGCAGACTAGCTTGCTACAGATATACTGTGAGGGATAAGAAAGGAATGAACAGTGGATGACAGAAGGAAGAATGAGGATGGGATGATGGGTTTAAGGAGAGAGAAGTAAATTGGAACAGTGGAAAGTGAGTATTTGGCCAGAAGGGAGGATCAGTGTGAGACACACCAGACCTCTAGGGAGGGAAAGAAATATTAGCATACAGAGAGCAATGACGGGTTAGAAATGAAGCACTAAGGGACATGCAGGAAAAGGAATGAAAAGAAGAGTCTAGCCCCAATAATACCTGTGATGTGGCTTGAGTGCTAATCTTTGCAGCATTGTTTTAAAACTACAGTCCAGTACATAGCATTAGTTGTGGCAGAGCTAGACAGTTTGGAGCTGTTCAATTACCTTCTTGTGACTGTTCAATACAGAGAAAGTATTTGTATATGGAACTCCAAATTACTCAGTATTAATATTCACAATTTGTAGCAAAATGGTTATGAACATATTCTGTCTGCCCCTTAGATGACATTGGCTTGTCTCATGGCACCCATACCCCTTTCAACCATATCCTGCCCCCTTGAACCCTCTCCATGGTCATCCTGTCTTGAAAAAGCATATCTGTCACTTCCCTGCCCTTCTCTCTGCCCGACATGATCTTTTCCAACCCACCTTCCTTATGACCACTCCTCACTGCAAAAAGATGTTATTTATAATACTGTTATCAGCTGTCACCACTACACATCGTCCCTGCTCTATTACTGCTCATTCCTTGTCAGTTTAATTTCTATTTTGTAACTTTTTTTGCTCTACAGTGTAGTGCAATACATTGACCCTTTCCACATGAGACATCAATCTTTTCACATGGGGCTTGATTTTAAAAAGCCCCTTAGATTGGTGCACCATGTGCCGAACTGCCACCTGCAACAACCCCAGATGAACCAGGGACCCTGCACTGGATTTTACAAAAAAAAGAGCCCGGGGCAAAAGTTCCCAAGTTTGTTGCAAGCCAACCTATGTGCCAAAGAAACAGCACATAGGAGGGGAATACTGCAAGCCGTAGGATGGGCTTGTGGCAGCAGCAGCCAGTGATGGCAACCCACCGGTTGGTCTCCCTGGTGGCTGGCGGATCATCTAGGACATGCCTTGGACAGAGGGGTGAGACAGGTTGAGATGTGGAGAGGATGGCATTTGCCTCTCATGGGGCAAATGCACAGTCATCACCATTTGGTGCAGGCTCATGTGGGAGGGCAGATGACCCATCACCACCAGTGGGGGGTTGGGGTTACGGGCTTGTACCTGCCGTGGAACACAGGCTACTTCAGTGGTGGTCTAGCCACTCCAGCATTGGTCTGGCAGGTGTCAGGGGCTGTAAGGGCACCTTCTCCACAGGGTCACTTCCCCACCCAGCGATGGATCAGGGAGTGTCACACGGAAAGTTAGACCAGCTCCGAGATGGTCTAACAGCAGGATCTGTGCACCCATTGGGGGCTGGCAAAATCTCACTTTAGGGGATACTGTAGCACTGCCCCAGCACATTCCCCCTTCCACCATGGTGCATCAATATGGTCAATGCAAGGACAGCACAAGCCTGGTTGGTGCAGGTGCCCCCCCCAAGTGGTGCAGAGCACTTTAGAGAATTCGGACTGGTGCAATGAGCCCTTTGTACCATTTCTTCTTGCTGCAAGCCCCTTGCACCAATCCTGATTTTTTGAAAATCAGACCCACTGTTGCCTGACCTTTGCCTCATGACGCTCATGCTAAATAATAGTATGAACTGGAATGCCACAAATAGTACACATCTCCTGTTTCAATGCAGTGATCAGATGTCTGCAATGGCAATGGCAGTCAGTTGCACTATTGCTTCACCTTAAAAATGTGTCTATTTTACAAAAAAATAAAAAAAACCCTCACCCCAAGGCATCATACAGTACCTACAGAATACACTGAACACCTATACAGTTATGGATGGCAAAAAGGATTGGGGTTATACATTAATGAGTTCATAAAAACATGTATAAAGAAAGGATAAGAGCAGATGGGGTCAGAGGTGTGGGATAGCATTTAACATGTTTAATCAGGGTGGAAGACAATAATATTTTCACTTTAAATTACTGAAATGTAGTATTCCGTGCATTTTTTCTATGTTTCAAACTTCAGCAAAGAGAAAGTTCAGTAATTTTGCAGGTGCATAAGACAGGTTAATATTTGTGTAATGTAAGATAATCAAGGTTTCTTGTTAATAAATATAATATTTTTGACTTTAATGTATATTTTAAAGAAACTTCATACTAATGAAAATGAAATCAAGATGCACAGGCATGCAGTGAGTTCAACTGTATTTCTTATAGTCCAATGTATTTAAATGTCAGTTGGAATATGTTCCTTGTAGCTTGCTAGATACAGTACTGACAGTACTTAGAAACTAACTTTAACAACACAAGGTAAGTGTTATTAAGGCAGCTCTTCCAAGCTTTTGAAATACACAGCTTGATGTAAAAAAAAGTTCAGTTTCAAAAACTTATTTTTAAAGAGTATTTAGTTCATTGATCTGAGTTTGCTGATATCTCCTGAGGCACAAAGATAAGCTTTTGCTGACCATCCTTCAGAGACTAAATAGATTTATATGGATTTTCTTCTAGCTACTATGATTGACTGCCAGGCCATTTTTACCTCATATTGTATTTCAAAGAGCAAGATTATATTCTGTTTTAATAAGGGATGCATGAACTAAGAACTGAACAGAAAGTGACAGTGAAAACCCTAGGTGAGTGACTCACAGAGATTCTGAAATGTTAGCTATCTGGAAGGCCGCAATCTCACAGGTCCAATATCCAAGATTATATGAACAATGACAGAAGAACTATAACCGCTTTGTTCAATTACTATGTCATGCAGGTGGGTCTAAATTTTGAAAATGTATTAAATTCTGCTTGCCCCCTCTTGTAATCAACAAGCATATTTCATGCAATCATGGACAGGAAGCAGAAAATAAGAGAGTTTAATGATTGATTGAGATAATGGTGCCCAGCTATGCGGTTTGGGCTGGTGGCTGACTGGGGATCCACTTGGGAAAATAAAGATTTATTCACTAGGGAGAGACTCCATCTGAGCATAGAGGGAAAAGATGCCCTGAAAAATAAACTGGGGGAATTTATAGGTACTAGGTGGGGTTTAAACTAGTAGTGGGGTGGGGCCCAGACTAGTGGGGTGGGCAGAAAAGCATAGCATGGGAGGATTTAGGCCTCTCCCTCCAGTAGGAGTTAGTGAAAAGATTGACTCAAATTGGGCCATGCGTAAGGAGTTAGGGAAGGTAGGGAAGGATGCAGTGGTGGTTTGGGAAGTGGTCTTCATTAATGCGAGGAGTCTAGGGAACATGGTGCCTGAGTTACAGGCTATGATGATGATGGAGGGTAGGGTGGATGTGGCAGCAGTCACAGATACATGGGCCACACAGTACTACGATTGGGACCTGAATCTCCTAGGGTACACTAGGTACAGGAGGGATAGGAAATTTGGCAAGGAGGAAGTTGGCACTGTTTATTAGGAAGGGTACAGAGTGTAGCAGTGAGGTAGGCATGGAAAGAAATGTGGAGGTGATCTAGGCCACCATACATGATCCTAATGGTAGGAGGGTCAATCTGGGTGTGGTTTATAGACCACCAACACAATTGGAGGAACAAGGCAATGAACTAGTGGACAACCATAAAAAACACTGTAGCAGAGGTAGGGGAAGGACTATTGTAATTGGGGATTTTAACATGCTGAGGGTGGACAGGAGTACTAAGACATCTGAATATGTTAAAGAGCAGCAGTTACTGGATGCTTTCCAGGATGAATTTCTGGGTCAACTGGTGGGAGAGCAGACCAGGGCGGAAAGTATCCTAGACTTAGTACTGGCAGATGGAGAGTAGGTTAAGAACTTGGTAGAGGAGGACCCATTAGCAGGGAGTGACCACTCCACATTATGGTTCACCCTAGACCTGGGGAGGAAGTGGAACCAGACAAAAATGTTAGTAGCGAATTACAGGGGGGTGGATTTTGGGGGTGGTGGCTGCCATCCTTGAGGAGCATTTAGAGAAGATTAGGCCAGAAATGTGCATGTAAAGCAGGTGGGAGATAACAAAGTTGAGCCTTCTAGAGGCTACAAAATCATGCACAAAGGCACATTTTAAGAAAGCAAGGACTAGGAATTCTAGCTGCTGGACCAGGGGAGATGCTGGAGGCGGGGAGGGGAAAAAAGGATGGCCTTTCATAGGTACAAGTGTTCTCTGGGGGAGGTAAACAGGGAGGTGTTTCACAGGCTCTTCAAGGAAGTGAGTTGAGTGGTAAAAGCGGCCAAGGCAGCCAATGAGCTATGGTTAGCTCAAGGAGCCAGGGAGGGGAGAAGGAATTTTTTCGATATGTCAGGGAGAGAAGGAAGGGTGGGGGGGACGATAACCAGGTTAAAAAGGAAGAGGGTAGAAAAGAGGAGGGAGTAGAGCAGGCAGAAGTACTTAATGAATGCTTCTGCTCAGTCTTTACAAATGAAAGGAATAGGTTGATTCCACGGGGGAGGGGGCAGGTCGGGGGCTGGTGAAGGCAAGATACTCACAGATGGTGAAATCCAGGTGGGGATGCTGAGGGAGGCTTTTAAGTCTTTCAGGAGTGATAAGGCCCCAGGCCCAGATGGATTCTACCCTAGGGTTCTGAAGGAACTGGCAGATGTCCTGGCTGCATCAGTGATGGAACTATTTAATTCCTCCCTCAAATCAGTATGTGTACCTCTGGACTGGAGGATGGCACATGTAGTTAGTGTTGTGTGAAACTGGAAAATTTCACCAAGCAAAATATTTTTGGAATTTGCACATTTCACGAAATATTTTGCTGGGTGAAATGCAAAATTTTGCCAATAGGATGGGTGAAATTTCACCCATGAACCACTGAAATTTGCCACTCATGGGCAAAATTTCACCACCTGCAGGTGAAATTTCATAATTTCACCACCGGCCCTCAATCTTCCCCCAAAAAGCAATCCCATCCCATCTCCCCCGGATCTAATGGTCCCCCTGGCTGATCCGTAGCTGAATTCAAATCAAGATAGAACCCTCCTCCTCCCCAATCACTCGGAGCCCTGACCCCAATCTTTATATAAAAAATCCCTTCCCATGTCCCTGGTGTCTAGGTATCCCCCCGGCCATCACCAGTCAAATTCAAATCAAGATAGAAACCTCCTCTCCAGTCACTCTGAGCCCTAGCCCCATATCTTTGTAAAATAAATCTCCTCCCCAATCCCTGTGTCTATTGGACCCCCCACCCTCCCATTCTGTCTTTAGTCAGAGTCCACAGCCCTCTCGCATTCCTGATTGGCCCACTTGTTATGTTCCTCCACTCACCTCTATGGTCAGCAGCCCATCTGAGTGCTCAATGAATGAGCCTATTTTTGTACAAATACACACTCATACATTGACAGATTTGGACAGCCAGCACTCTCACTAATACCGGTAGTGTAGTGAGATTGCTGGTTGTCTGAATCTGTCAATAAATGAGCACGTGCTTGTACAAGCACACGTTCATTCACTAAGCACTCAGATGGGCTACTGACCATGGAGGTGAGTGGAGGTCTGTGCCAGTGGCCTGATCAGGGTACAGGGGAGCGGTGTGGGCTCTCCTCTAACTTAAGACAGGGTGGAGGGGGGGGGCCTCTAGACACCAGGGACAGAGGAGGAGATTTTTTTTTTTATAAAGATATGGGGCCATGGCTCAGGGTGACTGGGGGGGGGTTCTTGATTTGAATTCAGGTGGAGATTGGCCTGGGGGAGACCACAAGACACCAGGGGACTCAGAGGGGCACAGAATGCTGGCATATGCAGATGCGGGAGAAATTGTAGGTGAAATTTTGCTGCAATTTCACAAAATATTTTGTGCAGCGAAATTGTTGATTTCACAGCAATTTCACCAGTGAAATAAAATGTTGCAACATCTCTATACAGTAGTAGTACCGAATTAGTCAAGGGATTTTTAAGGATTTTTAAAAATTCCTATTGAGAATTGTGAAACCTCTTGTTAGGGATTTTGTTTTGTTTGTTAGTATGTTTATTGCTACCCGGAAAGGGTGCTCTTATCTGATAGTGTAGTTGAAAATCTACCATCTACCATCACAACATTTAGGGAAAAAATATAATCTGAAATTATTTTTGTTATACCTACAGAAAGAGGCCAGTTCCTATTACAGTAATTAAGTACTGTAATAGGAATTGTCCTCTTTCTGTAGGTATAACAAAAAGAATTTTAGATTATTTTTTCCCTAAATTTTGTGAAGGATAAGTGGGGAATCTCACAAAACTGCTTGACAAATTTGATGCTACTACTGTATAAGGTGCTCCTCTACAAGAGCAGACCTAGGGATAAGCCAGGAAATTATAGACCAGTCAGCCTGACATCCATAGTGGGGAGATTTTTGGAGGCCATCTAGAAGGAAAGGATGGTGGAGTTCCTGGAGGACAATGGCTTTCAAGATGAATGCTAGGACAGGTTTGTCCAGGGGAGGTCATGTCAAACCAACCTAGTTGAATGTTTTGACTGAGTGACAAGATCCCTGGATGGGGGAAGACCAGTTGATGTTCTGTACCTGGACTTCAACAAACCTTTCAACTCAGTGCCACATGGGAGTCTGATTTATAAGCTGAGGAACTTAGGGGTGGGGTAAAAAATGGTGGGATGGATTGGGAACTGGTTAAGCAGGTGGTAGGGGAAGAGGTTTCCACTCCCAGAAGTGTTATTGGTGGGGTTCCTCAAGGATCAGTGTTGGGCCCAGTCCTGTTTAACACGTTTATTGCAGACACTGGGGAGGGAATTAGATTCAAAATGACTCTCTTTGCTGATGTTTCCAAGCTAGGAGTGGTAGTGGACTATGAGGAGGGGAGGAAGGTACTCCAGGAGGACATGGAGAGGCTTGAAAGATGGTCACACACTAGGCAGCTGACGTTTAATGCTTGGAAGTGTAGCGTTATTCATTTGGGGTGTTAGAAATCCTGGGTATGACTATCATTTGGGAGGGGAAAAGCTTATGGTCTCCAAGGAGGAAAACGATGTGGGAGTGGTAATAGATGCCAAAATGAACAACTCAGAGCAGTGCAGAAGAGTTGCTACAAAGGCAGATAGAATGCTTGGGTGTGTTGCTAGGGGTATATCATCAAGGAGGAGGGAAGTTATACTGTACTCCCACTGTACAACTTCTTGGTGAGGCCGCACCTGGAGAACCGTGTGACGTTCTGGTGCCCTCACTTAAAGAGGGACATTATTCTTCTGGAGAAAATTGCTCCTGTGATTGTTAGTCTAATTTCTGGATTTTACCAGGATTCTACTATCATTCTTTTAATATGTGAATAAATAATCAGAAAAAAGAAGGCTTACTATACAGACCATTAAATGAAGCAAACTGAAAATAGCACTGGAAGCAATTATAAGAAAAACAGAAGTTCTGCAGATTTACTGAACTGGTGCAAAATGCTGAATTCTGTGAAATTCTTTGTTTTTACAGGTGTGAAGGCAGTCCAAATTTCAGAATGTTACTATTTTTTTTTCCTGATAAAAATTTAAAACAGTGACCTTGAAAATGAGCAATGGTCTGGGGGAAAAGTTCTATGAAGAGAGACTTAGGGAACTGAACATGCACTCCCTAGAAAACAAAAGGGTCAGGGAGGGACATGACTGATGTCTTTAAACATTTGAAGGAGATCAATAGGGTAAACACAGAGGGTCTACTCAAATTGAAAGGGGAAGGGACTACAAGGGGCCACAACCTAAAACTTGTAGGAAGGAAGTACACCGAAGTGAGGAGACACTTCTTCACGAAGAAGGTGGTGGCACCTTGGAATGCGCTATCAGAGGAGATGATAACAGTGGAATCAGTGGGAGGATTAAAGAGAGGATGGGACAGATACATGGGAAAGGTACCAGTTAGGAAGGAAGTGAACAGCAGGGAAGCCCTGGGAGAGGAACTGAGAGCAAGGGAATCAAAATGGGAGGGGGGGTCAGCAGCAGAGACATGACTGTTTGCTGCATCTAAGGCAGACACGATAGACCATTAGGCCTAATCTGCTGGCAACTTAGCATGTTCATATGAATACAAATTCTGATCCAAACAATACGTTGTACTTTAGGGAAATCCAAAATCTGGAGGCTTTGAATTTTCTATGAAAAACTGATACCTGTTAAAAAAAAAAACAGAATCTGACAGCAGAAGGAGACTGATGGTCTATCATTTCTGCCCATATTTATTAATTATGTTATTCTATTTGCCTAGTACTATCATTTGCTTTTTTTATTATATGTATTATTCTCAAGCTATTGGTAAAAAAAAAATTAATTCAATACACTCTGTCAAAAATAGCATTAGATATGCAATGTGTTGTTTGACCAGAGTAATTTAGTCTGTTATCCTAAGGTTAGTTTCCAACATTATGGAATATTGCTAAACTAATTCATGTGGTTAAATTAGGAATCAGTCACGATGTCTTTAGTTATGTGCCAGTCTTGGTTATATAATTGAACAGCAGGGTTTTGAATTTGAAAACTCCCAACTAATCCTGCTCTGCGGTCAGTCTGAATTTTGCCCAGCCCATACTGTAACACAGTTACAGTAGTACATCATATAACCAGTGGCATTCTGTTAGCCATGCACAGGTAGAGTTACCAGCAACTGCTTTTGTGGATTTCTCAGATCATGTACTATTTAATATAAAAACAACAAATATTTGGGTTTATCTTGTTATATACTGATTTCTATATTATTTATTTGAATGCAAGATGTTAACTGATGCCTTTAGATTCCTAAGATTCTAATTTAGGACCAGCCCTATTTGCACTGTATAGTATATAAATTATGTCTACCAAAAGCCAAATTCAGCCATACAGAGAACCACAGCATGATGTAACGCAATTGTGCAGAATTCAGCAGCAGAGATACTGTGGGAAACAAAGCAGTTTTAATGGGATGTACTCACCTGGTAAAGGTGATTGTGTTGGTTGACATCCATGGCACTTCAGACATTACCACATGGCTTTTAGCCCACCTGATAGGCTAGTGATGCACATGACTCTAGGATCAAATTTCTTGTATATCCAGGTCCCAGAAACCCCTGTTCTCCAGTTCAAATTTTCCATAGCTGAAATCAAGGTCAGCAACACAGCCACTACTAGAAAAAAACACTAACCATCCTATACAATAATGTAGACTGAGGCGATATATGTACATGTGGGCTGACAGACCTGGTTTTATTTTCCTATTAGTACAATCTATACTCGACCCGGAAGAGGTCAACGGTCGACATCCTGGATGTCCTTAGAAATAAGGCTTCATTCACCTCAAGGTAATTCTCCTATTTTGTCTAATTCTGATCACTTCTGAGCACTCTATCGGGTGGGTCATGGAGTGCCATGGATGTCAACCAACACAATCACCTTTACCAGGTGTGTAAACACCCATTGTGATTGCTTGACCATCCATGGCACTCCAGACATTACCTCATGGGTAGATAAGAAGCAGTACTGTACCCACGGGAAGGAGACAGAGTGGTCTAGGAGTGAGAGGAAGAGCTGGTGGCTGAGAGGACCTGGGTGGCAAAGGTGGGCTGTAGCCTGTACAGGTGCTCCAGTCTATAATGTCTGGCAAACGTATGGATGGACGTCCCAAGTCTCTGCCTTGCAGATGTCTTCTGAAGACACATTGGCCCTTTTCGCCCAAGAAGTGGCTACTGCTCTGGTGGAATGGGCCTTGGTACCCTTTGGGGGCATCATCTGTTTAGCCCTGTAAGCCTCCTGAATGGTTCTCTTGAGCCAGCCAGCAACGGCAGTCTTAGAGGCTGCCCTGCTTTGTCTTTGTCCCCTTGTAACAATGAACAATCTCTCTGTCTTGCGTAGGGGTAGAGTTCTAGATACATAAATGGATAGGGTGATCCTGACATCTAGATGGTGTGGGACAGGCTTGTCGCCAGGTTGAGTATCTTCAGTAAAGGTAGGTAACTCAATGGGTTGTTCCCTGTGAAAGGTGGAGGAAACCTTTTGTTGGAAGGATGGTACTGTGCATGGGTGTACCCCACTGAGGGGGTGAACACCATGTAGGGTTCTTTGCATGACAGCGTCCCTAGTTCCCTGATCCTTCGAGCTGAACAGACAGTGACAAGGAAGCAGGTCTTCAGACCAACCCAGAACAGGTCTACCTCATGTAGCGGTTCGAAGGGGGTTTTACTGAGGGAGTCTAATACCAACAGGAGGTCCCAGGGAGCAATGGATGGTCTGACTCTGGGTCGCAGTACTTCCACCGCTTTCAGAAAGCACAAGGAGTCCAGGTGAGCCCCTGGACTGTGTTTCCCCTATGGGACCGATGGCTGCTCCAATGGCTGACAGCTGTACCCTGAGAGATGAGTGGGCCAATCCCTTATCTACTCCTTGTTGAAGGAATAAGAGGATGGTGGACATGTCTGCTAATTCAGGATCCTTACCCTCATCTCGGCACCACTTCACGAACACCGACCATTGTCTACCATAGGTAGAGGTGGTCGAGGATCATCTAGATTGCAGCATCATGGAAATGACTGATTTGTGATACCCTGCTCTCATCAATCTCTTCCTCTCAGGAGCCAGGCTGTGAGCTTTAGCGTCCGTGGGGCCGGGTGTAGTATCAGTCCGTGGGTCAGCATATCTGGTTTGTAGGGTAACAGACTGTCCATTATCATAGCCAGCACTGTGGCAAACCAGGTTCTCCATGGCCAGTAAGAAGCCACTAGAATGGTGGTTCATCGTGAAGTTTGGATCTTGGCTAGTACTTGGGGTAGCAGAGGAATGGGTGGGAAAACGTACGCCTGATCCCGGGACCAGGGTTGTGGCAGGGCATCAGTTCCCTGGGACTGAGCTTCCCTGTATCTTGAATAAAATCTCTTGACCTGTGCATTTTCTGCTGTGGCCATGAGGTCCATGGATACTGGTCCCCAGGTCTCCTGAATAAGATCGAAGAGGCTAGGGTGGAGACGCCACTCCCCTGGGTGGACTTGTTGGCGACTGAGCCAATCTGCTCATATGTTGAGCTTGCCAGTGAGATGAACTGCGCCGAGATGGGTGAAGTTGCTCTGTGCCCAGCAGAGGACCATCACCACTTCCCTCAGCATAGCTCTGCTCCTGGTGCCCCTTTGCTTGGCGATGTACGCCACAGTGACTTGGTTGTCGGAGTGTATCAGAACCGACTGACTGGAAATGGAGGATCTGAAAGCTCTGAAAGCATGGTATACTGCTCAGGTTTCTAGGACACTGATGGACAACTGGGCCTCTGATGTTGTCCATTGGCCCTGTGCCATCCTTTCATCTAGGCATGCACCCCAGCCCAGTAGGCTTGCATCCGTTTCTATAGAGGCATCGTAAGAGGCCTCTAGTGGGACCCCTCGAGTGAGATTGGAGTGCACTGTCCACCGTGTTAGTGACTGTCTCACTGATGGTGGTAATGGGACTATGACATGCAGGTTGCATTCGTTCGGTGATCCCCGAGTGAGGATGTAAGTCTGTAGGGGTCGCATGTGCCACCTGACCCAAGGGACCAGGTTGATGCAAGATGCCATGTAACCTAATAACTGGGCTAGTGGAGCCTGGGTCCCAGGGCTGCACCTGAGGTTCAGTTGTTCCCTCTAGTTGAAGTAACCCTTGTCTGAAAGAACTAGCGCTGGTTCTGCTGGGGCCATACCGAGAATAAGGTTTATTTATTTATTTGCCACGAGTCCTGGGTATGGGGGAATCACTGAGATATTTGCAGCAGGACTCAGAATTCTGATATCCCTAGCTCTTTCATGAGCTATCTGCTGCATATTTTTCTCGAGAGAGCAAGCGACCATTCTCCCCCCCACAAGCGCTAGGCCTGGGACCTAACAATGGCTGGAAGTAGGCTGCGAGGACCATGAGGTCGAAAACAGTGAGGGGGGGATGGCGAGAAGCTCTAGAGCGATGAAAATCCCTTAAAAAATGTGGATTCTGAGGAGGGGTAGCTGGCTTGGGCTCAGGAGCACTTTTCCAATCATGAGAGCAGGTTCCGGAGAGGAGAAACACCGAGGCCATGTGCCAGAGGGAGGGGGAGGAGTGCCACATGATGCTTGGGAGTAGGCCAGAGTCCTTGTCATGGAGACTGCTCCCCTGTACTGAAAAGTACGCCGCACAAGCTCGCAGGAGTGGAATTCCTCTATTTTTTTTTAAAACCTTTTGGTGGAGTAGTCACTCAGCCACTCGCTCAGTATCTCCTGAGTGTGGAGAATCAAGGGTAGGCCTGTGCGAGTCGTGCCAGGTGCGCGTTGCAAGGTAGGAGCAGGCGGAAGCCAGAACCATGAGTAAGCCTTGGGGACAACCCTTTCTCCGTGGCATAAGCAAAATGGACAGAAAAACACAGTGTAACAAACCGCAAGAATCTGCAGACTATTTATTGTAGGCTTACAGTAAGCCAGTGTGACCGATACTCTGCGAATAGGCCAGGAAGGCAAAGCAGGAATAAATCTTTTAAGCAATCCATGAAGCATAAAAAACCATGCTGGCTTTCACTTGTAGCCTAAACACTAAGCAACTACAGTGATATAAACCCTTTTCAGGAAAAAAGTAGTGCTGCAGTATTCACTCTTCTTTAGGGATCTCTAAACAACTCCATACTCAACAACAGTGATATAAACATTGTTTGCAGGAAAAAATACACAGTACTGCAGGATTTTCTTTTTACGTTCACTTGCGCGCATGTGCAAGGAACATATTAGGAGAAGTAGCACACTTGGAGGTGTGCCTCTCCCTGCCACACTGCTCACTTGAGCAGGCGTGGTGATCCCTGCACCAATGGGTGCAGCAGCTCAGCTATGACAGCGGTGTTCCTCTGCTTTAAAGAAGCACCTTCTGCCTGCGCCGCCCTCCCTCATGTCTGCAGCTACCTCCCCGTGCATGTCCGTCATGCCAGCCCCCTCAAAGCTTCCATTGCAGGGAGCCCAACCCAGCGTGGCAAACGTCAATTGCTGGCGAGTGCCCAATCTAATCGGCTCCGGCCCCAAAGCCATACTGCTGCCATGCTGGGAGCCCACCCAGCGTGGCAAACCTTGCTGTTGTTTTGCCGACGGGGTGCCCAATCCCCGTCGACTCTCGGCCCCCCACATCTTCTGCCATGCTGGGAGCCCACCCAAGCGTAGCAAACGTCCCACATCGTTCTTTTTTTTTTCCTATAAAATAAAAATGGTCCCATGGCGAGTCTTCTAGCCCCACAACCTGCACCCACCACTGCGCACCCAGACTCCCACACCCCTCACCCCATACTTACATCCGGACTCTGGCGCGATGATCTTTGGTGGACTGGGAACACGTCTGCACTCTTCAAAGGTGACTGCAAACTGAGGAAATGCCGGTAAGCTGCATAATGGGCTAGATAGGGGGGTTTCAACTTTATTGCATATCTCAGTCATAATTTGGAATTTTTGCAGCAAATTTTCAACATGGGGTTTTTGGGACCCCTTCTCATGAATGATGTGACTGTTATGGTGTTATGCTTGCCCGAAGGGTGATTTCGCAGGCACTGCGCAGTCACTGCATGAAATCACCCTTTGGCCTTGAATAATGCCATGACAGTGACATCATTCATGAGAAGGGGTCCCAAAAACCCCATGTTGAAAATTTGGTGCAAAAATTCCAAAAAATGACTGTTTTATGAGCGTGCATTGTGCAGTTCCTACGCAGGCTCGTAAGTTTGCGAATTTTCAATATTTTTACTCCAGATTTTCAACAGTGCCATTTTATCACACCTTCTTATGAAATGTATAGCTGTCATTTTTCACATCTCACCCAAAACATGTTTTCACCCATGTAGCGCACAATGGCGCAGTCGGTGTGCGAAATCAATGTATGGAACACATTAAGAAAATCACAGTGACACTGTTCATGAGCACAGGTCTTAAAATGGCTATGTTGAAAATTTGGTGAAAAAATTCCTACAAATGACTGTTTTACGAGCGTGCGTTGCGCAGTTCCTACGCACGCTTGTACGTTTGCGAATTTTCAATATTTGCACTCCAGATTTTCAACATTGCCATTTTACCACACCTCTTATGAGCAGTACAGCTGTCATTTTTCACATCCTGCCCAAAATGTGTTTCTGCCCATGTAGCACACAATGGTGCAGTCGGTGTGTGAACTCAATGTATGGGACACATTAAGAAAATCACAGTGACACTGATCATGAGCAGAGGTCTTAAAATGGCTGTGCTGAAAATTTGGTGAAAAAATTCCTAAAAATTACTGTTTTATGAGCGTGCATTGCGCAGTTCCTACGTTTGTGAATTTTCAATATTTGCGCTCCAGATTTTCAACATTGCCATTTTACCACACCTCCTCATGAGCAGTACAGCTGTCATTTTTCACATCCTGCCCAAAATGTGTTTCTGCCCATGTAGCACACAATGGCGCAGTCGGTGTGTGGACTCAATGTATGGGACACATTAAGAAAATCACAGTGACACTGATCATGAGCAGAGGTCTTAAAATGGCTGTGCTGAAAATTTGGTGAAAAAAATTCCTAAAAATGACTGTTTTATGAGTCAGTGTTGCACAGTTCCTACGCACGCTCGTAAGTTTGCGAATTTTCAATATTTTCACTCCAGATTTTCAACATTGTCATTTTACCACACCTCCTTATGAGCACTGCAGCTGTCATTTTTCACATCTTGCCCAAAACGTGTTTCCACCCATGTAGCGCACAATGGCACAGTCGGTTAAAGCGAACTCAGTGTATGGGACACATTAAGAAAATCACAGTGTCACTGTTCATGAGCAGAGATCTTAAAATGGCTATGTTGAAAATTTGGTGAAAAAATTCTAAAAATGACTGTTTCTGAGCATCGTTGCACAGGTTCTCCTTGCTTTCGCAGGTTGCGCATTTTCAATATTTCCACTCAGATTTTCAACATTGGCATTTTACCACACTTCCTTATGAGCAGTACAGCTGTCATTTTCACATCCTGCCCAAAACGTGTTTCCGCCTATGTAGCGCGCAATGGGGGTAACAAACAGGTCATGCTGACAATTTATTGTGTAAATACCAGCAATCGCACAGGGCATTAGGGTAAAGCACCATACATGCCAAACACCACTGCAAATACCTGTAAGCGAATGTTCGGCATTGACAAATGCTTGTTTTAAGGTAGCAATAATTATCTCCAAAAGAAACAAATGAAAAAAAACTGCAGCTTAGATGGTAAAATGAGTCTCTAGGTGATTCAAGATAAGCAAGAAAGCTAATTATAAAGAGGCCTACCTTCCTTGAGTAGAACAACCGGGATCCTGGTGTGCTTGTAGCCTGATCAGATGCATGATTTGAACTGGAGAACAGCGGTTTCTGGGACCTGGATATACAAGAAATTGGATTCTAGAGTAATGTGCATCACTAGCCTATCAGGTGGGCTAAAACCCATGAGGTAATGTCTGGAGTGCCGTGGATGGTCAACCAATCACAATCCCTTTTGTCATGCAGGAGTGTGGCATTGCAAGTCATCCTGGTGGGATCCATGGCATGTATGCAGATGGCACCATGTTGAATACCACCAGAAAAACAGTGCTTGAGGCACAAGACATGTTATGAATGCTTTTTACTTTGTTATGAATACATTTCAAACATATTAAATTTATTTTAAATTCTAAAATCCCAAATTTGGCTATTTGGTCCCAATGCAAACTTGTCAGAATAATAAACAAAATTAGTTACACTATATACTGACTGTAGATGCAACAACTCTAACTTGTATACTGTAGAAGGATGCAGCAGTATATGGGAAGCTGTTCAATTCAAAGGGGTATGCATTTATATGCCATTGTCCTTAGATAAGCTAGCTGATTATTTAGTTTCTTATAAAAACACCATAAATGGTGTTACCTTAGATAATGTATATGGATCAATGGAAATGTAACACTTTGTATTATTTTCACTACTGAGGTGTATTGAAAAAATATTCATATATACAAAAACATATTGTTGAAGGGTACAGTCAGTTGCATTTTAGTCACAGTCCTAGTTATCAGAGAAACAGCATACTTTGTGCAACACAATTATGTCATTTTAGTCTCAATGCAGCACCCTTTCTCAAATAGAAGCATTGGGTACCTGGATACTATACATAAAAATGAATGCTGTCACAATAAATGCATGTTATTATTATTATTATCATTATTATTATTTACGAAAAACATGCCATAAAGGACTGGGCTAGAGAAATTTAGAGCTACAATGACATCATCAAACAGTTGTGAGTTTGACAAATTTGGAAAAGAGCATCAATGAAAAAAACACACAATCACAGCGTTGTGATAAATCTAAGGAACATTTTTGACTTAAACACTATTTAGATTGCTTGTACATGCTACTATAAAATCTAAAATGTGAAAAAGATGTGCTTGTTCTTGAAACAACCACTAGTATTGTCTGACAATTTCCCAAAATAATCTTTTATGATATTGTATAATGCTTGAAATTATATTACAAAAACTGTTACATTTGAACTGTAAGGTGTAAAAAACCTACTTTTTTTGAAATCAATGCTTGCATTTTGATCAAATGTATAGATCTGAACTATACAGTTCTCATGTGACCCTACATGTCTATACATGTGTTCACATGCTGTAGTTTGTTGTTAAAAATAATTGAACTTAGCACCAGCCAGTGGTGTGAAGGGCTGAGGCATCTGTGCCTTACCTCCTGCCATGCTGGAGACCCGTGTCTGTGGTGTGAGTGGGCCACTGGGAGTTGGCTGGGAAGGGAGAGGATTGAGCATCGCAAGGACTGCTCTCCTCTTCTGGGGAGGGAGGATTGGTGCTCCTGCCGAATGACTGCCCCCAGGTGGAGGCCTGGGGGCAGTGCAGGGCTGCAGGGCACCAAGGAAGGGAGAGAGGGTGCTGCGGGACATCTGCAGATATGTAAATGCCCTCCATGTGTGCACATCTGCCGTGTGCACCCCAACAATGGGGAAGGGAGAAAATAGAGGAAAAAAACCCTGGCCGCAGATGACGACCGACCCTCTGCAGTGTCCGCAGTCAGTGACCAGGCAAGAACTCTGGGTACATTCTGGTAATGTCGAGGTGATGGGGTTGGGGGGGGTCTATCAGAAGAGGGCAGCCAGGGATGTAAGGAGGTAAACACCTATATGGAAAAAAAAATAGGACTTTAATATTTAGTGGACCATTTTATGTTTTTATTGATTGATATATGCTAGATTTAGCAATCTTATATGAATTTGCCAACTTGGCAAACTCCATGCATTCATTTAAAAAATAAATTAAAGTTTCTTGCCCTAAAGGTTCCAAAGTTGTCTCATTTAAAAGAGATTATGATTTGAAAGGTCTAACTTTGAAACCAATAATGTTAGAAACTTAATGCTGCGACCAGTAATTAAAAATTAGCTATGTCTATACTGTTTTATATGTTGATAGTATTCTATTTATATCAGTAATATCTGAAACTTTTTTCAGTGTATTACTGATACACATCTTTTAATTGTGACAGCCAACTAACGGCAAACACATAGGCCCAGATATTCAACAGGACAGTTGCGCCATGAGCAACCCACTGATGCGCCCCGGGGCAAGATATTCAAAAGGGGAAAGTGTGCGGCAAAAATCCCGATGCACCGGAGCGCATCAGTAATGGGGATGTGCCCATGCATACTCTGCACAATCTGATATTCAGTATGGGATGTATGGAGCCATGCATGCGCAACCCCTACCTGCGTCAGCACAAAGGTGATCCAAAAAAAAAAGGAACAACGGATAGCCACCCACAGGTGAGCTGCCACATTGCAGGGTGCAACACGGCAGCTGTCACCTGTGGGTGGCCACCCGAGCTCAGGCTGCACCTCCTGGTGGCACCCCCCCATGCTGGATCATGGGCATTAGTAAAATAAAGTAAAAACCCCACATCCCTGGTGGTCCAGTGGACCGCTGTCTGCCTGATCTCAAGCTTCAGTAAATAAATAGTTTATCCTATATCCCTGGTGGTCCAGTGTACTGCTGTCCACCCAATCGTGGGCTTAAGTGTGTTAAAAAGATACAGTCTGAATCCCTGGTGGTCCAGTGGACCGAAGTCTGCCCGATCGCGGGCTAAAGCATGAAAAACAGATACATTCTGAATCCCTGGTGGTCCAGTGGACCGAAGTCTGCACGATCGCAGGCTTAAGTGTGACAGAATATTACACCTATATCCCCAGAGGTCCAGTGGACTCCCTCCCCACCACCCATTGATCCCACTCCCACACTCCCACCCAGTCAGCGGTGGGCAGCAGCACCATCTGCCTGCCTGCCCCACCACCCATCGACTGACACGTCGGTGGGGCTGTATGCCCATTGGTCCTGGCGTGAGCCAATGCGGCCATACCGTCACTACACATTCTAGATATGTGAATGCCCATTCACATATCTGGAATGTGTAGTACAGTATGGGCTGCATGCCCATTGGCTCACGCCAGGACCATTGGGAGTACAGGCCTACCAATGAAGCTAGTTGGTGGGCGGTGGGGCAGCAGGCAGGGTGGTGTTGCCCGCCACTGACCGGGGGGAGCGGGGCAGTGGGGATCAGTGGGCGGGTGGGGAGGGGGGTCCACTGGACCACCAGGGATATAGGTGTAATATTCTGTCACGCTTAAGCCCGCGATCGGGCAGACTTCGGTCCACTGGACCACCAGGGATTCAGAATGTATCTATTTTTCACGCTTTAGCCCGCGATCGGGCAGACTTCGGTCCACTGGACCACCAGGGATTCAGAATGTATCTTTTTAACACACTTAAGCCCACGATCGGGTGGGCAGCGGTACACTGGACCACCAGGGATATTGAGAGAGTGCAGGCTGGGAGAGAGATGGGGGGGAGAGAGAGAGGCTGTTTCACAGTGCTGGAAGTTGGAAAGAGAAAGCAGATAGGTCTGCTACAGATTTGCTGTAAGGGATATCAAAGGAATGAGCAGCACATGAATGGAGGGAGCAGGTGGAGGGGATGGCTGGGTTAAGGAGTGAGAACAGGTAAGTGGGAATAGAGGCATGCCAGTATTTGGCCATGGAGGAAGAACAGTGTGAAAGACACCAGCCCCAAGGGAGGGGAAAGAGATACTAGTATATAGAGAACAGTGATGGATGAGAGATGGAGGACTAAGGGCAAAACAGCAGATGGAAGGAAAAAGGGGGTCCAGTCTGGCAAGTGTAGTCTTTGGGCCAGTGCTGTTGACTACATCTGTGTAGTCAAACACCGGCAAGGTAACCTTAAGGATGATTTCTTCATGGACCTGGAGAGGAAGGCAGGATTTGTTTCGGCACAGCACAACAAGATTACAGTAAATGTTCTTTTGCATGATGTCAATGTGAGCAGAAAAGCTAAGATTCTGATCTATCCTAGTATATTAAGACTTAGTGTAACTTTGAATGCTTTTAATTGATGATATTTGAGTCTGAGATTAAAATGAGTTGCTGAACATAGTTAAAGTACCTTAAACTTGTTAAACTTGTTAAAAAACAGGAGGTAGTATAGCGCAGGGGTTTAAGGCTCTGAGCTGCAAGCCTGGAGACCTGAGTTTGATACCCACAGCCCCCACTTGCATATTGTGTGACCCTGAGCAAGTCACTTAACTTCCTTGTGCTCCCAGGTTGCATCTGTAAACAAGCTTCAGCTTAGTGTTTCTCTCCTGGTTAAAAAAAAAAAACATCAAAACAAAAAAATCATGACAGATGACTTTGAGTGCATTTCAGTAGGTTCCTCTACTGGGAGTATTAAACCTCTTGTAATGCTGAGTGTAGAATCCCTCACAATTGATTCACTAGTGGTCTGTTTCCCAATGTTAATGGACTGCAAGTGTATTCAGAATGTGGGGCGCATTGTATGTGCACAGTGCAACAGCTGCTTTCAAACTAAATACTTTTTTTCATTGTTTTCATAAAAAAAGTCAGAAGGTTTATATTAGCAATTAGGTCTCAGTGGGCCTCATGTTCGAGAGGGTTTTTGTGGGAGGGTAACTGCCCTCAACATTGCCCCGAGTGCTTTATTACCTCCCCATGGGCATTATTTCACACATAATGCCCCCTAGGTTGGGCCTTATTGCTTGCATGTTTGAAAAATTACCAGAGTATCTGACAATCCCCCCTCCATAATCTAATTCCAAGCTATTGCTTCATATCTCATGATTAAATCTTTTCAGAGGTATAATAAACAAACTTAAAAGGTGTTTACTATGTATCTAGCATGTTACATGTAAAATACACTATCTATGGTAATTCAGCCTGGTAATAGACAAATGTACCAGAAAAGTAAAAAAGAAACATAGAAGCATTAGAAAATGATGGCAGATAACCTTGTGGCCCATCCAGTCTACTCAAGCCTGTCTAGGTTTGGAACTGTGCCCCTGTTCTGCCCTCACTACTTCCCTTCCTGCTCTTCACCATTTCTCTGTAACTCCCCTTGTGCCTGTCATACCCCGCCCCATTTGTATTAGCATGTATGACTACCTCCAGAAGTTTGCTGGTCTGCCACCACTAGTTCGGTAATTCTTGAACCTTCCCCTCCACTTCAATTTCATGGAATTTCACCTGTTATCAGTGTTATCATTCAAGGTGAACAACTAAGTGCGATCCACCTTGTTAATTCCATGGAGGTACTTGAACATTTTATCATGTCATCCCCACCCCCTTCTGCTGTCCTCTGGCGTGTACACGTTTAGATTCTGCAAGTGCTCCATGTATGCAAGACCTTCCCTGTTACTCCTGTTTTATTTTAGTGATCCATATCTGCTTAGCCTTTATTCTGTCCCAGTCCTTCATCATGTGTAAGTTCTTAACTTGCACACAGTACTTTAAGTGTGGGCAGACCAGGACTCTATACATGGGCAGGATGATCTTCCTCCTTCTGCTAGTGATCTCTCTCTCTTTATGCACTCCAGCAACTGATCTATCTTTCTGACAGCCTTATTACAATATATTGTGAGTATGTCTTTATGTTTTCCATTAATAATACCCCCATGTACTTGTCTTTTGAAGTGCTCTCTCCACATCCTCCCAATTTTTCCTATACTCCATTCTTAGGTTCTTAGCCCTTATATGAATTACATTGCACGTTTCCATGCTAAATTTTAGCTGCCACACCATTGAACAGCTCCCTATTTTTTCCTGACTTTGCTTCATTGTCCTTATCACCTTCACAGTGTCCACTTTTCCATAGATCTTAGTCTTTCCCTGAACCCCTCTCCTGTATCCAAACTTAATATATTAAAGAGAACTGGTCCTAGAGCCAATTCCTGGGACATACCACTCATGATCTCCCTTTCCCTGAGGGTTATCCATTTAGGATCACTTTGAGTCCACTTATTCAGCCAGTTTTGCACCCACCTTGCAACCTCCACCCTTACTCCTAGGTAACCCATCATCTTTACAAACCTTCTCTGTGATAATGATTCAAAGATTTTGCTGAAATCTTGGTACAGGACATCAGATATTTTACTGAAATCGAAGTACAACACATCAGCTGCTGGACACCTTTCCATAGCCTTCATCATCCAATAAAAAAATTCAATCTGATTTCTCTGGCACAACCTCCCACTGGTATATATCTCTGCTGCCTGGAATCCTGGAGATTATGGCCCCAGGCACTCCACTATTCTTTCCTTAATTATAGATTCCAGTTGTTTCCCCACTTTAGACATTGACTGACTGGTCTATAGTTGCCTGGCTGATACCAGCTCCCACCTTTTTGTAGGGGGACCACATTTGCTGTCCTCCAGTGCTCCAGTACTATATCTCCTGAAAGTAATTAAATAGTTTCATCAGTGGTCCAGCCAGGACTTGTCCCATCTCCTTCTACCCTCTTGATGCATCTTATCTGAGCAATCACTTTCTTCACCTTCAGTGCATGTAGGCCCTTCAATACTCTTTCCTCCATACTGGGCTCCATGTTCATACCTGCCAGTGATCCCTGATCCCTGATGCAATCCATCAATGGCCCCCTGTCCTCCACCATGTACATTAAACAGAACTAGTTGTTCAGCATGTTCACGTTATCCTTATTTATTTATTTGAGTTTTGATAACCAGCTAAGTCCACTGAGACAATTACAGTTCCTTTTTCAGGGTCTTCTCTGGGCCTTGTCCAGCTCCTCCCATCCCTCCCTCCCTCCCTAGCCTTCTTTACCCTAACAGATCTTATTTTGTTTTGCACTGTACCAGCATATAAAAAAGAATGTTGCCACATTCCATAATCCCCTCTACTGGTGTCAGTTCAGCTACTACCTTTGCTCATCTCACCACTCTGTTTACTGCACTCATCTTATGCTGATATGTCCCCATTCTCCTTTGTCTGGCTTGAGTTGCATCTGTTGACTGCCTTCCTTTATTCCTATTACTACCTCTGCTACCCCCTTTGAGAACTACAGTGGATTTCTCCTTCTCTTACCCTTACTCATTATCGTTGCAGAGAGAGAGAGCTGCTATCTCCATTGTTCCCATTTTAATTGGATCCCACTTGCTGGCTGCTCCTACCATTACCCTCACATCTTGCAATTTCTCCAGAAGCAGCTCACTAATCTTCCCAAACTTAGCTCCTCTGAAGCTCAGAACCTTAGTCCAGTAGTGGACACTGACAGTTTTTAGTTTAACCTCATCCCTTACTTTTCTGTGGTCACTGGACCTCAGTGGTTTCCCTGCACTGACCTCAACTACACTGTCTCTCTTAGTCAGGACCAGATCCAGTATTGTCCTTTCTCTAGTGTGTTCCTAACCATCTGGATCAGAGCTGTTTCTTGCATCATTTCCACCACTGAATGGCTCATTGCTAAGGCTAGGCAAAATTAACAAATTCTGCTTTGTTAGAATTTTTGTAAAATTCCATAAATTTTATGGAATTCTCCAAAATTCTTTATCTGGTCATAACTCAGTCATTCTTACAGCCAGAGATGTGAAACTGGACATGCATACTTTGTGAAAGTGGTCCTAATGGAATGAAAAGTTTTATGATATTTGGATGAGGGCTGTGGAACTTCTAGGGTCACACATTCTGGTAATGTATTATTTATGTGAAAACAATTCTGGCAATTTATTCATTCTGTGAAAATGTCTGAAAATAGTTCTATGCTTACAACTTCACTACCTTTGGAGCTAGATAATCGAACACTTATGTATTTATTTATTTTTTTGTACAATTGAATTTGCAACCTTTGAGCCAGAGGCTTGTTTCAAAGGTACCTTGTCACAAAGAGGACAACAATGTTACAATATAACAGTAGGGTGACATACAGATTTACACAGATTTTACGCAGTAGTATACAGACATTGTTACATATATTTTGTACACTGCATAAAACAGTAGTTACACAAATACAGATATCTGGCAGGGGGGAATGAAGGAAACCAGGTGGGAGGATGGGGAAGAGGGGCAGAGGAGGCAGTCTGGAGGACTTTGTCAAAATGTACTTAGTGATATGCGAGCAGCCTGTTAGTGACAGGAACAGCAGCAGGTGTTGAACAGGTGGTTCCGAAGAGCAGTTTTGAAGGAGGCAATTTTGGGAGTGTTAGTGAAGGTTACAGGGAGAGTGTCAAACCAGGAAGGGGCCCTGTAGCAAAAGGATCTCTGAGCTAGGGAGGTCCTAGTTCTGGGTACCAGTAGAGTGGCCTTGTCTGAGCTGCAAGTAGAGACTGTGGGGGAGGTATGTTGGAGGGAAGCAGATATCCCAGGCAGGGGGGAGAGCCAGAACAGAGTTTTCTTGGCTAGGAGGCAGGTTTGGCAGTGGAGACATTCTTCCAGGTTGAGGAGATTAGCAGTGGAATACAGATGACGTGTGGCTGAGCCTGGGGCACTGGTCTGTAGTCTACAGGCCTTGTTCAGAGTGAGTCGGATCCTATTGAGTGCCATGTAATCAGTGGCTCCATATACTGGTAGGCCATAATCCATTAGGGACAGTACTGAGGATGTGATGGCCAGTCGGAGAACATCGGGTGGAAGGCAGTCCCTAATGCAGTATAGGAGGCCAATCAGGGTGTTTTTGACAGATGTGAGGGCATTAATGTGGGCGTGAAAAGTGAGGGACCTGTATGCATACTTTCTTGAAAGCATCTTAGAAACCGCTAAAGAAAGAGGTAGTTGTTTGTGCATATTATAACTTACGAGTTCATAATTTTACAATTTAATTATCTGTCAAATTGCATGAAAATGTTGAACATATTTAAATGTTTGTAGCTAAGGATGTCACGATAACATGATATGACAATATATCACAATAATTACCACTGATGATAATTTATCATTGTAAAAAAACAGTATCATGATTATTGTGCAGCACGACATACTGTGATATACAGCGATAAAGCACCTCAGCTTGCTTTTCCAGCAGTGTATCCCTTTCCAGGTGCAACCATGATTCCTGATTCCCCACCATCATCCTATCAGATTTTTATTATTTTTCCTTAAAATAAGAAATGCAGTTCTGGCCATGTGGCTTGGAGTTTTGAGGGCCTGAGCACCTCACCTGTCCCCATGCTGGTAAACCATGTTCAGGAATAGATCTGGGTTGCTCAAGGGCTGACTGCATGAAGGAGGACTGAACATCCATTGACAGTGCTCCTACTTTGAGGAGGAGGGACAGCACAAGTCGCTGCTTGATCGCCATCTAGCGGAGGCTGGAAGATGCAGCAGTAACAGCCTTCTGACTGTCTGTGTCAGAGGCTAATTACGTGCAACATCTTTACGTCACACACTTGCACCATCACACATGTGCCACCCCAAGAGATGGGAAAAAGAAATGGAGGAGAAGGTATGTGCACCAATTGAGCTATTTACATAGAAACATAAAAACTGATGGCAGATATTGACTGCTTGGCCCACCTAGTCTGCCCATTTTCCCTACTTACTGTAATACCACAGTTCCTAATTGGTCCCCAGCTTTACCCTCTCTTTCCTAACCAATAAGGTTCCCTTGTGTCTATCCTACGGATTCTTGAATATCATTAGAGTTTTAGCCCCGACCACCTCCACTAGGAGACTTTTCCAGGTATCCATCACTCTTTCTGTGAAGAAGTACTTCCTCATATTTCTCCTCAATCTACCCCTCCAGCATCACAGCATGACCGCTTTTTCTTGAGCATCTTTTTTTTGGAAAAATTCTTCCCTCTTGTACTCTATTTATACCCCTGAGGAATTTGAAAGTCTCTATCATACCACCTCCCATCCCTCTTTTTCTCCCGTGTGTACATACTGAGGTCTTTTAGCCTCTCCTCATAGGGCTTTTGATGCAGGCCCTGCTCCATTTAGTTGCCCTCCTCTGGACTGCCTCTACTCTATGTCCTTCTGGTGGTGTGGTCTCCAGAACTGAACAAAGAACTCTAGGTGATGTCTCACCAATGATTTGCACTGTGGTATCACGACCTCCTTCTTTCTGCTGGTGATACCCCTCCCTATGCATCCCAGCATCCCACTAGCTCTCCCCACAAACTTGTCACACTGTTTGGCCACCTTTAGGTTGTCGGATATGATTAGCCCAGGTATCTTTCCTGCTTGGTGGTCATCAGTTCTACTCCCCCCCGATCTTGTACTCCGCCCTGGGTTTCTTTGTCCCAAGTGCATGATTTTGCACTTCTTATACTTTATAGAATCTTAGTTGCCAGACTTTTGACGGCTCCTGCAGAAACTAAAAGAGGGAGAACAGCTATTCTACAGCAAGGAGTTGATTTACTGACTACATTGAATTGAATTCTTAATTCAGGGGCCTGTAGTAGTAAGTAGAAGTCAGTGTTTTGGTTCTCTGTTTTTGGAGTTGTCTTTGCTTAGTGTAACTTTAAGTTGCCAGAAAGGTGATCTAGCTATAGCTATATTTGCAATCATTTATGACCAGTGACATCAGCAGGGTTCAAGAAGTGTGGGGGAGGGGGGCCCACGCTCCCATCAGTGGCTTCAGCCACAAAGGGGGGTCCAGGGAGAATTGCCCCCCGTAAAAAAATTTGAAGAATGTGGTGCAAAATGGTGCATTTTAGAAGCATTTGTTTGCAAAATCTGCAGCAAGACAAGCATAGAGCTATTGTAGCTGAAATCCTGAGAAACAAAGCAGGTGACTTGAACCAGGGAGGTGGAACATGCCTGGTGTACTGCCTTAGTCTTAGAACCAAGTGCTCACAAACACAAACAATGATTAACAAGTGTCCTTATCCCCCCCAACCATAAGTTGCCTGGGAATGGGGGGGGGGGAATTATTTACCCCTTGAGGAAAGTTTGAAGAATTTGGTGCCAAAGACCAATGGTGTAATTTAGAAGCATTGTCTATGTAATCTGCAGCAAGACAAGCATAGGGAGTTTGTATAGATGAAACACTGAAATACACAGCAGGTAGGTCACCAGACGTAGATAACCAGAACATACTTGGTTTAGTGCCTTTGTCTGAGAACGAAGTGCTCACAAACACAGACAGAAAAAGATTAACAATGTTTTTCCCAAGCCAAATGGTGCCTGGGGCTGGCTGGTAACCATGGTATTTGCTCCTGCAATAAATTATGAAGAATTAGGTGGCAAACTGTGCATTTCAGAACCATTTGCTATGAAATTTGTAGCAAGACAAGCACAGAGATTTCACAGCTGAAATGGTGATGTGACATACACAGCAGGTGTAAGTTGAAGTTGAACCAGGGATTTTGTAGCTGAAACCCTGACATAAATATGCAGCAGATGACTAGGTGGATGAACCAGGGAACATACTTATTGCATTAGTTTCAGAACTATCTGCACACAAATAAAGAAGGCAAACAGTTTTAAGTAATGATTAACTTTTTTTTTTTCAAAACCAAATGTGGCATGGTGCTGAGTGGGACACTGAGGGGATTTGACCATTGGAAGAAATCAGAACAAAAAAGAATATGTGGCAAAGGGTGAACTTTAGAAGCCAGCTACAGTATATAATGTGCATCAAGCCAAACACAAGGAACTGGTAACTGAATACCTTGCAATACAGAACATGACTTGAACCACTGAAATAGTTGTTTGCCTCAGTCTTTATGAACTGTTAGATTCTGTCACATAATTTAGGGATTTTCTGCAGTGCTGGCTGTAGCAGAAAGCAAAAGATCAACATGCCTGTTTGACAGTTTGGCAAATCTGCCAATTACTTCATCTACATTCATTAGTTTTGTGGCCTCACCCTCAATTGCTAATGTAGCAAGACCAGTTAGTCTGTCCTGACCTATTGTGTTTCTCAGGTATGTCTTTGTTTTAGAGCACTGAAGGATTGTTCACATGAACATGTAGTGACTGGTATGGTAAGTGCTATAGTGCCCAGCTGGTGGATGCCAGGAAACATAAGCAGTGGCATTGAGTCAAGCAATGAAGACATGCTCCGTGGGCAGTTTTCAGCAGGCAGCCTTTCAATAAACCTTTGTGCTACAAACAATTCTTTTTCAGGAAGTTGTACTCCATAATGACTGCACATTACATGTAGTGTTGTCTTACCTAAAAATAAAGGACTTGCTGGTTTCAAAGCCTGAAATGCTTTCAGCTGGTCTACCCCCTCTTTTTAGAATTGCTGTCTCAATTCCAAAATTATGTTATCTAACACTGGATAGTATATTTTAGTTTGGTATCTGTTTCTGATGTAACTGGTTGCTGTTTCCTAACTATTCTGTCAACGACATATGCATTGAAATGAGCAGCTAAGCGATGGGTATGTCCTGGATGGGTCCTTTGTTCTGTTGCAGCTTTGGGAGCTATGTTAAGTGACACAGCAAATGCTATTGCTTCACAGAGTAATACTTTACATTTGTCTTCATTTTGGATTGAAACCAAAGCATTAAGAAATGACTCTAGCCAGCCCAGTGGTGCTGAGGGTTGAGATGCTGGATGCCACACCTTGCGCCACACCGGTGACCCGTGTTTGGGAATGAGCTTGGGTTGTCGGGGGTCGGCAGGGGAGGACAAGTATCAAGCATCTGTAGGACAGCTCTCCTAGTCTCGGGGAAGGTTAGGGGCACCTCCAATGCACTGGTGACCCTGGCGGAGGCTGGGACTTCTGCAGTGCATGGTAGCAGAGGTACGAGGATTGGAGCAGTGACTGACGTCTTCCAGGTGTATGTGGGAGTGTGTGCACACAGGGTGGAATGTCATTGCATGTCTGTGTTCTGGGGTGAAAAACTAAGAAAATCCATCTACGTTCGGGTGAGGTGACAGCGAACATAGGCAGGCCAACCCACCATACACCCAATGTCAGCTGACTTTCCAGTTCTCCTTGGGGTCTGAGGGCCTCTCTGTGGGGCCAGGAGAGCCCTGAACCTTGCATACCCAATGTAGCTTCTGGAGCAGTTGATTCAGGCAGGTGGTTGAGTGAGGCGTCTGCAGATGGGACCCTGGGAGATGCCCTGAAGGTAGGGTGCATAAATAAAGCATATAAAAAATGATTCTACTGCAATACTAGCACTGGCTAGAACCAAATTTTCTGTCTGCAGTAGGTTGTGGAGTCCTTTTGAAAATCCAAAAATGTGATCAAACAGGAAAAGACAAAAGACAGTGTTGAATGACATCAAGACATTGTAATGTCCCAGTGCTTTGGGTGTATTTCCATGGTCACATTGTGAGAGATAAGAGATTAAGGATTCATATGTATTTTTCAGTGCTCTCATAGCTCTTTTCTGACATTCCCACCTGGTGCTACTCAGTGCTGTGACCTTGAATGTTCTTTCAAGTCCAATTTCTTCTTGTACCTGTTTCAGTTTATCACTGTGCACTACAGATGTGGAAAAGAATGCATGCAAGCATTGCACCAATTCAAAGAAATCTTTCACTTTGGGAATGCACTCACATGAATCCACAAGAGTTAGATTTAACTTATGTGCATAACAGTGAACATACATAGCATGAGGGTGATCCTTTTTGAAGAGTTCCTGAACACCATTGAGATGACCACTCATGACACTTGCACCATCATAAGCTTGGGCAACAAAAGTAACATCTGGCTCAAAGATATCAAATTTTTTCACGGTGTCATTAATGTTACTAAACAATCCCCTTGCATCCAGTTCTGAGACTTTAACGAAACATAGAAAACATTCGACAGGCTTATGGTCATTAACATATCTGACACATATGATAATTTGTTCCTGACATGAAATGTCCCGAGAGTCGTCACATAAGACTGATACAAATTTAGCATTTTTGGCTTCTTGCACAATTACATCTGTAATGCAGGATGCAGTGCACTGAATCAGACCATTTTTTGATTCAGCTGATATGTATGTTGCATTTGATGGGATGAACCCATTAACTTGGAGAACTCTATCAAACTTTTTAATCAGGACTAAAGTCTCCCTGAAGTTTCCTATATTAACACTTGTCTCATCTTCATTGTGACCACGGAAAGGTAACCCTAGCCAACCCAAATGTAGAGTGACTTCTTCTAGTCTTTTAATGTAATCCCTTCTTTGCTGAATTTCCTTAATCTTGCCCCTGTCTACCAGTACCATAATGTTACCCATTTCCTGTGTGCATGTATGTGCAGACCAAGCAGCCATTGCACCTCTATGAGAGTGACTTGTGTGTGCCCTGAATTTCTCCAATGCATTTTTCCAGTTCTGAAATCCTTGAGTAGTAAAGACTTCATCAGCACATCCCTGCCCATGCATGAAGCATCTACATGCAAAGCAGAATGCTCTCTGTTTTTCACAGCTGTACTCCAACCAACATAAATCTTGGTACCAGTGATGACTAAAGCCCAGTCTTTTACCTCCATAACTTTTGGTACTGAAATTAGTCATAGACTGAGTGGGGCTTTTCTCTTTATTGTCTGCTGAGGGATCCGTCTAGGGTCCAGGCCGTGAGGGCACCACTGGAGAAGCACTCTTCCCACCCCTCGAAACAAATTCAGTCTGCTGAGAGATCCACCAAAGGTCCAGGTCACGAGGGCACCACTGGAGAAGCCCTCCCCCCAACCCCAAAATGAATTCAGTCTGCTGAGGGATCTGACGAGAGTCCAGGTCACAAGGGCACTGCTGGAGAAGTCCACCCCCCGAAATGAATTCAGTCTGCTGAGGGATCAACTGAAGGTCCAGGTCGCGAGGCACCACTGGAGAAGCCTTTCCCCCACCCCCGAAATGAATTCAGTCTGCTGAGTGATAGAATGAGGGTCCAGGTCGTGAGGGCACCGCTGGAGAAGCTCTCCCCCCACCCCCCCAAAACAAATTCAGGTATGGAGATCTGCTCACCACACATTAAGAGAGCTTCCCTGCACTAGCTTTAGGTGACTTTTTCTGAATTCAAATTTGTGCTGGTTTTCTGTTGACCCAACAGTGGAGACAGTTTTTTTAAGCTGTATTTTCCTGGAACTTTAGGGAATTTGAGATATTGTAGACTGTACACATTAAGGAGACTTGGGATTTTTATCTGTTTTTTTACTGTTTGACTGAGTACCTTAAGTGCATCAAATTATAGATTTGTCAGGTCTCTGTGCTAGGTACTTTAATTCACTTTATCCCCCCTAGCCTTGTTGTAGCCATTTCTTAAAATGCTTACCAGCACTTTGCAAGTGAATCTGGCTGTTACCTAAGTTTGTGAAACTGAAATTGCACCAGCTTTAATAGTAATTTGAGACACCTTCTCCCCGTGGCTTGAGCTAAATCTGCACCTCAGACAGGAACCTCCTTTAAAACTGGACCTTGTCTGTGTGCCTCCCTCAGAGATTTAAAAAAATAAAATTAAGATATAAGATCTTTATTACAGCTTATAATCAGGAGTTCCAATCCTCTTGTGCCTGTGCTAAACCAGGTCCTTGGATGCAGTCTAAATTCTAAATCTAGCTCCAAAGTCAGGAAGAGAAATTACTTATTCTGCCCAAAAAACATTTAAGCATATGCTAATGAACTACTGGGGCTTAGTATAAATATCCTACCTGTTCTTTCTCCACAGTCTGCTGATGGATCCGCTGAGGGTCCAGGTCACGAGGGCACTGCCGGAGAAGCCCTCTCCCCAGCCCCAAAACAAATTCAGGTATGGAGATCTGCACACCATACATGAAGAGAGCTTCCCTGCACTAGCTAGCTCCGCAGTCGCTTTGTGACTGCTCCCCACCAGCCCCCCAATACCCTCCCACCCTTAGCCGGCATTACTTTTATTTAGGAGTGCCTCGCGATAACTTGTGCATCCCATGTGAATCTGGTGTGTTTTTTTTCTAACTCCCCTGTTTCCCATCTGCACTTTATTATCTCTGTCCACCAGAGGTTGCCTTTACTGTTTGAGTCTTGCTTATTCCATTGCTGATCTCAGTTTGTTGAGACTTCCTTCTTACCTCCACCTCTTGCTCCTCTCTACATACTCACTCACTCCCCCCCCCTTTTCCCCTTTCATACCCCTATATTATAATGACTTTCAGGTCTACACTCACCCTTTTCTCTTTAGGACTTATGATATGGGTACTTTTAGTTCTCACTGGTCCAGCTGAGAGTTCATCACCTACCTCAGTATACTCACTGGATAATTTCTGCTTCTCCAGCCTCCTAAATGACCCTGTCCCTAATCCTCTTCCTCCCCCATCTGTGCTTAACTTCAAACTACTGGGGTTATTAATTAGATATATCCAGTTATGGTTCTCTTTTTCCCCTGGATGTGCAGCTCAGGCTTATATTATTGCGTCTATCTGGATATTCACCCTTTCCCTTACTCTGGCAGGGGATGTTGAATCAAATCCTGGTCCTGCTCTGGCCACTAATCCTATCCAGTCTCCTCCATTGTGCTGTTGGCCCCAATCATCTGGTCTCACCTTTGCTCACATTAATATGAGGAGCCTTGTGGCTAACCTCCCTGACCTTGAGACTTGGAATAGTGCTAACAACCCTGCTATCCTAGCCATATCTGAAACTTGTCTTAAGCCTTCCATTACTGATTCCCAGTGCTCCCTACAGGGATATAACTTGCTTTAGACAGATTGACCTAGTGCTAAAAGAGGCAGTGGCCTGGCACTTTACTACAAAGTGCATTTGAACATTGCAATATTGCATGATCCCTTCCTCACCAATTGCAAGGTTCTCCATTCCCTCCTACTGCTTGGGGGCATCAAACAAATCCATATCTTCTGCATTTACATACCTCCCAGAAACTCTAGGCTATGGCTTGAGGAATTCATGGAATATTTGCCATCTGTGACTGGGAAAAATGATATCATCTGCCTTGGGGATTTTAGCCTTGACTGGGCCGGACCTAGCTCCTCCCTCCTTCCCTCCTTGACAAGTAAGGCCAATCTCTCTAAGCCTATTTCCTTGTGGAACACCGTGGGTGACAGAAATGGGGGAGGAGAGAACCTTACAGAAGGAAACAGCCTGAGAGCGGTTATCCAGGTAGCTACTGAAACAGGATAGGGTAGAGTCAGAGGCTCCTAGGGCTTGTAATCTAGTCAGTAGTAATGGATGATGGACCATATCAAATGCTTTAGAGAGGTCAATAAACACAGCTCCTGTGAGTAAGCCTTTATCCATGTTACCTTTGACATCACTGGTGAGCTGGGTCAGAGAAGTGATAGTGCTATGCCCAGCCCTAGTACCATGATGAATAGGGGATAGAAGATTAAACTTAAGAAGGTACTCAGAGACCTGATTATGGACTAGTTTCTCAAGTAGCTTGCTGAGTATGGGAAGAAGAGAAATATGGTGGTAGTTGGACAGTAGCTTAGCACCCCCCTTCTTAAAAACCGGTATAGTTCTTGCCATTCTCCAGACCAAGGTGACAGAGGCAGAGCAGATAGAGAGGTTGAAAAGCCTGGTTATGGGAGCTACAAACCAGCCAGCAAACTGCCTAAGAATCCCAGGATGACTACCATAAGGGCCTGTGCTCCCACTATCCAGAATAGTTTTGAGTAGGTTTAGCACTTCGAGGTATGTGACTGGATTCAGCTCCAGAGTAGGAGGAGTGGGGGCAGGGGAGATAAGTCAGTACAAGCTTTGGGGAGCAAGGAAGGGGTAGGGGTAGATAGATTGGAAAAAAGGGAGTTGAATTCATTAGCAATGGTGAGTGGGTGGTTACAGTGGGCATCATTTATGTACATATCTTTAGGTGTCAGCAGCTTATTGTTCCCAAGAATCTCTTTGATGTGAGACCAATACCACTTAGGGTTGAAGGTGGAAGAACTAAGGAGATTCCTGTAGTAAAAGCTTTTAGCCAGGCAGATCTCTTTTTTGCAAGTGCTCCGTAGGGCTCTGGAGGCTTCAAAGTCAGTAAGTAGATGGGTGGTCTTCCAGGTAGACCACAGTTTATCCCTGAGTTTTAGAAGATGGAGCAGGGAACACTTGAGCCATTTGGTGACTTTCCCTATTACCCTTCTTGTGGTGACCGGGATATGTTTATTTTGTAGTGAGAGTAGGGAAGTGGTGAAATAGCCTGTAGTGACATTTATATCATCTGTATAGTAGAGAGGAGACCAGTCAACCAGGTTAAGATCATGACTGAAAGCTTCCGAATCCAGATTTGAGAGGTTGGAAAAAGTTAAGACTTTTGATGGGAAGGAGGGGTGAAGGTATCCTATACACAGTAAACAGGGTAATGATCATTTATGGTATCCAGGAGAACACCTGCCAAGGGGAAAAACTCCTTTCTATTTGTCAGGATCCAGTCTAGGAGAGTGGTGCAGGCTCCCCCTGTTGGATATCCTAGTGGGTTCTTGAATAAACTACTCTTTTCTCTCTTCCTAAACGATGTCTCCAGTCCTTCTCTTCACAGTAGCCTACTCATGTGCACTGATGATCTCGTGCTTTATCATTCTTCCAGGTCTATTGCTGACATTAACCTAAACCTTTCACAAGACTTTCAATCTCTAAAATCCTGGCTCTCGGCCAACCATCAAATACTAAATATAGGTAAGACTCATGCCATGCTTTTTGGGTCCTCTAAAAAAGTGCCCTCTGAGTCCCCTAAGCTCTTTGTCCACTGCTAGGATGCTACTAATGTCACTAACACCTCTACTTTCAAATACCTTGGGGTAACGCTTGACCCAGCTCTGGATTTTTCAGAGCATGTCAATTAGTTTTGTTGGTCTGTCAGTGCTAAAATTGGCACAGCCTAGCGAATGCGCCACTCACTCTCTAGCTCACCCTGACAGTCAGGAAATCAGTAGCTAGAGGTGTACTACTCCTTCAACTCCTTTATGCCCTCCAGTTTCACTACCAAGCCAATGCTAGCATGCTCTGCAAGTGGGACACGTCTTATAAAAATATCTGTAGGTTCGCCTTATCAGCTCCTCGCCTAACTCATCACTGCCTACTCTACTCTGAATTAAACTGCTTGTCTCCCAAAGACCTCCAGTCATACACTCTAGGGTGTCTTGTTGACTCCCTTACTAGAACCCCTTGACCGGCCTCTCTTGGTGACATGCTTACCTCGGTCTCTCACTCCCGCTCACTTAGGTCCTCTTCCATCCCAATGCTCTCAGTTCGGCCCTGTGCCGCCAAGATGGGAGAACAGGCTTTCTCCTGTTCTGCCACTAAGTTCTAGAACTCACCCCCCCCCCCAGGTTAAAAACTCCACCTCCCACCTTTCTTTTAAGCGTTCTCTGTTCTTTCACCTCAAGCCCTAGGTAACTGCTACTGCACCTAACTGGAAATCACCGCCTAAGTCGCCATGCTATTTAGCTGTTAACATATAACTTACTTTGGTGCATCTATTTATGTGTCCTCCATTTCCACCTAGCTTGGCTAAAAGACTGATTGAGCATGCTCTCCCTCAAACCAATCCTACATCTGTGTTGTTACTTTATTGTTTACCTTTATCGGTGCCTATATAAATGTTTTTGTGCCCAATCCTCTGCTTTATCTCAACCCAGTCTGTAATGACTGCACCTGAGTTTTTGTTTTTAAACTGTACTGTTGTCATTTCTGTATTCTCAATTTTGTACTCTCCCGGGTCGTGCCTGAAAATATGTAGGATTGTTACCTAGCGCACTTACCCGGTTACCAAAAGCTAATAAATGAATAAATAAGATCAGTGGGGAGGGGGTTATCATCAAGGTCAGGTACTGGAAGGGCCTGGGACAAGTCTATCTCAATAGTGGGGTAGTACAAGACTGTTCGATGCATGCACTGGTATTGCTGTTAGTACTAATACTCTCAACTCAATGACTTCCTGTCTCACTTGTTTGCTCATTATAAGATGCATCATAATCAGTTACTATGTCAGTGCACATAGTCTCATTAAAAGATGAAGAGGATGCTGATGAAGAACTTATTCCTGGCCTTTTGCTGACTGTTCCTATATTAAAGAAAGACCTTATGTCATGACTTGTTTTGTTTTGGATGTTGCTGTATTTTAATTCAGTTGTAGGCCAAAATAATAAAAGTGATGATTTCTTATTCTATAGTGGTACCCACGTAGGTAGGCTAGTGAGTAACTGTAGGCCCAAACACTGCCTGTTTACTTATTTGTGGGGTTATATCCCAAGTCTGTAAGCACCCAAGTAGTTAATGACATTAGTAGGCAAACGAAAATCCCTGCCTTTTTTCCTGGTGCTATATACTGAAAGACTGAGGGCAATCAAGTAATTACTAACAGTGGTGGGAAAACACCAAACCGTGCTCATTTAGCATTTTCTGGGGCTATATCCTGAGGCTGTAAGCAACCGAGTAATTTGTGATGTTAGCAGGCAAACAAAAACCTGCCTTTTTTTCTGGGGCTATATACCCCAAGACCGTGGGCAAACACCAAACCCTGCCTATTTTCTTTCTTTTCCTGGGGTTATATCCCAAGTCTGTAAGCAACCAAGTAATTTGTGACAGTAGTATAGGCAAAAAAAAAACTGCCTTTTTTTCTGGAGCTATATACCCCAAGATCGTTGAAAATCAGGTAATTCCTGAAAGTAGTGGGCAAACAACAAAACCCTGCCTGTTTACTTTCTTTTCCTGGGGTTATATCCCAAGTCTGTAAGCAACCAAGTAATTTGTGACAGTAGTGTAGGGCAGGCAAAGAATGAGCTGCCTTTTTTTCTGGGGCTATGTACCCCAATACTGTGGGCAATCAAGTAATTTCTGACAGTGGTGGGCAAACAACAAACTCTACCGGTTTACATGGGATTATAGCCCAAAGCTGCGGGTAATCAACTAATTTTTTTGTGGGTTTATGCCAAGGCTGTAGCCAATGAAGTAAATTTTGGGGGGCCTTCCCCAAGGCTGTAGGCATAAACAAGTAATTAGTTAGTGTATAGACAAAAAATTAAAAGAAAATATTACACAGCAGCAGCAACTATTCAGGGCAGGATGCTCAGCTCCTGCTGCTGTTTCAATAACTCCGGTCTGAGACAGTTAAGTCTTCTCTCTCTCTCTCTCTCTCTGCCTCCTCTCCCCCCAAGCTCCTCTTCTATTTATTTTCTAATCTTATTTTTTTCATGGTATACTATTTTTTTGTACATATCTTGCTCCTCTTACACATACACACTGACTGCAGGGCAGGCCAGGCTGCTCAGCTCCTGGCACCTGTTGCACTGACTCCCCCCCTGTGATCAATCTGTGTGATGCTTGTCTTTCAGTCCTCTTCCCTCTGAGATCCCTGTCTCTTCTTAGTTATATGTCCTATTTTTGGGGTGTAAGGAGGGGACTGAAACTTTGGCCAACAAGGTAGTGTAGCAGACTACTGACCTGAGCTGTTGCTGCACCCACTTAGTTCCTAGCCACTAAAGCAGTGGATCCTCCTGCTCCCTCACTTTATCCAGGATTTATTATTTGAAAGTGGCAACAACAATACTATTTGTATATATCCCCCCCAAATCTTCTTGAAGTTACAGTTACTCACAGACTCAGTATAGTACACAGCTACACTGAACAGGTTAACAGCAGATTGCTCAACACAACATCTCTCTGCTCTGCTGCTGCTCTACCAACTAAGACTACTCCCTCCCTCCTCTCACCAGCTTGGAGGAGCACTGCAGCTCCAGAGTCCCCAACTCCCATCCCAGCTTCTGTCTCACTCACTCCTGGCTTGCCTGTCTTGTCTCCCTGCCTCCCTTACCGTATATTTCTGTCAGATTCACTACAAAAGGACAGAGGAGGAGACCAACTGAGCAGCAATATATATGGCCCTTTCGGTCATTTCTCTCTCCCTCCCTCCCTCCCATCCAGAAGTCAAGAAAACACATGCTAGCTCCACTCCTTCTCCACAGTTCAGATTTATTTTAATTCTCAGACTCACAGTGCACACTATATGACTGCTGTGCTTGACAAAGTCAAACAAAATGGCTACCATGATCTAGTCTAATACAGACCATAAAAGTCAACTCATCTAGCTCCACCTCCAGCCCCACACTTGTTCCAATAAAAAAACATTTGCCCACCCATGCACTTGGCCACACCTGATTGGAGCAGGAATAAGTCAGTAGTGTATGTATTCAATCGGATGATGACATCCGAGCTGCAATGACTGACCTGTGGCATGCAGACAGTGGCCCGACCCCCAGCCCACGATGTGATGATTTGCCTTGGTCCCCTCCATCCATGTGATCATTGAACTGCATAGTCTGACCCGAGGCAAGAGTAAGCGTGGAGTCATTGAGGTCGAGCTGACTACGGCGGTGACTCAGACGGGCATCAGTAGCATTCAGAGGGACTCGGTGATCTACTGATCAGATGATCCGCTCTGCTAGTGAAATCAAGACCTGCCATCTGACGCCAAGGTAGGAGCATGGAGCAGGAAAGTGGGGTGTGGGGACACAGGGGAGAGGTGGGGCTTACTGACTCAGTCAGTGACAGTCAGGACTTAAGCTGGCAGCACTACTGTAATGAGCCAAGCCCTATAATTTAATTAAAGGAAGGCTCAGGCTGGGTGAAAACAGTGGTGGGGGGCACCACCATAAACTGAAAGAGCACATGCCCCCATTTTTCAGGCTGATGATGCCCCTGTTTATGACAAGAGCTTTTACTGAAACTCTGTAAAAGAGGTGCTTGATAACAGAGGAGCTGAAGAAGGCTTGAAGGGCTGTGGATTACAAACAGGAATTGACTGTGTACTCTGCTGCAAAAGCTGAGAGAGGGACAGCAGATACCAGCTACCTTAAACTAGCTGTGTTTTGCCCTGTAGGTTACAGAAGAAAGTTTTTATTTTTGTCCTTTGTAGACACAGTACCAAAGGAACAACCCCACCCACCCACCCCATTCCCCAACCACACCGGTTGCTCTTCATTTATAGTGGAAGGCCGGGCCACACCTACTTAAAAACACAGGAACAATTAGGCAACACAGCACAAACAATAGCCTAGCTGGTATATAAGCAGAATTACAAAGGGTGTAGCTAGCAACGAAATCCCCAAAGGCAAATACAAGAGGGGAAGAGAGAAGCTGTAAGTCACTAAAGAAGGAGAGAAAGACAGGGAGAGAAGGAGAAAGAAAAAAGGGTTAGCTGCTGGAGGTCTGTCTCTGAGCAAGTAAGAAGGAGACTACTGAGAAATACAGGAACTTCCTGTCCCAGAACAGGAAGAACAAGAGCTCTAAGGGCACAGAGGCAGTAGGAAAGTAGGGAGAAAAAGCAAAAACAAAAATATAAACAGAGAGAGGAAAGAGTAAACATACAAAACAACAGTCAAGGGGCCACAAATAAGACATGATGGGAGTGATGCAGTTCAGTGGCTGTGGAGCGGCAGTCTTCCAGGAGACATTCTGTAGGATATGGTGTTGTCCCATTTGCAGGCACCTCTCTGTGCTGAGGGAAGAGGTTGCTTGTCTTGAGGCTGAGCTGACCAGGATTTGGGGGACCTCCTCTCCCACCCAGGGACCAACAGAGCTGTTGCTGCTGCCTCAGAGGTTGCCAATAAAGTGGAGTGGTTGGACCATGGTGGGCTCAGGGAAGGTGGGGTGGTGGAACAGAGGTGCATCCTTACAGCTGTATCTCTCTCCACAATTCATATGCCTTTCTAGCAGAGCATGGTTCCACTATGGAGGCACCTGAAGTGGAGATCAAGAACCTCCTAGGAACCTCCACAAAGGAGACCCACAGGAGGGTGGCACAGAACCCCACTGGGGAAGGAAACAGCTCCTGGTGGAGAACTCAGTTGTTCGGGGGGGTAGAATGAGGGAAGGGAGAGGGAGGTAAGGTGCCTGCCCAGTGTCATGGCTTGGAGTGACAGGGAGCAAATCCTCTGGATCATGGAAGCAGCTGCATGGGGGAGGGAGCTGGACATCATTGTCCACCTAGGGACAAATGACCTGGCTGGGAATGGGATCAGAGTAGTGCAGGGGAAGTTTGTGGAGTTGGGGAGGGGTCTTAGACAAGTAGCACGCATGGTAACCTTTTAGAAGGTGCCACCTGTCTATGGCATGGGTGAGGCTAGGGTTCTCTGCACCACAAGATTCAATCAATGGTTGAAAAACTGGTGCAGAGCTCAGGGTTTTGGCTTCATTAGGGATTGGGGGTCCACCTGGAGGGATACAGGCCTACACTGATGTGACCAGGGTTCGAGTGGGGTGTTATTAGTTATTAAAGCGCTGTACCTCCATTTTTGTTACCCACTACCTGGCTAGCCTGGGTTCAGGGAGAAAACATTCACTCAGCATCAGGGCTAGGTTTGCACTTCTGGTAAGGGGCACCCAAGTAATTCTAGACACAGGAAGCAATAATTGAAAATGTCCAAACCAGGAGTGGTATTCTAAAGTGGGGCTTTTATTCACTTCAACACAAGAATACAAAGCAAGATGGACCCCCACGGGGCTACACTCACTGGATATGCAGATCTATAGAGGTCAGAACACATCTTCTTCATCACACAACAACCCTCAGGTTCTGAACACATCTGAGCTCCCATGCCCGAACTGGTACTCTCACTCTTGGATTCCCTAATGTGGCACTCTGCCAGCACTAATCCACTTTTCCATATGTCATGGACTTTTTGGTGGTGGATCCCTCAACACCCATGAGCGCTTCTAGCTCTAAAGCAAAAAAACACATCCTTAATCCCATGTCTGGGTACTTTCTGCAGACACTGGCCAAGTGCCTGGGAGAAAGCTATAGGTGCCCAAAGTGAATCCGGAGAGGTAAATATGGTTACTCCAGATGGGGGGGTCTCCCATCTCTTGTTCCCAAATCCATACCCGGCCATTCATTTGGAGTCAACACCTTTCCTTGAACTCTCTGTTTGTAGCTGCTATCTCAAAATGTATATCACATTTAACAATCTACTTTCCATGTAACTGGTGTCCTGACTTGCAACGTTCTCTAAGTGGCTATGTCCATCCCTGTAGACCCCACTGGTTAGATGCATTTCAAGCCACACACATATCTTAAAGTACTGTACTGGGCTGTCCTTTCCTGACCCCACAGAAGCAGATACTTTTACACAACTCTCTTGGTGAAACATGGGCTCTATGTCAGAGCAGACTCACCATGGTTCACAGGTGCCCTAGGGCTTCTCACACAGAAAACACACATCTGGTACCTCAGTACAAATTCTCTAGTCAGGCAGCTTTCCCTCTTCCAGCAGGGCCAGGGGATTGCCCCTGAAATGCTGGTCTTCCCCCCCATCCCTCCAGGGATGGGGCACTGGAACAAACCAGAGAACGGTCTCAACCACTTCTACTGGTTTCTTCTGTGTCCTTCTCTAGGGTATGAACACACATTCTTTTCCTGTTGTAGATCTATTACAGAGCTAGGCCCTGAGGGGCTGCCAACTGCTGCACACCTCCTCCTTCCACTGAGTCTCCCACTAGACTGACTTTGAAAACCCCAACATTCTAACCTAACTCCCTGCTTCAACATTCCACTGTGGCTTATGCTGCTGCAAGAATTCTAAGTGATGTCATCCGTCCAGCTCAGCTGAGACTGAGGACAGAGTGAGACAGTGTAAAACCCATTTAACTGGTGTCTCACAAGCTGCCTTTCTCTGCCTGCCACTAGATCTAAGTGGGATTCTAGTAACCCCAGGTAACAGAGGGGTTACACTGGCATGATGGTCTGCATCTGTCCAGGAGGGGAACTAGGATCCTAGGGGATAGGTTTAAATGCTTCATTGACAAGCATTTAAACTAGCCAAGGGGGGAGGCAATGACAAGAAGCAGGAAAGTCCCAGTCCCCTCCACACACACACAAAAACAGAGTAGTTAGTGAGGTAAACACCAAAATAGAGAATTTGATAGGGAGAAGGGAAGGGGTAAATGGAGAAATAGGCAAAGGCAGTAAGGACAGGGATGGGGCTAAAAAGGGTAAGGCCATCAAAAAATGGAGGGCAATGAGTGCCAATGTCCATAGTCTGGGTAACAAGCCCCCTGAACTAGTTGCTTTGATGCAAGAGAGAAACCTGGATATCGTAGCAGTCACAGAAACATGGCACAAAGAGAACCATGACTGGGATGTCAACATACCAGAGTACACAATCTACAGGAGGGACAGGGAGGGTTGAAGGGGAAGGAGGAGTAGCTCTCTACATAAAGGAATAAATAAAAAAAATGGAACTAAAGGGTAAACAGGGAGGAGAGAAGGCACTGTGGGTCACCCTGGTGACAGGAAATGGCACCACAATCCGCATGGGGGCTGTATACAGACCCCCATTTCAGGGGGAGGAAATGGACAAGGAAATAATAGAAGGCATCCTTAGGATGGCAGAAAAAGGGGAAAAATCTGTTGGTGGGGAACCTGAATATGCCAGATGTTAACTGGAGCACATTTGCTACAGCCACATTCAAGGAGCAGTGTCATTCTTGATGCCCTACAGGAGGCATGTGTCATACAGCTAGTGTTGGAACCCACTTGGGAGGGAGCAATCCTAGACTTGGTACTCTCAAATGGGGATGGAGAGAGGATCTCAGATTTAGAAATGGGTAGCCATCTGGCAACAAGTGACCACCAAACAGTGTGGTTCACAATAAACACAGCCATAGAGTCAAGCCATACAAATGTGAGGGTACTGGACTTTAATAGGGCTGACTTTGGCAAAATGGGAGACTGCCTCATAAAAGCACTGCACATGGGCAAGAAAGAGGGGTGGAGCGACAATGGGGAAGCATCAAAACTGCCAGAGACAGCAAGCCCTTGAGTGAAGCAAATTATTCAAAATGAAGGAAAAAAAAACACTATGGTTCTCAAAAGAGGTGGCGGAGGGAAGGTCAGGGAGAAAAAATAGCATTCAGGAAGTATAAGGAAACACAGAAAGAACAGGACAGAGAACTGTATCAGTTAAAACAGAAGGAATCGGAGAAGGCAGTCAGAACAAAGGCCCAAACCAAGGAAAAGATAGCCAACTTGGGTAAGAAGGGAAATAAAACCTTTTATAGGTATATTTAGTGATTTTTATACCTAAGTATGTTATAGCTGTATTTTCCTATTGTAATCCTAGATCTTTGATTTGGTATTTTTTCACTAAGGGCGATAGAGGATAGACTTAGGTTTTGTTTCTGTTTAGTTTATATCTGGAAAATTCACTGAATTAGGTAATAATTTGAAGTGCTATAGGGAGAGCTTGACTGCTATTGGAGAGGTGGAGGAGCAGGTCATCTGCAAAAAGGAATAGTTTAAATTCTGTTTTCCCCAACCATATACCTCTTAACTTATTTTCTCGGCTAAGTACCCTCACTAGGGGCTCACCTGGTTAAATAACTAAAAAAAAAAAAAAAAAATGTACAAGTTAAATAAATAAGGGGAAAGGGGGCAGCCCTGTCTGGTGCCACTGCATAATGGGAAGGTGTCAGATAAATGATTATTACACATTATCCAAGCAGATGGATGCTGATAAAGGGCACAGATGCGGTTAATAAAGTTGCCAGGAAAACCATATTTTGTTAGGGCCAAAAACAAGTATGGCCAGGCCACTCGATCAAATGCTTTCTCTGTATCCAGGGATACCAAGACTGCTTCAAGTGTGGGGTCCCAGGATATGAGATAAGGTGGTAAAATTTGCTGAAATGATCAGCAGATGACCTGCCCACCACAAATCCTGTCTGCTCTGATCCCAAAGGTCCAGACCAAACTTTTGCCAGTCTATTTGCTGGAATTTTTGCATAGATTTTAACATCTACATTGAGTAGAGGGATTGGTCTATAATTGTCAGTTATGGTTGTGTCCTTCCCAGGTTTGGGGAGGAGGATTATTCTTGTTCCAAACAATAAGGGGTCTGTAACCGGGGAGGTCTCCCAATTTTTCAAAAGCTGGTGCAGTAATGGGATATACTAAACCCTAAATGTCTTGTAAAAAAGGCCAGAGAACCCTTCTGGGCTGGGTGCTTTATCAGGTTTTAAGGAATCAATGGCCTGAGATATTTCCTTAGTAGTGATAGGGGTAGTTAAGAGGGAATGATGCTCACTAGAGAGGCAGGGATTTTCCTGCTGCAAAAAGTTCTTCATCTTTTGGCTTTGATAGGTCGATAAGGGAATAGAAGATTATAGGGATTGATAAAAATCCCAGAAGGATTGTAGCATCTCTGGGATCTGATAGGAAGTTCCCAGTTGAATAATTTTTGATAGTTGAGATCCATTTTGCTGCAGAATGCTGCTTCAATTACCAGGCAAGCAACTTACCGGCTTTGTTGCCCTGACCTATAGAAGTAGCTCTGGTAAGGGACGCTACGTTGTCAATTTTCTCAAGTAGTAAGCTTGAATATTGGGACCTTAAATGAATGCGCTCTTGCTGTTCCTTTTCAGCTAACTTATCTAGTCCCTTAACTTTGAGAGTCCGGATCCTCTCGAGACATAAATCAAGATTGTAAAGTTTTCTCTTTTTTGTTACTGTTGCTATGTGGATAAGTTCTCCTCTCCAAGTGGATTTTAAAGATGCCCATACCATGTCTGTTGAGGGGATGGAATTTAAGTTTTGTTGGACAGAAGCTTGAAGAAACTATCTGAACCTTGAAGTAATTTGGGGGTCTTTAAGTATGGAGTTGTTAAGAGACTGAGTGCAAGGTCTGAGGGGAGTATTGGGTAGATCCAAGGTAACAGCAATTAGGGAATGATCGGAAATTACACATGTGAATCTGTGAGTCAATTACTGAGGGGCCTAGGTGTTGACTTATCAAGAAGAAATCCAGACGGGAATAGTGGTGGTGTACTGGCAAATAGAAAGTAAAGTCTTTAGTCAGGTGATATGTGAGTCTCCAGGGGTCTATCACGCCAAAGGAGGATATTAATTCACTTAAAGCTCTCTGTCCTGGTGATGCCCCAGCACCTGTGTGGTACATATGATGTAGTCCACTTGACTGTACTATGTTCCAATCACCACCCAATATGGTAGGGTATTGCAAAGGGGGGGCCAAAACTACAGCAAGATGGATAAAGAAGGATAGTGTCTCTATGTTCGGTCCATAGTTGGTATCTAACTCCACATCCAGGTTTCTTAGTTTACCATGCACAATCATATATCAGCCCTTTGGGTCACTAATTGTTGATATAGCGGTAAAGGGAAAGCCTTTTGCAATTAATATAGCAACCCTCCCCCCCGCTTGCAGGGACTAAAGCCTGCTCCAAAGACTTGGCCTACCCAGCGTTTTTGGAGGAAGCCTAGCTGATCAGAAGACAAGTGAGTCTCCTGGAGAAAGACTATTTTCAGATCATATTTTGCTAAATGATTATCACAACATATTTTTTAGAATTGTCCCTCCCACCCTTTATATTCCATGAGAGAACTGTTAATTTAGTCATCGTAACTAAGGTATGCTAGATTGTTTGCCTGCCCTACCCTAGATGAGACCGTGCTGGGACCCCCCAACCCAAAATACCTTTTAAAGTCCCTAGCCTCTATAACAAAAGAAAAAAGCTTGTAACTCTACAACTACGTACAGTACATGACTCATAACTCGGACCCAAAGCCCACTCCCTACGTTCCGGACCATAACAGTCTTCAGAGGGTGGGGGGGCTACCTCCAGCCCACCAAGTTATCTATATTAGGCCTAATAGGCTTAAACACCAACAGTACTAATAAAAAACAGTATCTAAGAGCCCCTGCTGACATTTCTGATTAGGGGAGTAGGTTGAAGGGAGAAAAATTCCCCAGGTATTTGGTTAAGAACGTCTTGTTGGTACCCCCACAGCATCAAATCAGCTCTGGAGAATCAGGATAGCATCTAAGTTTAGTTCAGCATCTTAATTTTAACATTCTCTAACTGATGTAAATACTGTTATTTTTAACCAGGTTTGTATAGCATACTATGGCAAACAAACTTGTATCAAATTTAACTAGTCCATAAAAGAGAGAGTAGTAAGTTGGAAAAATAACACAACCAGATTTAAACATGGCTCAACTGAAATGTTCGTGGAGTAATTTAAGCTGCAGCACCCTCAAGGGATCTTTATAATAATCGCTAATGTAGTAAAGAAAATACCAAGCTTATGCTGTAATTCAAATTAGTTAGACTCATTGAGGGTTTTTATGGTAAAGAAAAAATATAAAAGTCAGTAAGGGTCACTAAGAATCACTTTTAGTTTCCTTGCCTCCTTTAGAATGAATTCTCTGTCTAGATAGTTAAGCAATGTAAAAATGATTGGCCTTAGTGGTTCAGTAGGGAGCGGCTTAGTGCAAAGTGACAGGTGGACCCACTCAATGATGAAATCTGGGCCATTGAGGCAAGGCCCCACTGTCTTCTTAAGAAAATGCTGAAGGACTTAAATGGTGTTTGGGCTTTCCTCATCTTCTGGGATCCCCAATAAGACAAGGTTATTTCTTTGATTCCATCCCTCAAGGTCATCTATGTGATCCTCTAGTTTGGCATAACTTCTTTTAAGTGCTATGACCTCAGGCTCCATTTTGTCCTGCTTTCTTTCCACTGAACCCACCCACACATCAGTGTCGGCTACTCTCCTGGACAGTTGTGTGACAGCAGGTTTTGTATCCGCCACATCTTCCACCAGTTTGAAAATTGCCTCTTTTATTGAGGCAAGCTCCAAGTATATTTGAGCTGAGGATATTTCTGCTCATGCTGCGGCATGGGTGCTTGGCTTCCGACTCCTGCGTCTCTTCCAGTTCAGGCTGCATATTTAGAGTATCTGGCTGCAAGGCTGCTTCCATTGGGGCTCGCAGGAATCTATAGGATCTGGCTAGCTTCTGTAGCTGGTAAGTAGTTGTTTTTTGTTGATTTATAGGTGTTTTGCCGTGTTTTCTTAGTTGGGCTCAATAGAGCAACTTCCCAGATGTCTCACCTCCTCTAGAGCATCACGTGACTCTTAAACACAATAAAGTGTCTTAAATAAAAAAAAAAAAGAAATCCTGTTTGGAGAGGTGGAATAAGTAGTGGAGGGAGGTAAAAGAGTTTATATGTTTTCCTTGTGCGTAGAGAAGGTAGTTCCCTTGTTATATGCCCTTTTGGTCCCAGCTCCTCCATACCAGGGGGTTACCCCACATCATAAGTGCATCAATGCCCCAAAGGGGGAGCAAATGAGATTGGGGAAGGGGTCTGTTCATATTTGTTTATGAATGAATGCCCATGCTTCCAAGGAGGCAGATACAACATGGTGATGCCACAGGGTCTGCGAGTCTTTATTGTATAGGTATAGGGTCACAAGCGGCATGTTTCCCAAGTCCTACTCAATTTGGAGTCATAATGGGGAGTCATCTGCTCTGACTAGGAGTGAACTAAGAACAGAGCTGAAAGGCAGTGAAAACAGTGCAGTACCCCTTAAACCATGGCAGTCCCCATTCCACTCTGCTCCAGTGGCCACAGTTTGATCTTGTTAAATTGCAACCTCTGGCCCTCCCAGAGGAAGCTACCAATATATTTTTTCTATTTTATTGAACCAATTACAAGAGCTCAGAATCAATAAGTGGGCAAGGATGTGGGTGAATTTGGGAGCCATCATTTTGAAGGCTGCTAGTTTCCCTGCCAAGGAGCGGTTCAACAGTTTCCATCTGTCTAACTTAGCTTTGGTCTTGTCTAGTACAGGGTTCTGTTACTGTGCTTCCGTTTGTGCCTGTAAGTTATACTTACCCCATATTCCTTCACTCTTACCCCTGTCTCACTCCCGTTTTATGCCTATTTTTGTAAACACCCTGCAATATCTACCTCTTCTCTCCCTCTTTTCCTTGTTGTGCTTGCCTGTGCTAAGGTAGGAAGAAGGCCCTCTTGGCCCCCTTAGTTGCATGTATATGCCTATCCCCAACTGTACTGCTTCCCCTTGCATCCCATTTAAATTTTTATGTTTGCTTGCGCACATGTGCAAGAAACATTATGTGACAGCTTAAGAGAGAAGCGGGTTGTGAAGGCACGGCACTGTAGCAGCCAAGGGTGGCACAGCATTTGGGGGCATGGCAGTGGTGGGCCAATGGACGCACAGTGTGCTGATGACACTGGCTTCCAAAAGTTGCACCAAGTTGCAATGTTTTAACCGCAGCAATCAGGGGCCACCTCGTCACTGCAGTGTCAGTGATTCCGCTGCAATGAGGGAGCAACCCGTCATTGCTGGGTGGAAGTTGCCGACTGTAATATTGTTTGTGAACATGGCAGGTGGCTTGCCACCTGTTAACGAACAATATTAAAATTGCCCCAAGCTGAGGGGGTGCCAATCCCCCTTGGCAGCATGTGTCACCCCACCACAACAGTGTTTTTGCCTACAGAGGCCCCAATCCCCATCAGCTTCAGTTCCCCCTCCAATTTAAAGTTGCAGACGGGGGAGCCCACTCACCATTGGCATCATGCCCCCTCCCAGTTTGATTTGCCAATGGGGGAGCCCTCCCCATCAGCATAATCGCCCCCTGAAAACAAACTAAATTTGTGCCGAGGGGCTGCCCAATCCCCTCGGCTCTTTTGCCCCCTTTGTGCCAACTTGGGTGCCCAATCCCCCATCAGCTACACCCCCAGAAACATTCAGGTGGCACGCTGGGAGCCCACCCCAGCATGCCCAATGCCCCTGTACTGGAAAAACTGTCCCACAATGGTTTTTTAAGTTTTTCTTTAAACCGGTAAAAAAAAACTGTCCCTTGTAGTCTCCCTGTCCCCCACAAGCTGCACCCACCCACTGCATACCCTGCCTCCCCACCCCCTCCACCCCATACTTACCTCCAGAGCCCAGCGTGATGATCTTAGGTGGACTGGGAACACGTCTGCACTCTTCAAAGCTGACTGCTAACTGAGGAAATGCCGGTAAGCTGTATAATGGGGATAGATAGGGAGTTTTCAACTTTGCTGCATATCTCAGGCATTTTTTGGAATTTTGGTACCAAATTTTCAACATGGGTTTTTTGGGACCCCTTCTCATGAATTCAGTCACTGTCATGATGCTAATAAGTCCTGAAAGGTGATTTTGCAGTCACTGCGGGGAATCACCTTTTGGGACTGATTAACGAAACGACAGTGCCAGTGTTCATGAGGTAGGCTCTCAAAAAGTGTATGTTGCAAATTTGGTGGAAAAAATCAAAAAAATTACTGTTTTATGAGCGTGCGTTGCACAGTTCCTACACACTCTCGTAACTTTGTGAATGTGCAATATTTTCAGTCCAGATTTTCAACATTGCCATTTTTGCACCCCTCCTTATGAACAGTACAGCTGTCATTTTTCACATCCTGGGCAAAATGTGTTTTTGCACTTCTGGTGCAGAATAGTGTGGTCGCTGTGGGAAATCCATGTTGGGGACACATTATGAAAATGACAGTGACACTGTTCATTAGCAGAGGTCCTAAAATGCCTATGTTGAAAATTTGGTGACAGAAGTCTATAAAATGACTGTGTTATGAGCGTGTATTGCGCAGTTTCCACGCATGCTCATAACTTCGCACATTTGCAATATTTTCACTCCAGATTTTCAGCATTGCCATTTTTCCACACCTCTTTATGATCAGTACAGCTGTCATTTTTCACATGCTGGCCAAAATGTGTTTTCGCACTTACGGTGCACAATAGCATGGTCATTGTTGGACAGTACTGTTCGGGACACATTATGAAAATCACAGTGACACTGTTCATTAGCAGAGGTCCTAAAATGCCTATGTTCAAAATATGGTGACAAAAGTCCATAAAATGACTGTGTTATAAGCGTGCATTACGCAGTTTCCATGCAGGCTTGTAACTTGGCACATTTGCAATATGTGCACTCCAGATTTTCAACATTGCCATTTTTCAGCACCTCCTTATGAACAGTACAGCAGTCATTTTTCACATCCTGGCCGAAATGTGTTTCCACACTTTGACACATTACAAACATTTCAGTGACACTGTTCATTAGCATAGGTCCTAAAATACCTATGTTGAAAATTTGGTGATGAAAGTCCATAAAATGACTGTGTTACAAACATGCATTACACAGTTTCCACACACGCTCATAACGTCGCACATTTGTAATATTTTCACTCCACATTTTCAACATCGCCATTTTTCCGCACCTCATTATGAACAGTACAGCTATCATGTTTCACATGCTGGCCGAAATGTGTTTTTGCACTTCCAGCGCACAGTACCATGGTTGCTGTGGGAAATCAGTGTTCAGGACACATTAAGAAAATCACAGTGACACTGTTCATGAGCACAGGGAGCGTGCATTGAGCAGTTTCCACATGTTTAGAAATGCAAGCATGTGTAATATTCCCACTATACATTTTCAACATTGCCTCCCTATGGATGGTACAGCTGTCATTTTTCACATCCTGCCCGATCTGTGTTTTCATACATGTGGTATAGATTGGCACTGTCCCTCTTAGAACTCAATGTTCGGGACCCATTGACAAAATCACACTGCCAATCTTCATGAGAAGAGATCCCAAATACTTTCATGAGGTGGGGTCACAAAAGGTCATGTTGACAATTTGTTCTGTAAGTACCAACAAACGCCCGAGGCATCAGCATTTCTCCCCATAACATCCTACCCTGTACAGATGGACAGCTATGGGGATGTGCCTTTGGATTGCCTACTGTACTGCTCATGCCATCCCACCCCACCCCCTGCCACTGACAGGCATCAAGGTGTGCCTTGGACTGTTCGGTGCCAGACTTCACCCCATTCTCCTATGCTGCACCCATTTCAGCGTATGTCCTTATGGAATGGGGTGACTGTAAAGCCAAAAACCCTAAGGCACACCTCAACCCGTGCTGGTGTCTGCAGAATAGGGTGAGGTGACATTGCATGACCCTCATGGATGATGACCCAAACACTTACTCCAATGCCTGTCCATCTCTACAGGATGGAGGTGGGGTTGACGTGAACTTGCATTTTTCATACTTCACTGCCATTCCTATTCTGCATCTCTCTAACTCCTGCATTTCCAATGCTAATACCAGCAGGCAAACATTCGGCATTGACAAATGTTTGTTTACTAAACCCACAATCCTGTGACAAATGTAGGAATATGCCAATAGGGAAAAAAGTAACCTCACAACATTCCTATGTACTGGATTTACTGGATTTATTGCGACAAAAGGAGGCTAAAGTAGCCCATCCAGATTGTCCCCACACCCCCCACACACACACACACAAGTGGGTCCCTGGTTTATCATCCTATTAGAAAGTAAATAGTCATCCAGACTCATTTTAAATGTTTCAAATGTACTTTGGTTAATTAAATCATACAGCAACCTATTACAGTCTTTAATTGTCCATACTGTAAAGTAGTTGTTTCTTTTAAATGTCTTAGCCCTAGGTACCATTAACTGTTTGCTATGAGAATGTAAATTTTTAATCCTTTTGTTTGGCTGAAGCCCACATATTCAAACTGTTGATTGCTGTCCTTTTTATGTTTACCTACATTTGCTTGCATGCATGTGCAAGAAACATAGTGCCACCGTACGAGTTTTCGTAGGTGTGGCACCCCCAGTTCCAATGCCCTGATCGTTTTTGTAGGCGCAGCAGTGAGCTGTCTATAACAGCAGTTCAGATGCAGTGGCCTGCAGCTGAAAGTGCAAGACCACTACAATCAGCGATGGTAACGTGTAGGCAATTTGCATACTGCCGTGCCATCAGCAGTATGCAAATTGCCTAAACGTCACCACCTTAGCAGTCATTCTCTTTCAGCTGTACTCTACTACATCTCCTGCATGATGCATCCTGCCATTTGTTGTGTGCTGAGGGGTTGCCCAATCCCCCTCGGCACATGCACACTCCCCCCCCAAGCATACTGTATGTCCAACGGGGTGCTCAATCTCCATTGGCTCCAGTGTCCCCTGAAAAAGCAAACTTCAAGGTGCACACTGGGAGTTCACCCCAGCGTGGCAAAAGTCCTTCGTTGTCATGTGCTCCTCTGCACACTGTATGGTCAACAGGGGTGCCCAATCCCCCATTGGCTCCACTGCCCCCCAATCAAACTTCCAGGTGCTATGCTGAGAGCCCACCCCAGCGTGGCAAAAGTCCTGCATCATCTTTTTTTTTTTAAAAACCTGTAACAAAAGAAAACTGTCCCTCGTTGACTCTCTTGCTCCCCATCCCATGCCCACCCTCTGCACACCCCACCTCCCCACACCCCCCTCATCCCATACTTACCTCCAGAGCCTGGCACGGTGATCTTCGGTGGACTGGGAACATGTCTGCACTCTTCAAAGCTGACTGCAAACTGAAGAAATGCTGGTAAGCTGTATAAAGGCATAAATAGGGTTTTTCAACTTTGGTTCATATCTCGGTCATTTTTTCAAATTTTTGCACCCAATTTTCAACATGGGGTTCTTGGGATCCCATCTCATGAATTCAGTCACTGTCATCTGGTCATTTGGTCCCGAAAGGTGATGCCGTGGTCACTGCGTGGAACTACCTTTCGGGACCGATTAATGAAAAGACAGTGTCACAGTTCATGAGACAGGCCCCCAAAAGCCCTATGTTGAAAACGGTGAAAAAATTCTCCAAAATGACTGTTTTATGAGTGTGCATTGTGCAGTCCCTATGCACGCTTGTAACTTCGAGAATTTTTAATACTTTCACTCCAGATTTTCTACATTGTCATTTTTCCACACCTCCTTATTAACAGTACAGCTGACATTTTTCACACCCTTGCCGAAATGTATTTTCACACTTCCAGCACAGAATAACGCAGTCGCTGTGGGAAATCAGTGTTTTGGACACATTAAGAAAATCACAGTGACACTGTTCATGAGCAGAGATCCCAAAATGCCTATGTTGAAAATCTGCTGTAAAAAATCCCCAAATTAATTACATTACTGGTGTGCGTTGAGCAGTTTCTACGCACGCTCATGCCTTCACCAGTTTTTATATATTTTCCCTCCAGATTTTTAACATTGTTATTTTTTACACCAAAATCCAAACAGATGTGCTGTGATCAAAGACACAGTGGGGTGGTGCTGAGACAAAAGGGTAGCCAACCCCAAGTAAGCAACAACTCCTAAAAAGCTCAGCACTCTTAAGCCTGTACTGAGGTCAATACAGGCTCAAACGCAGTCAATATGCAAAATGAAAATTGATTACGTTTTAAAGAATGAGAAGACCAACAGGCAATGTACAAAATGAAGCACTAACTTGCCCCAGCGCTTCGACTCACAAATGAGTCTTCATCAGGGGGTAAAGGTTACATCATGGATAGAACCCTTATATAGTTAGGTAATTAAACAATTATTCAATTAATCCACATATAATTTCAACAAACACTTTAAGTCTGTGTACCATGTAATACCTAAAATAGGTCACTAGACAGTGCTATTATAATGCAGCACATACATCTTATAGTTAAGACACTAATATATATAAGTTTCAAAAGACACAGTCAAAAATGATGACAAAACAAAATAAAAAATGATGAACTAGATGAAAATTAGATAATTAGACCAAACCTCCAGCAAATCCTGGTTAGAGGCAAAAGAGACAGCAAGGCAACCAAAATACAGGACCTCCTAGTAAATAAGGACTAGGTAGCTGGAGGCCAGCCAGGTGAGATGAAAATTAGCCTATAAAAAAGAAAAAGACATTATTTTACAGATGCAACAAATAATCTTAAATCTCTATGTTAAACATATATGAAGAGCATAAATTCATCCTAATGTCGTATCAGAATCTTAAATAGCTTAGTTTGTTTTCAAATTATTTTAAAAAAGGTTTCAAGTCCCATTTGTCATTAAGTCCCTGTGGTTTCGCACTATGTAAAGTGTGAATCCAAAAGCTCTCACGTTGTAATAGTAGATTAGATCTGTCACCTCCACTTTTCATCTGTGACACATGTTCCAGTAATATGAATTTTAAACCATCTGGTTTAGACTTATGTAGATCTGAAAAATGTGTACGTACAGGAGTGTCTTGTTTGTGATTCACAATCGAGCGAATGTGCTTCTCTACTTTTTGTTTTAGAGGTCTTACAGTCTTGCCCACATAAACTAAATTGCAAGTACACCATAATACATAAACAACATAGGGGGTATTACATGTAATGAGTTCCCTGATTTCAGCTTTGATGTTCATATATATATATATATTTATTTATTTATTTGCTTTTGTTAACCGGGTAAGCACACTAGACAGCCATGTGCCTATTTTCAGGTACGACCCGGGAGAGTTACAGGTAAAACTTCATACAGGAATAATTGAGGAAGCATTAGGAATACATAGGAAGGTAGTTACATATAAATACTTCGTACATAAACAACTGAGGGAGCATAAGGAATACACAGAAAGATAGGCAATTCAGTGCAGGCTCTAGAGCAAGGTAGGCATACATTGAGCGGTTGAGGAACAGAGAAGAGCATATAAGAAATACACAGGCAGTTACAGGGCTAGCTCTAGGGCAAAGTTGGCACAAAGTTCCTACATGTACGATTGAGGAGACAAGAAACAAAACTAAAATAACAGGCAGTTCAAGGCTGACTCTAGGACAAGGTTGGCATGGTGCATTAGAGTAGGATGGGACAGACGGGATAAATCTCGGTGGTGAACAGTGGGAACAAAGATAAAGGAAGGTGCCTGCAGACAGTGGGGGGTGCCCTAGGCAGGTGGTAAGTCCAGAAATTATGGCCAGTTCCAGAAGGAGAAGTGCAAGTCATACTGAGGCCCCCACCATCCAGTCAGGTTGGAGGGTGGGGAGGAGTAGGGGAGTGGGATTACGTTGAGCAGGAGCAGGGGGAGGAAGGTTTCAGGAAGTTTCAGAGGGAGGCTTTAAAGCTTGGGTGGGAGGAGGAGGACCGAGTGAGCTCAGATAGTGAGTTCCAGAGTTTGGGGGCGTAAGTGTAGAAGGCTCGGCCCCCCGCAAGGGCGCATGTTCTAGAAACCAGGCATTCCAGAGTTGATGTAGATCATAGGTGGTAGGATGTGGCGCCAGGTTTAAGGGGAAGGGCCAGAGCTGGGGGGGTGCTAGAACGGATGATGTTGTCAATGAAATTACCTAGGACGAAGGAGCGATGCTTCTCAGGGGGAAGCCACTCCAGGCGGCTGTATAGATCACAACGATGGGTGAGGGGAGGGGCGGAAAGTGTGAAGTGGCACACATTGTTGTAGGCCATGTCCCATTTTGAGAGGCTGGATTTGGGAACTGGTGCAAATGTTACAAGTCCGTAACAAAGTGATGGGAGGAGGACCCGCCTAGCTAGGGCCAAGTGGGAGGCAGGGGTAGGGCAGTTATTAGCGTGGTAGGCTAAACCAAGCTTACAATTAGTGGCCTTGCAAACACTGTGAATGTGAGAGGTGAGGTACAACTGTGGATCTAAGGTGACGCCCAGGTACTTAGCGGAGGTTACCGTCTCAAGGGGTGAGCCGTCAACCCCATGGATCAGCAGGGGGTCAGGGCAGGATTTTATTTTGTTTAAGGACCCGAACAGCATGGATTGGGTTTTGTTGAGATTAAGGGTGAGCCTGTGGTCACCCAACCAGGTTTGAATGTGTTCAAAGTCGAAGTTCAGATGTGAGTTTATTGTGGAGATGTCCCGGGAGCTGGCCAGGAGGACGAGATCATCAGCATACAAGGTGGTGTGACCATGGGCAGTGACGGACCAAAGGTTGTTGATAAATAGTGAGAATAGGGTTGGACCGAGGACAGATCCTTGAGGGATCCTGCAGTGGATGGGTGAGAGGTTGGAGGATGTCCGATTGAAGTAGGTGAATTGCTGATGGTTGGAGAGGTAGTTTAGGAACCAAGCGTGGGCAGAGGGGGAGAACCCAAGGGATAGGAGTTTGGAACCGAGGAGGGTGTGATCAACCCTGTCAAATGCTTTATCCTATATATATATATAGGATGTATGAAATCCTTGGCTGGTACACCATATTTACAAACATTACAATTACTACATCTGTAGTAGCCACTAGAACAACATGGCAACATGTACTAGTAGTTTTCATCACAGCTGGGGTCCGGCTGTGAACCAATTTGTCCCTAAGGTTTTCACTTCTATTAAAAGTGACTCTGGATTTAGGACCCACAGATATGCCCACCATGTTGTCTCCCAGTAAGATAGGCCAACTTTTATATATAACATTACCTATCTGACCTGCCACATGGTTAAAATCTGTGACAAATGTACATGGTATTTTTTCTGTTTGTGTTGTATTTGTTCTGTTTGTTTCTTTGAGAAGATCATCTCTGCTCATTCTTTGTACTCTTTCTCTTGTTTGTTCTAAAAACTTTTTGTCATATCCCCTGACTTCAAATCTTTTCAGGAGTCCATCAGTTTGTATGATAAATTCATTATCTGAGCTACAATTTCTCCTCAATCTCAATAGTTGTCCGAAAGGGATGAAATTTTTTAGGCTGCGGGGATGGGCACTACCAGCCAATAGTAGTGAATTTGTAGCCATACTTTTTCTGAAGCACCTGGTCTCTATCTTATTCTTATTGACATAAAAGCAAAGCTCTAAAAAATAAATACTCCATGGATCAGTTACTTATGTAAATTTTAAATTATATGCGTTGTTATTAAGCCATCCTATGAATTCAGAAATGGCATCAGTTGGTCCTTCCCAAATAAATAAGACACCGTCAATAAAGCGATGCCAATGTACAATATTTTTAACAAATGGATTAGTGTTAGAAAAAACAACATCTTTTTCCCAAAATCCCCCAAACAGATTGGCATAGCTGGGTGCCATTGATGCACCCATAGCAGTGCCACACTTCTGCAAATAAAATTCACATCTAAACTCAAAATAATTGTGTGTCAATAAAAACTCAGTTGTTTCCACGATGAATTTATGTGGAATATTTTCAGTTTTAGATAATTCTTCCATCCAAATTCTTATTACCTCCAGGCCCATTTGATGTTGAATTGAAGTGTATATAAAGATTCAACATCAATACCTAACCACTGATATCCTGGTTTCCACTCTATGTTTTCTGTGATATTTAATACTTCTTTACTATCCTTAATGCACGAAGGGAGCTTAATGACTTGAAACTGTAAAAAGAAATCAATGAATGTACCCACATTTTGTGTAAGAGAGTCACATCCTGATACTATAGGCCTACCTGGTGGTTTAAATATATCTTTGTGGATTTTTGGTAAAATATAAATGCTTGGAATAGTAGGATTATCCTGCCAGATGAAATTATATTCTTTTTCTGAAATTAAACCACTGTCTACAGTATGTTTAAGCAATTGAAATAATTCTCTTTTAAAGGCCTGAGTTGGATCAGAGGGTAATTTACAGTAGTGATTAGTATAATTTAACAAGGTGTAAACTATATCACTATAAGGTACAATGTCCATTACTACAATATTACCCCCCTTGTCCGCTGGCTTAATAACTATATCCTGATTTTTAGAGAGACTTTCCAAAGCCATTTTCTCATTTCGTGTAAGATTATAATATCTGGGATTAATCTTATTATTCAAAATTTCTTTTACCTGTTTATTTACCACTCTTTCAAAAACCTGTATGCTAGGGTTGAATAAATTTGGACAAAAGGTAGAAGCACCTGTAAATTTGCTTTTTCTCAGAGCTGAGATATGTCCACTAACATTAAACATGGCATTACCTGCAAGCTGAGACTAAGGAATTAACTGTTCAGTATCCACTTGTTCAGCTAATATTAATCTTTCCATCTTGTCCTAACTAAATGCAGCATCCATATCAGTATTAATTATTTCCTGATCTAAGTCCATACTGGATCCAGTCTTTGTGGTTTGTGCAGATTCACCTATTGCTGAAATAAGCAGGTCTAGATCTTCAGTGTTTCTTGAATCTTCTATTAGTGTCCCTCCCATAATTGCAGGTATTTGTTTTTGATGAAAAAAAGCTTTTTATGCCACTGATGCCATTTCTGAATTCATAGGATGGCTTAATAACAACACATATAATTTAAAATTTACATATGTGACTGATCCATGGAGTATTTCTTTTTTATAGCTTTGCTTTTATGTCAATAAGAATAAGATAGAGACCAGGTGCTTCAGAAAAAGTACGGCCACACATTCACTACTATTGGCTAGTAGTGCCCATCCCCGCAGCCTAAAAAATTCCATCCCTTCCGGACTCCAGCTGTGATGAAAACTACTAGTACATGGTTGCCATGTTGTTCTAGTGGCTACTACAGGTGTAGTAATTGTAATGTTTGTAAATATGGTGTACCAGCCAAGGAATTCATACATCCTATATATATATATATGAACATCAAAGCTGAAATCAGGGAACTCATTACATGTAATACCCCCTATGTTGATTATATATTATGGTGTATTTGCAATTTAGTTTATGTGGGCAAGACTATTAGACCTCTAAAACAAAGAGTAGAGAAGTACATTCGCTTGATTGTGAATAACAAACAAGACACTCCTGTACGTACACATTTTTCAGATCTACATAAATCTAAACCAGATGGTTTGAAATTCATAGGACTGGAACATGTGCCACAGATGAAAAATGGAACTGACAGATCTAATCTACTATTACAACATGAGAGCTTTTGGATTCACACTTTACATAGTGTGAAACCACAGGGACTTAATGACAAATGGGACTTGAAATTTTTTTTTATATAATTTGAAAACAAACTAAGCTATTTAAGATTCTGATACGACATTAGGATGAATTTATGCTCTTCATATATGTTTAATATAGAGATTTAAGATTATTTGTTGCATCTGTGAAATAATGACTTTTCTTTTTTATAGGCTAATTTTCATCTCATCTGGCTGCCCTCCAGCTACTTAGTCCTTATTTACTAGGAGGTCCTGTATTTTGATTGCCTTGTAGTCTCTTTTGCCTCTAACCAGGATTTGCTGGAGGTTTGGTCTAATTATCTAATTTTCATCTAGTTCATCATTTTTATGTTTGCTTGCACGCATGTGCAAGAAACATAGTGCCTTCATCGGAGATTTCGGAGGTGTGTCACCTCCTCCTCCAATTCAGTCAGTGGGCTGGCAGGCGCGGCCCCTGTAAGCCACTGCATTTTGGAGCTGTCTATGACACGCTCCAAAATGCAGTGGCATACAGTTGAAAGGGGAGCTATGCTTGAGTGAGCACCGATAAGATATCGGCTGCTCACGCCATCCCCATGCACAGATGGACGCGTGCCCTCGTACTGTATAGCTGACAGGGTGCCCAATCCCGTCGGCTGAGCTGCGACCCCAGTTGCTGAGCTGCATCCCCACCCCCAGTTGTAGGTGCCATGCTGGGAGCCCACCCCAGTGTGGCAAGCACTGAGTCCTTTGGCGGGAGGTGCCCAATCCCCGTCGGCTGAACGCTCCCCGCCAAGTCCTTGTGCCATGCTGGGAGCCCACCCCAGCGTGGCAAATGTCCCACAACGTCTTTTTTTTTTAAACCTGTAAAATAAAAACTGTCCCGCGGAGCGTCTCCCAACCCCCTCCCACAACCCGCACCCACCCACTGCGCACCCAGCCTCCCCACACCCCCCCTCACCCCATACATACCTCCAGACTCCGGCGCGATGATCTTCATTGGACCGGGAACACGTCTGCACTCTTCAAAGCCGACCGCGAACTGAGGAAATGCCGGTAAGCTGTATAATGGGTTACATAGGGGGGTTTCAACTTTATTGCATATCTCGGGCATTTTTGGGAATTTTTGCATCAAATTCTCAACATGGGGTTTTTGGGACCCCTTCTCATGAATTATGTCACTGTCATGGCGTTATTCAGGCCGAAGGGTGATTTCCGAAGTGACTGTGCAGTGACTGCGAAATCACCCTTTGGGCCTGAATACCACCATGACAGTGACATCATTCATGAGAAGGGGCCCAAACACCCCATGTTGAAAATTTGGTGGCAAAATTCCAAAAAATGACTGTTTTATGAGGGTGCGTTGCGCAGTTCCTACGCAGGCTCGTAAGTTCGCGACATTTCAATATTTTCACTCCAGATTTTCAACATTGCCATTTTACCACACCTTCTTATGAGTAGTACAGCTGTCATTTTTCACATCTCACCCAAAATTTGTTTCCGCCCATGTAGCGCAGAATGGCGCAGTCGGTGTGCGAAATCAATGTACGGGACAAATTAAGAAAATCACAGTGACACTGTTCATGAGCAGAGGTCTTAAAATGGCTATGTTGAAAATTTGATGAAAAAATTAAAATTACTGTTTTCGAGGGTGCATTGCGCAGTTCCTCCTTTTCGTAAGTTCGCGAATTTTCAATATTTTCACTCCAGATTTTCAACATTGCCATTTTACCACACCTCCTTATGAGCAGTATAGCTGTCATTTTTCACATCTTGCCCAAAATGTGTTTCCGCCCATGTAGTGCACAATGGCGCAGTCGATGTGCAAAATCAATGTATGGGACACATTAAGAAAATCACAGTGACACTGTTCATGAGCAGAGGTCTTAAAATGGCTATGTTGAAAATTTGGTGAAAAAATTCCTAAAAATGACTGTTTTACGAGCGTGTGTTGCGCGGTTCCTATGCATGCTCGTAAGTTTGCAAATTTTCAATATTTTCACTCCAGATTTTCAACATTGCCATTTTATTACACTTCCTTATGAACAGTACAGCTGCCATTTTTCATATGTCGCCCAAAATGTGTTTTCGTACATGTAGCGCACAATGGTGCTGTTGGTGTGCGAAAGCAATGTTTGGGACAGATTAAGAAAATCACAGTTACACTGTTCATGAGCAGAGGTCTTAAAACGGCTATGTTGAAAATTTGGTGACAAAAGTCCATAAAATGACTGTTTACACGAGTGAGCAATGCACAGTTTCCATGCACCTCGTAAGTTCATGACTTTGTAATATTTTCAGTCCAGATTTTCACCAGTGGCATTTTTTCACACTTCCTTATGAACAGTACAGCTGTCATTTTTCACAACATGGCTGAAGTGTGTTTTCACACTTTCAGCGCTGAGATGCATGGTTGCTGTGGGAAATCATTGTTCGGCACAGATAAAGAAAATCACAGTGACACTGTTCATGATCGGAGGCACCAAAATGCCTGAGTTGACAATCTGCTGTAAAATATCTCCAACCTAATTATATTACGGGTGTGAGTTGCTCAGTTTCTATGTACGCTCATGACTTCACCATTTTTTTAAATATTTTTACTGCAGATTTGCAACATTGCCATTTTTTACACCTCCCCATGAACAGTACAGCTGTCATTTTTTACATCCTGTTCGGAATGTTTTTGCACCTGTGGTGCTAAATGCCGTAGTCGCTGTGCATAAGCAGCTTTCGGCTAACAAACTGATATTCCCCCTGTTCATGAGGTGGGGTTACAAAAAAACATATTGAAAATTTGAGGAAAAATACAACAAATGCCTGAGGTATTAGGGTTTCCAACCATAATGCCCAACCCTGTAGAGAATGACAGGCATCAGGGGTGTGACTTGGGATTCTTGCCTGTAATGCTCATACCATTCCACACCCTGCAGCCAGTGAGAGGCATCAAGGTATGCCTTGGACTCTTCAGCTCCAAAGTTCACCCCATTCTCCTATATCGCACCCATCTCACTGCATTTCCTAATGAAATGGGGTGCACATAAGGGCCAAAGACCCGAAGGAACACCGTGACACTTGTCAGTGTCTGCAGGGTGGGGTGCGGTGAAATGGCGAGGCCGTGATGCCTGACGACCCAAATGCACACCCCAATGCCTGTCACTCTCTGCAGGGTGGTGGTGGGGTTGGCTTCAGTTCAGTACTTCACTGCCATTCCTATTATGCAGCTCTGTAACTTCTACATTACCACTGCCAATGCCAGCAAGCAAACATTCGGCATTGACAAATGCTTGTTTATTTTATTTTGTCATCATTTTTGACTGTGTCTTTTGAAACTTATATATATTAGTGTCGTAACTATAAGATGTATGTGCTGCATTATAATAGCACCATCTAGTGACCTATTTTAGGTATTACATGGTACACAGACTTAAAGTGTTTGTTGAAATTATATGTGGATTAATTGAATAATTGTTTAATTACCTAACTATATAAGGGTTCTATCCATGATGTAACCTTTACCCCCTGATGAAGACTCATTTGTGAGTTGAAACTCTGGGGCAAGTTAGTGCTTTGTTTTGTATGTTGCCTGTTGGTCTTCTCGTTCTTTAGAATGTAATAAATTTTCATTTTGCATATTAACTGCGTTTGGATCTGGATTAAACTCAGTACAGGCTTAAGAGTGCTGAGCTTTTTTGGAGTTGCCATTTTTTACACCTCCTCATGAACAGTACAGCTGTCATTTTTCACGTCCTGTTTGAAATGTGTTTTCGCACCTGTGGTGCCAAATGGCGCAGTTGCTGTGCAAAATCACCTTTTGGCAAACAAACTGATAGTGTCACTGTTCATGCAGTGGGGTCACAAAAAGCCCATGTTAAAAACTTGGAGTGACAATACCAAGAAATGCCTAGGATGTTACGGTTTTTGACCATAATGCCCTACCCTGTAGGGACTGACAGGCATCAGGGTGTGACTTGGGATTGTCGACAATAATGCTAATGCCATTCCTTCCCCACCCCCACCCTGCAGCCAGTGACAGGCATTGAGGTGTGCCTTGGACCCTTTGGCCCTACAGTTCACCCCCATTCTCCTATATTGCACTATTCAGCATGTTTCCTTATAGAATGAGGTTTATGTAAAGCCCAAATGCCCCAAGACACACCTCAACACTTCTCAGTGTCTGCAGGGTAGGGTGAGGTGAAATGTCATGACCGTCATGGGTGATGACCCAAAGCCACACCCCAATGCCTGTCCATCTCTGCAGGGTGGAGGTGGAGTTGGATTCAGTTCAGTACTTCACTGCCATTCCTATACTGCATCTGTCTAACTCTTGCACTTGCACTGCTAATGCCAGCAATCAAACATTCAGCATTGACAAATGCTTGTTGTTCTAGGTATTGTGAAAACCTGTGTCCCAGCACCCTGGTTCACTCCTCGTTGGGGCGGAGGCCATCCCTTTCAAAAAGCCTCCATCCCCACCAAATATGGCTCTGACCTCCCAGAAATTTAAACCCCTCCCCTTTACACCAGCCCTTCAACGACACATTAAACTGCTCTATTTTTGAACTGCTCTCTGCAAATGCAGTGCAGCTGTAGTAGCACCTCAGAAAAGGGCAGTGTACCTGCCCTGTCCTTAAGAGTTCTGCCTATTGTGTAGACATTCTTCTTCACCTCCTCCACACTCTCCATCCCAGATCATTCATGCCTTCATGCACTATCATATCTGGTCTCCGCTTATCCTTTCCAGTGAGTTCCAACACTTTTCTTTGAAGGGTACCCACCACTGCCCTGGGAATCAATGGACTTCCCTCCTGATTTCCAATGTGAAACTTGCCATCCCTTTTGTGCCCTGGATGATAAAGTCCCTCAATGCCATCGTCCTTTTTCTGCCTACTTTGACTTCCCACCCTTCCTGTCCCTTGTCCATTGGCTTTATCTTCCTATTTATGAGTTCTGAACCCTGCTTCCTCCTGGTCTGAGTCCGGGGCCTCCATTAAGGGTTGAAACTTACAAGATGTAGGTACACCTTGAACTTCTTGTTCCCCTTTCTGCCTCTCCCTTCCCTCCCTCTCAAGTACATTCCATTTGCCCTCATCAGGCTTCTGGGCCTTCTGTAACAAAGGAGCCTGTAGTCACCATGACTGGTCAGTTACCCTGGCTGTCAAGTAACGGATGTCGGCCTTGCAGCATTGAGTTCTGCTCAAAATCTATGCACCCAACTACAGCTGGGGCACTAATTATGAACCCAGAGCACTCTCTGTGTCACTGCTGCTTCACAGCCTCTGTACTCCACCCAGTCCCTCTAGTGGTATCCCACTTACCAATATGATTTGTGATATACTGCTACCATGGAGCCCACCAGCATGCAAAGTTGTGTCACTAATTCCTGCATGACAAAAGGGGTAGAATACCATAGAAATTGCCTTGTTTTCTGCAGTAACTCAGTTACAGAATTCTGCAGTATTGCATTCTATCCTGCTGGCTCCACTGGATCTCCATCTTCCTACTTCATTTGTGTTAAAGCAGCAGCACTGGATGATCAGGAAGTGATTATCTAAATTTTGATTTTTGCTATAAGCATGCAGCCATAGTTCGGTTTCCGTATCTGTAGTCTCCGTGATCTTTATTTTGCAGATATTTAACACTTACTCAAATTGTTGTAGATCCACAACAATATGGCTGGTGCCCCATTTACAGCTGAAGTCCCATCTCACATTGTAGCATGTCTTTTGTTTAATTCTGTGGGACCCTGTGCTGCTCATTTCCGCTGTCTCAATGTAGTACAGGGAGTTCTAGTGACATAATGACAGCTAGCAGACTTTAAAAAAGAGAAGAGAAAACACATGGAAAGGGGGTCAGGTTAACAGAGGGTCAGCTCAGAACAGTAACTTGGCTATAATGAATGCTGAATGTGGCTCCTGAGATCATCAGCTGTTTACACTGAGTTAAGCCTTATCTGTTACCAACACCTTCCGATCACATATTTTGTGATAAATAGTACTGTAGTAATAAATACAAACATAATACATAGTACTGTACCGTAATGTGCTGTAGTTTGTGGAACACGAGGAATGAGAGATTAAACAGAGCAGCCACCATCGGAGGTGCACGACACATGCTCACTTACAGCATGCTGTAGCCAAGTTCAGGCCACCATGACATGACATGCTGAAGAAACATACAGTATGTCTGCTATGTGATTTGATAGGCTAAGCAAATCAAAAGCTAACTAAAGCTAAGTTCTGACCAGCCAATTGCTGGGACAGGGCTGGGAGTGAGCATGAGACACCAAGCAAAGGCAAGAGCTATTTATTTAATTCATATGTAGTACTGTATTTGTAGACCAAAGGATATATTATGTTCAGAACATTAATTTACAAAATCTAAAGACACTGTTCTGGTGTATGATAGCAGGGAATTAAATCACGTCAAGCAGCCCCACCAAGTTGGGAACCATTCTATCTGCACTCAGATTCTTCATGGAACATACACCATTTGCTAGCCAATGTGGTCTAAAACATTATTTTTGTTAACCTGACAATAGAAAACTTTCCAAACATCCACTTTCTTCGTGTAAGGCAACTTTTGACTAAACATGTTTAGGCAGACCATAAATTGCAGTCACTTGAACACCTTACTGTATTATGGTTCTTAGCTTCATGACACAACTGCACAATCCAATACGTGTATTGTGACTGCTGTTGTACTCTGTTCATTCAGTATTCTTCAAGTTGTGAAGGGCTACTGGTAGCCAGGTACCAGCCTTAGTAGCTGCCCCTAGCACAGGGAGTACGAGCTTTTGCTGTGAGCTGCTAGCTGCGTGTGCCATTGCGCTCGGTAATCCTTGATCGGCTTGTCACTTGCTGTTATGCCAGAATGAATTAATAACCTACTCTTATACCAGAATGAATTAGTAAGAAGAAAATTAATGTTTTGGACAAATTTAAATGGAAACTGTGCATCAAGCTAGTGTATGTGGACACTGAATGAACAGAATTAAACAGCGGCCACAAGACACATATTGGATTAGGCAATTGAGCCATGAAGCTATGAACTGTAATGTGGTAAAGTGTTCAAGTGACTGTAATTTATGGTCTGTCTAAATCTGTTTAATCAAAAGTTGCCTTACACTAAGAAGGTGGATGTTTGGGAGTTTTTTTATTGCCAAGTTAATAAAGGTAACGTGTTAGACCTCGTTGGATAGCAGATGGTGCATGTCCCCTGTATAATCTGAGTGCAGAGAGAACGGTTCCCAAATTGGTGGGCTACGTGACATGATTTAATTCCCTGCTATCGAGCACCAGAATGATGACTCTAGATTTTACTAATTAGTGTTCTGAGCATAACATAACTCCTTTGGTCTAAAAATACAGTACTGTATTTGAATTAAATTAATTTCTACCATCTGCACTATCCATGCGCTTGGAGTTGCACCCACTCACACAGCTTCCGTCTGGTGGTCAGCTGATCAGAGCTTTGCTTTTGTTGGCTTCTGCTTTGCTTATCAAATCCCACTGCAGACATTTGTTTTTTCAGTGCATCCTGTCATGGTGGTCCAAACTTTGCTATAGCAATAAGTGGGCATATGCCCTAAACCTCCGAAGGTAGCTGCTCGGTTCAATCTCTCGGCCATCATGTTCTCTAAACTACAGTACATTACTATGTATTATGTTTTCATTTATTAGTATGTTACTACTTACCACAAAATGTGCGATGGGTGTTGGTAACAGACAGGGCTTAACTTGGTGTAAACAGCTGATTGTCTCAGGAGCCATGTTCAGTATTCATTATACCTGAGTTTACTGTGCTTATTACTTGAAAAACAAAAGAGCTGTCACCAAGGGCATGCACACAGCAATGGAAGCTGGAGGACATAAAGACACACTGAGCAAGCCTGTGCATGAGCTGGTAGGCTGCCATTGGGTAAAGGTCACCAAGGAGTTTGATCAAAATGTAAACAAACTGAAAAAGGAACACAACAAATTACAGGGAGAAAATACACCTCAGAGAAAAAAGAAAGCTAGGTTAGTGTGCAAGGGGCAAGGAGCAACATCACACTGAAAAAAGAAAGTAGTACTGCTGCTTTAAGCCATACTCATTATAGAGAGGCGAATACTAGCTGGATAAACCCTTCTTCACAGCGCCCCCAATAGCCACTTCATGTAGCCTGACCCTAGATAGGAATTTGGCTGTCAGATAAACCCTGCTTCATAGTGCCCCCAGTAACCACTTACATAGTGCTACCCCAGATAGGGAGGCAGCTGTCAGCCAGGTAATCCCTGCTTTACAGTGCCCCAAGTAATCACTTATGTAAAACTACCCAAGCTAAGGAGGTAGTTGCTAGCTATTAAGAGCTCATGCTCCTTGTCTAGTCCCTCTGGACCTACCTTACTCAGTGGCTGCATGAGCAAAACTCCCTGTGGAACTGCTGACTACCAGCAAATGCCCTGCTGCTCTGTGGCCCTCACACTCCATGGTCCCAAATGCTCCAGGGGTCCAGAATAGACTGAGGTTGCTAGTCCTATAGGGCTTAAATACCGTGTTACAACCTCTGTTGGCTGGCTGTAGTCACTAGGAGTGGTGCAAATTAAAACTTTGTCAACAAAGTTACGGTGAAGGTGGGAAATTACACTATGCATACTGATCAAAGTTCACAACTTTGCAACACCTTATTATGGTGAAGTTCTTTCTTTTTTTTTTTCTTACTGCTGTTTTTTGTTAAAAAAAACACCCCTCATCCACATATGGCATATCTTTCACCCCCTTCCACCTCACCTAATGAAACACACTGTTTCCCCAAACACTGAACCCTCATAGCACCTACCTCCCTCTTCCCCAGTGTCGCAGTAAAGCTTCTAATTGTTAATTATATATAACCCTTCCCCATCCCAGTCACAGCACTTCACATTAAACCATGACCATGTCAAATAAATAATGAGCACCCACACCCAACACAACCACTGCGTCTAGCCACCCTGTTTCCTCATCATTAACCAAAGGATATGCTGTCAGTGTTGATGTTAGTACAGGTACATCTGTAAAACCTCAAAAAATTTCCTGAATTGGTAACCAGCCCATCTATTCAACATCATCACTGGTTAATTCATTACAAATCACACATTGGTGATGATGTGCAAGCAGTATCACCTCACTGACTTGACCACAGTGGTCAATCAGCTGTTACTACCAGCACATCATTCCCAATTCATTCACTGTAAAGACTGAGCCAGTGATGTTGTTGATGAGAGAGGCTGGTTTCCAGATCAGATTGGTGTTCTTTTTTACACTTATGCTAACATTAACACTGACAGTATAACTTTTGGGGGATATGTGGGACGGAGGGTGGTTGTGTGTCAAAGGGTATGTGTGGGTTGGTGGTACTCATTATTTATTTGACAGAGTGGGGAGTGGGTAGGTGGTGTAAAGTGATTTTATTGTGATGTGCTGCAACTGAGGTGGGGTATGAGTTATATATTTTTAAAAATCAGAAACTTCTGTGGAATGAGGGGAGGAGGAGGGAGGTGGGTGCTATGAGGACAGGGAACATGGGGGAACAGGGTTTATCATCAGGTGTGGTGGGAAGGGGTGGTAGATACACCATATATGGGACGAAGGTGTCTTTTATTTATAAAAAGCATTGGCTTAAAAGAAAACTACAAAACTTTTGTCTGTCAGGAAATACACAGAGTGGCAGCTGCACAGATGAAGGGCCACTACACATACAATAAACCCTGCCAGGATGAAGTGTAGTGTCAGTTTCCTGGATGAAAAAAGGGATTAACTTCCATTGAAACTTGTTTGTTTCTTGTAGTAACTGCAGAACGTTGCAGAATTGGGTTTCATCATGGCAGTCTTCACCACAGTATTCACCTGGTGAACTGAGCACTTTACTAGGTGAAGGACCATGCAAAGTAAACACTTCATGCTAGTCAAAGTTGGAGCTGTTTCCATAGTTCTGTGCATAGAAAAGTTTAAACACTTTGCACAGGGCGACAGTAGTAGTCATGTGACACATCAGTCTTTTGATGGCACCGAGTTTGGCTGCCTTGTGACCCACCCCCAGACTCCCAGAATGCAATTGTCCCACTTCCTCTTTTCACAACTCTTTGCCCAGCAACAAACTCACTCCATTAGTATGCTGGCCAGGCACATGTGCACATAGCGAACACCTTGCTATAACAATACCTTTTGCAGGGGGTGTGTCACTGTCTGTCTAATGCAGAGCAGTGTTTAAGGGGCAAGTCAGTACCTCACCAATCATCATTCATGCTGATAATGATAGCATTTTGGCTTGCTTGGCAGAGAACTTATGTACAGTCCTTAAAAATAAAAAGCTGACCCAGTCTTGGGTTAGGTCTTTCCTTTGACCTGGGCAGCAGATTTGTTCTGTCTGGTCAGCCTGGAATTCCAAACTTCCAGGGGCTCAGACTAGCTTTAACGGAAAAAAAAAAACATCTGTGTGTGTGTGTGTCCCTCTGTCTAGCTGCTCCCTATGCTCCACCGAGGCTGGCTTGCTGGTTATACCCTTCTCTCACTTCAAGAGATCTGGCCATAGAGCATTTGGTACAGCTGCACCATCTTTGTGGAATTCTCATGCAGCCAGAAGAGTGGAGGCCTTTTAAGTCTCTTTAAAAACATTTTTGTTTGGGAAGGCTTTTAATTTTATCTGAAATATCTGATTTTATTTCTGGTGATGTTTTATTGTAACTTGGTTATTTTATCATGTCTAGTACAATGCTCTGAGCCCCTGGATAGGGTGCTAAACAAATAAAATTTGCCTTGCCTTGCCCCTCTTTCTCTCTCTCTCTCTCTCACTCTCTCTCTCTCTCTAGTTGTACTAACCAAATTCAGATGTGAATAACTTTAAAACAAAAAAGGATAGCATGGTACAGTACTGTGAGCACAAAAGTTGTCCGGCACAAAAATACCTACAAAATGACCTGTGCACATTTATAGAGACCTTTTAGGATTTTATAATCAGCAAATAAACTGCAGAAAATTCTTTTTTTTTTACTTTTTCAACAAATGCAAATAATTTTTAAATAAAAAATGATAGCATGGTAACGTGACCACGACATTTGCTCAGCACAAAAATATTTACAAAATGAGTGGCGTTTCATTTATATATACCATTTAGTTTTTTTTATTTAATTAGCAAAAATAAATCAGAAAATTCTTTGTTTTTTTCACTTTTTGCAACAAACACATGAACATAGCTTTAAAACAAAAAATGATAGCATAGTACTTTGAGTACAAAAGTTGTTCAGCATAAATATATTTACAAAATGAGTGATGTTTCATTTACAAATACATTTTAGATGTTTTATAATCAGCAAAAAAATGGCATGAAATGCAGTTTTTATTTCAACTTTATTGGAGGTACAGCATAAATGGAATATGCTACCCCCTACTGGAAATATTGTTTATATTTTTTGTACTCGTGCCAATTGACCTGAAGATGTCACTCATGGCTTTGCCACTTTTGATGTCACTGGGTCAATTGGCACGTGAACAAAAAATATCAATAATATTTCCAGTAGGGGGTAGCATATCCCTTATTTAGAAAATTGGCTTTTTATTTCTTGGTCTCTGATTGGCTGGTACCCCTGCCTGGGGGGTTAGATTAACTTTCCATAGATGGCCAGGAAATAAAACGTTCCAGCCCAACTGCCCCTTCACCCATTCAGGTACTGGTGTTCTCTCCCTGCTTGATCATTGCTGAAAAGCACCCCAGTGAATTAGAAATTGGCACCATTTTTTTCTCTCGCTTCGCAAGAACCACTACTCCACCTCCCAAAACTATCTAATCCAGAGCCAGCAGCCAGAAAACCCACACACCATACTCGGCTTGCCTCACTCGTTGCTACATTATGGAATTAAAACAAATTTTAAAGAAAAGGTGGCAACAGATTTTAAAAGGAAGAGTAAGCCATCACTCTGCTCGGCTTCACATAACTGTGGGCTCAGTCTGCAGTGTGTTTATTTATTTATTTAAAAGTTTCACCAGGAAAGTATACTGAGCAAACTCCTGCTCATTTCCAGATGCATCCTGGGAGGGAGGTTCATGGGAGAATGTAGAATTGTTTACATAATAAGCCCAGAAGTAGGAATGTGCACGTAGTTACAGTATGCAGTACAGGGATACGTATCCAAGTGTAGCAAGTGCACTGTAACTATAATGTAGTAGAATAATTGCAATACAAATATGCAGGTAACAATACACAGGTAACAGCAGAGGTTTTGCAGCTGAGCCTACCCTCGTGACAAGTGCCATGACATAACTCACTTAATAGGATGGTTAGGAGCAGGAACAGGCAGAGCGGAAGTGGGCTTTGAGGAGGGTGTTAAGGGAGTGAGAAGATGGGGCATGGTGGATGGTAGGGGGAGAGAATTCCACAGATTAGGCAGGTGGTAAAAGAAAGCAGCCTGGCTAGCAGAGGTAGACCTGTGTGGGACAGACAGAGTGCAGGGGTCATAGTTTCTGAGTGAGGGGAGGGGGAAGGGGATAGTGTGGAAGAGAGCTAAGAGGGCAATGACTGTGGCCAGAATTTTGCCATAAGGCTAGAACAATGAGCCAGTCTCCTACTCTGGAGGGATGGGAGGGATAGGGCTTGGTAGAGGGCATAGTGGTGAGTACTGTGAGGACAGTCAAGGGTGAAGCGACAGAAGGAGTGGAAGAGGGTATCCAGTCTGGATAGGGAAGTTTTGGGAGTGGCAATGTAGACTACATCCCCGTAGTTGAAAATGGGGAGAATCATTTTTCTGTACAATTGCATGGTGAGCCGGTAGCGGGATGCATCCATGGTTGTGACATAGGGCACCTATAGTCTGAGGTGCAGTTTCTTGTGGATGGCCTCAATCTGTACAGAAAAGGTGAGGTTCTAATCAAGCTAGACCTCAAGGTATCTAATGGAGTTGCAGCCCTCCAGTTTTGTCCCATCTAGGGTGTGGAAAGTAGGAAGGGAGGGGAGCCGAGAGAGTCTCTGCCTAGTGCCAAAGGTCATGGAGACTGTTTTCTTGGCATTTAACAAGAGCTGATTTGTGCAAAACCAGTGCTGGACATTCTTGGAGTCGTGCTGTAATCTGGTCACAACATCAGTGGTAGAGGGGCCTGATGAATACAGGACAGCATCATCCACACACATGTGGATGGATGTGTGTGGGCAGATAGTGGGCAGGTCACTGAAGAAAATAGAGAACAAGAGAGGGCCAAGGACAGAGCCTTGAGGAACACCAGTGGTAATGGGGAGGGAGGTGGAGGGCGAGCCACTATCCCTGACTGGCTGAGTCCTACCTACAAGGTAGGAGTGGAACCAGCTGGTGGCCTGACTAGAATGCCCTGCTAAAGATAGCTTGGAAAGGAGGAGAGGGTGGGAGACAGTGTCAAAAGCCTTTGCAAGGTCGATGAATGTGGCAGAGGTGATGAGGCCGTGGTCCATGCTGGTAAGAATACAGTCAGTGAGCCTCATTAGGGAGGTAGTGGTTGAGTGGGACTTCCTAAACCTAGACTGGTAAGGAGTGAAGAAGAAGGTTGATTCAAGAAAGGAGGAAAGCAGGGAGAGAACTAGGCATTCATGAAGTTTTGCCAGAATGGGGAGTAGAGAGAGATGGGTCTGTAGTTACCATTGGAGGAGGAGTTGCTACCTTTCAGGAGGGGGATAACAGTGGCATGTTTCCATTGTGATGGGATAGTAGTAAGAGCGAAAGAGAGGTTGAGGAGTGAGGCAAAGGGAGGTGGCTATGGCAAGGGCTGCCAAGAATAGCATTTTGGAGTCCTGCCCAGAAGGGCATTTACTCTTTGAGGGGTTTGGTGCAAGAAGGGCATTAAATACATCAACTGGCGTAATGCAGTGAAAGAAGAAGGAAGTGAGATGGGCCTGGTTTGGTTGGGGTCGGGCTGTGGAGGTTTGCTCATAGGAGGCTGTGGGTAGAGTGGACCAGAGTGTAGAAGTACAGGAGGTAAAAAATGCATTATACATGGTTGCCACTGCAAGCAGATTGGTTAAGGTGTTACTTCCAGATTTAATGATGGGGGTAGGGGGCTGGGATGGTGGGTGAAGAAATTTCACCATCTGCCAGAATTTGGAAGGATGACTTATGCTTGTATGGAAGGTGGATTTAAGATAGTCTGCTTTATCCCATAGGATTGCTTTAGTACAGGCATTACGAAGAGTATGATAATTTTGGTAAGCCGTGATTGAGACAGTGGCTTTGTCAAACTTCCAAGCTTGGTCTCCAGCCCGGAGGCAGTCCATGAGATTGGCAGTGATCCAGGGCAGGTGTGAGCCTCAGCTGCAGATGCGTCTGAGTGGGGCATAGGTATTCCAGACAAAGTGGAACTTGGATTTGAAATAGTCCAAGGAGGAGTCGATTGAGGTGGTGCGAGGGATGAAAGACCAGTCGGTGTTAGCCAGGTCATTTAGGAATGGGGCGAGATGTAGTGATTTGTAGGACTGAACCAGCAGGGATTTGGGGGAGGGACTTTGGGCATATGGCTTTCCCGACTACATAGATTGAGTGGTGATTGCTTAAGGAGTCAGGCAGAAGACCTGCATCGATTATCCTCTGGTGTGGGCCCAATCTAGTAGGGTGTGGTTTTGAGTTTTGGCATTTAGCCATGAGGATTCACTCACTAATTGGGTTAGGCTGATAGTGGCAATGTCATTTCAAATTTTAGTGTGGGAGGAGGATAGTCAATTCCCATTGAAGTATCCTAGAATATGGAGCTCATCGATGGATATGTGTGATTGTAGTGTAGCTAGGAAGTCTGTGATAGCGAGCAAGGAGGAGCTGAGGCAACAGTATCAGCTGGCTATGAGGATGGGAATGGTGTGGGAGAGGGAGATGTGAACCATCAAAGATTCACTAGACTAGACTACAGGTGAGATATAGGAACAAGGGGAGAACTGGAGGTATAAGGAGACATACATAGCAGTACCACCACCTTTCTTTACTCCAGGTCTGTCATTGAGGGTGATGGAGTAGCCTGGGATGGAGATATAAGCATCATGGATATGCGGCTTTAGTCATGTTTTGGTTATGATCAAGACATCAGGCTTGAGAGATAAGACAATTTGTTGCAGCAACAAGATTTTGGGGAGCAGGATCCTGATGTTTAGGTACACTAGCTTTAGGCCCCTTGGAAGATCGAGGGGAGAGTGGCAGGCATATCCGAGGTTGGGTTTAATGTCCTCTACCATCAGTAGCAGAAGCATTACTAGAGTCCTGGATAGGGCCACCAAGGCTTTGCAGTGACAGGGGAGGGGTGCCTGAGAGACAGAGATGCCACGGGGGGATCTTAGGGTGAGCAGGTCAGCATGGAAACAGGGGGGAAGTATGGAAGGACCAGAGAGCCAGGTGTTTGGGGGTAGCAGGGGGATCTGTTTTGGGGTGATGGTTGCGAAAGGAGGGGTGTGGGGATGCAGCAAAGGGAGGAGGGAGTCACAGTCCTGTGGTGCGGGGAAGAGAGAAGGTGGAAGGGAGGCCAGGGGTACAAGGAAACAGAGGAAGAAGCCAGTGATGAGGAGCATAGCAGAAAGACGAGGATAGGGTAAGGTGCACCACTTAGCTGGAGGGGGTAGCAGTGTTGAAAGGGCTGAGAGTAGCAGGAGAGCAGTCACCTGGGAGGCACCACTACCAAAAGTAGCAGTGTAATGAGTGCAGCGGCTTATAGGCCAAAGGAAAGTGGAGCAATAGGCTGAGACAGAGGAAGAAGTTGGGGAGCAGACGATCGCTGAAGGCATTAAGAAACTGTGAAAGGCAGCATCTAGCAGTGGGCTGTTAAAAGCTACAGAGGAGAAAGTTGGCTGTTTGAAATTTATAGCATGTCACGTGGTGCCGCAGACATTATAAAACAACACGATAGCCAAGGGTAGTGGTGGGGGTGTTGGGGTAGCTGCTACAAAGTGGTAGCTGGGAAAAGCAAGAGTAACTCGAGTGGACTTCATGTGGAGGCACCATGGCCATACCTCATGCAACTCTAGGAATCAGTAGTTCAGGGAGGGCATGGATCCTGGCCCTCGTGACCTCGGATGGATGGCTGAAAGCTGTAGAGGAAAGAAAAGAGAGGTTCACTACCTTCAGCAGCAGGTTAAATGCAGAGGTAAGAAGGGAGGGATGCAGACATAGGGGCAGGGGGAGGGGTTGAGACAGAAGTGAAATAGGTAAAGACCAGCACTAGAGTAATGGAGCAGAGGTGAAATTAGAGACAGAGTGAAGCAGGACAGAACAGCACTACAATAATGAGGCAGAGGTGAAGGAAGAGAAGAGTGGAAACAGAGAACTCAACAGTACAATTTAGAAGCAAATGATACAGTACTTCAGTTTGTGCCCTAGTCGTGTGAACAGAAGCTCTAAAATATTTGCTACACTCTAAGTGTAAGGCCCAGGATGTAATAACTCCACTTAAGGTGCCACATAAAAATTCTAACTCACAAGTAACAAGGCACTGTAGATACAAAATTAAGTAAAATTAAGTCCCCCGATGCAGAATAGAAAATTGAGTTCCATGCCCTAGCTCAGAACAGCACTGCACCTGAAATTAAGGAGTAGCTTGTGGAGGTCCCAAATTAGGTGAAAATGACTAGGAGAAGTATAAAATAACCTATCTCCATTTCTCTGCTGATTTTTAAAGTAGGCATAAGGAAGGAATCAAATTATGGTCTACTTTTTGGCTCAGTTTAATTTACATTTGTCCAGTCCTGGTTTTGGCACCAAATCCTGCAGCAACAGTAACTCGAGTGGACTCCATGGGGAGGCACCAGGGCTGTACCTAATGTGGTCGGGCGAGGTCAGCAGCTCTGGGAGGGCATGGATCCTGGCCCTCGCAACCTCGGACAGACAGCTGAAAGCTGATGTAGTTGGTGGGATCATCAGCTCAGGGAGGGCATGGATCCGGGCCCTTGTGACCTTGGACGAATGGCTGACAGCTGATGCAGTTGGGGGGATCAGCAACTCGGGGAGGGCATGGATCCTGGGCAGTATGGGCAATACCGGACCTTCCATGTCCTATAAGGCCCTCAACCTGCAGCACTGGGCCTCATTCTGCACCTGGGCGGTCCAGTATTGTCCAGTTCCTCCCACCCTAGAGGGTATTATTGCTTACATATTCTTTGCAACAACTCCATTAATGCATCAGTTTGTGTTGCTATCAAAGTGACAAAGTATGGAAATGCGATGTTAGGGTTTTCAACACTAACTCTGCATTCCCCCCAAGTAGCAAATGGAGGCAAGCCAACACAATCAAGCACAGCCATCCATCATCAGGTAAGACAAACAACATACAACTCTCTCCACATGACACAATAGACATCTATCATCATGGTCCAGCACTTCTGTAGCCATAGAAACACATTCACACTTGCACACCACCTGGGAAGTGAGGCAAAAAAATCCCATAGGATCACATTGTAAATTGTAAATATGAAATAACACATGACAGAGTGAGCGGCAATGCTTAATTACAGCACACCCTAGGTGGGTTGTGAAGCATGAGGTACAGCCGAGTGCTTTCAACTACCTGGGAAATGTGGTACATGTTTCCAATAAGATCACATTGTAAATTGTAAGCAAGCAATAGCACACCAGGGTGTGCGGCAATGCTAAATTGTTGCATGCCCCAGGCAGGTTATGAGCCTTCAGCCAACTGGGAAGTGCAAATAAAATTCCCATAGGATCACACTGTAAATTGTAAGTAAGCAATAACACATGGCAGGATGTGTGGCAATGCTAAATTACTGTATGCCCCAGATGGGTTGTAAGGCAGGAGGTGCAACTGGATGCCTTCAACCACCTGGGAAGTGTGGTGTATAATTTGCTTAAGATTACATTATAAATTTTAAGTGATCAATTACCACATGGCAGGGTGTGCAGCAAGGCTAAATTGCTGCATGCCCCAAGTGGGTTGTGATGCATGAGGTGCAGCCGAGTGCCTCCAACCACCTTGAAAGTATGATATAAAAGTCCCATAGCCATGCCTCCGCTTGCTCCTCGGCACACTGCATGTCATCATACAGCATGTGGCAGATGTGTGCAAGTTTCTGCTGCACAATATTCTGTGCCCTCATGACTGACTGCAGCAGCTGCTGGTTGGCTGCTGCATCCTGCTGTCATTGTGGGCTGCACATTGGGACAGGGATAGGCTACACCCTCGACCGTTGTGTGGCACTGAAGACAGTGTTTAGGTTCCTTGTGGTAGTTGCAGGCCAACTGTGGCTGGCCCAGTGGAATGGGCCTGGGGCTGTGGCTATGCTGGAAAAAAGATCATAAGGAGGCACAGTGGTGGATGACCCTGTGTTATCAGCCGTGTGGGTGGCAGGATGATGGACGTGGCTGAGGTGATGTCATGGGTGGCACACAGGTGGCTGTGCCAGTGGCTGTGGGGAGTTTCACTGCTGTGAATGCGGTGCCACATGGGTTCAGCAGCTGGTCCTTATTGAAATGGGGTGGACAACCCATCCTGGCCTTGGCAGACTCCAGTTGCCCTTAGCTCTTACGAATGTCTTCTCATCATCATCCAATTCACTCTATTTGTTGGTATCCATCTGTCAGCAGATGCATATGGGTGGGAAACAGGGGCAGTTGCTGCCAAGATAGACCCAGAGCTTTCTCCACTGTGTCTGGTATGATGTGGTGAGCTGTTGAGAGAGAAGAGGAGAGCTATATAGCAATGTACTGTACAGAGCTGTATGCTGGCTGAGGCAGAATATATGGCTGGTGTATGGTGACACAACACCCATGCTGTTTGTGTGGTGCACTGCTACACCTTCCCAGTAGGCATACACATCACACATGTCTACTCCGGTGAGCACATACCCCATCACTGGAGATCACACAGTCCAGCATTAGTGAGCATGCATCCTAGCACCAGTGAGCATGCACCCCAGCGCCAGTGAGCACACATCCTAGCACCAGTGAGCACATAGGTGACAACACATGGAACAGAGTAGAGGAGTACCACACAGATGACTACACACCAGGAGACATGGAAATATTAGTGCAGCCTACACATAATGTGTCACACAGCACTGGTGTATGAATTCACATATATATATATATATATATATATATATAACACACACACACACACACACAGCTGAAGGGAGGATGCAAAGCTGGTCACTCACATTGCTGGGCCAGTCACACATGACTTTGATAGTCACCTCCCAGCACTTCCGAGCTGTAGTATGGAGGCTATTGCTACCTTTGCAGGATCTAGGGTATGTGCAGTGGCCAATGCCTTTGGGCCCCCACCTGTCATATGAATCTCCCTGTGCGTCATCGACAGGACCTTTATTGTCTCCCTCCTTATGTCCCTGAAGTACTTACATGCAGCCTCCATGGGTCTGTTCTTGCTGCTGATGGCATTGACCATGTCAATGATTTCTACTCAGACCTGCCATACCTAGGCATCTGTGATCTGCCTCCAGGACAGGACCTCTTCCTTGGCCATATGCCAGTGCCAGCAACTCCTCCTCCTCAGAGAAGCAGTGGTCCCATAGTCTGCCTGTGTCATCCACGGTACCTGCCAGATATGAGAGCAGAATACAGTTGAGCAGGGAATACATACAGTGCAACATAGATGAAAGGTACATTGAGGTGAAGCCCTCGCTGCCTCTGTCAGGGACACGTAGGTGTTCTGACAAAACAGCTGCTAGCCTGCCTGACACAAGCCTGCCCATGTGCAGATACAGTCATAGTCAAGGGCACAGACACACAGGGTTAAAATGGGCAAGAATCCAAAGGAACTCAGGGCCACTACCTCCTATACACATATGTAAAGGTATCACAGCATCTGTCATCCTTCTCCATTGACTACGATAAAAGAGATTCTCCATGTAGACATGACATTACCACCACCAGTAAATGTAAATGTGAAAGTTCCACCACCTCAACCTTCAAGCAACATCCATTTTTTTATTGCATTCCATGGTGTTATTTGCTTAGATTCCAACTCGGATGACAGATCATTCAATGCCCTGCTATCCAAACCGAAATCTAAGGAAATATGGAGTGCGATAAAAAAATGGATATTTATTGAATTCTCCAAGCCCCATACATTGCTGCTAATTCTACTTCTACTACTGTTAATTATACTGTACCACTAAATATTTTCTATGTGTAAAGTCTATGTAAAAATGTGACATTGTTTATTTATTTTTTTAATGCTTTGATAATTGTAAAATGTAATTTAGTTGTGTAACAGTATGGATTTGTATAAATGCTAGACCCCATTGTAAATGAGTTTGCTCAATTGGGTTATCTATTTCTTGAAAATATTCAACAATAAACTTGTACAAACAAACAACATGTCCAGTGCACCACTGCATACAGCATACACACAGTTCAATGATCACCCAAGTCCTTTTCTAGGCCATTCCACAAGACACCCATCAGATGCCTACAGTTCAGCTGTCGGACCAAAGTGGTGCACTTTGCTCCTTTTATGCATTCCAGGTGCAATTAGACATGCTAACGTATTCATATCTTCCAGTAATGACATGCAAATGTGGGTGTTTACTCTCAAACAGCGAAATTGACTCATTTGCTTATATTGATTAAATATTGCAGTTGTGCCCCACATGCTAATGTGGTAGCAGTAGCATGTGTGCCTGCAAGGTGCTTGCACTGGTGCAATGTCAGACTGTGGTGCAGACATGACATTACATACTGCCTATGACATCATCACACAGCATCACTCTGCATGCCATGCCTTTGTGAAATGGCTGTGCACAGCCCCATGTAGAGCAGCATATGCGCAATATATGCATGTGTGCCTTGCTCCCATGCCACCCCTTGCCCGGTGCATGCTAAAGGTACAACCTCCCCCAACTGGAAGTAGGCATTGTGATGCACAACATGACATTAGTGTGGCACAACCGTGGAAACATGTTGCACAAACAGACAGGACACACCCATATAGCCCTGCAACTTGCAAGAGTGTGGTATGAGGGCTAAACCTATGCTGATGTACAACATGGCAAGCAAACAGAGCAGGGCTGTGCTGCACAGGAAACAAAGCTGGTTCACTCAGAGCTGGACAATTTAGTTAACTTGGTGGTGGCCAGGGAGAACCAGCTACTGGGTTAGGAGGTGGGATCTAACAGGCCATGGTGTGAAGTGTGAGCATCTGTTGGGCAGCACCTCACATGACGCGCAGGGGTCACACACACTGGTAAACAATGTCAGCACTGGTACAATGACCTTCAGAGGAGGAGCAACAAATATGGATGATGGTGGACAATGGCATTTTGACAAGACCATGTGGGTACATATGGCTCTATGTTTGTGTAATGCCATGTGCAATCCTGTTTCATGATAATATATGTCGGAGTACTGTCCGTGAGGGTCTGTGCACTGTGCTTGTATGTCCCTCTTGTGCCCTTTTGTTCTTTGGGACCTGCCTCAATGTGTGGCCTACTTGTACAGTATATATGCAGGTGTAACAACACACTGTGCCAATTGCCCTGCACATGACAGGAATGGCTGTGGTTCCCTGAGGCATACACCTGGAATGGCAGTATGGTTGTGTGCTACCACAGTGATATGGCAAAATTGTCAGGGTGGATGAGAGGAATATGTGTAATTTCATTGCTTGTTAGTCAGGGTTTGGTTACCAGGTATGGTGAATAGGAGATGATAGGAAAAATTAATGCCTATTGCCAGGTACAACCCAGGAGGATGTCAAATGTGTTCTACATGCTGCTGTGCTGGAAGGTGTACTCAATATGATGTGGATGTGGCTACCGTCTGTGTTGTGTGCACTGTCCACGTTATGCCACATAAGTGCTGGTATCCATAAGCCAGGTAATACATGGGGTACTATTCTGGTATCCCGTGATAATCGTGACTGTATAATAGCGACTTATAAAAATGCAACTTCAAAATAGTGAGCACATGAAGGACGACTAGAAACAACAGCAAATTAGCCATAATAGTGAATAAAATTGCCATTAAGATTACAATTATCGTGACCGCCAAATTAGCGATCAGTGCGCAAGTCACATCACCTCCAACTTGTAATCCCTCACAAATCTGAGATGCAACAGATCCCTCTCCCCCCCCAGCAGTTCAGGAGCAGCACCCAAAAAGGCTGAAAGAAATAGGATACAGTTTTTTGTAGTGTCTCTCTCGGGCAAACAACATTCTCTCTCTGTCTCTCTGTGTCTCTCTCTCTCTGTCTCTCTCTCTCTCTCTCTATCTGTCACACAAGGCTCAGCTGTTTCATTTTATTACAGCCTGAAACATGCTGCCGCACTCTGCTTTGTTCTACTTACTGGAGCGCCCGAGAGTTCGGGAGCAGCTCCCAAAAAGGCTGAAAGAAATAGGGTCATATTTAACTCAGATAACTGGAGGATCAATACCAACTTCCATAGTTTTTTTTGTAGTCTCTCTCTCTTGGGCAACAAGATTATCTCTCTCTCTCTCTCTCTCTCTCTCGGCAACAGTGGAAGGCACACACAAAGCTCAGCTTACCAGAGTGCCTGACATTTCATACAGTGTTCTGCTGCCAAAGTTGTTTTTTTTTACTACAAAAATGAAAGGGTTTGCTGCTCCGACTTGCGGAGTTTTTTTCTGTTCAAGAAAAAGCATTTACAACAGGAAAGTATTGGGTAGAGTAAATACCTGAGTTAGCACTGTAATATAGAGCAGATAGAAATTATGATGACAGACTATATTGACATGACAACAACAAAAACAGATAGCCAGGGCACATGTAAATGCTCAAAAGCAAGACTCGCAATACAGCTTGATACTGGTAACCTTGCTTTACTTTATTCTGAATATTTTCATGCTTTAGCAATATATGCTGCCCTGTAATGTTTAGTCGCTAACTTGCTAGTCGCTGTTTTGTATTCGCCCTTGTTTCAAGTGCTATTATGCAGTCATGATTTTAACATGGAACCACTATTCTACTGCAGGAGAAGCCAGGCACGTATTGGCCACTGTGAAGGCCTACACTTACAGTATCTACCCTTCCCTACTGTTGCACAGGTACGCCTGCTTCTGTTGCCCCTCTTGTATTTGACCTGTTGTACCATGCATACTATGAAATTTACAGAGCCTGTAGCCAATATGTATGGGTCTGTTGTTCAGGGACTGGGGATGGCAGGATGTGGGCACTACATGGGCCAGTGTACACTGTACAGGGCCATACCAATCAAAATGGAATGTATCATACCAGATGTTCCTGGTCCATAGCATGTATAAGTCTGATAATGCAGCTGTTTGCAATGGCATATTTTGACCCTACCTGGACCTGTCCATCTACATCATGTACATTTGACAGCTAATGCACAGTACCGGCACATAGGCATGTATACTGTGAAGGATGTATTGTGTGGTGCAATGTGTTCCACTGCATGATATTGATCAGCTCTCCCTTCTCCTTTTCTACAGACCTCAGCAAAAAGCAGGGCCAGGCCAGGGCTCAGGAACATCAGGGTCACAGGAAGGACTGGTCCGAGGACACACCAGGCCATGATGGTGCCCCGCAGAACTGGGCAACAAAGAGGCATCAATATAAGTACCCTGTGCTGTGTATTGTACCCGTAGTTGCATGTCAACACTATGCTGCATGCTTCTGTGGCCAGAGATAAAAATTCATGTGTGACCCACCATCAGCACACATGCCTGTGGGGGCTTCACCTCTGCAGTTGTGGCAGGTGACACTCAACATGCACTTGAGGCATTGTCCCACCAGTGACACTGTGGAGTGCCATGGTCTGTGCAGTCTAATGCTGTGCACCTACTTGTGGCTGGCATGGTGCCCTGTGTCTGTTTACTGTGTTGTGGCATGCCTTACACTATGCAGTGGTGTGTCCCTTGTGTCACTGTCCTGATACACCAGGGAGTTGGTGGTAATGCTCATAGGGCTGGCTGTCAAACCCGTCAGTGCTGGTTGGGCCTGTTGGGTCAGATTTTCAGGATTATGTATGCATGTCTGTCTTCTGGAGGTCAGTATGGGCCAATGTGGTACCAATACACCACTGTGTCATGTTGTGTGCATCATACAGCAACTGTGCAGTCCATTTGCAGTAGTGCCATCTCCAGTGCCATATGCACTGTGTGTCATGCCATTGCATCTCAATGGAGATGGGCTTATGCAGCATGGGGTCAGCAGAAGGTAGTTTACCATATGTGATTGACATTGTGATGCAGAGTCAGTAGTGTCTAACCAACACATTGATGACCAGGGTATGATTATTCCACTGTACATGGACAGGGCTATGCACACATTTGGACATAGCTGATGCTTTGAAGGGCCAGTGTCCAGCACTGGCTCTGTATGAGTAGCAACTCTACCTAGGGTGGTGATGACATTTTCCATATGGGAAGGATGCCCCCATGTGAGTCAGCTTACCACATCAGTGTTGCGCTGACAAGGTTGTGTGCATATGGCACCCCCTCTGCATACAACACTACTGCACTTGCATGTTACCCTGACTGCTGCACATGGTGCTGCATAATGGTGCCATCCATATACAGCAGTGCTGTGTGTTGCACCGTGTGTGCCTGGTCACATCCCTGCAGCTGGCAAGGGTGGCTTATAGATGTCTGTTGTCCTACACATCTGTGTTGGGCTTTGTGTTGCATGACTGGTGTGCAGGGTGCAGAGTGGGTGAGTATCTCCAAACACCTCAAGCCATCTGAGAGACTATTGCAGCCTGGCATGGTGCTGCTGCATGTGCTGCAGTTCCACATCTGGCATGCCTGCCTGTGTTGATTGTCACTTACAAAGCAGTCTCCTGCTGTGCTGTAGCAAGACACACCCATTGTATGTGCAGTCCTCTGCTGTGGGGTCCACAATGCTGTCTCGGGTATGCCACACACATTCCATTGCAATTATTTAATTCCCTCCACCTATGTGTGATATGGATGCCCTTGTGTTGGCCTGTTATATTTCTCTTCTGCACATAATGCCAGACTTTTGTCCCTTATCCTGTGGGGCCCAGCGACTGAGTTCTGTGGCTTGCTTTCCATACATACCTGTAGAGCTGCAGGTTACCAGCCAGATGTAGTGAACTGAGAAGGCAGGGACAAGCTGCTGTGACACCAGGTCCATCTCCTCCACTGTTGGTGAGCAGGGTGGAGTAGAATACAGTGGCAATCAAAGCCTCCCTGCTGCACTACAGTAATAGGTGCAGCAACCACTACCACCACCACCACCACTACCACCACCACCACCACCACCTCCACCTCCACCTTCAAACCTATAATTATGGGACAATGCTGATGTGGAAGGGTGGGTGCCCCTTTTTTAGTTTTGATATCCCCACTTTTGTATGGACAGCTGCCCTTTTTGTTTTTGATTACCCCAATGTTTACAGGTGGATGCCCTTTTTCCTTTGTTTCTTGCCGCCACCCATATTATTGTCCTTCTTGATGTTTCTGCTGTTGTTATTGTTGTTATTGCTTTTGTACAGCCTCTTGGCATTTTTGCACCGTAAAGTTTATTTTTGATACTGTGCTGCTGTGTTGTTTGTCTTTCATTGGTGCCCTCTTCTCCTCCCACCCACATCTACCCCTAATATTGCACTCTGTACTCGGTGCTATAGTCAGAGCTGTGCAAATGCATGTCACCCTGTGTTCAGCGCTATTCTCAGCGCTATATTCACAGCTGCCCTAGTGCAATGCGCTGCTCCACTGCAAGTCATTTGTGTGGCATGCAGTCTGCCCTATATTCATAGGATATAGCACTAGCACAATGCCTCTGAATATATCACAGCAGGGGACTGGGGCAAGCGCTAGCAAAGGCACAGGGCAATTTCAGCAATAGAATGCATTTCTGAATATCGGGCATGAGGTGTACAACTACTAAGAATACTGATGAAAACCTGGTTCTAACCATACTGAAGAGATGCTCCTTTTATTATCTCAAATGTAAACAAAGTGTTAAAATGACTCAAAATAAGGAAAGAAGGATATCTTATAAGACTAAAGGTAAGAGAAAATCTGAAATGGAATGAAAAGTACAGTATACTGTAGGTCAAAATGTTCATTATACAATGTGCACTGCTGCTTTATACCATTCTACAGTCACTCTATTGGCTAGCTCTAACCACTTGACCCTCCCTTCTACTAATGGTGCTGACTGCGGAGATCAGCTGCCTTGTAACCTACCCTTAAAGCTTCCCACAATGCAATCCTCCCACTTCCCTATTCTCAGCATTTTCCACCCAGCAACAGACTCACTCTGTTATTTCAAATAAATTGACTTCGTGCTAATGCACCTCTGCAGTCAGCGTGGCAGTTGTCCTTAAAACAGAAGGAACCCAGCAAAAAAACAGCCTTTTTAAACTATACAACAGACACACTTTTGGCTGGCTGTAGCCACATAAACCACCCATCTACTGATGACTCTGTGTTTGGCTGCCTTGTAACCCACTCCTCATCCTCCCACAATGCAATTATTTCACGTCCTTCTCCTAGCACGTTTAACCCAGCAACAAACTCACTCTATTTAGCCCCTCTTCTCCTCTGCAGGCAACATAGTAACTGGCTTCTCTACAAAACAAGAAGGAATCCAGCAAAATTCAGACTTGTTTGAAGTACGCTTCAGCCATGCTACTGGCTGACTGTAGTCACATGACTATCCACTCTGCTTATGGTGCTGAGTTTGGCTGCCTTGTAACCCACCCCTCAGACTCCAACAAAGCAGTCCTTCCATTCCTCCATCTTCAGCACTTCTCACCCAGTACCAGATAAACTCATTCCATTTTTAGGGCTGCAGTGGGCATAGCCCTGCATTCCTTTTATGATCACTGAGTAAAAGGACTCTGCATTCCTTCCAAAGATGAAAATAACCTGGATTCTCTCTACCCATCACCACCCTGCTCCCTCCCTGGTTCCCGTGCTTAATTGAAATCACAAGTGCTCCAAGATCAAAGCTCTGCCCATCACCACTCCACCCCCTCCCCTGTGCCCCTTCTCAACTACAATTGCAAGGGCTCCAAACCCAAGACTTTAACATCATGCTGAGGTAAAAAAAAAATTGCCCCCTCCACCTAGGAACACTATGCACCTGCAGAACTTATTTTCTGCAGTCTGTGACATAGCCCCCCAACCGACCCTACCTCTCAACCTCCATGACCAACCTCCCACCACCCCCAGAAACATTACAGTGACACTAGGGGTGTCCATTCCCCTAGTGCTCAATCACAAGTCCCCTCATTTCCCCATCCCCCCTCATTCTTGTCCCATACCCCCCCATCCAGTACCACGCATGTGCAGTAATTTGCACACAGTGATAGATATAGGGCTCCAGGAAGTGGCTGCCATTTGCCTGACTGGAGCTGGTCATCGGAAGATAAGGAAGGTCGAGGAGGAGATTTGGCCCATTGGCAGACAAGAACACATGAGATGCTGCTGTTTCGCATGCACTGGTTTGCCATCCCACCCCCCACTCAATCCACCCACCCCTGCACCCCAAGGGCCCTTTTTTGTCTACATACCTGGCCTAAGTTAAGTTGCCGCCCATGCCACCTAGCAGGCTGAGCCAATGAGGAGGAGCAACTCACTAGCTGGCATGGAAGATCTCCAGGAGGATACCAGCACCACATGGCTGTTCGCCGTGTGTAGAAGGAGTCAGTCGTCAAAGGATTGCAAAGGTCCGACAAGAACAGAAGAGGTGCTGATGCCCTGACGCCCCCCACTTTTTCTGCCCTATTTTCTGCTGTAATCTACCTGCCCCTGTGCCCCCTAAGAGCCCTTGCTTCATTAAGTTGAGCTACTGCCAGTGCCATGGAGCAGGCCGAGCCACCAAGGAGGAGCCACACACTAGCTGGCATGGAACAGGAGGATGGTCATCATGGAGTCACCTGAAGCTGAAGGAGGACTGGAGGTACCAACTGTGTTAATCAGCCGTCATCATGATTCTCTGTATGGCTTACCTTGTGAAATTATTTTGATAAACAATTAGCCAGTTTAAAATTACTTGTCTCTTCAGGCTGTGAATAAATTACTAATGCACTGAAAAGTAATGTAAATGCAGCTTGTTCTGCATTACTGGTGAAACTCCATGACTGCTGTCCAGAATGGTGATAGCTGAAGCAAATGGGCTATTATTGTGGGTGAGGACGGGGGCATCTGTAAACCAGATACATTATCCTACTATTATGGGTGCATTTCTCTCACCCCATAAAGGTACTGCTATTACTATGCAGGCAGGTGATGTGGTGGAGGTAAAGTGCCCTCAGTCTTCAGACATGGTCTCAGTCACAGGCATGGCTAGGCCACTCTCACTGGCAGTAGTTGCCATGTCTGGAGTATCATGGGGCTCTGAGTATCCCCATGGGATTTTGGTCTGTTCACAAACATCCTCATTGCCAGACCCCTACACACCAGTAACCATAGGCAGCCTATCCTTGTTTGATATGTTATATCCCATTTCCAGCAACAGGCCCAGAATTTGTTGGGGCAGGGAGTTTTGACCAAGAAGACTTTATAATCCATGATTCACACACAATCTGAGAGGTCACACTTTTTGGTGACTACAGTTGCACTGCTGAAGCACATATTCTTTATTCTGATGGGCTGGAAATGCATTTAAGGGGTTCTTCTAATAACTGACACAGTGAAGTGTTTTGTTACCCTGGTAAAGTCAATGTGGTGTAGTGTTTACAGCAGTTTCTTACAGACCAGAAACTCCTATATTCAAATCCCACCAGAGCCACTTACTGTGCAACACTGAGCAAGTCAATTAACTTGTTTGTGCTTAGTTCTCCCTGCTGTAAAATCAAAAGGAAGCAGGACCCCACTGAAAATGAAATAATAGTTCTCTTTTGATCTATGCTGGGTAAATGACTTCAACAAAATTAAATTAACATTCAATGTGTTCACAGTGCAACAAAGCAGATTTCCCACATCCCTAGCCCCATATCCATCAGTGTCTGTCTGATCACTGTGTGCCAGTTTACTTAATTGCTCCATGCAGTGGGAGCTATCACAGATCATATAATCATATTTAATCTGGCTTAAACTGCAGTTAAAGCAGCTGGTCAACAAACAAACCAGCAAGTCTGAAGTGAAATGACTCTACCATGTGCTACTGCAGTGGTAGTACTATAGCAAGTGAGTTTTTCTGATTGGTTTATCTCTGTGATGGGTGAAGGCTCTACAGTAATAACATACATTTCATAGCGGCATAGAAGTTGATGGCAGATAAGGACTGCAAGGCCCATCCAATCTGCACATTTTTCTACCTTATGAATGTGCCATAGGCCTGTACTCTGTCAATGGCATATCTATTCATATTCATATGTATAGCTCCCTTATGCCTATCCCATGCCTGCTTGAGCCCTGCACTGTATTCATATTCATCACTTCCTGAGGTAGGCCGTTCCATGCGTCCACCACCCTTTCTGTGAAAAAGAACTTTCTCATATTCCCCCTTAATCGGCCTCCCTCTAATCTCATGCTGTGTCCTCCTGTCCTCCTATTTTTCTTATATTGAAACATGTTAGACTCTTTTACCTTGTTAATGCCCTTAAGATGTTTGAATGTTTCGATCATATCACCTTTCTCCCTCCTTTGCTCTAGGGTATACATATTGAGCTCCATTAATCTTTTCTCATATGTTTTCTGATGCAGTCCCTGCACCATTTTGGTTGCCCTTCTCTGGACTGCCTCCATTTTGTTAATGTCATTTTACAGGTGCGGCCTGCAGTACTGCATGCAGAACTCCAGATGTGGCATAATCAGTGTCTTGTAAAGAGGGACTATTACCTCCCTCTTATGACTTGTGATACCCCTACTAATACACCCCAACCTCCTTCTAGCCTTACCTACTGCTTTAGTGGTCTGCTTGGATGACTTCAGGTAATCTGTGATGATGATGCCCAAGTATCTTTATTCCCTTGTGACTGCCAGCAACTCCCCACCCAACCTATAGGTGGCTTCAGGGTTTCTCTTCCCTATGTGCATGATCTTGCACTTCTTTGCGTTAAACCCCATTTTCCACTCTTCCAACCATTTTGCCAGTTTATCCAGATATCTTTGCATTCTGCCCACCCCATCTGGAACATCTACTCTGTTGCAGATCTTGGTGTCATCTGCAGACAGACAAACCTTACCCTCCAATCCATCTGCAATGTCACTGATGAGGATATTGAAGAGGACTGGCCCCATGATCTATCCCTGAGGTACCCCATCATGTTGCATATCAAATTTTATTGGGTGAGGGGAACTTCCGGTGGGAACCAGTGAAGATGGCAGCCTAAACCTCTCGCTCTGCCCCAACCCGATGGAAACCCTGCAATTACCGCTGGAGTGATGGACTAAGTGCTCTCTCTGCACTTGACTGTTCCCCTTCCTACCATCTGTCACCATCAGCGAAGTATCTTGCGGGGAAATAGTATTTAACAGCGTCAATGAACCATGCAATTGCCGACTGAGGCACTTCTATGTAGGCTGCACAGGCCCAACCGTGGTATCCCTAATTGCAGTGTCCCCGGGTCACTTCTTTGTGGAGCGACTGTGCCCCTTGTCTCCTTCGTGCTATCTCAATGGCAATTGAGGGCATTAGAAGCCAGTTGGACCTCAGAGCTACCGACACTGATTTAGCCACTGCTCTAAAAGCCTCACAAGTACCTGCCTGGTGCTACGCGGGGAGTTCGCCATCAAGATGGAACAAGTCGCAGGCATCAACAAGGGGGCTGCAGTTCAGGGCACCCTGGATCAGACACAAGTGGAGGAAGCCCTGGGCAATATCACTAAAATGCTCAAAGCGCTACTCTCCAGGGTGGATAGCATCGGCACTTCACTGGCGGGCAATGTCGCAGATGTTCAAAGGTTGGAAAACCAACACAAAGGTCCTTGAACAGTGAGTGGGGAGCTGGAAGGCCAGCATTTGAATGTCCTGCACAAACTTCGAGATCATGAAGCCAGTCTGGCACACCTATGGCAAAGGGCCAAAGTACAAGAGAACTGAATAAGAAGAAACAATATCCATATTCTCGGGGTACCAGAGGGGGCAGAGGGCTCTAACTTAGAGAAATTTCTAAACGAATGGCTTCCACATCTGGTAGGAGAACGATGGAAAGAGCTGGTCAATGTTGAGCATGCATATCGCGTCCCTAGTAATTCGAACTACAATAAAAGTCCTCGGACAATAGTAGGACATATGTTGTGCCTCTCAGTCAAGAAGCGCTTGCTGAAAGTCATAAGGGACATTGGGGAACTTACTTGGAGGGGGCATGCCATCTTTATATACAGGGACTTTTCGCAGGAGGTTGCAGCAAGGCGAGGTGCTTACAAGGTGCTTAAAAAAGTGTTGAATGTAAACTCAGTACAATACAGATTCAAAGGACTTACTTAACTTCACTTCATATGTCTAAAGATGGTCAGTCTTTTATAGCAGACTTGCCGAGGGATGAGGAGGCCTGGATTCGGAGGCACTGGCCGAGTATGCTGGAGGGCACTACATCCCCCAGACACCTCTGGGAGCCAAGGGGCAAAATAACACAGGGAACCAGCAGAAAAGGTAGTGTTGCTCCGGAGGATCAATATCGTAGATGGACGAGTCCGCCCAATGCAGCTCCCCATCGCAAATGCAGCTATGGAATCCCTCCCTGATGAAACCAAGTCACCTGCCACATTCTACACCCTATCAAGCTTCTGAAACACCTAAAGATGGCCAAGCTCAGCAAATGCCTGAGGTGACTGACCCTCCGATGCCAGTGAAACAGCGCGATTGCACTAGAAGCCCTCGTCCACCAACCCAGAGGAACCCAGCTGCGTCCCCACCTGCCAAATTTTTAAAGGCAGATCTAAATACACTGAAGAAAAGCAAGCCAGCTGATAAGATGGAGGAATCAACAGGGGCTCTGGAGAGTGACCCAATACCGATTGATTGGGCGTTGACGATGGAGGAGGAAGAGAATGACGTGGAGAAGGCAACCTGCTCTGCTGTGAAACCTGGGCTGAAAACATATGCCGAAACCTTGTCCATACTGGGGACCTGAAAATCAGTGGACTGCCACTATTGTTACTGTTAATAGCTGTGAATTGGAAGTGCTAGTTGGGTAGTAGTCAGGGGAGGAGGCATCCCCCCTTTAGCCCTGATTGAGCTAGCTCATCCAACGCTGAATGAGACTGTGTCTATGAGCTAGGGGCAGGGGAACTCTTCTCCCCCCCATATCTACCTCGTATTATCTTCCTATGTAAGACATCCATATGGCCCAGCTGACATAGACAGTAACTCGTCCCCCCTCTTCTTGCTGGTACAGATGCGTCTTTGTACGCACCCCATGTCCGTTAATGGAAGGGCTGTGTAATTTAATGTTAGTACTTTCTAATCATTTATACACTGCATAAGTAAATCATTAGTTGTGCAATTTCTAAGCGGTACACATATGGGTACCTAATAATCCTTTTGCAATGGTCTGAGTAATCAACCAAGTATATGGTCACCCATGGATTACTACCTCTCCCCGTAGACTAGATCCCTAACACTACCTTGTATTTTTTTCTCTTTTAGATATTTCCTGAAGAAGACCTAAGGTCGGAAACGTAGATTTTTAACTCTATTTTCTATTTTCAGCGTGCATTTAATATAACCATTTTGTTTTGCTTTTAGATCCCTAGAGATCGATATGGCTGACAGATCCCCCCTCCCCTCCACCCGGTTTCTTCCCCCCCAATCGGATGTTTTTGACTAAAGTGCCTCCCCCTCCTGCAGTTTGGGGAGTGGCTCTAGACTCTGGGTCGATCCTGGAGGCTGGTTGCAGTACATGTGGCTGGAGCCTCAGTTTCAGGCTGCAACAGATCACTAAATTTAGTGTGACCCCCACCCGTTTCAACATTTGGTGTCTGAAGCAGTGTGGCTTAGGGGCATAATTGGCTCTACTCACGCATTCAACTCAATGTCAATAACTGAGAGGTAGCTGGTTGATTCTATAGTGTGACATTGTTTATAACTAATCTGTTGGTTAACCTTGTTTGCTTGACAGTTGATTGTTGGCAGATTCCTGCCCTGTCTTTCTTTCTTTCTCTCTTCTAAATTTCTAATGTATATAATCCCGGTTTTTCCTTATTTCTTCATTCTGCACAGGCCTCTCTTCAGTTGAAGGTAGTTTGGTCGTTTCTGTCTCCTCCCAACTTAAACAACACCTGGTGATTTGAGGCTCATCAATGGTACAAGACCATCCATAAACCACTAGCCGGGTAGCCCTTCTCTTTTACTCCCACCTTTCTCCCTTCTTATTTTTGGCTGGGTGAGTACACTCATTCTCTTTGCTATGTAATAGGTGGGTATCATCATGGCCCAAACCACAGTGGTGCCACGAGGGTGGGGTTACTTCTCCTGGGATGTGCGTAGTCTCAATCATCCAGCAAAATGAACTAAGGTGTTGCAATATTTAAATTCTATCGGTGCGGATATTGCATTACTCCAGGAGATGCATCTTACCAGCCACACAGTGCAATGGCTAAAAAAGCTGTGGGTGGGAATGGTGCTGGCTAGCTGTGCCTCCACGAAATCTAGGGGCGTGGCCATTCTTCTATGGAGATCAGGAAGGTGGACTGTTGAAGGTCAACGTCAGGACTCATTAAGTAGGTGGATAGTGGCTAAGCTGGCATATCCTGGTGGCAAGGCCATGATAGCCAATGTTTATGGTTTTAATACGGATACAGGGGATGTTTACTCTGAGGTGAGTCAGGCCTTCACAGAGCTCTCTGGTGATGACCTGGATATTCCAATCCTGTTAGGTGGGGATCATAATCTGGTGCTTGACATTTTTTTAGATAAATCCATACCCACACCACAGTTCCTTCTGAGGGTTTTAGAAACTCTAAATACTATGATGTCAGAAAGGGGATTAGGAGACCCATGGAGAATTAATCATCCGAGTGGGCGTGACTATACGTACTTCTCCAGAGTGCATGGGACACACAGTAGACTTGACTTCTGGTTGGCCAATCATGCTGCTATGCCGGGGATAGTAGCTCTCACCATTGGCAGCATAGTCATTTCGGACCATGCCCCTATAACGGTCACTTTCTCTCCCCCAGGGCAGAGCTCACACTCTACAAGGTGAAGATGTAACCTGTTCTTGATGGAGGATGCAGCTTTTCATGATTATTTAAAAAAGGAAACTCTCTCCTATTTCTCAGTTAACACCCGAGGAGGAAACAAGTACAGCCACAGTCTGGGAAGCCTTTAAAGCAGTTATAAGGGGGAGAATTATCTCCTTCTCTGGGGCCAAAAACAAAGAAAGGGCAAAACAGATATCAGAGCTTCAGAAAGATCTGGCATCTCTAGTAAAGCAATTTAAACTATCACCTACCAACCCACTTAATTCCCCTCTCCTAGCCGACATTACTGGCCTAAAATATAGACTTAATGTGCTGCTGAATAGAAAGGCAGAATGGCAACTTACTAGTGCTAAGCATAGGTTCTGGGAGGGAAGGGGTAAAGGAAGAAAACTGTTAGCTTACTATTTACGGAAGCAACAAACCTCCTCCAGAATTTTAGCCCTAAAAAATAAGGAGGGGAAGGTTGCTACAACACCTAAGGCTATTAATGAGACTATGAAAATATTTTATGAGGCCCTGTATCAAACTAAGAATACCTTCTCGGATACTGAATTATCTCAACATCTGGAAAGTTTTTGCCGAGGGGAGCAGCTCCCTAAGCTCTCGGAAGAGCAGGTTCTAGCGCTGGATGCTCCCATAACTTGTGATGAGCTCTGGTCTGCACTATCCCACATGGCCAAAGAGAAGGTCCCCAGGCCAGATGGGCTATCTGCAGAATTGTACCAGGTGCTGCAGGATGAGATTACTACCCCTCTACTGCAAGCCCTCCAGGAAGCCCAATCGAATGTTATACTTCCTCCCACTATGCACAAGGCCCTCATCTCACTAATCCCCAAGAAATCGTCGGATAGCTTATCATGTGCAAATTATAGACCTATCTCACTTCTCCCAGTTGATACTAAGATTCTAGCTAATATTTTGGCAACCAGATTGTCCCCAGTGATTCTAAATCTGATCCATCCCTCTCAAACGGGGTTCTTAAAAGGGAAATCGAGTGCAGACAACCTACGCCTTATTTTAAACCTGAAGCGTTTGGCACTTCACTCCGAGGTCCCATGGCAGCCTTAGCAGTTGACTTTGCTAAGGCTTTGGACTCACTGGAGTGGGCGTACCTACATCAGATTCTCCAGCTATACGGCTTTGGATCCCAATTCTGCTCATGGGTATATACGCTGTACAATCTGCCCTTGGACAGAATCCTTACTAACAAAGATACCTCTCCCCCCTTTATCCTCCAAAGAGGTACCAGACAGGGGTTTCCACTTTTGCCACTCCTGTTTCTGGTAGCTCTGGACCCTTTAATTAGAACACTGACCAATACCCCAGCTGTAACGGGTATTCCCATGGAGAAAACTTCCTATTTAGTTAATGCATATGCAGACGATATGCTTCTTTTTTTTTTGTTTTGCAATTAACTTTATTTTTTCCAACTCATTACAAATAAGGTCAGAACCAAACAAACATTGCCAAGAGAGTGGTAGACAGTATTTGTACATGTCAATACCTACATAAAAAAGAAGAAAAGCCGAAATTAAAACCCCAGCCCCACCCACCCTCCTTGGCAGTAAATACATTAAAATATTATACAAAACTACTCTCTTTACAGGTTTGTAATGTGGTAAAATTTAGGTTAAACTGTAAGAAAGAGACATCACTCTTGAGCTGAAAGAGGGGGTGACAAGTGAAGAAACATTGCCTAAAGGATGAAAAAGAAAAAAAAAAGGAGAAAAGGGGGTACTGAGGCATGTAAAAAGAAAACCTTTCTTTGAAAAGCCAAAGTCAAAAGTCGCAATCTATTTCGGGGGGGATACAGTCAACGATAGGGTGAGTTTAACCTGATCTTTGCACCAAAAGAAACCTAGGGTCAGGGGGGTTCGAGGCTCGTTCTCTTTTAATAGCCGTACTTGTTTTTCAGATTTGCGAGAAATCCACCCCAGCATCTATGAAATTTCTCAATAGATTGAAAAAAGCAGGTTACACACCTCTCCGCATTTAAGGCGTTTAAAAACTCATCCCACCATTCTTTGAATGAAGGTTCCCATCTGTTCTGCCAGTGCCGAAGTATTAGCAATTTGGTAACCATGGCTATCATGGCTACTTGCATCTTTTGAGACAGGGTAGGAATTTGAGCATACATCCCTAGTAAACATGTATGTTCGTTAAAAAAGGTTGAGATGTTAAAAAATGGAGCCACCCACTGTTTGACTGAGCTCCAGAATTTGACAATTTTAGGACAGGCCCACAATTTGTGGTATAAAGTAGCGAGTGAACCTCCACAATCTTCACATTCGGATGAAGAGGTCTTATAAATCCGAGATAGTTTGGCGGGAGTAAAATAAAGATTGTGCAGGGTGTTAAATTGGATATTCCTAAGTCTATCCTGTTTAATATAAGAATAGGTATCAATCCAAATCTTTTCCCAGGTTTTGGCCAGCCAACTTTTAGCAAGATTAATCTCCCAATAATGTGCTGTAGGAGTACACTTATACATTACATCTGACAAAATTGACTTATAAATCTTGGAAATTGCTTTCTGGCTCTCTGCTAACTTCCTAAATTTTTCTAACATAACTCTGGCTCCTTCCGACCATGGCCCTTTCCCCAAAAAGGAGCATACACACTGGCGAACCTGGTACAGTCGTAGTAAGTCTTTATGACCCACCTCGAATTTAGTGGCTAACGTGGATATCGGCAGCAGTAAGCCAGCTGAAACAAGGCATGCTAATCGGGTTTTGGAGGGATACTTGCCTGGCATGGTACTGATTAGGCGATTACCTATTTGTAAGTTTGGGTTATTAAGTAGAGGTTGCCTAAGGTCCCTTAGGTTAGATTTGTGAAGTAAAGAGCAGAGCTGCTGTAGAGCCTTCATATCCCATCCCAGCGGGGAGTTCTTTATGTTTTTTGAGACTTTAGACCAAGGAGTATATAACAAGGCTTCCAAGTCAACCTTGTAACTATTTATTAGTGATCGATCCAAAGTTAACCAGGATGCAAAATCTGGAGCTGCTTCAGCTATGGGCACCCAACATGAGAATCTCATGGCATGAAAAGCCAGGTAATAAACGTAACAGTCAGGCAGTTGGAGACCCCCCAGTTTCTTAGGGCGGGTGAGCTTAGCGTATGCCCGGCGCGGGGCTTTACCTTTCCAAAGAAAATCTGAACAGATTCTGTATAAGGGCCTGAAGAAAGACTTGGGCAGATAAATGTTAAGGTTAAAAGGGATAAAAAATGTTGGGTAAGATAACCATTTTTAAAGTGTTAGCTCTACCCCAGAAAGACAGAGGTAATTTATTCCATCTCTCCACGTCCTCTTTAATAGTTTTAAGCAAGGGGATTAGGTTGAGGTTCACAAGGCTAGTAAGGTCTTTTGAAATTCTAATGCTCAAATAAACAAGGCAATCATTTTCCCATTGTAGACCCAAAGAGGAGCACCAATCCCTTGACAGAAGAGGAGATAGCGTGTACACTATAGTTTTATTCCTATTAAGTTTATAGCCTGAGAAGAGGCTAAAACAAGAGATAATCTGCAATGCCCAGGGTAAGGATTCCCTGCTGTTCCCTATGTGCATAAGCAGGTCATCCACAAAAATGGATAACTTGTATTCGAGGTTGCCAACATTGGTACCCCGTATTAAATTGTCTGATTTCAAGGCCCTAACTAAAGGCTCAATATACAGATTAAAAAGGAATGTAGAAAGAGGACAGCCCTTGCGGGTGCCTCGAGATAAGGGAAAAATAGCCAAAATAAAATTATTGCATTGAATTCTAGCCGACGGACATGAGTAGAGGACACGAACGTGATTAATGAATCGTTGGGGAAGGCCACATTTCTGTAATACTGTAAACATAAAGTGCCATTCTACTCTATCAAAAGCTTTTTCCACGTATAGGGTTATCAGAGCTGCCTCTAGCTCAGGAGCCCCAGACGCAGAAATTAGGTAGAATAGCTTCCTAAAGTGATCCGCAGAGGATCACGCAGCCATGAACCCTGCCTGTTCTGTGTTGAGTAGCCCCTTCCATACCTTCCCCAGTCTATTAGCTAAAATTTTAGCGTAGATTTTAACGTCTACATTGAGAAGCGAAATAGGCCTGTAATTTCCTATTTCGGATGGGTCTTTCCCTGGCTTGGGCAAAAGAGTCATATGAACATACGAAATTTGCCAGCAGATAAAGGCCTAGAGGTCTATCAAATCTGCTCGAATGTGCAGCTAGCACCCCTTATTCTGCAGCTGCCCCTCCCTTCCACCCTTCCCCTTCATTAACCCTCCCCCTTGTCCTGTCCCATCTTTGTTTGTAGCAGTCCACTGTTCTACTGCATACCACTTCTGCAGGTAATGCATTCCACCCAGCCACCACCCTCTCTGTAAAAAAGTGTCTCCTCATCTCCCTCCTGAACCTTCCTCGCTCCAGTCTCATATCATGGCCCCTGGTGTCCCTTCCCTCCCTTACTTTGAACAGCCCCTCTGTACCCATCTTGTTTATTCCTTTCATGTATTTAAAGGTTTCAATCATGTCACCCCTCTCCTCTCCTCCAGTGAGTACATGTTCAACTCTTCAACCTCCTCTTGTATGATAAGTCCCCAGCCCCTTGATCATCTTTGTCACCCTGCCTGCCCCTCCAGTGCCTTAATGTCCCTCTTCAGATACGGACGCCAGTACTGCATGCAGTACTCCAGGTGTGGTCTAACTAATGACCTATACAGTGGCAGAATCACCTCCTCCTCCTCGAGGATATACCCTTGCAATACAACCCAGCATTTTGTTGGCCTTTAGCACTGCTCTTCCTACATTGTGCTGAGTTGTTCATTGACCCTATAATGAGCACACCCAGATCCTTCTCCTCCTCTGTCTGGGCTAGCTGCACTCCCCTAGCTGGTAACTCCTCCTTGGGTTCTTCATCCCAAAATGCAGCACCTTGCACTTTTGGCATTAAACCCTAGTTGCCATGTGTCTGACCAGGTTTCAAGCTTTGCCAGATCATCCTGCAACCCCTGCCATCCCCCTAGGTCATCCACCACCATGCCAACCTTGGTATCATCAGCAAACAGACTGATCTTGCTCTTGATGTCCCATGATATGTCTGCAATGAATATCCCAAACAACACTGGTCCCAACACCGAGCCCTGTGGGACACCGCTTGTCACTGCCCTTGGGTGTGAGACCTCCCCACCCACCACCACCTTCTGTTTCCTTCCCTGCAGCCAGTTTCCTACCAATCTCACCAGCTTTGCACCAGCCCCTGTACCTACTAACTTCCTTCCCAGCCTTCCATGTGGCACCAAGTCGAATGCCTTACTGAAGTCCAGATACAGGACATCCACTGCATGGGCCCTGTCCAGTTGCCTAGTTACCCAGTCATAGAACTTGACCAGGTTAATTTGACAGGATCTACCACATATGAAGCCATGCTGTCTGCTGTCCTGTAGTCCTTTGGCCTCTAGGAGGGCCACCAGCCTCTCCTTCAGGATAGTCTCCATTAGCTTACCCACAATGGATATGAGGCTCACTGGTCTGTAGTTTCCCGGTTCATCCTTTGGGCCACTCTTGTGGAGGGGCACCACATGAGCCATCCTCCAGTCCTGAGGTACACACCCCGAATGTAGTGAGGTATTAAACAGGTCTGCCAAGGTCCTGCAAGGACCTCTGCCAGCTCCTTCAGTACCCTGGGTGGATGCCATCTGGGCCTGGTGCCTTGTCCACCCTCAGTGCCTTCAAACCCTCTCGAACTCTGCCCTCCATGATTTCCCCATCTGTCCACTTCCCCTGCTTCTGTCATTTCTCCCACCTTGGGTGTCACCCCCTCTTCTTTAGTAAATACTGGTAGAAGTACTCATTTAATGCTTCTGCCTTATCGCATTGCGCTTCCACCCAACCCTCCTTCCTAATACTTACTATGTGGTCCTTACAGCCCTTTTCTCCCTGATGTACTTAAAGAAGTCCTTCTCCTCCTTCTTAATGCCTTGTGCCAGCCTGAGTTCCGTAGATGCTTTGGCTCCCCTTACTGCCCTTGTCACCTCCTTCGATTCTGTCAAGTACTCCTCTCTGTCTTCCCCCTCCCTGTTTTCTTGTACTTCCTAAAGGCAGCTCTTTTCCTTGTTACCTTTTCCATTACCTCCTTGCTCAACCAGTTTGGTTTCTTAGCCCTAGCCTTCTTGATCTGGGCTTTGCAGCAGGTTTTGGTTGCCTCCACTATCCCCAGCTTTATGAGCTCCCCCTCTGGTTAGTATCCATACTAGATTAATTTCTGGCCAGGTACCCTTTTACCACTTCCCCCATCCTCACAAAGTCAGCCCACCTGAAGTCCAGCACTCTTGTGCCAGATTCCACTCCTTTCTTGCCCATATCCAATGTGAGCCATACTGAGTGGTGGTCACTCCCTGACAGCGGTTCCTCCACTGTAAGTTCTCTCACAAAGTCCCCATTTGCCAGCACAAGGTCAAGGGTATTCCCTAACCTGGTTGGTTCACTGACCATTTGCAGCAGGAAGCTGTCCTGGAAGGCATCCAGCAGTACCTGCTCCCTTCTGAGTCATTCTTGCCTCAAATCATGTTTGCTCACTAACCTCATGGGAACACCAGTATGTGCATACTTGAAGTAGCAGAGGAGTTAGTGATCTTTTAAAAGTCTTATAAAATAGGCCAGTGAAACCGTTGGGACCCAGTGCTTTGTCTGGTTTTAGGGAGTCGATGATTTCCGATATTTCCTCGCTTGAGAAGGGGGCATTCAAGACTAATCTAGCTTCCTCTGTCATAGAGGGGAAAGTGATCTTTTCAAGAAAACCCACATCTTGTTGTCACGTTCAAGAGTTCTCAGTTCCGCAGAGTATAATAATTTGTAATAGTCTTGAAACAGTGCTAGTATTCCCACAGGGTCAGTAATCAAAACATCTGTCTGAGGATGTTTTAGGGCTGTGACCCATTTAGAGGATGAGTGCTGCTTCAATTGCCAGGCCAAGAGCTTGCCTGCTTTGCTCCCTTGACCAATGTATGAGGCTTTTAGCAGAGAGGCAGATCTCTCAACCGATTCCCAAAGGGCACTAGTATAAGTGGCTCTAAGGGCAGAAAGTTCTTGCTCTTGTGGACGTGGGAAAGTGTGCCAACTCCTTATTTTCCAAGAGCCCTAATTTATCCAAGCAATTGATTAAAAAATTACTTTTTTTCTTTTTCTGTACCTATGCTACACGAATAAGTTCCCCCCTCCAAGTAGCTTTCAGTGCGGCCCATGCCCGATCCATTGCATAGATCGAGCCCCAGTTAGCACTAATAGAATTTGATAAAAATTCTTGGAATCACACCATTATTTGATCGTCAGACAGTAGCTTATTATTAAGTGACCGTGAATAAGATCTTATTAAAATATTTGGAAGCATACATTGCATCTTAATAGGTGAATGGTCGGAAATTACTCGGGCCAAAATCCTAGCGTCCACTATGTAGGGTAACAACTGTTGACTGATTAAAAAGTAGTCAAGGCAGGAATAGCTTTTGTGGACGGGGGAAAAAAATGTAAATTCTTTGCTTGAGGTATTGATTATTCTCTAAGGATCTACAAGGCCCAGCGATGATGTGAATTCTTGTAGAGCTCTCTGTGTAAGGGACATTTTTACTCCTCTGTAATAAGTACGATCTAAATCGTTAGTTTACTCCAGGTTCCAGTCGCCACCCATCAAGTTGGGCAATTTTAAGAAAGGGGCCAGGACCATAGCCAAGTGCGTAAAAAAGGATGGGGATTCTAAGTTTGGTCCATAGATGGAGTCCAGGACAATGTCTAAGCTACTAATTTTGCCTATAACAAAAATAAACCTGCCTTCAGGGTCAGAAATAGATTCTGATGGCGTAAATGGAACTCTTTTTGCTACAAGAACAGCTACTCCCCATTTGTTAGATGTGAATCCTGATCCAAAAACCTGGCTTACCCATCTCTTTTTAAAAAAATGCAGCTGTTCGCATAACATGTGAGTTTCTTGGAGGAACACAATTGATGTGTCAAATTTGGCAAGGTGGTTCAAAATGACATATTTCTTCTTGTTGTCTCTCCCTCCTTTTACATTCCAAGATAGAATGTTTAAACAGTTAGCCATAAAAATACAGACAAATATACCCTATATAATAGCGTGAATTGCTGCTCCCCTTATCCTTAAAAAACCCCGATAACCCGTAACTTAACCCACCCCCAAACCTGTAACCAAGATTCAAATTTTCTAACTCTATCTATCAAACTATGTACCCCGGCCCGTAGCCTACACCTAGATATCTGGTCCATGGTGCACGCTAGAAAGTGAACTCTTCCCTCCCCCCATACCTGAACTTGAAGAAAAAATAAGTTGGGGGAAACTTAGTGAATACTCTAAGCTGAACCCCAACAATTGTTTAGATTCTCTGCTCCAGTATCTCTCCCAAGAAATTTGGTAGCCTCTTTGACTACAGCAAAACACCATGTGTGCAGGGAGCACATGCATAAAGAGAACAAGTTAAGTCAACTCCATAGACTAAATATACTTTGCTACCAAACAAAATTGAAAACAGTATATACATGACAGCAGGGCTTAGCCCCTTGTCCTCCTTGAGACTTTGTTGGAGTATCCGAGAACAGGGACCCTGCACATAACACATAATGGGACTGAGATTATCCTCTCCTTCTCTAGACTGGGTGTTGCATGCTACTATATTCACTGGGCTTAAAACGTTTGTATTCTGGCATCTATTTCAAAGTCCAACAGGGAGCGTGAATCAAAATTAGCTTCTAAACATTAAGCTGGAGAGCTAGTAAGCTCCTTCAAATATGACCTATAATTGCTGCAAATCATCTGGGGTTGAAAACAAAAGAAAAACACATCACGGCCGCTTAGACCTTAATTCATCTGGGAGGAACCCCAACCAAAATCTATGTTGCAGCGTTTGACTATAGACAGCTTGTCTATAAAACGTTGGGATAAATTTTAACAGCTACAAGTAAGGCTACTCATGTTTACCCATTCATAAAGAAAGAGCTCCCTCTAATGGCTAAAAGTAATATCTGAGTAGCCCTCGATAAATAGACAAATTACAGAGACAAAATTGTACTTTCTGATATTAACCTTCTAAAGAAAACTATAGTCCAAGATTGTCCTTATAGCAAAGTGTAAAGAACCTCAGATTTGTATATCTCCGTCGAAGCAGAAAAGTCACACCAAAAATTGGATAACAGCTTATTGATCCCAGGTCTTCTAGAAAAATCCCACCAAGATCTTCATGCTCCACATTGTAGATTGCAGCCTCATCCTTTAGGGAACAAGTCTGGATAGCATTTTCTCAGGGTCTTCGTTGCTTCCTCTGGCGAATCAAAATGTTTGGATCCATCCTTCAGGGACACTTCTAAATGGGCTGGATACATCATTCGGTGTTTAATGCCCACCACCCACAATTTGGAAGTAATAGGGCAATAGGCCGCCCTGAGTTGGCACGTCTTCACCTTCAGGTCAGGGACAAGCCTCAATTTTTTGCCCTCCCATAGTATGGCCGATAACTTCCTGGATTTTTAAAAATAAAATCCCAATCCAGATAATTGAGTAACTTGAAGATTAGTGGTCTGGGAGGTTCCAACGCTGGTGGCTTGGCTCATAGGGACCGGTGGGCTCTTTCAATCACAAAATCTGGGTATTTGGAGAGGGGCCCACCGTTTGTTTTAGAAACTTTTGCAAGAAAAGTATAGTGTTCGGCCCCTCATCCTCCTCAGCAAGCCCAAGTAACACCAAATTATTTCTTCTGTTCCTCCTCTCTAAATACTCTAAGCGATCTTCAAGTATAGTGACAGTTTTTTTAATTTCTGCCAATACAGGTTTGGTTTTCTCTTGCTTCCTTTCTATAGAGGTTATCCTCGCTTCAGTATCAGTAACCCACTGGGCTAACTGAGTTAATGCTGATTTAAAGTTGGTGACTTCTTCAATTAACTTTAGAAAAGCTTCTTTAATAGTAGTTAGCTCGGAGTATACGTGGGTGGGTGACAACTCTTCCACTGAAATCGTGGGAGAAGAACTCCGATGCTGGCACTTGGTCTCTGACTCTTGGACTGGCCCTTCCTGTTCCGATGGATTAGACATAATGCTAAAGCCAGTCATAAGTAAAACTTCACTTTTGACGGTTTAGACACTGTAGAGAAGCTGGATATTTCGAATCGTGGGTTTAGAATGAGGTATTCGCACTTTTAATGTATGAGAAGGACGGAGCTCGCTGCAAAGCTTCTACTCTCCGCGCTGCATCATGTGACTCCAGACGATATGCTTCTTACTCTCTCTGACCCACAGTCCTCCCTCCCACCAGTTCTGTCAATACTGCAGGAGTTCACTAAAATATCTGGGCTCACGGTAAATCAGGAAAAAACCTTATTATCTCCCCTAAAGAAGAAATGTAGTAGACAATGTTTAGCTGGTACTGACATTTCCTGGGCACCGCAAGGCTTCCCTTTCTTGGGCATTAACATCACAGCAGCCTGGAAGGACCTAGAAACAGCCAACTTCTCTCCCATCCTAACAACCCTAACAGCTGAGGTCCACCACCGGATGAAACTGCGCCTAACTCTGAAGGATAAAGTGGAGGCAATCAGACTGTTTATCTTTTTCAGGGTTTCTTATTTACTAAACAATCTCCCATTTCCTTTTTCCCAGAAACCATTCCAAGCCTTAGATAGACTGGTGGTGCTTCTACTCTGGGAAGGTGGTCTCCCTAGATGGGGAAAAATGAAATTAGGGGCACATTGGACCAAGGGAGGGCTCGGTCTCCCCTGGTTCATGGGATACCACTTGGCTTTTAATATGGCCCAGACTCTGAAGTGGTTTGCCCCTCGTTGTACTCCCCCCTCCTCAATGGGCAGTGTTGGAAGCTATGCTGGCAGAAGGGACTCCCCTCTACTCGCTGTTACCCTGCAGGAAACCGGCTAATTCCCAACTCACACCGATTATGACTAATTCATGTGCATTGTGGTACCGTGCAATGGGCATAGCTGGTGTTCCCAACTCCAATTACCCCCCCATGCTATGTCCCGATTTGGAATAATCCTCTTGTAAATGTAGACCACAAGCCACTTCATTGGGCCTCATGGGCCTCTAAAGACATACAGACGATAGCCGACTTTTTCGTACCAAACATGCGTACGGTGATGTCCTTCGAGCAGCTTAAAACTAAATACAAATGACCAAATCAGGACTTTTGTAAATTTCTCCAACTGTGTAGCGCATTGACCTCTTTACTTAAAAGCTGGCCACCCCAATCCCCTTGGAGATGTCTGAGTAACCTCTCCTTGCCCAATAGAGGTGAGGGCCTCGTAGGCACTATATATAGAACCCTTAGGGATTCCCAACCGGATGTCACCTTAACTAGCAAAGCTACATGGGAGCAGGATATTTCTCACACTCTATCCCTTCAGCAGTGGTCAGATTGTCTCAGATTGGCCCATACGGCCTATGTAGACTCAAAGCCAATTGATTCAATTAAAAATTCTTCTTAGATGGTATCAAACTCCCCAGTCCTCTACAGGTGAAAGATAATCCCACAAGACAATTGCTGGAGATGCTACTCCTCTCTGGCCCACCTTTATCACATATTGTGGCTGTGCCCAACAATTCGTACCTTCTGGACTTTAGTCTTGAAGGATTGCTCCGCATATTGGGTACCTCACTATCCCTTCAACATTATTCCCTTTTGTTAGGGGATACTTTCTCAATAAATGCGCTTACTCCTTCTAATAAAGCCTGGGTCCTGGTCACTGTCATGGAAGTGAAGAGAGCTGTGCTAGTGAAATGGAGGCAACCCATGCCCCCACACTCTTTCAATGGCAGGTGGCCATGGTTAGGCTGGCCACCTTCAAAAGACTTACGGCAGTAACTAGAGGCAAACTGACTGACTACCACTCAAAATGGCATGCCTATCTGCACTCTCATATTTGCAGAGTGTCTCCCCCACCACTACAAAACCCTCCTATTACTTATTAGCAAAGGTGATTCTAAGGGTGGTACACCTAATGTTAAGTATTCTTTTCCAGGGTGTGTAGATTCTGTTATGCTCTTTCTTCTTTCCCTTATCTATAGTTATTTTTCTCTATACTTCCTGCTTTCTGCTTCCTTATTAACCCTGATCCTATGTATAGCCTAAGCATTGTAACGTGGGATTGTTGGGTACAAGCTGATTAGGAGAACCAAGTTAATGTAAACTCAATATATAATCGAGAGCTCTGTGCTGTAAGGTAGTGCTTTGCTGCATCCTATGTCTTAATAATTGTCTGTGTTCACTTAAAGATTGCAACACTTAGTTTGTCTCACACATGGATTAGGCCTTTCTCAAAGCCAGTGGAGACTTGGATTCTGTACAATAGTGGTATAGTTTTAGACCAACTTGGTAATTAGGATAAGTCCTGTAAAATGGCAGTTTTATCAGTTATCCTGTGGCTCTTTGTCGGCAACGGAGGCTTATTGTGAACATGCTGCTATGTGCTAAGTGTACTAAATGAAAAACTGAAAATTTCAGCAAAATATTACATGATAAAAAAAAGTTTTATTGTGTGACAGTGATGGGAGACACATACTATTACATAATATTAAACTATATAACTGTGCAAGTATTGTTTGGAGGGTTGGGTTCTTGGAACTCAGGACCTGTCCCCTCTTGCTGTGCCTAGGTTGTTGTGATGACCAGTGCCCAAGATAGGTATTTTAGGGAATGTGACAGGGATTTTGTAAAAAATGAATGCATGACTCTTTAAGTGACTTAACCCCTTCACACCTTAATTAAATAGAACTCAATGCAAAGTGAGATCATTAGTTTGTTTGCACCAGCTATAACAATCTCTCCAGTATAACTTTGGAGCATAAGCCCCAGCAAAGTTTTGAGGACAACAGCACTTGCATGGGTATATACGACACCGCCCTTCAATTGCACTCTAACATGACTGCTGTACACAGTGATTTGGCAGCTGATGCCTTCAGGAGAATAGGTCATAGGTCATAAGGTTGAATACAAGTCAAACGACCACAAGGGTCATAATAGACTCGACAATGATTAGTGGGAAAAAATCCCTAGTCCTACCCCCCATGAATATGTCCAACCTTGCCTTAAATGCACCAAGTGTGGGGGCATTGACCACTACATCTGACAGTGTGTTCCACTCATTCATACTCTCTGATTGAACCAAGCCCCTCTCCTAGATGTCTTAAAAAATCAACCTTAACTTATTTACTGTGACCTCTAGTTGACCTTCCTGTCTTTAATTTTTTACATAAGCCAGCTGATTCCAACAGGCTATCATCCAAATAGGCTTTATATACATTGATCAAATCACCTCTCACCCTCCTATATATCATGGAGAAAAGATCAAGGGTCTCCAACCTCTCCACATAACATTTGTTCTTAACCGGGACAGCTTTCTTTGATGACCTCCTCTGCACTCGTTCATAAGACTTTGTTATATGAACAATCTGTGATGTTGAGAACAGAGCTCCATACTCCAGAATTGGTTTGACCAGTGTTCTATACAAGGTCACCAAAACCTCCCTCCTCCTACTACTTATATTTCTAAGTATATTACCCATGATTCTATTTGGCTTTCTTAATCAATTTCCTATTATGATGTTCAAACCCAAATACTCCCAGATCCTTCTCACAAGTGGTGACACTTAGAATCCTATTGTTCAGAACATATTCAGTTAAGGGGTTGTTGTGACCAAAGTGCATCACACTACACTTATCTACATTGAATAATAGCCTATGTTCGGCTGCCAATTGTTGCAGGTGGTTCAAGAATATCTGTAACTGATGTATGGATTCGACATTATTTACTATTGCTCCCACCTTTGTATCATCAGCATATTTTCAAATCCACACACTATTCAAACCCTGCATACCAGAGGTGAAAATGGAAAACAGGGTAGGGCTCAGAATCAATCCCTGCAGCACTCCACTAGTCACCACACTCCACTCAATGAAGAACCCTCTTATTTGTACTCGCTGTAACCTATTCAAGAACCATGATTAAATCCGTTTCATAAAGCCAGAATCTACCCCTACATCTCCTAACACCTCCAATAACCTGGGATGTGACACAGAGTCAAACACTCTACTATAATCCAAATACACCACATCCACCAGGAGCCCCTCATAGTGCTCTGCTGACTGGCTCAAAGAAGTCCATAAGATTTGTAACACATGATCTCCCTTGACAAAACCGTGCTGGGTTACATCCATAAAATCTAACCTTTGTAAATCCTTAATCAAAAACTGCTTAATGAAGCTCTCCAGTATTTTAGCAACCTGAGATGTTATGAGAACATTAACAAAACAATATTTAGATACAGTTCAATTTGTATTTCACGATAGTTCTATATTCTTATTTCCCATTATTTATTACTGGTGTAACTTGCATGAAAACAGGATCTCTGCTCCTGAAGAGTTCATCTATTCCTGTTGCTTTCTCCTTACCCGAGGTCACAATGCACTGCTTGTGACATCACAGTTACTCCTGTGGCAACAGATTATATCACAACAGAGGATTATGACTTGAAGTAGGGAGTAAGATAAACAGGCAGATGAACTCCAAGGTATAAAGATAATGTATTCATGAAAATGTTCTCAGTAATAAATAATGGAAAGGAGAAATCTATAGAATGTATACTGTATATGGAATGAAAGCTGCATTGTACCTAAATATGTTTTTCAAAGACTCCTTTGAAGCGTCAGCAGCTGTTTAAAGGACTCAAAAATAACTGTATCTCAACTGTGGCCCACAAAAACTACAGCACTGTGGGTTAGTGGCTTACCCACAAAACACAGTGCTCCTTTTGTCTTGAAATGCTAGTAATCCAGAGTCGCTAGGGTCCAAAAAGCTATATGGAATGTAAACCACTTCCCTGATTCTGTTACACCTGCACAGTAAAGAATTTGATGCAGAAGTGCTTCAATGTTATTTTAATGTATAAATAATAAGGTCTCCATATAGCCTTTATTAACTCTCCACTGATGTCATTGTGTACACACATAGCCACCATCTTAGGCAGCTACAGGAGCAGCATGTTTTAATAGAATCGGGGTTGTTTCTATTCCACAGAGCCCTTTGGGCCCTAGCAACTCCAGATCACAAGCGGTTCGGGACAAAAGGAGCACAGAGTTTTGTAGGTAAGCCACTAACCTACAGTTCTGTTATTTTGTTTGCCAGCTTAGGACTCTTATTTATGAGTTCTTTAAGCATAACTGAATATAGTTTTGCTTGCCTGAAGATAGCTAAAAACAGCACTTAGCTAGGGAAGCATTCCTGCAAAATGAACACATTGACTTTTAGGACAAAAAAGGAAAATATATAGGTGAATTATAGTAGATGTAAACAGAAGAGTGTATTTCCCCATTCTATGATAGTGCGGTTGATTTTACTCATTTACAGTATCTTATTTTTTCTTGGCTAGTAACAAAAACACATAAAATCTTCATGCATTATCTGTTATGCATTCATGGAAGATGAAGTTTCTTCAGTTTTTTTATTTAAACTTATCTTTATGCCCATCATTACGCATGGTTATGCACATTATCACATGAGCATTACCTTTTCTTCTTGTGTCCGCTCTGTGTCATAAGGAACAGACTAGCTAATATAAAGCAGTTGATTTCTTCTAATTATGCCCGTTGGAGAATCTCATCCCAGTTTAATCAGCATTGGGATGCAGATGATTGGAACTGAGCTCAATCAGCTTTGGGACACTAATATTTATTTTATATCTGCAATATGGTTCTCAGTCGATTGTACTCAAACATGTGGCTCTGAGCTCAGACAACTCCACTGTTTGACAGACTTCAGCTTCTGCCATTTTTTGCCTTAAGCAATTAGGGATAACAAATGAGCAGGTGTTCATAACAGCCATTGTAAAAGAAATATTGCTTTCTCTTCCAGTTATGTACCGACTGCCATTGTGCAATGGTTACTATTTATCTATAATTAATGGGTTTACCTTTCTCCTATAGGGAAACCCGTCACGTAATTTGCAATTATAAATGAGAGTTTATAATGGCAAACATGCATCGGGTTTCACTGGCTCTGCACATGCCCAAGTCACAACTCTTCTGGGTTTTCTCCACTTTCAACTCTGCCTCAGAGACCATTCCACAGATGACTCACTGGTAAGTTACTGGGGGGAAAAAACGAAACAAAAAAAAAACCTCTAAAGGGCAGCGGCAAGAAAACATAAAACAAAGCAAAAAAAAACTTAATTGCCCAAATGGACCCCAACAGCTCTAAAAGTAAACTGGACAGTGGCTGCAGTAGAACGACATTTAATTTAAATAATTGCTGTTATGAGAAAGTTAAACCCAGCAATTATGTAAAATAAAATAATACAACGGTGTGTAAACTCGAATTTTACACACACCCGAGATGCTGGATGCCTAAATGAACCCCTCAAGCTTCATTCTCGGGGTTTATGTGGCATCCAGCACCTCGGGTGTGTGTAAAATTCTTGTTACACACACTAACCCATACTTTATTCCATTTTTATAGCACATTAGGGCTCCTTCTATTTGCTGCGCTGTGTTTTTGATTATGGGCTCTCCTAGCTATTATGCTGCTCTTTTCCTATCACCAATCCTTTAGTTAGCCATTGGTGCTCTGACATCAGCAGCTGTGCAGCTCTATTTTATATGATGCTTGCTGCTTCCATGCTCTCCTCAGGGAGCCCACTGATACCCCCTGCCTGCCTCCCACAGCTACTTTTCACTCCATTTAGGGAACTGGCCTTCAGCTACAGTGCAGCTTTCCCTTTGTGGCCCCTATCCTGAGCATTTACACTTCATGTCCCTTCCTATTAAGCCCCTCAGGGCACTGACACTCAGTCACCATATGGGTTAGCTTGTGGCTTCTGTCACCTTCTGCTGGATGCCCACCCTCTGGACACTCTTAAACCTTGGTGGCTCTTCACATAACTGCTGTGTGGCTGATTGGTAGAGGGAGGCATAGTTGCCGTAGCCTCCTCCACCTCCTGAAAATCTCCATCTTTTTCCCACCCACACAGAGCAGGCCATATCCTGAACTCCATTTAGGCTGGGAGATTAAAAGTGCCTGCTGGCATTCTTGGTCCAGTGGAGTAGTGCTAAACTGATGAGTGCGTAGCCACAGAATTTTTTTTTATGTTAATCTCTTTATTGCTCCTCATCTGGCTGGTCGACCCACGTTCTTGCCGGCCCCCAGCCCCGTCCCCCGACCACGGCAAGCTCTTCTCCCTTCTTATCCTCCTTGGCTGTAGCCTCTGTGACAGGGTGGCAGGAACCTCCATATTTCCACCGAGTAAGGATCCAGACTTTCTGGGAGAGCTGCTTATGCCGATGGAAGGGCCTGGCCATCATCCAACTCAACCAGCCATATCTTCTCTCCAGTTTTCTTGTTCTCCCACAGGTGGAATGTGCAATGATGGCAATGTCCATGCTGTGTGCACTGCTGCCCACAGCATGCCAGCTTTAATTTCTGCTTCCCCTGCTTGCTTGAGGGGCCTTTCATGCCAGCACCCAGCCACCTCTAGGTGTCAGGTTGGTGCTGGTTCCTGCTTCCCTTCTGGGAGAGGAGAGCTGTACTCCAGACGCTCAATCCTCTCCCACCCCAGCCAACCCCTGGCAGCCCACTCACACTGCGAACATAGGTCACCAGTATGGCAGGAGGTAAGGCATGATGGTTCAGCCATCCATGCCACTGAGCTGACTAGCCACAGCATTTGTCATTAGTGGTGTGCTGACCAGCCTTCCTGCCTGCTATATACAGTTGGGACCCAAGGACCCCCCACTAGATCAGGACTCATATTTACCCCCTACTGAAGTCCCCAAATGGGAATTTTGAGGATTTTGAAGCACAAATATGAAAGCAGTGCTTCAGCATTGATCCTCTATATGGAAATATTTTTTATTGACTATCTCTATTTCCTTACTTTAAACTTAAATGTTTATTTTCTTCTAAAACTCCCTTTCCTTTACTCCTGTTTTGTACTGTATGTACCCTTTTTCTATTTCTTCCCTCTCTGTCTCTAGTCTCACTACGATAAAGTACCCATATCAATCTAAATAATCTAATTTTCCACTTATTTCTACAGGTCTGGCCAAACTGCACGCTAATCAGACCAGTATATTTGTTTAATTCTAACCCCCTATTCTCTCCACTAGGACTTTCGACCTTTTGTGTTTCTTCAACCTTCTCTGTTCTTCCCTTTCACATCTTACCAGAATACCCCCAACCAAGAACACTTCAACTCTGGACTCCCTAACTGTGATGGAGCAGGTAAGTCCTAATTACCTAATTGCCCTGTAGGGTAAGTAGCATATAACAAGGTGACCACACCATTGTAATGTGTAGCAGTTTCAGTTACTTATTTAGTTTTGTGGCCTGGAAATAAGGGCTATTTTCAGCCTTGTCCCCACATTGTGTTGTCGGTCTACACTAACCAGTTCCAGCCTTGCTTACTGATGACCTCCCTCTCCATCAATGTCTTTTGAGGCCATTAGACTCCTCCCACCCGGCTGTCCCACTCAACACTCCTAAAGTCGTTAGTTACTGATCGGAGGGTCCAACGGCATAATCCTCTCTTGACCACAGACACATCTTCACTCTTCAAAGCTGGGCCACAAACTGATGAAACAGGTATGCAGTTCAAAGTATTTTAATGGGGTTTTGAACTTAGTGCTATATATAACATGGCCATTTTTGCATGTCTTTGCTCCAAATTTTCAACATGCCTTCTTTGGGACACCATCTATTCAATAATGGTACTGTTATTAGGCAGATGTGTCCCAAAAGGTGATTTCAAGGTCTATGTACAAAATCACCCTTTAGGCAGGAGTTGAACATTTCTCTACCCTTGTTCATGAGGTGGGACCATAAGAAGGCTATGTTGAAAATTAGTGGTACACATATTAAAAAAAAACCAAAAAGTTATGACCCTATATTACATTTTGCGAATGCAGGCTTTCAACTTTGATAATTTTCAGTATTTTCCCCTCCAAATTCACAATATAGCCATATCTGTACAGCACCTCATGAGTGTGACAGCTGTCATTTTTCAAGTCCTGACCAAAATGTTTCTTTATATCCTGAAAGGTGATTTTGTGGTCCCTGCACAAATTCACCTTTCATGTGGGAGTTTAAATGTTTCTCTGCCCTTCCTCATGAGGTGAGGTCATAAGAAGCCTATGTTCAAAATTTGTTGTAAAAATATAAAAAAAAAACCATTTTGAAGCTATGTTACATTTTGCAAATACAGGCTCATAAAGTTTGGTAATATTAAATATTTTTACCCCAAATTCACAACATTGCCATATCTTTATGGCACCTCATAAGTGTGACAGCTGTCATTTTCTAACTCTTGAGAAAATGGGTTTTTGCAACCCCGAAAGTTGATTTTGCAGTCCCTGCACAACACTTCCTTTAGGGCAGGAGGTGAAAATGTTCCTTGCCATTCTTCGTGAGGCAGGGTCATAACAAGGCTATGTTGAAAATCTGGCTTAAAAATATTAAAAACCAACACAATTATGACCCTATGTTACATTTTGCAATCGCAAGCTCATAGCTTCAGTAATTTTCACAATTTTTACCCCATATTCCTCACATGCAGCCCTATTGGCTCTGGCCAGAGTTTGTTTTCAAAGATATTGATTCAGTCCTCCTTCTTGTTCACAATCGGTATATCACCTGTTGACCTAAAATGAAATTCAGAATAGCTCAATACAGGGGTTATGTAATTGTTTTAGCTCTATTTCTTAAAGACCAGCTTACACCTTCAAAAGAACTTAAACAAAACATAATATTTAGATAAAGTTCAGATTGTATTTCAGATTAGTTCTTTATTCCTCCTCCACATTATTTATTGCTGAGGTCATTTGCATGAAAACTTTTGCTAATGAAGAGTTCATCTATTTCTGTTGCTGTCTTCCCTACCTGATGTCATAATGTACTGCTTGTGATATCACAGTTACTCGCATGGCAACAGATTTTGATGTCACAACAGAGCATTATAACTTGAAGTAGGGAGTATGATATAGAGGCAGATTAAAGTAACTGCAAGGGATAACAATCATATATTCATGCATATTTTCTCAGTAATAAATAATGGAGAGGAAAAATCTAGAATATATATGGAATACATGCAGAATTGTCCCTATATATTATGTTTTTCAAAGTTTTCTTTTGGGCGTCAGTAGCTCTTTAATATCTGTATTTTGTGAGTGTGAACAGTAAGTCAGTATTATGAAAGCAATACAGGTACAGTATTGCTACCAGGACACTTTAGCAACATATATTCATTTACCTTAATAAGTTTTTTTCTCTTATTATATTAAAATAAATAAATAAATAAATGGACCCTGCATTTTTGCTATGTACAGAGAGAATATGTTGGGCAGAGGTGTCATGTAGGAAAAGCCATACCCAATTAAAATATTAGTGACATTTTAAAATATTCACCTTTAGCTGTATTAAAAACTTAGTTCTCATCTGTAACATACCCTCATCTGCTCTCCCTACTCATAACACACACACACACACACACACACACTTCAGTCACACATGTGCAGCATCTGAGGGTAACCTCTGCACTGCTTGAACCATTTAGAATCTCTAAAAACAAGTCAAAATAAAGTCATTGTTGACTACTAAAACATTATTTAAAAGCAAACAGAAAACAGTCACACAGTATACTTGATAAAGAAAGACAACTCAGGGGACTACTGTGGTTGTAATTCCTCTCACCCTACTGGCCTGGGGATTATTACCTCTTTATGCCCCTTGAGTGTGTTTGTTTTTTATATGCAAAACATGTTTTTTTTTCTATATTTACTGCTGACTGTAACCTGACAATATCATCTGTAGGCCTATTCTGTACAATGGTGACTATGTTAACTAGTTTACAGTGTTCTTCAAGTTTTCTTCTTAACAGTATGTGGCATAGGTATTTTTTGTGATCTTTTTTAATGTTGGTTCAGCTGCAATATTTTCTAATTTCAGAAATGAAGCTGGAATTTCTTTGGAAAGAAGGTTATACAACTACAATGTAACAAAGTGTGTGTTAACACCATCATTTATTCTTTTTTTGTTGTAGTTCATGTCTGTTTTAAGGTTCTGTTCTAGATTCACCTTCTTCAATTATTTTTTTCAGAGTAACCTCTTGCCCTGAATGACTTTGTCATTTCAGTCCACTTTTGATTCAAAATCTGATCATTTGAACAACGTCTTCTTACTCTCAGCATCAGACCCACAAGAATGTTTCTTATAGCATGTATGCAATGGAGGTAGTTGTCTTAAAAACTGTGTTACACTTGATTGTTTTTGTAGAGTGATGCTGCTGAATTGTCTCCTTCTTTGCACACTAAAAGGGTGATCTGTTATTTTATCATGCTGAAGGCTAAATTCGGGACAACATTGGGCATTATTGATTCCACAAAAACTTTTATTGCTTGCTGGCCCAGTGACACAGTGGTAGTGTTACTGCCCGCCACACGAGTGACCTGGGTTTGGGAGTGGAGTCATGCTGTTGGAGGTCAGTTGGGGGAAGAGGACTGAGCATCTAATGAAATGCTCTCCTATCCCCTCCTTTCAAACTTTAAAATATCTCATGGGTACAAATAAGGTACAAGAGGGAAGCATTTTTTCAGAAAAAAGATGCTCAACAACAAGGGGACATGCTATGAAGCTGGATGAGGGTAGACCCAGGGGAAACTTAAGGAAGTACTTCTTCACAGATAGTAGTGGATGCCTGATTAAGACGTAATGACATAAGTGCTCCTAGCTTTGAGATCCACATTGTCTTACATTTGTTAAGCATATTTGCTCTATCTCCTCCTCAAATAAGTGGGGGCACATGATCAACTGCTCAGAACTGTAAACCCCTTAGATAACTGTTGTACCTCTCAAGGGAGTGGTCCCCTAGGGCATTTTCTAATTTAACATTAATAATTCCCCTAACATGCTCTTGTATTTGGAACTTGAGCAGACAAATAGGTCTCACTACATATAACTGTAAACCCCCCCTCAAGGGCTTACCTTGGATGTTTCCCGCTTCACCATTTTCCACCATTGTATCCTTGACCCTGTCCTGGGTCCCTACTTGCCACTGAAGCCTCTGTCTATCCTCTACAGTAAAATTGGGTCAAATCAGGGCTGAAGGAGCTGAAATGTGGAGTCGCCACTCTGTCTTGTACTTCTGTGCAGTCCGTCAGTCCAAGCATGTGCTGTGGCATGTCGTGGTTTTGCATCCATTCTTATGGCTGTACAAATGCCTCTCTGGTGCTTTCAGTCCACTAGTTGGGCAATGCCGGGACCGGAGACTCAGACAAGGTACTCTGGGAGCCATAACAGTGTTCTTTTGAGGAGCGCAAATAGCGCTGCAGAAATTGGCCACTGCCTCATTAATATTCATGTGGTGGCATGCATAACAATGAGTTGAGCCTGCCTAGTGTGTGGGGCATTGTATTTCAGCTCTAGCAACAGGTGTGGAGGTTAATTAAATTTATAAAACTGTGCCAAGGTACAAAAAGGCAAAGGGGATGCTGCAAAACAGTGGGGAGTTGAATTAATAAAATTGTTTATTTTGGCTGCAGCAGGATTTTTAAGTAGGACATTGTGTGAACTGCAGTGGGGACCCTGAGTTGAAAGGGCAGTGATGGGAATAGGTGTTTCTGCTGGCTGCACCAGAGCATGGAATTGAGGGCATTGTGTAGACTGCATTTGAGTTTCTATTGATCAGTCATGTTGCAGACTTTTACCCCAGTTTTAGCCAACCAGAAGGCCAGGATTGCTGCCAAGGACTATGGGACTGTTCAGAGGACTTATGGGGGAAAAAGTTGGGAAAATACTTGGCACCCTTTCACACAGCCAATCGGGCATTAAGAAGGTTCACACATATTATATTTTGGAAGGGGCAGATGTTTCAGTCAATGGGGAGCTGCCAGAGAGCTCCTAAATCCCAAGGACTGTTGGTTCAGACCTCAATTTGGTGAGAGCCATTCCAGAGGGAGGGGGGGCTCAAGCCATTGGAAGAAATGAGGCTGCAAGGCTTGGGAAAGGCCTGCCTGGGGTTGTCAGCCACTTGTTCTCCAGGGCCTGTGGGCTGCCTTTCCCCATTCAGGAGGAATTTTGGACAAGGAATCCAGTCTGAAGCTTTAGCAGTAGAAGTCTCCCTGACTCACCAGTGTGGCTGAGGTTGGTCTTTAAATGTGATGTTTTCCAGTTTTGCTGTTGTAGCTGGAGGAGAGCTGTAGGGCCTTGTAATGCTAAATTGAGAGATAAAGCTGCAGGTTTGAAAGGGCAGCAAGAAATTCTACATCACAATGGTGAGAAACAAGGATAAAAGTTCAAGGAATGAAAAAGGTTCTGTTTGTACCCAGGTGGACTTAACATCACAAGGAAAAAGGGAAGGACATTGGTCTAAGGTAAAAAAAATGTCTGGTTCTGGTTTATGGAAAATGGATCAACAGAGAAAGAAAGGTTTCTGTTCAGGGGTATGGGAGTCTCCTGGACACGCTAAGGCTAGGCCAGTAAAACCAGGTAATCTTCAGGAGGAGAGGAGAGAGCCTCTTCTGGTTCATGAGCACTTGCACAGTGAGGAAAAAGTGATGTCTGAGTTAAGGGACTGGTCAAGGAAAGAACATGTTCAATCAGCATCAATTTCAGGGTCCTTGGAGGAGCCCATTTGAGAGAACCAAACTTTCACTGAGATGGTGTGCTCAGTGAGAATCTAGAGAATGTGATTTGATTTGAAAAGTCCACGGCTGCCACACTGGTAGTGTGGCTGAAAGGTCTTATAGTAGCCGAATGACTAAAATTCAAGAGTTTAAAATTTGCTCATCTACAACCTGAAGCTAAGTAGGGAAATAGTCAACCCCCATCAAGTGGGACTGACTGGGCCACAGGAAGTCATGTGTGCATGTTTGGGTGCTAGGGCACTCTGGACCCATAGAGGGAGCCAGACTGAAGGGGTCACTCCTGGGTCTGGGTTCACTTGTGGTCTGGAAAGCTTTGTGGTGGTGCTCTACATCTGGCCTGGAAAGAGGCTGAAGGGGACAAGCTTCTAGACCTTCAAGCAAATCAGAAGATCCAAGCTGCAAATTGCCTGCTTTACATCTCAAGTGGCTCAAAGATCCTGAGTTCTACTGTTCCAGCCACCCCAGGGTTACAGTCCCAGCACCACTAAAACTGTCTATAGAGCCATGAGTAAAGGCAGGGATTGTCCTGCATCTGGAGGATGTAAATAGTTCTCTCAAGTTTATGCCCAATGGTATAGTAACCTTCTGAAGTAGTAAATGGATGTACAGAAAGCTCACACCGCTGCAAACTTTACCCACTGGTTAAGCTTTTGCAGAAGCCCCTGCAAATGACTGTTGTCCTTTAAGAAGTGGGGATTTCAGTTCTGGTTTGTCCATGTGTTGGGATGACTGTGTGGGAAATGGCTTGGTACAGCATCCCAGGGGGTTGTACTATTATAAATCAGACCCACTTCAAATGTACTCTGGGTGGAGGCACTGCACTGCTTTGTTCTATCTTGGGAATAAACTCCCATAACAGCAAAATGGGAACCCAGGCCCCTCAACCTTGGTCAGGCCTGCAATGCAAGGGTAGTAGTCATTTTGGTACATGGTGCCAGAGCTACATAACTTTTTACAGTCACATCTAACAGCATAAACTGTAAAGGGGCTTTGACAGTCAATATAATTATTTAAGCCAAACTGCTGGCCAGTCACCAGGTGTATGAATTTCTCCCCTGTTGCTGCATAGGAAAATACTATTTTGCCATTACAGTACTGACAATGAGGTCCTTTTAAGAACTTTTATGATTAGTTATAAGTTAAACATAAAAAGAAGTTTAAAATAAAGTTGTGACTATTTGTGAATATGTAAGATAAATCACTGACACAACCAAGCAGGGATCAAGTGCATAAAAAATGCACATATGCGTATATGATTTTATTTTGTAGAAAAATCAATAAATATATACAGAAAACATGGAAGAAACAAAAAAATTGTTAGTCCTGCATAACAAAATAACTTCATGACTCTGCTTTCCCCACAGAGCCTGTGGCTTTGTTTCAGCCAAGAAAACCTAGTGTAATACTTCTTACACTCCAATCGTTTGTGTGAAAATAAACACACTCTAAAGAAGATCATTCTCTTCTCACTGTCAGCACCAGACTGACTCGACTATCTATGGCCCCTAGTGGTGAGCCCTATTTATACCCTAGGGATTACATCACACTCTGTGGTGGAGTTCCCATTGGCCTTGAAATTACATAATGGGGAGTTTCCATAGGCTGTGACATTACATAATGGGGAGTTTCCATATTATCCCATGCTTTAACATACAGGGGCCTTTTATTTAACCCTGTTTGTCAAAATATGCTTTATTTCTACAAGCAAGTCCAGTTACAACATCTTATGGGCTGCAGAATCTCTTTTTCATTTAATTATTTGACACTATGGGTCTTTTTATAAATCTGCCCATAGTGTCCCGCTAAAGGGCAAGTGGTATTTCTTTAACTGCACTGGCTGGTTCTCCTGGTGCTTCAGAGCATGCTTTTTCTCTGAAGCAATTCTCCTATTTCCAGTTCTGAACAAAGAGCTTATCTTCAGCTGCTTGGTGTGGCATAACTCACTCTGGAGCATCCTGCTCTGAAATGAATTATGCTCCTGTGTCGCACTTCACGTCCAGGAGCATTGTCTGGCACCAGAGTAATTTTTTCCACATGAAGCTGCAACATGAAGCCACAACTTTGGTGCTCAGTGCCTCTAAATCAGGTGCACAGCTAATAGTTATTTCTTGGGGGCAACAGCTGCTTTTAAACCTAAAGCGAGACATGCGTTATTCATTATCTCCAAATCGGGAGATAAAGGAGAAGTACTTTTTAGCACTTAATGTACAGCGGGGGGTCAAGAAATCAGGGGACAGAAAAGCAAAGAGAATGTCAGGTTGGCTACCCTGACATGAAACAAAGGGAAAGACAGAAAAAGAAATAGGAGATAGGAAAGAGTGAAAGGGAAAAATGGGGGGGGGGGGTTGCACTTCTGATTTTCTGTACATTGTTTTATGATTTACAGGGTAAATAATAAGAGCTCCCTGTTACACTATTACATTCAGCTCTGATAAAAAGATCTAGTAGATCTCACTTAGTAAAGATATCCCAATAAAAATCAATGCTTCATAATAGTGATTTTGATATACATTTGATAGTATAAAAGAATATGTTATTGTAATTAGTTTGTATTTTTGTTTTATTTTGTACATTTAACTTTGATGTGGTGAATTAGCACATTGTTCCTGTACATCCATAGTTTCTTCTGTAAACTGCTTAATTGCTTTGTTGGAATTGATCAGTTTGGGTAGTAGCATAACCACGCTGATTCTGGGGAGGCTGCAGCACTCCCAATGTAAGTTGGAGCCCCCCAAATCATTTCCCTCATTGAGAGACTTGAATAACGGCTTCACTGTTGCTGAAATAAAGAAGCTGTGATTTTCTTTAAGGATGTGACACTTCACAATGCCACCGCATGGAGCTCACTTTGGTTTTTCTCCACTGGACTTCATGATGCTCACAGAGACAAAAGTCTCACTGAGTGAGTGCATGGGTGCAGTTCAGTTGGTTCCTTTTCATGGCTGGCTGCAGGAGAAGAAGATTGTGAGTGAGTGAGTGAGTGAGTGAGTGAATGAATGAGTGAATGAGTGAGTGAGTGAGTGAGATGGACAAAGGAGGACGGAAGGCAGGGAATCACATAAAAGGAGGAAGAATAAACTACTGACTGGCAGGCTTGGCATTTGGCAGCAGGTTAGAATGAGCCAGCCGTCAGACCACAGGGGGGAGAGACAGGTAGGGGTGTGGGGGGTTTTGTGCAACCGTGCAACTACCTCCGCTGCCCTACCTGTGCCAACAGCATCACTCTTGTTGCGCAGCTCAGACAATCAGTGTACAGGCATGTAGTGTGTTTTTCAGACACACACATGGGACACTGAGCCATCCAAAAGGCTGTGCAGCAAGACAGTTAGTGACACAGTTGTTGGTGGTCACTAAAGGGAGAGCAGTCTCTGCCTTCAGTTCTTTCAGAGTTGCAGCAGTTGTTAAAAAATAATAAAGGCACTAAAAAAGCCAAAGCTACAGCTGAGGAATATAAATAAGTAGTAACATAAATAACAACAAGCAGATTAGCAGAAGTTAATACTTTTTAGTTTACCTTCTCCTTCTGAATGAGACAGTCGGGAGGTAGGGATTGGGTTTCTGTTTGTTGTGTTGTTGTGAGACTAGGTTTAAAGTTTAAACAAAGACAACCTGTCTGGGGTACAGACATTACTTCAAATCTTTTTTTTTGTTGTTGTTACTTTTACTGCAGTGTGCCCTGATGGATAAATCAAAAGCTCTCTCTGTCTTATCAACAAGAAATAACTAGAGCTGAGAGAGTGCAAAAAAAAAAGTGCCTTCCTAGGCCAGGGTGGGGGTTATGTTGTGGATTTAAACTTTAAGGTTCTCAACTTCTCATCAACAAATACCTAGAGCGCAGAGAAAAATAAATAACAGCCTTTTTCTAAATTGCCTAATAGAGGTTTGTGTTGTGTGTTTTTGCTTGTGGCAAGGAAGGAAAGCAAGCTCAGACAAGACAGCCTGTGATACATAGTACTGCCTACACTATAACCCTGTTTTTTATGGCTGTGTGCAGAGCCTACAGCCATATCACTTAAGCTTGAAAAGCGGTTTCAGTGGAACATATTTTTTTAGTAGTTTTCAGTGTATCTTTCCATAATACTGCAAATCTCTAAGGCAGTTAAAAATACTCCCTTCTTTCTGTTTAGAGTGGTGGACACAGAACTCAGAGTTGCTTTTCTATGAGGGCAACTGTGCACACCTTCCAAACAAATCTAAATATATTTAAAACTATTCAAGTTGCGAAAAAACAACCAGCGTAAAAGTGGTTCAGTGCAAAAAGACCTTTCACATGAGGGTAGTCACTAATCTGAATTCTTTATATTTTGCAAAGTCTGGTCTTCCAAACAACCTAATTTTTTTTTCTCTCTGAGTGAACACAGTAGGAGTCATGCCAAACAAATGCAAATATCTCAGAAAGTATACAAGTCACCAATATATAACCAACATGAAAGTTGTTCAGGACAAAATTGCCTTTCAAATGAAGGTAGTCACTAATCTGAATTCATTAGATTTTTTTTTTAAATATAGCCATCTGAAAGGTGAAAATTGTGAAGAAAAATGAAAATTCATGTAATCAGATGGCCAAAGTTTAAAAAAATATAATTAGTGCAGCTTACTGAATAGGCTCATTTGAAAGGTATGCCCATTGGCCCACAGCTTGAGCCAATGGGCGTGCAGCCCATACCATATTACATTCCAGATATGTGAATGGATCCATTCACATATCTGGAATGTACAATATAATATGGGCTGTATATTGGCTTATGCTTGAACCAATGGACGCCCAGCCGATGGTGGCAGTCGGTGGGTGGCAGGGTGGCAGGTGGGTGGGGTGCTGCTGCCCGCTGCTGACCGGAGGGGGAGCGGGGCAGTGGGGATCAGTGGGCAGGTGGGGAGGTGGGTCCACTGGACCACCAGGAATATTGGATTCTTTATTATTTTACTGAAGCCCGCGATTGGGCTGACAGCGGTCCACTGGACCACCAGGGATATTGGATTCATTTTATTTTACAAATGCCTGCGATCGGGCTATGGGGCACATTGCCATGCTGCAGGGGGCGTCGGTCCCTGACGGCAGCTGCCTGGCAGGGCGCCAGGTGTAAGTCATCGGGGATCTGCACACCTGCATGCAAATTGGGCCATAATGACATGCAAATGGCCCCATTTGTGCCTTGCATACATTATGGCCCCATTTGTATGTGCACTTCTGAATATCGTGGTTGCTGCACATAGCGCAATGGAACTTGTGCTAGCGCATCCCCCTGCTCCACTCTGGCCACTTGCACTGGCACAGTGTCACTGTGCCATGCACACTGCAGGTGGCTAGGGTATGATATTCAATGATGCTGAGCCATGGCGCAGCTCCGTTGAATATCGCCCAGTCAACGCCCCTGCGCAGCCAAGTTGCGCTGCACCCAGGCTTGCGCCACAGCCTGGCACAGTTTGAATATCTGGGCCATTATATTTTCTCAGCAAGACTGTACATTGCTGGCTACAGCTGATATCCATTACACTGTGTTACATTCATATACAGATTATTAAAACAAGTATGACAAATAATAAGTTATTGACACCACTAATTGGACTTATGATATAAAAAAAAGTGTTGTTTTGCCAATCTAAGGACTGAAATGACAGTAAAATATCTTGATTCAGTAGTAGCCAAACTAGAAACATAGAAACATAGAAGTTGATGGCAGATAAGGACTGCAAAGCCCATCCAGTCTTCCAATTTTTTTTTCTACCTTATGAATGTGCCATCGGCCTTTGCCCTGTCAATGGCCTATCTATTCATACTCATCTGTATTGCTCCCTTATGCCTGTGCCATGCCTGTTTGAAGCCCTGCACTGTATTTATATCCACCACTTCCCGAGGTAGGCCGTTCCATGCATCCACCACCCTTTATGTGAAAAAGAACTTCCTCGGCCTTACCCTTAATATTTCCCAATCTCATGCTATGTCCTTTTGTCCTGCTGGTTTTTTTATATTGAAACATGTTAGACTCTTTCACCTTGTTAATGCCCTTAAGGTGTTTGAATGTTTCGATCATATTACCTCTCTTCCTCCTTTGCTGTATGGTATACATATTGAGCTCCATTAATCTGTCCTCATATGTTTTTTGATGCAGTCCCTGCACCATGTTGGTTGCCCTTCTCTGGACTGCCTCAGTCTGGTTAATGTCCTTGTGAAGGTGTGGCTTCCAGTACTGCATGCAGTACTCCAGATGGGGCCTAACCAGTGTCTTGTAAAGAGGGATTATTACCTCCCTCTTGAGACTTGTGATACCCCTACTAATACACCCCAACATCCCCCTAGCCTTACCTACTGGTTTAGTGGTCTGCTTACTTGATTTTAGGTCATCTGTGACAATGATGCCCAAATCTCTTCCTTCCCTTGTGACTGCCAGCAACTCCCCTTCCAGCCTATAGGTGGCTTCAGGGTTTCTCTTCCCTATGTGCATGATCTTTCACTTCTTCGCGGTACACCCCAGTTACCACTCTTCTGACCATTTTTCCAGTTTATCCAAATCTCTTCTCATTCTGCCCACCCCATCTGGATCATCTACTCTGTTGCAGATCTTGGTGTCATCTGCAAACAGACAAACCTTACCCTCCAGTCCATCTGCAATGTCATTGATGAAGATATTGAAGAGGACTGGCCCCAGGACTGATCCCTGAGATACCCCACTCATGACTTGTATCTCTTCTGACTGTATACTATTTACCACCACTCTCCGTTTTCTGCCCATCAACCAGTTTGCCACCCAGTTGACCAACTTCTGACCCACCTCGAGCCTACTCAGTTTATTAATCAATCTTCTATGTGGAACAGTATTGAAAGTTTTGCTGAAGTCAAGGTAGGCAACATCAACTGCTCCGCCTTGGTCCACCACTATGATTACCCAGTCAAAGAAATCTTTGAGATTAGGACCTTCCTGTTGTAAACCCATGCTTTCTTGGATCCTGTGCTTCAATGGATTCCAGGTGTTGCACTATTCTTTCCTTAAGGAGTGCCTCTATTAACTGAGTTAATGTTCTTTTACCTGATGTGTTCCTTGAAACTATTGGACTATCCAGTGGATTATTAGGATTCTTATGTATTTTCAGCAGAATATACAGCATAGGATGTATAGGACATTTAACAGAAAGGAAACATATTTAGTTTTTGGTTATTCTCTTTCATTCTTTTGCTGTCTCCAAAAGACTGCCCACCTTCTGTTTAGTGACATTGACTAAGTTAAAGAGAATCAATCTATAATTGGTTCAGTTGTTTAATTGCCTTTTCATGCCATTATCATATTGTAATTTTGCCCAATACTATGGTATAACCCCATCTGCTGGCTTTATAAGATTTCCTGCATCACCAATACATTCCTGCAATAATTTTATTTCTTCTTGTCTGACTTTGTTAAAGTGTTTTTGGTAATATTTAGAGTTAGAGTTATTTTTATTATCATTCATGCAGGCTGTACTGTACATTAAAATATTGGGACTAGTGGGAACTGAGGGACGTATGAATCTCAATTTTGATTTAAATTTGTCTTCTCACTAGCCAGCATATTTGAAATTCAATTTGTTGTTGGTAATTGGATACAGAACAGTTATTTCGTATCTACAGTGACAGTCCTGACAAGAAGTGGTTGAGCTGGAGCTGTCTATAGCAATCCATGTTTAGTTGGAAGGTATTCACTTAATTGACAGGGATGAGTGATAACCTATATTTTTATACCTTAGTCTGCATGTTAATTTAAGGCCCAGATAAGAAGTTTAGGACCACTATTGTCAGTTGCACTGTGTCCTCCTCAAATATTGACTGTTGTCTCCTTTTCCAATGCTGCCATTTCTTGCCTGCCCTCCTTATACTTTTCTATCATTTTGCTTTTGTTGGTGTGCTGATGTCTGTTGGTATCTCCCACCATTTTATCTAAAAATATAAACTTGGTCAGAAAATAGGTTACCACTAGGGTTGTGAAAACTACTACTGGTAGAATTCAGGTGCCAGAGCAGTTCTCTTGTGAAATTCAGCAAAACTTTTCCAAACTTTAATTTTCTGTATTTTTTTTCTAATTTTAAAGCAGCAGTGCAGCACAATATTTTACCCTACCTTTTTTCCCGTTAATGATTCCTGACACTACAAGATTCTTACAGGAGAACTATAAAAGGACTCCCTCTTAACATGTCCAGCACATTCATGCCCAGCAAGTGAGTGAAATAGTGAAGGCATGGAACAGGAGTCAAACTGGAGTCAGCAGGTGTTAGTAAGCCACAGCAGGCACACAGGGAACTCTACTGGTCTGGTAAGGTAAGATAGGTTTCCTGTGTACTGGTTGCTGCCTCTTTAAAAGGGTGCACTATCATTGGGATGAGGTGAACAACAGTGTAGGGTAAGCCAAGACCTACAAAGGTCAAGCTATGAACAACTGAAACACACAGTAGAGTGGGACTAGAGGTAACACCCTATGTAGTGTAGGGGAGAAAGTGAGTATAGGAAGCAGTATACCCCCCTGATGGTGTCACCAACACAGCGACCTACCTCACTGTTGACATCATCAACACTTCGCTGACAAGTCACTGTGTTGGTGCAATTGAGACAGGGGCACACTGTCTCCAGGTCCTGCATCCCCTTCCCAAATCAACTCCAACTTGGAGCTGATTACAATAAGTATGGGGGGTGAGGGGGCAGACCCTCCACATGGGTGGTTCAGGGGGCTTCGCCACCCAATAGAAAAACAGATCAGGAGACATTCAGGATTTATGTCGACTGCAACTTGCAGTCGACATAAATGCTGTTGCTGTGATGTCAGTCGACGAAAGTGTTGTCGAAACAACATCATAGAACCATAGGAAGCCACCTATCCTAAATTACTGAGTGGTCAAAAAAAGGGAATTAAAGAAAAAACTTTCCAGGGTGAAAGGTTGAACACCAACTTGGAAGAGAAAAGGTAAAAGGAAACCAAGAAGGGGTTAGTAATAAGGGAAACCTACAGGAAAGGGAAATGCAGGGAAGCAAAAAGTTAGTAGGATAACTAAATCATCAGGCATGGCAGTGATGCAGTGTAATGGGTGCAGGGACACAATTTTCAGAGGTAGATTCTGGAGATGGAGATGTTGTCCCATAGGCAGGCATTTCTTTGGGCTAACAGCAGTGGTCACTGGACTCCAGGTTACACTGGCACAAGTACAGGGCACCATCTGCCTCACACAGAGACCACATAGTTTGCTGTTATTCCCTCTAGGGATGCCAGCAAGGAGGCAGAGTGGCTGGACCTTGGTGGGCTCCAGAATGGTGGGGGGAGGAAGGAGGAAGAGTGCCCCTTAGACCTTACCACTGCACTATTCCTTCACTATTCTGGTAGGTCAGGGAAGCCAAGAGGAGGCACCCACATTAGGAATAAGAGAGGAGGTGGGGGTCCTCCAGTGATCAAGCCCCAAGGATGGTGGCAGTTGCTGGTGAGAGACCACATTGTCAGGGGGACTGAGGTGAGGGAAGGGAAGGGAAGTGAAGTGAAGTGAAGTGAAGTGGAAGGGAAGGGAAGTGGAAGGGAGGGGAGGAGAGGAAAGGAGAGGAGAGGAGAGAACATTGCTATTCAGGATCTTTGGCAGGAAGGACTAGAGGGCAGATCTTGGAGATCACCAAGGTGGAGGGGAAGGGAGAGAGCTGTATGTTGTTGTCCACCTGAAGATGAATGATCTGGCAAGGGAAACTGTAGAGGTAGTGCAGGATAGATTTAGGGAGTAGGGGAAGGGACTGAAGCAGGTAGCTTGCTCAGTGGCCTTCACTGAGATACTACTCATGCATGGTCAGGGGAAGACTTGGGAACTCCAAACCAGCTCCTTCAAATGACTGGTTGAAAGCATGGTACAAGTAAGAGGGCTTTGGCTACATCGGGGACTGGGGTCACATCTGGGGGATGGAGGCCTGTAAAGGGAGACAGCCTCTATCCATCCAGGAGAATTGCAGTCCTACATGGAAGGTTTGAGTGCTGCTTTGAAGGGTATTTAAACTAGTCAAGGAGGAAGCAGAAAGACTGAGGAAGGCAGAGATTGCCCCCCCCCCATTGACTAGCACAACAGGGAGAAAACATTCCCTGGAGATTGATGAAAACAAAGGGATGGACAGGGTAGGCAAATCTGGAGGATGAAATTTGGTTGGAAGAGAGGAGAAGGAGAGAGGTCAGGAATAGAATGTAACAGGATGGCAGGACTGGGGTAACAAAGGGGGCAAGGGGAAGAAGGAAAGGAGAGGCAGCTTAGAGTGAGAGAGGGACAAAGAGTATAGAAAAGAAGTCTGGGAAACAAAATTCCTTACGTTGAGGTAAATCACTGTGGAGGCAGACCTGGATCTGGTGGCCATAACAGAATCATGGTGCATGGACAACCACAGCTAGGAAGTGGCCATCCCAGGCAACACCAGGTTGCTGAAAGACAGGACAGGGAGAAAAGGCAGAGGGGTTGCTTTATAAGTGAAGGAGGGTGCAAGTTCCACAGAAATACTGGAGCAACAGGGGGACAATGAAGGGCTGGTGGTATTATGGTTCAGCCTAGAGATGGGGTCAGGGGCTGTTATCCACACAGGGATGGTGTAAAGACCTTCGACATGGGGGAAATTTAGACCGAGCCCTGGGATAAGCTATTACAAAATGTCCAGTAATGGGGAAGTTTTGAAAATGGGGGACTTTAATCTGCCGGATGTAAATTGGGGCATACTCACCACAGCTAGATCAAGAGGCAGGGCTGTCCTCAATGCCATACAAGGGGCATTTCACAGAATAAAGCAACTGGTTTTGGAACTCACTAGGGATGGGGAAGTGCTGGACCTGGTACGTACAAACAGAGACAGCATTGCTGACATCACTGTGGGTAGTTCCCTGGGTACAAGTGATCACCATACTGGGTTATTTGGCATACAGATAGGACAGAAATGAAACACACTAAGATAAGGGTTCTGGACTTTAGGAAGGCAAATTTTAAATAAATAGGAAACTGCCACAGAGAATGACTCAAAAGGAGGGAGACAGAGACTGGAGGCTCAATGAAAAAAAAGTAAGGAGCATTTAATCCATGCAATGGCATGCTTTTTGAAGGCAGTGAACAAGAGAAAGAGGAGGAAGAGGCCATTATGGTTCTCTAAGGTGGTGGCAAAGGCAGTGAATGAGAAGAAAACAGGATTTAGAAAGTTCAAGGAGACCCAGAGGTATGAAGACAGGAAGGTTTATCTGGAAAAACAAAAGGATGCAAGAAGAAGGGTTAGGGCAACTAAAGCAGTAAGACAGAAGAGGATAGCTAAGAAGGTCAAAAAGCAGTATGAGACTTTCTTCAGATATGTGGGGGGAAAAGAGTAAGACAATGGGAGGGATAGTGGGAATCAGGAGGGAAGGGGAGGCTGTGCAGAGGAAGATCAAGAAAAAGCACAAATATTAAAGGATTACTTCTGCTTGGTCTTCATAGTAGAGGGTGGGGGAATGGACCAGCATGTTGCAATAAGGCATGGACATAAGTCCATTCTTGGTGGAGAGGGTCCAGAAGGGATTGGAAACGTTGCATAATAAAAATGCAAATGACCAAAACAGAAGTGGCTGGAAGGCAATGTACATCAATGCTCGTAGTCTGACAAACAAAATCCCCAATCTCACAGCCATAATGGCAGATGCACAATTAGACTGGGTCACTGTTACGGAAACATGGTTCACTGGGATCCACTGCAGGGATGTCACCATCCTAGGGTATGCTTTATTCTGGAAAGATTGGGATGGAAAGAAAGGAGAAGGGGTGGCATTGTACTGTATGTCAGAGATGACATATGCACAAAAGAAATCCAGGGAAAGCACAGTAAAGCAGAGGCCCTTTGGGTTACATTAGGAGCTGGGGACAAAGCTCCTTTCAAGGTAGGAGTCATATACAGACCTTCATCCCAGAAGGCCAATGTAGACAAGGAGCTCTTGAAAACCATCACGACGATGGTGAACAGGGACGAGTTGTTGCTTGTGGGGGATTTCAATCTACCGGATATGGATTGGTCCTCATACACAGCATCATCAGACCAGAGTAAAGAGTTCCTTTTTGCACTAAGGGGAACAGGTTTGATCAACTGGTGAACTCATCTACCAGAGACAAAGCAATATTAGAGCTAGTGCTGACAAACAGCACAAAGATCCTAGAAGCAGAGGTGGGAGCCATTCTAGGGACCAGTGATCACAGTTTAATCTGGTTTACTGTGAACAAAATGGAGGAAAATAGTCATGCCAAAATCAAGGTACTAGATTTCAGAAAAGCCAACTTCCCCAAAAATGAGAACTATGATTGCATTCATACTCGAGGGAGGAATCACAGGAGATGTAGAGGATGGCTGGAATACTCTGAAGACTGCTCTGCATACAGTAACAACTGTGTACACTAAGCAGATCAGCAGGTCCACAAGAAGGAAAAGACATCTCTGGTTCTCTCACGAAGTAGCACTCAAAATGAAAGAGAAAAAAAGGCCTTTACACAATTCAAGCAAACAAAACATAAAGCACACATGGAAGAATACAAGAACAAATTAAAGGAGGCAGGGAAAGTTGTTAGAAGGGCAAAAGCACAGACAGAAGAGAAAATAGCACAGGGTATTAAGGAGGGAGACAAAACCTTGTATAGATACATAAGAGAAAAAAGGAAAACTAAAGGAGGAATAATCCGACTAGCAACCAAGGAAAGTAGGATGGCAGAGAGTGACGAGGATAAGGCAGAAGCGCTAAATGAGTTCTTTTGCTCTGTCTTCAAGATGGAAGATAGTGGCAAAGGTCCTACAACAAGTGGGACAAAGGAAGATACCCAGGGAGGTAGATACTAGCCCCTTCACAAAGGAGAGGGTCCTAAAAGAGCTTAATAAACTGAAAGTGGAAAAAGCCATGGGACCAGATGGCATACACCCTAGGATACTGAAGGAACTCTGAGAACTGGGTGCACCACTGGCTGAGCTCTTCAACAAGTCACTAGACAGTGGGAAAATACCTCAGGACTGGAAACAGGCAACTGTTGTGCCCTTACACAACAGTGGAAACACAGAAGATGCAGGAAATTATTGCACTATGAGTTTGACCTCAGTTGTGGGGAAAATGATGATGTCACTACTAAAAGAAAGGATAGTGGTGTACCTAACAGATACTGGAAAAATGGACCCAAAGCAACATGGCTTCATGGCAGGATGCTCTTGTCAAATCAACTTGATTGACTTCTTTGACTGGGTCACCAGAGGTACTATGTGATAACAGCGAAAGCCTAAAGGTGATTGCTGTTATCAAGCAGTCAGAGTGCCAAAAACATTTTTGGAACTCTGACACCCCAGTGCACAGGACAATGGCACCAGGGACATAAATTTCAATGCTTTCTGGTGGGGGGGTTGTTCACACCCACCCTCCTGGGAGGCTTTTGCCCCCACCCCCTACTAAAGGACGAAGTGCAGGAAGAGTTTGTGGAATGGGGAGGGCCTTAGACAAGTAGCATGCACGGTAACCTTCTTGGAGGTGCTGCCTGTCTGTGGCGTACATGAGGCTAGGGTGCTCTACACCATGGGATTCAATCAGTGGTTGAAAAACTGGTGCAGAGCTCAGGGATTTGGCTTCACTGGGGACTGGAGGTCCACCTGGAGTGATGCAAGCCTATACTGGCATGATGGGCTGCATCTGTCCAGGAGGGGAACCAGGATCCTAGGTGATAGGTTTAAAAGCTTCATTGGCAAGTATTTAAACTAGCCAAGGGGAAGGAGCACTGGAAAGGAGCAGGGAAATCCTAGCCCCCAGAAAAAAGTCACGGTAGTAAGTGCAGTAAACACCAACATAGAGATGTCAATAGGGAGAAGGGCAGGGGTAAATGGAGAAAGTGACAAAGGCAAGAAGGACAGGGATGGGGCAAAAAGGAGTAAGGCCATCAGGAAATGGAGGATAATGAGTACCAATGCTCATAGCCTGGGTAACAAGCTCCCTGAACTGGTGGCCTTGATGGAAGAGGGATGCCTGTATATTGTAGCAGTCACAGAAACATGGTACACAGAGAACCATGACTGGGATGTTAACATACCAGGGTACGTAACCTACAGGAGAGACAGGGAGGGAAGAAGAGGGGGAGGAGTAGCTCTCTATGTCAAGGAAGGGATAAAAGCAACTGAACAAAAGAGTAAACAGGGAGGAGAGGAGGCACTGTGGGTCACCTTGGAGACTGGAAGTAGTGCCACAATCCACACAGGGGTTGTATACAGACCCCCAGGTCAAGGGGAGGGAATGGACAAGGATATGATAGAAGGCATTTTTAGGATGGCAGAGAAAGGGGAGATACTGTTGATGAGAGACCTGAATATGCCAGATGTTAACTGAAGCACACTTGCTGCAGCCACATCCAAAAGCACAGCCATTCTTGATGCTCTACAGGTGGCATGTCTCAGACAGCTAGTTTTGGAACCCACTCATGAGGGAGCAATCTTAGTCCTCGTACTCTCAAATGGGGACAGTGAGAAGATCTCAGATCTAGAAGTGGGTTGCCATCTGGGAACAAGTGACCATCAAACAGTGTGGTTCATGTTAAACTCAGCTACAGAGTCAAGCCATACAAAAGTGAGGGTACTGGACTTCAGGAGGGATGACTTTGGCAAGATGGGAGAGTGCCTCAGAAAAGCACTAGCAAACAGGCTAGAAGGAGGGGTGGAACAACAATGGGGAATCATTAAAACTGCCATCACAGAGACAACAAGCCTTTGTGTGAAGCAAATAAACAAATCAAAATGAAAGAAAAAGCCACTATGGTTCTCAAAAGAGGTAGCAAGGAAAGTCAGGGAGAAAAAGATAGCATTCAGGAAGTATAAGGAAACACAGAAGGAGTAGGACAGAGAGCTGTACCAGTTAAGGCAGAAGGAAGCAGGGAGGGAAGTCAGAATAGCAAAGGCCCAAACTGAGAAAGGATAGCCACCTCAGTTAAGAAGGGGGATAAAACCTTTTATAGGTACATCAGGGAGCGTAGAAAGACAAAGGAAGGGACAGTGAGGCTGCATAGAAAAACGGAGGGTGGGCAGATGGGGATAGTGAAAAAGCAGGGATACTGAAAGAATATTTCTGTTCAGTATTCACAAAAAAGGAGGGGGAGGTGCCTAATCCAATTAACAGAAGCACTCTGGATAGGGGGGTCAATCCCAGTCCTTTCACAGAAGAAAGGGTTCTGAAAGAACTCCTAAAACTGAAGGTGGACAAAGCAATGGGACCTGATGGAATTCACCCCAGAATTCTAAAATAATTAAGGGGAGAACTTGTGAAACCACTGACTACCCTTTTTAACAAATCATGGGAGGATGGTGTGGTACCCGAGGACTGGAGGAAGGTGGATGTGATTGCCCTTCACAAAAGTGGGACCAAGACAGAAGGCAGGAAACTACAGACCTGTCAGATTGACCTCTGTGGTAGGGAAAGTAATGGAATCACTTCTGAAGAAAAGAATTGTTGAGTACCTAGAGGCCAGTGGGGCACAGGACCCAAGGCAGCATGGGTTCACAGCTGGAAGGTCATGTCAGATGAATCTAATTGATTTCTTTGACTGGGTGACCAAAGTAGTAGACCAGGGAAGGGCTGTGGACATGGCCTACCTAGACTTTAGCAAGGCATTTACACAGTCCCACACAAAAGATTAGTAGTCAAATTAACCAGCCTGGGAGTGGGTCCCAGGTGGTAGCCTAGTAAAACATTGGCTGGACAACAGGACACAGAAGGTAATTGTAAATGGAGTCCACTCTGAAGAAAGAGGTTACTAGTGGGGTACCACAGGGTTCAGTACTGGGTCCAGTCCTTTTTAATGTCTTTATAAGTGACATTGCAGAGGGACTGGAAGGAAAAGTATGCCTCTTTGCAGATGGCACAAAGATCTGCAACAGGGTTAATACACAAGGAGGTGTGGAAAGGATGAGAAGGGACTTGGCAAGATTAGAGGAATGGTCGGATGTATGGCAGCTAGGATTCAATGCAAAGTACAAAATAATGCACCTGGGAAACAAAATCCCAGGGGAAGATTACACAATGGGGGGAGGTAGTAACAAAAACCAAAAAGGAAAGGGACCTGGAGGTAATCATATCAGATGGCCTTAAGGTTAGCAAGCAATGTGAGAAGGCAGTAGAGAGAGCTGGGGGTATACTGGGATGCATAGGGTGAGGCATCACCAGCAGAAAACAGGAAGTTGTTATTCCTCTGTATAGACAGTTGGTGAGACCCCATCTGGAGTACTGCATCCAATTCTGGAGACCCCATCTCCACCAGGACATAGGCAGGATAGAGGCAGTCCAGAGGAGGGCAACTAGAATGGTCAAGGTCTGCAAGAGAAGCCATACCAGGAGAGACTAAAAGAGCTTAATATGTATACCTTTGAGGAAAGGAGGCAGAGGGGGGACATGATAGAAACATTTAAGTACCTCAGTGGAATCAACAGAGTCCAAGAGGGTAGCATCTTTCAGAAAAAGAGACATGCAAGAACAAGGGAACACAATTTAAAGATGGGGGGCGGCTCAGGGGCAATGTGAGGAAGTATTTTTTCACAGACAGGGTAGTGGATGCATGGAACAGCCTTTCTGAGGAGGTTGTGAGGTCTAAAACTGTGGGAGAATTCAAGAATACATGGGACAGACGTAAGGCAATTCTTGTGGGGGGTAGGAAGAAATAGGCTGTTGGTTAACTAGGATCTGCGGCTTATCCTGTAGGTAGGGGAAATGGGCAGACTAGGTGGGCCAAGCGGTCCTTATCTGCCATCAAAGTCTATGTTTCTATGTTTCTAGGGGGGTGAAAACTTGTAAAATGAAAGGTTCAGGTCGGGTGCAATAAAATCACACCAGCGCCTGGACCCGAACCCAGTACCTCACCCACCCCAACCACAGACCAACCCCAGATGCCACAATGCAGTTTTGTAACCCACCGCAGCACCACCCCTACAGCTCCTCCACCCTCTCCCAGCCCACGCTCACCATGCTCACTCCCCCCGAGTGCATATAGCAGCATCCTGTCACCCATTTCACCCGCCCCCCCATCCAGTTGCCCTACCCTTCCATCACCATGAGGGATTTTGTGGGGAAAGACTAACAGCTATGGATGGTGCCCTTCACCACTGACCCACCTCATGGGATACTGTCATCAAAACATTGGATCAGGGAGGGGTGGCAGACATTGTATACCTAGATTTCAGCAAGGTCTTTGACACTATCCTTTACAGAATGCTAACCAACAAGCTGGAACATACGGGAGTTGGCCAGAAGAAGATCAGCTGGATGAGTCACTGGCTGAATGATAGGACTCAGAGAGTGCTAGTCAATGGATCATTATCAAGGGATGGTAGGGTGACCAGTGGCATCCCACATGGATCGGTACTGTGACCAATCCTATTTAACATATTTATAGCAGACATAGCTAATGGACTAACAGAGAAGATTTGCATGTTTGCAGATGATACAAAACTCTGCAACAGAGTGGACACAAGGGAAGGAGCAGACAACATGGAAGCTGGTCTTAGAAGGTTAGAGGATTGGTCCAGGGACTGGCAGTTACAATTTAATGCCAGAAAGTCTAAGATAATGCACTTGGAAAAGAGGAACCCTTGAAAAAAAGTAGACACTGGGAGAAGATCAACTTGAGGAGGCACAAACGGAGGGAGATTTCTACATAATCATGACTGACAAATGAAAGGTAGGAAAACAATGTGAGAAAGCATCACCGAAAGCAGGTGGCATCCTCAGATGTATAAGTAGAGGTATTTCTAGTAGAAAGAGGGAGCTTATCATGCCCCTCTACCGGTCTTTGGTGAGGCTACACTTACAGTATTGCATTCACTTCTGGAGACCTCATCTCAAGAAGGACATTGACCATTTGGAAATGGTGTAGAGAAGGGCTACTACGATGGTGGATGGACTGCATCGCAGGTCATACGAAGCAAGATGCAGGGAGCTGAACTTGTACTTCCTTGAACAGAGGAGAAACAGAGGGGACAGGATTGAAACATTTAAGTATGTGAGGGGATTTAAAGTGGCTCAGATAGGCAATCTATTTCAACAGAACACATCAGCATGCACGAAATGGCATGATATGAGACTGATAGGAGGAAGGTTCAAAACCAGCCTCAGGAAGTACTTCTTCACAGAGAGACTGATAGATTCATGAAACAGTCTGCCCCAGGTGGCGGTAACATAAAAGACAATCAGGGAGTTCAAACTCACATGGAACAGACATAAAGGACAAGTTAGGATGAAGGCTGCATGGGGGGGTAGTTTCTAGGGCAGACTAGATGGATTGCATGATCCCCATCTGCCGATACTTTTCTTATGTTCTGATGTTCTAAAGAAAAATAAGGCTATGGAACTGGATGGGATTCACCCAAGGGTTCTAAAGGAACTGAACATGTTGTTGGCCACAGCTCTGGTCATGCTTTTTAGCATTTTAGTGAAGATGGGGGAAGTTCCAAAACATTGAAGTAGGGCTGATGTGGTCCCTGTGCACAAAAGCAGCAGTAGGGAGAAGCCAGCAACTACAGGCCAGTCAGTCTCACATCATTGGTGGAGAAGCTAATGAAGACACTATACTCCTGAAGGAGAGGCTTGTGGAGCACCTGGAGGCAAAAGGGCTACAGGATCACCAGCAACATGGTTTCATGGATGAGGTCATGTCAAACTAATCTTATAAATTCCTTTGACTGAGTTACCAGGGAGGTGGGTTAAGGGAGAGCAGTGGACATGGCCTATCTGGGCTTCAGTAAAGCTTTTGACACTGTGCCGCACAGAAGGCTACTTAAGAAACTAAGCAGCCTGGGGGTGGGTAGAAGTGACAAGTAAGGTATCAAACTAGTTTAGGGATAGGAGGCAAAGGATAATGATAAACGTTACCCACTAAGGAGACAGAAGAGAGACTAATGGGGAACCACAGGGTTCCGTGCTGGGACTAGTCATTTTCAATGGGATCCGTACTACTTCCCGACATACAAGTTCCCGAAAATTATTGTACCAACACCAAATTCCCGAAACACACATTTCCCATAACGTCATACTCCCGACATACCATTTCCCGACTATGCCTACAATGCTCAGGATTTTAAAAAATATTGACATAATGAAGCATTACAAAACTGGAGCTTGCATTTTTCCAATGATTTTAAAACATACTCCCAAAAAGAAGCAGCATTGGGTGCGTTGGGTCACATAATTAAAATCCATTTATTTCCAGTCCACGCCACCAGCAGTATTTGTCAGAATAGAGGTGTCGATTAAAAAATAAAAATCCTTCTGTTCTCTTTATTTAAAACCAGTAAAATATTAAAAACAATATTAAAATATTTCCTTCAAATGACGAGGTTGTGAGCAATTCCCCGAAGGAAGTCCACACTTGCCATCTGTTCCCTCTTGCTCACCATAATCTTCAGCTTTTCCTCTCGCAAGGCAAATTTCTGTTTCAGAGGAGATTTTGGCAATCCTCTTGTTACCTTTTTCAATAATTGACTCTGTTGTCATTTGCTCTTTTTCGTAGCTCGGACACAAACCGATTAAACCCTAATCGATGCGTAACTGCAAGAGCTCCTAGTCGCCTGTGCCATGCTTCTACCTTGTTTTGCATGCATGGTATTTGACTAGATAATTGATCATGCACGGACCAGAATTGGGGAAGAAAAATAGGTGGGCTACGGATGGAAGTTTTATTTCGCATCTGTCTTCGCACACGACCCAGGATGTAATTTTCCTCGAACCATTCAGTGAGTTGTGCAGTGTTGTCTGGCATTATTTTTCTCAGCTCAGTAAAAACTATTTTAATGTCAGCAGGAGGTAAGAATGCAAGAGCCACCAGATGCCGTAATTTAAGTGCAAATTCAGGATCAGCGCCATACTGTGTGGCAAGTCCTAAATTTTGAATTTTGCGCCACATTATCTGGCCAAGGTGAAACAAACATCCTTTATTAATGCTGTCTGGAAATTCTGACTTGCAAGCATTGACTGCCGCTTGCTCGAAGTCTGTAATTAAAAACTCTGGTGAAAGCACTAAACTTTCTTCATCAGACAGGTCTTGTAAGTCCTAAAAAAGCCTTTGGTAACACTGCTGTGATTTTGATGACATTAATGCATAGACTAGGGACTGTGCGGCACACTTCGGTCATGATTGCACAAGGAGGGGTGAGGCTAACAGATGCGGACTATAGATGAGTGACCAGTAATCAATTATACAATTAAACAATTAAACCTTGTTTGCGATTTCTCAGCTGATGTGAGTGCGCTACTGATCGCTTGCTGACACTTACTATAGGTAAAATGTGTCGGTGACTTGACAAACGGGAAAAAGTACTGTCGATTAAAATCTCAGTCGGGAGATTGATTGTGGGAATTTTATTTTTGGGAATATGCGAGTCGGGAATGCATACCTATTCCATTTTCAATGCCTTCATAAGTGGCGTTGCAGAGGAGCTTGAGGGTAAGGTTTGTCTCTTTGCAGATGATTGAAAAATCTGTAACAGGGTTGACATTCAGGAAGGAGTAGAGATAATACAGAAGGATCTGAGGGAACTAGACGAATGGTCTAGGGGTGGCAGCTGGAATTCAATGCTAAAAAATACAAGGTTATGCACTTAGGGCCATGGAACTCAGGGGCTGTTTATAGGATGGGGAAGTGGAGCTTACAGTCACCAAGCAAGAAGCAAGCCTAGGAGTCATCATCTCTGATTACCTCAAGGTAGCTAGGCAGTGTGGAAAACCAGTGGGAAAGGCTGGCAGGATTCTGGCATGCCTTGGGAGAGGGATTTCTAGCAGGAAGAGGGAGGTGGTGCTGGTTTCACTCTTGAAATGCATCACATCATTAAGGCTCCAATCGGCAATTTTGCCAATCACTGTTTTTGTAGGGGGGCTGCGTTCCTGTGTCCCCCTTGTGGGAGGCTGTGCCCCACACATCCACTCTAACTAAAGATTCCAACTCTGGGGGAATGGACCTCAGGAAGGGGGTGATAAATTATGGTTTTGGCACCCTAATGGCTCAGCACCCTAATGCAAGCTCCGTGAAGGGGTGCAGTGGGATGTGCTGCCATTGTACAGCTCACTGGTGAGGCCTCACCTGGACTATTGTGTCCAGTGCTGGATGCTGCACCTCTGTAAGGTCATCAACATGACAGAGGCAGTAGAGGATAGTGACCAAAATGGTGAGGGGATTGCATGGAAAGCCATGAGAAAACATTTCAGAAACTGAACATGTATTCCCTCAAAGAGAGGAGTGAACAAAGTGCAAGTGGAGGGTTTATTCAGGAGGGTTTATTCAGAAAAAGGAAGGCACAAGAACAATGGGGCATGCAATGAAGTTAAGATTGGAAGGTTCAAGAGAGATGTGCAAAACGACTTCTTTACAGGAAGGCTGGTGGATGATTGGTACATGCAGTGGTGGCAAAGATTCTGAGCAGCTTCAAGAATGTAAGAGATAGGCACAGGGGCGTATTAGATAGAGAAACAGAGAGAGGGAATGACACCTATGACTAACTATGGCAGTGCTCGTGAAATAAGCAGAGTCACAAGGCAGACTGGATGGGCATAAGGCTTCTTTTCTGCCAACAAAATCTGTGTTTCCATGTTTATTTGGTGGTAACATTTTTCAGTTCCTCCAAAATGTGGGTTTTTTATCAATGTTTAAATTTAGTTCATTTTTCAAGAGAAAGAATCACGCCACATTTGGCTTATAAATACTATTGTAGACCTGGTAAGGGTTGGCTTGAGAAAATAATAATAGTAATAATAAACTCCACAGCATAGGTGGTTGCTAGAAAATTAGATTTAACAGGTAAGCTAATATGTGTATTTCCTGTAGCTGAAACTAGCTTTTAGGAAAAACATAATTTGTTGATTGAGTGCTTTAAAACCACTCCTTCTAATTTTACTACATTTGGTACATTTGCAGATCTTCCTTTTTCAAGTTTAGAATGATTATTTGCTTACAGAATTAAGATCAAATCAAAAATTAATTGTCTATTAAGCAAAGGTAATCTGTTATGTAAACAGTGAAATAAGATTTTTTTTCTGTACAGATTAATTATATGGAATATGAGAAAAATAAAAAAAATTTAAAAAATGTGGTACATTTGCAGATCTGTATCATATGCATATGATAGATAGATAGATAGATACATACTGTAGATAGATAGATAGAGTGAGTAACCCCGCACTATAATGAATGAGTTGGGAGCCACAATGACCATTTGTTATAACAACTCATTCATTACAGCGAGGGACGCAGTTTTGTATAACACAGCTGAGCAGCTGGAAGCTTGCTGCTGTCTCTTGATGATTGTGCCTTGCTGACTGTGCCTTTATGGGAGAACAAGCTGTAGCTGTTTATCATTTCAAGCTGCTCTTTATACCAGTATGTAAAGACTTTTTTTTCTTTTTGGCACACCCGATATCAGGTCTTTATGCTCGCTCTCTCTCCCTCTGTCTTGCTCCATCTCTCTGTCACTACTCTGAGCTGTGTCCCTCTCTAAATATTCCTTCATTCATTCATTTACTGTTTCCTTCTAAATGTATACTTTATGCAGGTCACTGGGATGCTCTGAGATTCATATCCTCAAGGAGATGGCTATTTCTCCAAACCAACAGCCACCTTTTGCCACTTACTCCCCGAACAACCTGACCCGCTCCCCAAGCGAATGCTCTCTTGCCATTCTGACTGCCATCCATCTCTTCTGTCTCTGCAGGCTGTACCTCATATCCTTCAAGCAAAAGGACCCTGACTTCACACAGCTCCATGCCACTGTACACTGGGATCTTGCCAAACCTTACTCCTAGTGCACAAAACATACCTCATTCCTTCTGGGGTTTTAGTTTGTATTTTTTTCCACTCTTTCTGTTACAGTAGCTATCCCTGCCAACCTGACAGCTGCAGCCAAACCATCTCCTCCCCCCTCACCCTACAGAGAATAAGCATCAGCAGCAAATGTTGCCTTGCCATTCTAAATGCACCTGTGCTGCTACTTCAGCTAATCTAGTGTTGATGACCGGGTGGATATGAAAAAAATGATGACCACGTGGATCATCGGGCTATGGTGGAAATGTAGAAAAGTGAATGCGTGGTTGAGAGCCATGATGAACGTTTGTTATAACGAGGGGTTATCATAGATTGATAGATAGATAGATTTATTATTTATTTAGTTTTTGTTGACTGGGTAAGTGCACTAGACAAATTCTGCCAATTTTCAGGCATGACCCGAGAGAGGGGGATACAGATGAATGCCAACTGACTTTGAACCAGATTAAGCTGTTAGTGGAATTTTTTAGTGAATGGGGGGAAATTTGGCCAGGACACCAGGGAAATTCCCCTACTCTTTTTTCGAGAAGTGCCATGGGATCTTTAACATCCACCTGAACTACCATGAGAACAGGCAGATGGGACCTCAGTTTAACATCTCATCTGAAAGACGGCACCTCAGGAGTGCAGCACCCCCCTCATGCTGCACCACAGTGTCAGTATTGGAATATTAACCCAAGTGCCTGGTGTGGGGTTAGAACCCACAGCCTTCTGATCTCCCAGCCTCAGAGTCAAGTGTGCTACTTGCTAAGCCACTGACATTGACATTAGATAGATAGATAAATAGATAGATAGACAGACAGATCAAGATAGACAGATCTAGTCATTGCCAAAATCTTCATTAATGCACTAGTTAGGGTTAAAGCAATAAAAGTAGGGAAATATGGCATTAGGGTTTCCAACCCTAACACCTCACCCCCACCCTGCAGGCAGCAACAGGCATGGGGTGTGCTTTGGGGTTGTCAACTCTAATGCTCATCCCATTCCATGAGTAAATAAGCTGAGATGGGTACAGTATATGAGAATGAGGTGAGTGTTAGTGTTGAAAACTCCAAGGACACCCACACCTGTTGCTGTCTGCAGGGTGGGGTGAATTTGTTAGGGTTGGAAACCCTATTGTCACATTTACCTAATTTTGTCACTTTAACCCTAACTAGTGCATTAACATAGTATAATCACACCCTCATTTGCCTGTGGCCTTGCAGTCTTATCCATCCATACTTTTAGAAACAGTGTAATGGTATCATTATCTGACTGCAGGAGCACATGGCCCTCTGGGCCTTGCACTCCATTTCCTCCCCAGATGTGTATATGTATGTTGCTATGGAAGCACTGGACCCTCTGGGCCCTCTACTTCCGATTTTTACAAAACTCCAACCAAATTGTCATCATAGCCTTTTTATTACCCCCCTCATGAATCTGACACTGAAAATTTCCAAATCCCCACCAAAATGTGGTTCTGCACCACCGCAATGTCATTCCATGCCATAGGTGCTAGAAGACAGTTTGGCCAGGATTTGAAAAATGGCAATTGTCACATTCATGAGGTGGTGTAAAAATATTTGTAAAATGGCAAAAAAAAAGTGAAAGAAAAATAAGCAGTAACATAGGTAGAAAGACAGCATGTGGTACATCAGGAACCATGGTCTAATACCACAGTAGATCATGGTTGGTGATGTAGTACTCAGAGATGCCACAGCAACTGAAAGCAGGCATGTAATATATGCAGAATCCATAATATATGCATATGCAAATGAGTAGGAAAGAGTATATATGATATGCTGAGTGAGGCACACACCCAGTTGCCATTGATGAATGTGAGAAAGAGAATGGATGACTATACAGTAACATTTGCTTTATGTGGAGTGGCTGGAATAACTAGATATGCAGGTAGTTTAAAAAATGCAGATATGGAAATGTGGAAAGTTCCTAGAAATGTGCCATGAAAATGAAAGACGTGAAATGGTTGTAAAGAGCAGTTTAGGAGAAGAGAAAGAGGATGAGAAAAGTGTTGGACAGAAAAGAAAGAAAGGTAAAATAACAGAGAGTTGCAGTGATGAGTCAATAACAGGAGGAATACAAAAAAGATATATAATGGTAACAGAATGATCTTGATAAGCTGGAAGAAAAGAAAAATGAAAAAAACACTCATAAAAATACATCATGGTCAGTAAATCTGTTTCTTGACTAGATGTCATCTGTAAAAGAAAAGACAGATTTGAGAACAATCCGAATTGAGAAGCTAGCTGTATTGCTTCGTCGGTTCTATGAGTGTGTTAGAACAATTGAAGGTAAGCAGTACAGTATCAGTTCATTTATAGGCATTAGAGCTGGCATCAATAGACATTTAAACAGTACTGAAATAAATTAAAAAACTAAATGTCAACACAGATCCAGAATTTAGAGCAGCAAACAATGTGTTCCTGGCAGTTCTGAAAGAGTATCGATGATGAGGACAGGATGTAGCAACACACCATCCAAGAATAACAGATAATGATTTAAGGAAAATAAGGAGCTGTGAAAAATTGAGCCCACAGTCAGCATATGGGTTAGTGCACCGATTGCGGTTCCAGGTACAGATTGGATTTGCAAGATGAGGGAGAGAAGAGTTGATGAAGCTAAAGCAGAACTCTTTCCTGTTAAAAAAAAGATGATTATGGTAGAGAATACCTGTCAGTGTGTTTTAATGAGTCAACCAAAAATAATTTATCGGTGTCTGAACACAATTGTGATGTACAATGTGGAATCCTGTATGCACAACCAGAAAGTGCAAACTGTTCAATAGCACTATATAAAGAATATATGTACCATTGCCCTGACAATGCACCCTCATTTTATCTACACCCAAAAAGAGCTGTACAACCTGTTCTTGACAAAAATCAGTGCTGGTATGGGCTACAAGCAATGGGACAAAATTATCTTGGAGAAATGATGGCACAGATCTCCCTAGATGCTGAACTGAGTCAGTGGTATACTAATCACTGTATTTGGAATACAGCTGTCCACCTATTATCAGAGGCTGGGCTAGCATCAAGGGAGATTATGACTATAACTGGCCACAGATGTGAAACCAGTTTAAAAAGCTATTGGTCTCCATCTGCTAATGACCGACAGAAGTGGTCAACAATACTGTCGAATGATAGTGGGAGGATCAGGAGTGCAACACCACCAAGTAACAGGAATAGTGACAGTGGAGTGGGCAATGTAGAAGGAAAAAAGGAATATGGCTGGAAAAGCTTGGAGAGTGACCAAAACCAGAAAGAAAGCAGAAGTGCAAGGCATGGAAATGCATCATCATGTTCATACAGAAGGAAATGTGATGAAGAGACCAGGACTGCAACATCTGAAGGGTAGAGTGCAACAGCTGAGATGTCCAAAGAACGAGTAGACCATTCTGCCACAGAGCCATGCAACCCAAACAAACAAAGTGATGGGCAGAAAGCATCGAATGGCAAGAGCAACACAGCAGAACTCGGTGACCAGGAGATAGCACAGGAGGCCACCGACCCATCTGAGTTGCATCTGTGGACGAGCAGAGATACACAAAATCAGTGGGCCCCCATTCAATTTAAGCAGCTTCACAATCAATGGTGCAGTGAATTTTAATTATTATAGCACAGCACCAAATACGAACTGTCACACAGAGAAATAAAGAAATGTTGAAATGTAACGTACCTGCGTAAGTTGCAGGGAAGGGAGCGATCATAGGAGCAGTTTGTTCAGGTTCCTGTTGAGCCACTGTTTCAAAGTTGATAGTAGCATACCAAGTGGGGAATTGGTAAAAGATTCAGGTAAATAGTAAGTGAGCAAGTGGGGAAAGAGTGAGAAAGAGGGGAGTAATGGAATAGTGGGAACATACACAGATACAAGTAGCAGCGCAGTGGTGTCACACGAATGGGACGAGACATAGTACAATGCAGCCTGGGAGTAAGTGAGAAAAAAAGCTAAACACCAGGATTTGAAAAGATTTAGAATGTGCATAGGTCAAGCAAAACAATGAAAGGACTTAGAACAATAGATACTGTTAAAGTAAGAGAAATGTAAGAGGAAATGTTGCAGAAAGTAGAAAGTGTTCAATCGCATGTGTCAATGTATCCCACAATGCACCAGGTTTTCAATAGAAATGTTAAAATATGAACGAGGAGAACAAAAAATCTGTCACCTCGATATCCATAAGAAAAGAGATGTTAAATCACATCAATCAGTACTTTACAATGGTAAAATGTGACAGTCGAACTTGTTTGGGACCCACGATGTTTGTGATCGAGGATGTCTAACTTTTTGTGAGCAATCGCAAACAGTGTAATCCTTGAATAGAATAAAACATTTCAATGAAAGCGATATCAGTCTCCTCATTCAGTGAGAAATACTCACATACCATTACTGCTACTATCATGCCATGTTACAAGCAGATTAAGCCACTCGACAGGAGGGGTCTACAGTGGATTGAATCCATGGTTGGGTGGTTGGAGGCACATGGCCGATTAATTCCACAGTAGACCCATCCTTTTTCATGCCTTAATCCTTACATCATGTTGAAAATTTGAGGTTAAAATATTTAAAACTCCAAGAGTTATGAGCAAGTATAGCAAAATTTAAACGCATGTACATAACTTTGTTATTTTTACCTATTTTCACTCCAAATTTTGAACATAGCTTTTTTATGACCCCAAATCATGAGTAAGGGCAGTGTCATTTTTCAAATCCTGCCTAAAAGGTGATTTTGTCACATGACCATGACATCAACCTTTGGGTCAAATTTCACTGACATTGTTCGTGAGGTGTGGTTCCAAATAGGACGTGTTGAAAATTTGGTGTCAAAATATGCAAAAATGGCTAAGTTATGAATCAAAGCTGAAAACCCCATTGAAATACATTGAACTGCAGTTACCTTACTTTCTCATATTGCAGTCACTGGTTCCAGCAGCAAGACATTTCTTCAACAGAAGAGTCAATCTTCACCATGGGACCCATTCAGGTGAGTTAGGATGTGTGTGTGGGGAGGGGGGTGGGGCTGCAGTGTGGTGGGTGCAGTGTTGGAGGTCACAGTGGGGGCAGCTGGATTGGTGAGGGAACATTTTCCTCTTTACAGGTTCAAAAAACAAAAAACAAAAAAAATTGCTCGACCATTTTCTTTAATACAGACAAGCTGGCCATCGGAAGAGGGGGGTGCCACTACACACCAGAGGAACAATGAAAAATACGGGAGCATTGATCAGATATTGGGGAGAGTGCTAGACAGCAGGGAGAAAAATAAAATACAAATATTTAAAAAAATGCAGGGAGGGCAATCGAGGGTGGGGGTTCCTCTAGTCATCAGGAAAAAATTCTATTATTATATGGGCAGAGATCGGGGGGGGGGGGTGCCACTAGACACCAGGGAAAACATGCCTGCAAGCCAGAAATGATTTTTCCCTCATGAAAATGAATCTTTTTTCTTCACACATGACATGAAAAAAGAATCTCTTTTTTATCATGAGTGATGAAAAAAGATTTATAATCTTAAAAAAAAACAACATTGAAAGGATATTTCTCCAACAGTTAAGATTTATAATCTTAAAAAAAACAACAATATTGAAAAGGCATTTCTCAAACAGTTAAGATATATTAGACCGACTCAACGAACACTTAGCTACAGCTAGGTTGGCCTTTGATGCCTCGCCTGTCAACAAGATCAGCCCTCTAGGGGACCCCATCACTGTCTCTAATGCTAACTTCAATCTCAAACAATCTCATCCCTCCTCCTTCAGCTTCCATACAGTCATGTTCAAACATGTAGAAGACCTACTGTTGTCACTGGATACAAAAAAGAGTGCCGGGACAGACAATATTGAACCCTACTTCCTAAAATTCAGCCATTACTACTTAACAGCCCCCATCACCCACTTATTCAACACCTCTCTGAAGCAGGGCGAGCTACCTGTACTATGGAAAACTGCATACATCATACCTTTGTTCAAATCTGGGAATCAGAGAGACCTGAACAATTACAGGCCTATTTCCATATTATCTACCCTATCAAAACTATTGGAAAAAATCATCAACACCCAAATTCGACAGTACCTGGAGTCACAGAAACTGCTAAATCCTGCATAGTCCAGCTTTAGACCCAAACATAGCACAGTATCTGCCCTTGCAAAAGTAACCACTGACTAGAAAATCGCCCTGGATTCTAAGAAGTATGTGTTTGCCCTTTTCCTTGATCTTAGTAAGGCATTCGATATTGTGGACCACAATATTATGCTTAATGCACTGTGCAATATTGGCCTCGATAAGACTGCCATTAAATGGTTCACCAGCTACCTTACCAATAGGTTACAACAAGTTAAAGCTTCAGGTGACTTGTCTCCATTAAAAACACTTCCCACGAGGTGTCCCCCAAGGCTCCATCCTAGGTTCTATCCTATTTGTAATTTATATGAACAACTTTGATGCACAACTGCATACAGCTAATGTGCACCAATTTGCAGATGATACTGTCCTCTACACCTCAAACTCATCCTTGGATTCAGCCTTTCAGAACCTACAGCAAGATTTCATCTCACTCCAGCATAACCTTATCAAATATAAGCTCCTACTCAACGCCAAAAAAAACAAAGCCATGCTCCTCTCACCTAAGGCAGCCCCGGGACCTACACACAAGCACATGATTCTACTGCTGTTGGGTGAACCCCTTGAAATAGTAGATACCTGCAAATATCTAGGGTTCTGGCTGGGCAACAAGCTCAACTTCCTGCGCCATCTAAATGAGGTCTAGAAAAAATTTAGGCAGTGGTTAGGCATGTTCTACCGCATTAAGCACCTACTTACCAAAGAAGCTAGAAAGAGACTAGTGCAATCCACATTCCTACCCTTACAGGACTTGGCTAACTTTCTCTACAACCATTGCCCCTCAACTGTGCTCAACAAACTTGACATGCTCTACCACGGGGACATAAGGTTCATCCTAAACCTGCCTTCTCGCACCCACCATTGCATACTGTACCAAAAGATGGGATGGTCCTCTCTCTCAACAAGGAGGAAAAGAAATGCTCTTCTTTGGTTCTTCAGAGCCTTGTCTGATAAAATCCCTGCCTACATTTCAAGCTTCTTTGAACATGCCAATTTATTTTATGGGTTGAGATGCTTCTCCTTACTCTGCTTCCAGATACCCAGAGTAAAAACAACCCATGGCGTGACTGCAATCAACTTCTCCTTCCCTTCCTTATGGAACATCATGCAAAACTCACTTAAACTCTCATCCCTTGCTGGTCCATTCACTTTCAAAGCACTAATAGCTGAATACCTTAAGGAAACCAGTAGCTGTTTTAAGTGATTATGTACCAGTAGCCCCTAGTATCATCCATGAATCTGATATCACAGTAACCCGCTCAATCACACATCTCTGCTACGGACACTTAGCACTTATTAGTCTCTCTCCTCTTCCCCCGTCCCCTTCCTGCCCCCTGCCTCATAAACTTTCTCCTCTTTTTTCCCTCCCTGCATATTCTTTCTTATAAGATGATAGCTGCCTTATATTGATGACTACCCAGGAATTACATTTTTACCTCTCATGTCTACTTGTTATGACCTTGTAACTGTATTACCTGTGTTAGCTATGTATGTATAGGCCTGAACAATCCACCACATGTACTATGCTTCTTCCTTGTCAACCCTATTTTTGTTTGTGATCTGTATTAATGTCCAGGTCCACCTTGAAAATCAGCTTGCTCAATGGTGTTTATGCCTGGTTAAATAAAGTTTGACTGATTGATTGATACATAATCTTAAAAAAAATTGAAAGGTAATTTCTCCAATGGTTAAGTACAGAATCCAGCTAAGTGGATCCTGATAAGCAAGCTACATGTGTTGGTCACACTCCAGAATGTCATTTTTGTGGTTTTCCAAATTTGAATTTTTAAGGGAAAATGGAAAACAACATGGCGGCATATGAAAAATGTCACTAAAAACCTCACAAAAAAGAGTTCCTGTACTAAAACTTCATAGAGCTATTTTGAAGTTCTGAGAGAGCATGTTCAGAATCCAAATTTTTAAAATTCAATAACTTTGGAAAGGATTAATATTTTTTTCATCAAACTGCCAAAAGGCACTTCTGTGGGCCAAGTCATTTCTACCCTGGAAATTTCAGACCAAAATTCCAAACTATCTGGGTGCTACACAATAGCAAAGAAAGAGCAAACAATTGTGATTTTCTGCATTTTCATTATCCACTTCATGGAATCTGCACATTTGACCAGAACAAAACTTGGCACATCAAGAGATCTACCACCATGAGACTGTGCATGCAAAACCATGTGCAAATTCATTGAATGGTTGCAAAGTTATTAAAATGCAAAAGCTGTGCTTTAACATTAAAGTGCCTGATAAATCCTAACTATAGTGGCACTACTGTGCCACTATAATATATATCATTTGGCAAAAACTTTGTTAATGCACTAGTTAGGGTTAAAGCACCAAAAGTAGGGAAATGTGGGTTTAGGGTTTCCAACCCTACCACCTCACCCCCACCCTGCAGACAGCAACAGGAAAAATCATCAATGGTTTCACCTCTCCTGCCTCTTCACAAATCAGGCATGGGGTGTGCATTGGGATTCTCAACCATAACGTTCACCCCATCCCATCCCATATGCGTAATATGATGTATAATATGGAAGTTAACACATGTATATTACTAAACTTATGATTGTACTTGTATAGTTGCCGCCTGTAACTCCAGGTGTTTTGTATCTCACCTGTTTGTAATTCCATGTCCTTAACCTCACTATTTGTTGTCTCCCCCCCCCCCCCCTTCTCGACGAGGTACCTTTGTAAACGAATCGCTGACTCAAAGGTTGTAAAACTGATTCTTCATTAATAAATAAATAAACAAGTTGAGATGGGTAAAGTATATGAGAATGGAGTGAGTGTTAGGGTTGAGAACAGCAGTTGCCGGTTCCAGTAGCAAGACATGTCTTTGATCATAGAGTGGATCTTCACATTGGGACCTGTTCAGGTGAGTAAGAGTCAAGAGATCTACCACCATGAGACTGTGCATGCAAAACCGTGTACAAATTCATTGAATGGTTGCAAAGTTATTAAAATGCAAAAACTGTGTGGGAGAGTCTGGGGGGGGTGCAGGGTGGTGGGTGCACAGTGGGAGGTCAGGTGGGAGGTGGGTGAGCATCAAAGGTAAATTGTTATATTTATAGATTAAAAAAAGGCTTTGAAGGATCGTTTCCTTATTTTCAGGATTATTGTGACATGCGAGGATGAGGTGACCACTAGACAACAAAGGAGAAAAAACAAATAACAGAGTTGGGAATGGGAGAGTGATGGGTATCACTGGACACCAATGCTCATATAAAAAAATATAAATTGGAAGGTGGTTTCTTGACAATGAGGTACATAACTTTTCCAGTAAGGTACATTTGAGCATGGGCAATGTCAGAATGATTATTTGGTGGGAATGTACAATGGTTGAGTGTGCTGCAGTGGCAAACTATACTTTATTGCTCTTCCAAATTGTGAGTTTCATTCCAATATAGTACACTCCAACCTCATTCCAAAATACTGTCCTCCCACATTCCAAACCTGTGTAACCCTCCCTCATTCCAAAATTGCACTTTCCTGCCCCAGTTTGAAATTGCTCTGAGCAGGAATGTCCCAGTTACTGTACAGCACAAACATGTTGAATCCACGTACTGTATATGGAAGGCAATCTGATTTATTTTTACTAGATTGAACCAAATCCTATGATTATGCTATATCAAAAAGTAAGGAAATTCATTGAAAAAATGTGTTAATGTACTAGTTAGAGTCAAAGCAACAAAATTAGGGAAATGTGATGCTAGGGTGTCCAAGCCTAACACCTCACCCCCATGCTGCAGGCAACAATATTCATGGGGTGCGACTTGGGGTTGTCTCCCCAGTGCTCTCCCTATTCTCAAATATTGTACCCATCTCAGGTTATTTACTCATGGAATAAGGTAAGTGAAAGGGCTGACAAGTCTCAAAAGTGCTTACTGGGGCAGAGGGCAATTTGCAATTCTTTTGGGGTTAAGAACAAGTGGCAGCTGTAGACTGAGCTGGGAGATTGTCGAATCAATGGATTAGCTCTTGTGCCTGGGGCCTGGGGGAGAAAAGTGTGAATTATAGAAAAAAAAAGAAGAAAAATTACAGCTAAGTAAACACAGTTGCAGAGGCAGGAACATAATGAGAGAATGAATGCCAAAAGGAGTTAGCACTAGGACAGTGGTGCATCTTACTAAATAAATCACATAACACCAAAAAAGTAGAGCACACACCAACCTCTCAAGAATAACAAGGGCACAGGTCTTTCAGAAAATAAAAATACTTTTTATTGAATTAAAAAAATGCCACTTTTGCCAAAATGACAAATTTCAGATTACATCCTTTATCAAAGGCTGAAGAACAGTTAAAACCATGGCAGTCATGTATCAGTTTTGAAACATGTCATCGTGACATCATACCATTTTAGTGAATCTAATTGGTCAATCTTTAAATATCCATTTACACCAAAACCCACAATGTTCACACATCCTAGCCAGATTAAAATACTTAAATATAAAGGAAATATCACCAAAATAGTAGAAAAAATTACTATAAATTACATTTAGTTGTAAATACTTTCTAAGAGGCATTCAAAAATACATATGGGGGGGGAGGGTTGTGGGAAAAGGGAAGGAAGGGAAACATAGATCAACCAATTGACTAGTATCCAAGACAGGTAACTAAGGAAAAAATGAGAGAATACCAGATGGATTGAAGAAATTAAAAAGAGGAAGCCAAGGTAAGAAAATTGAAAAGCCAAAGCTAAAGATTATACAGAAAGTGGAAACTAAGTAAGGGAAGAGAATGGCAGAGAAATAGAGAAAAAAAAACATCACAATGAGTCTGAAGATGATACATTTTTAAATGTTGATATGTTGCTGCAAGACAATATTATATTGATATTGGTACAAAATGGAAGGGTGGATGAGGGATGTGTGGACAAGACAGGCATTAAACTCACTGCATCTCAACTAAAAATGTTGTTGAGGGACAAGTCGATTTACAGCAGTGCAGCTTTAAAGATTTTGTTATAGCATACATAAAGTAGCTTGACCTTGCAATACAGTAGCCATGGTAATCAAATAATTATTTGAAGATGGGACTTAAGTAAATGAATCAAATTTTTGGCTCTGTGTAACTGACCACCATATGTCTTACACTTCCCTAGTCTGACAACCAGCCCCAGTGTGTCAATGTTCTGTGATTTTAAATTTTTGGCAAGAACTGCAAATACTGTTCCTTTCCTTTCTAGGAAACTACTAAATCTAGATTTCTTTTCTAGGGTGAGTAGTGGAGCTATGATGGGTGGGAGTGGCTACAGTGGATTTTAAAAACTGGGACCATGCAGAGCTGTTCAGTGGGGACAGGATCATGTAAGTGAAAGAATCTTGCTGCAATTAGGTCCAGGATGGGGGTAGGTTGCAGAGAGTATTACTACCATTAAGGGTAAGATGGAGGAAAGAGAGCATTACTGCCATTAAATCTGGAGGAAGAGAGGAGAGAAGAAAGCATTGCTGCCATTATGTAGAGTGGAAGAGAAGAAACCTTTTTTTGTTTACTAAGTTGGGAGAAAGGGGAAGAAATGAGCATAGAGCATTTCAGCCTTGTGGTCTGAGGTGGAGGTGAGAGCTTTGCTGCCGTTATTTCCTCTGGGTGAAGGGTAGGTTTGTCTGACATAGAAACATAGACAATGAGGCTACAGAGACCAAAAGAAAAAGGTGAAAGTAAAAGAAGCTAACTGAGCCACCATGATAGACCAGAGATAGTGCATCAAGGTTCTATGACTGTAACCCATGTTCATTTGTGATCCTTGGAACACCTGGTCCACTCTAGAACAACCCATGCTCAGAGGGCACTGCAGATGCCAGGGCTTTAAGATTAGAGCAGGGAGGTGCACATGAAAGAAAATTAACTCTTGCTGTGCTGCCGGCATGTATACACGTCCTAAAAACCTATATGTTCTAAATCTTCTGGCAGCCTAAGGGTTAAGAAAATATAAAACATAGAAACATAGAAGTTGACGGCAGATAAGGACAGCAAGGCCCATCCAGTCTGACCATTTCTTTTTCTACCTTGTGAATGTGCCATAGGCCTTTGCTCTGTCAATGTCTTATCTATTCATACTCATCTGTATTGCTCCCTTATGCCTATCCCATGTCTTTCTGAAGCCCTGCACTGTATTCATATCCACCATTTCCTGAAGTAGGCTGTTCCATGCATCCACCACCCTTTCTGTGAAAAAGAACTTCCTCACATTACACCTTAATCAGCCTCCCTCTAATCTAATGCTGTGTCCTCTTGTCCTGCTATTTTTCTTATATTGAAACATGTTAGACTCTTTCATCTTGTTAATGCCCTTAAGGTGTTTGAATGTTTCAGTCATATCACCTCTCTCCCTCCTTTGCTCTAGGGTATACATATTGAGTTCAGTTAATCTGTCCTCATATGTTTTCTGATGCAGTCCCTGCACCATTTTGTTTGCCCTTCTCTGAACTGCCTCAATTTGGTTAATGTCCTTGTGAAGGTGTGGCCTCCAGTACTGCATGAAGTACTCCAGATGGGGCCTAACCAGTGTCCTGTAAAGAGGGATTATTACCTCCCTCTTCCAACTTGTGATACCCCTACTAATAGACCCCAACATCCTTCTAGCCTTACCTACTGCTTTAGAGGTCTAATTGCATGATTTCAGGTCATCAGTGATGATGATGCCCAAGTCTCTTTCTTCCCTTGTGACTGCCAGCAACTTCCCTCCCAGCCTATAGGTGGCTTCATTGTTTCTCTTCCCTATGTGCATGATCTTGCACTTCTTTGCATTAAACCCCAGTTGCCACTCTTCTGACCATTTTTCTAGTTTATCCAGATCTCTTTTCATTCTGCCCACCCCATCTGGATAATCTACTCTGTGCAAATCTTGGTGTCATCTGCAAACAGACAAACCTTACCCTCCAGTCCATCTGCAATGTCACTGATGAAGATATTGAAGAGGACTGGCCCCAAGACTGATCCCTGAGGTACTCCACTTGTGACTTGCATCTCTTCTGACTGTATACCATTTACCACCACTCTCTATTTTCTGCCCATCAACCAGTGTGCCACCCAGTTGACCAACGTCTGACACACCCCGAGCCTACCCAGCTTATTAATCAATCTTCTATGTGGAACAGTATTGAAAGCTTTGCTGAAGTCAAGGTAGGCAATGTCAACTGCTCCCCCTTGGTCCACCACTCTGGTTACCCAGTCAAAGAAATCTATGAGATTAGTTTGACAGGACCTTCCTTTTGTAAACCCATGCTTTCTTGGATCCTGTGCTCCTATGGATTCCAGGTGTTGCACTATCCTTTCCTTAAGGAGTGTCTCCATAATCTTGCCCATTATTGAGGTAAGACTTGACTGGTCTGTAGTTCCCTGCCTCCCCAGCCAAGATAAGGAAGATGAATACTAAGCTAAAGATTTATTCACAATGGAAACACCAAACAAGAAAAGAATGAAACAGAAAAAAAATCACACTGACACTGCAGATGCTTAATGTTTTACATTTTTAATGTATTGCAGTTTTGGGGGTGGTAGAATAGGGAGACTCTGTGTCCATCCTAAAGACCAACACCCCAACTGCAGCTGTGTATGAGGTCCCTGATAAGTATTCACAGAGGAGGAGAGTCGTGGGTGCTCCATGGCAAGGCTACTTCTGGCTCCACTTTTGGGGAATACAGTTGTGTGTTTGCTGCCAGCAGATTGGGATGGGGTGCCTTCCAGTAGCCATTAATGTTGCATATGATCAAACTAAGCCTTCAATAGATTTAGAGAACTATGTGGAGCCAGAACAGTTGCTGAAAAGCCTAAAACTGGATGCTAAAGGGAAATAATGTAACATATTTATATGATGGGAGTTAGGAGTCCTCCTCACAGGCTATCCTTGCTAGGTCCCCCAAAACCTAATGCTGGTTCTGCATTATGTATTTATTAATGTGCCACAGAACTTTAAACCTTGCCATAGAACTTAACCTAACAGTTCTGCAGAAGTTCAGAGTCCTTGATGCAGAGAACAGGAGGCCTTGCCTATATGCCCTGTGATTGTGGATACTTGAACCTCAAGTAGACTATTTGAACATGGCAGTTCATTTAGGTGGTCATCAAGTCTGTCTGTGCGGGTCCCATCACATGTCAATGGCTGAGAAGACTTGACAATGTAGCTACCATTCATCTGGATGTATTTGCTGCCTGCGAAGCTAGTCTGCTGTTGTACTGAGATTTCCTGCCAGATGTATCACAGAGATGTGTGTTATCTGGGCCAAGACAAATGCCTTTATCGCTTCTCTCTGCATTTTTGTTTTACAATGTATGCTACCTTGGCCCTGTTGTTGAGTAGATCAGTATGTGCATTCCTTTGATATTTAATTGAGATTGGATGAGAGTGTTGCAGACCACCCTCATCTTGAGTTCATTGATGGGTAGGTTTGACTCTGATCTAATCAATTTTCCCTGTATTGTGTTAACTTTAATCAATGCTCCCCACCCCAAAAGACTGGCATTGATATCAATTACAGTGCCACATCCTGTTGTGAATATAGGAATACTCCCCTGGTGAGATTCATTTGAGTGGTCCACCATTGCAATGATTTGCTGATTAGTGGTGAAAGTAAGACACTTGCCGAGAGCTTATAATTTGTCTCTGCTCTCTGCTGTATCACTAGTAAGTGGAAGGGTCTCATATTCCCATGTGCCCAAGGGACTAGACTGATACAGGATGCCATCATCCTGAGCACTTGCACCATGTGTTCCAGTATTGGTGTCTGATTGTTTAATATATGCACTGTTTGCTGTATCATGTTTTCCACTCTCTTATTGAATAGTCTTACCAGTCTGGCAAGTGTATCTATCTCTGCCCCTGGATGTTCTATGCATTGGCTGGTTATGATGCTGCTCTTTTCTCTGATTATTCCTATCTGTGATCTTCCAGATTCTGGAGTACTGTGCAAGTGTCTCTTTGTACCTGTGTTTGGAAGCAGGTCCTGATTAGCCAGCCTTCCAAGTATGGGATTACTTGGATGCCATGTTCTCTCAGTTTGTTGGCTGGTGCCACTGACAATTTGCTGAACACCCTTGGAGCTGATGCCAATCTGAAACGCAAAGCTTGGTACTGGTAGTGTTTACCCAGAATGCAGAATCTGAGGAACTTGTGGTTTAGTGGTCTGATGGAGACATGTAGATACACATTATTCATGCTTATCGATGTCAGAAATTTTCCCAGACAGATTGCCCTGAGGATGGATCATAGGGAGAGCTCAGTTGAGCTGCTAGCCATGAAGGAGAGTGGAGAGCTGTGCTGGTGGCCTGCTTGGGGTTCGAGGTTGGGGGGTTAGGATGGTAGGTAGTAGAAGCAGGGGTGGAGGGTCCACTAGACACCAGGGAAATTATTTCTAAAGTTGATCCAGTGCCCGGAAATGGGAGGCGGAGTGGACCCTGGATTTTCTTCATTTTGCAGTGGGTCAGCAATCAGTGGGGGAAGGGACATTAAACACCAGGGATGCAGCATCAGTGATCATGTCAAACTTCTCCTTACTTTGGAGTTTTTTAGGTGCAATTTACACTTTAAAAAACCCAAAGCAATATGAAGTTACCCCATGCTGATTGTTGGTGAATTTTCCACTACAGGTGGCAACTTCGTAAAATGGTGCATGGAGGTGGAGTTGGTGAATTCACGGGGGATTCATTCGCTTAGTAAAACTTTGCTGCATCTCTACCTGTGACATGAAATAAGGATATCAAAACAGATGTCTGGAAGGTTGGTAACCAGTGGTTAGCTTGTAGAGCCTCACAGTTACCATGGCTGGTGTGTGACATGAAATGTGGTAAGTCAGGAGTAGCTGGCAGTGAACTAACATCTGTTGGGAAAATCTCTGAGTTCATCCAGGGATCTGTTGTAGTTGGTTATAAAATAATTCCACTAATATCAGTATCTGAAAATAGGGCAATGATTTGTTAAGCCAAAGTGTATAGAACTAATATTTTGCCAGTATTCAGAGGAGGACCCTCGCTGAGCGCCCCTCACTGAGTGCCGAGGCCAGTCTCCACCAGCGGGCAGGTGGCACCTCCAGCCGGCGCCCAGAACCACAGAGCCAGAGCGACCTCAAGGAAAGAGGAGGACCCTCACTGAGCACCCCACACTGAGCACAGAGGCCAGTATCCACCAGCGGGTGGGCGGCACCTCCAGCCGGTGCCCAGAACCACAGAGCCAGAGCGACCCTCCAGGAAAGAGGAGGACCCTCGCTGAGCACCCCTCACTGAGCGCTGAGGCCAGTCTCCACCAGCAGGTGGGTGGGTGGCACCTCCAGCCAGCACCCAGAACCACAGAGCCAGAGTGACCCTCCAGGAAAGAGGAGGACCCTCGCTGAGCACCCCTCACTGAGTGCTGAGGCCAGTCTCTGCCAGCGGATGGGCGGGTGGTACCTCCAGCCAGCACCCAGAACCACAGAGTCAGAGTGACCCTTCAGGAAAGAGGAGGACCCTCGCTGAGCACCCCACACTGAGCACAGAGGCCAGTCTCTGCCAGCGGGCGGGCAGCACCTCCAGCCAGCCCCCAGAACCACAGAGCTGGAACGACCCTCCAGGAAAGAGGAGGACCCTCGCTGAGCACCCCTCACTGAGCGCCAAGGCCAGTCTCTACCAGCAGGTGGGTGGCACCTCCAGCCAGTGCCCAGAACCACAGAGCCAGAGCGACCCTCCAGGAAAGAGGAGGACCCTCGCTGAGCACCCCTCACTGAGCGCCGAGGCTGTCTCCACCAGTGGCGGGCGGCACCTCCAGCCGGTGCCCAGAACCACAGAGCTGGAGCGACCTCCAGGGAAGGTACTGCAAAGCCACAATTTTATGCCCACCCACCCTTCCCCTTTTTGTCTTTACTTAAGTAGACACTTTCCACTAACTTTAGAAAACCATGCCTGCTGCGCGCTGACCTATAGCCTGCCACATATCCCTTTGATGATACCAGACAATTGATTCCTATCCTACTCTCATCCTGTCTATACTGCTGTCTCAAACTTGGACCCTGCAACCACCTAGCACCAGAAAATTACGTACCTATTGTGGCATACCCTATATTCTCTCGATTCCCCCAAATCTCTTTCACACACTCTTAAATTATACCCCTCCCACCACTAGCTGAGTAGGCATTCATTGTGGGCAATACAGAAACTACTGCCTATAATACCTCTTTTCATCATTATAATGGGGGGCTTTTCTTGGATCCTCCTTGTACTATTACTGTTTCCTGAACTCAGCAAAAGATGCTGACACCCACAGGATACTATGCAGGGTGACATGCCGTTCTCGTCCTACTGCAACTCCACAACAGTCCCAAGAGACTGGCTATGTACTTATGACCTCCCACTGATACGACGTTACCCATGGAACAATTACTATGGAGGGACACAGTCGGTCTTGCTTTTGTATGGTGCCTGTCTCCAAATGCACACAGAAAAATATTCCACACTCATATCTGCAAGAGTAATAATCTTCTCTCTTACAAGAGGCCGAAGAACCGAATCTGGATGGCAAATAAGATTGCATCAGAATAAAAAAATAAAGAAGGCATCAGCAAGAAACTATAACCTATCTCTTGCGGCATTTATGAAAATTCTGCTGCTACTATTAATATGCTCAGGAGATGGGGAACTTAACCCTGGACCACCAGAGACCATCACTGCACCATCAGAACTAGCAAAGATTAAAGGGCTAAGCCTTCTACATATTAATGTATGTAGTCTACTAAAAAAGATCACAATGATCCAAGCCTGGGTTAACCATACACTACCAGATATACTGGTAGTGTCTGAAACATGGCTTAGGCCTGACACAGCCGACAGAGACATAAACTTACTCAATTATCAAACATTCAGAACTGATCGACATTCAAGAGGAGGTGGGGTAACAATATATGTAAAGGCCAACCTATCTGCAATCTGCCTCAACTCTTCTTCTATGGCAAAAGAATTTGAATGCCTATCCCTCAAAATAGCTCTCTCCCACAATACCTCGCGGCAGCTTCTATGCCATCTGGGTGACTTAATCAAAAAGGGGAATGAAGAAACTATAATCATAGGTGACCTAAACCTAAATTGGCTCTCCAAGCTCCAAGGCAGCTACACCATTAATATAATTCTGCGACATGTATGGGCTCACACAGCTCATAAATGAACCCACTAGAATAAACAAAAAGAACTCAAGAAACAGCACACTATTGGATGTACTATTAATGAGTAAACCTCACCTCTTCTCACATGCTGGAGTGCTGTTCAACGACATCAGTGATCACTGTACTATTGCGGCAATTAGATCAGCATGTAAGCTTTCATCCCCTACAAAATTCACAATGAAGAGATCAAAAAAGAAATTAATGCATACCTGGATGACATAAAACACTCCACAAGATGGCAAGAGTTCTATCTACCTAACACAACGGAGATTGCATATGGTGTCCTAAATGACATTGTTACAGGTGCACTTAACACCCATGCACCAGTCTCTAAAGTACGTACCAAAAATAAAACCTATCGCTGATTCAATTCAGACCTTAAATCTACCCTCTTTGAAAGAGACAAACTTTGGAAAAAGGCTCGAAAAACTAAGTTAGCTACTGATTGGGAGCAGTTCAAAAAAGCCAGGAATATCTGCATCAGGAAAGTGTGAGACGCAAAAGCTGCATACTACATGGCTGAACTAGACTCCTCATACCACAACCCTGCCAAGTTCTGGAACACTATAAAATATATAACAGGCCATGACCCAAGTAATTCACTCCCAGCCAAAATACACAGTGGAAAGAGAATTATCATTGATAGAATAGAAGTCCTGGAAGCCTTTAATAATCACTTTACAACTGCTGGGCTAACATTCGACTCCTCTCCAGCCAACCAATTAAGATCACATCTAAGGATAAAGAACACTGACGCAAGGGTGACTGACACTACTTTCTCCTTCATACCAGCCACGCTGAAGCAAGTTGAAGAGCTAATCTCACAACTGGATATTAAGAAAAGTGCAGGTGCGGACTCCCTTGACCCCTACTTCTTAAAAATTGCCATACATAGAAACATAGAATTTGACAGCAGATAAGGATCACTTGGCCACCCAGTCTGCCCATTTCCCTACCTAATGGATAAGCTGCAGATCCTAGTTAACCAGCCGCCTACTTCTTTTTGCCCCCAACCCCTAGAATTGCCTTATGACTGTCCCATGCATGCTTGAATTCCACCACTGTTTTTGACTCCACAACCATACCAGTAACACACCTGTTTAACCTCTCACTACAGTCAGGATCTATCCCATCAATCTGGAAAACCACTCAAGTTATTCCGCTACTGAAAGCAGGGGACCCTACAGGCCTCAATAACTACAGACCAATTTCCATTCTCCCTGTGCTGTCCAAACTACTTGAAAAAATCGTAAGCACCCAACTAAGAGGATATCTTGAAGCAAATAATCTACTAAACCCAGCACAATCTGGATTCAGAGCCAAACACAGTACCATTACAGCACTTGCAAAAGTAACCAATGACTGGCAACTTGAATTGGATAAAAAAAATTGTGTCTGTGCTGTCTTCTTAGACCTAAGTAAGGCCTTTGATACGGTTGACCATGACTTACTCATCTCCTCCCTGAGGTCAATTGGACTCAACACCAACTCCATTAGATGGTATAACAACTATCTCTCAGGAAGAACCCAGCAGGTAAAGGCCGAAGGAGAACTATCCCCACTCAAACCATTGCAAAGAGGAGTACCCCAAGGATCTAGGGCCTATCCCAGGCCTATCCTAGGCCCAATCCTCTTTGCCATATATATCAATAGCATCGACATAAATCTTACCAAAGCTACTGTACACCTGTTTACTGATGATACAGTACTGTATGTCAGTCACCCTTCTCCTGTAACAGCATGAAAAGACCTACAAGCAGAGTTTGACCTACTGCTGGGAAAAAAACTGCTATTAAATGCAAAAAAACTAAGGCAATGTTTTTCTCCCCCCAATTACAGGCAGGATACTCTATCCCAAACAATCTCCCTAAGTTATCCACTGCCCTTGGTGAAAATCTTGAATATGTCACAAAATTCAAATACCTAGGGGTATGGCTAGACAGCAGACTTGACTACTTAGAACATATGGAAGAATTGCTAAAAAAACTCCGACAAAGACTTGGACTCTATTACAGAATAAAGCACTTTCTTACAAGTGATTCAAAAAAGAAGATGGTCCAGGCCACATTCCTCTCAGTATTAGACTATGCTGACTTCTTATATAGTCGCTGCCCCACTGTATATTTGAACAAACTGGACACACTATACCACAGAGCCCTGAGGTCTATCACAGATCTACCTTACAGCATTCACCACTGCTCGCTATGTACTGCAGTTGGATGGACCTCGCTTCAATTTAGAAGAGACAGGAATGCAGCACTATGGACTTACAGAGCAATATCACAGTGGCTTCCAAAATATATCTTAGACTGCTTCTTACAAGCCACATCAAGTAATTATGCCTTAAGAAGTCTGAACTTCATTATGCTTAAAGTGCCTAAATTCCACTCTCGCCATGGAAGATATGCAGTTAGCTATGTGTTATCTGTTTTATGGAACACAATGCAGAAGACACTGAAAGTGAACAAACTTGTATCTAGTACAGCCTTCGAATATCTATACAATAGGCTAATCAAAGAAAAATGTAACTGTTTCCGCCAACAGTAGATTAATCTTCCATCTTCCTCCCCAGCTGGCCGACCTTTATAAAGAAGCTCTCCGGCAACCCAAGATCAGTCACCTCACAATTCATATACCATTACCCCAATCCATTCATCATAATCATTATTTTATATAATCACCCTTACACCTTCTGCTATATACTTCACCAGTCTGGCCTCCTCCCTTCCTCCGAGACCCATTATTGATCCCTCTATGGTATCGGCCTTCCCCAATCCCTCCCCCCCCACACAACCTCTTACCCCCCCATCCTTACTCCTGGCTACAACATCCGGTATTTTCAACCTATCCATCTTCTCTGCCACTGTCCCCTCCGGTATTCACCCATTACATATCACTCCTCACAGAAATAACCTCCAGCTGTCCGGACAGCACATCACCTGATTCATAAATATCTAAGATAATCCCTCACACTTTAAATCCTTTCATCAAAAAGTGTTAGCTTAAAGTGTCTCCTATTACCAACATAGCAAGCTGGCTGCTTCATAAATCATGTATATATGTAAAAAACTTTTTGTATTGTAGAGTATCATTGTACTTGTGACACTGAATTGATGTGTTGTATCAAATTGTTGTCTCCTCAAAGTGTGTATACTCTGTATCTTATTATATTTTTATGTAAATTGAACCTTGACCTTACCAGGTCCATCTTGCAAATGAGCTGTGCTCAACGATGTTCGCCTGGATAAATAAAGATTTGATTGATTGATTGATTGATTGATTGGGCATGTAGGCCTCAGAATTGTGCCTACAAGGCCTAGTAAGTATCAGTGATACAGAACAGAGACTTGATATTTCAATAGATTCAGTCTTGTCTCATAACTCTTCCCCCTATGCTGCTAATCTGCTTTGCGGTCCTGTGCTGCTCTTGATTTTTTTAATATCCTTTTTGTGTGGTGGTGGCTAGAACTGGATGCAGTACTCTAGCCATGGCCTTGTACTATGGGGAGAATCACCTTCCACGGCCTCTTTCTTACTCCCTTCAAATGCAACAGAAAATTGTATTTGTTCTCTTGACTGTGAGAGCATATTGCCTGCTTGCTTTCTGTGCACTACCACAACTATTCCTAAATCAATACTCTTTTTTTTTGCTATCCATGGTTACACCCCACTGGTTATATGTGCCACCTAGATCACTCAGGCCAGATTTTCTGCCAGTCGTTTCATGATTTACACACAATTGGGCAACTTGCTACAGGACTGTCAGACCCAGAAAATGTGATTTAACTTCCAGTTGAAAGTGCCATGAGTTGTGCACCAAACATAATGTCTGTGTCAAGCAAGGGATGTGTGTGAAATTTTTTGGCTGTAAATTGAGCTAAGTGTCATAAATGTGTCAATATATTTGAAAACCACACGCAAACATCCTGGTGCATTTACATGACTTTGCTTAAGAAAGTACCACTTTGCATGCTGAAAACTTTGTGAACTTAGCACTTTGCATTTTTAAGTTGTGTAGCAAAACTTGACAACTTTGCACATCTCTTACAGAATTCAACTCTGGCAGTACAATTGCCACAAGTGCTACACCCAAACATTTGAAAATCTAGGCCCTCCCCACCAGGTGTAGTACTTTGCGCTTTCACACATTAACTCCAAGCCTTCCTTTCTCTGCCTTCATGTCTAATATATGTAGCTTGTCTGGTGGTTCATGACACCCTCTACTGGGCCCACTAATATTGCCAATTTAGCATCATCAGCAAATATCTGCAGCCTACTGCTGACACTCACCTCCAGGTCATTAATAAAGATGTTAAACGTCCAGCAGTGACATCTGGGATAGCCCACTCAGAACTTCACCCCTCCTCAATTTTTCATGGAACACCACCACTCTTTGCTTGCTACAATATTTATCATAGTATCTGTTATCATCTTCTGTTACACTTTGTGGATATCATATAGGTGTCAGCATGGCTCAGTTGGTAGCACATCCGCCTCTGGACTAGAAGGTCGTGGGTTCTCGTCCCACACGGGGATTGGACTTTCACCTAATAATCGCTGGCATCCGAGTGCAGTATTGGGGGGTGCTGTACTGTTGGGGTGTGCCATCCTTCAAATGAGACATTAAACCAAGGTCTCTTCTACCCATCCTGGTGTTGTCCTGGTGGGTGTCCAGGTGGAAGTAAAAGAACCCAGGGCACTCTTCGCAAAGAGTAGGGAACATTCCCGGTGTCCAGGCCAACATTCCCCTTCCCATAAACTGGCTCATGCAATTATCCAGGCTGTGTGTGGGTGATGATGTGCGATATGGCCACCACCAAACATTCAGTCACTTCACTACCAGTCTAGCATTGCTTGTAAAGCACTTTGGATGTATGAAAAGCGCTATATAATTACTGATTCTTCTTCTTCTTCTGTGCTGTTTTCTTTATGAGTTTGTCATGCAGTAAATTGTCAAATGATTTGCTGTAGTTCAAACAGACTATACTGTATATGCCTCATTCTCTCCCATTCTCTATCTGCCTATCTAGGTGCCACCACAAAGAAGCCAATCTGATTAGGACTTATCTTTTTGTGAAGAAACCATGTTGTATGTTGAAAAACAGCCCATTTTCTTCCATGTGCTAAGCATGACAGACTAAAACACTTGGCCAAAAATGAAGTAAGGTTCACAGATCTACAATTACCAGATGAGGTAGAAGACTTGGTTTGCTGGCCAAGGCACCTAGCTTCACCTGAGCTCTTTCCTTCTAAGACTGCTTGAAAGGCAGAGTAGAAAAACTTACCAGAGCAAGGGAAAAGGATTAAGACTTAGTTTGGCTAAGCAGATTTACTGTGTGGTGGTGTTTTTAATTTTTACTCACAGGGATTGCTACTGTTTGTTGCTAACATTTCATTGCTTTATTTTTTTCTCTGATTCAAATTGTTGTTGCTGGTATACCTTCTTCTGCATTATTACAAGGTGTGCCTACAGGTGTGTGCTAACAGATTACTCCTGTAATCTTCTGATTCAAATTGTCTTTTGCAAGGTATATCTTCTGTTACTGCTTTATTTTTCTCTGGAGCAAAGTGTTTCTTACAAGCGTATATCTTCTCTGAAATTATTACAGGTGGTGCTTTACAGGTTTTACAGTTTTATCTAACATTAGGATAAGCTTTCAGGGTTACTGCATTTGTTGTTGACTGATTGTTTCTGTTCTTACCTCCTTGTTCTTTCATCCGTGGTTCTTCTTTTAGGCAGGGAAGGGCCCAGCCACCCACCCCATCCCCAACCACCCCAGCTACACTCCTTTTATAGGGTACCACAGTTGTGACATTTCCTGTGGCAGAGCAGGAAGGGGCGGATCAGTGGGGCCTCCACAAGGTGATCTCATTTACAGGGGCACTAGTAATTTAACTTGTTATAACTAGTTAAACAAAGCACAATTAAAACATTACTTGCATTTTTTTCTTTTTTCCTTCTAATTACTCTGACTAGGTTACAAACCCAGCAACTTATTTGGAATGGATTTCATTAACTGCAGGTACTGTGGAACAATTTTCAGAAGGACAGTCTTACAGGATTTAGGACACTGTCCTACATGCTGGGCCTTTGGAGATCTTAGGGCTCAGCTCCAGGCAGCATGGGCAGAGATTGCACGCCTCAAATTTCATATTGAAGAGGAAATACATTATAAGAACCACCCGCCATTTCCCCAGCATCCAACAGAAAAACCTCGACCGCAGAGGGCAGTTGGTCCAGGAGGTTGGCAGGTGGTTAGGAGGAGCAAATCAGGTGCCCCATCACTCTCTGCTCTCCAACACATTACTTCCAAAAACCATATAAACACTACAAACAGGTATCTGCCTCTATCTCTGAAATCAAATAAAGAGGCAGAAGACACTGCAGAGCAGTACACTGTGGCACAGGAGCTAGCACAACAAAACTCACCTAAATCAGGAACCAAAACAAAACAAGCACAAAGGAAATCCAAAAAACTTCTGATCATAGGAGACTCCATGATTCAGGAGTTGATACCCATCTCCAGCCAGGGGTGATGGTCAGATGTCTCCAAGGTACATCAGCATGGAGACACTGACCGCATCGCTAAGTGTTCACAAGCAGGAGAAAACATTGATGTCCCAGCACATGGGGACTAATGATCTCGCCAGCCAGTCAGTTGTGGAGACCAAGGAACACCTGACTAGGCTGGGTGACAAACTATCATCTATTTTGTCCGCATCTCCTTCTCTGAGATCCTGCCAGTCTGGGAGAGGGCAGATGGACGGAAGGTCAGAGGCAGGGAGATAGGGGAGCTAAGCCACGTGGCTCAAGGGCTGGTGCCAGGAAAAGGACACAGATTTGTAGGTAACTGGCGCAACAGTTCTGGGAGCAAAGTTCTTTAAATTTGATGGACTGCATCTGGCTAAAGAGGAGTCAGTGCATTGGGGCAGAAGTTTGACGTCTTTGCAGAATATTTTAACTAGCAAATGGGAGAGGGTGCAGCACCCCATCGTCGAATGGGAAGAACACCCTCCCCTCAGCTAGTGGTCAAACAGGAATTCAGCATGTTTGCCGTTCATTTGCATCACCAGGTAAGAAAAAAGGTTTGTCTCCCCATACGACGCACAGGGGTAATGCCAAACTTCACCCAACAACTAACACACCAAAATCTGGCCAATAGAAAATCATGTACACAAATGCTCACAGCCTGGGAAATAAGATCCCAGACCTGCAGGCAATAATGTCAGAGGCTAAACTGGACATAGTAGCAATTAGTGAGACGTGGTTTACCAGTAACCACACTTGGGAGACTTCAGTACCTGGCTATGTATTGTTCAGAAGAGACAGGTACAAAAGGGGAGGAGTGGCCCTGTATGTTAATGAAAATATCAAAGCTACAGAAATTCAGAATACACATAAGGAGCCAGAAGAACTGTGGGTCACCCTGGAAACAGGAAATGGGACAGCCATAAGAACCGGGGTTGTCTACAGGCCCCAGACCAGAGGAGGACATAGACACATTACTGTTAGAAGATATACAAAACATGACAGCTAAAGGGAGGTTCTGATAATGGGAGACTTCAACATGCAGATTGGTCAATACCAGCAGGAACATCTGCCAGAACTAGACTCATAGTGGATTCCCTGCAGGGAGGGCCTCAAACAACTGGTACAGCAACCCACAAGAGACAGGGCTATCCTAGATCTAGTACTGACTAACAAAGAAGGGATCACAGATCTCCAGGTAGAAGGTCACCTGGGGGCCAGTGACCATCACATGGTATGGTTCAATTTGGCTACTACATCTAAATCATCCCATTCCAAGGCAAAAATATGGGACTTCAGAGGAGCTGACTTTGATAAGATGACCAACAGAGTTAAGCTAGCCCTGGCAAAAAGAAACACAGGTGAGGGGGTACAGGCGAAGTGGGCAAGCATTAAGGATGCAATACTTGAAGCAACATCCCATTGTGTTAGACAGAAAAGGAAGTGCAAAAGAAGAAGGAAACCACTTTGGTTCTCAAATACAGTAGCAGAAAAGGTCAGAGCCAAAAGGCTGGCCTTCAGGAAATATAAGAGAACACAGCAGGATGAAGATAGGAGGCATACCAAACTGCCCTAAGGGAAGCAGGTAAGGCAGTAAGGCAGGCAAAGTCCCAAACTGAGGAAACACTAGCATGAACAGTAAAGAAGGTGACAAGACTTTCTATAGATACATTAGTGAAAGGAGAAAGTCCAGAGGGGTATTGCTAAGCAATGGAGAAAGGGAGCATGTGAGGAGGAGGACCCTAAAGGCATCTATCCTAAATAGATACTTTTGCTCAGTATTTACTGAAGAAGGTAGGGCAGGGCCCACAGCTCAACATCATGGACACAGGGAGGAGGTGAGCACTACTCCCTTCACAAAAGAAAGGGTTCTACAAGAGCTTGCTAAGCTCAGGGTGGATAGGGCAATGGGACCTGATGGCATACATCCCAGGGTACTTAAGGAGCTAAAGGAGGAACTAGCAGAGCCATTAGCAGAATTGTTTAGTGAGTCTCTGAGCTGGGAGAGGTCCCAGAAGACTGGAGAAGGGCTCATGTGATCCCGCTCCACAAGAGTGGTAGCAGGAGGAGGCGGGAACTACAGACCGGTCAGTCTTACCTCAGTAGTGGGCAAGATTATGGAGGCACTCCTTAAGGAAAGGATAGTGCAACACCTGGAATCCATAGGGGCACAGGATCCAAGACAGCATGGGTTTACAAAGGAAGGTCCTGTCAAACTAATCTCATAGATTTCTTTGACTGGGTAACCAGAGTAGTGGACCAGGGGAGCAGTTGATGTCGCCTACCTTGACTTCAGCAAAGCTTTTGACACTGTTCCACATAGAAGATTGATAAATAAGCTGGGTAGGCTCAGGGTGGGTCAGAGTTGGTCAACTGGGTGGCAAACTGGTTGTGGCAGAAAACAGAGAGTGGTGGTAAATGGTATACAGTCAGAAGAGATGCAAGTCACAAGTGGGGTACCTCAGGGATCAGTCCTGGGGCCAGTCCTCTTCAACATCTTCATTAGTGACCTTGCAGATGGACTAGAGGTAAGGCTTGTCTGTTTGTAGATGACACAAGATCTGCAACAGAGTAGATGATCCAGATGGGGTGGGCAGAATGAGAAGAGATCTGGATAAACTAGCAGAATGGTCAGAAGAGTGGCAATTGGGATTTAATGCAAAGAAGTGCAAAATCATGCACGTGGGAAGAGAAACCCTGAAGCCACCTATAGGCTGGGAGGAGTTGCTAGCAGTCACAAAGGAAGTAGAGACTTGGGCATCATCATCACTGATGACCTAAAATCATCCAAGCAGACCTCTAAAGCAGTAGGTAAGGCTAGGGGGTGTTAGAGGTGTATTAGTAGGGATATCACAAGTCGTGTAAGAGGTAATAATCCTCTGTACAAGACACTAGTTAGGCCCCATCTGGAGTACTCGTGCAGTATTGGAGCCACACCTTCACAAGGACATTAACCAAATTGAGGCAGTCCAGAGATGGGCAACCAAATGGTGCAGGGACTGCATCAGAAGACATATGAGGACAGATTAAGGGAGCTCAATATGTATACCCTTGAGCAAAGGAGGGAGAGAGGATATATGATCGAGGGCATTCAAACACCTTAAGGGCATAAACAAGGTGAAAGAGTCTAACATGTTTAAATATAAGAAAAATAGCAGGACAAGAGGACACAGCATGAGATTAGAGGAGGCCGATTAAGGGGGAATGTGAAGAAATTCTTTTTCACAGAAAGGGTGGTGGATGCATGGAATGGCTTACCACAAGAAGTGGTGGCTATGAATACAGTGCAGGGCTTCAAACAGGCATGGGATAGGCATAAGGGATCAATACAAATGACTATGAATAGATAGGCCACTGACAGAGCAAAGGCAGATGGCACATTTATAAGGTAGAAAAAGAAATGGGCAGACTGGATGGGCCTTGTGGTCCTTATCTGCCATCAACTTCTATGTTTCTATGTTTCTATATGTTTCTATTCTGGCCTTAACCTTTCTTGTGTAGGGTCGACAGTGACCATTTACCAGCCCATAATTATTATAACTATATCTAAAGCCAAATGCTTCTGGGAACTTTTCTCACAATTTGTGAAGTCATTAGAAACTGATGTTTTTCAAAAGTATTTCTTTAATCATTAAAACATAAAATAGTCAAACTAACACTTTGTCCAAGAAAGTTTTCACAAGGAATAAAGTGTGCACATACTTAGATCAAAAGTAAAACATTCTGAAGAGAATTGGACATAATCAAGAAGGATTATGGAATCCTAACCTCCCCAATCACTTGGTGTACCTAGGGAAGCCAGCAAGTGTTTTTCATATAATGGCAGCAAATTAGAATACCAAAGTATGAACAAATTTCAGATGCTACCACATCTCTGATGTAGTACTGCTTGATTTTTCTTGCATGTAATTGTTTATTCAAACTGCAAGAAGTATGGTGATGACAAATTAAGGAATTGAGAAGGCTCTAATGACAAAGGTGAGATCAGCAAGTATGACTTGTGCAAATTGGTTAAGCAACAAATTAAGTCTAACATGCAATATGAAACAGTGAAATGCTTTAGAGCACAACTACAATACTATATTCTCTGTGATTTTCAAATTCAATTTTTTTCTTTTCTTTCTTTGTATAGCCCAGTTGCATTCTATATTTCATCTAAATAATTTATTTTGAAAAGCCGTGCAGTATCCAGTTTTAAAGATGAGGTCCAGACTTTAACAGAAATCTCAATATCTCCTACTGAAGCTGTTAAAATATGACAGATTACTGGCCATAGCATCAGCATGGTGTTTTTAGGTTCTAAGTATGTTTCACTTTCACTAGACAGGTAGACAAATGATTTGTTTTAATGCTACTGTTTTTTTTATTTCTCTTGTAAGTATCAGTACTACATTATTTTTTTGCTCATGTTCTTTCTCTGAGTGTTCAGTATGAGCTGGAATTATTTCTTTCTAAATATAATTTAGTCTTCATTTCTATTAATGAAATATATCATTCAAATAAAGTTAGTATACCTTATTCAGTTGCAGCAAAGAGGAAATTCTACCTGACTTACTGTAATTTTGTTTGTTAGCTCCAAAATTTTCACTGGGAATTTACAGCTGCTGGATTTTTAAAGATCCCTAATCAGTATCCTTATTTGGATGATGTAGTTACCAAGCTAGTATGAATACAAGGTGTCATTGTGAAATGACAGAGAAAGGCCTCTTTTTTAGTCATAAAATGTACATGTGGTAAATGCAGATTGGCATTTCGTTTTGAGGCTGTGGGAGCCTATAGCCATTTTGCTATCTGTAGCTTGAAAAATGGAGTTTCGTGGAACTCATTTTTTGAACATTTCAATGTATTCTTCCACATCTACTAATCACTATGACAACTAAAATAAAATAATCCCTTCTTTCTGTTTAAAATGTTGGAGACATAACTCCAAGCTGCTTATCTAAGAACCATCAGGAAACTGAAACAACTTTGTTAAATATTGGTTGCCTATTAAACTTGAGATTTGTTTACCCCTTCAAAATGCAACAGTTTGCACATTTAAATGATTAGCATTTAGACATTTTTTGCTATTAATTCAGTTGGGGATGAATATCTTTCAAGAAAGATTCATATCTCATAAATGTTACCCTTTCCCAGCAAATTTTGTAAAGATGTACACTGTTTTTAACCTCTCAAGACCTATCTGATAAAATGCCAGGTCTTCAGTGAACTACCCATGCTAAATACATACATTTTTTTGATAGAAAAGGTCTGCAGCCTGCTTCCCAAACAGAACAGATAAGAGCTACTGATATATCTTATATTAAGTGTGTGTTTGTGTTTGGGGGAAGGGTAGAGAAATAGTCAAACTCTAGGCAAGGGAGACTTCAGCTAATGAATTAACTGCTGACAAACCATGAGTGATACAGAAGCAAATTATTTGATACCTTTTATTGGATCAACAAAGATGTGACATAAATAACTTATACCATTTATAAAATTCCTGATCAAACTGCAAACAGAAGACAGCCTTTTGTCATTTTAAAGGGTTTAGCCTATGGGGACTTGCCAGCACAGCTTTCCTGCCGTTATACTAGTGGAGGTAGTGAGGGTGTAAATGGTTCATCTTTGTGGTCTTACTATGATTATTTGTCCCCATTCCTGAGAGACTAACTTTATTTTGCATCCTAACCTTAGCCAACTCCAGGGAGTGCTGTGGGCTGAATATTTGGTCTGGTACCATATCTAAAATCCCAGATCCTGCCGGCATACCCTAGATTCAGCATTTCTAATCATGCCATCATATGACCTGCTGGCCCCTGCCAGCCTCCTACTCTCCCTAGTCACTCTGGACTGGAGCCTTTCCCTCTGCCCTGCTCCTGACTATAGTAAACTAAATGAGTGCAGGCCTCTATCAGTCTCCTTCTGCTCAGCTGACACCCATACTCCCTGGTTGCTTACACTACTAGGGCTTAGAGCTATGGGGAACTGCTACAAGCTCATTTTTTACCTCATGGGTGAACCGGGATGGCCCAAATGGCCTTCACCCTACCTGCCCTGGTACCTATGTAAGCTTGTCCTCCACCTGGCAGGAGATATTGAAATGAATCCTGGGCCTCTCAATTGCAGAATCTCCTCCCCCTCGGACCCAACGTGGAACCTGACCAAAGGGTTGAAGATAGTTCAAATGAACATCTGAAGTCTAAGACCCAAATTGCATGAGCTCGAGGCCTGGGTTGATCTTTACTCCCCTGATGTCATTGGAGTCACAGAAACACGGCTCAAACCCTACATACTCACTCATGAGATAGACATCGCTGGATGCACTGTTTTCCGGAAAGACAGAATAGACAGAAAAGGAGGAGGAGTGGTTATTTATGTACGGAACTCCCTCAATACCCTTAATATCGGTCCAACTTGGTTGGATAGTAGGGATTTGGAGTGTCTTCTAATTAAGCTCACCCTGGGTGGAACCAAATCCATAACCATTGGGTGAACCTACAACCCACCCAAGGTGGCTAAATGTGAACTGGAGTTCCTCACTAGGGACCTGGCCAGCAATCCTGTGGGGGAACTTATTCTCATGGGTGACTTCAACTTAAACTGGCTAAGCAATGCATTTATCAAATCCTCGCAATCTGATGCGTCCCTTACGCAGGTTATTAGTGAACCTATGAGGCAGAACACAAAGACTGGAAACCATACCCTTCTAGACTGGATACTGGTTATCCATCCAGACAGATGCAGAGCAGCTGGCCTGATGCCAGACTCTCTCAGCGAACATGCTCTCATCTTTTGCATCTGGAGAAACAACTTGCCAAATGTTCCCCCAAGGATCGTGCTAGCCTGAGACCTGTCAAGATTCATTCCCAATGACTTTCTTCAGGATCTGAGAGGGTTATACTGGGGGGACATTAAAAATCTCAATAACATTGATGTTGCTCTCGATTACTTTGCCCACAACTTCCTAAGTGTACTTAATAAGCATGCCCCATTTAAACGAATGAGAGTCAGTGGCAAATGTGCTTACTGGCTGGATCAGGATAGGAGAAAACAAATGAAGCTCAGAGATAAGGCTTGGGGCAACTACAAATGCTCAGGAGTTCACGCTGATTGGCAATTATACAGAACTCTGCGCAACAGCCTTAAGAAAGAGCTTAAACATGCTAAAAGTGCTTACATTAGACGACTCCAAACATCTAACCTGGCAAACCCAAAAAAGTTCTAGTCTCAAATAAATTGCCTCCTGAAGGGGTGCTCAGCTGAAGCCCCCCAGAGCATCGCAGTTGATGGCAACCTAATGTCTGACCCAGTGGAGTTAGCCAGTGCTTTTAATAATTTCTTCACAGACCTTGATAGATATACCGATCCCTCACCTAGCAACACCAACTTCTCTCACTTTCCCACCCACACTGTCCCCAACTTTCACTTCAGCCTGGTTAAGCGGAAGGACATCCTCTCCCTACTACACACCATCAAACCGGATGCCTCTCCTGGGTTCGATAATCTGGAGCCTAAATTTCTGAAAATAGCTGCCCCGATTATTGCGGCTCCACTAAGGGACCTGTTTAACAAATCCCTTCTCCTTGGGCAATTCTCCACCAAATGGAAAATGGTCACCGTTAACCCTATTCACAAAGGTGAAGATAAAGGCCAAATGGAAAACTACTGTCCCATATCAATCCTCAGTGAGCTTGCGAAAATGCTGGAAAAACTGATGCACAGACAGATTCTTGATTACCTTGAAACTCACAATCTGCTCACACAGGTGCAACATGGTTTCAGGAAAAACCATGGCACTGACACTGCCCTAGTCAAGTTTACCTCAGATGTACTCGGGGCTATGGATCAAGGGCTAGCCACTGGTGCCCTATTCCTGGATCTAACGAAAGCCTTCGATTTGGTGAACCATGATCTTCTTGTTTCCTGTCTTCAGCACCTTGGACTTGATCCACTTGCCTCCTCCTGGTTTCATCATTACCTCTGTGGAAGGCAGCAGCTGGTAAAATGGAAGGGCTCACCTTCTACAATTAAGCCAGTGCACCAAGGAGTCCCCCAAGGTTCCATCCTTGGACCCCTGCTATTTACTATTTTTATCAACAGCATGCCAAAGCATTGTGGTGGGGCCAACATTCAACTGTATGCAGATGATGCCATTATCTATAGGAGTTCAAAGGACTTATGTCAACTAGGCCAGAACCTTAATAAGGACTTCAGAGAGGTGGAAAAGTGGCTAGTGGACATGAAACTAGTCCTTAACCTCAAGAAATCTAAGGCCATGCTTTTCGGTTCCAAGCGGTTAGGAGCTAATAGATCTAACCTCCTACAGATCTCTTCTGCCAATGGGACTCCACTTGAGGTTTGCACATCCACAAAATATCTCAGAATGCACCTGGATGAGGAGCTAACCCTGAGCCCGCACATTGAGGCTACCACCAAAATCCTTCATCAAAGAATTGGCCTCTTATATAGTCTTGGAGGATTCCTCTCCAGGGAAGCCCTTATGGCTATCACCACTGTTACCATTCTCCCTGTACTTCACTTTGGTGCTCCCGTACTTCAACCTCTTCGTGGCCCAGATCTCAACAAGCTCAGAGTCCTTTATCATAAAATCGCCCACTTTGCAGCCTCTGCCCATCCCCGTGATCACTACTGAAATGTCCTCATCTCTTTGAACTGGCCATTACTAGAGGCCAAGCTTGCATTCCCTACACTCTGCCTGACCTTCAAAACAGCCAAGCTCCCGGCTCCCCCAAGCCTAAATAGACTTCTTCTATATAAATCAGCTAAACGTGACCTGAGGTATTCTGCCCATCCTGTCCTGGAAGTATCCAGGACACGAACCAGAGCTGGTGACAGGTCCTTTGCCGATCTGCCCCATCACTCTGGAACAATTTACCTGCAGCTGTGGCTAACTGCTCTACTCTGTACACATTTAAAACGACCCTTAAATCTCACTTAATGGTTGTTAATCAGTGCTGTTGCACTTGAATTGCTGGTGCCCCTTACTCTACTTGGTCTTGACCAGTTTTTGTCCTGTATCTAATACTACCTGTTCTCTGTGTTGTTCTATATTACTACCTATGTATGTACCTAAGCAATTTAACTGTACTATTTTTGTCTATTGTATGCTGTTGTGTCTCTAATCTGTAATTAATTCTGGGTCGCCCCTGAAAAAGGGACTTTGCTGTCTTAGTGGGCCTACCCGGTCAACAAATTTCAATAAATAAATAAATAAATACTCAGTGTGTATTTACTGAGTTGCTGGAGCTGGGCCTTGATAAAATAATAACATTTACTTAACTCATTCAAGATTCCATCAGGTGGACAGAAAAAAGTCTATGAGAATTTATCTGAAAACTAAGATGCATTTGTGTGTAGCTATATACTGTATATATATATGTATATATATATACTGTAAATATATATATATATATATATATATGTCTCTATTTGCAATAAATTTGTTTACAGACATTACTAGTATCTTTTGAAAGATTGCCTGACTTGTGATTACTAATTTTCAGTATAGTTCATGAAATAATGAGCTTGATACTTGTTTCATACAGTCTCCCATTTTACCTTATGCATGCATAGAAATCCAAATCATTCCAAAGCCATCGTGACATATAATATTAATACTGAGCAGCAAATCAGAACTATTTTCCCAGTAAAAGGATGCTGATATAATAAATAACAAACAAAGTCATAAATAAAGAACCACTGGCTTATGGAAAAATTTACAGGGATTTATACAGGAATCTGATTTTGCCTTTGTGGGGGAAAACACAGGGAAAATGAGGGCTTCTTACAGAGTAATGGTTATTTGGATCTGGGAGCACTGAATATGTCTTATCCTATATTTTGTATCCTGGATAGGGCAGAGGAAATGCTACATCTCATTGTCACAGGATGTTCATTTACACATTTTTTCACTTTATTTACTCAGGCTGTCCCAGATTAGATGCAATATCTTGTTTTCAGTGGGGTCATGATTTTACCATTTTTATAATGTATTCAGGCTACCTAGTTCAGGGCCCCCATATTCAAAGAAGGTATGCAGTGCATCCCGGTGGGAAAGGGAGATGTGCCGCATAACTCCAATAATATGCAACAGCGTGATATTCAAACATGTGAGATGCGCTGGCCACAAGGGAATGGGCCAGGGCACACACAACTGGTATGCCATTCAAATCAAGGGGGCAATCCCATGCATATGCTGTGCTGCAGCATATTCAGTGGGAATGCGCCACTCACACTCCAGAGCACCACGACCCACAGTTAGGCCATGAATAGCTGGCCTAACCCAGCCAGCCACTCACAGGCAGGCTGCAGATGTGCGCCCAGGTGCACAGCAACCTGGCAGCCCTGGTAGACTAGAGGTGCCCCCTTTCCATCCCCAATCTAGTCAACGCCATCCCTGAAGAGCTCCATAGTGTAGGGTCTCCGCCCTGACCCAACTGTAACAGAGGAAGCCATGGTCCATATCCATAGTGTAGAGGACTCCCATCCACCGTGCCTGTACACAGACACCCTCACTCCCCCATACCCAACCTGTTGCAAAGACTGACACTGCCCTCCACACCTTGCCATGGCCAAAAATTTACTGCACTGAACCCAGGCTGGGGACCTGCACTCTGGAATGACCCAACTGTCTGTACCTTGCATTGGGGCACCATGCCAGCTGTGGATCCACCAGTGTATGCAGCTGTGTGTATGTCCCTGGCAAATTGAAGAGGGAATTTGCATACCTCCAATGCATGCCTTGTCAATGCTGTATCTTCCTGCTCTCATACACTGCTGCAATGTCACACTGTCCCCAGTTCCCCTGTGTAACATGCCACCCTCCAGATTTCTGAAGTATTCCAGGAGCCATGGGGTGTGGTATCCTGTAATGCCTTTTGCAGTGTATGCTTCAGGCTATAAATAGTTCATCTGCAGTTCACAAATTGTACAAATGAATTGGAGATTGACTGTAACATGCCTGTTTTGGGACCTGTGTGAGTGGGTACAGCATTAGCCGTCACCCACACTGAGCAGTGCAATGGCACCAGGATGATGGATCTGCATGCAAGTGCCTGAGAAGTATGGCCACTGGGTGTTATCACTCACACACAGCTCTTACCTATGTACAACACATTACAGCATCATACTGCACATGTTCTTCTACCTGCCGATAGAGTGGTATGATCCCATTACAGAGCCAGCCATTGCAGTGGGATGAGCTGGGGGGCAGGGAGGGGGCTGTCTGTGCACTGTTGAGGGGGAGCGGGGGCCACTACACTATGGACATGGACTGTGGATGTATTCAGGTGCAATTAGGTATGGCATTGGGGTCCCTACAATATGGAACTGATAGAGCCTGGACTCCAGTATGATCGGGGCTGGTGGAACGGGTGGAGGGTGCCACTATACCACCACAGTCTTGAGAGCCCATCCCACATGGGAGAAATTGGGGTCAGGGCTTGGGGCGAGGGCTGCTCAGGTGCATTCATCCCCATGCCAATATACAAATGGGCTGGTAATGAGCATGCATAAGGCCCCTTTGCACCCTGCATGCTAAATTAGTTCATTTTTGCATTCCTGGGCTGAATATTGCCCATGGGGTCTGCAGTGCATGCTGTCATGTGCCATGCATTCCCCCTGGAAGGTATTCAGTCGGGGCCACCCTGAATGCTGCCTGCACTGCGACTCCCATCCAGGGTCACATTTTCAACAGGAACGATGAAGCCCGCCAGGATGAAATGCAGTGTCACAGGTTTACTGCATGACAAAAGGGATTAACTCCCATTGAAACTGCATTGTTCTGCAAAAGTAACTCTATTGCAGAATTCTGCAATGTTGCGCTTCATCCTGGTGGGCTTCACTGTATGCACACCCTTTACTGGTGGTGCTTTCTCTTTGAATGTTGCATCAGTGCTGACCGGCGCACCCTCTTTGTACAACACATCCTTCTGCTCATGCATCGATCCAGCACTTAATATATCCCCCCAGATGTAAAATATTGTTTTTATTGTATTCTGATTTTACACAATGCAGCATAATATTTTGTAGAGGTGGAGCCCCACTGAAAATAAGATACCACTTCTTCTGTGAACTATTCAAACTAAATATATAGTAATCAGCAGGCATATTCTAGGAAAACACATTGTAAAAATCTGTAAAAAGACCACTTTGAAACTGCCTCGCCACAGATCTGCATTGTGCAAATTCATTAGAAATAAAGGCTAAAAGCATCCCAAAAGCTTTCCACAGCCATATCAGCTCTGACCAGAGTGTGTTACACTTAGAGTCACTTTTTGTATGGACATAACCAGTTGCTGGAATTATGCTACAGCTGCTAAATCTCTATGGGCCAATATTCAGAAGTTTGTGCAGGTGCTAACCCATGTTTTCCCATGCATACTGAGTTTTGTGCTGGAGCCCAACATCTAGCTAGTTGGCTGCTGAGGGAGCATACCCACCACTGTGGTCTGTTGCACCCCCCCTTCCAATCCCCAGCCCTGACAATAAAATAAAATTCCCTGGTGCCAGTGGTCCCCCTCCCACCAATCACCAGCACTGTATTAATAATGAAATTCCCTGGTGCAAGTTGTTCCCTCCTTCCGATCCCCAGACCCATATTAACAACAAACTTCCCCACTACTAGTGGTCCCCTCTCTCCCTCTGATTTCAGACTTACATTAATAAAAAAATTCCCTGGTGCTACTGGTACCCTCCCTCCCTCTGATACAAGCCCCATAGTAGAAATAAAAATTCCTGGTGCTAATGGTCCCCGCTCTCCTTCCAATCCCAGCCCCATGGAAAAAGGTAAAATCCCTGGTGCTAGTGGTCTACCCCCTGAGCCTAACCCTGACATAGAAATTATTATCCCTGGTGGTAGTGGTCCCACCCAACTGATCGCTAGCCTGGAAGTAAAAGCAACCCCTCCCTGGAGTCCAGTGTTTCTCCCTCTGTGGTACTGGCCACCCCCTCAGCTGATCAGTATCCACGGTGCCGTGGGGGCGTATGGTGACTGACACAGCCCATTCCACACCTCCTTGGCCAGCCACCATATGTCCAGGAAGGGAGCATGCCTCTTATTTATAGGACAGGGTGATATGCCCTGTCCTTTAAATAAGAGGTGTGCTCCCTGCCTGTACATGCAGCGGCTGACTGAGGAGGTATGAGGAGGGCTGGCCAGCTGCTATATGCACCTGCGGCACCATGGATACTGATCAGGTGAGTGGGGGTCCCTGGTGCCACAGGGTGAACACTGGATGCCAAAGAGGGGTTACTTTTACTTCCAGGATGGTAATCAGCATTCTCTGTGGAGACGGAGGGCCACCCCACCAGGGATAGCCATTTTATGTTGAGGCTGGGATTAGATGGGGGACCAGCAGCACACCAGGATATTATTTCTACTATGAGGCTGGGATCAGATGGAGGGAGGGGACCACTATCATCAGTGATTTTTATTTCTACTTTAGGGCTGGGATTGGAGGGAGGGAGAGAGGGGACCACTAGCACCAGGGATTTTTATTTCTACTGTGGAACTGGGATCAGGAAGGGGGGAGACACTAGTACCAGGCATTTTACTTATTGCTATGGGGCTGGCAAATTGGAGGGATGGAGGGGACCACTAGCACCAGAGATTCTCTTATTATTACGGGGCTAGCCAATGTGGTGGTGGGGGGGTTAGGGACCACTAGCACCAGGGATAACTATAGCTGTCATGGATGGCAGGTGGTTGTGGTACTATGCTATCTGCCTCTGCTACCTGTGAAAATTAGCCAATAATGGGCATGCAAATAGCTCCTTAGTGCCTTGCATGCCCAATGGACTCATTTGCATGTTTTTTTAAACTGCTAATAGCGCTCTGGTGTTATCAACTCCTGGGGTCAACTTCGAGACCCATGTCGGGATGGCACTATCTGACTTAACACAGTGCTGACATGGCCCTATATTTAGTCGGGTAGTGCATGACTGAATATAGCATCTTGGGACCCCCTGGGCAGTTGCAAAGCACAGTGCAAACTTATGTGCTATGCTTTGTACCTTTCTGAATATCCGGCCCTTTATGTCAATTTGTGCTTTAAGTCAACACAAGAATTTTGAAGTGCTACATATACATATGAACATACAACTCTACTGGCAGAAACAGACCACCCAGTCTATCATTTTCTGCCCAAGTGTGCAGCTTGCACCCTAGATTGCAGCTGCCCCAACTCCCTCCCCATCGGTCATGCTCATGATGGCCTCAGTCACCTCCAACAAGACCCTCCCTTTTGCTTTGTCCCACTCCCCTCTTAAAACTTCCCACTGTCTTACATGATACACCCCCTCTGGTAGAGTGTTCCATTTAGACACCACCCTCTCCATGAAGTAGTACCTCCTCATCTTCCTCCTAAATCTTCCACCCTCCAATCTTAGTCCATGCCCCCTCATGTCCCTACCTCTCCTGAGTTTAAACACCCCTTCAGTGCTAGCTTTGTTTATCCCCCTCAAATACTTGAACATTTCAATCATTCATCCCTACTCTCCTCCAGTGTGTACATATTCAACTCATTCAGTCTGTCTTCATAGGCCTTGCCCTCCATCACCTGTAACATTTTTGTTGCCCTCTGTTGCACACCTTCCAGCAAATTAATATCCCTCTTTAGATAATGCTGCCAGTACTGCACACAATACTCCAAGTGCGGCCTGACCAAAGATCTGTAGAGGGGCAGAATCACCTCCCTATGCCTGGAAGAGAAACCCTTTGCTAAACAGCCCAGCATCCCATTCGCCTTAGCTGCTGCTTTCCTGCATTAGGCAGAGTTGTTCATGCTCCCTGTTACCAACACCCCTAGGTCCTTCTCTTCCTCAGTGATCCCCAGCCTCACCCCTCCCAATCAATAGTCCCTCTTTGGGTTCTTTGCCCCGAAGTGCATAACCTTGCACTTTTTTGCATTGAATTTAAGCTGCCACTTCTCCAACCATACCGCCAGTTTGATTAGGTTCCCTTGTAGTTGTTCCTATCCATCCTCTTTGTCCATCACTGCCCCATTTTGTATCATCTACAAACAGACTAACCCTGCTCCCAACTCCATGTGCAATATCTGACATAAAGAGCCCAAATAGCACCAGGACCAGCACCAAGCCCTGCGGCACACTGCTCGTCACCTGTCTAGATGTCAAGAGCTCCCCCTAACTACAACTCATTGCAGCCTCCCCAGCAGCCAGTTCCTTATCCAGTTTGTCAGCTTTGTCCCCACATCCACAGCAGTCAGCTTCCCCCCAGCCTCCCATGAGGCACTGAATCAAAGGCCTTGCTGAAGTCCAAGTACAGGTCATCTACAGCATGACCCATATCCAGCTCTCTTGTTACCCAGTCATAATATTCTATTAGATTGGTCTGACAAGACCCCCCTGAGATGAACCAATGCTGCTTCCCATCCTGGACATCATTACCCTTGAGGAACAACACCAGCCTCTCCTTCAGTATCATCGCCATAAGGTTACCCACTATGGAAGTGAGACTGAAAGGTTGATAATTTCCTGACTCATCCCTAGGGCCACTCTTGTGTATGGGCACCACATGGGCCACCCTCTAGTTGTCCAGGAAGATGTTGAAAAAGTCATCCAGTGGCTCAGCCAACACCTCTGCCATCTCCCTCAGCACCCTAGGGTGGATGGTCTCAGGACCTGGGCCTTGTCCACCCTTAATGCCCTCAGACACTCTAGTACTGTGGTCTTCTTGATCATTCTGTCTGTCATCTCCTCTCCCACACCCCCACCCTCCCAGTCCATGGCTGTAGTGGACCATCCTTCTCCTTCATGAAAATGGAGCAAAAGTATTCGTTTAGTACTTCCGCTTGTTCCTATCCCTTTTCCACCCTCTCCCCTCCCCACTTTATCTTCACTATATGGTCTCTGCACTTCCTCTTTTCCCTGACATATCTAAAAAGGTCCTTCTCCCCTCCCTTGATGCCCTTCACTAACTTTGGCTCCCTGGAGGCCTTGACTGCTCTCACTCGCTTTGTCACCTCCTTGGACCAGTTCATATAAGCCTCCCTGCCCACTTCCTTCCTTGTTCTCCTAAACTTCTGGTACACAACTCTGTTTGCCCTCACCCACTCCAACATTTCTATGTTCAGCCAGCATGGTTTCCTGGCTCTGCACTTCTTGCTCCTAGCCCTGGTGAAAGCTTCTGTAGCCTCTGTTAGCCCAGTTTTAATCATTTCCCATGTTTGCTGTGCATCCATCTCTGGCCAAATATCCTGAAGTCTCCCTTGGAGTATTTCTTTCATCCTCCCAAAGTGCGCCCTCCTAAAATCCACCACCTTTGTTACTGTGCCTCCAGACTCCCTGCCCAACTAGAGAGTAAACCACACTGTTTGGTAGTCACTACCAGCTAGAGGGTCTTCCACCCTTATTTCCCTCACTGCCTCATTTGACAGCACTAAGTCCAGTGTGTTACCTAGTCATGTTGGCCCACTGACCAGCTGTGTCAGGAGACCATCCTGGATTGCGTCTAGGAGCACCTGCTCCCTGACACTGGAGGTGGCAGGGGGTGCTCCAATCAACCCACAGCAGATTGAAATCCCCCACAATCACCACTCTCCCCTTTCAATACACCCTCCTTATTTGCTCCACTAACTCCCTGTCCAGTTCCACTGATTGGACTGGTGGTCTGTACACCACCCCCAGCCTCAGCTTTTTACCCTTGGAGTCCAGAAGCTGCATCCATAGTGCCTCTGTCCTCCCTTCCTCCACTTCATCCCTCATATAGCTGATCCCTTCCCTCACATAGAGTGCTACCCCCAACCTCCAGGTCTTTCCTGTAAATTCTATACCCCGGGATTGCCAGATCCCAATCATGATACTGGGTTGCCCAAGTCTCAGTCACTGCAACGATGTCTACACTCCCCTCTGAAAAGAACTCCTGAAGCTCTGCTCTTTTATTACCCAGGCTTCTCTCATTTAGGGAGACCACCTTCCAACAGTTCCAATCCGTCCTCCTCCCCCCACTTGGCTCCTTGATCTGCCCACCACCTCTTAGTGGTCCCCTCCCCTTACCCACAATGTTAACACAGGGGGACAGTGCATTTTGCAATCCAACTTGGAGACCCTGCATGCTCCATCCCTGTGCCGCTTCACCACTGCCTTTACCAATAACTAGTGGGGTGAGCTTCCTAGGCTCCCCTTTCCAGGCCCTTCTCCTAACAGCAGTCCTCTTGCCACCATCCCTCCTAGTTTAAATCCACCTTTGTTGCTATATACTCCTCTAGTCCACTTTTTAGTACTCCCTTCCCCTCCCTGCTCAAAAGTAACTTGTCCCCTGTGTATAGGTCACTATTGCCCCAGATCCTGCCCAAGTATGACACTAATCCATACTCCCTGGTGTGGCACCAATCCCTCAGTCACTCTTTGAACTCCTCTATTCTTTTTTTCCTCGCTGTACTTGCACATGGTACTGGCAGTACCTCAGAGAATGCCACCAACCCCCTTACCTCCTCACACTGTCTACCCAAATCCTTTAACTTTCCCTTTACCACCTCTACAGTCTCCCGCACCAAGCCATTTGTACCCACATGCATCACTATGTGAGGTTTCTTCCTCCCCTTCCATGTGCACTTGAGTGCCTGCCCTGCTCTACCCGTGGTCAACCCAGGAATAGTCTCAACCCAGATGTGATGGTCTCTTTTTCCCCTTCTGCCCCATCTGACCCCTTTCAGTATAGAATCCCCCAATACTAGTACCCCCTTCTTCTTGTCCCATACCCCCTCCTCCTGTTTTCCCTGTCCACATTTCCAGAATTCACACTGCCATGCCCCTTATTACCTCTATGTGCACCATTTGAGATTCCTACAACTTCCCCCCTGTTTCCGCCTCTCCCTCTGCCTCTACCCTGCTCTTCTCCTCCCCCTTCTTTCCTTACCAACCTGACTCCTGACTTCTGGACCTTCAGTACCTTTCTCCTGCCCCCTCCCACTGATCTCCGACACCTCCACTACCAACTCCAATGCCAACACTTAGCACCTATTACTTGTTACCCCCACAGTGGTGCCCATCTCCTCCTTCCCCCTGCCCTGAGCCTTTGCTCCACTTACTGCCCCTCTGCTCCCACCCCCCCATTCCCCCTGCCTACATCCTCATGGGATTTAGCCCTGCTGTTCCTCCTCTGCTTCTCCCAGTTACTCCTCTCCAGGGGCCCTCCTGCCTCGGCCCCCCTCACCCTTTCCAGCTCCATCCAGAGCCCCTGTACATCCTCTTCCAGTCTGTTCAGCCTGTAACAAATTGGACAACCCCCACTTTCCATATTATATTCATTCAAACAGCAGGCCCACAACCATTGCACCCCACTATCCTCCTGTGCCTGCCACCCTCACTCAATGGTGCCCCCCATTCCATCCACTATTCCGATGTCCCCAGCCACCCTCATTGAAACTCCTCCATCCCCAGTGCGATCCCCCCCATAATTCCCCATTTTTCTTCCCTCCATTATTCACACTTAACTTCAATGTAGCCTCAGTTTCTTATCACACAGTGGCCCAGATATTCCAAGCAGTTGCGCAATGCGCAACGGAGATTTGCATGCGCAACCCCAGAACTGTGCCCCACAGCTATATTCAACCACTGCGACTGCGCAGCACAAATTACATTGTGCAGAGGCACAGAAGTAGTATATGCAGTGCAAGTACAAGGGGGCATACCCATGAATAAGCAGCGCAATGGCATATTCAGCTAGAAACCATGGTGCAAATCTGGAGCAATCCACAGAATGCGCCAGACAGACTTGAACATATAAAAAGAGACTCAAACACACACACAGCAGATACACAACACTGACACAGGCAGTGATGGATGCAGGGCCAATGATGATGGAAGCAGTAATAAGAGGTGTGAGGAGGAGGAGGGCGGAACAGCAACGTGGCCGAGGAAGGGCTCGGTGGCTGTATGCCCAACACAGACAGTACCGTGCCCACCTCTCCTTCAAGGACTATGGGGAATGTAGAGATTGTAGGCTAGTAACAGCTGAACAGGGCAATTCTGTGGCGGCTCTGTGAGCTGTGCCATGGTGAGCTGCAGGTACCCACCAGAAGGAGTCATGCCATGTCAGTGGAGACCAAGGTGACAGCAGTGATGTGCTTGCTCACCACGGGGACCTTCCAGAAACAAATGGGGCAACCACAGGGATCACCCATTCGGCCACATCCCACCTTCTCACACAGTTCCTCAATGCCCTGCTGCCACATTCTTCAGAGTACATATGATTCCCAAGCAAACAGGCAGAGCATACAGCAAACATGCAAGATTTCCACAGGGTGGCAAGTATGCCAGGCATGATAGGGGCCATAGACTGCACCCACATGGTCATACACATACCACCTCACCCGGAGGGGGCTGCCTACATGAATAGGAAGGGGCACCCCTCCATCAGCTCTCAGGTGGTATGCAGTGCCACAGGGTGCATCAACAATGTCTACGCCACACACCCTGGGAGTGCACATGATGCATTTATCTGGCACAGCTCCATTCTGTGCCAGGGATTTGAGTGTGGGGAGATCCCTACAGTGCACCTGTTAGGTGAGCAGGGCATGGGGAGGAATGCTGGTGCAGCCATGCTGCGGGCAGGGGCCGAAGACACAGAAGGCAGGAGTGTGTTGGGTAGCAGCGGGCAGCAGAGATGAGGGGGGCAAGCAACCAATGCAAAGTGGCAACTGTATCCTCTACCTACACAGGTGACAGTGCCTATCCACTGAGGCCCCGGCTGGTCACCCTCTACTGGTGCCCATCCACAGCTGCAGAAGACAGGTACAATGAGGCACACACCGCCACACGCAATGTCAGTAAGTGTGTCTTTGGCATACTCAATATGTGATTCCACTGCCTAGACAGGTCAGGTGGTGCCCTGCAGTACAGCCCGCTGAAAACCTGTGGCCTAGTACTGGCCTGCTGCATGCTGCACAACATGGCCATTGACCATAGAATAGCTGTCCAGGTGGATGAGAGCAACAGCAGAGAAGATGATGGTGGCAATGGGCCAGAAGGGGGTGCACAGCCACCCATGGTGAGGAGGGATCCCAGGCTAGTGGGACAGACCAGGAGGCACTGGGCCACCATAACACAGAAGAACTTCAGAGACCAGAGGTAAGTGGAATGACATGCCTTCAGTGTGCGCACGGACAATCACCCACCCACAGGAATGCACAGGCACACAGGGGCACATGCACCAACACTAGCACACATACAGCATGTGCGGGGAATGCACAGCCACACACACACAGCACAGTAGACAGGCATGGGCAGGCACACACATGAGCGGCAGGAAGTGGCATGGATCAGATACATGATACCAGTACACAGGCAAAGCCAGCATGGAGCTGCCTTCATTACACCGATGCCACAAGGCCCTGCAGCACAGCAAGCACACACAGAGGATGTGCCCCACACCACACATGCATATCACCACATGTACAGGCATCACTACACATGTGTGCACTTGACAGCAGCAGCAGTCAGCAGTACCCAATAGCCCAACCAGCAGGCTTGCTGCACAGTGAAACAACCACCATGGCCATGGGTCAGCCATGCCCAGGCTGCATGGCAGCCACTGTCTGTGCATCAGCCACAGGGAGAGTGTCCAACACACTCGAAGGGGTGGAGGCTTGAGAACATTACCGGGTCCTCACTGGGGTGTAGAGCCAGGTGAACAAGTAAGCACCTGGGGTGTCAGGGATGGGCATGTTGGAGCCTGGTGTCAGCCATTTTAGGGGTCACCAGACACTGTGCCTGTGGTGTTGATGTGCCACTGTGGGGAGACCTACACGCATGGCCACACCCAGTGGACACCGGTGATGCAAATCCAGAGGCAATGGTACCAGCTATGTGGTTCAGTGATGCAGTCATGGCCTCCCACAGCTGCTGGAGCTCACAAATGAACTGCGCATGCCCACTGTCCTGCCGCTTGGCAAAATGATGCACCTCAACCTACAGTGCATGGATCTCTACCACAAGCAATGTCTGGTTGTCCATGGATGCCCACAGCAGACTGGTGTGCTCCTGCAGCTGGTCAGCACCCTGTACAGCCTGCAGCGGACACTGGCCTGCTGGGGGTGGCATGGCATGCTGGTCAATGTCCTGCTCCTGTGGATGCTGCACAGGGGACCACGCAGTGGGTAGCACAGGTGTGGGCACACCAGAGGCAGCCTCTGTGGCATGCTGCATGGTGGGCACTGCATCCTGGCGCTGCTGCCCAGCCAGCTACTATGCCGTCCCTGTAGCAATGGCATCTGCCGCAATGCACCCCCCCCCACCAGGCACAGCGGCAGCACCACATGCCACTGAGCGGCCATGGTCAGGGTGCAGCTGCATGGTCACTGTCACACTGCCAGTGTCCACCAGCAGCTGTGCCTGTGCCTGTACCCTGGGCAGAACTACCTGGCCAGCACCATCCAGGATCACTGTCATTTCATCATCTGAGATGGATGCATTGCCCAGCTACATGCAGGCCCTGGTCAAGCTGGAGCTCTGACAGCGTGTCATCGGTGTCCAGGCCCAGTAGGTCCAGTAGCCCCACACTATCCTGATGTGGATGGTCTCTGTCCTGGATGCCCATGGATGTTGATGGCAACACCTCCTCTGGTCCACTGTCAGCGGTAGCATCCCTTGCCATACCACTGAGGCATGATGGCACTAGAAGACAGAAACACATCATTAGTGGTGGTAATGGCACCATGCAGGCTGGGCCAGTGTCTCAGTGGCACTGTCTGTGTTGGCCACCCATGTTGGCATTCAGCGAGGTACAGCTGGGTGGCAGCATATGTCAGGGTGGGCATGACAGCAGTGGCGCACATGAAGGACCTGCCATGCTGGCCAGCAGTGGTGCATGGCACATGCACAGCACATGTCCAGCATGGGGGTCAATGCACACAGCACCACTGGCACTGGGGTGGCAGTCAAAAGCCGTGTTCCTTGCAGACTGCACCATGCCACAGGCGCATGAGCCATGCAGTGCCCCGAGGCTGGTCAACCATGCCACACACCCGGGTGCATGCACATGGGCCACTGTATGGTAGCCTCACAGCTGTCCCAGTGTCCTGGGGTGCACACTGCCATGTCCGCTGTCCCCATGTATGCCATGCACTGCTGCATGCCACATCCACATGGGCCACGCAGAACAGCATCTTGCATGCCTGCACGGGACAGGCTGCATCCACTCTATGTGTGGCTCGCAGTGACTCACAGTGCTGTGAGGGGCTGCCACCCATCTTGAATCCTCCACCAGGGTTGCCCTCAATGGCAGCATGGCTGATGGTTGCCACCACCAGATCCTCCGTCGCCGTCAGTGTTGTGGAGGTGGCTGGACCCCTGCCTATCCTGCTGCAGGATGCTCTGATGGCTGCCACCTTCTCCTTTATGCATCATCTGTCCATCCCCACCTTCTTTTTGCATTCCTGTGCACTTCTTTGATGCCTGCTATGGGCATTGATGTAGGTGGACACCACAGCCAACCTGGCTGACCTGTCCTGCGTGGTGACTGTGGCACCACTCAGCAGGTCCTCCCTGTTGAGGTAGGCATCAGACAGTGCCTGCTGCTCCTCCTTAGTGAAATTGGGTCTGCACGGCCGTGCTCCTCTGCTCCCTCAGCCTCAGACATGTTGCTACCTGTGGACAGTGACAGAAAGAGCTGTCAGCACCAGGCGTGTCCACACAAGTGCTGTGTTGCACTGTCAGTGTGGTCCTCCCCATTCCCAGCATGTGCTTCCCCTCATCACACTGGCTGCAATACCTGTCTGTGGTCTATGCTGCATTGTGTCACCTTTATGGCGCATCGAATGCAAATGAGCCTGACCACGCCATGTATAGCCTAATGAGGCGATTTGCATATGGTGATTGAATATTATGTATTTGCGCCTTGCTCACACAGGTTGCATGGTGTGCATGTGCACCATTGGTGGCATTGTGTCCAGTGGCCTACCACGTGTCCTTGTGCATTGTGAATGGTCCACCATTGTGCATGCGATGCCAGGCACCTACCAGGCATACAGACACAGCACCGCACCATGGCCCATGACACAGCTGCACCAGATGCATCATGCCACATACAGTGCATGGTGGGGGCATGCACTCAGGTGCTCAGGGTCACACCATATGCAGACAGGGTCATGGCCCTGAACCCATTCCCCCTCCAGGCCATGCCGCAGTGCGCATGCATGATGCTGTGTGATATGACTCCAATGCATATGTCAATCATGAATCCACATGCTGTGCAGCTGTGTACAGTTGTCCACTATTGCGCAATGTAGCTCTGCGTCACCATGTGCATGCAATGAGAGCCGTGACCCTTGCGTCACTGATCATAGGTACAGAGCAACATGGTGGGCTCCATGGATCATGCACAGCGGGCTCTGAATTGGTCAGAGGAGGAGATGGGCAACCTGTTTGTGCTGGTGGAGCCATATGCACCCCAGCTATATGGTAATGCTGCCCTGCAGGTGCCATGGTCCCAGGTGTGGAACAGGGTGGTGGGGGACCATGAGCACCACATGGGTGTGCTGTGCACTGGTGAGCAGTGTCAGCACCATTATGAGGACCTTAAGCAGAGGGATTCTACCTGCCTATGCATGCTCCAGGCAAGAGAGCAGCGGGGCACTGTGCCACAGACAGGTAGGTGTCTATGTGCATCGTGAATGCCTGTTGTGTACTTGTACTGTGCTGCCGGGTGCACTGTATTAAATGAGTACTTCGCCTCTGTATTCATTAGGTAGGGGGATAGGATATCTACAAAGCAAGGCATGATGGGGATAGAAATGGTAGTGAGTGGGATCAGGGAAGCAACAGAAATGGAGCAAGAGGGAGGGAGAGGTACCACAGGGGTGTCACATCAGGATAAGGATAAAAAGACCAGTAAGGTGGAGGGGATGGATGATGCTATCTCCACCGAAAGGGTGTGGTTAGCCCTTAAGGCCCTAAAGATAGATAAATCTCATGGGCCGGATGGCATTCATCTGAGACTACTATGGGAATTGGCGGACATACTGGCTGCACCCCTGGCGGAGCTCTTCAACAGGTTGCTTGAGACAGAAAGGGTACCTAGGGATTGGCGAGAGGCACATGTGGTGCCAGTCCATAAAGGGGGGGTGGAGGGAAGTACCAGGTAACTATAGACCCATCAGTTTGACCTCGGTGGTGGGAAAATTAATGGAGAGTATACTAAAGGAACCATTGGGGGCATACTTGGAGGAGGTGGGAGGTCTGGATAGTTGGCAACATGGGTTTGTGCAAGGTAGATCATATCAAACCAATCTTGTGGAGTTCTATGAATGGGTAACATCAGAACTGGACAGGGGAAAGCCTGTGGATGTATTATTCTTGGACTTCAGCAAGGCATTTGACTCTGTACCCCACAGTGGTCTTGTGGAGAAACTGATGGGGTTGGGAGTAGGCCCTTTGATGGTCAGATGGATTGAAAACTGACTAGCTGGATGCACTCAGAGAGTAGTGGTCAGTGGGGAGTTCTCAAACCCTAGAGAGGTTGGTGGTGAGGTACTGCAGGGCTTGGTTCTGGGTCTGATGCTGTTTAATGCATACATGTTGGACATCAGGGAGGGTATAGGGTGTGAAATGAGTCTCTTCGCTGATGACTCCAAGATGGGAGCAGTAGTTGAGGGGGAAGAGGGGAGGTTGGCCCTACAAGGGGACCTGGACACCCTGCAAAGGTGGGCTCACACATGGAAATTAAATTTCAATATCACCAAGTGCAAGGTGCTACATCTTGGGCAGAGAAACCCTAAACACAGGTACACCCTGGGAGGTGCTGGAGGACTCAACAGGGGAAAAAGACCTACAGGTCATGGTGGATGCATGTATGAATAACTCTGAGCAGTGCAGGAGAGCAGCTAGCAAAGCAAACAAGATGTTGGGATGCATCATAAGGGGGGTCACCACTAGGAGCAGGGAAGTGATTCTGCCGCTGTCCATTGGACTGGTTAGACCACACCTTGAGTACTGTGTACAGTACTGGAGACCACACTTGAAGAGGGACATACAGCTCCTGGAGAGGGTACAGAGGAGGGCAACTAAGATGATACGAGGACTAGGGGATTTGACGTATGAGGACAGACTTGAGAAGCTCTGCCTGTTTTCACTGGAGGAGAGGAGAGACGCGGGGGACACGATTGAGTTCTTCGAGTACCTCAGGGAATAAATAGGGTAAACATGAAGGGGATCTTTAGACTAAAGCAGGGAGGTATCACCAGAGGGCATGGTTTGAAGTTGGAAGGTGGAAGGGTGAGGGGGGAAAGAAGAGGAGGTTTTTCACAGAGAGGGTGGCGGATCCTTGGAACGTGCTGCCTGGTGAGCTGGTTCAGAGATCCACAGTGGAGGGTTTCAAGAGAGGGTGGGACAGACACAGAAAGCAGATGTATCAGATGATGGCCTGGCACAGGGGGTTGGGGTTGGATGATAGAGGTTTCTGGAACACAAGGGGAGGCCTTGGTACCAACTAGGGATCTGAGGTTCGAGCAGACTCGATAGACCGTAAGGCCTAATCTGCTGACAATTAGTATGTTAGTATGTTAGCATGTGCAGTTGCTGGGGAGGTACAGTGCTGGTGGGTGCGGCCTGTCCTGTTCGGCCACCATGCTCAACTCTGTTGTGTGTGTTACTATTGTCCAAGCGCCAGGACCCACAGGTGGCCATTATACCATCCTGCGCTGTGCCAGCTGTGTGCATGGGGTGGTGGGGGTGCATGGCATTCCACTAATGTCCGTGTCTGTGTCTCTATTCCATCCACAGGTCCACATTACCGCAGGAGGGCCAGGGCAGCTGTGGCTGTGGATGGCCAGTGGCATGATGGTGCCACCACAAGTGCATTGGCACAGGGCCATCCAGGTAAGCATGTGCAGCATGCTGTGCTGTGCTGTGCTGTACATCTATGGGGCTGTGTAGGGTGCTAGGGTCCAGCCTTGGGTGATGCTTCCATGCATGGACAGTGCATGTGTGGGTGCATGCAACAGCAGCCATTTCAGTGCTGAGCTGCCTGTGCAGGCACCGTGTGCATGTCCTCTGTGTGGTGCAGCCCCTGTGCTGCCCCTGTTGGGGTGGGTTGCTGCGCACAGCCTCCATGGAGTGTGCTGGCCATGGGGTATTTGTGAGCTGCCTCATGTGGCATGTACGGCAGTGGTCACTGTGTTTGCCGTGTGTGCCTGTCACCTGTGGTGGGTTTGAAGGCTGTGAGGGAGGAGCTTAGGGAGTTGCAACCTTCCCATATGAGCTAACTCTTAAAGCTAATAGTCAGGTGGGGAAAAGTTCAGACACTCTGGCTGTCCTGTTGTGGTCTGCTGCTTGGCTGGTTGGTGCTGCCTCCAAGCACGGGCCACTGGGGTCTGTCCACTGATGGGTGCATCCACTGTCAGGTGCACATGTTCAGGAGGGCTGGGGCTCTGTCTGGCATGTTACTTATCTCCTGTTCTTTCTTTTCTCCTAGGTCAGGCCAGAACTCGGGCCTGATGGAAACCAAGACCCAGAATGGTCGGGGCGATTGTCGGCTTGCACAGGCTGATCCACCGGATGAATTCACTGCTGGCCATGCTGTTGTGGCAGGGGTGGCACCATCTGGTGGAGATGGAGCCACTGAGGCGTGCTGTGCAGTGGCTGTGGGCATCGTTGAGGGGACGGCACTGAGGTACCCTGCCCACAGAACTGCTGCCGAATGGTCGTCCTGTGGCTCCCCCGTTTGTTGGGTCATCCTTCCCCCCTCCTTACCTACCCACAATCCCTGTCCCTTGCTTCCACTGTTGCCTCACCCTGTGTTTTCTCTGTTGCTCTTCTGTTTTGCCCTGTTGGCACACTTTTGTTATTGTTCCGTTCAGTAAAGTTCTGGTTTTGCTACGGTGTCTGTGTCTGTGTTTCCTTTGCAGGTGGCGTAATGAGCTGTGCTGCAGGTGTCAGTTAGTGTGCATGGGCATGCTCCCGGTGTCTGACTGCTGTGTCCTCTTGGCGTTGCTCTTGTGTGCTCTGGGCCTGTGTGCCATGTCCCTGTCTCATGCGTGCCCATGTGTGGTGGGTTTCATGCTACCCTGTGTGCAGTCCTGTGCCATGTGCCCTTGTCTGCCTGTGCTGCCCTTCCCTCCACATGGCATGCTGCACTCTGGTGTGCTCTGTGGTGCTATATCCATGTCTTGGTCGGGTTGCAGACTGTGTGCCCCTGGGTCCCCAGCACCTTCCTCTCCCCAGTTCCACTGTCCTCTGTGTCTCTGTGGTGTCCTGGCACCATGGCTGTGCCACTGTTCACTGCATAGCTGCCTGTTGGGGTTGTGTTGCGGGTGCTATGGCATTGGCCTTCTCCCAGGCATGCCTTCAGGATGTGGGAGTTGTTGGTCCATGTGCCCTGTGCTGCTATTGGAAGGCCGGCTTCCTATTTGGGCCATCCCCTGGTGTCCCTATGGTGTGTCTGGGACAGTGTGCCCCTGTTGTTTTTGTCTGGCTATATTGGCAGAACACTGTACTCCTGTGCTGCCATGCCTTTGCTTCCCTCTTGCCCATTGCTATTACTCAGCCTGCTGGCTTCTGCTGCCTTGCTTGCTACTGCACATTCTTGGTTACACCAGCGCATGTCCACTTGCACTGTTGTGCATCATCGCTATATTCAGTCTGCTTTACAGTTTCTGTGTTGTTTTCCTCCTGTGTCTGCTAAGAGCGCTGCTCGTTGCAGCTGGTAATTAATGTATCTGGACTAACTGGTGTTACTTTCATTTGGACTGCATCATCTTGATTGCCTGCCCACTCGACCCTACGTGGCTAACACAGCGTGAGAGGCTGTGTGTTAGATCTGCAAATTCGGCGCCAGCTGGAGCTGGAGTTGTAAGAAGGGGGCTGCCAGCTATTGTGTGTGGGAGTGGGAGGCATCCTATAAACATAGGCGCTTGCCTGCCGCCGAGCGTGGTGCGAGCTGCCAGGAGTGGTGCAGCCACCGAGTTGAAATACTGCCTGTTCTGGATGAGAGGTGGGAATTAGATTATGGTATTGCTGTTCATGTATGTCAACTAGTTTTATTATAAAGTAGAGTTTTTATGTGTATTGCTGCATGAGTTTATATGTGCCATTTTGGCTTATTTAATTAGCTATGTGTAGGAGCTCTGTTAGACGAGTCTTGGGGCCTAGGATTGCTTATGGGAATTCGCAGCTGCATGCGCTGCGTCCTTTTATCCCCCTCCCTGTATCTGATATTACTATCAGACATTGTAGGGAAGTGGGGATTGTGGGGGATTGCTCTGCGTATGTGCTGTGGGATGACCAGGAGCGGGTTGATCAAAGGATAGAGGTGGTTAAGTCCAGGAGATGCCCTGGAATAAATAGAGCATCTAGGAGAAGCCAGACATGGTTGGTGCCTATTTCCAGGGTGGCCACCAGGCCAAGTGGCCAGGTGACCTCTAGGGCTGCATCACCCTCAATACCTCTGACGGCAGTGCTATGCAATGCCAGGTCAATCAGAAACAAGATGGCTATTATTGCCGCTCTGGTTTCATTGGTCGACCTGGTGTGCATTACAGAGACCTGGGTGGGAGATGATGCTGGCCCTGTTTTTGAGGCTGCAGTCCCCCCCAGGATACACTGTGGTGCACTGCCCCAGAGAAAATCGTAGGGGAGGCGGTGTAGCTATCTGTTTTAAATCAAACCTGGACTTCACCGTGCACCCGGTGGGAACCCCAGGTTTATTTGAGTGTGTGGCCATTCGTGGAGGACTCGGCGTGGGCTGCAGGATCCTCCTCATCTATCGCCCTCCTGGTCCGATGGGGGGGTTCCTGCAGGAATTTGCCAAGTTTGTTGCCGGCGAAACAATGGATTCCCCAAGATGTATTTTTCTTGGGGACTTCAATGTTTGGGCCGAGGATAGAAGTCAAAAGTGGGCCAATGAGTTACTGCAGAGTATGTCCCTTTTGGGGCTGGTGCAGTCTGTCGGCGTGCCTACTCATCATGATGGCCACACATCATTGGACCTGGTGTTCTCACTGGGACTCAAGATCGTTGATCTTGATATTGATCGAGTAGCTTGGTCTGATCATTGCACGGTGAAGTTCACGTCTAGTGCTCCCATCATAAATTCTTCCCCTTCTGACATATTTCTCTGTCGCCCATTAAAAGATCTTACCCCTGAGGGTTTTTTGGCGGCAGTTGATTTATCAAGGGTGGGTGATGCATGTATCGGAGCGGTTGATGCCGGGGTAGACGCCTATAATAAGGTGTTGTCTGGCGCCATCGACTCCCTCGCACCTGTCCGTGTATCACCCAGAACTTCATACCTGAGGTCACCTTGGTATGACGGTGATCTCAGGGAGATGAAGAAGCTGGGTCGGAGATTAGAGCTGCCGCTGAGGAAATCCTGCCTGGGGCTGACAAACTGGTCCTGTGTGCGCATTATTGCGCATATCAGGAGGCAATCAACCAAAAGAAGGCAATATTTTTGTCTCGGGAGATTGCTGCTGGGAGAAGCTGACCAGCCTCACTCTTCCGGACTGTTGATAGACTTCTTCATCCATCTTGTCTCCAGCCCGGAAGAGCTTCCTCAAATGAGGATTGTGAGGAATTTGCTCTTTTTTTCTCGGACAGGGTGTCTGCGATCCGGCAGGAGGTTTCTTCAGCTAGTAATATCACTGCTGTCAGTAGTCGTCAGTTGTGTTCTGAGAGCACTCATTCTGGTTGGGGGGAGTTTAGGCCAGTGGAGGATCATGAGGTCATTGAGATGGTGGCCAACTTGAAGTATACCTTTTGTGAACTGGATCCCGTGCCAACGTGCTTCTTGATGAGGTGCATTGATACTGTTGGCCCGGTGTTTGCCCTGATTGTCCGGTGTTCCTTGAGTCAGGGTGTCTTTCCAGATGCCTTGAAGGAGGCTCTGGTGAGAGCCCTTTTAAAGGAAGCTTCTCTGGACCCAGAGATTAGGGAAAATTACCGTCCTATCTCCAATCTTCCATTTTTGGGAAAGGTTGTTGAGAAGGTGGTATCACTTCAGTTGGGAGAATATCTCATGACCCACAAGTTGTATGATCCCTTCCAGTCAGCTTTTCGGGCCAGACATAGCACTGAAACTGCATTAGTTCGGGTGCAAAATAACCTCCTCAGAGCTAGAGATCGGGGGGACAAGACAATTCTTGTTCTCCTTGATCTCTGTCTTCAGCATTTGATACTGTAGACCATTGTGTGTTGCTTTTCTGCCTGAGGGAGTTATGCGGACTCACTGGTATTGTCATCAAATGGTTTGAGTCATTTCTTACTAACAGGAGGCAGCGGGTTGTGATGGGTAATTTCTCATCCGTACCCTGCCTCCTTTCGTGTGGAGTCCCTCAGGGTTCGGTATTGGCCCCAATGTTGTTCGCAGTATATATGCTGCCCCTGTGGGGGATCATTAGGAGGTATGGTTTGAGTTTTCATTGCTATGCTGATGATACTCAACTATACCTATCCTTTGCCCCAGAAACATCAAATGCAGTGGATGTGCTGAATATCTGTCTGGCTGAGATAAATGACTGGATGTCTTTCAGCTGGCTGCGACTGAACCCCAACAAGACTGAGGTACTGGTAGTGGAGTTGAACAGAGCTCGTGATGGGATGGCCTCTGATTCTGCGACTGGCATTGCGCTAGGAGCTGTGTAATTGATGGCCTCCCCATGGGTTTGAAATCTTGGTGTGATCTTTGACAGGAACCTGTCCATGGAGGCTCAAATATCCTCTGTGGTTCATTCCTGTTTTTTCCATCTTAGAAATATCGCCAGGATTAAGCCCCTTGTTCCAGCTCTGGACCTCCCTACCTTGGTACATGCCTTAGTCACTTCTAGGCTTGACTACTGTAATGCCCTCTATCTCAGGGTCTCTGGAACTTCTTTTTGCAGACTGCAGCTAGTGCAAAACGCTTTTGACCGGACAGAGTAAGTTTTGTCATATTACTCCAGTATTGCGTGAATTGCACTGGCGGCCTGTCAGGTGGAGAGTATTGTTCAAGGTGGGTTTTCTCACCTATAAGACCCTACGTAGACAGGGCCCTGGTTACCTATCTGATCTCCTGGTACCATCCACCTCTGTCCGAGATCTCCACTTCTCTAGTGGTGGCCTCCTTAAAGTTCCGAGAGCAAGGTTGAAATCAGCAGGGGATCGATCATTTGGAGTTGCTGCTCCAGCTTTCTGGAACTCGTTGCCATTTGAAGTGAGAGAGGCCCCCACTATAGAGGCCTTTAAGAGTCGTCTGAAGACCTTTTTATTCATGCAGGCATTTGGTGATTAAGTTTTTATGCATATTATATTTGTATGATATTGTAATGTAATGTATACGGTATGACATACTGTACAGTTTTTGTGCCGCGCCCAGAGCCTTCGGGATTGGGCGTCTTTTTAAATAAATTTGATTTGATTTGATTTGATTTGACTTTACACTAGCACATGTCATTGGCACATTATCTGAATATGGCTTCCATTGTCCCCTGGTGCATCTTTATTGTGCAGTGCAAACCATAGGTGCAAGTCTGAGTATCAAGGCCAGTATAACGCAGTGGTTTAAGGCTCTGAGCTGCAAATTTGGAGACCTGGGTTTGAATCCCACAGCCCCCATTGCATACTATGTAACCCTGAACAAGTCATTTAACTTCCCTGTGCTCCCAGGTTGCACCCGTAAACAAGCTTCTAGCTCAGTGTGTCTCACCTGGTTAAAACAATTGGGAAAAAGTATGTACAGCAATACAGTAGCTGGGTACCATATGTGACCCTATTAGCTTGCTTCTGAGCCCTTCTTTACCCCATTGGTCCCTAGCTTGCTAGTTCACTATCTTTAGTTGACACATTTATACATGACCATGTCAGTTTGAACTTTCAACTTTCAACTTTAAATATGCAGTTACCCCTCCAAAACCCAAACCTGTCAGTATGACTTTCAAACTTGCAACTTTGAAACATTTAAACCATATGATCCAACTAGTAAAAGCTTGAATGTCTGAACTTTTCCTTACCTGAATATTAACTTTAAGAGTTAGCTCATATGGGAAGTTTGCAACTCCCTATGCTCCACCCTTCAAACCCAACCTCCAGTGACTTTTCAGTATTTAAGAAAGGCTGGTGAAGGGGGTGAATGGGGAGGCTTTTTCAATTCAATCCCTCCAGCCACAGAAAGATTTAATGATTTAAGCTACATTTAAACCAGAGCAGCAAAACTTACAAAAACTTAAAATAAATCTGAGATAAGCTCGCAAAAACAAACTCTCCACATATTCAAACGCCACTGCTAATGTAGCTCTACCCACAGCAAGAAGAATTAAAATGCCTCAGTGAGCATTTAAACAGAGATTAACTGAAATGCAAACAACCTTAATTGGCTGGTTCTGTTACTGGCCAAAGAACCCTTCCCCCAGCAATAGCCTCCAGCCACGGAAAGATTTAAGATTTAAGGATTTCAATCTCTCCAGTCAGAGAAAGATTCAAGGATTTAAGCTACATTTAAAACACATCTGCAAAACTTACAAAAACTTAAAAAAAAATCTCAGAGATAAACTCTCAAAAATAAACTCACCACATATTCAAACTCCACTGCTAGCTCTACCCACAGCAAGAAGAATTAAAATGCTTTCATTATTAGCTGTGTACTTATGCATAATCTTTTTTTTGTTGTTGTTGTTTTTCTTTCAGAAAATTCAGAAGCAAAAAAAAGACTATATAATGTTTCATGTGGGATCAGCAAAACTCAAGTCACAGAATTCCAGTGTTTCTTATCACATTATAAAATAAAGGAAGAACTTCCAACCGATTGGGGCATGCCTTCCCCCTGAAAGTGAGAGACTCTTATTCTGTAAACACTGTCTCACACACAAGCACACTGAGAAAGGATTGTTCAGGGGAGGTTTTTAACATTTTCAGGGCCAGATATTTAAAGCTTTGCGCGGTCCGCAAACAGTTTGCTTGGGTTTAGAGCTGGATTAGTGCGGGACTGCCATATTCAAAAGGCCACATAGCGCGGGCAAAGTGCATTAGCACTGAGCAAACCATAATTATATGCAAGGGATAAAGTGAACATGAATACAGGTGCTATGAGATATTCAGTGATTAGCGCCACGTAAAGGTGTTTAGCGTGACATAGCACGACCCTTAGCGCGGAACAAATTACCGCCCAGGAAAAGCTGGTCTTAACACTGGGCAAACAGCTTTGCATGTTATTGGTGCATAGCGTGGTGTTTGTGCGGGATTAGCGCGGCTTGCGTGACTCCAACAGAAGAGCATGACACTTAGAATATGCTTGACATGGAGGACACATGCTGCTCACTGCTGGCACCACCATGATGCCAACAGCTGCCGCCAGTCCGAGCCAAGCACAAACAGTAAGGGGGGATCCAACCTACAAGGGACAACTAGGTAGTGTGGCCATACAGTACACACCTGCAGACCATACATCTGTGGTAACCAACAGATGCCAGCACACACATGCCGCACTGTGGGCATGGCGGCCATTGAGGGTAGGGTGTACGGGTGGCCAGACCTCACCACAGCCCAGGTGTGGCCACATGGCTGGGACACATCATGCAGTGCACATAGGCCAGTAGTGGGAATACCCCACCACCTGAGTGCCTGTCGGAGCATACATGCCCCCCCCAGCCATATACCGCACAACTGTACAGAAGCCACAGCACACACAACCGGCTGTGCAAATGTCACTGTGAGCATCCCATGCCACAGGTGCAGCATCTGTGGAGCACACAATGGTGAAACAGTACTGTCCACCATCAGTAATCACCTGCATGCTGGGCCTGTCACTCTGTACAGTGCAGTGGTCATCACTGCCCTACATACCATAAGCATTGCTGTGTCCCTTACACTACCAGCCCCCTTGCTATGGTAGTGTCTGCTGTGCACTGTAGCATGGCTTACAGTGTGACGGTTGCATATAGCACCATCACTGCCTCTGCCTATGCTGTGTTCTCCCCTGGGGCACACAATGCTATGCTGTACTGCATACATGTAGCCTGCAGCAACTATCATGCACTGTCAGACTGACCTAGAGGTGGAGTTGCAGCCAGACCTGGCCAGCCCCTGTACTTCGAGACTGATCTACAGGTGGAGCTGTGGGACCCTGCAGTAACACTGGGCAAACTGCATGAAAATCAGGGAATGATGAGATGCTAATCTGGCTGTTTGCCCAGAGACTACCTAAGTAGGCTCATTTGCATGTCACTTTTGAATATGGCAAATCTTAGCACCGGGCAAACACGTTAGCACCGGGCTAACAGCCTAGCTCTGCGCTAACGGTTCAGGGATATTTATACAGTTTTGATCACTGTTCTTTCACATCTGCTGCTGCCTGCTGTTGTACTAGGTGCAGGCATCTGCTGGCATGCACGTTGGCCACATAGTTCATCTCTACCTGCTCTCACATCACTGTGCACTGTGTTGATGTTGTGGTTTGCATTTCCTGGTTGCTATATTCAGTGCTGTCTTATTCCAGGGCTACATTTGCCCTGCACTCCCAGCCCAGTTTGCATGGCCTCATTCCCATGCTATATTCAGAAGCTGTTTGCCCCAGGCTATTCCTTTTGAATATAGCTTGCTTTGTGCTCCAGGTTAAGTTTACCTGCCAGGCAGTGTTAACTTATCCCAGGGGCAAAGCTTTGAATATCTGGCCCTCAATATCTTATTGAACAATCTTGACCAATAATAAATTAATACTGCCACAGAGACAACTTTGGGTTGCAGTTATGATACCTTAAGAATTTGTGTGAAACCATTCTTACAGCTATAAGAGTGGTTTCCACAGTAGTACTTACAAAATAGATATTTACATAAAAACAGCACCAATGTGCCTTAGAGCTGAACTGCTCCTGGTGCTTATTTCCTAACTGAAGTCATAATTCTCAATGTGTCAAGGCATATTCATCTCCCCAGCAAAACACTTTGAAGCAACAGAGAATTATGACACAAACTAGGGGATTAAATTTGGAGTAGTAAATGAAAAAAAAAATTAAACATTATATGAATGCATTGTCTGGATGACTACTTTGGTTATTTTGATGGTGCTGGCTTTGATCTTTAGGACTATTTTCACATTGTCTCATTCCCACTGGATGGAAACTGAAGGACTGGGTCAACTGTAGCTCTGCAGGTAGAGTACTTTGGGTGTGGAGTGGGCTGAACGAATATTTGGGTATGTGCTACAGATGTGACAGTATCTTGTTGTTCCTCCTCAGTCATAAAGAACATCAAGTTAAACCTGTTTAGACAATTACAGTTTACCTAATGAAGAAAAAACTGGTAGATTGAATGGGTACTATAATTTTCAAATAGGTGACAAAATATTTAAAGGGTAGTTTATTTTACCCAGTCAGATACTGTATTCCAGATTGAAGAAAATAATTTTTCAAGCCAGAGACAAAAGAAAACAATAATTTTCTCCTCAAGGGTGCCAAGTGTTTTGGGATCAAGAGTACAGACAGGAGAATAGACCAGAAACCATTTCAGAATGATTTTCAACATATATCATGCCAATACGTAGCTGTTTATCAAAGTAGTCAATGTAGTATGTGAAGCCTTTTCCTTTAATTTTAAATATACCTGGAGCAGGAATATTGGAAGTTTATGGTTTCTAGTACCACACCAAAAACTATCAGGATTTGAATTATGCAGAATCTTCATTTAGCGGTTTATGTGAATCATTCTGCAATTCAATTGGAAGGCTACAGCCTGTAGTTCGAGGAGGCAGTGCAACTGGCCACATCCCCATTTGTCCAATTTAAGGGCTACTCTCCTTACTCCACACACAAGCATTTTTCTTTGCAGTCGGAGACTTTGTCCATCCTCTCTCTGGGCCCACTCTTTCCCTAAGCCCTGCCCCCTCCCCCCCACTGTGTTTGCTTCCTTCCTCCCTTCCTTCCTGTTGGACTCTGCTGGCTGTGCTTGACTCCCTGCCTGGTTTGTACTTCTCCTACTTCTGGGTCAGTACTTTTGCCTTTGCCTTCTGCTTCTTGATCCATGTTTTGCCTATGGCTGCAGTCTGCACTTCTGTCTCTGCTGTTTGTTCTCCCTGCTCCTCCTGTGGCCCCATTTGCTTTGTTTGCTTTTTGGGCTTTTCTGGTATGCTAGTGCCACTCTGTTTGCAGTGTTATACAGTACTTAGCTGCATTGCTAATCAAGCTCTCAGTTTATTTATCATATTTCAGCAATCTCTCTTTCTCTGTACTAGGTGCCTGTGTGCTCTCAGTTCCAGTTGCTGTTTCCATGCTGTAGAGTGTGCTCATCACCTTTATTGTTTGCAGCTGCCTTTAGTACTGGCTCCCCTTAGCAGCTATCACTCTGTCTCATTCCCCTGCCTGTTACAGCATTGTCCTGCCCTACTGCATTACTCCTCACTTCCATGTTTGTGTTATTTAGGCTCATTTATTCCTACTTCCACCTTTACAAAACCTTACTTTTATCAAACCCACAGCAGTCTGTTTCTGATGAAAACCCAATCCTGCTTTCATGGCTGGCACATATTTACCTTATTTCATTAGCTGCTTGGTGTTGTGGCACCATGTTCATGGTTTCTTTGTTTTTTCCTACAGCTGGGGACTGAGGAGTCACAGTGGGCATCGCAGCCCCAGGCAGCAGAAGCAGCTCCTATTTGTTGTGTATTGTATAAGCCCCTGACTCACCCAGTCTCCTCCTGCTGCTCCACATAGCCTTTATAGCACTACACAACCAGTGATTCCAAGCAACTCTCTACCTACAGTAGTAGCCACAGACACTGCCAGCTATTTCCCCAAATTTCTGTGATATTTCCAGAAATATCTGATGCTTTTTGCTTTTAAACATTAGAGGCAACAGAGAGAAACTCTTCAGAAATTTCGCAAAATATCTGGAAATAGCTTGCAATGTCTGTGGCTACCACTGTAAGTGCTTGTGACTCTACCCAGCCTTCTACCAACCGTTCCCTGCTATTATGCACCTGGTTTACATAGTTATCCCAGCCTTTCTGTCCCTTGCACTACCAGCAATGCTCATCCCCTTCCAAGTCTGGCAGCATATCATGTTTACTTGCTTCAAACTGCACCTCCTACTGCACAGGCTTTGCAGCCTCCTCCTACTTAACCGGCTTCACAGCATCCTCCTCTCCAACCACCAGCCCCAGGCTCTGCCTGGCCTTGCTATTCTCTTACTCATAACTTACAATTCAATTCACTCCCAATTTGGCTTCCTAATGGACTTGGTCGGCATTCATTCCTGTGGTTAGCAAATGCTATTTGCCTTACCTAGCCCCATGATAGGGTCCATATTGCTCAGCCTGACCTGCGTACAGGTCTCTCCCTGTCAACTGTCATCCAGCCAAGACCCATGAGAGAGTCCATAGTACTCTGTCTGACCTACATACAGGTCTCCTCATGTCTACTATCTGGACGTATAGAACAATTATCAGTAAGCTTCCCCAGTACATTTTGGATTGCCTGCCTGCTTGTACTGCTGGAAACTACTCCTTAAGAAGCCTCTCCTTCATTACACTTATTATCCCTAGAGTTAGAATGCATTTTGGTAGCTTGGCTATAAACCATGCCCTTCCTGTTCTGTGGAATAACCTCCAAAAACCTCTAAAGTTAGCTATCCCCATAAAATTGCCCATTTTTAAAACTATGTTTGCACATTCTTTTAAGGAATCCTGCAATTGCTTCTGCTGATGTTCTGCAAAGCTAGTATATGTGCCTCTGACCACTCACTACCCCTTGGCAGTCCATAGTCTAACTTTCTCCATGTCATTTATATTTTGTCTTACCTTTTAACACTTCACCTTCGGTAGATCCTAATGTATATATTGTATATAAAGGGTGTGTATTTTGTATTTAGAACGGTTGCATTTAATTGGTGACTCCTCCTTGCATTGTTATTCTTTATTTCTTCATGTGTTGTATATTATGTTATTAAATTCAAATTATTGTTTTTGTTGACTCTCTGTACCTTGCTGAGTCCCATCTTGTAAATGAGTTAATCTCAATTGTATTTCACCAGGTAAAATAAAGATTGATTGATTGATTGAGTGGCGGAGATTGGTGGAACCACATAAAGACATTCTGTGCACTGCTTTTGGTAATACCAAATAAACAGCTTGAACTTTAGTTACCTGGCACAGTAAATTATCTTTCTGCTAAAAAAATTCTAACATGAATGGGGCAGCCAACTCAGCCTCTGGGAGTTAGAATGGAGGAAGTGTAAATACGGTTTGCCTTAGGAACACGAATAATCCAACTAAAAAGAAGGGAGCAGGTTGGCTGAAATTTGGACAGGCACAGACCAAGCTGACAAGTGTGACCGAAGCTGATTAGAATAACAAACTGTATTCCAAACTGGAGAAACTGTTGCTTGTTGAGTACAATCTAACATATAATATTGTTTCATTGGAGGCCTACCTACAGTGGGATCTTGCACCAAGTGGTTTGAGGGTCACTACATTACCCTCAGGTGACCTAAAGGAGTTCAGAAATAGAGAAGGCTGTGTGAAGGCAGCAGTGGGGTGTTCCAAAAATGAATACAGCTTCTAGTGATAAAGACACACAAAACACAAACAAGTAAGCACTGCAGTAAATTATTAATTGTTAAAACAGAACTATCTAAATTCACTGCACATCCCAGCTTTAAAGAATTTAACTCAGAGCGCACATCAAAGCCTTTTAAACATGAGGAGAAGCTATTTAAGTTCAAGCAAAACAAATTAGAGAGGCAAGCAGAATTTTCGAGATAGAAAAATTTATCAGTGGAACAGAAGGCAGGACTTACAATGTCATGGGAGGTCTATGTCTGCATTTAGAAATTCTAGAACACCAACACTGGACAAAAATATTGAGAATGACACTGCCAGTAATATTGAAGAAGACCAAACTGAAGAATTAAACAATAGATAAGAACATAAAAACATGTCGGCAGGAGGGAACAGTGTGATCCATCTAGTCTGCCCAGAATGCCAACCCCGCCATTCTGTTCTTCTTCTGAGATTACCACAGTACTTGTCCTATGCTAGCTTAAAAACAGTGACTGTGTTGGCCTCCACAGCCTCTCATAGTAAGCTATTCCAATGGTCCACCACCTTCTCTGTGAATTAGAGCTTATGAATGTTTGTTTTAAACTTACCCCCTGTTAGTCTCAAACTGTGTCCCCTCATTTGCATGGTCTCGTTTTTGAGAAAGAGGTTTTCTGCTTGTACCTTATTTATGCCCTTTATGTATTTGAAGGTTTATATCATATCCCCCGTTCGTCCTTTCCTCAAGGGAGTACATTTGCAGTTGCTGTAGTCTAGATTCATATTGTTCCTGTACCATTTTAGTAGCTCTCCTCTGTACAGCCTCCAACATGATGTTCCTTTTTAGGTGTGGCCTCCAGAACTGTATGCAGTACTCGAGATGCAGCCTCACCAAGGACCTGCACAGAGGGAGTATGACCTTTCACCTCCTAGTTGTAATGCTCTGCCAGTACATCTGAGGATGCTATTAGCTTTCTGCACCTCCTTTTCCATTGTTTACCCACCTTCAAATCATCAGAAATAAGTACTCCGAGGTCCCATTCAGATAAGTTTCTTGGTTTTAGGTGACAACTCAACCCAAATGCAAAAGAAAAACAAATCAAGAAAAGTAAAAAAAAGGAGGAGAGGCAAAATGAAAACAAGGAGGAGGAGGAGGAGGAAGAGGAAGGGGAGAGCAGTGAGGGCTGTGGTGATCAGAAAGAAGAATGCAGAAATAATTAACATAACAGACTAAGCCCTGGCCCAGCACAGTTGGACATACTTTCAAAAAACGTTTTATTTCCTTCATGCTCTGCTTCTGATAAATTATAGCAGTGTATTAATATACAAAGATTCTTCCAAAAACTTCATGAGAGGGATTATAATCTTAAACAGGGACCCACAGAATACAACATGGGTTATACTCTGTGTTATACTCTGGACAGTGATAGGTTGTTACAGGAAGATGAGCACCCAGCTGTGGGACAAATTCAGAAGGAAGAAGTGGCTTTTCAGGACCCTGAAGGAATTGAGGAGAACTTGATAGAACAGTTTATTTAATTTATTTTTTTATTGAAAATTTGGTAAATGGGAAAGGTACACTGAACCAAGTCTCGTTTCCAGGTTCAACCCAGGGAAGGAGGAGATGGAGCAAAACAGCAGTAGACAATAGCAAAACAACATCTGACCAGACAGACAAATAATTTGTTACAATAATAGAATAAATGGGGGTGGAGCTTGCCATCTATCATGGTGGCAGTGTAATTCATTCGGGGGTCCATCGCAAGAGCTGTTTTTTGTGATCATCCATCTATAGTGTGAGCTGCTTTATTCCAGTTTGCCTTATTCATTAACGGGGAAACTCACGCTATCCAACGAACCTACTTTCACCGAAATCACCCAAGGAGAACTGAATCTATGGCATGGTATCATCCTGAACAGTGCCACAAGGCACAGGGCCATTTCAGATGGGCGTGCTGTAGTACTGGCTTGTCGACTAGAAGCTCCATAAGGCGCACAACAGCGAGGGTAAACATGGCAGCGAAGCACCGCTCTCACCGTGCGTCTAGCCCTCAAACTAGGCAATCTGCCTCTGGCATTTCTGCAATGATGGCTAAACTAGATAAAATCCTTACAGACACTAGAGATATTAAAATCGTGCAACAAACCAATAAAGAATTAGCCACCCTGGCATCAAGAGTCTCTCATACCGAACAAAAGATTCAGCACACGGTCTCCACTCTCACAATGCAGGAGAGCACACTCCAAGATCATCACAACAAATGGAACTATCTGCTAAATAAGGTAGATGATCTGGAAAACTGTGCCCGCTGCAAAAACATCCTTATTGTAGGCATCCCTGAAGGGACTGAGGGCAGAGACATGATTGGATTTCTCGCTAATCTTCTGCCTGAGTTAACACAAAACAACAATCTGCCCCCTCCTAAAATAGAACAGGCCCACAGATCCCTTGCCCCCTGCCCCCTGCCAGAGGAACATCCCAGACCCATTCTTTGTAAGTTCCTGTGCTATCTGGTTAAAGAATTCTACCTCAAGCAAGCTTGAGACCATGGGTCTTTTCAGAGGCAGGGATGCAGGGTACAGCTGTTCCAGGACTTCTCAATTGAGCTTTCCAACCAACGTAGAGCCTATGCAGGGGTGAAACAAATGTGTTACCATCTCAACATCCCTACCTCCCTAAGGTACCCAGCTTTGTTACGCTTGCAGGTGAATGGGGCTATCTCACATTTGACACCCAGACTGCGACAGAACAATATGTGCAGCAATATCTGGACAAAGAACACAGGGAAGACACTCAGGGCTTGCCTCGTGGTTCGCAAGATGCCAATATGGAGGTGACACAGGCTGCGGCCCAGGGGGGAGCCCTGAAAGACCAGCAAGGAAGTGTGCCAGCCCCAGCCTGGCAATCTACATCCCGAGGACAGAAATCCAAGAAGAGATGTGGGGCCACACAGGATGTTTCTTCCCATCCAAGACATCAGAGATCGCGTAGCCGACAATGGAGGTATCTTCCTTCAGACACTAGCAGCTGCTCCCTGATGGTTATGCCAATTAAGACATCCAACAGATATGAACCCCTTCATGACCATGAGCCCTGTAGCACTGGATCTCTCTTTGCTGACCAAGAAGAATGCGCTCTCAACTGAGATGGAGAAGGTTTCCGATGCTGCCTGGTCCCCCCCCACCTGCCGACTGGGCCAGCTACTTACCGGACGGTGACAACACCGCTGCTGACTCCATTGAGACTTTGACTGAACTCTTAGATGCATCAGACAAGATGGCACAGCCAACCTAAGAGGTCTTGTTATCCTTTTCTGTTTCTTTGCCAGTGTAGGTCTCGAGCTCTACCTGCCCCAGGCCAGTTATGACTCCGGGCTGACTAAAGGGGGAGTAGGGGGTCTCATGACCAATAAAGGTTAGTTACTGCTTGAGCGCCCTGGGATACCTGAAACTCTTTGAGTTCCCTATGGGGTGCTCATTTGATTTCCACATACATTCCTCTATCGATCCCGGATCCCCCCCCCCGGAACTGGTAACGCTCAATTAAGGTGCTCCTGAGGCCTTTGCATACTCCGGCCTCCTCCTACGAGCACTGACATCCCTCATTTATGTATATTTGGCTAAGCGGCTGCTGCCTTGCTTAAATACAGGACTGTATCTGCTCATAGGTAGCTCCACTAGCAATCAACACACTTTTCTTATACACTGAGTTCTCAAGCGAGTTTTACTGTGGGGCAATATGCCTTCTCTTTCCCAGAATGGATGTTACCATGGGGTTTTCTTGTTTGGGTCTCATAAAACTGAGGTTCTATAAGGGTTAGTTCCTGTGTTTGTTCAACAATACAGCTAAAAGAGTTCTGGCTGTGGATGACATTCCCAGGTTTTTAGAGGGTTCAACATCTCAGACAGTTTTTGTTTTCAATTTGAAATGTTCAATGTTAAAGTAACTCCTACAAATGTATCAAGTGTTTATCTTGTAGCTCACCATACTGATGCCCCCGAGAGGCCCCCTCAAGATCTTGGAGGAGTACAGGATCACCTCCTTCAGACCATAAGAGGGGTCCAGTCTCTTTTGTATGGGTAAGGACCTCTACCCCTAACCTCACTGATGGAGGTGTTCCCCATCATAGGTCTGCCTAGTGATCTGAACACCTGAAAGGGCCCACCTTGCCCCCAGATGAGGGCAAGAAAGACCCGATATCAAGAGTTATGTAGAAAAGAAATTGTTGCACAGAGGTCAGGTCATCTGACTTACTGGGGAAGAAGTGGCACACCTGGGTAACACACACTCACAGAGTATTCGAAAGACAGAGTTCAGAGCAGAGGACATCACCTTTTCCTGGCACATTTTATGAGGGGAGAAGGCCTGTTGATAACAGATTATTATATAATTATCTATATTCCCACCATGGATTCCCCAACCCCGATAACTTTCACCACATGGAATGTTAGAGGCCTGAATGACCCGATAAAATGCAAAAAGGTGATGTCCAGATACAGAAAACTTAAACCACAAGTCACCTTCCTTCAAGAGATGAAGGTCAATCATACAGAAGCAGGGAAACTACTGAGGGACTGGGTAGGGTGGGAAGCACATAGTGTTTCAGGAAAGAAGAAAGGGGGTGTGTCAGTCCTATGCCACAAGCAACTTAAGTGGAAGCTGGTGGACCAGCATAAGGACAAGGAAGGGAGATGGCTCTTACTGACGGTCATAACAAATAAAAGGTTCTTAATCCTAGGTAACATACACTCCCCAAATAACGATGCCCCGAATTTCTTCGATATAATCTCCCAAAGGCTGTTAGACATGTCTCACGACCGGCCCAATATAGTTTTGGGGGAAGATTTCAATATGGCCCTGGACTACTTACTAGATAGGTCAAATGCCAAGCCAGAACCCCATAGCAAAGCCCTGAAGACCCTGTCCGATCTACTAGCCTTACATCACCTTACAGACACATGGCGTAACCTTCACCCTACTGAAAAAGACTTCACATTTTATTCAGCTGCTCAATCAATGGCTAGTAGACTGGATTACTGGTTTTCTGCTACCAACTTAAACATGTCCATAGCGAACGCCTCTATCGCCCCCCCCCCCCCCGGATATTTCTGATCATGCCCCGGTGGTCCTCCAGGCCTACTTCTTTATAAATATTGTTCACTCAGTGACATGGAGGCTTGACCCCCTCCTACTGGCAGGTCACCAGTTCCAAGTGTGGCTAAAGCAAGAGGTGTCCCACTATTTTCAGGACAATCCAGCATCCTCTGCCTCCCCACAAATGATATGGGAAGCCTTTAAGGTCACCATTAGAGGCAGGATCAAATCCTGTGCTGTGCACAGGAGGAGGCAATGGGAAGAAGAGGCCCAGCAGTTAGAAGTCCAGCTGGCACAAAAAGAGGCAATCTACAAAAATGACCCAGGTCAGCTAACTAATCAGTCTCTAATATATGAGCTCACAGTTCTTCGACTCAAACTTAATACCTTAGCCACTAGAAAGGTGGAGTTTCAAATGGCTAGATTACGGCATAAATACTGGGACCAGGGGGATAAGTCAGGGAAGCTCCTTTCCTACAGATTAAGGAAGCAACAGGCTGAGTGCCATATAGATAAATTAAGGGACAAATCAGGAGCAGTGCTATTTTCCCACAAGGCCATAAATACCATTATGAGAGAATTCTATGACAACCTGTATAGCTCCCATGCTCCCTTCCAAAAGCCTAGTTTTTACAGTTTTGTTGCAAAATCCCCTCATCCCAGGATCTCAGCAGAACATAGGGCCATGCTTGATGCTACCATAGAAGAGGTCGAACTGTTAGAAGCAATAGATGGTATGGCTCCCCATAAATCCCCAGGGAGTGACGGATTTCCCGCAGACTTCTATAAAGTCACTAGGGACCTTATCCAGCAACCCATGCTCCACAGGCTGAGGGATTCCCATAAAGTCCAGTCCCTTCCTGACACACTCAAATAGGCTGTGATAACTGTCCTCCCCAAGGAAGGCAAGGACCCTCTCTCCCCAGCCAGTTACAGACCTATTTCCCTGATAAATGCTGATGCTAAAATCCTAGCCAAAATCCTAGCAACCAGATTGGAAAAAGTACTTCCATCCATCATTCATGAATCACAGGTGGGTTTTGTAAAAGGGAGATCCAGCGCAGACCACCTGAGGGCTTTAGTGACCTTATTTTAACAGGTCTCCCAGTTGCTCTCTCCCGCAGCGGCCATTGCCATCGATTTCGAAAAGGCCTTTGACTCCATAGAGTGGGGATATCTCCTTGAACACTTCAATGTAGGCCCGAACTTTGGGAAATGGGTCAGCATGTTATACAATTCCCCAACAGCGAAGATCCTTACTAATGACTTTTTGTCAGACCCACTGACCTTGCAACGGGGCATGAGGCAGGGCTGCCCTCTATCGCCCCTCCTCTTTATCATGGCTATTGAACCCTTAGTTTCAGCCATTCACTCCCACAATCTCATCCTTGGCATACAAATAGAGAGGGAAGAATTCAAAAAAACTGTACCCAGATGACTGTCTCATCCTGTCTAGAGACATTCAGTCTAGCCTGAATCCTGTTTTGAATATTTTTTCTAACTTTGAAGCCATTTCAGGACTCAGGATCAATAAAAACAAACCATAAATAATCTCTCTTAACAAGCATACTATGGTGGAAATGGGAGAAACTCTGGACTAGCTTGGGCAGGTTCCCAGATTAAATACTTCGAGGTTACCCTAACACCTAATCTTCACAAACTTAGCCAGCTCAATATGCATCCTCTGATATCCACTTTCCAAAAAGAATTGAACAGATGGCAGCACTTAAATCTATCCCCCCCTGGGAAAATTGAGTCAATTAAAATGATGCTAGCCCCTAGAGTATTCTATCTGCTGGCACATCTCCCTATCCTCATTCCAGACAAATGGTTCCAAAAACTAGATTCAGTCATGTGCCACTTCCTCTGGGGGTCTTCCCCTCCCAGATTTAGCAGATCCAAGCTCAGGGCACATTGGTCCAGAGGAGGATGGAATCTTCCCTGTTTCAAACATTACATGTATGCCTTCGTCACATCAAGGACATCACTGGTGTTCCATAAGAGTGGTTCCTCTCCCCTTCCAGCATGGGGTAGAATTGAACAATCTATCCTAGGCATACGGCATCCTTCCATATACCTAGGATCGCCGTTACCACAAGCAGTTGCCCACTGGATTACTATACAGGCTGCCCATAGAGCATGGGTTCTAACAGCTAGACTAGCCAAGAAATGTCCAAGATTAGGAAGGTATACATACCTATGGGACAACCCTGACCTCCATATTGAGGGTGAGACTTTCAGATGTGTGGCATGGGAAGACTGTTCGATATGTACGATAGGGGACTTCCTTACTACTGATGAATGCACTATTGATACCTTCCAGGGGCTACAAACCAAATTTAAAGCAGCAGTGCAACAATCTGGTGAAAATTTTGACCTATACTTTTTTCTGCTATTTTACCTTGCCACTTACCTCCTGACTTGTATGATACCATTCTTTCTGCTATTTTAGTCTGCTTTAGTACTTTTTTCATGTCTGAAATAATAAAAGGAGCGCTCCTTTTAATACAGTGTGGACCAGGTCTTCATCAGTATTTCCAGCTGTTTTTGTCCATCGGTTGTTTATATATCACTTCTGTTGTGACTAAAATTAACAATTATGCAGCAGTGTTTCCTGACCTTACAGAACAATATTTGTTCAAAAACAGCTGCAAATACTGATGAAAACCTGGTCTGATCCATATTAAAAGGAGTGCTCCTTTTATTTTTTCAGACATAAGAAAAAGTACTAAAGCAGACACAAATTGTGAAAAGAAGGGTATCATACAAGTCAGGAGGTAAGTGGTAATCTGAAATAGCATATAAATGTATAGGTCAAAATTTTCACCAGATTGTTGCACTGCTGCTTTAACTTAAAATCTTGGGACTTTTGGAGGTACCTCCAAATCAGATCTGTTTACCTCCACTGGAGGGACACCCATTGTAAATGTCAACCCTGTAAAGTGCGGAAAACCAACCATGTCCCTGCCCTGACACTTGGTGAATGGCTGGGAGCTCATAAGGCTAGAGCAGGAACTATCTACAGTATGTTACGTGACTCCCAGCCAGATCCCACAAGTAAGGCTAGGGCCAACTGGCTGACAGCCCTACACACTGAGATCCCTCTGTCTGATTGGAATAGATGCTGGAGATTGGCCCAAGAGGCTTGTACTGAGCTAAAGAGTAGGTTGATTCTTAAACTGCTCCTGCAGAAATTGCCAAGCTATCTCTCATGCCTCATTAGTATCTCATATAGTGTGTACTCATTAAGAAAATCTGACTTTATTGTGCTTGATATACCAAGGACGCTGACCTCCTTTGGTAAACATGCTATTGCATATGCCTTTCCCTCCATTTGGAACCAATTGCAAACCGTACTGAAACTAGCACAGTTTCAATAAACTTTTACAAATTGCTAAGTTCAGCCAAAATAAAAGACACCTGTAACTGTCATTAAGTCTCTCCTTTCCACACGTGTGCCATATTTGTCCACGGGTAAGGTATAATTGCCTTGTTATATTAACTGCTTTCCCTCCCCATCTACTCCTGGAAGCTCCAATGCTACACTATCAAATCACTCCTACCCCCCCCCCCCATCAGTTGTATTCTATTTGTTCTAACTGCCAAAATATATGTATTGCATACACTAGTCCTCATGTTTCATTTATCAGTATGCAACCTGTAAGTCACTTACCTGTGTTAGACTAGTGTATACCACCTGCATTCATCCTTGTGAGCCTTGTATGTACAGTATATCAAACCTCTATCATATAATGCGCATTTCATGTATTTACTGTTATTACCTATTTATATTGTACATTGCTTAGTCTATATGTCTCAGGACCTCCTTGCGAATGAGCTTGCTCAATGGAGTTTTCCTGCAATAAACTTTAACTTGAACTTGATTCAGAAAAAGATACACCACCTCTTGTACAGAATGCCAGCCCAACTTAAAGCTATGGGGGTTTTCCCCAACGGACAGCTGCTGGAGGTGTGATTCCCCTGAGGCTGACCTTCTCCACATCCTTTGGGCCTGCCCCCAGCTTACCCCATTTTGGTCTGAGGTGGTACACACTTGCTTCTCTATCCTTGAGGCGAACATACCAATGTCTCCATTCACCATACTGTTGGGGTGTCCCTACCAAAATACCCATTTGTCTGTATGGAAACTGAAATGGCTCATTGCAGCTTCAGTTGAGGTGATGCAGTTAATCCTTACCAAATGGAGATACACATCCCTGCCCACTGTACAGGAATGGTTCGCTTCATTAGAAACACTGGCCATGAAAGCTAGGCTGACCTTTCTGACCAGGCAACAAGTGGCTAACTACTCTGATTCTGTCATGTGGGCTCCTTATATGCATCACATAGCCCATCTAGTTGTCAACAAAAGCCAGGCCCTAGTCACTACCGTGGGGTAACTCACTCTCCTAGATAACTATCGACCCTCTGTGTTCACTACTGTGAAGGTAACCAAATACTGTTTCAATAACACACTGTATTGGTGTACTGTTCCTTTCCTGTATGTACATATACTCACCTGTGTATCTGACCTATAATGTCTTTCCCATTTGCATGTACATCTGCTAAATGTTTACATATATTGTATACATCTGCAAAGAGTTCAATAAAAAGTCTAACTGTAAAAAACAGTAATAGAATAAATAAAGAGAATTTGCATGTGCCACAATTAAACAGTGCTTAGAATCATATCTGGGTTAAAATCAAGACTTCAAGGATAACCAGAAGAAGTATAGGAGAAGCAAGTGGGGGGGGGGTTGAAGTTTCAGCAGGTGTTTGAAGGATTTAAAGAATGTGGAGAGACGGAGGGAGGAAAGGAGTTTGTTGCAGAGTGAGGGAGAGAAGTATATTGGGGAATGCAGATTTTTCAGCAGAGGAGCATGGGCGAGGAATGGCAAAAAAGCAATGGCCCCTAGAGTGGATGGAGCAGGAGGCACGGGAGGGTTCGGGATATGAGTGAGAAGAGGTGGGAGTTAAGGATGTTTAATGAATATTTTAAGGTGAACATAGCACAATTGGCTTGTTGATGAGATGGCAGAGGGAGGATGGAAAGGGAAGGGAAAAGCGAGCAATGATGTGTGCATGGAGGATTGTTAGATGTAAAATGGCAGAAGGAGTTGAGGAAGGTATCCTGTCTAGTAAAAGAAGTGGAGGGGCAGAGCCATAGACTACATCCACATAGTCAAAGACAGGGAGCATCATTTTGGTAATCAGCTCCCTGCAGACATGCAGTGATAGGCAGTCTTTGTAATAATATAGGGCACCAAGCTTGGGATTGAGTTTGGCATGGATGGCATCAAATGTTGTCTGGGATGTCAAGTTTACTGTCAAGCCCTCCCCGGTATTTAAATGACTGAACTAATTAAAGTGAGGAACCATCCAGAGTGGTGAAGATAGCGGCAACAGTGAGTCTGGCTAGTTTCTGACTGGTACTCTAGGTCATGGAGACTGAATTTTTATTGTTAATTCTAAGTTGGTTAGAATGGAACCAGTGGAAGACATTGTTGAAGTCCCACTGGAGCAGGATTTCTACAGCTGCAAAGGAAGGACCAGAGGTGAAGATGACTGTGTCAACTGCATACATGTGTATATGTGAGTTGATACAGGTGCAGGGGAGGTCATTGAGGAAGACTGAAAAAAGGAGTGGTCCAAGAATGGAGCCCAGTGGAATCCCAGATTGGATAGGAAGGGGGAGGGTTAACAGGGAACCACCAACCTGTGCTGATTGGAGATGGCTGGTTAGGTAAGAGGTGAACCAAGCAACAGCAGGGTCAGAGAGGCCAGCATTTCTCAGCTTGTCCTAGAGAAATGGGTGGGTCACAGAGTTAAAGGCTTTGTCCAGATCAATGCAAAATTGTTGCAGTAATGAATCCCTCGTCCATCCCAAAGAAGAAACACTGAAAGGAGGAGATTGTGGAATGGTGCTTCTGGAAGCCAGACTGGAAAGGTGGCAGGAAGTCAGCAGATGAGAAGAAATTGAGAAGCCTGGCATGGACCAGATTCTCTTGCAGTTTGGGGGAGATGGGACAATAGTTACCAGGAGAAGATGGACCGCTCCCTTTGTGCAGAGGAATAACTTTGGCCATCTGCCAAGACTGGGGAACAGTGCAGAATGTGAAAAAAAGGTTAAGCAGATGAGTAAGGGGAGCTGAAATATCAAGAGCTGAGAGTAGTAGTAACTTTGGGTCGAGACCATCAAAATTTGACCTTGAATGGATTTAGGAAGAAAAAGGCAAATAGGGTTTATGGAATATCTTATCACTTTGGATACCTTCTAGAGGCTTAACTCAAACCCTGGGGTTGCTATAGATGACACTGTGGAAGCTTCCACACAAGACACCCCATGTGAAACTGAGCTTTTGTTAGGCTGTGCAACTAAGGATTTCAACACTCTGAGGAAAAATACATTTAAACTTAAATCATCTTTCTGTCCCCCGCTCACTAATCAGACCATAACAGCATATGAGAATGTGATAATCAATGAAGCTGACAAACTGATAATGGTTTCTTCCTGACCTGCAAAGATCTTTCTTCACAGGAAGCCTTAGCAAGTGAGGAGCTTAAACACTCCCCAATGCAGTCATAAAAAACAGCTGATAAGGGGGATAACTTGGTGTTGCTGACAGATGTATTTTACAAATCAAAGGTGAACAAACTACTTTCAGTAGAAACCAATTATTGTAAACTCACAGAGAACCTCACAGAGGTTTTCAAAAGGAACATTTGCAGCTGTTGCAGGAGGCTAAATAGGCTGATGACATAGGGCCAGATATTCAGGGCAGTTGTGCATGGCACAACCGAGTTGTGCCAGCGTAACTACAGACTTGCGCCGCAGATATTCGCGCCGATATTCAACCAGTGTGGCTGCATGGCACAAGTCTCATTGTGCTGTGGCACAAATGTAATGTACGAAGTGCAAGTGCAAGGGGGCATTCCCATGAATATACAGCGTAATGGCATATTCAACCCAAAACCATGGTGCAAGTCAGGAGGAAAACACAAGATGCGCCAGGCGGACTTGAGCCTATAAAACAGGTTCAAATACAGACATAGCAGATGCACAACCCTGAGCAACAAGCAGAACAAGATGGATGCAGCACAATTTGTAATGAAGTAGGTAATGAGGGGTGTGAGGAGGTGGGAGGAACAGCAATGTGGCCGACGAAGGGCCCATCGGTGGTGTACTCAACACAGATGGTACCGTACCTGCCTCACGTTCAAGGACTACAGCAGTGTGGAGATCGTGGGCTGGTACCACCTGAACAGGGCAATTCTGAGCTGGGCAGTCATGAGCTGTAGGCACCCACCAGTCAGAGTCACACCATGTCTGTGGAGACCAAGGTGACAGCAGTGATGTGCTTGCTTGCCACGGGCACCTTCCAAAGACAAATGGGTGCCACCACAGGTATCGCCCAGTCGGCCACGTCTTGCCTCCTCACACAGTTTCTCAATGCTCTGCTGCCACATGCTTCAGAGTTCATACAATTCCCAAGCACACAGGCAGAGTGTGCAGCAAGCATGCAGGACTTCCACAGGGTGGTACGCACACCAGGTGTGATAGGGGCCATAGACTGCACCCACGTGACCATACGCACACCACTTGGCCCCGAAGGAGTGGCCTACATCAACCGCAAGGGATATCCATCCATCAACTGCCAGGTGGGGTGCAATGCCACGGGGCACATCATCAATGTCTGTGTCACACACCCCGGGAGTGCACATGATACCTACATCTGGCACAGTTCCATACTGTGCCAGAGATTTGAATGTGGGAAGATCCCCATGGGGCACCTGTTAGGTGAGGAAGGCACGTGGATGGAGGCAGGTGCAGCAAGGCTGGGGGTGGAAGGCGAGGACACAGGTGGGGTGGAGCACAGCAGGCAGAAAGCAGCAGGGGCCAGGGGGTAGAACAAGCATAGCACAGAGATAACCATGCCCTCTCCCCACACAGGTGACAGTGCATACCCACTCAGGCCCTGGCTGCTCACCCCCTACTGGCGACTGTCCTCCCCGTGGAGGAGAGGTACAATGAGGCACACATCACAACACACAATGTCATTGAGCGTGTCTTCAGCATGCTGAAATTGTGGTTCTGTTGCCTAGACAGGTTGGGTGGTACCTTACAAAATAGTCCATCGAAAGCCTGGGGCCTATTTCTGGCCTGCTGCATGCTGCACAATATGGCCATTGACCATGGGATAGCTGTCCAGGTGGATGAGGGTGACAGCAGTAGGGAGGATGGTGAAGATGGGCCAGAGGGGGTGTGTGCAGCCACCCACGGGGAGGCGGGATCCCAGGCTGGCAGCAGAGGCACAGGGCCACCATCACACAAGAGCATTACAGAGAACGAAAGTAAGTGTAGCGACACACGTGCAGGGGCTGCACGGACAACCACCCCACCCACAGGGCTGAACGGGCACAGAGGGATGCATGCAGGGACACAGGCACACACAGCATGCACAGTGGATGCAGTGCCACATAGACACACACAGCACACAGCACAGGCACTGGCACACACACACACACACACAGGCTGCAGGACATGGCATGGATTAGACGCATGATACCAGTGCACAGGCACAGCCAGTGTGGAGCTGCCCTCATCACACCCACACCACAAGGCGAAGCAGCCTAGCCAGCACACAATGGGGGCGTGCACCACACCACACATGCACACCACCACATGCATGGGGCACTACCGCCCATGCATGCACTGGGCAGCAGCAGCAGACAGCAGGGTCGGTCAGCACACACAACAGGACAACCGCACAGTACCACAGCTGCCATGGCCATGTGGGTGGCCACACACAGGCCAGTCAGCAGCTGTGGGCTGAACAATGGTCAGTGGGGGAGTGTCCAATACACTCGCAGGGGTGGAGGCCTAAGAACACGACTGGGTCTCACTGGGATGTAGAGCCGCCAAACAGGCACGCGTTAAAGTGTTGTGATGGCCTAATATAGGAACCTGGCATCCGCATGCAGGCGTAGCCAGATGCAGAGACTGTGGAGTTGATGATGCACCGCACGGGGTCCTATGTGTATGGCTGTGCTCAGTGGCTGCCAGCAATGCAAACCTGGCTGCAATGGCACCGGTCATGTGGACCAGTGATGTGGTCGTGGCCTCCTGCAGCTGGAGGAGCTCATCAATCAGCTGCGCATGTCCACTGTCCTGACGCTAAGCCAGCTGATGCACCTCTGCCCCCAGTGCATGTATCTCCATGTCAAGCACCGCCTGGTTCTCCACAGATGCCCGCAGCAGCTGGGTGTGCTCTGCCAGACGGTTGGCATCCTGCGCATCCTGGCCCTGATGCCTGCCTGCCTGCTGTGGGTGATGTGGCACACTGCTCAGTGACCCACTCAGGTGGACGTTACACAGGGGACCACATGGGGGTAATGTGGCAATGGGCGCACCGGCGGTGGCCCCTGTGGTACGCTGCCCCATGGTTACTGCATCCTGCTGCTGCAGTCTAAACATCTACTGGTCTGTGCTCAGTGCAGTCACGCCTGCAACAGCACTCCCCCTCGCCAGGCACAGTGGTGTCACCGCACAACATTGAGCCGGCATGGACAGGGGTGGCTGCACAGCCGGAGGTGTAGCACTGGGTCCCGATGGTGCCAGTGCCTGTCCTTGGACCATGGCTGGCCCCACGTGCCCTGCGCAGTCCAGGATCAGAGTTATGTCATTATCAGAGTCGGACACACCACCCAGAAGGGTGCCTGCGCAAAGCACAGGCAGTCTGTCACCCAAATCCACCACCAGGAATGCTGTCTATGGCAGCACAGCTGATGGTGGATGCCACCATATCCTCTGTCGCTGTCAGCACCGGTGCGGTGGATGGTCCTCCGCTGGTCCTGCTGCTAGAGGCCCTGATGGGTGCCACCTTCTCCTTGATGTGGTACTTGTCCATCCCCACTTTCTTGTGGCACTCCTGGGTGCTCCTCTGGTGTCTGCCGTGGGCATTCACATAGGTGGCCACTGCATCTCACCTGGCCGACCGCTCCTGTGATGTACCCTTGGCACCACTCAGCAGGTCCTCCCTGTTGAAGTAGGCCTCAAACAGGGCTTGCTGCTCTTCTTTTGTGAAATTGGGCCTGTGCTTGCTGCCAGGCCTTCACTTCTCCTCTCCCTCTGCCTCGGACATTCTGCTACCTGTGGACAGTGACAACACAGCTGGTCAGTGGCAGCACGGCACAGTACAGTGCTCTGTTGCAGTGTTTGTCCTGGCCTCAATCCCTAGCATCCCCTTACCAAACAGGCTGCAATATCAGTCTGTGACCTGTGCTGTGCTGTGGCACTTATAAGGTGCAGTGCATGCAAATAAGCCTGTGCACAATGGTAATGATATGATAATGCACCCCACTGCACCGCTTATAGGCTCATGAGGCAATATGCATATGGCGCTTGAATATTGCATTATTTCACTGTACTCAATCATGTTGTACTGGAGCAATTGTGTTGTGCAAGTACCACGCATGCACAGTGCGTGGACCTGCAGTGTGCATGTGTGCACACCTTTGCAATAGCCTATCACGTGACCATCTGCAATGCGCAATGTGCCCCCAGTGTGAATGCGGTGCTGGGTGCCTATCGTGCATGCACACACATCATGGCACGCTGGCCTACTGCACAGATTCCCATGATGCACTATGCTGCATGCCACGCATGCAGAAACATGCACGCCAGCAAAGGGTCATGCCTCAGTTGCCGCAGTCACAGAGATGTGACCCTGGGCACCCACCAGGCCATGACGTTGTGCGCTTATGCAGTTCTGTGCATTACACCCCCACAGCACACTCCAATCACACATCCACATGCTGCATGGACATGTACAATGGTATGCTATTGTGCAACACCTGTGTGCCACAACATGTACGTGCTGTGTAGGCCATAACACCTCTAACAGTAGCAGGGCACAAGAGCCATGGTGCGCACCGCTGCCTCCTGGAGAGCAATGAACTGGACAGAGATTGAAATGTGCAACCTTGTTGCACTTATCCAGCCATTCGTGCCCCAGCTGTTTGGGCAGGTCCCTCTGCAGCAGCCCTGTAGTGTGGTGTGGGACCATGTGGCCACAGACCTGGAGCAGTGCACAGGGGTGAGGCACACAGCAGAGCAGTGCAGGCACCAGTACAGTAACCTGCACTGCCAGGACCCTGAGAGACTGCGACAGCTGCAGGCATGTGTGCAGCGTGGGGCAGTGCCACAGCCAGGTTAGTATGCACATGTGTCAGACATGCTCGGGGCATGACTGTTGTGGGTGTATGGTTGCACAGCATATGCCACTGCTAGGTGGTCAACATGGTCCTGGCAGTCACTGTGTCTCCTGCATGGCTGCTACATACTACACAGCTGTGTGTGTTACAGCAGTCGTGCAGGTGCCAGGGCCACAGGGTTGGCGTTGTCCCACCCTGTGCCATCTAGGCTTTGCGGTTGGGGTAGCAATCTGTGCGTGCCTGTTCACTCATGTCTTCCTCTCTCATTGCCTCCCACAGGATCAGAGGATCACAGGAGGGCCAGAGCAGCTGCGACCATGGCACAAGGGCACATTAGTGGGTCTGCAGCTGGACCAGCAAGACAGTGGCAGCAAGGTAGGCATGTTCACATCACATTACTGTGTATCTGTGGGTCTCTGTTGGCCGCAGGGTCCAGACATGGTCACCACAGCCATGTGTGAACATTGATGTGGTGGACATGCTGTCCGGTGGGCATGCCAGTGTTGCACTGCATGTGCTTGCACTGTGCCAGTGTCCACTGTACCACCTGGGTGGTGGTGCAAGCTGCATCCACCATGTGTGCAGCCATGGGTGCCTGCGATCCGCATTGTGTGCCTTGCCTGTGCACCGATGCGCCCACTGCACGACCCTGTGTGCCTACCTGCACCAGTGTGGTGTGTTGTGTGGATGGCTGGTGCGGCCCTCCATGTGTGGTACCTTTGTGATCCATCTGCTGGTGTGTGCCTCCACTGTCCAGTGTACACTGTGGGTGGGCTGGGGATAATTTCTGCATGTCGCTTATTGCCTGTTATGTCCCTTCTGCTAGGTGTTCCCAGGATACAGCCACGGAGGGGAACAGGCAGAGTGGTGCAGGCCTTGGGATACCTGCTGATGCAGCAGTGAAGAACGGCGGCTCTCCTGGTGTGGCTGCTCCGAGACACAGCAGCAATATGGCGGGAAGTGCACCAGCTGGTTGTGGCAGGCCACGCCGGCATTAGCCCCGTATACCTATAACATATCCCCTGTTTGTCCTGACCTTCCTCTGTTGCCCTGCCCGTCCCCACATCCAATTGTAAAGCCCCTTGACCCTATCTCCCACCTCCCATGACCCTCCCCTGTATCATATGTGCACTGTATATAGTTGCCCTGTTGGCCCACTTTTCATTAATTGTTGTATCAAAGTCTTTTCATTGCTACATCACTGTGTCTCTGTTTCTTTTGCAGCTGATGTGTGGAGCCATGCTGCAGGTGTCTGTTGTGTTGTGCTTGGCCATGTCCCTGGTGTCCTGCTGCTGTCCCCTTGGGCCACTGTGCATGTGTACACCAAGCATGTGCCCCATGTCCCTGTCCTGTGCATGGCCCTGTGTTGTATGTCTTGCAGTGGCCTTTGACTTCCCATGCACCTTGTGCCCTTGTCGGCCTGCTCTTCTGTTTGCCTGTAGTGCTACCCATCTCTGGTGTGGCCCACAGTGCTGCACCCTTCTCCACTCTGGGTGGTGGACTGTGTGCCCCTGGGTGGCCTGTGCCTTCCTCGCCCCTGGACCACAGACCTCTGTGTTTGTGTGTTCTTATGGCACCATGGCCATGGCACCCTGTGTCACTGCCTCATGGGTATCTCATGCATGGCTCTGCTATTGGCATGCAAGTGGTGCCACTGTGTTGGTCTGGTGCTTGTGCCATGGTTGGTGGGTAGGGGTACTTTATGCACCATCCCATGGTGCCCTGTGTTGCCTCCGGGACTGTGTGCCACTGTCCTGTGCTGTGCCATGCTGGTGGGGGTACTGTTCCCCTATGCCCCAGTGCTTCCTTGCCTGTGTGTCCCTGTAGCCTGTTGCCCTTGCTCAGCCCACTGGGTTGTGTGTTCTGGCCTAGTTCTGTGCATTCATGGTTGCACAAGCGCATCTGTGGTTATGCCACAGTGCATCTTTGCTATATTCAGCCTGGTTGCACCCGCGCATTTTGGTGGTGCATCTTCTGAATATGGCATCCATTCCCACATGGCACATCTGCATTTCACTGTGCCATGCTTGCACAATCCTTGGGTGCAAGTCTGAATGTCTAGCCCATAGAGTACAGCTTGTTAAGTACAATAGAGCTCTATCGGAACCTGTTCTTATCACTGTCGGTGTCCCTCAAGGATGTATTCTGGGCCCTGTCCTATTTTCTCTGACTTCCCAACAGTCCTTACCCATGGCACCACAACCCTATATGCATATGACCTGGTCCTCCTAGTTAGCTCAGGTGATGTCCATGCCATAAATCACAACCTACAAGCTGACTTCGATAAACTGCTAAACTGGCTCCTGACAAATAAACTCGTGCTGAACTTAAAGAAAACTCAACTCATGCTCTTTGGCTCATCTGCCAAACTCAAACAGTGTCCGGTCCCACTCTATTCTGAAATCTTGATGGTGTCCCAGTTGGCACTACATGCTCCTTTAGATACCTGGGAGTTACTCTTGATCCCCAGTTAAACCTATCTCTACATATTCAAAATATCTGCAAGGCTACAAATATCAGGCTTGGACTTGCATACCAGGCTCGTGGGTCCCTTACTGCTCATGCACAGCTTGCCCTTGCTAATGGTTTATTCCTTTTCTCTCTTAGCTATGGGCTGACAACCGTTACCCTCATCATAAAAACTAGCCTTGCTAATCAGGATGTGGCCTATAATAATATTTGCCACTTTGCCCTTGCTGTCCCTCAACTTGCCCATCACTGTGATTTATACAATCAGTTACTCTGGTTGTCCCCAAGTAATTATCACTCATTTGTCTTGGACTGCTTCACAGGCAAAATCATCTGCAATGCCACCCCACTCACCCTGTCCAAACCCCTTTGGCTGGCTCCACCATCATACCAACTAAGGTCAGCTGACTTCCAACCCTGCCTTGTCCCCAAAACTTGTACACTGTCAGGTGACTGTGCCTTTGCTGCTTGTGCCTCTAGATTCTGGAATACCCTGCCTGAAACCATCAGATGTACCCCCACCGATCCGATCTTTAAGAGCTCCCTCTGGTTGCACCTGAAGTTTGCTTCAGCCTGTAACTGTTCCATGGCTGCTTGATATCCCCTATCCCTGCTTGGACCCTGGTGTGCACCCTTCACTTCCCTGGTCCCCTAACCCCTCTGAGCTCTAGTAAGGGGAATTATCTACCCTGCCTGCCCTTCGCCTCAGCACTTACCATCCTCAAAATGGGACAAATTGTGCTTGTATTATTTCCATGAAATGTAACTATTGTTTGCTTGTTACTACCCTTGATGTATATGCTTATCTGTTCATCCTGTATCTGTTTATTTGTATCACCATGCTCATTGCTTGTATTTCACGTTGTTGTAATTCCCTCACACTGTTTTGTAAACCATGCTCTTGTAATCTCCCAGGTCATACCTGAAAATATGCATTCCTTGTCTAGTGTGCTTAGCCAGTAAACAAAAGCTAAGAAATAAATTATTGAATAAGAATTTTCGTTTATGTGGAACAGTAATCCAGTGATACCAGTCCTTTATATTCTCCCACAGGTGTATAAAGACCTAAGAAATCCTCAGGGCAGATCAATCATGGCTGGTATAGACTGGTTATCAGATAATTTATGTAGATTTGTTGATTTTTGTCCTTAAAGGGTGTGTGACAGAACTTGACTCTAATGTGAGAGACAATGCACTTGGAGAAAATTGAAAACTTGGTATGGGATCCTGATTACTTGCTGCTGGGTATCGACTTTGAATCTCTTTTTACTTGCATTGCTCATCACAAGGGGACAACATCATGTCAACACTTCCTTAACAAACATGCTTTGAAAGAAGAGTTTCCTGATGATTTAAGTTTGAGAGCACTACAATTGGTGTTAACCCAAAATTACTTTGAGTTAGATGGAGTTTTTCTTTTGCTACAGCTTTGTGGGAAAGCAATGGTGGCCTCTACAGTTCTCTCTTTTTCAAATTTATTTCTTGACCACAGGGAGGACAAGTTTGTTTTCAAGAGGGACAGCAACCTACACACAGACCATATCATCAATTGGTTTTGTTATATTGATGATGTGGTCTATATCTGGTAGGGATAGGGAAGTGTAGCAGATGCAAAGTGCTTCATGAACTGGCTGAATGTCAATGACATAAATTTAAAATTTACTTGGCTCACCATTAAGAAATCCCTGGATCTTTTAGATATCTCATTAACAATCATTGAAGAGAGGAGTATTTATTCTAGTACCGCACACTCTTCCCTTCCAATCCTTAAATTTGGCAGGTCACCTGTCTCTGACCCTTCCTTTGTTGGTGAGATTTTTTTATAAACTCCTCACTTCCTGCCCTCTTCCTGACCATCCTACTCCCACCTCCTCTGACCCCTCCCTTATCTGCAGGTTTCATTTTGCCCCTGATTTCTCCTCAGAAAGATTACCAAGCTCTAAAGCCACTTAATCCTGCCAAAGCCAGCACTGATGGACTCCACTGCAAGCTCCTCCACATCTCCACTCTTGTGATAGCCACCCCTCTTGCACATCCCTTGAGCCTCCCCATCTACTCTGTTCCTCAGGCCTGGAAAGTCACCAAGGTGTTGCCCATTCATAAAGGTGGTGACCCATCTTCTCCCAGCAACTACCAGCCCATCTCACTCCTCCTCTCTCTCACCTAATTACAAGAGTCCCTTGTTTACTCTAGGTTTAGAGTTCAAATCCACCTCTGGCATTCTCTCCCCCTTTCAATCCAGCTTCAGGAAACAGTACTCAACTATTGCCTCCCTGCTGCAGGTAACTGACTGCATCCTCTCAGCTATGGACCAGGGCCATATAACTGCTGCTACTTTTATAGACATGGCTAAGGCTTTTGACTCTGTTTCCCACCCATTTCTGTTAAAAAAAGCTTCACTTGGCAAGTCTGGCAGGTCCTGCTGTCATCTGGTTCAGCTCCTTCCTCAATGAAAGGCAGCAGTCTGTGCAGGTAGGAAACTCCCTATCCTCTCCTCCCCTCTCCCTATTTATGTATTTATTTATTTTGTTTATTTAAAAGTTGATAACCAGGAAAGGCACACTGAGCTTTGACTCTATTCCAGGTGTGACCCCGGGGTAGGGTAAGGGTACAATATACAAACGTTACAAGAATGGTATATACAAGGTTTGCCACAATATACAAAAGGTACAATATACAAATGTTACAGAGTGGAATAAATAAAAAGTTTGTCACAATAAACAAAAGGTGTGTCACAATGTACAGTGTATAAAATTATAAAGACATTGGGGAGCAGTAACTATGCTAGATCCTATCCTTACAGGGGTTCCTCAAGGTTCCATCTTCGATGCCATTCTTTCCTCTGTTTTCATTAACAACATTCCCTGCATCTGCTCTACTTCCCACATTCACATATACATGGATGATACTGTTCTCTACACATTGGGACCATCCTCCAAAGATGTACAAGCCCCTCCCCAGCAAGACTTCAGCAAAGTCCAAAACTGGTTCAAGGCCAGCCATCTAAGGTTAATCACTAATAAAACAATCACAATGACCTTCATCTCCAGGCAGAAGTTAGCTAGACTCCAGACCCCTCCAGTGTTCTCCACATCAGTTGGCTCCCCCCTCAAAGTGGTCCCCACATTTAAATATCTAAGGGTCTGGCAGGACAGCCATCTTGATTTCTTCATCCACATAGATGCCTTCTGTTCAAAACTCCACCCAAAACTTAGCATTCTCTATTGCAACAAAGACAACCTGTCTCTCTCCCTTTCCATCCAGAACTTGTCATAAAAATGATACTTCCATTTTTTTTTACTGCTCCAACATAGTCTGTGGCATTGTCCCCACAATATCGCTTTCCAGACCTGACACCCTCCTAAACTCCTTCTGTTGTTTTGCTATAATTTCCCCTCCCCTTACTCACCACTCTACTACTCTTTCTCTCTGTTACACCCCTACCCCACAGGAAGCTGGTCCACTGCCTCTCCTTAACTGCCAAATCCTGGTTTGGGACTCTGCCTTCTTACCTTTCCTCATGCATTTAACCTGCAATCCCCTCATCCTTCTCTCTGCACTCCAGGGATCCCTGCTCTTTCTCCCTTCCCTGTCCACACTCACCTGCTAGTCAGTCTGCCTTCTCCTTCCATCTCCCTTTCCTCTGAATCAGATCTCCACAGACCTTTGCTTTCCTTCCTCGGAACCTTTTCTCAGTCACCTCCTCTGACTCCTTCCTATTATGTTATGCTCATGGTTCTCTTCCTCCTGTCCTTCCCTAGCCTTCTGGTCCCCCTTTTGGCCCCCTGACTCTAACTGACTGATAATGATTTCTACAAGCGTCTATTGTTACTTGCATGGATTGTTGTATTATATTGTAGGACAATTTTGATTTTTGTATCCTCTGTTTGTATTGTTTCCCTCTTTCCCTGGGTCATGCCTGGAAATGAGCCTTGGTTCAATGTACCTTTCCCAGTTACCAAATTTTAAATAAAAATATAAAACCTTACATAAGTCCAAAGCTACCAATAGGCTACTATGAGCAGACAGTGCTCATCCTCAGCAATCGATTTCCTCAAAACCCTATGGACAGTTCATAATGTTAAAGAGAAAATGTTCAGCTATGGCTGATGTTAAAATAGAAGCTGCAACACTTAGAGATAGACTTCTGGGTAGGGGATATGATGACAAAACTCTGAATGATGCCTATATGAAAACAGAAAAGGCAGGAGTTAGACAATCAGATATGCTTTGCCACAAGGTTCAATCACGTGTCAGGACAAATTAGAAATATCATAACCACATTCTGGCCAATTTTGGAAGGGATCCAGCCCTGGCAACAGTTACTGAAGATAAGCCTTAGAAGGGCAAGCAATTTAAGGGACATATTTTCACACATCTACTACAGTAGCTGTAGAGAAGCACCTACATACCACAATTGGTTATCACCACCACCCACAGGTATGTACAAATGCGGACACTGTAATATGTGTAAGTGTTGCATACAATCCAAAACCTTTTGATTATAAACTATCACTAGAGCAGAGGAAATATGGTAATTTATAAATTGCTTACGAGCTTTGTAGTTTATGTCCTCTGGTGTCCCAGCCCCATGTATACCATACAATATGACCCTTATGAGAAAAAATTCAAAAACATGTCCAAACATAAGAAATGCTAACCAAGATAATCCTGCTGGTAATCATGTTAAGGAGGCACATGGACAAGACCCCAAAACACTGACATTTATAGGTCTGGAATGTGTCGCAGTGGGGAAAATATGTTATGAGAGACAGAAAAAGTTGCTCCAGAGGGAAACTTACTGGGTTTTCCCTTTTTTTCAGTTAAATGTTTTATCGATATATCTTTTACAAACAACATACCATATAGGAAATGTATGGTTTGAATGAGGACAGGGACATCAAACCATTCCTCTGATTACTTCCCCTCAGGAGTGTCACAAACACACTCAGCAGGTCAGACCCTCTGCTTCCGAAGTGCCAACCTCTGAGTGCAGTCTTGTGAACAGTTAACAGAAACAGGGTAACCCTCCTGTCTGTTTTGTGGGTTCGAATCAAACTTTGGTCTCAAGTCTTGGAGGGATTCAAACTGTGAACCTCTTGCTAACGTACCTAATGTACAGGCTCAGATAATTCTGCTTTTCAGGGGGGCCAGATATCTTTTGCCTATGGGTACCTAATCAGGCGTACAAAATGAACTCTTAAAACTCTATTAAAGACCTCAGAATAAATTCTTACCTTTTCCCAGTTTGGTAAAACCAGTAACCTTTGTACCATGTCAACTTTAACCATGTATGCTGCACTTGTCAAGAAAAAGAATTTCAAAAGCACACCAAGTAATCTCTAAAGAAAAGGTTAACTTCAAAATAGATAAAAAAATGTAACATGTAATTACAGAATCATATATCACAAAACATACAAATCACTTAAAAGAATAAGGTTTTAAAAAGTGCAGATTCCTACCACTAATACACTTAGACTTGTCTGTTCTAAGGTTTTCTTACCTCACAGTGCTGTAGATGTTTCTTTTTCAGAGTCCAAACATTTGTGTCAAAATGGAAAAAAGAATACTGTTTAAAAACTGCCTTTGCCAACCTCTTTGCGTGAGGTCACCTAGCTCCTCCATCAGAGTATAAAAAATATATATCTATGCAAAACAGGATGTCTTATCAAAGTATCAAATTCTGTAACCTCAGCACAACTAATTTTCTTCAAATGACTTTCTTTGATCTTATGAGCAGCTTCCCCTTTCCAGGACATCAAAGCATCTTTTATGACTTTGCACTAAAGCGTCATAACCTGCTCTTCTTCCTCTAAACGTAATAAATGTTTATGATCTATCTTGGCAGTTGGCAAGCTGCAGTTAGTCACATAAACAGGATATGTTTATTTTTTTAAGGTATCTTCTAGACTGTAATTATCTCTTGGCCTTCCAGGTCACACCTTGTAGCTAAAACCTGGGAGGGGGTGTCATTCCACAGACTGTCAGCATCTCTCATGAGAGACATTCAATAGCACATTTTTATGTTACAAAAAGCATAGATTAATCAGCACCAGCTGTCTGAGTGTCACAAGGAGCATTAATATTAATTGATTCTGACAATTAGAGAATGAGCCTGCACTGTTAGGTCTTTAAATATCTCATCTGGCTATGATGTGCAGCTATTTAAGTTTTGAATAATACCTCTTATGATTCCATAATTCTTCTTGGTCAAAGAGGGGAGGCAAATCAGTCTGCTTCTGATCCCATTGGGGCCAATAAAGATATAAATAATTTTGATGTGGTGATAACATTGCTTGGTAGGATGCCTCTCCACTTTATGAACTGTTGATTGGACATTTGTTCAGACAGTGTCATAAGAATAACTTCATTGCAGTTATGTAAAAGATGCAAGCCAAGATTCTTTGCTTCCTTTTCTTTGCATAATGTACAGTGTTTTGTTTTTTTCTGAGATTTAACATTGTTTTTTATGTTTAATTTGTATGAGAAATTAATTTAATTTTATGCTTTATTATATGAAATCCTTCCAAACCCTATGTCCCAAACTATTTTCCTTTTATCTCTCCCTTTCACCCCCATCCCCTCACAGCCTCAATCCCATACCTTGTCCTGTTTCCTTTGTACTCTCCCAACCCTCTTTTTTCCTTTTGACCCCTTTTTGTGCCCTTCATGTATTGTCTTCATTTGAACACTGTTGTCCCCTGTGTCTTCTTCTTGACATAACTGTAAATGACAGTACACAAACATGTTTTGCTGTAGCAGGGAGGATGTCTTTATAAAGGGCCAGTCTGCACTGGAAGCCTGCCCTCTGATCCAACTGGTCAAAGCCCTGGGGGCACCTTGCAGCTGTGTGCCTGTGCACTGTTAAAGTCCTGGTTGGTGGATTACTATAGAATTTTCCAAATGAACTTTGGTTGCTGTTTTTACAAGTGATTACCCTGGACTTTTTGTTGTCTGTTTTGAGTGTGCCTCTCCCTGTCTGGTTTGGCATGTTTTTTGGGTTGCTTACCCTGAGGCTGCAATGGGTTACAGGCATTGTTGAGGTGCAAGCTTAAGCTTTTCTCCCCTTATTTTGTGCAATGACTGAATGACTAGAATAATGGCAGTGAAAAAAACAAAACACCATTGAAAAAACTCCAAAAATCACAGGACAATTTGTCCCCAAGTCACACAAAAAGCCAACAAAGTGTGGAAAAAAAATACATTTGTCAAAAAGAACAATGTCCTTTAGTTGTGGGGGAAAACAAGTTGCAGTTTGCCAGCTTTATAAAATATGACATTTTGTGATCTTCAGCCAAAGCAAACTTGCCAAATTCTGCAAAGCTCTGGCTAATCACATCTATGATTGAAATATTTTATTTTATTTTTATTTATTTAAACATTTGGTTACCAGGAAAGACACACTGAGCGGAGCTTGTTTCCAGGTATGACCGGGGGGCAGGACATATATTTTGAGACAGATAGACAGCTTGTCTGTATGGTCTGCATTTCTCTTTGCTATCTATTCATGCTACTGTAACACTGGAAAGAGAAAAACTGTAATGTATAAGATAGTTTGCTGTTGCTGGCAACTTATTCATGAACTATATAGAAATATAGAATTTGATGGCAGATAAGGACCACTTGGCCCACCTAGTCTGCCCATTCCCCTATCTAATGAATAAGCTGTACATCCTAGTTAACCAACAGTGTACTTCCTCCTACCCCCCACTAGAACTGTCTTATGTCTGTCCCATGCATTCTTGAATTCCCATCACTGTTTTTGACTCCACAATCTCCTCAGGAAGACTGTTCCATGCATCCACAACCTTCTCTGTGAAAAAATATTTCCTCACATTTCCTCTGAGCTGTCCCCCCTCTATCTTCAGATTGTGCTTCCTTGTTCTTGCACATCTCTTTTTCTGAAAGATGTTACCCTCTTGGACTTCGTTGACTCCTTTCAGGTACTTGAAAGTTTCTATCATGCCCCCCCTTTCCTCAAGAGTATACATATTAAGCTCCTTTAGTCTCTCTTCGTATGTCTTCTGGTGCAGACCCTGCACCATTTTAGTTGCCCTCCTCTGGACAGCCTCCACCCTGTCTATGTCTTTGCTGAGATAGGGTCCCCAGAACTGTACGCAGTACTCCAGATAGGGTCTCACCAACTGTCTGTACAGAAGGATAACAACTTCCTGTTTTCTACTGGTGGTGCCTCTTCCTATGCATCCCAGTATTCCCCCAGCCCTCCTTATAGTGGGACTATTGATTCAGGACTAGCATATTTCTTATTAATGGCAATCTTTATAATGCATCAGCATTGCAATTGCTTACGGCGAACATAAACCTTTTTTCTATGTTATTTCTTTATTGCAGGAACACAGTAACACCACATACAGTAGAGAAAACTATTACCAGATTTATTCAAGCACAGAAATGCTCACAACTGGGAAGCTACTCAATGGACAGTGGAAGATGCGGTTACATAGACGCTTCATGGTACCAACAAGACTGATCAAAGAACTCCAGATACAGCATGTTTCAATGCTTGATTAAGACATGTAGTATTTTTCCTTCTATACATTATGTTGTATTTGTGCAATAAGGAAGTTATGGCAAAGCAGTGGTGGATGTGATTCTGCGGAAGGAGAGGTGTCATTTTCTGCTATGCATTGCTGACTGAGCTGCATGTTGAAGTGGAGTGGTGAGTGCAGTAACTTATTGTGAACCTTGTCCTGTGCTGGTGCTCTGCCTCCATTGTTCAAACCTACAGATACAGAAATTTGTTTGCATAAACCTTTCTTTACCTAACTTATGAACCATCCCTAATCTCCATGTTATACTTTGTCATTGGTGTGCTTTGAAATAGTCTTTTTTTTAAATACGTAAGGTTCATTATTGAGGCTTTAATTTTCCCACCAGCTATTTATTCTATTAGTTACTGATCAATTCCAAAAGCTGGTGATATCTGCTGAGGACCGTATCACCCCTTGTGGTCGACACTCCGATGGCGAAACACAGAAAAAGACCATTACAGTGACATTCACAGTAATGGTCCTTTTTCTGTGTTTCACCTTCCCCCAGTGTTCCACCTCCTCCCCAGACAAACTCCAACCTGGAGTTGGAATCCTAAAGTCTGGGGGTTATGGGGGGGGCAGAAAACAGTGATGTAAGAGGCGGCACAATACCTGCGTCGGTATTGTGCTGGCGCTGTCGGGTAGGTCGTCATTCTCGCTGACGAGATATCTTTGTGCTTCCGCTGAGAAGAAGGTCACAGTAAACATTCAGTGCAAGGCTGCCACTCAACTGTTGTCACCAAGCTCTGATCAGTTACTACACAAGCAATATCGGGTGAGGAAAAAAACAGCATCAACAGTTGGGCCCCTATAAAAGAAAAATCAAGACTTCTTGAAAGCAAACAAAAGAAGCAGTACAGTGTGAGTAGGAGGAGCTATACACATGCCCAAATGACCAAATATATTATAAATCACTATTATGATTTCAGCCTATCAGTGCACAAAGCAACTTTACCTCTTATCCTTTGTATTGTGTGGTGTTGTGCAGGAGTGTTGGGAGGGAGTGTTTCACTTCAGTGCCACCGGGCAGTACACGACAATACAATTAAAACAAGGGGCCATATTTCAAAGGAGGAGGAAGCAGGGTTTGAGTCAAGCCCTGCATCCAACCCTTTTTTATGGCTGCAGTAGGTGGACCCTGCAGACATTTTGCATGTACAAAAGGAGTGATGACATGTTTTCTGTCCGTGGAACTGACTGAAGGTGTAAATACTGCAGTCTTCTCTGCCTTCCCCTTCTCCAAGAAATGTTTTCCGCCCTCAAATAAATACACTTTCATGTTAGTCAATGGTTGCAGTGCACTATTTTCTTTCTTAAGTGGGAGGTACAAGAACTGGATCCTGAGCAGTGGGAGGCAGCATTATTTTTTTGGGGGGGAGTAAGATCCACCCCCACCTCCACCCAAGAAGCTCCTAAAGGTCCACCCCACCTTTTTTTTGGTTCATGTGGGAGGGGCATGAGGTGGATCTATCATGCTGGAACAATTGACTATCAGAGCTGCCTGGGGCTTCAGAGCTTAAGCTTCAGAAGGAAAGGAAAGAAAAAGCCTGAAACTGCATCCTTATACAGCACTTGTTTAAATAGCCTTGGTGCAGCTTACATTCCTCTCCTGCTCACACATTTTCACAAATACATTCCAAGAGATGGAAAGTCCCTCCTGGTGGGTATATGGTGTTATTCAGACCTGTCCTCCAACCCTGCCCCAACCACCTTACTCTGTATTTTGCATCAGCTGAAGCATGTCAGTACAGTAAGAGGCTGCAGTGTTTATTTTATTGGGCTTGCAGTTTTAAAGGAGTAGTCCACTCAGAATTTGCAAAAACATATGTTATGCAGAGTGTTTTGATCTGTATGTTAAGTCCTAGTGTGTCCTTTCCTCTGTCTGCTATTAGGAGTTTTTCCTAAATTAGCCTATTAGCAGATACCTGAGAGCTAGCTAACTGCGGGTTCCGTAAGAAAACCACTACTAAATTAAGCTCTAATTCACTATTGTTGTTTTCTATTTGGGTCAGGTCTAGCTTGCAGGAGTGTTTTAATTTTAAAACTTTTAATTTCATCAAACTATACACAACCATAAAAGCACAGAAATAGCCCAGATCATTAGCGTTATAATTAGTTAAGACTCTAGCTGTTTTCTTATAGAAAACCCACTCAGATAGATTTCAAGTATTTGCTAAACTATAAATGTAGGTACCAGCATTCTATTAGGTAGAACTAGCAATTAGTGCTGATTTTGCTCTGTGACATGATTTCAATTTTTTTTTTTTTTTTGCAAATGAAGTGTATAGTATGAAGCTGCAGCCTAGAAACTGCAAAATACTTTAAAGTCACTTTTTCTCCTGTGTGGTATAACATGAAAACAATAGGATGACAGTGACTATTTCAGCTACACATTTGATCCCATTTTACAACGGTGCACTGCACTACACATTTAGTATATCCCACTTTTTCAAATAATAAAACAAATATTTCCCAAACTAAATAACTCACACATACACATTTTAATACTTTATTAAAAAGATACTTCACATTTGTAACCCCCCCCAAAAATATTGAAAATCATGTCACAGAGCAAAATCAGCACTAACTGCCAGTTCTACCTATTAGAATAGAGGAGGCAGTATAATGCGGTAGTCTAAGGCTCTGAGCTGCAAACCTGGTGTCCTGGGCTTGAATCCCACAACCTCCACATGCGTACTGTGTGTCCCTGAGCAAATCACTTAACTTCCTTGTGTTCCCAGGTCACACCTGTAAACAAGTTTTAGTGTGTCTCTCTTGGTAAAAAAAAAAAAAAGAATGCTGGTACCTACATTTACAGTTTAGAAAATACTTTAGAGCTAACTGAGTGAGTTTTCTGTAAGAAAACTGCTATAGTCTTTACTAATTATAGCAGTGATGATCTGGGGCAATTTCAGTGCTTTTTATTGTTGTGTGTGTAGTTTGATGAAATTAAATTTTAAATTGAAAACACATATTACTGCTAGCTAGGCAAGACACAACCAGAAAACACAAATAGTGGATTAGAGCTATTTAGTAGCTGTTTTCTTACAGAAACCCCAGTTAGGTAGCTCTCAGGCATCTGCTAAATTGTAACTGTTGCCATTTGTGCTCACTGGGTAAGAACAATTACAAAGCTCTGCTGTTGTGAACTGATTTTAAAAACCACTGCATATGCTAAATCTATGGGCCTAGCTACATCATTGTCACATGAAACAGGATGCATTGTAGGAGGCAGAAGGCAATAAACCTATTTGTGATGGAGATCCCCAGGGGTCATAAAACCACCCTAAAGCTAGCAGCCTAATTTAGGAAAAACTCCTAATAGCAGACAGAGGGAAGGACACACTAGGACTTTACATACAAATCAAAACACTGAATAACATATGTTTTTTCAAATTCTGGGTGGACTACTCCTTTAATTTAACCATCCCCAATCTGTATCCTTCCAAGAACCACTTTATGTGGTGTGCATACCAGCAAGGTTATTTCACTCTTATTTACAGCTTTACACCTTTATCAGGTTTTAATTTTGATTATGTCTAAATGCTCCACCGTGCAGCCTCCAGTCTCCCACTATACCTGCGTGCATTGCAGCACTGTTTCACTGCATGCAGGGAGGTCAGAGGCTACCAGGACATATGCAGACAGCAGTGTGGAGCGCAGGTGTAGTCTGCAATACTGGGATGCCATCATACCACAGTAACCTGACAGCTGTATGTGCACCCCCCTGGTGTACCCCCATGTTCCCACCTAACCTACCTCTCTGTCTGCATTTGCATCCCCGAGGGCCACCTCCTGATGGTATCCGTGTACTGTCCTTGATTATTCTTCTCACTGTGCTGAGTGTTGGGAGTACCCTGCCTGCCTATGTGTGATGTGGCAGCAATACTACCTGCAGAGCAGTGCCAGTAGTGAACACATACATTAGTGGAGCTCCCGAGTGCATCATGGAGCACTGCTGTGGTGGACAATAGACATGTGGCACTGAGTACAGTGGAGCAGTGGGGAACACTGAAGGCAATAGTAGAGGGTCTACCTTCAGCCATACAGCAGCAGTACATGAAGGTCTGTTGTGGCCAGGTGCCCTAATACTGGCAGAACTGAAGCCATGTCTTCCCCCCTCTCCCTCCCCCTCCCCTTCCCTCCTCCCTCTTGCTGATGTAGCCCTGATTCCAACATACAGATCTCCCCCTCCTTCAAACCTCTCGCTGTCACCTCCACAACATAAGTGTGTCTCATAACAGTGAAATATGGTTATTTACAAAATATGACTGTGCCATATAAACAGTACTCCATAGGACATATAGGAGGGCATCTCAAAATGCAGCTGTCATCACCGAGTGCATAATGGGATGTGCACTGCTACTACAGGGTTGAGACCACACACTATCGCACTCAGTGTGGACAGGCTGTAATGTTTTCAAACCATTATCCACACTGTTCACTGGCAGTGTGGACACACTGTAACGTTGACAGTCTGTAACAGTTTGAATCCATTACAGCTTTTTCGAGTGTAGTTTGGACAGGGCCTGCATGTCTATGTAATTATCTATCCTTCTATCAATTGCATGTATCGCTATTTTTACCTATTTCTAAAACAAACCTGCATATCACATTTGCCTGCACTCTGAGAACATACTTATGAAATTGTGCATATTTGTACTCCACTTCTGCATAGACCTCTTACTTTCCTAATATTCCCATTATCACAAGTGACCCCTCTGAAAGTTACTATCACATTTTCTCTGCTAACAGTCCATCATCATTACACCTGACTTCCTGACATCAACACATTGCTTAAATATAACTTGCATCACCTCATGGACAAAAACCCTGTTTCTCTAAAAAAAAATTAAAACCTGTGTAAATAATTCTAAGGCTGAACATATGCCAGCCATTACTTTTTCATGTACTGCCAAGTTCTGTACCATCATGGGGATTTGCATATGTTTCCCATGATGCTTTGCACTATTGGGGCATGTGCAATTGTGTTTTCCTTAAAATGTGTCTGTCTGGCCAATGTCATCCAGGATAACACATACATCAGTGGCATTTGCTCTGGGGTTCTTTTGTAAACCTATTTTGCTTCCTGTTTCTTCCATTGAAATGCACACCTCCATATATTTTCCTAATAACGTGTATGCCTTCCTTAGAACAGAAACTAAAACACACCTTACTAGTTACAAACCATTGTGTTGTTTCTCCATACCTCCTTAACAATTCCACACAACTTCACTAACTTCATTATGCAGCCGTGGTGGATCTGACCAGATTTTGTTTTGGTTGCAGCTGTACCAAACACCTTTGCTGCGACTGCACCCAATTTTAGTAAGTCAGATACAGTCACAAAAGTTACATGATTTTCAGAAGCTTGTGCCAAATAATTGGCACAATCACATAAAAAGGATACCCAGGTTTAATGCAAGCTAGACCAGCAAAAAGCTGGTTTATCTTGTAGCAATGGGCAGATAGGCTAGCCAATCCCAATTGCCATCCAGGAGAATGCAGCAAGTTCCATGCGCCATATGTTTGGCATGCACAGGGCTTGTAGCATTTGGTAGCTTTTGAAAATCCAGCCCAAGGTCTCTAAACATATTGTAAATCATTCAAGCTAAACCCAAGCGATTTATAATTGGATAATAGGGCCTCTGAGGGATGTCGCTGGTGGCATAAGAATCTCCTTCTTAGGGTTTTGTCAGTCAGAACTGCTCAGCTTCATTTTGTGATACTCTTTCCATGTAGAGAAAATAAAAAACAATTATGTTGCAGGTGATACCTTTTATTGGACTAACAAAATTATTTTTAAGACTAGCTTTCGAGAGGTGAAACTCTCTTCCTCAGGTCAAAAGTGAAAACAGCTGAGCAGCGTGACAGATATAAAAGGTTGGATGTGGATTCAAAGCCTAGACTAGCAGGTTACAGATCAAAGCATTGCAGTCAATTTGCACCTCTTACAAACAGGAAGACTAATTTTCACTGGAGTGTGTCTGTTGGAGAGATCAACTTGTAAGATTAAAAGGCTGCCTAATTTTATTCTGACTCTGGACCATTAATTAACATTAGTCCAATAAAAGGAATCACCAGCAACATAATTGTTGTTTTTTTTCTCTACATTGTTGACTGGACTAACACAGCTACCACATCTCTCTTTTGATACTCTTTCCCAAACCTTGGGATCAGAGTGTCTTTTACGATAAGAGGCATCCTTCAGTGGCCCTATTAAAGGTAAAGCAAGGTTTACATTCCCTTATTATGTAATTCTTTGAGGGGAGTCAGATACTTTGGATAATGACCTTGAGCAGTTGCACGGGATAATCTTAGTATTTGTCATATGTGTGTTGTCTTATCCACCCGTTATTACCCAATCAAACTGGTAAGATATGACATTCTAAACACAGAAGTACTCTAACTCATATAACAGCAGCACTTTGCAATAAGCAAGCAATTACTTTGTCCAGTACAAGGCAGTCTTACATATAGTCTAGTATTTCTCTGCTTAGTATGGATATATTATGGATTCATTTATAGCAGTAATGAAGAAAAATTCAAATAAATCATAACTCTGATACATTTTCATTAACTGAAGCTTTTACTGTCTGTTTTGCATCTCATTTCATTAGTATTGTGAATTTCCTCTTCATTCACCTAATAACTCAAGTGTGTGACAGAGTTCGTAAAAATAAACTGTTGAGTTTCCACTCAATGAATTCCCTTTTTCCTGTTTATGATAATCTCCAGATCTCTGAGATGTGTCTCTGCAGAGAGATGAAAGTAACAGCTGACATTTTCAAAAAACATTTGATCTTTAATTTTGTATCTCACGGTTGGGGCACTACTGACTCAGCTTATGCAGCTTCATTTTTGTTTATCTGTGGGGCCAGTGTTCTTTCCCCTCTTGTGCCTCAACACAAACCTCAGGATCACTGTGACTGATCCTTGGCCTCCAGCTAGAAGGGTGGGCAAGCAACTAGCTTCTCAGAAGATTAGGACAGTGCAGAATGTGAAATTCTGACATCAGCATTTTTGCAGAATGGCAATTCTGCTTCTGGAATGCTCTGCAGAATTTCTTATTAAATTCCACTGAATTTCAAAAAGCATTTCAGTGCAAACTGTGGAATAATTTTCTGCAGATCATGTAAACTGCTAAATATTTTTCCGCAGATTTTGGAAAAATAATCCACAGTTCATATGAATGCCAAAATTCCACATATGATGGAAATCTGCAGAATTTTCTAAAATTCTGCAGAATTCAATTTTGTTGGAAATTAAACATTCCACACAGTCCTACAGATGATGCCAGGGGAATGCCATGCTTGTTTGACACTGGTTAAATGGTACTTCGGGTGAAATCACCCTGCAATGAGGTCATAAGGAAGGAGAGCTTCCTGAATTCCAAAGTTAAAAGAAGGATTTTTTCCTGTACGACATAACAGAAAATAACATCTCACCATAGATCATTTGAGTAAAAATATGACATCACAAATTAAACCCAAATCCACAGCAGCTGGAACTGTTAAGCAACAGAATTTAGTGCTAGCTCAGTGGATATGAAGCCAGAGTAACTCAACCACGAGGCCCTCTGCAGCAATGGACCCACCTACAGATAGTGAGGGGGAAGAGGATGAGGTGGAATTCATGATCACCTCCTGTAAACTATCCAGGGAGTACCTGAGACTGGAGAATACCCTCGATAAAATTCAAACTGATGTGGTAGAGAACTGGAGAGCAATAAAAGCCCAGGAGAAAAAGACTGTGGCTCTTGAAAAACAAGTACCAGGGCTGACAGATTCCTCAGACTTACATAACGGGGCTATATTGCAACTCCATAACAGATCTCAACTACTTTATGATAAAATCAAGGATTTACAGAAAAGATCCCACAGAGTTCATTTATGAACCCATAGGCTCCCAAAGAAAATGGAAACCAGACCTATGACAGAAATAATGGACAGTCTATTACATGAGGTCATACATCTGGACAAAAACTACAAACTAGATATCATAAAAGTGCATAGAGCTCATGCGTCAGCCCCAGCTGACCCCACAGCAAAACCAAGATCTATTATTTTATTATTTCTAGATTATAAGATCAAAGAAACTATTCTTAGAAGAGCATGGGGAATGAAGGAAGTTGTGTTTGGAGATGTCAAACTATTTTGTGAACATGACTATGCACCTACAACAATGGATAGGTACAAAGCCTGATTCCCTATCATAAAGGAACTTAGATCCAAAGCCCTGAAAGCTCAAGTGGACTATCTTGCCAGACTTTGAGTTTTTTCAGACAGCGGCATTAATATATTTGAAACTGTTCTGGAGGCAAAGACATTCTTAAGTAATCTGGGAGTTCAGATTGATGGTCTTATATGTGCCAACAAACAAAAGAGATGGAAAAACAAAAGGTTTTTTTTTTTTTTGGCTACTGGAGGTCATGGTCATGTTGCAGGAGCAGGAAGATGAAAGGAGAGAGCAGGAAACAGTCCATGGCATAAAATGGCAGATCAAAACATGAACAACAACAAAAAATTTGGCCCAGCTCCCATTGTGTCAGGAGGCATGTTAAAAGAGGAGAACCATTCATCGGTGGCAGTGACAACAGAAGAGTTAACAATCGATCACCTGCCAGTTTAAAATGGATGATGCTTCACATTTTTCTTTTTCTATGGGAGACAATAACTTGAAGTGACCTGGGGATTCTCCACCTATATGATTATTAATTTAAGATTGCCAGTAAGGTAATGATATTCAAGTGGGGTTGCAGGAAAGGCCCAGTGCTCCTGATTGGGGGGGCTTGACATGTAGTCAGGCACCAACAAAATGTGAGAAACTGTGCGTAAACATTACTGGCTAGTTCAGAATATTTCTTAGTATTAAATGTTTGCATAGTTGCTTATTCATGAGTGTAATTCAAACAAAATATATAAAACCATAAAGGTAGGCAACTGCATCACAGGATGGGGGGGGTTAAAGGAGGCTTGTAGGTATCATGCTAAAGGGGATGTTGATCACTAAGCAGAAATTCCTCCTGTGATGTTTCTCCTTTCAGCCTACTCTGTTACTAAATGCAGAGGGCCCAGCTTAAAACTCTTTCCCCCTTCATGCCCAAGTCTCTCTGTATGTGGAGGAACATGGGCAGGGTGATGGGGGACTCTGGGTCACACAGTCAAACCCAGGAGAGAAGAAGGGGGGGGTGAATCTATCAAACACGGGCTGTAATGGGGAAATTTTGCTTCTTTTGGGGTGGTTAAAGTACAGTTCTGATCACATGTCCAGAGAATGAGGGTGGGCACCCTCTTTACAAAATTAAGCTGTCGGAATAACATGTTTGGAGGAGTGGCCTTCAGACCTCTGGGCAATACATTTTAATAGGGTGGGGGCTATGTACCATTGCAGGAAAGACTCCATATATGCTGTGCTGGTTCTCGGAAATGACTAAGCTGCAGTGCAGTGCAGTGTATTGGTCTGCACAGCTTGCTACAAATTTACAACAAACAGGTGGCAGGATACTAGTGGCACAGGTGGAAGCAGAAGGAGAAGGAGTTATGTTGATGTCAGTTTACCATTTTGAAAGTTTTAAATGACATTTGAAGTCATAGCTAAACACTGAAGAGATTATTTTGTATATAGTTACATTACTTTTAAGGTTGTGCAGTCATTTCATGGATATCATAAATGTACCACTTGGGTGAAAAAATGGCACAAAAAGAGGACTAGGCATTTTAAACAGCCTCACGTTTCAAGGATGCTTGTGGAGTCCTCATATACTGTACCATGGCAGATTTAACACTAGTAACCTATAATGTCAGAGATTTGAACAGCCCAATTAAAAGGGCACAAATTTTGCAAGAACTAAATAGGACAGGGGCGACCGTGGCATTCCTCCAGAAGATACACTTAACCCCTCAAGAACATGAAAAACTATGTGGTAGATGGATTGGTGAGGTAGTTACATCTTCCTGGCGGGAGCACCTGCATAGACAAGGGGGAGCAGTCTTACTCAGAAAAGCTTGCCCCTTTGTGGCAGATAAGATAGACACAGACCCAGAGGGCAGATACTTGTGCATTAAGGGCACATATAGAGATATATAATTTACCTTTCTAAATGCTTATGCCCCAATGATGATCAAGAGACAGCTCAATTCCTTAAGCGTATAATACAGAAGACAGTACTGGACCCAAAACATCTATATATTATAGGTGAAGATTTTAGTACTGTTCTGTTGCCAAAGCTGGACAGGAAAGGGAGAGTAATTAATGTGTGGCAAAGCAGGCAACACATTACTGTAGTTGGGACAGGAACTGGGTTTGGTTGAAGTGTAGTGGACTTTAAACTGGCAAGCTAAAGACTTTACCCACTTTTCAGATATACACCATAGCTATTTCAGGATCGATATGTTCTTTATGTCCACAGAGTGCGTGTACACAGTATTAGGTTGTCACATACTTTCCAGGACACAATCAGACCATACACCAATCAAACTCGCATTACAAATTACCCCAACCCCAGAAAGTCTCACTGGCATCTCAACATAGGCCTTTTGAACACATCTGAATACAAACAGCTAATACAAGAAACAATTCAAGAATTCCTAACTCATAATGTATCAGGGAACACAACACATACAGTAAGATGGGATGCAGTCAGGGTGGAGATTATTCGACATTCCTCTAAAAAGAAGCGAATAAGAGAAGCAAGATGTATGGAGCTAGAAGATTGAAACAAAGGAGTTAGAATTTCAACACAAGATCACATTAAATGGGCAAACTAGAATGGAGCTGGAAACATAGAAAACGTCTCTTGACAATCTCCAACAGTTTAAATGGAGGGGAACTACAGCAGAATTAGGCAACAATATTATGAGGGAGGTAACAGAGTGTTGAAACTGTTAGCATATATGCTTAGGAAACAGCAAGGGAATAGGGCAGTTCTGAGGGTGCGAGACCCAACTGCAGGGGGTGCCCAAAACAGTCAGACAAGGGAGATCATTAAAATGTTTGCAAATTACTATAAGCAGCTCTACTCCCAGAAAAACACAGCAGAAGATCCAATTAAGGTGGATGCATTCTTTCAGAGACTGCTCCACCCAAGGCTATCAGGTCAAGACATAAACCTAGTTCAATAGGAAATAAGTTTGGGGAAAATAACCAATTGCCTTGCTCAACTTAAACATGGAAAGTCACCTGGCTTGGATGGATTCCCAGTGGAATTTTTTTAAGACCCTTGCTAACCTTTTCATGCCAATATTTTATCAGGTCCGCCAAGAAATCCTACAAGGAGGTGCTGTCCCAGACTCATGGCGTTTTGCACAAATAGCCATTACACCTAAACCAGATAAAAAACCGCTGGAATATGGCTCATATCAGCCCATTTTTCTATTAAAATCTGATTTGGACCTTTTTACAGGAATTCTAGCAAATAGATTACAAGCTGAGCTATCTTCTATAATCCATGTTGATCAAACAGGGTTTACTTCAGGTAGCTATTTACAAGATAACATATGAAGACTTTAATATAATATTGACTCACAAAAGACAAAATGCATTCCAAATAGCCAACTTTATGGATGTGGAAAAAGCCTTCTATTGGGTGAATTGGTAGTCTCTGAAAATTGCTATTGAAAAATGAAATTTGTCCCCAGACTTATTCAGATAATTGAAAACCTGTATACGGCCCCCCAGGCAACAGTCCGAGTTAAAGGAATTGGTTCTGAATCCTTTCCGCTAACCAGAGGCACAAGACAGGATTGCCTGCTGTCCCCTTATTGTTTGTGCTATGCTTGGAGCCCCTAGTGGCCGTGATGTAACAAGACCTAAGTGTCTTAGGCATCATGGCGGCCTGGAACAAAAAGTCTCATTATATGCAGATGACACAGTTTTCTTTTTATCCAATTCTGAAGTTTCAGTACCCCAGCTAATAACATGGCTACATGAATTTGGGGAAATCTCAAGCTACAAGATTAATTTTACAAAGTCTGAAGCCATAAGAGACAATGGGACCCTACCACCAGGATTTAAAAACAACTTCTCCTTTGTGTGGGCAAAGAATAATCAAATCAGATATCCAGGTATACAGATCATAATGGATATGACTAAACACTTTGCAATCAATTACGAAACACCATGGGGGTCATCTAAGCAGATTTACCTAGATGAAATCCATTGCCCCATGCTCTGACAGGGAGGATAGCTTCAATTAAAAAGAACGTGTTGCCGCATCTTCTATTTTTGTTTCAATGTTTGCCTCCCAAAATCTGTCTTAAATTTTGGAACAAGTTAATCCAGGGAATCCAACTCTTCATCTGGAACCACAAATGCCCTCACATAGCTTGGAAACATTTAACATTACCAAAAGAGGAAAGAGGTCTTGCCCTTCCAGACCTCCAACGTTACTATTTAGCAGCTCAACTGCAGGCAATATATACCTAGGCTAACAGAGAAGGGATTCACAATGGTAATATATTGAGAATGCCAGAGCCAGCAGACACCAATTATTCACACTGGCACTCAGACTCACCACAAAAGACTCTCAGAGGAACATTACTAACAGATGGGTTAAACATAGCCTGAACATTCTTAACAAGGTCAGGACCATTACGCGGACACTGACAGGAGTGGGCCCCCTATTGTTAATTAGACATGATCCAGACTTCCTTCCCCCTGCACTGGACAGGGAATATGTGAACTGGGAGAGGCATGGAATCACAAGGTTTTCCCAGTTTATGGATAGGGAGATTTGTATATCCTTTGCTCGAGCTAAAGACAAATTCCATTGGAATGATGGGGAATTCTTCCATTGCATGCAGGTGAGATACTATATTAACTCCTCAGATAATTTGGCAAAGTTGATCAGACCCTACTCAAATTGGGAAGACTACTTATATGCAACAGTGATCATCACAAGTCCCAAAGATATATCTCTAGGATGTATAGGATATTGCAGATGGAAAGAAGTATCTCCTTAATACATATAAGAGAGACTTGGGGAAAAAGAGGTAGGACTCCCCATTAGTGAAGAGGACTGGTGAAGGAGATTAAAGATGGGGTGGAAGGTTACACCAGCCCTGGTATGGAGGGAATTTTTCTGGAAGATTTAGGTAAGGTTTTTCTGTACCCCAAAAGTTACATGCCATTTCAATAGCACAATTTCGGCAAGTTGTTGGAGAAATTGTGGGAGAGAAAGATCTCATGGGCACATATTCTGGAGCCATAGAAATCTGCAATATTTCTGGAGACAGATCAGTGTGGCATCCCAGACAATAGTTGGGTGCAGATTCTACTAGAATTTTCAGAATGTGTTCTTGGGCTGCCTCAGGCCACCTGCCTAAAGGAGGGACAAGCGCAGAATGTCATTAATACTTATTGTGGTAGTAGTTGAGTGTATAACAGCTCGATGGTTACAACCTGAGCCTCCTACACAAATGGACTATGAAAAGAGGATGAATGAAGTTTACACAATGGAACTATGGACAGCCAAACTCCATTTACAGGAGGAAATATATGCGGAAAGTTTGACAAGCTGGATTCTCTAGCTTCAGGGTTGGGAAGCTGCGGGCCAATAAAAAGATTTGACTTCATGCTGGTGGGGTCTAGGTCCTGCTAATCTGGGTTGTGTTGACCAGTGGTTTTCAACTGCATCTAATTACAATTTACTTGCTTTTACAATATGTTATTTCAATAGAAAATGGATAGATTCATGCACAACCAAAGTTGTTTAAGTTGATATTAGTTTTTGTTCCATATTTCTTCTTTTTTGTACTCGTTTGACAATCACATAGCATATAGTATTAACCTGAAATCCTGAAGAAAGGTTGTATGATATGCAATCACCATAGAGGCTGAATATCTGACACTTAATACCATAAAATATAGGTTCCAGGAACACACAGAGGTAACTTTAAATGACTCAGGTTGAGACCTAGAATTTCCATAAGGTTAAAGTATGCTATCCCCCCACCCCCCTCAGCATTGTCACAGAAATGTACTGTATTTCAGACCAAGAGTTCTCGATTCCTGGTTTGGGAAAAACTCACTCAAGGTAATTTCCAGTCAAGAACTAAGCCTCTGTTTGTCCTGAAATGTCATAACACAACCTGTCAGGTATGATGAGTTTTTCTTTTGTAACTGTTAATTTTACTGGATGATATTGTATGTTATGTGTAGTATGTTAAATAAAGCCGAGTTCAAAAAAACAGATTCAACTGGGTGAATAAAGCCAATCTAGCCATTGCAACAATGCCTATAGCATAGCAACCAGGGCATTGGGGTGTAGAAGGAAGGGGTTGACAGCAGGAGGAAGGAGGTGATACTGCCTCTCTACAGATTACTGGTGAGGCCACATTTGTTATTTTGTGCACAGTTCTGGAGCCCCCACCTAAGAAATGACAAAGACAGGCTAGAGACAGTGCAGTATGGAGTAGCTGGAAAGATTCAGACCAGCAGGGCAGAGCCTGTGACGACTGGCCTCAGACCCTGAACATGTACTCACTGGAGACTATAAGGGAGAGAGCGATATGCTAGAAATCTTCAAGTTTGTAAAAGGAATAAACAAGGTAGATTGCAAAGAAATATTCAGCAGGACTTGTGAATCAAGAACATGGAGACATTCGGGGGGGGTGGATGCGAGAAAGTTTTGTTTTACAGAAAGAGAATGACTGAGTCATTGAACACCCTACCAGCAAAGGCAGTGAATGCACAGACCATTAATGGTTTCAAACAAGGACCACTGATGGTTTCAAGCATGGCCAGGACTGAGTAAAAGGCTTAATAGTTACACAGGGGAAAGTAGTAGGGCAGGGGTAAGAGGGGTGAGGACAATAACCTCAATTAGACATTAAGTCCCAAGGTAGGATAGAGTAATACAACGCAGACTACATGGAACAATGCTTTTTATTCTGCCCACATTTCTGCTTCTATGATTATGACTTTGTTTGGGTGTCCTGTGCCATCAATCCACAAGATATGAACACCCATGCTGGTCTCAGAGTGTGAGCATTAGGTGGCACTGGCAGTGTTATTTTATAGGTTGAATGGTTTATTTATAAATTGTAGCTAAAGGTTGAAGTTTTATGTATACGTTTTAAAGAGTCACCAAAGCCTTAAAGGGATACTGTCAACGTGTTTTTCATCATATTATTTCTGGTAGTTAAAACCCTACATTTTATGATTGCCTACGTTCTCTAAAATTTATTAATGTTGCTGTTTGTTTTATCTGTCTCCTTGTTAGTAGAACTGAAATGCATGATAAATGTATATTTATTAAAAAACTTATTTTGTTTATAGTCCTGGATCTGTTCTTACTGCATACTTGCTGAGCATTAGAAACACCCCAAAACAGTGCAGTCACTCATGATGAAAGAGCCTCCTAAACTCCCAAACCATCATGAGTGGCTAGACTGTGTTGTGGGTGTTCACAAATCCAGGAAAGATGCAGTTGGAGCTGATCAAGGAATGTAAACAAACTTTTTGTGTGGTAACACCAGTATGGTGGACAGTCTCTTTTTCACATTAAAAAAAGAGTCAGAATCAAACTACCAGCTACATCATCAATCTTTACAGAATGTTGGTAACATAAAATGTGTTTTTTTAAACTAGGAACATTTTGAGACCTAAGGGGGTTGCCAGTGTCCCTTTAAAAAATTTTAATATTTGGACATAAAGCAGCACACGTTTCTTATTAGCTCTGTAATTTTGCATACCCATTATTTATTACTGAGGTCATATGCATTAAAACAGGATAGTTGTTCCTGGAGAGTTCATCAGCTCCTATTGCTTCTTCCCAGCCTTATGTTATATTACTCTGCTTGTGACATCACAGTAATTCCCATTGCAACCTACAGTGATGTCATAACACAACATTATAATTTAAAGTAGGGAATAAGCTACAGAGGCAGACAAACTCTGAGGAATTACTATCTTGATTTTGTGGGACTTTCTTCAGAAATAAATAATGGGAAGGAGAAACCTATGGAAGATATCTGAAATACAAGCAGAATTGCGTATAAAAGTTACGTTTTTCAAAGTTTTCTCAAAGATGTTAACTGCACAGAAAATTACACAAAAAACACAGCACATATAGAAACCATTATATATGATCATTTCAATCAGATAAAATTACATGCACATCCCTGTCAGTGCATAGATACTCTCTTATGAACAAATGTGCAAAAGCAGACAATATTCCATTTACTTTTATGCAATCATTTATTTGTTTGAAATATTTTAACAAGGAAAGGTACACTGAGCTGTGATAGATTCCTTCCAGGTATGTCCTTGAAGGTGGTTTACATAGATTTGTTTTATTAATAGGGGGAATGTTGGCCATAACACCTGGGAAACATCCATACTCTTCTTCGGTAAGTGTCGTGGGGTCTTTAATTTCAACCTAGACGGTGACCAGGGATGGGCAGAAAGGACACTGGTTTAACATCTTATCAGAAGACGGAACCTCAACAGTGTAGCACCCCTTCCTGTACTGCACTACAATAGTAGTTATGGGTATTAACCCAAGTACCTGGTATGGGGCTTGAATCCCCGACCTTATGATCTTTCACAAGTAACAATTATTATTTTTGTTACAACCAGTTGCTGAGGCGACCCTGATACACTTTTGCCACATTGGCCAGTTGTATGCTGCCCTGTCTAATGATGCAAACTTCCTGGGGAATGTTACAGAAGTCTGATGATAATATTCCTACATGGAACCAACTACCCCTCCATGGAACCAACTACAGTCAAAGCCTAATGATACTAGTCTTTAGTGGAGCACTCTGGAAAGAAAATGCACCTTTATTTGATTGGCTAGCTAGGATCTGCCTGGCCCTAGTGGGATTATAAAAGCAGAGCCAGTCTCCCAGAAAAGAAGAAAACAGGGCAGGAAAGCAGGCCTGGCAAGAGGGATCCATGTTTAGTGTGTAGTCCTAACTCCCTTGAGGAGTGGGACACTGCTGAAGCTGCTGTCTGAATGAGTTGACCTGGAGGAACTACAGATCAGTGTGTTGGGATTCCCGGTACCGAGTACAAGACAGAGCTGTCTTCCCTTACTGAGGACAACAGAGAGGGAAAAAAGAGGAAAACTGCTTCAGAATCCTGGGTCTGAATGGAAATCAGACAATTTGTGACTGGAGACCTGCCAAGTGGACTTGTTAGAGGGAACATAAAGAAACTGGACTGCTAAACATTTCCCATAAAGGCTACAACTGCCCTGTGCATGACTCATACTTATCTCACCTTTCCCTGTTAGATAAGTACATTTTAGAAAATGGCCAGAATGGATTCTATATCCTGATTGGCTAAAACTACCACCAACCTGGGCATCTATTTTTCAATAGATGCACAGCAAAAAATAAGTACCAGCCCAAGTGCCACTTCAAAAGGTACCCTTCCACCCTGCTGCCAAGACTACTTTCCCATTGGCTGAAGGCAGCCGATAAAATTTAAAATCCCCACCATGTTTTTCTCTCATTTAGTGAGAGCTACCGGTCTCCTCCTCCCCCAACAATCTTTCCCTCAATACCAGCTTGCACTAAATAAAATAAACAAGAACACACACTCTGGCCATTTTGTGGTCAGAAGAGTGAAGACAGCCATCATGTTTTAAAACAGGACCACTCTCCTGACCATGATCTCTCACTGCATACTTGCCACAAACACAAGGAAGCCATCACTCGCATCAGCTTCTTCCTGCATACACCGTTTAAAAAAAAGCAGGAAATCAGTAACTGAAACCACAATGCGAATGCCCCAACACTCTCTTCATTTCAGATAAAAATAAATTATGTTCCTCACAAGTCTCCCTCACAGCAAATATAGTATCCATTTCCACTATGGTCAAAGATTATGAGCTCAACACACAGATCCAGAGTTCCAACTTGAGACCACAATGAAATAAAAAAAAAAGTTGAAAAAAATGGAATATAATTTTAAAATGCCCAAACGCTGTTACATGCAATTTTTTTATCCACACGGCCTTTCTTCTTCAATCTGGCAATCTGGCAGTCTGCAGGTGTGTGTATTGGGGAGGGGAGAGTGTCAATCCACCAGAACGGCTCTGTAAGGAGGAGCAACAGGATCTGGAACAGTCTATGGACTACTTTCCCAATGAACAGTTTTTTTGTGATACTTATATCCATTTTTGACACTCATCTCCTCTCTTATTTTACCACTAGACAAAAATCTACTTAGATGGCCATTTTCTAAGCACAATAATACCCTCCAGGGTGGGCATTATTGGGAAATACCAGCACTTCCATGGGCTGTAAGGCCCTCCGCCTGCAACATCAGGCCTCAGTATGCCCCTGGGAGATCTGGTATTTCCCAATAGTGCCCACCCTTTTGGGTATTATTGCTTACATAACTCACTCCAGGGTGTATCAGGCATTAATGCATTCCCTAGGTGGTTGTGAGACATGAGGTTGAAAGCTGAGTGTCCTCTCAACCACCCAAGAAGTGCATTAATACCTGATACACCATTACCTGGAGTGAGCCATCACACTTATAAAAAGGGAATGTAGTAAAATGTTCAATTCAGCTCTGTCCCATACCTCTTTTTTTCCCAGCTGTCTCTCTCTCTCTCTTTCTTTTCTGTATATGTTTCTGCCATCCTGGGTGTGAGTTTACTGTGTGGTGATGCTGGATTAATCAATGGTTACATGATGAATTTGTACCAATGAGATTTCTCCATTTTATCCACTAATTTTATAAGAAGTAACTTGCTTGTTATGAAGCAGCATTATCCGCATTTGTATACATTTGAGTATCTGGGACTGCATGTTTTACTGGTGGATATAAATTATTTTACTATCTTTCTAATTTTCTTTGGGTTAAACTTTGATGGTGACATTATGAGTTATGCCTCTTCTGTTTGTAATTAATCTGCCCTTTAAGAAGCCTGTGTTTCTGTCTTCTAGTCGGGAGAAGGAATCACTTTGTGGCACACTGGCCCTGGGAAGGAGTGGTCACTATGACCATCTTTAAAGTGCAATAACATTTAAGGTCATAGTTTTCTTTCTTGTCTTTAGTTAACATGTTACACTACGGGAAAATAAGGGCAAAGATGTTCCCTTGGTCATTCAAACAGTGTTTTCTGTAGGTTGACAGAAGTCACACTATAGAGTTGTTGTATAGCGGAAGGGGAAGGGAAATTGTTTAACCAGGAACCACACACTAAACTGAAACTTAGTAAGTTATGTGACTTGCTCAGGGTCACACAGTATGCAAGTGGGGGCTGTGGGATTGAAACCCAGGTCTCCAGGTTTGCAGTTCAGTGCCCTAAACCATAGCACTATGCTGCTGTATACCCTTTGCTGCGACTGCTTTTCACAGATATACCAGACACACAGGGATTTCACTTTATCATAAAGTAACCAAGACACTGTGGAGGGGAAATAGTCATCCATTAAATTATGCTGTAGATGGTTACCACGGCTGAAAAGTGGTGAATGGTATAATTGTTCAAGTTCTGTGAAAGATGTGCATAATCCACAAGAGCAAAGCTCATGCAGATCATGACATAACTCAAAAGAATAAGAAAATTCACCTCACACCATTCACCACTCTTTGGCACTGGTTGTTATGTATAATATATGATCAAATGCTGTACTCTTTTCTCAGAAGTTCTGTCAGGATAGAACAACAGTGTGCCATCAGCAGCTTCTCCTGCAGCATTCTGTTGTGCCAAGGAGGACCTCGATACATGTTACTTTTGTTATCACAGCTCCTCCCTCCCCCACCCTGACATGTAGGACCTTGATCATCAACCTCCCCATAGTCTGCCAAACTTTTTCCCCCAAAGAACATTTTTTAGATGCATGTGCTTGATGTAACTGTTCTGCTCTGATACAGTCAAGCAAGTAGTTTGTGATGCTGCCAAGTAAATAAACACAGTGCTAGAATCCTGGAGATTCTGCTTTGTATTTAGCTGTATGTTAATGATGCCACTAAGACCATTCTCAAGTAGAGATGTGCAAAGCTGGAAAACTTCACACCATGGATTAATTCATGAATTCACCTCATTTCACAAAGTTAATCGACCATTTGAAGTCTAAATTTTCAGATGAGACATTAAACTGAGGTCCCATCTGCCTGGATTGGTGGTAGTTCAGGTGGATATTAAAGATCCCATGGCACTTACCGAAAAGAGTAGGAGAATTTCCCCGGTGTCCTGGCCAAATTTCCCTCATTCACTAAAAATACCACGAACAGCTTAATCTGGTTCAAGGTCAGTTGGCATTCATATGTATCCCCCTCCCCCCGGTCGTGCCTGAAAATAGGCAGGATTTGTCTAGTGCACTTACCCGGTCAACAAAAACTAAATAAATAAATAAAAAATAAAATAAATTTGCAGTAAACTGATTACTCAGTGAAATGTAAAGTTGGCAAATTCACCAGCAGAGTTTGGTAGAGGCAAAGTTTTCAAACTGCAAAGTTGGCAACTTTGTTGGTTAAGTTTGGTACAGTGGCAAAGTTTGCAATGTACTATGGGATCAGAGGTTACATGTTGCTGAAACAAGCTATATGTCATGAGGAGGCTGTCTTCAGTGCAGTCTTCTGAAGGCAGAGTAAGAGAGAAGTCTGTGTGTGCTTGTCTGAGAAAAAAAAGACTTTTAAAATACATCTCAAAACTGAGCTTTTTGAATCAAAATTGCTCACAAATTGTTCTAGAGGGCTTTGTGTTGCTAGAACTGTGTTTTTATTTTTTCGCTGATTATTTACTTTAAATTAGTGGTTTCCATTTTGTCGGTGAAAGCAGTGGTGTGGAGGAGAGTTGATGTACTGTAAAGCATGGTAACCCAGAAAGATCCAAAGTTTTTCTTTTTGTCTAAGCAGGAGATTTGTGTTATATTTTGGTTTTCTCACTCTTTTTTTGTTCATCATTTTTGATCTTTAGTGAGTAATTTCTTATTTTTATTTCCTTGGCTTAGTGTGGTGTATTTAAGTAAAGTATTTTGTCAGTCTCTTTCAGTAGCAGTTTATGTCATTTTTTATAGTTATGTTTTTCTTAAAGTGATGGTGTGCTGTCACTTTTTGTCTTACTTAATATTAAATTACACATGTTACCCCTGTTGTTTAATCCTGTTCTGTTTTCCTTAAAAAATGAACTTTTTTGGTTGTTTTCAGTAGTAGTTTTTCAGATCACAATGCTGATCCATGATTCCTTAGGGGCAGGTGTTGTCTACCCATGGTACTTATTTGAACTGTTATGTTAGTTTATTAATCCATGTGTAGTGTTAAAAATATTGTTTATTTTGGTTTCACTACATACTATTAGCATAGTATTTTTTCATATCACATTGTTGATCCCTGATTCTCTAGAGAGAGGTGTTTTCTGCTGCTGGTAGCAAATGACTTGTTTAACCCTTTTACCTCTGTTGGGTGTGTTGTGTTCATTCCTGTGGTATTTTATTTTTTCAGATCACACTGCTGATCCTTGTTTCCCTATGGGGAGGTTTTTGTCTACTCCTGGTACTTATTTATACCGCAGACTTTCTTTTACATTCTGTCATTTTTTCATCCCAAATCAAGTTACAGTAGCATAAAAGAATGATCCAGAGGAGACACTCTACCAAAGAGAGAGGTGCTGAGGTGGCAGCAAAGAAGTGTTTAAAATCTGTGGGCAAAATAGGGCTGCAGTTAAAAAAAACATGTCTCCGGCAGCGTGTTCCATGGGCTACAGGGCTGGTAATAGTGAAGGAGTTGTTGACAGTGGTGGTATCAGTGTAGGCAAATTTTTCTTTGCCAGATCTGTGGCAGCAATGCTGGTGGAGGATATGGGAGGTGACAGAGGAAGCAGCACTAAACAGGGAACAGTGGTTATGGAGGAGGATGTTGGTGTCTCTGTGGCTGGTAGAGGTGGTGGTGCCGAGACAGACAGTGTGGATCTTGAGTCAGTGGTTGAGGCAGGAGATCTGGAAAATGTGCATCACACTCCAATGCCTGATGATGAGAGGGTCAGAGATCCTGGAGACAGTGATGAGAAAAAGGACAGAAATGCAGAGGAGGACAGCAGCAGCTGTGCTGATGATGATTTGTTGGATCTCCTATGGGAGCCTGAAGAGAAAAAGCATAAGGGTGGTGCTGCAGTTGATGCAGGGAACATTATTTGCAGTTATCCAACTACCAAAGTCCCTCCCCCAACATTATTGAAGTTATCAAATTATCCAAAGAAACACAAATTTCTACCCCTTCCCCTCAGCTGCAACACTCCCACCACCATGGTAAATCAAGGGTTGTGAAATCCCTTGGTTGGGATTTTTAGATACTTTACCCAGGAGATGACACAGCTGCTGTCAGCTATATCAAGCACAAATTAGTAGGGGAGAAAGGATGGCCACCGTGGCACTTGTGGGCAACACATACACACACACACACATACACACACACACACACACACACACACACACACACACACACACACCTGTGAAGAACAGGTACCTATTATGCTGGCATTAACTCCAGAAGGAAGCTAGTGCAGGGGGTTCCTGTCCTTCATCATCCTCATTAGGCAAGGCAAACAGAAGTGACAAGGCAATAGACCAGGTAGATAGAAGTGCAAGTGAGCAGGACTACAAAGAGGAGGAGGAGGAGGAGGATTCTGCGGGTCTGCCTAGTAGTGGACATAGCAGCAGTGCTGGTGGGTTGAGTAGTACCACCCCAAGTTGTAAAGGCATAGTAATACCATAGCAGAACCCCACTCCCAAATCACTGGTGTCACTCGAGCAACAGCACAAATGAATCCCTGCGAAACATAAAGAAATAGAAATTGTTGGCAGATAAGGACCACTAGGCCCATCCAGTTTACCTGTAAGCACTGTACTTGATTACAGCTTTTGACCACCCTAACAATGCTGCCTTGATGAATCCAGCTGTTACGTAGCCCAACCTTAAAGAAGGTCCAACCTATGCTGCATAGCATGTTTAAGCATCACACCGGATTCACTCCCAATTATGCTACTGCTCGCAAGCTAAATGCAGCAACTGCTGAAATGCTGGCAATTAATCTATTGTCATTCTCTTTTGTTGAGAATGTTGGATTTCGAAGGCTGATGGCCCATGCCTGTCCCAAATGGTAGATTCCATCAAGAACATACTTTTTCTAAATGTGCTGTTGCCGAACTCTATAGGACAGTGCCACAAATGATAAACCATGCCCTGAAGCATTCAGCATCAATATACATACATCTGAGCATGGATATTGGGACCAGTAGCCAAACAGCTGGTAGCTCCTACTTGTGCATTACAGCACATTGGGCGCAGGTACCTGGGGCAGTTTTTGACTCTGGGCATGGGAAAAATTGCACTAAGTTCAATTGTGGTGGTAGCAACACTCTGGGTATTCAAGCGGCATGCCATGCTGATAATGAAGAGTATAAGTGGATCACACATGGGTGAGAAAATGCTGAAGCTGCTTCTTACCCAGATTGATAAGTGGCTGCACCCCAATTTACTGAAAGCAGGTTTCATTGTGAGTGATAATGGCCGGAATATTATGAAATGCATCAATGAATGGGAGTTTGTCAGGGCACCATGCCTAACACCCTATCTTTTTTTATGTATACATGTTTTGCTCCCTGTGCACCAGGAGCGGGAACTCAGCCCTGAATCACCCACCAGCCCGACTACCGCTACAACCCCAAGACCCCCCCACAGTTTTCTCCCTGTGGCAGGGCCAGGAAGGGAGTTTCCCCCTCCCAGAGCACAATCCAAATCCAGGGAGGCAGCAGCAACAGACCAATGGGATGGGGGCTTCATGTACCCCTGGCTACCATTTTCCATTTTTCTTGACCCCCCCCACTAGCAACGCATGGCTGTGCACATGAGGGGGCACGTCAACACTGTGAACACTGGCTGCTTGCCCTTGCCGCCTGCACCACCCCCAGCCACCTCCATAGGGCAGCCAACAGGCAGGATGATGATCCCTTCCTCCCGAGAGAGGAGAGCAGTCCTCCGGATGCTCGATTCTCTCTCGGCCCTGCCAGCCCCCAATGGCCTGGTCTCATTCCCAAACCTGGGTTGCGGGCATGATGTGAGGTGTGGCATCCAGTGCCTCAACCTCCAGCTCCACCAGGCCAGCACCCTGTCTTAATCTCATTGTGCAGCAGTTTCTAACCCATCCTGATATCAAGACCATGTTGACTGTGGCCTGTCCCATCTGTGTCCACTTTGCCCATTCCAGAAAGACCCATGTCCAGCTCAGTCATCTGCACATACAAAACAAACTGCCTCAGTACCATATGAAGCTACAATAGATGTTGTCACCTGATGGAACTTGACACTGTACATAATCGAGCAGTTGAATAAGCAGTATAAAGCCATATCTGAATATCTGCTGCTGCATACAAGCTGTGACTGTGCTAGAGTGTCCATGTGTCTGACAACAGAGCATTGGTGCCAAATGGATGGCCTGATCATGATTCTCAGGCTATTCAAACATGCAGCTCAGGCAGTGAGTGGGGACACTGCCCATATTAGTCAGGCCATTCCACTACCATGTGTGCTGAGGCAGACACTGGTGAATGTCAGCCAGTGCTGAAGGTAGGTGGCTGATAGTGGAAGTCGTAGCTTTATGGAACACATGCCCCATGTCTTAGACTGCAATACACATATTTCTGGTATTCTGTAGTCTGAAGATTTTGTGATTGCCACCATGCTGGATCCACACTATACATGTGGTCTGGAATCACTAATTTAAGGTGGGTGTCGGCAGGTCTAATAGTTAACTAATCTTCTAATAAGAAGGGTACATGGGGCACAGATGCTAAAGACACATTTATCTAAGGCACAACATGAAACTCCACAGAGACCAGGTGTTGCTACCACCACCTCAAATGGGGAATGGGCTGAGAAAACATGCAAGCTAAAAGAGAAAATGCCAAATCCCATTTGGGATGTTTCATGTCAGTGGTGAATTGAAGACATGATAGAAAAGGAGGAGGAGGAGGAGGAGGCTGATGAGGTAGCAGGACTGCAGGCAGCACAACGCATGGTAGATGCATACTTGGGGGACACAAGGCACCTTACCATTGCAGATGAGGCCTTGCAGCAAGCAAGGTCACTGAGTGGCAAACGCTGCCCTCAGTTGCAATGAAATGCTTCAGTTACCCACCCTCGAGTGTCAGTGTGGAGCGAATATTCAGTTCAACTGGGACCATTGTGAGGAATAGGCATACCAATCTGTCACCGACAAATGTTTGCTTGTTAACATTTATTAAAATGAATGTGGGGCACATTCTGCACAAGACAATCATGTCCATGTTCATACGATATGAAGGTGGTAGTGATGAAGATGAAGAGCAAGGTGTTGTCGGCATTAGCAAATTGTCTTCTAATACTGAGGTGAATGAAGCAGTAATGGAGAGAGAATTCCTATCTAGTGACAACTCCAGTCTGGAAGACTATGAGGGCTGATTTCTAGATGAGGTTGAAGCACAAAAAATATGTGTTTGTTTCGCTCATCTCCCTTCATACTCCTCTACTTTATGATTCAAAAATGAATTCAGTTATTTTCAGTCATTTTACTGTTTACCATCCCCAATTGTTGTGCTGCTGCAGTTTCCTTGCACCTGATCGATTACCTCGCTCATCACCTGAATGTCTAGAGATAATGCCTGATTCAGCCATCAAAACACAGTACTGCCTCCTCCTCCTCTGGCCTGCTTGGTTCCTACATAGACACAAACAGCATGGGCTACCACCTCCACACTGATGCAACATTAAAATGCCATTACCATCTAGGCAAAGCATGCCTGCCCCAGCCAGCAAGACATGGTACCACCTCCTCCTGATCCTCCTCTTCTTTTGGCCTGCTTGGGTCATACACAGCAACAAACAGCATGTACTACCACATCCACACTGATGCAAAAGTTGTCCTGACTCTAGTGAATACTGTTTGACTTGATCCTATGGTACGAGTTACAAAACTCCCTGACTTAAAAATGCATATAAATGAATACAATGTTCCCTCTGAGATAATATCTGCTGGATTTGGAATTGACAACCCACATCATGTGGGGCAGTTAAAAACACTTGCAGAGAATGGGGATGGTATCATCACAACTCTACGGCAGCAGTCTATTTCCAGCCCACCTGCATGTACTGGGAAGCTACTACTATCCAAGAACCCCCCCAAAATAGTCAAATTGAGAAGTCTCCACCTGATTCAAGTGTGCAGATACAAGCAAGACTGCCACCACTTAACTCATCAAGACAGCAAGTCCTCAGCTTCAGCAAGGTCTATCTTTGTCTGCTGTGACAGTAAGAAGGGCCCCTAGTGCTTCGCGGCTGCATTTTCTGATTTCTGTAGCATGATTTATTCATTTCTGTGGCAGAATACGGCTCTGTCATTGGCTAAAATATGAAGTGATGTCATTGATGACATCACATGCCAAGCATAGAGGAAGAGCTTCAGGATAAACAAGATGGGTACAGGAGCATGGGACGGTGGAAAAACTGTACCTCTGAAAGAAAATTCACCAAAAACAATGAATTACGCAGCACTATATGAATTCTGCAGCATGATGCAAATTCTCAGGAAAATTCTGCAACTGCAGAATTGCAGAATTCCAGGGGCCTTAACAGTAAGTCACTTTCACTGTTGTTCACAGTCCTTATCCTCACTGGTGGTGGGTGCCTCCATTCCTCAGCCTCACAGAGGACAAAAGGCCATACACCTTACTCAGAAAGACTTAAAAATCTTTTTCTTTCTTTCTTTCCTTTTATCTCCCTGTAGGTTTCACCATGCACAGGGATGACTGGCAAAGGCAGCTACAATGTCAGACAGCTCACAAGGAACAGAGAGGAGTTACGTGATGTCTTCCTACACCATCTCAGTGGCACACACTGGCCAGTAAACAGCATGGCCAGCAGCACTAGTGTAACAGTAAGTATCATTATGATTCCCTTTTTGTTTTTTCCTTTTTCTCTTTTGTTCTTCTTTTTCAGAGGTACACAGTGTGCCGCAGTGGCCAAAGGGAGGCTAAATAATTTCTCATTTCTTTTCACAGGTGACAAGTGTAGTAGGATGGGGAGTCAACTCCACTATACTGTGTGGCAGCTGACCACCACAGTGGCCGAGTGAGGCAAAAAAAGTCTCTTTTTTTCTTCACAGATGACAGGTATAGTAAGACTGGAGTTCACAACAACTATACCATGCAGCCACCTCCACAATGGGTACTTGAGTAAAGTCTAAATATTCTTTCCTTGTCTACACAGGTCTCCTGTGCTGCTGTCTCCTGTTCCAGCAATCAAGCCATGACCATCTTCTCCACACAGACAAAACTGCAAGAGACAGCTGCTGAAAATTACCTAAAATTAGAGCAACAGTAATAGAAAGCAGTTAGTCTGATATCAGCAAAACAGAAAACAGTCTGATACCTGCAAAACTTTTCAGAATTAAAAAACAACTCCCCACCCAAAAAAAAAAAATACTTACCTTCCATTGTTGAAAAAATTGCTAAATTCCCCAAACAAGATACAGGCTGGACCTATGCAGCAACATGATTTTAGCACCCTATTGATAATACCTGAAAATAGAAAAACAGTAAGAATAAATGGTTAGAAATAAAGTGGTTACAACACCCCAAGTCAAAAAAAAGGAAAAAAAATACTTACCTTTGTTGGTAGGGCTGGCAGTATAGCCTAGAGGTTAGAGGAATGAGGTGTGAACAAGCTTGATACATCCAGCAGACCAGACCTGAGTTTGATTCTCACAACCTCTACTTACATGTGTGACTCTGAGCAAGTCACTTAACCGCCCAGTGCTCCCAGGTCACCCCTGAAAACAGACACTTGTGCCTACCTAGTGGGCCTTACCTGGTTACCAAAAGGCTTAAAAAAAAAAAAAAGTCACAAAGCTTTTGAAGAGAACAATAGACTGCATCTTTTTCCATGCAAAGTACTGAAATGGCCTGTTAATGTCTTCTCAGTTTGCATATCATGTTGTCATAAATGGAGCTGTACATGTGGAAGGGGGCAAATCATAGTTTCAAACAGATCCTACAGAGGGGTACAGCGAAGCACTCTAATTCCTTTAGGAGCTTTTATTTATTATTTAGCTTTAAGAGAATTTCCAGAACCTATTTTCCATCTTCCTTAACAATCTTCCTACTGCCTACTCCTCCACCTCCATGCACATCTATGCAGATGATACAGTCCTGTATACCTCTGGCCCCTCCCCAACTGATGTGGTGTCCAGTCTTCAGCATGACTTCGATAAGGTTAATCTCTGGCTATGCTCAAATCAGTTGTTCCTGAATGCCAAGAAGACCATCTCCCTGACCTTTGGCACAAGGCAGAGACTCTCTAAGCTTCTCTTTCTCCCCACCTTCCATACCCTGGATGGAGCTTTGCTAGAGAATGTAACCTTCTTTAGGTATCTCAGGGTTTGGCTTAACCAACACCTTAACTTTCTGGACATGTGGATGGCATTCACAAAAAGCTGCACCCCAAACTCAGTGCCTGTACAGCAAACATGGCTGTCTCCTTTTGTCAGCCTGCCATGCACTTGTCCAGAAAATGATCCTCCCCATCTTTAACTATGGTGACATGGTCTACAGTGCAACCTCCAAAAGTTCTCCAGCCAGACTGGACACTCTCTTCCATTCTTTCTGTTGTTTCACCCTTGACTGCCCCCCTTATACCCACCACTGCACCTTATATCAATTTCTCTCTCCCCTTCCCCTTCCTTGAGGACAGGTGCCTCGCCCGCTGTGCCAGATTCATAGCTAAATTTTGGTTTTGTTCCCTATTCCCCAACTCTCTGCCTCTCTCTCTTCCTCCTTCCTTCTTCCTCACACTCCCTCAAGAACCTCGACTCATATACCCTTGCCATCTCCTGCATGTCTACTTCCGCTGGTCAGGCAGGTTTCTGCCATTGCTTCCCCAAGCTCTGGAACACTCTTCCCTCTCCAATCCACAATGCCTCCTCCCCCAAGCCATCTCTCCACCCTTCTATGCAGTTTTATTTCTTCTACCTGCAGATGCTCCTAACTTTCCTTAATCCCTTCCACCCTCCCACCTCCGATTCTCCACTTCTACTGAAGCTCCACCCCTGTCTCTGTTGCCCCACCTCTGACGAGTAGTTCTGACTTTGCTCCCACATCTTACCTTTCTCTGTCCCTTCCTTCCTCTCAGTTCTCTTTGCACAGTACCACTGCTTTGTTTCATTTACCAGACCTATATATGTTCGAGCATCTGATTCACTACAGTTCTGTACTCACAGCAGCTCAGCCTTGTTGCTGTATTAACCTGCTACATCTAGCACTTGTTATTCTGTAACCTGCTCATGTAATATGTAATCTGCAAGCTCTGTAAAAATATCATGCAATATTTAAAGTGAAATGTGTATGCCCTGTAATATGTTATGTGATGTGTTTCCTTCCTCCCTGTCCTCCAGGACCCATCTGAAAATGAGCAACTTGCTTAGTATGCCTTTCCTTTTGAAACTTTTAAATAAATAAATATTGTGCTTGGCAGTTGTGTGTGCTAAAATGCTTGATAACACAGACTGTCTAAGAGGGCGACTTTAACAGCATAGTGGCAGTGGCAGCAGTTTATTACCAGCGTTATTAATTTCTGGTTTGAGAGAGAATTTCCTGAAGTGAGAAATCTATATATTGTGCTTGGCATTTGTGTGTACTAAAGTGCTTGAATCATAGACTGTCTGAGAGGGCGACTTGAACAGCATAGTAGCAGTGGCAGCAGTTTATTATCAGCATTACTGATTTCTGGTTTGGGAGAGAATTTCCATAAATTAGAAATTTATATATTGTGTTTGGCAGTTGTGCGTACTACAGTGCTTTAGAAAAGGTAAATCCTGCCATTCTGATTGGCTGGCAGAGCAACATCAGCGGGCCGGTATTTTTCAATAGAGTTCACTAAAAAGAAGTACCAATTTGGGGTGCCTCATTACTTGTGTTATCATTGGGCACCCGAATTTCAAACTGACCAGCTGCCATTTTTTGTGTCACGCTTAGCATGAGAGCTGGCAGCTGCCCCCCATCTTCATTTCCTTTCACAAATATAAAATAACATTAAAAAAATTCCTCCTGTTTAAAAATATGACAATCACCTGATGCATGTTTAAATTTGCTTCCCTTTGCTTCATGAGATAACTCCACTGCCATCCTTGATGCTGATCAACCACAAACCAGGAAGCGCTTAACAAGTGACCACAAAGGAATGATGTTCGATCTAAAATTCTTAACGGTGCTGCTATGTGAAACTTAAATATATATACTTAAAAGAAAAATATTTACAGAACTCCCAAGCCACATTGTGGGTCCCGGTGTGCACATCCTGCTTTTACATAGCAGGGGTGCACAAGGTTCTGCATGCAACAGCCACAACCCATGAGTGAGCAGGCGAGAGTCTAGAAGAAAAATGTTATTGTCATTGAAACAAGAATAAAAACAGCCTGTGGAGGTGGTGGTGGTGGTGGGGGACTTAACAAATTCAATTCTTGTTTTTGAGCTGGCAACGGGCGGGGGGGATAACTTGAACAGAATGGTTTTGTGTGTGAGGGAGAGCAGCATAAGATTGAACAGCACAAAATGAATGGACTACTTTACAACACAGTAGCATAAACATTATTATTATTATAAAATTTTAAAATGTTTGTTACATTTTTTTTAAATCCCATCTAAAAAATGCCACAGTTTGCCATTTTCTAAGTGCAATAATACCTTCCAGGGTGGGCGGAATGGGCAATACTTGACCTTCCAGGGGCTATAAGGCCCTCCACCTGCTGTGTTCGTCCACTTTACACCCCTGGGTGGTCCGGTATTGCCCAATACCACCCACACTATCGAGTATAATTGCTTACTTTTTTTTGATTTTATTAACCTTTTACATATTTAACAATATATGTTGTTGACATCAGCAAAAATTAATTCAGTAATAATTATAAAACTGATCCATATTAATGACACAACATTAACAGATAGATGGGCTGGCCCAGTGGTGCAGAGGGTTGAGGCGCTGGACACCATACCTTGCGCCACACCAGCGACCCATGTTCAGGAGTGAGCCTGGATCACTGGGGGTTGGCAGGGGAGGTGAAGGATCGAGCATCCGGAGGACAGCTCTCCTTCCTCAGGGGGATCCAAGGACTATGCCCGGCACTGCAGTGTCCTCTGGTGGAGACTGAAGGTATTGTAACACTATAGGGCTTAAGTAGAGGGCTACAGAGCCATGGCAAGATGTTTCCTAGCATCATTGCACAACAGGGCTCCACCTGGGGGGGCAGGGGGTGAGAGTGCAATGAGGAAAAACAAGAAACTCCCCACCCCCAGAGATAGGCGATGGCACCACCCTGCAGCCACACTCCATTGGCCAGACTCATCCAGCTCCTGGGCTGAGCCCAGCCCACCCTGAATTTTCAGATATAGCACCCTGGGAGGATAGGGTGGCCCCACCTCGGGAGGGCTCAGAGCTGAGAGGATAGCTGGGCTGGTGCCAGAATGCTGGTGAGTTTCAGTCCCGGAGGTAGAGCTGGGGTGAGTGGATACCCAAGAGAGTTCTCCGGGGTTCAGTGGAGCCAGAAAAAGAGTTGTAAAAAAATAAATTAAAATTAGCTGATAGATAAAGTCCACTATAGTTGGAGGGATCAATAAGAACAACAGTTAAAACAAAAATTGAAATCTTGAGTGAGTACAAGCTTAAAGTACCATTAACCCTTAAAGATAAGTATCATTTATTCAACCCCATGGTGGCTAAATCATAAGACAATAATATTTTGAAGTAAGAAAATATTAGAAAATCAATAGAATTTCATCAGAATTGCATCTATCCCTCATCTCTGTTCTCTAATGATGGCATTTCTTCTTCTATATGGGTCAGTTCTTGCTGTTCTTTATCCTTTTTTTTTTCACCATAATATAAGTCTTAAGCTGATCAGGGTAAAATAAAAAGTCTAGTTTCTTCTCCATATGTTTTCTTTCATGTGGGTACTATTGTTTATACAAATTTGGACACTTGAGACAAATCATGGGAGAACAGAAGTAATGTGTATTGTGATTAACCCAAAACTAGCATACAGTTCGTAAAGAACAGTGTTGGGAGCAGTGACACACAGCACATTACAATGTGGCAGTACTACTAACCTGTAGCTGCATGATATATTTATTCCGGTAGTTGATAAAAATTTCAGTAAACATAGTGAGAAACAGAAAAAAATGAAAGGCTTGATGTATGGAAATTGGAGACAGAGCATCATGAAATAAAATGCAGATAGAAAATAAAACATTTTTGTGTTTTTTTTTTAATAAAAGATAGAACCAAAGCAGACAGTATAGAAATACAGACAAGTGGAACAGTAAAGAAATGTACATTACATTTTTTCAAAATGTTTTATATCTTTTTATAAGAAAAAGAGTAAGACAGTGTAACACAGACTCACAAAAAGAATAGAATAATTTATATATAATTAAAGGTATGATTTTTTTTAAACAACATCACTGGTCCCATACCCAGAAGTGCCAGCACCACACCTTTACTTCCCTGACACAGCTCTGCCATCACTTCCAACAACTGCTGTTAGTTGGCCAGGATTCTTCCCATCATCTCCTCTTTAGCAGTGACCCTATGTAGGAGGTCCTTCATTCCCTCCCATAAACTGCCCAGCTCCTCACTGATGCTGGCTGGTGTCCTTGGGGGTGCTGCTGCTGGTTCATCTGCCAGTGGCTGAACATCTGATGCATCCCCTTCAATGGGGTTTGCCCACTGGACTTGTCTCGCATGCCTCTGATACCAGTTGTGCGGCACCTCTGCAGGCACAGAGGAAGGACCACCACCACTAGCCACCTCTTTCTGTCAGGCCTTCCACAGAGCAGCATGATTAATTTTCAGGTGGATTCTCTGGTCACCTGTGCCTAAGTGTATCCCTTTTTCCCCTGCCATACCATGTCCTTGCATAATTTACATGTGATGATGTTGTCATCACTTTCCTCACTTTCAAAGATCTCCCACACAAGGGAAGATCTCACTGGGTGGTGGCACTGGCCTTGACAAGCTGGTGGCGGAGGAACAGAGGATGATGGGTTAGGCTCCTCTGCTTGGGGGGAGCTGGTGGCAGTGGTGGTTCCATGAGGGGGGCATAGGAGATTCTTTCTGCTGACCTTCATTGGGAACTGGAGGAACTTAGGACTGCTTTTACTGCTGCTGCTGCTGTTGCTGCTCAGGGGCATGCTGACCAGCACTCCCCTGAGGACACGGCTGCTGCTGCTCCTCCTGCTGTTGAAAGGAATGCTGAGGATGGGGGGTGACACTGCTGTATGGTGTCACTGCCATGGGTGCAAACCCATCCTCTATCCATCACTATCACTGTGTCCTCTCCAAACCCCCAAAAAAAGAGAAATTGAAATAAAAATATAGGAAAATTATAGAAAAAAGGGCAAAATGAAAGTGCCTAAAAGTAGAAACAAAATCTACAAACTAGGTGATTTGATACCTTTTATCAGACCAACAGAGATTACAAAAAACCTTAAGTTTTCGACCTCCAAAAGAGGTCTTCAAAACATATATTCTAAATAAAGCTTCACTAAAACAAAACTATTCGCACGAACTTAATCAATAAACCAAGAAAGAAAAGACAGTCAAAAAAATACACTATGATTCTCTGAATCTCTACTAAAGTGCTTTTTTGCAGATATGCTCTTTCTCCTCTCTATGATTAACAGTGTAATAGGGAAAGTAAGACAGAGTTATTATATCTATATGTACCATATGAGTGCAGAAGCTGAAACATGTGACCTTGCAACAAGTTGTTTACCATTCCAGAAGCCTCATTTTAAAAGACTTTGCCTTTGACACCCCAAAAGCTAAGTTAAAAGTGAAGTTATCAGGCAAATTTACAAAAAGACGAACTGCAAACTTTAATGGTAATGGTAACATTTTGTGGATTGCTCCACAGAAGCAGAGTGGGTAACTTTGCCAGAACTTTGCCAGCAAATTAAAACTTCGCAACACATCTACTCTCAAGGATATTCATAGGGTATAAGAAGCATAGTTTAAAGGTGGGCAGTTCTGATACCATATGATTGTATGTGAGACCAGTATTTTCATCACAAGAGCTAGCTCAGCAACACTGTTAATATACTATTGGTCAATACTGATCAATAACACATTAAAATTTTAAAAGCTTCCCTGAACATGCCCATTTCTAGTGCAGCTGCATGTGAGATATTCTTTACAGAATAAGAGTGTCTCATGCACAAAAAAAGGTAGCATTCTGAGTAGCTGAAAGCTCTACCTTGAAATACTGTATACAGTAATTGATCATATTTTATACCACAGTGTTACTGCATTGGACAAACTTTAATCCAGTATGGGACAGTATATAGTGATACCTTTTAGACGAATAATTTGTTTAATCATTTAAGAACTTTTAGACCTATTTTGTACAATTAATTTTTTCAGTTTCTTTAATTATTGTATGTTTACAAAAGTTCCTTGAGATTTGTACCATGTCACCATCAAGGTACAGTCATACATGTATAGTGTTATATGCTAAAAAGTATTTATTTTTATTTATTTAGTTATTTAAAATATGTTAACCGAGAAAGGCACACTGAGCCAAAGATCTTTTCCAGGTGTGACTCAGGGGTGTCAGGGAGAACAGTAAAATACATATATGCATATATACAATATACAGGGTAGTACAAACATCAGAGCAGTTAAACAAATAACATACAATGATGAGGTGCAGGACTAGAGCTGCAGAGAAGTCTTACTTAGCAGGTAAAGTTCCGGCAAGGTTGGCAACTTTTGCTAAGTTGCCTACTTTAAGTTAAAATTCACCTATGTTGACTTCGCCCTGTAACTTTGCCTTGTAACTTTGCCTTGCATTTATCAAGGTGAAGTTTCCACAAAAAAAATAAGCATTTGTCAATGCTGAATGTTTGCTTGCTGGCATTGGCATTGGTAGTGTAGGAGTTAGAGAGCTGCATAATAGGAATGGCAGTGAAGTACTGAACTGAAGCCAACCCCACCATCACCCTGCAGAGACTGACAGGCATTGGGGTATGCCTTTGGGTTGTCAGGCATAATGGCCATGCCATTTCACCACACCCTACCCTGCAGACATGGACAAGTGTCACAGTGTGCCTTGGGGGGTCTTTGGCCCTTATGCTCACCCCATTCCATCAGGATATACAGTGAGATGGGTGCTGTATAGGAGAATGGGGTGAACTTTGGGGCTGAAGAGTCCAAAGCACATCTCAATGCCTCTCACTGGCCACAGGGTGTGGAATGGTATGAGCTTTACAGGCGAGAATCCCAAGTCACACCCCTGATGCCTGTCAATCTCTACAGGGTTGGGCGTTATGGTCGGAAACCCTAACCCCTCAGGCGTTCATTGGGATTTTCACTCCAAATATTCAACATGGATTTTTTGTGACCCCCAACTTATGAACAGTGGCAATATCAGTTCATTAGCCGAAAGCTAATTTTGCAAGGCGACTACGCCATTTGGCACCACAGATGTGAAAACACATTTCAAACAGGATGTGAAAAATGACAGCTGTACTGTTCATGGGGAGGTGCCAAAAATGGCAATGTTGAAAATCTGCATTGAAAATAGTAAAAAAACTGGTGAAGTCATGAGCGTGCATAGAAAATGCACAAAGCACACCCGTAATGCAATTAGTTTGGGGAATTTTTACAGCAGATTGTCAACACAGGCATTTTGGAACCTTCGCTCATGAACAGTGTCACTGTGATTTTATTAATCTGTCCCGAACAGTGATTTCCCACAGTGACCATGCATTTCTGCGCTGGAAGTGCAAAAACACATTTCGGCCATGGTGTGAAAAATGACAGCTGTACTGTTCATAAGGAAGTGTGAAAAAATGCCAGTGGAGAAAATCTGGACTGAAAATATTAGAAATCCATGAACTTACAAGGATACGTGAAAACTGCGCAATGGTCGCTTGTAACACAGTCATTTTAGGGACTTTTTTCATAGCCATTTTAAGACCTGTGCTCATGAACAGTGTCACTGTGATTTTCTTAATCTGTCCCCAACATTGATTATGCACACCGACTGGCCATTGTGTGCTACATGCGCGGAAACACGTTTTGGGCGAGATGTGAAAAATGACAGCTGTACTGCTCATAAGGAGGTATGGTAAAATGGCAATGGTGAAAATCTGGAGTGAAAATATTGAAAATTCGCGAACTTACGAGCATGCATAAGAACAGCACAACGCATGCTCGTAAAACAGTCATTTTTGGGAATTTCTTCACCAAATTTTTAACAAGGCCATTTTAACACCTTTGCTCATGAGCAGTGTCACTGTGATTTTCTTAATCTGTCCTGAACATTGATTTCGCACACTGATTGCACCATTGTGCGCTACATGCACGGAAACACATTCTGTGCGAGATGTGAAAAATGACAGCTGTACTGCTCATAAGGAGGTGTGGTAAAATGGCAATGTTGAAAATCTGGAGTGAAAATATTGAAAATTTGCGAACTTACGCGGCGTGCATAGAACAACGCAACACGTAACAAAACAGTCATTTTGAAATTTTTTCACCAAATTTTCAACATAGGGTTTTTGGGGTCCTACCTCATGAACTGTGGCACTATCATTTTGTAAATCAGTCCCGGAAGGTGGTTCTGCGCAGTGACCGCAAAATCACTTTTCCGGCTCGATTAACAAAATGACAGTGACAGAATTCATGAGGTGGGTTCCCAAAAACCCCATGTTGAAAATGTGGTGAAAAAAATCCCAAAAATGCCTGAGATATGTATCAAAGTTGAAAGTAAACCTATTTATTCCATTATACAGCATACCGGCATTTTCTCAGTTAGCGGTCGGTTTTGAAGAGTGCAGATGTGTTCCCAGTCCACCAAAGATCGTCGCGCCAGACTCGAAGATAAGTATGGGGTGAGGTGGGCGGTGAGGAGGCAGGGTACACAGAGGAATTGATCTTGAGTGGGGGAGGGGTCAGGACAGTCAGTGAAGGAAGGTATTTTCTTGCAGGTTTTTTTCCTTAGATGACGTGGGACTTGTGCCACGCTGGGGTGGGCTCTCAGTGTGGCAGCTGGAAGGCTGTTGGGGGCAGGGAGCCACGGGGGGATTGGCACCCCATTGGCCATATGGACTGTTGCCACGCTGGTGTGGGCTCCCAGTGTGGCACCTGGAACTCTGTTTGGGGGGGGCCGCAGCAGAGCTGACAGGGGATTGGGCACCCCCATTGGCCATACAGTGTGTGCATGGAGGGGATGCATGAGCACGCAATATGTGTGTGTTGGGGGGCACATGAGCATGCACTATCTTATCACTGCTCACTGAAGCGGAGCTCTCCCTTTTAATTGTGAGGCACTGCATTTTCAACTGCTGTCACAGACAGCTGCAGCATTCATTGGTGAACTGTGGCCACGCCTGCAAACACACTGACTGAATTGGAAGACGGGGTGCCACACCTACAAAAACCCGGATGATGGCACTGTTTCTTGCACGTGTGCAAGCAAACATAAAAAAACTCTGTTACATGGTACAGTCTCTGCAGGTCACATGGGACATTCCAAGCAGGCAGAAAGTGAGTGACTGAATGAGTTTCTTTCACTTTCTCATCAATGGTTGAGTCGATAAGTTCTACAAAACCAACAGAGAGAGAACCTGATAAATAACTTAGTTATTATACTGTAGTTTCAATTTGAACAACTTTTAATTCCTTATCTGTTCCTGACTTTCATTTGGTGCTTAATCTTTTCTGTAAGTGTTTTGTGGTTTTTCCTGTCTCTCTCTCTCTCCCTCTCTCTCTTCCTAAGTCTTTTTTGTTGGATGGTTGTTTGTTTTAGTAGAAAAGTATTTATTTTCAGAAAAGGAAGAGGAGAGAGTAGCCCATGGGGGACAAAGTGGGTGACATGACCCCAGGATGTGTGGTGGGACTCGGAGTGGCTTCCACCTCAATGGGGCAACATTCTGTATTGGAAGTGAGGCACCCAACAATTTGGCAACAGTACCACCAGCTGTGGAGGATATTAGTGCTGCCCTGGTTGAGAAAGTACAATAGTGTCAGCAGCAGAAAGAGCAGGAGGAGCAGCAGTGGCAACCTGAGGTCTCTGACTCCTCACCTCATGGCACCACCACCAGCACCAGCAGCCCCCCCAACAGAGCAGCCAGTAACACCAGGAGCACCCTGCTGCCATAGCCACAGAGGAGCTTAGCAGTGTGACACTTTTTTACAGTACATGCCACCCTAACAATGCAAGTGTGCTGACTTGTAAACTGTGTGGGAGAGATGTGTGGTGGGGAAAGCAGGGTAACCATTTGGGCACTGGTGGGCAGTGAACCCAGCTAACAGTGCACTACCAGGCAGAATGGCAGGCTAGGCTGTGGAAGGTAACTGCTGATTCTGAAGGAGATGATGAGGGAGATGGCGGATGGCCTGGGGGAGCAAGCCGTGCTTCCAAGAGGAGCCATGCAGGGATGTCACAGGCACAGACAAGGGGCAGAGACACAGTGGTTTCTGAGCAATTGGTGGCACCTGCAGCCCCAACAGCAACACCAGCAAGAGTAGCCACATAGGTGGACCTGTCCATACTATGGGCAGAAATAGATGACCTATGCCAGGAGGTCACAGAAGCATGGAAGGGCATAAAAACCATGCTTGATAACCAGAAGAAGTTCATAAACTTGGTGGCAGAGCTTCTTAGTTGCACTGGCATGCATTTATATGTTGGATTATTTTCTTTTCCTTTCTGTCTTTCATGAAACTTTTTTCCTTCAATATTTAGTAATCCCTCCCCAAAAAGCAATCAAACCCATTTAAAAAAGTGTAAAAAAAATCTTTCCTACCCTCTTCTTTTACTGTTTGTAATTTATTTTCCTACTATACCCTTACAGAAATATGTGTGCTTCATACATGCAGAATGCATGCCACATGCTTAATTGTGCAATGTGTGCATGAGGTTCACATACACAAAGTGAATCTATGGGAACCAGGTCTAAAAAGTACATCATGTTCACATGCTGCAAGCTTGATGTGTGCCATAGGTAAGTCACTGCGAACATTTAAAAAAATCCCATCAGGTTTGCATGTTGCACACTTGACATGAGTGCAACAGTAAAGCTGGTGTGAACATCATTTAAAAATCACATCAGATTGACATGTTGCACACTTGCCACGTGTGCAGCTACTACTGTAAGCTGGTGCAAGTCTCATCTAAAAAACACATCAGTTACTATTTCTTATACTACTGCTAGCACTTAGAGCCATTAAAATTACTGTTTTCATTGGTTTCCTATTAAAATGAGGTAAAGTCATTAATTCTGATCCTTTTGCAAGTTGTTTAATGGCATTTGAGTTTTGTCATTAAACTGCCATTAATTTGTATAGTATTGTTTGCTTACAGCATTAAATGCCTAGGATATAGTCAGCCAACATCCCCAATTCCAAGTGTGCAAAGAGGGGCCTCTGTTGTGAAGCCCGACCTTTTTGTTTCGGGTCATGAAAATCCCCTTATGCACATTTAGTGCAACAAATGTTTCTCCATGACTGTTATGACTCACTTACTTTCCCTTTGTCATTCTGCATGGACCATATACACTATGGCCATGTTCATGGCTCTTTGTGCTGAATAGGGTCTTGGAAGCATGCACCATACCTCACATTTTGTCACTGAAATGAGGGACGTGGACACTTAAAATGAGGGCCAATGAGGAATACTAACCCTCATAATGATCAAGACACGTCCTGAAACATGGAGATACAGTACCTCAGAACACAGTGGAAACCATTGTATTTACTTGCCTCTGAGAATTAATTTTTACTATAAAGCAGGGGTGCCATTTAGGCAGGGTGGGGGTGCAGTTTCCCCCCTCCCTGGCATTTGTGCCTAGGTTGCTCTTATGGTGTGGCAATAATGGCAGTACATTTGGATTTACTCTTTTGCACACTAGGTGCCCCCTGGCCTGTGTTGCACTCACACTGCAGGTGCACTCCTGACTCGACGGTGTCTCTATTGTGTTGTCCACTCTCTCCATCTATTAGTGACAGTGCCATCACATGTGACATTGAGGAGTTCCAGCCAAGCAAGATCATGTAAGTCACATGAGTTAGACACTGTCTTTCACACCACAGAGTAGACAGGCTGCACACTGCAGCTTGGAGGAGTTGGTGAGCACTGAACTCTCAATATCAATGTTGTGGCAGCATATTTTTGTTGGTCTACTCTTAGTGAGTCTCCATCTCCCTTGGTGGCTGAAAGGGCTGGGGTGAGCTAGACACTAACTTGAGACTAGGCTACCTACTTACTCTACTAGGCTCAACTCACAAAGAAAATAGTGCAGGCCCCCCACGGCAGCATGCTAGGTCTCACAGTAGCAGTGACAGCGGTGTGGTGGCATTCACAGGCCTTGATCAGTGCAGTGTGGCAGCAGTGATGGCAGCAGCCAATCAAGATACCAGCTACACAGGTTGGGTGGGTTTGGTTGGTGGGGTGACTTGGTCGACGACCACGTTGGGGACTTGGGATAGTCGATTCTAGCATCCAGCTTCTGGCACAAGGACGGAGGAGGAGTGGACTGAAAACTGGGCTGCTGGCACACTAGGCTTGTCCACAGGTTCTGGCCAGATGGCCGGGTAAGTAAAAGCAAATCTTTTTTTTTTTTATACAGGAGGATTGGGGAAGGAGGAAGGACTGATATATTGATGTGTTTTTCACATTTCTGCACCTTTGGGTGGCTTGACAACCCACATGGGATGGCTGTTGAATGGAATGGAGTTGGGGAGAGAAATTGGGACAAAGTTTTTTATTTTTTTTTTGGGTGGGGGGTGGTTCAAAACTTCAGCCATGAAAAAAATGGTTAATAACTGGGTAGGTTTAAGCCCACATCTGATGCACTGTTCTGGGGTATAGACAGATGAATCTTATACATTTTAATTTTCCCTGATTTGCATATCACTTTTCAGTCACAACAAATAGATGTTACCTTTTAGAGACATTCCACACATTCCAGAGCTTGCTGCCTTGGGGCTAACTAGCACCTGACCTCCACTGGATGTTGCCCCCCCGCTGAAATCTGAAATGGTGCCCCTGCCATGAAGTCCAAATTTACAGGACATCTTTTGTGCGAGCAGAATGTTTGCCATGAGGGATGAATGAGGGGCACAGCAGTTTTCAGGAGTAAAATGATCATTGCACCTTGCATTCAGGGATAGTTGAGTGCTATGGCATGCACAGACTATTGGAGGCCCACTATAGTCAGGCTTCTGCCCCTCCCCATCAAGCTGACTGCCAGATACAAACACTCAGGCACATTATGACATAGGACAAGGGAGAGTGTAGGGGTGTGCCCTATTGAAATGAATGAGTTTTTTTTTATTACTATTTTATAAATTATTGATGGAGGGTTGGAGATTAATGAAGGCCACCACTCGACTAACAAGGGCCTTGTCTGTAGAACACTGGCCTTCATTATTCTCCAAATCACCATCATAACGTATAAAATAGTAATAAAAAATAACTTCATTCATTTCAAGGGGGTACGTCCCAGCACTCTGACCCATGGACATCATCTCTTAGAGACTCCTACTTCTGGCTCCCTAGTACTTAGGTAAGAGACTCTCGACCTAGATCTATAATTGATGGGTTACCTGTAGCAGCATAACCAGACCCGCTACAGCGTGTGTTCTTGGGGGGGGGGGGACTGGCCATGTGTGTGGGTGTTGAGTTATTCTTACTTTTGTGTTAGCCCCTTAAAGTTTGTTTGCACAGAGGCGCTCAAAACTATGGAGAGCAAATAGTAGCAGAACAGGCCAGACAGAAGTAATTAACTAGTTTTGTGGGTAAGTGTGTGTGATGGGAGTGGGAAGAACCACATGTGTTTCCATTGATATGTGTGCTACAGTTTAGCTGTGCAGTTGAGATGAGGGGGGACAAGAAAACTTAAAAGTATGTCAGTGGCTATAAGCATGCCGCATGCATGCAGATATATGCAGATTTGTATTGAAGTACAAGCAAGCACTATGTATGCAGGCAGTACAACTTAGTGGTTAAAGGTAGTGAACTGCAAACCAGGAGACCTGAAGAACTGGGTTTGATTCTCATCACCCCTGCTTTTATACTGTGTGATCCTGAGCAAATCACTTAACTTTTATCTGTGTAGTTATCAGTGACCACTTGCTTTTTGTATGCATGCCACATGCTTGCAGTCTCTTTCAATGTAACATTTAAATCATGCTTGCAACGCGCATATCACATTACTTGTTTTATGTGCACAGCATGAAAACACTTCATATAATTATTTCTGTAAGGGTATAACCCCTTTGTCCCCCTCCCCAAAAATTTTTATTAGTAAATATCTTGATCGCACTGAATTATTTTCTCCTGTTCTATCCTCCTTGTCTTGTTGTATTCTGTATTGTTTTCACATTTTGTAGTTGCCCCTCCCCTCCTAATAAAATACAATAAAATTTCTGCTGATAGCCATAAATGTGAAGTAATGCCCCAAGTTCCTCCCAAACTGCTTTCCTACTGATAGGTGCTGCTGTTGCAGTGGTGTGCAGCTGCCAAAGGAAGTTGAGAAGGGCAGGACCGGTGGTGCAGAGGGCTGAGGTGCTGGTGCCTTACCTCGTGCCACACCGATGGCCTGCGTTTGGGAATGACCTCAGGCCACCAGGGTGCCAGCTTGGGGGGAGGAGGGCTGGGATGAGATTGAGGCTTGGCTCTCCCTTCCATGCAGTGGATGCCTGCTTCACCGTAGTCCCACTTCCACTGGGAGGAGGCCCAGTGGGTAGTGTAGGTGGCTAGGAGTGGCAATGAAAGTCCGGGGAGGAGTGGAGGGGGCCACCAGATCCTGGACTGTGCATGCGCCTCCACGCACGAACACGCATGTGTATGCCATTGCCGCGGGGGGGGGAAGGGAGTAAATGAAAAATACAAAATATATATTGGGGAAAAAAAAGAAGTTGAGAAGAATCACATGAGAAACTTTCCTAAGAAGTGAAATATGCTGGCCTGTCAGTGCAGCGGTAGTGCTACCACTTGCAATGCTAGTGACCTGGGTACAGTATTGAGCCTGTGCTGCTGTAGGGCCAGCCAGGGAGGGGAGATCGAGCACTTGCTCTCCTTCTTTGGGGAGCGAGGGCTGTATTACCTTCTGCTATACCACCACCTGGATGATCACTGGTGGAGGTGCAGCTGGGGAAGCAGTAATCTCAGGGAGAGGCAGATGTCAGCTGAGGGTCCAGAGCAAAGGGACATCTCAGCATGCCTTTGTCTCCTTGGGCCCTCCCTGTGTGTCAGCGTGTGCAGGGGTGGGGCCAGAAAATGTGAAAAAGCCCCATATAAGTATCTGAAGATGGATCCCTGGTGCTGGCTACTGGAGAGATCAGTAGAGAAGCTCTGCAGAGTGTGCCCACCCACTTAATGTAAGGAGGGGAAAGAGGGACTCCTCCTCCTCCCCACTCGGGGGGGCAATCTGAGGATTCAAGGTTCAAGGGAGTGGGGTACCTGTGGAGTGGACAGTCTTCTGTCCTCCGATGCAGCCTGTGCAGTCACCTTGGGAACCCTGAAGAGAGGAGCAGGCATGGTGTAGGAGGGGGCATAAACAGATAGTAACAAAAAAAAAGAAGTGAAACATAGTTCTTGCTTTAGTCCTGAAGATTTCTTCTGCTAGCCACAAATGTTTAGAAGTGGCTCATCTCAAAAACTGCTTTCCTGCTGCTAGGTGCTGCTGTTGCAGTGGTGTGCAAATGCCAAGAGAAATCAAGAAGAATTACATGAGAAACTGTCTGGAGAGTAAAAATATCTTCTTGTCTGTGTCTTGAAAATTTCTCTTGCTAGCCACAAATGGAAAGTAGTGGCCCAAGTTCCAAACTGCTTTTCTGCTGCCAGGTGCCTACTGTTGCTGCAGTGTGCAACTGCCAAGTGCCAAGAGAAGTTGAGAAGATGCCTCATGCTTCATGCTGGTGTTGCTGTTGAGAAATACGGGACAAAAGTGGACGAGAAGAAAAATTCACCACCCTGTGTTGAGAAATTCTCAAGATGTCTAATAATGAGAAGTTGAACTCCAGCTGTTGCTAAGTGCTGGTGGTTCTTCCACAGCTACTGCTGCTGCTGCTGATGGGAAAACAGTGACCAAGAATGACAAATTCTTTATCTTGCCATGGTAAAGTGTGTTACTGCCCAAGTCACTAAGTATCATATGAGAAAATATTCCTGATAAGGGAACATGCTTCTTCTTTTACTCCACCATGTCTCCTGCCAGCCACACATGTCAAAGAGTGCAAAAGTCAAAAACTGCTGTCCTGCTGCTACTTCTCTCTGTTGCCTGCTGTGCTGTCTGCACACTGCCATGAGAAATCTGAACATCCTATTGGATGTCCCCAGGACACACACTAAGCAGGGTAGAGGTGCTATTAGTTACATACTTCCTTCAATATGGAACCGCCTGCAAAATACATTGAGGATAACCATGGTTATTTCATTAAATTGCTTCAAGACCATGGACAAAAATGCTTTCAACATAGTATGCCACTGTCCCAATAAGTATCCAGAATTCTTGTTAGCTTGCCCAACATCCAGCTATTTGTCACCACCATCCTTCACCGACCCTGTCTCCCATCTTTTTTTTCCTTTCTTTGCACATCCATCACCAACATTACTACCTTGACCTCACACCTCACCCCTCTGCCAACTATCCTCGATAACATTATTGCACTTATCACCATGCTCTTAAACTGTCTTTCCTTCCTCTGATTTGTAGCAGAATTGTAAACGAAAATTGCCAACCAGATTGTATGTTCCCCTATAGTTACATACTTCCTATTTATTATTTTATTTTATTTATTTATTGGAAACAATCGGAATTACAAACCTTTGAGTCACAGACTCTTTTGCAAAGGCTCCACTTCGGTTACAAAGGGTGGAGGGTAGACAGATACAGTAGAGAACATACTTGAAACAGACAGAATGTACATAACAAAATCAAAGGAGCAGTCCAGGCAAAACTTAATGACTGGTAAGGAAGTTAGGCCGCAATCTTGGGTTACCCAGGCGGGGATTTTGGTGAGATACGTGGGGCCTTGTGAGACCCTGAGTCAAGAGTAGGGGGAAGGAGGGCGGTCATCTGGGTGAGCAGAGTTAGCCGTAGTTAGCTTGTATACTGGTCTATTATTCTTGTCCCCTGTACTTTTACATTGTAATACTGTATACAATGTGCTAATTTATATGTCTGTCGAATGCACACTTGTTTGTAATTGTCTTGCCACACCAGGACCTCCCTGTGAATGAACCCACTCAATGAAGCCAATCCTGTAATAAAACTGAATTGAACTGAAGAAAAAGAAAACTAAGAATCATATGAGAAAATATTCCTGATAAGGGAACATACTTCTTGTTTTCTTGACTATGTCTCTTGCCAGCCACACATCGTAAAGAGTAGAAAATGTCAAAAATTGCTGTCCTGCTGTGATGTCCCTCTGTTGCCTGCTGTGCTGTCTGTGCACTGCCATGAGAAATCTGAACATCCTATTGGATGTCCCCAGGACACACACTAAGCAGGGTAGAGGTGCTGTTAGTTACATACTTCCTTCAATATGGAACCGCCTGCAAAATACATTGAGGATAACCAAGGTTATTTCATTAAATTGCTTCAAGACCATGGACAAAAATGCTTTCAACATAGTATGCCACTGTCCCAATAAGTATCCAGAATTCTTGTTAGCTTGCCCAACATCCAGCTATTTGTCACCACCATCCTACACCGACCCTGTCTCCCATCTTTTTTTTCCTTTCTTTGCACATCCATCACCAACATTACTACCTTGACCTCACACCTCACCCTTCTGCCAACTATCCTCAATAACATTATTGCACTTATCACCATGCTCTTAAACTGTCTTTCCTTCCTCTGATTTGTAGCAGAATTGTAAACGAAAATTGCCAACCAGATTGTATGTTCCCCTATAGTTAGATACTTCCTATTTATTAGCTTGTATACTGGTCTATTATTCTTGTCCCCTGTACTTTTACATTGTAATACTGTATACAATGTGCTAATTTATATGTCTGTCGAATGCACACTTGTTTGTAATTGTTCTTGCCACACCAGGAGCTCCCGTGAATGAGCCCACCCAATGAAGCCAATCCTGTAATAAAACTGAATTGAACTGAAGAAAAAGAAAACTAAGAATCATATGAGAAAATATTCCTGATAAGGGAACATACTTCTTGTTTTCTCGACTATGTCTCTTGCCAGCCACACATCGTAAAGAGTAGAAAATGTCAAAAATTGCTGTCCTGCTGTGATGTCCCTCTGTTGCCTGCTGTGCTGTCTGTGCACTGCCCCAAGAAGTCAGTAAGAATCATACTGGAAAATATTTATGAGAAGGAAATATGCTTCTTATTTACTGGAACATGTTTCCTGCTACCAACAAATGTGAAACAGTGGCAAGTCAAAAACTGTGTGCTGTCCTGTTGTTGGTAGGTTCTGCTCCTGTAGAGCTGTGCAATTGCTAAATGACAATACATGTGTAAAAGTTGCCATGGTTTGTGATTGTGCTGGTGCTGCTGCTGAGAAATGGAAGGAACAAAGTGGACAATAAGGAAAATTCACAATGTCTTGTCAATAAAATGTCAACAGGCCTAACACTGACAAATTTAAAGGAGAAGTTGAAGTCTTGCTGCTGCTGCTGCTTCTGCTGCTATTCTTACATTGTGATCACTGGGACTGTTGTGTGCTGCTGCTGGTCACAGTGAGAGATCGATGGTACCCATCGTATTCTGTACTCCAGCACTACCAGTGGTAAGTTCTTGCATTTTGTTGTGTTTATGTGGTATCGAGAGGGATGTTAAATCACTTTGTTTTTAAACATCTGTTGCATCTGTTTCCTTGCAGGGATTTCTCATCAAGAATCTGGAGTGTGTTCTTGGAAATTATGCTTTTCTTTTGCAGTGGTGCCAGGTAAAGTAATTTTTTTTTTTTTGGTGGGGGCAATCATTGAAGGAAGTATTTATTTATTTATTTATTTTGTCATGAGTCTGTTTCTTCTGTGGAATGTATCGAGAAACTGTCAAACACTGTGTTTGTAAACATCTGTGCCTTTGCTTTCTTGCAGGTATTTCTGGAGAGTTACTCATTCTGAATCTGACTGAAGTGTATTGTTCATGATGCTCTTCATTCGGATTGGTGCATACTAGTACTGGAAGGTAAGTCTTTCTTTTTTCTGTTTGGGGGATTTTCTTTCTCAGTATGTACAGTTCTATGGATGTTACACTTAAAGCAGCAGTACTAGATTAAAAAATATAATCTGATCTTCTGCAACAGCCTGTTTTCTGTATTCTGTTGAGCATTTGCTGTACCTGGTAATCTTTCTTGTTTTCACTGTACTAGCACCCCATAATTTACTCCATTTTTCTTTGTTTTTGTTTTCATTTCTCCCACATACCATGTTGAATTGGAACCCTCTGCTGCCAACCGCACATATGCATGACTTACAGCAGTACATAGGGAATCGGGAATGTGCAGTACAGGGTCCCACAGAAGTAAACAAAAGATGTGATGCAATGTGAGGGGGGAGTTCAGCTGAAAATTAAGCAGCAGCCATATTTACTGTGAATCCACAATAATAGAAATACATTTAAAATATCGAAAGAACTAAAGTTTGCTAGACAAGAATATTTACAGATATGTAAACCTGAACTATGGCTTCATGCTTCCAGCCAAAAAACAGATTTTGATAATCATTTTCTGATTATCTACTACTGCTGCTTTAATGTCTTCTGTTTTTTTTTTTTTATATTTTCTATTCTATGCCCCTTCTACAACACAAGTGCCCCCCCTCCCTTCATGGCCCCCAGGGCATTCACCTGGGCATCCTCCAGCTCTCTGGCTTCTTTCCTCCTTCATGCTGCCTAGGCTTAGGGAGCAGCTTCCCAATTCACTCCCCCCCACCTGCTTTATGTCCTCATCAGGTGACTGCCAAGATTGCCCAGAGCCGGTCGTCACTATCCAGTGGAGTCAAGGCTTTCTGTCTGGTGCTCTTGCAGGGTTTTTCCTTTTTTTTTCCCCCTTTCCCCCTCAAGGTGCCAACTCACACAGAGGACCATGAAGCATGCATACTACGTATGCATTGAAGCTCCATTACTTGGTCAGCTTCCTCCCCTCCCATGTGATGCCTCCCACTTGCACCTCCACCCGTGTGCACCCAGTTGTCAGTGTTGCTGCAGAAATAGCGAACCATTCTCCCCATGAAGGAGCATCCAGTGGGATGCAACAAATGAGAATGGCAGCAGGTCTAGTGTGAGCATTTCTGCAGCAGCCACATTAAGCTCCCTTGCAGTAGTATGATTCACAGGAAATTTGTTCTGCCACTCAAACATGCTCTGCAGCATTGGCCGTGCTTTTTGGGGGATTGGGCTGCCAAACAGATAGCCTTGTTGCAGCGGCCCCGTAGGGGATGTCTTTGACTGCAGAAACATATGTGCTGATGATCCAGTGATACAACTCATTTTAGCTGTTTAGGGGTTGGTGGTACAGTAGACTGACTCTGGAAGGGACTACTCAAGCTGCCCCTGCTGCTATGGCCATTAGTAGTGGCAACCAACTCTACAGCCTCCTCCTCCACTACTCACTCCCCCTCAGTGGTACCACCTAAAGATGATGATGAGGAGTGACCAGGACCACCTGCAACAGCTCCCTTCTGGTGTTTAAGCCAGTGGAGAGGGTGCCTGTTCTTTAAGTGCATGTGCTGGCCTCCGGTGCTTAGGTGGCTGCTCTTCCTCCTTCTACTGATCTGTGGTTGGCAAAGTTGACATATTTCTACCATTTTGTCATCTGGGTTCAGTTCATAGAAATCCCACACTATGGATTTTGTCAGCCTTTTTTATAGTACTGTTTGGTCTGGGACAGTGGAGAGGAAGTAGCCATGGGGGAGACTACTATGTTTTGAGTTGTCTCTGTCTCATGACATCAAGAATAGTATGGGGAGGCCTTGGGTGTGAGCTTTGGTGGTTACATCTATGCTGCACACAACAACCCCTGCACTCTCACCAGGTTTCTGCATCTTCTTCTCTGGCTCCCATATGGGATCCCACACATCATCATCATCCAGAACTGTATGCAGTACTCCAGGTGGGGGTGCACCAGTGCCTATAAAGTGGCAGCACCACCTCTCTTCTGTGACCCATGATTCCCCTTCCTGTGCAGCCCAGCATACCACTGGCCTTTAGCACAGCTTTTTGCCACTGCTTCCCCACCTTTAAGTCATCTGATACAATGACTCCTAGGTCATTGTGGATTGTGGATATATCATCTGCAGCATGCCGTCGAGTGATGCCCTGCTCCTGCTCCTCCTGATGCTCAACCTGTGAGTCATGAACCTTGATGTGAACAGACCCTGTGGCTCTCTCCACATGAACTGTTGCACTGGTGGTCTGATCCACATTTTGTGGTTTTCCAGCCTGGCCCTCAACCACTACCTCTACTGTATCAGAGGAACACCATCACCACCAGAAACTGTGGGAAGGACAGGCATGCAGGGGGTTGGGGAGGGTAGAGACCAAGATGAGGAAAGATAAGATGGGAGGGAATCAAACCATACTTAGAAATGAAAGTAGGGCAGTGGGCTAAGCATCTCTGCTGAATGAAGGGGAAGGAGAGGGTGGAATATAGTTTACAGTGATGAGTCAAGAAATGGGAGTTAGAGGCAGAGCAACAGAAGAAGCTGAAAAGAATGTCAAGCCTATCATGGGTGGTGGTGGGTACTGACCTGTAGACTATATTGGCATAGTTGATAACTGGTAGGATCCCTTTAATTAAAAGGTTACAGTGGACTGGGAGGGAGAGACAATCCTTGTGCCTGAAGAGCATACCCAATTTGGGGCGAAGTCTTGATTGCAGGGCATTGAGGGATGAGTAATCAAGGGATGGGTCAAGCCAAATCCCGAAGTATTTATAGGAAGTGACCACATCAAGGGGGTGATGGAGAGAGTGGTGCTCATGGGAGGGGATGGCAGCCTATCACGTTTTACTTTGAACCAAAGATCACTGTGACAGTTTTTTTGGTATTCATTTTGAGGAAGTGATCCTGAAACCATTTTGTAACTGCATGAAAGTAATGCTGGAGGCAAATTTGGACATCTGCTGCAGAAGGGCGAGACAGAGAGATGACTGTGTGATCTGCATACATATGTATGTGGGCGGTGGAGCAGGCAGAGAGAAGATCATTGATAATGAGAAAAAAGAGGACTGGACCAAGTATGGAACCATGGGGGACACCAGACATGATAGGGAATGGAGGGGAAAGGTTAGTGCTGATCTGCATGATCTGGTGCCTACCAGAGAGATATGAGTTAAACCAATTAACCACAGGGGTAGATAGTCTGATTGCACGGAGTTTGTTAATGAGGAGGGGGAGAGAAATGGAATCAAAGGTTTTATCAAGATCGATAAATATTGCAGAGGTAACATGACCTAGATCCATAGCTGAGAGTATGGAATCAGAAAAGTGGAAGGGGGAGGAGTGATGGAATGGCCTTTTCTGAACCCTGATTGGAAAGGGGAGAGGATATTTGTGAAAGTAAGGAAGTCATTTAGTCTTGTGAGGACAATGAATTCTTGGATCTTAGCTAATTAAGGGAGGAAGGAGATGGGCCAGTATTTACCAGGGGAAGTAGGGTCACCGCCTTTGTGGAGGGAGAGGACTTTGGCAAGCTTCCAAGTTGTAGGTACAGTGAAGGAGGAGAAGGAAAGATTGAGTATGTGCATTAGAGGGAGTACTATAGAGGAGGTAGAAATGATGAGGAATCTTGGGTTGAGGCCATTGGGACTAGTCTGTGATGGGTTTAGAGACATAATTGATTGATAGACCTTTAGTGGGGAGACTTGAGGGAAATGGAAACCCTCAGGCATGGGAGATGGGGGGGATATTGGACTGGGCAACAAGGGGATCATCTGGGAGTGCACAGGTAGTGAACAATTTATTTAGAGTAGCCACAATAGAGGATGGGTTACAGATCCGTACTCCTGTCTCTACAAGGGTGGGTGACACAGGCTCAGTGGGGGGGGTAAAGAAGCGAGCATAGATCTTTCTAGAATGAGGAGGAGAGCTATTTGAGGACTGCAGGTGCACCTTGAAATAATCAGCTGTGGTCTGCCAGATGGCCTTTGTGCAGTTGTCATGGAGAGATATATTTATTTTTTGATTTTGACTTTGATAACTGGGTAGGTGCACTGGTCCAGTGGACCTTTTTCAGGCATGACCTGGGCCACAAGGCACAAATGAGAACAATACAATATAAGACAATAACAAAGTTATAGTAGAATCTGTAATGTTGAAGATCAGAGAGGGACTGGGAGACTGAAGCATGACTAGGTGAGATCTCAGAATTTTCAGGGAGACAGGAGATCAGGAGTGATCCACGGTGGGTGGTGACATTTGGCAAAGTAGGAGCCTCTGTAGAAGCAAAATCTGTTTTTCTGATAAACACAGCCGTACTATAGTCTTAAATGGGTTTGCCTGTTCAATGGTCCAAGGCCTTTTATGCTGAATTTCATTTATTGTTAAATTCTGTCTCACACACTGGAAAATTGTTTCCTAGCAGCAAAGATCAGTTATGCATTTTTAGTTCAAATTAAAGTTACTGTAGGTTCAGTGTACCTGTTTTCAAGATTTCTTTATAACTGGGAAAAATCTGATCGCCTAGAATGACATTAAATTGTCAAACTGAAAACTGTCAAGTGCTGCAAATTGTCAAGATTTAGTCAATTCTACCAGAATTATCCACATACTGTATAAGGAAACATTTACAGATGGAATACATGTAAATACCTTCCCTTTAGATAGTGTTGCTGAGCCAGCTTTATGGTGCTACCTGGTGGAGGTCTGCTCTGGCATACTTGTGAACTAGGATTTGTGCTCCAAGCCCAGGACATCAGGTGCAGAGGCCAACAAGAAGGGCTGTGAGCATCCAATAGGCACTCTCCTCCTGATTGGGGGTAGGTTTAGTGTGCACTGCTCTTTCAGTGGTTCCTGGTGATGGCATGGTAGAAGTGTCCTAAGAGGTGTGGGTAACCAGGCACCTTTGGGCACCCTCTCCATCCATGCCAGTCATCAGCATGCATGACTCTGTGGGGTGTTAGAGAAAAGGTGAAAATCTTCCTTGCCATTGCATTGGATAATGGTCATTATGAAAGTGAACCTCCATGCCACCCATCCCTGCCTGTCTATGGGAATGCTACCTCCAACTGCTGCCATAGGAGACACTGCTTTTCTTCCTGCAGTACAGGGGGGTCTGCTGGGTAAAGTTTAAAAGTGGGACTAGGGGGCTGCTGGCCACCTGAAAGAGCTGGAAACACATGGCAGGGATATGAGAGAATCAGGTGGGCAATGGGTCCGTAATTTAGAGGCCCAATGGAAAGAAGTACCAGATGAAAGACTTACTGACATGTTAAAACATCAGTTACCAATTCATCATGGCATCTGGACACTGTCATTACAAAATAACATATATAATCATCCAGAGTTTTTCTTGTAATGATTGCTGTGCCACTTTGGAGTGAGTGTGGGTGGATGGGGGAACCTGACACCTACTATCGTTGAGTGATCCCAAATTGTATCAGTGTGGAGACCCATAGGATTCACTGCTACAGACAGCAAGAGGGTGCCCCCTCATCATTATTTCTATGGCTAAGAGTAGATTTTTCAAAGGATTCTTCTCATTTAGACAAAAATGTACTGTATATGAGGTGCAACTTTTATTCTCAAGGTAATGTTACTTAAGTGTATTTTCACTTATCTCTTTGTTATTCTTTGTCCCAGGTCACGTTTGAAAAAGGGCCTTGACTCATAACATTTACCCGGTTAACAAAACTTTAAATTAAAAAAAAAACTAGCATACACAGCTGCTATACCAGGAATGACCTGGATTGTATATTGGAAAATTCTTTTCATGAAAATTAAAGTTCAGAAAAAACATAACTCTAAAGAAGTAAATATTTGACAGCGCAGCACCAATCCCTTTACATTTACAATGGAATACTCCAGCTGCCATGCTACATAAAGTCTTTCAGAGTATAAAAATACAAATTGTCAGCAGCTCAGATGCAATGTAGTGAGCACATAGCTAGGCCACAAAGTTGCAGAACTCACATTGACTGTACAGCGGCAGTCCAAAAAGCACAGCACAACTTTATAACAAAAAATCCATCTTAGAATGTTGTATTTTTTTGAAACAGTACTGAGTATATTTAAACGTGAAAGTTTAAAAGCATGCCACAACTTGAACAGGTACAGTTTGCTGCAGTGTTACAGAGGTAAAGGCTTAGCAGATAAAGAATCATTTGTAGTAGTCTTTCATTAGGAAAGGCTATCACATCATACATTTTGATAACACAGATAAACTCCAAATTTTAACAAAGCTCTGCAAACATCCTTCCATCTGTTTCCTTCACTGTGTGACAATGCCAGGTCACACTGTAACATCTCAATGTCACAGAATGATGTTTTATTCAGAGTTGCTGGCTAACCTCAGTCATGAGCTTTTTGTGGTCAAAACATTAAAGAGACAGGACACACATGTAAAAGTGTTGACATGCCATTGTGCAAAAATGCACAAAACAAGCAACGTCTGTTAATACTCATGGTGCAAAATGTCCGGTGACCCACAGTAGATCGACATCCTGACAGAGAAATCTGAAAAATGAACATTGCAGCGACAGTCGCTGTAATGATCCGGGTTTCACCCATGTGATTTCTCTGGTGTTCTGCCCCCTTCCCAAAACAACTCCAATCTGGAGTTGATTATATTTAAATGTGGGGGTGCAATGGCAGAGGCCCCCACAAAAAACACTTAGAATATTGAAGGTCCTATGCCGAGTGTTGGCATTGTGCCATCGCTGTAAGGGATGTTGGCGGAATGTCTGTCGACATTCTGTGGTGCTTTCCAAAATGTCAGGTGTGCAAAATTAATTGCATATTCTGAAGTTCAACATTGTTAATGAACTGACAACACATAAAACAAAAATTATTTATCTTAAGCTTAATACTGGTTCAGTTCAATAACATTCAAAATCACATTCAAATTGTTATAAATTCATTTTGACCTCTCAGTTATTAAAGAATTTCATACAACAACCACAGATAGTCAGGAGCTGATTGTGGGTGTGGCAAAAGGGGCAAGGTGTAGAATGACAAAGGGAAGAGGGGAAGGGGAGAGAAAGGGGAGGGAAGGCAAAGTCATCGGATGTACAAGTAGTAGCCACAGACATTGCCAGCTATTTCCAGATATTTTGCGAAATTTCTAAAGAGTTTCTCTCTGCTGCCCCTACTGTGGAAATGGAGAAAGCATGAGATATTTCTGGAAATATCACAGAAATTTCGGAAAATAGCTGGCAGTGTCTGTGGCTGCTGCTACTGTTCCATATGCAGAGGACTATACCACTGTAAAGAAAATTATTAGTGAAGCTGTGAAAAAAGATTTTGTTAAAAGATTTTTTTAAAAGTTACAGAAAATCAGGCTGGTATGGAGTTCAACTAACTCCACAAGTTATTAGAAACATTTGTACAGCACAAAAAATAGTGCAGCGACAATTCATTGAATCCATATGTAGGTATGGTTCCAAAAGTAGTAATCCAAAATGCTGCCTTTTGCAGCAAACATTTCATAATGCCACCACCTCTAATCCCAAGGTGAATTCTTTCAGTCCTGATAAATTACAGGCACCCCATTGATTCATGTCCCACATCCATCAAATGCTTTGCCATTGCATAAGAGATATTGCCATATCTTACTGCAGTTTTATGTTCTCCTGTGCATAGTTTTAATTCACGTTTGGTTTGTCCAACATATAGGAGTCCACATGGGCATCTTAAAATATATATAACCACTGTGTTGCTGCAATTTATACATTTTTTATCTTTAACCTCTTGCCATCCCATGGGTGCATAAATGTACTTCCATTATAGTTGTTTGAGCAGTGGCTACAGTGGTCACCCTTAAAATTTCCATTTGTGATCAGGTGTAACCATGTTTCCTGATTTTTTTTTAGGGAGCACTGAATGAACAACCATGTTCTTTATTTTACTCTAGGTTCACTTTCTAGCAGGAAGCTTAGATTTGCATCCACCACCAACATTGCCTAATGTTTTCTTATTAAAGAACCAATTTTTTGTGCAATCAGATTAAACTGTGTCTCGGCGGCGGGGGGATTGTTTAACCAAGAGAGGCATACTAAGCCAAAGCTTCATTCCAGGTGTGACTTGGGAGCACAAGGAAGTTAAGTGACTTGCTCAGGGTCATAAAGTATGCAAGTGGGGGTTGTGGGATTCAAACCCAGGTCTCCAGGTTTGCACCATACCACCTCCAAATGTAGGTTGCCATGCTGTCACATCCAAATTTTTTTTAATATTGCCCTGTAATATGGTCTCTATCCTTATATTTTGCAAAATTGTATGCTGAGACAATTTGATTCCTGTCATAGTGTCTATTTTCAAATCTATTTGCCAAGTCTAAGCTTAAAGAAAGTGTCCCTGCAGTATATTATTAATCAGAAATTGCAGATGACAGCTGTCAGACTGCAAAATAGTGTTTCAGGAAGTGCTGTTCCTATACATCACTGCTTTGAAAAGATTTCCTTCTTTGAAGATAGTTAAGTCCAGGAAACTTACGCTTTTTTATCTTTTTCAAATATGAACTTCAAGTGCCTGCTTGTTGAATCGATATGTTGTATGAATTCGGATAGTATGTTCTCATTGCCTGTCCACACTGAAAATGATATGTTCCAAATATCTCTTCCACATGCCCACATACTAAGAAAATGGGGTTTCCTCCAGGTCATATATAAAAGTTGTTACCCAGTCTAAGATGTATAAGTTGACTAGGTTCAGCACAAAAGTCATGTACAAAGAGGTCAGTTTGATTTGGGTGTACATTGCTTAATTGAAGATGAAACAATCTGATTCTAGTACAAACCCAACCAAATTCATAATAAATTCTAATGGTGGTGCAACATTTGGTAGTCTGTTTTAGAGAGTCTTCTTAATAACTTTTTCAGAGTTTGCTGTTCCACTTTACTACCAATGTACGAATGGTTGTTATATTTTGTTCAGTAGTAGTAAATGTCTGTAAGTGGATATCCAATTGGTCAACATTGTAACCAAACAATTATTTTTAATCTGAGTTGGCAGAAGAATCTGAATTATTGACCTGTGCTGGTGTCAGTAGTGTATCTATTACATTAGCAATCTCCAGTATCAAGTATCAAATTTTTCTGCCAACTCAAATTAAAAGAATTTTTCGGTAATGATGTTAAACAATCTGATATCCAGTCACAGGCATTTACTACATCTGTCAAACTTTTTTGCATTATATTATTTCTAGTTAAAACCTACATTTTATGATTGCTTAACTTCTTTAAAATTCATTGAGGGTTGCTAGTTGTTTGTATGCCTTAGTGCTTATTAGAACTGAAATGCATGGGGAGTCACATGATGCAGACCTCTTGCTAGCTGCACTCTCGAAGAGCTCTGCCTAACCCCTGTTAAAATTGCTCCAATTTGCCTAATTTAGTGAGATTTGCACTCAGATCAGACTAACAATAGCCTGTCTACATCTGGGCATCCCTCAGAGTTGACGATGGAAGCAGAAATGCCCAAGGCTCTACCCAAACACACCCCACCAGCAACCCCGGAGAAGGCCCCGAAGAAGTCACGGGCCTCATCACAAAAGCACTCCCAGTCTTCTAGCCCTGGTACTGGAGGGGAAGAGCCACTGTCCGTAACAAGGTTCCTGGAGTAATTTCGGCCTTTTAAAGTGGAGATCGCTGAGATTGCCACTGAAATCAAAAATATTACCTCAGCTCTCGACGACCTGGTGAGAAAGACTTCTGATAATGAAGCTCGGATACAATCTCTGGAAAACCCAGCCGACAAGGTTGATCCGGCGCTGGCTCATATCAATCACCGCCTCGCGAAACTGGATTTGAAGGTGGAAGATCTTGAGGGCAGAAGCCGTTGTAATAATGTAGTACTAATTGGCTTGCCAGAAAAAGAAGAGGGAGTGGATCCTGTGAAATTTTTTCAGAAGTTTGTGGAAAAGATAGCAGGCTCCTCACCATTCAGGCCCTGCTATAGCATCGAGAGAGCACATCGCGCGCTCTGCACCCTGTTCCACCTCGAGGTGCACCCCCCGTATCTTTATCGCTAAGTTTCTGAATTATCAAGAGAAACAGTTGTTTATGGGGAAGGTCAAGGAGGCTAAAGAATTGCAGTGGGAAGGGGCAAGTCTTAGAGTGGCCCAGGATCTCCCTTTGTCGGTTCATCAATGGAGGGCAACCTTCCACCTGTTCGTGAGTAAATTAATCGCTGCGGGCATCAAGTTTAAAATGTCATACCCGGCAAAGCTGCATGTCCTCACAGCAGATACATGGAAAGCCTATGATGATGTGGAGTCGGAGACTGCTGTGCTTCAATCCATGCTCCCCTAACCTATTCAAAGCGAAATGAGGGCTCTGTGTGGCCTCCCTTAAGAAATATGTTCCCCTATTAAAATGCAGTTGAAAGATTTACCTAAGGTTTCCATTTGGTGGTATGTTCACTCCTTTTTTTGTTTAAAGGGGGTTCTTTGGGGGGCTCCTTGTGTGACTGCTTATTATATGTGTTGTCCCGCCACATGATAAGGGCTTATATTCACGGAAGCTCAACACCACTCCAGAGTTTTTAGGTTTGCTGGTGTTCTGTCACTGAAGAGCTTACTCAAGACATCAGCGGTGTTAAAACGGATGGGACTATGTGAAATGTAGTTGGGACTGACCCCCCGATTGATTTTATGACTCAAGCCAGCGTGGAAACAGGCAAATTCAGCAGTGTCTCTTGAGGACTTCAGTGAGGATCCAGTTTACGGGTCCTTTTTTTCTGACTGTAAATTGTATTGCTGCAGTTCTACATTTAGAGGGAGCCAGAGCCCTGGCTAGATGTCTTTCGTTTGTTTTTTATTTTGGTCTGAACATTTCCAGATGCTGCAACCGCTGGATGATGGTTGCCAACCCTTTTCTTCTTTAGGGTCTCTCCCATAATATAAGACATTGCAGGTATTAACTGTCCTGGGCAACTTTAGTTTTTAAGTGGAGAGCTTCAGTCATAGTTACGGTTGTTGAGTTTGCCACAGGGAACTAGCCTCAGATATTCTATTTACCTGATTTTAGTACACAAGGGCAGATTTTCAAGGGGCTCTGTCTCAGAAGATGGTACAAGTTTGCTCGGGGCATACAGAAGTTTAAATGGGAGTTTGTTCGGGAATAGCAATGTAATTGCGAGAAGGGTTATGGCTCCTGTTCTTTTTGGCATTCCTGGTCCAAATTATTTATTGAGTGCTTTCTTTTCTAGGACATTATGGGCTTAGAAGGTCAAAGGGTATGTTATGGTTTGGTTTTCAGAGGCGGGACAGGGGGTGGTGGAGCGGGAGAGGGATACAGCTGGCAACCATGATAAAGCAGGGTGGGATAGAGGGTGGGACTGGCATGGGGTCTGGTTCATGCTTGGGTTTGTAGGTATAGTGTTTGTGGGACTTTTTGTTTAGGGCAATGGGTGGGGGAGGGTTGCAAGACTCATATAAAAAGCTGGGAGGAGCGTTAAAGCCCAAAAGGGCAGTACATCATATTTTCAAAGGGTGTAATAGCACTACCCAGAGTTATTAAATTCCTAAGCTGGAATATTAAGGGGGCACTGCTGAAATCCAAGCAATATAAAATCCTAAAACATTTAAATATTTTAAAAGCAGACATAGTGTTTTTACAGGAGACACATTTGCTTAACAATGAAAGCAATAATATGAGGCATCTGCAAATAGGGCAAGTCTTTGCCTCTCAAGGGAACACACAAAGCAGAGATGTCATGGTGCTAGTTCACAGGTCTGTGTCTTTTACCCCTCTTCAGGTAATACAGAACAATGCAGGCAGATATATTTTTGTCAAAGGGAAGTTACACACTCTAGAAATTTTGGTTGGATCTATCTACGGTCCAAATACAGATACACTGGCCTTTTTTGTGCACCTAATGGAGGCATTAACACCCTTTGTAGATGTCCCTATGATCATAGGTGGGGACCTTAACTTAGTACTGGATCTCCTAATGGACAGGTCTAAACCCACTAACCAAGGTCTCTCACCGGCCCAAAGAGCTATGAGGGAACTATTGGACCAATCTGACCTTTCAGATGTGTGGTAGGTTCTCCACCCAAGGAATCGAGAGTACACCTTTATCTCTCAAGTTCATGGCACAGTTTCTCGAATTGATTATATTCTAATCTCTCGTACTCTCCTTCCTGGAGTGTTGGGCACTGAAATCCATGCAGGGCCTCCTTCCGATCATGCCACAGTCTCCATATCAGATTCCTTTTCATCCCTGCCTAGAAGTAGTAATAGATGGAAACTAAATAATCAAATTTTGAGCGATCATAATGCAGTCAAATGCATCTCGTCACAAATAGATGAGTTTGTTTCAAACTATTTGAGTGCAATACCCAACCAGATATGGTTTGGGGGGCATTTAAAGCCTTTATATGGGGTATTTTGATAGGCCAGGTTGTTAAAAAGGAAAAAGAAAAGGAACGATATATGTCGGAGCTCCTGGCCCGGATTAGGCTCAGAGAAGTCAATTTACCCCCTCAGCCTACGGAGGAAGATAAACAGGAGTTAATCAAACTGAAGGATCTTTACTTAAACTTATTGGGGGAGCAAGCTGAATTAGCACTAATTAAAGCAAAGGCTAGTTATGTGGACCAGGGGGAGAAGGCAGGTCGGCTGCTTGCAAGGTGCATTAAGCAAATAGAATCCTCTAGAACAAATAGGCAGTTCAGCCCATGGAGAGTGGTCCGGTTAAGACCTCCCCTAAGGAGATAGCAGAGGAGTTCAGAAAGTATCTCGAATCTCTTTATAGCATAATGGAAAAACCCCCAATGGAGGGGAAATATACAGTCCTTTCTCGAGGGCCTGAACCTTCCCTCTCTCGCAGAGTCTCAGTGAGCATATCTTTCTACCGCTATTTCTCAGGGTGAAATAGAGCAGGTTGTTAAGGGTCTCCCTCTGGATAAAACACCAGGCCCAGATGGATTCTCTTCTAATTTTTATAAAGTGTTCTCCAAACAACTTTCCCCACTTCTGGTTTCCCTATTCCAATATATTCTCAATTGTCAGGCAACGGATAGCTCCCTATTTGAAGCACTTATCGTCTTAATCCCAAAGCCAGATAAACCTCCTGAACAACTATCTAGTTATAGGCCTATCTCATTGCTTAATTATGATATAAAAATTCTGGCGAGGTTATTGGCTGACTGTATGAATGAGATCTTACCTGATTTAATTGGAGTAGAACAGGTCAGCTTTATGAAAATTAATTCAGCTAATGACCACTTGAGGACACTGGCACATGTCTTCTCGGCAGCCAATGAGAGTAGCTCCCCAATGGCGCTGGTTTCATTGGATGCAGAGAAGGCTTTTGATAGGGTCTACTGGAATTATCTGCTAACCACAATGAAAAATTTTCGTTTCCCTGACGTGTTCCTGAAGTGGATTGGTTCCTTGTATCTAATGCCCTCAGCCAGGATCTCATGTAATGGGGTCATATCAGACCCTTTCAAACTGCATGTCGGCACCAGGCAAGGATGCCCATTGTCCCCTCTCCTCTTTAATTTATATCTCGAGCCCCTTATAAGGAGTATATCACATAATCAGGAGGTATACGGCATTAAAATTCAGGAGACTGTGGTTAAAATAATTGCATATGCCGATGATCTTTGGGTGTATATATCGCACCCTAATGAATCTATCCCGGCCTTATTGAGATCCATACAGGAGTATAGTCAATTGGTTAATTACAAATTAAACTTAGAGAAGACAGTGGTGTACCCCCTAAACAACAAAGTTTTTAAACATGTAATTACTGATTTGGGATTAGCCTGGAGATCTGATTCCATTAAATACTTGGGTCTCACTTTGGCCAGGAGCACAACATGGATACGTCAGTTAAATCTGGACTCCTTGGTGCACACAATTGATTTAGACCTGAAAAGATGGGCACAGCTTCCAATTTCCTTATGGGGGAGGATAACTTTAATAAAAATGAACGTGTTTCCCCAGTTGTTCTATCCCCTCAATATGTTAAACATCTGGCTCCCACTCTCATGGTTTAAAAAAATCCATGGGCTTATTGCCAATTTTGTATGGGGCTATAAAAAAGCTAGGATGGCCTATCACAAAGTAGCTGCTCTAAGCTATTAGGTGGGCTAAGACTTCCGCATTTTGGCCTGTACTTTTGGGCGGATCATGTCAATAAATATCTTAGATGGGTGCAGGACGCAAACCTTTTGACCCAAGCTTCGGATATACCTTTATGGTTACAAATTGAACTATCCCTCATTAGGGAACATGGTTTTGCACCGGAGGTCTTGTTGCATCTTAACCCTAAACTTCTATCAGTTGCTCTCAGGAAATCTCTGATAGGGGTTTCGGTCAGGGCCCACTCACAGATATGGGGATACCTAAAATAGAACTAAAATGCATGCTAATGTATAATTCTAACCAACTTTGCTTTGTTTCAAATCCTGTATTTGTTTTTACTGCATGCTTCCTGAACATGAGGACCATTCCCAAACAGTGCAGCCACTCATGATGCAACAGTCTCCTGTACTGCCACAGCATAATGAATGTCTAGACTCTTTTGGGGGTGTTACAAAGTCCAGCTAAGATGCACAAGAGTTGATCAAGGAATGTAAACAGACATGCTTTTGTGTGGTAACACCAGTATGGGGGAAGAGTCTGTTTTTTTTTTTTACTTTTTAAAAGAAGAAATGAATCAGAATCAAACAACCAACTACATCAGCAGTCTCTAAAGAATGTGAATAAGTGTATTTTGTTTAACTTGGGACACTTTGAGGCCAAAGGGGGTTGTGTCCCTTTAATAATAATGTGGATGTGATTTTGAATGTTACTGAACTGAACCAGTATTAAGTTTTTAGGTAAATTATTTATGTTTTGTGTGCTATTTACTTGTTAACAATGCTGCACTTTAGAATTCTCAATAGGTTTTGCACAATTGACATTTTGCACTTTTCAGTGTAAAACACTTTGCTGCATGTTTTGCAAATTGTTTGCACAATGGCACATCAACATGTTTGTGTGTGTCCTGTCTCTTCAACATTTGGTCCATGAAAATCTCACATCTGAGGTTAGCCAGCCACTCTGAAGAAGACATCATTCTCTGACTTTGAGATGTTAGGGTGTGGCCTAACGTTGCCATATAATAAAAGAAATAGAAGAATGCTTGTAGAGCTTAGTTAAAATTCACACTTCAGCCTCAGTATCAAAATACGTGATGTGATAGTCTTTGTACCATAAAGAACTGCTACAAATTATTCTTAATCTACTGAGCCTTTTACCTCTGTGACATTGCAACAAGTTGTACCTGTGTGGGTTGCCGTATGCTTTTAAACTGTCACAGTTAAGGACACTTGGCAAAAATACACTGTTCTGAGATTGATTGTTTTCGTTATAAAGTGCTGCTGACCTTTCTGTGCTATCGCTGTACCATCAATGTGAGTTTTGCATCTTTCAACGTCTTGTACAGTAGTTAAGTATACAGTACTTACACAGGCTGCTACAATAACTTGTATCAGACAGCTCTTCTGAGGTTTAAATGTTTCATTTTACAATGCTCTGTACCACTGGCAAATCAACTCTTCCTCTTTTCTTTTGTAAAGTATATAGAGCATCTGTGCAATGAAATCATATTATCACCAAAAAGTTTTCAGACTATTTTTTGAAGGGCTCATGCAAGATACATCTGAGTCAGCTAATATACAGATAACATCTGCAAGGCAGTGGATACTGGCAGCTGTCAGACAGGAGAGGCAAGCAGGTTATCTGCTTAGTATCTAACTGAATACTGCTCTCCAGAGAGGATTTTCATTATCTGGTGAGAACTTATCCAGATAATCCTGTTTTTGACTGATGTGGGCATCAGACAGGAATAACATTAACCTCAAGTATTGATTTCTGGCTTCAGATGACTTCCTCTGTTTGCCATGCATTGGCTGCTCAGGTCAGAAAGAGATTTTTCAGTTTGCAAATGTTTTCCTATTTACACATCTTGGAAGTTTAATTCAGTGAATATGAAAGGTCATCTTTTTAAGTTTTCTATTATCAGTATTATTATTCTTTATTTAGTATTTCTTTACCAGGTACAGTATTTGCACCAGATAATAGAATGCCTAGTTTATATATATATATATATATATATATATATATATATATATATATATAAAGATTTAATTTAAATAGTATTGTAAAGAGTCAAGTAGAATATATAACATGTTATTCCAATAGAGACAGCTACAAATCTAAATAGTTTCAACTGAATGGAACTCAGAGAAGAGGAACAATACATGCATATGAAATATTTTTTCTTAATTCTTGCTAATATTGCTTCATACCATGTACTGTAAAAAGGCACTATGATACGAACATACAAAATTTGCCAGCAGATAAAGGCCTAGAGGTCTAACAAGTCTGCTTGAATGTGCAGCTCTGACATCAAGGTCCCAATTCACCACAAATCACAAAAGTGTAACACAAACATTTACAAGATGGGTCCTGAAGAGCTGGTTTGCAGCATAGCAACAAGCACTTTGCATAGCAATGGAAAGATTTTTTTTGTAATGTCTCTGCCTCAAGATTTAGATCCAATTTAACATGCATATAAATGATAAGTAAATAAACATAAAACACAGCAGGTTTAGACATAATAAATGTGGCTCATAAATAATGCAATACTCTGAGTAGGGCAGCTCAAATAAACAGATTTGTAATCCCCTTTCAGTGTTCAACCTTGGAACTGTAATAAAGTGTAAACTTAAAGAGCTGCTGACACATCTGGGAAAACTTTGGAAAACTTAATATTTAAACACACTTCAGCTTGTATTTCACATATCTCCTATACAATTCCCCTCCCAATTATTTACTACTGAGAAAATGTGCATTGAAACAGAATCTTTATCCCTCAAAGTTCATCTGCACATACAACTGATACCTCACTTTTAATCACAATTCTCTGCTATGATGTCACAGTCTGTTGTCATGCAGAGTATTATGATATCAGGGTCTCAATTTACCACAAACCACAAATTGTAACACAAAAGTTTACATTGCGATTTGGGGTTCCCCAAGGTGTAAAAGTTGCTATTCACAGTTGGATAGTGCCCTGTGCTGTCCAACTGTGAATATGGGCCTGGTGGAGCCAGTGCTAACCCTTGTAGCACTTCCCCAACAGGGAGCAAGGAATATAGCACTCCAATGTATGGCACTGCTGTGCTATTTGCAATTCACAAAGCCAGCCATGCAAATAAGGGCACTGGGTCTGTAAGGAGCTAGTTGGCCTTTTTGCATGCCCATCATGGACTCATTTGCATAGGCTGTGGGTGAATTAATACACCCCCCCACAGCCAACATGCTGCCACACTCCATGGTAGCTAGGTCCCCCCTCATCACTGGTCACCAGCCCATGAAAACAAAAAGACTGTCTCCCTGGCAGTCTAGCAGTCTCTCCCCCCCTCCCGTTTGCCTTCCCTGTATAAGAATATAAGTTCCCTGGTAGTCCACTGGTCCCTTACCCCTTCCCTGTTCTCCGATTGCCTTCTCAATGTTGTCATAAGGTTACCCTGGTAGTCTAGTGGTCCCTTCCCTCTGGCTGCTGATTGCTGGCCTGCTCTAGCTAAATATATGTCCTGGTGGTTTAGTGGTCCCCCTCACCAATTGCCAGCCCACTATCACCATTAAGTGAAGTCCCTGGGGTCCAGTGGCCCCCCACCCAATACCCTGCCAGTTGGAGACATACAAGTACCTAGTGGTTATCAGTCCCATCCCCCATCCTGATCCTCCACATGGACTGTAGCAAAGTTTCCTGGTGGTCTAGTTCAACCCCCACTTCTCAAACCCTGTAGGTAGCGTCCCACCACCCCACTCTCCCCCATCCTGAACCCATGCTGGTAACCAGCACAGCCCTCTTCTCACCACCATGCCTGGCCACCAACTGAGCTCTCAATGATTGCATACTGTATACAGTACCTGCTCATTGATATGGATCAACAGCACTATCAGGGTGTGGGAGTGTGTGGGTTGCACTAGAACAACAGAAAACATTTGCTAGGGACCATATGGGGGATTGGGATAGAGGAGGGTCTGCAAGCCAGGAGGGACTTGTATGTCTATACTGAGCAGGGTGTTGGATGGGGGGACTACTGGACAGCAAGGACTTCACTTAGTGGTGATAGTGGGCTGGCAATTGGTGAGGAGAGGACCGCTAGATCACCAGAATATATACTGAGTCAGAGCTGGCCAGCAATCAGCAACTGGGAGGAGGGACCATTAGACTACAAGAGTAACATTATGACAACAACTGGATAGTGATTGGAGAATGGGGGAGGGGGGAGAGACCACTGGACTGCCAGGGACATTTAACTACATGATGGGAAGGGTGTCAGGTTGGGGGAGGGACCACTATACTACCAGGGACACAGTGCTGTGGGTTGAGTGGCCGCCTTGCACTACTTCTGCCAATCACTAGAGTTGCACAGAGTTAAGAGGAGGTTTGCCTCAGTGGTATTTGCTCAGCACAAGGAGACCCCACAAACAGCCCTTGCATGGAGCAAATACTTTGTGAACAGAAGAGCACTGATATGCAGTTCTTCTCCCCCTCATTTGCATTGCAGCCCTCGCAAAACTTTTCCCCAGCACAAACCCAGTTTACAGGTACAGACTGGACAATTGTGAATACCAACTTGGAGCAAAACCCAGTTTGCATCATGCAAATTGAGTTTTTCACAGGGGCAATGTTTTGTGAATCTAGCCCCTGGGAGGGCTTACATAGTAGGGGTTGATGAACTCTCAAGAAACAAAACTCCTGTTTTCATGTACATAGCCTCAGGAATACATGATGGAGACAAAAATTACAGAGATACTGTGAAATACTGTATATTTATATTTTTTTAAGTTCTTCTGGAAGTGTCAGTTTCTCTTTAATTATACATGTGCTGTTGCTGCAGATTTTGTCTCAGCAAACAGCTGTATATTGACTATGCTCCTCTGCAGCAGCCCTCTTTCCCTCACTTGACTCCACCCCATCAACCTATCCCTCTATTTCTTGCTTCCTCTCATCTTCCCCAACATATTACCTCTGCCCCACTCCACTCCCTTCTCTCTTTACCCTGAACCACTATCCATGGCCACCATGCACTTCCAGCCTTCTGCCTCCTCACAGCTTTCACTTGCCTCTCACACCCCTTCCCATTCCACTTCCTAGCCTTTTGTGCTCCTCTTCCCTCAACTGGGAGTTCATTCACAGGCTCTGCCTCTCCTGCCAACCTACATGCAAAACCCATACAATACACCCAGTACAAATTACATAAAACTGGTAATAAACTTTTCTTCCTCTGCCTACTCCTACGAACTGGAGACATCCAACCAAATCCTGGTCCAGCCTTACAACACTCCCCATTCCTGGCCTCACAGTGCATCACCCAAATGCCAGAAGCTTACTCCCAAAGATCAACCTCCTCAAGGTTTGGGTATCCAAGCACACTCCTGACATCCTTTGCATCATTGAATCCTGGCTGTCTTCCAGAATCCCCAAATCTCAACTCTCCTTACCCAACTACCATCTCTACCGACAGGACCACTCAAAATGTGATGGAGGTGTAGCCATCTACACACGCCAAGACCTGCTATGCATGATCATAAGTAGTGAATCTATGCCAAAGACACATGAGCTTATTAAATTACAGCTTCCCTCCACTCTCCACATCTTCACTGGTGTGGTCTGTGCCTCCCCCAAAACCTACTCCACCTCCATAATCAACACCATCTCCTCCATATCATCTCTTGTGCAAACTCATCCTACTCAGTGATTTCAACCTGAGCTGGAACTCCCCTACCCTAAAACTCATGAATCAATAAAAAGAATCCATAACCCTCGACCAACTCATAAATGAACCCATCAGACACAGTCCTCACTCAAACAATCACAGCCTTTCGCCGGACATGTGAAAACACATTTCAGGCAGGATATGTAAGATGACAGCTGTTCTGTTCATCAAGAGGTGTGGAAAATGGCAATTTTGAAAATCTGGAGTGAAAATATTACAAATTCACGACATTACGAGCGTGCGTTGAAAAAGCACAATGCACGCTCATAAAACAGCCATTTATGGGAGTTTTGTCACCAAGTTTGCAACATAGGCTTTTTGAGAGCCCCTCTCGTGAACAGTGGCACTGTCATTTCATTACTCATTCCTGAAAGGTTATTCTACTCAGTGACTGCGAAATCACCTTTTGGGACCTAATAACACCATCACAGTGACTGAATTCATGAGGAGGGATCCCAATAACCCCATGTTGAAAATTTGGTGCAAGAATTCCAAATAATGTCCGAGATATGCACCAAAGTTGAAAAAAAAACATATTTATGCCATTATAAAGCTTACTGGCATTTCTTCAGTTCACGGTTGGCTTTGAAGAGTGCAGACATGTTCCTGGTCCACCGAAGATCATCACACTGGACTCCGGAGGTAAGTGTGGGGTGAGGGGGTGTAGGAGGCAGGATGCACAGAAGGTGGGCGTGGGTTGCGGGAGAGGGGCAGAGAGATGGCGAGGTACCATTTTCTTTTTTCACAGGCTTAAAAAAAACATAGTGGGATGGGGTTTTTTTGCAGGGCATGTGGCATGCTGGGGTGGGCTCTCAGCATGCCACCTAAGTGTTTTTTGGGGGGTGAATTTGTAGCCAATGGGGGATTGGGCATCCCCATCGGCACATATTGAGGGGGGGACATGGGCCGAGGGGGATTGGGCACCCCCTCAGCAAGCAACAAAAGGGGGGCATATTATGCCATTGGAGAGTGGGCTTCCTCATCAGCAAACTACAAAGGGATGGGGAGATAAATGCTGATTGGTATAGGACCCCCTGTTGGCAAAGAAAAACTGTTGGGGGGTGCATGATGCCGAGGGGGATTGGGCAACCCCTCAGCATACATTGTACATGGGAGGGGGTAATTATGCTGACAGGGAGTGGGCTCCCCTGTCGGCATTATAACAGGCAGTGGCGGAAGTCAATGCTGCCATATTGCCTGCATGTATAGAGGTGTGTTGTGGTCCTGCTGCATGACAGCTTCACTCTCATTGCAGCGGACCTTTTCTTAGATCTGGTGGCCTCATTAAGGATGTGTGAGGTCACCACCTGCTGCTGGCTGATTGGGGAATGAGGGAGGCATCTTCTGATGCATGCTCTGCATTCGCCCAACAGTGACCGCACCTCCAAATCTGCTACTACTGCAAGATGTTGGCTGCATGAACCAACATAAAAAGAGCAAGATCAGGCCTGTGGGGACCACACATGAAGAGCTGAGGCAGTCTCCTCTGAGGAAAATTGTTGTACATATGAGTCCCATTTGGTCCATCTGGTAAATAAAGCAGTGCTATTACCATCATAATGAAAATGTAAATTCAAAAACAGATCCTCCATTTTATGAATATCCTTCACTACATCTATCCAGTCAGTAAGCATAGGTAAAACTGAAGTTAGCCATCTTCTGATGATAGCTTTAAAAGCTGCCACTATAAATATACAATGAAGATAGCTACTGTGAGTGTTAGATACCTCATCTGGAAGAAAACCAAGAACAAAAAATCCAAAAAATAAAGCAATAGAGGTACGAAAAATACTAGAGATAGCCAAAGCAACAGAACTCCAAAAAGACCGTAACTTGGGACAAGACCAAATATATAAAGGTGATTGCCTCTAGCCCCACACCACCACCAACACAGGTAAGACCCCCCCTTAAGGTAATGAGAAGTTACAGATGGGGTTCTAAAGAAAATAACTAAAATTTTCCATTGGAATTCCCTTCAATAAAATGAGGCTGTAGTTTTATGTGTTAATTTATTAACTTTCTTTTTCTATCGGGGTTCAATAATATGAGATAAGGCAGATTCCCATCTATCCCAAATGGGGTGGAGGGAGAGACATGGGCCTGCTATTGTAAAAATAAATGAAAGGAGGATATAGCATGGAATTCATATGCTGTCTGTCTTTCCTGATGGAGATATTTCTTCAAACTAAAAGACTGAGTGGAGGCAGGGGAATCCTTATGGGGGGTCAAAATAAAATGCCAAACCTGAAAATAATGAAACATTTCAGTACAAGGGAGACCAAAATTAAAATTGTAATTGGTCAGAACTCTTCAAAGTTCCTCACTCCATCAGGTCATCTTTTAAAAAAATCCTGCATTGATTCCATTGCCAAAAACCAGGATCCATCAACCCAGGTGGAAAATCACTATTACCCAAGATGGGAGATGGGAGAGAGAGAGAGATAGCCCAGGTTATCAGCTCCCTCAGCTATGGATTGAAATTGTATCCATTCCATAAAAGTATGTCTTGTCCAAGGGTTAGCCACTTTAAACAACTGAAGTTGAGATAGAGGGAGAAGAGGAGCAACACTTAAAAATATCTGAGAGACTTATTCCTCTTCACCATCTAACCAGCCTGTATCCAGAACAGATTTTAAAAAAGTTAAAATTGGGACAGCATGAGCCACTAAATAATAATGTTTAAAATTAGGCATAGCTAAACCTCCCTCCAGTTTGCTTCTGTGTAAAATTGACTGACATATCTGGGGGTGTTTCCCATTTTATGTAAGCCTAGAAATTACAGTAGCAGCCACAGACACTGCCAGTTATTTCCTGAAATTTCTGTGATATTTCCAGAAAAATCTCCTGCTTTCTCCATTTCCACAGTAGGGGCAGCAAAGAAAAACTCTTTAGAAATATTGCAAAATAGCTGGAAATAGCTGGCAATGTCTGTGGCTACTACTGTAGCCTGTCAAGCTGCTGACAAAATAGATCTGGGGGCTGGATAGGGAGCATATGGAAAATATATAAAAAACAGGGTAAAACGTTCATATGGATGGCCTCAATTATTGCCCCAACTCACAAAGGAAGCACTGCCCATCTCATCAAGTCCTTTTTAATGTCCATCAAAATGTGCCTATGATTTTTGCCATACAGATGACACAAATTAGGGGTTATCATAAGACTTAAATAGCGAAAAACCTCTTTAGCCCAGCAAAAGAGGAAAAGGGATCTTTGTTGGCATTTGAGGGATTTGCTTAACAAAATCACAACCGTCTTCTCTAAATTCACTTTAAAATCTGAAATGGTATCAAAATCAGGTACAGTTTGTAAAAGGAATGGGAGAGAGGTAACTGGGTCTTCCAAAAAAAATAAGGCGTTGTCAGCATAAAGGGAAATTTTATGAACAATGGTCCCCACTCAAATCCCTCTAATATTAGGGTGCTGCTGCCCTTAGGCTGCCAAAGGATCCATAGTCAAAGCAAATAATAAGGGAGACATATGGCACCCTTGGTGGGTTCCATGCTGTAAAGGAAATGGAGAGGGATAGGCACCATTTACAGCCACTTTAGCAGTGCAACCCAAATGCAGAGCCAACAAATTAGAGATACAACCCCTGCTAGATATTGCCAATTTAGCCTGTCAAAGGCCTTCTCCACGTCTACCAAGAGGGCCATTGTAGTGACTTTAGAACATTTTATATGAGAGATGATATTCAGTAAACAATGAACATTATTATATGAAATTTGGAAGGTAATAAAACCGGTCTGATTACAATGAATAAATCTGGGAATAAATGATTGTAATCGAAGTGCAATAATTTTTTCATAATTTTTAACATCAGTATTAATCAAAGAAATGGGTATATAGGATGAACATAATTCTGGATTTTTCCCTGATTTGGGGAGCACTGTAATTAAAATCAACTTCCTCTCAGGAGGAAAAACCTGATGTTGTACACAATAAGAAATGACAAAGTGGAGAGGATCAACAAGAGAATCTGCAAAGCATTTATAAAATTCATAGGAAATCCATTCTCTCAAGCTGCCTTCTTAGTTTTAAGCCCCTTTATGACTAGAAGGATTTCCTACTGAGAGATCGGTCGAACCAAAGATTCCCTTTCTTCCTGCATCAAGGTTGGCAGATGCAATTGATGAAAAAAAGTATTAAGCTTGGCTTTATCCTTGACAGCTTGTTTGGATTGTATAATTGGGTATAAAGGGATGCAAATTCTTTGGCAATATCCCTTGGTTTCATCATTATCTGAGAGGTAGGGGCCCCAGTATGATTCTGACGTATGACTTTAGAAGCCTGTTCCTTTCGTAGTTGTAGTGCTACAAGATGCCCAGCATGATGGCCCTGAGAACAATAAATTAATTTAGTACATTGAAGTGAGTTCTCCTCCTGCTCGATGGATAAATTACAGTTGAGAGTGCAAATCCTGAAGTTGAAAGAGAAGGGCTGTTCCACCTTCCCTTTTGTGTTGACTCTCTAGATCTGCTTATTGGTTGTTGAGATCAGATTTCAGACTTTTTCTTTCTTTAAGTGAGATAAATAAGCAATGATTTTCCCCCAGAGAACGGGTTTCGTAGCATTCCATAAAGTAGGCAGAGAAATTTCAGGATCATTATTCAAAGTAAAATACTCATCAAGAGCCTCCTGGATCATATCATGAAAATGCATAGATGTTTGAAAACTGACATTCAGTTGCCAAAGATCTCTATGAAATGTCAGGGCTAGGTCCAGATGCTAAGTGACCTGTGCATGGTCAAAGAGCTCAACAGAATGGATTTTGTCATAGGAAACTTGGTGTAAGTAAGTAGTAGGTATATAGCAGTGGTCAATGAGAGAATATGTTTTGTGTACTCGTGAGTAAAATGTGTAATCTCAGTTGCCAGGATGCAACCATCTCCATGCATCATGAAAACCAGATTCAGCAATGAGAGAGTCTAATGTTTTAGCAACCAGAGATTTCTGTGGAGTTTTGTTAGGTGACCTAGAGGAGACTAAAGCAGGATCCAAAATACATTAAAGTCTCCACCAAAAACTACAGAACCCGTGAGCGTTGTCTGCCAACACCTGAAATACCTCCTGAAAAAAGGTGTGCAAAGGAGAATTGGGAGTGTAAATGTTGAAAATAGACAAGGGACAATCGAGGTATGTCCCATTCATTAATATCTATCTTCCCTGGGAATCTGCTTAGTGTCGGGTCAACAGAAACAGGGAATGCTTCTTAATTAGTATAGTTACACCAGTGTTCTTCCTATTGGGGTGAGGCATCACAAAAAGAGTCCCAACCCATTGGCTGCAATGTTCAGAATGTTCTAAGGGGGTAAGATGGGACTCTTGTAAAAGGGTTATTTCAGAGTCCAACTTTTTAAGGTGGGAAAAAGTATGAGCTCTTTTAATGGGGTTGTTTAACCCCTTAATATTGAAAGTAGTAATCTCAAGGGAGCCATAAAAATTAAATATCCATACTGGAAAAAAGAAGCAGCCTCCAATAGTAACACATCTGAATCCCCAGCTCCATATAGGCTCAGCAGAAACAGCAGCTACCCAAAATCTAAAATGAATACTACAAATATAAAACAGTATCTTGTAGGATCCCAACTGCTAAAAAACAATGAGATATCTGGTAACCCCTTAAAATCTAACAGGAGATTAAAAATAAAAATCAAAAACAGAAGAGTAAAATAAACAAAGAGCATAATATCCCATTGCGCCAAGGAGAAACTTGACATAGCAAGTAACAGTGTAAATTAGTACTATAAACAGATATGGAGAAAGAAAAAAGTTATGGTGGGGGTAAAAAACATTAATCCCACAGTAATCCAGTAGAACTATATACAAAGCCCCCATCACAGAAAAGCCAAACTCACAAAAAACTAGAAACCCAAAAACTATCCCGTCCCAAAGCCATACAGGCACCAGTACCAACCAGGTACAGAAGCAGATCAGAAAAAGATGGAAAAGACAAATGGGAACCACAATGGTTCCCCACAGAGGGAATGCACCCCCCCACCTTAGGAGAGACACAGTGAAAAGAGGGGTATACAATTCTACATTCTCACCATTTGATACACTGCCTCTGAATAAAGAACATCCAGCATGTGCAAGTATACAAGTAGCCCAAGGCCCATATGTGGAAGGAAAAAAAGAAAGAACCTTAAAAAGGACAAATTGGTCGTAGATGAAAAGAGGACCTCTGCATTTCCCAATTTGAAATGAAGTACTGTCTCTAGAAAAAAAAAGAAAAAACCTTAAAAGGAGCAAAATATTAGTGAGTAAACATTGAGCTAATTAACAATTATACAAGGTAGAAATGTAAATCCCTAATGCAATAGTGGCTCTATTCATGTTCACACAACAATGACATCTGTTTCAATCAGGACATACAACAGATTGGAAAAAAATAAAATTCTAAAAAAAAAACCCTGAACAGGGAAAAATGGGATATGAATAGAGTATAACAAACACTGCCATCATATGGGCTTATTGAAAAGTATCCAACAAAATGGGAATAAACTCAGAAAATATGTGCCCAGAAAAGCATTAATGCACCAAACAGCATACAAGTAAAGAAATAAATGTAGTATTTCAGGCCACAGTAAACAAACCTGTAGGGATCCGGAGGAGTCAGGGAGGACTCTGGACCATAACTTACATCAGTTTAATAAACAAAAACTGTCCCAGTCCAATGTCCATCACCTACAACTAAACAGGGTGGATGAGGTGAGGGACTGATACAGGAAATACAAAGGGAAACAGGAGTTCTGAGGTAATCTGGCAGATAGAATTAAGTACTTTGCAGACAACTGAAAGGCACAGACGAAAGGTGCTTAGTTAACAAGGTATCAGGAAGGAGATAATATTCAGCAGCCGATGTAAACTCAGTAAGAGTGTTCATGCCATTTTTTCTCTTCTGAAGGCTTGCAGAAGGTCTTTCACGTCCTCGATCGCTTGATCAGATTGTTGTTTTTTGCTTGAAGGAGACACCTTAGCCCAGGTGTCTCTCTGTAGCTCCCATTTCTCTCTTGTGTCTGAAATAGTCAATCCCTTCCTCTAGATCCCACAAGATGTGGGCTTTAAGGTCTTTAGCAGCCACTTCGTGGTCATCAAAGATCTTGACTCCATCAGAGAAATAAATTTTGAGGCAGGCAGGGTAAGGAGTGAAAAATTTTAGCTGGTGACTTTTCAGGACCCTGACAATTTATGTATAGGCTCTTCACTTAGCAGGTATTTCAGGGGAAAAATCATTATCAAATCTAATCTTGTGCCCTTTGTACATTATCTGCCCTTTTCTCCACACTCTGGACAGCAGCACCTGCTTGACTGCAAAATTGTAGAACCTGCACACTATCGAGCAAGGTTTCTGAGATGGGTTGGAAGGCAGAGGAGTAAGAGCCCTATGCAGTCTCTCAATTGGCACCGAGCACAAGACTTCACATTCCAAGATATCTGGGAGCCAACTTTGCAAAAAGATAATAGTCTCCCTTGCCCTCCTCACCTTCTGGAAGACTGTGTATAGTGAGGTTATTATGGCAGGAACGGTTTTCTAAATCAATACATTTCTCTGCCAAATTGTCAGTCTCTTTCAAAACCTTCAACTGAACCAGCTCAACTCTGTCTAAATGAGAAACAGTCAAGGACTGGTGTATCTCTAGTTCTTTAAACTTGACATCCAATGCTGTCAAATTAGTTTTTAAGTCCTCTAATATCCGTTTGGTCTGTATTAAAAACACCCTTAGTTCGTCGAGCAGGGCTGCATTTGAAGGAGTCCATGTTATCACTGAGGAAGCTGCCTCTGCTGAAGACATCATCCCAGCTGCTCAAGTTTTTGAGGGAGAGTCAACAGATGAAGAGGCCAGTAATTCAGCTTTTTTTGATTTTTTCGATTCACCCATGTAGGCAGAAGTTCTCCTTGCAGCAGTAAAGAAGCAAACAAGATTGTAGAGATGATTGTAGCGAGAAAATGTAGGGTCAGGAAGCACAGCAAGCCTGCTAAGCCACCATCTTGTAAGATGATGTCACAGGAAGTTGATTGCTACAAGTTAAACCAGCAAAAAGCAGGTGTAACTTGTGGCACTTAGCACATGGGACAGAGAATCCTGATTGCTAGCCAGAGAATGCCACAAGACCCATGCATCATATGTTTGGCGCACCCAGGTTTTTCAGCATCCCCATCATGTTCATGAATCAAGCTCATAATCTTTTCAATATACTCAAAGCTGTAAAGAACGGTCTATGCAAAAAAAAAATTGGAACGTTCACAGTAAACAATCAGAAGCTACTCCCCAGCCTAAGGTTTTTCCACAGTAGCTCTCCAATACCAAGGAGGATCATAAGGTAACATGTATTGAATAACATTCTTGAACACCTAATTCAGTTAAAACCAAAGGACACTCCATTAGAAAGTGAAGCAAATTAACATTTTGGCAACGGTCAATGAGCCCATCGCACACAAACATGAGCTCCAACTGTTCAAGAGTGCGGACTGCCACAAGATAGAGACAGTGAAGAAGTGTCTCATAGTTCCAGTTCTGCAATGCAGGAGGTATAGCCAAGCACTGCATGGTCAGTCAGCCACTGTACATACATGCCTGCCTACCCACTGTCTCCATGTAATTATGCAGAAATCAAATCACTCCTTAAAGTGTCTTCTGTGCATTGTGCCTCTAGATTACCTATTATCTGTGGTATTTTTACCGATTTAGTTATTTTAAAGTTGTAGTTTCTTGGAAGGGAGGAGGGGGCCGGGAAGTTAATTACCAAGCAGCAGGAAAATTGTATGAATGAGAAAATTGAGAATGCATTTTCCGTGTGCATATTCATTCAGTAACCTATTTAACTATATTTATAGAGAAAAGACTTCAGTTTTTTTAATCTGAGAAAATATGGAGTAACTTGCAGAGTCATAAAGAAAGATTTATTTACTGCAGATATTTGAGTGTTTGAATGTGTGTGGGAGAGCTGTGCTTTTTGCATTCGATACTGTATTTGATTAAAACATCTGCATTTGTCAATCCATTATATTAAACAGTAATGCTGGGATCCTTGTACTTTTTTTTGGTTCTGTTGCAAAGCTTCTGACTGTTATTTATGAAAATATTTCCTTATATACTTCTGGAGGAATTTATATTTGCTTGGATCCTGCTTGTTCATAAACTGATTTGAGGTGGGGTGGTAAAGCTGTGCTTTTTGCATTTGATATTGTATTTGATTAAAACTTTAGCATATGTAAATCCATTACATTAAATAGTAATATTGAGATCAGTGTACTTTTTTTTATTTTGCTGAAGACTGCTGATTATGAAAATCTCACTTTTGTGTAGTAGAAGAATTTCTTGAATAATTTTCCTGTTTCTGAAAAGCATGCCTTTTCTAACTGATTCTTTGAAATCCATGTGGCTGTTTATTTTAAATGTGCTCAGTATGAATTTATATTGTGTATGTTAGTGTCTCACATTTTATTTATACTACATTGAGAGGTATGGGGTCCATGGTTGTGGAAGGGTAACCTGGGGATGGGGATCTAGTTACAGGGAGGGTGGCCCAGGGAGTTTCTGCTCTGGATGGAGGGTGGGTCCATCATCCTTGGAAAGGTGGTCATCTGGGTGTCCTGCTCCAGGTAGGGTGCTCAATGTGTGTGTGGGGGGCTAGTCTATGGGTGGGAACAATGAACCCAGGGGTCCATCTGCAGGGAGGATTATATGCTGGGGGAGGCTGATCCAGAACATGAAAGGGTGAACCAGCAGCAGGGAGGGTGGCTGGTGGGGGAGCAAGTTCGGGGATGGAAGCGAGGTCCATTTGCAGGTGAGTGGTCAGATGGTGAGGCTGGTATGGGGCTTGTGGTGGGTCGAGCTGTAGGTAGAGTGGTTGGTTGGGGGCGTGATGGTCATGGTGCTTGGGGCGGGACAGCTGCAGTGATGTGGTCTGTTGGAGGGAAGACTTCAGAGGAGAGAGTGCTCCAGCTACATGGAGGTTGTAAGGCATGTAGTTGGAGGCTGGTCCAGATGCAGGGAGGGTGGTCAGCTGGGGAAGACGCTGGTCTGGAGGCTTTGTTGCACTCTAGCTCCAGTGAGGTTACTCATCATGGGAGAGGTTGGGGCTAGAAGGGTTGTCTAACTGCATGGAGGATAGTCTGATGCCTGGAAGGGTGATCTAGCAGAGAGGAGGGTGGTTGGCTGTTTGTTGGGGGAAAGAAGCTGATCCAGGCTCTGGATGGTGGAGGTGGTGGTCGGACCAGAGTTTTTAGGATATGTAATGGGGAATCTTGTCTTTTCAAGATGAACTATTAACTACCAATAGTCATCACAACAGTCAGTCAGTAGTTCATTCATTAGGGTCAATATTTTCTCTCTGTTGGCCTCAGCTGGTAAGGCTACTACTGCTGGCTCTGAGCTGTGCCATATGCACTCCCCTCATCACAGTGTCATCACTCCCCTCATCACAATGTCATGTGCACTGCTACCACCTCACTGTGGCACACACACTTCTGTCACTGCACTGTGCCATGTGTGCTGCCATCACAGTGCATTTCCACATGCGCTGCCAACTCCTCATCGTGTGCACTGCAGACGCTGCAGTGCAGCATGCAATACCATGTGCATTGCCACCACCTCACTATTCCATACATTCTACCACCACTGCACTATGTCACATGCACCACCATCTCTGTGTGGTGTCATGTGCCCTGCTGACTCCATGCTGTACCACATGCTCAGCCAACACTACACTGTGATGCTTGTATTGTTATCACTGCATTGCCACATGCACTGCCAACTCTGTTGTGAAATGTACACTGTCATCAGTACACAGTGACACTTGCACAGACACCAGCTTGCTGGTCTATGCACAGTGTCACCTCTTGTTGTGTCATATGCACTGCCAATTCCACACTGAGCCATTTGCACTGCTATCAATATTTGTTACCATGTGCACTGTCGACTCCACTGGAATTGTGCCTCATGTTGACCATTGCTGTGCCCTTCCTCATTTGCCCTGGGCTGGAGACTTGGGCATCTGTGGCATCAGTTATTTTCATCCATTCACCCTTGAAGGCCCAAGTTTTGATACATTCTCTGTAGATCAGGTAGTATCCATGGGCAGCAGAATTAAGGCATATTATGTTAAAATTATTAAATCAAAATGAAGGCCTACACTTTAAGGCAACAGCCTGGCTAGTCCCCTGACCAGTTCACAATGATACCTAGTTTCAACCCAGCTTTAAAGCTGGGAGGTCATGTGTCATTCCCAATGTCATATCCTGAACTAGTGACCATGGTGGGATTTGAACTAGGGATCACCAAGCTTGAGTATGTAATATCTATTTTCTCTCTGTAGTTCTTGTATTGCTCTGGAACTCTGTCTGTACTCCTGCTTTTATATTTTCCTCACAATATTCTTTTTTTTCCCTTTATTTCTACAGGTGTCACAGGAAATTGACCCCGGTCTGACAGGACACAGACTACCAACATATCAGATAAGTATTGTTTATGTTTAACCTTCCCTGTTGGTCCATTTTGTTCTTGAAGCACTGTGGATCCTTGTGACCCCATGAGTATTCTTTTTCTACAGGTACAATTGGACATCACTCCAAGACACCCATTCCAGGTTCCCCAGGACCCAGGTAAGAGATCTCTTATCTATGCTAGGTAGGCAAGCTGTAATGATGCAGCCTTAACTGTGCCTTGCCTGTCTCCTGCATCCTTTGCATTGCCCATGCCCATGACCCACATATCATGTTATGCAATTGCAGCAGAGCATCAGGAATCAAAATGCCAGAACAAGCACAAATGCAACAAGCAGAATACAGGTGTATTCAGGTTCCCATATGGCAGTTCCTAACCCTGCGGGAAGAAATGTTTTGAACTAAAGTACATCTGTCAGCGTAAGGGGCTTTCCTTCACAGTGCCAACATAAATGTGCGGGGACAGCCCCGAATAGGTTATTAAGAATATTAAGTCTTCACCTCCCTCCCAGATTTAGCTCATCTTCCAAGGTTCAGGTCTGGCATTTCTCATTGATAAAGGCCAGCAAAAGCTGATTTACCACCATGGGTAGAGGTAGCCCCTTGAGGTGAAACATGGGATGGGTAGTAGGCAAGCTTTCTCTATGACCCTTTTGAAGAACAGATGACATGATGCCAGGAGGCTGAGACTCCCACTGGAAGAGGTACTAGGTGTTGCTGCTCCAGGTGCACTGAGGTGGTTGAGTACGGTAACATGCTGATAGTGACTCCTTGTTTATGCTGGAATGCTGCTTCCAAGAGGGTTTGCAGGCTATTGGCCAAGCCTGGGCTGGCACCTGAGTCCAAGGCAACAACACAGAATTTGCCCAGCAGGAAAGAGGTTGGCATCAGAGGGAAGAATACTGAGGAGTAGAGCTGTTGCTGGCATGTGGGGGCAGATTAGGTAGTACCAGGGAGAACAGACTCAACATAAAGTATGCCAGGTGCATTGAGAGAGGCTGAGGTGTAGGTGCAACAAGACAGCACAGGTATTGAGAGCGAAAGACCGTCTGCTGCTGTATCTCTGACTGTGAGGAAAACACAGCAGGAAGTGTAAGTGACTTTATCGCAACAGTTGGGCAAGGAATGCACACAATTAGTATAATCATTATATTTAATATTATCCTGGTGTCTATATGTACATGCTGTCTCTTCAAACAGGGAGCTCCATCCATGGCCCTGAGGGAGGGAGGCAAGCAAGCAGGTGTCTCATGGACTTTATCAAGGATTCACAAACCACACATCAGCTTGTGCCATCTGCAGGACCACACAACTGGAAAAAGCATAAAAAGGGCAGGAATTGCTATTCAACCAGTCCATGTAAGGGCTCGCAACACACATCATGCTATAGATAAGTAGCTGTTCCAATTCTTATTTCCATCCACAACATGGCACTGCTCTCAATATACTTGGACCTGGAATAACTCAGCGGCATTGACATTCTAGTCTTCATTCTAGCTCTGTGTAATCTGCTATGTGGCAGGGGAGGTGCTCTGATCTCAATGCTCAAGCATAATGTTTATTTACAGCAGAGCATGTTCCTGTGGTCAGTGGGTGTGACAACATACATATGATTGGTGGGCATGATGGCATGCATGGGGGTATAGAATCATGAGGTTTGACAGCAGGCATGGTGTTACGTGGTCAGATTGTGTGACAGCCTGCATGGGGGGGTATGGAGTTGTGAGGTGTGATTGCGTGCATAGTGGTATAGGACAGTGAGTTTGGCATGGTGTATGGGGGATTATGGGTGTGACAATGTATGTGATCATAAGGAGTGACAACATGAATGGGGGGCACATGGTCAGTTAATGGATGTGACAGCACGCATGAAGATATGGAATCATGAGCTGTGACAGCGTGCATGGGTATAGGATTGGTGGTGTGACAGCATGCATGGACGTATGGGACTGTGAGGTGTGACAACATACATGATGTTATAGGGTCTGTTGGTGTGACGATTTGCATGTGGTTGGTGGATGTGACAGTGTAAGGTGGGACCTGGGGTCATGATCTTTAACAATTCTTACCCCACCTGCAGCAAAACAGAGGATACCATGCTAAAGAAAATCACTTTTCAGGTGAGCTGCAGTGTTAATTCTGTTGCAGGGAGAGGTCATTGGAGCAACCCAGAGTGGCAATGCTGGGATGGACTGAAACTGTCTGCAGTCCCGGGAAGACCCTTTCCTTTACTTCTAGGAACAGATAGGATCAGGGCCATTTACTGTTTTCATTTTTGTAGGGAGAAGGAGTGTCCCATAAGATCACTTTGTGCTTTCCATGTGAACAAGGAGGGTTCCTGCACTGAGGTTGCACCATGTGGCACCATGTTGTGAGGCTAGGAGGATGCTGTGCAGCAAAGGGACATAACTGGTGTGCAGATAACTTTGCTGGGATTTTCAATGTACAGCTGGTGATTAGCTGATGTTGGATAGCACCTACATTAAGATGTGTGGATGTCTGATCTTGTTGGATGTTCCTTAATTAAGTTTTTGGATCACTCTGCGGGCACGTATTTTCCTACAATGTAGTCAGTGTGATACAAGTGACCCAGCAGATTCATACTAAGGGTCATACTAAGGAAAGCAAGGAGCAAGGGAGCTAAAAGCTCATGGGTACTCCTTTGCTAAACAATTACTAAATTAGTAGTACTGAAGATGCCCATCTGTAAGTAAAAATGAGTCGTCATTTTTTGAATTCACGTTTTGTTTTACTGATAATAACTTCTAATGGCACTGCATTCCAGGATGTGTAACCCGTAATGTAAAGAAAAATTTCCTGTTATTATAATAGAAATGTTTACCAGCCAATTGTAGTGGATGCCCTCTGCTATTATATGTATTGGATTTAAACTCTAAACCTAGTTCTGTCATCAAGTATGGGCCATTGATAATGTTGAATAGAAACAACAAATCACCCCTCAATCAACGTGTCTTTATTGAGATTAAATTAAGGGAATTCAATCTACTGCTATATGAACTAGTGTGTAACCCCTGCAATTGTTTCATAAATTTTCTTCGCACTTTTTCAAGTTGAATACAATTAAACTTCTTTTATGGGCACCATAACTGAGAAGCATATTCTAAATGGGGTCTTATATAAGCCCAGTACAAAGGCATCATAATATAAGGATTATGGGATTTAATATTACATTGAAAGGACCACATAACTTTATTTGTTTTACTGATGACCTGATTTATTTGATTTGAGTGCTCCAACTTGTCTGTGATATTAATTCCAAGATCTCTTTCATTGGTGGCAATCAATAAGGTGTTTTTACCAAGGGTATATAATGTGTTGGGGTTCTGATGTCCCAGGTGCGTTACTCTGTACTTTTTATTTTTGAGTTTCATACCCCATTTAGTTGTCCAGTCAAGGATCTTATTTAAGTTTCACTGTAAACTCTCAACCTGATCAGGGGTAGCACAAGGTCCACCAATTTCAACATCATCTGCATATTCAGTTGAAATAGCAATACAAGTGCTTGTCATGTCTGAGATAAAAGCCTGGAAAAGGCTGGGGCACAAAATGGAGCCTTGCGGTACCCCACTAGTCATAAGACCTATATCAGAAAGTTCACCATTAATTAATACACTCTGAGACCTATTCCTCAACCAATTAAATATCCAGTTAAATCTGAATTATTGATGTTAAGATGCAGTCATTTTATTTGTAGTGCCCAATGGGGCATAACATCAAAGGCATTACTAAAGTCTAGAAAAATGACATCAAATGGGATTTTTCTATCAAGTACAGAACTTACAGTCTCATAAAAACGCATTAGGTTTGTTATACAGCCTCTGCCTTGCCTGAATCCATGCTGTTCAGGATCATATCTTTCCAGATTTGGTGTAATTATATCCTTTATTAGGTCTTCCATTACTTTACACACTGATGAGGTGAGGCTGATAGGTCTATAGTTTCCCCATGTAGTTTTGGGGCCACTTTTGAGAATAGGAATGATGTAGGCATGTTTCCAGTCATCAGGGACATAGTTATGCAATAGAAATCCCTTAAACAATTTTTTTCAATGGATAACCCAAGTTATCAGATAAAAGAAATAATAAGTGTTCAGAGATATTATCAGGGCCAAAACTTGTTTTACCTTTTTGAGCAGTAAGTTTGAGACAAATCTGATCTAAAGTGAATGTTATCTGACTAGTATCACCTATATTATTAACATTACAGCTTGGTACATTCTGCTGACTGGGATTAAAGATGACACAGAATTTAATATTAAACAAATTTGCCATGGTTTATGGACCATGAATTAGAGTGTCATTAAACAATATCTGTCCTACCCGACTATTAGATATTTTTAATGAATTAATATATGAGTAGAATTGTTTTCCATTGTTTTTGTTAGCTGTTCTTGTGAGATTATATTCAGGCCATTGTGAAACTGTGCTGAATGATCATTGTGCTGCCATCAGCATAAGGCATGAAATGAGACCATTGTATTGCCACTGTAAGTGCACCCATTGTGCTACCACTGACACATGATACCACAGTGGTTACAAGGGCAGTGCAATGGAATTGAAACAAATCCACTGTGATACCAATTGCAGTGGTATCACACTGGCATTTGCCATTATGCTACCATTGTACAAGTGTTTGACACTGTGCTACCACTGTGTGTCAATGATATCACAGTGGACACAGTGGCATCACACTGGAATTGTAACAAAACCACTGTGATACCAACAAACATTGTTACCACTGTGGTACCAGCAGATGTGGTGTTATCAGTGAACTACTACTTTCTGCATGGTACCACAATGGTTACAATGGTATCACAATGGAATTGAAACAAATCCACTGTTATACCATACATGAAACCCACAATGGTAGTACATTGGAAATTGCAGTGCTAGTATAATGGTAAAGAGCAGGTATTGCAATGGTATTGTGAAGAAATGTTTTGTAAGGGTATGCCTATAGTTTCAGTAATTATTTTTTCTTATATTACATGGCTATACCATTGAAAAATCAGGACCTCTCATTTGGTGTATAATTCAAGTTAACTGAAATAAGTTTAATTTATAAAATTGGATACCCCAATCAGTGCCAGTCTCTGTCACCTACACATCCACATAGGACCATGAAGGGTAGCTGCTGTAGGTGCCATCCGCTGCCCACCAGACTGCATAACACATCAGGAAGGATGAGGATACCCTCATGGCATGATAGGATATCCACTTCTTAGAGCAGGATGCCTGCAGGCAATATCCTTCCCCCATGCAATGGCACTGTATACAAGCCATATGCATGCTGGTGCTTTCTCAAACCCTGTCCCCGTGAGCCACACCTGAGCTAGCTGGCAAGCATAGCTGAAGCTAAGCACACAGCCTATAGCTGTGCGAATTGCATATATGCCCCTATATAAATACTAATCGAGTACTACAATACTACTACTTTACCACTATTACAAAGTATTCAACTAGTCTTCATTAGTCTTCATTGATATTCACTAATACAATTCAGATGTAATCATTAAGTAATCATTTAATCTTCACAACACTGTCTTAATTTGCATATAAAACTACCTACTGTAACTACTAACTGAATACTTACTTATTACTAAGTTAGTCTTCAAAGAAATAGCTCATTTAAATTTTTTGGCTCAAGGGCAGACTACTTTACTACTACTGAATATTAGCCAAAAATGATCATACAATTGCTATTTCAATACTAGCAAAGAAGACAAAATGAAGACAACAATTAATATTCAGACTTCAGTGAGGGCTCAACCAGCAACATTCCAGCCTTCAGCCCCTCACCTTCAACTCCCTGAGAGTCATATCAAACTATGGAGATCTCCGGCGTGAGGCGAGGGGCTGAACACAAACTGGTGCGATGGAATCAAGAGTGTCAGTGACCCAATGTCTCTGTCATGTGGGGTGCCACAGGGTTTGATCTTATCACCAAAGCTGTTCGCAGTGCGCATTCTGCCCCTGGGAAAGATCATTTGACAGTACAGGGTGGAATTTAATTTCTATGCAGATGATACCCAGCCATATCTGTCTTTTGCCCCTGGATCATCAAGAGCTGTCGATGTGCTTAACAACTGTTTGGCTAAAATCAATGAGTGGATGGCTTCCAGCTGGCTGAGACATAATCCGGCCAAGATGGAGATACTGGTGATTGAGCCTGGTCGTGGGCATGATGGGTTACTACCTGGAGCTGATACAGGTCTTGTTCTGGGTTCGGCTCCACTGCTGGCTTCAGCGAGGGTGTGAAATCTGGGTGTGATTCTTGATAGCAGACTGAACTTTGAAGATCAGTTGTCGTCTGTTGTCAACAGTGATTTTTACCACTTGTAGAACATTGCCCAGATTAAGCCCCTCATTCCACCCGAGGACCTGCCAATGCTAGTTCATGCCTTTGTGATCTCTAGGCTCGATTACTGTAACTGTCTGTACTTCTGGATCACAAAAGGGACCTTTCACAGACCACAGCTGGTGCAGAATGCAGAGGTCTGGTTACTGACGGGTCTTTCGAGGTCCAGTCATGTGACCCCTGGTCCTGCGTGCCATGCCCTGGCTGCTGGTCAGGTGGAGGGTCCTTTTCAAGGTGGGTCTTCTCACCTTTAAGGCCCTATATGGACTGGGTCCAGGTTACCTAACAGAGCTCCTGAAACCAGTGGCCTCTAAACATTTTACTCCGCTCCTCTTCGAGGGGCCTCCTGGATGTTCCCAGGGTTTTGCTCAGGACCTCAGGAGATCATGCTTTTAGCATCTGTGGGCTGACCCTGTGGAACTCACTACCATCTATGGTATGGGAGGCCCTCTCGATTGAGGTGTTTAAGCAGTGGCTGAAGGTCCATCTCTTTGCCTTGGCTTTTACAGACTGCTGATTCCATCAATGTCTAGCCCCTGATGTGACATCTGAATCTTTTTAATTCATTTTTTTAAAGTTGTGTTTTACATTGACTGTTGGTATTTTATAGTTTCTTCATGTGTTTTAAACCTGTGATTCCTGTACTAATACTTGTTCAGTGGCCGGAGTCTCTGGGATTGCACGCCTTATAAATAAAATCACCTTGCCTTGCCTATTATAGATCGACATCAACTCCCCCAGCTCCTCACAAGCAACCATCACATTAGATAGATCCAGCACAGCCATAAGACCTTCTGAGATCAAATCCCTCATAGGGCAGTACTGAACCATCTCCATAGGGGGTGGTCTATCAGGGGAGCTTTGAAAGAGAACTGCATGTTATAGTGGTCTGACCACAAGACCGGTTCCACTATGAGGTCAGTGACCTCCAATCCCAGTGAGAAGATAAAGTCCAGAGTGTGGCAGTGTGAATGAGTTGCTGAGGTAACCTCCTGTGTCAAGCCCAGTGATTGCATCAATCTGAGGAAATCTTGTACAAAAAACGAAAGTTTATCATCAACCCAAGCATTGAAGTCACCCTGAATTATCCATATGGGTGATTCCAACACTGGTCTGACAGTTAAGTCTGCAGTTTCCTGCAGGAATTCCCTCTCACATCCCAGGGGATGGTAAATGAGAATGATCCTGCTACCTGCACCTGCAGCTCCCTGCACTGCCACACATTCAAATGACACTGCCGTTCCTACTGGGGGGGGGCTGTAAAGTTCAATCTCGACTTAAAGCAAATAGCCCCACCCCCACCCCTATAATCTTTTTTTGGGCAGCGAATCACTGAGAACTCCGAAGGAACTGACAATTTCAAAACTGGGCTGGCATTTTCATCCAACCAGGTCTCGGTGATGCAAGCCAGGTCAACTGTAGAAACCAACTTAGCAATAATAACTGCCTTGTTTCTGATAGACCTGGCATTGCATAACACTGCCCAAGAAGGATAGATAGATGAGGCTGGTCCATTGGGTACCTGCCCACCAACTGTGAAACCCTTGGGTATGGGAAAAAGACAGGTAGAACCCCTATCATGAACCCATTTTGCCTCAGGGCACCTCCTAGAGCTCACCACACCTATCTGTCTTCCTCCTACATAATTTCCTAAAACAGGCCTCACAGACCTCTGCACCCTCCCTTTTCAGGAAATACCTAGTACCCTACAATGTCCATAGACATCATATGATAACAGAGGGCAGTTGAAGGGGCAGAGGTCCCGAAGTCAGGATGGGGAATAGTGCCTTCTCATGGAGGGCATCGACCAACACATCCTAAATCTAAATGATTCCTGTTATAAATAAGTTAAAACAATATATTCCTATACACTTCTAAGCTAACTACCCTCCTTAACAATCAACAATGTAAATAAAAACCAGACTAATTAAAATCACAGATCAGACAAAATAACATTAAAAATTAACACAGTAGTAACTAAAATAAAACATCCAATCACCCAATACACAACCACACATACACATACACATACATACACACCCACACACACAAACAACCTGCCTGAGGGGATGGATTGTAGAAATATGATAAAGGCTCAAAAAGGGAAGTGACAGTTGTTGAAGAAAATAAAGTCTTAAAGAATGCAAGCAGCAAGAAATCCATTCAAATGGAGTTAGGAAGTCTCTTCTTGGCAAAAAAGTTTGTAACAGAGCTTTTATTTACAATAATGCTTGCTCAGCTTGCCTCTTCTTGTTAGGAGGGGAGGTGGACTTCCTACAGGCATTGTTTTGCATTGCCCATTTTTCTGTGGTGTCACAGTGCTCCATGGGTTTTTCAGGGTTTCATATTTTCTGAGTTTCAACTCCTTGGCCACTTCTTCTGGGCTTTCAAAGTCTGTGGGCTATCTGGAAAAAATATCTGCAGGAGAGCCAGGTGTAGGGTAGTGAATCTGAGTTTGTGTGTTTTTGATAACCGTAGAACTGGGGCAAATGCTCTGTGTTTAGCAAGAAGGGCAGGAGAATAATCATTATCAAAGAATATGCATTGCCCCTTATAGGTTATTGTCCCTTTGTGCCATGCTGTAGTAAGTAAATCATGTTTGACAGCATAATTAAGAAATCCTGGAGCGAAGCCTCTTATTGGAGCCAGTCGGTTTAGGGAAAAGTGCTTCATGGGCTCATTCAATCATCAAGGGGCACTGATCTGCAATATCTAGAACAGAAGGGTGAAAACTCTGTAAGAAAGCATTCATGTCATTGCCCTCCTACCCCTCTGGCACACCATTGATATGAATATGATTTCTTCCTGACTGATTCTCCAGATCTTCACATCGGTCACCCAGAAGCTGCTGATCCTGTAATAGGTGTATCAATACCCTTTTGAGACGATCCACACAGTTGTCAGTTTCTGCCATATGTTGTTGCAGGTTGGTTAATTTAGCATCAAGGGCTAGAAGACTTTCTGTTAATTCAGCATGCAGAGAACAGATTTCTGCTTAAAAGTCATGCATCTCCTCTTAAGAGGCCGCAATAGTAGTTTGCATTATTGGCTGGGAGCCACCATCCACCTTGCTGCCCACCTTGTCGTTCTCTGGAATTCAGGCCAATAAAGAACCACAGGAATTCACCATTTGATTACCAGTTTTTGGCTTTCTAATGTCACCCATCAAGTTGAAGAGCTTATACCTTTACCGATAGATGAGCTAAAAGTTAAGAAAAGCTGAACTATGAAGATATTTGGGGGATCAAGGATGGAGCTCCACTGTTAGTGCTGCATAGCAGACAATGACATCACCAGAAGTCCATCATTGTCTGTGTTTCTATGTGCTGTAACTGAGCACCATCCTTAACATAAAGGCCATAGCAGGATGTGCTGATGTTGTATTATGCCACACCACAGATCCCCTAATGGATTCTATGAAAGTTTTTATCTCCTTGTAAAGCATATACATGCTTTGTTCATGGCGTGATGCCTGTAGTGCCTTTGAATGATATGGGACCAAAGGATTTTGATCCCAGGCCATAGCTCATGAATGGATCTTAGGTTCTTCTTCCTTCTGAGAAGCAAACTGACAGCCTTCCAGAGTCCCAAGTCATTCATGCCCAGGTGAACCAGCAGTACTGTATATCTGGTGAACTGCCTCACTGGGCCTCCACTTCAGGCCTATGGAGGAGTTCCCCCCAGCACATGCCCCTTTGACCTAGCAAGTAAATCTGTGCTTTCTGCAGTAGAAATGCTAGCTTCCTCCACCCAGGCCAGCATCCTGCTATCTCCACTGTCCAGTGTATGAAGAAGTGTCCACATATCCAAACCCACTTGGAACCATCAGGGGAACCTGGAAAACAGCAAGACAATGTTAAAGCATATGTGGCCTCACATATCATAAAAACACTTGGGAGTCCACCAACCCACGGCATGAATCTGCCTATCAGTACATCCTTGGGTCCTGGCAGTTTTGGCTGCATCTACCTGGTAAGAGCAGGTATTAAACTTTATGAGGTTCATCCCTGCCTACTGCACCACTAAGCCAAATATGTGCCTTTACTGATAGGCTGTGACTAGGGTGCCATCTGAGTGTCACAGAAAAGCTGACCCAGCTTGTGGGCAGATGGTCATGCATTCTGACACCTTACATCCCACTCCAATCCCCCAGGACCTTGCAAGGTGCACCAGCATCAAATGCCTCTTTAGTTGGTCTTGCTCCTGTGGAGCCTGATGAATACACCTTCCAATGTTACTGCCATGTCTTGTCCTGCAAATCTGTAGGGAACCCCTCCAAATTGGCTAGCTGCACCATCTCTGAGACCCGAAAGGCCCAGCAGAAGGTCAGCAAAAATGCAATCTTGAATAAACTGAACTTAAATGGAGACCAGCAGACTGAAGGTAAGGCCCCCCATACTCTGTCTAGCATGGCTGGGCAAACAGTACACCACTGATTGATTTGCTTCAGTGTTCCCTTGCTATTGCCTTTGAGGATCTTCCAAACCTTGAAAGCTTGAGTGGTGTCTGCAAAGCCCACCACCTGGGTGAACCGTGACAACCCTGCTAGCTAGTGTTCTACCACCCCTGGCATTAATTTTTTTATTTTATTTATTTTAGTCTTTGGTAACCAGTTAAGGCCCACTAGGCACAAGTGCCTGTTTTCAGGGGTGATCTGGGAGCACTGGGAGGTTAAATGACTTACTCAGAGTCACACAGTATGCAAGTGGAGGTTGTGAGAATCAAACTCAGGTCTGGTCTGCTGGATATACCAAGCTTGTTCACACCTCATTTCTCTAACCTCTAGGCTATACTGCCAGCCCCAGGCCCCACTGCTTTGTCTTCAAGATGTAGCTGCACAACTGTTCATCAGGAATTGGACAACTGTATGGCCATCCTGCCTCCACCTGGATGGCATGAAACTGCTCTGCCTCCTGCATTTTGCAGCTCTATTCCAGGCACAATAGAATTACCTATCCACTCCCAGGCCTCAGGATCACTGCTTTCCACAGGAAAGGTGGGACTGGATGTAGATGTCAGTCAGCTGCTGGAGCCAATTCCCTGAACATCTGTTTGTTTGTTTGTTTGTTTGTTTGTTTGTATGTAAAAGTGTATTCCTTAAGAACATTACAAGGAAAAGAATAGCTCATTTGAGCGTAAACTCATTTTCAATGGGGTCCAGATTCATTCATAACAAATATTACAATAAATATCCAACATAAAAATACATGTTTCAGAAACACTCAACAAGACTTATACAATTACATACAGTCATAAAAATCGATAATAAAATATTAGCAGCAGCAACAGTTCTTTAATTGTGCAAACTCTTGGAGCAACCAGCATCTAATCTTATTCCATGGGACAATTACTTTTGGTCTCAAATAGTCTGGAAACCTAGTCCAAATTCTTGGTCCACGGACAACTATAGCAGAACTTCCCTTTTGCTGTTCCCATTTTAGGGATCACTAATTGTAAGTTTTGTGGTGTTATCTAATCTACCCTTGAGGTGCGCATTTCAAATACGTTATCTAAGTATAGTGGTGTCTTTCTCTTGAAATGTTGATGCACCAAGTGCATTGTATGCAACTGTCTTAGCTTCGTTAAATTAATCCAGTTCAAGAATCTGTACATTGTGCAATGATGTGTCAACTGTGGGGTGTACAGGGCAAACCTGGCAAATATATTCAGGGCAACATCCAGACATTCCAGTTCTGCCCTGGACTCCCGTGTGTAGACCACATCTCCATAGTCAAACAATGGAATTATTGATATTTTAACTATATGTTTTCTGACGTTAAGTGGTATACAGTGTCTCAATCTGTACAGTGCCCTCAACCTAGAATGCAATCTCTTAATCAAACTATCCAAATGCACATCCCATTTCAACTGCATGTCTAACCATACACCTAGGTACTTATAAAAATTAACTTGTGTTAATAACTGATTTGTATGAGTTATGATTTGAAGTTTATGTAGAGTAACAACCTGTTTATTACCAAAAAGCATAACTATGATTTCCTGTTATTTATTATCAAATTTCGTGATCTAAAATATTCCTGAAGAATATTGAAATCTCTTTGAAGTGCTGACACTGTTCACAAGATAAAGCATCAGCAATACCATTTTCAGCTCCAGGGACATGTACAGATTTAAAATGAATGTTAAACAGCATACAACTAAGGATGAAGATCCTCATGAGGTCAACCAATGGGACCTTGGCCCCCAGCTGCCCACTGATACTGTGGACCCCCATAGTGTTGATGGTCCAAAAAACAATCCTTTTGCCTCTCAACTGGTGATCCTACACTTTTAGTGTGACCACTGTCAGGAAAAATCTTTGCAGTGTGACCTACTTCATGAGTCCCCTACTACTCACCTTAGGGGCCACCTACAGGGACATTATGCTCCAATAAAGTATGCCCAAAAGCTCAGCCACCGGATACGTCAGTAAAAAGTTTCAGCTCCTGACTGTCCACTGTCACAGGCCACATGGAGATGGGATTAAAGTGGGTGACAAAGGTGATCCACTGGTCTATTATAGCAAGCACATGAGTGCTTTCATTCATAAGAAGGCAGCCAGACAAGGAGGAGGGAGGGTTGAGCCAGTCATCTTCTCTATTTATATCAGAGAACTGGGTACTAGTGTATAGGAGTAGGGCTGGCTGCTGTGCCATGGAGACATAAATTATAGTTTTTAAGAAAGTCGCTGTCCGTGGAGACAGGTGGATTGAGTTGGTTGCCTATCGGGAAATCTACTTTTGTTAAATGTACAAAAAAAAGACAACTTGTGGCTGCTGGGGGCTAGTAGGGTGGGATTGTGCTTTTGATAGAGGGTGGGGGATGGGGGTTACATGATTTTACCTGGTTTGGGGCTGGCAGAGGAAAGAGGGTGTTGTTTCCTTTTTCTTTGTTTTTGAGGACCAGATACCCTTTCCCCGAATACCAAATACCCAAATATTTGGCTGCCCAATTCTGAATATTCAGCCAAATTTTCAGTCTGTGGGAATGATTGGTATCTATGTTAGATCTGGATCTTACCATGTACTCCCTTTTCCATTTACAGAACCTCCTGCAGACTGTATTAACATGAAATCTTGTAGTGCACCGCTAGTCTGGTCACTCTTCTGGTTACACTATGGTGGTCTGTACTGTTGGCCCCATCAAACAGAAGATCAGATTGTTAAGCTGTACATGCACTGTACCCTACATTTTATTATATAAAAGGGTTATAGGCTTACCATCAGCAGAGAGCAAAAAGGGGTGTCATGTGTAAAGGCCCTCATAATTAATGGTTAGAGTGCTGCTACATGCTTCTCTGTATAATCATCATAAAGTGCAACCTAGTCCATTCTAGACACAAGGAGAGTCTCCTTTACTCCTCCATGCCACTCTTGGCATGGTGAAGTTGGTAATGAACCCAACCACAGAAGAGGCCTGCTCCCATCGTATCTGCTTTCTGCTTCTGCTGGTATGCACTGCTTTTCGTTTAGCTTTAGCAACTACAATGGCCACACTGACATCCTCAGTTGTTGCATGTACTGTACAATAGTTGTGTGAAAGATCCTGACATGTTTAGGTCCAGTATATATGACCTCAACTTGACTGTGAATGATTTTGTGCACTGGAACCAATGTTGCACACCCAGCAAAATGAACAGGGGAATCTACAGTAGGTCAACAACAAATCCAGCCTAGCTGCTGTTTACCCTAATGTGGGCATTGTGCCATGTGCAGACAACATACACTGACCATGATATGGGTTCCATTATATGCAGTAAGGCCAGTTATTGGGAACTGCTTCTTTAGCTGCAGGGCTTGGTGGGTACAGATGCTGTGATACTGTTTATGACATCCAAGTATATCCCATGTGTGTCATTCATTTTGATGGTCTGTGTTTGTTCATGTTTCCTACTCCTTTAACTTGCTCAGGGCTACAGTTTGTATTTAAGCAGATAAATGTCCAGTTAATATTCACTACATGCATCATAACCCATATAGGGGAAACGTGGCTACTAATCACAACCTCTTCCATCTTATGGGTTACTGCTGACGTAAGCATTTAGTTCTGAGTCCCCACTCCCCCCCCCTCAAAAAAAAAATACTCAAAGCAGATTTGGGAAAGTATGGAATTTTGCTAAAAAAACTCAAGACAATCATTGCATATTGTATACATAGAAACATAGACAATGATGGCAGAAAAAGACCAACAATCTGTTCAGTCTGTCCATATTATCCTTTCATACCCCAGGACCTGCTGTCTATGTGGGGTCTTGACTTATTCTGTTCTCCCTACCGTTCTCTGTGTTTTTACCTCCCTCATCCCTATGAGTAGCCACTATACCCATGACTCCACCCCGGGCTCGTTTGAAGCCGTCTATGCTTTTAGCACACACTATCTCTGCTGGCAGACCATTCCATGGCCCAGACACTCTTTCTCTAAAAATAACACTTCCTCACACCCTTTTTAAACCTTCCCCCCAGTAATCTCCACTCATGGCCCTGTGTCTTAGCTTCTTTGTTCCTGGTAAATAGCTCTTCACAGTTCACCTTGTTTATTCCTTTTAGGAACTTGAAAGTCTCTGTCATATCCTCCTTTCTCATCTGGTTTTGAGTGAATAAACATTTAGTGCCTCCTCATAGAACCTGCCATTTTGGCCTTGAATTATCTTGGTCATCCTACAGAGGTATGATGTACCGTCTCTAGCCTGTTTCTGTCCTTTTTCAGGTGGGTACTCCAGAACAGGGCACAATATTCCAGGTATGGCCTCATCAATAACCTATATGTTAAATGTGTATCCATTAATACTGTATATGTATATTACAACAATGCAACATGAAATTAACTGTTAGTATGTGAGATTATGTATTTTGTCTAAGATTGCTTGTATATTTGAAATTTTATTCTGTAGTTCTCAGGAGCACCTCGTAAATAGGACTTTGTCCTAATGGTGTAAAAGACATTCTTTCCTGACTAAAAATAAAGATTTTACTACTACTACTACTACTGTACAGAGGAAACAGTACCTCCCGTTTCCTACTGTCAAACCCCCTTCCAGTGCACCCTAGTATCCTGAAAGCTTTCCTGAAGGCTTTGTTACACTGGTTGGTTTGTTTAAGGGAGTCACTAATGATGACTCCTAGGTCCCCTTCCTCTGATGTTGTGAATAGCTGAACCCCCTCCCTTCCAGTATTCTGCTCTGGGTTTTTGTTCCCTAAGTGCATTTCATTACTTTGCACTTCTTGGCATTGAGTTTCAGTTGCCAGATTTAAAACTGATTTTCCAGCATTTGCAGGACTCGCTGCAATTCCCTTATCTCCTTCACATTGTCAGCTCTGCCACGAAGTTTAGCACCATTTGCAAATTGACACAACCTGCCATGGAGTCCCTCTCCTCTGTCTTTCATGAACATACTGAAGAGGACTGGGCCCAGGACAGATCCTTGTGGTACTCTGCTGGTGACCTCCCTTTCCAATGATCTGACTCCATTTGCCACAACTCTCTGCTGCCACCCCTATCAACTACCTACCCACTTTACTATTCCTTAGCTGTTTCCAGATCCACCATCTTCTTCATCTGTTGTTTGCATGGCAAGGAGTCAGGCTTTAATTCAAAGGGTCATTGGCTCCTGGGTAGGTTAGGACTGACCACAACTAAGTTGTATGTAGGGCTTGTGCAACTGTGAACTTTAGCTTACGCTCTCTCTGTCACTGAGGAGGGGACTACCACACTGTTGGGTTGTTGCAAGGATGCAGAAACATGGCAAAGGATTCCAACCACCACCCATTATTTGCTTACCGTATATTAGTGGAAAAAAATGATTCCAACCTCTCAAGGTGTCACAGGCATGGGGTCCCAAGACCAGTGGAACCTTAGGGAAGGCGGCCTAACCCCAAGGAGGAGAGGCACCACAGGTGGAGGAGAGCAGGAAGGTGACAACAAAATGTTTGAATTTCCAGAGGATGCTTGGACATGCATCATTTTAACTGCACAGAAGAGGGTGTGGTGTGGCTGCTTACTACCCTCTGGACTACAGGCAAAGCCTTCCAGTTCAAAGGGTCATTGGGCTCCTGAGTAGGTTAGGACTCATTGCAACTAAGTGGTATGTAGCGCTTCTGTAACTGTGAAGTTTGGCTTCTGCTCTCTCTATTCCTGCTATGGGGACAACCACCTTGTTGGGCTGTCACAAGGATGTGGCACCCGATAAAGGGTTCCAACCCTTCAGGTGTCACAGAGATGGGTTCCCAGAGCCAAATGTATCTCAGGGAAGAGGGCCCAAAAGCACAACAGAGGACAGACAAGCACAGTTTTCCCTAAGGCGGAGAAACGTAGCCAGACTGAGACCTGGACCCAGGAGAGTCACCAACAAACTCCAACACCTGAAGAGACTATTTAACTTCTATGACCTTCAGCATGGAGGAGAAGAAAAAAACTCTATGAAGGTGAAAACCTCTGGCGATAAAAGGCCTTACTGGCTTTCCCTCCAGGTTAGGGACATAATTAGTGATGGCTCAGTGACTGCAATTTAGAAACCCAATTCAGGGGAAGATTTTAGAGTAAGGGCTCTCACCCTAACTGTCTAACAGGAATGCCATGAGGGTGCCGCAAGCGGCTCTCTGCAGCTAAAAGAAGTTCCCTGTGGCAGAAGCCCACACCACAAGATGAAAAGGAGGAGAGCAGCAACTGCTGAAAGATACTGTCCCAGTCTCTGACCGAGGGAGGCCTAGGCAAGAAGCTGAACCTTGAGTTGCAAGGCAGGAAGATGAGCCCTTGAGAGGCAGGGAGTTGTAGTAGTTGTATGATCTTCACCTTTGAGGGTCAGAGAAGGGGAGTAGGCAGAGACCAGGTGAATATTAGGTGGTTGTTAGGAGGTATAGCCATCAGAAGTGCTGTGGACATGGTCTGCATGGGTAAAGGAGCCCCTGAGAATGTAGAAGCCTCACTATCTTGTAGCTGAAGTCATAAGTACTACATCAAGAGGTGCTGCTGAGTCAATCTGCACAGCTAAAGTTTCTCCCAGAGTGTAGGACATTCTTTCCCAAAAGGCAGAAAGAGAAGGACCCTGCCCTAGTTGAGGGAGCCACCTTCAAGATGTGGACTTAAAGGGAGCAGAGTGAGACTGTCAACCTTCAGGGCAGCAGAGCCCTGGAAGCCATGATATAGTCAAAGTAGATATGCATCCATGCAGAGTAGTGGGAGGCCAATGGTGAAGCCTGACGGCCACGGAGTACACAGTAGAAAGAAAAGTATCAAGGCTGGATGACTGGAGGCAAATGACAACAGAAGTATGGCATGCTGACTGAACATGAACTGAAACTGATTGAATACATACCTGAACTGAAGGTATACATTGAAAGCAAATGGCAGATGCACACCAACCAATTACATGGGGAGAATCGTGAGGATTACTAGTTGCAAATGTAAGCCAGTTAGGTTGAACTTGTGCTGAAAAATGGTGGGGCTAACAGCAGAAGGTGAAGGAATGCTGCTCTGAACTGACTGAGTGAGGGTTCAACAGGTTACAGGGATATAAAGCATTTAGGTGTAGCTAGGAGGCTGGGCTCTGAAGCCCTAGGCATAGTAAAACTGGAGTGAGCCATGTATCTCAGGGCATTAGGACTCTGGGGTGGCAGCAGGGAGGAGGGGCACCAGAGAAAGCAGTCTGAAGCCATGGCCTCCGAAAGGAATTAAGTAGAAAGAGAATGAGTAGGTCAACTACCTACTATAGCACAAGTTATTCTTTAGTCTCTGCAAACTCCTGAACTGCAGTCTTCAGAGGATGAACAGCAATGGGAACTCCCATGAAGATAAGAACTGTCCAGATAGTCCTGCATGAGCAGGAGCCCAAAGAGCAGGAAGGCCAGATGATGCAGCTGAGAAATGCGACAGACAAGAACAAGAGTCAGCAGAATGGCAGGAGAGATGCCTGTACATAGCCATATGGCAACAAAGGTACTGAGGTGAGCAGAAGGGGAAAGCAGCTGCGCAGTCACAACAAAAAGTCTGAGTGTCCAAAGGATGCTTCTACATGGACAGTTTTAACTGCTGGAATGAGGGGTGTGGCGTTATTCTCCACTGCCCTCACAAACTACAGGCAAAAACTTCCAAATATATACTTGTAAAACTGTATTGCTATTATTATGCCAAGAAAAAAAGGAGGCAAAACTAAATTTCTGTATATAGATAGATAGATAGATAGATAGATAGATAGATAGATAGATAGATAGATAGGTAGGTTTATTTATATAGCATCCATCTCCAAAGACTCTGGGTGCTGTACAATATAACACATATGACATATACCATACAGTAATACAATTTGAAAATTAACTATAGCAATATACACAATGGGCTGGATATTCAAAAGGGTTGTGCCATGCACAATAGGGTTGCTCCAGTGCAAGTTTGAAAATGCGCCATTCTGCGATATTCAGCAGAAGGCAGTTGCGCCACTGAAAACATGCTGAGCAACAGCGCAATGATAATGAAGGCATGTGCAACCGAAGGGGGAAGAACCATGCATAAAGGGCGCAGTGTGATGCTCAAAGACTTGTGCAATGTGCAACAGTGACGCAAGCTGAAGTTGTGCCATAGCGGAAATGAGCCAAAATAAAAAGGAGCAAGGAAGAGGCGCAAGAACGCTACAGGGAAGCCACATGAGGCAGGGGGAGAGACAGGCACAGGGAAACTGTGAGAAAGAGGGCAGGCCAGGGAAACCACACTGCAGAAGAGATGCACAGGGAAGGTGTGTGGTGACACACATCCCAGAGGCCAGCACAGACGTGTGTACCAGGTGCAGGGGAGGTAGCAGTCAGGACAGTGGTGGGAACAAAGCAACAGCTGCTGGGGGGGGAACGCAAGCCAGGGACATGGCCAGTGCTATCTTCCACATGGAGGCCATAATGAGCGGGGTGAGAAGGCATGCGGCAGGGGGACGTGGCCATGGATGGGCCCGTTGGCGGTATGCCCCCAACAGGCAGTACCGAGTCCGCACCAGCTTTGAGCTGTATACAGATATCGAGATTGTGGGCTGGTACCACCTGAACAGGGCAATACTGAGGCATCTCTGTGAGCTGTGCAGTGATGTGATGCAGGCACCCACACGATGGAGTCATGCCCTGTCAGTGGAGACAAAGGTAACAGCCTGCATGTGCTTGCTCGACACGGGTACCTTCCAGAGACCAACCGGGGACACCACAGGCATAACACAGTCAGCCACATCACGCATCCTCACCTAATTCCTCAGCGCACTGCTGCCACATGCTGTGGAGTACATCCATTTCCCCAGCACTGCGGCGGAGTGCACAGCAAACATCCAGGAGTTCTACAGGGTAGCACGTATGCCTGATGTGCTAGGGGCAATAGACTGCACCCATGTGGCCATACACACACCACCTGGTGAGGAAGGGGCTGCATACATGAACCACAAGGGCTATTCCAGTGTCAACTTCCAGGTGGTGTGCGATGCCAGTGGGTGCATCATCAATGTCTGTGCCACGCACCCTGTGGGAGCACATGATTCATACATCTGGCACCAGTCAGCACTGTGCCACTGATTTGAGAGTGGGAACATCCTCATAGGACATCTAGTGGGTAAGTATGCAAATCAAATGGACATATCGTGGGTCGGGGGGGCATGGCCAGAGGTGCCATGGGTGTGGCCCACAGGGCTTGGGGAAGTCCAAAGTTGAACACGAAACTAACCTCCACTCTCTGCACACAGGTGACAGTGGATACCCACTCTGTCCCTGGCTGCTCACACCCTATCGGCGGCCCACGACCCCATCGCAGCAACGCTACAATGAGGCACATGCCACCACACGCAATGTCATTGAGCGGGTGTTCGGGATGCTGAAGACACATTTCTGTTGCCTGGACACCTCTGGTGGTGCCCTACAGTACAGCCCCTCAAAGGCCTGTGGGATATTCCTGGCCTGTTGCATCCTGCACAACATGGCTAAAGAATGTGGGATAGCTATACAGGTCGAAAGAGGGGGACAGCGACGGGGACACCGGTGGTGATGATGGTGATGGGCAGTCCCCGCTTGGCCGAAGGGACCCCCGACTGATCCGGCTGGCACAGCTGCACCGGGACACCATCACAGAGGAGCACTTCAGTCAACCCAGGTAAGTTATGGTGCCATGCGCAACCACCAGTGGCTAAGGCACAACCCACAAACACGCATGGAAACACACCAGGGGTGCATGCTGGCAAGGGATGTGGCTGGGCACAGAAGCACACACACACAACCAGGGATGGGTGGACAGCAACACGCCACAAGGACGGACACACACACATGCACACACACAATGCACCAAACATGCACAGAGGGCAGGAGGAAGACCGAGCCAGAACGCCAACCCTAGCAACACACATGTCCATAGGCCACCACATCCACTGTCTGTCCATGTGCGTGTCAGATGCTGGGCACCATCGCACTTTGGTGTACAGCACAATGCAGGCATTGTCATGCACACGTACCTGTGGACAGCAGCCAGGAGGGTGTGCAGGTGGACCGTATGTCTGCGTGCATGGCCGGGCACCCACCTGTGCACTGCCCACCGAAACACAGAATGCACACAGGGCAGCACCAGACAGTGCCTGCACTGGGAGACAGGTCATTCTCGTGGCACAGTGCCATGGCCACCTCAAATGCATAGGCAGCCCTGCTGAGACCTGCCAGCACTGGCAGGCTGACCACGGGCCTCATGGGGTGGCACCGATGGTCCCCCAGGAGTTCCACTGTGCGAACACGACCGTGCCCACGCAGGGGTCTGCAGCACACTGAACATGCCTGCACCAGGAGTGCTCGGGCTGCCCACAGCTGAATCCGGCATCGACAGGGTGGGTGTCGCATGACACCGGGAATGGGGAGTGGATAGCACACTGCGTGGTATGAGTGATGCATGGGCACCTGACTATGTGCCCATTGTGGCCATAACAGCAATGAACACCTGTTCATGCCTGTCAATGGCAGTGGTCACATCCTTCCTCAAACGGTCCATCCGTGACAGGATCCTATCGGTGTCCCTGCTGTGATGCTCCTCTGCCCACTCCAGAGCCACACACAGTGCATCCATGGACGTTGCAAGCCGCATCTGCTGCTGGACCGATGCCTGCAGTAGGCAGGTGTGCTCGTCAAAGAGGTCTTCTGCCTCCTCGGCATCCAGGGTGTGCACGGGCCTGATGTTCAGCACCCCTTGAGGGTGGGTGCTGCACACCAGGACCAGGTATGGGCAAGTCCACAGGCATTGCACAGATGTCGCTGCCGAACCCTGAACCCCCAGTCCCGGTGGGTGACTGCTGCTGCCACCCCTCCAGCCGCTGAACCCAGGGGCTCAGTAGTGCTGCCGCTGTGGCTGCACCAGTTCCACTGTCCTGACCAGCCACCAGTGCTGCCCCACTGGTGCTGACAGGCACAGCCTGGGACTGTGCTGACACACTGGCCCACACGGCGGCACCAGCCAGAGCCATGGGCGCGAGCTGACCTGCTGTGTGTCCATTCCATGGCAAACACATGTCACTGCCCATGACAGTCGTGTCTTCATAACTGGTGCAGGTCTCTGCCCCAGCCACAGCTACAGCATGCTGGCATCCTTGGATGCCAGAACGCTGAGACAGAGGAAGGGCTTCCCCCACAACTGTCTCAACGACATCAGTGTGGACAGCCAGGCGGACCCACTGTCGTGCCGATCCACAGAAACCTGTGGAGGTGGATGGTCCAAACTCCGACTCTGTCCGACTGTTCTCAGTGGACAGGCCCACCAACGTTGACCCATGCAGATGCTCAGGATCTGTAAAGGAAAGCAAAGTCATGTTACTGCGTGTAACCTAACCGCCTCCCCCAAGGCACACCATGGCTTACCATGCAGAGATGGGCCACCACCCGTCTGGAAGCCACTGTCCTGAACTCCCTCTATGGCACTGCGGTGCATAGTTACAGCAAGCCTGTCCTCTGCTGGTGTAAGCTGCACCACCTCCAGCTGTCCCCCGCCTGTTGCAGCACTTGCGGTCCTGATGGCAGCCATCTTCTCCTTCACCCTCCTCCTGTCAGTACCCATCTTCTTCTTACACTCCTGCACGGAGCGCTGGTGGCTGCCCTGCAGGTTGATGGCATGTGCAACCTCCTCCCATGCAGCAGCACGGGCCGAAGGGGTGCCCCACCGTCCACTGAGCAGTGGCTCCTGATCCAAGTAGGCCTCAAAAAGTGCTTCGGTCTCGGCCTTCATGAAATTGGGCCTCCTCTTCCGCCCACCATCATTGTCCTCCTCACCCAGACCTTGCTCAGTCATTATTCAGCCTGTAAGGATGGCAGTGGTTACCTGTGACTGTGCAGTCCAAAGCATGTCCCTGAATCCACAGTCCACACTCCCACACAGCATGCAACTCACCAATAAACTGCAGTAACCGAATATGGCCATTGCAGAACTTTGTCGCACTTTCATAGTGCAATCCGTGCAAATTAGGTGAGGAGTAACTTTAATTAGATGCAAATCGCGGTGCTGCACCATTGAATGGCTGATCGGATGATTAGCATATGACAGCTGAATATCACGCTTTTGCGCTTTGCTCAATTGTGTTGAACGTGCTGAGCCAATGGCACAGTTCCGTGGCATGTGTAGTACACCTCACTGCGCATGCCCAGGCTGCTGATGCTGGTGTCTGCCACGCTGATGATGTGCTGTGCATGATGGTCAATGCAGGGCATAGCCACCATTGTGCCAGTGGCACTATAGTGAAGGTCACTACATGGCGTTGTGACAATGGGCCTCCATAGGCGCAATGGCAAAACTGCCCGATAGTCCACTGTGGCGCTGGCAAACAGGCAACCAATCGCGCTAAACGCATAGTCATCCGATGGCGCTGTGCGTAGCCTTGCACCAGAGACCCTTGACCCTGTGCCCGACCTTTGCCCCCTTAGCGCCATGCATCTGGCATGGCTGCACCTCTATCGTGCTGTTTGGTAACAGCGTGATAGGGAATGGTAGCGCTGTACCGTGCAGCATTTGCACACGGGGTACCACGCTGCAGAGCGCTATATTGCCTACTGTAGTGGTTGAGATGGCATGCAGGAGAACCCCACAGTGGACTTCCATAGAGCTGGAAAACCTTGTGGCCATTGGGGAGCCACACCATGGGCCTCTGGGGGAGGAGCCACTGGACAGGGCCAGGACCCAGGTCTGGCAGGAGGTGGCCACTGACCTTGGGGAGGCCACCAGACAGAGGAGGACCATGAAGCAGTGCAGGCACCGCTATGGGGACCTCAGGAGGAGGGAGCCAGAGCTACTTGCCCATCTGCCGTCACGTGTCGGGAGGGGCATGGTGCCTCGTCCAGGTGGGTGATACGTCTACGCACTTGTATTGTCCATATGGGTAACAGTGTTTTATGTGTCCAGCACATAGGGGAAGGCTACTCTAGGGTTGGCTGTGGTGGTGTTTACAGGGTGCGGGGTGGGTGGATCTGGCTGGGTGGGTGGGCACACACATTGGGGTAGGGGAACTTTGCTTCGGGATTGTACTGATGTTCTTCTCTCCTTGTTTCCCCCACAGGCATGGATGAGCGGCGATGGCTGAGGGAGGAGTGGTGGATGAAGGAGGACAGAGCACCCAGGGCAGACAGGGACCATCACTGCTGACCTGACCGGCCCAATGAGGGTGAGTGCCATGACTCCATGATTACTATTGCATGCTGTGTAACAGGGTGGGCAGCGGGGCATGGCCACCATCCATGGACACCACTACCATGCACGTGACTTGTGACAGTCAGCACTGCCCAGTGTCACTGCATGTCTGGAAGTGCGTCAGTGGTGGTCCATGCGTGCACCGGGCATATGGCTATGGCACTGCCTTCACACCTCATTGCCACATTACTTGTACAGCCTTGGTGGTGCTGTGCAGGACAGGGGCGGTGGGTGTGTGCAGTGGTCCACATGGCTGTTGCTGCCTGGGTGGACAGGTCTTGTGGACACGGTCACTGTGGGTGGTTGCACACCATCACAGGGGCATGCCACATGGCTGTATGCCATGCACAATGGGTGGGCTGCAGAGGGATGGACAGTCACACCTATTGACTCTGCTCTCTCGTCCTAGGTGACCGGAGGCTCCTGCAAATACAGCCGTCCATTAATGAGCTGCTACAGGTGGCCAGGGAGACTCTGAAGCTCCTACAAGAGATGAACCGGCATGTGGTCAGGAGGAGAAGGAGGTCCAGACAACAGTGCCAGGAGAGGAGGACTGGGGTGGATGTTAATGTCCCCATGCCCCAACTACCACCTTCCCTCCTTTGACCGACCCTCACACCCTTTCTTCCCTCTCCCATATGTTCACCCCTGCCCCTTACCCACCCCCACCTTGTTTATGTCCCTCACCCCCACATTTGTATATAATTCTGTATATAGTTATTTTTTAATATGTTCAATACATCTATTTTGATATGAATACTGTGGTGGTCTCTGATTTGCAGCGGGCTATAGGTGCTCAGCTGCAGTGGCGTGCATGGCGCCTGGGGTGGTGCAGTCATGGGTATGTGTGTATGTCCGTGGGGAAGTGACTATGGTGTGGGAGTAGCTATCAGTCGGTGTCTGTGGTGTGTGTGTTGTTCCCTGTGCATTGGATTACTGTGTGCAGTGGTCCATGGTGCATGGTCTGTGCCCATGGTGCCCCTGTCAACCTGTCCATGGCCTGTGCAGCTGACACCCTTGCATGTCTGTGACCTGCAAGGTCTGCTGCCATGTTACTGGTGGCTGTCCATGCAGGTCAGTCACTGTACCTGTCACAATGCTGAGTTGCCTCCTGTCACTGGTGTGGTGCATGTTTGCCTCAGGTGACACTGTGGCCTTCTTGGTTGTTGTCCCACCTCCATGCTGTGGCTTGTGCGTGTGTTGCAGGGGATGTACACAACTGTCTGTGACTTGTGCTCCAGGCATATGATGGTGGCGTATGGGTCCACAGTGCCTGCGCAGGGTGGCTGGCACTCCTGTGCTATGGAGGACTGCTGGCTGTGTGTGCACGGTTTCCATGGGCCCACACTGGGGGCTTGGTTGCCACACTGCTGCGTCCTTGTGTTATTGTCCCTTTGGGTATGGGTGTGTGTTTGTCCCTGCACTGTGTTGTATCCGGTGTGATGCATGCTTCCATGCATCACTGTGGGTGTCTGTGCTGGCTGTTGTGGCCAGTGGTGGGTCAGGGTGTGTCACTGGACTACTGTGCAGGGTGCTGTATCAATGGCGGTGGTGTCAGGGGCATGCCCTGTCCTGTGTGGGGTACCTCTTGTGCCGACGCATGGTCGGTCTCTCAGCTGTGCCTCAGGGGGATTGTGCATGTTGGCACTGTGTCTGCCTTTGTTGCATTGCCATGTGCTGCCACCCACTGCTGGGTGCTCATGGTGGGGCTGGCTTGTATGGTTCTGTGGTGCACGAGGTTGCAGTGTCACAGTGGGGGTGGTGGTATGCATGGGGTTTCCTGCAGTGGTGGTCACTGCTCATGGGGGGGTGTCTGGGGGTCATGGTACAGGGTGTGCTGTACACTGGGGGGGATGGTGTGGCACGGGGTGGTCCGCCCTCCTTGTGTGGCAGTTTCAGCTTGCCGGTGGGTGTGATGGGGCACCATGGCCCAGCTGTGGGTTGTTTGCTTGTCCCCATGGGCTGGTGGTTATTCCAGCCCTCCCCCAGTTGTGCTGTGCTTAGGGTGTGGGGGCATGATGTCAGTTCTGCTGTGTGTTCCTGTGCCCATCTGTGGCATGGGTGGTGGGCCCCTACCTCCCTGGTTGTACAGTTACATTGCTCTGCAGCTGGGGGGCTCCCTGTTTGCACTATGGTGCCTCTGGACTGCTCAGCTGGACATCCCTTGTTGCACCATAGTGTATCATATCTGCTCAGCTTCCTCTCCCTAGTTGTGCTATGGCGCAGGTTGTGCGATATTCAGACGTTAGCTCTAGGCGCAATTTGGCTTGCTCCTTTTTTGAATATCGCGTCTGTTGTGCTTGGGCACAATGGACTTGTGCTTGTTCCTGCTATTGTGCACTTTTTGGGTGCAGTTTGAATATCCAGACCCATATATTTAAAAACAACAGCTTAATTAACCATCACAAATATATTATTTTATACTGCCAGTGATAATATTTTCCTTTGTTTATTTTCTTTTTCCTTTTATAAGACTTTCTAACTGCACTTTGTATCAGTTTTTCAGTCAGATATTTCGTATTCCCCATGCCTACCATACTTCAATTTTCATTCATTTCTTTTCCAGCTAGTTTCTTACTTTATTAATCATGTTATCTGTTCCATTTCATAAATTTTCTGTGCTGCATTATTAAGGTTAGTCAAGCCATTCAGATGGGTGATGTTGCACTGTTAGTTAAAATGACTGACAGGGTAAGGGTAAGAATAACGTCTAATGACAGTCAATCTAAGATTGTATTGTGCCAATGAAAATTAAATCAAGTGATGCAGGGGATAAAGTTTAATTCCACATCTTGTCTTAGGAGGCTTTGAATCTTTTACTCATGAGCTCATCTAAACACATATGCTAGATCTGCAGTAGTCTTTGGAATAGATTGTTGCACTATATTAGGAAAAATCTCTTGCTTCAATATGTTTACACACGTGAATGAGTGAATGGTTTTACATGGTGCTGTTATTTAATGCCATACACACTTTTAACTATTGTTTTCTTAATCTGAACAAAACACACTGCATACTGTACTTTACAGCAGTCAAATTCAGCATTCTGCCCAGTGAAACTGTTGATCTCTCCATGATTTTACTCAAGAAAGTAGAATCTATGCAATACCTTGGAGTGTATCTAGAGAAGTCGGTATCATGTAATGTGCAATATATCAGTCTACTTAATAATCAAATGTGTTTTAGATTCTACTTTGATACAACTGCACTTGACATTTTTAACTTTTCTGTTTTGGCCACTTTCAACTATACTGATATGATCTGGCCCACCTCTTCAAAGTGCAAATTGAAAAAAATCAAGTCCTTCAAAACAAAATAGTATTATTCTAGAGATAGACCGGTGCAGCTCAGAAAAGTTAAGGAGGCACTGTGGTCTAGTGGTTAGAGCACAGAATTGGGATTTCTGTAACCAGGAGATCAAAGGGTCAAACCCTGCTGAAGCCTCGTACTCACTGTGTGACACGGACAAATTAAGATTACCTCCTGGTGCTCCGGTTCACCCAGCTAGAGAAATGGGCAAAAGCAGGACCCCACTCAAAACCAGATGTTGCATCTCTTAGTTGGACTATCCTTGGAAAACAATTGTAAAACAACAATAAATAAGTAACTAGCCTGCTGTTGCAAGTAGTAGCATTACTGCTTGTGGCACTGATAACCTGGGTTTCGGGAATGAGCTCAGAACATTGGAAGGTCACTGATGGGGAGGGAAAAGGATCAAGCATCCCATGGACTGCTCTCCTCCTCCTCTGGAGGTGTGGGATGTGGACTCACCATGATCAAGTAACACCCATAGACTAGGCCAGGACCATTTTAGAAGGGTGTAAATGATGGTGGACATCTGTGGAGCATGTCAGGATGCACGCATGTTCTGTGCTGACATCATTTCATGTCCATGCCTTTAGGGAAACAAAGCTGGAAAACCCACTCAATGTTGCCTCTGGATCCCCACCTGAATGATGCCACAGGTGCAGCCTCAGCTAGGGTCTCCAGGTGGATCTGGTTCTCTCCCTTCAAGGAGCCCTGCCACAGGGGCAAACTGCAGGCTTCCCAATCTGGGTGACCTGAGGAAATGACAGGTGGGTGGTCCAGGCACCTACAGAGGGGATTACATTCCCTACCTGTCACCCAAATAACAAAATTAATTGAAAAAAAATAAAAGGGCACTCAAGTGAGTACCTAGAATACAAGCACCAGATCCACATTTCTCTTCCCATGCACAAATGTAACAACTTCTGTATCTGCTTCCCTCCAACTTAGCTAATGTATACAGCCATGCTATCTATTCCAGTTACAGAGACAACTGCAAAACTGCTTCAATTGCTGTGGTATATGCTTTCAATTAATGGGTATATTGGAAAATAACTGAAGGGGTTTTCTTTCTTTTTTCCATAGCACTTTTTCTCCCTTGGCCACTCATCTTTCAAATATATACCCCAGTCCCAGGAATATACTCTGTTTAGGCCTTAGCATCCTCCTATTCCCAAGATCCAGCCACCCCCAATGGCTCCCATGAAGTCCCCCTTCCCCTCTGTGGGTAGGGGCTCCAGGGGAGGCCTATTCCACCCCAAAGCTGTCACCTAAGTGGGCAGGATCCAGTGTTGGGGCACTTGGACCCAAGGGAGCCTGGATACCAGCCATCATATAGACAGTACTGGGATTTTATCCCTGTTTTCTCCCTGTTCCCTTTCCTTCCCATACATGGGCAGAGCATCTTTTTGACTTTGGACTGTTGCACCTGGGTTATGCCCCTATTGTCCCACATACACATCACATATACCTCACACTGTATTCCTGGTCTGTTGTACTGTGTTACTGCTATTATGCACTAATATATAGATTTAAGCACCCATCATCTAAGCATGCGTGCCAGGAATGTGCTTTGCTGCTCACATATGCCAATGTTTGCATCCTTTCATAGGATTAGATCATGTATGACTATTATACCTCACTATAATGCATTATGTTTGTCTTTTACATATATTCCATATATAATCAACCTAAATACTGATATTATGACTCTGAGGGATCATCAGTGATTATTGCATACCTATATTCTCATATAATTATATGTAGTGTATGTTTTACACTCAGGCAGATATGCCATGTGTAATAGAGCCCTGTTAGCACTTTTCTTTGTCTAAGCAAGCTGACAGACAGAAAACTTTTATTATGTCTTATATTATACGCAGGCAAGAAATGCCACATGTAGTTTTAACCCATCAGCATCTCTTTTGTCCAAGCTATAATGCTAACCGAAGCATATTCTACAGTATGTCTCATATGATACTCATTAGTAATTCTGTCTCCTAAGTCATCATCCAATGGAGAATGACTTAGGACCAATACATATTGTTTCTCACATCTGTAACTATGAGGTAATCTCTGTTACTATACCGTTATCTGTAACATACAAATCTGTGTATCCTAGCTCCATGTGGAGCAAGAACAAGATCTTAGAGAACCCAAGATCGTAAAAATACTGGAGATTAAGTACATTCTTCAAGAGAGTGGTGAGAAATCCATCTCCCTTGTGATTTTCTTTGTCACATGCTTGGCTTAAGTAGTATAATACACATTTATTAGTACTCTTGCTTGTTTACAGATGTTTCTTGGCAGACTCCGAAGACATAAGAATCTGTATTATTAATATTATTATTATTTGCTCTACACACTAAAAGTGTTTAGGCAACATAAAATGGTGACCACGAATGGAGTCTGGGTGTTTGCCAAAGTTACATTTTAATTTCCTCTGTAAATTAAAACACTGGGTGAAAAATCCACAATAACAAACAGCTGAGAGAGTCTCCTGTTTAAATCTCTTCAGTCTGTTGTGCGTTCTACAGTGCAGACAAAACAATAATTTGGCAGATATTCAATCTCTGTGTAATGAGTTATTTTATTTTTGTTTTGTTTTTTTCCTCATCTTTCTCTGTGGAAACACACAGCTATAAAGGGATCTGAACAGACAGACTGCTTTCATTTGTGGTTTCAAATCCTGATGGGTCTATACTCATCTAGGAGTCTACATACACCAAAGGCTGTTTGTGTCCTGTCATGAACTTTCATTGCAAACAAAAATTTTGATCCACAGACAGCTAAGGGTTTCTTATCATATATGACATGTCTAAAAAATCTGTACTGAAGTTGAGGCTGGATGCCTCACAAAATCAAACTGTTTACGGTGGTCTATAAGATGTTGCCAATGTGGCAAAAACCAGAACCAGTCCCATGAGGGTGATTTCTGAACACTATAGTGGCTTAAAACATAGTACCAAAAGAGTTGATCCTGAAGAATTATTAATTGCAGCATTGTTTAAATGCTTTGATGCTGTTCTAAATAAACTTTGTTTTGGAATCTGAGCATGTTGCTTGCAAGCAGGACATTAGTCTGAAAAAGGCTTCTCATAAAGAAAGGATAGATGGACTGCAGTCTCGGCTGCAGTCCCTCTGTCAAGAAAATTAGTTTCTCTTTAATGATGGAAACAGCCAAGACCTGCATGCCTTAATAGATAGTTTAGTTTATTGTTCTAGGAATTACTACCTTTGAGCCAGAGGCTCTTTTACAAAGGTTCCACGTCAATTAGGTACAGTACAAAAGGTTACATAGATAACACAACAATTTGTGTTGTGTCAAGAGCAAGAAAACATATACAAATACATATCAAATCATTTGTGCAAAAGGACATGAGATATCAATAATCACATTATTATTACAAGAAAGAAGTCATGCCAGATTAGGAGAAACAAACAGAGAAAAAGTCCAGAACAGAGAGGGTAAGTAAAAGGTGTGGGGAGCAGACAATAGCAGGAGAAAAGGTTTCCCAAACATGTCTTTGTCAAATAATGGGACAGGGTGGGTAGTGAGAAAGTAGGAGGTTTAATCAGGGCAGTCACAGGAGCTGGAGGTGGCAAGGTGAGAGAAAAGCCTTGATTTGAAAATACCTAGAGAGGTGGAGGCAGTAATATGTAAGTAATATAGTAAGATAATGCTGAAAAGGCAAACTTACTAGAAAAAAAATGTTTTTTCAAATGAATGGTGTTTTGGCTATTAACACTGATCCCTTACCTTTTGAAAACAAGGAATTTAGGGATGATAAGTCTAAAGTAATTACTGAAAGAGTTAACGTGCTGGCATTTCAACACCAGACCTTGACTGAACAGCATGAATTATTATGTTTTGATTACAGTAGACTTGAAATGAATGGTTTCAGTATAAACTGTGATAGAACTTTTCTTGAGAACAGGCAAGTTTTACAAGATGAGAATGTCTCATGATCTGAAAACAAGTCACTTTACAGTGTGCTAACTTCTGTATCTGATCAGTTAGAATGCAGGAATAAAAAGTAAGATATGGTGAACTTGCACAGTCAGCAAGAGGTATTGGCAGGGCATTGTACCTCAATGCCCATAGACCTTGCCTCTTCTGATGTTGAAGAGTTCGATTTTGAACACTCACAGTATGCTGTGGGGTGGACTAGAACAAATGCTAGCCATTTGTTTTTCTGTGTATTCACAAAATGGAGAATTGTTAGAGTCTCAAAATGGTGGACACACATATCATCAGGTTGCATCCCCATACCATCCATAAGATGGCCATTCACGGTCATGTGATGATGGACATAACGCATTAACCCAAGATGCCCATAACGTAATCTAAAATGGCCAACCACCATATCATGGAAGTTGGATCATGCAGTCACAGGGAACAGTGATTGCTGCCATAACCAGAGAAAACATACCGGAGGTTTTTGGCATGATTAATAATGTTATCAGTAAGACTAGTGTTTCTGAGGGACAGAAGATTCTCATTAAAAATGATGTTGGCATACTTTTGAATGAGGCTGAAATGCAATCTGTCATGAAGTCTGTGTCTGACACTGCAGAAGCAATTGCTGCTAGCAATGTTTACTATTCTAAAATGCCCTTGGTTAAGGAACACATTGCTAATTATGATGTGAAATGTGAAATAACATCAGCTTTCCCTGAGAAGACTGAACATACTGCTTTTCCTATGCAGTGCATCAATACTTTAAGCTGTAACCTTAAAAACAATGTTGCTACCATCCAGCAACTTTCTGGTGGGGAAACCTAATTCACATTTGATGGTAGAGGGGACAGTCATGATTCTGAAAGCCCTGTGGCTGTGATATTTTCAGCATCACAGGCCATGTTGGGGCAGAGGGTTACAGGTTTGATTTCTGAACCCGTGATGACAGCTGTTTCAGTACCACTTTCTCCACCCATGTGGGCTACTGAACCACAATCCATAGCTGGAGAACTACATGCAACTTGCACACCACTTTTCTCCACTGTGCAGGCACCCCGATAGTGCCAGCACTGCCAGCACATGATGCAGAATGCCCTCCAACTGTAACACCTGGATCATCCCATACTGTGGCTGCAGTAGCAGGCACAAGTCAGGAACAGTCTGGGTTATTCCCAGCACATGCAATAGCAAGCACAAGTCAGACACAGTCTGGGTTATTCCCAGCACAAACAATAGCAGGCACTTCTGACAAAAAGGGTGCAAGGTATCCTGATACTGATATCACTGTCTTTTCTTTTGGGATCACTAACCATGGGCCAGCATTGGTTAATTCTAACACAGTTTTAGGGTATATTGAAACTGCTACATCAGATACAGCAATCTCAGCAGTTTTAACCCAAAATACAATGGACACATCAGACCCATTGCTTATGCATCCCAGATGCTTGCCCCAGTGAAGCTAAAATACATCCTTTGTGAAAGGAATCTTTTGGCTACATACTGGGACAGTGAGATACTTTATGTACATCATTGGAAATGCACCCATTATGCTGCATTCTGATCATTTGCCAACTTACTTTCTGTTGTCAGACAGAGTAAAAGATGACTCTGTATCCAATGCCAGACTTGCACACTGGTCTCACATTTTACAGGATCATGACATCACTGTCCTTCCTATCAAAACTCCATCCTTGTTGGCTCATGGACTACAATTTACAGGAGAGACCCATGATTGTTCATACCAACCACCTGAACCACCTGCCCCAGAGCCCTTTCTAACAGAACCCCAGAAAGTGTTAAAAGATGCCACTGTGTGTCATGTTTTGACTGATGACTCAGCCACAGATACCAACAAGAGTCAGATAGCAGGGTCTGGAATTCTTATTGTGCATTCTAGTAATGACAGAATGTGCATCACCATTTATGTACGATATACAGGCATTGTTAAAACATGCCTGTCAAGAAAAAATGTAAAGCTGGGAGGTGAGGAGTCTCCTTATTATTACCATAAATGTTTGTAGATTATTTAGAGAGCTGGAAAGTCTTTGAGAAAGACATAACTTGTGTTAAAAAAGGAAAAAGGAGATTTTTCCTTACCTAACATGATACCAGCACTCCACTAGAGAGCTAAGTTCTGCACGCTTTAAGAAATGGCCTTCATCTAATTACAAAAGAGCTGCAGGAACTATTTTTTGTTTTATTATGGATTCTAATTGGGTCTGTTTATCTCTAAACTGAAATTCTTTGAAAGAAAACAAATTTCCAGAAATACTCTAATATTAACTCTGTGAAATGCAAAAACTTGTTTGTGTACAGCCATAACCTTACCAGTTTAAATACAAACTATACATTCATAAGGTTCGAGCATCTTTTGACTGTGACCCTTATGCTCCAAAAGAAGGACCCTCATTTGAGGGCAGTGTATAGGTTCCTTAATAAAGGAACTGAGGAATAACTTCCAGAAACAGCTCTTATAAGAAAGTGAAAAATGACCTTCATCTATTCAATGATGGCCTACTCATTTGACATCATTGCCATAACACTCATAGAAAGTTGTAGGTAATTCCTGAACACCGGAGAGTAGATTTTATCTACTGTACCATGTACATGATACTCCAGCTGGTGGACACCAGGGAGTCGATAAAAACCCTAGGCAGACTGACATCCTCTGTCTGGTGACCACAAAATGAGAAATGATGTAGAACACTACATTGGTAACTGTTTGAACTGTGTACAGAACGATCCTATACCAGCTAGGAAAAATGCATTGTTACCACAGAGGCAATCCAGCCCCTGAAACAATATCCAGATTGACTACATTGGCCCTATGCCAACCACTAAGAACAACATTAAGTGTGCACTAGTGATCACTGACATATTTTCCAAATGGTTTGAAGCTATCCCAACACAGAGCAACACAGCCAACATGACTGCTAATGTCTTGGTAAACCAGCTATTTACCAGGTGGGGGTTACCCCTAAAGGTAAATTCTGATTATGGGGATCAGGCTTTATAGTTAAAGCAATGCAGAAAATTCTGAATTTGTTATGGGTAAAGCAAACGTTTCATATCTCTTACCACCCACAGTCGTCAGGACAGGTGGAATGGGCTAACAGGCAGATCAAAGTTATGTTTTAATAAACTGGTTCAGAAAAAACCCAAAGGACTGGGATTCATTATTGCCTTTACTCCTTATGGCAATAAGACGGACACTCTCTGCAGGTACACAGTGTACCCCATTTTTGAAATCATGACCGGATGGTCCATGAGACTCCCAGAACATTTACTTCTGGACCGGTGTACTACCACTGCTGATGGAGCATCAGTAGATAAATAAGTTAAATTACTCAAAACAAGACATCCAAAAGGTACACTTGTTTGCTGCACAATGTAAGGGCAAGACCCAACAACAAGCCCTATCCCATTGAAAACAAACTCTGTCTAGCAGTCTATCAAGTTAGACTGCCTCACTATAACAGTCATTGATAAATGGCTACATGTCAATCAAATGAACCTGTTTAAAGGAGATTAAATTACTTTTCCATACCCCAATGGGTGGAATAATACTAAACTATGTTCTTCTTTTCTCTTTCATTTCAGGTTCTGGGGAGTGGGGTGGGGAGGAGAGAGAGAAAGAGATAGAGAGAGATATGCTTGCTCTTATGCTTAATTTACTTTTTAGAAGTATGGGTCTTCTTACAAGTCCAAACTGCACATCTTATTGCAGATAAGAACCAGTGACCTAAACCTAAACAGATTATTGAGGCAGAGTACCTCACAAGCCCACATGATCTAATTGCATCCTGTGGAATTCACACTAAAGTCCTAAAAGACATGTTCATCATCCAGAAGGGTAGTGAGACCCTACTGAATAGTATGATCATTGCTTTGGATCAGTCCTAGCAGCTAGACTTGATCTGGACCCCTGTTTATATTTTATTGATAATCAAGAATTTTGCATCCAAATTTATATGGCAATAAAAGTCTTTAGACCTTAAAGGTTTTACCCTATGATGCCCCATAATTTGTGGCACTTAATACTGAGTTCCCAAAACAGAACCCTGGCCCACCCAGTGGTCTAATAGCCACTTCCCAATCAGGTACCCTAGTTAATAATGAGCAGCTCATGCACAACCCAGTGATTTTAAATCTCACCATTTAGAACTTGGAATGATTTGTTATATGTTTCACAACAAACATTTCCCAATTTTTATGTTGGCTTGTGCATGCTCAGCCAACATATTGAGGTAGTAGCAGATTTGAAGGTGCAGTCACTGTTGGGCGAATGCAGGGCATGCATCAGTAGGTGTGTCCCTCATTCCTAATCAGGCAGCATGCAGGTGCCACATCAGCAATGTGGAATGTGGCCACCAGATCTAACAAAAGGTCCACTACAATGAGAGTGGAGCTCTCATGCAGTGTGACCACAACACGCCTCCCAACGTGCACGCAGCACTGCCGCCGCCTCCTGTCAGAATGCCAATTGGGGAGCCCACTCCCCATCAGCATAATAACCCCCCTCCCATTTACAGTGTATGCTGAGGGGGTGCCCAATCCCCGTTGGCTTCAGTGCCTGAGTGATGTTGCCGATGGGGGAGCCCACTCCCCGTCGGCATTATGTAACACCCCCCTCCCACTTTTGTTGTGTGTCGACAGGGGTGCCCAATCCCCCATCGGCTACAGTTCCACCCAAAAAAGAGTCTCTTGGCATGCTGGGAGCCCAACCCAGTGTGTCACATGTCCCTGTTAAAAAAAAACAGTCTCGCAATTTTTTTTTTTTTACCCTGTCAAAAAAGAAAATGGTCCCTCGTGGTCTCACTGCCCTCCCACAACCTGCACCCACCCACTGCACACCCTGCCTTCCCACCCCCCTTACCCCATACTTACCTCTGCAGTCTGACGTGATGATCCTCGGTGGACCTGGAACACGTCTGCACTCTTCAAAGCTGACCGCAAACTAAAGAAATGCTGGAAAGCTGTATAATGGAATAAATAGGGTTTTCTTCAACTTTGATGCATACCTCAGACTTTTTTTTGGCATCAAATTTTCAATATGGGGTTTTTGGGACCCCTTCTCATGAATTCTGACACCGTCATGGCATTAATACGCCTCGAAAGGTGATTTTGCGGTCACTGCATGGAATCACCTTTCGAGACCAATTAATGAAACAACTGTGCCAGTGTTCATGAGGTGGGCCCTCAAAAAGCCTATTTTGCAAATTTGGTGGAAAAAATCCTTAAAATAACTATTTTATGAGCGTGCGTTATGCAGTTTCCATGGACTCTCGTAACTTTATGAATTTGTAATGTTTTTACTCCAGATTTTCAAAATTGGCATTTTTCCACACCTCCTTATGAACAATACAGCTGTCATTTTACATATCATGGCCAAAATGTATTTTTGCAAATCCAGTGCAGAATAGCACAGTCACTGCGCAAAATCATTTTTTGGGACAGTTTCAAGAAATGATGGTGACACTGTTCATGAGCAGAAGTCCTAAAATGCCTATGTTGAAAATTTGGTGACAAAATTCCATAAAATGACTGTGTTACAAGCACAGTTTCCACACACCCTTGTAACTTTGAAAATTTGCACTATTTTCATGCCAGATTTTCAACACTGGCATTTTTTTACACCTCCTTATGAAGAGTACAGCTGCAATTTTTCACATCCTGCCTTAAATGTGTTTTCACACCTGTGGAACATAATGGCGTGGTCACTTTGCAAAATCAACATTTCGGAAACATTAACAGAATCACACTACCAGGCCGGCCCATTGGCGCAGCAGTGGGATTTCCTCTTGTGACGCTGGCAACCTGGGTTCGGGAACGGACCCGGGTCATCAGAGGGCCGGCCGGGGGGAGAAGGATGGAGCATCCTAGGGACTGCTCTCCTTCTCCGGGGGAGGGCGGGGGAAGCATTCAGAGTGCTGAGGACTCCTGGTGGAGGCTGGGAGATCTCACGCTGCCGACGCTGAATCTCTGGGAGGCGGGGTGGATGCTGGCATCATTGCATGTCCCCACCTCCATGAGGAAAAAAGACAAGAAAATGTAGGCAGGAGAGGGCAACCGTCTAAATGAAGCCCCCCCGGAAGACCTCGAGCAACCACCATCGCTGCGGGTCCCCCAACTACATACTAGTTCCGTGGTCATGGAAGAATGTGACCATGGCCCCGCACTCCGGGGGGGCAAGACGGGGGTGACTGGGGGACTCCAGCAGCCATAGATGGTGGCAGAGGCTTCCAGGGGCCATGACCAGGGCCAATAAAGTGACAGGGTCCTGCCCAAAAAAAAAAGGAATCACACTACCACTGTTCATGTGGGGAGGTCCCAAAATGCCTATGTTAAAGATGTGATTAAAAAAAAATCCCCAAAATAATTGGGTTACTGACATGTGTTGCACAGTTTCAATGCATGCTCATACCTTCATCAGTTTTTCATATTTTCGCTCCAGAGTTTCAACATTACCATTTTTTTACATCTCCTCATGAACAATACAGTTGTCATTTTCTACATCCTGCCCAAAATGTGTTTTCATCCCTGTGTCACCAAATGGCATAAAACCACCTTCCAGCTAACAAACTGATAGTACCACTTTTCATGAGGTGGCCTCACAAAAAAGTCCAAGTTGAAAATGTGGAGTGAAAATACCAACACAAGTCTGTGGTGTTAGGGTTTCCAACTGTAGCACCCCACACTGTAGATACTGACAAGCATCAGGAGTGTGACTTGGGATCATCGGCTATGATGCTTATGCCATTCCACCCCCACCCCCAACCTGCAGCCAGTGGCAGGCATTATGGTGTGCCTTGCACTGTTCGGCTACAAAGTTCACCTCATTCTCCTATACTGCACACACCTCAGTGTATTTCCTTATGGAATGGGGTAAGTATAATGCCCAAAGACCCCAATGCACACCATGACACTTGTCAGTGTCTACAGGGTAGGGTGAGGTGAAATGGCACAAGCATTGTAGCTGATGACCCAAAAGCACACCACAATGCCTGTTGGTCTCTACAGGGTGGGGTTGGGGTTGACATTAACATAGAAACATAGAATTTGATGGCAGATAAGGACCGCTTGGCCCACCCAGTCTGCCCATTTCCCCTACCTGATGGATAAGCTGCAGATCCTAGTTAACCAGCAGCCTACTTCTTCCTACCCCCACCCCCTAGAATTGCCTTATGACTGTCCCATGCATGCTTGAATTCCACCACTGTTTTTGACTCTACAACCTCCTCTGGAAGGCTGTTCCATACATCCACAACCCTCTCTGTGAAAAAATACTTCCTTAAATTACCTCTGAGCCCCCCTCTTCTATCTTCAAATTGTGCCCCCTTGTTCTTGCACACCTCTTTTTTTGAAAGATGCTACCCTCTTGGACTTTGTTGATTCCCTTGAGGTACTTGAAAGTTTCTATCATGTCCCCCCTCTCCCTCCTTTCCTCGAGGCTATACATATTAAGCTCCTAAGTCTCTTCATATGTCTTCCGGTGCAGACCCTGCACCATTTTAGTTGCCCTCCTCTGGACAGCTTCCATCCTGTCTATGTCTTTGTGGAGATTGGGTCTCCAGAACTGCACGCAGTACTCCAGATGTGGTCTCACCAGCTGTCTGTACAGAGGGATAATAACTTCTTGTTTTCTGCTGGTGATGCCTCTCCCTATGCATCCCAGTATCCCCCAGCCCTCCTTGCTGCCCTCTCACATTGCTTGCCCACCTTTAGGTCATCTGATATGACTACCCCCAGGTCCCTTTCCATTTTTGTTGTTGTTAGTATCTCACCCCCCATTGTGTACTCTTCCCCTGGGTTTTTGTTTCCCAGGTGCATTACCTTGCACTTCTTAGCATTGAGTCTAAGCTGCTATACAATTTGACCATTCCTCTAACCTTGCCAAGTCCCTTCTCATCCTTTCCACCCCACCTTGTGCATCAACTCTGTTGCAGATCTTTGTGTCATCTGCAAAGAGACATACTTTTCCTTCCAGTCCCTCTGCAATGTCGCTTATAAAGACATTGAAGAGGACCGGTCCTAATACTGAACCCTGTGGTACCCCACTGCTAACCCCCCTTTTTCCAGAGTGGACTCCATTTACTATTACTCTCTGTGTCCTATTCTCCAGCCAATTCTTTACCCAGGCTGTCATCTTGGGACCCACTCCCAGGCTGGCTAACTTGTATATTAATCTTTTGTGTGGGACTGTGTCAAATGCCTTGCTAAAGTCAAGGTAGGCCATGTCCACAGCCCCTCCCTGATCTACTACTTCGGTCACCCAGTCAAAGAAATCTATCAGATTTGTCTGGCATGACCTTCCTGCTGTGAATCCATGCTGCCTTGGGTCCTGTGCCCCTCTGGCCTCTAGATATGCAACAATTCTTTCCTTCAGAAGTGATTCCATCATTTTCCCTACCACTGAGGTTAAACTAACAGGTCTGTAGTTTCCTGCTTCTGCCTTGCTCCCACTTTTGTGAAGGGGAATCACATCTGCCCTCCTCCAGTCCTCAGGTACCACCCCATCCTCCCATGATTTGTTAAAGAGGGTAGTCAGTGGTGTCACTAGTTCTATCCTTAGTTCTTTTAGAATTCTGGGATGAATCCCATCAGGCCCCATTGCTTTGTTCACCTTCAGTTTTAAGAGCTCTTTCAGAACTCTTTCTTCTGTAAATGGGCTTGTATCAACTTCTGTATCCAGAGTGTTTCTACTGTTTGCTTTAGGTACCTCCCCCTCTTCCTTTGTAAATACTGAGCAAAAATATTTGTTTAGTATCTCTGCCTTTTCACAGTCATCTCTTCCCACCTCCCTCCCCTTTATTAAGCCTCACTATCCCTCCCTTGGTCTTCCTTTGCTCCCTGATGTACCTATAAAAGGTTTTATCCCCCTTCTTAACTGAGTTGGCTATCTTTTCCTCGGTTTGGGCCTTTGCTGTTCTGACTGCCTTTCCAGCTTCCTTTTGCTTTAACTGATACAGTTCTCTGTCCTGTTCCTTCTGTGATTCCTTGTACTTCCTGAATTCTTTATTTTCTCTTGAACCTTCACTGCCACTTCCTTTGAGAACCATAGTGGTTTCTTACCTCGTTTCGTTTTGTTTATTTGCTTTACACAAAGGCTTGTTACCTCTGTGATGGCAGTTTTTATTATTCCCCATTGTTCTTCCACCCCTCATTCCTGCCCATTTGCTAGTGCATTCCTTAGGCACTCACCCATTTTGGCAAAGTCAGCCCTCCTAAAATCCAGTACCTTTGTCTTTGTCTGGCTTGACTCTATTGCTGTGTTTATTGTGAACCATACTGTTCGATGGTCGCTAGTTCCCAGATGGCTACCCACTTCTACATCTGTGATCCTCTCTTCATCTCCGTTTGAGAGAACCAGGTCTAAGATTGCTCCCTCTCGAGTGGGCTCCAATACTAGTTGTCTAAGGCATGCCCCCTGTAGGGCATCTAGAATAACCCCACTCTTAGAAGTGGCTGCTGCAACTGCACTCCAGTTAACATCTGGCATATTCAGATTACCCAACAGCAATATCTCCCCTTTATCTGCCATTCTAAGTATACTTTCTATCATTTCCTTGTCCATTTCCTCCCTCTGATGGGGGGGGGGTCTGTATACAGCCCCTGTGTGGATTGTGGTGCCATTGCCTGCCTCCAAATTGACCCACAGTGCTTCTTCTCCTCCGTGTTTACCCTTTTGTTCTGTTGCTTTGATTTCTTCTCTTATGTAGAGAGCTACTACTCCTCCTCCTCTTTTACCCCTCCTGTCCCTCCTGTAGATAGTGTATCCTGGTATGTTTATGTCCCAGTCATGGTTCTGTGTGTACCATGTTTCTGTGACTGCCACAATATCCAGATCTTCCTCCTCCATCAAGGCCACTAATTCAGGAAGCTTGTTACCCAGACTACGGGCATTGGTACTCATTGATCTCCATTTTTTGATGGCTTTACCTTCTGTAGCGGCAACCGCCACTGACCTTTCTACCTTGGTCTTTTTCTCATTTAGTACCCTGTTTTGTAGGGGGAGGCTGGGATTTTCCTTCTGCTTATCAGTGCCTCCCCCTTGACTAGTTTAAAGGCTTGCCAATGAAGCATTTAAACCGATTGCCCAAAAGACTTGTTCCCTTCCTGGACAGATGCAGACCATCCTGCCAGTATAGGCTGGTGTCCCTCCAGGTGGAACCCCAGTCCCCAATGAAGCCAAACCCCTGTGCTCCACACCATTTTTTCAACCATTTGTTAAACTGCATGGTGCAAAGTACCCTCGCCTCACTCATGCCACTGACAGGCAGCACCTCTGAGAAGGATACTGTGTGTGCTACTTGTCTTAAGCCCCTCCCCAACTCTACAAAGTCCTTTTTCACTGCTCTAATCTCATGTTGAGCCAAGTCATTTGTCCCTAGGTGGACAATGATGTCCAGCTCAGACTCCCGTGCAACTGTTTTCGTGATCCTAAGGATGCGCTTCCTGTCCTCCAAGCCATGGCACCAGGCAGGCACCTTCTTCAGTTTTCCCTGCCCCCAGCTCTATCCCCCTAATAATTGAGTCCCCCACCAGGAGCTGCTTTCTTTCCCTGTGGTGCCCTCTGCCTCCTTCCTGAGGGCCTCCCTTGTGACAGTTGTCTGCACCCTCCTTAGTCTCCTCTGCGGGTGCATCCATAGGGGAACTATGCTCCCCCAGAATGGTGTATGGATTGTGGAGTGTAACAACTGACTGGGTGTGCCTCTGTTCCACCACCCTTACCCTCCCTGAGCCCACTGTGGTCCAACTGCTGTGCTTTCTTCACAACCTCTGAGGTAGTGGTGGTGGCTGTGGTGCTCCCTGGATGGGGGAGGTTCCCTTGCCACTGTCCAGTGCGGCCTGAAGATGGGCAACTTCCTCCCTCAGGGCAGATAGTTGTCTGCAAACAGGGCAGCATCTCAGCCTCCAGAAAGACTCCCAGAAGACTGCTGCCCCACAGCCATTACATTGTACTACTCCCCACATAACTGTCTACCTTGTTTAGTTTTTTTTTTTGTGTGTGTGTGTGTGTGTGATTGGTGCGTTATATAGAAATATATGTATTTATATAATGTGTATGCTTATATTGTCAGTGCAGTGTGCTAGACAGGATATGACAGTGATGTGTACCTTGCCCTCTTGAGGAAATTATTTTAATACATCACTGCCATTCCTATTATGCATCTCTGACTCTGGCACTAATAATGCCAATGCCAGTGAGACAACATTCGGCATTGACAAATGCTTGTTTTAAATAATGATGTGATTGGATACCCTGGCAGCATACCAGGTACTCATTAATGACCCCCGTACAGGGACTGATAGCACCACACACACATACACACACACACACACACACACACACACACACACACATGCACACACACACACACACACACACACACACACACACACACACACAGGATTTTCATATCCTGGCTGCTAGTGGTACATCTTATAACTGTAAACCTACCCAAATGCATTAAACATTTTTTTTTTATTGAAAACAAAAGAACACAGGTTTAGACTCAGACCTATGTGGCTCTGATATAACATTTTGAAATAGGGCTGATATAGCCATTATTCAAGCACATATGTTAAAGGTTCATGATAGTATGAAATATAATATCATACCCGCTCCATTGCATTGTATACATGGTCTTGATCATGGAAAGCAATTTGTATTTACAATATTAAGGATATTGTGAAGGGGTTTGACCTGACAAATGTTCATGCTAATGAAATTAATTTCTGCTTACATTAAAGAAGCAGATGAGCATCACATAGCGAGGAAAGTCTTTTGCACTGCCCACGGCTATTATGTTCTTACAGCCTTTTGGTTATCTCTTCTGGGATCTGGAATTAGGACATATCCTTGATCTCATACATGACAGACATATGGGTCAGTGGCATTGCCACATTTGCACTTCTATTGCATGTGTTAACAAATGTTATTTGAATCTAGCACTATTCCTTTGTCAATAGCAAGGAACCTTCAATATGTCGCCACACACGCCAGTATTACTCCATGTTTCGAAACTTATTCCTACACAATCCAGGAAGCCTTGGTTTGCTGGCCAAGGCACCTAGCTTCACCTGAGCTCTTTCCTTCTAAGACTGCTTGAAAGGCAGAGTAGAGAAACTTACCAGAGCAAGGGAGAAGGATTAAGACTTAGTTTGGCTAAGCAGATTTACTGTGTGGTGGTGTTTTTATTTTTTACTCACAGGGATTGCTACTGTTTGTTGTTAACATTTCATTGCTTTATTTTTTTCTCTGATTCAAATTGTTGTTGCTGGTATACCTTCTTCTGCATTATTACAAGGTGTGCCTACAGGTGTGTGCTAACAGATTACTGCTGTAATCTTCTGATTCAAATTGACTTTTGCAAGGTATATCTTCTGTTACTGCTTTATTTTTCTGAGCAAAGTGTTTCTTACAGGTATATCTTCTCTGAAATTACTGTATTACAGGTGGAGCTTACATTTTTGTGACTTTTTATCATTGGGCTAAGCAAAATTACTGTTTGACACTGTGTTTTATTTTTTCTTGTTTGTTGAAAAGGTTTGTTGTCTCAGAGGTGTTTCAGTCTCCTTCTCACATTGAAGGAGCTAATTGCTTTTCCTCCCACAGCTCTTCCAAAGGATTAGTGTGTATGTGGGGTGGAGCTGGCAAACTGTCAGTAATTTCCAACAGAAAGAAGGGTTAAAAGTCAGGTTAGTTGATATCTTGAGGTAGAAGACTTGGTTTGCTGGCCAAGGCACCTAGCTTCACCTGAGCTCTTTCCTTCTAAGACTGCTTGAAAGGCAGAGTAGAGAAACTTACCAGAGCAAGGGAGAAGGATTAAGACTTAGTTTGGCTAAGCAGATTTACTGTGTGGTGGTGTTTTATTTTTACTCACAGGGATTGCTACTGTTTGTTGTTAACATTTCATTGCTTTATTTTTTCTCTGATTCAAATTGTTGTTGCTGGTATACCTTCTTCTGCATTATTACAAGGTGTGCCTACAGTGTGCTAACAGATTACTGCTGTAATCTTCTGATTCAAATTGACTTTTGCAAGGTATATCTTCTGTTACTGCTTTATTTTTCTCTGGAGCAAAGTGTTTCTTACAGGGTATATCTTCTCTGAAATTATTACAGGTGGTGCTTTACAGGTTTTACAGTTTTATCTAACATTAGGATAAGCTTTCAGGGTTACTGCATTTGTTGTTGACTGATTGTTTCTGCTCTTACCTCCTTGTTCTTTCTGTCCGTGGTTCTTCTTTTTAGGCAGGAAAGGGCCCAGCCACCCCACCCCCATCCCCAACCACCCCACGCCACACTCCTTTATAGGGTACCACAGTTGTGACATTTCCTGTGACAGAGCAGGAAGGGGCGGATCAGTGGGCCTCACAAGGTGATCTCATTTAAAGGCACTAGTAATTTAACTTTTTATAACAAGTTAAACAAAGCACAATTAAACCATTACTATGCTTTTTTTTTTTTCCTTCTAATTACTCTGACTAGGTTACAAACCCAGCAACTTATTTGTAATGGATTTCATTAACTGCAGGTACTGTGGAACAATTTTCAGAAGGACAGTCTTACAGGATTTAGGACACTGTCCACATGCTGGGCCTTTGGAGATCTTAGGTCTCAGCTCCGGCAGCATGGGCAGAGATTGTACTCAAATTTCATATTAAGAGGAAATACATTATAAGAACCACCCACCATTTCCCCAGCATCCAACAGAAAAACCTCGACCGCAGAGGGTAGTTGGTCCAGGAGGTTGGCAGGTGGTTAGGAGGAGCAAATCAGGTGCCCCATCACCTCTGCCTCCAACACATTACTCCAAAACCATATAAACACTACAAACAGGTATCTGCCTCTATCTCTGAAATCAAATAAAGAGGCAGAAGACACTGCAGAGCAGGACACTGCATGCACAGGAGCTGGCACAACAATACTCACCCAAATCAGGAACCAAAACTAAACAAGCACAAAGGAAATCCAAAAACTTCTGATCATAGGAGACTCCATGATCTGGGAGTTGATACCCATCTCCAACAGGTGATGGTCAGATGTCTCAGGTACATCAGCATGGAGAGACACTGACCGCATTGCTAAAATTGTTCACAAAGCAGGAGAAAACATTGATGTCCTAGTACACATAGGGACTAATGATCTCTCCAGCCGGTCAGTTGTGGAGACCAAGGAACACCTGACTAGGCTGGGTGACAAACTATCATCTATTTCGTCCGGCATCTCCTTCTCTGAGATCCTGCCAGTCTGGGAGAAGGGAGCAGATGGACGGAAGGTCAGAGAAGGAGATAGGGAGCTAAACACGTGGCTCAAGGACTGGTGCCAGAAAAAGGACACAGATTTGTAGGGAACTGGCAACAGTTCTGGGAGCGAAAGTTCTTTAAATTTGATGGACTGCATCTGACTAAGGAGGAGTCAGTGCATTGGGGCAGAAGTTTGACGTCTTTGCAGAATATTTAAACTAGCAAATGGGGAGAGGGGTGCAGCACCCATACGTCGAATGGAAAGAACACCCTCCCCTCAGCTAGTGGTCAAACAGGAATTCAGCGTGTTTGCGTTCATTTGCATCACCAGGTAAGAAAAGGTTTGTCTCCCATACGATGCACAGGGGTAATGCCAAACTTCACCCAACAACTAACACACCAAAATCTGGCCAATGGAAAATCATGTACACAAATGCTCACAGCCTGGGAAATAAGATCCAGACCTGCAGGCAATAATGTCAGAGGCTAAACTGGACATAGTAGCAATTAGTGAGACGTGGTTTACCAGTAACCACACTTGGGAGACTTGAGTACCTGGCTATGCATTGTCTAGAAGAGACCGAGGTGCAAAAAGGGGGAGGAGTGGCCCTGTATGTTAATGAAAATATCAAAGCTACAGAAATTCAGAATACACATAATGAGCCAGAAGAACTGTGGGTCACCCTGGAAACAGGAAATGGGACAGCCATAAGAACTGGGGTTGTCTACAGGCCCCCAGACCAGAGGGAGGACATAGACACATTACTGTTAGAAGATATACAAACATGACAGCTAAAGGGAGGTTCTGATAATGGGAGACTTCAACATGCCAGATACAGATTGGTCAATACCAGCAGGAACATCGGCCAGAACTAGACACATAGTGGATTCCTGCAGGGGAGGGCCTCAAACAACTGGTACAGCAACCCACAAGAGACAGGGCTATCCTAGATCTAGTACTGACTAACAAAGAAGGAATCACAGATCTCCAGGTAGAAGGTCACCGGGGCCAGTGACCATCACATGGTATGGTTCAATTTGGCTACTACATCTAAATCATCCCATTCCAAGGCAAAAATATGGGACTTCAGAGGAGCTGACTTTGATAAGATGGCCAACAGAGTTAAGCTAGCCCTGGCAAAAAAAACACAGGTGAGGAGGTACAGGCAAAGTGGGCAAGCATTAAGGATACAATACTTGAAGCAACATCCCATTGTGTTAGACAGAAAAGGAAGTGTAAAGAAGAAGGAAACCACTTTGGTTCTCAAATACAGTAGCAGAAAAGGTCAGAGCCAAAAGGCTGGCCTTCAGAAAAATATAAGGGAACACAGCGGGATGAAGATAGGGAGGCATACCAAACTGCCCTAAGGGAAGCAGGTAAGGCAGTAAGGCAGGCAAAGTCCCAAACTGAGGAAACACTAGCACGGACAGTAAAAGAAGGTGACAAGACTTTCTATAGATACATTAGTGAAAGGAGAAAGTCCAGAGGGGTATTGCTAGCTTAATGGAGAAAAGGGAGCATGTGAGGAGGAGGACCCTGTAAAGGCATCTATCCTAAATAGATACTTTTGCTCAGTATTTACTGAAGAGAAGGTAGGCAGGGCCCACAGCTCAGCATCATGGACACAGCGGGAGGGAGGTGAGCACTACTCTCACAAAAAGAAAGGGTCCTACAAGAGCTTGCTAAGCTCAGGGTGGATAAGGCAATGGGACCTGATGGCATACATCCCAGGGTACTTAAGGAGCTAAGGAGGAACTAGCAGAGCTCTTTAGCAGAATTGTTTAGTGAGTCTCTGAGCACAGGAGAGGTCCCAGAAGACTGGAGAAGGGTTCATGTGATCCCACCCACAAGAGTGGTAGCAGGGAGGAGGCGGGGAACTACAGACCGGTCAGTCTTACCTCAGTAGTGGGCAAGATTATGGAGGCACTCTTAAGGAAAGGATAGTGCAACACCTGGAATCCATAGGGGCACAGGATCCAAGACAGCATGGGTTTACAAAGGAAGGTCCTGTCAAACTAATCTCATAGATTTCTTTGACTGGGTAACCAGAGTGGTGGACCAAGGGGAGCAGTTGATGTCGCCTACCTTGACTTCAGCAAAGCTTTTGACACTGTTCCACATAGAAGATTGATAAATAAGCTAGGTAGGCTCGGTGGGCAGAAGTTGGTCAACTGGGTGGCAAACTGGTTGACTGGCAGAAAACAGAGAGTGGTGGTAAATGGTATACAGTCAGAAGAGATGCAAGTCACAAGTGGGTACCTCAGGGATCAGTCCTGGGGCCAGTCCTATTCAACATCTTCATTAGTGACCTCGCAGATGGACTAGAGGGTAAGGCTTGTCTGTTTGCAGATGACACCAAGATCTGCAACAGAGTAGATGATCCAGATGGGGTGGGCAGAATGAGAAGAGATCTGGATAAACTAGCAGAATGGTCAGAAGAGTGGCAACTGGGATTTAATGCAAAGAAGTGCAAAATCATGCACATAGGGAAGAGAAACCCTGAAGCCACTTATAGGCTGGGAGGAGAGTTGCTAGCAGTCACAAAGGAAGAAAGAGACTTGGGCATCATCATCACTGATGACCTAAAATCATCCAAGCAGACCTCTAAAGCAGTAGGTAAGGCTAGGGGGTGTTAGGATGTATTAGTGAGGGTATCACAAGTCGTAAGAGGTAATAATCCCTCTGTACAAGACATTAGTTAGGCCCCATCTGAGTTTTCACGTGCAGTGGCAGGCCACACCTTCACAAGGACATTAATCCAAATTGAGGCAGTCCAGAGAAGGGCAACTAAAATGGTGCAGGGACTGCATCAGAAGACATATGAGGACAGATTAACGGAGCTCAATATGTATACCCTTGAGCAAAGGAGGGAGAGAGGTGATATGATCGAGACATTTAAACACCTTAAGGGCATAAACAAGGTGAAAGAGTCTAACATGTTTAAATATATGAAAAATAGCAGGACAAGAGGACACAGCATGAGATTAGAGGGAGGCCGATTAAGGGGGAATGTGAGGAAATTCTTTTTCACAGAAAGGGTGGTAGATGCATGGAATGGCTTACCACAAGAAGTGGTGGCTATGAATACAGTGCAGGGCTTCAAACAGGCATGGGATAGGCATAGGAGCAATACAAATGACTATGAATAGATAGGTCACTGATAGAGCAAATAAGGGAAATACACGATATAGAAAAGAATGGGCAGACTGGATGGGCCTTGCGGTCCTTATCTGCCGTCAACTTCTATGTTTCTATGTTTCTATGTAAGCCATGTTTGTGACTCCACAGTGTCATTGCCACATTTTCATCTGGCAACATCCATCTCTGATCATCTGGCAACTGTACATTCTATTGGTCATCTTGATGGGAACTTTTATTGTGAAAGATAGAAACAACCTCCTTTGCTAGTTTACCATGATGTCTTGAAATCGTGACTGACTCTGAACTTTTACTATCGTACCTAAAAGGAACACCACCTTTTATGCAGATGTTACATCTTTCAACTTGTTTTACCAGCTTGTGAATACTGGCTTAATAATTGAAATTCAGCTTCCTTTTGTGAACTTTCAAATAAACTGTATTCAGTCCAGCCAATTAAGATTCTACAGTCAAGCTCATTGTTATGCTTACTATGAAGCAAGTCTGGGGTGGGGGCAATCTCCTAACTTCAGCAAGAAGACTCTTCTTCATTTGATTTACAATCAAGAAATACATTTTCTTCACTGCTTTTTTTTCCAAGCCTGGCTGACACCTCCTACGAACCGAGTACTGTCATAAACTTTTACACTTCGTGCAGCCATGTGATCATCTTCCACTGAACACTGTTGTTGTTCCATTATAAAACTCAATGTGCAATCTAATGCTGAGGCCTCTGAAAATACTGCTGCCTCCTGAACATTTAGATCTACCTTTGAAAAATCTGAATGCATTGAATTTGAACTATGAATCTTCATCTAACACTTGAAGAAACCTTGGATTTATCCCTGGAAGTGTTTGTAGTTTATGCCTTGTGGACACTGACATTTCATGTCCTGTTCAACTTACCAACTGAAAAATGCCATCCTCCTAGGTGGTATATTCTGCTGATGTGGAACATTGCATGGTGAGTCCAATGTTGCCTCTAATTTTTAGTCTCTGAGCGTGGGTGACTGATATGTGTGCGCGGCACTTTGTGCAAAAAATTGATTCATGTGCGCAAATTGGGTGGCCCAAACAAGTGATTTATTTTATTGCCAATAAACACTAGAAAACATAACCAAACACTCAAATACTCAATACAAAGTATAAATACACATTCTGACACAGTCCAAAGCTTGGATGTGCATTGTACACCATAACAGTATGAACTGGAAACATGTGTAAACTATATATATTTTAAAGAATTTTGCATGCATCTAAAAGGGGTGCTGATTTTTTATTTATTTATTTATTGAATAGAATAGGAATTACAATCCTTTGAGTCACATACTCTTTTGCAAATAAGATGATGATGCATTGCTAAGAAATCAGCATTTACTGTTTTTCTCTCGTCTTTCCCATTCTTCCAGTGGACATATATTTTATTAAGATCCATTGTTTTCCACTAGATGCTAAAAACAATTTTGTTCGCATCAGCATATCTAAATGGCTTTCTTCCAAGTGGTTTCTTTGTTTGCTGTTAATGCAGTTCAAGAGGCTGAAGCCTCTTTCACAGTCAGCACTATAAGCTTGGAATGTTGTAGTAGTAGTAGTACTACAATTTATTGTTCAGCATGAAGCAGTTACAGTATATTAAAACTAGGAAAAAATACACAATAAATATAAATAGACAATAAATAAATCAGATAGCTACTTAAATATCTTTATAGTACAATTCAATTTAACAGTGTCCTTTGAGTACCTTTTCACATAAAAAAAAAACTCCACATGACTTCAAGTCCCCCTAATAAACTTAACAAATGAGTTGAAATTAAAAATCTTCAAAGCTCTCTACCATGTTCTTCTCTTTCATAGTAAACAAATATTTCAAAAGATCCTCTGGGGGAGGCTGAGATCCCCTAACAATCCACTCAGCAGTTTTTTCCTAGTTGATTCATACCTAGGACACAAGAATACCACATGTTTGAGATCATCTATAGTCCCCACTCCACATTTACAATATGGAGAAAGTACCCCCTCTCTTTTTTGTCTGAAATTAATGCATTGAACATTATAGTTTTCGGTTCTGAATTTGGTATAGATTCTCCTTTGTTTAGGACAGGTTAAAAAAGAGAGATAGGGCTCATATCCCCATGAACTATTTTCTTTTTTTATGAAACCCATATAGCTTAAGCTTGGAGAGTTGAACATAGCAAGAGTTTATGTCTAAGTCAATAAGCCTCAATTTGACATCCTGCTGAATCTCCTCAAATGGTCTCATGTTAATTTTATATAAGAGGTGGCCAAATCCAGCCAGCATTATTGTTTCCTTAATAAGTTGAATAAAGGGATGTGCATATCCCATGCTGGCCAATTTGATGGCTTCCTCTACACATATTCTGGGATATCTTTGTTGGGCCAAATGAAAATGTTTCAACAGAAAGAGAATATGTCGTTAACAGTTGAGAGAAGTCAAGAAATGTTGTCCTAACTCCAAGGCAAGAATATAGCTTGGAGTTCTATTTGGCAACATTTAGTTGTATCTATAGAGTTTATTCAGAATTATTTCTAATTCTCTAATCTTAGTATAACCCCAGATTTCAGAGGCATATAACATGCTCATTCTTATTTTGACATTAACAACTCTTAATACCCCTCTGACTGATGTCTTCCCCATGCTGTTAAATATTTTTAGGGCATTTACTGAAGATCCCATTTTTAAATCGAATAGCCTCCAGATGTTTGGTCCAAGTTAGGCTATAGGCAAAATGGACACCTAAATATTCATAATACTTAACAGTGTCTATATGATTACCCTTTAACCTAAAGCCTACCGTATTCTTGGTTTGAAAGCCAAAAACTACAATGTTGGTCTTGCCAAAATTAACTTTTAGTTTCCTTTGAGAACACAGAGATTTAAAGTGATCCAATTTTCTTTTAAGACTTAGGACTGAAGTAGAGAGTAAGACTAAATCATCTGCATATGCTAAACATTCAATCCTTTGATCATTAATTTTTGAAGCATGAAAATCAGGGTTACCAAGCTGATCCAAGACTTTATTAATGTAGATTTTAAAGAGAGTGGAGGTCAAAATACACCCCTGTCTGACCCCCACATTTGTCTCAGATCTATCAGTTAGATGGTCATACTGACTATACTGGACCCTTGCCTACATGTTTTCATAGAGTCTAATAATAACATAAAGAAGTGAGGCCTCCAACTTCAGATCCCTTAATGCAGCCCAAATTATTTTTCTACTAATGCTGTTGAAGGCCAAGAAGAAATCCACAAAACAGCAATATAATCTGTTTTTTTATCACTTTAGTATACTTCCAGATCAGATGCTGAAGCACATAACCATGTTGTACTGTAGAACGGTCCTTCCGGAAACTGTTCTGTGCCTCATTCAATACTGAGTTCTCCTCAACCCACGATAGCAATCTGCCCAAAATTATCATAGAGAAAATCTTCTGTGAAACATCTAGCAAACTAATAGGCCTTTACATCCTTGGGTCATTCGGATCCTCCTTTTTAAAAATTGGGAAGATTCTACTGCCTGCCCAACTGGCAAGGCAAGAGTAACCCTGAACCAGGCCATTAAACAGCAAAAGAAGAAAAGGAATCCACCAGTTGGGAAAAACCTTCCAGATATCACCTAGGACACCATCCAGCCCTGGCACTTATTTGCCTTAAGCCCAATCAGTGCTATCTGGATTTTGTCCTCTGTGATCAAGATAGGTCTTGGAAAAAATTTCATCCTCGTGTATTTTGAAAGCATCAGGTGTCTCCTGCTCTTCATGAGAATAATAGAGCTTGGAGAAATGAGATGCCCAAACTTGAGGTGTAATATAGGCTTCAATCATATTGGCATATCTATTACATCCCTGGGCAACAATATTCCAAAATCACCTTCCATCCCTATCCAAAACAGCCTGCTGCAGTTTTTCCCAAAGTCCCTGAGTATGTTTATGTCTCTCCCATTTGAGAATTTTCCTGTATTTTTCTCTTTCAGTCTTTAACAATTTAAAATCTGCTGCAGACTTATTTTCTTCTTATGCTGTCTTAGTTTTCCTCCAAACTCTTTCTTTGCCTGTAGGCATACCAAATTAAACCAATACTTTTTATAAAGGGACCTAGGACAGTACATTGTTTTGCATCTAGGTCCCAGTAAAGAATGAAGTTTCCCAATTCTTCAAAATATTGAAGGCCTTACTTTTGTCCAGGACCAACTTGTGAATATCACCTAAGACTCCTGTACTAAGAATTTCCTTGAAACTAGCTTGATGAATTGGCCCCCATCTAATCCTTCTCTCGTTTATGACTTCCAGACTCTCTTCCTGTTGTGCCTCACTCCTTAAAGTCCCAAAAGGGCATTTGATGTTAATTACAATAGCACAGTGTGCTGATTCTAATTTATCCATAACCTCTAACATTTGGATCAGCTTTACTGCTTCCAAATTGGTCCAAACCTGATATGGGGTTGAAGAGCCAGTAGGTCCTCTATACATTAAGGATACAACTAGATATCCCTGAGTTCACCCATTTAAAATACAGAAATTTCTACTGGCCAAGCCCTCTAGCAATTTCCTACCTCTGAGGTTAGATTTTAGATCCTGAGCTGTCCTAGTATACGAGATATTTGGATTAATTATATATATTGTATGGATCATATCTGAATATTCATCTTCCAAAAAAAGAGAAGGGATTCTGGCATTAAAGTCTCCCAAAATAATTATAGGACAAGATATACTCTTATCTGACAATTCGTCAAGTGCCATTTTCAGATCCTATATGAAAAGATCAGCGGGATCAGTAGCTCTATTGTGAGGGGGAACGTATATATTGCAGAGAATGATATTCTCTTGTCCCTTGCTAATCATTAGAGCTAATATACCCTCTGACTTTGTAGAAATGTTAGTGATCTGAAAATGTAGCAAAGTTTTGATTAAAAAGGAAATACCCCCTTTAAACCTTTCAAACTTTTTATCTTCAGTTACTGGCAGACTAAAGACAGAATATCCAGCCATTTTTGTGAGTTACATTTTCTGTACACCATGTTTCTTGCAGTCCAGTAATATCAAAGTTATCCAGAAATCTCACTACTTCAGGGTTATTTTAGGATGGATGCCCTTAATATTCCATGAAAGTATAGAAAGGGCATCCACATCTCAATCCCCAGCTCCCTTATCCAAATCTAGTTGGCATTCGGAGTTCATTTGTTTGATATTTTCTATAGGCTGCATTTGTGAGGCTGAATCAATAACTGTCAGTGGCAAGTAGGTATTAGGGTCAGTTAGGTTTCCAAAGTCAACCGGGGAGTTATCTGTCTCTTTGATTGATTCTGGACTATCCTTAGTCTGTGTCAACCCGGAAAAGACTTTGCCCAAGTCTAAAGTATTAACTAAATGTATTCCCAAACAATCCAGCTTGCTGGCCAGAGAAAGCAAGCTGCTAACTGTATGAGGATTTTTACATGTAATGTCAATCTGTGTTGTGGGCTCAGGATCTCCATATAACTTTATGGACTCCACCATGTTTCTGGAGACATAAAATCCTAATGCTGTTTCCAAGATCAGCAACAAATCTTTCCTAACTTTCCCATGAGAATCCTTGAGTGAAACCTTCCACCCAAAGATAGTTATGGTCCTACTCAGCCATACTTCTTTCTGCTTCAGTACATGATCCTCTATCACTCCCAAGATTTTTCTCTGTGCTATTGCATCCTTCTCACTCTGCACCTTCCTATGGAGAATCTCTTCTGGGAAGGTTAATACTGTGTAGGAGCCTCTATACATGATAGCTTCATGTTTATCTTGGAATGTACTGTAGCACATACATCAATAAGTTTAGCTACCATGCTGTACTTACTGCACATTAATCAAAGCAAAGTGGATCATGACAGTAAATGATTTTAATGATCCTCCCTTTATTTTATCAGCAACTATAAATCTGAAGTCATTGTACTGGCTAACAATTTCTGCCTGGTCCACCGATGAAAATAAATAGTCCTGATATTTGCTGTACAGTCTCTCAATATTTGATAAGCCAGACTCAAAGCTGCAATGTGGCATTGCTGCAAAATCAAAGGCAGATCAGTCAGAAAGCTCACCTGCAGGAAATCAGCTGTCCAGATAGTCACAACAGGCCAACGAATTGCAAAATTGCTGTTGTGCTTACTTCAGCTGTGCAATTAGCCAAAAGCAGTTTTACTGGTTGGCTCCAGTAGACTGTTTCACCCAGGTACTGGCTTCTGATCTTTTTTAATTTTTGCCCTAGCAATCTGTACAGCTTCAACTGTTAGACCACTTTTCTGAAACATCTTAGACAACTCTGCCAACTCCAAAAGTACATCATTTAATACTGTTATGGCGATGTGGTATTCAGGGTTGGACAGCTTCTTAAAGCAGTACCTAGCAATGGGATCTTTGATGGATGCATGCATAATTGTATGTGATGTTATTTACCCTAGGTATGGTTTACAACAACTATGCTGGGTATTGTCAAGTTCAGTTGGGGTTTTAAAATGTATTTTTGCAATGTAGTGAGTGAGTCTGTGTGATATGAGAGAGGAAATGCATTCAGGAGACTGTATTTCTCTTCCATTCTGGATCCATACTAAGTGCAGTCTGAATTTATCAAATTAAATGAAAAGGAAATTGTTTGTGCTGCCATTTCTTGCTGTCCACTTTAGAATTGCTATCCCTGTGTAGCTAACATAGGCAACCTTTTATAAGCACTGATTCATTGAATCTCAAATGTGTATATATTATGAGACTCCATTGAGTGCAATCTCATCTCTCCTGTCTAGACATATGCACAGTCAGTGTCTCATCCTGCTAATTGAGAAGGTTATACCCATCCTAGCCAAAAACAAATACATAAGAAAATGGCACAGAAACAGGCAGTAGGTTGCTTTGATGCTTTTATTGTAAACAAAAACTATAGTTTTCCAGTTTTCTTGTACTGAAAAAAAAAATGAACACGCTTTCAACGGTGAGGCTTTAAATCCATTATCTACTCATTTCATCTGTGAGATGCTGCTTGGGGAGAAGGCAGAGTGCACTGAAGTTGTGCAACTTTAAAACTGAAATAATATAATATACACCCTATATCAGAGGATCTCTTGCATTGCTTTGTTGGGGGGCATCTACTAAACAAATAAAACATGCCATTTCTGTGAACAGCAGGGGAATACTGTTCATTATCATGTTCTGTCTTACTGAAAAGAGGTGTCAAGCCAAAAACATTGTTGTAACTGCAAAGCCGATTGGTTGGAATTTTGCCGATCGGTTCCTCTGTTCAGTAAGTGGAGCGAAAACGAGATGTCTGACTTGTTAACTGCTGGCTTGTTAAAGTTAATGGGTCGTGGCCTTGGGGGTGGACATACAATGTTTCTTTCATGTTCACTTTCATGTCCTGCTGTCTGAGTCTTAAATCTGAGTGACTGTTGTCACCACTTCATGAACATGAGGATCCCTGTCAGCTGCTTTGTGCGCTACTACTGAAGCAGTGTGCTGGTTATTTCTGACTGCTGTGCGGGCTCACATGCGCACACCTTAAGGGAAACATAGGTGGTGACCAACTATGCATTCTTCTGATATGGACTAAAAGTTATGCAAAGTGAACTTTTCTAACTTCTGTTTTTACTCCCTAAACAGGTAATAGGTTATACGGTGATCATACCTGTTCCCATCCCGGAACCAGATACCATCACCAAGGAGTTCTCATGCACCTCCACTAATGTGGTGTATCATATTCTTTGTAGGAAGTGTGCAGCTATTTGCATTGGAGAAACTGGTAGGTGTTTTGCTGACCATTTCAGGGAATATTACAGAGCAGTCAGGAATGGTGAAACTGCTAAACCCATTGTATCCCACTTTATCTACAGGGACCACAATGTCAATGACCTTTCTGTTTGTGTCCTTCATCAGGGCTTTTGGAATCCTGACCATAGAAAAAACATGGAAGCCAAGCAGATCATCCACCTTGGCTCCCAGCAACCCTCTGGTTTAAATGATAGACTTATTTTCCACTAACATCTTTCAGCCATCCCTTTTTTCCCTAAAGTCTATTTGTTTTTGTACTTATTTAATGTATTTTTCATTTTCACCATAAGTCTCCATCTCTGTCTCCTTCCCACACATTTGTCACCTTTCATCCTTCTTACTAGGCCCTGTTAATTAGTCCCCACCTGGGAACTTCCCTAGCTCTTTCACTTCTATTATGCTTTATCTTTCCCATCATCACCTTTTTGTTTCATGGATTCTCTCTTAATCTTACCATTTATCACTTCTTCTCCCTGAGCCTCCTCTTTCTTCTTTCCCCAGACATATATATATATATCATTTTACCTCCCCTCTAAACTTTTTTTTTCTCTTTTAGATATTTCCTGAAGAAGACCTAAGGTCAAAACGTAGATTTTTAACTCTATTTTCTATTTTCAGCATGCATTTAATATAACCATTTTGTTTTGCTTTCAGATACCATTAAGTCTAGTCCTAACTATCTTGATGTTCTGTCTCAATTTTTATTTATTTTTACTATCCATACGGACAACTTAAGTTTTTCTCTTCAATTTCTTCCCAATAGCACAGCTATACACCTGATACATATCAGTATTTACTGATTGTTTTGATATTGGAAAACCCTATTGTGAAGTTCTATTCCAAATGTCTATAGTAATACAAGGTTTACTAACATTTTCCCTTATAATTGCATTTTGTTGTTTAAGAAAAACCATGAAACACAACTATGATCAGTTTATATTCTTTTATCTGGCTCGTGCCTCAGGCCTGTAGATGAATGGTGCCTAACTGTTGTCTTTTTGTTGTGTTGACACTTTTGCAATTAGAGCAACAAAGAGGGGACTGTTGCACCTGGGTTATGCCCCTATCATCCCACATACACTTCATATATTCCTCACACTGTAATCCTGGTCTATTGTACTGTGATACTGCTATTATGCACTAACATATAGATTTAGGCACCCATCATCTAAGCATGAGTGCCAGGAATGTGCTTTGCTGCTCATATATGCCAATGTTTACATCTTTTTATAGGATTATATCATGCATGACTATTATACCTCACTATAATGCATTGTTTTTCTTTTACATATATTCCATATATAATCTACTTAATTACTGATATGATGACTCCGAAGGATCATCAGTGATTATTGTATACCTATGTTCCCATATAATTATATACTGTGTGTGTTTTACACTCAGGTAGATATGCCGTGTGTAATAGAGCCCTGTTAGCACTTTTCTTTGTCTAAGCAAGCTGACAGACAGAAAACTGTTGTTATGGTTTATATTATATGTAGGCAAGAAATGCAATGTGTAGTTTGAACCCATCAGCATTTCTTTTGTCCAAGCTATAATGCTAACAGAAGCATATTCTATGTCTCATATGATACTTCATTAGTAATTCTGTCTCCTAAGTCATCATCCAATGGAGAATGACTTAGGACCAATACATATTGTTTTTCATATCTGTAACTATGAGGTAATCTCAGTTGCTATACTGTTATCTGAAGTATATAAGTCTGTGTATCCTAGCTCCACATAGAGAGAGAATATGATCTTGGAGAACCTAAGATCGTAGAAATACTGGATATTATGTACATTCTTCAGGACAGTGGTGAGAAACTCATGTTCTTTGTGATTTTCTTTGTCACATTCTTGGCATAAGTAGCATAATAAACATTTATTACTACTCTTGCTTGTTTACAAATGTTTCTTTGCAGACTCTGAAGACACAAGAATCTGTATTATTATTATTATTATTATTATTATTATTATTATTTGCTCTACACACTGAGAGTGTTTAGGCAACAGGTCACACATACAGTGGTGGCTGTGGAAGGAATAAGCTCCTCTGGTCCACAACAGGAAATGACATTACAGTGGCAGGTGCCCAAAACCTACCCTCCTGACCTCTGCTCACTGCCAAGCCACAGCTCCTGTGGTTTAGCCTGCCTCCTGACATGGCACCACAATTTCTCTCCCAAACCCCTGTCACCTGCACAGCAGTGCTATGTGCTAGTGTTGGGCAATCAGGCGAACCAACTGATTTGCTCTTCTATGGGGAAAATATCCATTCATCTAAGTAATAAAAATGATAAGGTTGGAAGGGACTCTAGGTCCACTATGTCTACCCCCATGCTTCAAAAGCAGGGAAGAATAAGTATGCTGCATAAACATGTACTAATTAAGAGGTGTCCAATAACTCCTCTACTGTCTGGGGTATCCTGTAATTCTCTTGTTAGGCAGAAATTTGTAGAGGCTATCTTAAAGACCTAACACAACTGAGGAAGATTAAGGTTGAAGCGCCATGGCTTTAATCAAGAGTCACAGGAGGTTTCCTGTAAGTTTGCTGTGTTTGTGGCAATAAAAACTCTTGACAGGTTTTTTTTGCCTCTGCCACTTTTCTTCTGCAGAGTGCTAAATCTTTCCTGATCACTGTGTCTTAAAGACTTCACTTTCCTCATATCCATTGTTGCCACTGCTAGGCTGTCCCTCAGGTTTACCATCCTCTAAGACAAGAACATCCTAGCATTACCATTGAGTTTACCACCTCTGAGCTCCAGGACATGGCTCCCTGTCTTGCTAGAAGGCAGACATTTACATCTTTTTGACCTTGCCAATACCCATGAGCATGAGGAATCTGGAGATCATGTCCCATCTTAGTCTACTTTTCTCCAAGGAGAAAATGTTAGCAGACACCAGAACCTCTTCATAGCTTTATATGCCCCTGATTATTTTGATGGGCCTGCATTGCACCCTCCTGACTTTCTCGACTTCCTGTTTGCATTATGGAGCCCAGAAGTGCATGCTGGACACTAGGTGAGGCCTGACCAGGGCATTGTAGAGAGGCAGGATTATATCACCCTGCACTACTGGTCATAGCCCTTTTGCTACATCCCAGAATCTCAGCAGCCCTCTTCACAGTGACTGCACATTACTTGCCATGCTTCAGCTATTTGTCTGTTTTGACCCCAGGCTATTTTCCTCCTTCCATGTAGCTAGCAAAGCCCCACACATTGTGTAGATCATACAGTACCTTTGTTATTCATCCCCAAGTGTTGCACCTTGCATTAGGCAACAGTAGTTTGAATCTGAAACTCCAGCAGTTCAACCAGTCTCACGGCTTGTTCAGGTCCTGTTGAATCATCCTACGTATAAAAGGCTTGCACACCAGGTAAACTGGTTACACTTATACACATCAGTATCAAAACGCTAGACATATAAAGGTGCCCCACAGTCTGAAAAAACATAATTGTGTTTTGTGCTCTAACCCGGCACTTTGTCAAGGTTAGGTCACAAAATGCCATTTTTTTTTCAGGCTGTGGGATATCTTTATATGTCTAGCTTTTTTGATATTGACATGCGTAAGTATGAATAAAATATGTTTTGCATTTTTTCACAGAACTTGTGATGTATATTTTGTGACCAGCTTGATTGGTATGCGAGCCTTCTTTAAATAGGCTGGTTTATGTTTTTGGCCCACAAACCCATATTTTCCTAATGAACCCTTTTGCTGTACATACAACTTTTTGAATTGTGTCTGGACCATCAAGTGAGTCCACAGCCTTGGTCAGCTCACTCTTAACATAAAAACATAGAAACATACTGTAGAATTTGCTGACAGAAAAGGACTGCTTGGCTCACCCACTCTGCCCAGAAATTAGTTTTCAAGTTTAAATTCCTGTTAAGAATATACTTTTATGTTTTTGATAGTGTAACCTCCCCCCCAGCACCAATCTTGGGTTTACCTTAATGTCTTCTTGTGCTTCTCCCATGCCCACTGCCAGGCTGATGTCCTGTAGGGGTAATAGATCCAATGGTACCTGTTTGTTCCTGTTCATGTATGTGTGAGAGAGCCATGCTGTGCCTCCATGCCTGTCCCTTTAAGAGCCTAGCTAATGTGTGTATAGTGAATGGTCTGGGCTGGGTTTGAGTGCTTTAAGGTTTGCAACCGGCCAGACACTACTTTGATTTGCTCCACTCTGCAGTTGATAATAGTGCAGAGGGAGCCTGAATGGAAACTGTACTTGTTTACTTCTAACATGCTGCTATGGTTGAATTAGAGAAGTTTGTTTAACCTGCTTTCCTTGCAGTTTGCCTTGCTAAATGGGAGCCACCATGCTTGGTCTGGGACTTCCAGTAAGTAGGCCAGTAGGACTCCGGGAACAGCCAAGGGTCCTTAACCCAAGAGTCTTGTGGGAAGGAAAACTGTAGTTTTTGTAGTTTTTAGGCTGGCACCTAAAGTGAACAGAAGAGGGATTCCAACCTGTAACTGACAGCTTCCCCAGCCAAACTGAATCCTGGAATCAAAGGGAAATGCCCAGTACAATAAGAGACAGTGGATCAGTTAGAGTTAGAGCTTGAGGAGTGAGCAGCTCAAGCTTTCAAACAGTGGCTTCCTGAACGAAGCTTATGGGAATTGGCTGGAAAAGCCCTAACTTGCCTCCCTGCCACTGTTTCTACTGAACTGGACTGCCTGATTGCCAAATTTGGAATCATCCCATTCATGACTAAAACTATGGCAGAAAGTAGTGAAGAGTTTAAATGCACTGCTTGTGATTTGGACCAAAGATTTGCTCCTGTGAAGCATTCGTCCATGCTAGTGTGCGAGACTAATATTGGATCAAGAGGTTTGATCAGTGAATCTACTCTAATAGCAGCCAGATTGTATCCCAATCTGTGGAAAAGTTAATGTTGTTTGATTTAAATGTGCTCAATGTTCCTCGTGGGTCGAGACCTGCCTGTCCACGACCCAATCTGTTATGCCAGCTGGAGACTTCACCAGCAAACCAAACTGAACTTTGCCAATCTGCTCATCATGCCTGGGCCTTTTCCACCCCGGCTCAGACCAACTGCCTTCTACCAGAGACTGTCCTCGGCGCGAGAGACCAGCTTTGGGGATCCTGCCCCTGCACAAAAACAAGTTGCAGGTTGCAGCCACCTGCAGGGAAAGGCCATGAAGAGGAGATGTATAGTGATGGCCCTGCTTCCCCATGCTCATCGGTGAACACCATGAGGTCTCCACATCGCCTGCAACATCACAGCCAAGTGGTAGCGTGAGTACAATCAGAGTCGCTCCCTGCAACAAGTCATGTAATTATCTGTGGTACCATCTGATTTCTTTTCTAAATTCTTGGGTTTCACAAGACTGGTCCAACTGGCCAGGATTACAAATAATCATCTTGTTGTTCTGCATGCTAACTGCTTTTTCTTTCCATCAAGGGCCCCAAAATCAGCTGGAATGCCGGCCTCCCCCTGGCAATGCCTCTGGCTAGCCAGCTTTCCATCCTGGGTACCCAGTGTTGTACAACTGTTCTTTTAGGACTTAAAAGTACATGATAGAACTTGAATCAAATCATAATACCAATCATTTAATTTAATGGCTGTGCCTGTAGTTATGTGGGAGGAAGAGCTCCTCCTTCGCATTCTACATAAACAAGCAGAGTTCCTGTTGCTCTGCTTAGAGCGAGTCGCACTCGCTGGTGGTGTTGCCCGCACTCAGCTGTTCTTTCCTCCACTTCTACCTCCTCTCCCCCTTGTTCCTCATGCCTCCTTTGCTTGTTTGTCCATTTTCCATTTTGTTTATCTTCCCCCCCACTCCTTCATTGTTACCTGTGTGTTTCTCATCCCTTCTTCTTGGGGATTCCCTATTCTGTCTCTTTCGCTTGCTGATTCCTTCCCTTCCTGCCTCCTCGACTGCCTCACTGCCCATATCTCCTTCTCGTCCCTGCCTCTGCTTTTCGAGCAGTTGTTGCCATGCTACCGTCAAGTAATGCCTACATTGTTGCTTGCTTGACAGAGTTTTCAGACCTCCACTCCTAGCACCGTTTTGCTCCTCCTCTGCTACAACCAGCTACCGCTACACCAAACTGAACTTTAGTTTGCTTTACTAGAATGATGGGACACTCACCCTAACTCTTCCATTACTGTCATGCATCTGGACCGCTCTGATCATTCAGCCAGCTGCAGCCTCTTGGAACTCACACTTCAGTTTCTACTGAGCGTAACCGCGCAGGCATAGTTTTGGACCGGGTTTGCCAGTACGTCTGTGCTCTTGATCTGTCATTTGAACTGCCTGCCCCCATGCTTCAACGTCTGGGTTCAAGACACTGCATTTATTTTAAAAAGGGCATATATTGCAGCACTGCTAACTACATGCCAGACCTACGTCTATCTACCTGCTCGTCATTTACCCTTGCTAATGCCATAACTCAATACACTCATTCGTGTGGTTACCAATTCCCATGCCACTGAGACTGGTTTAAACAATGATGTCATCTACACATCCTTGTCTCCAGTTTCATGTAAGCCATAAGATCACCAGGCCTGCAGGAGTCTACTTCCTATCTGTAACACATTGACCCAGTACCAGACTACTATACCTTACGTTATCCCTTTACAGCAGTCCACTGGGAGTGCTTCCAGGTACCACCTTCCTCCTCACTATGTCAGCTCATGTCTGCTCGATGTATGAAACTAAAACCTAATCCCAGTCTTATACTGTTCATCAATCACTCCTTAGCTCTCTTTCTTGGAATTCCAGTTCTCAGTAACATGTGCCATAATCATAGCTTGGGCTAATTGAAGGACACCTATGGGGCAGAATGACTCACAATGTTATTCCATCAAGCTTCCTACCAGTGGCCAGAGTTCTGTTGTTCCTTATGCTGTGAGAGCCCTTCCTAACACAAGCACTTTCTATTGCGGCCTGTATCATTACCTTATACTACCACCTCCATTGGCTGTCCTTGGCTACTGCGTGCAACTCTGTGCATTCTACTGCACGGCCAGTTCACCTCTTGCCTACTGCTCCTTGCCCTTTCAGCAATACGAGTACCTACTACCATCACTGTACCATTCCTTTCTAACCTGCCAAGCCCTTCTGCTACCTTGCTGCATGTATTTGATTACATACCTTCCAGCATGATGTTTCTTATCATGCTTGGGCTGTTTCTGGGCACTATCTGTAACGTACGACATCAACATGATGGACCATCCTTTTCACCTACCGTGTGAGGTTCCCTGAGTGATCACATCTTCATGTCAATGGCAGTACTCAATGGCTTCCTTTACATGCTATGTACTCTACAACTCAACTTACTTGCAAGCACCTTCAGACTGGGATGGCTGTCCAGCTGGGTGGCCCTCCATGGCAGCACCCCATCATGCTAGCCTACTTGGGGTCTGGCTTGCCTCACTCTCCTTCCGTCTACCTACATGGGGTCAGGCCATACTGCAGACCACACGGGGGCCTCCCTGGCATGCCTTTCTGTGTGGGCCTAGCTGCTTCATTGCCTTCGGCCTTTGGACTTCTGCCTTGCATTCATGCCATGCGCCCCATCAATGCGGTCAGTGCCCTGCTCCGGATCCCTCCTGCGGACACCAGCTTATCCATCATGATTAGTCACTCCAGGATGTCTTGTCTCCAGCCATGCCACTCATGTTCTGGATGCTCCAGCTCACTTTGCCGGCTGACCTACGTGTGGTTCAGCCGCTCATGCTTAGTAGTGGGTGAAGTGGGCTAAATTCACTCAGCGAAGTGATTCGCAGAGTAATGCAGAATCCGCAAAGTGCTCTGCAACACAAAGCGGAATACTTCTCGTTATAATGGGGAACGCGAAGTCCATTGAAAACAATGCCTTCGCATTATTCCGCCTTCCCCAAACCACTTCTCCATTAATTTTAAGGCAAAGTAACACTGAAATCAATGTACTTCACATCATTTTACCTTGTTATTGAGTTCCAAAGCGAATTTGCAGTGCTTCATGGGATTGCAGGTCACATGGGCTCTGGATTGTTCTGCACAGCCTCAGTTCTGTGTGTTGTTTATGTAGTGGAAGATGGAGACAGTTTCCTCTCAGAGCTCTGCCATTCAAATCTTCTAAAAGCTGTTAAAAAAGCCTTTTTGAGCCATTTGTTTTGCTCAAAATTTAGTACATCGAATGTAGGAAACTCTCCTGTGCTCATATCATCGAGTGTTTATTGTTTGTGTGTGGATTTTGAATGTTAATTTAGAACAGTCAGTCTGTTTACTGTGAAGTGTGCTTTGGGGGAGGGGCATATCTGTGGTGTAGGTAGAATAACTGGGAGAAAAAGGCAGTCTTTCTGTTTTGGTTATATTTTTCTTGTACAACTGTATTAATGTACACACAGTAATATTTTCAGTAATTCTTGGCATTTTTTTTGCTGATTGTTGTGGTGCAGCAGTGTATAATTTCAGTTTATTTAAAGCATTTGGTATATTACTAAAGGTTTTCAATTTGCTACGTATTACTTGTAGTGTGTGTGTGAGTGTGTGTGTGATGCATGCATGCCATTAAATCAGATACCATTTATTGTGCCACAGAGTAATTGCAGCAGTGTGAACCTGCTATCCACTGCACCTGCATACATTTTTTGTACTGCTTATGGTATCTTTACTGATAGTAGTGGACGGTTACTGCCATGCACTACCCCACCCCCCAATTGGTAAAAGGTATTCTTTTCCAAATTTAGATTTCTGATGGTGAGCACTGGTTAGGTGGTGCTGCTGTGTCTTTGTGTCTGCATCTCTTTAGTGTGCAGTGCAATCTTAATCTGTCTGTGCATTTGCATCTCTTTAGGGCCCAATCTCCATCTGTTACTTAAGTCACAGTTGTTTCTTTGGCTTCCCTTAAAAGTACTGTTGTGGTGCACACGATTCATGATCACATCACGAATCACAAAATTAATGTTTTGTAGTATCTCTCCAGGCTTCACCACTGTACCCATTGATATGATATTTCAAGCTGGTGAGTTTTGTGAACAGCCAGGTCATCAGGGAAGTACAGCCATAGGCATTCACATTCCCAATACGCTCATCAGCTCCAAGTCTGAGAAAAATTAATTCATGTTTCACAGTCACGAATGCAGTCACAATTCACGATCACATCACAAATCACAAAATACATTTTTTTTACTAGTTACTTGCATCATGTAAGCCTGTTTTGTAGTATCTTTCCAGACTTCACCACTGTACTCATTGATATGAGTTTTCAAATTGGGGAGTTTTGTGATACAGGTCATAGTCATTGGGGAACTACAGCTGTAGACATTCACGATCCTGTACAGCATGTGAGTTACAGTACTGTAAGCCATGTGATGTGGGGGCCCAGGGGCTCCCAATATTGTTGTCACTCTGGCTTACTTTGGGTTAAGGCTGAATGAGAACGAGAAGTCACAAACACAATAACAAGGCGAAGTGGGCATTTCATGCTGGCCACTCTGCGTAGTGGAGTGACAACGCAAAGTGCCCACTTTGAGGGCACTTCACAGGCGGAATTTAAATTCACTGCATCTCTAAGATGGGAGACTTTGCATATCTTGTTACACTCTCATTTCACTTTGTCAACACTGGGGATTTTTTTGGACACAAGACAGTAGCATTTTGGGGATGAACATTAATTCTGGTGACTTTGTCTGACCCTTGCTCGGATGACTGAGTGTGCCATTAATTCTGGGAGACTTTGCATTTCTTGTTACGCTCTAATTTCACTTCATCAGCACTGAGGAGTTTTCTGGAGACAAGACAACAGTAGCATTTTGGGGATGCACATTAATTCTAGTGACTGTGTGTGTGGGGGAGCTGCTAATATTGTTATCAATCTGCCTTTTTTCGCATTAAGGCGGAATGACAACGCAAAGTAATAATAACAAGGTGAAGTGGGCATTTCATGCTGGCCACTCCGCCAAGTGGAGTGACAATGCGAATTGTCCACTTCGTGTTCACTTCACCAGTGAAATTTAAATTCACTGCATCTCTACGCATGCTAGCCTTTGTGGGGTTTAGCTGTCATTCTGTACTCACTTACTGGCTGACCTACATGTGGTCCAGCTGTGCATGCTAACCTTCTTGGGGCTAGCAGCCACTCTCTACTGCCTTACCAGCTGACATTCGTGGGATCCAGCTGCATGCTTGCCTTCGTGGGGCTTGGCTACTATTTATTATTCACTTACCGACTGACCTGCATATGGTCAACCACACTCTTTCTACTTCCTACCTCTCATCGGCTAACCTACGTTGTTCAGCCACACATCCTCACCTTGTTTGGACTCACCTCCATATACTCCCTTGGATGCTTCCTACCGAGATGTGTCATTGATTTGGATCTACTGCCTCGAATTCCTGCCTGGATTCCCAGCCCAATTCTACTACATTATGCCTTCCTTATCATGGCTTAAGCATTACATCTTACCTCTTCGGTGCCATAGCACTTAACTATGATTCATCAGTTCATCAGCCTTCATCTCCAACCTTCTGCCATTAGTGAACCCATAAGCCTCCCATTAGCTCAAGCCTGGAGATTCAACTTTGTTTACTTTCCGCTTGCCTCAGCATCGGGCTTGGAAATATACATACTCCTAACTTCACCTGCATATCAATTGCTGGCCTTTCAAGAGCTTCGCTGTCTATGGCCCTTAATCTGACTTGGTTAGACCTTCCTATACTATGCTGACCTCCTGCAAGTCCACCTGGATACCTTACGTGCTTATGCATTTACCTGCTTCACTCGTACAAGACCTGGAGGCCTCCCACTGACCTTCTCATCCATGTCTATGAACCTTTTTATCTAACCATGCAACATCTTCCTCCTTCACTTGCCTTCTTCACTGTCACTAGACTTGAGGTTTACACTATGCTATCTCCGGATCCGAAGCTTCCATCCAGCTTCTGTGCTTCTACACCTCAGCCCTCACGTGCAGCCTGCTATCTGATCATCGTCTACCAGTTCCATATCTGTGTTTGAGTCCTAATCAATTTGATCTGTGTTTGGAGAAGACTCCCTTGCCTTTGGATTGCTCTACTAATGCTTCTGTTTTAACTCATTATGCTTTCTTGGAATTCCTGGACTGTTTTCTCTACAAGGATGTACTGTCATTTCACCGACATTCTGCATCAGTACTTTGATGCCAGCTTCCTGCTTGTTGGAACAGCATCTATGACTCTTACACTTGGATTAGCTGATAACTTATTATCATTAATTTAGGATTATTCTCCTTTAGTATGCCCAGAAGAATGGGCAGGTTGGTAGCCATGGGTCATCAGAGGTTTCCCCCCAAGGGAGGTTTTCCTCTACTGCGTGCTACTGGCCATACTCTCTGGAGTTGGAGGAGATAATCATGTGATATCTATTATTCTTTGGGGGTTACATCCTATTCAACTAACCAGCCTTCCTATGGTGGGATACAGAGAAAGGCCAAAACATCAAGTCATAACAAATTACTAATATGCTTATCTGTTCCAGGAACTAAGTACTTGCAAATACTATTCAGTTCATCATGTTCTACAATCACTGACTTACTCATGTCTGCGCTGAGTACCTAAGCACTATTCATCTCATACAACTGATACCTTGGAAGCATCATACTATTTATAGTTCTGGCCTCTGTATGCAACCCAAACCTACATTATTCAGATACAGTACATAGCACAAGCACGGAGCTATGAACCACACATAACTAGATTCATGCCCTTTCCTTGTCCACTATCCCTTAATAAATCTGATTGTCTTTTTTCATGTTTAACATGACTCATGTGCATATTATTAGTTGAGTAATATTATTGAAAGTGTGCAGTTGTTTTGCCAACCTTGTTTTACAGGGGGTCTCTAGGGATATTGCTGAAGGTCCAATCCTGGTGGTAAGTGTGAAGGGCGTGTGCATATTATTAATGCTCATTGCTGACTGTGTGGTAACTGCTGTTGGTAAAGGCACAAAAACACTAGGAGGGTTGATGGGTGGTTATAGCTTCCCAGAGACCTATAACAGGTTAGACAAACATCCCCATTACCTTTACTCTGGGTGAAGGCACCTTAGTACTGAATCCAGGCCCCTCAACCTGTAGTCAGAAATAATAGGCAAGAGCAGTATCCTTAGGACTAGCGATGCCTAAGGGTTACAATAAAATGGCAAATATGTGTTCTCACCTAGAATCAAACCTCTGATCTTTTGTTTGTAAAGCCAAGACAGATCCAGTGTGCCACCTGAATTTCCTTTGCTCAGTGTTAAAGGAAAACTCAAATAGCCTGCTGGAGACCCCAGATTTCAGATCACTGGAGAAAATGTTGAACAGTAGTGCCCATATCACTAGTCTCTGAGGATGCCACTGAGTATCCCTCTCCACTTTTCAGTCCAACACCATATCAATCCAGGCAGACTCCTGAAAGATTACAACAAATAGCCAGTTAGCAATCCACCATATGTATGCCTTTTGTGTAATGCACTTGTAAACTTTCTCCATAAGCTTGTGATACACCATGGTGTCAAATGCCTTGTTGAAGAATAGATCAATACCATCTATGACACAGACCCTGTCCAATCCCCCCCCCCACAAAGACCATGATTAGGTTAGTTTGGCATGATGTTCCTCTCATAAAGTCATGCTGAGGGGGAGTCAGGATATTGGACTAAGCCAAGTACTCCATTGTTCTGTTCTTAATAATGACTTCCAGGACATTGCCAACCATTGATAGTAACCAGACCTACCTGTAGTTGCCAGGGTACAACTTTGCCATTTTTTTGAAGATTGGGGGCCATACAGGCCACTTTTCAGCCCAACACCATATCAATCCAGACAGACTACTGAAAGATTGAGACAAATAGCGCAACATGACTGCAAAGAGTTTGCTTTTATTTTTACTGGGTTTAGTGATATTTATGAAGCACTGTACTTTTTTGCCCAACCACATTTGTGTGCTTATTACAGGAGTGCAGAGATAAGAATCAACAGAGGATTATATAGAAATGGCCAGCAATGTTCAAATATAGCAGCACAGTAGTACTGCTGCCCAAAAAAACAGAAATAATAATGTAACAGTAATCCTTTATCTTTGTTTAGTCAATATCTAAATGTGTCAAAATGATAGATAAGCTATTCAGTAGATGCCTTGTTTTTCTTTCCTAGGTGTTAATGAAATTATTCTTCATTGCCAAAACATTTTCTGTCACCTAGGCAGTAATTAGTGTGGTTGAAGTATTTCTCTAAAGCTACAGTACAGTATACTATTATGACTTTGTTGATGATAAAGACTGCCCAGGGAGCTATTTATATCTTTTACATCAAAATGGCCAGTAAGCTCAAGCTATAACAACATGGTACAGCTCCTGTAATGAAAGGACTTGACATCATGTTGTTGCAGTAATATTTTGTCTTTGTTTAGTCTGTAACTAAATATGTCAAAATGATCGATGAAATTTACAGTGGTTCCCATGTTCTTTTCCCTCCATGCTAATGAAATTATCCTTCGTTACCAAACAGTTTTGTTAGGTTGGTTGCAAACACTCTGGCTAAAGAATGCCGCTATGAAATGCTGAGATTTTGTTTACGATAACAAAAAGGACACTCTTGTCTATAATTTCTGTTTGTATATTTTAATGCATATTGCTGTAAGTACAGTGAAAATAATGGTAGTATTTTTAGTGCCTTTCATTTTGCAGAAATCATTTTGTTCTGAAGAGTTGCATCATTAATATAGGATAATATTATCATACATACACCCAATTAATACATACAGTATTATGCCTTGTTCTCAAATGTTATCTACACACAGCAAAGGAGAATGGGGGAGGTTAGGGCCTGTATGGATTATAGTTACTTAGTCTTGGCAACTTGTTTTGTTACCAACTTGCCATGCAACAGTGTTTAAGCGCTTCCTTACTTCCATTTTTGCCTAATGTCATCCTCACTCCATCCTGGGAACCGATGGTAAATACAATGTTGTCAGAAGAGATACAGGAAAGTCTTAACATCATTTAATAAGCATCTGAGCAAATGTTAAGTATCCTCCAGTCCCAGGTTACTTTTGTTTTCACACATGCTAAATTACCAATACACTGAAGCAAAATTCAATGTGAAGCAAGTAGAGGTGTGTAAATACCTCAGTTTGAATATATTCAGCTACATATTTATATGGGGGAGAAATATTCAAGCATTCATTATTAATTGTTTTGTTATTAATGATAAAGTTAATTTTGAAAAAGCTATAAAAAGCTTTCCCTCCCTTGCCCAGGTGGTCAGGATAGCCCCATGGCCACCAACCACCTCTCACAGTGGTCACCTGTCCAACATCTCTGTCTCCTCCCATATATGAAAAAGAGATTTTTAAGTTTGTTGTGCCAGTTTGGTACTGTGCTATCTTCTGACTAGGTTTTGCAAGATACCACCTTGAAGTTTGAAGGCTTACAGGTGACTTAAGGGGGCAAGCTGCTCATTGGTTGATACAGATTTCATTATTTGGCCTCCTAGGTTAAAAGAAAGGGGCTCAAAGGTCCTAATAGCTTTTATGGTGTTATTCAGTTATTGCACTGTTACATAAGGTATCTAGTTACCAATACTGTACAACTGAGGGAAGACTTTTATACTGACCTCACAGTATTGGTAGCAATATTAATTTTTTTGCATAAGAAAATGGCCAGCAGAAGGAGACATCTCAGTCTATAGGGTCTGCTCATAATAAAAGGGTTGTTTCCAACTTATGCTTACGCCTCAGACCCCATCCCCCCCGGATTTCTGGTCTTTCCCTACCAAGGCCTTTTGACATTCCTTTATGCCCATCCCAGGTTCTTTCATTTTTTTTTATTATTTAACCAGGAATGGCACACTAAGCTGAAAGCCTGTTTACAGGTGTGACCTGGGAGTACAGGGAAGTTAAGAGACTTGCTCAGGGTCACACGTATGCAAGTGGGAGCTGTGGGATTGAAACCCTGGTCTCTAGGTTTGCAGCTCAGAGCCTTAAACCACTGTGCTATACTGCCACCTTTGGAAGGCTCCCATTGACTTTCACTCCACCACCTCCTGTGGCAGCAAGTTCCATGCCATCACCATTCTTTCTATAAGGTGCTTCCTTATATCCCTCTTGAATCTACCCCCACCAGCTTAAGGCTGTGCCTCTGGTGGTGGTGGTGACCCTCTTATTGAATAGGCTCCCACAGTCCACTCTGTTAATTCCCCTCAAGTACTTAAACATCTCAATCATGTACCCCCTCTGACTCCTCTCCTCCAAAGCGTACATCCCCAGGTCCTCCAACATCTCTGTGTATGATCTAACCTGCTGCTCTATTATCATATTAGTCACTCTTCTCTGTACCCTTTCCATCTTGTTTATGTCTTTCTTCAGGTATGAGTGCCAATATCTTCCTCCATACTCCAAGTGAGGTCTGACCAATGAATGACCTATACAGTGACAGAATATCCTCACACCTACTATTGCTAATTCCCTTAGCAATACAGCCTAACATCCTATTAACCTTTGCTACAGCCATTTTGCATTGAGTCGAGTGCTTCAGGTCACTAGAAATTATCACCCCCAGATCTTTTTCCTCCTCTGATGGCTTAACCTAGACCTTTCAAATTTAGTACTCTGTTCTTGGGTTCTTTGCCCCATGTGCATCACTTTGCACATTTTGGCATTGAACCCGAGATGCCATATCCCTGCCCATCTCTCTAGTTTGACTAGGTCCTCTCTCATCTCCTTTATCCCTTTCTGAGTGTCCACCCTCCTAAAAGTTTGGTGTTGTGAGTGAACATGCACATTTTTCCCTGAATGCCTTCCCCTATGTCCCTAATAAAGACGTTAAACAACACCGGCCCCAACACTGACCACTGTGGAACCCCACTTGTGACTTCTCTTGTACTGGAGAACTCCCCCCCACTACCACCCTCTGTGTCCTGCTGCTCAACCAGTTATCAACCCATCATACCAACCTTTCTCCCACCCCTAAGTTCTTCAGCTTTGTGATCAGTCTTTTGTGTGGTACAGAGTCAAAGGCCTTGCTAAAGTCCAGATATATAATATCCACTACCTGGCCTTTGTCTACTGTCTGGGTGACCCAGTTAAAGAACTCAATCAAATTCATTTGACATGACCTGCCTGCCACGAACCCATGCTGTTTGCTTTCCTGCAGGCTATTTTCCTCTAAGAACTTGATCAAGCCCTCATTCAGTATCGTCTCCATTAGGTTACATACAATCGAGGTCAGACTGACTGACCTGCAGTTACCAGGGTCCTCCTTAGGGCCACTCTTATGGATTAGCACAACATGTGCTAATCTCAGTTACCCTGTCACCACCCCCATGTCAAGATATCTATTGAAAAGTATTGTCAGTGGGCCAGCTAGCTCTTCTGCCATCTCTTTTAGTATCCTGCAGTGTATTCCATCAGGTCATGGAGATTTTTCTACCTTCAAATTAATGAGCCCTTCCCTCACCCACTCTGCACTTATGGTCCCTAATCGGTCTTCACCAGCCTCCTTCCTGCTCCTTGCACTGTGCGGTATTGGGCCCTTTCTTTCTTTGGTGAAGACAGAGCAGAAGTAATTGTTTAATATCTTCACTTTTGCCGGTAGCCCGTGACATGGGTAACTGCAACTGAGCACATATAAAAATGGTGACTCAATCGCACTGCATGTCATGGGGCTACGGACGAGGGAGGGTGACCAGATGGAGGGGGTTCACTCATATAGTGACAGGATGTCGCTACACGTACATGAGCATGGGGAGAGTGAGCACGCTCAGCAAGGGGTGGGAGGAGGGAGGGAGGGTTTTGAGGGGTGGTGCCATGGTGAGCTACTGAGCTGGCCCCAGTGGGTGGGTTCAGGGCTGGGATTCACAGGGTACTGGGTTAGGGGTCCAGGCACTTGTACATTTTGTTGCACCCAGTCCCAATTTTGTTTTTCAGGGATTTGCACCCCCCTGACATACACCTCCATGGAGTTGAGAATACTGTAGTAGAGGGGTGCAGGAGGCAGTTAAAATTGTAAGTCCCTGGTGCCCTTTTGCTGTGCACCGGGAGAGGGGGGTACATCACCAAAACTGCTTTTCAGCGATGTGACATCGCCATAACGGTGATCACATTTCAGCGGTCACCGTTATGAGATAGAACCATTTTGCCCCATCTTCCACCACTATGCATTCCCCCTACTTTAGCCTGATTATGCCATCCTTTTTGTCCCTTTTTCCTTGCTGTATTGTAAGAAGGTCTTATCCCCCTCTTTTATCCCTTCTGCTATCTGGAGCTCCTTTTTTCCTTTTGTCTGAATTACCTCCCTTTTTGCTAGTTTAGCCAGCCTTTGGTACTCCTCCTTACCCTCTTCCTTTACTGTTCTGTTACTTTTCTTGTTTGCTGCTCTTTCATCTTTCAGTGCCTTAGCCACCTCTCTGCTGAACAAGCTAGGTGGTCGAGTTCTGGTCCCCTTTCCCCTAATCTTTGTGCATCTGACTGGCATTCTGTGTGGCCCCTCTGATCATATCCCACATTTCCTCCACACCCAAGTATAAGTTTTGAGAGGGCACAATTGCATAAGTTAGTGAGGGGATCTGAGTATATTGACAAAAATATACAGCCATTATTTGTTAATGCAGTATGTTATTGCAGTATTTATTACCATTATTGCATAGCTGAGGGTAGACTTTATAATGACCTTACAGAATTGATGGTAATATTAATTTTAGAGCATAGATATTTGCATTTCTGTTATTTACCATTATTATATTGCTATTATTTACCATTGCACTTCTATTATTTACTATTATTGCTTAATTGAGGGTAGGCTTTTTAATGAATGACCTCACAGCAGTGACAGTGATGTAAATCTTAGAGCATAAGATATTGAGGGGATGTCATTGCTTAGTTAGTGAAGAGACCTAACAGTACTTACAGTACTATAACAGTTATTATTTGGTTATTGAATCATTATATTGCATGATTAGACATTTTATACAGTTATACCATTGTACTGTACTAGGGGAGAATAGCACAAATGTGGCACATGAGGGAAGGACCAGTATGGGGCAAGGGGGAGTATTATGGTAGGTGATGGTGGTCGGAAGGAGTGGGACATCGGGGTGAAAACTGGTAACTGGGGAGAGATGGGTACATTGGAAGCAGGAGGATAGCAGGGGACCTAGAGCTGGAAGGATAGTAGGTTGTAATAGATGTGGTGCTGGTGCAGTCATTTTTATGAGCACACTATGGAGGCTGAGAGTGTGCCCAGTTTGTCATAAACTAGGGAGACTGGAAGATAAGCTGGTATGGCTAAAAAGGTAGATGGAGAGAAGGATAGGAGTAGGCCATGAAGAAGGAGGAAGAAAGCTAAAAAGCAGAAAGAATGGGAGAGTGGAAGGCTATGGAAAGGAGGGAACCCAAATAGGGGAAAGGGAGGAGGGCGGGGCCTTGGGAGGGGCAGAACACAGGGTACACAAAGAAAAATGAAAACGCTGAAAGATATACATGGGGATCAAACAGGTACTGGCCCTTAGTTAGACAGCAGGAGCAGGTGGAGGTACAGCAGAGAGAAACTAATGGAAGCAGAGAGCTGGAGGACAGAATACATAGAGACCCAAAAGATCTACTATGAAATCCTGACAGTCAGTCTCCCGAACTCCATAAGCCTGAGTTCAGGTGACTGACTATTGGAAGACCGACAAGGTCTTAGTGCAATATGGTGGGCAAGCCCCCCACATCACCATAACTTAAATAACCAACTCTGAGGGGGAGTGGATCTCAGAGTAGGCTAAAAAAATTATGGGGATCAAAAGAGTGTCATGTCAAAATTTCTGTCCCAGAACAGAACCTGGGTCTGAGCTTGATGCTAGCTGAGCTTCTAATGCCTTAACCCTCCACTCCATGGGAGCAGCTCAGTCAACCTCATGATTTTCCCCTCTCTTGTGGTGCATGACTAGGGGTAGGGTAGTGGTTCTTCACATCCACTACTTTACCTACTGTATGTCAGCACCAGCTTCCGTCTGTCAGGCAGGTGTGTGTCAGGCAGCCGAACTCGGGATCCTGTATGTTGGGATTCTGAGTTTCAGCAATTAGTAGTGACACTGACCCAAAGATAAAAGAAATGACCTCAGTAAGAGAGTGAGGGAGGAGAGGCAAGGATGGCAGACAAAAAGGGATGGGGGCAGGCAGCCAAGGATGGGAAGGAGAAAGGGAGCAGAGAAGAGGGGGAAGAGGCTGAAGGAGATGGAGAGTAGGAAAAGATGAACAGCAGCAGGGACAATGAAAGCAAGGAAATGCAGGTGAGAAAGGGAAGGGGAAATGGTAGCAGCAGGGAAGGGCGGGAGGCAAGAAGGAGAGAGAAAAGGGACAGTGCAGCAAAGAAGAAGGCAGGGAGAATCAGGGGTGAGGACTGCAAGGAGGAAAGATCAGGGGGACCAGGATAAAAGTGCAAAGAAGATAAGAAACAATAACCAGGATAGGGATAATGACGCATCCTCAGGGATAGGAAGTACAGAATCAATAATGGTCTATGGGGACTCAGTCATAAAAGGGATCCACTGGTGAGGAATGGGGACGCATATAAGGGGAGATCAGTTTTTTGTGACCCAGGGATTGAGGCAAGCAGGGCACTGCCAAGAATCAAAGAAAGTATTAGGGATAGTTGGTTCTCTGGCATTTTTGGAAGACCTGCTGGTACACTTGGCAAGTACAGCCAGGCAGTTAAGAATCAAAGATTTTAACCAATGGCTAAGGCAGTGGTGTAGAGGAAACTGGTACGCATGCATAGCGGAATGGGGAGACATATGGGTAGATAAACACCTGTATGTATGGGACAGGTTGCATACAAATGATGGGAGAGCTAGATTGCTAAGTGGGAAACTGCAGGGTTATATAGACGAAATTCTGGGGAATGATTTAAACTAGGCAGGGGTAGTACAAGGCTAGGGGAGGACTAGAAAAGATAGCTAGTAGGACTTGCCTAACTTATACTCCCCCACAAAGGGGGGCAGTGTACACTAGGAGGAGGGAGAACAAAAGAATAGGGGATAGATAAAAAGGTCTGCTGACAAACATTAAGAGCCTGGGAAATAAGATGAGGAACCTGGAGGCAGTGGTGAGGAAAGATGACCTAGACCTGATAGAGGTAACTGAGATGTGATGGACAGAAAACCACAGCTGGGAAGTGGAAATACCAGGGTATAGTCTCTATAGGAGGGGCAGGAGAGATAAAAAGGAGGCGGGGTAGCTCTATACATAAGGGAAGGGATAAGAGCAAAGGTGTGTAGGGAAGGACAGGGGTCAGTAGAGATCCTCTGGGTCATGATAACAAAGAGTACAGGGGATGCAGTAAGGGTAGGGGTGATGTGCAGACCACCAAGTCAGGGGGAAGAGGTGGAAAGGGAAATGGCTAGTGAAATGCAAAGGATGGCCAGTAAAGGGGACGTTTTGGTGGTGGGGGATCTAAATCTCCCCGATGTAGACTGGGGGATTCCAACAGCAACATTGGGAAGGAGTAGGGAGCTGTTGAAGTCCATGCAGGAGGTGCTTCTTCAACAGCTGGTCAGGGATCCAAATAGGGGAGAGGCCATACTGGAACTGGTGATGACAAATGGGGACAGTATTGAGAATGTTGTGGTTGGGAAAAGTCTGTGGGATAGTGACCACAGGATGGTCAGGTTTAATCTTCAGAAGGGGCCAGAAATAAACAGAACCACCACTAGGATAGTGGACTTTCAGATAGCAGATTTTAGGAAAAATGAAAGTAATTTTCAAAAGGGAACTAGAAGGGAAGGAGAATCCTGAGGATGTTGAAGAGATACAGGGCAATAAAGGGTGAATTATGCTGGTGACAGAAAAATGCTTCAAGACGGTGGGCAAACACAGTGTGAGGGAGGAAACCATTTGGTTTACAAAAGAGGTGGGAAGAGCAGCCAGGGAAAAAAGAAAGCATTCAGGACCTACAAGTCTTCACAGGGGATAGTGGAAAGGGAAGCTTGCAGGGAGAAGCTAAAAGATGCAGGGAAAATAATCCAGAGGGCTAACGAGGATACAGAGGAAAAAATATCCAGGGAGGCCAAAAAGGGGGAAAATAAATGTTTCCAGCATGTAAGTGAGAGAAGGAAAGGCAGACAGGGGATTATGAGACTCAGAGGGGGAGGAAGGAGGAGCTCTGATGGAGGGGGATGAGGATAAGGCAAATCTGCTGAACAAATACTTTACCTCATTCTTCATGGTTGAGGAAGGAAGAAAGAAAGTGGCCAGAGCTAAAAAGCAGGGGAAGGGAGTGCAGGGAGATGGACACAAGCCCCTTTTCAGAGGGTAGAGTATTAGAGGAATTAGGAAAATTGCAGACGGACAAAGCAATGGGCCCTGGTGCAGTCCACCACAGGGTGCTCAGGGAGTTAAGAGAACTTGAGGCAATATTAATTTTAATTTAATCTGTCCCTAGACAAGTGGAGGGTCCCAGAGGATTGGAAATGGGCTGACGTTGTGCCACTGCACAAAGGGGGAATAAGGGAAGAGACAGGCAACTGTTGACCGGTCAGCCTTACCTCTGTGGTTGGTAAGCTGATGGAGGCACTTATAATGGAAAGACTGGTATAATATCTGGAGGGGGGGACTCACAGACAAAAAACAGCACTGGTTCACAGGTGGAAGGTCATGTCAGGCCAACCTGATTGAATTTTTTGATGGGGTGACAGAAATATATGCTCAGAGAGGGGCGGTGGACATGATCTATCTGGATTTCAGAAAGGCCTTCGACACCGTCCCTTGCAGGAGACTAATAAACAAGTTAGGCAGCTTAGGGTAGGGAACAAACTAACAAACTGGGTGGAGAATTGGCTGGTAGGTAGAACTCTGAGGCTGGTGGTTAATGGAGTGCAGTCCAAGGAATGGGGGGATGACGAGTTAGGTTCCCCAGAGGTCAGGGTTGGGTCCAATACTGATTAACATATACACTGGGGACATTTCAGAGGGCCTGAATAGGAAGGTGTATTTATTTGAAGATGATAGGAAGATGTGTAGTAGGGTAGACAAGCCGAGAGGGATGGAACAAATGAGGGAGGATCTGTCCAGGCTGGAGACGTGGTCAGGGAAGTGGCAACTACAATTTAATGCAAAAAAATGCAAAATTCTGCACATAGGGCATTAGAAACCTAGGGCAAAATATTAGCTGGGAGGGGAGGAACCCGAGGAAACAGAGCAAGAAAGGGACATGGGGATAATTTTTTTGGAAAGCCTGAAGGTGGGTAACCAATGCAACAAGGCGGTGGGGATGGCAAACAGAATTTTGGCATGCATAGGAAGGGGCATTACAAGTAGGAGGAGGGAGGTGATCATGGCACTATACAGAACTATGCTCATACCACATCTGGAATACAGGGTGCAGTTCTGGAGGCCACACTTACAGGGTTCCAGGGACAGGGTGGAGAGGTTCCAATTAAGGAAAAACGAGATGGTTCAAGGACTGCACGGGTGGTCTTATGAATAATGACTGGAGGAACTAAACTTATACAAGCTGGAGACAGGGATGGAAATGGGAAATATGGTGGAAACATTCAAATATCTGAAAGGAATAAACAAGGTGAGGGAAGAAAGAATATTCAGGAAGAGTGAAAACAAATCAACTAGGGGACATTCACTCAAGCTAGAGGGGAGCAGATTTAGGGGAAATATGAGGGGACAGTTTTTTCACTGAGAGAGTGGTGGATCCTTGGAATAAGCTGCCAAAATGGGTGGTGAGGGTAGACACAGTAAACAAATTCAAGAGTGCTTGGGACAACTACATGGGGCTAAACAAAAGTAACAAGGCCAGGTAGTAAAGAAAGTAAGATATTCTAGACAGGGAGGGAGTAATGGGCAGACTAGGTGTGCCGATGGGTCATTTTCTGCCTGCAAATTTCTATGTTTCTTTGTTTTTCTGTTTCCCTAGCCAGACTTCCTCCCAGCTACAAAGGTCCTAAAGGACCACATTCATTAAGCAGACCTTCTTGACCTTTGATCTGTTATTATTGATTACCAACGAAAGGGAAATAATCTTGCCACTTTCCAAGGCTCTGGTCTGACCATACTTGGAGTACTGCAGGCAGTACTGGACTTCCTAATACAGAAAGGAAACTGGGACAGGCAAGAGAATGCAGTGGTGGGCCACCATACTGATCAAGTATATGGCAGATAAAGGCTATGAGTGGCTGAAGGACCTAAACATGTTCACCCTGGAGAAAAGGTGACTGAGGGGAGACATGGGGCCCAATTTTCAAAAGACCTGTGAATGCTGCAAGACCCTGGTGTGCCAAACATATGGTGCAGGGGGCTTGCGCATTCACTCGGCACTGATCGAAATGTTCTGTTCTTTGCACCAAATGCCACAAGTTAGGCCAGCTCCCCCCAGTCTAACTAATGTCATTTGGGGGACCCTTTTTATTGGGATGGCACTAAATATTTGGCACAAGCTGCTGTAGATTTTGGAAACTGTCACAAAAGCACCCAATGTACTAATATTGGGCACAGTTGCATCAAAGGAGTTTAGTGCACTTGCCCCAAACAATGGGGTGATGCAGGGCTTAACACAGGCCCTGCATCAGCCTTTGAAAATCATGCCCATGATCTCACTTCTTAGCATACTCAAGCATATAGGTAAGCTCAAACAGAGATTTTTAATTTGATGTGTTCCAATAGCTCATAGGAGAAACGCTGTGAAGTTCAGTGGTACTAAATTTTGGGGTAACATTATGAGATACTTCTTTTCCTAGTGGGTGGTAAACCTATGCAACAGCCTACCAGTGGAGGCCATGCATTTGAAAACAATAAGGCCTTTTAGGAAAGCATGGACAGATATTTGCTTCCCATAAGAATCACTAGGTACCTTAGGTAGTACATTGGGTAAAGATGCCTTATAAATTAAGACATGGTTACTGGGCATATTTATTCATCCATCCTTATCAAACTTGGAAGTGGGACAACTTGATGGACCAAAATGACTTATGTGTCCGAGGAGGTCTTGAGGGCCTCAATGGTCCTGCCCTCCCCCAAGTCGAAGCCCCGCTGAATCTACGGGCACCACAAGTGTCCAAGGAGGTTTTGAGGGCCTCGCTGGCCCTGCTTTCCAACCAAGCCAAACCCCTGCTGAATCTATAGACACCACAAGTGTCCAAGGAGGTCATGAGAGCTTCGCTGGTCTTGCCCTCCCCCAAGCCGAATCACTACTGAATCTACAGGCACCACAAGTGTCTGAGAAGGTCGTGTGGGCCTTGCTGGTCTTGCCATCCCCCAAGCTGAACCCCCGCTGAATCTATGGGCACCACAAGTGACCGAGGAAGTTGTGAGGGCCTCGCTGGTCTTGCCCTCCCCCAAGCTGAACCACTACTGAATCTACAGGCACCACAAGTGTCCAAGAAGGTTGTGAGGGCCTCGCTGATCCTGCCCTCCCCCAAGCTGAACCCTCACTGAATCTACGGGCACCACAAGGTATGCTACACTACGTTGTTTGGGCTTAGAATGAATGGTAGTCTCTCATTCAGCTAACTGAAAGCAAAGAACTTTGAATCTTGGCATCATTTTAAGGGCCCAGACAATTTCCATCAGTAGAGTGCTGCTGATAGTTTTTGGCTCTTTATTTTGTGTCTCTAATACTGTGTACTGCTCACTCGCCAAAGGGTGCTTTAATTTCAGTTTTGGCTAAGTAGCTTTAATTTATTTTAGTTCAGCTGCCCTACAACTGCATTAGTTCAGCTGCCTACAACTGCAAGGAGCTTTAATTTATTTAGTTCAGCTGCTGTATATTATTAATCTATCACTGAAAGCAGCTTTAATTTATTTTACTTCAGCTGCCAAACAACAGCACGGAGCTTTAATTTATTTAGTTCAGCTGCTGTAAAGAGCAAGACTTAATTTGTAATTCGGCTGCACTTTCCCAGGGAAAAAACAGGTTTCTGCCAGGAGTTTAAATTGCACATCTGCAGTCTCCCTGCGTTTTAACAGTACTGCCTAATCACTGCAAGGAGCTTAATTTACTTAGCTTAGCTGCTGTAAGGAGCATGATTTAGCTCGTAGTTCAGCAAACAGCCTAGCTCAGCAGTTAATTAAGTTCACCCATCTCAACCAGCTGCAACAAACTAAAATCTAAACAGCGTCTAGGATTGAAATTAAATGTCTGAAACTGTGAGCCACTCCTCCTGCCAACCTGTTAAATAATCCACTCTTTCCTCTCTTCTCCAGTGTCTGAGGAGGTCATGACTGCTTTGATGGTCCTGCCCTTCCCCAAGCCGACCCCCGCTGAATCTACGGGCACCACAAGGTATGCTACACCACGTTGTTGGGGCTTAGAATGAATGGTAGTCTCTCATCCAGCTAACTGAGGCCCCACCGGCGATATGCGCTGGATACCCCACTACCACCCTAGGTGGGCTCAGCCTTATACAGGCTCACTGGATCACGTGATTTTTTCTATCAGCTCACTTTTCCTTTGGCAGGTTATCTGCTTTCACCACTAGTGGCCACCCTAAAAGTTCTGAGTTACATAAAATAAAGTATCAATTCTCATTATGTTTCCACTGCATCTTGCCATACTTTACATGCTCACACCCCTAACAGCCCTCCCACTTTCCTCCTACCAACAGTCACAGCCTTACACCAGTTTATCAGGCAGTAGAGCATCTCCACCTCCCTCCCACGCAACCACCATCACAGAGCTGCCGCCTCAACACTTCATGGTAACCTGGGATTCCGGCGCTTCCATCTTGCTGCCCTCCTGTCATGCTGGACATATTGCACTACACTTCTCTTATCCAAATAATTCTTGTAATCCCTCACAGACACTCCATGCCCTCCGTACATCACATGGGCTCATGCCCAAAACTAAACTGCTACTTACACTGCTGCTGCTTCTTGTAGGTGACATTGAGCGTAACCCTGGCCCAACTTACCCCAACCCCTTCTCAAATCTCAAACTACCTAGGGAACAAGATCACCCTCCTCCAACCAAATATCCTTACACTGCGCCCAGATATTCTGATCATAACTGAAACATGGCTGAAGCCACACACTTTGGATGCTGAATTAACAATCCCTGGCTACACACTAATTCTGCATGAGCACTAGGCAAATAAAAGGGGCAGAGGCATTGCCATGTTCATCTCTGCTCACCTTCAGTTCACCCTATCCAGCTCTCCATGCCCACAATTTCAATTGACTCCTTGCTAATTAAGCTCTCACTCCCACACTCAATCCCTATATTTGTAACTGGGTCCTACTGTGCCCCTGACACCCCTATGCCTCTCATAATGGACCACCTGAACACCCTTAAACTGCTAGGTTCTGAGGGAGAGCTCCTTATCCTTGGAGACTTCAACTCTAACTGGCTCTCCAGTGCAAGCTCCAAGCTTCGAAGCCATGAGGCTGCGCTAAATCTGTCCCAACAAATTTCAGAACCCACACATTTGAATCACATGTCCCAGAACCACTCCCTACTACATTGGGCCCTTACCACACACCCGCACTGGATTCTAGAGTCAGGACTACTTCCGGACTCACTAAGTGACCACCACATGATCTACATGGTAAGGAGAATATTCAGGCCCAAAGCTCCTCCCCCCCCCCGTATACTGCTCACCAGGTCCTACAAATCCCTCAACCTCTCAGCACTATTATATGACCTGTCCAACTTGGACCGGTCCTGCATCCACCGGCCCCCTCCATAGGCACTGCCCTTGACCTTTTCAAGTTTAAATTCCTCGCTGTATAGAACCTCCATGCGCCGCTGAGAAGGACCCGTGTAAGGGGTGCCCACCTGCCCTGGGTCACCACTAATATTATTGATTAACTATATGCCAGGGACCAAGCATCTAACACACTGGAATCACTCCAACTCTACTGAGTACTCCGCAACTCCTGCACCAGGCTCCTACGGCAAGCCAAAGCAAGCTATTTCAAGGCCTCTTTCCACTCTAACCTAAATCACCCTGCACAATTTTGGAAATCAATCAAATTGCTTCTCAGCCCCCAGGCCCAGCCTCCCATCCCAGCCCTAAATGTTGATGGTTCTACCTTCACTGACTCAGGTGAAGTGGTCTTAGTCTTTAATACCTTTTTTCACCAGTTGCGCGACCTCTCCTCTATCCACACTCCCCCAATCCCACCCAAGCCTGCCCACTCCCACTCCTTACACCCCCCCCGGGCTTTGCCTTTTGCATGGTCACTCCTACTGAAGTGCTAAGAGCCCTGTGGGCACTTAACTCCAACAAAGGTAAATGTCCCTCTGGTCTGGACTCCAAAATGCTTTACCTTTCTGCCCCTGCCATAGCCTCCTCACTGACCACTCTCTTCAATCTCTCATTCTCACTTGCTTCAGTCCCAACTGACTGGAAATGTGCCACTGTTATACCCCTCCCAAAAGGGGCTGACCCCCTCTACTCCAAGTAACTACTGCCCTATCTCCCTACTCCCCATCCTGGCTAAAATTCAAGAGCAACTTGTGCTCAACCAGCTCTCCTCCTTTCTTGATGCCTCTTCCTTCTTCACACCCTACCAATTGGGATTCAGGAAGATGCATTCCACCATCACCTCCCTCCTCAGCCTCACTGACACTGTCCTCACAGGCATGAATCATGGACATATCACTTCGGCTATCTTTGTCGACCTCACCAAGGCGTTCGACTCCATCTCCCACACCCTTCTGCTATTCAAACTTGCCCAGATAGGACTCTCAGGTATTTGTACCAAATGGTTCAAATCCTACCTAGTAGGCAGATCCAAATCTGTGAGAATCGGTCTTCATACCTCTCCCACCGACCTGTAGCCACAGGGGTCCCCCAAGGTTCGGTACTTGGCCCGATCCTGTTCTCTGTTTTTCTCAGTGACCTGCCCTCCATATGTCTACACACATCCATTCATATATAAGATGATGACACGGCACTGTATGCGACTGGTCCCTCCTCCTCTGAGGTGACCTCTAGACTTCAGAAGGTCTTCAGTGCTGTTCAGCTCTGGTTTTGTTCCAACCAGCTCTTTCTAAATTCTAAGAAAATTATCTTCCTAACCTTTGGTACTAGACAGAGGCTCTCCATCTCCCCACAACCCCTGCTTACCATACTATCGATGGGACTCCTTTGGAAGCCGGTACCTCCTTCCGGTACCTCGGGGTCTGGCTCAACCAGCACCTCGACTTCTCAGCTCACATAGACTCAATCCACAAAAAACTACACCCCAAGCTGGGTGCTGTATATCATAACAAGGGTTGCTTACCCCTGGAAACTCGCAAAGCAATCCTACAGCAAATGATTCTCCCTATAGTTGACTATGGCGATGCAGTTTACAGCGCAGCCTCCAAGTCCACTCTCACAAAACTCAACCCGCTCTTCCATTCCTTCTGCTGCTTTGCCTTGGACTGCCCTTCCTCAGTGCACCACTGTGATCTCTACAAGTTGCTAGACCTCCCCTCGCTACAGGATCGGAAACTTACCCACTGTGTGAGGACAACGGCGAAATTCTGGATGTAGTCCCTCCCCCCCTACCTGGAATCTGCCCTTGCAGTTCAACCCCACTCTGCATACTCTCTCAGGAACATGGATTCCCAGTTTTTGCATGTCCCACATATGTCCACAACCAAAGGCCAGGCGGCTTTCAGCTACTGCATGCATAAACTGTGGAACTCCTTGCCAACTGACATTAGGCACTCAGACAACCCTCAGTGGCTAAACCAGCTCCTCAAGTCATTTTCTCCCCATCCTGCTCATGCTGTCTACTCCACCGTAATGCAATATATCCCACGTCTCACCCTTAAACTATACCATTGTCTGGTACATCTTTACCTGCCAAGTCCCAGGCCCTAGTCTTGTGCCTGGAGTAATCTGGCCTGCAGCACCCGCCAAAACCCTACATGTCCTTCCAGCGTCACTTATCTCACACAAATCGCATAGCTGGACTTGTTAGTAGTTTGCACTCTGTTAGCCAATGCCTTTCGGCATCTAAGTTACTAGCTTTGTTATTGTTCTGTATAATCCTATTATGATCTGCACTGTAAATTCATGTGTTTCAATGCTGCAGTTGTCCTTTCCCCCTCCCCCCAGGACGCATCTGGAATCGAGTGGTACTCTGCTCAGTATGCTTTCCTGGTGAAACTCTTAAATAAATAAATAAATAAACAGCCATAAATTACTGTTTCTATATTTCTGTTATGCTACTATTAAGAGGGCAATAGTAGTCAAAATCTTAGTTAGTCAGTGGCCCTCCCTCCATAACATAAAATATGCTGACACCATCTCCTTAATGGTGTCAGCTGACAGTGAATATGCAGAGTGCCAGTTTGTTCACATTAAGCAGGGGCGTAGTCCCATGGGGCTGCATGGGCCTGATGATCCCTAACTTCACACTGAGAAGAAACACCATTCCCACACTTCTTAAAGTCTTCAATTATGTTTTTTTTTTTCTGTTTAATACAGTTCTCAGAGTCGGCACTTGTGCATCTAATCCCGACTCCTCCGGACTCCTGTTTGGCTATCTCCCACCATTCCCCTGTCACTGATTTTGACACACTCATGGAGGGAGGGAGATGGAACATCATGTGGTCTGTGCATACATTGCAACATCACAGACACACACAGTGTGCATGCCTACCACGCACCTCAGTGTCAGAGGTGGTGTCAAGGGAGCGAGGCTTTGGATGGCTTGTTTTAACTTTTGGTTTGGCTGTTTCCTTGTCTCAATTTCAGATGGGACTGCTGGGAGGAGGAGGATCCAAGGAGGTGGCATGTTTTTGGGGCCTGACTGCTGCACCATTTTAATCTGTTTATGGTGATGAAAGGCAGCAATTGGACTTGGCTCTTCTTGTTCCAGGTGCTGGGTGGCAGGCAGGCCCATTCTTTTTCAGGCATCGCAGGCTGCGGGCTGCATGGCAGAAAAGCAACTTTCCAAACATCCAGTCTCCCTAACCAGCCTGGAAGGAGGAGTGAGGGGTAAGTGTCCAGTGCTGTATTTGTTTTGTTTGTATTGAATGGCGTTTTATCTGACAGTGAGGGGCTGCTTTCAGAGATTCACTCAAGTAGTGAGTGTTCTCTCCCCACATTGCCCCATCCTGCCAGTGTGGTAACTGGCTCTCACAAAACAACCCCCAGCTAGCTCCTAAGACACCCTTAATAACCCTCCTAGTACTCCTGTAATCTGATTCACCCTAAAATTAATCAACTAATGCTGCTGAGTCCTAATGCTCATTTTATTTGCTCCCCACTACTGTTGCTGATACTGCTTCTTCTCCTTCACTAACAGTTATCAATATTCTTTGTGGTGGGGGAGGAAGTATGATTGCAGTACTTGTTAATGAATTAAGGGAGCAGTTGTACCAAGTAGCTCTTATTGAGAAAATGTATTCTGACTTGTCAGAATGCATATATAGTGTTGTGCGAAACTGAAAAATTTCATCCAGTGAAATATTTTGCAGAATTCATGCATTTTGCAAAATATTTGCTGGGTGAAAATGTGAAATTTTGCCCCATGGAGTAAGCAAAATTTCACCCGTCAACCAGCAAAATTCACTGATTGCAGGTGAAATTTAGCCACCCATGGACACAATTCTGTAATTTCTCCACTACATCAGCTTTCTTCCCTGGTGTCTAGAGGTCCCCCCCAACCACTCACTAGCCCAAATTAAAAAAAAAATTGTTCTCCCTGTTGTCTAGTAGTCCCTTCGACTGATCATGGCTAAAATTGAATAAAGCCATCCCCCAAGTTACCCTGAGTCAGCTCATGTGATATTGTCCCTCCTGACTCCTGAATCCGACTTTGTGTTAAAAAAAAGGATTAAATCCCCAGCTCCCTCATGTCTAGTGTACCCTCCACCCTGCCAGCAGATAGCATCCACACCGCTGCCCCCAGTACCTCAGTCAGGCCACCGGCACAGCCCTTTTCTCACCTCCACGGCCGGCAGCCCAATCGAGTGCTTCAATGAATGAGCGCGTGCTTGTGTAAGTATGCGCACGTTCACTGGATTCAGACAGCTAGCACTCTCACTACAACTGGAGTGTAGTGAGAGCACTGGTTGTCTGAAAATGAATGAGCGTGTGCTTGTACAAGCACACGCTCATTCGATGAAAATGCTAGTCGGGCTGCCAGCTGTGAAGATGAGAGGAGGACTGTCAGGTGGGCCCAAATGAAGGAACTAGGGGAGAAGCGGGGTGGGTGCTATCGGATGCCAGGGCGGGGGGTCCACTAGACGCCAGGGAGTTGGAGATTTAATCATTTTTATTTTAAATGGAAAGTCGTATTTGGGAATCAGAAGGGACAATGTCACATGAGTTGACTAAGGGTAACTGGGGGGGTTATTCAATTTTGGACTCGATCAGGCTGGAGGGGACCACTGGAAACCAAGGAGAATTTTTTTTTAAATTTGGGCCAGTGAGCTGGAGGGACCACTATGGACACCACAGGGAGATGCCCATTTGTGGTGGGTGAAATTGCAGTGAAATCTCGCCATTTTACTGCAATTTCATGAAAAAGTTTGCATGGCAAAATTGCTGATTTCATGGCAATTTCACCAGCAAAATTTTATTTTGCAACATCTCTATGCATATATTGAGGGACTCAGAGTGACTGGGAAGAGTATTAGCAGTTGGCAGGGTGGAAGTATTTAATTGGTGCTGTCACTTCCAATAACCATATTTATTTCAGAGTCTTACAGTGATAGAAGGGAAGGAATAGGCAAATAATCAACAGCCTAGGGACCTCACATTAAGTTACTCAAAAAATACCCCCCACCATTCAAAACCTGCTCTTGGAAGGAAGTACTGTGCCTATTTTCCTTAATGAGGTGAACCAGAACAAATTAGAATAGCAGATATTAGCAGACACAGACACTATGACAACAGGCTTCAGAAAGATGTGTGTACCTGTAGTGGTGCACTAGTATGGGTATGTACTGTATGCAGTAGGTATTTTCTGGGATACTCCTTTGGAAAATAGACTATGATGTTTGAATATAAAATCAGGTGGCACTTTTAAATACTGTTCTGATCTTGGCTGAATTGTAGTTAATTGGGTACGTGATTGTAGGAGGGGTTGACTAAAGTAGGATTATTGCATTCCTGTGTGAGTCATTCTGTAGGGACCTGTATATTTAAATTGCTAGTTGTCTAGTAAGAGGAATTAAACTGAGTAGCAGATACCATTTGAAAATACTACTGCAACAAAAGACACTATAGAGTTATTGCTGACATGGCTCTGTAGGTATGTGCAGTATAGGAAAGCTTTAAGGCATATCTCTTTGCTTTTATAGACTTTAGTCACTTATTCAAATCAGATTTCAATATTTATTCAAAGCTTTTCTGGTCCTGTCTGAATTTTAATTTGGTAAAATCTTGGTGCTTGATTAGGGGAGCGTCTAACCATCATTACAAAATTGCCATGTGAGTCATTGAGCACCTACAAGCTATATAACATAGAAACATAGAATTTAATGGCAGATAAGTACCACTTGGCCCACCTAGTCTGCCCATTTCCCTACCTAAGCTCCATACTCTAAACAATCTGCAGCTTATCTCTCTTTTCCTGCCACTATGGTTGCCTCCTGTGTATCCCATGCATCCTTGAATTCCCCTATTGTTTTTGCCCCTACTACCTCTGCAGGGAGACTGTTCCCCTGATCCACCACACTTTCTGTGAAAGGCAGGATTCTACAGGCAGGTAAGAAGCAGTGTGCAACAATGGCATAAAGTGGACCTGGAGTTCATTGGAAGATAAGAACTGTAAGGAAGTTAGGAACAAGAGAGTGAATGGCAACTACACCAGAAAACTGAAGCTGGAAAAAGGAGAGGGAAGGAGATCATATAAACAGTATATGGCGGTAGAATACAGCATCTCATGTGTTGCAGAAGCTACAAGGTGTTTGTCTTTCTGGCACAAGACAAAAAGTACATTTTTCTGAGGTAGCTGCATGTCAGTTGCCACACTTAAGGCATGATCCACGCCGTCTGAAGTTTTAAGTCGGAGCTCAAAACGTATTTGTTTCACCGGGCTTTTCCCAAGGGTTTTTAAATACTATGTTGTTATGGATGTTACTATTTGTTGTAAATTGTTCTGTATCTACTTCTTAATTGTACAGCGCCTTGGTATTGGAAAGGCACTTTATAAATAAAGTTTTACTTTACTTTGCTTTACTTTACTGATGCAACTAGTTATTTTGATAGTGAGATTGGTTATTTGTAACAAGTAAAAGAAGGCTTTAAAATTAGTGAAATACTGTCAAAGTGACCCTCAAAATGCACCAGAATGCATCTTAAACCTGATAGCTTCTGGGGGCCTAGACAGCCCCCAGACCCTGGCCTGTGGGGGTTGGAGGGTCGTATTTCATGGAGACCCCACACTTCTAAATTTAGCACTACACCATTGGCATTAAGGTAACTGTTTTTGTCTATAAGGCCCTGAAATATCTGTGTCCTTTCCTCCCCAGTCTCCTGGCTCTCTATCACCCGTAGTAGTCTCTGTAATCTGCTTGGCAGGAATTACTGGTGCAGTGCTTGCTGGTCTAAAATCTTTATGGGTTCTTTGCCTTCACAGCTTCAGGGCCTGTGCATATCTGGACTCCCTGACAAAAGATCAAAGACTAGCTCCCTCAGTGACAGCTTTCCAAAGGAGGCTAAAAACATTCCTTTTCATGAAATATTTATGTGAGCTATACAGCCTCCAAAATAAAATATAATTTTTAATTTAGTCTGTCCATGAATACCATAGTATACTGTGATGTTATTCTGTATGTCAGAATGTAATATAGTGACACTGTTTCATTATTTTATGAAAATGTTGTCATGTTCTATTGGTTTATTACCCAGGCCCTTTGGGTGTCTGAAAAGTGCCTTACGTAAATAATTATTCAGCTCAACCAAAAATACCTTCCACTCATTGTATCATTTCTGAAAAACAAAAGATATTTCTTATAGTGCCTGCCCTGCTTCATTTAGTGCCTGGTATGATATGAGTTAACTAATACAAGTGTCAGACTCTGTGCTAAAACAATTTACAGCAGATAGCTTTCCAAAACATTGAAAAGCATCACATTTTATAAAAAAAAATGAATATTCTGATATGATTACTAATTTGGGCCTTATGGCAATGTAATGCATTTGTTTTGCTTGCACCATCCAGCTTTTGTTATTTGCTGTTATTACTAACCATGCAAATTGTTTAGTAATTATGCATTCTCACCAGCAATTTCAATTATGGCAGGATAAATTTGTGGCATGTTTTACAACATAAATATTGCAAATTATGTAAGTCCTTATTAATTTTAAACTCAATACACAGGACCATTGCTCAAGTATAATAAAGAAAACTGCTTAAGTACTTTGAATTCCTGATGGCCTCACACTGGTATTGTACCTCATATTCCTAGCTAATATTGAACAGATGGTTTATTCACAGCAATACACAAAACAGTACAATTGCCTTGTATTTTTAATAGAATCAGCAATAGAGTATAGTAACAGCGTAATGGAAAGTGTAGCAGGCTTCATGTTTCAATTTTATTTGCATGAAAAATAGAAACATAGAAACATAGAAGCTGACAGCAGATAAGGACTGCAAGGCCCATCCAGTCTGCCCATTTCTTTTTCTAACTTATAAATGTGCCATCGGCCTTTGCTCTGTCAATGGCCTATCTATTCATACTCATGTGTATTGCTCCCTTATGCCAATCCCAAGCCTGTTTGAAGCCCTGCACTGTATTCATATCCACCACTTCCTGAGGTTGGCCGTTCCATGCATCCACCACACTTTCTGTGAAAAAGAACTTCCTCATATTACCCCTTAATCAGCCTCCCTCTAATTTCATGCTGTGTCCTCTTATCCTGCTATTTTTCTTATATTGAAACATGTTAGATTCTTTTACCTTGTTAATGCCCTTAAGGTGTTTGAATGTTTCGATCATATCACCTCTCTCCCTCCTTTGCTCTAGGGTATACATATTGAGCTCTGTTAATCTGTCCTCATATGTTTTCTGATGCAGTCCCTGCACCATTTTGGTTGCCCTTCTCTGGACTGCCTCAATTTGGTTAATGTCCTTGTGAAGGTGTGGCCTCCAGTACTGCATGCAGTACTCCAGATGGGGCCTAACCAGTGTCTTGTAAAGAGGGATTATTACCACCCTCTTCCGACTTGTGATGCCCCTACTACTACATCTTAACATCCCCCTACCCTTACCTACTGCTTTAGTGGTCTGCTTGGATGATTTCAGGTCATCAGTGATGATGATGCCCAAGTATCTTCCTTCCCTTGTGATTGCCAGCAACTCCCCTCCCAGCCTATAGGTGGCTACAGTGTTTCTCTTCCCTATGTGCATGATTTTGCACTTCTTTGCATTAAATGCCAGTTGCCACTCTTCTGACCTTTTTGCTAGTTTATCCAGATCTCTTCTCATTCTGCCCGCCCCATCTAGATCATCTATTCTGTTGCAGACCTTGGTGTCATCTGTAAACAGACAAACTTTACCCTCCAGTCCATCTTCAATGTCACTGATGAAGATATTGAAGATAACTGGTTCCAGGACTGATCCCTGAGGTACACCACTTGTGACTTGCATCTGTTCTGACTGTATACCATTTACCACCACTCTCTGTTTTCTGCCCATCAACCAGTTTGCCACCCAGTTGACCAACTTCTGACCCACCCCGAGCCTACCAAGCTTATTAATCAATCTTCTTTGTGGAACAGAATCGAAAGCTTTGCTGAAGTCAAGGTAGGCGACATCAAGTGCTCCCCCTTGGTCCACCACTCTGGGTACCAAGTCAAAGAATTCTATGAGATTAGTTTGACAGGACCTTCCTTTTGTAAACCCATGCTGTCTTGGATCCTGTGCTCCTATGGATTCCAAGTGTTGCACTATCCTTTCCTTAAGGAGTGCCTCCATAATCTTGCCCACTACTGAGGTACTGTAAAACTGACTGGTCTGTAGTTCCTTACCTCCTACCTGCTACCACTCTTGTGGAGTGGGATTACATGTGCCCTTCTCTAGTTTTCTGGGACCTCTCCAGTGCTCAGAGACTCATTACACAGTTCTGCTAATGGCTCTGCTAGTTCCACCCTTAGCTCCTTTAGTACCCTGGGATGTATGCCATCAGGTCTGGTTTAGCTAAATTTCATAACATTCTAACACAACTACTAGGTTTCATTCTTACTTAAATTTATCACATGACTGGTATACTGTAAATGAAGGGAAAACAAATTGAAATAATGTTATAAAAGCAAAAAACAAAACCGTTCTAATAAAAAATCAATCTAATCAGTTATTTTACTTTACTTTTAATTAACATTAAACCATTGTAATATATTCATTGTTTTTGGTCCTTCGTCACTGCATCCACTGATATAGATGACTGATGCTTTCATTAATTTTAACTCAAAATTCAAACCTACCTGGAGCAACCTCACCCCTCTGTGGGGAGAGTTCCATAGGTCTCATCTGAAATTGTAGCACTCGATGGTGCTCAGAAATCTGCTTGACACTGTCACAAGGCTTCTGGATCATCAATGGACTTGGTAGAGCAACTTCTGAATACAGTACATGCAGAAAAACAACCAGGTCAGCCATTCCTGAATTAATTGCTTCCAACCTCTAGAATAATGATAACAACAAATCAAAATACTAGATGAACATCCACTCTCTGTTTGACACCCCCCCCCGTAGAAAACCACAGTTCTTAGAATTGTTAATTCTACTATTACTGACCCAATGGGAGTGATTCCATCCATTAATTACTTTTTCTCCATCAGTGCTCTTTCACAACTCCCCCTGCTCCCATCCTCTTGACTCCTCTTCCCTGTTTCCATCTCTTCAATTCTTCTTCGCTTTCTACTTTCCACTTTAGGTGCTGCTGAGAGAGTGGCACAAAAAAGCCTTCACATCCTCAGAGGAGAGTATCCATAAGGAAATGTTAGGCTCTCGCTGCCTAACTCTACTTCTCAACCAGGTAGCCAGCATGCCACAGCAGTCCACTACTGCTCAGAGCCAAACAGCCTGCATCACCAAAGGGTTTTGCAAATGTTGCTTACAAGACTCATTCTCATTTGCTCAGATCCTCTTCAACACTCCTTATAAGTGACATTTCAGAAGAAATGGAAGGGAAGGTATGCCTTTTTGCAGATGACACCAAATTATGCCATAGTATGGACACTCAGCCTGGGGTGGAGGGAATGCATAAGGACTTTGGGAAACATGAGGAGTTGTCAAGAGCATGGCCATTGGGGTTCCATGTCACAAAGTGCAAGATCATGCACCTAGGAAAGAGGAACCCAAGAAATGAGTATTGGATTGGGGAGGTACTGTCAGGCACTAAGCACAAAAGGAACCTTGGAGTTATCATATCTGATTTCCTCAAAGTAGCAAGGAAGAGTGACAAAGCAGAGGGTAGGACCATTGGGATGCTGGGATGCAAAGGGAGCAGTATCTCCAGCAGGAGAAGGAAGGCGGTGTTGTCACTCTGTCACTCACTTGTGAGACCCCACCTTAAGTATTGTGTCCAGTTTTGTAGACTGCACCTCAGAAATGGCATAGACAAGGTGGAAGCAATCCAGAGGAGGGCAATTAAAATGGTGCAGGTGTTGCATCAAAAGTCCTATGAAGAGAGACTGAGGGATCTCAACATGTACACCCTGGAAGAGAGGAAAGCAAGAGAGGCCATTATACAGAACTACAAGTACCTCATGGTGGTGAACAGTAAGAAGGAGGGCTGTTTCTTTCAATGAGAAATAGCACCAGGACCAGAGAGAATTCAATGAAAGAGAGGAGTTTAAGAGGGATGCGATGATGTATTGCTTCAGCGAAAGAGCGGTGGATGTCTGCAACAGACTGCCAGGGGAAGAGGTAGAAGCAAAAACAGTAGGGTGCATCAAGCATGCATGGAAGAGACATAGGGCAATAGTAATACATAGGCAGGGAGGAGGGAGGGTCACTGGAGACCAGTTAGGAACTGTAGAGGCAGACGATGCAGGGATCTTCTAGGCAGACTGAGTGGGCCAAACAGCCATTTAATCCCAACAAATTCTATGTTTCTGTGTTTCAGATTTCTTTCTTGCAAAAATTCTTCCACAGCCTGTAAGTTATTTAATCAGCTTGATAGGCAGTCTTTTTATATTTCTTCAAACATGTATCTCAGGTTTTAATACGAGCAAGTAATTTTTCAAAACAGTTCAGAAAAGGGACTTACAACACAAACCAGTAACAGCTGATGCCAACAGTATGAACTGGAGCAACCATCCATTCAAGTCACAGGAACAAAGAAAAGTCTCACACTCTCAGTTGCAGTGCAACATGGTTTAAAGTTGCAGTGCAACATGTTTTAAGTTATTACTTGGAAAATACACACCACAGGGTAATTCACCAAAATGTAAATATACAAACATGGAGGTAACTGCTTATACTCTGTGAGGGCACTCCCTGACTCCACCTCAGTAGAAGCATCCATGTGAAGCAAAATGTCAGGACATCATGTTAGGTGTCTCCTCTGTTTCAACGTTTTCATGGTATGATGGTATGCAGTTTTGTAACCTGTTTTTGAGTTGTATTTCTGCCTACTAAATTAAAAAAATGATTTACTGAATCTGACTGTACAAGATCATTCCATGTTCCTTTAAGTAATTTTTAGTAAGACATTTAGTGGCAGTTCCTCAGAGTCATCGCTTTATAAAAAGGGTATATTTGTCATAAATCCAAGGATGCTGCAAAGACAAATGCCGGAACAGATTTAGCAGCAATTGCCAAGCCCAGAAAGGACCAATCACCATTATGAAGATGTTTATTTAGATCTGTGATGTTGATGATGGAGAGATTAATTAAGTTGCAATTGGGATTCTCCTTTGATAGTCCTATGACACCAAGAAAAAGATCTCCAGAGTTTAAAGACTAAGGGGCAGTGCTAGAGAGGTGCTGGAAGAGATCTCGCCTGATAGATGACAAATTGGCCCTGAGGTCGCACTATGTTGACTATCAGGGGCCAATATCCCAAAAGAAGGTGGGTTTCCTGTCTAGGGAGGTTGCTGTGGTGAGGAACAGACAAGCACAGTAGACAGGCTTTTACATCCTGCCTGTCTCCGTGTTGGGAGAACAGGTTCTAGCACTAGGTATGAGGATTTGGCTCTGTTCTTCGCCAACAAGGTGTCCCCTATCAGGGCTGAGATCTCTTCGAGTATCTTTCAAAAAGTATGCTTTGTCTGGCCTGAGTTGTGCTTAAACACTGGATGAGTTTGAGCTGGTTGGGGTGGAGGAGGTGATGGGGATAATCTCAAAGCTGCGGCCTACACAGTGTGATCTGGACTGAGGTCCGACCCACCTTTTGGTTGGATGTTTGGACCTGATTGGACCTGTGGTTGCTGAGGTTGTCTGGAGTTCTGTGAGGAGTGGGGTCTTCCCATTGTCATTGAAAGTGGCTCTGGTTAGACTCCTTTTGAAGTAGCCCTCTTTGGACCCGGACTGCTCAGCAACTACTGGCCAGTCTCGAACCTTTCATTTTTAGGGAAGGTCATAGTAAAGGTGGTGGCCATGCAGCTTGAGAGACATCTCACCTTTTCCTCTACCTGTGAGCCTTTTCAGTCTGGGTTCTGGGTGAGGCATAGTACAGTAACAGCCACAGACACTGCCAGCTATTTCCCGAACTTTCTGTGATATTTCCAGAAATATCTCCTGCTTTCTGCACTTCCACAGTAGGGGCAGCAGAGAGTAATTTTTCAGAAATTTCGCAAAATATCTGGAAATAGCTGGCAGTGTCTGTGTCTACTACTGTATGGAGACTGCCCTGGTAATGGTGCTTAATGATCTCCTGATGGGGAGGGACAGGAGAGCCTGTACCATCTTGGTTCTCCTGGACCTCTCTGCGGCATTTGACACTGTGGACCAAGAGGTGCTGCTTGGCCACCTGCAGTTCTGGTGTGGCCTGTCCGGTAATGTAATCAACTGGTTCAGGTCATACCTGATGGACAGAGTGCATAGGTTAACAATGGTACTTGTCTCATCTAACCCGAAGTCTCTGAGCTGTGGGGTTCCACAGGGTTCAGTCTTGTTGCCCATATTGTTCATGTTGTATATGCTGCCATTAGTGGACATTATTAGGTGGTACAGGCTAGGTTTTCGCTGCTATGCAGATGATATCCAGCTGTACTTGTCCTGTGTACCTGATACTCAGGTGTCACACTCTGTATTTAACAGCTGTCTTGAGGAAATCCAGTTATAGATGACTCACAACTGGCTTTGGCTTAACCCAGATAAGACTGAGGTACTGGTGGTGGATCCAGGTCATCATGGAGGGGGGGATGGGGGGTTACCCCAGAGCCTAGAGTTAGGGGGTGTTCCCCTTTTCCCTTCTAGACAGGTGAAGTATTTGAGTGTGATCCCTAGATGATGGCCTGACACTTGATGCTCAAGTGTTGGCCATGGTGAAAAGTAGATTCTATCATCTTAGGAATATCACCCGAATCCTGCCCTGATCCCTCCTGAGGACCTGACCACACTGGTGCATGCTTTCATCACTTCCAGGCTGGACTACTGTAATGTCCTGTACCTTGGGTTATCTGGTGGCAAACTCTGCAGGCTGCAGCTGGTGCTAAACATGGCAGCAAGACTTCCGATTGAGGCAAGGAGGTGTGAGCATATTACTGTGGCCATCCGTGGACTGTTCTGGCTGCCGGTGAGGTGGAAGATTGTCTTTAAGATAGGGCTCCTTACCTATAATGACTCTGCATGAAAGGGGTCCTGTCTAATTGCAAGATCTCCTTGTTCCTTACCATCCAGCCTGGGCACTTCGTTCTGCTGAGGGATACCTCCTTGGAGTTCCCAGGGTTAGATTGCAGCATTCAGGGGATAGAGCATTTGTAGTGCAGAGCCTAGCCTGTGGAACTCCTTACCTGATTACTTGAAGGGGTCTCCCTCAGTAGAAGCCTTTAAAAAGAGATTAAAAACATATCTGTTCCAACAGGCTTTTATTAACTGATTCTGATATGAAGTATAGATAAAATTATGTCTGTATTTATAATGATTTTATTATATGTGTGTGTTTTTGCTTGATTTGAAATAATTGGATTTTTGTATTGTTATTTTTATTGTACAGCGCCCAGAGTCCCAGGAATTGGGTACTTTATAAATAAAATATCTATCTATCTATCTATCTATCTATCGATCTATCTATCTATCTATCTATCTATCTTTCTAGCTATGTGAAAATGTTTAGGGTCCAAGCTGTACAGACGCAAACTATAGATGGATGATGACTGACTGAATTCAGAAAATGACAAGCAGTGATTGCTCTATCTATATGTCTTATGCTTGCTGAACTACTTGATAAAGGATGATGTTGATGGACTCAAATTTAGTTGATTAACATTACTTTTATAAACCTGTTTTTTACAAGTATCCAAAGTAATCAATAAGATATGATAGGGTGGTTGTTGGGCGGGGAATGGGATAACTATGCACCCAGGAGTATAGTGAGGCACAAGGCCATAGGCTTTATGTCTTCTGCCCAGGAAGTACAATTATCCAGACACAACTGTCCCCCTGGAGTGTCTTTTTGTGCTTATAAAATGGGTAAGAAAAACTGTAATTTTAAATTAAGATTGTTTTCCCTTTTCATTCTTGTAAAAATTAAATAAATAGCCTCTCTGAATTTTAGACTCCCCCACACACACACACATACTCACTTGCCCTACAATCAAAATCTGAGCTGGACATCAGTAGAGGTTGCTTATGAGTAGACATCCGGTTCCCCCTTTGATGACTACCACCAAAGTCTATCACTAAAATAAGGGTCTATACCCTGTCTTCTCCTACCTGTTTTGTGTGGTATGTGTACATTTTTTCTGCAATGAGGAAGGGATTTTTCATAAACACTTGGTCAGTTCTAGTTGTCTTATAGAAGTGCGGCACAGATGGAAAAGATGTAGCAGGACCGATTAAGCAGTGTCATACGTTTTTATACCCTGCTGAAGAAGGATTCATTTCTGTGCCATTCATTTGTACATCACATGAAACGTGTCAGTGTCTGGCTGTAATGTTGCCCTCCAAACACTGGCCTGTTTCAGCTGTAGCAAATGAAGACAAGATTTAGTAAGAGCCAATATAGCTGCAAACTAATATTATTGTGGGCAGTGAGAAATGTGTAAAAATAGAGGGTATGAGAAACCATTGAGATTGAAATAATACCGTTTTATTATGGAACAGCTGAGTAATGCTGGAAGAGATGACATCAAAATATTATTGTTGTTATAAATAGTTGTGTACATGTTATAGGAGTGAATATTGCTACGTATGTATGTTCATAGAATTTGTCAGTGTGGTGCATAGCACTTGCAATTGTTTTACATGCTTTTTCACCTGTACTAGTAAGATATACACATGAAGTACTAATAAAAGGGAGATAACTGTTTTTTTTTGTTTGTCTGTTTTTTACAGTTATTCATGTTTGTAGAAGTAGTGAGGTTTGGACCTGTGATGTCCCAGTTCCCATGTTGGTGCACTAATCTCACTGCCTTCTCATTATCTTTACACTCTGAGGAGAGTACTATGATAATAAATACTTGTTATCAATGTATATGGTAACTACAGAAAACAGTTAACTTGATATACACATCTAGGAGCAATGTGTCACAAGAGAGGAGCAATAGACACCTCTCCCACACAGCATAACCTCAAATCTTGATCCACCACTCTCCTGGACCTGGTATTCACCAACCGCCCTCACAGAATCACCAATGTCTCAGTCCTCCCTAACGCCCTAACTGACCACTCTCCTATGCTCTGCACCTGGTCCTGCAAGTCCCAGAAGCCCCCACCAAAAATCATCCTCCAGCATAAGCTTAAACTGGGTAAGCTTGAACAATTAAGACTCCACCTAAGGCTCTGGGATTGGTCACCCCTTAAAAACACCCCAGACATAGACTTGGCACTCGACCTATTCATCCATACATTTAACGCAGCCTGTAATAAGTTTGCATCTCTGACTAAATGTGTGATCAAAGGAAACACCACACCTTGGATCTCCCACCATCTCCTTGACCAGATGTGACACCGTGACTCCCTCTGGCAACTTGCCCTTGAAGCAGGCCTGCCAGCTGACAGACAATGCTATCAGGAGGCCAGGAACAAGTGTACCTGGGCTATATGTAGAGCCAAAGCGGAACACTACAAAGCATCCCTCACGTCCACCTGGGGCTCGGGCAGAAAACTTTGGAATAATCTAAATAAGCTTAGTGGAAAGACCATAACCCCGGCCCCTCTTAAATGAATATAAATGGCAATTGTGCCACTGACCCCAACCTTGTTGTCAATGCTCTTGACTCCTCTTTCTCGGATCTCAGTAACATACTCCCCCACACTTTTTCAACCCTCCTCCTGCCCCCCCCTTGCACCCCTCTCCTCACCCCCTTTTTTGCTTAAAGACCCTTGCACCATGGGAAGCCAAATCCTAGCTCCAAAAAGCCCTCATTGGCTCCTGGTTCAGTAGCAACTCACTGAACCTGAAACTCCTCTGCCTGATCCTGCAGGAAGTCCTTGCCCCACTGACCTGCATACTCACTCGCTCTCTGTGTCTAGGAAAATTTCGATCCTGCTGGAAAATGGGTACCATAATTCCATTCACAAAAGTGATGACCGTATAGCCACCGGCAACTACTGCCCTATCTCTATTCCCCCCACCCCCAAGGCCCTGGAACGCATCGTCTCTGATTAGCTCACTGGCTACTTCACAAAATACAATCTACTCTGTAAGGAACAACATGGCTTCCACAAAGGACATAGCACCACTTCTGCACTCCAGGAATTTACCTCCTCTGTTCGCTCAGCCCGGGACAGAAGTCATCTCACTGGCACTGTCTTCATAGATCTGTTAAAAGCCTTTGACATCATTAACCATGCCTCCTCCTATCTACCCTCTCCCTTCTAGGTCTTTCCCGGGAGACTACTAGCTGGTTTTCTGACTATCTTATGAGTAGAACCCAGCAGGTCAATATAGGCAGCACCCTCTCCACCTGCCTCCCAGTTAGGTCAGGGTTGCCCCAGGGCTCCTTTTTGGGCCCCCTGCTATTTAACCTATATCTAAACACCCTCCCCATGGCTTGCTCTGGTATACTGCTGCTGTATGCAGATGATGTGGTCCTCTTTTTCTCCTACCCTGATCCCTGCATACTCCAGAAATAGCTCCAAGCCTCCATCTCTGAGGCTGAACAATGGTTCACTAACAAACGTCTTGTTATAAACTACAAAAAGATAAAAGTCATGACTTTTGCTCACCACCAGAGCACTCACAGAAATTACCAACTCAAAATCCTAAACTCCCAACTCACCCCCCCCGAACGTGTAGATACCTTCAGGTACCTAGGAATCACACTAGACCCTGCCCTTAACTTCCATCAACATATCCATCTCCACTCTACAGCTGTCAACACCAGAATCAGCCTCCTGCACAGGTACAAACACTGTCTCACCCCGGATGCCCTCCGTCTAGCTGTCTCCTCCTCAGTCCTCTCTCTAATCAACTATGGGATCCTTGTTTATGGGGCAGCTGACGCCTCCTCCCGTGGCAGGCTATGGCAATCTGTCAACAAAGCCTGCCACCTTATCTTTAGTGGTGACTGTACCACACACACACCTGCACCCTCTATAGCTCTACAAACTGGCTTAACCTCGAATATAGACTTAAGTTCCAAACCTGTCTCATGGCCAAAAAGATTTCCCTTGGCCTCTCCCCACCAAGTCTCTCAGCCCTCCTAAAACCAGCTCCTGTTATTAGAAACACTCATAGTTCCACCAAATCTCTACTCTGTGTCCCCAGATGCCGGACCTCCCTATCTCAGAGAACTTTTAACTACAGGGCCCCCACCTGGATGAATGCTCTACCTAACTCCATTGTAACAGAAAGTAAGATTGGCTGTTTCAAATCCCTTCTAAGGGATCACCTCCTCTCTGCCAGTCCTTGTGACTGCTACTGAAACTGACTGTACACCCTGTTAGCCAGTCCCCCCCTTATTGTTGCACCCACTCCTGCCCCCACCCTTGACAATGAACCCTATCCAGCCTCCCCATCCTCCTACTGCCACTGCCCTTCCCTACTATAGACTTATTGATTTTTACTTGTATATTGTTTACTTTAATATCTTATGCACCTGTATATTGTACCTGTTAGCCACCTGTTTATTGTATCAATTATCCACTATGTTACCTATTCTGTATACTGTTTATGTTAATGCTTCCTCCTCTGTTGACAATGTTGTTGTATTATTCCTGTCTTGTACTCATCATGGGGAGCCTTTGTTAATGAGTTCCCGACTCAAAGGTTGTTTCCAAATAAATTAAATAAGTAATTTTTTTTTTAACTATATATGCAATACAGTTACAATAAATCTCAAGGAAACAGGCTATTAACACCAGATATCCAAACTGAGATCTTATGTTGTTGGGGTTCCTTCTAGAATTTGGTGACAGAAGCACAGGAAGATCAGTAGACTTGCTAAAGGTCACAGTGGTATTTTTTGGTATCCTGTGACATGCATTATTCCAAAGTAGGTTCCTGCTGAAATGGTGACCCACTTTCGGTGCATGTCGACAGGGCAATGGTGTAGGGAAGGTGACCGGATGGGCTGGTACGCGAATGGCTGGGTTGGTACTGCAAAGGAATAAGCATGAGCTCCAGATGTTTTTAAGTAAACCCTGGGAATCTCCAGCAATCCCACATCGGCAGATCAGAGAGGACGACTGGGGGACTTGGGAGCCAAGAGATCTTTCAGATAGTCGGGTCCTTGTTTGTGTAGGGCTTTAAAGGTAAGCAAGCATACCTAACAGGTGATCTGCCACTGAACTGGCAGCCATTGCAGCTCGCGCAGCACAGGTGTAATGTGACTGGTCCTAGACGTACAAGTCAGCAGCCTGGCTGCTGGGTTCTGTACTAACTGCAGGCAATGGATATCAACTCCAGATAGCCCTAGGTAGAGGGCATTGCAGTAGTCAAGACGGGTAGTAGTGAAGGCATGGATCAATGCTGGAAGGTCACCCGATGGAACCAGGTGTTTCACCTGGGCAATATTCCTCAGATGGTAAAATGAGGATTTAACCACGTCTGACACCTGATTTTTTAGCATCAAGCCATCATCAAAAATAATGCCCAGGTTATGCACCTGGTCTGAGGTAGTGAGCTGGACACCATCAAGCCATAGGTCAGACATGTGCCCCACCCCAAAACCTGTCCCTGGGTGACCAAGGCCCACAACCAACACTTCAGTCTTATCCGGATTTAGTCTCAGCCAACTCAAGCTCATCCAGTCTTTGATCTCGGAGATGCAGCTATTTAGCACCGAGACTGCATTAACCTGTCCAGGCACAAAAGACAGCTGAGTATCATCTGCATAGCAGTGAAAACTCAAGCCGTATCATCTGAACTTGGTGGCAAAACTACAGGGAGGTTAGGGAACTTGCTAAAGATTACATGCCATGTACTTGCAGTCCCCCTAACACACCTCTTTAACCTATCCCTAAACTCTGGCTCTATTTCCACACTGTGGAAGACAGCCCAAGTGGTTCCCCTTCTAAATCAGGGGACCCTATTGATCTTAATAATTACAGGCACATTTCTATTCTACCAGTGCTATCCAAGATGCTGGAGAAATTAGTGAGTAATCAGTTAAGGGAGTATCTTGACAATGCTAACCTCCTAAACCCAGCTCAATCTGGATTCAGGGCCAAGCACAGCACTATCACTGCACTAGCCAAGGTCACAAATGACTGGCAATCTGAATTAGATAAAAAGAATAATGTCTGTGCAGTATTCCTGGACCTGAGCAAAGCATTCGATACTGTGGACCACGAGCTACTACTTTCATCCCTGTACTCCATTGGCCTAGATCCATCCTCCCTTAAGTGGTTCAGATGCTATGTCACCGGTAGGTCACAGCAGGTAAAAGCTGAAGGTGACCTATCCCCATTAAAACCACTGTCAAGAGGAGTCCCCCAAGGTTCTATGCTGGGTCCTATCCTTTTTGCCATTTATATAAATAACATTGATTCAACTCTTACCAATTCCTCTGTACACCTCTTTGCTGATTACACTGTTCTGTATGTCAGCAACCCTTTGCCTGCAGCTGCTCGTGAAATCCTACAAACAGAATTCTCCTTGCTACAATATCAGCTACTTGAGAAAAAGCTTCTGTTAAATGCAAAGAAAACTAAAGCAATGATGTTCACAAATCAAAGCTCCACCAGCACATCCTCCAATCATTCTCCCCAGCTATGCACTATACTTGGAGAAAATCTGGAGTATGTAGAAAACTTCAAATACCTAGGTGTGTTGATTGACAACAGACTTGACTTCACTCATCATTTAGAAGAACTGTTAAAAAAGCTTCGCCAAAGGCTTGGCCTTCTCTATAGATTAAAACCCTTCCTAAACAGAGGCTCAAAGATGAGGTTAGTCCAGGCCATTTTTCTATCAGTTGTTGACTATGCAGACTTCCTTTATAGTCACTGCCCCATATCCTACCATCACAAGTTGGATACCTTATATCATAGAGCAATAAGGTTCATTACAGATCTGCCATCTAATACTCATCATTGCTCTCTTTGTGCTGCAGTTGGGTGGGTTTCCCTTCACCTCAGAAGGAACAGAAGTGCAGCACTATGGATTTACAGAGCGTTGTCAAAAAAACATCCAAACTATATCCTTGAGTGCTTCACCCAGACCTCTCCTAGCTCCTATGCCGTAAGAAGCAACAACATCATCCTGCTCAAATTGCCCAAATTCAACACCAGGCTAGGGAGGGCAGCAATCAGCTATTCTCTAGCTATAGCATGGAACACCCTACAAAAATCCCTAAAACTGTCCAGTATCATTCCATTTGCATCCTTTAAACAGCATTGTAAAGTCTTCTTCAAAGAGAAATGCAATTGCTATCACTAGAGCTAGCATTGTCATCTCACAAATCTCCCTTCCAAACCATATATGGCATATTCCTTCCAGACAGACACCCCATCTTATGGCACCCAGTAATACCTTCACCATCCTAGTATTACATTATGTTAAGTGTCTGCCATGCCCCCCCCCACACTGGGATATGTATATACTGTACATACTGTAAATATTAGTTTAACTTTCCTATAACCATTTTTTATCATGTAAATTTACTGTACATCACTGTGTTTATAAACGTTATTTTCCCCTGTATGTATAACTGTCTTATATAAGTGTATGATGTATCTGTTGTGTATCAACTATTGAACCTTGACCTTATCAGGTCCATCTTGTAAATGAGCCTTGCTCAATGATGTTCGCCTGAATAAATAAAGATTTGATGATGATGATGATGATGATAAAGGTCACAGTGGCATTTTTTAACCTACTGTAATATTATACACAGTGCTGTGTTCAAATCACTAGTCCCCATTGCTACTTCTTTGATCTTCACACTTCTGAAAAAGGACAAGAACAACTAAAAAAGTCATAACTAAATAAGTACTGTATATTAGTCATTTCTCTCAACTAACACAGTGTTTGAGGAAGTACTGTAAGCACTCTCTTCATCTCACCCCAGCATCCATATAGTTTTTAAAACATTGTAATCCAGGGAAGGTTCTAGAAATTCTGTGGGGGGGGCATGCATGTGGTGGTGTTGTGGGGGGGCAAAATATTTACCATGACCCACACATTATTAACTAAAGGGCATCTCTGTCTCAGACTCTCTCCTGCTTTCTGAACAAATTGCACTGCGGTTAAAAAAAGAGTGACTATGTCCCCTGAGACCTGATTAGGGAAGCTCATCAAAATTGCTTATTGTTGTTTATCAGTGCAACTTGCATACATATGACTCTTCACAGTAACAAGATCCTGTAACGCACACTACGTTTACTGTCTGCAAAAAACTGTGCATCATTAGATTGAGAGTGTTGCATTATCAGGCACTAAAATGGACTAACCAATGGAATAGCTGCTACAGCACCACCATTTGAATATAGTTATGTTAAGAGATTCTGGATTACAACATTTTGAGACCACTGGCCAACAGCATTTAAAAGATGTTAAAAATAGAACAAGATATGTTTTTTCTCTCTTACAGTGCTGCAATTTCATTGAGGGATTTTAGTGATATCATTACCTGAAGAGCGAAGCTCGAGATGTTATTGATGTCCTTAGAATCCCGAGATGCAACTGCAGCAGTGCAACAGAAAGAAACCCAAATGGTTTGGTAATATTGTATATAGCACATCTGCCAGTTTCATTACAAATACCATTAATTGTCACCTTACCACCCATCCCATCACAGACAGCAACTTCAAAGCCAAATACCATGACTTGCCATCAAACCACCTGCAAGAACATCGAACTGCAACCACATAGTTAAAAATGTTACTTGCCATTAAACAGAGAGAAAGATAGACAGTCACTTGTACATGTGCAGACAGAGAGAGAGAGAAAGAGAGAGAGAGAGAGAGAGAGAGAAAGAAAGAGAGACCATTTCTTGTCATGACACTGCCCATCCCCATGGCAAACTGTACCTTCAAACCCATATACTATGCCTTGCTATCAAACTACCTGCCCCAACATAGAACTGTAACCACAAATTTTTATATATTTTCCATGGTGTCCAGTGGTACCCCCCCCACCCTCCAGTTGTCATCCATGTAATATTTCTTTCCCTGGTGTCTAGTGGCACACCACACCCTCTGATTCCCCTCCACATACATAATTTATGTATCTCTGGTGTCTAGTGGTGCCTCCCACCCTCCCATGCCTGACTCCGCAACACTACATTTTATCTCTGGTATCTAGTGGCACCACCTCACCTTCCTATGGCCTTCCCCCTTAGTAGTTATGCTTGCCCTGGTGTCTAGTGGCACCCCCACACTCTGATGTCCCTAGCAGCCTGAAAAGAGCATCTCTGAAGAATATTACTGTACATCTAATTTAAATCAGCAATGACATGCATAAGACTGAAACTGATCTAGATAGCAGGGGAATGTAGACTAGTAATTTTTGCACTAACCACTGAGCCATCTAACCGCATTTTCTAATTGTTGTGATACACACAGACACTGACTAATACATATACACACATATGCAAACTGTAGTATATATATATCCCAGTATACCATACCAGTGCATTGTCCACACACACACAGAGCATTGCCCCCCTACACACACACACACACACACACACACACACACACTGACACACATACACTGCCTTATATGGCATTTATTTACTTGTACATCTAACCCTAACATTTATTGTATTTAAGATAAGCACTGTGACACACTAACACACACACATGCACTGCTTCATGTTCTGAACAGTGCACACTCTACAATATAGCATTACAGTTATTTGCAAACCGACTAGGAAAAGGTTAATGTACCAGGAAAGGGTTAACAGAGTGCCACACAGGCGCATGCACACAGGCACACACACACATTCCTCTCCATGATGTGAGCAGAATTTAGAGACCTTTGTCTCTGCCTGCATGCAGCATCCCTTTCTTAGCTTTCTTTGTTGTACTAACATTCACTAATTAATTTAAAAAATGTAAACACTAACAAGAATAACCAATACAAAAGAAATCATTAAGTGATTTACATAAGTTGGTGCATTATTTACTGTTGTCCCCCTTTATTTTGTTTTGCTTACTATTTCTCTCCTTGGTCCCTGGTTGGCTCCTGCTTCTAGGCATTCTGTTATTCTGACTGCTGTCCATCCCACATCTGTCTCCAAATCAGGCCACCACCTTGCTACCCCCATGGCTTACCCCCTGTGGTGAGGTGGCAGGGAGTCCATCAACTCCCCACCAAGATCGGATCCAGTACAGGTGGCACCCTAAGAGAGGGTGTGTTAGTCAGATGACCATCAAGTCACTCAACTTGGCTGCCATTTTTCATTTTTCTTCAGTGGCAGAGCATGCAACACTGACAGTGGGCATGCCATGCACACATTCACATGCAGTGCACCCATCAGCTGCTCCACCTCCATGCCCCACAGTATTGGCCAGGCATGCCAACACCCAGCCTCTGTTAAATGTCAGGCAAACCCTGGCCCTGAACTGACTACAACACCTTACTCTGTGTTGATCTGAGGTATTTCCTAATAGTGTCTGAAATCTGAACCTCCCCCCTCAATCTCAAATATAGTTTATGGCTAGGAAAGGCTGACTAAGTTGACATGTTTATGAGCTATGAATGTTTCTTGAAAGAGAATACTACCCCAGACTGAAGCTAGTAACTACATTATCACACAAAATAGTGTGGCGCAACACTGCTCAGCTGAATGAACACAGCCGGCTGCTTCAATTAACGGACTGAATGCATTTTACCTCCAATTTTGTCTCGTCTGGTTCAGGAGGGGGTGACTGGTCACAAAATGTCACAGAAGCATCTGCTCAGAGATGCATCCCATCCAGTTTTGTACAAAATTAGAAGTTGGATGGAACAGGATTTGTGGACATAGCAGCATGTGCTGTGAAAGGAAAGTGCTGGTTACCAGTGTGGCTTGCATCTAAGAAGTGAATTGATAATTTTGCATTGAGGAACAAATTTAGAGGAACATGAAGTACTTTACTGTACATACTGTATTTTAAAAAATAACATAAACAGTAATATGGGGGGGTGCAGAGTAATGTGGCTTGGTAGGCCTAGTCTGAAAATAAATAGCTACTAATTTTAAACGAAAATTCTACCAGGTTTGCACGTTGATTTCGCCTTAGTAATATTGTAAGTCCAGGTTGGCAGGACTATTTTTACCCATTGGTTGTACTGTACTAAGCCAATGGGTATAAAACTGTTTCTGTCAGTCAGAAGGCTGCAAGTTCCCTACCTATTTTATAATTAGCCAATACTACATGACTGAATGTGGTATACCATGGGATATTGTCAAACCTCAGATGCATTGTGTAGCCATATACTACACCCTGTAGTGTACTATTGTTAATATGCAATATATTCTTTTTGAGTAAATATGAAAATAAATAAAAAACACACTTTTTATAAAAATAGTTTTTACTTTGCTTTTGTGTTCTTGGTCTCTAGCTGGTATCATTGCAGAGCAAGCTGGTCTGGTTCGAGCTGCAGGCCTCTGTATTACTGTACATATGCCATTCTCTACTTCCTGCACCCTATCTCTTCCCACCCATCCATTTTATCTTTTGCTGATGTGGAGTGAGAAGGCCATATACAGAGAGACAGTAAAGCAGATTTTCAGATATGGGTGGGGCAAGACCAAGGGGTTCTCAGTCCTACTAGGGGGAACTGGGGAGTGGAGGATGCAGAAGGGGGTAGTGAGTGAATAACACATTAGGTCGGGGTAAGTTAATAATAAATATGGACAGATTTGATGGGTCATCATTCTCCTTGTGTCTTTAGATTCTGTATTTCCATAATTATAAATTTCGAGGACATTAGTGACGTTTAAAAGCAGAATAGTGAGTAATCTGCAGTTATCCTGGTGGAACACAACTAGGAATTATGAAATACAAGATGAAAAAAATCCCATTAAGCTGGCCCAGTGACCTAAAGAGCTAAGGCGTCTAATGCCTTGCCTCTTGCCATGCCAGTGACCTGTGTTCAAAAATGAGCATGGGTTGCTGGGGGCAATCAGGGAGAAGAGAATCGCGCATCCAATGAACTGCTTTCCTCTGGGTTGGGGTGGGAGTGGGGTGGGAGTGGTGCACAGTGTTAGCCAGGCCCCTAGCAGCAGCTGGGGGGTTAAAGCGCTGAGACCACACACAGGAGATAGGGGTGTGACAGAGATCCAGCATGCTGCATACAGAAGCATGCACAGCTCGGGCATTGATGTCATTGCATGCCAGCACCTCTTCTCAATGGGGAAGGGAGGGGAAAAAAGGGAAAATCACACTGGCTGGCAGGTACTGCACTGGCAACCTAGGCATAGCTCCAACCATATCCTGTCCAGTGGGTTCAGTTCAGCTCTCCCCATGGGGTAAACTGCGGGGGACATTAGAGGCAGTAAGTCCAGGAGATGTCTACCGGTGGGGGTGGGGGATTCTAAAGGAGGGAAGCCAACCATGGGGGAGAAAAAGGACTAATGGAAAAAAACCTATAGATTCACTTTGAAGCCCTGGTCACTTTATTTTTATCTTCTCTAAATGAGGTAAAAAATCCTAAAAAACTAGAACTGTTTGCAAAGATGTTCCATTTCCTTTGGGGTGTCAGTAATAGGAGAGAACCTCATACACTCCCAGTGGACACATTTTCTGAAGCAGCAATCTATGTAATGCAATATGTCAAGTTATGTTACATGATTCAGCTTCAAAAGACATCTTTTTAGAAAACTGAAGCACAATTTAGATTTAAAACTAAACTCAGCTTGCACAAAATGCAAGCTGTACAAAAAAACAGCCATCTTTCCCCCTACCCTCATGAGCTGAGGTCTTGACAAAGTCCCTAGAAGATGATAAGACATACAGGGATGCTGTGAGGCCAGAAGTGGCAGTCACATATTTTATGCAGTCAGCAGTAACATGGCATGAGTATGCCTGCAAGAGAGGCTTGAGGGTGCAGTGGTTGCTGCAGCGCTGTACCTAGAGGCAAAAACTTCTTATGCATGAATGAGAAAAGTTCACTAATTTATGTGTAGAGTAGAGAACCACAGGCTAGGCACCTTTTAAAGGGCTACTGATTGCACCAGTAGCTAAGGACAGATAGAAGTTCCTAGTTCCCACAGTGTGTATTTGATTACCTGAGGCTAAGCTGTACATAGAACCTTTGCAGTCAGGGCCTAGCAGAAAAGTCCCTAGAGGTTTATTTGATAAAAGCTATGCACGCATCGGGAGTGTGCTATACTCTGCACTCAGGATAGAGAAAGCTGACTGGGCCATGGGTAGCTGTTGAAAACATCTGGTCTATTACTCTGCATGTTCAGCCAATGCCCTGTGGTGCACTTTCATGCATGACTGAGGGCATGTTCACCCAGGAAAGGGGATTTACCAATTCATTGCATGATTGATCACAACTGAAGTCAGACAAATGCAAACTGTGTGGGACTGGGCATTGTGGTCATGACCATATCCCAAACCAGTGCAGAAAAATGGATCTCAGCCTGCAGCAGTAAGGGACCTAAGATATGACCGTAGTTTCATTAGTCAGTCACACCAGATCACTAGCATTTTGTTTCTGGGGCACTCGTTTGGACTTGAGGGATTGCTGACCTTTCTAACCAGGGGATGAAGGCAACGGAAGGGACCCCTTAAGGACTGGTGCCTGTATTTTCAAAGAGCTGTGATGGACGCATCAGCAAGTTGCATCACTTTTGCCTTGCAAATCTTAGCAGTGTCTGTCAGAAGGACATGCTGCCATCAGAAGATGATTGGCTTAAAATCTGTTGGTCCTGTGCTTGCTTCCAGATTAATAATGCAAAAGTGATGCAACTGTGACATAGCCCACAGAGCTGCCACCATTGTTATGCAAATATGTGTCAGGTTTGATGCAGCTATGAAAATACGGTACAATTATATGTCACATCTTCATGACAGAAATGTGCGTGTCTTGACACAACTACTGTCATTTTTGAGTACTTTTGGAAACAATCGCCCTGACTCCATTGTAAGTCCTATTTGTCTTCCTGGGGCCACAAAGCACTCATCTGTATCAGTCATTTGCTCCTGCAAATTATAAAGCACAGATTGTGACAGACAAATTGCTATTCTGAGTCTCTGGGGAAATCACCACAATGTAATACTAATACAAATTCTTCTGGGCTTGTCCCTAGAATTTGAAAGTAATGATTTTTCTGCACAGACTGTTCAATGAGAAACTTGCTTGAATGGGCAAATATTTTGGTAATCTGTTTCTGGCATTTAATAATTGCCTATTGTATTATGGAGCACACACATGCTGGCATGTGTCCAGAACCATTGGTTTCTGCTAAAATGTGGATAAAAATGTAACCAGTTTGGGAGGCATGGCAGATGCTTGGTGTGCTGCATATAGAAGTGTGCAGGGCTCTGTCATTGATGTCATTGCATGTGAGCGCCTCTGCACCAGGTGGAAGGGACCAAAAAAGGGATAATCACCCTACCTGACAGAAAGCTTCTTTGATCCCACGCAGGTCCCACACTGGCAACCTTGCCACAGCTCAAGCTGGATCTTGTCCACAGGTTGGGCTCTGCTCTCTGCCACCTGGATAAGCTGGGCAGGAATCTAGAGCTGGTAAGTCCAGGAAATGCCTAGTGATGGGGCTGTCAAGTCAGAGTGAAGGGAAACCACCCAGGAGGGAGAAAAATGACTAATGAAAAAAAAATCCCATTGCTTCACTTTGAAGCCCTAGTCACTTTATGTTGTGTACCGCCTCATATCAACTATTCCTAAATGTCAAAAAGACTGTCTCCATGAACTTTGGCACTAGGCAGAGACTCTCTAGGCTCCACCCTTTACCTTCTTTTCATACCCTTGATGGGACAATCCTAGAGGACACCTCCTCATTCAGATACCTTGGGGTTTGGTTGGACCAACACCTCAACTTCTCTGGCAACATTGACGCCATCCTGGAAAAACTGCACCCCAACCTTGGTGCCTTATTCAGGAGCCATAGTTGCATCCCTTCTACGGCGCAGTGTGTACTATTCCAGAAGATGATCCTTCCCATTTTGAACTACTGTGATGTAGTCTATGGTGCTGCTCCCAAATCCTCCCTAACCAGACTGGACACTCTCTTTAACTCCTTCTGTCATTTTGCCCTTGATGCACCATCATGCACTCCTCACTGTGATCTCTACTATACCCTGTCCCTTCCCCCACTTGCCAACAGGTGCCTCACTCATTGTGCCAAACTCACTTCTAAATTTTGGTTAGGAGAACTTCCCTCCTACATCTCTTGCTCACTCTATTCTCCCTCCTTCCCCTCTCCAGCCAGAGGTAGCTTCACCTGAAGAATATTAGCTTACAAATGAAGAGGGGGAGGTACCTAAAGCAAACAGTAGAAACACTCTGGATACAGAAGTTGATACCAGCCCATTTACAGAAGAAAGGGTTCTGAAAGAACTCTTAAAACTGAAGGTGGACAAAGCAATGGGGCCTGATGGGATTCGTCCCAGAATTCTAAAAGAACTAAGGGTAGAATTAGTGACACCACTGACTACCCTCTTTAACAAATCATGGGAGGATGGGGTGGTACCCGAGGACTGGAGGAGGGCAGATGTGATTCTCCTTCACAAAAGTGGGAGCTAGGCAGAAGCAGGAAACTACAGACCTGTTAGTTTAACCTCAGTGATAGGGAAAATGATAGAATCACTTCTGAAGGAAAGAATTGTTGAGTATCTAGAGGCCAGAGGGGCACAGGACCCAAGACAGCATGGATTCACAGCAAGAAGGTCATGCCAGATGAATCTGATAGATTTCTTTGACTGGGTGACCAAAGTAGTAGATCAGGAAGGGGCTGGGGACATGGCCTACCTAGACTTTAGCAAGGCATTTGACACAGTCCCACACAAAAGATTAATAAACAAGTTAGCCAGCCTGGGAGTGGGTCCCAAGATGACAGCCTGGGTAAAAAATTAGCTGGAGAATAGGACACAGAGAGTAATAGTAAATGGAGACCACTCTGAAGAAAGGGGGGGTTACTAGTGGGGTGCTGCAGGGTTCAGTATTAGGACTGGTCCTCTTCAATGTCTTTACAAGCGACATTGAAAGAGGGACTGGAAGGAAAAGTATGTCTCTTTGCAGATGACACAAAGATCTGCAACACAGTTGATGCACAAGGTGGGGTGGAAAGGATGAGAAGGGACTTGGCAAGGTTAGAGGAATGGTCAAATTGTGTGGCAGCTTAGATTCAATGCTAAGAAGTGCAAGGTAATGCACCTGGGAAACAAAAACCCAGCGGAAGAGTACATAGTGGGGGGTGAAATACTAACAACAACAAAAATGGAAAGGGACCTGGGGGTAGTCATATCAGATGACCTAAAAGTGGGCAAGCAATGTGAGAGGGCAGCAAGGAGGGTTGGGGGATACTGGGATGCATAGGAGAGGCATCACCAGTAGAAAACAGGAAGTTATTATCCCTCTGTACAGACAGCTGGTGAGACCCCAACTGGAGTACTGCATGCAGTTCTGGAGACCCAACTCGCAGAAAGACATAGACAGGATGGAAGTGTCCAGAGGAGGACTAAAATGGTGCAGGGTCTGCACCAGAAGACATATGAAGAGACTTAAGGAGCTTAATATGTATAGCCTCGAGGAAAGGAGGAGAGGGGGACATGATAGAAACTTTCAAGTACCTCAAGGGAATCAACAAAGTCCAAAAGGGTAGCATCTTTCAAAAAAAGAGGTGTGCAAGAACAAGGGGGCACAATTTGAAGATAGAGGGGGGTGGCTCAGAGGTAATTTAAGGAAGTATTTTTTCACTTTGAGGGTTGTGGATGTATGGAACAGCCTTCCAGAGGAGGTTGTGGAGTCAAAAACAGTGGTGGAATTTAAGCATGCATGGGACAGTCATAAGGCAATTCTAGAGGGTGGGGGTAGGAAGAAGTAGGCTGCTGGTTAACTAGGATCTGCAGCTTATCCATTAGGTAGGGAAATGGGCAGACTGGGTTGGCCAAGCAGTACTTACCTGCCATCAAATTCTATGTTTCTATGTTTCCCACTCCCTCAGATCCTCTGACACTGGCACTTTGTGGGTCCCCTGTCAAACCAATCTCATCGGTCAGTCAGGCTTCACCCATCATTTCCTGCAAATCTGGAACCCCCCCCAGATATGGCCCTCCTCCTCCTACTTCCTTGCTTCTGCCTTACATAACTTTCTCTCATCTGACTGCTCCTGCTTTAACCCTCCTTAACTGTCCTCCTATAAATCTGTTCCTCTTCATGACTCACATCCCCTATTAAACCTTCCTAACCCGAGCCTGCTTCTCAGCACACTCTCCTTTCCCTTCACCACTTGCTCCTCACTCCTACCTCTAACCTTCTTCCATTACCAACTTGACCTCGCTTAGCTTTGACCTCTGTCAGAGTTCTCAGCATCCAAGAGGGTTCTAGCGCTCGGCAAACCTCCTCTTTCTTCCACTTCCCTTCCCATCTCTCCATTGTATCCAACTTGTCCTCACCTAAATCTGCCCTCTGTTGGGATTCTTAGCACCCTGGCTATGTCTACTCTCAGGTAAGTTTCTTCCCTTCCTCCTTTTTTTCCTTTCTTCTTCTAGCCCCCCTATTCCCTCTGTGCAACTTGTCCTCACCTAATTCTATCCCCTGGCATGGTTCTCTGCATCATGGCGGGTCCCAGCAATGGGCAATTATTCTTCCTTCACTCCCCTTCCCCCTCTATCCTTCCTATCCAACTAGTCCTCACCTGAATCTGTGCTCTGGCAGGGTTCTCAGCATCCTGCAGTGGCCCAGTCTTAGGCAAGCTCCTTCTTTCCCTCCTCTTCCCTCCTTTCCCTTTTTCCTTTCTTTTCTCTCTTCCCAACTTGTCCTCACCTGGTTCTACCCCCGATAGGGTTCTCAGCATCCTGGTGGGGTCCAGCACTGGGAAATGACTCTTCCTCCCCATCCCTTTCCCCTCCATCCTTTCTATCTAACTCGTCCTCACCTGACTCTGCTCTTTGTCAGGGTTCTCAGTATCCTGAAGAGGCTTAGTCTTAGGCAAGTTTCTCCCACCCTTCCTCCTCCTCCTTCCCTTTACCATCCTCTCTACTATATCTACCCAACTTGTCCTTGCCTACTCCTGCCCCTTCTTCTAAGTCCTTGCTTCATTCCGCCACTGCCAGTGATCTCCGCACTCTGAAGGGGCCAGTTCCAGGTATGACTTGTCCTTCCCTACCCTATCCCTTACCCCCACCTCTCTCCTGTCCCCCTCTAACCACTGCACTTAAACAAAGGAACTAGTTCACTTGCGCTAATAACTTGCACTTTTTTTTCTCTCTGAGTGGCTCCCAGATTGCACTAGCCCTGTGTTAACTTGCCCCTCACAACTGATGTTTTGTTCACTTTGCTCCATTAATATTCCTCCCATCTTTATCCTCTCCTTCCCCAAGCTGGTTTCCCCTGTCTACCCCTCTACCCTACATGATGTCCCCTTACTGTATCTCATTCATTCATTAATTGCTAAATAATCTTCTTCTTAACTGTGATCCATTCTTGCAAGGAGTTGGCTCCAAGACTACATTAAATTTCTGTACTATGTTCCTCAGATATGCCACTTGTAATTAAATGCATATTCCATATGTATGATATATTTAACTGTATGTTATGTCACAAATGTGACTGTATGATTATTTATGATATTTCTTAACTGTATGTCTTGTTACAAATGTAATTGAATGTTTAATTTCTTGGATATGTTAAATATTAAACTGTATGTCTAATGCTTCAACCAATTGCACTCTGTCCACCCCCACCCTCAGGTCACACCGGGAGATGAGCAACTTGTTGTTCAGTGTGCCTTCCTGGTGAAACATTTCAATAAATAAAAAAAAATACATAAATACATTATTATGTTCTGTAAAAAGGGGTAAAAAAACTTAAAATCTTAAACTGTTTGCAAAGATGTTATATTTCACTTGGGAATGTCAGTCATTGGCGTGAACATCACACAATGGCAAGCACATATTTTCTGAAGCAGCAGTCTATGTAGCACCATATGCCAAGAAATGTTTCATGATTCAGCTACAAAAGGCATCTCTTTTAAAGAACAGAAGCAAAATTCAGTTTGAAAGCTAAGCTCAGCTTGCACAAAATGCAAGCTGTACAGATATAGCCACCTTTCCCACTCCCCCCAGGCTTCCACATGAGCTATGGTCTTGACAAAGCCCCTAGATGACGACAAGACATCCAGAGTTGTATCTGTATAGGATAGGGAAGCAGGAACAGGACAGCAATGGATGTGTTGGGCCTTTATGAAAAAGGAGGACGGCCATGCTAGAGGCAGTGATTGGATAGAGCAGGTGGGTAAGAGTTCACAGGTGTGCTGAAATATGCATGGCGGGAGGGGGACGCCTAAAAAAGAGAAGCCTGAGACAGAAAAGGTGCCATGAAGCCAGAAGTGGCAGTCATATAATATATATACATATAGTTATATATATATTAGTGAGTCAGCAGTCACATTCCAGTAAGAGAGGTCTTGGGGAGTAATGGTTGCTGTAGCTCTGCACCTAGAGATAAAAACGTCTAATGCAGGAATGAGAAAATTGCACTAATTTGTGTGCAGAGCAGGGATCCTCAGGCTAGGCACCTTTTAAAGTATTGCTGCTAGCACCAGTAGCTATGGGCAGATAGGAACTCCAATTTGCTGCAGTGCTTATTTGATTGCCTGAGGTTAAGCTGTACATAGAACCTTTGCAGTCTGTGCCTAGCAAAGAAGTCCCTACAGGCCTACAGGTGTATCTGCCAGAAGCTAGGCCATATGAGAAGCATGAACTGGCTTTATCTCCCTGAGTGTGGCACCCAGTGAGAATGTAGTGTACTATACACTTGGGCTAGTGAAAGCTAACTGCATCATGGGTAGTTGTGGAAAACATCTGGTCTATTATCCTGCATATTCAGGCAATGTCCTGTGGTGGGATTCCATGCATGACTGGGGACATGTTCACCCAGGAATGGGTAGTCACCAATTTCTTGCAAGACTGATCACAGTGACAGACAGACATCTGCAAACTGTGTAGGACTGGGCCTTTTGGTCCAGATTGTATCCCAGACCAATGCAGAAGAATGGATCTCAAGCTGCAGCTGTAAGAGCCACATGATATGACCATAGTTTATTCAGTCAGTCACACCAAAGCACTAGCAGTTTGTGTCTTAGGCATGTGCTTGGACTTAAGGGGTTTCTAACATGTCTAGTCAGATTATAAAGGCAACAGAAGGGACCCCTTAAAGACAGGGGTCTGTATTTTCAAACAGTTGTGATGGATGCAACAGCAAGTTCCATCACTTTTTTTTGGTAGCAAATCGCAGCAGCACCTGTCTCAGAAGGATGTGCTACCATCAGAAGATGCTTGGCCCACAATCTGCTGTGCCCACACTTGTGTCCAGATTAATAATGCAAAAGCAATGCAATTTTGATACAGCCCACAGACATGCCACTATTATTACGCAAATATAAGTGTCAGTTTTAAAGTAGCTATGAAAATACAGTGCAATTAAAAGTCACATCCTTATGTCACAAATTTGTGTGTCTTGACACAACTGCATTATTTTGGAGCACTCTTGAAAATACCACACTGGTGCTCTTGTAAGTTCTATCTATGTTCCTCCTATGTCAGTCATTTGCTCCTGCAAATTGTGAAGCAAATATTTTGTAAGACAAACTACTGTTCTGAGTATCTAGGGAAATCACCAGAATGTATTACTAATACATATTATTTTTTCTTTTACAGATATCTGTTATACTGATTTGTCTTCAATTTTTGATTAGGCTCATTAATGTACTGTATTTGCTGTATATGATTTTCAACATCCGCTACCCCCAGGAAGCATCTGGAAATGAGCTGTTAGCAGCTCAATATGGCTTTCCTAGAAAAACTTTTGAAATAGATAGGTAGGTAGATAGATAGATAGATAGACAGACAGACAGATAGACAGACAGACAGACAGAATCTTCTGGTCATATCCCTTGAAAGTGAAAGTAGTGATTTTTCTGCACAGAAGACTTTTCAAGGAGCAACTGACTTGAATGTGCAAATATTTTGGAAATCTGGTCCTGGTGTTTAATAATTGTGTACTGTATTATGTAGCACATGCATGCTGGCATGTGGCTAGACTCATTGGTTTCTATCAAAATGTGAATAAAAATGTAGCCACTTTAAGTCTTTTGTGGTTCTTGCATCTCTTCAAGAACCCACCAAGTGGCTGTGATAACAAGCGGCTCCACCAGCTGGACTGTCTACAACTCTTGCTTCTGGAGCTTGGGTGCAAATATTGCAGCTGCAAGAGGTTTGTGGTCCCTCAAACTCTGGACTTCAAAATCCAAACAGCTGAAAAGCCATGACGGCAGTGCAGGGATGGTGTTATAATGAGGGCTGCCAGTTCAAAGCTCTGTATCATAAATCCAAAGTACTATCAATTGAGGAAACAAAAAAAGAGAATAAATGCCCCCCAAATTTTTTTCATGTAAAAATGCTTTAATAGGCATTAGTAACAGTAAAATACTCCATTGCTGAAGTTGTTGTCAGTATCTTAGTGCCTTGGCTATCCCAGGTGATTTGAACTCTTGACTTTAGTGTCTCCTGCCACACCCAGGACCACATAAGGGGATCCAAAGTCACTGTTGTGATGTAAAAGGTCAGTTAGAAATCTTAAGGAGAGGATTCTGATTTAAAATAAAACTCCTTTCCTGTAGTTATGTAATCTCTCATTTGATGTGCTGCATCATGTCAATATAAATGATAGCATCCTGACATATCCGTTGGTTGGGCAAAATGTTGCACTGCCTAGTCATGCTAGATGCCATTCTGTCTGCTAGCAATGTATGGCCATGACCAAAATGTTTATTTATTTTAGCTTTTATTAACTGAAGAAGTGCTACCATGATAGCACTGTCACTCATGATGCTAGCAACCTGGGTTTGAGAATGAGCATGGGTCACTGGGGGCTGGTTGGGAGGTTGGATCCTATGTCCCAGTGGAATCTCTTCTTCTCCAGGATGGATGGGTGACAGAGGTCACCATACAAGTGCCACCTGGGTGACCATAGATGGTGCTGCAGACTGCTCTGATGGCAAGGACATATATTGGCTGATGCTGCACAACTATGCATTTGTGCACATGTGTATAGTACCATTAGCTGCCAACATCATGTAGGCTTGGGACCAGGAAAAGCTGGAAAACCCCCTTCTGCAGCAGGATGGCTGGTGATGTCACACAGTCTCTCTAAGGGCATCCCTGCAACCTGACCAGGGAGGGTAACCCCTGGAGGAACCAAGGACTGGTGTAAGTGCAAGAGATGATAGGTGATGTGGCTGGGGATCACCTTTATGGTGGCCTATTGGTGACAAGGGGGTAAAATGATTAAACAAAAGAACATGAAAAAAGTGAGAGTTTTACCAGGAAAAGTCTGTTGAGCCATAACAGCTCATTTCCAGAAGCATCCTGGGAGAAGTCTACAAAGAGAAACAGACAATTTAGCAGCAAAGTTAAAATGTTAAAAATACAATGAGCAGTTGGAGATTATAATTAAGTAAAAGTGTTTTAACTGTGTGTAGCATTTGCCTACAGTGAGACCAAATTTAGGTCTGCCATCTGTATGTCATCTGTTCCTTGCAGTTCTTGGTGACCTACAGGTGGATGGACTCATGGACATCCCTTTAAATTGATGGTTGCTGCTATGCTGCCAATCATATTGTGCATAACACTAAGCCTGCCGGGTTTATCTACCATTTGACCTAATTATGCCTATAGTTCTTTGCCTGAACTCCTTAGTGCCATGTATGTCATGCTTAATTAATGAGCCACTGCCAAGTTAAAACAAATTCGGTTCAAGGCCAAAATGGCTGTGGAGAGCTTTTGGGGTGCTTTTACTCATTATTTCTAATGAATTTGCACAATGCAGATCTGCTGAGAGGCAGTTTCAATGTGGTCTTCCTTTTACACATGTTTACAAGTGTTTTCCGAGAATATACCTGCTGATTGCTATATATTTAGCCTGGATATTTCACAGAAGAAATGGCATCTCATTTTCAGTGGGGCTGTACATCCGCACAATATTATGCTGCATTTTGTATGATCAGAGCACACTGAAAACAATATTTTACATCTAGACTAGGCTTCCATGAATAAATACATTTTAACATTGATAAAATCATGACCCCACAGAAGACATAGGAACATAGAAACATAGACTTTGATGGCAGATAAGGACCGCTAGGCCCATCTAGTCTGCCCATTTCCCTACCTACAGGATAGGCCGCAGATCCTAGTTAACCAACAGCCTATTTCTTCCTACCCCCCACAAGAATTGCCTTATGTCTGTCCCATGCATTCTTGAATTCTCCCACAGTTTTAGACCCCACACTCTCCTCAGGAAGGCTGTTCCATGCAACCACTACCATCTCTGTGAAATAATACTTCCTCACATTGCCCCTGAACCGCCTCCTTCTATCTTTAAATTGTGTCCCCTTGTTCTTGCAAGTCTCTTTTTCTGAAAGATGCTACTCTCTTGGACTTTTTTGATTCCACTGAGGTACCTAAAAGTTTCTATCATGTCCCCCCTCTCCCTTCTTTCCTCAAGGGTATACATATTAAGCTCCTTTAGTCTCTCCTCATACGGCTTCTCTTGCAGACCCTGCACCATTTTAGTTGCCCTCCTCTGGACTGCCTCTATCCTGTCTATGTCCTTGTGGAGATGGAGTCTCCAGAACTGGACACAGTACTCCAGATGGGGTCTCACCAACTGTCTGTACAGAGGGATGATAACAACTTCCTGTTTTCTGCTGATGATGCCTCTCCTCATACATCCCAGTATACCCCCAGCCCTCCCTACTGCCTTCTCACATTGCTTGCTAACCTTAAGGTCATCTGATATGATTACCCCCAGGTCCCTTTCCTTTTTTGTTGTTGTTACTACCTCCCCACCCATTGTGTATTCTTCCCCTGGGTTCTTGTTTCCCAGGTGCATTACTTTGCACTTCTTTGCATTGAATCCTAGCTGCCATACTTGACCATTCCTCCAACCTTGCCAAGTCCCTTTTCATCCTTTTCCACGCCTCCTTGTGTATCAACTCTGTTGCAGATCTTTATGTCATCTGCAAAAGGCATACTTTTCCTTCCAGTCCCTCTGCAATGTCACTGATGAAGATATTAAAAGGACTGGACCCAATACTGAACCCTCGGTGCCCCACTAGTAACCCCCTTTCTTCAGAGTGGACTCCATTTACAATTACCTTCTGTGTCCTGTTGTCCAGCCAATGTTTTACCCAGGCTATCACCCTGGGTCCCACTCCCAGGCTGGTTAATTTGACTATTAATCTTTTGTGTGGGACTGTGTCAAATGCCTTGCTAAAGTCTAGGTAGGCCATGTCCACAGCCCCTCCCTGGTCTACTACTTTGGTCACCCAGTCAAAGAAATCTATTAGATTCGTCTGACATGACCTTCCCGATGTGAATCCATGCTGCCTTGCGTCCTGTGCTCCACTGGCCTCTAGGTACTCGACTATTCTTTCCTTCAGAAGTGACTCCATCACTTTTCCTACCACAGAGGTCAGACTGACAGGTCTGTAGTTTCCTGCCTCTGTCTTGGACCCACTTTTGTGAAGGGGAATCACATCCGCCTTCCTCCAATCCTCGGGTACCACACCATCCTCCCATGATTTATTAAAAAGAGTAGCCAGTGGTTTCACTAGTTCCTCCCTTAATTCTTTTAGAATTCTAGGGTGAATTCCATCAGGACCCATTGCTTTGTCCACCTTCAGTTTTAGGAATTCTTGCAGAACCCTTTCTTCTGTGAAAGGACTGGGATCGACCCACCCTATCAAGAGTGCTTCTGTTAATTGGATTAGGCACTTCCTCCTCCTCTTTTGTGAATACTGAGCAGATATATTCATTCAGTATTCCTGCTTTTTCACTATCCCCCTCTGCCCACCCACCGTTCATTCTATTCAGCCTCACTATCCCTCCCTTTGTCTTTCTAAGCTCGCTGATGTACCTATAAAACGTTTTATCCCCCTTCTTAACTGAGTTGGCTATCTTTTCCTCAGTTTGGGCCTTTGCTATTCTGACTTCCCTCCTGCTTCCTTCTGCCTTAACTGGTACAGCTCTCTGTCCTGCTCCTTCTGTGTTTCCTTATACTTCCAGAATGCTATCTTTTCTTCCTGACTTTCACAGCCACCTCTTTTGAGAACCATAGTGGCTTTTTTTTCGTTTGATTTGTTTATTTGCTTCACACAAAGGCTTGTTGCCTCTGTGATGGCAGTTTTGATAATTCCCATTGTTGCTCCACACCTCCTTCTAGCCTGTTTGCTAGTGCTTTTCTGAGGCACTCTCCCATCTTTACCAAAGTCAGCCCTCCCTAAGTCCAGTACCCTCACTTTTTGTATGGCTTGACTCTGTAGTGAGTTTAACGTGAACCACACTCTTTGATGGTCACTTGTCCCCAGATGGCAACCCACTTCTAGATCTGAGATCCTCTCACTGCCCCCGTTTGAGAGTATGAGGTCTAAGATTGCTCCCTCATGAGTGGGTTCCAAAACTAGCTGTCTAATGCCTGCCACCTGTAGGGCATCAAGAATGGCCCTGCTCTTGGATGTGGCTGCAGCAAATGTGCTCCAGTTAACATCTGGCATATTCTGGTCTCCCATCAACAGTATCTCCCCTTTCTCTGCCATTCTAAGAATGCGTTCTTGTCCATTCCTTCCCCCTGACATGGGGGTCTGTACACAACCCCTGTGCGGATTGTGGTGCCCTTTCCAGTCTCCAAGGTGACCCACAGTGCCTCTTCTCCTCCCTGTTTACTCTTTTGTTCAGTTGCTTTTATCCCTTCCTTTACATAGAGAGCTACTCCTCCCTCTTCTCCCTGCTTGTCTTTCCTGTGGGTTATGTACCCTGGTATGTTAACATCCCAGTCATGGTTCTCTATGTACCATGTTTCTGTGACTGCTACGATATCCAGGCATCCCTCTTCCATTAAGGCCATCAGCTTAGGGAGCTTATTGCCCAGACTACGGGCATTGGTACTCATTACCCTCCATTTCCTGATGGCCTTATTCCCTTTTGCCCCATCCCTGTCCTTCTTGCCTTTGTCACTTTCTCCATTTACCCCTGCCCTTCTCCCTATCGACACCTGCAAGACAAGATATTACATCTAATCTGGGGCTTCCTGAGTAAATATAGTGCAAAAATGTGTAAATGAAGATTGCTATGATAATGAGTTGTAGCATCTCCCCTGCACTATCCAGGATAAAAAATATAGGTTAAGAAATATTTAAAGGAAATCTACTGTAAACAGAACTTCACTGTGTTTACTGACATAAACAAATAGTTTCTTTATTGTTTTATAACATACTGTACTAGATTGCAGTATTTATTTTGAATGTTGTGGTCATGAAGATGGTGTGTGTGTGTTTGCTGTAGCTCAATATATTTTTTTCCCAAAGACCATAGTAAAAATGTTGGCTGATTGCTATATATTTCACCTGGTTCGCTGACAACCTGGCATATATCTGAGACAGTGCTTATCAGATAGTGTCTTAAGAGGTTAAAAAAATTGTAACTCTTTTTAGATTTGCTGGGAAAGGGTGACATTTATGAGGTATGAATCTTTCCTGAAAGACAATACCTGCCTAACTGAAGTTTGTAGCAAGAAAACGTCTAAATGCTAAGTATTTAAATGTGCAAGTTGTTGCATTTCGAAGGGGGTAAACACATGTTCAGTTCAATGGGCAACCAATATTTAACAAGCTGTTTTAATTTGTAAATGGCATTCTGATAAGCAGCTTTAGTACTGTCTCCAACATTCTAAACAGAAAGAAGAGAGTATTCTATTTTAATTGGCATAGTGATTTGTAGGTGTGGAAGGATACACTGAAAACTCCAAAAGATGTGTTCCACGATACTCCATTTTTTCCAGCTACAGACAGCAAGATAGCTGTAGGCTCCGCCCACAGTCATAAAAATGGCCCTTTTGCTTTGTGCACTATATTTCTCCTATGAAGGTTTCTTTGTTAGGTCTGTCATCTATTAGTCCATACCACTTCACTCAGTGAGATCTTTTGTGATACATGATCAGTAGATCCAAAATGTTCCTCTTTTCTTATTCTCTCACATTGTACCAGATGAGCTTCTCAAGAAATATGTAAATGCAAGTAATAATTGAAGTAATTCTGTATGTATGAAAGCATGAGTCTAGTAATTGCTAAGCAATTCTACACATTTAAATATTTTTGTACTATGCAATTAAAAAAATAGATATGCTAATATGGATATTTATTGGAAAATTTACATTTTTTATTATTGGTATAATTTAGAGAGGTATTACGTTGAGTGCTGGAGTAACACAAACATAACATCTGCAAAGGAAGTCATTGCATACCTGTCCATAGTAGGGTCCTATTTGAGCAATAACTGAAAATCAATAGAATTAAAAATGTAAGGAGGAAAGGAATAGGCTACCACAGGGCTGGGGTGCTAGAGAGCGATCAATGCAAACAGAAGAAAAAATTGGTACTCCCCGCTTCATAAATGCTGTAATCTCGCTTGACAAAGAGCAGGAGCAATTGCTGGAAATGATAGGTGCTGCCTGGTGTTCGTCCAACAGGTACCACTTTTGCACTTGTGATGCAGTTTTTATGTCTCTGATTAAAGCTTATTTGCTCTCTGCTTGGATGGGTGTCCTTTCAGGAAACATAGCAGCAGCAAGTAGCAGAGAGCTATCAACAGAAACTACAGCATTTATGGACTGGTGAGTGCTGGAGTTTTCTTCTGTTTGCAGATAAAAATATAGTTAGCATTATTTTCACTGCATGGGGCATAATTTTAACAAACTACTCTTCCTTTTAAAATAATGCTGATATGTACCACTTCAAATGTTTTCGTTGCTGTTGTCTCTGCTCTGAGCTTTCAAAGCAACAACATTCTGTCAGAAACAGCGTGATTTCATTTTTGCCTCAGCATAGATTTTTTTTCTCCCTCAATAAACAGGCAAATTGAACACCTTGTAACATATAAATGAAGCCTGTTATTATAAATGTTCATCTTATTGTATTTTAGAGAAAAAAACTTTTTATAAAGGACTGTGGCGAAAAAAAATGAGTGTCTAGGAGGCAACCCAGAATCTGTCCAGTGATATGCGAAATTTAAACATGTTGCAGCCCTGTTGCTCTGCACCTGAATGCCAGCCTGCATTGTACAGCATCCACGGCCCCTTTGCCATGCCCATTAGTGTGAAGCTTTGTACAGTGGCAGTGGGAATCTTGGGGGTGAAAAGCTCTGTGGAATGCCAGATATCCAATAAGATGCCCATGTTAGCCCATTATGGGGTCCTCCTCTCAAGCAGAACAGGTGATCATTGGGTATGGAAGTTCTCAAAGGACTGCCTTACCCCATAGTGGGCACTTTTCATGATTCAGGCAACAGTACTGTGCAGGAAAGAAACTAGCCTTCTGTACCAGCTCAGAGTGCTGGAGGAAGGTTGAGAGTAGCCTGATTCGGCTGCCTAGGAGCTACTGTTTCTTGGCAGGGGGTCATGTAGTCACTATGGTAACTCTTTGGGCCTGTGTAGTCTTTGCCCCATTCCAGCTTTCTGCACTATGGTGCCCTTGGGAATGGTGCATTAGCCCACCCCCGCCCCTTTGCGACCCTAACTCAGGTGTGCATGTGCTGCAGTTGCACACGTGACTCAAGACTGAATGTGACGGAGGTATGCATCCAAGGCAGTGGATGCATGGAAGTCTCTGTACCAAGTGAAACCTCTGCACACCCCTAGACCTATTGCATCCCACTCCATGGGTGAACAAGGCCTCCAGAGGCCTTTGTGGAGGGGATCCTATAGACTAAAAATACAACATCAGAATAGTGTGCACCTGAAAGATCGAAAAAGGAACAGCAATGAAAAAGCATATAGTCATAGTAAATCTAAGGAACTTTCCATTTTACTAAACTCAGTTTCTATTACTAGTCCATGTTAGCAGTAAAAAATAAAACCATCTATATTTACAATTCCTAGTGATCTAAAAGTATCATGTAGATGAATCTGAATAAGTACTGTTATACAGTATAGCACTTCCAGACCAATATTATTAGGTAAGACTTCCGGATATATCCTGAGTTCTTTTAAATGAGCTGGGCTTTGCTTGCCTGAAATGTGTTAATTACTACCAATGATTAATTTATCATGTAATGCTTCTGTATTGCATTTCTAATGACACATGATACCTTATTTGATGATATTAGGACACTTAAATGTGATGTTCTGCCCTAATCAGTTTCAAGAGAAACCCTTTACTGACCAGATATACACAGTATGGAAATTTTCAAAATGTTTGGATTCAGACGTAAATGCATGCTGCATCTCTGTCTGTGTCTATCAGTTTGTGTATAGGTAGCCTTGTTGCTATTTATGAACATATGACTAACCCAGCAGAATAAGGACATTAGGTCTGTAGAGTCTGTTTGTATTGCAGGGTCCTTAGCATCAGCTACTGATCCAGTCCCCCACCCCCTCCCCATTCAGCCCATCTCTCCATCCGCCCTTCCTTTTGACCATTATTTTCCCCTTAAAGAGCACCTTTCCCACTGTGTGCAACATTGCCCCACCCCAAAGAACTAGGTAGGACCCTTACCTGCCCCAAAGTTGGATCCTGCCAAAATAAGAATTTTTCATCACCCCAATTTTGGAAGGGAAGGGATCATAATTTGGCTCTGTGGAGGAGAGCTGCTGATCCCTTTCCACTTCCTGGTAGAGTGATTTGCCCATTTTTCTTATGTCACTATGTGGAGAATGTGGGGATGTGCTCCATAGACATGAATGGGGCCATTCTTTTAAAAATCCATTTACATATGTAACCCCCCCCTTACAAATTGGGGTTTACTATAATGTCTTCCTGGCTCCTTAATGCCCACTGTCAGGCTGGTGTCCTGTCTTAAGTAGTTCTATTTGTTCATGTGAGAGTGCCCTAGTGAGCATCTGTACCTGTCCCTTTACAAGAATAACTGAAATGTGTTAAGTTAATGGTCTGAACTGTCTCTGAGTATTTTGGGGCTTGTGGCCAGTCAGATGGTGTGTTAATTTGCTCCATTCAGCAGTCGCTACTTGAGCAGAGGGAGCCCATATAGGAACTGATTATTTACTGTTTATCTGATGTTATATTAAAGATAGAAAAGTTTGTCTATCCTGCTTTGATTGCAGCTCAAATAATTGGATGGAAGCCACCATCTTGGGTCTTGGACTTCCAGTAATTGGACCAATTGGACCACTGGGGACCTAAAATGGATCCTGTCCCCAGGGGTCTTTTGGGAAGGAAATTCTGTAATCTTGTAGTTTTATCTAGTTGGCATCCAAATGGACCCAGAGGGGGAGCCCTTAATGTGACTGATGGATCCTTTAGCCAACCTAACCTTTGGATGGACAAGGGAAATGCCCTGTGTGCCAAGGAACAGTGGATCAGTTAGAGTAGGAGGATGAAGTGTAAACAGTTTGAGCCTTCGAGCAGCTGCTCCCCAGAAGGAGCGTAGGGGAATTGGTGGGAATAGGCTAGACTTGCCTTCCTGCCACCTTCTCCTGTATTGATCTACCTGACTGCAAAAGTCAGACCTGCCCAATTTCCAGCCTGGAACTGTGGCAGAAAAGAAGAATAAGTTTGTTAGTGTGACTTGTGATTTGGACCAAAGACTTGCTCCTGAAGCAGTTGGTCCAGCTTGTGAGTGAATCATACTCAGATTGAAAGGTTTGCTCAGTAAAGCTTCAATTTGTAACTGGACTGAATCTGAACTGTTTACGGCAGTAGTAATTGATTTAAATGTGCTGAATGTGTTTCATGGATCATGATTTGATTCCCCATGATTTAATCTGTTACGCCTGCTGGAGACTTCACCAGCAGAAGTTCATAAATTTTTTCCAGAATTGTTCACCCTGCCTAAGCCCTGCCACTATGGCCTAGGCTGCTACTACTGCACCAGAGACCATGCCACCGAGAGACCAGCTTGGCATTTGGCCCCCTGCACTACCACATCACACAGGTTGTGGCCACTGGGAGGTAAGTCATGTCAACCCAGCTTCCCCCTGCTCATCAATCATCACCATGAGGTCTACATATCACCAGGCTTGCACTGAATTTCTGGTAGCATGAGCGCAACCAGGGTAGTACTTGGCAACAAGGGTTCAAATCATCTTTGGTACCATCTAATTGTTTCTCTTCTGTTTTGGGTTTTTCAAAGGGCTGAGCCACCCAGCTCTGGATTACAAATAATCATTTGTCTCTGTACATGCTAACTACTTTTCTTTCCATTAAGGGTCCCAACATCAGCTGCAATGCAGGCCACCCCCAGGCAACACTTCAGACTAGACAGTATTGCCATCTGGGTACCGAGTGTTGTTGAACTGTATCTTTGGGACTTAAAGTGCATGCCAGAAAAGCCTGATTCAAATCAGATTATTAATCATTTGACTAGATTCATGCCCCTCCCTTGTTCACGTCCCCTTAATAAACCTGATTGTCTTTTTCATGTTTAACCTAGCTAGTGTGCATATTATTAATTGGGTTACAGTATTAATATTGTACTGCTGTATTGCTAATCTTATATTCTAGGGGCTTTCCAGGGCAGTTGCTGCAGGTCCTGCCCTGCAGGTAAGTGAGAAGGGTGTGAGTACCTTATTACTGCTGCTCATTGATTGTGAAATTACTGTGTTATATCTTAGGCGACTAGGAGGGTTGGTGGGTGGTTATAGCTTCCCAGAGGGCTATACCAGAGCAGATAAGCAACCCCAATATCATTTTTCTGGGTGTAGGCACCTTAATATTGAACTCAGGCCCCTCAACCTGTGTATAGCCATACTGACAGGGGTAGTAGCCCTTAGAATAGCACCACCTAGGGGTTACATCTTGGAGGTACCACTGGGATTAGCACCCTCTGGTGGCCAAAATATCAAATGCCAGGCAGCTAAGAGAAAGTTGGCAACAAAGGGTTTTCTGCAACAAGTGGTTAGTGTTTCCCACTGCTGCCCCAGACCATGGATTGTATTTTCTCTCGGATTGTCCCTGCCCCTAGTTGGAAGAAGGACTGGGAAACTTTGAGAGTGCATACTGCCTGGATCTTAGCCAGATGGCCTGGAACCGATGAGCAAAAGTGGTTGGAGATTATAGTGACCTTTTGGGTGCTCGCTTTAGATGTCATCCAAGGGCTTCAATCCACTGAGTCTACTGCATATGTGCATCAGTACATGGACACCCTAACCTCTATTTTTTAACCCTTACAAGGATGTGACTCAGCTACCATGGGAATGCAAAGCTATGTGTCAACATAAGGGGGAATTGCTCTCAGCCTACCTACTGAGAATGCAACATGTCCTGTTGAAAATATTAGACTGAGGAGGGGTCACACCCCAAGACCTAGACTGAGTTAGGATGCATCATGTTTTAACCCCGGTGGAGGATCCTAGTTTCATCATGCTTCAGATACACACACACACACACACAGCAATGTGTGGAGAGTGCTTCTTCCTTTGTTGAGCTAATGCAGACCATGAGGAGGACTGAACATCAGGCAAGTGGAGATGACCCCGTGGAGCCAGTTACAGGACCAACCACAGCTAAGAAAAGTGCTCCACCTGAGTGCTCCAACCAGGAGATGGAGGCCCCTGTAGAGGATGCCCCACCCCTCTTGTGGGAAGTCGAACTGAGCAAGCTGGAGGCTCATTTTGCCCGGTTGTGTGACATAATCATGGCCATATGTAGGTAGCAACAAAAGGCTTCTGGTGGGTCCACAAAAAGAAAGCCTCTAAATAAGGATGTGTGGAGTTCTGCTATCATTGCAGGAGGGAAGGACATATGCAACATAAGTGTCATTTCCCAAAGATGTGGGCAAGATCAAGGCCCGACTTACAGGATTCTTGCGGTCTTTCTTGCTAACTTCCCAGATGCCTGAGATCCAGACTACCTATGTCATGTACAACAAGAACCATACCTAGAAAGTGCAGCTGGTGACATACCAGAAAGTCCAGAACCAATTGCAACTAATGATTCCAATAGTGTTATGGACCATGATATTAATGAAGCTAATGACGTTGAAAGTATCAGTGATGTGTTACGTGACTTGAATTCCATGGAATTTCCTCTTGATAATGAACCTGGAATTTCAGAACCAAGTACTGAAAGTAATCTTATTGAATCAGAACCAGAATCTGAAAGTGCTTCCAGTCCAGAATAGATAGTCAGTGCAGAGGTACCCCTTTCTTCAGAAGCAGACTTACTGACAAGCAATGAGCAGGGACTGATCAACCAAATTGTCACTGTTAAAAGAACTGAATCTGCTCTCTCTCAAAAAGTCTGGAAGAGCCACAAAGCCTGTAATGTGCCTCAGTTATGACTCCCCAGGATGACCTGTAGACCTCACATTACATGTAGTTCACAAAGGGGTGTACATTTCTAAAAACTCTCTTCCAAAACTGGGCTATTCTGCCACATCCAAGCTAATAATGAATACCTCCAATCAGTATGCTATTACCCTTGCCCTGTGCAGCCCTAGTGTAGCTGGTAGGGATAGGCCTCAAGCCATGTGAATTAGTATGCAGGAGATAATATACACCAGAATTATAAGATTAATGTGTTCGACTATTTGAATTTGCTAACATGTTTATGACAAATGTTATGAAAATGTGCTATTGTAGAAGTATCACTGCTAAATAAAAAGTTGAATAATTCTGTTGTTATCACCAGCGTGTTTTACTGATGCATCAGATTTTATTTTGTATTATACCATGAAACGTGCATGTATTTTTGTTTGTTTTCTATATAGAATCTTGTACTGTAGTATGTGTTGACTTGATGCAGACACAGAGTTTTTTCAGTCAGGGAAGAGTGTAACCCCCATACAAATTGGGGTTTACTATAATGTCTTCCTGGGCTTTTGAATGCCTACTGTCAGCCTGGTGTCCTGTCTTAAGTAAGTCTGTTTGTTCATGTGAGAGTGCCCTATTGAGCCTCTCTGCCTGTCCCTTTAAGAGAATAGCTGAAATGTGTTAAGAGAATGGTCTGAGTTGGGTCTGAGTGTTTTGGAGCGTGTGGCCAGTCAGACAGTGTGTTAATTTGCTCCATTCTGCAGTCACTACTTGTGCAGAGGGAGTCCATATAGGAACTGTGATTGTTCACTGTTTATCTGCTGTTATATTAAAGATAGAGAAGTTTGTCTGACCTGCTTTGATTGCAGCTCAAACATTTGGATGGAAGCCACCATCTTGGGTCCTGGACTTCCAGTAATTGGACCAATCGAACCACTGGGGACCTAAAATGTATCCTGTCCTCAGGGGTCTACTGGGAAGGAAATCTGTAGTCTTGTAGTTTCATCTAGTTGGCACCCCAATGGACCCGGAGGTGGAGCCCTTAATGTGAATGATGGCTCCTTTAGCCAACTGATTCTTTGGCTGGACAAGGGAAATGCTCTGTGTGCCAAGAGACAGTGAATCAGTTAGAGTTGGAGGTTGAAGTGCGAACAGCTCGAGCCTTCGAGCAGCTGCTCCCAGAAGGAGCATAGGGGAATCGACATGAATAGGCTAGACTTGCCTTCCTGCCACCTTCTCCTGCATTGATCTGCCTGATTGCAAAAGTCAGACCTGTCTGATTTCCAGCCTGGAACTGTGGCAGAAAAGAAGAATACATTTGTTAGTGCGAATTGTGATTTGGACCAAAGACTTCCTCCTGAAAAGATCGGCCCAGCTTGTGAGTGGATCATACTTGTATCGAAAGGTTTGTGCAGTAAAGCTGTGATTTGCAACCGGACTGAATCCGAATTGTTGACTGAAGTAGTGATTGATTTAAATGTGCTGAATGTGTTTTGTGGGTCGCAATGTGGTTCCCCACGATCGAATGGGTTACACCAGCTGGACGATTCGCCAACAGATGATTACGAACTTTGCCATAACTGTTCACCCTGTCTGGGCCCTGCGGCAGCTACTACTGCACCAGAGAGTGTGTCACCGAGAGACCAGCTTGTGGATTAGGCCACCTGCACCACCACACCACGCAGGTTACGACCATTGGGAGGTGAGTCTTGTCGGCCCAAATTCTCCCAGCTCATCAATTGTCACCAAGAGGTCTGCATTTCATCAGGTCTGCATCGAATTTCTGGTAGTGTGAGTACAACCAGGATAGCACCCTGCAACAAGGGTTCAAATCATCTGTGGTACCATCTAATTGTTTCTCTTCTTTTTTGGGTTTCTCAAAGGGCTAAGCCATCAAGCTCAGGATTACAAATACTCATTTGTCTCTGTGCAAGCTAACTGCCTTTCTTTCCATTAAGGACCCCAACATCAGCTGCAACACCAGCCACCACCGGGCAATGCTTCAGGCTAGCCAGTATTACCATCTGGGTGTTGTTGAACTGTACCTTTGGGACTTAAAGCACATGCCAGAAAAGTCTGATTCAAATCAGATAACTAATAATTTAACTAGAGTCACGCCCCTCCCTTGTTCACATTCCCTTAATAAACCTAATTTTCTTTTTCACATTTAAACTTGTTATTATTGTGCATATTATTAGTTGGGTTATGGTATTAATATTGTACTGCTGTTTTGCTAACCTTATTTTCCAGGGGGTCTCCAGGCCAGTTGCTGCAGGTCCAGCCCTGGTGGTAAGTGAGAAGGGCGTGAGCACATTATTACTGTGGCCTATTGAATGTGAAATTACCACTGTATTATATCTTAGGCCACTAAGAGGGTTGGTGAGTGGTTATAGTTTCCCAGAGGGCTATACCAGAGCAGATAAGCAACCCTAATGTAATTTCTCTGGGTGGAGACACCTTAATATTGAACTCAGGCCCCTCAAACTGTGTATAGCCATACAGGCAGGGGTAGTAGCCCTTAGAACAGCACTACTTAGGGGTTACACATATTTTGGATGACCACCATAAACAAATCAAGGACACTGCTCAACTACCAAGGCCCTTTAGGGGCAGGTAAGGGTTCTCAACGGTTTTTGATGTGAGCACCAGTAAAGGTTCTCTTTAACTCTGTCCCAGCCTCCATTGAAGCTGCCTACTGTTTTCAATGAATCCACCGCCTCAGGAAGGAAGTTTCAGTTTCAAAAGTTTCTGAAGTTGCATCTGGATATGACAAAAAGTCATAATTTGTGACAGAAAATGGATACATTTGAGAGCTGAGGCCAACTGGAAGCACTTGCATTTGTTTTTGGATGCATACTTCAGATGCTGTTAGACCATCTAATAGATTGGGCAGATTGCTTTGAAAATTCTGTCAGTGTACTGAATGTTGAGTCTAATGAAGCTTACATGCAGGGGGGATCTCTTTTTATAAACATTTTAAACAACTATTATAACAAGAAGGCAAATAGCTTAGGATCTAGCCTTTTGGGGGAATGGAAAACATGACTGTGTTTCTTCTTAGGAGCACTACATGGCATGTTGCTTGTAAGCATGGCTAGAGCTCCTTTGCTGTGATGAGCATTGCCAGTATATGTTGTTAAAAGTTCAGTAATGCCAGAGCTTCAGGGTCATGGCTGACATCTCTAGTGGTTGACTTCAACCCTAATATAAGCCTTCACAGAAATGACATCTATCAATTTTCAGTGGTAAATCAGCAGACCTTTCCAGTTTTCATAAATAAAACATCTTTTTTTCTTAGAGCTTTCTATTTTGTTCTTTTCTGCCACTGTGGCAGAGAACAAACAGCACTAAAAAGGTTTTAGAATGAAAAATTAAACTGGTCAGTACAAGATCACTGTGTGTACACATAGTGCTTCGACTATAAAAGATTTCATTCTAATTGATTAAAAGCTTGCTGTGTACCCTTGTCAGCAAGGGGGGCAAATGGCAAGCAACTAAATGCTGACCTCATCATTGCATGACTGCTGGGAGTCAAGCAAGATGAATATCATTGGCTTGGGCTGCCTGTGTATTAACACAAAACTACAACTGGAAAGAAGCAAACACCTGGTGCTGCCCTAAATTCTCATTGAGGCATAGTTTGTACTAACACAGAAGCATTTGTGTAGGCCATGTGATCCACAAATGTCTTTCAGCCCATAATATTGCTGAATGAAAAAACAAAATACAGACAATATTTAGGCCAACACATCTCAACAAGGCATAGAGGATGCTGAATGTAAGCATCTTTGTGTGAAAATAGTTTTCTGTCTTCAGTCTTCCTTATTTAAGTTGTTCCATGGATATTAAATGCAAGTAACTGAGTCACTCAAAAGGCAGAACAGAATTATGTCATTTCATTTACCTATGATGATTTATGTATTTTTGTGTATGCATTATTTAATATTTATTGTATTTGTCTAATCTGTTTGCTGTCACATTTATTCTAAGAAGTATAACGTTTTCTGAGTTTCTAGAAGAGCATCAAATTAAATTCTTACCTAACATCCTGCATAGATACTGTACATACATTCACACAGATTGTAGAAAAAGCTCTTGACCCATTCGGTCCTAAAACATACAGGACCTGCAAAAAAACTCTTTTTAGGCAGCAAGAGTTGTAACACAAAGTTTCAGAAGTACTGTAGGGAAATACAATGTTAGAAATTACTATGAATTGACATTGGCATGACCCTTGGTTTGGCACCATATTTCAAGCTACGGAAATGTACTCACACATGAGCACAGGAAATTATGTTTTGGCAACCATGAACAACAAGGCTGTGTTTCCATCAAGGCATTCTGATGACATCATAGGGGCCTTGATAGCGAAGCTCAAGAGGTCACAGATATAAGTAGAACCCTGAGAAAGGAATGCAAATGAGTTTATTTATTTATTTTTTAGCTTTTGGTAACTGGGTAAGTGTGCTAGGCAACAATCCAGCCTATTTTCAGGCATGACCCGGGACAGCACCAGACAGAATACAAATAAGCACAATTGTACAAATTTGTAAATAAAAACAACAACATAGTACATACAATATAATACAGGTTAGCGTACATTTTAAGATAGGTCAAGAAGACACATAATACGGAAACAGTAAGAGGCCAGGCAGGCTAGTGGATAAGCTCACACACTAACTGTCCTTAGTCCAACTAGTGAACAAATACCAAATGGCACACTATGAAAAATATACCAATAGGTCAATTCCCAGCCAGGAGACCTAGAGGTAGTTAAGTTGTTCCTGAGGTTCCCATACCTTATTTTGTATAGTACTGTATATGGCTTAAAATGTAAAATAAAAAAAAACTAAACTAAAATGCTGCTTTTTTGCTTCCCAAGAAATCTTCAGTTTAATTTTTTATATTTAAAAAAAAAAGTCAAAATTCACGCTTAGCTAACTGCTGAAAACTCACCTGGGTGAGGGGTAGGTTTCTGTTTTTTTTTTATGACAAAACAACAGAATACAGGTTTAGGGGAGGTTCTGAATTCTGTGTTTGTGGGAAAAACGAAAGTAAAATATCAAGTGGCATGAGTTTCCATTCTAATTAAAAAGTTGGTTGTACCACAGAACGGTACAACAGTATGCTATGACCCTTCAACTATGATACAACAGGGGTCAGATTTTCAAAGAAGGCTGTTCTTGGCCCCCATGAGGAAACACCTTGCAGGACCACAAGGTTTCTCTCCATGCACCATATTTTCAATCGCTAAGCTGTTTGTGACCAGCTCCACAATTTACGGCAGCTTGTGGCAATTTTTGATGCATCTGTGCCAAAATGTAATGCCTCATTGGACCAGGTGTAACATCCTCTTCAACTGCATCCATTGCCCATGCAGAATACAGCTGAAAATCAGAATGTCGGTTGCTGTGGAGATTTTTTTCTTTACCAGTGGAATGCGACACTGGACTTAGTTCCAGGGCCATTTTCAGTCATTTGAAAATCTTGCCCCAGATTTTTAGTTAAGTGGGTAATACAGTACATGCACAAAAGGGGTAACCATATGCAATATGTCCTTTTCATATGCTTTGATGGGGGGGGGGCAAAGTTACTATAAGTTCATGCAGTTGTTCAAACACGAGGAACACACAGTCATGTAGATCTAAGGGAGCTTTCACTCAAGCATCGCATTTCCCTACTTTTTCAGCTTTATGTTACAATCTATGCTGTGCAGAATGTTCAGATCCTGATGAAACAGAATTCAGCAACATTTCTGAAAATTCTGCGGAATTCAGTCATTAGCAGAATTACAGCATTTCGGTTTCACAGACTAATAATCTGCAGTTTAAATAAACTGCAGATTCTTTTTCTGCAATCCATGGAAAATAATTCAGTGTTTTATATGAACTACATAAAATGATTCCATAATTTATACTGAAATGATTTTCAGAATTTAGTTGACTTTAAAGTAAATTCTGACAAAAATTTTGGAAGTTGAATTGTCGTTTTGCACTAATTCTACTGGAGGAATTCTGCATTCCATACAGCCCTAACTTCAGCCCTAATCGCTATCTAATGTAGCTATCTTGAATTAATTTTCATAGTTTTGTAAAAGGATAGTTTTTATTTAGTAACATATGCACAGGATTCCCTCCCCTTTCCCAATGTCAAGCAGTTCCTTGTGATGAATGGCTGCCATATTCCCCATGCTATCCTGTACCAAGCATTCCCCATTGTCCAATGGAACTGTTCCCCACCCATCCAATACCTGGCAGTCACTTATGTCCTGTGGCACTCCCACTTCCTCACCATGGTCACCATTAATTATATGTTGTGGATAATAGATACAAAGAATCTCATTTGATAATTAGACATATTTAAATGCGTATAGCCTAATTGGTTTAGTAAATTTTATAGTGACCAGTTAAAGCATTTTGAGTTCCATATTGGAAGGGTTTGGTCTCACTAAATGGCCCAGTGCACTCCCAAAGTCATAACCCCCAGGCAAAGTAACATGCTTATGAAGCAAAGCATTTGGAATACTATGTGGTGTTTTCAGTTCAGTGCACATTCAAAGAATTCTTTGCACCCCTTACCTCATATGTCCAATTTGCAATATATTTATATTTTCCCTCAGTGCACTGTTTGTGTTCACTTGGACATGGTACTGCCAGATAGGATGTTCCAGCTGCTATGCATTTTCCATTCCTCCCCTTGCCAGGTATTCTTGTACACTCTTTCCTATCCAATTGTTTTGACTTTGAAAACGTTTTCCCTCCTATCTGCCACTCCTACTTGGCTACTCCAATATATTCCAGTGTACTAAGCTTGGGTGCAGGATGGTGTTCCCCACTGGCACCAGAGATTTGAATATTTGTACATGGGTCATGTCTGAAAATAGTCACTACTTTGTGTCTAGTACACCTACCTGGTAAACAAAAATGAAATAAATAAACAGTGCTGCCTTTGCTACTAACATACTGCACTAATATAGTGCTGCCACTAATGTATTACACTGATCTTATTAGATGGGCTGACAAATGCACATGAGGGTCCCATGAGATAGTGGTGAACTTCTAGAGAATGGTGCCGTGAAAATCTTGGAAACATCCTTTTAATGTCTGTAGGCACTCTGCAATAAACACTGTCAATATCTGATTTTCTGTCTGATATCCAGCATGCATGGCCAGATAGTGATGAATGACTGACCACGAGCACAATCCAATCATTCTTTGCCCACCTTGATGTTTCTCCAGCCAAGGGGCTAAAACATTCAAAATCTGCATCAGTCTTTAGGGCATTAACTCCCCCCGGCCCTCCCCAAGTCTCATCTTGTCATTGGAGCTGGTCTGCATAGCAAACTAGTTCCTACTGCCATCAAAATTAGTAAGTGATTTTGACCTATGCCGCAAAAATCCATTTGGCAACAGGACATGATGGATTTTTGTGACAAGTCAATGAGTGAGTGATGTTGCTTGGAATTTGTTGTTGTGGCTGCCTCTCACTCTGTGATGCCTCCTTTAGGTTCTCAGACAAGTGTGCAAAAAGTCTTATGAGATGGCAAAGAACTTCTTGAGAATGTTCTGGGGATTTTTTTAAGAACATGCTTCACAATCTACCACATAGTATGAAATACCCAAAAATCTGTAACTCAAAAATGTATTTCCTGGTTATTTTTCTGTGTTCTCAACCATACTTGGTGCTACTGTTGGTCTGTGGCACATAGGATGAAAGCAATGTACTCACCATGAGATTCAACTGACCCTAACAGACCGTGAGAGAGGAAAGCAGTGCCTATGCCCTCGGACATTAGGAACATGAGTGCTGGTCATAAAGTCAGGAATCCATTCATTGATAAAATTAACCTCTAGAGGCAGTTCATCGATGATAGATTAGTGGTGGTAGGAGATATTGGACAGGAATTGTTTGATTTTGTTAGATTCCTATAACAGAGCAATACAAATCTGAAATATAGTGTTGCCTCTACTAAAATCCAAATAAATGCACTGGACCTCATTAACTAACCTTTTTAGAAACATAAATGACAGGAATACCTTTCTGCTAGCCAGTAGTTGTCATCCCAGACATACTATTGAAGGGCTTCCTACTGGTCAGTTCATAAGAATTAAAATAAAAGTTAAACAAAACTGCAGTGAAGAAGCAAGTTATCATCAAAGGGCGAATGATTTGAAAGAAAGGCTCACACAGAGGGGATACTAGAGAAACACTATAGTGAGAGTAAGGCAGGAGGTGAAATTAACACCAAGAACAACAGGTAACTCCTCGGAGAGAAAAACAGGTAAGAAAGAACAAAAAATGCATTTTGTCTCCACATAAAATCTCAGGCTGAGGGAAGTGGGACATACAGCATCATATAGACACATTGCCACATAGCTGGCGCAGATCCCTATCTAAAAGAAATTGCAAATAAATCACTTCAAGTTGTATATAGGTGGGGAAAAATATCTGGGATCATGTGATGCATTCAGTGCAACTTTGGATAACAGACCGCTTACTGTATGTGACTACGAACTAGAAGGGAAGGTTGTAGTAGACGTGGTAACTGCTCCTTCTGTAAACATGGCAGGCCCACCAGAAAGTTTGTGAATCCCAGAAATGAAACTGTTTCAAGGTTTGAGGATTTATGATATGTGCTACAGAGGGAGTTGTTTATCTTGCAATATGCACATGTTGTTGTAATATTTTTTATTGTTGTTTCAAAATATAAAACAAAACAAACAGAACATAAAACCACGTTACAGCATATAGTCATTAATTGTGATATTACATGTTTATATATCTCTAAATGTATCTATATATATGCCCCCCCGCCCATCCCTGTAAAGATGGTATACCAGTACAGTTGCCATCAAAGACCGAAGAGTGTCACTTCAAAGTATCCCGTATGCCCATGACACTTCTATTTATAAAATAAAGAATACTATCCTACATCTGGGTTACAGGCTCTGATTATGTAATGACACACCTTGAAATAAACAGGATACCCCCCCAACAATCACATGAGTCCCCAGTATTAATCATATACAGAGTACTTACCAAAACCTTGGGATCAAATCAAAACCTTCTCTTTGCCGGACATACACAACTCTACAGATGTAAGTTTATAATTGTCGCCAGGGGTATTCCTTATCAAGGCATCTGGAACAATTTAACTATGAGCATAGATATGTTCTATATGCACATGTTGGATGCTACCATACAGATAAAGCAAAGCGGTAGTTTAGAACTCAAATAAGTGAACATGTTAGGGCTATTAGAAATGAGATGAAAGCAACTACCTAGCAAAACATGTTAAACGTATGTGCAGCAAGGGGAGAACACTGATTTGAATTTTGGCAACAGGCACAATGTACAAGCCTGGATTAAATGAAAGATTTGAGGTTGCTCCTGTTTTTGTAACCTAGATTTTCTTTCCTCACCCTCACCCCCATTTTATTCATATATTCTGCAGGACGACCACTGTATAGTGTTGCTTCCTCTCAATCAAATATGTTGGGTACTTTGCAGTTTGAAAATAACTTGCAAATATCTGTCTTCCACACAGGATTCTACATGACTGTTGATTTTTAGGGCTGCAGTGGACATAGCCCTGCAGACCTCTTGCATTGACTAAAAAAGCACTCTCGCATTCCTTACGAATCATCAACTTAATATAATGTGAAAAAAAAGTTGTCCGCATTCGTAACACTTCGTGCTGGCACTATTTCTTTTTTCCCCATAAATGTTTCCTATGTTTTCATTTTATCTTCCCACCCAAACCTTTTTCTTAGCACCATCCCTCACTCACCCAAAAGGTAACAGTGGCACTTGGAGGTGGCCAATCCCCAAGTGCAGGAATCTTCATGCCCCCACCACACACTTCGCATTTACGCAGTTATTTTTGTTATTATTGACCTGATTGGGCAATGCCGTGGAAGTGGTACAGTACCTCTGCATTTATCAGTTATAAATGTGAACAAACTTCACTTCAAGCAGCAGAAAATGCTGGCATTCACCAACAAGTAAAGTACTTGTTTCTGGTTTGTTACAATATCACTGTAAGCTTGCATGGTGGTACGAGAGGAGAGCAGCAGTCTTTTCTCTGTTTGTCTGTGGCTGCAGCTTGGAGTCCCCCCCACCCTCCTGCCCAACTCCCTAACAGTGGAGAAAAGACATAAAATGGTGGTATCCTGGTATGAGAGGACAGCAGCACTCTTCTCTCTGTGCCTGCAGTCTGAGCCTCCCTGTCTGCCCCCCCAGCTGTTGGTCTCACCAAAAATGCCAATTGCAGTGTCACTAGAGATGCAGTGAATTTAAAATCCACCGGTGAAGTGGATGCGAAGTGGTCACTTCGCATTGGCGTAGCGCTACGCAAAGTGGCTACTGGAAAGTGCTCATTCGCCTTCTCATTATGACTTTGCATTGTTATTCCGCCTTAACACGAAGTAAGGTGAAGTGATAACATAGGCAGCCTCCCACACATCACATGGCTTACGGTACTATAAGTCACATGCTTTAGCCAGGCAGGAAGGAAGTGAGTCAGCAAAGCAGTTACTTTCACGTTCTGCTTTGCAGTTGTAGAAGGAGGAAGCCTTTTTGGTGTAGAGAGAGGAGAGTTTGTTTTGTAGTTGGCATCTTGTGATTTTGAGCACAAAAAACAGCTTTTTTAAAAGCTACATCTTGATTTTTTTTTGTAGTGTGTTTTTCATTGTTTTTTGCTACTGAATCTTTTTTTGTAAGTTTTGTTTTTTGTGTGTGTGACTGTGTGTGTGCGTGTGTGTGAGACTGTGAGTGCGTGTGAAGGTCAGAGTATTGAGGCGTCAATCAGAGTCTGAGGGACTTGTGCATGATGGACCCGGGAGGAGAGTCTGTGGCCTGTGGGCATGGGCAGAGGAGAGAAGTGCGCACGTGTGGGGGCAGTCGGGTGTTTTTGGACTACTCCCAACTTTTGGGTGTTGCGTCTCCCCCGCTGGAAGCTGCAGCACCAGTGCCACCGGTGTCAGCACATCCACTGAGTCCACCACCACTACCACCACCACCACCAGTAGCAGCTGCAGGGGCTCCAGCAGCACCCCCTCCACCACCTCCACAGCTGCAGGTGGAGCCCCAGGTGAATGAAGGTGCTTCTGGCAGTATATCTGGTCCCCCCACAGCTCCCCAGTGGTGGCAGTTTTTTAACTGTGTGGGGGGAGACAGCACCATTGTGGTTTGCCTTCTGTGTGGTGTGCAGGTGTGCCGTGGCCCCCGGGGGACACATTTGGGGACCGATGGCCAGTGCACGCACATGGAAAACCACCACAAGGTGGAGTGGCAGGCTGCCACCGAAGTGGCCAGGCATCCACTTGCTGGCCCTTCTGTGGCAAAGGGTGCTGGGGGTGTTGTGCCTTGCCGCCACAGCAGGAGGAGGACAACAGCAGCAGCTGCTGCTCCACCACCACCACTGCCTCCACCAGCACTATCCTCACCACCACCACCACCACTACTTGGCTTTCCTGCTGCAGTGGACCCCGCCACAGTGCCTACAACACAGGCAGACATTGCACTGGTGTGGACGGCCCTCGAGGAAAGCAATGAGAGGGTGAGTGCTGTGTAGCAGCAGGTGGATCAAATCCAGCAACAGCAGCTGCAAATACTGACAATGCTCCACCTGATGCTGGAACACCATGGAATCCCCCATTAAGGGATTTTTTTTGGGACCCCCCCAACTACTGTGCTGTAGTGTTTTTGTGTGTTTTTATTGTTGTTTAATAATAGACACTTGCCCTTTTGCTGTAATGCAGTGCCTCAGTAATGTTGACTTTCTGTTGTGGAGTGCTTGCAGACATGCAGGTGTGAGCAGTGCAAGTATGATGTGCTAAATTGCATGTGTGCAGTCAGGGTTGTTTCCTATGTGTGTGTGTGTGTGTGTGTGTGCGTGTGTGCGTGTGTGTGTGTGTGTGTGTGCATCAGACATTGTGCAGTGTCTTACAAACATATATTGCTGTTGCTGACTTGTTGCAGTGTTTATGGTATAAAGAATAGTGAGCAGAACAACGTATATTTTATTGTCACCATCATCATCAGTGGATTAAGTTATATGATACTTTTTCAGAGGTGTCTGGCCAGAGTGCACCTTAGTCACATACTGCAAACATAACTTTTAGGAGAGCATATGTCTTTTGTGCTATGATCTCCACAAAGTTATGTGTGCACTGTGAGTGACTGAGGTGCATAGTGACCCAATACCTCTGAAAAAATATCATATCACTTACTCTGCTGGTGCTGATGGTACCAATAAAATATACATCATGTATTCTTTGTTATCTTTATTCTTGATACTGCAACAAGTCTTACCGTATACAGTATATGTTTTCATGAAGCTGGACAATGTATGAACCACGGGAAAGAACACTGACAGCACACATGCAGTTTAGCACAACATACTTGCATTGCTCAGTCTTCATCCTTTTTGCAAAACACTTCAAATCCGATTCATGAGTCTTGACACAAAGTAAACATTAATGAGGCTCTATGACTATTTTGTTTGTGAAATAGATATTAAAGAGATTCACCAACTTACAGCATTGCACCCGATTTATGGGTGCCTTTCTTCCAAGGGAATCTTTCTTGCTCCACATGTCCTTACATAGTGCAATACATTTCTGTCAGAAACACCCATAATTTCATTAAAGTGTGTCACATCATGGAGGAATTCCCATTCTGAAAAGCCACCCAAATTCTTCCCCTGCTCTCAGCAACATTAGGAGGTGATGCCAGGAAGAGCGTGGGTGCGTGCTCCATTATAGTGACTGTCCGGCAGCTTTCTGAATTTTTTTTATGTTATAATGGTTAGTTTGTGGTGAAACGTGTGGGTACATTTTCTATAACAAGAGCCTTGTTAGTGGAAACGCGCCAACGTTTCACCACAAACTGACCATTATAACCTAAAGAAACATTCAGAAAGCTGCCGGACATTCACTATAATGGAGCACACACCCACGCTCTCCCAGACATCATGTCCTAATGTTGCTGAGAAAGGGGGGCAGAATTTGGGAGGCTCTTCAGAACGAGAATTCCTCTGTGACGTGACACACTTTAATGAAATTATGGGCGTTTTTGACAGAAATGTATTGCACTATGTAAGGACATGTGGAGCAAGAAAGATTCCCCTGGAAGAAAGGCACCCATATATTAGGTGCAATACCATAATAACTATGTAACGTGGTGAATCTCTGTAAAGCAGCAGTGCAACAATCTGCTGAGAACTCTGACCTATACTTTTTAATGCTATTTTACATTGCCACTTTACTTACATCCTGACCTGTATGATACTATAATTTCCAGTATTTGAGTCTGCTTTGCTACTTTTTTCATTTCTGAAATAATAAAAGGAGCACTCCTTTTAATATGGTACTGACCAGGTCTTTGTCAGTATTTTCCGCTGTTTTTCTCCATCACATCAGTTGTTATATATCACATCAGTTGTAAAATTAACAGTTATGCAGCTGGCAGTGTTTTATGACCCCACAGAACAATATTTATTGAAAAGCAGCTGCAAATAGTGCTAAAAACCTGGTCAGAACAATATTGAAAGGTGTGCTCCTTTTTTTCAGACATGACAAAAAGTAGTCAAGCAGACAGAAAATGTGAAAAGAAGGGGATCATTCAAACCATGACTCAAAGGTAACTAGTGGCTGGCAATGTAAAATAGCATACAAAAGTACAGTTCAAAATTGTCACCACATTCTTGCAATGCTGCTTTAATTGATAATTTCAGTATGACATCATGTTCTCAAAATCACAATACACAAAATGCATCTGTCTTGTGGGCATAAAATTGTCAAGTGTTAACGAAGTCAAATGTGAGTGTTACACCACATGCAATGTCCCCCAGCATTAATGGCGCACTCAGTCATGCGCACAGTACTCACACAGAGTCCCCAGATTTTTTCTGCATACTCAAAATGCATCTGTCTTGTGTGCATAAAATTGACAAGTGGTAACAAAGTCAAATGTGAGTGTTACACCACATGCAAAGTCCCCCAAAATTAATGGCACACTCAGTCATGCACAGTACTCACACAGTCCCCAGATTTTTTCTACATGCCCAAAATGCATCTGTCTTGTGTGCATAAAATTGACAAGTGGTAATGAAGTCAAATGTGAGCGTTACACAACATACAAAGTCCCCTCAGAAATGATGACTGTGAGCAAACTGCTGCTGGTCCAATGTGTTCTGCAATTCCAGCAAATGCAATGTGATCATCTCAACCGGATGGACGGGTGCCCTTTGTCTGTACACTAATAGTAGCCTTGGTGAGTTGATATATATATCTATATATATATATATATATATATATATATATATATATATATATATATATATTTGTATTTTGTAGGTGGGGAGTTGATATATATAGACATGTACTCATTGTATTGTTTTGTATCACAGGTCACAGATACTGTTGGTGTGCACATTCCAATGCTCGATGAGAACTTTTTGTATAGAAATTTGAAATGGATAACTGTCAAGCCAATGAAGGTATTCTTTTTTTGTGGGGTGGGGGATGCATATTTGTAGGTTTGTCTCATTAATGATTTCTTATTTGGTTACTTCTTTACAGATTTCATCTGTATCCTTCTCAAGTCTGGTTGTTAATGATGGTCATGGTCATCGATTGAAATGACTTCTGCGTGTTGCATGTCTGCCCCAGCCTGGGGCCGGCCTGATGTTGAAGAACTTCTTTGGATAAGGCCACTATGACACAACAACAAAGCATCTGTAAGTTTCCTAAAAAAATAAATGAATGACTTCTTACAACTTGATTGTCCCTGGTTTTCAATCTCAAGTCAAGTTCCATTTCAAAACCAAATTTTGTCAAGTAACACAACCTGTGTGCAACTTTTTCAACACTGTCATGGTTGTGGCTGCACAGCTGCAAGTTCAGAATACAGTGAATGATATCTTGCAGAAATAGTTTTGGTGATGTACACGTCACCTAGTTTATGAATCATACTCAATCACATTTGCTGCAGTCTTTTAAAAAAATTGAATGGATGAAATAAAATTTTGATACTTACCAGTATGGATTTGAAATGGATAGTCCATAGGTTCCTGTGTATGGTACAGCTGCAGTACCATTCATACCGACTTTCAGTGCAAGAGAGTTTTTTTAACCTGTAAAAAAACAAAATAAGTTTACCGTATGTGTTTGACCACTGCAGCTCAGAAAAGCTACAGAAAACAAAACATACAGCTAAAGGAAATTAAATAGCATAAGAAACATTAGTACACATACTCACTTTATAGTTTAAATATTAAGAAGCTTTGTGCCTGTGGCTGATGGATGTGGTCTCTTGTTCAACTCCCTCTGCCTTGGCATGGTCAATGTAATGGGGAAATATTGTCTGAATGACACTGGTGGTGGGTGTTGGTGGTGATAGCTGCGGCACATGATGACATTCCCTGTGATATCTTCCTGTATCTAGTGGTGGTGACAGTGATTAACATCAGCCCCAGTGGTGGTGGTCCGGGGGAGGTGGACAAACTCATGCTCAGTGGTGGCAGTGGCTAACATCAGTCCTGGTGGTGGTGGTCTGGGAGGGTGGAAAAACTCATGCTCAGTGGTGGCAGTGGCTAACGTCAGTCCCAGTGGTGGTGGTGGTGGTCCAGGAGGGGTGGACAAACTCATGCTCAGTGGTGGCAGTGGCTAACATCAGTCCTGGTGGTGGTGGTGGTCCAGAGGGGCTGACAAACTCATGCTCAATGGTGGCAGTGGCTAACATCAGTCCCAGTGGTGGTGGTGGTCCGGGGGGGTGGACAAACTCATGCTCAGTGGTGGCAGTGGCTAACATTAGTCCCGGTGGTGGTGGTCCGGGGAGGTGGACAAACTCATGCTCAGTGGTGGCAGTGGCTAACATCAGTTCTGGTGATGGTGATCCGGGGGGTGGACAAACTCATGCTCAGTGGTGGCAGTGGCTAACATCAGTCCCAGTTGTGGTTGTGGTCTGGGAGGGCGGACAAACTCATGTCAGTGGTGGCAGTGGCTAACATCAGCCCTGGTGGTGGTGGTCTGACTCCAGAGGGGGTACAAACCTTTTAACAACTTCAGTTAAAACCTGTCAACATTAACCACATCATCATCCTCATAAAGAAAGCTGCCCTCACAGCCATCTATGTCTGAAGTCTGACCACTGGGAAATTCTTTCTCCATTGTGTCATCATCTACACCAGTGGTGGGCCGTTTCATGCTGCCACTGTCAGTGCCACCAGGATGGTCCATTTCCACATCACCAAAACCACCAAGACTAGGACGGGGTATGAATACCGAAGTTGCAGTCTGTGCTGGTATGTGTCTCTCATTCATTTTTATGAATGTTAGAAAACTAACATTTGCAGGAGAGAGGTTTGTCCGATGATCCCTGACTATTGCACCTGCTGAGCTGAATACTCTCTCGACACTTACACTGGAGGGTGGGCATGTCAGGTACTTCACTGCCACTGCAGTCAGCTCTGGCTATTCACTGACCTTTCCACTCCAGTACAAAAGAGGATCTTCAGTTATTGACAGATGTCTGTTTTCAGACAAATATTAATCAACCATTCTCTGTGCCGCACTAAGTCCAGTGGTTGATGCATCATCCTGTTCTCTGGAATCATTTATTTCACAAATCTCCACTTGGGACAAAGCCTCCCAAAGTGGGTTCACACCAACTGCTTTGGATGACAGACCACCTGGAACTGCAGTCCCCTTCCCCTTGCAGGATATGCTTGATGGTCCTCCAGGTACATATTCAGCAGGATTATGCTGCTGAGGTTTGCTGAACTTGGCACGTGACTTCTGTGCCACAGGAACCAAGCATACCAGTTGCCCACTGACATTATTTACCTATTCAGGCCCACCCTCCAGTACTGATGCAATTCCATGTTTGTATCATGGGTCCAGCATTGCTGCTATGGCAAAATTGTCACTATGCTGAATGCACAAAATGTGATGATTTTGGTCGAATACTGTCAGCATGCGTTTCAGCAATATTCTGTTAGCACTGTTTCTGGCAACATCAAGGCTATGCTGTACATTCACCAATGTCTGCCTCAGCACCCACAGCAGTGGAATTGATTGGCTAATGGAGGCAGAGTCGCCACTCACTGCCTGTGTGGCATGTTCAAAAGAACACAAAATTGTTATTACAGAGTCCATGAGGTGCCACTGTTCAGTCGTCATAGACATGGAGGCCCCGGAACTGTCACGGCTAGTGTGCATCACAAGATAGTCTGAGATGGCTTTGCATTGCTCATACAACCTCTCTGCCATGTATAAAGTGGAGTTCCACTGGGTGACAACTTTCAGCTTCAAGCGGTGCTGAGGGAGGCTGTTTTGCATTTGCAACTGCTGAAGTTGGTCACCGGCCTTTGCAGATCATGAAAAGTGAGACCAGATGTGGCATGCAACTGTCAGAATTTACTTTACATCAGGGTGCTGCAGAAACCCCTGCACCACAAGATTTAATCGATGGGTCATGCATGGAACACAAAAAAAAAACACCATTCATGATGCATTTCATCACATTTGACCCATTGTCACTTGCTATGAACCCAGCTCTCAGGGACAGTGGGTTTAGCTATTTATCAGTTTCAGTCAGTACCACGTCCAACATGTTCTCACCAGTGCGTGAACATGTCACATTGCGCATAGCAATTGTTGCATGCTGTTGAATTCCTGGAAGATTGCTACCATGACAATCCACCTTACTGCACTGATTATTCACACTACCAACATCACAAACAACCCCCGGCACATGTGCCCAGTGTGCAGTTATACACAAATATGAACTCCCCACTGTTTTGCCACTTGTCCACATATCCATACTTAAATGGATGAATGGAGAGGAGGAATGTTGAAGGGCATGTCTTACTGAGTTGGACACAGTACAGAACAACTTGGGGACAGCACGGGTCGAAAAGTATGTCCTGGATGTGACTTTCTATTTTGGACAGGCACATGCAGCAAACCACCAGAACCCAGAATTCTCCACAAAGGAGAAGGGCAAAGGATTAATTGCCAGCATTTCAGCTACAGTAGCATTAAGTTCACATGACACTGTATGATTGGGGGGGGGTACTTCAGCTTATGTGCAAAAACACTCTGTAATGTGGACTGACTTAAATGTTTTACATGGTGTGATGACAAATGGTTCTGCTCTGCGAATGGCAGGGGGTGGAGTGTGGACGTTTTATGAAGACGGTTGCACAGGTGATGATAACAAACCCAGAAATGCAGGTTTTTTGCCAGATTTGCCAACCAGGGTTGATGTACCACTTGCACTAGACATACTGCATTTACCACCACCACTACCAAAACTGCTACTCTCACCAGCACTGGAAAACATTTCAAAATCATTATGCTCCTCCACTTCATCATGCCTGAAGTAATCCTCTGCTCTTATTTCCTCACTACTGCACACGTTTAATGTCCTACTGGACTTGACACTCATGGAAGGGGATAACATGCTCGTTATGGTTGCTGACGAGGGTGAACGCCCCACTGTGGTATTAGCTACCATCTTGTGCTGGGCCACAGTGCCATGTGCCTATACTTAAGATGCGTATGCTGTCCTTCTGTGCCCAGATGGTTCCCCTTTTTACCTCGACTCACACACACATGGCAAACCTGGCAGATTGCAACTGACTCATCATTTGCATCTTGAACAAAAACATCCCAAACAAGGGATTGTGATGCTCTATTTTTAACATGTCCATGATGTTGCTTATTGAACTCTGTTCTTTTAAGCACTGAAGTGGGGGGGGTACATGATGTTTCGGGCACTGTACACCTGGTCTGCAACTGACCACCACGACTGCCTATCATTATTACTGGGTCATCATCATCATCAACTGGAACTGGTAAATCACAAGTTTTTACAGGGGGGAGATTAATGCAAACAGCTCAGACACAGCCACATTGAATTTATTTTTCTCCAGTTCCCAACTGGGGTCAAGTACATCATCCTCATATTCATCAACATCACCCACATCCACATGTCCTGCTTGGATGCTGGCATGTGGACTGCATGTTGCAACCGCAGCAACATCTTCATCATCATCACATTCATCATCATTATCATCATCATCAACACCATTACCGCCTGATATTTTGTCACCACACTGTGAATCACTGCATGGAAAATGCATGACATGAACTGCGGTGGGCGAAATATCACATTGTATGCTATCATTGACATGATCATCAGAACCCTCAGGTTCAGTTCCTGGGATGTTACTGGGAAGTATGACATCATCTTCGCTGCCACTCACTTGCACTGCTTCACACTCCACTATATTTTTGGACATGGTACACTGGTCAGAAGTCGAACTTGAGGCAGCAATACTCATACCACCACCAGCAACTGCACTAACACCGCCAGCTGGGACAACATCATCTCCTCCAACTATGAGTGAAGCTATTGAATGGGCTGTAAAAAACACAGCAGGAGAAATACCTTTCCTCACATCAGCAATGCACTTTAGCATCTGCATACTACCACACCCACAGACTATCTTACTGGCAGCAGTGCCATGGTGAGAACCAGCTTTGCTTGCACATCTCTTTGCAGGCATTTTGGGGGATCAACAACAATATTCTAAACAAATTTAGATTTTGGTACGTTCACTCCCTGATTTATTTTATTTTATATATTGAGTAAATCAGATTTACAAACTTTGAGTCAAAGACTCATTTACAAAGGCTCCTTGTCAGAGTACTATACATCAATATGCATGCAGCATACAATAATACAAAGCGGTAAAATGGAAACACAGGATATGACCAGTACATACAACAAAGAGGGTGGGCCTATACAATTGGGTAGCTGTACAAGTCCGTCTAAGGAGCTTGTAAATGTCAATGTACAGTACAGGTAAATAAGGAGGGTGAGGTCTGTACATTTAAGAAGCTATACAGGACCGGCTAATGAGCTTGTACATGCCATGATGCAAGCTGTCGCGAAACCGACTTTGTCATTAACACAGTCAATCTTTTGTTGAGAATAAACAGCAGTGGGATGCAGAGCACTTTAGCCCAAACTTACTCCATGTGGTATGGGTGATACTGATGGTTAATGTGGCGGGACGCTGGATGTGAAGCCAAAAAAACAACTGTGGCTTCAGCAACAGATAGAGATGCAAATTCACAAGTGAAAACAACACCTTAACTAATCAGTGGTGCTAAGGTCACTAACAATCCAATATGGAAAACAATTCCTTTTGCCAGTGGGGGTGGGGGGGAGCACTGACTGCAGATTTTTATGGCAGTACAAGCAGCAAAACAAAGAACAGATACCATGAAGGCTGTACAAAATCAAGCAGCTGCAGTGGATAGCAGGTTCACACTGCTGCACCTGCAATTGCACTGTAGCACAATAAAAGGTGTATTATTTGATGTCACTCAACACCGCACACACACTCACACACACACACACAGTTTGTCTACAATGGTCAAAGAGTAATGCATAGCAAATTGAAAAGTTCAGTAATATGTCATGTATTGTAAACAACCTGAAATTATGAACTGCTGCAGCAGATCCACACAACACACAATCAGCAAGAACATTTCAACAATTACTAACAATATTACTGTGTGTACATTAACACAGTCAGTTATATAACAAAAATATAACCAAAAAAGAAAGAAATCCCTATTTCTCCAACTTAAATCCACCTACACCACAGATACACCCCTACCCCAAAGCATACTTTCACTGTCTCTTACTATACAGACTCAATGTTGTACATTAACATTCAAAATCTACACACAAACAAAAACACTTGATGATATGAGCACAGGAGGGTTTCCTGCAATTGATGAACTAAAGTCTGAGCCAAAAAAAAACCTCAAAAATGCTTTTTTAACAGCTTTTAGAAGGTTTGAATCACAGACAGCTCTCAGAGCACACTGTCTCCTACAGCTTCCTACACACACTATCCCAAACTGAGGCTGTGCAGATCAATATAGAGCCCATGTGAGCTGAAATCCCATGAATCACTGCAAAATTCACCTTCGGAGCTTAAAAACAAGGCGACGTGAGGTGAAGTATATTGTTTCCAATGCACTTCGCTTCTAAAATTGGTGGAGTAGTGGTCTGGGAAGGTGGAGTAATTCAAAGTCATTGTTTTCAATGGACTTTGCGTTACCCATCATAACGCAAAGTACTCCGCTTCACATTGCGAATTTGCCTTTACTCCACGAATCACTTCGCGGAGCGGATTTAGCCCACTTCGCCCATCACTAAATGTCACTCCTTTCTAGTATGACTGCACCAATGGCACCAGGTACAGGTGGCAGTCACAGGCAGGGCACCATCGGAGAACCAGGTTAGAACTCTGTTTGAGCCATCTGAGAGCCATGTAAGTATTCCTGATCCCTGATACTCCAGACTGCTGCTAGTATTTTATTTTTTTTGCAATCCCAAGTACAAAAAGTAATGTGGCCAGTGCCAAATCAAACATAGATACAGACATATTTTACAAACTGCAAACATGCAACATGACCCTAATAAAGTGGCTGACTTACAGATCAATACCCAATATCCCTAAATAGTAATGAGATGTTTTGAATCAACTGTCTTCAGCAACAACTTACAAGGAAAGTAATTATCTGATGCATCAATTAGGAATGAAAACAATGTTATAGTCTTCATTACTGTGGACTAGCACAGCGGTTAGTTTTCAGATCAAAAACCATTACTTAGTTTCCCTTTGTGGCCAAACTCTAGTGAGAGCCCACACAAAAATAAGAACAAATGCAAAAGCAGTGCTGAAAACTGTAACCTTGACAGACAACCAGAACCCAAATGCCAACTGAAAAAACAGATCACTATTAATGGAGAAAAACTAAATGCAGAGTAGAAATCTCTTTTACTTCTTATTCTGATTGAGCACTTTTCCTTTAAATGCCAGTTCTGTAACACTGTTTCATGCATCCACTAAGTGCCTATTGGCATTGCCTCTCATTCTGTGTCACAGTCATTACAGTAATTACTGTACACTCTTGACTCTGACTACGCCGGCCCCCCCTCCCCAAATCAGGGAGGCACACAGTCAGTGGCATCCTCTCCTTTGATCTATTGATAACGTGTACATTGGAGAGGCATAATAAGGCACTGGAACATTCAATCGGCAGCATCCTGTCCTTTGAAATCTTTGAATTAGGATTCATTTCTGGAAGTCAGCGTCTCCCATTGGGTCACCGGCCATACAAATGCCACACTATCTCATTTTAAATGCAACCGTATAATGACTAGTAGCCCTATGTTTTGTTATATGCAGCCTTTTGTTTGCTCTATTAAAAAAATTTCACAAGTTGCCTATCCATAAAAGGATTGCTCATCCATCCTTGTTCCTGAAACAATCTCACCCTTTTTTTTTGCAGTCCCGAGTACAAGTAACGTGGCTAGTGTCAAATCCAACATAGATACAGACATATTTTGCAAACTGCAAGCATGCAACATGACCCTAACAAAGTGGGTGACTTACGGATCAATACCCAATATCTCGAGATATTAATGAGATGTTTTGAATCAACAGTCTTCAGCACCAACTTCCAAATGGAAGTTGTTCTCTGATGCATCACTTAGGAATGAAACTCTTATTTCTACTCTGCGTTTACTTTTTCCCCATTACTAGTAATTCATTTTTGCAATTGGTGTTTGGTTTCTGATTGTCAGGTTTGCAGTTTTCTGCACTGCTTTTGCATGTTTTTCTTATTTTTCTGTGGGCTCTTGCTAGAGTTTGGCCACAAAGGGAAACTAAGTAGTGGTTTTCGATCTGAAAACTAACTGCTGCACTAGCCCCCAGTAATGAAGATTGTTTACTATGACATGATTTCTGTAGATCTTAAATGGACATTTGAAATTATGTCTTGAAATGTTGATGGTTCCGATTGAAAAAAAAGATTCAATTTTGCTATTAAAAACTAATAAAATGACTAGCTATTGCAAGTTAAGTTTTATTAAGGGTATTAAATAAATGGACATTTAATATAAATGGGTGAGGTGGGATGGAGCCAGGGTAGGACTAGGGTGCAGGGGGCCCACCTGAGAAGTGGATATGGGGGCCACCTGGAAAATCAATAGGGTATGGCCCAGGGTGGCACATATAGGTCAGTATCCCACTTAAATTTGCTACACTTGCTCTGTGTTTGCCTCTTACGTTTACTTGTAGTTGGTAGTGAGAAACCAGGGTATACAGTGTTATAACTGTCAAGCATTCATTTAGTTGAAAACTATTGCATATTCTGCCTAATTGGTGTTGTTTCTGAAAGAGATGTACCAAATGTCTAGATTCCTGGTTACATACAGTACAACAGTGAAGTCAAATGCTTTCATTTGTTTTGTCCCTTGTCAGGCACCTCCAGGAACACAATATACAGTATTGGCTCTAAAATATTTCTGTGCATTGTCCCTGAATGGCAAGTTTGTTTTTTTTTTGTAATGTCTTTCCTTCTTGAGGTTTGCACATGTGACTTACTGTATACCAAATAAAAACAATGTATATCTGGTTGTTGGCCAAAAGTCTAGCATTGGCCATGGCATAATATATAAAATGCTTATAAAACAAAAGTGAAAGATGAAAATCACAACACAGGATATACTGTACCAATCATCCAGATATATTCATATTTATTTGTGGATGGCATTATCAGTTGTGATTGCCCTTACATTTACTTTTTGTAGTAAAAATGAACACAGTCTGCATTGCCATCATAAATGTTTTTTGTTTACAGATAGTAAATACCTTTTCACAATATCAAATAGCAATGGTTTACTTCCCTTGCTGTTTCTTAAGATAAAATATTACTTCTGAGCTTTTAATGTCTGCATTTTTAAAACCCTTTATTGACATAATGGTAATTTTCAATATTTTTACTCCCAATTCCTCCCATGCAGCCCTATCGGCTCTGGCCAGAATTTGTTTAAACTGGGGTTGGGGACTTGGAATTGTTCTCCTGGAAGTTTGAAGTGTCATGACTATTTTCTCGTGAAAATGTGTTCTTTTTTTTATAATTCAATTAATTTTATTGACACTCTTGACAGGACATAGGTTACATAGTGTTAAACAGATGTACATTTACCAGTTAGATGTGCCACTAACATGTCAGATTACTTGCTAACCACATGATAACAATGTCTACAAAACTGACTAACAATATAGCAAGTTAGCCTGCCTAATATTTCCCCAGCCCACCCACCTCCCACCCTTCCATGGCCTCCACATGCTAAATGAGATAACCTAAGATTCTCCATAATCGGGGAGTCTCAGAACAACTGTACAACTAATGAGGGGTCAGTATCTGTAATTAGGTAAACTTATCTTGCCAAGTTGACAAGACGGCTCCAAATGGTCCCCATATGGAGTCATATATTTGAGCTCTGTTACTCATCCTGGCAATATGTAACTCCAATTGCAAGGCAAGCATCACTTCTCTGTACCATTCTATAGTTGATGGGGGAGTCGGATCTTTCCAGTGCCTCAGAAGGACAGCTTTTGCTGTGGCCGATATAATGCCCATGTATAACTTATCACGCTTAGTTGTGACTTTAGGAAAACTATTCAGCAAACAAATTTCTGGCATAAAAAGGTCCGCTATACCTTTGATTTGTGCTAATGAGGTACTAATTGTTCTCCAGAAAGATTGAATCCGAGCACACTCCCACAATACATGGTATAGATCTCCTTCCCTGGTTCCACATCCATCTAATGCATGAGGGTGACATCATTTTACCCATTCTATAAAGTTTAGCAGGAGTAAAATACATATTATGCATGATATTGAATTGCTGCAATTTATATCTATCTTGTCTAATGTTTTTGTAATTATTAGCCCATATCGTTTCCCATATTCCCCTATCTTCCATCATCCCTAATCTTTGCGTCCAATAGTGACAGACACCAGAAGGGAGATTCCCATCTATACTTTGTAATGTGAAAATGTGTTCTAAGGTTGATGTAAATCATATCCAGATGTTGAGTAAATATGGTTTCATATGGTGCTGTTTTTTAACAGGCAGATAAGAAGAACAAATCCATCATGATACTGCATTTTTAATAAGACTCCAGGAGCCAGTTGTTCTGACTTAACGGGGGCAGTGATGGGACTCTTACCTCAGGATAAAATGTTACTGTTTGTACTGTAGTGCTTTTGCTTAATATCTGCATTCTATTGTTTCCATTATGTCGCAGCATGACCGTTAATGTAGAAAGACATCATTTTTAATTTGGTTCGAGATTTGCACTTTGCATTTTATTATTGGGGTAACTTTGTCTTTAATGCACATGAATTAAAAGGGACTCCAGGCTGCTTTCCCTAACAGACTTTGAGAAAGTGCTTATTCATGAAATGTGTTAGGCCATGAATGGTCACGGAGGACTGGCTTGCTGGCATAGAATTTGATTTAAATGCCACTTCAGAACTTTTTATCCTGTCCATGATGCTCTGTAACTGTCGTCTTGTGATCAAGTGATTTTCCACTATCATTCTTTGCACAATAAATGCAACAGCACTTTAAAAGTAAAACAATTTTGCTGCTTCTTTATTGCTGTGAGATGTATGTGCTCTTTTCCGTCTGGGTGTAAGTTGGTGTCAACTACCATCCCTCGTACCATTATTCCAATTCATTTGGCCAAGACACAACTGTGTCTGTGGTGTGGGCCCAAACTATTTCTATGCTTCTAACCATCATGTGTCTGAGTTTTCTGAACAACTGGACACTGTGATAATATTTCCATGACTCAGTAAGTTAAAAACATATGATATTTTGTATCTTCTAAAGGATAAATTAAATTGTTATAAAAAAAACACTGTATTATGCATCTCAATAAAATGTAGTCCTTTCATTAAAACAGTGTTGTATTTAATAACTTTGGTTGTAAAACAAAAGGTCATATGTAATATGAAATGCATGTCTTAGTTTTATTTTTATCAATTAAAGAAATTACAGTTGTCATCCCTGCTTAGAAAAGGACATTGTTAATAAGAACTAATCCTTTCTTTTAAGTGGGAAATACATATTGACATACAGTACATCAGTCATAACATGTTTTCCACTGTGTCTAATTTTAATCTTCCTGCACAAAGTGCTGATGGTCTCTTATTCAGAATTATTTACAATAAATAATGCTAGTTTATTTACTTTTGGATTAACCTGTTTCTACTCTGCTTGTATAAATAATATTAGCATTTGATTTACACATGATCAGCAAATTAATAACTTAAGTACAGAAGCAATCAGACCTCTTAACCTACTGCTTCAAAAATCAGAGACAAGGCTTAAAAAGGTCAGTGACAAGGGACTAAAATCAGGGACACATCTGAAAAAATAGTAATATCAGCTCAAGAAGCTTTGTACAATACTGTAGGCTGCCTAATGTAAATAGCATTCTCTTAATGATACCAAAGGGCAGTTACAGCACTAAAGAGCTCTCTCAGAAACAGTCAACTTTTGCAGGGGTGACCACACACAACTAAATATAACCTCCTTTGGTGCTGGCATGCCCTGGAGGGGGCAGAAACTGTGTGGGCATAAAGGACGGCATCAGTGAAGGGCAATCTAAAATCAAGATCACCCTTGTCAGGTCAGCCCAGTGGTGCTGAGGACTGAAGTGCTGGACACCACACCTCATGCCATGCTGGTGACCCAGGTTCAGGAATGAGCTTGGGTCATCGGGGGTCAGCAGGGGCAGGAGAGGATTGAGCATTCAGAGGACTGTTCTCCTCTCCTGGGGGTGGGTGGGTTGCATCTCTTGGTGTTACAGCAGCTCTCAGTGGCAACTGGGGGCATTGCAACAAGTGGGAGACATGCTACTGGGGTATGAAGGTGACGGTGGACAGCTTGCAGGTGGGAGTGTGCCCATCAAGTACTAGCCATCATTGCACATCCACACCTCCAGGAACAGAAAACAGAAAAAGCTCTGACCATCAGTAGATGATGGAGGGTCCAGGGGCTATCCTCCATGCCCAACGCTGGGTTCTTAGCTTTCCATTGGTGCTCCCTTCATTCCAATGGCAACCTGTCTTGATTGCAGGAAGGTCATAGAGAGAAGTCGGTGATCCCACCCCAGGGGGCTTAGATCCGGGGGGCCGGGGAGCTAGAGAAGTGAAGCAGGGTCCCTTCCACTGACAGGTGAGGCTGGAACTTCAGGCGGGTGGGATCGGGGCATGCCGAGTGACCACTCTGGAGAGAGACCAAGGGTCAGTGAGGGAGGGGCATAAAGATATTTATTTTTAAAAAAGATCACCCCTGTCACTGTCACCATTATTGTGGCACCCTAATTGTGGTGGAAAATTTCAGTTGCCATACTAACAGTATACCTCGCTTTTGTGTGGGAGCCATCCCATTTCATTAAGTGCCCCTTGTATGTTATCAATAAATTTAGTAGTAGCCAGTCCCTACATTAATTCCTGCCATTTGCCACTTGCCAACTACTTGAATTTACTTCAAAAGATAATATCTGGTCTCCTGCCAGTGAGAGGTGTGCACCCGCGTCTCCCTCTCAAATACTGTATGCTACCACTTCGGCAGGCCTTAGCCTGATCCATGAACAAAGTCATGGTTTTGCACAGCCACTCCTCGGGTGCTGCAAGGGTTTCCCCGTTTAGCACACCAGTGCTATACTATGGAGCCAGCTCAGCTCTCTCACTCCTCGCTATTTACTCTTGGTGTCTTGGCGCCACGCAGCTGCCACTCTGCATTTTTAACTTAGCAGCAGACCGACTGCATTAATTTAAAACACAGACTCAAGCTTTATTTATTTAAAGAAAAAAATGATGATTTAACCCAGTCTGGCCATAAAATACCACTGGACCACCGGGGCTATTGCTTACTAGCCAGGGCAACCTATTTGCCAGTCCCATGGCCAGCCCTGCTGTACCCACTATTATTGTTATAAATGGCAAAAGGCAATGGCTTTAAATGTCAGCATCTATGTGTGCTTGTGGACAAGGGGCAGACAATCATTCTCTCTTCCCCCTCCTAGCTTACTAGACCACAGCACTAATAATACACTCACAACTTTCCTTTTGTCTCTATTGCAGGGACTACCTTTCCTCCTGGCAGACTCCCAGCTCTGAACCTCACACCAGGTGACCCTCCCTATAAACAAGATACCCAGTATTACTTCTTGCAGAATAGTCATTCCACAACTGTTACAAGCTGGTTTACATAGAACCCACAAGGCTCTGCAAGAACCAAGCTCACATCCAAGGCTAGACCCTATGGGTCTAATACTATGTACAGAGCCCATAAAACCCTACACAAAGCAAGCTACAAGCCCTGGTTTGTACCCCACAGGTCTGCTGCCTCACTTACCGCTCACAGGTTGTTACTATGTACCATGGGTCAGCCCTTTCATCCCTACAAAGCAAGGTACAGGTATTGGGCCATATTTGGCAAGTCTGCTTCTTTGCATAAAGCCCTACACTGCAGTAAAAATCTCTGTGGCACCTGTGGGGCACAGCTTCAGACCTTTTGCTTGAAGCAGAAGATTCCTGACTCCATTTGTCCAACATTCCCTTGCCTAACAGTAGAAATTTGCCTGTGGCATAGGTGATTATATTTGGATCCATGACGGGTGTTCGGCAAAATTTTTGTCGAATACCCCGACAGCAAAACCGGCAGGTCAACCACATTTTGCAGTCAGCTGCCAGTTTCCAATGCCACTAAATGTTCTCTTCAGGGGGGATTGCCCCCCAAACCCCCCACGTGGGGGGATGTGCCCTCGCACCCCCCCACTTAGGATTATCAACTCTGAGTCAGAGCTGATTTGGGGGGGTGCAGGACCCCTGACAGACAGTACCAGGTTCCAGTGGGTTCCCTACAGTGGCATGGCACTGCAATCACAGTAGGAGACCTCGCTGTCAAAAAGTTGCTGTCAGTTGCGTATACCATTATATTTAAGTATGGGAGTGCAGAGGGCAAAGCCCCCTGAAACATAAAATCACCTCCTCTGTTGGTAAATTTCTACTGCCAGGCCAGTGAATGTCAGGCAAATGGAGTCAGACTATTGTACATTGGGTGAGTGACTATCAGGATTTCATAGTAGACCCATATATAGTAATATAGTACACAAACAATCCAATACAAGACAAATTCCATTATCATAGCAGATCAACCTTGGCACTAGTTTGCAACCAGCATTCATATTAAGCTGTTATACATGAATGTATATGCGGTGAAGTGACCTGAGCAAGAACCACATTCCACCATAAATTGACTTAGACCATTGACATGGTGAAGGCAATCCAGGGGATGGCAACTACAATGGTGCAGGGGTTGCACCAAAAGCCCTACAAGAACAGACTGGAGGATCTCAATATGGGAAAACAGGAGAGTGAGATGGGATGTGATAGAGACCTACAAGTATCTTATGGGGGTGAACAGGGTTCACAATGGGAGTCTCTTTCAAATGAGGAACAGCACCATAAAAGAGCACATGCCACAAAGCTGGAAGGAGAGAGTTTAGGAAGGCTGTCAGAAACTACTACTTCAGTGAAAGAGTGGTGGATATCTGGAATAGATTGCCAGCGGAAGTGGTGGAGGCAAAAACAGTAGGGGGCTTCGAGCATGCCTGGGATAGATATAGGAGAATATTAGGAATTGGGCAGGGGAAAGGAGGATCGCCGAAGACCAGATAGTGTCTGAGGAGATGAACTAGGCAGGTGCCAGCAGGGCAGTTTGGGTAGGCCAAGCGATCATTTTCTGCAGATAATTTCTAAGTTTCTACATTTCCAGGTAATGCTGTAGCCAAAAGTTTGTTTTTCTTTCATCAACTCAGGGAATTAGCAGCACAGCTGGCTGAAGCACTGGTATGTCTGTTCAACATCTATTAGATCTGGGGAAGTTCCAAGGGACTAGAAGCTTGCAGACATTGTACTGCTTCATAAAGGGAGGGATAAGGAGCAACCAGAGAACTACAGGTCTGTCAGTCTAACCTCTATAGTAAGGAAGCTGAAGGAGTCACCCTCACAGGCCATCTGTAAAGCAACAGGCTCCAGGACAGTAAACAGTATTGCTTTGTGGCAGGAATATCTTGTTAGACTAACCTGATAGTTTTCTTTAACTGGGTAACAAAGGAATTAGACAAGGGCCACACTGTGGATCTGCTCTACTTTGACTTCATCAAGGCTTTTGACTCGGTACCATACAAACACTTGTTCAAGAAGATGGAAGACCTGGGTGCAACTAAACCCAAGTGAACTGGGTGGGTAACTGGCTAGAGGGGAGGCAGCAGAGGATGGTGAACAATGGGGTTAAATCAGAGGAGAGGAAGGTTATGAGCGGTGTTCAACAGGGATCAATCCTGGGTCCGGTCCTCTTCAACATGTTCATTAGTGAATTGGAGACGGAATACAGGGCAGGTTGTGTCTTTTCACAGATGACACAAAACTATGTGAGAGGGTGGATAGTGATGAGGGAATAAGGGAAATGCAGAGAGACCTACAAAAGCTAGAGGGGTGGTCACAGGTCTGCAGTTAAAATTCAGTGCTAGAAAGTGCAAAGAAATGCACCTAGTGAAAAAGAACCCCAAGAAAGAGTACTGGATGGGAGGAGAGAGATTTATTACTACGGCTGAGGAACGGGATCTGGGAGTTATCATTAACAACTCACTTACGTGAATGAGTCACTGCAACATGGCCTATAGCAAGGCTAATAGGATTCTGGGATGTAGCGGGAGGGATATTGATAGCAGAAGAAAGGTGGTAATACTTCCGTTTTACAGATCTCTGGTGAGGCCTCACCTAGAGTACTGCACTCAGTTCTAGAGTCCTCGCTTCAGAAAGGATAAGGATAGATTGGAGACAGTGCAGTGCAGAGTAACAAAAATGATTCATGGCCAGCAGGGCAAATCCAATGAGGAGCATCTCAAGGTATTAAATATGTACAATGGAGGGAGTCACGTGATGCTGGCTGCCTGAGAGGACGCTCTCTCCAGTGCTCCGACCCATCTAGATTAAATTTATAATTTAAATCTCCCCCTTTAGCTCGATAATTCAGTGTGGCTCCATTCTCAGACCTTTGATGGCTGACAAGATCGAGGGGAAGTGTGGAAAGCCTGAATCATGGAGGTAGAGATGAAGAAAATGGACCCCTGGCATACGCCACCCATAACGCCAGAGAAGGCCCCAAACAAGCAGAGAGCTCTCGCTGCGTTATCTTCAGCTCAGCAAACCTCCGCTAAAGCAGAGCAAGAGCCACTTACCCTGGCGGACTTTGTGGCAGAATTTCGTCCATTTCAGGATGAATTGCGGAGCGTGGCTGCTGAAATAAAAGCATTGTCTGCTGCTGTGGAGAAAACAGGGAGGAGAATTTTGGATAATGAGGCCAGGGTGGTCTCTCTAGAGAAGCAGGCAGAGAAAAGGGATTCCGAGGTTCTCGGACTGCGCCAAAAGCTTGCTAAGATGGAGCTGAAGTTGGAAGATTTAGAGGGGCGCAGCCGAAGAAATAATATTGTGATTATAGGGCTCCCAGAGCAAGAAGAGGCCCCTGATGCAGTATTGTTCTCCCAGAAGCTGGTGTGTAAGGTGGCGGGTCCTTCATCCTATGGCCCCAATTATATTATTGAGAGGGCGCATAGAGCCCTGCTTCCCATGCCTCAACCGGGATCTCCCCCCAGACCACTGATTTTGCACTTTCTGAATTATCTGGAGAGGCAGCATTTTCTGGCCCAGGTCTGAGAGATACAGGACCTGCAGTGGGAGGGGAAGAGGTTTCGGGTGACCCAGGATCTGCCTTTAACTATCCAACAGCGTAGGCAAGCTTACCATCCTCTGGTCTCTAAGATTATTGCTGCAGGTATTCATTTTCATATGATTTACCCCGCGAACCTACAAGTCATGGTCGCAGGATCCTGTGTGTCCTTTGAAGATGCTGATGCAGCCAAAGAAAAGCTCAAAACAGCCTTCCAGACCTGTTTCAAGGCACTTAATGCAGTCCACATTGGAGCTGATTCCTCGAGAGGAAAAAGGACACTCGGTTGGTTCTAAGATCTAAAGACCTGTTGGGGTTACGTTTCTAATACGCTGAGTGTATTTAACTCTACTTTTCAGTGAAGCAGCCTGTGTTAAGGAGCTGATCTTGGTTGTTCTTCCTGCTTCTACTGGGAAAGAATGTCATTTTGGTTTGGAGTCCTATTCAGTAGATGGCTTCCTCCTACCTCCTGATAATTTGCTCGGACTCTCAGTCTCTTTTATTTGGAGGGACTGAATTGTTATTTTAGAAAATGGGCTAAAGAATCCTAGCTTCCCGATTGGCTAGGACATGATCTCAGAGGGCGGGTATTTCCCGATAGAGCCCGATGAATAACAAGTTCCCATTCGGGGTGCCCCATTACTTGGGATATTCTTGGTCACCCCACATTTTGAAATGAAGCAACCGCCATGTTTTTCGCTTTGCTAACCCCGAGTTGGTTGTCCACCCCCCCACCCCCACACGCTTGTGTGGCTACCGCTATTCCTCCGGCTATTCTCCGGTTTAGTTCCACTGTCTTGAACCAAAAGCGGCATTAAATGTTGTGCTTAATTTTGAAGGTGGTCACACTCCCTCTCAAACAACTGTTTTTTACCTCATCGGAAGCAGAGTGCGAGAGGTGATGTTGGCGATCAGCGCAGACTGCATTAGTACAGGTGCCCCATGGCCACAGTTCGTGGGGAAAAAAAAAACGTTCACCTGCCTGCACTGGTATTCTGCTATTAAATTTATTTATTGTACTCACTTTTTCCCCATTAGTTTGAACGTGGTTGCAAGTTCTTCAGCAGTGGGCACTGACAGAGGCGGTGGTGGCAGCGGTGGGGGGGGGAGCAGATCTGGAGAACAGTGGCTCGAGTAAACATTATTTCCCCAATGCTGCTTTGTATCTACCTACTGCTGCCATGTTGATCTTGAACATTTAAAAAAACTTTTAGAAGACTCAGTCTACACTTGCTAGTTTTATGTGCCAGCCTTGCGCAAAGTCACGCACCTAACTTCCACAGCTCAGCGGTGAAAAATAAAAACACTCTTCCAGGAAGGCTAACAAACTGGTGTGTGCGTATTAGGAACAACTCATACTTAAGAGCTCCCCCTAGTGATGACTAGCATGACTAGTGGACAAACTGTTGCCACCTGTACCTGTAACCATGGCAATCACCTCCAAAAATGCAGGCGGAGGAACTATTTTATTATAAATCTTACTTTCAATAAATTTTTCATTAACATTTTTCTTATTAAACTTATTTTTTTTACAGTGCCCATTTTCTAAGTGCAATAATACCCTCCAGGGTGGGCAGTATTGTGCTATACCGGACCTTCCAAGGGCTATAAGGCCCTCCACCTGCGGTGTCGGGCCTCATTACGCCCCTGAGCGGTCCAGTATAGCACAATACTGCGCACCCTGTCGGGTATTATTGCTTACATATCTGAGGTAGTGCCAAGGTTTTAAAACAGGCATACTGTCTATGTTTGGATTTATATGGGGGGACATCGAAGGAGTTGTTTTGTCTGGTTACTTATCTGGTGTTTTACATCAAGTTAATTCCTCATTTTGTCCACTAGAAGGGAGCAGTGCCTTAGTTATTGTGGGGAGATTTCCCTTTCTTTCTTGTTTAGCATTTTCTTGTTCCTGGTGTTATTAAGTGGGGCAAAGAATAGATCCCAGCCAGGTCTGGATGGGGGGGTGCCCCCCGCTTCTTCCTTCCTCCGTGGCATAAGTTGTGCTCTCCCCACGAGTGGGCATATGGTTATCAGATTACAGAGGGAGTTTTATCACTTCAAAAGGGTCGGAGGGGAGAGGAGGGATTTAAGGTAGTAGCAGAACATTTATCTGGGCAGGATATGGGGGAGGGTGAGGTTCAAGGGGGATAGTGGGGGGCTTAGGGGAGTTGAGTGTTTTTATGGGTTAAGAGGGGTGGGGGTTGGGACGATGGTGCAGCAGTCATCAAGGGGCTATGGAGTTTTTATACCCATTGTATTAATATTTGGATGTTACACATTTGTTCCTTTATTACTAACCTAGATGTCAAGCAATACTAATTTTGCAACCTGGAATGTGAAAGGGATAAGGAAAAAAACCTAAACAATATCAGGTGCTGAAACACCTGAACCTGTTGCGATCCCAGGTCACGTTTTTACAAGAATCCCACTTATTAGATTCCAAGGCTTTGCATCTCAGGAGGCAACAGGTGGGGCAAGTTTTTGCTGCCCAGGGGTCCACCAACAGCTGTGGGGTCATGCTGGTTATCAATAGATGTATTTACGTTATATCCACACAAGTCCTCAGGGATCCAGGTGGTAGATATGTCCCAGTCCAAGGCACTCTTTGGTCTATGCCACTCTAACTATGTAGTATTTACGGGCCCAACACGGACAGCCCTAGCTTCTTTATGAAGCTTATTACCCTTATACTCCCTTTGCTTCCTATAACGATAATAATGAGAGGGGATTCTAATCTTGTATCGGACCCTAGCATGGATAGGTCTGGGTCGATACCGAAGGGACTTTCCCCTGGACAGAGAGCATTTCAGGACTTATTAGATCAATGTGGGTTATGCAATATATGGTGAGTGTTACACCCCAATAGTAGGGAGTACACTTTCATTTCGCCAGTGCATGGGACACGTTCCCACATTGATTATTTACTAATGTCCCAATCTATCTTGCAGGGGGTCACGTCTGCTTCAATTCAACCAGGACCTATATCTGATCACTCCCTGGTGATATGCTGTTTGGCCTTTCTTAATAACCCTAAAAAAGAGACTTGGTGGAAATTGAATGAGCAACTATTAAAGGATGCTCGTCAAAGAGCCAATAGATCTGTTCTTTTCAGTTAACTCAACAGAAGGCATGACACCAGACATTGTATGGGGCACTTTTAAGACCTACATGAGAGGGATTCTGATCAGCTTGGCAACAAAGTGGAAAAGAACCCGGTAGGCTGAACTATTATCATTATTATCTCAGGTTTGGTCCCTAGAGGCTAACTTATCCCCTAATACTCTGGAAGAACACAGGCAGAAACTTCTGGTAGCTAAAGATAGGTACCTGGGCTTGTTAAGGGAAAAGGATGAGCTGGCCATGATCCGTACTAAAGCTAGCTACACTGACCAGGGAGAAAAAGCTGGTCACTTGTTAGCCTTAAGGATAAAACAGCAGGAATCATCAAGATTTATTCCACCTGTGAAGGCTGAATCGGATGGATCACTGAGGTTGTCCCTTTCAGAGATTGTGCAGGAGTTTGCGTGGTACTATGAGCAGCTATATAGGGACATGGAGAATCCCCCCGATGGAGGCGTTAGAGGCCTATCTTCGGGAGTCTCATCTCCCTTTCTGTGTCCGACTTGCAGAAGAGATTTCTGTCCTCCCCTATATCCTTAGAGGAAATAACCGAGGTTATCAAGGCCTTTCCTTCGGACAGAGTCCCGGGGCCGGATGGGTTTTCCTCCCTATTCTATAAAGTTTTCCTGGAACAATTAGCACTGGTACTCCACCAGTTGTTCCTCCATATCCTTTCTGGGGTAGTTGTGGATCCCCATATGTTTGAAGCCTTGATAGTTCTCCTCCCTAAATCTGATAAGGACCCTGAGCTAGTACAGAGCTATAGGCCCATATCTCTTTTGAACTAGGATATCAAAATCCTGTCAAAGATACTGGCTGATAGGATTACCCTGGTTCTTCTGGATTTGATTGGCATGTCTCAGGTTGGATTTATGAGGGGGCGATCCTCGTCAGACCACTTACGTACCCTTTCGCCTGTCTTCTCGGAGTCCAGGGACCCTACCTTTCCAGCTGTTCTGGTGTCCCTGGATGTCGAGAAGGCATTTGATTGTGTGAACTGGAATTTTCTATTCCAGGTTCTCAAGGCATTTGCTTTTCCCTCTATATTCATAGACTGGATTCGTGCTCTTTATCATGCTCCCTCAGCTAGGATTTCAGGTAATGGGGTATTTTCAAAACCCTTCCTTTTACTTTCGGGGACAAGGCAGGGTTGTCCCCTTCCCCCTTGTTATTTAATATATACCTGGAACCACTTATTCAAAATATTTTAGATAACTCGAAAATACAAGGTATACCGATACGTAACAGAGTGGTAAAGATCACGGCATATGCTGATGTTCTTCTTCTTCATCTATCCCATCCTGTTACGTCTATCCTGGCCATACTAACTGAGATTGCGAAATTTAGTTGTTTTTTGAATTACAAATTGAATTCTAATAAATTGTCCATTTTTCCCCTTAATCATAAAGTCTTCAAGCATGATGTCACGCCCTTTGGGTTGTCTTGGTCAGCTGGATTTCTCAAATATTTGGGCATTAGACTTACACGTAATCCATCTATGTGGTTCAAAGAAAACCTGGAACACCTTTCCTAGGTGATTATCCAGGATCTTGATAGATGGTCGAAGTTCCCTATTTCATTATGGGGCCGTATCAGTATAATTAAAATGAATGTATTTCCTCATCTCTTTTACCCTCTGTCCCACTTAAATTAATTTATTCCACTATCCTGGTTTCAGAAAATGCACAGACTCTTCATTAATTTCATCTGGTCCAACAAGCACCCCCCAATTAGCATACCATAAACTGGCGGCCCAAAAATTGGATGGGGGGGTTAAGTATTCCTCACCTGGCAATTTATTATTGGGCTGGCCATCTATCAAAATACCTTAAGTGGGCATACCCGGGGCCTAATAATTTGAGGCCGGTCTGGCTTAACATTGATTTAGACTTTATCCAGTCTATGAATTTGGACCCCCTAACTCTGCTTTATGTCAAGTCTTCCTCTCTGCAAGAAATCCATAAATGTCCAACTCTTATGATCTCCTTAAAAATTCATGCACAGTTGTGCTCCTTTTTGCATTACAAACCGCATCTGGATCTGTCTCAATCCATATGGAATTCCCCGTACTTCACTATAAACAAGCAGTGGATCCCCTCTATGTGGTTGCCCCAACTAGGGGAAGGAATAGTATCTACCTTCCTTGATGAAGAGGGAGTTTGGCTCCCTGTAATTAATATCATCCGGAAATTTAATATCCCAGCAGTCTATCACTTCAAGGTCCTTCAATTAAGGCTCCTTCTCACTACCTCGTTTGGTAGTACTCCTCCCCGTCCTCCGATATTTTCATTAATACCTGAGCTTTCCTCCCTGTTAGGACCCTCCAAGGTAGTCTCAAAGATATATCAAGCCCTTTTTCAGTGGCGGTATGGTGGCCCCTATGGTCCTACTAATTATTGGGCCTCTATCTTTCCCCAGCATACCTTTGATTGGTCTGCATTATGGCGATATTGTCACAAGTATGTGTCGCAAGGCAGACTACGACTTATGCAATACCACATCTTGCATAACTTGTATTACACCCCAGTAAAACTGGCGAAATGGGGTCTTCTTGAATCAGGACGGTGTACCAGATGTTCTCAGGAAGAAGGGATGCTTCTCCATATATTTTGGTCATGTCCCAAAATAATTCCACTATGGAACTCAATCAAAGCTAAATTGGACCCTTTATTGGGTTTGCAGGATAGCTTTACTCCTGAAATTTTCCTGTTAGGAGATTTGTCCCCTATTGAAACTAAAGCTCGGAGATTTCACATGTCTATGATAACATTATCTGTTAAAAAAGTTATACTTAAGCATTGGAAGGATGATGTTAGTCCATCATATGAAGAATGGGTTCATGAAATCCTTGCCAACCTTCGTACTGAGAAAGCTATTGCGAATCTCTATAACAGGTAACGGAGTTACAAGCGTATCTGGGATCCCTTTCACACTCTACTTACTGTTGGTATGAATAAACGAGATCTAGGTAATTGTTTGCCTTAGTCCAACCATGGCTCATGGTAATATGATATTATATTACAATATCTTAGTGTGCTGCTGTACTTGGGGGAAGGGGTGGGGGCAGAGGATACCTTGCACTGTTATCTTGTTATGAATATGTCACTAATTCTGCCCCTGTATTGTGAAAAATTTGTTAAAAAAGTTTGAATTGAAAAAAAAAAATATGTACAATGGAGTCAGTCACAATGAAACACAGTAACTTGCAGAAATGACATGTCACAAAATCCTGCATGACAAAAGGGCTTAATTGCCATTGACTTACTATGGCCCCTGCAGTAAACTACAGCATTCTGTGATATTCTGCAGCAATTCTGCATTGCATCCTGGCTGTCACATCTGTACTCACTGGAGACTAGAAGGGGAAGGAAGATATGATAGAGACCATCAAGTTCCTTAAAGTGATCAACAAAGTGAACTGTGGGGAATTATTTAGCGTGAATACCAATTTGCAGTCACATGGACATGAATCAAAATTAACTAGAGGTAGGTTCAGGAGAGATGTGAGGAAGTACCACTTTATGGAAAGGGTGATGGAACCTTGGAACAGTCTGTCAGCTGAAGTGGTGGGTGTGAAAACAGTCAGGGGATTCAAGCAGGGCTGGAACATAATGAAACGAACAGTGGTTACTGGGGTCAACAGGACCAAAGAGGAGAATATAGAGAGGACAGGGAGGGTTAGTACCCTGGAACAACAGTAGGTTCCAGGGATTATAGGGAACTTGGGCAGATTGGATGGACCTCTGGGGTGGGATATTCAAACTGCGCCCAAAAAGTGTGCAACAGCAGGAGCAAGCGCAAGTCACTTGTGCACATGCGCAATTGTCGCGATATTCAAACATGGAGCAAGGCCAATTGCGCAAGCAGCCAACGTCTGAATATGGCACAAACTGTGCCATAGTGCAACCAGGAAAGGGAAGCTGAGAAGAAATGATGCGCCATAGCGCAACAAGGCTAGCCCAGCTGAGCAGTCCAGAGGTGCCATAGCGCAAGCAAAGAGACCCCCGCAGCATAGCAATGGAAGTGCACAACCAGGGAGGTAGGCAGGGCACACCACCCATGCCACAGATGGGCACAGGGACACACTGCCGAACCAACAATGTACCCCCACACCCCAAGAACAGCATAACTGGGGAGGGATGGAGCACATTGGGCCATGGGGACAAGCAAACAAAGCACATCCCAGCCGTGTTACTGCAGCACACCTACTGTCAACCTGAGACTGGCACACAAGGGGTGGAGGCACCCCAGTGTCCAGTGGCACCCCTGTGCACAGCACTCCCAGCACTGTGACCCCAAGACACCACCCATGCGCAGTGACCAGCACTGCAGGAATCTGACCCCCGGAACACTGCAACCTCGTGAACCACAGAACCACACAAGCCAAACCCACCATGACCACCCAGCAGTGGGTGGCAGCACACAACAATACTGACTGGAAGCCTCACCCACACCAGAGACACCACCCCACACACACGCACACACATACCCATGACCATACCACACCTGATGCCGTGCACACCACTGCAACTGAGCACCTATAGCCAGCTGCAAATCAGAGATCACCACAGTATTCATATCAAAATATATATGTAATAAAGATGCATAACAAGAACAACAAACAGTAACATATGTACAAAGCAGGGATGTGGGTATGGGTATGAGGTAGGGGTGGGTAAGGGGCAGAGGTGAACAGCTGGGAGAGGGAAGGTGGGGATTGCCGACATCTGGCTACCACCTGGCAGCCTGCCCTCCTCCTTCTGCCTGGCACTGTGCCCGTGGCCTCCTCCGGCGCCGCATGCCATGCTGCTGTAGGTTGAGGAGGATGGTAAGCGAGTCCATGGCCACTTGAGTCAGCATCCGTACGCCCTGCTCCAACATGCACAGGATCCGGATACCTAGGACAAGGGATCAGAGTCAATGGCTGTGACTGTCCACATTCCTGAATGCCACCCATCATGCATGGCATACAGCCAAGTGCCCCGCTCCTGTGATGGACTGCACCCACCCACAGTGACCGTGCACAAGACATGCCCAACCAGCCAGCAACGGCCATGTGTACCACTGCACACAAACACCACCCATGTCCAGAAAAGCACAACCAAGGCTGCCCAGTGACGTGGCTACGTGGTGGGATGCTAGTGCTACAGCCATGTGCCCAGTGCATGCATGGACCACCAGTGATGCACAAACACACACACACACACACATGCAGTGCCACTGGACAGTGATGACCGTCACATATTGTGTGCATGGTAGTGTCGTCCATGGAAGGTGTCCATGCCCCCCCAGCATGCAATAGCATCCATGATGTAATGACACTCACCCTCATCAAGCCACTGCAGCAGGTGCTGCTGCAGCTGCGGCTGCTGCTGTGGCTGCTGCTGTGGCTGTGGCTGTGGCACACCTCCTCCGCCAGCCACCCTGGCACCGCCATCCCAGGCCTCAGCCTGTGCCCGCCTCTGCTCCTCCACGCTTGTGGGAGACAAATGAAGAGAAACACATCAGTGAGATCCCAAAGCAGACCGCCCCTTGCCCCATTGAGTGTGCCTGCCCACACAACCAGACCCAAACAGCACACACCTGTAAACACCCTCACAGCAAACCATAGCCCAACCCACCCCTATGCGCAGTTCACATTACACAGTCACCCATGCGGACAATACCGGTGCATACACAGCACACCCACCTGGCCTGGGCACAATGCCCCTCCTGGCATGTGACCTGAGGCGCTCAAGCAGAGCATGCTCCCTCCTCCGCAGGTCGCTGTAGTGGTGCCTGCACTGCTCAGGGGTCCTCCTCCGCCCAGTGGCCTGCTCCAGGGCAGTGGCGACCTGCTGCCACACATGGGTGTGTGGCACCTGCAGGGGCACTCCCTCAAACAGTGAGCCATGGTGAGGCTTCACCACAGCCACCAGGTTTGCCAATTCCAAGGCCCCCCATTGTGGTGCTCTCCTGCGTGCCATTTTCAAAATGTACAGTGGCAATGTAAGCTCCCACAGCGTGGCAACCCCACGTGGAAATGTTGCGCAATACAACTCCATCACTGCCTATTGTGCTGTTCGGACAGAGCCGTCGGTCCACATCACGCTGTCACCAAACAGCGCGATAGAGCTGTACACATGCCAGACGTACATCGCCAGGGGGCAAAGGTCGGCCACAAGGTCATGGGTCAGTGGCGTAAGGCCACGCACAGTGCCATCGACATCCACACGTCCTGCACGATCGGTCACCTGTGTGCCAGTGCCACAGTGGACTATTGCGCAGTACTGCCACAGCGCCATATGGTGACCAGCGCTGTAGCGCCACTGGCACAATGGTGGCCATGTCCTGAATTGCTGATCACGCACAGCACATCATCAGCATGGCAGACGCCTGTGTAAGCTACCTGGGCATGCGCAATGCAGTGTACCACACAGTCACAGAAATGCTCCATTGGCTCAGACGGCTCAACCGTAGTGCGCAAAGCACAAAGGCGCGATATTCAGCCGACACATGCAAATCATCTGATCAGCCATTCAAAGGTGCAGTGGCACAATTAGCATGTCATTAAAGTTGTGCCACTCCTAATTTGCATGCATTGCGCTATAAATAAGTGACATTGGGCTGCGTTGGCCAGATTCGGTTACTGCAGGTGAGAGGTGAGTTGCATGCTGTGTGATGTTCTGTCCAATGGTCATGGGATAACGCTGTAGACTGCACAGTGACAGGTGTCCACTTCCACCCATACAGACCGACATGACCGAGCAGAGCCAAGGTGAGGGTGAGGATGGTGGGCGAAGGAGGAGGCCCAACTTCACCACGGTGGAGACAGAGGCCCTCTTCCAGGCCTACCTGGAAGAGGAGCAGTACTGAGTGGACGGCGGGGCACCCCTCAGGCCCGTGCGGCTGCATGGGAGGGGGTAGCTCGGGCAGTGAACCTGCATGGAAGCCACCAGCGCTCCATGCAGGAATGCAAAAAGAAGATGGGGACAGACCGCAGAAGGGTGAAGGAGAAGGTGGCAGCCCTCAGGGCAGCACGTGCTGGCACAGGCGGGGGCCAGCCAGCGGTGGCGGAGCTGACCCTGGCTGAGGACCAACTGGCTGTATCAATGGAGTGGAGTGCTGTAGAGGACGTACCAGGAGGTGGATTCCAGACAGGTGGAAGCCCATCACTGCACGGTATGATATGGTGGTGGTGGTGTTCGGGGGGAAAGGTTGATCACATGCACTAACATGTCCTCACTTTCTGTTACATATCCCGTTCATCTGCAGGGGACGGTGGTGGTAGAACCATGGAGTGAGGTTGACCTGCCAGAGGTGGAGGAGGGTCCATCCACCTCTGCCCCCAGCTGGCATGCACTGCACAAGCATGCACACCTGGCTGCCACCTCTGTTGTCGGTGAGTCAGGTGTGGGGGGTGCACAGCCTGTGTCTCAGCAGTCTGGCATGCAAGCATGACAGCACGCTGTGACTGTGGCTGTAGTACGTACCTGCATCATTGATGATGCAAGGACTGCAATGGGCAGTGACACATGTGTGTCCCATGACGAACACACAGCAAGCCAGCACGTGCCCCTGGACCTAGCTGGTTCCAACGTGTGTGCAAGCATGTCAGCACAGTCCCAGGCTGTGCCTGTCAGCACCAGTGGGGCAGCACCGGTGGCTGTGCAGGTCTCTGGCACTGTTGTGGCCACAGCAGTGGAATGAGTGGTCCCTGGGGCACAGCAGTTGGAGGGGCAGCAGCAGCAGTCACCCACCAGATCTGGGAGTACAGGGTCCAGCAGTGGCACATGCACACCGCCTGTTGACTTGCCCACACCTGGTCCTGGTGAACAGCACCCACCCTAAAAGGGTGTTGAGCATCAGGCCCTTCCATACCCTGGGGACAGAATGCCGATGTGGCACAGGACCCATTGGATGAGCACACCTGTCTGCTGCAGGCATCAGTAGAGCAGCAGATGCGGGTTGCAACGTGCATGGAGGCACTGTGCGTGGCTGTGGAGTGGAACAGCAGGGACAATGCATTGATCCTTGCAGAGATGGTCAGACTGCGGACGGATGTGACAGCTGCCATTGACAGGCTGACCCAAGCAGTGGTCTCTGTCGTGGCCACATTGGGCACACAGTCAGGTGCCCCTGTACTGCACACCCCACACAGTACACTCTCCACTCCCTGTTCCCGGCGTCGTGCGTCACCCAGACTGTCAATGCCGGGTTCTACTGTGGGCATCCCGAGCACACCTGGTGCAGGTATGTTCGGCATGCTGCACACCCCTGTGTGCACAAGGTCGCGATTGAGCAGTGGGACCCCTGATGGTCCATCGGTGCCACCCCATGTGGCCCATGATCAGCCTGCCAGTGCTGCTGGGACATGGCGGGGCCACCCACGCATCCGCGGTGGCCGTGGAACAGTGCAACATGACTGACCTGTCTCCCAGTGCGGGCTCTGTCTGGTGCTGCCCTGTGTGCAATGTGTGTCATGGTGGGCAGTGCACTGGTGGGTGCCCTGCCCGCCACTGTTCTGCGGACCACCTGCACGCCCACCCGACTGCTGTCCACAGGTGCGTGTGCATGATGATGTCTGCATTGTACTGTACACCAAGGTGCAAGGGTGCCCAGCATCTGACACACGTACTTGGACAGTACAGGTGGTGGGGGTGGTCTGTGGATCTGGGTGTTTGCCATGTCTGTTCCTGCTCTGCTGTGCACCTGCCCATGTATGCTTTGTGCCTGGTGTGTATGTGTGTGTGTGTGTGTCCATACTACTGTTCACCCCTCCCTGATAGTGTGTTCGTGTGCCTGGACCCTTCCACTCCCCTTGCCGTCATGCACCCCTGGTGTGTTACCCTGTGTGCCTGTGGGTTGCGCCTGGACAGTGTTGGTTGCACATGGTCCCGTGACTTACCTGTGTCATGCATAATGCTCCTCCGTGATGGTGTCCCGGTGCAGCTGGGCCTGCCGGATCAGTCGGGGGTCCCGCCGTCCAAGGGGGGGCTGCTCATCACCATCATCACCGGCACCGCTGGCCTCCCCATCGCTGTCCCCCTCCTCGACCTGTATGGCTATCCCACAGTCTTTGGCCATGTTGTGCAGGATACAGCAGGCCAGGAATATCCCACAGGCCTTTGAGGGGCTGTACTGTAGGGCACCGCCGGAGGTGTGTAGGCATCAGAAGTGTGCCTTAAGCATCTCAAACACCCGCTCAATGATGTTGCGTGTGGCGGCATGTGCCTCATTATAGCGTTGCTGCGATGGGGTCATGGGGCACCGGTACGGTGTGAGCAGCCAGGGACGAGTGGGTATCCACTGTCACCTGTGTGGAGAAAGTGGAGATAAGTTTCATGTTCAGGTCCATATTGCCCATATCCCTGTGTGCCACTACCATGGCACCTGTGGCATTCCCACCCTTGCCCCAATTTTGCAATTCCTACATGCGTATTCACCCACTAGATGGCCTGTGGGGATGTCCCCACTCTTGAATTGATGGCACAGTGCGGACTGATACCATATGAAGGCATCATGTGCTCCACCAGGATGTGTGGCACAGACGTTGATTATGCGCCCAGTGGTATCACACGCCACCTGGCAGTTGACACTGGAAAAGCCCTTCCTGTTCCTGTATGCGGCCCCATCGGGGCCAGGTGGCGTGCGAATAGCCACATGGGTGCAGTCTATGGCCCCTAGCACACCAGGGCATACATGCTACCCTGTGGAACTCCTGCATGTTTGCTGTACGCTCTGCTTCGGTGCTGGGGAAATGGATGTACTCCGCAGCATGTGGCAGCAGTGCGCTGAGGAATTGGGTGAGGATGTGTGACGTGGCCGACTGTGTTATGCCTGTGGTGTCCCCTGTCAGCCTCTGGAAGGTACCCTTGGTCAGCAGGCACATGCAGGCTGTTACCTTTGTCTCCACTGACAGAGTGTGACTCCGTCGTGAGGGTGCCTGCATCACATCACTGCACAGCTCACAGAACCACCTCAGTATTGCCCTGTTCAGGTGGTACCCGGCCCCACAATCTCGTCTGAGTACAGCTCAAAGCTGATGCGGGCCGCAGTGCTGCCTGTTGAGAACATACCGTCGGCCAGGCCCTTCCACGGCCACGTCCCCCTGCAGCATGCCTTCACCCCCCCTCATTACAGCTTCCATGTGGAAGCTGGCACTGTCCATCTCCTGGCTTGTGTCCCCGGCTGTTGTTGTTCTGTTACCCCTGCTGTCCTGACTGCTACCTCCACTGCACAGGTACACCTACTGGCCTCTGCAGTCTGTGGCCCTGCACACACTCCCTTGTCCCTCTCTCCTGTGCACTCCCAGGCCTGCACTGTTTGCCACTGTCTCCTGTTTCTCCTGCCTCATGTGGCTTCCTGTAGCGTTCTTGCCTCTTCCTTGAGCCTTTTATTTTGGCTCATTTCTGCCGTCGGCGCACCTTCTAGCTCATCTGCTGTTGGCAGTGCAAGTCTTTCAATATCGATTAAGCTCTTTTTATGCATGGTCCACCTCTTCGGGTTGGCGCATGCCTTCATTTGCATTGCGCTGTTGCTCAGCCTGTTTTCAGTGGCGCAACTGCCTCCTGCTGAATATCGCAGAATGGCACAATTTCGGACTTGCACTTGCGCAATCCTGTTGTGCATAGCGCAACCCTTTTGAATATCCCAACCCCGGTCTTTTTCTGCCTTTATTGTCTAAGTTTCTATCTCTGTTTAAAATAGTTCTGTTTTTTCTTTTGAATTTTGCCTCTATGTGAGATACTGAAGCTTGGGTGTATATGTGTGCGTGTGTGTGTGTAGGGAGGGCAAATAGATAGACAGGCAGATAGATAGAAAGACAGATACAATAAACAGACAGACAGACAGGTAGATAGATAGATAAGAAATCTTCATTTTTCTACAGGATTTATCTTTTAGGACTAGATAGCACTGTTTTACAAAGTTGCCCTGATATTCAAATGGTTGCAAACACACATATTTTACACACATGCAGTTAGTAGAAGACAAGTGTGTTTTACACACTTACAGTAAGTACAAAATTACAAAAGATATTTAAAAAATATTTACTTAACACAGACCATCTAGCAAACGTGTGCCAAAACATATTTCTATCTTACAATTTTAAATAGATGATACAACTATTAAGATCTTGGGAGAGAATAAACATGCCCCCAAGAAACCCCTTTGTTCTAGACAAAGCAGGTACATCTTTCCTTCCATACAGTATCAATAATAGTTCTGAAAATCCCTACAGTTTTTGCATTTCTAACCTCCAGTACAAGTTCATACCATACTTTTAGCAAATAATATCGCCTTTGTGTTTTACTGTAAGAGTATGACGCAAAGGGGATCACTAGACATCTATCTTTTAGTTCTCTCAAAATTACGTCCATGATTAGTTGTACCAATAGCCCAGGTGGCACAGAAAAAAATTGGACTGTGCATTCCTGTGTTTGTTAGCTGTGTCATCAGCAGGGGAGCGGGTCGCTGTCAACAACCAGAGAAAGGAGAGTGGAGAGCTGCGTGGAGCTGTGGCTGCAGTCGGCAGCGGGGTTGAGGTTGGTGATCAGAGGAAGGAGAGCTGAGCTGTTTGGAGCTGAACTAGCAAGGGACACAGGTGGCAGTCTGGCGACTGATGTAGGGATGGCCGGGCCAACTGCAGACAGCAGTGTAGGATCAGGCCAATCAGGGAGAGAGGCGCCAAGATGGTAGGCTTTAAAAATAGCCAGCCAGACCGATAGAAGGACTAAAAGTGGGAGCAAAGAGCATCCTGAGCTAAGGAAATCACTGCGAGGAGCTGGTTTGCAGCAAATGAACTGGGTCCTTCATTTCTCCACAGGGGACTTGGACTTCAACCTCGGTGGATATGAGAAATTGACACAGACACTAAGAAATCCTTCACAAAAGAGCTGAAATTGAGGTGAAATGAACTGGGTCGAGACTACTGACACTGGAGGTGCTGGGAACTTGATCTTGGACTACTGACACTGGAGGTGCTGGGGATTTGGACTTGATTTGAGGTGAAATGAACTGGGTCGAGACTACTGACACTGGAGGTGCTGGGAACTTGATATTGGACTACTGATGCTGGAAGTACTGGGGATTTGGACTTGAACTTGGTGACTTGGACTTGAACGTGGTGGCTATGGTTATTAATTCTTGATGCCTATGGTTTGCACATGCTTTATTATTTCTAAAAAATTTTGACTGTGGTTTGGGGCTGAGGAGGAGGTGAGGGCCGGGGGCCCAAAAAATACATAAGGGTGATTTTAGGCCTGTATCTAAGTATTATGGAGGAAATTATAGGGCAGCACAGAGGGAGAGGCGACCAAGGGAGGGTGATCTTTGGCAGGGTGGTGGGGTGCAGTAGCTGTGGAATGGCTATGATCCTAAATTGGGCTTGGAGGATGGGGGGTTGTATGATGTGTAAGCGGCTCACTCAGCTGAGAGAGGAAGTGGCAGGGCAAAGGTGGGGGTTAAATGGGAGGGAAGCTGGGGAAAGGGGGGTAGAGAGACAGGGATGGTATAAGCCATGGAAGGAGTGGGAAGGGCTGAGTGGATTCACTGGAGGATCAGATACACTGTTCCAGAAGTCAAGGGCTTGGGAGGGAGAGGATGGAAGGGGATCCAGAGGGGATAGACCAGAGGTGGTAACAGACAACAGCAAGTCCAGATTTGGGATAGGGACACCTGAGACAGGAGGAAAGGGGTCAGTGAGAACTGACAGCAAGAAGTCTAGAGGCACAAAACTGACGCCTGTAGCTAGAGAAAAGGAGTCAGCCGGGGATCAGGAGGAGTGGAAGACAGTAGGCTCAGGAAAAGGCAGACAGATGCCCAGTATGGAGGAAAATGCAGGCATAGGTGAAATGGGCCAGAGGGTGGAAGTAATAAATAGTTTTGCCCTCCTAGGTATTCTAGTCGAGGACATTGGAGAGGAAGGGGTCCGGCAGGGGCCATCAGAGAAGGAGGGTGCAGAGCAGCTGGGGGACGTGGGGGGAAAGGTCTCAAGTGCAGTGGAAGTGGGGGAGGAGGGGGCAGGCACATCGCATGCAGGAGAAGGGGTGGAGGAGGGGATGGGCACATTATGGACATGCCAAAAGATGGCACTAGGTGAACTGTGGCATAAGAAAAGGGGCAAGAAGAAATCACTGGAAGAGCTGGAGTTGAGCTCCTGGGAGGCTGAAAATGAACTGGAGGAAACCCTGCAGGGTAGGAGCTGCAGTAGGAGGCTGGGGCATGCACTTGGCAGGGTGCAGGAGAGGGGAAATATGCAGACAGGGCAGGTGGTAAGGAGAAAGACTTCCCCAAGTGGGGTACGGTGCTCAAAACCTTCTGCAAAGATGGGCAGGACAGGAAAAGTTGGAAGGAGATCAAGCACAGTTGGCACAATCTCACACAGTGATGCAGATGAGGGAAGGCCAGGAGCACTTAGAGTGGGGTCAGGTGAAATTGGATCATGCTCTAGCAGTGATGCAGGAGGGGTCTGCAGGGATGAAGGAAGCCAGGCAGAAGTACAATGGATGAAGAGGTACAGGAGGGGGGAGTCTGATGAAAGGCTAAAGGGACAGGGTGAAGAGGTACAGATGCTGGGTGTGGGTAAAAATCAGGATAGGCTAGGTAATGGGGAACAAAAGATGAGTAGGGGCAGAAACCAAGTCAGGATGGAACATGAGGAGGAGTCCAAAGGGAGCCAAACCCCATGACACAAAGCTAGAGGCCAAAAGAGCACCCAGGAAGCAGGTGGCAGTAGAGTGGCACTCTTGGGGGACTCAATAACTAAGGGCTAAAATGGGGAAGGAAGGGAGCAAGAAACAATGCAGTATGGGTACAGTGCATGCCAGGGATGACGGTGCTGGAGGTGAGGCACCATATTCCTTCCTGGGGTAAGCAGCAGGATGAAAGGACACATCTGGTGTTTCACCAGGGCACAAATGACTTGAAAGGGAACAGTCTGATGGAGGTACAGGCAAGGTTCAAGGAACTTGCTAGGTTCTGTAGGAGCAGCACTGTTTTTCCTTCCATTTCCTTCTCTGAGGTGTTGCCAGTACCAAGAGTGAGCATACCCAGAAAGGAGAAGATAAGGAAATTCAACAATTGGCTACAAGGTTGGTGCAGTCAGATGGGGTTCAGCTGGATAGGTGACTGGGGCTCTACATGGGAGGAGGAGGGGCTGTATGCCCAAGACAGGCTGCACCTGAGCTCTTCGTTGGCAGCTGCACTAAAGAGTAAACTGGGGGACTTAATGGCAAGGAAGTTCAATTTAAACTAAATAAGGAGGGGTGGCTAAGGACAGGGCCAGCCTTACGTGAGGCAGAGCAGAGAGGCTATCAGCCTACCCCCCCAAGTCAAAACACTCATCAAGGGAACACTTAGCAACAGGGAAGGAAGGGATGGGGCTACATGTTGGAGGGCTTTGGTTGCAAATGCCAGGAGCCTGAGGAATAAAATGGGAGAACTGGAGGCCACCATGATGGAGGAGAACCTAGACATTGTAGCAGTGAGTGAGACTTGGTGGAATGAGCACTATGCCTGGGAGACGGTGATCCCAGGGTATCAGATGTTTAGGAAAGATCAGGAGGGGAAGGGGGAAGGGGTGGCATTATATATCCGGGAAGGGATTGGGGCCATGGAAGGGCAGGATGAGGAGGGGGAAACAGAAATAATGTAGGTCACCCTAGACAGGGGACAGGGAGAAAACCTACGTGTTGGGGTAGTCTATAGGCCTCCTATACAGGTGGAGGAAGGGGATAGACACTTTGTAGAATCAGTAGCGAGGATGGCATGGAAAGGGGAAATTGTGCTAGTTGGGGACTTAAACCTTCCAAACATCAACTGGGAGGCCCAGACAGCAATCTCCGCAAGGAGCAGGGGCATCTTAGGGGCTCTTCAGGACATATTCCTGCAACAAAGGATCAGGGATCCCACTAGGGGTGTAAACCTGTTGGATATGGTCCTCACAAATGAGGACAGTGTGGAGGAGGTAGAGGTGGGGGAAGAGCTTGGCACCAGTGACCACAGGTCTGTCAGGTTCAGGGTGAGAGTGGGCAGGGAGAGGGTTAGGACAAGAGCCAAGGTAATGGACTTCAGAAAGGATGACTTTCATGGAATGAGGAAGGTAGTTGGGGAAGAAATGCTGAGGATACGGGATGTGCATGGGGTGGAGAAATTATGGGCAGCCATCAAGAGAGGGGTATTTAAAGCCATGGACTTATGTATAAGAAGGGTAAGAAAGAATAGAAGACAGAAAAGACCTCTATGGTTCACTAGAGAGATGGCGTTAGGGGTCATGGAGAAGACTAGAGCATTCAAGAGGTGCAGGAGGACACAAAAGGATGAGGGCAGGGAAACCTACAGGAAAAAAAGAAAGGAGGATGGGCAAAAGATAAGGAGGGCTAAGGAGGCCACTGAGGAGAGGATAGCAAAGCAGGCAAGGAGGGGGGACAAAACTTTCTTTAGGTACATTGGAGAAAGGAGGAGGGCACAGCATGGGATTGGAAGGATAAGTGAGGAAAGTGGAACAATACTGGAAGGAGACTTCGAAAAAGCAGAGGCATTAAACAGCTATTTCGCCTCAGTCTTCATGGAGGAAAGGGAGGGTAGGGGACCAGGATGGGGTGGGGAGGGTGACAGCCACAGGCAGGTGGCTGTGGCAGAATTCACTGCTGAAGGAGTAAGGGAACAGCTGGGTAGACTTAGGGTAGACAAGGCAATGGGGCCTGATGGAATACAACCAAGGGTTCTCAAGGAGGTGAAGAATGAACTGGTGCCGCATCTAGTGAGGCTGTTTAACTTGTCCTTGGTCACAGGGGTGGTGTCAATAGACTGGAAGAGGGCAGAGGTGGTCACACTGCATGGGGGGGGGTGGAAGGACGAAGTCAAAAACTACCATCCTATTAGACTTACCTGGGTGGTGGGGTAGGTAATGGAAACACTACTTAAGATCAGGTTGATAGAATACTTGGAGATGAATGGCATGCAGGATGACAGGCAGCATGGCTTCACCAAGGGAAGGTCCTGTCAGACTAACCTGATAGAGTTTTTCGATGGGGTGACACAGATAGTGGACCAGGGATGAGCAGTGGACATGGTCTATCTGTATTTCAATAAGGCCTTCGACACCGTTCCACATGGTGGAATGGTACATAAGCTGGACAGACTAGGGGTGGACAACAGGATCACCAGGTAGGTGGAAAACTGGTTGAAGGGAAGGAGTCAGATGGTGGTGGTAAATGGGACACATTCCAGGGAACAGGTGGTGACCAGGGGTGCTGCTAGGGGTCAGTGTTAGTAGTTCAATACTCTTAACATCTATGTTAGTGACCTAGCAGAGGGTCTGGAGGGATGGGTGCCTGTTCGCAGATGATACAAAGGTCTGTAATAGGGTGGATTCACCTAGTGGGGTGCATGCCATGAGGCAGGACCTGGAGATGCTGGAGAGGTGGTCTGACACCTGGAAATTGAAGTTTAATACACAAAAGTGCCCGCTGATGCACCTGGGGAGGAAGAATAGGAGGGAAACTTACTCACTTGGGGGATTGGTGATTAAGGAGAAGGAAACAGAAAGGGACCTGGGGATTATGGTATCGAGTGACCTCAAGGTGGGCAACCAGTGTAGCAGGGCGGTGGGAATGCAAATGGAATGTTGGCCTGCATTGCAAGGGGTTTTAATAGCAGGAAGAAGGAGGAGCTAATGCCATTATACAGGACCATGGTTAGGCCACATCTGGCGTATGGGGTGCACTTCTGGAGGCCTCACCTATGAAGAGATGTTGAGCTGATGGAGAGGGTGCAGAGAAGGGCAACCAAAATTGTACGAGGGATGCAGGATGTACCCTATGAGAGAAGATTGAGAGGGCTGAATTTGTACCCTCTGGAGATTAGGAGGAAAGGGGGGATATGATTGAGAACTTTAAGTATCTGAAGGGAATAAATAAGGTAGAGGGTAACAGCTTGTACAAATTGAAGAAGGGACTGAACACAAGGGGACATAGCCTCAAACTGGAAGGTGGGCAATACAGAGGTAATGTCAGGGGGCAGTTTTTCACAGAGAGGGTGGTGGAGGCCTGGAACAAGCTGCCGGAGGAGGTAGTGGCAGCTGAAACAGTGGAGGGGTTCAAGAGGTCTTGGAATAGATTTAAGGGGTTGGGAAAAGAGGGTGGAAGCATAACAGAAGGGGGGAGGTAGGGTGTTGGGCAGACTAGATGGGCTGTGGTGCCCTACTCTGCCGTCACATTTCTGTGTATCTGTGTATTATTTAACTGGGCAAATGTAGATGAAGACATATTTTCACCTCCAAATTCTATAAAGGCCTTTACCCCAGTTCACGCTTTTCTTCAAATTGCTAAGGGGTCCCACTCCTACAGTGGTAACTACTATGATAACTCCTCAATAGAAACCAGGCCATCTTATAATAGATATTATCCAGTTTCTCTAACTGTGCCTCAGTGGCATGTTGATAGGCTATATTACCATATTCTAAAATAAGTTGCAAAAGCTGCTGGGCAATCTTATTTCTTGATTCTCTTGAGAGAATCAAGGCTTTTCTGTTGAGAACTCCTAATCTTGTATTTACCTTACAGTACTGGCTTTGTGTTCATTAAACGTGAGCATACTATCAATTTGAACTCCTAGATACTTTCAGGAGGTTATTACTTCCAGTCTTTGCTTGTATAATGTAAATATTTCTAGGCTGTTTTCCAAATCTGTTTTAGCACCTTTTGCTCTACATTCCATAACATTGTTTTTTTTTCTTAATTAACACCATTTTTGATTCCCTGAGCCAGTATTATTAAATACAGTATTAAAGTCAAGCTGCAAGACATTTTGTAGTTGAATTTTATTATTTGCTTTGCCTATCAATACCATATCATCCACATATAAATATATTTCACATCTTTTTTATCATTTGTGGCAGGGGATTAACATAAATCAAAAATAGTTGGGGGTCCAGGATTGAGAGCTGGGGTACCCCTCTATATATATGTCTTCTCTGTCTGACAAACTTCCCCCCAAAGTAGACTAGCTGCATACACTCAGTCAGATAGGATAGTGATCACATCATTACAGGGTCAGACATACCAAATGATGAAAGTCGCTCTAATAATATACTGTAATCAACTAAATTGAAAGCCTTTTACAGGTTGACAAACACTGAGCTGACAGACGCACCTTTCCCCAAACCATTGGAGACAGTGTCAATAAAGTCTGGCAGTGTTGTGTCTGTCAACTTCCCTGCCCTAAAACCTGCCTGACTTTTTGACAGATGGTTGCACTTTTCTAAATAGTCATATATCTGATTACATACCAATTTCTCAAATAATTTTGACACTGTTGACAGCAAGGCTATGGGTCAGTAGACTATCAGTTTGTCTCTATCACCCCCTTTGTAAATTGGAATAACCTTTGAATTTTTCCAGAGTTTGGGATATATCCCCTGTTTCAGGCTGGAATTAAATATCCCAGCCAGGACTGGAGCTATCTGTTTTGCAGAGTACTTTAAGAACTTTATCTGAGCCTGATCTGGTCTAGTAGCCTTCTATGAGTTCAGCTTATTTATTTGTCTTAAGATCTCAGCTGATTTTAGTTCTCTAAAATAGAACTTTGTGAGTTTCTCACCAAATATGTGTTCCTTATTTGCAGACCTTGGACAGTTTGCATCATTATTTAATAAACACTCAATTTTTTATATCTGGGAGCTGGCAAAAATAATGATTTAAACTATTTGCTATTTGACTAGTTGCCATCTCAATACCCCTTTCATTGCTTAAGCTTAGCACTTGATCTTTCTTTATATTACCTTCCAATTGTCTTATTAAGTTCCAGTATTGTGCCAAGTTGTTTGTTTGATTTATTTTGCTTTGATAGTACTTTCTAATTTGCTTCTTTAATGAGACTTTTACATTTGTGTCTAATCTTTTTAAACAATTCCCAGTCCCGAGACCACAGGGTTCAGTTTGCCTTCTTCCAAATTCTATATTTCTATCTAATCTGTATTTTTTATCTTTTCATCAATCCATGGGGGATGTCAGTTTCTTTCTCTAATTATTTTAAAAGGGGCATTTTTATTGCAGACATTCAAAAAAGAATTTGTAAATTCTCTGGTTGCTAAATTCACATCTGGAATACAATTTAGTTACTCTCAGTTTATTTTTCCTATTTGTTGTTGGAAAACCTGCTTATTAAAGCTCTTAATGTCTCTGATGTATTTGGCGGGGACTGGATTTACTCTACCAAACTTTTGCTTTAATTCACATTCTATGTAACAGTGATCCCCCAAGTTCAGTGTTCCTCATTATAATTTAATACTTTAATACCTGAAGTCTTGAAAATTAAATCTAAGATGTTACCTTTACTATAATAAGTACTCTTATGGGTAGGAACATCTCTAATCTGTGCCATGCCCAGAGATGAAAACTCAATTGCAGGTTTTATCCCTCTGGCTTCCCCCCATGCTGCATTAAAATCCTTCATTGGGATAGTCTCCCTTTTTAATTAATGATGTCAATTTCAAAGTCAAGGTTTTGAATGCTGTAACCTTTACTTTAGGATGGGCATAAACTACCCAATCCAGCCATGAACATTGTGATAAAAAATATTGCTGGACATTGCAAAGAAGCCATAACATCACTGCCCACAATGTCGGTGGACAAAAATGCTGTGGGACAGAAAAACACAGGATAGGCACCACCGACTGCAACATCCCCTTGATCCACACATCCCAGCAGAAGGCACCAGTGTCCAAATATGTTGCATGGGAGCCTGAGGCTGTGACAGTTCAGGGGGCCCCCATTGCTGGGGTGAGTGGGAGAAACCGTACGAAGCCAGGATAGGCCAACAGGCATGCCCATCCACATGAGAAGCAATGCTTGTACAGAAAGACATGAGGTGGCAACAGGGTGCCAGAGGAGTGGTGGGATGGAAAGACCTGGGATGGAAATGATGATGGCAACCATCCTGTCCATGGCCCCAGGGGGTGGAAAACCATAATGTAGTGTGCCCCCAGCAACCCACTGGACTGAGCCATGGTGCAAGGATGAAGGTGTTCAGGGCTTGGGAAGCAGCTGTCAGAATGGAATGACACAGGGGAACAGCACAAGAGGAAAACCCTGAACCAGTGGCATCCCACCCTAGCACCCAGAATGTTGGCCAAGCCCCCATTACCTGAGCATTCAGGCCAACACCCCTGTCCCAGGAGTGCCCCCATGACAGTATATGACACTTCTGGGGGACTGGCCCATGTAATCATGTGCACTGAGCTACAGCTTGTAAAGCCCCTGAAGGACTCCAGCCCTGCAAGGCACTCCCACCCCCAAGCCAGTAGCTGCAACCTCCACTCCAGAGGCAATGCCCAGTACAGCATGCCCCCCCCACTGGCATGTCCTTGTTGTATGCTTCCTCCACCCCATCCTGTACCTCTGTGCCTTGTCCTATGGGTCTCCCACTGCAACCGTTGTTTTGTGCTGCTGTTCCTTTGTCCTTGCACCCGGTGCATCCCACATCCCCCATTTCTGAGGGTCCTAGTTCCCCACCCTGGTGGCTCCTACATGCTGCTCTGTACTTGTCTGCCCACACATCCTTCAGTTGCTGCTCTGTTGCAGCACACAGCATTCTACTTTGTGGTGTTTTGTGCCCACTTTGTTGTCACTGCCGCAATGTTTTGTCCGGTGATGTTACTTCCACAGTGTTATTCCCACAATGTTTCAGCCATGATGTTACTGACAGTGTCAGTGGCTCAGTGGGTAGCACACTCGCCTCTGAGTCCAGGAGATCAGGGGGCTCTGGGTTCAGTTCCCACATATGGCACTTGGGTTAATATCCCAATACTAACTCTGTAGTGCAGCATGAGGGGGGTGCTGCACTTCTGAGGTGCCGTCCTTCCGATGAGACGTGAAACTGAGGTCCCATCTACTTGGATTGAAGGTAGTTCATGTGGATGTTAAAGACCCCATGGCACTTATCAAAAAGAGTAAAGGGAAGTTCCCTGGTATCCTGGCCCAATTTCCCTCATTCACTAAAAAAACCATCAACTGCTTAATCTGGTTCAATCTCAGTTGCTTATCATCTATATCCCCCCCCCCATCACCCCTGAAAAAGGAACTTCTAGGCCCAGTGGGCTTACCAGGTCAACAAATCTCAACAAACAACAAAAACAACTGATCCAAACTACCCCATATGCAGTTTTAATTTGAAAAGGTAGATTATAGCACCTCTATATCTTCTATATTTCCTGAGTACAATATTTCAGTTTGACCCAAGTTACTTTTGACAAATAGGGCAATCCCCCCCACCCCATGTGGCTAGTCATAGTGAAAAACATCATAATTCCTAATTGAGAACTCGGAATCAAGATGTTTTTCTGTGAGCCATGTCTCTGGGATTCCTGCAATTTCATATGCCTCTCTATACAGCCAGTTTTCAAACAAGTCTAATTTACCTACTAGACGTCTTGCATTATCATGTGTTGTCTTAATGTTGTTTGTCTTTTGTACTGGACCAGGATTCGTTTCGATGTCCCCACTCACCCAATCCAAAATCAAACAGAATATTAGGCCCCTACTTGATTTATACTAATTAATTTTAGTCCAAACAACATCCTGGTAACTGTCATCATGGGTTCAATATGGATATTTTTCTAGTGGAGTTTAAACTGTGAGATAGATCTATAATAATTTTCTACAATTATAATTAGTACCAGTAACCAAAACGTGAGTGAATACATCAACGCTTGCAACGTTTGAGAATTAATCTATAACCTTAAAAAAGTTTTCAAATAAATAGCAAAGTTTTAAAACAATTAAATATGCCTCCTCGGATTCTATTTCTATGTGTATACAAGTTAGCCTGCGCCCTGCCCCCCTACCCCACATACAGTATATCAGACAGGCAGCTGTCCCAATTCCTCTTTAGTTAAAATCAATGGACTTTCAATAGACACTTTGTCAGTTTTAAAGTTATTTGCCCTCCCCAAAGGAATGCTTCCAAAAACACAACAAAAAATGAACAGTTTGTTACTAAACAAAACAAGAATACTGATGGAGAAAAATATCTGCAGCTACCTTTGCTTTGTTACTTAATGATAATAAAGTTAGCACTTTGCATCCACTAAGCTAACCCTTTAGTTTTATGTGATCAAATGCCCTGGTTATTTTAAGGTACAGGCTAAATTATACAATTTACTTAGGCAGAGTCCTCACTTTCATCTGTTCAATTTGAATTTCTTTCCTGACTCATACTTGTGCCATGGCACTAGCGCCATGTGCATCACAGGCTTTTGTAGGTAGCCGACCCTCCTCTTCTGCTGACACCCCCTCAGCTCCTCCTCCACTGATCCAATGAAACTTGACACAAATGGGGCAGTAGGGTACACAGTCTCTTTACCTGCAATTGCAGGTACTTGCAGGCTATATTTCAGATGTGAGAGGTCTTCAGTCAGGTGGCTGGCCAGATGGAAATAGTAGATGCAGACAGGACAAGCATGCTGAGAATGATGAGAACTTGACACAGAGACTGCAAGTGCAGAACATACTGTATGCAAAGTGGCTCCACTATGAGCCATGTGGGAGTCAATTACATTATTGTTTTTAAATGATCAGTGTGCACTACATGCGGTCAGGGGTAACAAAAGTATAGTGATCTGTATAAATGAACCCTATCTGAAATAAACCCCCCCCAAAAAATATTTTTCAGCTAAAGGAAAATGTAACTCATCTACACATGTAACATATACACCTAAACCAACATTTTAATGAACAATTTGCCAATTATAATATTTCCTATCATATTTAAACCAGATTAATTTAGATGTTTCAGTGTTCTGATTTTTTGTTGAGTGTCTAGCCCTATTTTACCTAAACTGCAACTCAAACAGTGTAGTTTAAAATTATTTTTTTAAATAATTTTAGATATTTTATTAAAGTAGCCACATGTAGGTCTCTGGTATTAGCTGGTCTTATACTGGGGTTTACTCTGCTCCAAGTGGTCACTACTCCCTTGCTGACCTCAGGGGGATACTGGGAGAAGTCTCCCTCCTACGAGGTACCCGACTTCACTTTCTCAAATATCCTAGTGACCACTAAGACCCCCTGCTGTCTCATCTGCTGCCTTGACCCCAGGTGTCTAATGTACTCCATCAGGGTAAAGCAACTCCGAGCCAGAATACCCTCAACTGGCCTGTCTGCCATGGGACAGCATCTCCCCTGGCTCCTTCTTTTAATACTACTGCTGGCCAGAGATATTGAAACTAACCCTGGTCCAAATAACCTGGCCTCCTCCATCCTCCCTGTATGGGGCCTGGGCAAGGGTCTAAAAGTTGCTCATCTCAGCATTAGGAGTCTGCTGCCAAACCATGATGAGTTAGTCTCATGGATCTCACTCAACAAACTTGATATCCTTGGAGTGACTGAGACCTGGCTCAAATCCTCGATCCCTGACTCAGCCTGTGTACTCCCCAGTTACGAGTTCATACGACTGGACAGATCTGGGAATAAGAGGAGGGGTGGCATCTTGATTTATTTCAGGAGCCATCTAAAGGTCTCCCCAGTAGCCCACCAGCAATCCCACTCATCCCCCTGTGAGCTACTGCATGTACTGCTCTTACTTGGGAACACCAAGAAACTACATGTGGTATGCACATATAATCCCCCAAAGGGTGGGCTCCCAGGACTGACCCACCTCCTGGACTCGGTAGGTCCTAGCACTGGGGACAACGAACTTATAATCATGGGGGATGCCAACCTTAACTGGGCCAGTGGTAATGTGAAGCAGTTTGAGCCTTTACTTGCTAATCTTACCCTGACTCAGCTTGTCCAGGAGCCAACCAGACAGTCGGCAAATGGATCCTCCAGCTCCCTACTGGACTGGATCCTGTCAAACCATCCAGACAGGATCTCCTCAGCTGGAATCCTATCTGATTCTATCTCCGACCATTCCCCAGTCTTCTGCATGTGGAAAATTCCCTTCCCCAAAATTCCTCACAAAATCATACATATCAGAAACTTCTCCAGGTTTGATCCTGAGGCATTTCAGGAGGACCTAAGGCTCACTGACTGGTCCAGGGTGCTCGAAGCCACTGACCCCTCAGTGGCTGCTACTCACTTTCTTGCCACCTTTGGTGCCCTGCAAGACAAGCACGGCCCTAAGGTCACCTGGAGGGTGAGGGGGTCCGCCACCCTTTGGTTGCATGGGAATCTCCTAGTCCAAATGCGGGCTAGAGACACGTGTTGAGCCCGCTTCAAAAGTTCCCTTGATCTCACAATTTTCCAACAATACAGACACCTCAGAAACAAGTGCAAAAAGGCCATCAGGGTTGCAAAAAGCGACTTCTGTAAGTCCGCCCTACTCAGCTCTGCCAGTGACCCCAGATGGTTCTGGAGAAACATAAAAACTCTTGTCAGCGGGTCCTCCCATCCGGGGGTATCTGACATGATTATCGGAGGGGTCTCCTGTAACAATCCCCACACCATTGCCAACTCCCTTAATTTACACTTCTCAGACCTATCGGCCTTCTCCGCACTCTTCCCTCCTGATGAGTGTACATCCTTCCTCCCTCCCTCTACTCGGCAGGAGGATCACCCACCCCAACAAATGTTCTGTCTCAGGGCTGTGTCAGTTAAGGACATGCAGAGACTTCTCTCTGGCCTCTCCCAGTGCTCCAGCCCTGGCCTAGACAACCTGGAGCCAAAGCTTCTAAAACTTGGTACCTCCCATATCACCCCCCCCAGTAGCCCACATCTTTAACCTATCCCTTGCGTGGGGGGCCATTCCCGATATGTGGAAGGAGGCTAGGATAGTCCCTGTCCTGAAGCAGGGCAATCCCAAAATACCGGACAACTATCGTCCGATTGCCATTCTATCATCACTCAGTAAGCTCCTTGAAAAGGTTGTGGCTGAGCAGCTTTCAGAGTATATACAGTTCCACGAGCTGCTGACCCTGGCCCAGCATGGTTTACGTAAGGGGCATAGCACTACCACATCCTTGGTCTCTGTCACTTCAAGCATCAGAGCAGCCATGGACCAGGGCAAACTCTCTGGAGCCATATTTATTGACCTGTCCAAAGCCTTCGACCTTGTCGATCATGCCTTGCAGTGTTCACAGTTGCGGTCACTTGGCCTCTCCCCCCCGGCTATGAAATGGCTTACGGGCTACCTGCATGGAAGAACGCAGTGGACCAGCTTCAACAAAGTCCTCTCCAAGCCCTTACTGGTAACCTCTGGCATCCCCCAGGGTTCGGTCTTGGGTCCCGTCCTTTTCTCCCTCTTTATTAACCAACTCCCAGCGGCTGCAACTGACTGCAGTGCCACCCTATACGCAGATGATCTGGCTATAATGGGCCACTCCCAGGACATCGCTACTCTCAACCAGTGCTTGTCTGAGGATTTTAACAATGTCCTGGCCTGGGTAACTAAACATAAACTGGTCTTGAACCTGAAAAAAATGCAGGCTATGATTTTTGGCTCAGCAGCCAAAATCAAAGCCTTACCAGCCCCGCAGGGTATTACCAGTCCGGATGGAACCTCCCTCCCAATAGTGAACTCTGTCAAATACCTTGGGGTGACACTTGACCCTCAACTTGACCTGGGGAGTCACATTTTAAATGTCTGCAGGGCAGTGAACTGCAAAATGGGCCTGGCCTACAGGGCCAAATATAACCGCACACCTGCGGCTCAACTGGCCCTTGCGAGAGGTGTACTTCTTCCCTCCCTTAGTTATGGTCTGCACCAATTTGCTCGGTCCTCTAAAACTCTCCTCACTAGGTGGCACATGACGTATAACAACATCTGCCATTGTGCGCTGGCTGCCCCCCCGTCTCACCCACCATTGCAAGCTATATGATAAACTCTGCTGGCTCTCACCAGCTAGGTAACTGGACTTTGGGGTAGGATGCCTTGCGGGCAAAGTGATTAGAACAGGCACCCCCCCGGGGCTGGCCCAGCTTCTACCACCAGCAGACCTCTCCCTCTACCAGCTCAGGTCCCAGGTTCCTAGGATGCTAAAAGTTCCCTCCACCCGAACCCTCATGGGAGACAGGGACTTTGCCGTATGTGCTCCCAGACTCTGGAACTCTTTCGTGAGTATGTATGGTCGGCCCCCTCCCATCAGTGCTTTCGCAAATTCCTGTGGGGTTTCTTGAAACAAGCCTCAGCGTGTGATTGCCTCAAGCCTCCTTAGTGCAACGTCACCTGTCAACTGGACCCAAGTTGCTTCTCTCAGGACCTGCCTGTAATACCTTGCTTGTCCCCATGATTCTATCACATACCTGTGCACTTGACTGAGTTTATAATTGTCTGCGACCATATAACTTGGTTGTGCCTTAAATAATATGTTATAATTTGTCTATGACTTGTTACTCCTTGGATAATGTTACTCTTTGTATTTCCACATGTTGTTGTGCTGTCATGATGTACCTGTATTTTTCTGTACCACTCTGTATCCCTATGTTGTATTCTCCCGGGTCGTTCCTGAAAATAGGCATAATACTTGTCTAGTGTACTTACCCGGTCAACAAAAGCTAAATAAATTGTCCATTCCTGATCTGTCTGTTTTTTTGTTTTGTGACCTGAGACCTAGAGCTGCACTGCAAGGTATAACATCAGACACTCCTACACTCAACATTATGCACTATGTGACAGTTGTAGTGGTAGTACAGAATCTGAGTCTGAACCAGCTTGTCCATCCCAAATGCTGAGTGCTAAGTGTGGTGAGCAGGAATGGCTCTACTTAAAATGTTGGGCTTGACAGTATTTTGTAACCACTTTCAGCCTTCTGCATCACAGATGTCGGAGTATCTTAGGAACAGAGATGGACGAGTTCTCAAGTAGATCAAAAAAGGCCAGAGTAGGGTAAACCAGGATGAACTGAGATAGAAAGCTGACTGAGGATGCCGATGAGGAGGAAATTTAATAGACAGGTCTGAACTGACTCAAGAGGCTAGCTACTTAATTAATGTTGGAGGTGGGGTTACTTTGATCCTAAAAAACAAAAAATCCCATGAGCCACAGAATCAGTCCAGGGGTGTTTAAAGCCCTGTCTACACCAGCATTCTTATCATTGTACCAGCAGTCTGTAAGATTATAAGAATGCCAAACACAGGTCATGTCCACACTCAACACATTTGTAAATCATGTTTCAAAACCAAGTTTAAACCCTAAAGAAATAAGGGTTTTTGGTCAGTTTTGAAAATGTTTTACATTGTAGCATGATACACTCACCTGTATGATGGTAGTTCATACCGTGCTTGTGCTTCCTTGTCCTCCAAGTGCCCACAATGCTGTGCAAGTGTGTCTCATCAGTCTGTGCTGCAGTCACACATGCCCAGAGCACAGAAGAAATGGCAAACACAGGGGTAGAACAAAAAAATGAGGCTGTATAGAAATGACTGTGCACAGTGCAATAGGCAAATATTTTAAATTAACATTTCTAAGTACACTGCAGTCATTTTGCAGCCAAGGTGTATTTTTGTATGTTGGCATAACACAAACAGTAGCCTACAGCACTATTGCAGCAGTGTTGGTAAAGGAAGCTGTTTTATGCTCAGCGCATTGTTGAAGAGCTAACTCTGTACAGTTTTTATACTGCTTTTATTAAGCAGATATTGGCACATATTGCTTTGGTGAGTTGTTTCCAACTCATTTAGCACCTTGCTGAGGTCTGCTTAACATCGTTCAGTACAAAATGAGTGATAGATGTGCTTGCTGGTCAGACAAAGCTACAAGACTCTTAATTGAATATTGGTCACAGGAAAGCATCCAGGAGAAACTGGAAAATTATAGGCATAATTCAAAGATTTATCAGAAAGTTACCAATTATCTATTTGAGCATGGCATTGAGAGAACAGTGAAAGCAGTGCCGAGAGATGATCCAGCAGCCAAAAGTGCAGTATCATCAAATCAAAGACAGCAACAGGCACTCCGGTAGTGGAATAATTATATGTCCTTTCTTAAATCAGCTTGATAAAATATTGAGCACAAATGCCTCTTCTGACCCTCAGTTTCTACTGAAGATTGCTGATATAGAAGCTGAGCCAGAACCAGGAGATAACACAGACCCTGATGTGGAGGATATATTTGAGCACAATCCTGTTGAATCAGGTGATTATTGTAAATAATGTTTTGCAAAGCACTGAAGTGTAAGCACAAGTGAGTAGTATGAGTGAGGAAGCTCATGTGCCAGCACAGGGGGAGGACTGTGGTACAGTATACATAGCTGGGGTGGGAGCACAAGTGACTAGTGTGGTGGAGGGAGCTTGTGTGGCAGCATAGTGGAGGACTACAGTCAAGACAGGTTGTGTGGGAGCAAAAGTGACTAGTGTGTTTAAGAGAGCTTGTGTGTCAACACAGGCAAGGACTGTAGTATAGGTAGCAGGGGTGGAAGCACATGTGAGTAGCATGGTGGAATAAGCATGTGTGCCAGCACAGGGGAGCACAGTGGTATATGTAGCTGAAGGGGGAAGACAATTGATTAGTTTGAGGGAGGAAGCTTCTGTGCCAGCACAGGGGAGGACTGTGGTACAGATAGCAGGGGTGGAAGCACAAGTGAGCAGTGTGGTAGAGGGAGATTGTGCTCCAACACTGGGGAGAAATGTGGTATAGGTAGCATGGGTGGGAGCACAAGTGACTACTGTGAGGAGGGGGGAGCTTGTGTCCCAGCACAAGGAAGGACAGTGGTATACATAGCTAGGTTGAGAACACAGGTGCCTAGTTTGGAGGAGGGACCGTGTGTTCCAACACAAGGGAGGACTCTGGTATAACTTGCTGGAGTTGAAGCACCAGTTATAAGTGCAGATGAGGAAGTTTGTGTTCCAACACAGGTAAGGACTGTGGTATACACAGCTGGGTTGGTAACACAAGTGACTAGTGTAGGTGAGGGAGTTTGTGTCCCAGCAGAGGGGAGGACCATGGAATAGATAGCAGGGATGGGATGGGAGCACAAGTGACTACTGGGTGGAGTGAACATGTGTGCCAGCACAGGGGAGTACTGTGCTATAGATGGCTGGGGTGGCAACACAAGTGACTAGTATGGGGGAGGTAGCTTGTGTCCCTGAACAGGAGAGGACTGTGGTACAGGAAGCAGGTGTGGGAGCACAGGTGACTAGTGTAGGGGAGAGAGCTTGTGTACCAGCACGGGGAGGACTGTGATATAGGTTGCTGGTGTGGAAACACAAGTTACAAGTACGAGTGATAGAACCTGTGTGGCAGAACAGTGGAGAACCATGGTATACCTTGCAGGAGTGGGGACACAAGTGACTAGTGTCGGGGAGGGAGCTCATGTACAGTATATTTAACTTTAACATTAACAGCATTATGCATCTACTTCTTACAGAAAATGGGTAAGTTGAGGAAACATCAGTCACCATTGAATCTGAGGAGGCAGAAGTTGTGTCAACAAATTCTGAATACACCAACAACAAATCAGTGAGAAACGAAATGGCTAGTACCTTAAATTCATGGGTATCAAGTGAGCCACTCTTTCTGAACCTCTTTTCAACCTCTGGAAAAAAACAGAAAACAACACACATGTACGAATTAATGGAGGATGTTTTCGAACCTACATGTAAGATGCTGTTAGATCAGCATACTCAGATGATGGAGATGGAGAAAGAAAGAGTGAGGAAAGAGAGACAGATGGAAGAATGACTATGGAGGGGAGAAGCAGCTCAAAATGTGCTATTTTTTTTTTTTTTTAATTTTCTTCTTTTTTATACTGCCTGCGTCCACCGGTTTTATCTGCCCAGTCATGGATCCCTGGACCCCTCTGGACCCCCCACCTCCACATTGGCCATGACTCCGACACCCCCAGCTTTCCCTCTCGGGGTGGGGTTGCTGCACCCGGCTCTTAGCACTGCAAACATGGGACTAAAGTCCAGAGCCAGCCTGGAGGGTAATCAGGGCCAGGAGTGGGCATCATTAATTGCTTTTTGCTGTATCCCCAGGGATGGGGACATGCAATGATGTCCAGTGTCTACCCCGTCCCTCTAAGCATTTGGATGCCGGAGATAGCGAGTACTCCTAGCCTCCACTAGGAGTTCTCGTGCACCAGGCATTCTCCCCAACCTCCCCTGAGAAGGAGAGCAGCCCTAGTGGCACTCAATCCGTCTGCCCTCCAGCTCCCCAGGTCTGTTCCTGAACCCTGGTCACTGATGTCACAAGGGGAAATCCAACTGCTGCACCGGTGGACTGGCCCCATGTGCTATTTTTTCAAAACATGCACAAATGCTTGTCACCCAGTGTGCTCCACATCACTGCCCTCTCCACTACCTGAGCAAGATCAATCCCAGATGTCACACACTCCAAATAGATTTATTGTCCTAAATTATAGCATATAAGCTTGTTTACACATGGAATGGGGTGAGAGTTAGGCTTGACAACCCCATGGCACACTCCAATGCCTGTTGGTGTGTGTAGAGGGTGGGGGGTGGGTGGGGTAGTAGGGGTGGGAACCCTTTGGGTGGGGTGTTAGGGTTGGAAACCCTAGTGCCTCAATTCCCTACTTTTGTTGCTGTGGCATTCACCCTAACTGATGCATTAATGAAGTTTTGTGCAAAGAATTTCCCTTCTTTTTCAGATAGTATAATTTTATCCTCATTTTACTGTGGGAGCACAAGATCCTTTGGACCCTGCACTCCCATCCATCCATCCAAATAGTACAACAGTGTCCATATGTCACAGTGGGACCTCCATCCACATAGTACAACAGTGTCCATATGTCATGGTGAGAGCACAGGGTCCTTCATACTCAGCACTCCCATCCCTCCATCCAGATAGCACAACAGTCTCCAAATGTCACAGTGGGAGCACAGGGTCCACCCATCCCTCCACAGATGCACATATGTATGGAGCTGTGGAAATACAGGGGTCTCTGGTGCCTGCACGTCCACACATTAAGTTATGAGCAGGTGTAGCAAAATTGCAACAAATAGTACAGCCAACTTAAATAATTGTCACCCCAACTGTTCATCATAACCTTCTTATCACTTCAACGCATGTACCCAGTACAGAAAACTATCCAATCCCTGTCAAAATGTAATGCTGCATAACTGTAATGCTGTTTTTGTGCCACAGGTGCAGAAAAACATTTTTGACAGTATTTGAAAATTTTCAGCTGTACTATTCATGAGGTGGTGTGTAAAAATGGTAATGTTAAAAATCTGGAGTGAAAATATGAAAAAATGGCAAAGTTACAAGCGTGTGTAGAAACTGCACAATGCACGCTCATAGCGCGGTCATTTGTTTGGAATGTTTTCACCAAATTTTCTACATCAGCTGTTTGGGCCTCCCCTCATGAACAGTGCAACTGTGATTTTGTTAATCAGTCCCAAAAGTTGATTTTGCACAGTGACCGCACTATTCTGTGCCACAGGTGCAAAAACACATTCTGTGCAGGATGTCCAAAATCACAGCTGCACTGTTCATAAGGAAGTGTGACAAAATGGCAATGCTGAAAATCTGATGTGAAAATACTAACAATTGGCAAAGTTACGAGTGTGCATAGAAACTGCTTAATGCATGCTTGTAACACTGTCATTTTGGGGAATTTTTTCACCAAATTTGCAACATTGGCTTTTTGGGACCCCACCTCATGAACAGTGGCACTGTTGTTTCATAAATCCATCCTGAAAGCTGATTCTGTGCAGCGACTGAGAAATCACCTTTCAGGATCAAGCAAAGGAATGACTGTGCAATTTTTCACGAGCTGGGGTTCCAAGAACCCCATGCTGAAAATTTGGTGAACGAATTCCTAAAATTGGCCGAGATATCAACATAAGTTGAACCACCCCATTGACTCCCGTTATATGGCTTACCTTTGATTCTTCAGTTTGTGATTGGGCTTTGAAGAGGGCATATGTGTTCCCAGTCCGAAGAAGATGGCAGCGCCAACCTCCAGAGGTAAGTATAGGATAAAGGGGTACGGGGAGGTGGGTGGGTGCAGAGGGAGGGTGGGAGGGGATTGGGGAGATGACGAGGGACTGTTTTCCTTATTACTGATTAAAAAGAAGACATTGGAATGGTTTCTTTAATAACAGGTACAAAACAATAATATGAGCACACTGGGGTGGGCTCCCAGTATGCTTCGTTACTTGGGGGGGTCATGATGTCAAAAGGGTGATTGGGCACCCCTGTTGGCAATAAAAGTGGGCTGTGGGGAGAGGAATCCAACACTGGGAGTGGTCATCCCTGTGATGGAAAGTTAAAAAAAGAGTATATCTCAGCAGACTGAGGTGGGCTCCCAGTGTGCCACAATATTGGGGGGGATACACACTGACGCAGGGACTGGGCATCCCAATGTCAGTGCGAAACAGGTATCTGGGTTAGGGGCAGACTACTTCAATGCAGGATCTTGCATTGAATTGATCACAAATTTTGATGCAGGATTCTGCATTGAAGAAAAGACATCAGGGGTGTTTTTCCTTTTTCCACAGGCTTTTAAATAATGCAGGGCCACTGGAGTGGACTCGCAGTGTGCCAAAAACTGTGTCTATGGGGGACACATACTGACATGGGGATTGGGTGTCCCATATCAGTACAAACAAAGCAGTTCTTCCCTGACTCTGAAACTGGCAGCACGAGTTCCAGCTGTGGCTGCAAAAGTCAAGAAAATACTGCTTTTTTCATACAGAGAAAGGCCTACAAGCCTTTCTCTGTATAATCTGGCATCCAACAAAAAAACTTGTTTGGATCCAGCTGAAATAAAAACACCATCAGAATACACTTCTATATCTGTGTTCTGATGTTTGTTTGTTTTTTCCAAATGTTGGGTACTTCAGCATCTTCGCTAAGCGGCAAACTAGATGACGGATGCAACACAGTTCAATCAATCGAACCTCTGTGAACTGTGCACACAATACCTGCCTTCTTTGCAAAAAGAAGCTGGTATTGTGCACACAGTACTCATATTGTGTGCACAATACTAGCCTTTTTTCCCAAAAGAAGCTGGTATTTTGCTCACAGTATTGTATTGTGCTAAAGATAGTATCTTTCATGCCTGACATATAAATTTTCCCATAGGAAATAATGGGAAAGTTTAAAATGTCAGAACTTTTGAGTGGATTCATATTTTTTCACCAAACCTTCAAAAGGCATGTTTGTGACCCAAAAGCTTTCTCCCCTGAAAATTTCAAACCACAACATAAAGCCATTTCTGAGATCCTGTTGTAGAAAGAAATGTAAAAAAAAAACAATTATGCTGTTTTTTCATCACTCTATATCTCAGAAACCACTCACAGATTCCCACAAAATGTGGCAGATCAGGAGTACTGACCCTAGAGATTTAGCATGCCAAACTTCATGCAAATCCATTGAATGGCACCAAAGTTATTAAGCTTCAAAATCTGGACTTAGAACATAGAACATAAATATGCACTTTCAACCTAACTATACTAGCGTGACTGCACCAGTATAAAAAAAAATATATATATATATATCTATATATACAGATTCATTGCAAAACAACTCTGATAATGCACCGGTTAGGGTTGTTAGTACAGCAACAAAAGTCTACAAATTCGGTGTTAGGATTACCGACCCTACCACCCGCCACACACCAACAGTCATTGGCGGGAGCCTTGGGGTCATCGAGCCTAACTCTCACCCCATTCCATGTGTAACCAAGCTGACATGGTACAGTACTTTGGAGGTTGGGGGAGTTAGTTAATGACCCAAAGGGGCACCTCGATGCCTGTTGGGGTGTGGACGGTTGGGGTTGGGGTGGTGTGGTAGGGTCGGTAATCCTAACACTGAATTTCTAGACTTTTGTTGCTGTACTGTCATCCCTAACTGATGCATCAATGAATTTTTTTGCAATGAATTTCCCTTCTGTTTGAGATAATATACTAATATCATTAGTTTATTGTGCTCTAATCCCACAAAGTTATACACGTGTAGAATAAATTCAGTCGATGCATGTAACACAAGCATTTTCGGGAATGCTTTCACCTAGTTTTTAACATTGCTTTTTGGGGATCCCACCTCATGAACAATGGCACTGTCATTTTGTTAATCTGTCCCAAAAGTTTAGTTCGCACAGTGACCGTGCCCTTCTGCGCTACACATGGAAAAAATCTTTGAGGGCAGGATGTGAAAAATGACAGTTGTATGCTGTTCATAAGGAGGTGTGAAAAATGGTAATGTTGAAAATCTGGATTGAAAATATTAGAAATTAAAGAAGTTACAAGCATGTGTAGAAACTGCGCAATGCAAGCTAGTAACGTGGACATTTTGGGGAATTTTGTTTAACTAGATTTTCAACATGGGCTTTTTGGGATCTCCCCTCATAAACACTGGAACTGTAATTTCATTAATCCATCCCAAAAGTTGATTTCACACAGCAACCGTGTCATTCTCCGCCGCAGGTGCAAAAACATAGCTCAGGCAGGATGTGAAAAATGACAGCTATACTGTTTATGAGGAGGTGTGAAAAAACAGTAATTTTGAAAACCTAGACAAAAAATATTAAAAATTACAGTTACCAGCATGTGTAGAAACTGTGCAATGTACGTGTTTAATGCAGTCATCTTTTTGAATTTTTGCACCAATTTGTCACCATGGGCTTTTTGGGACCACCCCACCTCATGAACAGTATCACTGTCATATTGTTAATCCATCCCAAAAGGTGATTCCATGCAGTGACCACAAAATCACCTTTTGAGTCCAATTGATGAGATGCCAGTGACACTGTTCATGAGGTGTGGTCCCCAAAAGTCCATGTTTAAAATTTGGTGCAAAAATATAAATAAATGGCCGAGATAGCAACAGCTTGATGTTATCTATAACAGATATGCGCATTTTGTTTTGGATGCACCTTGGAAAACACATCATTGCACCCTTTATAGGAACTTAAATTGGATATCCTTGACAGAGCGGCGAAATATGCATGTGCAATGGTTGATCAATCACTGTTATCTTAAAAAAGCACCAGGATAGCTAGTGGAGTTCCTGGAGGAGTGGGATGTTAAGGAAGGGCTGAGATCTGCAGGGGAAATAAAATTTAGGGTACCATTTATGAGAACAGTGAGGGGCCAACATTGTTATGTACATGAGTGTCCAAAATTGTGGAACTCATTGCCAGGGCATCTGAGGTTATGCACAAATAAAACATCTTGGAATGTAATAAAATCATGGCTTGTAAAGGAAGCAATGTCTACAAAAACATGTTGTATCTGAGATATTTGCACATATGGTATATTGTTGTAACTTTTTTTTTCTTTTTCTGTCCATGTGTGTACTGTGTTGCATGTATGTATGTATGTATAATGTATGTATTGTATTTTCTTAGAATGAAACTGATATTTTTGTACAGTAGGACCCCATTGTAAATTAGCTGATGCTAAATTGGGTTTTATCCTGATTCTGATATCAGAAATAAACTTTTTACTACTACTACTAAGTTCAAAATGCCATAGACAGCCATTATACTGTGCTTACCATCATTTCTTTGTTAGTGGTTTGCCTTTGTAGAGTTCAGATGTGTCCCAATCCGGAGAAGATCGCAGCCCTCGACCTCTGTAGGTAAGTACAGGGTAAGGGAGGGTAATGAAAGGTGGGTGCACAGAGGGAGGGTTGGGATGGGGAAGGGGATGGGTGAGATGACAATGGACCATTTTCTTTTTTCTAGGGAAAAAAATGTAAAAAGACATCAGGGATAGTTTTCTTTTTGGACAGGTATGATAAAATATGTATCAGGACAATGGGGGTGGGCTCCCCATTGTCCCAGAATAATAGTACACCAGCAATTGGGGACACTGGGGATGGGCTACCCAGTGTCCCACACAAGGGGGAGTAATACCAACATGGAGATTGGGCACCCCGATGTTGGCAAAATAAAAGGACATGACTTGGTACACTGAGAGTGGGCTCCCCAGTGTACCACAGTGTTGGGGCACATGGGGGGGCAGATTACGACTGATGCAGGAGTTACCTAATAAACTCCCTAACCTCCTCCCAGCATGGGGATTCAGTACCTCAAATGTCAGGACTGATTATCAATGTAAAAAAGGAAATCTTAAGATTCCTCATCCACCTTCCCCTAACAGGCTGTAAAAGGGAAAAAACTGCTTTTCTTCAGGTGAACACTAACAGATGTTTACCTAAATTGGGGTTGAGAAATCTCATTCTGGCATTAGTTTTGGGGAGAAATGGCCAGAAGTGTTTTTTTTTTTTTGCCAGGGGCCATTATTTTTTTACAAATAGTGCCACAAATTTGCCATACCAGGGTTGCGATAGTGCCGCTATTAGTAAAACTTTTGCAAGCCTAGTGTCACAAATCTGTGTCACTTTCAATGGCAAAATGCCAAAAACATATTTCTAACCATTGTTTTTGAACACTAATAGTAGGATCCTGTTCCTCTGCCCCATATTAGGTAAGCGCAACTGTTGGTGTTTACCAAGGGGCACTATCTTTGGAAAGACAACATTTTTTTCTGGCTCACTAACTGAAAACAAGATGGTGGTCACATGACACTACAGAGATCATTTGTGACAGTAAAAATGTAGTAGCAGAAACTTTCTAGAGGCACAAATATTTTGTTTCCATTGACTATAATGGGAACATTCAAATTTGAATAACCTTTGAATGGATTAATATTTTTTTCACTAAATCTTCCAACGGTACATCAGTGACCCAGACTGCATATTTCCTGAAGATTTCAGACCAGGTAGACAAGTCGTTTGGGCTGTACCCCTGAGCAAAGAAATGGGCAAGAACCCTGTTTTTGTGCATTTTTTTGGTGCTCCGCAGCTCCGCAAATGCACATCTGACCATAACACAACGTTCTAGATTCAGACCGTGCATGCAAAATTTCAGGCAAATCCATCTTACAGTTGCAAAGTTATTAAAGTGCAGACTTTTGAGTTTAACATATAGAAGTGGCCAGGCAACCCTAACTATAGCTGCACTACCATGCAGCTATAATGTGTGTATATGTGTGTGCAGTCTGGTATCATAGATCTCTGGATCAGGCAAGTAGTGCTATGGTCGGATGAGCAGTTGCAGAGCTGCAGAACGCCAAAAAACGTAAAAAAAAAATACTTTTTGCATGTTTCTTTGCTCACACCTAAAGCCCACATGATTTGTCTGTTTGGTCTGAAATCTTCAGGTAAGATGCAGTCTGGATCGCTAATGTGCCTTTTAAAGATTTGGTGAAAAATATTAAATCGTTCAAACCTTATTCACAAAACAAGTGTCTCATTATAGTCAATGGGAAAAAAAATACATGTGTCTTACGACAGCTGCCACCAGTACATTTTACTTTTGCAAATGGCCCTTTTACTCTAGTGCTGTGTCCATCTTGTTTTCAGTTAGTGAGAGAGAAAAATGCCTGTTTTTTAAATGTGGGACCCCCTAGGTAAACACTGACTGTTGTATTTACCTAGTTGGATCCTGAGAATGCCAGCCCTATCTTTATTTTGGGATAATCCTTCCCCAGAAATGCCATTTTAAAACTTGGAGCCCCAGTACATTCACAAATTGTGGCAGAAACTGCCGCAACACCTTCGCAAACGCTGTTTTTTTGTGAAATTATCACAATTTGCGAAAGAAATTTGACCAAATACAGCAAATCTTTGCCATCCCCCTATAATAAAACAGTTGGGGCTTTTGGGCTGAAATTTGCAGGATGGCAAGCCTTGTCTCACAGATATGCCTTTTGGTGGTTTGGTACCAAAACATTCAATGGGCCTCAAGATATTGCCAAATTAGTGTTACAAGGGTTCCTTGCCCTATAGGGCTGCTGTGTGGCTCTGTTGTTATGTGTAAGTGGAAGTGCTGGGTCCAGCGGGCCCACACTCCCACAATATGCATGCCATTATGCAAAAAATGGGCATTGTGAATGGAGTGCAGGTCCCCAAGGGCCTGCGCTCCTGCTAACACATACCAGTTACATTGCACTTTCTAAAAAAGAAGGGAAATTCATTGCAAAAAACTCCATTAATGCATCAGTTAAGGTTTATAGCACAATGACGAAAATTTGGAAATGTAATGTGGGTTACACCTGCCACCACCCCACACCCCACCTTCCACAGCCCAACAGGCATCAAGGTGCATTGGGTTGTTGGGCCTAACTCACCTGCCTCCTATACTGCACAACCTCAGCTTGTTTATACATGGAATGGGGTAAGAGTTAGGCTGACAACCCCAATGCACACCCTGATGCCTGTTGGTGTATGGAGCATGGGGATATGTGGGTTGGGTGGTAGGGGTGTAACCCTAACATCACATTTCCAAACTTTTGTCACTGTGCTAGAAACCCTAACTGATGCATTAATGGAGTTTTTTGCAATATATATACTACTACAGGCTGCAGGGGATATACAACCCAATCCCAGCCCGTCACCAACTCCTGGTCCCAGCTACCCCATGCCTAACCCCTCAACCAAGGGCACCACTGACACTCACTCTGGCTCCCTTCCCCGAGATTTACACCTCCTCCATCTAAACATTCGTAGCCTAGCCCCCAAGCTCGATCAGCTCCAGGTTCTAGCCGCCTACCATACCCCTGACATAATCATCCTATCTGAGACCTGGCTAAACCAAAACCTCCCAGATCATACCATCGCTATTCCAGGGTTCACCATCACTCGGCAAGACTGGCCCACCAGAGGAGGAGGGGTGGCTCTCTACACCAGCTCACTCAGCCCTACATTTCTCTGTTTCTCTTTCCAAAGCTGAACCCAAAGCTTACGAGCTGCTTATGGTGAAATTATCCCCTTCCTCCACATTACCCATCTTTGTAACTGGTATTTATTGCTACCCTGGCACTCCAACCACAACAGTCACCATCCTTCTGTGCCAACTCACTTCTCTTGCCCAGTTGGGTGAACTATATGTTATGGGTGACTTTAACCACAACTGGCTAGCACCCACTTTTAACAAAACCTGAACTGGGATATCTGCTCTCAACCTTACCCAAACTATTACGGAACCTACACGGTCAAACCATAAGACTGGAAACCACTCCCTTTTTGACTGGGCACTCATCTCCCACTCACACCACGTCGTCAGCTCTGGCATCCTCCTTGACTCCATTAGCGACCACCACCTAATCTACTTAGTCCACAAAATCCATAGAGTTAAATCCACTCCCAAATTTATATTCCAACAGTCATATAAATCCCTAAACCTCTCCCCTCTCCTGGAAGAACTAGTTCACTCTAACTGGGACCCGATCTTAAGCTGCTCTAATGTGGATGCTGCCCTTACGCACTTCCGGAACACCTTCCTTACCGCCTAGGACAAACACGCCCTCCTGCGCTGTGCTAGAGTCCAGGGGTCTCACCTTCTCTGGATATCACCCCGAGCTGATAGCTTGCCAACAACCCCGTGTCAAGGCCTGGTGCATTTACAAATCCACACTCCTCCCAGGTGACAATATCACCTATCGCATGCTCTGCAAGAAGCGCACAAAGGCCATCCGCTTAGCTAAGGCCAAATATTTTAACAATACCCTAAAGGCAAATCTTTGGAGGCCTTCTAAATTCTGGAAAGTCATCAACTCCCTTTTCTCCCCCCAAACATCAAATCCCCCACCTCTCCTCCTCGCCCAAGGGACTCTACTCTCCGATCCCCTGAAGGTAGCCTCCAAGTTTAATTTCTACTTCACTACTTGTGCTATGACCCTCCTTGATTCCCTACCTCCTGTAACCACACCCATTCCCCAGACAGTTATCCCCCTACCGCCTGGTCAGAACCCCTTTTCCTTCAGTCACATCTCCCCAATCGAAACCCTAGATGCCCTTCACTCCCTGAATCCCACCAAAGGTAAATCCCCCGATGGTCTCGACAACAAACTCCTCTTCCTTTCTGCCCCTGCCATCACTACTCTCCTGGCAGCCCTGCTAAATCTTTCATTCATCACCGAGTCACTCCCCACTGAATGGAGGCATGCTACCATCCTATCCCTTCCAAAAGGAGGTGATCCTACCTCCACAACTAACTACCGTTCCATCTCCCTCTTCCCCACTCTCACCAAACTCCAGGAACACCTAGTACTATCTCAACTCTCCCACTTTCTCTCAGAAACTAACTTCTTTACTCCATTCCAGTCCAGTTTTAGAAAAAAAACACTCTACCACCACCACCTCCCTACTAAGACTCATGGATTCCATCTTCACTGGGATGGACAAATAACAAATTACTGCCGCTGTTTTCATCGACCTAGCCAAAGCATTCGATACAGTATCCCACTCCCTCCTACTATCCTGCCTATCAGGGGCTGGGTTAGCAGCGACTGCCACAAACTGGTTCAGTGCATACCTGCAAAATAGAATCCAATCCACTAAAATAGCTGACTACACGTCCCCCCACTTCCTAATACCACCGGCGTTCCCCAGGGCTCAGTCCTTGGCCCCATCCTCTTCTCCATCCTTCTAAATGATCTGCCTAACTCTTGCTCCACTACCGCTATACACATGTATGCTGATGACACGGTCCTCTTTACTTCTGGCCGTACCTACGAAGAAGTCACCTCTAATCTTCAGACCGACTTCAACAAAGTACAACACTGGTTCAACTCCAACCAACTCTCCCTAAATGCCAAGAAAACTGTCTCTATGTCTTTTGGCACTAGACAGAGACTATCCAGACTTGCATCCCCACTGATCTTCCGTACCCTAAATAACACCATCCTTGAAGACATGCCCTCCTTTAGGTACCTAGGGGTTTGGCTTGATCACTACCTCTCCTTTTCCACACACATGGATGCCATACTATCAAACTGCACCCAAAGCTTGGTGCCCTCTATAAAAACCACACTAGTCTCCCACTTCCTGTGAGACACGAAATAGTCCAGAAAATGATTCTACCCTCCTTCGACTACTGAAATGTTGTTTACAGCTCTGCCTCTAAGTCCACCTTAGCCAGACTGGACCCCCTCTTTAATGCTTTCTGCCACTTTGCCCTCAATGCCCCCCTGCTCCCATCGCTGTGAGCGCTTCCATTCTCTGGCCCTTCCATCCCTGAGTAACTGGTGCCTACTTCACAATGCTAAATTTGTTTCTAACTTCTGGCTCGGTTCCCTCCCTCCCTACCTCGTATCCTCCCTATTTTCCCCAGCTACCCCCACCCTCACCCTCAGGTCTACTGACTCCAGTTTATTAGTAATCTCTCACCGAAGGACCTCCACAGGCCAATTGGCTTTCACTTACCTCTTCCCTAAGCTCTGGAATAGCCTGCCGGCCCAATTTCCCCATTCTTCATCCAAACACTCTCTATCCTCTGCCCTCACTAACTTCCTTGCACCAAATTGTACCTGCCTCTGACCTCCCACCCCCTGATGGATTCACTTCCCCCCTTCCCGACACCCTCCTCCTTATGTGCCTGACCAGCAGTTCGGCCTTTGCCTAATTGTCTGGCTTATACATTGCCCTAAACACCCTATGCACTTACTGTCTCATTCACTTCTACTATCTCCCTTCTCTTTCCCCCACCATCTTCCCTAAATCAACCCCCTAAACACCCCAGTGTTTACTATACAGTCGTGCCACCTCTCCTTTGCCCCACTCTCCGACTTCCATTTCCCGCTGCCAAATTGGTGCCTCTTGCTTCAGTTCAAGCTCTGTTACTGGCACTTATGTAATCACGTATAGTCCTAGATGTGTATTCATTTTATGTATGCCACTTTCCTTGAGGCTCATGTTGTGTACTGTTCTCCTCAAGTAACGAGTCCATAAGTAATCTCACTCAATTACTGTATGTACAATTGTTTGTATTGCTCCACTTCTAAGTTCAACCTACTGACTGTTGTATGTATACCCTCCTCCCTTGCAACCCCTCCGGTCGCACCGTGAGACAAGCATCTTTTTGCTCAGTGTGCCTTTCCTGGTGAAACATTTTCAATAAATAAATAAATAAATAAATATATTTTCATGGCAAAAACCTCCATTTAATGCATCAGTTAGTGTTGTTCCCCACTGACAAAAGTGAGGAAATTCAGTGTTAGGGTTGAAAACCCTAACTGTGGATTCCCCGCCCAGCCACCCACCCCCACCACCACCACACACACACATACATGCAAGTAGGGGAAGGACCAAGGCAACAAAACCAATCACACACATCCAGCAGAAGGTGTATACCTGTGTCACTGTAGGAAGTGGAGAAATCCAACTTCAGATATGATACATTATTTACAAAGTTGTTCTTTGAGGTTAGTTCACATAAAGGTGAACCAAGCTGGCAGTAGCAAAAATGGTGTACCTTGCTTCCTTTTCAACATATGGGTGGCAAAAGGCATCATGGGCACCGCAATGTGAGTGTACAGCAAATTGCTCAATTTTGGAACAGTGTAACTTTGTAATCCTTAAGTATTTTATCACAATATCAGAAAAAAGCACATATGTGTGACCAGGACTTGCCACCCTGCAAATGTCAGCCCAAAGAACCCAACCGTTTGCTTGTAGGATGATGGCAAAGATGTGCAGTCATTAGGAGCATACTTTCATAAAATGCTTTCACAAACATGAAAGTGTCATAGCACAATATGTGTTTAGCGGTTTGTGGAATGTCCGGGATGACAGTTAGAAGTGACGACCCCATGCCATAGCCCAATGGGAGCATTGGTGTGTGGTTTCATGGTTTAAATAGTTGTATGTTATTCCTGTTACCTGCTGCTGGTTATGTGTGATTGGTTGCATTGCCTTGGTCCTTCCCCTACTTACATGTATGTGAGTGTGTGTGTGGTGGTGGGGGGGATGGGCAGTTAGGGTTTTCAACCCTAACACCGAATTTCCTCGCTTTTGTTGCTGTGGAACAACCCTAAGTGATGCATTAAATGGAGGTTTTCCATGAATTTCCATTCTTTTTGAGAATGTGCACTATAAATAGTGAAGTAACGGTAACGCAAATGCAAGTGCAAACGGTAACACACATGGTGACGCAAATGTAAATGATAACGCAAACGGTAATAGAAACGCAAGCACAAACGTTAGTGAAAACTGAAACGCAAATGCATAAGGAATGCAAATTGTAACACGCACGGTCACAGTAATGCAATTAGAAATGCAAACACTTATGGGAACAGCAAAGATGATGTCAAAGGAAACACAAACAGAAAAGGAAACGCAAATGGAAGCACGTACACAAACACAAATGGAAATGCACACTGTGATGCAAAAAGAAACACAAAAAAAACAGTAAAGGAAATGCAAATGTTAACAGTAACACAAATGCAAGCGCAAACAGAAACACAAAGGGTAACGCACACGGTGGCGTAGATGGTAACGGTAATGCAAATGGTTACAGAAACGTAAGTGGAAACGCTAACTGTAACAGTAATGAAAATGCACACCCTTTTTTCCCCAAAAGCTGCATTGAGAAACACAGTGAATACAAAGAATGTATGCATAATAATGAGCATCAGAGCAGAAAATTAACACTTGGAATACTACATTGCTAATATCTAAGAAACTGTATGACGTAAAAAAAAATTAAAATTTCATATAATTTATGACTTTCCTGGTTAGATTTGCACTTATCTTCCTAGTGGGAGGCTAAGCATTTTTCTGATGAAAAGTCCATATCTCAAAGCATTTCTGAGATATGGGCCCCGAAAGGAGCGGCGGACACCATAATGTTAGCCTGTGGGAAAAATCATCAACTTCGGAGTACTGTAACATTGCAGCCCTCTAATATTTTGTCACCAAGCCATGAAAATGCACATCTCTGGGATGTTGGCTTTCTTCCCTCCAAATTTCAGCCCAAAAGACCAAACCGTTCTTTTGCAGCAGGGTGGCAAAGATTTCCTATTCTTTTAGTCATAGTGTCGCAAAGTAGTGTCATGAATTGCAACACTTTCGCAAAAAAAAGTACTAAAGTGTCGAATGTGTGACACTACTGTTTACAAAAATTTCAAAAACATATTTCTGTCATCTTTAACCCCCCAAAAAAGACATGGCTAACATCCTCAGGGCTCGACTAGGTGAACGCAGCAAGAACTGTGTCCCTAGAGGGTCCCAAATTTAAATGCCAAGCATTTCTGTGACCACCAACTGAAAACAAGATGGTGGATTTGTGACACTACAGGGGTCATCTATGACACTAAAAACTGCATTTGTAACACTGTCAAACTTTTTAACTTTTCCCATTGACTATAACGGGAAGCTTATTTTTTGAATAATATTTGAACTATTTAATATTTTTTCATGAAATCTTTAAAAGGCACATCGGGGACCATGGCCGCATGTTCCCTGAAGGCTTTGGACTGGTCGCACAGTCTGTGTGACCTGTAGGCACGAGCAAAGAATGTGCAAACAAGCATAAATACCACATTCCACCACGCTATGTAGCTCCGCAACCGTATATCCAACCGTTATAAAGCTTGGCAGATCCAGAGCTCTATGGTACTGCTCTGTGCATGCATAATTTCAGCCAAATCTGTCATATGGTGGCAAAGTTATTAAGCTGCCAAATTTCACACTTTAACCTTAAATGGGGTACTCAACCCTAACTATAGTGACACTACCGTACCACTATAATACATATACTGTATATGTGTGTGTGTGTGTGTATATATATATATATATATATATATATATATATGTATTTTCATGGCAAAAACTACATTTAATGCATTAGTTAGGGTTGTTCCACAGTGACAAAGTGAGGAAATTCGATTGTTAGGGTTGCCACCACTTGCATCCCACAACCTCCTCCCCACCAACAGGCATTGGAGTGTCGCGTTGGGTCATTAAGCCCTAACTCTCACCCATTCCATGTGTAAATAAGCTGAGGTGGTGCAGTACAGGACAATGGGGTGAGAGTTAGGCTGACAAGCACTAACACGCATACCCGATGCCCTGTTGGTGAAGCGATAGAGTGTGGGGTGCAAGACTTTAACCCTAATACTAAATTTCCTTGCTTTTGTCACTGTAGAACAACCATAACGGATGCATTAAACAGAGTTTTTTTGCCATGAATTTCTCTTCTTTTTGAGAATGAGCACTATAAATAGTGAATGGTATGTGGTGGTGAGAGTGCGGGGCCCGATGCTTCCCATTTGTGCGTAATAACCCTAACAGTAATGGTAACACTAACAGTAATGGTAACAGCAAAGGTAACAGTAATCCTAATGGGAATGTTAACACTAACAGAAATGCCAATGCTAACAGTAACGGTAACAGAAACAAGAACAGTAATGGTAACAGAAAAGCACATGCAAATGGCAATGCAAATGGTAACAAAAATGCAAACGGTAATGGTAACGCAAACACAAGCAGAAACGGTAACACCAATGGTGACGCAAAAGGAAACAGTAATGCAAATGATAACACAAATGCAAGCGCAAAATCAAATGGAAATGGTAATGCAAACGTTAACAGAAACGCAAGCGCAAATGTGAACAAAAACACAAACAGTAATGCAAATGGCAGCACAAACAAAAATGGTAACGGTAAAGCAAATGGAAATGCAAATGCAAGCGCAAATACAAACACAAACGGTAAATGCACACGGTGATGCAAATGAAAATGCTAATGAAAACGGTACCAGAAACACAAATTATATCAGTAACGCAAATGAAAATGGTAATGCCAACGGTGACTCAAAAGAAAACAGCAATGCTAACGGTAATGCAAACATAAGTGCAAACGATAATGCACACAATGACACAAATGGAAACAGTTACGCAAACGGTAATGGAAACGCAAGTGCAAAAGCAAATGGAAATAGTAACGCAAACCTTAATAGAAACACAAGTGCAAATGTGAACACAAGCACAAATGGTAACGCAAATGGCAACGAAAACAGAAATGGTAAAAAGTAAAGTAAATGGAAATGCAGATGCAAGCTCAAATACAAACGCAAACAGTAAACGCACATGGTGACACAAACAAAAATGCTAATAAAAATGCTACCAGAAATGCAAACCGTATCAGTAACACAAATGTAAATGGTTACACCAATGGTAACTCAAAAGGAAACAGCAACGCTAATGGTAAAGCAAACATAAGTGCAAATGGTAATGTACACGGTGACACAAATGGAAACAATTATGCAAACGGTGATGGAAACGCAAGGGCAAACGTAAATGCAAACACGAATGATAACGCAGACGGTAATGGAAACTCAAACGGAAACAGTACCCCAAATGGAAATGCAAATGCCAACAGTAATGGTAACGGCAACGGTGATGCACAAGAAAACAGTAACACAAGCGAGAAGGGAAACACAAACGCAAATGCAAACGCCAACGGTGACAGAAACGAAAACACAAATGGTAATGATGAATCATCACAATTTGAACAATCCATATTTACAGTTGGGACATAACAGTCCTCATGGCCTTTTAGGATGTGACAGCCCTATCTTCTTTCTTGTGTATCTTCATCCTGCTCCTTTCCAGTTCATCATGCTTCTCGGGGCCCGGACACCGTGATCTGGCCCCCCCCTTCCACTCACCACCATCGGGTACCACGTTACAACCACTCCAACCCACGCCAGGTGTGGACACTGCGATCCACCACTTAACTCTATGTCCTTCCCCCGCCCCCCCTTTACTCCCATGCCTGGGTTCCTTTTTCCCCAGCCTGTGGTATCTACCCCCCTCCCATCCTCTATCTGCCCCTCCATTGTCCCTAGCTCCCCAAATCCTTCAAAATCCCTTCCCTCTAATATCCCGAAAATGCCAGCGGGCCTCCACCTAGCCTCTGGTCCCCTCGGCTACCCTCTGCGGCCCCTTGGCCCGGCCGGCTCCCACCGGGATACCTCTCTGTCCGTGGCCCCTAAACCTCCATGCCTATGCTCTTGCTAATCCCATCTGTTCTTGCAGGGAGGGAGGGTGGGAATTTTACAGCAAGAAAAGGGTTAACTATGGCTAACCTGCCCTTAAGTATCCCTTAGTGGTCTTTGTTCTGGACCCCTCCCCCAGTTCCTCCCCCGGCCAATCATCCGTGGGCTTCTGTTGTCTGTCATCTGACCTGCAGTGAGGTCGCTGGCCCCTCCCTTACTCCTCCCCGGCTCCATATCCCTGGCTGAATCCCAGGACAAATTGGCCTGCCATTGAGTGGCAAGCCTCCCTGTCCCCAGATCCCCAGCCAGAAATAACTCAAGCCACATCTTTATCACTTTTTGGATACTCACTGGCAGTGTTTATTATGCCACAGGCACCAACAATCTTGATACATCCCAAATCATCATAATCTGAACAATCCATATTTATAATTGGGACATAACAGTTCCTATGGCCTTTTAGGATGTAACAGCCCCATCTTCGCATGCCTGGGTTTCTTTTTCCCCAGCCCGTGGTATCTACCCCCCTCTATCTGCCCCCCATTTCCCCTTGCTCCCCCAAATCCTTCCACTGCCCCATCTCCAGCTTGCAATGGAAGATGGGACTCCCCCCTTGCAATCTAGCCCTTCTGATCCCTCCTATTTATGTCCTCCACTATCTCCCCGAAGGGGTGTAAAAACAAACCCATGCCAAACTCAGTGCGATATATGCCATCCGATCTGTACATTGCCTCTTGGTCAAACGAAATGTCCCTATGCCATATATGGATCCCCCCATCTTGATCACTGCTCTGGCCACTTTCCTGTTGAGGCGTTTTCTCGCCACCTCCACCACCTAGGGGTTTTTTGCCCCCCCCATACCCTCTGAGATGTAATCTCGGACCACCCAATAACCACCCTGGGCCACCAGCTCTTTACCTTTTTGAGATCTGCTATAACGCCCTTCATCAAGGACCCTCAGGGCATGGCCCCCAGATCGTTGCCTCCTAAATGGATGATAATACAGTCTGGACTGACCCATCGCACCCGCAGCTCCTCTAACAACAGCAGCAGCTGTGGCCACCTCATGTCCCTCAGACCCCTCCATCTCACTTTGGTGTGCTTCATAACAGTTTGATGCCCATCTCCCTACTCTCTTGACCTCCTTCTCCCCCGCCCCTTCAACAGCTGCTTCCGAAGCTGCCCCAATCTGGAAAGAGTGAGGAACGAACTCCTTGGGATCCTTGCCTATGAACGCTAATGCCTTTTTCAGGACTGCCCCCACTTGGAAACCCGTCACTGGGGACCCGTCCCCATGCACAAACCAGAATCCCCCTCTACACACTATGAGTCTCGCATAGACCCCCCATGGCCTGAACTGCACAGACGTCTGTCGTCCCATCTCTCCTCAGCTCCACGGTGGCCCCCTTTCCCTGCTGATCCGTCTTAGACCTTTGCAGTAGAATTGTTACCTTCGCCTCTCCCAAGCTCACACACTGCTCCTGTAGCCCTGTCTCGGTTGCCCCTTTGCTGGGAGCCACCATTTCCCCAACTTGGAAAGCCCCCTTTGCCATGATGGCAAATATGGCCTTGAAAAGACAGGCCTCATTTGCCGAATAGCAGACGTGGCTCACCGCCCGCAGGACCTTTGAGAGGAGTGGCCCCATCAGGGGTTGTCTCCCATCTTGCCGCCTTCCCTGACCACTCTGCCAGCCCACCACCATCCCTTGATGGCCCAGCCACCTGCTGCATCTACCCACCCCCTATTCATGCAAACCCAGCTGATTCCCGCCAGCTGGACTCCCATGGTGGTGTGCGCTACCTCCTCCTCCTCCCATTTTTTCACCATGTATTGCATTACCTCTTCTTCCTTGGCTGGTTCAGCCATCTCCCACCCCATTCCTGCACTGAATGTTTGGAAACCCGCAAAAAGCCCTCTCGTAAGCTCTTAGGGTGCTGGACACCCATGACCCCTTGTACAAAGCCCTGGCCTTCTCCCTCCAGTCTCCCAAAGCTGGTCCGGTACCCTGGTCTGGGTGGGCATGGCCTGTGGTGCCAGTTCTCGGAACTGCTCCATCTGAAAATGAGAAAGACAGTCAGCTACCTCGTTCTGAGCTCCCTCAATGTGCCTCACCCTAAAAGAGAGGTTGAGCCACAGACCTAAGAAGATGATACCCCTGAACACCACACCTACAGATTCCATCTTGCCTGTCTGCCTATTGATCACTTTGACCACACTATCATTGTCGCACCAGAAAACTATGCACTGTCCTGCCACCCGTGAAGCCCATACTTCCAGGGCTACCCATATCAGGAAAATCTTGAGGAACGTGATGTCCTTTGTCCATCCCCACTCCTGCCATCGGACTGGCCAAGCCTCCAATATCCATTCCCCCTGGAATTAGGCCCCCATCCCCAGACACCCTGCTGCATCCGTGTACAGCTCAAGGTCTGTGTTGGAGGCCCACTCCTCCTGCCAAACAGGCACCACGTTAAAAGATTCCAGGAATGTCTCCCATACCCATAAATCCTCCTTCACCCCCCTTGCTGATGTCTACCCAATGATGTGGTAGCTTTGCTCTTCCCGTGACCCTCCCCAACCTCCTAATAAAGGCCCTGCCTGGACTTTTGGCCTTGCAGGTGAAATTAAGGTGCCCCTGCAGTTGTTGTACCTGTACCAGAGGCACCCTCCTCCTCCCCCCCCACAAGTGTGAGTAGCCCTTGAGCTGTGCAACTTTGTCCCCTGTAAGGTGAAAATACTCCCCCTTCGTGTCCACCTCTATACCCAGGAACTCTAGCATGCACGCTGGGCCCTCGTTTTTTCCGGCTGCCAATGGGATACCTATGGACCTGCACATATCCTGGAAGTCTGATAAAATTTTTTCTGTCTCTACTTGACTGATCCCTATCAGTAAAAAAATCGTCCAAGTAATGGATCACCCTGCCGTGTCCATACTGTCACCTGAACACCCACTGTACCCATGAGCTGAAAACTTTGAATGTTGCACATGCCACGAAGCATCCCATGGGCATTGCCTTGTTGAAGTACAAACCGCCCTCGAACTGAAACCTGAGAAGGTCCCAGTCCACCAGCCACACTGGCAGCAGTCGGAATGCTGACTCAATATCCATCTTGGTCAGCCATGTAACCTCTGCCGCCTGGATCATCTCCACCGCTTGGTCCAGTGATGCGTAGGAGACCACACTGAGAGCTTTTGGAATCCCCTCACTCACTCATCCCTCCCTCAGGTAGGACAGGTGATGGATGAGCCTGAATTCCCCTTCCTATTTTTTAGGTACTAATCTCAGAGGTGACACCTGAAAACTCGCACATGGGGGCAAACAACATCCCCTCCACTCACTCTGCCCTCACTTCCTTCTGGATCTTTTTCTGGACAATGTCCTCTTTACCTGCTAATGACCCCAAGTTCTTGATGCGCATCCCCACCCATTCCCCTCTGAAACCCAGAAAAAAAACACCCCCAAAAAACCCTTCTTAACAACTCTGCCCCTTCCTTATCAGGGTAATCCCTGGTCCAGAGTTCCACCACCCCCACTTGATGGGTGTGTAGGCCAGGGAATATCCCCACCTCTGGCCTGGCTGTTCTGGACTAGCTTCATCTGTAATTGGATGCATAACCTCCCCCCCCCTCCCTGGGCCCCCCAACCCCTGATGGCTCCCCCCTTGCCACCCCAAAAGGGCTGATCTTGGGCTTGTCCACCGGTGGGTCCCCCCTTGTCACCTCCTACTCTGCAACTTGTGGCTGGGTGTGACCCCACCGCACCGTGAGCAGATGTGTCTAAACTTACAACTGGGCCAGTTACATGCTGCCCTGTTGTACGCCCAGCAGGCCTTGGTACCTTGTACTGGAGCCCCCTTTTTTGCCTGTTCTGTTACCTGGCCCCCTGCTGCTCTGACAATGTCCTAACCCAAAGCTTTACATGGGTGTAATCCCACCTCAGATCACCCTTTACAGCCATGTGTCTCCGGACGCTTCGTCGTACTTCAGCCATCCAAAACCCAGCTCCGCCTGGTACGCGTCCCTGATGATTGCCATATATGTCAGCAGCGAGATTGCCAGCACCGGCTGCTTCTCAAGCACCAAGGTGCTATAAATCAAAAACCCTGCTTGCCACAAGTCTATGTCTTTTCTCTTAAACCTGGCCTCCTCTGCCTTGTGACCTACCACCGCCAATGTCACCACCATCTCTGACTTTCCAACCGATTCCTTCTTCTTGTTTCTGTTGTCTGTCTCCTCATCGACAAGCCCAAAGACATCCACTTATTCTCCCTTCCAAATCTTTTCTTTAATTGACACTGGCATGTGGTCACCTAGAGTGAAACATGACAGCTGTGCTGCCCCGGTCCAGAAATGCCTCTGCCTGACGAGTATCCCTGAACTCCCGCTAACCAAGAACCCTTGGTGACTACCTTTGCCATGCTCCAATTGGCAAGCTGGTGGCTGCCCTTCCAGAGCTGCGCATATCCCACGGCCACCTCGTGGCGCTCTAGCTCTCAGTGCCCCCTCACCCCATGTGGCCTCTAGGTTTATGAACCATAACTAAATACCCACATTGCATAGATGTTTTTAGAATATTTGAAGCTTCCTCCCCCAGGAAAGCTTGTCTGATTTGTATCGTTGAAAACCCCAAAAATGCATTTCGCAAGTCAAATTGATGACTTTAGGTTATTTAAACCAAATAACTGTAGGATGGCATCATTCTGCTATTGTACCTTATGTTGCAACATACCTTTTATTTCTCCACGATGTCCCACCCCCTGCAACCACAGGTATGTCTGTATCTTCCCCAATGCAAAACAGCGCCCTGGCTGCAACCCCCTGCCACCACTGTTTGGCGGTCTAGGCCCTCCGACTAATTCCAGGCCCTATAGTGGGCCGTAGGCCCTTGCTCTCCATGGCCTAGTATTGCAAACCTCAAAACGCCATAGTGACTACCTCTCCACATATCATAACCGGAGCAAAAAGACCATGCCTGTACAACTACTCACATGTGGTGTTCTAGGCCTCCCTCCACATCTGCACGGGTCTTCTTATGTTGCAGCTGTGTCCATGTGTATTCTTTAAACAGGAGAGCTTGCCATGCATGACCCCCCCCGACCATGTGGCGATCTTGCCGATGGGCCTCTCGGGCTCTCAAAACAGACTGATGGTCCCTGCACACCCTCCTGCAATCCAGCCTCCCTGTCCTTCCATCCGAAATGCAGGCAGCCAAACCGCCAATGCGCCTCCCTACTTCCCCCAGCTGCTTGCTTCCTGGGTCTGCGCCTCACCTTCCAGGCCTCCCTCTGCTTCTGGCAGCTACCTGGAGCTGCAGCCCGACCCCTGTACAGGGCCACCGGCAGCAAAAACACCGCTCGCTCCATTGTTCCTGTCTCTTGCCAGCGCTTCCCGCGGTTAAACCTAGCGGAACACCAAGGCACTTGCTCCTTCTGAACCAACAGCTGCATACTATCGGGGGCTGCAGGCAAATGCCACCTTACCTCTCTGGGCCCAAACACACTGCCCAGCCTGCTTCCCCAACAACCTAAACTGCCAAACAACAACCTAGCAAGCATTTTACTGCCAAACAACAACCTAGCAAGCATTATAGAATTTTCAAACTGACGTTGCCCTAAATTCAGTGTAACACATTATAAATTGCTGTGCCTTACCTATGCAAAGGGATTGTGCTGTAACCTTGAATTTTACAGCAAGACAGAAGGCAAACTATGGTTAACCTGCCCTTAAGCATCCCTTAGTGGTCTTTGTTCTGGATCCCTCCCCCAGCTCCTCCCCCTGGCCAATAGCCCGTGACCTCCTGTTGCCTGTCATCTGACCTGCAGTGAGGTCGCTGGCCCCTCCCTTACTCCCCCCCAGGCTACATATTCCTGGCTGAGTCCCAGGACAAATTATCCTGCCATAGAGTGGCTAGCATCCTTTTCCCATAGACTGTAATGGGATTCAATGTTTTTTTGAATAACTTTTGAACCATTTAATATTTTTTCATGAAATGTTTGAAAGGCACATCAGGGACCCTGGCTGTAAGTTTCCTGAAGTGTTCAGACTGATCATGCAAACTATGTGGGCTGTAGGCATGAGCAAAGAAATGTGCAAAAACCTGTAATTTATGCATTATTTGATGCTCTGTAGCTCTGCAACCATACATCTGACCATAACGAAACTTGGCAAGTCCAGAGATCTATGGCACCAGACCATGCACTTCAAATTTCAGGCAAATCCATCATATTTTGGCAAAGTTATTAAAGTGCAAAATTTCAGATTTAACCTTAAATCATAACTATAGTGGCACTACCATGCCACTATATATATATATATATATATATATATATATATATATATATTTATAAAATGGGTTGGTAAAATCATAGAAATTCCACTAACATGATTGGACAGAATGCATCACATGACCGTGCATTATTTCCCAATGACCGCAAACCTCCCATTAAGACTGCACACCTAAACTACATTTTAGTCTTCAAAACCTTCTCACCAGTAGTGAGATCGCTACACACCTGGCACACATAGGTAGCCACACACAAACAAGCGAGAGATTCAGACTACTACCAACCTTAATATACAACTCCCCCTGATAAACTGCTTGTTGCTAGAAGTTAAAAGTAAGACTCAGTGTGTTGAAAAACTAAAAAACAATGTTTATTTCCTTTACTTATCTAAGGAAAAAGGTGCCACCTTTACAGGGAGAATGAGTGGGAAGCACTTTCACTTTTATTAGTGAAATGTAGTGTGACCGAGTGTGGTCAATAATCAGTAATGATATGTAGACAGAATCCAAAAGTAAGTCCCTCTATGTTAAAAAAATGCAAAGTAACTGTGTACTTTACATTATTTTCATGTAGAATCCTGTAAAACAAGTTACCAACTGAGGCGAGTGAAAAGCGAGTGAGGAGCACTTTCACTTTCATTAGAGAAATGTAGCATGACTGAGCGTGGTCAGTAATGGTATGTAACATGTAGGCAGAATCTGAAAGTAAGTCACTCTCTCTTGAAAACGTAAAGAATCTGTGCAAAAATAAAAAAGCTGCTACCTGAAGCAAGTCGGGAGCTAGCGTACAGCGAGAGTGTCGGCTGCTTCAGATAGACAGATGCAAGGCAGAGCGAGTGTTGCTATAGCAACAACACTCACTCTGCTTTGCATCTATCTATCTGAAACAGCTGACACCCTCGCTGTACACTAGCTCCCCACTTGCTTCAGGCGGCAGCTTTTTCTTTCTGCACAGATTCTTTCGCTTGAAGAGACAGTGACTTACTTTCAGATTCTTCCTACATGTTACTAACATTACTGACCACGCAGTCACGCTACATTTCTCTGATGAAAGTGAAAGTGCTCCTCACTCACTCTTCACTCACTTCCAGTTAACATGTTTTACAGGATTCTCATAATAATGTAAAGTACACAGTTACTTTATGCTTTTTTAACAGAGAGGGACTTACTTTCCGATTCTACCTACATGTCATTACTGATTACTGACCATGCTCGGTCACACTACATTTCACTAATAAAAGTGAAAGTGCTTCCCACTCATTCTTCCTATAAAGGTGATAACTTTTCAGAAAAGTAAAGGAAACAGAAAAATAAACATCTTTTTTTTTTACCAGATCATCTACTGATGATCCATGTATTCATGTCACACAGGGACTACTTTTCTGCTCTCCTCCCACAATATTTGTGGCCATTTTATAAAATAGATAATCCACTCTAAGGTGTGCAGTTGCGCTCTGATATACGCACGCCTTGGGTGGTTGAATACACTCGGCCCTGCGGCCGTGCTTCTAATGCACCAAGCGTGCGTGATATCAGAGCCTAACGCACACCCTAGAGTGGATTATCTATTACACATACATATATCTATATATATATATATGTACATATATATATTTATATATATGTACAGTGAAGCCCACCAGGATGAAATGCAGTTTTGCAGATTTACTGCATAACAAAAGGGATTAACTCCCATTGAAATTGCATTGTTTGCTGCAGTAACTCTACTGCAGAATTCTGCAGTGCTATGCTTCATCCTAGTGTGCTGATATACATAGGTGTAGATTGCGGAGGGGGGCAGAGGGGCAAGCTGCCCCCCTGTGAAATTAGACCAGGACTTTCTTAGGAGCCCAGCCACCGTTCTCTGGTTATCATTTTTTTTTTTTTATATTGAATGGGCTCAGGGCTGTGCCGGACTGCCTGTACTCCTCTCTGGGGGTAGTAGGCAGTCATATCTCTTAAACAAAAACTATCCCCTTTTCTGATTGGCTGCAAGCCTGCAACCATAGTAGCCTGCATGTTACAGCCAATCAGAAAGTGCTGCAAGCTGGCCCCATAATGTGAGTAGTACTCCGTTAGTGGTGCCATTTAGCTGTCTGTGTGCCTTCCATGAAGGAGCAGCAGCAGCATTCATATAGCGTAGGGCTTAGGAGAGATAGCTATTCGAGAATGTCGAGCAGCAGTCGTTGGTTGTCTGTCAGGTGTCACCAGTGTCTCAGTCAGTCTAGTGTTCCCACCCTCCTCCTGTCCTGAACAGCCCAGTTTAAATATACCTCACCCGAGCCCTCTGACTACCTACCTACTCTCTGTTTTTCAGTGCAGCCAGCTGTGCTCTGGGCTTTCCCACTGCCACCTGAGCCTTCCATCCCCAAGAGCCTAGGAGGCCTGCGGCCACAAGGCCTCTACCACCAGACAGACCAGGCGGAGGAGCGAGTAGTACAATTACAGTGAGTCTGAGGCATGGCCAGGCTTGCCTGCACACCCAGCTCCTGTGTCCAGCAGGCCAGAAAAGATTTACCGTGTTGTCGGTGAGTCCCACACCACGCCCATTGCCCACCAGTTCCACGGTCCACCGAGAGGGATTATTCAGGTCAGTGAACAGCCAGGCCCAGAACAGGGAAGAAGCTGGAGGTCATGCAGGCTATAGCAGACCCATAATGTGACACGTTCATCTGGTGTCAGAAAAAATGAGTTACTGTCTCATCGGGGGATTAATCGGGAGAGGCAGGACTGTTGGGAGAACTCGGCTACCTGACCTGCCTTCTTGGCCTTGCTGTGTCCTGCTGCATGCTGCCCTGTCTGTGCCCTTACTGATTTGGTGAGTAACTGTGCTGCAAGCTGGTTGTTGAAATTAATACCATTCACATCCCAGAAATGTGTCTTTGTGGGGTTGTCTTGGCCATGGCCATGTGTCTGGGGGTGGGTGGAAGGTTTGCTGTCAGCTTGTGTTTCTTTGGGTGGGAGGATTTGCTGGCTGCTGAGGCTGTCCATGTTGGTGGGGTGGGTGGGGGCCTATTTGTTTGGTATGGTGTGGACATTGGTCATGTTGGGTGGGAACACTCAGTTACTGTGCTACTGGTGTGGTGGGGTTTGTTGGGGAAACTCACTGGACTGTCTGTGTTTGGTGGGGCTGGGGGATGGTCTGTTTTGTGGGGTTGGGGTCGGGGAGACAGTCTGTGTGTTTTGGGGCTGACTCACTGAGATGATGGTCAGTGTTTGGTGCTGGGGGAAGGCCTGCATTTGGTGGGGCTGGGGGGGACGATCAGTGTTTGGGGCTGGGGTGGTTAGTGTTTGGGACTGGGAGGGCAGTCAGTGTTTGGTGGGGCTGGGGGGACAGTCTGTTTTCTATTCTGGGGTCTGATGGGGTGGAGACACAGGCCATGGTGATGTGGAGACACTGGCTGTGATGGTGGGGTGGTGACACTAGCCATTGTTTGGTGGACTTGGCTGGCCATTTGTCTGGGGGGACTGTCCATGATGGTGGAAAAGGGGACTGTCCATGTTTGCCTGCTGGTGTCTTGTGGGAGGGGGGACTATTTGCTGGTCGGTGTCTGGGGGATTTTCCATGTTGGCTTATGGGGGGTGAATGTCGGTGATTGCTGATCAGGTGTCAAGGATGGACTATCAATGTTGTTGGGGATGGGGAACTCTCCGTGTTTGCTAGCCAGGTGTTTGGGGGATTGTTCATGTTGGTGGGGCAGGGGAAATTCTGTGTTTGCTAGCTGTGTGTCAGGGGTGGGTACTGTCCTTGGTGGGATATGGGGGACCGTCCATGTTTGCTGGCTGCCTGGGTGTCTGGTGGGACTGTCCTTGTCGGTTCGGAGGAGGGCATTCTATGCTCGCTGGCCCGGTGTCTGTGGGGAGGGGACTGTTCAGGTGTCTGGGGGGACTGTCCTTGTAGGTGGGGTGAAGGGGGACTGTCCATGTTTGCTGACTGGGTTTCTGGTGGACTGTCCTTGTTGGTTAGGAGGGGGGACATTCTGTGCTTGCTGACTGGGTGTTAGCATATAAACATAAGGAAATGCTATAACGTAATTTCCACCTCATCCTTTACCTGTCAAGGGATGTATCTCACTGACCTGTGCCCGCAGCTAGCATACGAACATTAGTAAATGTTGAAACATTATTTCCCCCTCATCCTTTACCTGGCTGTAAAAGTAATCTTTCACTTTTTTGATTTCTGTGATCGTCCACTGTGGAGGGGTGAAACAGACAGATTCCTTGGCCTTGCTGTCTCTGTCTTCATTGCCTGGCAAACACAACCAAAGGGGTAGCATTTTGTGTTCTCCCCCATACAGTGTTACAAGACTAGCAAAAAAAATCTTGCACTAAAACATGCACCCTAAAGAAATGATTATACTACTACCTGGCTATTGTTATAGCAACTACTGACTGGCCATGATTTTTTTGGGGGGGTTGGAACACTGGTCATGTGTGTGGGTGGGGTTGCGGACACTGCTGGTTGTGTGTGTGGGGGGGTTGGGGACGCTGGTGGTCATGTGTGTGTGTGTGTGGTGTTGAGGACACTGGTCATTTGTGTGGGTGGGGTTGGGGATACAGACATTGTGTGGGTGTGGTGGGGGCACTGTTGTGTGGGTGGGTGGAAGCACTGGCATTGTGTCTGTGGGGCGGGGTTGTAATTGTATACCAGGCAAACTGTGCTGATCGGTAGCTCAACATCTCTCTCTCCAGACAAAGAAAGAAACATAAACAAAATACAGTATAATATGTGGTTTTATTTATTTTTGTGTGCCTGTGATGGGGAGGCACAGACCTGGATGCCTGCAGCAGATACCAGATAAATGGAGCTGGAAATGGTGTTGGTTGGGTGGGGTGGGGAGAGTGGCTGTGCTGATGCGGTGGGGAGAGTGACTGGGCTGGTGGGGTGGACACAGAGTGTGGAGAGTGGCTGTGCAAGTCCATCAGGGTGCAGAGAGTAGCTGAGCTGGCCAGTCTGGGTGGAGATAGTGGCCTTGCAGGTCTGGGGTGGGAGAGTGGGCTGTAGCTTTTGCATGGACATTTAATTCACTGTTGCTTGCTGTGCCTTCTGCTGCCCTGCCAGCTTTGTGCTGCTGTGCTGACCAGGGCAGACTGGTACACATGCTGAAAAAAAATGGTTCTGGCCACTGGTGATGGAGGAGAGAGTGGTGGACGGGCATACTGGCACAGAAATATTTTTTTCAACATGTATGCCAGTCTGCTGGGTCCATGCCATGCTTAACTCCCTCATACAAGGGGCTTCTGAGCACTAAAGATAAGATTCTGTGTCAAAATTAGGAACTGTTGGAAAGTATGAAATCCTACAGTATAAAAATTGTGCATGTTTATGTAGTTTCACCTTACTGTGTGGTTCAACAAGATCTTCTGTGGTCTCTCCTCCTCATTTAGCACCCTGACCTGTGACCTAGCCATCCCCCCCCCCCCCAGGGCAGGGGGAAGGTCCGTTGTTTTGTGGTCTTTTGGTGGTTTGTTGGGATTGTAAAATGCATTGTTTCATTTACTGTGTTGTACTGCCTGGACCTGCTTTACCCTGTCTCTATCCTGAATGTAAACATGGTATAAAAAAAGTTCATTTTTTGGTAGTGTGTGTGTCTGTCTGTGTCTGTGTGTAGAAGAATAGAGACACACGCTCGGACAAAAAAAACTGTATTAAACCACATCAAACTAAAGCAACCATGTTTCATTTGTGCCCTTCAAAACTGTCAGATGAGACGATTTTGAAGTAGTCTGTGGTGGAGGGGAAGCATCCACGGCAACCTGGGCTACCACAACCGGCCCCCCACACACTGTCATAGGTGATGCTAATAAAAACCACCAACCAAGTACTTACCTTTCAGGGTGGGTCCTGTGAGGCTGTGCACCGGTATCTAGAGTCGTTGTTCCAGCAAACTTCCTGTGGCGTCTGTTCTCTTAAGTTATGTGATGCGACCACTTTTGTGCCAGGGCAGTCTGTGTTTGCTTGGATGGGGTTGTGTAACCCTGGGCATGGACAGAGATGCATATTCCTTAGGACCCCATGGGGAGGAGAGTGGTAGGGGTTGTGATGTGACCACACCATGCCCATGATCATCTTGAACAATTAGGGGATTTAGTACATTGTTCTGTTGCACTGTCCCAGGTACATCAGCATGCTTGTTAAGAGCACTGCCTGAGGGATATCAGCAAGTCCCATGCTTATGTATGCAATGTTTGCTTGCTTGAGGAGAGCATTATCCTCTTCGCTTAACTTACCTAACCAGATTTAGGCATGTGACATTGAATAATATGGGATGGGATGGGATGGGAGACTAATGAATTAACTTGGTTATAACAAAAGAAAAGTGTCAACACTCGGTGCAAGTAAGCTATAATGCCCGACAGGGCGTGTGTCATGCTGGTTTAACGTCACGCCTCAGGTGGTTGGGCACGAGTGCATCCAATACATAAGGCATGACATTATCCTACTATGACACACATCCTGGAGGGCATTATTGCTATTATACAATGGCGTGTTGTTATACAGAATTAAAAAAAATAATTTTAAAGATGTTTTATTTGGTGTGGAAAAATATTTTTAAGAGAAGATACAAAAAAAACCACACTAATGCTAACAATCTTCAAGAGGTTCACGGAGAGGCTGAGACTAGACCTGTGATGAATCGGATGTACTGGGATAACATCATGGGTCTAGCACAAGACTGGCCAATCAGAGGCCAGCATTCATTCTTGTCATTGTATAATCGCATTTTTTATGTAATCTATGTAAATAAGGGCTCATGCTGTGAGGATGCACATGCCGGGATGTTTCCATACCATCCATGTTTATAGGTATACTGAGGTGCTGAGCCATTTGCTGCACTTCCTTGAAACATGCTTTTGCACTCCTCAAGGGTGGGAGGCTAGCTCAAGCAGACATTTCAAGTTCAGGATCCACTATAAGGCCTGGACTTGGAAGGTTTATGTAAGCAGCAAAGGGGGGTGAGAGACTAGTGAGCTATCCACCTGGAGGTTCAGGTGGGGGCAAAATTAGGTCAAGACTGATTTGAATTGAAGCTGAGGGGAGGTCCTGTCCTCTTGAGAAGGAAGTTAAGTTCCTTACATATTTTCAGCTTTACAAGTAAGTCCTCACTCCCAAGGCAGAAGAACGAAGAACTGAATACAAAACAGATCTCGGTCAGTTTTTTTACTCTGGTCTCAGGAGGAGTTGGGCTGAGAGCAGGCTGCAGTAAAACTGGTGGGGTGGGGAAGTGCTCTGACTTGGCCTGGGCTGGTCCATCCCAGGAGTTATTCAGCTGTAGTCTTATATGTTTTTTGGACATTATTTGATGCTGGTTGATTTCTTTGCATTACGTAAGCCACCCGCCCTCTTCAATGTAGTGATACGCGAAAATCAGGACTTTTTTGTTACTTTGCCCCCCCTGTAAAAATAACAAACTACGCCTCTGCTGATATATATATATATATATATATATATATATATATATATATATATACTATGTATATTATAGGGGCGCAATAGTGCCCCTATAGTTAGGGTTGATACAGCATTTTAATGTTAAATTTCAATTTTTGCACCTTAATAACTTTGTCATTTTTCATGTAAATAACCCAAACATTGGTATGTGCTGTCATGTTTACATATTGAGATGTGGAAAGGCTCATGATGGCAGATTTTACGGTTTTGGAGACATAGAGTGGGCAAAAAAAAGCAAAAAGGAACTTTTTTTTTCCATAAGATAACATGGGATTTTTTGATCTCCTGTATAGCACACATAGAATTACATTTGCATCTGATATTTACAGGGATGATGGAGAGTGTGCCAAGGATATGCTTTTAGATGGTTTTGTGTAACAATATGTTGGAATTTTTGAATTATAATGATTTTTAAGATAGATGCAAGACAGGCTGTGCACACTGTAAATAGGGATTCAGCAAAATTTAATTTCCCTGGTGAAATTCCAGTGAAATCACCAATTTCACTGCATGAAACATTTCATGAAATTGGGCCCTTATGGTGAAATTTCGCCAGTAAATTTCAGCAAAATTTTGCAAGTAAATTTCTATGATATTTCGCTGTCAGTTTCACCTTTGGCCAGCACATTTTGCCGTATGTTAATATCAGGTGGAATTGGGAAAAACGGGCTTGTCACATGACTTTCTCGCTCTAGCGGACTGCTGGTCACATGGGTGACTGTACTTAGGCAGAAAGCCAGACTTAATCTATTTCCTTTAGAGCTTTTTCAGCCTAGTAGGAGAGAGTGAGCATAACAGGAGAGCTTGATTTAGCAAAAATAGTTTTTGTGTGTTTGTTAATCTCTTCCCCACTTTATTTTAAAAAGTAAATAGTTTCGGTTAGGGCTTTTTCTTCAGTGTTATATTTGTCTGTCTTTATAGTGTGTGTGTGTGTTTTTGACTCCCCATTCCCCAGTCCCTCCCTGTATCTTTCTTTGCTTTTGATTTATTTTCTTTAGTTTTATATTAAGAAAAGTTTTTTTTAATGATGGAAAGGGAGTCAGAGACTAGTAGTGGTAGTGTGCCACCAGCAGCAGGAGGATCAGCTGTTTGCCTTAACAGGTGGGCATTTTCCAAGTGCCCTCCCAAGAGAAGCATGTGCTATTGACCACCCCAGCAGCAGCAGGTCCCCTCCCACCATCAGCAGCAGCACCATGTGCCCCCCCCAGCAGTATCTGTCCCCTGCACAGCAAGAGCAGCAGGAGCCTGTTGCACCCATCAGGAGCATGTGCAACCCATGCCTGCACCCCCTCAGCATGAGTAGCAGCAGCAGGTCTTGGTCTCAGATGCAGCAGCTGCTACAGAGAGATTGGCTAATAAAGGCCCCCTTCCCCACAAGGTCTCTCCAGTTTAGAATTTTTGTTCCACATAGTTTGGAGATGACAGTATTTTCATCTGCAACCTTTGTGGTAAAGATGTGTGGCATGGAAAACAAGGGTCCCTCTTTGGGACAGGCAGACAGAGGAGCCACCTGTGGTACCACCACACTGCAAAGTGGCTCTCCAAGCAGCAAGAAGCTGCAGCAGGAGGCAGCGATGGGTCCAAGCATCAGGGCATCCAACTGCCTAGGGGGGCACTGCAGTATCAGCAGCAGGAGGAGTGATACACCCCACACCCACTGGCACAGCCGTGCTTCAACTGCAACTAGTTCAACATCACAGCCTGCAGCAGCTTCGCCCCTCCGGTAACATCAGGATAAAGTACCTTGATGCAGTGCGCCAAGATGTTGTGGCAGTGCGCACAGAGGTGCAAGGACTCCAGCAGCAGGTAGACAAGTTCCACCAGGAGGTCAGGGGAGAACTTGAGAAAATAAGAGAGGACCAAAAGAAAGTGTTAGACCTCCAGGCAGAGCTGCACCGTGGGGGTGGGGGTGGGGATGTTGGTGTTGTCGATGGCAGTGGCACTGGTACAACTGTCTGATTAGTGCTCTCTGTGCACCAGTTTGTTTTTCTTTCCTTTTTGTTTCGCAAATCTTCCTCTTTTTTCCTCTGCACCCCCTAAAAATAAGAAAAACACCCCAAAACAAATAAAAAAGTAAAAAAAAAAAAAATATTTTCTGTCCTCTTTCTCTTCTATTATATCCTCTTTGTTCTTTTTCTTGTCCTGTGGTTTTCTGTCTGATATGTTATGTTTTATGGAATGTTTATGCTCCCTCCATTTCCCATATGTCTCATATGATTGAATACCCTGCCTTACCCTGAGTCTGACCCTGCATGTCCCCCCAAGTACTATGCCCGTAAACTGTGTAACTTCTTGCTTGTTTTATGTTGCTTATTCTTTATTTGTTTCCTCCTATCCACAAATGTCAAGTATTGTAACTTGTTCATCTGAACAAACTTTTTTTCCCAAAGATATGTGACATTGATGTCTGTTGTGTGTGTGCTAAGGGCTGGTGGCTGTTGCTTTGGCTGTGTGCAGCATCAGTCTGAATATGTACACAACAGTTATAGAAATAATTAAATAAGCACTTTTATTGCGAAGTTAAATATGAATATGTTTTGTTCTGCTGAGCAACACTTGTTCCCCTGACTTTGCCACCTTCAGAAATGTTACCTTTGTGTCCCTCTCCTCCTCCAGCCATAATAAATAAGCTTGCCACTAAAAGGCAGGCCAAATTGTCACGTGGCCCCTAACAGAAAAGGCAGAGAAAGAGAGGGGGAGGGAGGGGATGGAGGTTAGGGGAAGAAGAGCTGAGTGACATCATCAGAGTGTGCCAAATGACCAGGGCTGGGAGCTCACAGGCCATTGGTTAAGGGGAGAGGCTTGCAGGTGTCCTTGCTGGGGTCCTTATCGGGTATTTAAGTGTTGGCAACCCTCACAGAGCCCTCTTTTGCTGAGAAATTTCTTGGATTGAGACTTTCAGCACTGTTGTTGGCATCTTGCAGGTAAGGCACAGACTGGGGACTCTTGGGGCCTGCCAGGCCATGAGGAGCCTTAGTTTTTTTATTTAAGTATGGTAAGACTGATAGGTTTTAAGCGTGGTACTCATGAAGTGTTAGAGTTTAGGAGAAAGTCGTGGTGGCATTGCATTAGAGAATAAGATTTTGTTTTTAAGGCCTTGGGCCATGTGGTCTTGCAGAATTTGTGGTTTTCCCCATTTGGGATGGAGTGCTCCAGTACAACAGAGTGGCCGCAGGAGCAGTGATCATTTCTTGGCTTGGGGGGTTCTTTTGGTTGGAGTGGGTGGCATGGGAGCAAGTTAGCATATTTCAAATTGAGTAGACACCAGGCACCCCAGCGCATTGCAAGGATCGCATAGGTCCTTGTTTGTTTTGTGTTTTGCCTGTGTTTGGCTGACACGGGAGGTCCTGGTTGGGGAAGTAGCCCAGCAGTAGACCGGGCCCAGAGGAGAGATCAGTACCAGTGGCGTTGATGGGGGAGGCTGCCATGTGGTTGTAGGGCAAAGCAAGTGTTTTACTATGGTTGGTGGATGGGGGAAGGTGGTTGTGTTGAGGGAGGCCAAGCCAGCAAGGGAGTGACACACAAATGCAAACGCAGTGGCAGGCTGCAGTAGACCATGGCCACAGGGATTCAATGCAGTTGGTTGCTCCAGCTTGTGGACGGGGAAGGAGTTGCTGTAGTGATGGGAGGCCTAGGGGAGGAGGACATGATGCTGGGGCAGAGGTGTAGGACAGTGGTGTGCCAAGGTAGGCTGAGTAGGCCATGGCCACATGGGCTCAGGTTTTGTGGGTCAGGGCCTTGTGCCAGTGAGTGGGGGACAGCAGCGGTGGCCTAAAGGCAAAAATGGGTTGTTTTGGTGGCAACGACAGGGCTGGGAAGGCCGGCAGACCAGTGGAGGCGCTGAAATGGCGGAGGCACCACATGGTGGCAGGGGCTGGACCTAGCTCCTTGTGAGCTTTTACATATTAGTTCTAGGTGTATTTGATGTGAAAATTCCTGATTGCTTCTCTAAACCAACGTCCAAATACATCTTCATCTTTTCGATCTGTGTGCCACTTGTTTTGGTTTGTTGTTGCTGATTTGGGATTGAGGAGCCATGATGAGCACCATCCCAGAAGTCCAGGAACATCCTACCTTGTGTGGTTTGTTTCATTGTTAAGTGCCTTCACTTATGTGAAACCTCATTTATCCAAGCAATGGCATGGTCCCCTAGCACATTTGGATAATTAAGTTATACTGTATACAGATATCCCAGCATGGTGCTTGCAGGATACAGTGCTGTTGGAAGCACTGTGTTTTGGATAGGACATTAATCTGAGCTCACTTCTGCCTGTTCTGGGGAAAATGAGTGGTCAAGTGGAAGGCCTGAGGAGGCAATTGGCACAGGACGCAAAGGCAAGGAGACATCGGGAGCTGACAGGCGGGCTCTCGGTCGAGCGGATAGGACACCGGGGGGGGGGGAGTTATAAAAAATATATAAAAAAAAAAAGAGGAATGAGGCAAGGAACAGTAAGCAGTGGACTACAAGGGCAGGATGGGTTATTGGCCACAGCAAGCACTAAAATGGCAGATGTTTGGGTGAAGGCAACAAAGGAAGGGTCCCTACTACTCATGCAGGCTAAATGGGAAGAATGAGTTAAGGCTCATGCAGCCAGTGAGGCTAAGGCAAGGGAAACAATTGCGCTGCCTAGAATGTTTGGGTATGCACAGGTTTAGTTCTTTATTTTGGTCTGGTATACCACAGGGCACGGGGGGGGGGAGACAACCTTTCGGGAAGCAGGGGGGGTGGCTGGGGACATGGGGCTCCAAACATGAGGCCTTATCAGGGAGTGGGTGGAGGCACATATCAGGGAAAAGGTCAGACTGGGGTATGGAGGAAGTTGGTTGGTCACCAAGGATCGAGGTCCTGAGTGACAGATCAGGACCACAAACGGGGGGTGCTGAAGGGGCATGAGAAGTGGTTTGGGGGCTCGGCAAGGGCCAGGTCAAATGAGAGAAGGGGGTTTATGATACTGTGCACTCACTTGTGTTAATTCAACCATTAGTACCACAGCAGCAGGAAGATGGCACCTAAGAGAACCCAAGATGATGGATGAGGCAGCCAAACTGATGAGCCAGATAACGGAGCTGGTGGAGGCAGCCAAGAGGCGAGAGGAAGTGGAAGAGCCAGTGAAGAAGAAGAAACAGAGAGATGAAAGGGCAGGCAGGGGTAGGGGAGGGAAGAGGCCAAGAAGAGTTGGGCCCTGCCCCTCACCTGTCCCAACACCAGAGCCCGAGATGGATTTGACTGAACCAGGCCTGGACGGGGGTAAGGATAATGTAGATATAATGAAGGAAGGGGACTTAAGAGAGTATTTGGAGGGATTGATAGGTGACATGGGGGACAAAGGCACAGAGAAGATGGAAGGGACACTACAGGCCATAAAGCATGAGAATAAGGATGGTGCAGGGGTGGACGGAAATAAGGCTGGGGGGAAGAAGCTATACAAAGGCCCCCCTGGTTTCATGCTGGGGGACCACGTGCCATCTTTGATAAAAGACAAGATTTGGAAGGGAGAGTATGTGGATATTTTCAGGCTGGTGGATGAGGACACGACCAAGAAATAAGAACAGAAGGAGCCGGTGGGAAAGTCAGAGATGGCAGTGGCGCTGGCGGTGGTAGGGCACAAGGAGAAGGAGGCAAAATACAAGGGCAAGAACATAAATACATGGCAGGCTGGTTTCCTGATATATAGTGAGTTGGTATTAGAGAAACAACCAGAGTTAGCAATTCCCCTCTTGACCTACACAGTGATCAGCAGGGCAGCCTATAAAGCGAAGCTGGGATATGGAAGGTTAAAATATGATGAAGCTTTCAGAAAGCGGATGGCAGCGAAAGGTGACCCGAGATGGGACTGTCCACATTCCGAACTATGGGTTCAGACGCTATCTGGGCCAGCGGGTGGGCCTGGAGGGAGCACAGTAAGAAGGTCAATCACGGCCCAGTAGTGACGACCTGTTGGGGTTTTGACAGGGCATTATGCACCTGGGCAAACTGCAAGTTCAGGCATGTTTGCTCCCGGTGCACAGAGTTCTCACCCGGCAACAAGCTGCCGGCAAGGTGAGACAAATCCGTGCCAGGCGGGCAATATCATGAGCAGCCCTTTGGGGTGAATGGGGTGGGGGAGGAGGCAGGGGCCAGGATGGACACAGCAGGGGTGGGTACAACTCCAATTATGATTGGAATTGAGGGGGGGAGGGGCATTGGGGTTTTACCTTAGCACGCACGCCCATAGTCCTTGGGGTGATGGAGGCCTGAACGTAGAAATATCCAGATGTAAGAAGGGCAGAATTCCTGAGGGAGGGTTTCCAGAGGGGTTTTCCTCTGGGATTCAAAGGGGGGGGCACAAGGGGATGAGGTAAAAGAATTTGGGATTGGTAAAGGGTAAGGAGGACATCGTAGGGGTGAAAATACAGAAGGAAGCCCGGGCAGGGTGGGTTGAATGGCCTTTCTCGGAGCCCCCTTGCCCTAATTTCAGGGTGTCACCTCTGGGAGTGGTGCCTAAGAAACAAGTGTGAAAATTCCGGCTCATCCACCACCTCTCCTACCTAGACAGGACATTGGTGAATGAGGAGATACTCGAGCACCTGCGGGCAGTCTCGTATGTGTCTTTGGATCAGGTGGTAGTGCTGATCAGGGTGGTAGAAGGAGCCTGGTTGGTTAAGATGGACATTGAGCCCACTTTCTGTCTGTTACCAGTCAGTCCTAAGAATTGGGACCTGTTGGGTTTCCAGTTTGAAGGCAGACTGTACTTTGACAAAGCCATGCCAATGAGTTGCTCAGTGGCCTATTTGACTTTTGAGGCATTTAGCTCCTGGGTACAGTGGGTATTTGGGGTGAGATATGAGCACAAGAGGGTAATCCATTATCTGGATGATTTCCTACTCATAGGGGACAGCCAGGCCAAGACAAGGGGGATGCTGATGGATTTTAAGGAGTTGTGTGGGCACATAGGTACTCCATTGACACAGGGAAAAACTGAGGGCCCGGACCACCAACTGGAATTTTGGTGGATTGAGGTGGACATGGGATGTGAATATTTCCACTTACCAGGGGACAAGGTGGCCCGGCTCAAGGGGCTGCTAGCACAGGTAAAGGGGAGGAGGAGGGTGCCACTGGTACAAGTACAGCAATTGCTGGGGCACCTTAATTTTGCTAGCAAGGCCATAAGCCCAGGCAGGGCATTCACCAGGAGGCTAGGGAGGGCCACAGGGAAGGCGAAACAGCTGCACCACTGGGTGGATATCAATAAAGGGGTCCAGGAGGACCTAAGGGTATGGGAGGATTTCCTTGACAACTACAATGGGGTGACATTCTAGCAGGAGGAGTGGGCATACAACACTGACTTGGAGCTTTACACAGATGCTTCTGGGGCATTAGTAATGGGGGCCTATTTCAAGGGAGAATGGATGTTGGCAGCATGGCCGGCCCATTGGAAGGAAAGGGGTGTTCTGAAAGACATCACCTTATTAGAAATATTTCCCATCTGGATGGCCATGGAGGTATGGGGTGAGAGGATGAAGGGGAAGCGCATACACTTCTGGTACGACAACAAAGGGGTAGTGGAAGTAATAAATAGGCAAGGTGGGATTATGGATATAGTGGGAAGGGTATTGCACCACATGGTGCTACTGGGATTGCAAATGAACTTGTCATTTAAGGCACAGCATATTAAAGGGCTCAAGAATGAGATGACTGACAGTATTTCCTGTTTGCAGCTGGACAGTTTCCGGGAGCTGGCCCTGCATGCAGCAATACACAGGAACAGGGTCCTGGACCAGCTATGGGAGATTGGAGGGATAAAACCAGGTGGCAAAACACAGGTCATGGGCAGCCAACACCCCGAGGGCTTATGAAAGCACATGGGGGGGGCTTTTCAGGAGTTCCGGGCCTGATCCAGATGGAGTACAGGTGGGCCGGTCTCGGAGGACCAGGTGAGGCAGAATGTGGTGGAGAAGTGAAAGAAGGGGATGGCCCACACCACCATGGGGGTGCAGCTGGTGGGCATAGGGTGGATGTGTAAGGACAGAGGATGGCTGGATGCCACCACTGGGAGAGCAGTGAAGTGGATGTTCGCAGGCTGGCAGAGAGGGCAGGGAAAGAGATGGGACTGGAGGTGACCCATCATGGGTCAACTGCTGCAGAAGGTAACGGGGGCCATGCAACACGTATGCACCTCAGCAAAGGAAGCATGTTTGTTCAGGATGGTCTTCCCAGTGATGGCCGGAGGAACTTTCAGAGTTGGTGAAGTGGTGACCCCGAGGAAATCGGTGACCACACAGGGGTTGCAGAGTGGGGACATTGAGTGGGGGTGGGATAGGATGGTCATTTGCCTGTCCAGGTCCAAGATGGACCAAGAGAGCAGGGGGGCCTCAGTGACATTGACCTGACAGCGGCAAGGTGAGGGTCTGCACAGTACGTAGCCCTAGAGGAATATGGAAGTTTCGGGGGTGAGTGGGGGTGGTTTAGCCACAGGGATGGCAGCCTAGTGATGGGTTTTCAGGTTGGGGGGGTCCTAAAGAAGGCTCTTTCCTTTATAGGGGAGGATGCTGATGGATTTGCCCCACACTCATTTTATATGGGGGTGGCATCAGAGGCCACAGCCAGAGGGGAATCCGAGGTTGAGGTAAAGCGGGTGGGACACTGGAGATCCAGTTGTTACAAGAAATACGTGAGATGTTGATGGCAGATGGTTCATCTTGTTTTTGTTTCTCCCCTGGCAGGTTTGAAATGAAGGATCTGGATTGGGGGGCACTCTTTCTTCTATTGGGCAGAGAGGTTTGAAGCATCCTGGAGCAGTGGGACACAGCTGTGGTCTGACATGGAGCACGCAAAGGTGCAATGGTAGGGAATAAGGGGCATGAGATGGGCGTAGCTGATGCCCCTGTTAGAGGAACTAAGGTGCAATGGTGCAGGCCAGACTGTATAATAATACATTTAGGGGGTAATGACTTGGGTGAGACACCATGGGGAGCACCACTGCAGGCCATAATGGCTGATTTAGAAAGGGTGAAGGTTTGTTGGTTGGAGGTGGTTATCAGCTGGTCCTAGATCATATCCCGCGGGGTTTGGAGAGGTGCCAAGGAGGTCAGGGTGGTAGAGAAAGGGAGAAAATGGCTTAACAGGAAAGTGGCATGGGTAGTGATTGAGATGGAGGGGTGCATATACAGCACAGGGACATTTCCTTTGAACTTGTGAACATATACAGATCAGACGGTGTCCACTTGTCAGAGTTCGGCATGTGCTTATTCCTTAGACCCATCAGGGACCTGGTGGAGGTGATAGTGAGAAAGGGCCTAAGGTACTAGCCCGCAAAGGGGGGGTATCATCCATTACAAGCTGGAGATGGGTCAGTGGAGAAAGAGGGAGCTGGAGAGGAAGAATGAGGGGGGTGGCAGAAAGGAGGGAGGAGGTAGACAACACAGGTTGGGGGCAAAATGGATCCAGGCATGGAAGTAAAGGGGAGGGAGGGATAGAGACTAGGGTCGGATCCCAGTGTCCGGACCTGGGGGAGCTAGTAAGTTTGGTACCTGGTTCCGTGATGGTGTGGGGCTGGATCTGAGTGTCCAGACCCCGAAGGACAGCATGCAAGGAGAACAGGATCAAGAAGGAAGAAAAGTTCCGGATTAAAGAATGGACTAATGTATTCACTGTATTGATTTATGTGTTGAAATATAAAAGAATCGGAATGTAAATATTAATTTAGTGCTTAAATAAATTGTTGCCAACGAGCATCCAAGCTAGCAGATGTGGTGAGAGTTTTATTTCTGAAGTGGATCAGATGATAATGTTTTATTAGTGCTTCACAACCACCGCCACCCCATGGTCACGGCCCAGATGACCCGGTCCAAAATGTGCAGCTTGGTCTCAGTTTAACACAGCCCCTTGTCACCATACTGTGCAAAGCAGGCATGGTAAAAGGAGAAATATGACAGCAGAAATGTTTGATAAAATTGAGACTGAAATATGGTCTGAGTCAAGATGTGATGTGGTCCCCCCCCCACACCCAGACATTAAATAGCTGTTTTTGGGCCTGTTTGCCAAGCATTTCAGGCAGGATCTTGGCACTGATCATACCAAACAGGGTCTACATGTCCAGAAATGTTTCTCAAAAAATGTGACATTAAATTCAGACAGAAATCAGGTCTCAGCCATGTTGTTAAATGGCGCCCAAGCCACCACCTGAACTATAACATGGTCTTTTGTCCACAGTTTACAAGTTATCTCATGCTGAATCTCTGTTCTGTGAGTGAAGGACAGGAGGTATATGTCCAGAAATTTTTTCTAAAAAATGATACATCAAATTGAGACTGAAACATGGTGTCAGTCCTGATGTTTTATGGTGCCCCCCAACCCCGGCACCCAGACATTAAAAATCTGCTTTGGCCACTGTTTACAACTGGTTTTAAGTCACATCTTTTTATTTATTTTTTTTTTTATTTTAGTCTTTGGTAACTGGGTAAGGACAACTAGACACAAGTGCCTGTTTTTAGGGGCAACCTGGAAGCACTGGGCTGTTAAGTGACTTGATCTTGTTTCTGCGAGTGCAGCACAGGCAGCACATATTCAGAAATGTTTCCTAAAAAAGGGTACATCAAATTGAGACTGTAATGTGGTGTCAGTCCTGATGTTTTATGGTGCCCCCTCCCAGCACCCAGACATTAAAATGCTGTTTTGGCCACTGCTTTCAATTGGTTTTAGGCCACATCTTGTTTCTGCGACTGCAGCACAGGCAGTACAGAAAAAGGAATGCTCTCCTCTGGTTTTTTAGAGCATTATCTGATAACCTCCCTGCATACATCTCGAACCTCTTCAAATGGGCTAAAGGTTCCTATGGCCTGAGACGCTTCTCCATAATCTGCTTCCAGATTCCTAAAGTGAAAACTACCCTTGGCTCAGCAGCAATCAGCTTCTCATTTCCATCACTTTTAACACTATGCAAGAGTCATTAAAATTATCCTTACTTCCAAGCATTTTCACATTCAAAGCTCTATTATTGGATCATCTGAAGGAATCATGCAACTGTTTCAGACGCCTATGACCCCTAAGCCCCGGGTGCCACTCTCAAATCCTACGCCTAAGTATCTCATCTAGCCTACATTCCTAACAACAGAAACCTAGGACCTACAAGCCTAGTTCCCTTAATCTGAGATGGCCCTGCCTATTCTCTGCCTTTTACCTATTCTGGCCTTCCTCTCGGCTGCCTACTCTTTCACCCCAAATTGTACCCTATTCCTTAATACCTCCTTATTTTTAATCATTTAGGTATGAGCTCTTACTTAGCGGAGACTATATGGGATTGTTGTCTCTTCTCATTCCAGTAAAGCTTATCATTATGTACCGTTGCATGTTAATTATGTTGACCGGTATGTATAGGCCTATATTGACTGGCACCTTCACAATGTTTTTTTTTTTTTTTTGCACAGCTATCCACCATAATTGTAATCTTATGAAGTGTACTATATTGTATTAATGCCCAGGACCACCTTGAAAATGAGCTTGCTGAATGGTGTTTATGCCTGGTTAAATAAAGTGATTGATTGATTGATTGAGTACATGTCCAGAAATGTTTCATAAAAAATGGTACATTAAATTCAGACAGAAATCTGGTCTGAGCCATGAATTTGTATGGTTCCCAGCCCCCCTCCACCCAGACCAAACGATGGTCTTTGGTCCACTGTTTACAATAGGTTTTATGCCTAATCTTGTTTCTGTGAGTGCAGCACAGGCAGTAAATGTCCAGAAATGTTTTCTAGAAAATGGTACATCAAATTGAGACTGAAATGTGGTGTCAGTTCTGATGTTTTATGGTGGCCCCCAGCACCCAGACATTAGAATGCTGGTTTGGTCACTGTTTACAATTGGTTTTAATAATAATATTTTTTATTTATATGGCACCTTTCTGTTTCCAAGGCACCTTACATATAAAACAATTAAAAACAACCATTTAAAATCCAATAATATTCGACACAGCCAAAATCATAATCAAATAAACAGTTCAGTTCTCCAAAAAGGCTTTTTGCCAAAGAAAAGTTTTCAAACCATTCTTAAATTCCTCCACAGAAGTGCACTCCCATAACCGACAGGGTAGAGAATTCCAAAGGGTGGGAGCAGCATAAGAAAAAGCTCCTGCACCAGATGATTTCAGATTCACCCTTGGAACCTCCTGCAACCCTTTGTCAGCTGAGAGGAGTGTTCGATTGGGGCAGTAGGGTACCAGAAGTTCCTTCAGATAGACTGGACCCTGACCATGTAGGACTTTAAAAGTCAGCAAACTGACTTTAAAGGTGATCCGCACCGTATTGGCAGCCAGTGCAGTTTGCGCAGCACTGGAGTAATATGACAGGATCTACTCGAGCCCATCAAAAGCCGGGCTGCCACATTCTGCACTAGCTGCAGATGACAGATTTCAACCTCTGAAAGCCCTAGATAAAGGGAGTTGCAGTAGTCCAGGCACAAGGACACGAAGGCGTGGACCAAAGTTGGAAGGTCGTCAGACGGAACCAGATGCCTAACCCTGGCAATGTTCCTAAGATGGTAAAAGGAAGTCTTGACGACAGCTGTCACCTGTGACTGCAGTGTCAGTCTATCATCAAGAACCACCCCCAGGTTACACACCCATTCAGAGGTCAGGAGAGAGACACCACCAAGAAAAATTCTGGAAGGCGCACCAACACCCCACCGCCCTATCTGTCGACCCGGGTCCACAACCAGTACCTCTGTCTTTTCCGAGTTCAACTTCAGCCAGCTAGAATCCATCCACTCCTGGATTTCTTTTAGACAGCTGTTAAAGACCGAGAGAGCTCCAACCTGGTTGGGAGCAAAAAAAAAGGTATAGCTGGGGGGCACCATAGTTTTAGGCCACATCGTATTTCTGCAAGTGCAGCACAGGCAGTACATGTCCAGAAATGTTTTCTAAAAAATGATACATTAAATTCAGACAGAAATCCGGTCTCAGCCATGATGTTTAATGGCACCCAAACCCCCAACCGGACCAAACAATGGTCTTTGGTCTACTGTTTACAATTGGTTTAAGGCTACATCTTGCTTCTGCGAGTGCAGCACAGGCAGTACATGTCCAGAAATGTTTTCTAAAACATTGTACATCAAATTGAGACTGAAATGTGGTGTCAGTCATGAAGTTTTATGGTGCCCTCCCAGCATGCAGACATTTAAATGCTGTTTTTGCCACTGTTTACAATTGGTTTTAGGCCACATCTTATTTTTGTGAGTGCAGCATAGGCAGTACATGTCCAGAAATGTTTCCTTAAAATGGTACATCAAACTGAGGCTGAAATGTGGTGTCAGTCCTGATGTTTTATGGTGCTCCCCCACCAGCACTCAGACATTAAAATGCTGTTTTGGCCATTGTTTACAAAGAGTTTTAGGCCACATCTTGTTTCTGCGAGTGCAGCACAGGCATTACATGTCCAGAAATGTTTCACAAAAAATGGTACATTAAATTCAGACAGAAATCTGGTCTCAGCCGGGATGTTTTATGGTGCCCAAACCCCCACCCAGTCCAAACAATGGTCTTTGGTCCACTGTTTACAATTGGTTTTTGGCCACATCTTGTTTCTGCAAGTGCAGCGCAGGCAGTACATGTCCAGAAATGTTTCCTAAAAAAATGGTACATCAAATTGCGACTGAAATGTGGTGTCAGTCCTAATGTTTTATGGTGCCCCCCAGCTCCCAGACATTAAAATGCTGTTTTGGCCACTGTTTACAATTGGTTTTAGGCCACATTTTGTTTCTGCAAGTGCAGCACAGGCAGTACATGTCCAGAAATGTTTCCTAAAAAATTGTACAATAAATTTAGACAGAAATTTGGTCTCAGCCATCCTGTTTTATGGCTTCCAAACCCCAGCCAGACAAAATGATGGTCTTTGATCCACTGTTTACAATTGGTTTTAGGCCACATCTTGTTTCTGTGAGTGCAGCACAGGCAGTACATGTCCAGAAATGTTTCCAAAAAAAATTTACATCAAACTGAGACTGAAATCTGCTGTCAGTCCTGATGTTACATTCTGTGCCACCACCTCCGGGACCTGAAAATGTCACTTCTGCCACTGTTTACCATTGATTTCAGCCTGAAACCCAGTGCTGCTGGTGCTAAACAGGGTCAACAAGTCCATAAATGTTTCCAAAAAACATTTTACATTAAATGCAGACCAAAATAAGGTCTCAGCCATGTTGTTATATGACACCCAAGCCACCATCTGAACCAAAACATGGTCTTTCATCCACTGTTTACATTGATGTAATGCTGAGTCTTGTTTCTGTGAGTGCAGAACAGGCTGTACATGTCCAGAAATGTTACTGGAAAAATGGTGCATAAAGTGGAGACTGAAATCTGGTCAGAGTCATGATCTGAATGGTGCCCCTTCCCATCACCCAGACATTATATTGCTGTTTTAGGCCCTGTTTACCAATGATTTCAGCCTGAAACTTGGTGCTGCTGGTGACAAACAGGGCCTACAAGTCCAGAAATGTTTCTAGAAAAATGTTACATCAAATTGAGACTGCAATCTGCTGTCAGTCCTGATGTTACATGCTGTGCCACCACCTCAGGGACCTGAAAAGAGGTGCCAACCCATGCAGAGAAAATAAATTCCTCTCGCAAAATGCTGCTGCTACTTGCAATTGTTTCTTCCTGCTGCTGCTTTTTCAGTTGATTTAGATAGAAATGTACAATTATCATTTCCCTATGCTGCTGTCCTGATTGGCTGTCTGTGTTGACTGACTGACTCTGGTGGTGGGGAATGAATGACATTTGGGGCACTGTAGCTTGCTGCCTGCAACTATCTCTGACTACTACTTGCCAAGTTGCCACAAGAAGTACTGTTCTAGAGCTGATGGTGGATCATCTTCACACAGTGGATATTGCTGCTGCTGAACACGTAAGTATCTGTCTTTATTTTTTTTTCCTGTGCAAGCTAAGGGTGTTGGTGGGTCGGTATTCTGGCTTCTTGAGTTCTAATATGTTTATACTGCTTTTATATTATTTTTCAGTGTGGATGACATCATCATGCCAGGCTGGGGTAGGGATTTAGGGATGTTCGAATGCACCACATTTCCCAAGTTCCCAACGCAGACGGTAAGCAATCAAATGTTCATTACTAGTGTGGTATGTCTGTTTCTGCCATCTGGATGTCTGAGTTTGGCAGTAATTGTGTTCTTTTTTGCTTTTGTCAACAGCAGGAAATCCGGCTAAGATAAGTCTTGTTTCTGCTGCCGCAGCTGCTGCTCAACCAGATCTGTGGGATTTATTTAATTGTGCAATGGTTTCACTTTCACAGTCCCTGAGGTAAGTATTTGTTCATTTTTTATGGTCTTCTGGGGTGGGGGATGGGGGATGGGACTGGGAGGATGTTGTTGGGGGGGCTGGAACTTTTTACAATGCTCAAAATGTGTTCTTCTTTTTATCTTATTTCCAGGTACGCAGTACTGTTAGGGGAAGGAGAATGCCTGCTACTGTGCTTCATCGTGGTTTGCAATCATGTGCACCACCCAGCATGTTCCTTCTGGGGGCAATTTCGACAGTTTAATGACATCACTGTGTATGGTAAGCATACATTTTTTTTTCTCTGATTGTTCCAACTTGCTTGCTAAAAACAGGTATGCAGATTGATGAGTAGTCATAATTTTTTTTATCTTTGCTCTTGCTTACATCATTATCCTCTGTTGAGGTTTCACCGTATCTCTGTTTATGACAACATCCATCCAGGCCCTGCAGTAGCTGTGTTGCATGGAAGACACACTGCAAATGAACACCTCATTCACAGATCTGGACCTGTATTGTACAGTATGGCTTGCCCACGCCATTGGGCCACACTGGCAACCCAATGGGCGATAACGTTCTACTGTACTGTCATTTATTGGGGCAGCTGGGCAGTATGTGGGTGGGTTGCCAATGACGGAGGGTGCTGGGTGGCTGGGGCCTCTGTGGGTGGGTGGGGAGGGGGTACCACAGGACCACCAGGTAGCTGTCGGTTCATACTATGGCCCGCGATCGGGCATGGGCTTTCCATTCAGCCCACAATCGGGCATAGGTTTTACATTCAGCCGATGATTGCCTGTGATCAGGCATATGGGAGGGGGGCCACTAGACCACCAGGATCTATCTTGACAGTACAGATGCCCACGATCAGGCTGCGGGGGTGGGTCTGCATCACTGATGCCCACAATCGGGCATATTTTTTCTATTCTGCTGCCGACTGCCCTTGAACGGGCATATGGGAGGGGCTGCAATAGCCCTCCAGGGAGCTCACCCCCATCGTTAGTGGCTTGGCAGGGTGCCTGGCACAAGTCACCGGGACGCCCAGCGCATCACAAGCAAATGAGGCCATAATGACATGCAAGTGGCCCCATTTGTGATTTGCATAGATTATGGCCTCATTTGCATGCCCCCAAGTGAATATCATGGGTACTGCACCTAGCACAACTGCACTTGTGCTGGCGCATCCCCCTACTCCCCCTCTGTGGCTTGCCCGGGTGCAGTGCCACTGCACCATGCACGGTATGTGCACTGCCCCTGCCTTATTCAACAGTGCTGAGCCATGGTGCATCACTGTTAAATATCGCCTGGTCTGGGCCCCAGCACTGCCCAGTTGTGCAGCGCCCATGCTTTCCCTACTACCCGGTGCAGTCTGACTATCCAGCCCTTTGTGTAATTGCAGAATTATGTGAAATATTTCAGTTTCGCACAACACTGACTGTAAGTTGCATTTACCATTAGAACAGTAACAATAACTGTTTGAACAGTAAATGTGCAAACAGTAAATGCCATTTACTGTTCGAATAGTAAATATGTGAATGGTAAAAGCCATTTACCATTCGCACTTTACTGGTGGCAGTTCAGGTTTTAGTTTTGATTTTACGTCATCTTGTTTTTTTTAGAGAGGCCTTAAATGTTAAAACATTTTAAAAATACAGCCCCTTGGTAAACATTAACAGTTGGGTTTACCTAATGGGGACCCGAGGGACGTGCTCCCTACATTTTTTTTTTATTATTTACAGAACACTGACGTGGCATGGGAGCGATGCACCATCCTGCATTGAACTGCCATGCTTTATTGAATGGATGGTGCCTCACTTTCCAACATGGGGTGCCCATTTCCCATGTCAGCAGTAGCTTCTTCGCATCCCCGGATTATTAAATGTTTCTGACCCCAGGATGTCTCCCTCCTGGGGTTGGATGCTCTCCCCCACCAAGCCTGTTGTTTTTACTACAACATCGGGGTGCCCAATCCCCGAGTCGGGTTGTGTCACCCCCCCCTTCTGGTGTGGCACACTGGGTGCCAAACCTAGTGTGCTGAAATAAGGTAAATTAAAACATATAACCTGTAAAAAAGAGAAAACTGTCCCCTGACGTCTTTTCCTCAATGCAGAGTCATCTCCTGAGTCCCCCCTTCCCCATCCCCCTTCCCACACCCTCCTCGCTAATTCTTACCCTTCGGAGGTTAGGATTAGTGATCTTCTTTGCACTGGGACATGTCTGCACTCTTCAAAGCCATCCAGCAAACTGAGGAATTGGGTAAGCACTGTATAATGGTAGTCAATGTTGGGTTTCAACTTATGTTGATAACTCAGCCACTTTTAGGAATTATGGCCCCACATTTTCAACATGGGGTCCTTGAGACCCTACCTGCCGAACACTGGCACTGTCATTTCATTCCTTGGTCCCAAAAGGTGATTTCATGGTCACTGTGCAGAATCACCTTTTGGGACTGAGTCATAAAATGTCAGTGCCACTGTTCATAAGGTGAGGGTACCAAAAGCCCAAGTTTTAAATTTGGTGAAAAAATTCCCAAACATGACTGTGTTATAAGCGTGCATTGTGCAGTTTCAAAGCTAACTCGTAACTTTAACAGTTTTTAATATTTTCACACCAGATTTTCAATATAGTAATTTATTCACACCTCCTTATACAGCTGTCATTTTGCATATCCTGCCCAGAATGCGTTCTCGCGCCTGTGGTGCATAATGGTGCGATTGTTGTGCAATATCAACTTTCGGGATGGATTAACAAAATCGCAGTACTAATCTTCATAAGGGGAAGTCACAAAAAAAACCTGTGTTGAAAATCCAGGGAAAAAATCCAAAAAATGACTGCATTATGAGCGTGCATTGTACAGTTTCTACGCACGCTCATAACTTCACAAATTTTTCATATTTTCATTCCAGATTTTCAACACTGACATTTTGTTAAACCTCCTCATCAACACTACAACTGTCATTTTTTTACATCATACCCAAAATGTGTTTTCGCACCTGTGCCACAGAATGGCGCAGTTGCTGTGCAAAATCAACTTTCGGAATGGATTTACAAAATTACAGTGCCAGAGTTCATGAGGGGAGAGCCCAAAAAAGGCCATGTTGAAAATTGTTTTAAAAAATAAAAAGTGCCACGTTACAAGCATCTGTTGTGCAATTTATTGCAAAATTTCCCATAGGATAACATTGTGGTGCCCCATGGCGCCTTTTGATGCCCATATCTTGAAAACAGTTCAAAATATGGATCTTTTACTTTGGTGGACTAAGCACTGGTAGGGGTTCGAAAGTCACACATACCACAGAAGTGGAATTTTTTTCTACCTACTATGGTTACTGAGATATTGCCAAATTAGTGTTCCAAGGGTTCATTTTCATGTCTGTAGGCCAGTATTATGGCCCCCATACTTATGTGTAAGTGGGATTGCAGGGCCTGGAGGGCCTGCACTCCAACATATGCATATAATTACGCAAAGATTTCAGATTTAGGGGCTCCCGCAATGACATACCACGTACTATTTATATTACACTTTCTCAAAAAGAAGGGAAATTCATTGCAAAAAAACTTCATTGATGCATCAGTTAGGGTTAATATCACAGCTACAAAAGTTGGAAAATATGGTATTAGGATTGCCAGCCACTACCACCACCCATCACCCTCCACACACCACCAGGCATCGGGTGTGCATTGCGGTCATCGTGCCTACCCCATTCTCCTATGCTGAAACACCTCAGTTTGTTTACAAATGACATGGGGTAAGAGTTAGGCATGATGACCCCAATGCACATCCCGATGCCTGGTGATGTGTGGAGGGTGCTGGATGGGGTGTGGTGGTAGCGGCTGGCAACCCTAACACCATATTACCCAACTTTTGGAGGTGTGATATTAACCCTAACTGATGCATTAACTGATTGTTTTTGCAATATATATATATATATATTATAGGGGTGCAGTTGTACCCCCATATTTAGGGTTGTGAAAGCATTTTAATGTTAAACTTGAAATTTTTCCCGTTAATAACTTTAGACCTGTTCAATGGATTTGCATGAAATTTGGTACGTGTGGTGGGGAATAGCAGATCTTTCGATTGCCAAATTGTGTTTCAGTTGGACTTACAGATTTTGCGTAGTGAATCACTGAAAAATATACTTTTAGCCAGTTTTGATGGCAGTTTTTCAGATTTTATCCATGGCGCTGCTTGGCCACCATGTGGCGTGCCAGTCTTAAACTTGGCTCATAGAAAGAGCTTGGGTCATGGAATATGACACTTTTTGTTTGGTGAAAAAATATGAATCCATTCAAAAGTTATTAAACTTTTTAGCCCCCATTACAAGTCTATGGAAAAATGTATATGGTTGTTTTGAGAAAGAAGAATGGGGTTTTGGCCATCTGGTCACTCCTCATGATCAAAGAATTTGCAGGTTCATGATCAAAGATTCTTTGATCGTGAGAAATTTATCGATCGTGACGACCGCCATCTTGTTTTCAGTTTGGGGTTTGAAAAAAACAAATATCTCAGCCCAGGGGTGATTTCTGAAGTAAAACTTGGATGGGTTTTGTTCAGGGGGCTTTCCTCTATCAAGCCATGCCTGTGGTTTAATGGCGTTGTTTCACAAAATGGAGTTTTAAACTTTTAAATTCTTTGATCACGGCTCACTAATGATCTTTGATCATGAGCCTGCAAATTCTTTGATCGTGATCTTTGTTCGTGAGGGAGGGATGAGATGGCCTGATTTTTGGGTTGGAAAAAACAAATATCTCAGCCCAGGGGAGACTTGTGAAGTAAAACTAGGATGGGTTTTGCTCAGGGGGTTCTCTCTATTGAGCCATGCCTGTGGTTTAATGTAGTTGTGTCAAGAAAAGTGTTTAAATTCACTGATTTGTGAGCCTGCAAATTCTTTGGTCGCAAGATTTCTTTGATCATGAGCTTCGTTCGTGAGGGCGGAACGAGATGGCCAGATTTTTGCTGGACCAGATGTCTCTGGGAGGGACCAGATAGCCCAAATTTCATGACTAGATGCCTCCTCATGATCAAAGATGATCTTTGATTGCGAGGTCATGGCTGATTCTCACGATCAAATAATTTTTAAAGGTGTAAAACCTTTAAAATGAAATATCTCCGAAACGGTTTGGTCTTTTAACTTGAAATTTGGAGGGTGTTGAGGGGATGTCCTGTAGATGTGAATCATGGTGTTTAGGTGCTTGAAAATTAATTTGCTGTGGAGATATTGTGTGATGCAGTTTATGTTTTGCAGATAGCGTTCTGCATTGTGGTAGTGGCTTGAAATTTATAGGGTAGCTACACTTACTGCCACAGAGGTACTTTTCAGTGGTTAGGTGTATAAAATGTAAAAAGGTGCAGAATTATGCCACTCCAATGAATGAAAATTTGGTTCATTTCAAGTTGGTGGGGCCCCGTGCTCCCACCAATACATATGATATTCAGTACTTGTACTGAACTTGCACAACATTGTACTTTACTATGCTTTCTCAAAAAGTAAGGAAATTCTTTGCAAAAAACTGCATTAATGCAACCGTTAGGGTGTTTTCACAGTGGCAAAAGTGACGAAATTCACCATTAGGGTTACCACCCCTTGAACCCCATGACCACCCTGCCCCCACAAACAGGCATTGGGGTGTGTGTTTGGGTCATTGGTCCTAACTCTTGTCTCATTTTCCTATACTGCACCAGCTCAGCTTATTTACACATTGAATGGGGTGAGAGTTAGGAACAATGACCCCAATACACACCCTGATGCCTGTTAGTGGGGGCGAGGTGGTCATGGGATGCAAGGGGTGGTAATCTTAATGGCGAATTTCCTTACTTTGTCACTGTAAAAAACCTAACTGTTGTGATTAATGCAGTTTTCAAAATATATATATATATATATATATATATATATATATATATATATATATATATTTATTCATGGCAAAAAATTCAGTTTAATTCATCAGTTAGGGTTGTTCCACAGTGACAAAAGTGAGGAAATTCGGTGTTAGGGTTAAAAACCCTAACTGCGCATTCCCCCCACCCCTCCACCACACACACACACACACACACACACACACACACACACACACACACACATATACATGCAAGTAGGGGAAGGACCAATGCAACACAACCAATCACACACAACCAGCAGGAGGTGTATACCTATGTTACTGTAGGAAGTGGAGAAATCCAACTTCAGATATCATATATTATTTACAAAGTTGTTCTATGAGGTTAGTTCACTTAAAGGTGAACCAAGCTGGCAGTAGTGAAAACGGTGTAGCTCACTTCATTTTCAACATATGGGTGGTGAAAGGCATTATGGGCACTGCAATGTTAGTCTATTGCAAATTGCTCAATTTTGGAACAGTGTAACTTTGTCATCCTTAAGTATTTTAGCTCAAAAGCAGGAAAACGCACATCTGTGGGACAGGTCTTGCCACCCTGCAAATTTCAGCCCAAAGGACCCAATCCTTTGTTTGCAGGATGATAGCAGAGATGTGCAGTCATTAGGAGGATACTTTCGCAAAATACTTTCTCAAACATGAAAGTGTTGCAACTGAAAGACACGAAAGAATCGCATTTGCAGAAGCATATAAAGTAGTGTTGCAAAATACTGTCTCAAACACGAAAGTGTCTCAAATGCATAGTACGACACTGTCGCATTTGCAAAAGTGATTTTCGAAAGTATTTCAGGGAATGTGCAAAATCCTCTTTTGGATCTTGCGAACCCCAAAATACCATATGTGTACTCTGTGTTACGTGTTGATGGCAGCATGTGACCCAACATGCCCAGCTGTCCGTTGTGATATATGTTTTGCGGTGCGTGGAATGTCTGGGTTTAGAGTTAGCAAAGATGTCCCCATGCCACAGCCGGATGGGAGCATGGGTGTGTGGTTTCATGCTTAGATAGTTGTATGTTATTCCTGTTACCTGCTGCAGGTTGTGTGTGATTGGATATGTTGCCTTGGTCCTTCCCCTACTTGCATGTATGTGTGTGTGGTGGTGATGGGGGTTGGGGGTGCGCAGTTAGGGTTTTAAACCCTAACACTGAATTTCCTTGCTTTTGTCACTGTGGAACAACCCTAAGTGATGCATTAAACTGAGTTTTTTGGCATAAATTTCCCTTCTTTCTGAGAATGTGCACTATAAATTGTAAATGGAATGTCATGATGGGAGTGCTCCCATCATGTGATTTTTTGTCACTGTGCTGAGCAAAAACTGTATGACCAAGTGAAATGAAAATTGGTAAATGAAGACATGTACCATGGCACACCGTGTGTCCAGAGTTGTGTGTACATCTGTTCAACAGTCACACAGTGCCACACGCAAACAATGTAACATACACAATTCAGCAACCGTAAGTGCCAATGACCTGGAAATTGGCACACTGAAAAATTAATTATTGATCCTTGTAATTTCCAAACACCAGGCAAATTGTACACAAGGTTCAGAAGTTATTGAAGCATAATGAACCAAATGTTCATTCATCGGAGTGACATAATTCTGCACTTGTTAATGTTTTACACATGAACCACTGCAAGGCACCTCTGAGCCACTGGGACTACCTACACTGTAAATTTAAAGGCAGTAGCACCATGCAGAATGCTCTGTGAAAAATGTTAACTGCGTCACACAGTATCTCTGCAGCGAATTATTTAAAAAAAATGTGAACAACATAATTCACATCTCCATGACATCCACTCAGCATCCTCCAAATTTCATGTGAAATGAGCAAACTGTTCCAGAGATATTCAATTTTTATGTTTCTGTACCTTTAAGAAGTCTTCCAACACAAAATGGCAGAAATCTCAGCTGAAAATGCACTAAAATGGCAGACGGCCAAGCGGGGCAATTTCAAATGGCCATCCCTCTGGAACAGAATAACATTTTTTCACCAAACAAGAAATGGCATGTTCCTTCAACAAAGGTCTTTCATCCTGCCAAGTTTCAGACCAATCAACCACACACTGGCTGTGCTATGTGCTGTGGAAGACAGTGCAGTACACTACGTGCACGCAAAAACACAAACGGTAATGTTAACTCAAACGGTGATGGAAAGAGTGAGGTAAAATAAAATAGTAACACTAACTGTAACACAAACACAAGTGCAAATGTAAACACACATGGTGACTCAAATGTAAATGATAACGTAAATGGTAAGAGAAATGCAAATGCAAACATTAATGAAATCAGAAATGGTAATGCAAACAGTAATGCAAATGCTCAAGGCAACAGAAACGCAAACACAAAAGGTAACGGAAATGCAAACGGTAAGAGAAATGCAAACAGAAATGCAAACGGTAATGGCAACACAGAAGAAAACAGTAATGCAATCGACAACAGAAATGCTAACAAAAACACGAACGCTAAGGCCAACAGAAATTAAAGTGCAAATAGTGACAAACATGCAAACAGCAATGGTAATGCAACTGGAAATGCAAATGGCTATGGTAACACCAACGATGATGCCAAAGGGAACACTAACACAAATGGAAATGCAAATGCATGCGTGTATGCAAACACAAATGGTAACGTGCACAGTCAAGGTAATGGAACTGGAAATACAAACGCTCACGGTAACACCAACGATGATGCCAAAGGAAACAGAAAGGCAAACGGAAATGCTAACGGAAGCACGTACGCAAACACAAATGTTAATGCAGATGGTGACGCAAAAGGAAACACAAACAAAAACAGTAATGAAAACACAAATGGTAACAGTAACACAAATGCAAGTGCAAACTCAAACGCAAAGGGTAATGTGCATGGTGATGTAAACGGGAACACTAACACAAATGATAACAGAAACACTGACTGTAACAGTAACACAAACGCACACACTTTTTTCCCCAAAAAGGTGCATTCAGAAGCACAGTGAATACAAAGAATGTTTGCATAATAATGGCCCTCGGAGCAGAAAATGAACACTTGGAATACTAAATTGCTTACATCTCAGGAACTGTACGAGGTAGAAAAAAATTAAAATCTCATATTATATATGGCTTTCCTGGCTAGTTCTGCACTTAGCCCCCTAGTGGGGGGGTAAGCATTTTTCTGATGAGAAGTCCGTATTTCAAATTGTTTTTGAGGTACGGGCCCTGAAAGGCGTGGCAGATGCCATAATGTTAGCCTATGGGAAAAACTATCAACTTCAGAGTACCGTAACTTTGAAGCCCTCTAATATTTTGTCACTAAACCATGAAAAGGCACATCTGTGGGATCTTGCCTTTCTTCCCTTCAAATTTCAGCCCAAAAGACCAAACCGTCCTTTTGCAGCAGGGTGGCAAAGATTTCCTATTATTTTGGGCATAGTGTCGCAAAGTAGTGTCGCAAATCACGACACTTTTGCAAATAAAAGCATGAAGGTGTTGCAAGTGCGACACTAAATTTTACAATATTTTTTAAAACATATTTCTGGGGTGTTTAACCCCCCCAAAAAAAGACATGGTTAGCATCCTCAGGACTCGACTAGGTGAACACAGCAATAATCATGTCCCTACAGGGTCCCAAATTTAAATGTCAAGCATTTCTGTGACCACCTAGTGAAAACAAGATGGTGGATTTGTAACACTACAGGGGTCATTTGCGACACTAAAAACTGTATTTGCGCCACTGTCTAATTGTTTGTTAACTTTTCCCATTGACTATAATGGGACACTTGATTTTAAATAACTTTTGAACCATTTAATATTTTTTTACGAAATCTTCAAAAGGCACATTGGGATCCCTGGCTGCATGTTCACTAAAGTTTCTGGACCAGTCGCACAAATGGTGTGACCTGTAGGTGCGAGCAAAGAATGCACAAAAAAGCATAAATATTACTTTATATGGTGCTATATAGCTCCACAACCATATGTCTGACTGTTACGAAGCTTGGCAGATCTAGAGATCTATGGTACTGCTTTGTGCATGCCCAATTTCAGGCAAATCCATCATACAGTGGCAAAGTTATTAGGCTGAAAAATTTCACACTTTAACCTTAAATGGGATACACAACCCTAACTATAGTGGCACTACGGTGCCACTATTATATATATATATATATATATATACACACACACACATATGGATATGTAACCCCTACAATATTGTCAATATTTTTGTTTGAGTGCAGTTGCCTAATGATATCACGGAGTGGCAAAGCCACTAGTGATATCAATAATCAATGGTAGAACAAAAAATATTGACAATATTTCCAGTAGGGGTTGTATATTCCATTTATGCCATACCTCCAAAAAAGTGAAACAAAAGTAAATTTTTGACATTTTTTGCCAATTATAAAAAAGCTAAAAGAAATCTTTAAATGAAACACCACTCATTTTGTAGGTATTTCTGTCCTGATCAACTTTTTTCTCAAAGTACCATGCTATTATTTTTTATTTTAAAGTTATATGCATTTGTTTATTGCAAAAAGTGAAACAATTTAATTTTCTGCAGTTCGTTTGCTAATTATAAAAAAACTAAAAGGTATGTATAAATGAAGCACCACTCATTTTGTAGATATTTTTGTGCTGAACAACTTTCATGCTCATAGTACCATGTTATAATTTTTGATTTTAAAGTTATTCGCATTTGTTTGTCAAAAAAGTAAAAGAAATTGCATTTTCTGCAGTTTTTTTGCTTATTATATACAACAAAGTAAACGTTAGTCATAAATGAAACACCACTCATTTTGTACATATTTTTGTGCTGAACAACTTTTGTGCTCGCAGTGCCTTGCTGTCTTTTTCGTTTTAAAGTTATTTACATTTGTTTGTCAAAAAAAGTGAAAAAAATGCATTTTTTGCTGTTTTTCAGCTAGTTATATAAAAAAATAAAAGTTAGCCATAAATGAAACACCACTCATTTTGTAGATATTTTTGTACTGAACAACTTTCGTGCTCACAGTACCATGGTATCATTTTTCATTTTGAAGTTATTTTCATTTGAATATGGATACTACTGCTACTGTAGCTGAATATGCAAATGAGTTCTGAATGAGCCAATCTCTACCTACTGTGTGGATAAATTTACCTACAGTGAGGGTAAATGCGATATTCTCACTGTAGGCCTGACCACCCTGAGAATATTGAAAAAATTTGCCTTTTTTTTATCCTCACAGGTATGGCATAAATATACACACATATATATATATATATATATATATATATATATATATTATGGTAGAACGGTAGTGTTACCATAGTTAGGGTTGAGGAGCCATTTACATGTTAAACCTAAAATTTTGCACCTTAATAACTTTGCAACTATTCAACAGATTTGCCTGAAATTTGGAATACATAATGAAGAATGATACATCTTGGGATCTGCCAACGTTCGTACTGTTTGGATATACGACTGCGGAGTTATTAAGCGTGATCTGCGCTCGCATTTATGCTTTTTTGAATTCTTTGCTCATCCCTACAGGATGCATGGTTTGAGTGACCAGTCCAAAAACTTCAAGGAAAGTGCCGCCAAGGTCCCTGATGTGCTTTTTGAAAATTTCGTGAAAAAATATAAAACGGTTCAAAAGTTATTCAAAAAACAATTTCCCATTATAAGTCAATGGGAAAAGTTAACAAAAAGTTCGACAGTGTCACAAATGCACTTTTTAGTGTCGCAAGTGGCCCTAGTAGTGTTGCAAATCCACCATTTTGTTTTCAGTTGGTGATCAGAAAAATGCTTGCCATTAAATTTGGGAACCTCTAGCAACACAATTATTTTTGTATTTATCTAGTCAGACCCTGAGGATGCTAGGCATGTCTTTATTTTGAGGTTAAACACCCTAGAAATATGCTTTTCAAGTTTCTGGGAAAAGTGCTTTTGCAAAGTAGTGTCACACTCATGAAAGTGTTGCAAATTTTTGTGAAAGCTTTCGCAAATTGCGACAGTACTTTTCCAGGATGTGGCAAAATGACAGCAATTCTTTGCCACCCTGCTGCAAAAGAATGGTTTGGTCTTTTGGGCTGCAATTTGGAGGGACCGCAGTCAACATCTCACAAATGTGCCTTTCAGTATTTTGGTGAAAAAATATTACAGGGCGGCAAGGTTACGGCACTCCAGAGTTGACGCTTTTTCCCTTAGGATAACATTACGGCGTCTGCCGCATTACAGGAATCCTTTGCCGCCCTGCTACAAAATAACGGTTTGGTCTTTTGGGCTGAAATTTGGAGGGAAGAAAGCCAACATCACACAGATGTGACTTTTGGTGGTTTGGTGAAAAAATATTACAGGGAGGCAAAGTTATGGCACTCTGAACTTCTCTTTTTTTCCCATAGGATAACATTACGACGTTCGCCGCGCCTTTCAGGGCCCTTATCTCGGAAACGATGCGAGATAAGGACTTTTTGTCAGAAAAATGCTAAATGCAAAACTAGCCAGGAAAGTCATAAATCATATGACTTTTAATTTTTTTTTCTACGTCGTACGGTTCCTGAGATATAAGCAATTTAGTATTCCAACTCCTCATTTTCTGCTCCAAGACCCATTATCATGCATACATTCTTTGTACTCACTGTCTTTCTCTATGCAGCTTTTTGGGAAAAACAGCCTGTGCACTTACATTACTGTTACCCTTACCGCTTCTGCTTGTGGTTCCGTACACGTTTCACGTGCTGTTCCCGTCTATGCCACCATGTGCTTTTCTCTTTGCGTTTTCATTTGCGCTTGCGTTTGTGTTATTTTCACCATTTGTGTCTACAGTACTGCTTATCTTTGTGTTTCGCTTTGCATCAGCATGTGCATTACCATCTGCGTTTGCTGGCACTGTGTTACTATGTGACAAGACATCACGTGGCGGGAGCGCGGGGCCCATTAGACCCTACCGCCATATTACATTCACTATTTCTCAGACTAATTCTCAAAAAGAAGGGAAATTAGAGGCAAAAATCTCTGTTTAATGCATTAGTTAGGGTTGTTCCACAGCGACAAAAGTGTGGAAATTCGGTGTTAGGGTTGAAAGCCACCCTTGGACCGTCCCGACCACACCCCCAACCGGCATCGGGGTGTGCATTGGGGTTGTCGGTCCTAACTCTCACCCCATTCTCCTATACATCTGCTTCTTCACACATCTGATGGGGTGAGAGTTAGGGCCGGCAACTCCAATGCGTACCCCGATGCCAGTTAGGGGTGTGGATGGGGGGTCCAAGGGGGACTTTCAACCCTAACACCAAATTTCCTCGCTTTTGTCACTGTGGAACAACCCTAACTAATGCATTAAACAGAGTTTTTTGCCTCATATATATATATATATATATATATATATATATAGTTATAGTTATATATATATTATACAGGCACATTAGTGCCAGTATAGTTAGAGTTGCCCGGCCACTTCTATGTTAAACCACAAACTTTGTACTTTAATAACTTTGTAACTGTTTGATTGATTTGCCTGAAATTTTGCATGCGTGGTCTGGTCCCATGTATCTCTGGATCCAGCAAATTGCAATCTGGTGAGTTGTGCGGTTGCGGAGCTGCAGACTGCCAAAAAAAGTGAAGTTTATTATTTTTTGGCAAATTCTTTGCTCAGGGCTATGGCCAAAACAGTGTGTGCATCTGGTCTGAAATGTTCAGGGTGTGTGGTGTCTATGTCATTGATGTACCTTTTGAAGGTATGGTGAAATAATATTAATCTATTCAAAAGTTATTAAAGATTTAAGTTTCCCATTATAGCCTATGGGGAAAAAATATGTGCCATGCAAAAGCACATTTTACTTTCACAAAAGCACCTTTTTCCTGTCACAAATGGGTTGTATTTTTTTGTGCTGCCACCATCTTGTTTTCAGTTAGTGATGGCAAAAAAAACTGTAATTCAAAAAGTGCTGCACCTTGGTAAACACCAATGGCTGTGTTTACCTAACTGGGTCCCGAGGAACATGATCCTGACACTATTTTTTCCAAATAGTGGCTGAAAATAGGTTTTCTGACTTCCAGCTATTGGTAGTGCCGCAATTTGCAGCACTTCTTTTGTGAAAGTGCCACAAATTGCAACAATTTTCTTGCAACTGACAGCACTGTTGTGCGAAAACTGCTGCAAATTACGGCACTGTTTTATGAAATAGACTGCAATTTTGCAGCAATACCTCAATGGGAAAAACCCACTGGTCCAAGTAACAAAGCCCAAAACCTTTTCTGGCCACTTTTTGGGCCAAATAAGGTTGGAATTGTGTTCCCCGGCCCCTGTTTAGGTGAACATCTATTGGTGCTTACCTACAGTAATAAAATTAGTTTTTCTCCTTTTACTTCCTGTAAGGGAGGCCAAGGCATGTCTTATTTAATAATAATGTTTCTGCTGACATCAGTGTGCCTAATCCCTGTCTCAACAGTAGGAATACCCCCCACACACTTGCACTGTGGGGCACTGTGTAGCCCACTCCCAGTGTCCCAATATGTTTATTTGTTTAAAAATGCTTCTGCAGACATCGGGGTGTCTAATCCCCATGTTAGCAGTGGAAATCCACCCCCTCCACCCCCCACTGGTGTGGTACACTGGGGAGTCCACTCCCAGTCTACTGAAATATTTGTTTTGCTTTAACAGTTTTTTTTGCCAACATCGGGGTGCCCAATCCTTGTGTTAGCACTACCACGCCGACAGTATGGGATACTGGGTAGCCTACTCCCAGTGTCCCCAGTTATGTGTTGCAGTCCCCCAATACTGTGGGACACTGGGGAGTCCATGCCCAGTGTCCCAATCTATATTGCTACCTGTAAAAAAAAGAAAACAGTTCCCTGACATCTTTTTTTTAAACCTGGAAAGAAGAAAGTGGCCCCTCATCATCTTCCCATCCCCTGACCCATTCCAACCCTCCCACTGAGCAACCCACCTCACCACATCCCCCCTTTGCCCTATACTTACCATCACCAGAGGCCATCAGCTGTCATCTTCTGTTGACTAGGACAAGTCTGCACTCTTAAAAGCCGAACCGCGAATGAAAGAGTCAAGATAAATTCTGTATAATGGCTGTCAAAGGTCTTTTGAACTTAAGTTGATATCTCAGCTATTTTTCTACACTTTTGCACCAAATTTTCAAAATGGGCTTTTTGGGACCCCGCCTCATGAACACTGATGCTGTTATTTCATTACTTAGTCCCTAAAGGTGGTTTTGTGCTCACTGCACAGAATCACTTTTTGGGACCAATTAATGAAATGCCAGTGCCAGTGTTCATGAGGTGGGGTCCCAAAAAGCCCATGTTGAAAATTTGGTGCAAAAATACCAAAATATGCCTGAGTTACAAGTGGTCATTGACATGTTTCTACGCACTCTCGTAACTTCACCATTTTTTTCATATTGTCACTCCAAATTTTCAATATTACTATTTTTACATACCACCTTATGAACAGTACAGTTGTCATTTTTCACAACCTGACTGAAACATGTTTTCGCCACTGTGGTGCAGAATGGTGCATACACTGTGTGAAATCACCTTTTGGGGCCAATTAACAAAATGACAGTGCCAATGTTCACTAGATGAGGTCCACAAAGGGCAATATAGAAAATGTGGTGCAAAAATTCCTCATATGCTCAAATTACGTGAGTCCATTGAACTTATTCTATGCACGCGCATAACTTTATATATTTTGCTACCAAATTTTCAGCATAGCCATTTTTAGAGACCACCTCATGAATAATACAGCTGTCATTTCCCACATCCTGCATGAAATGTGTTTTAGCACCTGTGATGCAGAATGGCATTGCAGTGTCTCATAACATTTTACCTTACATTTCACAATTTCTCTGTACTGGAGTATATGAGGTGGGGTAATAAGATGGCTATGCTGGCAATTTGGTCATTGTTGCTCAACACTGGGCCCTGCGCTTCCACACCTACATACATATGGGCATCTACAGAGGGACTGGAGTGCAGGGTCTGAAGGACCCTGTGCTCGTACAGTAAAATAGGGATACTATTATACTGTCTCAAAAAGAAGGAAAATTCATTGCAAAAAAATTCTGTTAATGCATCAGTTAGGGTTTCTATTACAGTGAAAAATATCTGGAAATTTGGTGTTATGATTACCAGCCATGCCACCCTCCTCCACCCTCCACACACCAATGGGCATCAGAGTGTGACTTGGGGTTGTCAGGCCTAACTCTCACCCCATTCTTCTATACTGTATTATCTCAGCTTCCTTACACATGGAATGGGGTTAGTGTTAAGGCCGATGGCCCCAAGGCACACCCCAACGCCTGCTGGTGTGTGGAGGGTGGGGGTGGGGTGGTAGGGTTTTTAACCCTAACACCAAATTTCCAGAGTTTTATCTATGTAATAGAAACCCTAACTGATGCATTAATGGAGTTTGTTGCAATGAATATATAGACTGTGTGTGTATATATATATATATATATATATACGCACACACACACATATATGTGTGTGTGTGTGTGTGTGTGCATAACATTGTGGTGTATGGTGTAACCCTGTCATTCTTGAAATTCGATGCCAGAAATAGAGAATAATGGATAGGCAAGTGTGTATTATGGATTTTTTTCACACATCCATGGTGTGTGATAACCCATAAACCTCGAGAGCCAAGCTTGAGAGGTTATTGTGGTCATCACACACCGAGCGTGTGTGAAAAAAATCCATAAATGCACACTTGCCTATTCTTCATTTTTTATACTTACTGGTGTTGAGAGTTATAGTGAATATGGAAAAACAAGGCATTTGTATAACTGGTTTATTTAGCAACAAGTAAACAGAAGAACTAAGCAGTATAAGTGAACAGAATTTATAGATAAGAACAAGTGAACAATTTTTAAAATGCAACAGTTTAAAATGTATAGCATTAGCCATAAATACCGCATCTGCTGTTAGGAGAGCAGCTGGTGACGCTCTTCTAAGAATTGCGGTCTTACAAGAAATAGATGTTTTACAGTCCTACTGAGCATCGAATTTTGGGAAAAAGAACTATTTTACAGTCCTTGTTTTAACTTTTACTGAAGGATTTAACTGTTTTACACTGTCTGTTGAGCATCAGGAATGGACATCCAGAAGTGCTTCCTTGGAGAAAGGGTCTTTTAAACAGAGAAAGCCTGTGCTTTTACAGACTGCTGAGGAGAGTTCAGAGACAGAAGTGACATGTGGGAGACTCAGGAGCCTGAAGAGACAACCACCTGAAGTGTCTCGCGCTGGTACTGCCATGCGACCAGTGTAGCTGGCATTGTTGCTTTGGGAAATGCCATAATAACTGGATTTTGGGTTATTACGGCTTTCTGAAGTGTAGCAACCCAAAATCCAGTTATTACGGCATTTGAGCAGACTGGTAATCCAGTTGATAAATAGGGTCACCAGTAATTATATATGATTTCTGTGCTGCGGTGCTGACATCATTATGTTGATGTGCATCAGTGGTGGTGTCACTAGTTCAACACAACTTATAATTCTGCCACACAGCTGATTTCTTATATCCAGTTGGGCTTCCCATACATTATAGCACTCTATGAAGCACACTACACATTCTTATAACATGTGTAGAAAAAATTCTATTGGTTTGATTGGCTGAAAGCAGCTCAGAGCTTTGTAATTATTGACCCATAATTACACTTCTGAACTACTTACAGCAATTCAAGCCCTATAACATAAACATAGAAAAGTATAACTAGTTTCCCGCATTGTGACAGGAGCTGTCACTTCAGACCTGCCACTTCACCAGCAGGCAGTAAAAGTGAAACAACATCTACACAGAAAGGGAAATGATCTTTTTGGCATACCTGAATCACAAAAACATTTTTCCTGAGGCTTCTCTACTGGCTGTACTGCTGTAAACATTACCAATATAGCAGACTGCACTTTCATTTGTGAAATAGAAAAATCAGCTATTTACTGTACCCACAATGCCTCAATATGTAAATTAGTATGCAGGCTATTATACATCTCTACTCACTACAGAAATAGGAGACTACATCTCTCAGTAAAGAAATCCTGTCAGTTATATACTGTACCATATGCACAATGCCTCGTTTTGAAAATAAACATCTAAGATCTTATATTGTCGCAATCACTACAAAAATTGGAGGCTGCACCTCCCAGTAAGGAAAATGGAAGATAGCTTCATACTGTGCCTACAATGCCTTGCTATGTACAGCTACATATTAGGTACTATACTGCAGTCACCACTACCAAAATGGAAGAGTGTACCTCCTTGTAAAGAAAATTTAAGTCAACTGTATCATCTTTCCAGAATTCGTTGTTGCTGTATGTAAATCAGCATATTAGAAGTTATACTGCTATAACCATTACCAAAATAAGAGTAAGCTGATTTAACAAAAAGGGACTACTTTATGTCCAAATGTAGTTAGAATAAAGAAAGTTAAATGTTTTTGCAAGCAGTATTATGATTTTTTTTTAATTTTACAGTTTTAACAATTGTTCTGTGCATGTTATAAGTCTAATAAGACACTTCAGGGATGTGTAATTATGCTGTAATAATTGCACTTTGTTCTTGGGTTGTTAAAGGGCCTCATGCCTAACAACACCATCGAACCATGCAATTATTATAGCATAATTACACACCCTGACATGTCTTATTGCATACATATTACTATGGTTATGCCAAACACTGTAGTCATACACTTTACAGTAACAAATTAGCAATATTGCAATCTGTTTATCATTAATTACATGTACTTTGATTGCCTGCTCATACTTCTTTCACTGCCATGCACTGGATGCTGTGGTCATGTTTTGTACACAACCGGGGGTGGGGCTGTGGTGGCATATTTTTCATGGACCTTGGGGGGGGCAGAAGTGGTGTACAGTGGATGGACCTGATGGAGCACTGCAAGGGTGCTGTGCTGTGGCTGGATTTTTTGGTTTTGCCCAGGGTTGTGTGTTGTACCCAGCAAGGTGGGGAGGGCAGGTGTGGTGTATGATGCCCTTCCCTGGGGGGGGGCAGGGGCTATAAGTGCCTGACACTGATGGAGCAGTTGATGAGTAGTCTGCTGTGGATGGAATTTGTTCTTGTGGAAAGTGTTGAGTGCTGTGCCTGGCCACGGGGAGAGGGCATGGGAGGCGTTTGTTGTCTGGCCCTTTGGGGGGGAGGGCAGGGGTAGTGTATTGTGCCTAGACTGATAAAGCAGTTGAAGGGCAGTATATTGTGGCTAGCATTCCTGGTTGTGAACCAGACTGAGTGTTTTGCCTGGCCATGGGGAGGAGAGCAGGGGTGGTGTATGTTGTCCACCCCATTGAGGAAGAGGTGGTGCATGTTGCCCAGCCTTTGGGGAGCAAGGCATGGTGGGGTGGTGTATAATGCCATGAAATGGGTCAGAATGAACAAATATTTGTAATGTTGATTTTGATAACCCACAATTCAATCTCAGTTTTCTTAGTGGTAACACACTTTCAGTTTACATTAAAGCAAACATATTGCAGTGCATGAAAACAGGAGCAGTCATTTTATACTATGTCCTGATCAGCTACATAATGTCCATATGAGCTAAATAACTTCAGGGACTTAAAATGTTAGGGAACAGTGTTAAACTTTTTTAACAGCTTTGCACCATTAATATGTAAACCTTCTCGATTTTTTTAATCCTTTGTATTTAGTATTTTCATAAGCTGCAAAATGAATTCAGCCTGTATCATTGTTTGCAAACTTTTTTTGTTTACATTAAAGAAAACTTTTTTACCAGTCCGCTGGTGCAGCAGTTGGATTTCTGCCTGTGATGCCGATGCCCCGGGTTCAGGAAAAGACTCAGGTGTTGGAGGGCCAGCCAGGAGGAGATGTCTCGAGCATCCACAGATTGCTCACCTTCTCCTGGGAAGGAGGGGAGTTCACAGCTCAGCAGTTGCTGGCCACTGGCGGAGGCTGGGACCATGGCAACATGTCAGGCCACACTGTGGGTGGAAGTGTGATGGATGCCGGCATACACCTTGACGTCATGTGGCACATTATGGTTCCCAGAAAAAAACTGGAAAATGCCTCTAGTCCAACTGGGTGACAGCCACCGGTCCCCAGCATGCCAAGGTAGCCCAGAATAGCCCCATGCTGACTCTGCTGTCACCAGTCCCATGGGCTCATTGGATGTGCCTAAGGGCACCTCTACCCCAGAGAGGGGAGATCCATCCAGTGAAGGGTTATGTCGGATCACCCGGGATGGTCCATTGGCAGATGTGGGGGACAGCTGGATGGTGACCAGAGGAGGTGGGTGGCCATGGGTCCTAGGTAGCCTGAAGGAGTGGTTGGGCCTGGGGGTTGAGAGGAGCAAAAAAAAGAAAGAAAACTTTCTACTATAAGAAAAAAGCCCATCTTTCTTTCACCACAGAACTGTGTCATGTTTACATTGTTGACTTAATTGATCTCAAAACATTTCACAAGTGCATCATGTATGGCAGATGTCTGTCTATTCATTGCAGCAATTGGCATCTCCTCAACTGGTGTACAGTCATCAGGGTCCTCTGACTGCTGAAGTTGGTCAGTGCCAGGGATCCAAATTTGGCTGAAATGCTCTGACTTGCTCTCATACAAATTGTGCAGGGCACAACAAGCACCAATAACATAATACACATTGTTTATGTTGTACTCATTATCTTTCATTAAACATCTCCACTTCCCCTTGAGACAACCAAATGTGTATTTGACAACCATGCAGGCTTTACTCAGGCTGGCATTGAAATGTTATTTGTGTGCATTGATGTAGACTTGGTATGGCTTCCTAAGCCAGGGCAGTAGGGGTTAGGCAGGGTCTCCAATTATTACAACAGGAACTCTTGTGTCATTCAGGTAATGAGTAAGTGAGGGAAATAGTTTGCCATTCTACCCCAGTTTATACAAATTGCTGTTCTTCAGTACACATGCAGCATGTAATTTGACAGGCCATGCATCATTAATATTTATAAAGTGGTACAGGTGATCAAAAACAGCCAGCATAATAACAGAGTAGTGTGATTTATGATAGTAGTACTCAAGGGAAAATGATGGGGAAATATGTTCCACATATTGCACCTCCACAATTTGGGAAGCTCCACTCAGTCTCAAATCAGTGTACTAAGTACTGAACATTGGGCCCTATTCTCAATGGTGCAGAGTGGCTATACGCCATGTACCAAAGGTGTGTAGATACTCTGTGGCTGCTGCACCCCCTGTACCCAATGCACCAAAGAGACGTGGGGCTATTACATGCTGGATCCCAGACCCACCTGCGATCAGCTTGCGGGGACAGTCCAGGGGCAGTGCAGGGGGCATGCCCATGCTCCACATTATTCTTGAAAGTGCAGAGTGCTGAGTGAGGAAGGACACAGGCTACACATTCCTGAGGCAGATATAGCCAGTACATGCCTCCCTAAGATCCTGCCACAGGTCACAGTGGTGATGTAGGGGCACAGAGAAACCCCACAATATTCCACCGCAGGCCTTGGGTACCTCATGGAGGGCTAGAACAGTTCACTGGCCACCCACCCATCCTGGTGCCGTGGCCACACCGTGGCAACCTGAATGCTGTGGTGCCCCACGGACACAAGTGATCCAGTGGTGGACCGGGTCTGGGCATCCCATTGGATGCCTGCCCATGTCTACAGAAGAGCCCCCATGAACTGGTGCAATGGGGGGGTGGGACCAAAAAAGGAGTCTGCGTGGCAGCCGTTCAACAGGAATACGGCCACCATGCATCGTTCTGCGGGTGTGGGGCAACGCAAGCAGGATATATGCCTCCGGCGTGTTATTCCTGCCCCTTGGAGAATCCCCCCCCATTGTGAGTAGCAATCATATTGGGAAGAATTACATGCACAATAGCCTTGCAAACCTAGATTGCTATCTGACCAACAGTCGACCAGTCCACTCCAAATAGATGACTCAGTGTTCTGTACTCCATGTTAGTGGCAAGGCAACACAGTGTAATGGCAACATTTTTATCCGATGGAATAGTCACTGGCATCCATGTCCATTCTGTGTATGTATGGCCTTAATTCAGTGCATAGCATTTTGAATGTCATTTTCACATGCAGAAATTGGCAAGTCAGTGTTCATCGCTCCATGTTTCCAGAACTATGCTGTCCCACCATATAGATGTCCGTTCTCTGCACCACACTGTTCTTTCTTCTGCCCCTTAAGATATGCACAAGCTATCATGTTATGCAGTACACTGAGGCTCACCAGCATTTTTATCTAATTTGGTATAGTCTTTATGCTGTGAGGTACCTAAGTTCAAACCTCTGTTTATATCTGAGGTGTCGCTTTGCTTTACTCGGGGAAAAATGGACTGACTGAAGAATGAGTATATAACAAAGCATGGGAGCTGCCATATTGTTTCCTTTGTTTATATGGCAACTCCTACTGTTTCATGAGGGAAAAAACAGCATGCATTCCAGCATCCTGATGTCAGCAGTAATGTCACATTACACATTCTGGGATGCTGGAGAGAGAATGCTGAAGCACGGAAGATGCACAGTGTGCTACACGGTTCCCAGCACACCGAAACAAGAAGTTCCCTGGACAGGTGACTACAATGTTTAAACATGGTTTGTAACCAGTGTGGATTCTATAGCACATTTTTATGTTGATTGCGTGCATGCGCAAGAAACATGTTGCGTCAGCTTTCTCCACAAGCAGGTTGTGGAGGCGTGGCACTGTTGTGCCCAATGACCCCACAGCCTGCAAAGGCTTGTCCCCCATCCCCCAATGCCGTGGCATGCTGTTGCTGACACTAGTTCAGCCAGCGTGCCACAACTTTCTAAAAAATCAGCTGCTGCAATCAGGGGCAGCCTCGTCATTGCAGTGTCAGCCATCCGCTGCAATGAGGGAGCGACCCGTCATTGCAGGGCGGGATGTAGGATCTGTGATATTGTTTGTGAACATGGCAGCAGCTTGCCACCATATTCACAAACAGTATGTACCCCCCCATGTTTATTTGCCGATGGGGGAGCCCACTCCCCGTCTGCATAATGTCACCCCCCCAGTTTCATTGCCTGCCGATGGGGTGCCCAATCCCCGTCAGCAAAAATGAATTCCCCAACCCGCCTTTTGTTGTTTGCCGATGGGGGTGCCCAATCCCCCATTGGCTACAGCTGCCCCCTCCAAAACAACTCTGGTATGCCGCTGGGAGCCCAACCCAGCGTGCCACATACTATTGTTTGCCAATGGGGTGCCCAATCCCTGTTGGCTACAACTGCCCCCAAAACAAGACTCCGGTGGCATGCTGGGAGCCCACCCAGCATGACACATGCCTGTAAATGAAAATGGTCCAGCAAAGTCTTTTTGGGTTTTGTACCTGAAAAAGGAAGCGGTCCCTCATAGTCTCCCTGCCCCACACCCCGCACCCACCACTACGCACCCTGCCTCCCCCACACCCCACATACCCATACTTACCTCCGGAGCTCGGTGCGATGATCTTCACTGGACCGGGACACGTCTGCACTCTTCAAAGCCGACCGTGAACTGAGGAAATGCCGGTAAGCTGTATAATGTAATAAATAGGGTTTTTTCAACTTTAGTGCATATCTCGGGCATTTTTGGGAATTTTTTCACCAAATTTTCAACATGGGGTTTTTGGGATGCCTCCTTATGAATTCTTGAACTGTCATGGCATTAATTGGCCCCAAAAGGTGGTTTCACGGTCATGCACGGAATCAGCCTTCGGGACTAATTAACGAAACAACAGTGCCAGTGTTCATGAGGTGGGCTCTCAAAAAGTCTGTGTTGCAAATTTGGTGAAAAAAATCCCAAAAATAATGGTTTTATGAGTGTGCATTGTGCAGTTGCTACATACGCTCGTAACTTCGCGAATTTACAATATTTTCATACCAGATTTTCAACATTGGCATTTTGTCACACCTCCTTGTGAGCAGTACAGCTGTCATTGTTTGCATCCTGGCCAAAATGTGTTTTCGCACTTCCAGCAGAGAATAGAGCGGTTGCTGTGGGAAATCACTGTTCGGGACAGATTAAGAAAATGACAATGATACTGTTCATGAGCAGTGGTCCTAAAATGCCTATGTTGAAAATTTAGTGATGATAGCCCTTCAACTGACTGTGTTACAAGAGTGCGTTGTGCACTTTCCACGCACCCTTGTAACTTCGCAGATTTGTAATATTGTCACACCAGATTTTCAACAGTGCCATTTTTTCACACCTCCTTGTAAGCAGTACAGCTGTCATTTTTCACATCATGACCGAAATGTGTATTCACAGTTCCAGCGTAGAATAACGTGGTCACTGTGGGAAATCAGTGTTAGGGAAAGATTAAGAAAATGACAGTGGTACTGTTCATGAGCAGAGGTCCTAAAATCCCTGTGTTGAAAATTTGGTGATGAAACTCCATAACATGACTGTGTTACAAGCGTGCGTTGAACTGTTTCCATGCACCCTTGTAGCTTCGCAAATTTGTAATACTGTCAAGTCACATTTTCAACAGTGGCATTTTTTCACAACTCCTTATGAACACTACATCTGTCATTTTCCACATCCTGGCTAAAATATGTTTTTGCTCTCCTGCGGACAATAGCATGGTCACTCTGGGAAATCAGTATTTGGGACAGATTAAGATTGTCCAAGTGAGAGGGGGAGTGACCGAGCTCAACTGAGCTCTGTCGGGACTGCTGTGGATTTGTTTGTGGCAGACAAAGGCCCCAACACAAGAGCCCAGTACAAAAGGGCAGCCTGCAGCACTGGGAGAAACAGAACGAGAGAGCGAGTGAGGGAGGTGGAGTGAGCGAACTCACCGGAGCGCTGTCAGGACTGCTGCAGATTTCTTTGTGGGCAGAAAAAGGCGTCAGTACAGGCATAGGGGCCCTGTACAAAAGGCCAGCCTGCAGCAGTGGGAGAAACAGTACGAGCGAGTGAGACAAGGGGACTTAGTGAGCTCAATGGAGCTCTGTCAGGACTGCTGGTATTTTTTTGTGGGCAGAAAAAGGCGCCAATGCAGGCAGGAGCCCCGTACAAAAGGGCAGCTTGCAGCGCCAGGACAAACAGAATGAGCGATGAGAGAGGGAGACTGAGCTACCTCAACAGAGCTCTGTCGGGACAGCTGCAGATTTCTTTGTGGACAGACAAAGGTACAAAACACAGCCAGGAGCTCCATGCAAAAATGCAGTTTGCGGTGCCAAGAGAAACAGAACGAGCAAGTGACAGAGCGGTAGTGAGTGAGCTCAACGGAGCACTAATGTGACTGCTGCAGATTTCTTTGTGGGCAGAAAATGCGGCAATGCAGGCAGAAGCCCAGTACAAAAGGCCAGCTTGCAGCGCTGGCAGAAACGGAATGTGAGAGTGACAGAGGGGGAGTGAGCAAGCTCAGTGGAGCTGTGTCGGGACTGCTTCAGATTTCCTTCTGGCCAGAAAAAGCCACTAATGCAGGCAGGAACCCAGTACAAAAGGGCAGTCTGCAGTGCCAGGAGACACAGAACGAGCGAGTGAGGGAGTGAGAGTCAGTGAGCTCAGCATGGCTTTGTTGGGACTGCTGCAAATTTGTTTGTGGGCAGAAAAAGGCAGCAATGCATGCAGAGGCCCAGTACAAAAGGGCAGCCTGCAGTGGCAGGAAAACCAGAATGAGCGAGTGAGTGAGCTCAACAGAGCTGTATTGTAACTGCTGCAAATTTCTTTATGGGCATAAGAAGGCAGCAATGCAAGCAGAAGCCCAGTAGAAAAGGGCAGCCTGCAGTGCCGGCACAACAGAATGAGCGTGTGAGAGAAGGGGAGTGAGCAAGCTCAACGGAGCTTTGTTGGGACTGCCATAACATGACTGTGATACAAGCGTGCATTGAACTGTTTCCACGCACCCTTGTAATTTCGCAAATTTGTAATACTGTTACGACACATTTTCAACAGTGGCATTTTTCCACAACTCCTTATGAACACTGCAACTGTCATTTTTCACATCCTGGCTAAAATATGTTTTTACACTCCTGCCGGACAATAGCACGGTCACTCTAGGAAATCAGTGTTTGGGACAGATTAAGATCGACTGAGTGGGAGGGGGGAGCGACCGAGCTCAACTGAGCTCTGTCGGGACTGCTGCAGATTTGTTTGTGGGCAGACAAAGGCCCCAACACAAGAGCCCAGTACAAAAGGGCAGCCTGCAGCACTGGGAGAAACAGAATGAGAGAGCGAGTGAGGGAAGTGGAGTGAGCGAACTCACCGAAGTGCTGTCAGGACTGCTGCAGATTTCTTTGTGGGCAGAAAAAGGCATCAATACAGGCAGGGGCCCTGTACAAAAGGGCAGCCTGCAGCGGTGGGACAAATAGTATGAGCGAGTGAGACAAGGGGACTTAGTGAGCTCAACGGAGATCTGTCAGGACTGCTGGTATTACTTTGTGGGCAGAAAAAGGTGGGCCAATGCAGGCAAGAACCCTGTACAAAAGGGCAGCTTGCAGTGCCAGGACAAACAGAATGAGCGATGAGAGAAGGAGACTGAGTAACCTCAACGGAGCTCTGTCAGGACAGCTGTGGATTTCTTTGTGGACAGACAAAGGTGCCAATGCAGCCTGGAGCCCCATACAAAAGCGCAGTCTACGGTGCCAAGACAAACAGAATGAGCGAGTGACAGAGCAGTAGCGAACGAGCTCAACGGAGCTCTAGTGTGACTGCTGCAGATTTCTTTGTGGGCAGAAAATGCGGAAATGCAGGCAGGATCCCAGTACAAAAGGCCAACTTGCAGCACCGGCAGAAACGGAATACAAGAGTGACAGAAGGGCAGTGAGCGAGCTCAGTGAGGCTGTGTCGGAACTGCTTCAGATTTCTTTCTGGCCAGGAAAAGCCGCCAATGCAGGCAGGAGCCCAGTACAAAAGGGCAGTCTGCAGCTCCAGGAGACACAGAACGAGCAAATGAGGGAAGGGGAGTCAGTGAGCTCAACGGGGCTTTGTTGGGACTGCTGCAGATTTGTTTGTGGGCAGAAAAAGGCAGCAATGCATGCAGAGGCCCAGTACAAAAGGGCAGCCTGCAGTGGCAGGAAAACCAGAATGAGTGAGTGAGTGAGTTCAACAGAGCTGTATTGTAACTGCTGCAAATTTCTTTATGGGCATAAGAAGGCAGCAACGCAGGCAGGAGCCCAGTAGAAAAGGGCAGCCTGCAGCGCCGGCAGAACAGAATGAGCAAGTGAGAGAAGGGGAGTGAGCGAGCTCAACGGAGCTTTGGCAGGATTGCTGCAGATTTCTTTGTGGGCAGAAAAAGGCACCAACAGAGGCAGGATCCCAGTACAAAAGGGCAGCCTGCAGCGCCAGGAGAACCAGAATGAGTGAATGAGACAGGGGGAGTGAGCCACCTCAATGGAGCTCTGCCGGGACAGTTGCGTATTTCTTTCTCGGCAGAACAAGGTGCCAACGCACGCAGCAGCCCAGTACAAAAGAGCAGCCTGCAGCACCAGGACAAAAGACTGAGCCAATGACAGAGGCTCACTGTGCAAGCTCAACAGACCAACGCAATCAACATTCGGCATTGACAAATGTTTGTTAAAAATGCTACAGCATTGCAAATGCCATTGTGGACAGGGCCTCAGTATGGTCTTAGGAACATTTAAATAACCTAAGGAAACCCCTGTGTATCAGTTCCCAAAGAGAAATAAGAAAACTGGAACAAAATTATTTTTTCTTTACCAATCTTTATTAGAAGTTGAAGCCATAGGAACAACTGTATATCAGAGCCCCCAAAACATATATATCTAAGATTTGTAAGATCTGTATATTAAGTATGTTTGCAACTTGGGACTGTATTTCTTATTATTTTAACTATTTTTTAAATATTTACACAAAAGTTTCAAATTTGTCAGAATTGCCAATTGTAGTTAATATGGTAAGACAGTCATGGTTATGGATTTGTTATGTTAAGGGTTCTATGAAGAATGATTTTTCCACCCTGAAAAGTATTTAGTGTTTTATATATTTTTCCAAAATCAGACTGCATACTATAATACATAGATACTGTAGTTGTTAGTTGGATAGCTGTTAAGTTTTTAAAAAGTAAAATCATCTTAGTTGGTTTGCTATTTAATCCTAAATCACTTGTTTATTGAAATTATCTGCTTTTAATTTTTTTTTCACTTCAATCACAAAGTCTACTGTTTTAGCTTAAGCATGGAAGGATACATGTATCACAACATAATTCCCACAATGCTGCTTCTGTATGCCACTATTATATAGAAGACTGACTTGGTAGCTGTTCAGTTCCTGAAAAGCAGCAGGCTTGCTGTAATGTCAAAACCTGTACGGTAGATAAGTACTAACCATAAACAGTGTACACAAACATAGGCTGAATCCAAAAAAAAACCAAAAACTATATGTAGAACAATGATAATATAACTATAATTCATGAAGACTAATGTTTGGTAAGTATACCACCTCACACTCAAAAAGATCCACTTCCTGAAGTAGGCAGAGCATAAGGTTAAAATATCTTCATCTTTACCTCAAAAAGAACCTTGCTCAATGGAAAAAAGAAGGAGGACAAACTTATTTCATTTGCAATATTAAAAGCAGACTTTTATTTGTACATTATTTGTAAATGGCACAGGGTATAAACCCCAGCTTAAACCTGAGATTTAGACCCTGTTCCATGTACAAATAAAAGCCTGCTTTTCATATAGCAAACAAAATAAGTTTGTCCTCCTTCTTTTTTCCATTGAGCGAGGTTCTTTTTGAAGTAAAGATAAGTATACCACCCAAGAGAATTACATCATAAAACAAGTCAAAGGATGAGGGTAGATACAAGATCTTCTGGCATGGGACAGGGATAAACTCATTCCTGAAATAGCTTATAAACATGTATTAGCTTTATTTATTCACTCTATTTACCCTCCGATTTAATTAGTAGTACTAGTAACAATTTTATTTATATAGAGATATCACCATTAGCAACATTAGGGTCATCCTGTTTACAGGGTGCACCTGTTAAATAAGATCATCTAGAAGTTTCAATTAAATGTAAATAATAAATAAATGAAACACAGGGCTGATACACATAACACAGACTCGTGGAACAGAGAGAACATTAAATTGCACCTACAGACACTACAATACAATAATTGTCATAATCAACTACAGCTTATTGTAAATTCAATTTGTTCAGCTATTACAATCACATTAGAAATTTAGTTCTTGCTTCATTGCAGTTTTAAATGCAGTCAAATTGATTTCCCGATTTTGTAAGGGTGTGTGTGTGTGTGTGTGTTTGAGTGGGGGGGGAAGTCATTCCAACAATGAGCAGCTTTATACTAGAAGGTCATTTTACTGAAATTGTTGTTTATTTTTGGTACTATCAGATCCCTAGCACACTTTTCCTCAGGTTATGACCATGATTTGGCTTTCGTAACTTTTCGATTAAACCAAGCAATATATTGTTTTCAAGTATTCCCTGTACATGATTTGCCCAGATACAATTCCTTCTTATGTCAAGAGAGCTCCAGCCCAGGAGAATGTACATTGTGCAGTGATGAGTACTATAGTCACATCTTACTATAGATCTCACCAATCTATTTTATGTTGTATCCAATTTCTGTAATCACTTTTCTGGGGCATGCCAGTAAATGTGGCTCCCATAATCAATAACTGGCAAAATTAACTGGTTTGCTATGATTAAGTGAACACTTTGTTGTGCAATTTGAAATTTGTTTCATTGCTCCAATTCTGGCATTAGTTTTTTTCATCAGTTCCTTTGTGTGATATTCAAATGTTAAATGCTGATTGAAGAAAACACCCAGATTTTTATACACCGGGGTTTGTGTTAGAATGTTACCATCTTGGGTTTTTACTTTGAACTTAAAACTTGTTTTATTCTTCCCAGAATGTATTGAGCCAAAAGACATAGTCTGAGTTTTCTTGTTATTAATTAATAGGCCCCAGGAGGTGAACTGCTCCTGCATTGTTAAAAAGTATATTTGCAGCTTACGCTCCACCGCCTCAGGACAACTGCCTACTGATACAAGTACTGTATCATCTGTGCACAGTCTAAATAATAAACAATAGAGGGACCAGAATTGATCCTTGGGGCACCTCTCATGTCACAGGCAAAATTTTGGATTGATGACCGCTAACATTAACTAACTGGGCCCTTTCAGTTAGATAAGATCTAAACCATTTGCAAGGTTCATCTGCCAAACCAATTTCTTCAAGACTACTCCAGAAGATTCTATGGTCAGCTAGATCAAATGCTTTGGACAGGTTTGTGTACAACACGCCCATGGATATCGCAGCCCCAAGATGGGTAGCAACAAAGTCTAAGAAGCCTGTGAGCACAGTGGCTGTGGACCTGCCCCTTCTGAATCCTGATTAAAATTGAGTTAATCTGTCATGTTTTTCAAATAGTCTGTTAGCTGGCCATGAACGATTCTTTCCAAAATCTTAGAAACAGTTGAGAGCAGAGCTACTGGGCAGTAGTTGGAAGAGTCCGAAGGATCACCACCTTTGACAAACGGTATTACCTTTGCCAGCTTCCAACTCTGTGGGAAAATCCTCTCGCTTAAACTCCATTTGAAGATATCCCTCAATATTTGTGAAATTTCCAAGATTGATTCTTTTAGCAACCTGTATTCTATGTTACCATTACCACTTGCTTTGTTAGTCTTTACGTTATTTATGATTTTGGATACTTCATCTTTGATGATTTTCTTAAATCTAAATTTTGGTAAAGATTCTTCAAAGGTGTCACCTTGTTTAGGAGACTGTGTTCCATAATTAATTATTTTTATTAGGTTTGCATCGATTAGTTTTAAGTCAGGGAGATTAATGAAATATTCATTTAGTAGATCCACAGAAGTGTCAGATCGCTATAAGATCCCATTTTTTATGATCTTAACCTCTGGGGAATTTTTAACAGGGTTAATGAGATTTTTTTATCAGAGGCCAGTACTTTTTGGATCAGTTGTTTCTTTAATTTTTTGTTTATAGTAATATGCTTTTGATTTCCTGATTTTTGGGGTAACTTTATTTCTCATTTTTCTTTTTTAAACTGGCCCATATTTCATGGTTTAGGGATTTGTTAGCTTACTTTCAGACTTGTTTTGTTTGTTTGTTTGTTTGTTTTTTGTGCTAATTAACCTTCTAATGTTTGAACTTTTCCATGGCAAGTAATTTGGCTTTTGAATGTTTTTTTTTTTTTCTGGGGAGCAAACTTTTTGCATGCTTCAGTGAACTCATTCACTGCCTTACTCAGATCTGATATGAGAAATATTCTATACCAAGGCATTCTCAGAAAATGGTTTCTAAATAATAACTTGTTAAAATGTGTATAACATCTCCTAAAAATATGTTTTTTTGGTTGCTAGTTTAATTTTTTGTTCAACAACAAAATTACATCCGATAACATTGTGATCTCCTAAGTTAGGGGTACAGACACTTTTTCCAGTACTGTCAAATCTAGTGAAATAAATATGAGATCCAGCATGATGCTAAGACTAGTTAGTGTACCCTTCCTGGCAGGAGTATTTATTATTTTGATCAACTTTAAACATTGCATGGAGTTTTCCAATTTCAGACCTCATGGACACCCCAGGCTGCATTAAAGTCATTGATAAGAATTGTTTTCCTATGTCCTATGTATTCTATCAATGTATGAGAAATTCTATCAAAGTGAATTGTTTTTACTTTGGGTTGGGAATAGACAGCACCTATTATTAAATAATTTAAGGACTGTAGATCAACTGATAGGCATTCGATTCCTTCCACTTTTCTTGAATATAAAATCTTTGAGTGACGCATCGGGTACTTAATATAAATTAAAATTCCCCCACCATATGATCCCTGTCTTGTCTATGATGGTAAAAATCTTTCCACTCAATCTCATCTTGATGGACTCCATTACAGAGCCAAGTTTCTGTTAATATCATGTTGCTCACTCATTTGCATTTGTAGCGCCTACCCTGTGGAAGTCTCTACCTCGTCGGGTTCAAGAGTGCCAGACCATGGAGAGCTTCAAAATAGCACTAAAAACCCATTTATTTAGTCTTGTTTTTGTGAATTATTGAAAACTAGTTGTTTCTTTGAGATTTTTGGATTTTAATTCATGTTTTAAAGTTTTATGATTGTACACTTGTACAGTGCTTTGATACTTGAATGGCACTTGATAAATAAAATTATTATGATTATTATTAATATAATATTATCAAAAGATTCTGAGTCAATCCAGGTCCTAAAGAGATCCATCTTTTTCACAAGGCTTCTTGCATTATCGTGAACCAGTTTGATGGATTCCCTCACATGGCCAGGATTTTGCTCAATGTCCCCACTAAGGATTAAAGACATCCAGAGCACATGTCTAGTTGTTGGATTATTATTTAGGTAAACACTAATAGGAACTCCCTGTACTTCAAGCCTAATCACATTAAAGGGATTTTTCCACTTACAGTACTTAGCCCCTTTCTCGTGGGTGATTGAAGCCTCCCAAACATGTGCTCTAGAATACACAGGATCTCACAGTGGGGGCATTAGACCAAGTCAGGACACACAATTGAATCATGCAGATTAATCCCATCACAACCTTACCAGGTTTAAAAGTAATCCTTTTATTTTACAAATAAAACTCTCAATCAGATGAAGCTCTGACAGTCAAAAAATTTTTACTTTGCATCTTTCAGTGAACTAAAGTACCTTTTGCTGAGTGGTACTGGTATTATTTACTCTTTCACCACAGATTGTTGTACTTATATTGTTAACTTCTAATTAATTACATTTTGAAGCTCATAGTAATCCCTGTAAAATCTATGTGGTAGTTAGTTTTTGTGAAGCATACAGGGTTTAGGGAGCTAAGATACAGTACAGGAGGGAGTTTAATTCTATTTGAGTTTTCCACATGGACACAATTCTTTTTAGCGTTGTGCTAGATCAGTTTTAAAATGAAGGAACATTCTTGTATTTTAAATTAATGATATTTTATGCTATGTGCACAAGGTTTTAGCTAAAAATAATTAGCGTTAAGCACAAGGGATATTATCTTTGGAGACAAAGAACCTGTGTGTGCAAGCACTGAGGCAATGGTAACCCAAAGGGTATTTGGCCGGGAAGCCAAGTTTCAAAGAAATACAAAATCACACATTACGGGATTATCTTCTATGGCATGATAATGGTGTATAGTAAGAAAAAAGGTAGGGGGCAATAGATAGTGTTGGTGATGAAGAGAGTGGTCATGGTAAGGCTTAGTAGTGCAGGATCTTGGTGGCAGCAATGTGGATAAAGGAGATAAAGCAAAGGGTAATTCTGTACTGCCCCAGTTGCACAGTGGAAGGGTCCCACTTCTGGTGCCAAAGGTACAGGGTTCAAGTCTGACATGGGGAACCTTGACTATGTAGGCAGCAAATTGGTATTTTAGTAGACTATGGAGTCAGAGGCTTTAAGAGCTTTAAAAACTGAGAATGAATTTGCCTGATTTTTTGGCTTAGTGGCAAAGCTGCTGACCCTGGTGTCAACAGTACAGAGTCTGAGACCTGCAATATGAAGGGAGATAATTATTTTTTCCGAGTATGGAGACAAAGGCTTAAAAGCTTTAAAACAGAGAGGAGAAGAAGTAGCCTGACTCATTGTCTCAGTAGTAGGGTTTGAGACCTGCAGGAGACAGTAGCACACTATGGGAAGAAGCGGTATAATAATAGGAAGGTGGGAAGGAGTAGAGATTAGGAGAGAAACTAGAGTGGTGAGAGGAAGACAGACAACGGGACTAGGAGGGGACTGTAGTGACTTTTAGTGTACAGCTAATGATATTAGCTGCAAATAGGGATGAGGGGAGTGGATGAAGTGGTGGCAGAGAGGGCACTGCAATGACCCCCAAGTGTTCAGAAATTATAAGCTGCAAATGGGAAAATGGACACTTAATAAATGGAAGGTGAGATCATGTCATGTGACTTGTATGCAGCAATAAAGGTAGAGCCAAGCTTGGGTGGGGCAGCCAGCGTGCAGCGCCGATGGGGTAACACCCCTGCACAAGTACACTGGAAGGAGGAAGGCTTTACCTCTTATGGCTTTCTGAAGTCCCCTGATGCAAGCACCTCAGCTGAGCAGTGTTCTGAGGGGAACCACTGAGATAACAGTTTGGACTTGAAAAATGGAGACTGGTTTGAGTCTCGTGGGATTTGAAGAATGACATACTGCTGAAAATCACTCAGAAATCAAGCTTGTTTAATTAATTTTTAAATCCTGAAAATGCAAGGAGATGACTTTCCAGATTGAACACATTTAGCCACTGCAAAAAGTAATCCATTTTATTGTTGGCTGCTAAGTACAAACTTTATTCCTTTCTTAAGACATTATTTTCTGACTATCCCCATACTGGGTTAGCTAAAAGGTTTTAATTGCGAGTAACTAAATGGTCATAAATATCTACTGGGACACACGGAATTATCACTATATAACTGTTGTGTCTGTGTTGTGTTGTTATTGTTAATGTGTGAACATACAATTCTTTGGTCTTATTATATTTGCAACCACAGAATTCGCAGCATGCAACATTAAAATCTTGAGCCTCAGTAAGCTGGACACCCAACATTTTTGGGGGAGTCCAGAAAAAGGCAATTCAAGGTTATTTTTTCAGAAAATAAACACCAGAATAAACATGAGAATCCTGATATACAAGTGCCATTTACCTAGGTTCAAGTGTTTGCTATGTGTTTTGCAATTTTTTCACTAAAAATAGAATATGAGGCTCTCATGATCAAAAAAAAAACAGGAAAGAAAAGCAGCTCACAAAAGCAAAATTCTTCTTTCTTATAAGAAGGTTAACACACACAAAAAAACTACTGAGCAGGCTTTAAAGTCAAATTTCAAAATCTTATAACTCAAAAAGTGATTGATAGTGATTGATATTTTTCACAAAAACCTTTGAAAGGCATAATCTTTGGACCAGCCCCTTCTACCATGAGCATTTCAGAAAAAAATTCTAAACCATCTTTGCTGTAGGCTTGAGCAGAAAATGCTCAAAAAGTGTGTGTTGAAAGACTTTTAAAAGTGCTGGATTTCAGAATTCTGATGAACATCCATAATGAAACTTTTCACATCTTAAAAACTTTCCATCCAGATTGTGCATACAGACTAGTGTGCAATTTCATCGAACAGCGCTAGTTATTGAGGTGTAATAACTTCAGATTCACATTAAACAGGCTGCTGAACTTTAACTATATATATATATATATATATATATATATATATATATATGCAAAAACTGAATTACTTTATGGTAGAGTTCATCTTACTACCACAAAAGTAGGAAAATGTAGTGTTAGGTACCCGCCTAACTCCCCCCCCCCACCCATCCACAGAAGCAAAAGGACAAGACCATAAAAACAACCACATACAGCTATCATCAGGTAAAACAAACAACATACAGCTGCTTCCAGATGACACAAATTAAGTACCCTTGAAACATAGAAACATAGACTTTGACCACAGATAAGGACCGCTTGGCCTACCCAGTCTGCCCATTACCTACCTATTGGATAAGCTGCAGTTTCTAGCTAACCAGCCCACTTCTTCCTAACCCCCACCAGAATTGACTTGTCTGTTCCATGCATTCTTGAATTCCCTCACTGTTCTTGACCCCACAACCTCCTCAGGAAGGCTGTTCCATGTGTCCACCACCCTCTCTGTGATACCCCCCTTGTTCTTACACATCTCTTTTTCTGAAAGATGCTACCTTCCTGGACTTTGTTGATTTGCTTGAGGTATTTAAAAGTTTCTATAATGTTCTCCCTCTCTTTCCTTTCCTCGAGGGTATACATATTAAGTTCCTTTAGTCTCTTTTCGTATGGCTTCTGGTGCAGACCCTGCACCATTTTAGTTGCCCTCCAGTGGACTGCCTCCATCCTGTCAATGTCCTTGCTGAGATAGGATCTCCAGAACTGCATGTAGTACTCCAGATGAGGTCTCACCAACTGTCTGTACAGAGGGATAACAACTTCCTGTCTTCTGCTGGTGATGCCTCTACCTATATGTCCCAGTATCCCCTCAGCCCTCCTTACTGCCTTCTCACATTGCTTGCTTACCTTTAGGTCATCTGGTATGACTACCCCAGGTCCCTTTCCATTTTCATTGTTGTTAGTACCCCCCTCCATTGTGTACTCTTCCCCCGGGTTTTGTTTCCCAGGTGCATTACTTTGCGCTTCTTTCCATTGAATCTAAGCTGCCATACTTTTGACCATTCCTCCAACCTTACCAAGTCCCTTCTCTTCATTTCCACCCCCCTTGTGAATCAACCCTTTTGCAGTTCTTTGGATTGTCTACAAAGAGGCATACTTTTTTTTACAGTCCCTCTGCAATGTCACTTATAAAGACATTAAAAAGAACCAATCCCAGTACTGAATCCTACCCCACTAGTAACCCCCTTTCTTTGGAGTGGACTCCATTTATTATTACCCTCTGTGTCCTGTTGTCCAGCCAGTGTTATAGCCAGGCTACCACCCTGGGACCCACTCCCAGGCTGGCTAACTTGTTTATTAATATTTTCTGTGGGACTGTGTCAAATACCTTGCTAAAGTCTAGGTAGGTCATGTCCACAGCTCCTCCTTGGTCTACTACTTTGGTCGCCCAGTGAAAGAAATCTATTAGATTCATCTAAACATGACCTTCCCGCTGTGAATCCATGCTGTCTTGGGTCATGTGCCATGCTGACCTCTAGGTAATCAACAGTTCTTTCTTTCATAAGTGATTCTATCATTTTCCCTACCACTGAGGTCAAACTAACAGGTCTATAGTTTTCTGCCTCTGCTTTGCTCCCACTTTTGTGAAGGGGAATCACATCCACCCTCCTCCAGTCCTCAGATACCACACCAGCCTCCCATGATTTGTTAAAAAGGGTAGTCAGTGGTGTCACTAGTTCTCCCCTTAGTTCTTTTACAATTCTGGAGTGAATCCCATCAGGTCCCATTTCTTTGTCCACCTTCAGTTTCAGGAGTTCTTTCAGAACCCTTTCTTCTGTGAACGGACTGGTATCAATCCCCCTATCCAGAGTGCTTCTATTGTTTGGATTAGGTACCTCACTCTCCTTTTCTTTTGTGAATACTGAGCAGAAGTATTCATTCAATATCCCTGCTTTTTCACTGTCACCCTCTGCCCACCTACATTCCCCTTTATTAAGCCTCACTATCCCTCCCTTGGTCTTTCGTCAGTCCCTAATGTACCTATAAACGGTATTATCCCTCTTCTTGACTGAGCTGGCTATCTTTTCCTCAGTTTGGGCCTTTGCTATTCTGACTGGCTTACCCACTTCCTTCTGCTTTAACTGGTACAGTTCTCTGTCCTGCTCCTTCTGTGTTTCCTTATACTTCCTGAATGCTATCTTTTTCTCCCTAACCTTCCCCGCCACTTCTTTTGACAACCATAGTGTTTTTTTCCTTCATTTTGATTTTTTTATTTGCTTCACACAAAGGCTTGTTCCCTCCGTGATGGTAGTTTTGATGTTTCCTCATTATTTTCCACCCCTCCTTTACTGTTTGATAGTGCTTTTCTGAGGCACGCTCCTATTTTGCCAAAGTGTGCCCTCCTAAAGTCCAGTGCCTCACATTTGTATGGCTTGACTCTACGGCTGTGTTTATTGTGAACCACACTGTTTGGTGGTCACTTGTTCCCAGATGGCTACCCACTTCTAGATCTGAGATCCTCTCTCTATCCCCATTTGAGAGTGCCCGGTCTAAAATTGCTCCCTCCTGAGTGGATTCCAACACTAGCTATCTGAGGCATGCCCCCTGTAGGGCATCAAGAATGACCCTGCTCTTGGATGTGGCTGCAGCAAAGGTGTTCCAGTTAACATCTGGCATATTCAGGTCCCCCATCAACAATATCTCCCCTTTTTCTGCCATCTTAAGGATGCCTTCTATCATTTCCCTGTCCATTTCCTTCCCCTGAGACTAGGCTGGTCTGTATACAACCCCCGTGTGGATTGTGGTACCATTTCCTGTCGCCAGAGTGACCCACAGTGCCTCCTCTACTCCCGGTTTACCCTTTAGTTCCATTTATTTGATCCCTTCCCTTATGAAAAGAGCTAATCTTCCTTCTCTTCTCCCATCCCTGTCCCTCCTGTAGGTTGTGTACACTGCTATGTTGACATCCCAGTCATGGTTCTCTGTGTACCATGTTTCTGTGACTGCCATGATATCCAGGCTTCCCCCTTCCATCAAGGCCACTAGTTCAGGGAGCTTGTTACCCGGACTGCAGGCGTTGGTACTCATTGCCCTCTATTTTTGATGGCCTTACCCCTTTTAGCCCCATCCCTGTCCTTACTGCCTTTGCCTTTTTCTCCATTTACCCCTGCCCTTTTCCCTATTGACTTCTCTGTTTGGGTGTTTATCTCGTTAACTACCCTGTTTTGTGGGGGTGGGCTTGAATTTTCATGCTTACTCCTTTTCATTACCTCTCTCCTTGGCTAGTTTAAATGCTTGCCAATGAAGCATTTAACCCTATCACCTAGGATCCTGGCTCCCCTCCTGTACAGATGCAGATCATCACACCAGTATAGGCCTGTATCCCTCCAGGTGGACCCCCAGTCCCTAATGAAGCCTAAACCCTGAGCTCTGCACCAGTCTTTCAACCATTCATTGAATCCCATGGTGCAGAGCACCCTAGCCTCACCCATGCCATAGACAGGCAGCACCTCTGAGAAGGTTACCATGAGTGCTACTTGTCTAAGGCCCCTCCTCAACTCCACAAACTCTCCCTGCACTGCTCTGGTCCCATTCCCAGCCAGGTCATTTGTCCCTAGGTGGACAATGATATCCAGCTCCCTCCATTGTGCAGCTACTCCTGTGATCCAGAGGATTTGCTCCATGTCCAACCAAGCCATGGTGCCAGCAGGCACCTTACCTCCCTTTTCCTCCCTCCCTCCCCAGTTCTACCCAACTAAAACTGAGTCCCCCCACCAAGAGTTTCTCTGACAAGTCCCATGCCACCCTCCTGTGGGTCTTCTTTGTGGAGGTTCCCAGCATCCTCCTTAGTCTCCACTGTGGATGCCTCCATAGAGGAACCATGCTCTGCCAGAATGGTGCATGAATTGTGGAGATGTTCAACTAGAGGAATGTGCCTCTGTTCCACCACCTTCACCTTCCCTGAGCCCACCATGGTCCAACTGCTCCTATTTCCTGGCATCCTCTGAGGCAGCAGTGGCAGCTCTGGTGGCCCCTGGGTGGGAGAGGAGGTCCCCTGAATCCTGGCCAAATCATCCTGAAGACAAGCTACCTCCTTCCTCAGCCCAGAGAGGTGCCTGCAGATGGGACAACACAGCATCCTCTAGAATGTCTCCCAGAAGACTGCTGCTCCACAGGCACTGCACTGCAGCACTCCCATCATGTCTTATTTCTGGCCCCTCAACTGTTGTTTTGTATGCTTACTCTTTCCTCTCTCTGTTTTTTTTTTTCTCCCTACTTTGCTTCTGCCTCTGTTCCCTTACAGCTTCTGCCCTTCATGTTCTGGGACAATAAGTTCCTGTATTCCTTAGTAGTCTCCCTTCTTACTTGCTCAAAGACAGACCTCAGCAGCTAACCCTTTTTTTTCCTTCTCCTTCTCTCCCTGTCTTTATCTCCTTCTGTAGTGACTTACAACTTCTCTCACCTCCTCTTGTATGTGCCTTTGTGGACCTAGTTGCTAGCAACACCCTTTGTAATTCTGCCTATATATCAGCTAGGTTATTGCTTGTGCTGTGCTGCCTAACTGTTTCTGTGTCTTTAAGTGTGTGTGGCCTAGTGTTCCACTATAAAGGTAGAGCACCCGAAGCTGGTTGAGGAATGGGGGTGGGTGGGGAAATTGTTCCTTTGGTACTTGGTGTCTACAAAAAACAATCAACAATCTGGTAAAAAAGACTTTCTTCTGTAACCTACAGGGCAAAACACAGCTCTAGTTTAAGGTAGCTGGTAGCTGCTCTCCCTCTCTCAGCTTCTGCAGCAAACAGAGTGCACAGTCATCTTCTGTTTGTAATCCACAGTCCCTCAAGCCTTCTTCAGCTCCTCCCCTTATCAGAAACCTCTTTCTCTGAGTTTCAATAACATCTCTAATCACAAATGACTGCAAATATTCTCCCACCTAGATTACCTCCCTGACAAATTAAAGTTACTCTAGGTAAAGACAACCCCAAAAACGGAGAACCAAAACATTGACTCGTTATTTCTATTACAGGCCCCTGAATTAAGAATTCAATTCAATGTACTCAGAAAATCACATCCATGCTGAATGGTAGCTGCTCTCCCTCTCTCAACTTCTGCAGCATTGATGTACTACTTTTGCAGATTTGTATCTGTGTTATGCACACTGCAAGACAGACACACTTATTTCTGGCTGTATATAGAAATGCATGATATTCAAATCACAACACTACTTCTGTGAGCAGAAGCACAGACTCCTACATTCACAGCTACAAATCCATGACACCCAAATTACAAGTTCTTTTGTCTTCAGAAGGGGCCCACGCTTCTGTAGCCACAAATACTCATGCACACTGTAATACATACACACAGTTCTGTCTGCAGAAGCACAGGACCCAGAGAGGCATGCACTTCTGCAGCCACAAGATAAACTATACAGACTGACTACTGGCGGCAGAAGTGCAGGCACCATGAAAGTCATGATACCAGAATTTCAACTGTACTTCTGCAGCTGCATATGGAAATCCATGATACCCAAATTGTAACAGTACTTCTGTCTGCAGAATTGCAGGTCCCTTTGGAGCCAGTGCTTTTACAGCCACAGGTTCTTATGCACACTGAAGGACATACATACATAGTATTGGCCACAGAAGCACAGGATCCTGTGAGACCAGTGCTTTTGTAGCCGCTGATGCAAATCCCCAAAGGAAGCACATGTGCACTACTGCAAACAGTTATATGGTACTGAAAACAGGTATATGTTGTTTGTGTTTCCTGACGACAGCTGTCTGTGGTTGCTTGTGTGGTCTTATCAAGTTTGTGCCTGGGGTGGTGGTGAGTTAAGCTTGGAAACCCTTACGCAATATTTCTCCACTTTTGTGGCACTAAGTTGAACCCTAACTGGGGCAGTAACACAGTTTTAAGCAATGAATTTCCTTCCTTATTGAGATAGTGGAATTATAGCCTCATTCATGCAAGTTACTTTGGGACCTGCATGAACAGATGTAGATGAACAGGGCCCCCTGCTTCCTTCGCAAAGAGATTAGTGATTCTGCCTGCAAAAGTGCAGGCCACCTGGGCCCAGTGATTCCATGTGACTACAGATTTGCAGGGTAAAGAGCACATCTGTCAGCTGAAGCATAGTACCATCTGGCAGCCAAGGGTGCAGACGTGCAGGGTCCTTTGCCAGAAGAAGATTTCTCTTCACTATAAGGTACTTTGGCTTGTGGGGCTAACCCTCCATCTTCCCTTCTCAAGCTTTGCATGGCAGCACCATCCCCACAATCTTGGCCCATCTAGCTGTTTCACTGAGCTCACCATGGGATCACAAAGCACTACCTGCTGGACCAAAGGCTGGAACTAAACACATTTCTTATATTTTTTTATTTAGACAGCATATTTCCAACAGTCATTTTATGACGCCTTCTTATAAACATGACATGTGGCATTTATATAATGCTGGCCAAAACGTCATTTTGCACCACAGGTATGAATGCACATTTCAGTCATTATTTGAAAAATTACAAATGTCACATTCATGAGATGGCGAGAAAAAAATGGCTATGTTGAAATTTTGAAGGCAAAATATTGAAAATTACCAAAGCTATGAGGGAGTGTGGAAACATTCCAAAGAAACCTAGAAACATATAAACATAGACTTTGACTGCAGATAAGGGCCACTTGGACCACCTAGTCTGCCCATTTCACTATCTATTGGATAAGCTGCAGATTCTAGTTAACCAACAGTCTACTTCTTCCTAACTCCCACCAGAATTTCCTTATGTCTGTCCCATGCATTCTTGAATTCCCCCACTGTTTTTGACCACACAACCTCCTCAGGAAGGCCATTCCATGCATCCACCACACTCCCTGTGAAAAAATACTTCCTCACATTGCACCTGAGTCGTCCCCGCTCTATCTTCAAATTGTGTCTGCTTGTTCTTGCACATTTCTTTTTCTGAAATATGCTACTTTCTTGGACTTTGTTGATTCCCTTGAGGTACTTGAAAGTTTCTATCATGTCCCCCCTCTCCCTCCTTTCCTCAAGGTATACATAATAAGCTCCTTTAGTCTATCTTTGTATGGCTTCTGTTGCAGACCCTGCACCATTTTAGTTGCCCCTCTCTGGACTGCCTCCACCCTGTCTATGTTCTTGTGGAGATGGGGTCTCCAGAACTGCATGCAGTACTCCAGATGGAGTCTCACCAACTGTCTGTACAGAGGGATAACAACTTCCTGTTTTCTACTGGTGATGCCTCTCCCCCTACATCCCAGTATCCCCCAGCCCTCCTTAATGCCTTCTCACATTACTTGCTTATCTTTAGGTCATCTGATATGACTATCCCCAGATCCCTTTCAATTTTTGTTGTTGTTAATACCCCCCGTGCATTCATAACTTTGTTGTTTTTTAATATTTTGATACCAACATTTTGAACATAGTCTTCTTATGGCTCCATCATATGAAGCCAGTAAGAGAACATTTTCAAATCTTGCTTGAAAGGTGATTTTGTGGACCAAATGCAATATTATCTTTCATCCAGGATTTGAAAATATTTCATCAGCCTTTTTCATAAGGTGGGGCCCCAAAAAAGCCATGTTGAAAATTTGTTGTAAAAATATTTTAAAATAAAGTTTATTAGTAAAATTTCAAAATGCCTTGAAGTACATTAACCAGACTCACCTTATTTCCTCATATAGCAGTTGCAGTTCCTGGAGGAGAATGTCTTTCAGATTGGAGGGTGGATCTATGATGTGGGACCATCCTTAGGTGAGTGAGGCATATGGGTGGGTGGGTTGGGGTGGGGGCAGAAACCGATGAGGGAAAGTTTTCTTCTTTTTATGTTTAAATTCATAAAAAAGATCAATGAGGGACAGTTTATTTCTGGTTTATGACTGGGCTCAAAATTCCTGAATCAAACCGCGCTGTGGTTTGTTGCAGCCCATTGAAGCTGACAGCCTGCCCATAAGCTCTGGGCTGAGGTAGGAGGTTGCTCATCTTCAGGCTGAATTGGCCAGGATTTGGGGGACTTCTTTTCCAACCCAGGGACCACCGGGGCCACTGCCGTTGTTTCAGAGGTTGCCAAGAAAGAGGAGTGGTTGGACCACAGTGGGCTTAGGGAGGATGAGGGTTGTGGAAAAAGGCACATCCCTCCAGTTGTATCTCTCCACAATTCATATGCCATTCTGGCAAAGTGTGGTTCCTCTATGGAGGCACCTGCAGTGGAGACCAAGGAGGATGCTGGGAACCTCCACAAAGGAGACCCATAGGATGGTGGCATGGGACCCCACAGGGGAAGGAAACAACTCCTGGTGGGGGACTGTATTGTTAGAAGTGTAGAATTGGGGGAGGGAGGGGAGAGGGAGGTAAGGTGCCTGTCTGGCTCCATGGCTTGGATGGACAGGGAGCGAATCCTTAGGATCACCAGAGCAGCTGCATGGGGGAGGGAGCTGGAGGTCATTGTCCACCTAGGGACAAATGTCCTGGCTGAGAAAGGGATCAGAGCAGTGCAGGAAGAGTTTGTGGAGTTGGGGAGAGGCATTAGACAAGTAGCACGCACGGTAACCTTCTCAGAGGTGCTGCCTGTCCATGGCATGGGTGAGGCTAGGGTGCTCCACACCATGGGATTCAATCAGTGGTTGAAAAACTGGTGCAGAGCTCAGGGATTTGGCTTCATTGGGGACTGGGGGTCCACCTGGAGTGATAGAGGCCTATACTGGCATGATGGTCTGCATCTGTTCAGGAAGGGAACCAGAATCCTAGGTGATAGGTTTAAATACTTCATTGGCAAGCATTTAAACTAGCCAAGGGGGAGGCACTGGAAAGGAGCAGGGAAATCCTAGCCCCCCCCAAAAAAATAAATTAGGGTAGTAAGTGAGGTAAACACCAAGATAGAGATGTTGATAGGGAGAGAGACTGGGGTAAATGGAGAAAATGACAAAGGCAATAAGGACAGGGATGGGGCAAAAAGGGGCAAGGCCATCAAGAAATTGAGGGTAAGAGTACCAATGCCCATAGTCTGGGCAACAAGCTCCCTGAACTGGTGGTCTTGATGGAAGAGGGATGCCTGGATATCATAGCAGTCACAGAAACATGGTACACAGAGAACCATGACTGGGATGTTAACATACCAGGGTACACAACCTACAGGAGAGACAGAGAGGGGAGAAGAGGGGGAGGAGTAGCTCCCTATGTAAGGGAAGGGATAAAAGCAACAGAACAAAAGAGTAAACAGGGAGGAGAGGAGGCACTGTGGGTCACCTTAGAGACTGGAAATGGCACCACAATCCACACAGGGGTTGTATACAGACACCCATCTCAGGGGAGGGAATGGACAAGGATATGATACAAGGCATCCTTAGGATGGCAGAGAAAGGGGAGATTCTGTTGATGGGGGACCTGAATATGCCAGATGTTAACTGGAGCACCTTTGCTGCAGCCACATCCAAGAGCAGGGCCATTCTCAATGTCCTTCAGGTGGCATACCTCAGACAGCTAGTTTTGGAACCCACGCATGAGGGAACAATCTTAGACCTTGTACTCTTAAATGGGGACAGTGAGAGGATCTCAGATCTAGAAGTGGGTAGCCATCTGGGAACAAGTGACCACCAAACAGTGTGGTTCACAATAAACTCAGCCACAGAGTCAAGCCATTCAAAAGTGAGGGTACTGGACTACAGGAGGGCTGACTTTGGCAAGATGGGAGAGTGCCTTAGAAAAGCACTAGCAAACAGGCTAGAAGGAGGGGTGTAGCAACGATGGGGAAACATCAAAACTGCCATCATAGAGGCAACAAGCCTTTGTGTGAAGCAAATAAACAAATCAAAATGAAAGAAAAAGCCACTATGGTTCTCAAAAGAGGTGGTGGGGAAAGTTAGGAAGAAAAAGATAGCATTTAGGAAGTATAAGGAAACACAGAAGGAGCAGGACAGAGAAATGTACCAGTTAAGGCAGAAGGAAGCAGGGAAGGAAGTCAGAATAGCAAAGGCCCAAACTGAGGAAAAGATAGTCAACTCAGTTTAGAAGGGAGATAAAACCATTTATAGGTACATCAGGGAGTGTAGAAAGACAAAGGGAGGGATAGTGAGGCTGAATAGAATGGACGGTGGGTGGGCAGAGAGGGACAGTGAAAAAGCAGGGATACTGAATGAATACTTCTGCTCAGTATTCACAAAAGAGGAGGAGGAGGAGGTGCCTAATCCAATTAACAGAAGTACTCTGGATAGGGGGGTTGATCCCAGTCCTTTCACAGAAGAAAGGGTTCAGAAAGAATTCTTAAAACTGAAGGTGGACAAAGCAATGGGGCCTGACAGAATTCACCCCAGAATTCTAAAAGAATTAAGGGGAGAACTAGTTACACCACTGACTACCCTTTTTAACAAATCATGGGAGGATGGTGCTGTACCTGAGGGCTGGAGGAAGGCGGATGTGATTCCCCTTCACAAATGTGGGAGCAAGACAGAGGCAGGAAACTATAGACCTGTCAGTTTGACTTCTGTGGTAGGGAAAATGATGGAATCACTTCTGAAGGAAAGAATTGTTAAGTACTTAGAGGCCAGTGTGGCACAGGACCCAAGGCAGCATGGATTCACAGCAGGAAGGTCATGTCAGATGAATCTAATTGATTTCTTTGACTGGGTGACCAAAGTAGTAGACCAGGGAGGGTCTGTGGAGATGGCCTACTTAGACTTTAGCAAGGCATTTGACACAGTCCCACACAAAAGATTAATAATCAGATTAACCAGCCTGGGAGTGGGTCCCAGGGTAGTAGCTTGGGTAAAACATTGGCTAGACAACAGGACACAGAAGGTAACTGTAAATGGAGTCCATTCCGAAGAAAGTGGGGTTACTAGTGGGGTACCACAGGGTTCCGTACTGGGTCCAGTCTTTTTTAATGTCTTGATAAGTGACATTGCAGAGGGACTGGAAGGAAGAGTATGCCTCTTTGCAGATGACACAAAGATCTGCAACAGGGTTGATACACAAGGAGGCATGGAAAGGATGAGAAGGGACTTGGCCAGGTTGGAGGAATGGTCAGAAGTATGGCAGCTTGGATTCAATGCAAAGAAGTGCAAAATAATGCAACTGGGAAACAAAAACCCAGGGCAAGATTACACAATGGGAGAGGGGTTGTAACAACAACAAAAATGGAAAGGGGCCTGGAGGTAATCACATCAGATGACCTTAAGGTTGGCAAGCAATGTGAGAAGGCAGTAGGGAGGGCTGTGGGGATACTGGGATGTATAGAGAGAGGCATCACCAGCAGAAAACAGGAAGTTGTTATCCCTCTGTACAGACAGTTGGTGAGACCCCATCTGGAGTAGTGCATGCAGTTCTGGAGACCCCATCTCCGCAAGGACATAGACAAGATGGAGGCAATCCAGAGGAGGGCAACTAAAATGGTGCAGGGTCTGCAAGAGAAGCCATATGAAGAGAGACTAAAGGAGCTTAATATGTATACCTTGAGGAAAGGACATGATAAAAACTTGAGTACCTCAGTGGAATCAACAAAGTCCAAGAGGGTAGCATCTAGCAGAAAAAGAGATGTGCAAGAACAAGGCGACGCAATTTGAAGATAGACAGGGGACGGCTCTGGGGCAATGTGAGGAAGTATTTTTTCACAGAGAGGGTAGTGGACACATGGAAAAGACTTTCTGAGGAGGCTGTGGGGTCTAACACTGTGGGAAAATTCAAGAATGCATGGGACAGACATAAGGCAATTCTTGTGGGGGAAGGAAGAAATAGGCTGTTGGTTAACTAGGATCTGCAGCTTATCCTGTAGGTAGGGAACTGGGCAGACTAGGTGGGCCAAGCGGTCCTTATCTGTCTTCAAAGTCTATGCTTCTTTGTTTCACAGCCTCAGACCCACAGGCTTGCCAGCCCCTGACCGGGCTCAAAATTCCTGAATTGAACCACGCTGTGGTTCAGTGCAGCCCGTTGAAGCCGATAGCCTGCCCAGAAGCTCACAGCCTCAGACCCCCAGGCTTGCCAGCCCCTGACCAAGTTCGAAATTCTTGTATCAAACAGTGCTGTGGTTCAGTGCAGCCCGTTGAAGCTGACAATCTGCCCTGAAGCTCACAGCCTCAGACCACCAGGCTTGCTAGCCCCTTACCAGGCTCAACATTCCTGAATTGAACTGCGCTGCAGTTTGATGCATCCCAATGAAGCCATCAGCCTGCCCATAAGCTCACAGCCTCAGACCCCCAGGTACAGAGTTGTGCTGCTCTCCTAAATTGAGCAGAGAAGCCATAAAGCATCTTGCAGTGTTTTCTGAACTGAGACAAGGCTGCTTTCGAATGCTGGTGCCTTTTTACTGTGACTCTATCGGCTCCTGTACCACTTAAGGGCTCCTTCTGACTGCTGAAGCTATGACTCAGCATTCAGTTAGATAACATAGAAACATAGAAACATAGAAGTTGACGGCAGATAAGGACTGCAAGGTCCATCCAGTCTGCCCATTTCTTTTTGTACCTTATAAATGTGCCATCGGCCTTTGCTCTGTCAGTGGCCTATCTATTCATAGTCATTTGTATTGCTCCCTTATGCCTATCCCATGCCTGTTTGAAGCCCTGCACTGTATTCATAGCCACCACTTCTTGTGGTAAGCCATTCCATGCATCCACAACCCTTTCTGTGAAAAGAATTCCTCACATTCCCCTTAATCGGCCTCCTTCTAATCTCATGCTGTGTCCTCTTGTCCTGCTATTTTCTTATATTTAAACATGTTAGACTCTTTCACCTTGTTTATGCCCTTAAGGTGTTTGAATGCCTCGATCATATCACCTCTCTCCCTCCTTTACTCAAGGGTATACATATTGAGCTCGTTAATCTGTCCTCATATGTCTTCTGATGCAGTCCCTGCACCATTTTGGTTGCCCTTCTCTGGACTGCCTCAATTTGGTTAATGTCCTTGTGAAGGTGTGGCCTCCAATACTGCACGCAGTACTCCAGATGGGGCCTAACCAGTGTCTTGTACAGAGGGATTATTACCTTCCTCTTACGACTTGTGATACCCCTACTAATACACCCTAACACCCCCCTAGCCTTACCTAGGAGGCTAAGAGAGGGTGACTTAAACCTGTGGAGGGAGTGTGAATTGTGTAAAGTTAAAATTAGTACTGTTGGGAAGTTTAGAGTGGCTCTTACAGCCATAGCATGTAAATTTCTTGCTACAGTTTGATTTTACGAATAAGAGTGCCTCTATCTGTTTCCTACTGAGAATCTTGCTCCTGGCTTTTCCTTACAGCCGTGGCTAGAAAATTTCTTGCTACAGTTTAAATTTTATGAATTAGAGTGCCTCTATCTGTTTTTTTTCTACAGATCCAGTTGCTCCTGGCTTTTCCCTCCTGTCTTTGTCTCCTGTTCCCAACCCCCAAACCGATTTCAGCTGCATCTCCCTCTCTCTTTCTCTGTCTCTCTGTACACCCTCCCCCAAATTAAACCCCTGCTTCATTTTGCTCTGAGACACTCCCACTGATTAATTGTTCTATTTCTATCCCTCTGCCCCTCTAGGCTTGACTGGACAAGAAATCCCTGAATCGAACAGCACTGTGGTTCAGTGCAGCACATTGAAGCCAACAGCCTGCCCACAAGCTCACAGCCTCAGATCCCCAGGTACCCACAGGCACTTTGCACTGGCTCCTTACCCACCCTATCTGGAGAATTATATATATAGCTGAGGGTAATCACATGCCTCACAGGCAAAATTAACTAAGTCCCAACTTTACCATTAGAACCTTATACTATTTGCCCCCTAGGGGAGCTTTCATTTTGCAGTGCACTGCAGCTCAGCTGTCTCTTCCCCTGTTCACAGCTAACTTAATTACCACCTAGGATAAAAGCTGGCTCAGTGCTCTGCCAGCTGAAAAATCTCCACTTCCTTTTATTCTGCTTTACACAACTAAATAAGAGGCCACACCCCAATTTGTCCTTTTCCCTCTCCCTCTCACGGCTTGTCTGTTTTCTGGTCATATTCTTCTTCTTCTCTCCAGAGAAGCCCCTGACTGGGTACTCCACCTTGTTCAGTGGCAGTGGCTGAGATGCCAGCCAGCCGCTACACCCTCCCTGCTTGTGCTCCAGCCGTCTTGCCTGGGAAAGCCCCAGATCCTTGGCTCTCATCTACAGTGTTTTATTCTCCAATACTGCTAGCATAGCTGTTCCTGGCTGGCTAGTAACCCCAGCCTGCCTTATTATTCTCCGCTGTATGGACCAATTTATTGCACACTAATTAAGATTACATCCTCAGGTTAGTACCCCTTCCCCTCCGTGTCATATCAGGCCTGCCTCCCACTGCATATTTTACGTACGCCTTGCCTTACTAAACCTGGCACTGCCCTTCTTGGGCTCTGGCTCAACAAGCATTTGCGCATTCCTACCTTATAATATACCCACAGATTGAAGCGGTCTTGCACTTCACTATGGGTCCGTATTTCTGTTCTCCTCCTTCTGGCCCGTGCAGGGGATATTAAGCTCAGTCATGGACCCCCTTGCCCTGTCTCTGCACACATCCCTGTTACTAACACTCAACCCCCTCATAAGAGCCTGAAAATAGCACATACAGTATGAATATTTGCAGTCTTTGCCCTAAGATGGCAGAATTAGAAGCCTGGGTTTCCCAGAAGAACCCTGACATCCTGTGCATCTCATAATCCTGGTTAAAGCCTGCTATCAAACAACATGAGGTATCATTACCTGGCTATACAGTAATTTCTTTATGAAAAATAGGGTGGACAAAAAGGCTAGGGGTGTCCTTATGTACACTTGGGCTGACTTGGATGTCATTGAACTCCCTGAACCTGACTCTGGATCCCCAGTCGTGGAATCCATATTTCTCTCCTTGACACTTGGTAGTGTCAGGAAATTAATTGTTGGGTGTTCTTACTTGTCATCCAGCAAGGTTTCTATTGGCCTCCATCCCTTCCTTAACTCCCTTGCCAGTGTACCACACCATGATTTAATACTTTGTGGTGATCTTAATATCGATTGGCTTAACCCTGCTGCCAACAAAGTGCATTCCACACTTGTAGATTCTAATCTGGTACAACTTATTCAGGATCCTACGCACCTCATTGTCAAGTCTGGTAAACATACTTTGCATAACTGGGTGATTACAAATTGCCCCCAGAAGATCAAAACTGCTGGAGTTCTTTCAGATTGTATAAGCAACCATTCTCTGACTTTTTGCATATGGAGGAATAACTGCCCTAACCCCCCTCCCAAGATCACACTTGTTAGGGACATGACCAAGTTCATCGCCAGTAGCTTCTGTACCTGCCAATAACACTGACTGGAGCCCAATTAAGACTCTCCCTGATATCAATCAAGCCCTGGATTTCTTTATCTCCACCCACACTCAAATCATTGATAACCATGCCCCCTTGAAAAAATTCATGTCCAAGGGTGTCAAGGCTCCATGGCTTAGTAAGGACATTAGGATGCTTATGTCCTCCAAAGTCCGAGCATGGTGGACATACAAAAAAAGTGGTCTGCCCTCTGATTGGCAGGTCTATAGGCAACTCAGAAACAAATGTAAACATGCCCTCCATAAAGCCAAATGCCACCATTACAAATCCTTACAAACTGAACACCTTTGCCACCCGAAAGAGTCTTGGAGACAAGTTAATTCTCTTGTCTAAGGGAAAGCAGCCAAATTCCTGAGCTCCTTCACTGCCCACAGAACCGCCCTAACTGACCCACCTTCAATTGCCAATGGATTTAATTAATTCTTTACAGATCTCCATAAGTACACCTCTCTATTCCAGAACTCATCAGCTCCCCCCAGAGCCCCATCATCTTTGCCCTTCAGAGGGACACGGCCTGCATTCCATTTGAAGCTGGCATCTGTCAAAGAGGTCCAGAGGCTTCTTGGTAACCTAAGAGCTCAGCTAGTCATGACAACCTGGAGCCCAAGTTTCTTAAGCTGGGTGCTCCTGCCTTCGCTCTTCCTATTCGTGACTTATTCAACCAATCCTTTCTCTCAAGTACAGTTCCCAACAAGTTGCAGGTTGCTGTTGTTGTGCCAGTACATGGGGGGGCTAATACAGTGGCCAAAAATTACAGACCCACATCCATCCTTTGCCCATTGGCTAAGATTCAGGAATGCATAGTACATAATCACCTTCAGAATTATCTTGAACACCACAATTTGCTATCAACCTTCCAACATGGGTTCAGAAAGAAACATAGCACACTCACTGCCTTGTTAAAAGTAACCTGTGACATAGCCCAGACCATGGACCAAGGCTCTGCTACTGGGACCATATTTGTTGACCTTACAAAAGCATTTGACTTGATGATGGTCTTCTGCTCCATCAACTCCATATAATAGGCCTTTACACCAATGCCTTAAGCTGGGTTAAAAGTGACCTAACCTGTCAGTCTCAAAGGGTCAAGTGGGCCAGTTCTCTCTCTTGCCTCAGACCCATCATGCATGGTATACCCCAGGGCTCCATTTTAGGCCCTACGTTATTCTCCTTATTTATTAATGATATACCCAGTAACTGCGGAGGGGCCTCTGTGCATCTCTATTTGGTTGATGCTATTATCTACTGCTCCTCTCCAGATGTTGCCTGGATAAACCCTATCAGGTAACTATTTTTCACGCTTGATAGAGCACATGTCAATACTGTGCACAGGAACAGTGCAGTGGGGCAGAGCGAGAAGGTGCAAAACCGAGAAAGTGTGTATGCACAGCAGTGCACCCTCTCACTCTTCCCAGGTAGAACATAAGGCCTCTGCTGGGAGGAGGGGCCAGTGAGCAGCTGCTCTGGCTCAATGGGATGAGCCACAGGCAGCAAGGGAGGCAGGCAGTGTGTTTGGGACCAGGTTTCGATTCCCAGTCCCAAACATATCGATTTTTTTAAAAATTCGCACTTTGTGAGAATTTAAGTGTTAACCCCCCCCCCCCCATGAGTTGGTTATTTTAGTTGGGAGGTTCAGGGGCACAGCCCCACAAAACACAGACATTTGCAGCTGGCAATATATCATGCTATATTGGCAGTGTGGTATATTGCTGTGGCATAATGTTTTGTGACATTATGACCCCATGCAGGATAAACAGGGAAGTATCATCAGACTTTGCTGTGCTTAAAGGTTGGTTGAGACAGAATCATCTTGTCCTTAATATGAAAAAAACAAAAAGCATGTTATTTTCCCACTCATCATCCTCATCACACACCATCTCCCCACTCTGCATCACCTCTCTTAATGGTGACTCCCTTGAGCCTGTCACTACTTTCGAATATCTGGGCATCACCTTAGATACCTCTCTGTCCCTCAATGCCCACATCTCAATCATAACTAAATCACTAAGCCAAAAGTTAGGTTTCCTTTACAGCATCCTCCCCATCATCACCACAGCCTCTTGCCATAAGACTGCTTCCTCGTCCCTCCTTCCACTGCTAACCTATGGTGCTCCCTTACTGCTCTCCACAAATGCTGCTGCTGCCCTGGCTCTTCAAACTCAGGCCTACTACAGGGTGGGAAGGTTCACCTTGGAGACCAATGCCAACCACCACCACTGTTATGTCCTTGCATCATTGAACTGGTTGTCTTACAAATCAAAACTGAGGTATACCACCTTGTGTTTCATTCATAAGCTGGTGTATAAATTTGCCCCTCCTTGCCTAACTGAGATAATCTGCCTATGACAATCTCCTCATGCACTAAGGTCTGCCTCCCTTCCCCTTCTCACTAGGCACAAAGTGTGACTAACCACTGCCTGTAAGTCCTTCTAATTTGCGACAGTGTAGGGCTGGAATTCCCTTCCCCTCTCCATCTTATCGTGCTTTCTATGTTCCTAACCAATCTACTTTCCTCTCTCTCTCTCTGTCTCTGTCTCTCTCCCTCTGCTGTTTGCTCCTGCCTTTGTTGATGATTGCTCTTCTCTTATACTGATCTTTTATCCTTCTCCTCATCTGATCTGACCCCTTGCCCATGCCCCTCTCCTTACCTCCCATCATTATCTCATGGTATTCTTGCCACCCCTACTCACCCTCCTGTACCAACTCTACTTATCTGCCTTCAGATTTTGCTGCTTCTGTTTCATACTGAAAGTGACTTGCAATATATAACTTCACCAAAGTTTAAATTATCTATTTTTTTATTAGCTGTTATATTCAGTTTTCGTTGCTCGTGCCCATTATGAAATGACCTGCAATATGTTATTACCAAAGTGCATATATCTATTTTGCTAACTGTTATTTACTGTTAGATTTATATTTCTGTATATTTTATGATTCTTTATCTCCTACCTGCTGTATGTCAATTTCTTTTATTACTGTAACAGTATTTCTCTTGTTGTCTCTGCACTGTATGTATCGTTTGTTGCTGCACTCCCGGGTCAACCCTGAAAAAGGGACTGTAATTGTCTCAGTGGACTTACCCAGTTAACAAAACTCAATAAATAAATAAATAAATTTAAAGGGGACCAGAATGACACTGGGGATTGGGCACCCCAGTATTGGTATGCTGTAAGGTGACACTGGAGGTGAGCAACCCAATGTCATCACCTATGTTTTTTTTTGGGGGGGGGCTTGGTGGGGAGGGTCATTGAGAACTGTAAAGGGAGTTGGCACCCTGGTCTGTTTAAATAAAAAACTAATCTGGCAGCATCAGGAAAGACAAGGGAGGGATGGCTGAGCTGGGTGGGGGAAGGGATTATGGGAAATAGCTTTGGGAAAGAGAGGGAGGAACAATATACAGTACATGTCACATACAATGTATTAAGTGTGATCTAAGAATTCCCGTCACAGCATTCTATGTGTGATAGGTGAATTCTCAGCTCATGGCTACAAAAACAGCACCTCTCATTAAGCTGGGCACCCAGGATTTTGGGATGCCTAGAAGAGGTATTTCCGGCCAAAATTCAAAACCTAAACAACAGAATCTAACTAAATGGCTCCTGTTTACCTAGGTTAATTTGTTTGTTTTTTGAAAAGAGATATTTTTTTATCTACTGTTAAGGTTTATGTTAGAAAAAAAAAAAACAAGATAGCGGTTGTGACAACCCATACATTTTTTCTTACAACCTGAAAATCACTAATTTATGCAAAAGCAAACACTTGTGAAGGTAAAAGTTTAGTGTCAAGTCAGAGGGTTATCCTAAAACCCTACTGAATATGCTAAAAAGAACTTTAAATCCCTATAACTCTGGAACTATTAATATTTGTTTAAAAACCTTAGAAAGGCACTACCCTTTCACAAGGTCTTCCTCCCTGAAAGTTTAGGGAAACACTTCTGTACTGATTAGGTTGCAGGTTTCAGCAAAAAGGTGTAATAAAAGCCTAAACATGTTTAGATTTTTCTGTAACAACAGCACATCTGGATCACATAAACTGCATAAGCTACCATCACAAAGCTTTCCATGTCTCAAGAATATGCCCCCCAGACAAAACAACCCAAATGCTGGGCAGTTGCACCGAACACTGGCAAAGTTATTAAGTTGCAAACTTAGGGGTTTAACACCGAGCACGCTACTCAACAATAACTGTACTAGCACCTATCGCATCACAGTAGTGCCATCAAAGTTAGGGTTGAGCAGGGTATTTAAGGTTAACCCCTAATTTTTGCACCTCAGTAAATTTGCTGGTGCTTGACAAAATTGCCCAAAGTTTGGCATGCATTGTCTTGGAGGAAAGTTTGCCAGATGTGGGAAGTTTTATGATGGCAGCTTGTGTGATTTCTAAGATCCAGAAGGTCGCTTTTACTGTAATGTCAAAAAATGTTTCCTGTAATTATTACACAGTTTCTTTGCTCTAACCTACAGCCTAGACAGTATAGAATTATTTTTTTTCCAAACTTTTAGGATAGAAGAGGCCTGTGCCAAAGTAGTTCCCTTTGAAGATTTTGTGAAAAAATATTAATTGGTTCCAGAATAATAAGGATTTGAATGTGTTTCCTGAGAATGCTCATTAAGGTTTTTAGAATAACCCTCTGATATGACATGGAAATGTTTGTGACATGAGCATTTTGCCTTCGCACCACTTAATTTCTCATGACACAGAAAATACTTTTGTTTGTGTTGCAATGGCCATCATTTTGTTTTTTCTTTAAATGAAACACATGGAAAATGTCTAAAAATTATGCTTTTTAACAAAATAAATACCTGAACCTAACTAAATGGAACCCATTTAGCTAGATACTGATATCTGTTTTAAACTAGACCTAGAAATGTATTTTCTGGGTACTCCAAAATCCTGGGTGCCCAGCTTAGTGAGACTACCTATTTTTTATGTCATGACTTGAGAAGTCCCTTATTACACACAAAGTGTTGTGACGGGAATTTTTGGCTCATACAGAAAAAACAGCTGATTTCTCTCCCACTGCCATATCCCCCACACACACACATCTCAGTTCCTTTTAGGCAGCCTATGCATTAAAACCCATTGATTTCCCTTCCACTGCTACATATCCTGCCCATCTCCCAGTCTTAAAAAGGCAGCCTGTGATTTATACTGATGATACCTTTTTTTTAATATTTTTATACCAAATTTTCAACATTGCCTTTCTGGGACACCTCCTAATGAACAAGGTAGGAGAATGTTTTCAAATCCATCCTGAAAGGTGATTTCACAGTTGCTCCTTGAAATCACTTTTCTGACAGGATTTGAAAAATTTCACCTACTGGGTTCATGAGGTAGGGTCATAAGAAGAGTGTGTTGAAAATGTGGTGGACAAATATGGTACAAGGACTAAGTTATGTGTGAACATTAAAATATTTCAATGTTTGTTGACCACTAATTTTCAATATTTTTCCATCAAACTTTCAACATGGCCTTTTTGAGACCCCACCTCATAAACAAGGCAGGTGAAACTTTCCAATCTGTGCCAAAAGGTGATATTGCAGTCATTCCACAAAACTGTGTTTCAGGCAGGATTTGAAAATGTTCACTTACGGGGTTCGTAACATTGGGTCATAAGAACACTATGTTCAAAATGTGGGGTCAAAATATTAATAAAAAAAGTTACAAATGTGAATTGAAATTGTTCTGTGCTTGCTCATAGCTTTGGAAATTATCACTATTATGAGCCCAAAGTTTTGCACAGCCTTTTTTTTCACTCCACCTCATAAGTGTGACAAATTTTATTTTTCAAATCCTGGACAAAACCAGTTTTTGTATATGTGATGTGAAATGATATTTCAGCCACTATCCTATAAATGCCACATCATGTTTATTAGGCAGAGTCATAAAATGACTATCTTCCATTGGCAGATGAACTCTTCCCTGGTGCAGGGCCCCCATCTGTATTTGTTCATGAAGGTCCCAAAGAGAACTACATGAATGAAGATATGGTTCCACTATCTCAAAAAGAAAGGAAATTCATTGCAAAAAAACTGACATGCTATCTTTGTAAACTTGTATCTAGAGCCATAGCTATGCATGTTTTACAGTGTTCATGAGTATCCATGGCTGAATAAGTGTGGGCCACTCAGGGGCTGGTGTCTCTGCAGAGAGAAGAACTGCTTGCAGTTTAGATAGTATGGATTTCTATATGGAGCTACAGAAGTGCAGGTCACACAGGGGTCTGCACTTCTGGAGCTAGAAGTTGCAGTGTATGTCTTACACCTGCAGCTACAGAGGTACAGGCCACTTAGGGACCTATGCTTCTGCAGATAGAAATACTGTTGCAATTTAGGTGCCATGGATTTAGTGGAGCCTATGCTTCTGCTGCTACAAGTCAGTGTGTAGGACTTACACCTGTGGCTGCAGAAGTGCAGGGTCATGGGGCCTGTGCTTCTGCAAATAGAACTGTGTGTATCTCTTACAGTGTTTATGAGTACCTGTGACTATAGAACTGAAGTCCCCTTCTTCAGAGAAAAGGACTCTTGCTATTTGGGTATCATGGATTTGTACCTGTGGCTGTGGGAGCCTGTGCTTCTGCACACAGAAGTAGTGTTGTGATTTGAGTATTGCGGGTTTCCATCTGCAGCCAGAAGTGAGTGTGTATTCCTTGCAGTGTACATACCACTGATACAAATCCCTGAAGGTAACATATCAGTGCTACTGCATTTGTTCATCTGGAACAGTTGTAAGTTGTTTACCTTACCTGTTGATTGCTGTGTGTTGCTCCTTGTGTGGTCTTGTCCTTTTGCTGCTTGGTGGGAGTTGGGAGTTAGGGTTGGAAACCCTAATGCCACAGTTTCCTACTTTTGTGGCATTAAGTTGAACCATAATGGGTGCCAGGGCTGGCGTCAGGGGGGTGCAAGGGATGCGACTGCACCAGGGCCCAGAGAGCACCGGGAGCCCATGATTGCCCCCAGCTAGATGCTGAGAATTGGCTGCGGTGTTGAACTTGTGTGTGTGTGCCACCCGCTGCCCGCCCGCTGGGACCGGAACTGTCTGAGGACCGAGGTCTAGAGTCGGGTGACGGGTAGGCCGCGGCGCCTGAGGTCGGTGACTACGTGCGTCCATTTAAAAAATTAAACCCCTGCTCTCCCTGCACAGTTGTAGGCTAAGGGCTGGGCTTTCATCCGATCATTCCACAGAGTTGGATTCGGACATACCTTAAGTGTTGAGGAAGGCTGCAAGCTGCTCCGCCTCTGATCCCTCCCACCGGCACCAACTGTTTCAACCATCATGGGTCCTGCTGCCTCAGTAGCTCCTCCTCCATGCTGGCAGTGGCAAATGCTGCTCGTCGTTCCTCCTGACGCTGCGCTGCCGCCTGCTAAGCTCACATTAGATTTGCCAACGTCGACTCACTCACTCCTCCCTTACTCCTGCCTCCTCCCGGCCAGTCCCTCCCCGTGTCCCTCCTCTAGCCTCTGCAGTGTTGTCTGATTTGCTGCCTGTGCCTGGGCTGGACTCAGAGGCGGAGCGCTCGCCGCTCGCTCAAAACAAAGCTGCTGCAGCCTGCAAGTGTTTTGAATTAGTCTATTGTTGTGGGCGGGGGGCCAGGGCTGGGGAGGAGGAGGAGGCGGAGCGGGTACCGCCGATCTCTCATCTCACAGTGAATTCTGCGATTGTCTCACAGTCTGTGGCAGTTGGCGGGCGAACTGTAAGAATGAGTGGATGGGAGTGGGGATCGCCGGGCAGAATTTGCAGCGCTGCACTGTAGCAGCCCCTAACTAATTAACTTGTTGTAAACAGACACAAACAACAGTACACATATAGTTGGTGGGGGTCTGGGGGAGGCAGCTAATAGAAATTATTACTCAACAGAACTCAGGACAGGTCTCAGGAAAAAATAGCTAGCTGGCCTGGCAGCAAGCAGCCACAGGAAGGAGTGAGTACTGTGGCTGCCTCTAGCCTGTAGGGCCCCAGCCGACAGGAAAAAATAGCTAGCTGGCCTGGCAGCAAGCAGCCACAGGAAGGAGTGAGTACTGTGGCTGCCCCTAGCCTGTAGGGCCCCAGCGGGTGGTGGTAGCGGCAGGCCTGGCCTGGGTCAATCAGTTTGATTGAACGAACTCAATATTTGTCTTTTGTCTCAAGAACTTAGAAGTCAATAATTCTAAATATATATGAAAAAAAATATAACCCAGAGAGTTGTTTGAGTTGTGTTGTGACACTGTGTCACTGACTGCTGGGGGGGGGCTAGTAGGGCTACAACTCTACTGTCAGTCTGTGTTGTTGTGACTGCCTGTGTCATGTTGACTACTTCTCCCTCAGATATAATGAAGAACTTTAGGCAGGCAGATTAAGCAGGGAGTCACTAGTCAGGGAGAACTGTCTTTGGGGGTGAAGTAAAATAAAAGAAGATATTCTATCCTCTTATGCATAATGCTGCTGCAGTCTTGAATTTGTTTTATTTGTGAAGTTAAATAACAAGAATTCTTCAGACAGGACTCAGGAGGATGGGATCAGTGTAGTGATTGATTGAGTCAGTAAGTCGTGACTCGTGAGTGAAGTTAGTGTGTGTCACTCAATCTGGTCTGTACTGTCTGACCAAGTCCAAGAATATAATATATCAATTTTTTCTGAGTGAGTTACTGTATTGGCATTAAAATAACAAGATATTCTCTGGCTCTGCTGTGCCTGCAGCCTACCTAGTCTTGTTCGGAGTACGCCAGCAGCAAACACTGTAGCCAGCCTAGTACTGACTGTGTAGGAGTCCCTGTTTGGCATTAAAATAACAAGATATTCTCTGGCTCTGCTGTGCCTGCAGCCTACCTAGTCTTGTTCGGAGTATGCCAGCAGCAAGCACTGTAGCCAGCCTAGTACTGACTGTGTAGGAGTCCCTGTTTGGCATTAAAATCACAAGATATTCTCTGGCTCTGCTGTGCCTGCAGCCTACCTAGTCTTGTTCGGAGTACGCCAGCAGCAAGCACTGTAGCCAGCCTAGTACTGACTGTGTAGGAGTCCCTGTTTGGCATTAAAATAACAAGATATTCTCTGGCTCTGCTGTGCCTGTGGCCTACCTAGTCTTGTTCGGAGTACGCCAGCAGCAAGCACTGTAGCCAGCCTAGTACTGACTGTGTAGGAGTCCCTGTTTGGCATTAAAATAACAAGATATTCTCTGGCTCTGCTGTGCCTGTGGCCTACCTAGTCTTGTTCGGAGTACGCCAGCAGCAAGCACTGTAGCCAGCCTAGTACTGACTGTGTAGGAGTCCCTGTTTGGCATTAAAATAACAAGATAGCCTTTCATTTTTTTCTGACAAGAAAGAAAGACAACACATCAAGATTATAACTGCAAAAAATACTTTATTTTGCAGAATCAGTAAAGAACAGCAATACATTCTTTTCTTGACTGGCTCTGTTTTTCATGCTTGCTGCTTCAAACTAAAAGTTAGACTTAGGCATAGACTGCAAGCATAGGACTACTCTGGAGCAGCACATCTATACATTTTTCTACACAAATGAGCTTGCTCAGTGCTCTTGTGCCTGTTTGCTAGTGCCAAGTGAGCCACCCATGACCCACCTGCTGTAACTCATAGATATTATTGAACTTTAAACTAGTCTAGTCAAAAGTACAGTTTGTATTCATAAAAATAAATAAATAAACATAGCTTGCCTTAGCTAGCAAGGTAAACCTTACATGACAGAAAGGAAAGAAAAGAAATCTGATATGATGTCGAATCCTGTAGCACTACCAAAGTACAAGTCTGATTCTGCAAAACGTAAAGAACAAAAAAGACAGCTAGAGTTGACTCAAAAAGAAGCAGAAAATGCTAACAAAATATTTTGTAAATGGTTAAGTTGTCCGCTGGCAACAGTGTCCAAATCTGGTGAAAGTACAAGTGAGCAAAAACCATCAACCTCATCACATGAAACAGCTGTAGAGGCAGTAATAGAGGGGGAGACGACTGGGGTGGAGTTGAAACCATGATGAATCGGACTCACTCAGAAAGAAATGTACAGCTAGACCAAGAAGAAATATATGATGATGAAAGAAATATACAGCAAGAAGAAATACAACAATGTATTGAACTGGAATCAGGTTGTGACATAAACCCTGAACCCAGTAGTCGACCACCTTTCATTTATAATTTTTATGACCCAGCTACCTGGCCTGAAAGTTTTAGTTCAGAGTCAGAGCGCCTCAGGGTTGAAATTGTGCAGCATAAGCCCCTGCAGCTGAAGGAAACTGACACTGAGTTCCCTAAAACAGCTGGTCGCGGTTTACTTCAAGAAACTATGAGCATAAAGTGGATCCTCAAAGATTCACAGGCCTTGCTTAGTTTACTCCAAGTCTGCTGATGCTGTATTTTGTTTCTGCTGTAAGCTTTTGGTGAGGATAGTGGCGTGTTTACAAGGTTTCTCCAACTGGCAAAAATTATCACAAAGGCTGAGTCAGCATGAAGCTTACCCATCACACATGGAGAATTACTACAAATGGAAACATTTAGAATTAGGGTTAGAGAAATGTGCTACTATAGACAGGAGTTTGCAAGAAAAGCTGGATAAGGAAAAGGAACGATGGCATGCTGTGCTTTGTCGAATTTTGGACTGTGTTTTATATTTAGCAGACCAAAACTTAGCCTTTAGGGGTTCAGTAGATCGTCTGTATGTGAACAACAATGGTAATTTTCTGAAATTGTTGGAACTGTTGTCCCGGTATGACCCTATTATGGCTGATCACTTGCAACATGTTCAGAGAGGAGCAAATGTTCATTATTTAAGCTAAGATAGCCAGAGCAAATTTATGCAGATGTTAGCTAAGGCTGTGACTAATAAGATTAGGAACAAGATATACACTGCTCGCTACTATAGTGTGCTGATGGACTGCACTCCAGATATTTCTCACAAGGAGCAGTTATCACTAATGATTCATTATGTTGAAATCAATGGTGATCAAGTTGAAATGCGGGAGAGCTTCCTGGAGTTTCTCCATGTTGAAAATACAGCAGGAGAGGCTTTGGCTGAATTATTGCTAAATCGGCTTTGAACATGGCATTAACATTGAAGACTGCAGGGGCCAGTGTTACGATAATGGGGCTAACATGAGAGGTTTCCATCGAGGAGTTCAAGCGAGAATATGACAGGTCAATGAACGCAGTATATGTTCCTTGCTGTCCTCATAACTGGAACCTTGTGTTAGAACATGCAGCTGAATCATCGTTGGAAGCAAAGAATTTCTTTGGAGTACAACAACGGGTTTACAGAATCTTCTCTGGGTCCACCAAACGTTGGGACATCCTTGTCAAGCACATGAAATGATATACCCTCAAGCCACTTTCAGAGACTCGATGGAGTGCCCGCGTTGATGCTGCAAAGGCAGTCTGTGAACAACTGCCTGAATTGTTGATTCGCTGCTGGAAGTATCAGAAACTGAAAACTGTGACAGTGAAACACTGTCTGACATCACAGGCCTTGTGAAAACACTGGAATCATTTCCATTTATTGTATCTTTACTTGTGTGGAATGAAGTGCTTAGTGCCATCAATCGGGTGACTGTGATTTTACAGTCACCTGCTTTGAGTCTTCCAAACGCCATAGATGTGGTTTCCTCCATCAAGGAACAACTGTCTGATTATCGAAGACAGGGATTCAGGAGAGTGGTAGAGGAAGCAAAGCTGCTAGCCCAAACCATGGACATTGAACCGACTTTTCCAGATAAACGCACCAGACGGCGAAAACGCATGCCAGGAGAGCTTGCCGCAGACGAACGCATGCCAGGAGAGCTTGCCGCAGACGAACCTTTAACTGGCCAAGAAAGCTTTGAAGTGAATTTTTTCAATTGCCTATTGGATAAAGTACTGATGGAAATTGAGGAACGATTCCAATTTCTGCATGACTTTCAGTCACTTTTTGGTTTTCTGTTCAACATCAAATCATCTGGACATGACGAAAACCTTGAAGTAGCATGCAAAGAGTTGGCCCGATTTCTTGGGGATATAGATGGTTCGGACATGTCTAGAGAAATTACCTTGCTGGCTCGACTGTTACCTGATGATGTGAAATGTCCATTTGAAGTGTTACAGTACCTGGTACAGAGAGACCTGAGCAGAGGATTTCCAACACCCAAATTGACTGCAAGTACTGCTTACAATTCCAATTACAGCTGCCAGTGCTGAGCGCTCTTTTTCAGTAAACTGTCCTTGATAAAGAATTACCCGCGCCCACAATGTCACAGGAAAGACTGTCTGCATTGGGTGTACTTTCAATTGAAAATAGACTTGCAAGAGAAGTAAACTTTTCTGATGTGATTGAAACATTTGCTGCAGCAAAAACCCACCGTGTACAACTTTAACTTCACAAAATAGAAAAACAGCAGCAATATTCTTTTGGTGGTGGTGGCATGGGAGGGCCCTCCTGGGGTGGGGGGGCATGCTGCATGGACGGAGGGGGGCCCACTACAAAGTCTTGCACCAGGGCCCAGTACATCCTGGAACCGGCCCTGATGGGTGCATTAACATAGTTTTGTGCAATGATATATACAGTATTCTAGAGTCCCAGTAGCACCTCTATGTTAGGGTTCAGTTGGTGTTTCTGCCAAAGCAAGGGTTTTTGTTAGCTTATATCTTAGTGACCTTAGCCCATAGGACTGTACAATTTGGTCTGCACCATCTCAGTTCTGGAGGCTAATTGGCAAGTTTGGTGCAAATAGGTTTGGTGATTCAGAAATTATTAACCATTAATGCATTTATGTAAAAATCCTCAAAAAGAAACTTTTTTTTACACAGCTGAGGCAAAAACTAGGCCGAGTTATAACTTGAAAATTACAGATTTCTTAGATTGCATCCCAGAACATGATTCTTTTATGGCTGTAATTTTCAAGTTAAAACATTTCAAGGTTTAAAATTTGGGTGCATGCACAGTACTCCACAAAAGTAGCTGAACAACATGAAACATTTTTCTGGTTTAACATTGGTGAGGGACAACAACTTTAGATTTGAAAAACTCAAAAATTCTTACCTTTAAAGACTGATAGTTGTATGGTTCATCAGAAGACAGTTTATCGAGATGTCTCTGCTGAGTAAAAAAATAATAATTACATTAGGTATTTTTTTATTTAATTAAAAAATGTTCACAAGCTAGCCTGGTGATGCAGAGGGTTGAGGCAGTGGGGGCCTTATAGCCCATCCCACCAATGACCCAGGTTCGGGAATGGACCTAGGTCATTCAGGAGCTGACTGGAGAGGGAGGACTGAGTACCCATAGGACAGCTCTTCTCCCTCAGGGAGGGGAAACTGTATGTCCTGTGGCTTGCCTGCCACCTTGAGGAATCTAGGTGACAGAATCATGAGACTGCATGGGAAGAAACCCATGCCTGGGTGCTAGGGATGTCTCTTTAGAGGCAGAGTATGCACATGCATCATTGCAAGTGTGTGGGCACAATGGGGAGAAAACAGAAGAAAAATCTTGAATGTAGCACAGTGACAAACCAGTCTTTCATGGGCAGTGTACTGATGACTGGATGCCTCCGATCATGGGTCCTGTGGCAGGAACACCAGAGAAGGTAAGCCCCAGAGAAATTGGGTGATGGGTCAGGGGAGACCAGTCCATATAGTGGCTCATTAGGGTGTGGAAGGAGAAAACAGTTTTGTGGAAAAAATCATGATCCTGTAGAAAATCGTTATGACTTTTTCCAGAAACTGAGGTCTATAATATCTATTGCTGTAAAAAATCATAATGAATTTCAACAGATTTCTACAGTCATGGAAACTGTAGTTTGTCTTCTGGAAAACCATGGACAGCATCTCTGACCAGTAATTCTATATAAAACACCTGTGGTGGATGCTCATTCTGCTGCAGGAACCGAGGCGTGATTAGATGAAACACTGGTGGCAGTTCCCAATTTGCTACCGGTACTCCCTTCCTCATACCCACCTGATCACTATTCTCTGGTGGTGGGTGTCTAATTCAGCCACTGGCACCTCCCCAATTTATGGTTTTGCTGGCATTGGGTGCCCTATGGGCCCTGCGTGAAGCAAGTCAGTAGTCTGGTCCAGTTTCACAAAGAACCCTCCTCACTTCCTTCGTTGATCAGGGACTGAAAGGCTCAATATGAAGCAAGTAAGGACACACCTCTTGCTTTGTACAAGGCACAAAGGCCATGTAGGAAGCAAGTTAGGAGTTAGAGCCTGTTTTCATGCTGGCAACAAAAGCCAGCAATGCACTGAAAGGATTTTGTATCAAAATCAAAATAATTTATTCAAAACAACAATGCATTTTGAAAGAACTTGAGCATTGCACCAATTGGTGTAAATTATCAAGAAAAAAACATCCAGCACTTTGGAGCTTGGTACTCTTTCCTCAGGGATTTGTTTTTCTTGATGATTTATACCAACTGATGCAATGATGTGTTTCTTTTAAAATGTACTGATGCACTGAGTAAATTATTTGGATTTTGATACAAAATCCTGTGAGCATGATCTGCTAGTTTTTATTTCCTGTAGTGCCATTTTTATCCTCCGTTTGAGCACGTGGGTTCATTTTGGTCAAATTCTGTTTAAAAATGAATACATAGAAATTGTCAGCAGATAAGGACCACTAGGCCCATCCAATCTGCCCACAAGCCCTATACTTGTTTGTTGTCTCTGACCGTCTCTGGTCAGTGGCTTCTTCCCCCTCCTCCCTATGGTTCCCTTATGCCTGTCTCAGGCATGTTTAAATCCCTCCACTGTGCTTGCTCCCACCACCTCCTGTGGCAGACTATTCCATGTGCCCACCACCCTCTTCATGAAGAAAAAAGTTTTCACATATCCCCTTAACCTGCCACCATCCAATTTCATATAGTGCCCCCTCATTCTTGTACTCCTCCTATATTGGAAGATGCAGCTGCTACAGCAGAAATGGCACTACAGGAAATAAACCCTAGCAGCTCATGCTCACAGGAGTTTGTATCAAAATCCAAATAATTTATTCAGTGCATCAGTACATTTAAAGAGCAGCTGATGCCTTCAGGATAACTTAAACAAAACATTATATTTAGACACAGTTCAATTTATATTTCACATTAGTTCTGTATTTTTCCTCCCCATCATTTTTTATTGAGGCCATTTGCATGAAAACAGGATCTCTGTTCCTGAAGAGTTCATCTATTACTGTTGCTTTCTCCCTACCTAAGGTCATAATGCACTGCTTGTGACATCACAGATACTCCCATGGCAACAGATTGTCATGTTATAACAGAGGATTATGACACAAAGTAGGGAGTAAGCTATAGAGAAAGACAAACACTAACAGATAAAGTTAATGGGCCAGATTTACATAGGGTGGATGCAAGCTGCAACAATGGCAGCTTGTGCCAACCTCCTCTGTGTCAGGGACCCTGCGTCCAATTCGGTATCGGACAGGGTCCTGGAGCCTGTCCTGTGGCTTGTGGCATCAGTCCAACAAAGGGCACAGCCACCAGGAATGCCACAAACTGAGGGATGGGTAGGTGGCAGATGCGCCTGCAGAAGGGAGCCTGACAGTGGGTCATGCCCTCCCACATGCCAAGATCCCCAACAGTACTGTAATAGAAGCCCAGGTGGGCTATCGCCTCCCCCAGCCCTCATCCCCAATAGTTACATCATTGAAGCCCTTATGGGCTATCAGAACCCCCCCATCCCTGATCTCCAATAGTCACATCATTGAAGCCCATATGGACAATCGGAATGCCCACCCTCCCAACCCCAATCACCGATCCTGATTCCCCACTCCCAAAATGCTATCCTAGTAATGAAATAAAACAATCATAATGCCACATGTTCAGTATAGTCCTGGTGGTATAGTGGCCCCCCACCTGGCAGTGCCAGACCACCCCACTCCCCTCTACCCATATCCAGCTGGTGACTGGCACAGCCCACCTCTCATCACCTTGGCCAGCTGCCGACTGAGCTTTCGTATGTGTGCATACTGTAAATAGTATGTGCTCAGTGAATGACAGCTGCTGCTGTTCCCCAATCATGATCACCTACCTTAATCAAGCTCTGGCTATGCCCCCCCATGTGGGGTCAGTGTAAGGGTGGCCCCCAAACTTCATTATTGCATCAGGCAGGTGCTGTGATCCAGTTGCCGATGAAGGCCCACGGAGCTCCTGTGGGCTGTCATCTTGGGGGTGCTGGGGCCACTTTCCTTTGTTTTCTTCCTTTGGGGACATCACTTACATGGATGTCAATGCAGCCCCCCATGTGCATCTATGCCAGTCCATCCACAGATGTCAGTGATGTTCCCTCTCTGCTCAACTGCGTGCCAGCCACACTGCCACTTGTGGTCACCCAGGTGACAGAATTGTGGTTGCAAACAGAACCCTCCCTCCCTGGAGGAAGCAAGCATCCTCTGGGATGCTCAGTCCTCCTCGACTTGGCTGGCCCTTGATGACCCAAGCTCACTCCCAAACTCAAGTAATTGACATCGCGAGCGGTAATGCTACTGCTACGCCAGTGGGCTGGCCCTCAAGGCTTAATATTTTAATCTACATATTTATAATTATGTTTTGGTTTTCCTTTGTATTTATTGTGTTTTATCTCCCTGGTCTATTTCATTTTACTATATACAGCATCCTGAGCCCTCAAGATAGGGTGTTATAAAATAAAATTGCCTTGCCTTGGCTATACTCAATCCAATATTTTTAGTGTTCAGAAGATTAATAAATCAAAGCATTGAAGCATGCCTTTCTTGAACATTTTTGAAGTGTCCTTTGAGAACTAGTACAGAGAGATCACAGATGGAGTAAGCAGATTGAGAGAAATGCTGTTCCACTGGTATTTTAGTTTCTCAAAGTAAAATAAAACAAGCATTTGTCAATGCTGAATGTTTGCTTGCTGGCGTTAGCATTGGTAGTGTAGAAGTTACAGAGCTGCACAACAGGAATGGCAGAGAAGTATTGAACTGAATCCAACCCCATCACCACCCTGAAGATAGTGACAGGTATTGGGGTGTGCCTTTGGGTCATCAGGCATAACGGCCACGCCATTTCACCACACCCTACCCTGCAGACACCGACAACTGTCACGGTGTGCCTTGGGGTCTTTGGCCCTTATGCGCACCCCATTCTATCAGGAAATACAGTGATATGGATGCAGTATAGGAGAATGGGGTGAACTTTGGGGCTGAAGAATCAAAGGCACACCTCGATGCCTCTCAGTGGCTGCAGGGTGTGGGTGGGGGGTGGAATGGTATGAGCATTGCAGGTGACAATCCCAAATCACAGGCCTGATGCCTGTCATTCTCTACAGGGTGGGGCATTATGGTCGGAAACCCTAACGCCTCAGGCACTCGTAGGTATTTTCACTCCAAATTTTCAACATGATTTTTTTTGTGATCCCCACCTCATGAACAGTGGCAATATCAGTTTGTTAGCCGGAAGCTGCTTTTGCACAATGACTACAGCATTTGTTACCACAGGTGCAAAAACACATTCTGAACAGGATGTGAAAAATGACAGCTGTACTGTTCATGGGGAGGTGTAAAAAATGGCAATGTTGAAAATCTGCAGTGAAAATATTAAAAAAACTGGTGAAGTCCCGAGAGTGCATAGAAACTGTGCAATGTGCACCCGTAATGTAGTTAGTTTGGGGATTTTTTACAGCAGATTGTCAGCACAGGCATTTCGGTACCTCCGATCATGAACAGTGTCACTGTGATTTTCTTTATCTGTCCCGAACAATGATTTCCCACAGTGACCACACATTTCTGTGCTGAAAGTGTGACAACACATTTCGGCCATGTTGTGAAAAATGACAGCTGTACTGTTCATAAAGAAGTGTGGAAAAATGCCACTGGTGAAAATCTGGACTGAAAATATTACAAATTCATGAACTTATGAGGGTGCGTGGAAACTGTGCAATGCTCACTCGTAACAGAGCCATTTTATGGACTTTTGTCACCACATTTTCAACATAGCCATTTTAAGACCTCTGTTTATGACCAGTGTCACTGTGATTTTCTTAATCTGTCCCAAGCATTGCTTTAGCACACCAACTGCACCATTGTGCGCTACATGTGCAGAAACACATTTTGGGTGAGATGTGAAAAATGGCAGCTATACTGCTCACACGGAAGTGTGGTAAAATGGCAATGTTGAAAATCTGGCATGCAAATATTCAAAATTTGCAAACTTGCGAGCATGCGTAGGAACTGCGCAACGTGCGCTCCTAAAACAGTCAGTTTTGGGAATTTTTTCACCAAATTTTCAACATAGCCATTTTAAGACCTCTGCTCATGAACAGTGTCACTGTGATTTTCTTCATCTGTTCCAAACATTGATTGTGCACACCGACTGTGCCATTGTGCGCTACATGCACAGAAACACATTTTGGGCGACATGTGAAAAATGACAGCTGTACTGTTCATAAGGAGGTGTGGTAAAATGGCAATGTTGAAAATCTGGAGTGCAAATATTACAAATTTGCAAACTTACGAGCGAGCGTAGGAACTGCACAATGCACGCTCATAAAACAGTCATTTTAGGATTTTTTCACCAAATTTTCAACATAGCCATTTAAGACCTCTGCTCATGAACAGTGTCACAATGATTTTCTTAATGTGTCCCATACATTGATTTCGACACCAACTGCACCATCGCGCTACATGCGCGAAACACATTTGGGTGAGATGTGAAAATGACAGCTGTACTGCTCATAAGGAGGTGTGGTAAAATGGCAATGTTGAAAATCTGGAGTACAAATATTAAAAATTTGTGAACTTCTGAGTGCATAGGAACTGCATAATGCACTCTTAAAACAGTAATTTTAGAATTCGTCACCAAATTTTCAACATAGGCTTTTGAGAGCCCACCTTATGAACACTGGCACTGTCATTTCCTTAATCAGTCCTGAAAGGTGATTTTGTGCAGTGACTGCGAAATCACCCTTCAGGCCTGATTAACGCCATGACAGTTCAAGAATTCATTAGGAGGGTCCCAAAACCCCATGTTGAAAATTGAGTATAAATTCAAAAATGCCTGAGATATGCATCAAAGTTGAAAAACCCTATTTATTACATTATACAGCTTACCAGCAATTCCTCAGTTGAGGTCGGCTTTGAAGAGTGCAGACGTGTTCCCGGTCCACCGAAGATCGTCGTGCCGGACTCCGGAGTTAAGTATGGGGTGAGGGGGTGGGGAGACAAAGTGCACAGAGAGTGGGCATGGGTGGGCAGGGAGACCATGGAGGGAACTTTTTTTGTTCACAGATTTTTTTTTTTTTTTTTTTTTTAGGAAAATGACTCTGGACATTTGCCACACTGGGGTGGGCTTCCAGCGTGGCACCTGGAAAGCTTTCGGGGGGATGTGAAGCTGATGGGGATTAGGCACCCCATCAGCCATAGAGTGTGTGCGTGGGGGGGAACGCATGAGCACGCAATATGCGTGCTTGTGTGCATGTGTGTGTGGAGGGGGGAGCGCTGCTCACTGAAGTGGAGCTCTCCCTTTCAACTGTATGGCACTGCATTTTGGATGAACACACTGTGTTTCTTGCAAATGCTTGCAAGCAAACATAAAAAGGACAGCACCAAACCTCCAGTAGCAGCACATCTTTTATTTCACAAAGTGCAGGTGCATAGTGCAAAATTCAGTCATAATGTTGAATCGTCTGTGCCAGAGCATTTGTAAGCCATGGGACTCTTTTTACACATTATGTATTTTTCACTATGCACTTGCACTTTGGTGTGCTGCTACTGCAGGTTTGATGCTGACCTTTTTTTTGTTAATTTGGTACATTTCCCAACCACAGGCACAGACCACTCACGTCACGGTGTAGTGATTTCCTTGTGTAGACTGCTTTGGTATTTTCTACTTTATGGTCTGCCTGTATGAGTTTTTGCAAGTTTGAAGGAATTGCTTGTGTTCACCCGCATTGCCTGTATGTGGGCACTTCTTTCATTAGATCTAATAGATAACATTCTGGGATTCACATCTATAGGTCCACTGTATCTTTAATTGTCTGATTTTGGGTGTGTTGATACAATTTGCAGTGTAAATGTGCTCATATGAGGCCCTGTGCAGGAAGGGAGTCAAGGTATGCGCAGTAGGTGCGTACCCTGTCTGGACAGCTCCACACCCATGGATAGGCACACACCCTCCAGCATTCATGAACACCGACTGCCTGTCCATGGCCCTACCCCCACAGCATGCAGGATCGTGGGGTGTGGAAGGGGGCAGAGCAGAGGACACAGGTGGACATCCAATCAAATGCTCATCTTGGGTCCTGTAGTGGATCTCTCCTATGCACAAGCAGGGGATTCTAGGCAGGAGCTGTTCCTGGGTACACTACAGTACGGGCAACTGTCCAAGGGGTCACCCTCAGCATGTTGCAAGTCTAGCCTTTCCATTATATTGGCATTACAGTCAACCACTTACTAAGTACTTTATCTACAAGTGGCAACAACTGTTACATGCCTAAGATACCACCTGTAAGCTGTTTTAAAGGTAATATGAGCGGCATGTCCCCTGTCTGCTGTGCAGTAGTTATTGAGTAGTTATTGAGTCACTAGCTACATTGTATGACTATTATGAATATTAATGCCTACACCTCTGACTGCTAACAGGTTGCTCACCTTAAGATGTGAGTCAGCATATTGTGGTGTACTGTTCTATATGAATAACTTTGCTTCTCTTCCTATAAATGCATCATACTCCATTTGTGCTGATACCAAGGTTTCTCAACTAATCAACTCATTTGTATCACATTTGTATCATGCAGTTTTCTTTGTCATCCTTTGAGGGAGTTCATTTGTCTATATTCTTTTTGTTGGCCTCTGGTAGAACATTATATGGGTAACTTTAATTGAGTGGCTCAGTTTGAGTGTTCATGATGTGAGCTAACCTGAAAGGGTAGCAAGGCGTGGTTATAGGACCAAGTTAGGGGAAATTACAGTGACTGATGAACAGGGAGAAGAAACAAAAGAGGAGGGTTCAAGAGGAAGGAGGAGGTATGTTTTGCATAGTTTGGCAGGGTATGCTGAGCTGGCCTTCTGGTGTGGTGGTGATGGTGGTTGGCTGCAGTGAGGAAGGTCCCGAGTTCGGGGCTGGGTAGGGGTACTGCTTTTTTGTTTCTGTGCGGGAGTTTGACTTTTATTTTTTTTGAGTTTCTCCTCCCTTCCCCAACATGTACCTCTCTGGAGTTGAGAATCTAAATTTAGAGGGTGTGTGGAGCGCAGCCCACTGCATAGATATTTTATTCAGTTTTCCTTGCTGTTGTTTTTCATGCTGGAGAGGGTACATCTCTGTTGTGCTTTTCAGTGACGTACACTTGCTGTAACAGTGATCGCTATTTAGCGGTTGCCGTTATGACATGGAACCCTGGCCTCCTTTTCTTCCTGCATAATATGCTTATCCGAAAGCCCATACTATAGCTTTTGAGTGTTGTCCAGTTGTTGGACAATGTCACATATTCAGAATGAATTATTTCCCAAAATGTGTTACTTGAGTTTGTAATAATATTGTTTCTTTGTCATTTTCAGTCAGACAGAGTTAGCCTCTCCACCTGCTATAGTATTTCTGAGAAGTATTCCATAGATGTTGTTAGTGTAATTAGGGGGTACTCTGTAATTACTGGGGATGGGAGAACTCAGTGGAATTCTGACATTTATTAAATAAGAACCAGAACGCAGGGGATTCTGATTAGTTTTTTTTTATGAAAATGTGAATTAAATGCCAAAAAATGTAGAATAAGATGCAATAACTAGTAAGCATTAAACCACGACAGACCATGATTCTGCTGTGGCATTAATCCATGGTTGGTTGGTTGGAACACGAGGCTGAAGGCCAAGTGCATCCAGCCTGCCAACCATGGATTAATGCCAAATGTAGAACCATGCTCAGGAGTGGTTTAATGAACTTGTAACATAGCAAGCGCTGGTAGGAGTAAGATATTACAGAGAAAATAAAGAGGAAAAATCACACAGTGACATTGCTTTGTGACACATGGAAAGTGTCATGTTTGATAACAGTAAACGGGTTGAAATGGCAAGGAGTATGGAAGCCTCCGCCATCCAAGGAACACAAGTGCCACCACCACTGCCTCAGAGGTTGCCAAGAAAGAGGAGCAGTTGGACCACAGTGGGCTCAGGAAGGGTGAGGGTGGTGGAACAGAGACACATCCATCCCATTGTACCTCTCCACAATTCATATGTCATTCTGGCAGAGCATGGCTCCTCTATGGGGGCAGCAGCAGTGGAGACCAAGGAGGATGTTGAGAACCTCGACGAGGGAGAATTATAGGAGGGTGGCATGGGATGCCACAGGGGAAAGAAGCAGCTCCCAGTGGGGGACTCAATTGTTAGGGGGGGTAAAGCTGGAGAAGGGCGGGAGAGGGAGGTAAGGTGCCTGCCCGGTGCCATGGCTTGGAGGGACAGGAAGAAAATCCTCAGGATCAAGTGACCATCAAACAGTGTGGTTCACCTTAAACTCAGCTACAGAGTCAAGCCTTACAAAAGTGAGGGTACTGGACTTCAGGAGGGCTGACTTTGGTAAGATGGGAGAGTGCCTCAGAAAAGCACTAGCAAATTGGTTAGAAGGAAGGGTGGAGTAACAATGGGGAATTATCAAAACTGCCATCGCAGATGCAACAAGCCTTTGTGTGAAGCAAATAAACAAATCAAAACAAAAGAAAAAGCCACTATGGTTCTCAAAAGAGGTGGCTGGGAAAGTCAGGGAGAAAAAGATAGCATTCAGGAAGTATAAGGAAACACAGAAGGAGCAAGACAGAGAACTGTACCATTTAAGGCAGAAGGAAGCAGGGAGGGAAGTCAGAATAGCAAAGGCCCAAACTGAGGAAAAGATAGCCAACTCAGTTAAGAAGGGGGATAAAACCTTTTATAGGTACATCAGAGAGCATAGAAAGACAAAGGGAGGGATAGTGAGGCTGAATAGAATGAACGGTGGGTGGGCAGAGGGGGACAGTGAAAAAGCAGTGATACTGAATGAATATTTCTGCTCAGTAGTCACAAAAGAGGAGGGGGAAGTGCCTAATTCAATTAATAGAAGTACTCTGGATAGGGGGGTCGATCTCAGTCCTTTCACAGAAGAAAGGGTTCTGCAAGAAGTCCTAAAACTGAAGGTGGACTAAGCAATGGGGCCTGATGGAATTCACCCCAGAATTCTAAAAGAATTAAGGGGGGAACTAGTGAAACAACTGGATACTCTTTTTAACAAATCATGGGAGGATGGTGTGGTACCCGAGGACTGGAGGAAGGTGGATGTGATTCCCCTTTACAAAAGTGGGACCAAGACAGAGGCAGGAAACTACAGACCTGTCAGTGTGACCTCTGTGGTAGGGAAAGTGATGGAGTCACTTCAGAAGCAAAGAATTGCTGAGTACCTAGAGGCCACTGGGGCACAGGACCCAAGGCAGCATGGGTTCACAGCAGGAAGGTCATGTCAGATGAATCTAATAGATTTCTTTGATTGGGTGACCAAAGTAGTAGACCAGGGAGGGTCTGTGGACATGGCCTACCTAGACTTTAGCAAGGCATTTGACACAGTTCTACACAAAAGATTAATAGTCAAATTAACCAGCCTGGGAGTGGGTCCCAGGGTGGTAGCCTGGGTAAAACATTGGCTGGACAACAGGACACAGAAGGTAATTGCAAATGGAGTCCATTCTGAAGAAAGAGGGGTTACTAGTGGGGTACCGCAAGGTTCAGTACTGGGTCCAGTCCTTTCTAATGTCTTTATAAGTGACATTGCAGAGGGACTGGAAGGAAAAGTATGCCTCTTTGCAGATGACACAAAGATCTGCAACAGGGTTGATACACAAGGAGGCGTGGAAAGGATGAGAAGGTTCTTGGCAAGGTTGGAGGAATGGTCAGAAGTATGGCATCTAGGATTCAATGCAAAGAAGTGCAAAATAATGCACCTGGGAAACAAGAACCCAGGGGAAGATTACACAATGGGGGGCCGGTAGTAACAACAACAAAAAAGGAAAGTGACCTGGGGGTAATCTTATCAGATTACCTTAAGGTTAGCAAGCAATGTGAGAAGGCAGTAGGGAGGGCTGGGGGCATACTGGAATGCATAGCAAGAGGCATCACCAGCAGAAAACAGGAAGTTGTTATCCCTCTGTACAGACAGTTGGTGAGACTCCATCTGGAGTACTGCGTCCAGTTCTTGAGACCCCATCTCCGCAAGTACATAGGACAGAGGCAGTCCACAGGAGGGCAACTAAAATGGTGCAGGGTCTGCAAGAGAAGCCATACGAGGAGAGACTAAAGGAGCTTAATATGTATAACCTTGAGGAAAGAAGGGAGAGGGGGGAACATGATAGAAACTTTTAAGTACCTCAGTGGAATCAACAAAGTCCAAGAGAGTAGCATCTTTCAGAAAAAGAGACTTGCAAGAACAAGGGGACACAATTTAAAGATGGGGGGTGGATCAGGGGCAATGTGAGGAAGTATTTTTTCACAGAGAGGGTAGTGGATGCATGGAACAACCTTCCTGAGGAGGTTGTGGGGTCTAAAACTGTGGGAGAATTCAAAAATTCATGGGACAGACATAAGGCAATTCTTGTGTGGGGTAGGAAAGAAATAGACTGTTGGTTAACCAGGATCTGCGGCCTATCCTGTAGGTAGGGAAATGGGCAGACTAGGTGGGCCAAGCGGTCCTTATCTGGCATCAAAGTCTATGTTTCTATGTTTCTATTTATTTAGTTTTTGTTGACCGGGTAAGTGCACTAGACAAATCCTGCCTAATTTCAGGCATGACCCGGGGGAGGGGGATACAGATGAATGCCAACTGACCTTGAACCAGATTAAGCTGTTGGTGGTATTTTTAGTGAATGAGGGAAATTTGGCCAGGACACTGGGGAAATTCCCTACTCGTCAGTAGGGGGACCCTTTTGGCCATCGAAGGATGGCTGAGTCAGTTGTTGTGCTGCCACCTGAGGAGATGGATGTGCAGCAGGTCGAGGAGTCCATCTCCTCCTCGGCTACGGTGCTATTTGCGATGGATGCTCCTGCTGAAGCTACTGTGTCTGAGCAAATTTTGGAGGCTGCCTGCTCGACAGCTTTGCTTGTTTTGGATTGCTCGGTTGAGTCTGTATTGCCTACTGTGGAGTCTCCTTAACGTTGAGCTGCAAAAGGTGTTGCAGTTGGAAGAACGTCAGTATTTACTAAAAAAAAAAAAGGAACTTTTGGAGCGTTTTCAATCAAAATGTTCAGTGACTACAGCTGGGGCTTCGGGACTTGTTGTTGATGCTAAGCAGTCGGTTTCCATGGTTATGGACCAAACGGAGGTTCGGACTGAGCCGAGCATAGTCTTTCACCGCTCAGGACAGGACCAAGCTACTGCTACTGTTTTTTCTTTCAACGCTGCACCGGACAAACCTTACATGGAGCGAGTTACTCATAAAGGGTGCCCCAGCAAACTTAGTTGGTCTGATGCTCCTGTTGTGGAAGGAGGTCCCTGGACCGTGGGAGACTCGTTGCAAGCTGCAGGCTGGGTGCCCTCCCCTGATACTGGGTCTTGGATCTCGGGCTTTGCGCCCATTAAAATTCCAGGAGTCAAGCTATCGCCCTCTCCTTCTACTCGTACTATATCAGAAACTGTAAGTACTAACCCTGAGACTGTAGCTACTGCATTAACTGTTGGGGTTTCTCTACCTGCTTTACCTAAGCCCACTCCTGAGCAGGAACCTTCTCCAGCTATGGACAATTTACAACATTCTCCTCTCCACTTGCCTTCAGATTTGGAACTTTCTCAAACCCTAGTTTTACAGCCGCTTAGTACAATAAGGGCTAGTTCTCCACTACGGGAGGTGGAGGCTGCTGAACTTAGTGACATGTCTGACTTTTCGGATATACCTAGAAATATTCCGGCTGATGTTAGGAATTTTCCACGTCTCTCTCATGGTGCGGAAGAGCAGCCCCCCACTTCTGCCCCTCCTAAAACCCCTCGGTCTTTTGCCTCCCTTTTTCTTAATTCTGCTCCTTCGGCTAAATGCCGTAATGCAGTTCACCTCATATATAGAGGGGGTCTAGATACCTTTCCTGATAGGCTTTATGTGGGTCGTACCTTATTGAAAAGCAGTTTAAATTTTCATGTTTCTGAATTGTATGCCGTAATTCATGTGTCAGGAGAGAATGTATTTGATGTCAGTTTTAAACTGGGAATTGGCCTTGACAAGTTCTGGGCACGTTATCACCAGGTGAAGGACACCCCTTTGTGGGCCCCTTTTGAGGTTCTTCCTCTTACCAGGCCTGCTCACAAAACCATTACAGTTCTCTTCCGAAGTGAAGGGGTCAGTGTTACCAATTTGCTGTTTTGGCTTAAACAACGTTGCACTGTAACTGGTCATCCAGAGGCTATATTTGACTCTGAGGGAATCTGGACTGGAAGATGGAGAATTAGGTTGATTTTACACTCAGAAGGTGGGGGTCTCCATCATCTCCCTAGTAGTTTTTTTCTAGGTAGGGATAGTGGTGTTCTTTTTTATACTGGTCAACCCAGGACTTGTTATAAATGTGGGCTCCCAGGTGACATTAGTAGTGCTTGTGGCCAGATGAAATGTTCCCTTTGTCACAAGACTGGTCATCTTAGTGGTCAATGTTCAAACTTGGTTCATTGTAACCTTTGTGGGAAAAAAGGACACGTTTACGTGGCCTGTCCTGAGGCAGCTCATAAGAAATCCTCTTCTGCTGATGGGGAGGAGCAGCATCTCTTGGTTACTTTAGCCCAGAGGGAATTTAATAAAGCATCTACCACATGGTTAGCTGAGGATATTCCTCCTTCTAAGTTGCCTGTTCCTGCTGTCCCAGGCCCTCCACCCCCTAATGTATCTGAAGCTTGTCCTGCTACGGTTTTGCAGGAGACTTCTCATCCTCCATTTGTAGAACCTCTAGAACACTCCCTTGTTTTGCAAGCTGCCTCAGTACCCACCAGTGTTACTGAGGTTCTGCCTGGCTCCATGCACCCCCCATGAAGTTGAGCGTCCTCCTGATAGGAGAATGTCGACCAGAAAAAGGTCTACTGGGGCCCTGCCTACCCCTAAGATGTCTAAAAATTCACTGCATGATTCCTCTAATAGATTTCCATTTTTTTGGATGCTGATCACTCTGACACTGATTCACTGTGTTCCTCAGCAGATTCTATTCTACCCAAAGATACTTCTGATTTATTGATACCTGATGAGGGCAAAAACCCCTCACAACCCTCACATCGGAAAGGGAAACCCAGGAAGAAAAAGCGTTGATTTAGTCTCCCCTGTATTTTTTACAAAATGCCTTTTTTCCCTCCATTCTTAATTTTGACTTCTAACTTCAGTAGTATTAAGAATGCAGCTAAAAGGAGTACGGTGTTTACATTTTTACAGACTTTCCCTCCCGGAGTCTTTCTTTTACAAGATACTAGGCTTCACACTACTCTAGAACTTACTCTCTCCACTAAAGCATGGCTCTTGGGGATTTCCTTTTGTCGAGTGGCCCAGAACGTTGCCTGAGGGTAGGTATCCTTTTTCACCATATTCGGCCAACTGTTGTTCGGGTGTTGGACCTCGTCCCTGGTAGAGTATTGTTACTTGATTTAATTTTGGACACAGTCCTTATTCGAGTACTCAACACTTATGCACCCCCAGACTAAAGCAGAGCGTACACTTCTTTTTCAACAAATCAGTCCCTTTCTGCATATTGCTCATTATGTCATTTGGGGAAGTGATTTTAATTGCTGATTGAGTAAGTGGGATCGGGGTATCACCACCACGACGGGGAAACTATTTGGTGATATGGCTGCATTGAATAAGGCTGTGTGAGATGCTCATCTCAAGGATGCTGTTTTTTCACATACAGGTGTGCGGGAGCTAACTTTTTTTAAAGGGGCATTATCTACCCATATTGATTTTTTTGTTTCTGTCTATTTCTTTGTTACTCTAGACTGTATCTGTGGAACCAACTGCTTATTCTGACCATAGGCTTTTGAAGGTTTCCTTGGGCAAAGCAGTTGCTCCTATGGGACCTGGATACTGGAGATTAAATTCTAGACTTTTGCAGCAAATTGGTTTTCTACAACTCATCTCCACTTTTTTGGTCTGTAGGAAATCCTTGTATCCCTTATATGATGATCCAGTGGTTTGGTGGATGGAAACTAAATCAGACCTGCACTCCCTACTTATATCCCATAGTAGATACTCTAGGAAGGGGACTTATTTTTTGTATTTACAGGATAGAAAACAGCTACAACACTTGTATTCCCTCTCACAACTTACCCGACATGATTTTACGGCCCAGATTGCACATTTTCAGAAGAAGATGATGTGATATCATTTAAATTTGTCTGTAGATCTTCAGTCAAGGCAACAACATGGTACACAGGGACCATTTGCTACCACTTGTCCCTTACTTAGCCATCAGGAGAAGGTACAGGCTAAATCCATTTCCTCTCTTTATGACCTACAGGGGGTGGTCCACACTGAGCAGGGTAGTGTTTTATGCATTGCATCTGCCTATGCTGCTTCTTTATTTACTGCCCAACCTGTTCAGCCTCTAGATTTTGTCTCTTGTTTTGGTAAAATTCAGGTTCCCCAGGCACTGCAAGATCAGCTTTTAGGCTTAACGGCTCCTTTTCAGGCCCAGGAAGTTGCTACTGCCATTCAATCTTTATCTAAAGGTAAAGCCCCTGGTCTGGATAGCCTCACCTCTGACCTTTACCATCTTTTACATGGTGAACTTTTGGAAGAACTAACCTCAGTTTATAATTCTATTGTGCAGACTCAAAATGTCCCTTTTGATATGACTACAGGAATTCTCATTTTTATCTTTAAGAATAAAGGTGATAAATTGGATCTATCTAATAGGAGGCCTATTAGCCTCTTGAATACTGATTTTAAAATTCTTTCCAAACTTTTGAACACAAGGCTGTTAACAGTGGCAAAGTTCTTGATTTCTCCGGCACAATCTTGTACTGTGCCTGGGAACTCAATAACAGATCAACTACTTTTATTACGGGATCTATTTTTTCATGATTCTGTTTCAACACTGGATGGTTATGTGCTTTCCCTAGACCAGAGGCAAGCTTTTGATAATGTGACGCATTTCTTCCTATGGCATGTACTACACCATTACGGTATTCCTGCTACTTTTATAGCATGGCTATGGGCCCTTTATCGTACTGCCACTGTTCGCCCCTGTATTAATGGATTTTTAGGCCCTCGTGTTCCTGTTAAGAAAGGTGTTCAACAAGAGTGTCTGATCAGTCCCCTTTTATATGTATTTAGCATAGATCCTTTATTAAGGCTTCTCAATTCCACACCCGGTATTGCTCCAATTCAGATATCGAATTTTACGGTTTCTTATACTGCCTTGGCCTATGTGGATGATGTAGTTCTTTTGGTTGGGAATACCCAGTCTGCTGAAATGGCACTGACTGTTTGTACCACATACAGCACATTCTCAAGAACCAGTCTGAACCTATCAAAAAGTACTGGAAAGCCCCTGTGTGGTCAAATTGTTCCTACTGATCACATAACTGGTCTCCCTTATACATTAGGTCCTTTAAAAATCTTAGGCATTGAGTATGGGTCACCCCAAATGGATATTGCAAACTGGGACAACAACTTACTAATTGGATCACAAATGGTTCAGACTTGGAATAAGACCAAAATGAGTTATTGCAAATGTGTTTATTTGATAAGGACTTACCTGGTGCCTCTTTTTTTGTTTCTTAGTTCTGTTTTTCCTGTTCCCAAGTCAAGGGAGATTACATTGTATAGCCTATTTTTCCAGTCCTTCTGGGGCAGTTGTCTGAATCCCATCAAAAGAAATGTATTATATTTACCTCGCAATCAAGGTGGATGACAAATGATTAACCCTGTATTTTTTTTTTCTGTAAGTTTTTGCATGCTAATTTGAAACCTTTGTTTATTTCTCCTGATAAATACTGGTGTATTTTTTTTTATTCAAACCATATCACCCTGGTTTGTAGCTTGGGATTTGGGTCATTTACATCACATTAAGCAGGTAACCACTTCTCCATTTTATTTGCGTGAGGTCTTTGTCAAGCTTCGGTCATGGGGGATTGCTAGTAGACTTGTGATCTCAAAATCTAAAAAACAGTTATATGCATTTGTTATGGAGAATCATTTTAGTGAGTTGGACATCTTTCCAAAATGCCCAGAAACACATAAAGAGGCCTTATTAACCTTTCTGAATGAGAAGAGAATCCCACAAAAATTTAAAGATCATCATTGGCTTAATTGTCACGAAAAACTGAATGTAAAGGCTAATCTAAAACATAAATGGGTGGAAGAACATATTTGTTCTAGACCTCGGTGCATTAATTAACCAGAAACCCTTCTGCATTTGTATTTTACTTGTACTTATATTGTTGATTTTTGGAAATTCCTATATGACAAGTCCCGTCTTTCTTTTTTCTACAACTTACATATCCTGCACTTATATATGGTAGTTATCCTAGCAACTGGGATATTTGGGACACAAGTACATTGACTGTAATTTTTGCTGTTATCAAATGGTTTATCTGGCATTCTAGATGTTTGTTCACTCTTCAACAGCATGAACTTTCTTATTATGATTTGTATGGTAATATTTTCAAATCCCTACAGGAAGTTTATTTTTCTGAATCTAAAAGTCTCAGTAGGATCCGTTTGCAGGCTATTTGGTGGAATTTGCCCTGGATTACTGACAATGACTTTCCAATTACTTGAAGACTCTCATCAAGGCTTGTCCTTTCCTTTTTATTGTATTTGTTTATTACGGTTACTACAGGAACAGCTTGTAAGTTTTGTTGCTCTGTGTGATTTTGAGTTTTGTACTGTATGATTTCTTCAATAAAGTCTTCCCCTACTCTTTTTGATAAGTGCCATGGGATCTTTAACATCCACCTGAACTACCACCAATCCAGGCAGATGGGACCTTGGTTTAACGTGTCTTCCAAAAGATGGCACCTCAGAAGTGCAGCACCCCTCTCATGCTGCACTACAGTGTCAGTACTGGGATCTTAACCCAAGTGTTAAATGTGGGAACTGAACCCACAGCCCTCTTATCTCCCAGCCTCAGAGGCGAGTGTGCTACCTACTGTGCCACTGACACTGCTATAAACTCTATGTTTCTATCGCAGGAGCAGTGGCACAGGAGAGGCATCTAGATGTCATTGTCCACTTTGGGACAAATGACCTAGCTGGGCATGGGATCAGAGCAGTGAAGGAGGATTTGGTAGAGTTGGGGAGGGGCCTTAGACAGGTAGCAAGCACGGTAACCTTCTCAGTGGTGCTGCCTGTCTATGACATGGGTGAGGCTAGGGTACTCCACAACATACAGTTCAATGAATGGTTGAAAAACTGATGCAGAGCACAGGGTTTTTGGCTTCATTGAGGACTGGGAGTCCACCTGGAGGGATGCAGGCCTATTCTGGTGTGATGATCTGCATCTGTCCTGGAGGGGAACCATGCTACTAGGAGATAGGTTTAAATGCTTTATTGGCAAGCTTTTAAACTAGCAAAGGGGAAGGCATTGATATGAAGCAGGAAATTCCCAGCCCCCCCACAAAACAGGGTAGTTAGCAAGGTAAACACCACAGTACGAATGTCAATAGGGAGCAGGACAGGAGTAAATGGAGAAAAAGGCAAAGGCAGTAAGGGCAGGGATGGGCAAAAAAGGGTAAGGCCATCATAAAATGGAGGGCAATGAGTACCAATGCCCATAGTCTGGGTAACAAGCTTCCTGAGCTAGTGGTCTTGATGGAAGAGGGACACCTGGATATTGTATCAATCACAGAAACATGGTACATGGAGAACCATGACTGGGATATCAACATACCAGGGTACACAATCTACAGCAGGGACAGGGAGGATAAAAGAGGAGAAGGAGTAGCTCTCTACATAAGGGAAGGGATTAAAGCAATGGAACTAAAGGGTAAAAGAGGAGGAGAGGAGAGGAGGTACTGTGGGTTACCTTGGAGACAGGTAGTAGCACCACAATCCACCCAGGGGTTGTATACAGACCCCCCTCTCAGGGGGTGGAAATGGATAAGGAAGCAATAATAATAATAACTTTCTTTACTGAGTGCAGTTCACAAGGTATCAAAGCACTGTACAAATAATCCAACTCTAAAACATTTAAAATCAGCATATACATTTTTAACAACCATCAGAGAATCAAAATAATATACATAAAATCATCCAGATCAAAAGTCAGGGAAAGCAAGCAAAAAATGATGTGCTTTAAAAGCAGTTTTGAAACTCTCCATGTCTGGCACTCTTGTATCCGAGGAGGTAGAGAATTCCACAGGGTAGGGGCAGTATAAATAAATGCCTGTGCTCCTGAGGTCTTCAAACACATCCAGGGAATCTCTATCAACCCCTTGTTGGCTGAGCAAAGTGGCCAGAGAGGGCAGTAGGGATTCAGAAGCTCTTGCACATAACTCAGACCCAATCCATGTGGACTCTATAAGACAGTAAACCAACTTTAAAGGTGATCCACCAGTGAACTGGCAGCTAGTGCAGAGTGCACAGCACAGGTGAAATATGGCTTGATCGAGTCGACCCAGACAATAACCTGGCTGCAGCATTCTGCACCAGCTGCAGGCAGCAGATATCTACCCCAGGAAGCCCTAGGTAGAGGGAGTTACAGTAGTCAAGGTGTGAGGTCATGAAAGCGTGGACCAGAGTTGGAAGATCGTCAGACAGAACAAGGTACTTAATCCGAGGGATGTTCCTCAGATCATAAAATGAGGACTTCACCATGGCTGACACCTGTGAATGAAGTGCCAGCCCATCATCGAAGTACCACCCCCAGATTCTGCACCCATTCAGAGTTCAACAGCTAGGAGCCCCCAAGCCAAAGCCTGGCAGATGACCCAGCAGTCAATCCCTCTATCTGGCGACCCGGTTCCACCATTAACTATGATAGAAGGCATCCTCAGAATGGCAGAAAAAGGGGAGATAGTGTTGACAGGGGATCTGAATATGCCAGATGTTAACTGGAGCACCTTTGCTGAAGCCACATCCAAGAGCAGGGACAGAGAGAGGATTACAGATTTACAAGGGGGTAGCCATCTGGGAACAAGTGACTATCAGACAGTGTGGTTCACGATAAACACAACTGTGGAGTCAAGCCATACAAAAGTGAGGATACTGGACTTTAAAAGGGCTGACTTTGGCAAAATGGGAGAGTGCAAAAGAAATGCACTAGCAAATGGACAGGAAGGAGAGGTGGAAGAACAATGGGGAAAAATCAAAACTGCTATCATAGAGCCTTTGTGTGAAGCAAATAAAGAAAACAAAATGAAGAAAAAAAATGCTATGGTTCTCAAAAGAGGTGGCAAGGAAAGTTAGGGAGAAAAAGATAGCATTCAGGAAGTAAAAGGAATCACAGAAGGAGCAGGACAGTGAACTAAATCAGTTAAAGCAGATGGAAGCAGGAAAGACAGTCAGGATAGCAAAGGTCAAAACGGAGGAAAAGATAGCCAGCTCAGTTAAGAAGGGGGATAAAACTTTTTATAGATACATTAGGGAGTGAAGAAAGACTGAGGGAGGGATAGTGAGGTTTAATAAAAGGGAGGGGAGGTGGGTAGAGAGCGACAGTGAAAAGGCAGAGATTCTGAATGAATACTTTTGCTCAGTATTCAAAAAAAAAAGAAGAGGGGGAGGTACCTAAACCAAACAACAGAAGCACAGTGAGCAGAGAGGTCGATACCAGTCCATTCACAGAAGAAAGTGTCCTAAAAGAACTCTTAAAACTGAAGGTGGACAAAGCAATGGGACCTGATGGGATTCACCCAAGAATTCTAAAGAACTAAGTGGAGACCTAGTGACACCACTGACTAACCTTTTTAAAAAATCATAGGAGGATGGTGTGGTACCTGAGGACTGGAGAAAGGCAGATGTGATCCCCCTTCACAAAAGTGGGAGCAAGGCAGAGGCAGGAAACTACAGACCTGCTAGTCTGACCTCAGTGGTAGGGAAAATGATGGAATCACTTCTGAAAGAAAGAATTGTCAGGTACCTAGAGGCCAGCTGGACAAAGAGCCCAAGGCAGCATGGATTCACAGTGAGAAGATCATGTCAAATGAATCTAATAGATTTCTTTGACTAAGTGACCAAAGTAGTAGACCAGGGAGAGGATGTATATATGGTCTACTTAGTCTTTAGCAAGGCATTTGACACATAGTACCAAACAAAAGATTAATTAACTTAGCCAACCTGGGAGTGGGACCCAGGGTGGTAACCTGGGTAACAAATTGGCTGGACAACAGGACATGACACAGAGGGTAATAGTACATGGAGCATACTCTGGAGAAAGGGTAGTTACTAGTGGGGTACCGCAGGGTTCAGTACTGGGACCAGTACTCTTTAATGTCTATATAAGTGACATTGCGGAGGGCAGGAAGGAAAAGTATGCCTCTTTGCAGATAACACAAAGATCTGAAACAGGGTTGATACATAAGGAGAGGTGAAAAGGATGAGAAGGGACTTTTCAAGGTTGGAGCAATGGTCAAGAGTATGGCAGCTTAGTTTCAATACAAAGAAGTGCAAAGTAATGCACCTGAGGGAAAAAAAACCCAGGGAAAGAGTACACAGTGGGGGGGTGTACTAACAACAATAAAATGGAAAGGGGGAGTACCTGGGGGTACTCACTTCAGACAACCTTAAGGTAGGGAAGCTATGTGAGATGGCAGTAAGGAGAGCTGGGTGGATTCTGAGATGCATAGGGAGAGGCATCACCAGTAGAAAACAGGAAGTTGTTATCCCTCTGTACAGACAGTTGGTGAGACCTCATCTGGAGTACTGTATGCAGTTCTGGAGACCCCATCTCCTCAATGACATAGACAGGATGGAGGCAGTCCAGAGGAGGGTAACCAAAATGGTGCAGGGTGTGACAACCCACCTCTCCCTCTGGGCTGAAACAGCTTTTAGAAAGGTGTCTGTCCTTGGGTATTCACTGCCACCAGTTGGAAGTCATCCAGTGCCCACCTTCAAGTTTACAAACTTCAATAATTAAATGTGCAATTGCACAAGTCAAAGTCTGATAGTGTGTCTCTCTTGGGTGGCAGATGCTAAACAGAGTTTACCTCAGCCAGTAGAAACCATGTATTACCTTAAAAAAATGACATCACAGTCACAACGGTTGAGTAAATAAATAGCTTTTTACTTAACAGAAAGTGAACAGAGCAGTACAGGATAGCTATTTACAACACAAGAGAATAACACTAATACAGGAAAAGTAAACAAATGTTTTTAAATAACAGATGGCAAAAAAAAAGGCTACTACTGCAATATGCTAGTATTAAACTTACCCTTCCCTGTCCTTTCAAGAGAACACTGGACCCTGTGCTAACTGCCAGCTCCCACAGACATAGCTAGAAAGTTAGGCACCCAAGCTTAGTTTCTCCCTCCAGCTTCAAAAGTTACTGACTGACTGACTTTCTTCACTGTCTTTCAGCATCCTATATACTCTCTTGAGGATAGGAAATGCCTAGTCTCCCTGTGAATGCACCAACCATCTACTATGTATGTATTTAATTGTCCCAATCAGACTGAACACCTATCAGTGACCAATTATATTCCCTTTTACCCTTAAGTTTATATTTGAGTGAACCAATCCCTTTTAACTGCAAGCCTGTGAGTGTGGACATGTCCACTCGAGATTTAAGACCCAGCTCTTATCCAGCAGCTAGAGAGGACAGTGAGAATTCCAGCTTGTGGAACATCAGTTTGTGTGAGTGTATTTTTTTTCCAGACTGCTAAAAAAAAATGTGTTTTGAAAATCCAAACATTAACTCCTTCCTTCCCATTTCTGTCACACAGGGTCTGCACCAGAAGCCATACGAAGAGAGACTAAAAGAACTTAATATGCATACCCTTGAGGAAAGGAGGGAGAGGGGGACATGATAGAAACTTTCAAGTACCTCAAGGGAATCAACAAAGTCCAAGAGGGTAGCGTATTTCAGAAAAAGGGATGCGTAAGAACATTGGGGCACAATTTGAAGATAGAGGGGAGATGGCTTAGGGGCAACATGAGGAAGTATTTTTTCAGGGAGAGGGTGGTGAATGCATGGAGCAGCCTTTCTGAGGAGGTTGTTGGGTCAGAAACAATGGGGGAATTCTAGAATGCATGGGACCGACATAAGACAATTATAGTGGGGGATAGGAGGGAGTAGGCTGCTGGTTAATTAGGATCTGCAGCTTATAAAATAGGTAAGGAAAAGGGCAGATTAGGTGGGCCAAGTGGTCCTCATCTGCTGTCAAAATCTATGTTTCTATGTTTCGATGAACAGCTCTGTCTGTTTTACATTGTGATTGCTGTAAATATTCAAGATATTTTATAACATTAGATTTATTAATGCTTTGTAAGTGTAACTATAGTTTTTTTTTCTTCCGTTCAAAATTGCTGTAAACATTCTAAATGTGCTCTGTTTCTAAGTGTATGTTAACACTGCTGGGCACTATGCTGTCTGGGTAACACTACGATTTTGTAACAATAACTCTTTTTTACAGTTTTGCAACTTAAATAATGATGAGTTGTAAAAGTAACTTACATTCAGTTTTATCCTTCAGTATCTACAGTATGCTCGTGGTATGCGCTGCATTCTGCCATTCTAACTACAAAAGCTGTCCTAGTGATGCATTGTGGGATTTTTACATAACTAGATGAATACATTAACTAGAGACATGACCTATTGCATTTCTAGAACTTTAACAGTTTACACTGACAAAACGTCACCTTAATAACAGTTCCAAAACAAAAACAATGCAGTTACTGAAATGAGTGCACTACATATTACAGCAACATTTCTAAGATATAACAGGAATACAGCAGAGACTGCAATGATTAGGTTCCACATTAAAGGTACTTTTCTAAAATTTCTGAGGCATACTATTTAGGTGTTAGTACTATTGCCACCATAATAATTAAACTTCACTGGTCCATTTATGGTGAACTTCTACAGGTTAAAGTGGTTCCTGAAAATGTTTTCCATTGACGGCTGTAATTTGGGAGTTGGTGGTTCGAAACTTGTGCTGGGCATCTCACCATCTATACTATTGCATGGAATGTTCATTGCTGGAGAGGAACATTTGTTGGGTGTCTCAGCAGGTCTAGTGTTGGTCAGGATGTCAATATCTACAGTGTCACTTGCTCTGGGATTTGGAGAAGTTGGTGTGTGAATGCTACCATTTGATGAAGTATCTGTGAATGGTTGCCTCCTGATTTACTTGGTGCTACTTTTAGACTGATACCCACTACTGGATAAAATCGAGGACCACTTTGCATGGTCAGATGGAGAAGGAGACCTGTAGTTTCTTAAACTAAGCTCACATTTATGCCCCATGATGTTCATAATCTCCTGGGATGCCAGCCCAGCTTCAGAGAGCAAGTGTACAGCTGTACTCCTTATGGAGTGATTCGTATAATGTTAGCTGAGCTCGGCATCCAAGGAGATTTGAGCCATCATGTCTCCCAAGTTGCTCACCCCCATGGGCTGCTTGCCATACCAAATCTGCTCTGTATTTAGGATTGCTTGAGCTTTCTTTTTGGGGTGAAAATAAAATGAGGTTGCAATTTCTAGACGTCGATGGATGTATTCTTCATACAATGCAACAGTGCAATTTGCACTGTCTGGCTGTGCAAAAATATTCCCTTGCAAAGCTTCTCTATTTACTTCATTGAGTTGGTTATAGTTTTTGGTGCACTCGTTAAAACCCAATGTCAAATATTCCCTGCCATTTTCGTCAGTTTTCAGGCAGAACGATTGATGGGTTAGTTTCTTAAGGCCCTCCTCTCCCCTTCTAGCAAGGCCCAACTGTAACTCAAACCAGAGTCTATGCACAAGGCCACAGGAAAACTCTGGCCTGAGTTTTTCACAACTGCAGATCTTCTTTTGGTCGGCATCGGTTATGCGAGGGTGGTGAGTGGCCGTGTCTTAGCTCTGTTGTCTATAATCATTTACTACTGCCACGAATATATTATCAGCTTCCTGGAACTCTGGATCGGTGAAAATATAAACATTTCTGCTCACATCAACACTATTTAGGTGCCTGTTTAAACCGGCACGCAGACCAATATATAAGCTTACGCTTTACTTATTGCCATCTGTAGTATGTACTGATGCAAAAAAATCAATGCAAAATTGGAGCAAGTTCTGTGATAGGGATCATTTTCAAGTCAATATTTATATTAACAGAATTCAGCCAATCAGAAAATACCTTGATTGACCATGCAGTATTTTTGTGGGTGTTTCTTTTGTTTTTTTTTTCTCTAAGTTGTCAAGCTCACCAGCAGTCAAAACTGCATGACATTTCCCACGTTTTCCTTTCTTATACTTTTTTACTATCTCTGTTTCAACTTTTTTTCTCTGTTGCAGATTTTTGTCTCTTTATTTCAATTTCAGATCTATGCATTAAACCTTCTTTTTTCTCTTTCACTGCTGTGGTTACAAATTAAGTTTCAGGTTTTCCATAATGTCGATTTATCCAAGTAGTTATACCCATTACTCCACAAATACAAACATTTACATCCATGGTGTTCGAGGTATGGCAAGTGAATAGTGTCCACAGAGGTGGGTGGGTGGGTGGGTAGGAAGCAGATAAAACATATAACGTACTGTGGATAACTATAGTACTACACAAGCAACAATGGATCTACTGTGGCATTAATCCATCACTGCTTTTTGGTCACCTGATCCTCTCTGACCAACGTGAGACAGTTATTTCAGTATTATATTTATGCCATATTACAATGGTAGTTAATATTGTGGGGTTAAAGCGAACATTAAATAATTAATTTGTCCACAAACTGACCCATTAACACCTGCTACTTGTGCCACTGTGATTGAGGCTACTCCTGTCACTGTAATTTTAAATAAATTTGGTAACTTGTAGTTTTTGTTTTTTTTTCTTCTACAGTATTTCCTTTTTTTCCCTTTTTGAAGCAATTGCTTGCCTTCCACTACTACCCTTGTCTGGGGATTGTGGTCATAGGGGAAGCACCAGTGGCTCTGGCTCTGCCCTGTCCAGGGGCATGAGGGATGGGGCCACCCCCAGTGGTGACAACAGTGCCAGTGCCAGGCTGGGTGGGTGAACCCAGGCAGGGCATAGCCAGAGCCACCAGTATTCCCCCCAAGACCACAATCCCCAGGGATATCTGCCATGGACACTGGATACTGGCTCCCTGTACCATGGCCTGACAACATTGGTGCACAGGCAACCCTGGAATCATGTCCAGGGCCACCACTGGCCCACTGACACTGGTCCCATGCCACCACACCCATGTACTGGTGACCCACCCCCTGACAGCAGTGTGGCAGTAACAGGGAACACACTGCTAGAGTCACATATAGCCACAATGATATCATGGGGGATCCACCACCAATGATGATGGTGTGTCTCAGCCACCCATGTGCAACCCATGCCAGTCACTGGACATGTACACACATCACCCAGTGTTCTACACACACACAGCTGTCTACTCACTGGATCCCCTCCCATAGAACAGTCCACCCTTGGCCGAATCACGGCCTGCAGCTGTCCCATGGGGATACCTCCTGTTCTGCTGGATCTGAAACATGCCCCTCTGGGCTGGTGCTGAGTGCGTGGTGAGATCTGTAGAGTATGAAAAGAGAGGTGCAGTCAGTTCTGAACAACCAGGAAACCAACCGCACTCAGGAGCTGTGTGAAGAAGGGTATTACTGTCAGATGCACAAGCTGAACAAGTTCTCATGGCAAAAAAGTTCAGCAATTTATTGGTGAAATCCACTCCAAGCACCATTAAATTTTTCACACCAAAGTGAAGCCCCCCGAGAAAGTTCCATTGAGCAAAGTGCTGGGGTATCTATGACAGCAGTTGTTGGCTCCTGTATTATCACGTGCACTGCCTCATTGCCTGTGGTGCTATATTACATGGCCAGGGTACAGTCAGTTATTTTCTGGTTGTTCTAATTTGACTTGGGCTTCAAACCTGCAGCCTGCACTGCCTCATTACCTGAGGTACTGGTCACCCGGCTGGGGTTCAGTCAGTTCTCAACAGTGGTACACAGTTCCCTATCCATCATACAGCTGCCTATGGACAAGCTCATCCACCCATGCAATGGCACAGCCACAACAGATGCCATGCATGGAATATGGGGTAGGTGGGGCTGCTTACATACCAGGGGCCCTGTTAGTAACAGCACACACCAGCAGAAGGGTGTACGTGCCTTCTGGATGTCCCTTCATGGGGTGGGACATACACAATGCATGCTGCCTTGTGTAAGTGTTGTAACCAAGGTAGACCAAGGCGGGGCACAAGAGCCACATCTAAGTGGTGCCCCCTGGACACCCAAACATGGCCCTGGGGATGGACATATATTGGGAGACCTCTGCAATAGTATATCAAGGACCTGTGGGTGCTGCCCAAAGAGATGATCAGGTGCCACGGACAACTACCAGAGTTGCACACAGTAAAGCTGCCTGAGGGGGAGGGTGGCCATGTACACAAGAGGTGAGTGCTGCAGGGAGCTGTCCATGGCCCGCTGCATGGTCTGCATGTGGCTGCCATGCAGTGGCATGCATAGTGTACTGAGACACATAGCACAGGGGCAGGGGGCATTGTGGTGCCCCCCCAGGGGCACTGGATGATGAGGCATTGTGGCTGCATGCAGTCCCCCACATGACTGAACAACCTGCAGTCATGACACACCCCCTACAGTCCCTGGCACAGGTATCCCCTTGTGCCATCGGCACCTTGGGGGTACACCACACCACATGCTAGGGGACACCACCACAACCCATGACATACAATGCACCAGGTGGCTACATGAATGCTGCATATGTGTGATGACACAGCCATCATGGCAACAAACAGTGGAATGGCAGGGGCCCAAGTGGCACCATATGGGGTGAGGCAGTGCTGTCTGCCACCACGCAGGTGGCCATTCACCATGTGCTGCTACAACCAGGGCTGGGTGGGGGCCTCCCTGCATTACCAACCTGGGTGCCCCCGGCTGAGTATGTCAGTTCAGGGCATGCATGGGACAGCCTGGCACTCCCTAGGCCAGGGTGTCTGGCCAGCAGCATACAGGTGGTGAGCTATGCTGTGGGATCTGGCACACTGCACACGGTGGGGGGGAATGGGGGCACATGGATGGCGTGCTCATTGCTGGGGTGTGGACCCAGGCCCACTGTCTGATGTCATTGTGCTACATGCATGCCCACTCACACAATTCCTGCATGTGTGCACCCCATGCCACAGTATGCAGGGCCATGGAATAACATCATCAGGGGTAGAGACCCAACAGGAGATACACTGCAGGGACAGTGGACACATGCACTCAGACCACCGAAACACTCTTGCGGTGTGTGTGATATCCCTAGTCCACAGAGCAAAATGTTTGCCACTGCACTGTGTGACAGTACCATGTGCTGCCAACCCCCAATGCTTGGCCACTGACACAGTGTATGTGGGACTGGCTACCTGTTGGGTCACACTCATGCAGATGCCAATATGTCATGGACAGTTATGGGAGCAACCCTGCCCGCCACACGGATGAACCTACCTGGCCTTGGCATATTGCCATTATGACCTTGCCCTGGAGCTCTCAAAGGCAGGGTGCCTTCCACCTCTGTAAGTCATTAAACTGGTGGCAGCATTGGTCCTCAGTGCAAGCGATCTCTGTCCTGTAGGTGAAGCAATGGCCCACTAATACCCACACCTCACACATGGGCCTTTCCACCTTAGGTGCCTCCTTGAGGAGCTCATCCTCCCTGGCTAGCAGCAGGTCCACTAAGTTGGTGACCTCCACAGAGGACCTCCAGTGGTCATGTTTTAAACAGGCACAGCATCATCCAGTGCTCATCTCTGCTGTTGCCAAGTGCTGCAGAGCCTCCTGGCACACTTTGCCCTGTGATAGGCCCTGTTACATTATTGTGCAGTACAATAAATTTGTAGCATGCACATCCTGGGACGAGAACTCAGCCGGAGGCATACGGCCTACAGAGAGCAGTGCACACCAGTTCTTCCAGTACATCGGGGAGCGAGGAAAAACTAAGGGCCATCTCAGCAGATTGAGAGCAGAAGGAGGGTGGGTGGAAGAGGCGAGGGACCAGGCAGAGGTATTAAATGAGTACTTTGCCTCTGTGTGTTCACTAGGGAGGGGGATGGGATATCTACAAAGCAAGGCATGATGGGGATAGAAGCAGCAGTGAGTGGGATCAGGGGAGCAACAGAAATGGAGTAAGAGGGAGGGAGAGGTACCCCAGGGGTGTCACATCAGGATAAAGATAAAAAGGCCAGTAAGGTGAAGGGGAGAGATGATGCTATCTCCACCAAAAGGGTGTGGTTAGCCCTCAAGACCCTAAAGAAAGACAAATCTCCTGGGCCGGATGGCATTCATCTGAGAGTACTATGGGAATCGGTGGACATACTGGCTGCACCCCTGGCAGAGCTCTTCAACAGGTCGATTGAGACGGGGAGGGTACCTAGGGATTGGCGAGAGGCACATGTGGTGCCAGTTCATAAAGGGGGGTCGAGGGAAGCACCAGGTAACTATAGACCCATCAGTTTGACCTCAGTGGTGGGAAAATTAATGGAGAGTATACTAAAGGAATGATGGGGGGTGTACTTGGAGGAGGTGGGAGGTCTGGATAGTCAGCAACATGGATTTGTGACAGGTAGATCATGTCAAACCAGTCTTGTGGAGTTCTACGAATGGGTAACATCAGAACTAGACAGGGGAAAGCCTCTGGATGTATTATTCTTGGACTTCAGCAAGGCATTTGACTCTGTCCCCCACAATAGTCTGGTGGAGAAACTGATGGGGTTAGGAGTAGGCCCTTTGATGGTCAGATGGATTGAAAACTGGCTAGCTGGATGCACCCAGAAAGTAGTGGCCGGTGGGGAGCTCTCAAACCCTAGAGAGGTCGGTAGTGGGGTACCGCAGGGCTCGATCCTGGGTCCGATACTGTTTAATGCATACATATCGGACATCAGGGAGGGTATAGGGTGTGAAATGAGTCTCTTCGCTGATGAGTCCAAGATGGGAGCACTGGTTGAAGGGGAAGAGGGGAGGTTGGCCCTGCAAGGGGACCTAGACACCCTGGAAAGCTGGACTCACACATGGAAATTACATTTCAATATCACCAAGTGCAAGGTGTTACATCTTGGGCGGGGAAACCCTAAACACAGGTACACCCTGGGAGGGGAAGCGCTGGAGGCCTCAACAGGGGAAAAAGACCTAGGGGTCATGGTGGAGACATGCATGAACAACTCTGAGCAGTGCAGGAGAGCGGCTAACAAGGCAAACAGGATGTTGGGATGCATCGTAAGGGGGATCACCTCTAGGAGCAGGGAAGTGATTCTGCCACTGTACAATGGACTGGTTAGACCACACCTTGAGTACTGTATACAGTACTGGAGACCACACTTGAAGAAAGACATACAGCTCCTGGAGAGGGTACAGAGGAGGGCAACTAAGATGATACGAGGGCTAGGAGATTTGGCATTATGAGGACAGACTTGAGGAGCTCTGCCTGTTTTCATTGGAGGAGAGGAGGCAGGGGGACATGATTGAGGTCTTCAAGTACCTCAAGGAATAAATATGGTAAACACGAGGGATCTTAGACTAAAGCAGGGAGGTATCACCAGAGGGCATGGTTTGAAGTTGGAAGGTGGAAGGGTGAGGTGGGAAAGAGGAGGAGGTTTTCACTGAGAGGGTGGTGGACCCTTGGAATGCACTGCCTGGTGAGCTGGTTCAGAGATCCACAGTGGAGGGCTTCAAGAGAGGGTGGGACAGACATAGAAAGTGGAAGTATCAGATGATGGCCTGGCCTCGGGGGGTGGGGATGGATGATAGGGGTTTCTGGAACACAGGGGGGGGGAGGGCTTCAGCACCCAACTAGGGATCTGAGGTTTGAGCAGACTCAATAGACCATAAAGCCTAATCTGCTGGCAATTAGTATGTTAGTATCAGTAGCACATGTACAGTACAGTGCTGCACTACACGGTTACATGATGTGCACTGCACAGACCACGCAGGCCAATGAAATCATAGGTGGGACATGCTATCAGGCCTGCACAGGACTGCAGTGTGCAAAACATGTAGTGTGGTGATTTGCATGGCTGCACAGTTGCTACATGGATAGTTCTGGGCACAAAGTTTCAATATTCAGCCAGAGTATGCAAATGGAGTCATTGAGCAGTCTGTGGGCAACACACCACATTTACATGTCATTATAGATGGCCCTACATACATTATCATACCTACTGTAATTGTGCCTTGGCTATTTAAGACAGCACAGTGCACCACCTAGACAGCAATGTAGAACTGCTGGTGAATGGAGGTAAGTGTATAGGGAAGTGCATTGGCATGCGTGTTGTGTACAGTCACCCGTGTGTTTGTAGAACTCACAGCATATGTCCCCCAGATGCATGGCAAGGGCAACCCACCCCAATGATTCCCATACACACCAGGAACAAAGCCCATGGCTGAAGAGTCACAGACTCATATGCAGGGCCACAGTAAACATCGGGCCATAGTCTAACGCATACCTCCCAACCACCTGCCCTGCAGATCAGGGACTGAGTGACAGGAAATTAGGGACAAATGAACACAATCAGACACACATCTTACCAATAAACATAGCAGCTCAGAAAGCCCACTAAACAGTGTGGCCTAATATACAGTACAAAGCATTGTCCAATGAAATTCCAGACTATACACTAATGTTTGCCATCAGTTTATGCTGCACAGCCTGCTTGTTAGTAACAGAAGCTGCAGATGCAAGCAGGACAGAAGACAGATTTGAGGCCAGCTCATGGACATCCCTGTCAATCAGGGACATTTGAAAGTTCTGGTCCCATGACAGGCTATGGGCTGTGTGGGGCCGAAAGCATGCCACAGCAACAGTCCACACCCAACCAGGGCACATAGGGTGTCACTCTGTGGGCCATGACAACATACACAGGGATACTGCAGCACAGGTGTGCTTATATGCTGGGCCACAGTGACCCTTTGTACAGCTATGGTCCCACAGTTGTGTGCTACGGATGTGTGATGGTGTCACCTGCCACCTTGTGCATGGGTGCCTGTACATGGGACCATTGTGCAGGGGCATATCCCAGCACTGTGGTCCAAGAATATGTGGTGCCCTCACATGTGGCATTATCTCTTGTCCTGTAGATCAGTTGTGGGGTATGGAGTTCTGTTTTCATTGCTGCCATGGGGGATGGTTGGGTGTGTATACATACCCCACAGTGTCATCCGTCACATACTTGTGGTTTGTAGCCCATGGGGCCAGGAAAGGCAACAATAGGGGTGTCTCCACACACAAGGAGAGGGTGAACTATGGGCAGATCCTGACCCCAAGGAATGCTCCAGAGCGTTCCTTGTGCTCATGGGTGGTGTGCAGCTGTGCATGACATGGACAGGCAGGCCTACCCAACCCACCACCTCAAACTGATCCAGGATGCCAGGGCAGCTGTAGAGTTTAGCCATCCCTGTAGACACACAGCAGACCTGTAACATCCAGGACAACAGGAAGCCATGGGTTCAGCATGTAGTGGGTGAGTGCTACCATTTGCCATTGAATCGTGATTGAATTGTCCAGTGCCACAGGGGGTGGACACCTGACCCCACAGCCCTGTTGGGGTGGATGGGGTGGCAGGACTGAGGGCTGCCTGTGCCTGTGTGTTCACAGTGATGGCCTCTTCACATGTGCTACTTGCCAGCAGTGTGCATGATGCGGCTATAATTGTGTGGTGTCTCCACATCTGTGGGCCTGGGTCTGTAGTGTTTTGGAACCTTCTATGTTGTGTACTGCTGGCCTATGCAGCCGATGTCCCAGTGTATGCGCTATACTATCATAGCACCTGTGCCCATGGACCCTCACCCAGGCCCTGTACAGTATGGCCTGAACTGTGCAGGAGTGTGGGCACTGCCCCAGTGACATTGCTCCCAAGTGTGCATCCCATCCCTCATTGTTTATGGGAACCTATCTAGTGGGAGCATCCTCCATCCCTTTTTGGAGTACATGGGGGATGCATGCCAGTGGTGGTGGCCATGATGGCTTGGTGCCAGTATGACATTAGGGCAGTGGCCCTGGGACACACGTGCAGTGAAGCTGTGGGTGAACAATGCCCATTGGGTGTTGCAGCATGGTGCCACCCCCAATGGCATGCTGTGGACATGTCGGTGACCCCCATGGTGATGACGCACACTGAAGGCAGGTCACTCTTCACAGACAGTCAGCCCTGTTGGAGGTCCAGGGATTTGTGGGCCTCTGGTACTGTCCAGCCTTGGCCATATGTCATGAGTGACAGTACTGGACACATGCATGGGTGCGTCAGGTTTGGTTGGCCCCCTACTGCATCACAGCAGGAATGCACAAGATCAGTCAGGGGTGTATGCCATGTGGGGCGGCCAGGTGGTGGGTGGTCAGTTGGCGGCACTGTCTGTATCCCGCAGTCTCCTGTATTGCAATCAGTTCTTTGGCAGGCACCATGGACAATGGAGACAGACTGCAGGCCCACCACTTCAGCATGGAAGAGCTACATGTGCTGGCAAAGGCCTACAAGGCCAGGGAGCAGGAGGTAATGTCCCACTGCAAGAACACTGATGCTCACGTTCAGTGGGCCCAGGAGATTGTGAAGGAAGTGAATGCTGCAGGCACCTGGAGTAGGCCTGTGGAGTTAGTCAGAAAGGAGTTTGGGGACCTGAGAAGGTGCACAAAGGAGGCCGTGGCAACAGAGCAACAAGAACTGCATGCCACAGGCAGGGGCCCACGAGTAACGGTTGCTGCCAAGTCTCTGGATCCTGTGGAGGAGGTCATAGCATCCATATTGTGGAAGTGAAAGGGATGTCAGGCGGTGGTTATGAATCCCAGGTCAGGTCCACCAAGACATGTGAGTACATGCATATGCCACCACCTCATGAACAGGGCAGGTAGAGTTGTTCTCATTGCAGTCATGACCATGGCTTGCATGGGGTGTGGGCATCAGTACCATATCCCTTTAACCACATGGTGGAAAACTGTGTGCATGCTCACAGCTGAGCCCCATAGTATGTCACCCATGTGCCACCTGGGGCGGGGATATATACACCCTGGGATGGTGGAGTATGCCTGGATCACCTGGGATTTGGGTGCACTGGTGCTGAGTGTGTTGTTACAAGTGGTGGGGTGTGGGATCACCGGTGGTGGGTGGGTGGCCATTAGTAGTGGGGTTGTTCACCAAGGTGCATGCTGTCTATCATGTGTGGGATATGTGCATACAGTGGTGATGGGCCATAGTGGCACTGGTGCAGTGTCTGCTCCACCGTGGTAGGTGTGTTCCCTGTGTAGAGATGTATCTCCCTGCGGGATCCAACCTCTTCACTTCATGCACTGCATTGTTGCATGGCATGCATACTGCCATGTCCTATACAGTGTTGTGACTGCTGCAACCCTGACTAATTCCCCCGTCATTTACCTACAGCACAACCCATAGATTCATACCCAGAGGAGGATACTGCAGGACCATCCTGGCATGCGCTATTCTCACTGCCCACCCATCAACACTACCCGGAGAACTGCAGTGAGGAATCCCTAGAGGATGATGATGATGATGAGCTCTACATCAAGAACCTGGAGCAGGAGGGACCAGCACCAGACCGGAACAGATGGTCCCTCACTGCTGGTCCCTGCCCCAATGGGGACTAGCCACAATATGTTTGCAGCCTGGTGGACACACAGATGCTGCCCACTCTAGTCCCTGGCACAGCCATAACTGGGACACCCAGGGCCCCACTGCCACCATGGTCCCTGTCCTACCAGGCTCCGCTGACAATACAGGCCGTGCCACCAGTGCACCACCCCAGGAGGGCTCTAGTGGCAAATCCATGGCCCTGTCACCCCATACTCATCACAGTGGGCCACAGCCAGCTCCCTGCAACAGACTCAATCTGCCACTCCTTTAGTATTGTGACCCCTGCCCATACAACAGCTGCGAGCGCAGCCCTACCATGTCCTACTGGACAGTCCTTGGTGGCAGCAGGATGCACCAGAGAGCAGGCAGCTGCTGAGGACTTCTGTGCAGGCACAAACCACAGCACAGCAGGAGCTGACACACCTCTACCACATGCCACAAGATGACATGAGATGCCTCCACCACATGCTGCAGGAAGAGATGCAGCAGGTCAAGCAGCGGGCAGAGTCCTGAGAAGTCATATTTGTAACTGTTCTACAGGACCTGAGCAGTGCTGTGTTGGAGACCATAACCATGGTGGCAGATGCTGTGAGGGCTTGACATAGCACCTGCCGCTCCTGTGTTAGTAGCCCCACCCCATGACAGACACCATGGCATACACTGATGCCACAGGATGTGGGTATGAGCATGCTCAGTATGCCCAGGATGGCCAAATACCTGAGGACACCACACACACTGGATGGCAACCTCACCCTACCATGGACGGTACCCCACAGACCTGCACCTGGGGGCAGGAAACTCTATCAGCATGGGCATCCCCCATAATGTTGCTGCGGTCTGCACCCTCAAGGTGTTTTGTCTTATGCATACCATGTTTTCCCACTTGTCCGGCATACTGCTCTGCTTGCATTGTCGATTATGTTGTCGCTGTTGTTGTTTTTAGCAGTTCCCTATCTGTCTCATAATACATCACTGAACCATGCAAAAGTGTCCTGTGTGCTTTGTACTCACCTGCCAGGTACATACATGTCATGTATGATGCAGGATCTGTTCTCCTGGCTCTCATGCCCATTCTGGGGTCTTGTCTGTCGAGCTGTTCCACCATCTCATGCTCCGCTGTCTCCTGAAGAAGACTCATGAGAGTCCCAAGTGCTGGGATCTGTGCTGGAGCAGAAATGATCGTTGTCAGACCTGTGGTCTGCATGTTTATTTCCTTTCAATTAAACAACAAAAGCCGTTGACGCTTGATCACCTTGTAAATTTCTCACTTTGTCCTGAGTTCAACTACTAACTTTTGGTTTCCTCTTGCTCCATTTCTGATGCACTCTATACCTCTGTGACTAGCTGGCATAATCCATGGGTGAGTGATATGCTGTGTACTATACAATAGGCTGAGAATATGGCCAGGCCTTGTGAGTGGTATACTGAAGGGCACCACCAGACCAGTCCAGGCACCAGAAGTGCATCTTGATCATGAGAAAGACGCACACTATAATGTCGCATGTCGTGGGCTGTGCTGTATTATACCTATCCTCTGCTGTGGATGTAGGACAGAGGACAGGTGTGAGGAGCCAAGGGTGCAGAGGACAGGCACTGTCCCCTCTGAAGGGTAGGGCATATGTCAGTGTGATATGACAGCTTAGCCATTTGCACAGTGCTGACAACTACCACCCATTGGTCCATCCTGTTTGCCTCTCAATTCTAACATATGCAGACCTGGTGTCCATATGTGGTTCTACACCTTCACGTCCCATGTGGGAAATTCTTGGGGGGTAGGGCTGTGGCATGGACTCACTTAGTGTCCACTGGAGATGTCCCACCTTCAAATCTCTGCTACTGAATGGAATTGTGCCATATGAAGGCATTGTGGGTGCTGCCTGAGTACTGTGCCAGGACATTGGTGATGTGTCCTGTTGCATTGCACACCACATGGCAATTGATGGAATGATACCCTTTTCTATTCAGCTGGGCATCCACCCATCACCTGTAGGTGCCCAGATGGCAACATGGGTGCAGTCAATGGCACTGTGTATAGCTGGTAGGTGCACAACTCAATGGAACTGCTGCATGGTTGCTGTGCACTCCGCTGCAGTACTGGGGAATATGATCAACTCACCAGCATGTTCCAGCAGTGCATCTAGGAATTGTTCCAACAGGCACAAGATGGCTGACTGCAAGATGCCAGCAGTGCCTCCAACTGGTGTTTGGAATGTTTCTGTGGCCAGGAAACACATTGCAGCCACCGCCTTCAGCTCCATGGACAATGCATGGCTGCACTGAGTATCTGTGCACAGCTGGTCATGCAGGAGCTCATAGAGTTTCCTGAGCATGGGCCTGTTGAGCTATACTGGCCCATGAGCTGGTTGTCACTTAAGACCTTGAATGTGACTTATGGATGATACTGTCTGTGTGCAGCATAGTACCTCTGCAGTCTACTTATCTGCCCAGGGTGGGCATCTGCCCTGTCCTCCTGCTTTATAGCTTCTTGCAGCATGTGCAGTAGGTACAGTTCCCTGAATGCCATCTAGGCTTGTTGGCTGCAGTGTCTCCTCCCACCTCTGGGGTTTGCCCAGGTTTAAGTTGGCCTTTTTATAGGTGATAATAGTGTGGCAATGAGTGTCTTGCACCACCGCGTTGAATATCACACTGCACCGATACACATGGCCCCACCTCCCCTTTGCATTCTGCATATATTTTATCAGTTTGAATATATCATCAGTGTGGCTGGCTGTTTGTGTTTGTCTCTGTTTAGTTTAGTTTTTGTGGTTTTTCATGTGTTTCTTCTTGGAGGAACTGGACCATTCTTGGACATAACATCTATGAACATTTCCTAGACTAAGAAACTACAAAACATCACCACCAGGTATAGACATTCTCATCATAAATCAACTTTTTTGGAAGACATCAAAAAACAAAAGTGAGGTCAGTAAATCTTTTATACAAGTTTCTGGGTTGTGGAGTGCTACATTGAATCCACATTTCTGTCTGACTTTCTTAAAGGAGGTGTGCTTGTCTTTGACGTCTATTCGCAACTGTTTTGGAGAACAAAGGGAAGATTTTAACAAAGGATTTTTACATCCTGCATATGCCCTAGGCTAATGTTCAGCACCTTCAGGAATTTAACATTTTCTGGGTCTTTGATCTACAGTAACAATCAGTTTTCTGGTCCACAGTAGCTCACCATGAGTCACTCAGGAACACTCACCCTTGCTACAGTAAACATTTGCAGTCTCCTGCCAAAACTGGCAACTCATAGTTTGGGAGGAAGAATCCTGCTTCTGATACTGCTATTATGCTTACATGGGGTATCTACTTCTGTTCCAATCAACAACCACTATGGAGAGAATACCTCACAACACAATGACTTTACTTTCTTCAACCAACTTGCCGAAACACAACATGTGCGTGCTTACACCACCCTTATCCTTCTGAAGGGTAGTACCTACAACTTGTTTCGTATGCTCAGAAAATACAAAATGACACAACTGGTTCATCTCCCATTCCACACTATTAAACTGTGGTTTCTTCTACTCCTTATCATCCTATTGTCAGGGCACGTAGAATTTAACCCTGGCCCCTCTGTCCACCACTCTCCCACTGACCTATCGGCTGTCTCAGGAAAAGGACTCCTCATTGCCCATATGAATATTAGGAGCATTACCAGGCACTTTGCTGATCTCGAGGCATGGATGAATGTGTACAATCCTGACCTACTGTGCCTATCTGAAACATGGCTCAAGCCTCACATTCCGAACTCCTTATGTTCCTTGCCCAGTTATTCCTTGATACGGAGAGATAGGCCTTCCCCAAAAAGTGGAGATGGGGTCGCTATCCTCTATAAAAACCATCTTGATGTTACGGTCTGCCCACCCACTGACTCACCCTCAATTTGTGAGTCCCTACACACAACTATTGCCCTTGGTGCAAAAAAACTCCACATTATCTGCACCTACAACCCACCCACTGGAGGTATCACAGGTCTTCAGGATTCACTTAATCAAACTGTCACAAACGCCAAGCAAAACAAGGTCATAATCTTAGGTGACTTTAACCTAAACTGGCTGGGACCAACTCAGAGCACACTGCTGACACTAACGCAGAGCTATAACCTGCACCAGATCTTAACTGAATCCACTAGAACCATCCCTTCTCTAACTAACTCCACCCTCATAGACTGGGTACTGGTGAATCGCCTTGACCATGTGCAAGCTGCAGGCATCTTGGCAGATGCTATCACAGACCACTCCCCCACTTTCTGTGTATGGAGCCCAGAGACTGCTCCCCCACCCTTTCCATGCCACATCACAATTACCAACTTTGCCAAACTGGACGTGGAAGCGTTCCTCTATGATGTATCCTGTATCAACTGGTCTGACATCTATCACTCCCATGATGTTCAAATAGCCCTTGCTATCTTCATTGATAATTTCACAGCACTTCAGGATAAACATACCTTGAAGGTCACAGCAGAAGGGTCGGGGTAAACAAACAAGATGGCTACACAAGGACCTGCTGGCTAACCTGCGCACATGGGACAAACTCTGGAAGAAGTATAAAGTGTCCAGACTACCGGAGGATTACAATACCTACAGGGCCTCTTGGAGCGCCTGTAAAAAAACAAATCAGAACAGCAAAGAGCATCTACTGCAAGGAACTGCTCACAAACTCTGTTGGAGACCCTAGAAAATTCTGGACACACATCAAGACCTTTCTTGGGGCTACCCAGTCATTAACCCCAGGGGATATGATCCTAAATGGTATACAGTGCAATGACTCAAACACTACAGTGAATGCCTTTAACAGATTATTCACAGACCTGTCTCAGTACACCTCGTCCTTCGCTTCACCTCCCACAACATCTCAGCCTTACTGCACACCCCAGAGATCTGCATCTGGTGCTGACCACTGCCAACTAACTACTACCCCCCTTTCCACTTTAAAGCTATATCTAGATCCGAGGTCTAAAGGCTATTGCAAAACATATCCGACAACACTAGCCCTGGCTCAGATTCACTCAAGCCATGACTTCTGAAGCTAGTGGAACCATTGATTACCTCACCACTGGCCAAGATTTTCACTCTGTCTCTCTCTCTTGTCATTGTCCCAGATCTCTGGAAGATTGCTCGAGTTATGCCTATCCTTAAAAGAGGAGACCCAAAGGATATCAACAACTACAGGCCCATAGCCATCCTCTCTGTGCTAAGCAAGCTACTGGAGAAGATTGTTGCAACCCAAACCATTGACTATCTCACAAAGAACAACCTTCTCTCAGACACTCAGCATGGTTTCAGAAAAGGGCACAGTACCTCAACCGCTATTCTCAAATTCTCCACCGATGTACTCTGCAACATGGACAAAAGCCTACTCACTGGAGCAGTATTTATCGATCTTACCAAAGCTTTCAATCTTGTTGATCATCCCCTGCTTCTCTCAACCCTGCATAGGCTGAACTTCTCATCCTCAGTAGTTGACTGGTTTAACAACTACCTATCAAACAGATTACAACTTGTTAAATTCAACTCCGCTCTCTCGGATATGACCAGCACTGACATCGGAGTACCCCAGGGCTCCATTCTGGGACCTCTTCTTTTCTCACCATACATCAACAACATAGATTATGCCATACTCTTCTCCTCAGCTATCTTATAAGCTGATGATCTCATCCTCTACTCTAGAGCTGACAAAGTTAACATCATTAACAAAAACCTCTCCTCGGATTTCAGGAATGTGCAAACATGGCTAAATGCTAATAAGCTCATCCTCAACACAAAAAAGATACAAGCCATGCTATTTGGCACTGCCCCAAAACTCAGGGCCTGTAAGGAACTCCTCCTAGTCCATGACTCTGGGGGGTCTCTCATCGACTGTGTCACATCCTTCAAATACATGGGAGTCCTCCTTGATAAATCCCTTGATTTCAGTCTGCACATCCAGTCAACCCGTAAAGCAAAAAATGCCAGACTTGGAATCACCTATAAGACTTGTCACCTGCTAACACCATCCACCAAACTGGCAATTGCCAAGGGTATTCTGCTTCCAGCACTGACATATGGTGTCTCCACTTTTGCTAATGCCCATAAGACTGCTCTCCATAAATGGGATGTCACATGTAACAACATATGTCAGTATGCCTCCTCTTGCCATTGCCTCAAGCACCACTGCACACTATATAGCGACCTAAGCTGGCTCTCCCCAACTGCCTACCAACTATACTCCCTACGGACCCTCACAGACTCTGTAATCCGTAACCAAACTCCCTCCTCCCTTGTAGCTCTACTTGCACCACAGACACCTGCCCACGGACTATGCTCAGCAAACAAATTTCTACTCACCACACCCAGGTGTCTTACTTCAAAAAACTCTGAAGCATTTCACTGCACCACCCCAGCCACCTGGAACTCTCTCCTTCCTGCCCTGAGGCAGGCTAACTCCACCCAACCTTCAAAAAAGAACTATATCGCCACCTATCCCGGGACCCCTGCACATGCTTTGATCCCACTTAATGCCTCTCAGCTAACCACCCTATTTTGCCCAAGACACTGCTGCACTTCTAAACAAGCTTTGATATAAAATGTCTTTATAGCTGCCACTTAGCCCAGTTTCAGTTATCTGCATGTACTAATGTCACTTTTGTCATCTCTGTACAGCTACATGTATTATCTCGAGTACTGTCTGACTTGATCTGTATTCTAACCTACCTGTACTATATACTATGTACCTGTACTATGTACTATGTATTGTATAATCTTATCTCATTTTATGTATGTACTCTCCTGGGTCGTGCCTGAAAATAGTCAACTTTGGCTAGCGCACCTAACCCGGTTAACAAAAACTAACTAACTAACTAAATAAATAAATAAATATTTTCTTTGCAAGCACACACTATAAGTATTTGTGCACTCTGCACCTTCCATTTGAATATGGGATTCTGGGGCAAAACCCATGCAATGTGGGTGCAATCACTTTGTGCACAATACAAAGTTTTGAATATCTGGTCCCAGATGTTTAAACAATTCAATGGTTCTATTCACAGGACAGTCTACAAAAAGGATTGCATTTTCCTTTCTCCTACAGTCCTGAGGAAATGCCAAAAATACAAATAATTTTTTTGATTTATCATTTTCTACTGTTTGCAAATGTTTTCACTTTTCTTTTCAATTAAATGATTTCTTTTTAAATAGATTATTTATCAGGTTTTGCATGGATCAAGACTAATACAGTACAAGCTTATATCATTCAGGGCTCCACATAATACATTATCAATTAAGAAAGAATGTCTTGCATAGTAATGATATCACCGAATGGAAATGAATTTATGAGCAGCTACTCAATGGAAGGCCGGGGTTAATACAGATACACATAAATGAGTTTTTCTGCATAGTGATATAGCTAAAAAAATGGCTGTTCCAACTGTGAAAAAGCAGCATGGTACCTTGAATCTAGAGCATTGCAAGCCCAACAGGATGAGGAGGATGGAGTATCCCCGTGGACCCTCCTCCTTCTCTTGTTAGGGTGTTGTCATGCCTCTCTAATGCCTCGTTTACACAGCCCTGTTTGCATCACATCATCCCATGCACACAGGTTGATGCACTGCAAATGTTGTAATGTGGACAATCACCGGAGTGCTCCAAGAGACATACGGATCCAAATTTTGTACCAATGCTGGAGAGGGGATGTTTAGTGGATCGAATGTGTTTACCTGCACTGTAAACTCTCATCTGCGCTCGATCCACTATGGTACTATTTTTCCCATCTTGCACTCTTCTCCCCATCGGATGACATGCCTCACCCAAAGCACAACTTGCAGCACAGTATGAGGGGGCTTTGTAAATGATCAATTGCAAGAGCTGCTCACAGCGCAGCTTCCACAGATGGGAGCAGAAAGCAAAGCGCTGCGGGAGTGTAAACAGAGCTTACATTACTGCGATTGTGGTGCAACTAAGCAGGCACTGAACAGGGAGGGAGAACATTGGCTTACTCTGTGTCAGCATGCTGTGGAGCTGTTGATGCCAGTGTCCAAGGGAAATGAGGAAACTCAGAAGAAAAAAGACCTCTCAATGTAGCAGGATGACAGCTCTGACACTCTAATTAGATCTTGTGTCCCTACTGCTCAAACCTGTAAGTATGTGGCCAGTGTGGTAAACACTCTAACTTTGTCCCCGTCATGGGGAAAGGGTCAAGCTGTGGAGTTTTTGACTTGAGAGGTGTTATTAGACTGGGACTTGGCTGAAACAAACAGGAAGGGGGGAACCTGAGAAAGGGAGGAGGGAAACAAGTAAAGAAAAAGCAGTAACAATAGAGGTTTACATTGGTAGAGTTATGCACAATGATGTGATATACATTTTATATAAAATCATACCATTGTTAGCTATATTAGCGACAGCATCGAACAGGTCATTGGATGCCTCATCCTTTGGTTACTCAGTCAGGAGCATTACAGTATTATTCACCATAGAAGCTTTCTTTGAACAAAATATGCAGCAATATTTCATTTCTAAATATGATACCCTGTGCTCCTCTTCTCCATGTTCTCTTCAAATCCAAAGGCATAATTTAGTAGACACTACACATTTTCTAGATAATCTCACAGTAAAAGCATGTTGCTTACTGATATCCTGCTCCATGGCTGTGCTAGCCAACTGTATTGCGAATTTAACTACAGTAGCTTTAGTGTCTCCAGTTCAAAGGCTCAATTGCTACATCTCACAACTGGTTCAGAAGAACTCATAGAAAATGTATACTCTGGGTGACATGGAGAGATCACAGTATCCAACTGCAAGTTAGAAAGCTCTGCATAAGACTCTTAGCATCCCCTACCACTGCAAAGTGCTTGCCAAATTAAAGCATTTAAAATATAGTATTTCATTTTACCTTCCTTAATTGTTCCCCTTTATGCCTTTGGGATGCAATGATGTTGTCAAGAACATGGATGAGCTATTAAAATGCACTAGAGTTAAAACAAATGCTTGAATGTTCTAAATGGAACATCAAACCCACTGCTTTCTTTTCAAGAAACATTGTTCTATTTCAGGTCATTTTAATTGGGAGTTTTGTTCCTTTTAAGTTGTCAGAATCTGCTCTTTCTACTTAAGCAGAGCTCCCAAGCAGTTGCATATATTTGTAAATGATGACATAAAACAGAACTCTAGATTACCTCCAATAGCTACATATGAAGTCCGAACTATTCATTGTTTACCTGACTCAAAATGGCCACCCAGGAGGTAATGAGTTAAACAGAATGCCACCCCCAACTTGGTCCAGAAAAGAGGAAGGGCTGAAGATAGTTTTGCCATTTTGAAGTACTGAACATCATCTTCAGGGAAGGCTGGTTAGAAGAAATCCTTTGATTTCCAGTTTACTATTAAATAATATGCTTTCCATCTTAGTTTATTTCAGATTTATAAACAAAATAGTTTCTATTTACTTGGTAGCATAGAACCATAGAAAACTGTCTACAGAAGAAATTCTAACAGCCTCACCAGTCTGCCCTGTGAGGTAATACATGTGCCACAGGGGTCCATGACTATCCTACCCCTCACAGCAAACTTCCCTGCTTCCTGCACTGGCTCTTTATGTCTGTCCTACTCTCCCATTAATGCATTCTCTGTTTTTGGATTGACCAGTTCTTTGGATGGTCTGTTCCACCCATTCACCACCCTCTTAATGAAAAAGTACTTCCCAATGTCCTTTTTTAAACCTATCCCATACCAGTTTTCTTATATTGCCCCTAGCATTAATGTTGCTATTCTCTGTGAACAACTTGATTGTGTCCACTTTGTCTGTACCCTGCAAGTATTTAAACATTTCAGTCCTATCCCCCTCTGTCTTCTGGGCTCCAATGAGTACATTTTGAGACCATCCAATCGCTGCTCATGTGTCCTCCCTTGATGACCATGTATTATGTTGATTACCATCATATGCAGTCTCTTCATCTGTTTTATGTCTTCCTTCGGTGGGTTCCAAAATTGTACACAGTACTCCAGGAGTTTTTGTAACAAGGTTCTGTACAGGGGCAAGATTACCTCTTTTCTCCTGCTGTTGAACCCCACCCGATACATCCTATCATTCTGTTTGTCATCTCTATTGTTTTGTTACATTGTATTTATGATTTGAGATGGTTAGAAATCATCAGCCCCTGATCTTTTCCTCCTTAGGCACAGTAACTATTACTAGGGCTGGGCAGACTGTTTCACAGGAGATCTGGACCCCAGGATCAATGGACCCAGATAAATACAAACTTCGCTGCAGAGGTCTGGTTCCACATCTGTGGAAGTGCCATTTGTGCCATTTTGTGTATTGTTGCCAAGGAGATGCTATTGGCATGCTCACTTCTGTACAGGAGGCCAATGGCATCCAGTCAGGCAACATGCAGTCACATGATGCAATCACGGTATATAACTATGCTTAGTGTGCAATGTGGCCCAGTCAAGAGGAGAACAGTCAGAGGGGCACCTTGCTCATTCGCTGCAGCAGATAGCCACCAGAACAAATGACCAAAAACATAAAAAAACACAAGAATAAAAAAAAATGCATTTTTGGAGGGGAGGAAAGAGAAACTAGGAGAGAGAGAAAGGAGACTTACTGGGGCAAGGGGGGAGAGAAACTGATAATCGGGGGAGGATGACAGATTGGGACTGGAGAAAGGAGGAATCCAGAGGGACTGGGGAGATAGTGGTGGCCTGGGTGGCTGCTTGGGGTGTCAAAAAGGCAGGCAGTGTGGCAGTGTGACTGTAAACAGGAGCAAGGGCAGGCTGGCAAATCTTTGACTTGTGCCATTCCAGATCAAGAGGAGAGAGGGAGAGAGGGAGAGACTACTGGGGGCCCAAGAGAAATTTTACAGTTACAGAAAATCCCAAATATTTTTTCCCTGGCTTCAATGTGGCTGTGTGTACAGGGCTAGGGCAGCAGACTGGCAAAATAAATCTTTGACTTGTGCCATTCAAAGGGGGGAGAGAGAGAGAGGAGAGAGACTGAGACTGAGACTGAGACTGAGACTGAGATGGCAGGGAGTCCCATGAGAAAAGTAAAAGTCCCAGAAATGCCAAATAAAGTGTTTTTCCTGGCTTTTCAGTGTGGCTGTGTGTACAGGGCAAGGGCAGCAGGCTGGTAAAATAAATCTTTGATTTGTGCCATTCAGTCATGAATCACAATAACTTGTTAACGTTCATTTATAATTTTGTCTAGAGTGGAGTGAGAGAGACTGCAGGGAGGCCCATGAGAAATATAACAGTCCTAGAAGAGGAGATGGAAAAGAGATGGGAGGTTATAAAATGGGGCATTCATGAGGCAGTCAGGACTTGCGCTAAGGTGAAGCTTAAGGGAGCAAGGTCACATAAACCATGCTGGTGGTCCAGTGAGATTCAGGTAGCAGTCAGAGAAAATGAGGCTGCCTACAAAAAATATAAAACAATGAGAGGGGATAGAGAAAAGGAAATGTACCATCTTGCATCTAGAAAAGTCACCCGAATGGTGCAGGGGGGGCAAAGTCCAGTAAAAAGCAGCAGCTGACACAGGGGATATGGGGAGGGGAAAAGGGTTCTTCTGGTACATTGGGGAGCTGAGAAAAACTAAGGGCCATCTCAGCAGGTTGAGATCAGAAGGAGGGTGGGTGGAAGAGGCGTGGGACCAGGCAGAGGTATTAAATGAGTACTTCACCTCTGTGTTCACTAGGGAAGGGGATGGGATATCTACAAAGCAAGGCATGATGAGGATAGAAGCGGTAGTGAGTGGGATCAGGGGAGCAGCAGAAATGGAGCAAGAGGGATGGCGAGGTACCCCAGGAGTGTCACATCATGATGAGGATAAAAAGGCCAATAAGGTGGAGGGGACGGATGATGCTATCTCCACCGAAAGGGTGTGGTTAGTCCTTAAGGGCCTAAAGAAAGATAAATCTCCTGGGCTGGATGGCATTCATCTGAGAGTACTATGTGAATTGGCAGACATACTGGCTGCACCCCTGGTGAAGCTGTTCAACAGGTCACTTGAGACAGGGAGAGTACCTAGGGATTGGCGAGAGGCACATGTGGTGCCAATCCATAAAGGGGGGGTTTAGGGAAGTACCAGGTAACTATAGACCCATCAGTTTGACCTCAGTGGTGGGAAAATTAATGGAGAGTATACTAAAGGAACCATTGGGGGTGTACTTAGAGGAGGTGGGAGGTCTGGATAGTTGGCAACATAGGTTTGTGCCAGGTAGATCATGCCAAACCAGTCTTGTGAAGTTCTATGAATGGGTAACATCAGAACTAGACAGGGGAAAGCCTGTGGATGTATTATTCTTGGACTTCAGCAAGGCGTTCAACTCTGTCCCCCACAATAGTTTGGTGGAGAAACTGATGGGGTTGGGAGTAGGCCCTTTGATGGTCAGATGGATTGAAAACTGGCTAGCTGGATGCACTCAGAGAGTAGTGGTCGGTGGGGAGCTCTTGAACCCTAGACAGGTCGGTAGTGGGGTACCACAGGGCTCGGTCCTGGGTCAAATCCTGTTTAATGCATACATATTGGACATCAGGGAGGGTATAGGGTATGAAATGAGTCTCTCTGCTGATGACTCCAAGATGATAGCAGTAGTTGAGGGGGGAAGAGGGGAGGTTGGCCCTGCAATGGGACCTGGACACCCTGGAAAGGTGGGCTCACACATGGAAATTAAATTTCAATATCACCAAGTGCAAGGTGTTACATCTTGGGAGGGGAAACCTTAAACACATGTACACCCTGGGAGGGGAGGTGCTGGAGGCCACAACAGGGGAAAAAGACCTAGGAGTCATGGTGGATGCATGTATGAATAGCTCCGAGCAGTACAGGAGAGCTGCTAGCAAAGCAAACAGGATGTTAGGATGCATCATAAGGGGGGATCACCTCTAGGAGCAGGGAAGTGATTATGCCGCTGTACAATGGATTGGTTAGACCACACCTTGAGTACTGTGTACAGTACTGGAGACCACACTTGATGAGGGACATACAGCTCCTGGAGAGGGTACAGAGGAGGGCAACTAAGATGATACGAGGACTAGGGGATTTGATGTATGAGGACAGATTTGAGGAGCCCTGCCTGTTTTCATTGGAGGAGAGGAGAGACAGGGGGGGACATGATTGAGGACTTCAAGTACCTCAGGGGAATAAATAGGGTAAACACGGAGGGAATCTTTAGACTAAAGCAGGGAGGTAACACCAGAGGGCATGGTTTGAAGTTGGAAGGTGGAAGGGTGAGGGGGGAAAGAGGAGGAGGTTTTTCGCTGAGAGGGTGGTGGATCCTTGGAGCATGCTGCCTGGTGAGCTGGTTCAGAGATCCACAGTGGAGGGCTTTAAGAGAGGGTGGGACAGACACAGAAAGCAGATGTATCAGATGATGGCCTGGCCCGGGGGGGTGGGGATGGATGATAGGGGTTTCTGGAACACAAGGGGGGAGGGCCTCTGTACCCAACTAGGGATCTGAGGTTTGAGCAGACTCGATAGACCGTAAGGCCTAATCTGCTGGCAATTAGTATGCTAGTCTGTTAGTATGTTAGAAATCCCAAATAATTTTTTTTTTCCTGGCTTCAGTGTGGCTGTGTGTACAGGGCAAGGGCAGCAGACTGGCAAAATAAATCTTTGACTTGTGCCATCCAGAAGGGAGAGCGAGGGAGAGACTGTGGGGAGCATGACAAATGTAACAGTCCCAGAAATCCCAAATAATTTTTTTTTCCTGGCTTCAGTGTGGCTGTGTGTACAGGGCAAGGGTAGCAAACTGGCAAAATAAATATTTGACTTGTGCCATCCAGAAGAGAGAGCAAGGGAGAGACTACAGGGTGCATGAGAAATTTAACAGTCCCAGAAATCCCAAATACATTTTTTCCTGGCTTCAGTCTGGCTGTGTGTACAGGGCAAGGGCAGCAGGCTGGCAAAATAAATCTTTGACTAGTGCCATCCAATCACTAGTCACGATCACTTGTTAATGTTCATTCACAATTTCATATATTAAAAAAAACTCTGTACAGAAAAACGCCATACACGTTGATGCGCCTGTGCTGCTGGCTGTGGGTGGCCAAGGGATAATCTCACTTTGTGACTTGTAGCAGGCTGTTTACACTACAACACAAATAAAGTACAACTACTGTACACACAAACATCATCATCATCACTCATTCCCCATTAGTCCTCCTTATTATAATTCGTTTTATAGTATATCATATTACCTTAGGTATAAGCATTAACCAACCCACAGTGTGGGACTGTGCTGCATGTGGCAATGCAGCAGATGTGGCTGCATCTCTAATTCAAATTCTGAGGCACACTTAACAGTTGCTGAATTTGGTCACTTAACAGTAACTAACTGTACTGTAGGAGTCAGTCAGGTAATCTTGGAAGGTAGTGGTGGTGGACTGCTCTGCTGTCGGTGTGCTGTGTACAATCATGAGTCAAGATAATAAATTTGTCCCTGGCCTATGGGTGGGAGTCATCAGAAGGACATTACATTAGTTAGAGGGATATTTTTTATAGGTTAGAATACTAAGAAAAAATGGATCAAAGCATTGATGAGGTGCATTCTATTTCTAAGGTAGGCAGTGGCACTGCAAAAGACAGCAATCCACCTGAAAGGGGAAAACAAAATCAAACCCCCAAAAGTGATTTTTTCACATCTAAGGATTTTGCCTTCCAAGTAGTGGTGGGCGAAGTGGGCTCAATCCGCTCTGTGAAGCGATTCACGGAGTAAAGGCAGATTCGCGGAGTGCTCCGCAACGTGAAGCGGTGTACTTTGCATTGCAATGAGGAACGCGAAGTCCTTTGGAAAAAATGACTTTACGTTACTTCACCTCCCCAGACCACTACTCTGCCAGGCAGTGCACTTCGCCTCACTTTGCCTTGTTTTTGAGCTCTGAAGGTGAATTTTGCAGTGATTCATGAGATTTCAGGTCACATGAGCTCTATATTAATCTGCACAGCCTCAGTTTGGGGTAGTATAAGTAGGAAGGAGTAGAAGACAGTGTGCTCTGATAGCTGTCTGTGATAGGAATCTTGTAAAAGCTGTTCAAAAAAGCATTTTTGCATTTTTTTAGGAATCCAACTTTAGTTCATCGATTGTAGGAAACCTTCCTGTGCTTATATCATCAAGCACTTTTGTTTTTGTGTGGATTTTGAATGTTAACTTACAACATTGAGTGTGTGTGTGGTGAAGGACAGTGAAAGTGTGCTTTGGGGGAGGGGCGTATCTGTGGTGTAGGTAGATTTAAGTTGGAGAAATAGTGATCTCTTTGTTTTTTTTTTATACAACTGACTGTGTTAATGTACACACAGTAATATTGTCAGTGATAGTTGAAATTTTCTTGCTGTTTGTTGTGTGGATGTGGTGCAGCAGTTCATAAGTTCAGGTTGTTTACATTACAAATTTACAATACGTAACGTGGCATAGTACTGAACTTTTGCATTTGCTGTGCATTCCTTGTTCAGCATTGTACACAAACTATTCTGTGTGTGAGTGTATGTGCAGTGTTGTGTGTATCAAACAACACACCTTTTATTGTGCCACAGACTAGTGTAATTGCAGGCGCAGCAGTGCGAACCTGCTATCCACTGCAGCTGCCTGATTTTGTACTGCGATCGTGGTATCTGTTTTGCTGCTTGTAGTGCTGTAAAAATCTGCACTGTCTGCATTCAGTGCTCCCCCCAACCCCATGTTCAAAAGGTATTTTTTACCAGATTGGATTGTTTTTGTGACCTCATCAGCAACACTGGTTACTGAAATTGTTTTAATTCTGTGACAGTCTCAGAGTAGTCTCTTATCTGTTGCTGAAGCCATAGTTGTTTATTTGTCTTCACATCCAGCATCCCTCCAATTAGAGAGTGAAAGTATCAAAATCTGAATTTGGTTATAATATTGTGGTTGATCCCCCAAAATGCCTGCAAAGAGATGTGCAAGCAAAGCTGTTTCTCACCATGGCAATGTTGGCATTAAGATGGTCTGTGGGCATGGTGGTAGTAGTACGCAGACGCAGAAGTGCATTGCTGATGTGAGGAAAGGTATTTCTTCTGCAATGTTTTTTACAGCCCAATCAGTGGCTTCACTCATAGTTGGAGGAGATGATGTTTTCCCAGCCGGTGGTGTTAGCATTACTGGTGTTAGTGGTGTGGAGGTAGTATTAGTATTGTTGCATCAAGTTCTAATTCTGGCCAGTGTACCATTTCCAAAAATATTGAGTGTGAAGCAGTGCAAGTGAGTGGCAGTGTAGATGATGTCATACTTCCCAGTAACATCCCAGTAACTGAACCTGAGGATTCTGATAATCATGTCAACGATAGCATACAATGTGATATTCCATCCACTGTGGCAGGTAATGTCACACATTTTCCATGCAGTGATTCACAGTGTGGTGAAAAAATATCAGGTGATGGTGGTGTAGATGCTGATGATGAATGTGATGATGTTGATGTTGCTGTTGTTGAAACATGCAGTCCACATGCTAGCATCCAAGCAGAAGATGTGAATGTGTGTGACGTTGATGAAAATGATGATGATGTAATTAACCCCAGTTGGGAACTGGAGAAAAAGAAATTCATAGTGGCTGTGTCTGAGTCTGTTTGCAGGAATCCCCCCCTGTAAAAACTTGTGATCTACCAGTTTTAGTTGATGATGATGGCCCAGTAATAAATATGATATGTAGTCATGGTGGTCAGTTGCAGTCCAGGTGTGCAGTGCCCGAAACATCACATGCCCCCCCCCACCACTTCAGTGTTTAAAATAATGGACTTAAGTAAGCCGCACCATAGACATGTTAAAAGCAGAGCATCACAATCCCTTGTTTGGGATTTTTTTGTTCAAGATGCAAATGATGAGTCAGTTGCAATATGCCATGTTTGCCATGTGCGTGTGAGTCGAGGTAAAAAAGGGAGCAATCTGGGCACAGGAGGACATCATACGCATCTTAAGAATAGGCACTTGGCACTGTGAACACAGCACAAGCTGTCAGCTAATACCACAGTGGGGCATTCACCCTCATCACTGACAACCACAGCCAGCATGTTATCCCATTCCATGACTGTTAAGCCCAGAAGGAAATTAAACGTGTGCTGTAGTGTGGTAAAAAGTGCAGAGGATTACTACAGGCATGATGAGGTGGAGGACCATAATGACTCTGAAATGTTGCCCAGTGCTGGTGAGAGTAGCAGTTTTTATGGTGGTGGTGGTGGTGGTAATTGCAGTATGTCTAGTGCAAGTGATACATCAACCCCGGTTGGCAAATCTGGCAAAATAACATTTCTGGGTTTGTCTTCATCACCTGTGCAACCGTGTTCATCAAATGTCCACACTACACCCCCTGCCAATGCCATTTATCACAGAGCACAACAATTTGTGATCAACACACCCCGTGTAAAATGTTTGTCAGCCCATGTTACAGAGTGTTTTTGCACATAAGTTGAAGCACCCCCCAAATCATACAGTGTCATGTGAACTTAATGCTGTTGTAGCGGAAATGCTGGCAAATGATCTTTTACCCTTCTCCTTTGTGGAGAATTCTGGGTTCCAGTGGTTTGCCACACATGCCTGTTCAAAATGGAAAGTCCCATCCAGGACAAACTTTTCCACCTGTGCTGTCTATGAGTTGTTCCACACTGTGTCCGACTCAGTAAGACATGCCCTTCAACATTCCTCCTCTTCATTCATCCATTTAAGTATGGATATGTGGACAGGTGGAAAAACAGCGGGGAGTTCATCTCTGTGTATAACTGCACACTGGGCGCAGGTGCCGGGGGTTGTTTGTGATGTTGGTAGTGTGAATAATCAGTGCAGCAAGGTGGATTGTCAAGGTAGCAATATTCCAGGAATTCAACGGCATGCAATGATTGCTATGCGCAATGTGACATGTTCACACACTGGTGAGAACATGTTGGACATGGTACTGACTGAAACTGACATATGGCTAAACCCTCTGTCCCTGAGAGTTGGGTTCATAGCAAGTGACAGTGGGTCAAATGTGGTGAAATGCATCACGAATGGTGTTTTTTTTCATGTTACATGCATGGCCCACTGTTTAAATCTTGTGGTTCTGGAGTTTCTGCAGCACCCTGATATAGAGGAAATGCTGACCATTGCACGACGTATCTGCTCTCACTTTTCAAGCTCTGGAAAGGCCTGTGACCAGCTGTGGCAGTTGCAGATGCAAAACAGCCTCCCTTAGCACCACTTGAAGCTGGAAGTTGTCACCCGATGGAACTCCACTTTTTACATGCAGAGAGGTTGTATAAACAATACAAAGCCATCTCAGAATATCTTGTTATGCACACTAGCTGTGATAGTTCCGGGGCCTCCATGTCTATGACAACTGAACAGTGGTGCCTCATGGACTCTGTAATAACAATTTTGAGGCCTTTTGAACATCCCACGCAGGCAGTGAATGGTGAGTCTGCCTACATTAGTGAATCAATTCCACTGCTGCAGTTGCTGAGGCAGACATTGGTGAATGTACAGCATAGTCTTGATGTTGTCGGAGACGGTGGTAGCAGTATGCTGCTGCAACACATGCTGACAGTATTTGACCAGAATCGTCACATTGTGAGCATTCAGCGTAGTGACAACTTTGCCATAGCAACAATGCTGGACCCATGATATAAACATGGAATTGCATCAGTACTGGAGGGAGGGCCAGAACAGGTAAAAAACATCAGTGGTCAACTGGTGCGCTTGGTTCATGGGGCACAGAAATCATGTGCCAAGGTCAGCAAACCTCAGCAGCATAATCCGGCTCAAGGTGTACCTGGAGGACCATCAAACATGTTCTGCAAGGGGAAGGGGACTGCAGTTCCAGGTGGTCTGTCATCCAAAGTGGCTGGCGTCAACCCACTTTGGGAGGCTTTGTCCAAAGTGGGTATTAGTGAAATAAATGATTTGGGAGAACAGGATGATGCATCAACAACTGGGCTTAGTGTGGCACAGAGAATGGTTGAGTCATATTTGTCTGAAAACAGGCATTTGACAATAACCAAAGATCCTCTTTTGTACTGGAGTGGAAAGGTCAGCGAATGGCCAGAGCTGACATCAGTGGCACTGTAGTACCTCACATGTCCACCCTCCAGTGTAAGTGTTGAGAGGGAATTCAGCTCAGCAGGTGCAATAGTCAGGGATTGTTGGACAAACCTGTCTCCTGCAAATGTTAGTTTGCTAACAATCATTAAAATGAATGAGAAGCACATACCAGCACAGATTGCAATCTCGATAATCGTTCCCCGGCCTAGTTGTGGTGGTCTTACTGATGTGGAAATGGAGCATCCTGGTGGCACTGGCAGTGGCTGCCTGAAACGGCCCACCACTGATGTAGATGATGACACAATGGAGAAAGAATTTCCCAGTGGTCAGATTTCAGGCATTGATGACTGTAACAGCAGCTTTCTTTATGAGGACGATTATGTGGTTAATGTTGGCAGGTTTTACAGTAACTGAAGTTTTTAAAAGGCGTTGTGCCCCCTGGACCACCACCACCAGGACTGATGTTAGCCACTGCCACCATGAGTCTGAGTCTGTCCGCCCCCCGGACTGCCACTACCGGGACTGATGTTAGCCACTGCCACCACTGAGCCATGTCTGTCCAGACCACCACATCCATCAGCCACAGAAACAAAACTTCTTAATATTTAAACCATAAAGTGAGTATGTGTACTCATGTTTATTATGCTGCTTCACTTCCTTTAGTTGTATGTTTTGTTTTCTGTAGCTTTTCAGTGCCGCAATGGTAAAACACATACGGTACACTTATTTTGTTTCTTTTACAGGGTAACAAAAAAAGGCTCCATCAGTAAAACTCATTGGGAATGGTACTGTAGCTGTACCGTACAGAGAGGAAGTGATGTAATATCCATGTGAAATCCATTCTGGTAAGTATGAAGATTTTATTTCATCCATTTCATTGTTTTGGAAAGACTGCAGCAAATATTGCACACAGGTTGTGTTAGTTGTGGGTTTGAAATGTAACTTGACTTTAGATTGAGATTTGAGAACCAGGGAGGGACAAACAACAATTAAGTTGTAAGAAGCCATTCATTTATTTTTTTAGGAAACTTCCAGATACTTTGTTGTTCTGTCAAAGTGGCCTTATCCAAAAAAGTTCTTCAACATCAGGCACCCCCCTTCCCTGAGCTTGGGCACACAAACAACATGCAGAAGTCGTTTCATTAGATAACCATGACCATCATTAACAACCGGACTCCAGAAGGATGCTGATGAAATCTATGAAGAAGTAACAAAATAAGAAACCATTACAGACAAACCTGCAAATATGATTCCCCCCACCCACCCCAAAAAAAACTACTTACCTTCATGTGCTTGAGAGTTATCCGTTTCCAATTTCAGCACAAAAGAATTCTCATTGAGCACTGGAATGTGCACACCAACACAGTTTCTGTGTGACCTGTGATGCAGAACAATACCATGAGTACATGTCCATGTCCACCCCCCTCCTCACCTACAAAATACACAACCATATATCTATATAAATATCTACTCACCAAGGCTACTATTAGTGTACAGCCAAAGGCACCCTTCAATTCAGTTGAGATGATCACATTGCATTTGCTCGAATCGTCTCGCAGAACACAATGGACCAGCAACACGATGCTCACAGTCATAATTTTATACTGGGGTATGTGCTGAAACACTCTCATTCCACTGTGTTAACACTTGTAAATTTTCTGCACACAAGCAGGATGCATTTTGGGCCTGCAGAAAAAATCTGGGACTCTGTGCCACCACTGCGCACTTGACTGAGTGCGCCATTAATTCTGGGGGACTTTGTATGTGTTGAAACACTCTCATTCCACTGTGTTAACACTTGTCAATTTTCTGCACACAAGCAGGATGTAATTTGGGCCTGCAGAAAAAATCTGGGGACTCTGTGCCACTTTTGTGTTTTCTGTGATTGTTGTTGAGAACTCATGATGTCATACTGACATTTTTACAATTAAAGCAGCATTGCAAGAATGTCCTGACAGTTTTTAACTGTACTTTTTTATGCTACTTTACATTGCCACAGCCACCACTAGTTATTTCTGAGTCATGACTTGAATGATACGCTTCTTTATACAATTTATGTCTGCTTTACTTACTTGACTACTTTTTTTCACGTGTGAAAAAAATAAGCACACCTTCCAATATTGTTCGGACCAGGTTTGTATTTATTTGCAGCTGCTTTTCAATAACTATTGTTCTGTGGTGTCATAAAACACTGCCTGCTGCATAACTGTTAATTAACAACAGAAGTGATATATAACAACTAATTGATGTGATGGAGAAAAGCAGAGGAAAACAATGACAAATACCTGGTCAGCACCAATTTAAAAGGAATGCTCCTTTCATTATTTCATACATGAAAAAAGGTAGTACAGCAGACTCAACTACTTCAAATTCTCATATCATTCCAGTCAGTCAGGATGTAAGTAAAGAAAGTTGTAACATAGTATTAAAAAATATAGGTCAGAGTTCTCAACAGATTGTTGCGCTGCTGTTTTACAGAGATTCACCACATTACATAGTTATGGTGATGTACATAAACTAATATGTGGGGGCACTACTCCCACTGGAATATTTCTTGCTCCACAGAATTCAATATATTTCTGTGAAAACCACCCATAATTTCATTACAGTGTGTCATGTGACGGAGGAATTACCGATCAGAAAAGCCACCCACATTCTGCCCCCTTTCTCAGCAACATTAGGATGTGATGTCAGGGGAAGCGCAGGTGCATGCTCCACTATAGTGAATGTCCGGCAGCTATCCCAATGTTTCTTTATGTTATAAGGCTGACTTTGTGGTGAAATGTGAGAATGTTTCCACTAACAAGGCTCTTCTTACTGGAAACATGCCCACACGTTTCACCACAAACTGACCATTATAACTTAAAGAAACATTCAGAAAGCTGCTGGGCAATCGGATATTCACTGTAAGAAGTACGCACACGTGCTGTCCCTGCCATCACTTCCTAACATTGCTGAGAAGGGAGGTAGAATGTGGGCAGATTTTCAGAACAGGAATTCCTCCGTCACGTGACACACTGTAATGAAATTACGGGTGATTTTCACACAAATGTATTGCACTATGTGGTGCAAGAAAGATTCCCCTGGAAGGGAAAATGTGTATGATCAAACAACAACAACGAAAAAACACACAAAAACAGTACAACACAGTAGTGGGTTGGGGTGGGGGGCAGAAAACAATCTCCTAACTTACTGTGGCCATGGGATGCAATGGTGGTCCAGCAGCAGGTGCAGCATTGAAACTATTTGCTGCTGCTGTTGTTCTGTTCTGTTCACCTGCTGCTGCAAAAGCACTGAACCACTAATTGTTTTCTTCAAGAGCTGCCCACACCAGGGCGATGTCAGACTGTGTTGCAGGGACTGTGGTGGGGTTCACTGTAGCAGGGAATACAGGTAGTGGGGGTGGTGGTGGATAGGGTGGTGCTGGTGGCTGTGGTGGTGGTGGTGGTGGTGGTGTTGGAGCAACTGCTGTACTAGCCCTCCTCCTGCTGCAGCAGTGACGAAGCACAGCTCCCACCCCAGCAGCACCCTCGGCCACTGCCATGGAAGGGCCAGCAGGTTGATGCCTGGCCCCTTCTGTGGCAGACTGCCACTCTGCCCTGTGGTGGTTCAGCATGTGGGTGTGCTGACCACTAGTCCCCAAATGTGTCACACGGGGGCCGAGGTGCACCACTACACCACACAGATGGCACACCACCACTGTGCTGTCTCCCCCCACAGAGTTAAAAAATTCCCACACTGAGAGGCAGCAGTGGGGGGGGACCAGACACAATCCTTGCATGAGTCCCACCACCTACATTTTCCAGGGCCACCTCCTGCGGCTGTGGAGGTGGTGGAGGGGGTGCTGCTGGAGCCCCTACAGCTGCTGCTACCAGTGGTGGTGGTGGTAGTGGCGGAGAAGGTGGACACACAGCAGCGACCGGCGGCACTGGTGCTGCTGCTGCTTCTGTTGCTTCAACATGGGGGGAAGCAACACCCAGGAGTCGGGAGTGGTCCAGCATGACCCGATCTCCCCGCCCACCACGGGTCCACACTCCCCTCTGACCGTGCCCACGGGCCAGTGACTTGCCTTCTCCTGGGTTCATCCTGACACACACAACAAGTCCCCGAGCTGACACACACACACACAATGACACTCACTGACACACACAGTCATTAAAACAAAACAAAACTTATACAAAAAAAATTCACTAACAAAAAACCCCACAAATACAATACAAAAGCTAAGTAAAGATATAGCTTTTAAAAAAGCTGTTGCCAGCCCGGTGGCGCTGAGGGTTGAGGCGCTGGTCACCACACCTCGTGCCATGCCGGCGACCCATGTTCGATAACGGGCATGGGTTGCCATGGGTCAGTGGGGAGGAGATGGATTGAGCATCCAAGGGACTGCTCTCCATCTCCGGGAAGGGGGGATTTGGGTGGCTGGGGCTTGCCTGACCCCTAGCAGAGGCTGGGGGGTTGACAGCACATAGCTTCAAGCTTGGGGGGGGCGGGTCGTGGCAGATGCTTGATTGGGACATGCACGGGAGCGTGCGTGCACCCAGTCGCTGGCATCATTGCACGCCATGACCTGCCGGGAGGAAAACAGTGAAAATGCGAGCCCGGCAGCACGAAGTTGTTCCCCCGTGGTGCCATTCCTGGAAGGGCACCTCCCTGGCATGGATCCGTTGGGGTGGGTTGAGTCGCTCCCCACCACCCTGCCACGAAGGGTAAGTTGCGGGGTGCACAAGGGAGGGGGTCTGATGTCCGGGGATGGTGCTGGGGGGAACAACGGAGGGTGGGGGTCGTAGCCAGAGCTCTGGAGGAGAGAAAATAATACCCCAAAAAAAAAAAAAAGCTGTTGGTTTCTTTCTGAAATGTAAGTGGCAAGTCAATCAAGCATTTTAACTCCTAGTCTCCTCTCACAATGCTTTCTCCCTCTACAAATGCAAAGGAGAAAGTGAAACTGCTTCTCTGACTCACTTCCTTCCTGCCTGGCTAAAGCATGTGACTTACAGTACTGTAAGCCATGTGATGTGTGGGGGGCTGCCTATTCTCTTCTCACATCACCTTACTTCACATTAAGGCATAATGGCAACGTGAAATGGAAAAAAAATGATGCGAAGTGAGCACCTTGCAGTGCCCACTTCACACTGTGCTCCACTAATGCGAAGTGGTCACTTTGCGTCCACTTCACCGACGGATTAAAAATTCGCTGCATGTCTACTTCCACGTGAATGCTTGAATTCAAAAAAGGTGAATGTCTCAGATCATCATCAGTCCCAAGTGAAAAAAAAAATGATGTAGTTAATAAAGCTAAAGGCTTTGGTATGGAATAATTGCACAGTATGCTACTGCCAGTCCCTCACCCATATCCGATTCTTCTGAGGTTGAACCCAATGAGGGTAATAATAAAGATGAAGAAAATGATCAGGCAGCACAAGATTTAATGGAGTGGATGGAAATTGCAGATAAAGAAGAAATAGGCAGAAATGTTTTGGTTGTGGAGGGGGCAGTGGGAATAAACCACAAGAGGAACAGGCCAGAGAAAAATGGGGGGGAGGGTATCCTGAAAAGGTGGCTGAGGTGCCATGCCTTCCTGGGAAAAAAAAAATTAAAAAATATCTTCTTTTGTTTGGTCATACTTCTCCATTAGTGCTTTCAATGAGTTGGTAGCAACATGTGCTATTTGTAAATGGCCAATCAGCAGGGGTAAAATGAAAGGAGCAGTGGGAACTTCAGCCCTGAAAAGACACCTAGACAGATGTCATAACATTACTGAGAACTCCAGTTGTGAGTCTTGAAGAGAAAGTGGCAGTGATAGCTCACTACACTCAGGGGTAACTCCCATAGATGAAGGAAGTGGTAGCCCCTGCAACACTACTGAAACACCTCCACCACCACTTCCTCCCATTCAAAGGACTCCTCCTACTGTTACTGAAAGTGACCAAGTGTTCAAAAGCCTTCCTCCTTCAAGGAGACAGCTTACCATCTCAGAAACATATGAGCGTAAAGCCAAATATGCCTTGACTCACTCTGTTGTTGTTACAGTAACAAAAACATTTCAGAAATGATTGCTGTTGATTTACTACCATGTAACGTGGTTGAACATATAGGATTCAGGGGGCTGCCTGAGTACCTCAAACCTCGATATACTATAGCATCACAGAAATACTTTGTGAGAACAGAGATTCCATATCTTTACTACGTCATATGTAAAAAGATTAAGATGTGTCTTGTGCAATGCTGTTGGGAGGGTAGTGCATCTCACAACAGATATCTGAACAAGCAATCATCCTGAACCCTTCATGTCTGCCACAGCACATTGGGTATGTTTCGACAATTCATGTAAGACTGGGGATAGTGAAACATTGCAGTTTGCTGTTCTAAGAATGTTTTATTTTCCATCTGAACATACCTCATACAACATCAGTGAAGAGCTCAAAAACCAATACAGCAATGGCACATTTCACAGGGACTGTCAGTTGGCTTTATAGTTGCAGATAATGGATCCAACAAAAGGAAGGCCATGGAGGAGGGGGGGCTTTGTTCACATCCGCTGCTTTGAGCATTGCTTAAATTTAATAGTTCACAGTTTTCTCGATGGCAACAGGGAGATTAAGGCTCTCATTTACACTGCTAAAAGAATATGCACTCATTTCAGTCTCTCAAGCAAAGCCCGTCACTTGTTTGAAAAAAAAGCAGCAGGAGCACAGTTTACCTTTGCACAGAATGATCCAAGATGTTTCTACTCAATGGAATTCAATCTTTTATATGTTCCAAAGGCTGCTAAAACAAAAGAAAGCTGTCAGGCAATACACCTTGTAAAATAAAATTGGTGATGCAGATATCTATATTACTCCACCACAGTGGGCCATGCTGGAGTTTCTAATTTTCCTGCTCCAGACATTTGAGGAACTCACCAAGGAGGTTAGTGCAAACACAGCAACTCTCAGCCAGGTGATACCCCTTGTAAAACAAGCATTTGTTAATGCCAAAGGTTGATTGCATTGGTCCATTGAGCTCGCTCACTGCCCCTCTGTCACTCACTCATTCTGTCTTTCCCGGTGCTGCAGGCTGCTCTTTTGTACTAGGCTTCTGCCTGCACTGACATGTTTTTCTGCCCACAGAGAAATCTGCAGCTGTCCCAACAGAGTTCTATTGAGGTGGCTCACTCCCCCTCTCTCACTTTCTCATTCTATTTCTCCTGGTGCTGCAGGCTGTCCTTTTGTACTGGGCTACTGCCTCTGTTGGCTGCTTTTTCTGCCCACAAAGAAATCTGCAGCAGTCCTGACACCGGTCCGTTGAGCTTGCTCACTCTCCCTCTCTCACTCACTCATTCTGTTTCTGCTGGTGCTGCAGGCTGTTGTTTTGTACAGGGCTCCTGCCTGCATTGCTCTCTTTTTGGGCCCACAAAGAAATCCACAGCAGTCATGATAGAGCTCCATTGAGCTCGCTCACTAACCCACTCTCATTCACTCGCTCATTGTGTTTCTCCTGGCGCTGCAGGCTGCCCTTTTGTACTGGGCTTCTGCCTGCACTGGCACCTTTTTCTGCCCACAAAGAAATCTGCAGCTGTCCCGACAGAACTCCGTTGAGGCCGCTCACTCCCCCTGTCTCACTTGCTCATTCTGTTTCTCCTGGCGCTGCAGGCTGCCACTTTGTAGTGTGCTCCTGCCTCTGTTGGCACCTTTTTCTGCCCACAAAGAAATCTGCAGCAGTCTTGACAGAGCTCCGTTGAGCTCGCTCACTCCCCCTCTCACTCGCTCATTCCGTTTCTGCCGGCACGTCAGACTGCCCTTTTGTACTGGGCTCCTGCTTGCATTGCTGCCTTTTTCTGCCCATAAAGAAATCTGCTGCAGTTCCGACACAGCTCTGTTGAGGTCACTCACTCCCCCTCTCTCATTCACTCATTCCATTTCTGCCAGTGCTGCAGGCTGGCCTTTTGTACTGGGCTCCTGCCTACGTTGCTGCCTTTTCTTGCCCACAAAGAAATCTGCTGCAGTCACGATAGACCTCCATTGAGCTTGCCCCCTCCCTCGCTCATTCTGTTTCTCCCAGTGTTGCAGGCTGCCCTTTTGTACTGGGCTCCTGCCTGTGTTGGCACCTTTTTCTGCCCACAAAGAAATTCGCAGCTGTCCCGACAGAGCTCCATTGAGGTTGTTCACTCCCCCAACTCACTCGCTCATTCTGTTTCTCCTGGTGCTGCAGGCTGTGCTTTTGTACTGGGCTCTGTTAGCACCTTTTTGTGCCCACAAAGAAATCTGATGCAGTCCTAACAGAGCTCCGTTGACCTCACTCACTCCCCTTCTCTCACTCGTTCATTTTGTTTCTCCTGGTGTTGCAGGCTGCCCTTTTGTACTGGGCTTCTGCCTGCATTGGCACCTTTTTCTGCCCACAGTGAAATCTGCAGTTGTCCTGACAGAGCTCCATTGAGCTCGCTCACTCCCCCCCTCACTCATTCATCCCATTTCTGCTGGCACTGCAGGCTGCTCTTTTGTACTGGGTTCCTGCCTGTGTTGCCACCTTCTTCTGCTCAGAAAGAAATCTGCAGCAGTCCCAACAGAGCTCCGTTGAGCTCACTCACTCCCCCTCCCTCCCTCACTCGCTCGTTCTGTGTCTCCCGCTGCTGCAGGCTGCCCTTTTGTACTGGTCTCCTGCCTGCATTGACACCTTTTTCTGCCCATAAAGAAATCTGCAGCAGTCCGTTGACCTCATTCACTCCCCATCTCTCACTCGCTCATTTCGTTTCTACCAGTGCTGCAGGCTGCCCTTTTGTACTGGGCTCCTGCCTGCATTGACGTCCTTTTCTGCCTACAAGAAATCCGCAGCAGTCATGATAGAGCTCCTTTGAGCTTGCTCACTCCCCCTCTCTCAGTCGCTCATTCTGTTTGTCCCACCGCTGCAGGCTGCCCTTTTGTACTGGGCCTCTGCATGTATTGCTGCCTTTTTCAGCCCACAAAGAAATCCGCAGCAGTCCCATCAGAGCTCCGTTGAGCTCACTCACTCCCCTTCCCTCACCCGCTCGTTCTGTGTCTCCCGGCACTGCAGACTGCCCTTTTGTACTGGGCTCCTACCTGCATTGCTGCCCTTTCCTGCCCACAATGAAATCTGCAGCAGTCCCGACAGAGCTCAGTTGAGCTCGGTCACTATTTCCCTCGCTCACTCATTCGATCCTAATCTGTCCCAAACACTGATTTCCAACAGCGACTGTGGTATTCTGCGCCGAAAACTCAAAAACACATTTTGGACAGGATGTGAAAAATGACAGCTGTACTGTTCATAAGGAAATGTGAAAAAATACCAGTGTTGAAAGTCTGGCATGAAAATATTACTAATTTGCAAACTTACAAGGGTGCATGGAAACTGCACAATGCATGCTCGTAACACAGTCATTTTATGGAGTTTCATCACACAATTTTCAACATTGGCATTTTAGGACCTCTGCTCATGAACAATGTCAGTGTGATTTTCTTTATGTGCTCAAACACTGATTTCCCATTGTGCACAGGAAGAGCGAAAACACATTTAGGCCAGGATGTGAAAAATGACATAAACAACTGTTGTTGTATTTATTGTCACCAAACTGTGAGAGCCCCTAGCACCTCGGCAGGGTGCCTTCAAGGGGGCATAATACAGAATCATAACAACATTCCTTTAAATACAATTCAAAATGTGACATCACACAATCTTTAACCCATCAAAATCAATCAAAGTGAATACATATTAACCAATGAGAGAAAAATAATTTGAATGAAAAAGGAATGGGGAAAGAACACCAAACCAAACAAAAATTATTCTGGCAGAGACAGAAAACAGAAGAATCAAAAGTTATAGTTTAGAAAAAAAAGAGGGGAAGGGAGGAAAAAGGCAAGGCAAAAAAAAAAGGTTATTCCTTAATTACCATTACAGTCAGGATTATAGTGAACATATACAATTATGGATACAAATTATATTAGGTCATAATATGCCAATAAAAAACTTATCTATGTATTTTTTCAAGGGGTTCTCCTAGAACTCTAGGGATAGACCAAATTTATAAATAAAGATAATATTTTCAACTGGAGCAAATGACCATGCTAAACAATCTCTTTCTAAACTTATCTCAAACTTCTAAACATTTAGTAATTTGTGTTTCACTTTAGAATACATTTTTGAGAAGAGATTTTGCGCTTTATCCAAAATAGTGCATAAGATCACTTATACTTTTAAATTATTCTTACACAGTGATATCTTACAGTTGTGGAGGGATAGATACAGGTTGCAATATGTATGAAAAAATCTTTCTTCCGATACAGCTGGCGCTCCTGTAATCTTTCTGGCCTAGATGGGTCTACCACAGTTTTTCTGTATCTATCCCTCCACAACTGTAAGATATCACTGTGCCGCATCCCAGGTACTGTGTGGCTCTCTGTCCTGGCATGTTGCCAGTGTGTGCTGTGCATGGTGGGTTGATGGCCCTCTGCATGGGGCAAGTCAGCATCACTGGCTGACCTCTACCCAGGCCTGTGGGCCCCATCCCTGCCAGTGTGGGCATCATGCCACTGTCCTATGAAGCCATTGTGCCTATCCATTTCCTGGACCATGGTGGTGGCTGGGGGCATCTGTTGCTTCTCGTACTGCCACATGTGGCTGTTGTGCTGCACCCCTGCCCTGCTCACCCTGTGGCAGTGCATGCCACCATCTCTGTATCTGTGTGTCCCATTCTAGCAGGACCCAAGGTTCCATGGTTCACCTTGGCTAGTTGCCTTTTCACTGTCCCTGTCACTCTTCCCCACCTCCCCAACCCCTGCACTACCACACAATACATGGTGTGGGCATGGGTCCTGCCCAACTCACCCACTAGGTGGCTGGTGGGGCTGTCCCCATGCTCGAACCTGTGGCACAAGGCTGAGTGGTTTCAGATGAAGATGTCATGTGTACTCCCAGGGTGCATGGTGCAGACATTGGTGATGTGCCCTGTGGCATTGCACACCACCTGGCAGTTGATTGAATTGTAGCCCTTCAGGTTGACATATACCACACTGTCTGGGCCATGTGGTGGCCTGATTGCTACATGGGTGCAATCAATGGCCCCTACCATGCCTGGCATTCGTGCCACTCTGAGGAATTGCTGCATGGCTTCCGTATGCTCTGCCTGTGTGCTGGGGAATTGGATGAACTCTGAAGCATGTGGCAGCAGGGTGTTGAGGAACTGTGTGAGGAGACATGATGTGGCAGACTGTGTTATACCAATGGTGTCACCCACTGGTATCTGGATGGTGCCCATGGTGAGCAAGCTCATTGCTGCTGTCATCTTTGTCTCCACTGACATGGCATGACTCCTTCTGGTGGGTACCTGCAGTTCATCAAGGCACTGCTCACAGAGCTGTCTCAGAATATTCCTGTTGAGTCAGTACTGGCCCACAATCTCTGTGTCAGTCACCTGTTCATAGGTGACACGGGCACGGTCCCGACTCTGTGGGAAATACTGCCTATGGGCCCTTCCACAGCCACATTGCTGTTCCACCCATCTCCTCACTCCCCTCATTACCTCCACCATGAGGAAAGCTGCTCCATCCATGTCTCTGCTACTGCTGCTCTGCTGGCTGCCTGTGGGTTGCTTGCACTTAGGAATACTCCTTTTAAGCCTATCTTGGGGGGCACATCTTGGGAGATGTACGATAGATGCGCCACCCATTTGGGCTTAATGTTGAGATGCATGGCATATTCATGGGCACGCCCCATACATTACTGCTTCGCTTAGGTGCAGTTGGAGATGCGCGATGCATCTCCTCCATTTGTATATTGCACAATGGCGCAATTCCTGAGATGTGCCGGTGCATCTCCTTAGAAAATGACCCCCCCCCCCAGTATCTCCAGTGAAGGCTTGGGTGCAGTATGGGGTATATTGCACTACATTTTTTTAACACATGCCTATTCCTGCCATGCTGATAAAAAGATGACTTCAGTCTCAAGAGATAACATGCTTACAGCTGTCAAGGGCACTGAAATTCATTACAAAATGTAAAAATATATGCCTTGGCAGTAATGGTTTTCACTTGTTATAATTAGAAAGGAAAATATATTACCATCTACAGTAGTTCCTATGTAGATGTAGCAGAATGACAACTGAGTTTTCTTTTTGTGCAGATATACAAATTTAAATATAACAAAGTTGTCCACTTGGTTGTCATGACAGCCTCTTGAAGTAAACTCAGTGTTGTTGTTTAATGTTGCCCATCCAGTGTCCTTTGTAGTGTATGGGCAAAGGCTCAACAATAACAGAGCATTTCTTGAGAACATTTTTAAAGTAGATGTAATCCCCAGGGGGCGCTATCCCAAGGGCCACTACCCCTGCCTGATTTGCTACTAACAGGTTGAGGGGCCTCCACCCAGAGGTTGGAGTTAGGATAGTCTGATATGACTTGGTCACAGCCCTCTGGGTCACTGCAACCCCCCTTTCTTCCCACTAGTGGCCCACACAAATCAATCACAGTACCCTTGCTATGCACACTTACCCCCAGTATTCACTCAATCGGCATGCCTCTGGGGATCCCCTGTAAAGTAAGATGCAGTTACACAATAACTACATGCATAGTAATTCAACATAGCCACACATTTCAGTCAGTATATCTTTGCAAACAACCAATCTGATTTATTTAGGGGGAGATAACAGGGACTAGGGGAAATCAGGTTAATTAGCTTATCACTCTAACATATGCATATATGTATACCTAGGGCACTGTGTACAGGCCTAACCTATAAGTCACTGTATCTGGGTACCCAGGCTATAGGAGGCTAGCCTCTCGATGCGGCTGGTTGGGGCCCTGACATAAAAGCAAACACTTGATTCCTACGTGGATTAAGCAGAGCCAGCAGGCTCAGTTCGTGTAGCCTGTAAAGCAGCCAGACAAATCCTGAATACACTATGAACATCTGACAGGGAGCTACCCTGACTTAGTACTCACGACTGCAGCAGAAAGATCGCTCTCACTCCACTTGCAGGGATGAGCCTGGGATTCAAACACTCAGCCACACATTTATATGAGGAGCAGAGGGGCACCATACCAGACAGCTACTGTATACTCCCGACCACTTTCACTGCAGTACACCGAGCCCAACGGCACAGCTTCAGATGTCCTGACAGACCGCGCGTGATTGAAGCAGATTTTCCAGTCTTCTACAGGGTGAGCCTGGTAGGTAGCTGCGTTTTGCACAGCCACCTCTGACCGCTTCCTAGCGGATTTAGTCCGAACTTGGTGGTGTTCAAGCTGCCTGACCACACGCGTTTCCCATGTGAAAACTCAATGGCGCAAAAGCCAAGAGTTCCTTCCTGGCTCACAGCCACATGACTCTGCCTGCTGGCAGTTTGAGCCAGGACCCACGGTTCAGGTGCCTCATAATCCCATTGGTGGGCTGCAGATACCAGGCACTTAAGTCTGTCCCCATTGGTGCAAAAAGGGCGCCCTAGCCCAGAACTCCATTTCCCAGAACTACTGGCAGCATTCTCTATGGCCAGCCGGCTCCAAAACGAGTCCTGATTCTGGTTGGCTCAAATAGTCTCCATTTTAAGGTTCCCTCACGCTCCATTGGTCCAGTTCGACTACTCAGGTCCAAAATGGAGGGGCCAAGTATACAAAGTCCCAGCTGCAAAAAGACAGGTTAGACAAACTGCAAATTCACCAATACTCTTAAGTAATTGTAGCCAAACAGCCACATCTATCCGGAAAGCTCCCTTTCGCACTTATAGCGACCACAAATAGGGGTGCTTTCGCCGAAGCTCTGGCGGGATTTGAGCAGGAAAACCCCATCCCCCCCCTTATACAACCCACTGGGGCCTGCGAGCAGGCCGCTCTTAAAGGGACAGTACCGGAGGCTTCTTAAAAGCACTCACATCACCCACAGCCAGCGGCATTTCACCAAACAACAATTAAGCTGGGAGCCTCCTAAACAGCTCCAGGAAGACTCTTAGGAACCCCCCCATTTGTAAGGTGGTTATACCCTTCCTGGCCTGGAAAGAACTTGGCGTCCGTGTCAAGTGGTTACCCTTAGAGCACTTTAAGGCAAACAGTTTACACTGAAAAAACATCAGACTTTCGGTTACATACATTGGCACTGTAATACGCAGGTTACGATTGTTTATACAACAATACACATACATACAACCTTTTTGTTTATAACTCAGGTCATTACCTCCTGCCCATGACACTTGGATAGTGGGAGCCCTTCCCTATCAGTTACCTGAGGGCTAACTGGGGCAGCAGCACTATACTCAGAAGGTAACACTAACAGTTTGGCATATTTCCAAGAGCTAGTTTGGACAAGGAGCTCGGGGAAACTTACACCCCTTAATGGACCACATTCAGAGGCAGGTCCACAGGCTGACCCAGGGATTCATAACTTAATCTTACTACAGGCCGTACTTCTCGACCAGTGCGTCTAGGGGTCTTGGAAAAACCTGCTGCAGGCCCTGATTCCATTTCAGCCTCACTTAGGTTAGTGAGGGGGAACCTCCCTAAGAGAAGGGGACCCAGGGCCCATAGAACTTTTGGGAACAGGACCCTCTAGGTCAGGACCCACACTGCTTGGTTCAGATAGGGTCACTTCTGGCATTACTGGGGTGCTATCAGGGCATTCAAAGTATTCTTCTTGCTCTGGCGTATCAGTAACTGGTTCCCCCACATTACTTCCTTCTTTTGAGAAGTCAGATAGCTCAGCCAGACCAGACAGTTCAGCCAGGCTCAAGGATCCCAACTCTTTTGCTTTGATGTCACTCACTTCATCCTCTGGAAGCACTGGCTCCAGAGACAAAGCTGGGGGCTCAGACAGTCCAGAAAGCCCAACTTCGTCCCCAGAGTCAGTTAGGGGATTGCCCTTAAACAGTTGGCACAGTTCATAAGAGGGGTAATACTCAAGATCATTCTCACTGTCCTCAGACACAGGCTGTGGATCAACTTCTCAGCTTCTTCAGAAGGGGGTGGAGAAGGCCTCTTTAGTTTAATTTCTGAGGAGTCGACCCATCTTGGTTTCTTCTTAGCAGCAGCTCTAGTTATAGGCCCGGGGGCCGGGGTTGGGAGTTTCAGCTTCTATCAAAATTTGCCCAATGGGCAGCAGGTGATTTCTGAGTATGGTTTTCACATCTTTTCAATTGTTTTCAGGCTGCACTTTATATACAGGTAAATCTTCCAGTTTTCCCACAACAATATGAGGAAGGTGATGCCATCTGTCAGCAATCTTATGTTTGCCATGCAGTCCCAAATTCCTCAATTGCACTCTATCCCCTTCTTTCAATTCCATTGCTTTCACTTTCTTATCATACCTTTCCTTATTGGCCAGGTTTCGCTTAGCAGCCATGGTCTGGGCCAGTTGGTAGGCATGACTGAGTTGGGCCTTCAACTTTCACATATACTGTAGATGATTAGCTGCTTGAACCCCATAAGGAGAAACTCCGAAACAAGCATCTACCGACAACCTGACTTCCCTTCCAAACATCAGTCTATATAGGGAAAATCCAGTGGATTCACTTTTGGTGCAGTTATAGGCATGTACCAAGGTGCTGACCTGCTGGCTCCATCTAGGCTTGTTTTTAGGGTGCAGTGTGCCCAACCTGTCAAGCAAAGTGTGTTTGAACCTTTCAGGTTTGGTTCGCCCTGAGGGTGATACGGGGTGGTTCTTGACTTCTATACTCCCCACAAGGATAGCATCTCTTTAATCAGGCGGCTTTCAAAATCTCTCCCCTGATCGGAATTAATTCACTGTGGGACCATGTAGTGAACAGAGAAATTCTCAACAAGTACTTTAGCCACTGTGGTGGATTTCTGATCTTTAGTAGGAAAAGCCTGCACATACTGGGTGAAATGATCAGTAACTACCAATATATTGCTGATGTTCTTCAGATCTGGTTCTAGACTAAGGAAATCAATGCAAACCAGTTCCATAGGGGCACTACTAGTGATGTTGACCAGGGGGGCATCCCTCTGAGGCAGAGCCTTTCTTTGTAAGCACCGGCCACAGGTCTTGATATACTGCTACACATCAGCACTCATCTTGGACCAATAAAATCGGGACCGCAATAAGTCAAGGGTTCGGTCTATGCCAAGATGTCCCATGTGATTATGTAGGGACCTCAACACCAGTTCTTTAAAAGCAGGGGGCAACACCAGTTGTTGTTTGACTATTCGCCCCTCTTCGCCCACTGTCTCCCTGTACAATAGTCTATTAGTTTCAACTTTGGTCCTTCCTTGTACTACAGTGCAGTTCTCAGGTCAGAGAAAAGCAACTTTGACACATTTCTCCCTTCTTGCAGAGCTTCCAAGACAGGGTTTATCATGAGATCTCAGGATTGAGCCTGTTGGAGGCTATCATTATTGAATTGAGGTGGTGCACTAATGTCTAATGCAGAAAAATGACAGTAAGCAGCAGGTAAGCAGTTCTCAGATGGCCCCAAACAGTCCACCATGCAGTCCACAACATCAGGAGACACCTGTTCCTCCCTGTCAAATTTTTGGCAAAGGGCTCTTATATCAGGCTCTGATAACCGGACACAATCAACTCGAGACACGGGCCTCTGGGAGAGGGCATCAGCATCTATGTGGTTCAGACCTGCTCAATATTCAACAGCGTAGTTGTAGGTTGACAACGAGGAGAGCCACCTATGGCCCGTGGCATTCAGCTTAGCTGAAGTTTGCACATAGGTCAGGGGATTGTTATCAGTCTTCACCAATAGCTTAGCACCATACAAGTAGTCATGGAATTGATCAACAATGGCCCACTTCAGGGCCAGGAACTCTAGTTTCTGCACTGGGTAGTTTTTTCTAAAGGAGTCAAACTTCTGCTGGCAAAAGCTACAGGTCTTAGACCATTTGGGTGCTCTTGATACAGTACGGCCCCAAATCCTTGCAGACTGGCGTCAGTATGAAGAACATATGGTTTGGCAGGATCAGCATAGGCCAGCACTGGGTCATGAGTAAGTTGATATATGATGTCATGAAAAGCTTCCTCACAATCAGCAGTCCAGCGGGTGCCAAACACATCATTTGGGCGAAAATAATTTCTTTCAGTCCCAGATGGTACAGTCTTCTTATATTTTTATGAGTTGGGGGATATCCCTGCGTAAGGTTAAGCAAAGGGCGGATTACCTGAGAGTAGTTTTTGATAAATCACCTATAATACCCACAAAACCCCAGGAACCATTGCAGCTCCTTCAAATTCTTTGGCTGGGGCCAAGTAGTCAGAGCTTCTACTTTTCTGGGGCCAGTCTCTATGCCCTCAGTGGATACTATATGCCCCACATATTTTACGGAGGTTTGAAAGAATTGCCACTTATCTATAGATAATTTAAGGCCAAAATCTTCCGGTCGATCCAGGACTTTGAACAGCCTGCTTTCATGTTCTTCCAAGGAGCTACCAAACACTATGACATCATCTAGATAAACCAAACATTTGAGCAAATTCATGTCCCCCACAGCACACTCCATCAGATGTTGAAAAGTAGCTGGGGCACCTGAAATTCCTTGGGGCATCCGCATAAACTCATAGAAGCCTAGGGGGCAAATGAAAGAAGTCTTTTCTCGATCCTCCTGAGCCATCGGGATCTGGTAGTACCCACTGCAGAGGTCTAATACGGAGAACCATTTACTGCCATTTAGACAGTCTAACGCATCCTGGATGCATGGCATGGTGTACTGGTCTGGTATGGTCCGTCTGTTTAAAGTACGGTAGTCCACACACATTTGGACAGCTCCATTTTTTTTTCTCACCACCACAATAGGGGATGCGTAAGGGCTCCTGGATTCTTGTATCACCCCAGCTGAGAGCATCTCCTGCAGGTGGTGCCTTACATCATCTATATCAGCAGGGGCTAGGCATCGAGACCGCTCACGGAAAGGTCACTCATCCTGTAGCCGGATGTGATGCCCAGCCCCCTGCACACATCCTACATCCCATTCCTTCAAGGAAAACACCTGTTCCCACTGGGCAAGCCTTTCACTGATCCTTTTCTTCCATTCGGCTGATAGTGGGGAATCACTGAAATCAAACAGCTCGGGGGTCACTCGGTCATGTGTCCCGGGAGTCTTGCTGTGGAGCAGAACAGCAGTATCGGCACAGTGCACTGTGGCCAGGGTGCAACTCCATTTCACGTGAATCTCTCAATCAGATACATTATGCACTTGAACCATCACTCTCCTAGCAAAGGCATGGGCTCTAGCAGGTAAGATACTGGGTTTAACCAGCAACCCCTGTGGCAACTTTCCCTCTCTGGGTGCATCCAGCATCACTGTCTTATTCTTAACAGCTTTTTTAATCCATACTTCCCCCTGCAAAACACACTGGGCATTTGGGGCAAGCAGCAAGGGTTCTGGATCCTTCTTCCAGACGACACCCACCGGGCCTTCGGGTTTCACCTGGCCAACCTTTCGCTGAGTCTCATAGGCCTTCTGGATCAAGGCGGGTATTTTGAAAGCTCGACCCATCCGGGACATCTGTTTCTCAGAGCACAACTGCACCAAGCGACCAAACATGTGAGCATTGGTTCCAATTAATAAGGGCACCCCATCATGCAATCCAGTTGGGGGGACACACTAGGGCCAAGGTTTCCACTTGTTCAGCCACCCCAGCCACAGAAGTAGGAAAAGACAACCAGATCCAGATATACCCAGAATAAGGGCAGGCCTTACTGCTCAGCCCCCAAACATGCAATCCATCTAAAGGTTGTAGAGGCACCTTAGGCAAGTGCTTCCGATACCAGTCCTGGAACATAATGATCACCTGAGATCCACTGTCCAACACAGCCCGGGTGGGTACTCCATTTACTCTCACGGTGGTCTCCATGGAGGGCCCCACCACATCAGACCATTCGGGGGGCGTAGCTTTGGGGATGGCTTGGGCATTGGCCCAGGTCACAAAACTCTTCCTAGGAGGCCCTCCCGGAGGTCTGGTATGGGCCTTGCTATGCCAGGCAACTAGCCTGCTATTGACCCTCCTTAAATTCTCTAGTAGCTGACACTCAGCCTGAAAGTGTCCATCCTCCCTACAATGGTAGCAGAACTTAGTATCTCAGGGGTCTTTATTGGGAGGGGGATATCTTGCCTGCTGGAGGGCGTCATGGGTTCTGTGGGGCTCCTCGGGGCTAAGTCGTTTATTTCTGGATAACTCAGGTTCCCCAAACTTAACAGGGTGGGCAGCAGTTTGCTTTAAGTCCCTCACCAGTTCTCGTAAGTCTCTAATTTCGGCCCTCGAATCACTTTCTACTCGGGGTTCAGAAGAAACAGCATGTGCCCCCACTCCCCCAGGGGCCTCTGGGGGTACAGAAGAAGCATTAGACCAACTCAAGGAGTGGGTCTCATCTGGTTCACTGGATTCAGGGGTCTGGCACAGATTCACAATTCCCACATAGTGTTCCCACTCCTCTTCATCATCTCTACTTCTCGAATCTCCCTCATCAATTGACAGCATTAGGGAGAGGCAGCTCGTCGGTCATGTAACTTAAGTTTTAGCAATATCATGCTGGAAAACCTAGAAGATTTCAAAATATGGTCCAGCCAGACCTGGTTCAAAGCTGGGGTAGTTACCCCCCCTTTCGATAGGCTTTTTGCAATGCCCTTTCCACCCTAGTAACAAAGGTGGACAGTTTCTCATTCCTCCATTGTTTGGCGGACTTGAACTTCCATAATAAGTCTTCCCCAGTTTCTGTACTCCCAAACACCCCCTCTAAGGCAGAAAGATACTCTACTGCAGTGGCTTTGGGGCTAGTAGCCCACAAGAACCGAATGGTTTCCAAAGCTGGGCCCCTCAGGCTCTCCATCAGTCTCTTTCATTTCTCCCCCTCAGAGCACTGCCACTCTTGGACTAGAGGGGTAGCATAGTCCATCCAAGCCTCCAAATTATCTTCCCCTGAGGGTATAGGCACAGTGCTAGAGAAAAGTTTTAGTCTACGATAGGAATATAGCTGTATAGGGGAGACAACTAGGGGAGGTGAAGCCAGTATAGAACTCTTGGGGGGCCTGGAAGAGGTACTTGGGGAGGCTTGAGGGGGTGGGTTCACTAGAAAGGTCCAACACCTGCAGTAACACCTGGGTAGTCCTCCCTTCCACAGCTAGTAATTTAAGCAGTTTATCCCTAAAGCTATTAGTCTTGGGTGACCCCCCTGGGGTGACTGACCCACTCCGGATGTGAATGACCCTTCACCCCTGTTGGGCACCTTCCGGGTAAATCACTGGGGGTACCCTCTCAGACTCTATAACTACACTGCATAAGAGTAGCACCTGCAAGGTCTGGTTGAGTAGATCTGCCATACGCCCCCTCAACTGTCCCTTGCCTAAACATTTAACAAGCTCCACTGCAGAAACAAGATTACCGTTCTTTGTCCCCAGGGGTACATCCAGTAGTAACACAATTTTCTGGGAATCCAACTCTTCGGCTTCAGGTTAATTAGCTTATCACTCTAACATATGCATATATGTATACCTAGGGCACTGTGGGCAGGCCTAACCTATAAGTCACTGTCTCTGGGTACCAAGGCTATAGGAGGCTAGCCGCTCAATGCAGCTGGTTGGGATCCTGACATAAAAGCAAACACTTGATTCCTATGCGGATTAAGCAGAGCCAGCAGGCTCAGTTCGTGTAGCCTGTAAAGCAGCCAGACAAATCCTGCATACACTATGAACATCTGACAGGGAGCTACCCTGCCTTAGTACTCACGACTGCAGCAGAAAGATCACTCTCACTCCACTTGCAGGGATGAGCCTGGGATTCAAACACTCAGCCACACATTTATATGAGGAGCAGAGGGGTACCATACTAGGCAGCTGCTGTATACTCCCGACCGCTTTCACTGCAGTACACCGAGCCCAACGACGCAGCTTCAGATGTCCTGACAGACTGAGCTCGATTGAAGCAGATTCTCCAGTCTTCTACAGGGTGAGCCTGGTTGGTAGATGAGCTTTTGCACAGCCACCTCTGACCACTTCCTAGTGGATTTAGTCTGAACTTGGTGGCGTTCAAGCTGCCTGACTCTGGCCTTCCACACGCGCGTCCCACATGAAAACTCAATGGCGCAAAAGCCAAGAGCTCCTTCCTCGCTCACAGCCACATGACTCTGCCTGCTGGAAGTTTGAGCCAGGACCCACGGTTCAGGTGCCTCATGATCCCATTGGTGGGCTGCAGATACCAGGCACTTAAGCCTGTCCCCATTGGTGCAAAAAGGATGCCCTAGCCCAGAACTCCATTTCCCAGAACTACTGGCAGCATTCTCTATGGCCAGCCGGCTCCAAAATGAGTCCTGATTCTGGTTGGCTCAAATAGTCTCCATTTTAAGATTCCACCACGCTCCATTGGCCCAGTTTGACTACTCAGGTCCAAAATGGAGGGGCCAAGTACACAAAGTCCCAGCTGCAAAAAAGACAGGTTAGACAAACTGCAAATTCACCAATACTCTAAGTAATTGTAGCCAAACAGCCACATCTATCCAGAAAGCTCCCTTTGGCACTTATAGCGACCACAAATAGGGGTGCTTCCACTGCAGCTCTGGTGGGATTTGAGCAGGGAAACCCCATCCCCCCTTATACAACCCACTGGGGCCTGCGAGCAGGCCACTCTTAAAGTGACAGTGCCGGAGGCTTCTTAAAAGCACTCACATCACCCGCAGCCAGCGGCATTTCGCCAAACAACAGTTATGCTGGGAGCCTCCTAAACAGCTCCAGGAAGGCTCTTAGTAACCCTCCATTTGTAAGGAGGTTACACAGAATTACATGGCTGTTTCAAACATTCCCCATCCCCCCATGAACAAGCTCCACTCAATCCCCTGCTCCGAGGCCCTGCTCACACAGACTCAATTTTTTTAAAATAAAGAAATCAGGATGAGTCTGAAGTCCACAGAATCTCTCTGATTCTTCCTTTCCACAGCTCTCCTGGTACTGGTCCCACAAGCCAGGATCGGAGGCAATCGGACGTCACACAGCCAATTTTAAAATTAGATTGAAAGTCAGTGGTGCGATCAGAGGTGGCAGCAACAGCACACCCCAGCATTCGATATTGTTGTACCATCATAGTAACATACTCAAGAGGGTACAACAACCTCCTGATGTCACAACAATGGTACAACAACACTGGGAATTCACTGAATTCAGTTAACAATAGCCCTGTCCCATACACTATAGAACTGTTGATAACTGCAGTTTAATGACAAAAATGTTTACCATGTGGCAAAGCCCCCCTGTGCCACCTCTGTGGCAAAGGCACCCATGCAAAAGGTCACAAGGGGCTTGCATGATGGTGGGGCTGTACCATAATCTTATTTGCTATTCTAGAAGCCCCACCACTGTGGCAACAGGAGACTGCCTTTAGACCAGCCTGGAAGTGGTCTAAGGGCTGTGTACCACTGCTGGACGGTGTGGCAATTGGAAAGGCTGCAAGACAGGGACCAGGGGCAACAGATCATGGGGTGCCCTAGGGGGTGATAGGGCATGGCAGCAATGTATGGGGGATGAGGTGGCACCCTGTTGGGGTGCCCTGTGCTACTCCATAAAGCCAATCAGACTGGGTACAGGAGGCTGGTAGAAAGGGACTGGGACCCAGCCTCAGGAGTAGACAGCCTTGGCACCTGCCCCATATGTGCCACTGACCCCAACACCATTGGCAGGCAGCAGTGGCTACAGGTTGCAGGGTGCAAGTTGTAGCTGAGAGTGATCCCCAGGCACCATGACAGTCCCCTGGTACCAGACCTCCCATGTGCAGGCAGGCTGCTGCCCACCTATAGTGTTGGGGATAGTGGCACATATGCGGCAGGTGCCAGGACTGTATACTCCTGAGGCTGACTCCTGATCCCTTTATGCCTGCCTCCTGTACACAGTCCAATTGGCTTTATGTAGTAGCACAGGGCACCCCTGTAGTGTGCCACCTCATCACCCCACACATTTCCACCATGCCTCCATCGCTACCTATTCCACCTCCGGTGATCCTTATGTCCCTGGTACCAATATTGCAGCTATACGCACCCCCCCACCTTTACAGCCCCTTGAGTGTTGCACATGGTGGGTGGGTTGATGGATTCTTCCACCAAATCCCACAGGTGCGCCACTTCTTCAAAGCAACCCTGTGGATGCGACAATTCTAGTGTCTTGGGTGCAGGGACCCTCATTTTTTTTTAAATATGGTGCAGGGTCCCTAATGAACCCTGAGACTGCCACAGCCCTAGATTGTCACATTTTATGGTGATCTAAGAGCTCTTTGAAAATTAAGCCCATTGTGTCAGTTTCTAGCGAGTATAAGGTAAAAGGTGTATCTATATATTGCTCTACAGTAATGTCTGGAAACAAGCTGCTATCAGCTCAGTATGTGTTTCCTGGTAAAACATTTGAAATAAATAAATAAATTAGTTTTAATAAGAGTGTTGATAATGTTCCTACTTTTTAAGAAGTCAACCAAGCTGGGAAAATTATTTGACAGTGGGTGTCTGATGTCAGAGAATTATATTATGAGACTTATATCTTGATATATAATGCATATAATGCATTAAACCTTATTTTTCTAATGTGTTAATATAGACTGTTTTAGAGTGTGCCACTGACACACAGTAAATTGAAAACAAAATATGCTGCCTAACATTTGAAAAAGAATAATTAACATTTGATGGCAGATCATACTGGCTGTTGTTCCATTTACAGAAAAATACTTTGCTGTATCGTTCGTGAATTATTCATGTATTCCCATGAAAATGTAATGACTGTTCATACCTCAAAGGATGAGAATAAAGTGAAATATCCTCTAACTAGTTGATAAACTTCACAAATTCAAGAACATTAAAGGAGACTAATGGTGTTCATAGATGTCCATGAACTATCGCAAGGTTATTATTTATAAATATTAATGCCTTCATATAATCTCATTAGTATCAGTATAGAAGAATTTTATTTTTACTGTCTGTGAATGTGTAATGTCTTGTAAATATTTTCTGTTGCATTTGTCTTTAACATATGCTTCGTTATTCAGTAATATCCATCACTTCCAAATGTTTTTTAAATTGGTGGCTTATTTGTCATACGTTACACTAAAAGACTATTCTTTTTCAGATTTTTATGAACACATACAGTATTTTGTGACAGGTCTGTGCTGAACTCATATGCTTCTGTAGCTAACTTAGTTATTAAAATACAACATAAGCAGTAGACAGCTCTCAGGAAATTTATGGATATCCGTTGTCATGATAAACCAATAACTATGATTAAATATTATGTTTTATGAGACATTAAAAAATCAATGGTATAACATTCTGAAGGCAAACACAAAGTTTTGCTTTTTAATCTTTAGCTACAATGCTGTCTGAAGTTAGAACAGTTTGCTACCTGTGATTAGATATGCAGAAAATGTTAATTTTTTTATGAATCTTTATAAAAAGGGCAATCACTTAAGCTATCAATGTTTTTAAATGAGATATGAAAATATTTCCTTTGTATCGTGTATTGATATCTGTAACTTTTTACTACAGAAGATGTCTGTGCAAATAGAGCTAATCATTCTAATAGTTTCTGCCTGAATAAAGACATACAATCTACCTATATATGTCTGTCTGTCTGTCTGTCTGTCTATCTATCTATCTATCTATCTATCTATCTATCTATCTATCTATCTATCTATCTATCTATCTATCTATCTATCTCTGACTCTGTCTGTCTGTCTGCCTATTTATCATCTCTGTCGGTCTCTCCATCTATCATCTCTCGCTCTATCTATCTGTCTATCTATCTATCTATCTATCTATCTATCTATCTATCTATCTATCTATCTGATGTGGCCTAGGGTATCACATCATGGCACATCCACTAGAGTGTCTGAGCTGAGACTCCATAAAGACAATATTCTTCTCAGCTGCTTGAGATACATGTGCAGCATATTAATCAATCAATCAATCAATCAAGACTTTATTTACATAGCGTCTTTCAAAATCAAGGTGCTGTACACAGTATAAATCACAAATATAATAAAAACAAGCAACAATATAAATTTAAAAACAGTCTGGGAAGGCTAATGAAAATAAATATGTTTTTAAGAAGGATTTAAAACTACTGATGATCAGGCATTCTCTTAACCGATGAGGTAGAGAATTCCACAGAGTTGGTGCTGCAAATGAAAAAACAACAGATCCAGAAGTTTTTAGGTGAACCCTGGGAATCTCTTGCAATTTCTCATCGGCGGATCAGAGAGGATGATTGGGGGAGTAGGGAGTCAGGAGATTTTCCAGAAGTTGGGTCCCTGTTCATGTAGGGCTTTAAAGGTAAGCAAGCCTACCTTGTAGGTGATCCACCACTGAACTGGCAGCCAGTGCAGTCTGCGCAGCATAGGCATAATAAGGCTGTCCTTAGAAGTGCCAGTCAACAGCCTGGTTGCAGAATTCTGCACTAGCTGCTAGCAGCAGATATCAACCCCAGACAGCCCTAGGTAGAAGGTATTGCAGTTGTCAAGATGGGTGGTAATGAAGGCATGGACCAATGTTGGAAGGTCACTTGATGGAATCAGGTGTTTCACCCAGGTGTTATTCCTCACATGGTAAAATGAGGATTTAACCACAGCTGACACCTGAGATTTCAGGGTCAAGCTGTCATCAAAACATAACACTCAGGTTTGACACCTAATTTGAGGTAGTGAGCTGAACACCACCAAGTCATAGGCCCGACTCGTGCCCAGCCCCCAAACCCACCCCTGGGTGACCCGGGTCCACAACCAACACCTCAGACTTATCCAGGTTCAGTCTCAGCCAACTGGAGCTCATCCAGTCTTTGATCTCAGAGAGGCAGTTATTTAGCACTGAAATCGCATCAACCTGTATGGGCATAAAGGACATATACACCCCTCTCCCCCGAGGAGACCAGAGGTCGCAAGGGCCAGTCCCTGAAGCCCTCCCTGCCTGCAAGAAGCCCCAAATCCAAGCTTCTACAGATACCACCCCCCTTCCCCGAGGAGACCGGAGGTCATGAGGTCCAGCCCCTGAAGCCCTCTCTGCCCGCAAGAAGCCCTGAATCCAAGCTGCTACAGATACCACCCCCCTCCCCCGAGGAGATTGGAGGTCACGAGGGCCAGCCACTGAAGCCCTCCCTGCCCGCAAGAAATCCCGAATCCTAGCTGCTACAGGTAATTGTTACCTTGCACCAGACTGCAGCCGTGACCGTTGGGCATCTGGCACCTTTCCAGCAATGCCTGCAAGCTCCCCTTCTCACCGCTCGAATCACAGCCATAAAAGCACTTCGAGTTGCTACTCAGGCTGGAACTGAACTTTAATTTTGTGCCTGATTTTTCTCCGATTTAAAGAAAGCCTGCGCAACTGTTTGTATTTCTCTGTAGTGTGTAAAAAAAGATTAGAGTTTCTGCTGTCAAAGGTTTTTGGGCTTAACTTAAGTGACCCCTGTGCAAGATCAACTGGGGACTGTATCTCAAGGTTTTAAGTGCAATTCCTGTGTGCAGACATCTTTAGCACTGCTTGTAACCAACATTTTGAACTGTAAAGCCATCCAAATTTGAATTGCAAGTGACCAACTAGCCCTGTGCTCATTTACTCTTCACTCCCCACCCCAGTACCTGCCTGCCCCCAATAGTTAATCACTTTCTCCCTCAACTGCCTACTTAATCTCTCCTTTCTCTCTCCATTCTCCCGCAGATACCACCACCCTCCCCTGAGGAGACCGAAAGTTGTGAGGGCCAGCCCCTGAAGCCCTCCCTGCCCACAAGAAACCCCGAATCCAAGCTGCTACAGGTAATTGTTACCTTGCACCAGACTGCAGTCGTGACCGTTGAGCATCTGGCGCCTTTCCAGCAATGGCTGCAAGCTCCCCTTCTCTCCACTCGAATCACAGCTGAAAAAGCACTTCGAGTTGCTGCTCAGGCTTTGCTCCGCCGTACGTTATACGTTCGGCTCCCCACCACCCCCACCACCACCCTTGGTCGGCACTTGAATTTATAGCTAGGTTTGGTCAGGTGACCTGCCAAAGTAACCTATCAGCCCACTTTTCCAGCTGCAGGTTATACAAACCTAACACTAGTGGCTGCTGTAACATACCTCTCACTATCTACATATACAATGTTATCCCTACTATTAGCAGCCCTCCTGACTTCCAGGATCTTACAACATGCTCAACAACCGCCCCCCTCCAGAGGCTCCAAAACCACACCACTATGACTACTACACTAATCATTCATCTATCATGATAACTGCAGACCCTGTACCTCCAACATCTCCTACACAAGCCAAATTGATCCTGCTGGCCTATACTTACACACTCTCACGTTAACCCTCACACTCACACATGTTAAGCATTGTACCTCAGCTCTCCCCCCCTCCAGACCTCAACCCCCCCACCACCCAGCTAGCCCCACCATCATCCCCCTCACTTCCCTAACCCTTCTAGCAAGCATCATTCCCAGTCTCCCAGTCCCCACCTCCAACGCAAAAAGCCCTACACCCTATCAATCCCAACGTCACTCATCCAAACTCTGCAGGTTGGCCCTCCTGCGGCACACCTTTCTACTTCTCTTATTATCTGGCAATATCCACCCCAACCCAGGACCACCCTGCACAATGGCCTCTCCAAACAACCCAATGGGGAGTCTGCTGCTAGCTACACTAAATATATGCAGCCTACCAAAAAAACACACCCCTCTCCAAGGCTGGATTGCCCAGCATGCACCAGACATCCTAGCCCTCTCTAAGACCTGGCTCTCTGAAAAAATACCCAATGATGCTGTCTCCCTCTGTAATTATGCCATTTTCTGGGCCGATAGGACCAGCAGGAGAGGCGGTGGCTGTGCAATTTATGTTAAATCCTCACTCCATGCCACTGAAGTACAAACCCCCACACCACAATATGGCGCCCAGACACTTACAGTCAAACTCAGTCTGGGTACCAAAACTCTCCACATCATTTCGGCCTGTATCCCCCTGAGAAACCAAAAAACTCGCATTTGATTCTATCCTCCACATTATCTCCCACCTACCTAATACTAGTGAAATCATTGCAATGGGTGACTTCAACGTCAACTGGCTATCCCCATCCTCATCCAGCTTCAAAGACACTGCCCTGGCATATGATCTTACCCAACTAGTCACCTCCCCTACCAGAAGGGACAATAGATCTGGGACCTCCACTCTTTTAGATCTCATTTTCATCAACAGGCCACGTAACCTCTCCCATGCCATGGGTGATCTCTGACTCTATCAGTGACCACTCCCCAGTGACATGCTGGTGGTCGAGTAAATTGCCCCCTGCCCCTCCAAAAATAATCCTGGCAGCGAAGGCTAAAAAGAGGAGGCCTAGAGAACCTCAAAGACCATCTAACTAACAGCAACTGCAACTCCCCATTTACACCGCACAGTCAGTAGACCTAGCACTCGCCCATTTTATAACCACTTACAACAAGGCCTGTGATATATTCTCTCCCCTCGCAAAGCAAGTTGTGAAAACCAGAACCACCCCCTGGATCACACCCACACTACTTAACCTGCTACAACAAAGGGACAACCTTTGGCACAAGGCTCTTGACTCCCAACACACTCAGGATAGGCAGCCATACTGGGAGGCAATCAATAAATGTACATGGGCCTTACGGCAGGCAAAAGCTACTTACTACCAACAAACCCTAACTTCCTCCTGGGGAGATGGAAAAAAATTCTGGAACAATATAAAAGAACTCAGTGGGAAATCCTGCTCCCCCACCCCTACCCAACTCACTTTAAATGGGGATGTCATGCAGGATCCCTCCACTATAGCAGAAGCCCTTAACTCCACCTTCTCGGACCTCTCCCATATCCTCCCTCCTAATTTCTTTCACCCTGTCCCCCTCCACCCTCCCACTGAAACCCCGTGTAATGTCAATTCGATTCCCTTCTGGCTTCGAGTCATCTCCTGCAGTGAGGCAAAACACTATATTACCAAAGCTATCACCAATACCCGTTACAGCAATGACTCCCTAGATCTTAAACTCATTCGGCTTAGCCTGGATGTCACATTACCCCACCTTACAAAAATTCTCAACTTCTCGCTATGCCTCGGTCAGTTCCCCTCAACCTGGAAGAGAGCCATAATCACTCCCATTCTGAAGAGCGGCGACCCCACTAACACCAACAATTATAGACCTATCTCAATACTTCCACCTCTCTCCAAAGCACTGTAAAAAATAGTCTCGGACCACATAAGAGAACACCCAACTAAACATAACCTTGTCAGCCAGGAACAGCATGGTTTCCAGACTGGCCATAGTACTGTCACTGCACTTTCTGAGCTCACCTCGTTCATCCATGAGGCCCTTGACCAAGGCTCAATCGCAGGTGCAATCTATGTGGATCTGACCAAGGCATTTGACATGGTCAGTCATGAGCTACTGCTTTGTGTCCTTCCAAAACTAAATGTGGTCCCAGAGACAACTGCCTGGTTCAAGGATTACCTCTCAGGCCAGTCACAAGTCAGGATAAACACATCATCTCCACCTCCAAAACAGTTTGCTCCAGGGTCCCACAGGGGTCTATACTTGGCCCGCTGCTTTTCACTGTCTTTTTAAACTCTCCCTAAGACAAGCAGTGGTCATCTTCTACTCTACGCTGATGATGTGGTACTGTTTTGGAAACACCCTCAACCGAGCGCCCTTCAACTTACCCTTCAGGGTTTTTTTGGGGAGCTAGAGAACTGGTTCACTGAACACCGCCTGATCACCAACTATAAAAAAATTAAGTCCATGATCTTTGCGCATCGTCAAAGCCCATACAGTCAGTCGGCACTCCTTATCAAAAACACACTAGGCACCCCACTTGAACACGTTACAAATTTTAAATACCTGGGTATCACATTAGACACCTTCCTCTCCTACCATAGTCACATCCAACTTCTCTCCTCCACTGTCAACGCTAGAGTGGGCATCCTCTACAGACTCAAGCACTGCTTACCCGCACAGGCCATGCAACTTGCAGTCACCTCCTCAATCCTCTCCCTAGTAGACTATGGGATAGTGATATATGGCTCAGCAGAACCCACCACACTAAACAGTATAAACACTGCCTTGAATAAAGCCTGCTGCCTAGTCACAGGCAGTGACAGACTAACCCACACCTGCGATCTTTATGCTTTGGCTGGTTGGCTAAACTTCCAACAAAGACTAAAGTACCACACCTGCATCCTCACAGACAAGATACATCTTCAGCTAGCCCCCATCGGCCTTCTCCCCATAATCAGTGCAGCACCCCTCATGCGCAATACAAGACTCGCGGCCTACTCATCATTTCTGGTCCCCCTTTGTATAACATCGCTTGGGCAAAGATCCTTCCACTACCGTGCCCCTCTCTGGCTCAATACATTACCACCCCCACTCTCCCAGACCCATAGCATCTCACTATTCAAAACAAGCCTCAAAGCCCAACTACTTGAGACTACTAAATGTGTCTGTGGCTAACACTGCCCACCTATTGTGCTCCCAAACAGCCCACATACCCGACACAGGGTCTCTCTCTAGACCCCATGAATCAGCATCCTTCAAGTCTCTGTCAAGTGATACCCAGAATGCTGCCTAATACCTTCACTGGTTAACTAAGTTCAAGCCTGGACTGCTCTGCCAGTACTGATACTGTAAATACTGCCTGTTTATGTACGTCTTTTCTGTATTTGTTTACCCTACACCCCTTGTAACTGACGTGGAGCCTTTGCAAAAGAGTCTGTGACTCAAAGGATTGTAATTCCGATTGTATTCAATAAATAAAAAAAAATAAACAACAAAATACAGCTGATTTTCATCTGCATAGCAGTGAAAACTCAAGCCTTATTATCTGATGATATCACCTAATGGCAGCATATATGCTGCTAACAACATGGGTGCCAATATGGAGCCCTGCAGCACCCCACAGGACAGGGGAAGGGTGTCATAGGAACAAATTCCAGTGACCACCCTCTGAAATCTGCCTACGAGGAATGATTGAAAACATTTGAGGACTGTACCCAACAATCCACAAAGGAACTCCAGGGACTCCAAAAGCACACCATGGACCACAGTGTCAAAGGCTGCTGACAGATCGAGAAGGACCAAGATGGTACAAGCCTTTTGATATCTCTCCATTAGGAGGTCATTTAATACCCAGACAAGGGTGTTCTCCATGCTATGCCTCTTCCTGAAACCAGACTGAAGGGCTTCATAGACATTGGAAGTTACAAGGTGATTGTCCATTTGAAATGCAACCACCTTCTCACTAACCTTACCCGCAAAGAGCAGGTTAGAGACAGGCCGGTACTTAGCTGGACAGTCAGGGTCCAGAGAGGGCTTTTAAAGGAGTAGTTGAATTACTGCCTCCTTTAGGGGATCTGGAATGACCCCCACTTCCAAGGATCTCCAGACAATTTCAGCTGGATCAGGCAGATAACATCTACACACCTCACTGAAAAGGCGATAGGGCCTGGATCCAAACTACAACAGGTTAGGTGCAAAGTCTGGACAATCTTCACAATGTCCATGAATTCCATCCAGCTAAAATCCGTCCAGAAAAACTGGGAGCTCACCACCTCCCATCGACCTCCGCAACCCTTCGTAGAGAAACCCTGGCCAATTCCGGACCTGATGCTGTCAATCTTATCTGCGAAGAAACGAGTTAGCTCATCACACTTAACTTGTGAAAAAGCACTTCCGGACTGGAGACAGAATGGATTGCACAATCTGTCAACAGTTTGGAAAAGCTCAGCCGGTCGATTCTGTGCAACAGAAATCTCCCTGGACAGGAACTTTGCCTTCTTACGGTATACTACATTATAATACAGTGTATTACACGGTATACTAGTTCAGTATTACTGATTATGTCAAATTTGCTTGTTAGCTCATTGCTAAGCATTACTGTGTCAGCTTCTAGTGAGTATAACACATATCTATATAATGTTCTACAGTAATATCTGTAGTAGTTGCATTTTCAAAGATGTAGCACACTTCTGTAAGCCACTTGTAAGAGTTGTTACAAAGGAAGGCCAAGGCTAAAGAGGTTACTGAAGCCACAGTTTCCTGTTTTAACCTGTTTATAGAAAGTGAAGAGTATGAATTATTACTGTACACAAATATACTGTACCAGAACTGGAATATGGTTTGACAGCAATTCATGCCTTATGATACCTTCATGGATTTAGTTAACAAGATTTTAGAAGTGCACAAATTTGTGAAACACTTCCTGATTGACTAACTTATGTAGTTTAATTATTTTAAGGACATACAAAATCACACATACTTTCATAATGCAAAGCACCATGGGCTGTATATGCAAATCATCACAGTATATTATGTTGGTTCAACTTAAAGCAGAAATGCATGGTACCAAAAGGTCTCTCACACAGTCTGCAAAGGGTGCTAACAGAAGACACATACACATGTTTTAATTATTTTAATACCATACCCCATGTTTCAATACAAATCTGTTTTTAATTACAACAAATTTAAATTTTTTGGTGACAGGGAAAGGTGCACTATGTTGAAGCTTGTTTCCAGACATGACTCAAAGCACAAGGAGATTGAGGGACTTGCTCATGGTCAGACAGTGTGCTCATGCCAGTTCTGGGTTTCAAACACAGGTCTGCTGGGTCTCTAAATTTACAGCTCTGTGCTGTAACCTCTAGGCTATACTGCCTTCTATATTTACAAAGTTGGACATATGCAACTATTTTATTTGTGTATATTAAAAATATGAACTGTAGTCATGCTGCATCACCTTACACAAGTTCAAAGTAAAATCCACAGCACTAGTTTCCCTTAAAACAAAACTTCAACATACTTGGCATTAGGTTTTATTTCTGTTGTATTTAGATATATGTGAAGAACTCTAGGTGTCTTTTTATGAGTGTCCCACACATAACAAACTTTAGAAGTTGCATCTGAGTACCTTCCTGCTGCTAATAATTAGAAAACCCTGACTATATGAAATTCCTGGTCAGCAGAAAGTAGTTTAAACAAGGAGTGTTTGCATGGATTCACAGCGGGGAAGGTCATGCCAGACAAATCTGATAAATTTCTTTGACTGGGTGACCAAAGTAGCAGATCAGGGAGGGGCTGTGGACATGGCCTACCTAGACTTTAGCAAGGCATTTGACACAGTCCCACACAAAAGATTAATATACAAGTTAGCCAGCCTGGGAGTGGGTCCCAAGATGACAGCCTGGGTAAAGAATTGGCTGGAGAATAGGACACAGAGAGTAATAGTAAATGGAGTCCACTCTGAAAAAAGGGGGGTTAGCAGTGGGGGTACCACAGGGTTCAGTATTAGGACCGGTCCTCTGCAATGTCTTTATAAGCGACATTGCAGAGGAACTGGAAGGAAAAGTATGTCTCTTTGCAGATGACACAAAGATCTGCAACAGAGTTGATGCACAAGGTGGGGTGGAAAGGATGAGAATGGACTTGGCAAGGTTAGAGGAATGGTCAAATGTATGGCAGCCTAGATTCAATGCTAAGAAGTGCAAGGTAATGCACCTGGGAAACAAAAACCCAGGGGAAGAGTACACAATGGGGGTGAGATACTAACAACAACAAAAATAGAAAGGGACCTGGGGTAGTCATATCAGATGACCTAAAGGTGGGCAAGCAATGTGAGAGGGCAGCAAGGAGGGCTGGGGGATACTGGGATGCATAGGGAGAGCATCACCAGCAGAAAACAAGAAGTTATTATCCTCTGTACAGACAGCTGGTGAGACCACATCTGGAGTACTGCGTGCAGTTCTGGAGACCCAATCTCCGCAAAGACATAGACAGGATGGAAGCTGTCCAGAGGAGTGCAACTAAAATGGTGCAGGGTCTGCACCAGAAGACATATGAAGAGAGACTTAAGGAGCTTAATATGTATAGCCTCGAGGAAAGGAGGGAGAGGGGACATGATAGAAACTTTCAAGTACCTCAAGGGAATCAACAAAGTCCAAGAGGGTAGCATCTTTCAAAAAAAGAGGTGTGCAAGAACAAGGGGGCACAATTTGAAGATAGAAGGGGCGCTCAGAGGTAATTTAAGGAAGTATTTTTTCACAGAGAGGGTTGTGGATGTATGGAACAGCCTTCCAGAGGAGGTTGTGGAGTCAAAAACAGTGGTGGAATTCAAGCATGCATGGGACAGTCATAAGGCAATTCTAGGGGGTGGGGGTAGGAAGAAGTAGGCTGCTGGTTAACTAGGATCTGCAGCTTATCCATCAGGTAGGGAAATGGGCAGACTGGGTGGGCCAAGCGGTCCTTATCTGCCATCAAATTCTATGTTTCTATGTTTCTATTGGATTCATAAAACCATAGAAACACAGAATTTGTCAGCAGAAAATGACCAGTAGGCCCATCCAATCTGCCCTATTTTCCTTGCCTATTACTACACCCTGGACACTATTTTGTTGCAAGTGACCCTCCCTCCTCCCTTTCCTCTTTGTATTATGCTCATGTATCTATCCAATGCTTGCTTATAGCTCCCCACTGTCTTTGCCCACAACACCTCTTCTGGCTGGGCAGGCATCCACCACACTTTCTGTGAAGAAGTATTTCCTCACATCCTTCTTTAATTCCCCCCCCTTAAGGTTCACAGCATGCCCTCACATTCTGGTGCTTCTCCTCCTCTAAAAGAGACTCCCCTCCTGCACCTTGTTTACCCCATGAGGTACTTACAGATCTCAGTTATGTCTTCACTTGCTCTCCAGCAGGGAGTACATGTTGAGCTCCCGCAACCTCTCTGTGTATGGCTTCTTGTGCAACCCTTGCATCATTCTGGTAGCCCTCCTCAGGACTGCCTCCACCTTGCCAATGACTGTGGAAGTGATTTCTTCAGAACTGGACACAGTACTCCAGGTGGAGTCTCAACAGTGAGCGATACAGTGGCAACACTACCTCCCTTTCTCTGCAAGAAATTCTCCTCCCTATCCATGCCAGTATCTGGCTAGCATTGCCTACTGTATTGCCACACTGCCCTGCCAACCTGAGATCATAAGGTACAAATACCTCAATGTCCATCTCCACATAGTGATGGCAAGTACCTCCTGAGCCATCTTATTCACACAGCCCCAGGGTTTCCCTGCCCCAGGTGCATGACTGTGCACTGTTGGCTTTGAAACACAGCTTCCACATCCTCCTCCCACTCCTTTATGTCCACCCTGTTGCAAATTTTCGTGTCATCTGCAAAGAGACACACATTCCCCTCCAGTTCCTCACGAATGTCACTTATGAAGACATTGAAAAGGACAGGGCCCAGTAGTGATCCCTGTAGCACTCCACTGGTCACTCTCCAATCCCCTGAGTAACCACCGTTTACCACCACTCTGTCTCCTATCTGTCAACCAATTTTATACCCAACTTACCACCATCTCCCCAACCCCAAGATTGCTAAGTGTGCTACACAGACAAAGGCCTTACTGAAATCCAAATAGGCCACATCCACTGCACTCCCCTCATCCACTTGTCTAGTCACCCAGTCAAAGAAATATATGAGATTTATTTGATATGACTTCCCCCCTGTGATACTGTGCTGCTGGTGGTCCTGCACTCATTTGTCTCCAGGTACTCCATCAGTCTCTCCTTCAGTAGGGTTTCCATTAATTTCCCCACTATTAATGTGAGACTGACAGGTCTGTAATTGGTAGCCTCCTGCCTGCGGTAGCTGTTCTGCAGGGGGGGTCGCATCAGCTATTCTTCAGTCCTCTGGAACTACCCTCATCTCCAACAAGGTGCTTAATAGCATTGTCAGAGGGGTGGCTAGTACTGTGCCCAGTTCTTTTAGTACTCTTGGGTGGATCCTGTCCTGCCCCATTGCCTTGTCTACCTTTTGGGCTTCCAATCCTGAGTGGACTCTCTCCTCTGAATGTGGGCTTGCGTTAGGGCTGGGTGATAGTTGCAAATTCTCATTCTATAGAATGTTCATTAAATTATATGAAATTTAGTGAAACTTACAAAATGTTATGGAATTTTTGGAAATTCTTTAATTAGTCATAACTTGATTAGTTTTATAGCTAGAGATCTGCAAACCTGCAACCTGGCATGTGTACTTCTTGGTAGGAGCAGTCTTAAAAGCATGTCATGGTTGACATTTGGATGTGAGGAAGGGAAGTTAAAGGGGCTCAAAATCAGGCAATTTATTCTTCATGTGAAAATTTCTGAAAATATTTCTTAGCTTACAACTTAGACAGCTTTTAAGCCACGTAATTGAAAATCTATATGCATACTTTCTTGAAAGAGTCATAGAAACTGCTGAATAGAGAGGCAATTTGTTGTGTAAACTGTGAGTTACAGAAGTTCAACATTTCATAATGGGAAGGCTTTAAGCCCGTGGTTCGATGGGCAGAGCAACAAACGTCAGTCCCCCATCGAGCTTAAAGCATCTCAACATCCTGGACTTGCTGCCTGTGTCTACCAGGGTGCTTTCAACCCACATCCGGCAGCTACTCTTCTCCAGTGGTATCGGTATTTCTCTTTCCGAGCACCTTCCACCCGGTGGCCCCCTCCCTCCTTGCCTGCATTCTGCTGTCAGCTGCCTGGAATCACGGTGCTGATTTCAGGGATCTTTTTCTAACCGGGTTCCTGCCACTCCTTGAACAGCTCGGACTGCTTTCCCTACTTCTGACATCCACTCTCTCTCTCCTCGATCTACCTATCCCACTCCTGTGCTTCCATTTCTAGCTCCTTCATCGTGCCCTCCATAGTCCTGTTGCTCTGGGATTCCCATGCTTCGGCTCGTGCTTGCCACTGATCCACCACCTCCTTCCTCCATGTCCACTGTACTACATTGGTCTTTCTGCATTACCATGCATATTTCAGTTGCTGTCCCTCCTGCAGACAATTGTGGACCTTGTAAGTACTTCATGCTCAACTGAGCCCAGCTCGACATCTGCTCTATCTTTTTGCCTGGCAGCTGTGTCTTTCTGTTTGGCATTGATGTTTTATTTGTGCTTGTGGTTTTATTGGCATTCTCTTGTGCCCCTGTTCTGGATTCCAAAATTGGACTACTGTCCAGTACTTTATTTTATTTAACTCCTTTCCACCACCTGCCTCTTTCCCTTTGTGCATATAGCTCCCGAGGATGTGCTGTTCTCAATGTTTTGGTTTTCTGCTGTTGGTTTTTGTTTTGTGGCAGATTTCATGCCGACGTTTCATGGTGTTAGAACATCAGTAGTATTTTTCCTCTGTTTTTTGAATCTAGCTCTTGTTATTTCTTGCACAGACCATCCCTGTCTAATCTGCCATTTACCTAGTTTTTAGCCCAGGAAGCGAAATTTGTGGCATTAGTTTTAACTTGTCTTCCGGGTCCCTAGTGGACGTGGTTCTGTTTTATGTCCAGGGTCTTCTCTACACCCTCTCGATTGCATGTGTGCCTCTGGAGACCACTTTACTGCATCAGGGGAGGACAGGAATACTAAATATATATATATATATATATATATATAAAAAAATAAATAAAGGAAACTCACTCTTTTCTTGCTCTCTGCATGGGCGACTTGTGTCTGGGCTCCTGATTCATTCTGCACAGTTCAGATACTGGATTGCTTTCCTGCTACTTTTGCTTACAATTGTTTTCTTCCACCTTCCCTTTTTTGACAGGGCGTAGCTCCCTTTGGTGGCTAGATCACATTTTGAGCGGAGCTGTTCCTAGTCTCCCTGTCTCTTATTTGCACCTGTTCTTTTCTGGGGTTTCTTCATCTGGGGTCTTATGCTGCTTTTGGTAGATTCATGTGCTTACATAAAAAAAACAAAAAAAAACCAAACATACTTTTTAACCTGACTGCTACTAGCTGGATCCTTTTATGTTCTACTCAGTGCTGATTCCCGTTGGGGAATCTGTCCAAGTGTGCTCTGGATGTCTACCCTTGCTGGTTTCCAGTCTCTCACCTCTTTTACTCCTTCTTCTGCTGTTTGTTCCCTTCTGAGTCTTCTTTGTCCTCTACACAGCTGTTCAGCTTGGTCGTCCTGTGCTCCTCTAATTCACTCCTCCTTCCTCCATTCCCTTGCTCGCATATTTTTTGGCTCTGTGCTCCGTCTTTTCCTACCTCATAACTCATTTCTTCCTCTGTTGCACTTATGCATTCTTTAGGGTTGCCCTATCATACCATGCCTCAGCTTACTCTGTCTAGTCTGCATGCTGGCCCCCCTGGCCTAAAGCTATGGTGGACTCCGTCTGGCATCATCCAACATGCCCTATTGCAGTTCTCATTCCATGCTTGCTAGGTCCTATGCTACCCATTGACCTCTCTATCATCCTTCTTCCTTTCATGCACTGATTTCCCGTACCAGCCTCTTTAGCGTCACTCCATCATTGTACTTCTTCTGTTCCTATTTTTCCATCCTCGGCCTAGTGCCTAGTCTTGTCTCAGCAGTCATGGATTCTCTTCCCTCATGGCTTCAGTCGTCATCATACATCGATTTTACTCCACTCTGGAGTCATGCCTTCCTGTTCGTCGCCCTTTGCTATGGGCTGGTTGGAGGATCTCCACCATCATTCAAGTTTCTTTTCCATTCCTGTCCGAATCTACCTCATTTCATGCAGCCTGCTTCATCACATTGCTCTCTTCATTTCTGGATCTACCTCCTCTCTAGGAGTTGAATGGGTCTCATTATTCTATCATGCATATTACCCCTCTAGTTCACATACCTTCTGGTCCCAGACATGCCTTCTTGTCCTCGGAGTACTTCTCCTTTCGGAGAGCCTCATTACTTCCATCACGCTATTGAATCCTTTGATCTCTTATCCCCAAATATCTGATCCACTCATTCCCATCGCATTTTCATGTCTTATAGGCCTTAGTATCTACTTTCTCACCATGCTCAAACAGGAGTACCTCTCCTTTGATCTTCTGCTCCTTGATTCAGGTTTCATGCTGCCTCCACTGGTGGTGGCTGCAGTTCCGGCTCCTCCGGTCACTGCATGGCTCTGCAACCCCCCAGCAAGTCAGCATGCCTACTACTGGACCGACCAGTTCTGTATCCTTGGTCTTCCACTGCGGCCACCTCTCTGGTCCTTCCGACCATGCAGCTTTCTAACTTTTGGATGCTGCCCATCTTTCCTTAACCTTTGGCTACCTTATCATTCTGTATCGCTAGAACCTGAATGCTTCAGCTGCATCCTTCTGTGTTGTCCTCAGTACTAGTCTCCCTTGTGTATTTGTCTAATTCTGTTCTGCTTGTCTACCCCTTCCTAGTTTTTTCAGTTTCTCACCTAGTATACTGCTCCATGTGCCAGTTGTTGCATTCAGCATATCTTCGTACTTTCTGATGTTTCACCTTCTCCCCCCACCCCGACTCTGAGGCTCTGCCATGTGGCTCTGCTTGCATTCACCAGCTTCGACAGGTATGTATGCTTCATGATGTCTATTCCTTGTAGTTTTGGGACCTTTTTGTTAATATTTCTTCTCACCCTTCTCTTTACTCGGTTTTCTACTTTGTATATATCCGGTATTTTGTATGGCTCTTGTTCCCTTCACAGCCATTCAGATTGGTCATCTAGTGCTCATCTACTTCCATTGCCTCTGTGCTTTGTTCTTTCCTACCTCCATTTCTCCATCGACCACTCCTGCATCGGTGTGCCCTCGTTCTGCTCCCTCTCCTCAGCTTTCTGAACAACCTCATCCATCCAGGATTCTGTCCACTAATGGATTCTATCTCATCGTGCCACGATTTATCTCTTTGTTTGCTCTGTCATTCCTATCCTCTGGCCTACCACGGCTGACTCCATCTGACCTTCTATCAACCCAAGCCTACATGCCACCTCATCCAGCTCATCCTCCTGCCCCCTTGGGGAGCTTGCCTCCTTCACAGAGTCACCTTGCTCCATGTCGTCCGTCATCAATTCCTTTATCTGAGATCCTTCGACTTCTTAGTCCCCTCTGCTCTGTGATGCCTGGCCTTGACCTGCTCATCTAATCCAAATCCCTCTCTTAGTATGCCTTGGCATGGCTTGCTGTCACATCTGCGCTATTCCCTTGCTCAGTCTGGCCATATCTATCATGGATTATACACAGCCTAATCCGACTCACCCTGTGAAGTTCTCATCCCATGCCGGCTGGGTCCTATAAAACCCTATTGACCTCCCTATTATCCTTCACCCTTTCCCACCTCATTTCCAGTACCTGCTTTCATGGCTTCATTCCCTCATCATTCCACATCCATTCCTGTTACCTTCCTCAGCCTATCACTTATTCTAGTTCTGATCTTCTTAGCTTCTTTCCACTCATGGTTACCCTCCTCATCATTTATCATCTGATTTGTCTCCCCATGATCGCTGTCCTGTACTTTCCTTCTGATTCGCATACCCTTTGGTTCTTGTCCTGCCTTCTTAGCCTTGGTGTCTGCCTCCTTTCAAGGTGCAGCATGGTTCGAGTCACTCCATGGCGCACAATACCTTTGTTCGGGTTGTTTTTTCCATTCCTTCCTGTCTCCTCTTCTTCCACTTCCATATTGGCTCTTCAAGGTTCATTCCCTTCATGGCCTACTGTAGATATTTCTTTTTGGGCGTACCTATCAAAACTCCTATAACGCCTATCAACCACGGCCATCCTGCCGTATATGTACAGTTCATAACTCCAGTCATATCATATTTTTCTAGTTACTGAACCCTTTCTTTTAAAGGTATACATCCTCAAATCAAATGTCGTCAGCCTGGAGGGAAGGCGACCTAGGCCTTGGATCCCCAGAGGTTTCCTCCTCAAAGGGTTTTTTTCCCCTCCTCCATGCCAATGGTCATAATATTAGTTAGAGTTAGTGCTACTTCTCATTAGTTAGTTAGGTTCTGCTGTTGGATGGAGGTGGACGGTGACCCGGTTTTCCCCTCTCTCCTCAGGAAGTTAGCCCTTCTCACAGAATTCATTAATCATCCTCGCCTCTTCAAAGCTTGACATCTTTGGATATTCTTTTTGGGCTTCTTCATAACCTACCTTTAGCCAATGTATTCATTCCCAGCGTCCTCTAGGGTTCCTTGCATCATAACCCTACAGGGTGGTATATCCCATGGACAGGGAGGCGGAAAGCCACAAAAGCAAATCAAGTTACACAAGCATCATATCATATTATCTCATTCAGTTGTGTAAACACATTGAATGGGAGGGTTTTAAGCCCATGATTTGATGGGCGGAGCAACAAACGTCACTCCCCCATCGAGCTTAAAGCGTCTCAACATCCTGGACTTGCCAGGATTTTTTTTCACTGCCCACCATCCACCCCTCCTCCTCTTCCTCCAGCAGCTCATCTCTCTTCCCCATGGGCTTCTTCCTAACCTACCTTTAGCTGACTCATTAATTCCTGGCACCTGTAAAGGGGGGTCCTTCTTCTAGGGTTCCTTGCGTCGTAACCCTACAAGGTGGTATATCCCACGGATAGAGAGGTGGAAAGCCACAAAAGCAAATCAAGTTACACAAGAATCATCTCATATTATCTCATTCAGTTGCGTAAGCACATTGAATTTAATTATTTGTTATAATGTGTGAACATTTTCAAAATATTTGGAGGTGTATAGCTCCACTGCTATTGAGGGTATACACTCAAGATTTTGCACTAGCACCATGACCCTGCAATATCCCTACAACACTCCTGCAGCACTGATGGCCAGCATCATGCTCCACTATGACTAAAGATATCCAGATACTTCTGTCAGGATGGCCAGGTTACAACTAATTGTAAGACTTGAGGCTTGTATCACTGTTTTCCAACTGTAAACTTATACGTTGTCATCTACAGGGCTGTTAAAGAGTCAGTAGGTGGTATTGTACAGAAACAATGCTGCACATGTGTGCGCTTCCACAAGTCATCCAGTCAATGAGCTCTAGTCATTATCTGGCACCTTGCAAGAATTCAGGCTAATGCACAGCCATCACTATTCTTCATGGCTCATCACTCATGATAGTGACCTGACACTTGGGACTTTTGTACATGTATTATGGTTATGGATCCTCTTATGAGTGCTACCTTATTGCTACTTACCAGGCGTTTACCTTCCTCTTTTATGGCAACTTGGCAGAAGACACCAAGAGAAAGGACTGCTGTGTGACTGAACTTCTCTGCTGGGACTAAAGTAGAAGAACTTTAGTATTTGGACCTTTAATTTAGGGTAAAACAAACTAACATACAAACAAAAACAAAAAAAAGTGTGTGTTTGGGTTAACTGAACTGAATGGGTAACTGAAAAGTCATCTAGGTGTAAATCTCAGGTGACTGAAAGGACTTAACTGCTGTGAGGTTTAAATTACTTGTAGAAAGATCTGGTAAGTAGGGGGAGTGGCTTAGCTAGAAGGAAGCTACATTTAAAGACTGCCTTAGAAAGATTCTGCTAATAGCTTGGCAGAAGACACCTAGAGAAAGGACTGCTGTGTGACTGAACTTCTCTGCTGGGACTATATTGCCCTCCTTCCCCCCACCCAAAGCTAGTTCTATTTTTATAGGCACAGGATTTGACTGACAACAGGAACTTCCTGTTTAGGGGTAGGAAGTGAGTGATCACAGAACCACCAAGGACCCACCATCCTAGAAGGGGCAAGAGTAGCTCTCTGGCCCCCTCTAGCTGCTGGAGGTCTGCCTCTGAACAAGTAAGTGGTCTACTGAGAAATATAGGATATTCTTGTCTCAGAACAGGACAATAAGGAGCTTAAAGGGCACACAGGCAGAAAGTAAGGAGAGAGAGAGAGAGAAAAACAGACGAAAGAGTAAGGATTGCAAACAGTTAAGGGGTCAGAAATAAGACATGATTGGAGTGGTGCAGTGCAGTGGCTGTGGAGCAGCAGTCTTCCAGGAGATATTCTGGAGGATGCGGTGTTGTCCCATCTGCAGGCACCTCTCTGGGCTGAGGGAGGAGGTTGCTCATCTCCAGGCTGAGTTGGCCAGGATTTGTGGGACCTCCTCTTCCATCCAGGGACCTCCAGTGCCACTGCCGTTGCCTCAGAGGTTGCCAAGAAAGAGGAGCGGTTGGACCACAGTGGGCTCAAGGAGGGTGAGGGTGGTGGAACAGAGGCACATCTCTTCTGTTGTACCTCTCCACAATTCCTATGCCATTCTGGCAAAGTGTGGTTCCTCTATGGAGGCACCTACAGTAGAGACCAAGGAGGATGCTGGGAACCTCCACAAAGGAGACCCACAGGAGGGTGGCAGGGGACCCTGCAGGGAGAAAACAACTCCTGGTGGGGACTCCATTATTAGGAAGGTAGAACTGGGCAAGGAAGGGAGAGAGGTGGTGCCTGCCTGGCACCATGGCTTGAGGGACAGGAGCAAATCAGGATTGCCGGAGCAGCTGCACAGGGAGGGAGCTGGATGTCATTGTCCACCTAGAGACAAATGACCTGGCTAAGAAAGGGATTAGAGAAGTGCAGAAGAGTTTGTGGAATTGGGGAGGGGCCTTAGTCAAGTAGCACGCACGGTAACCTTCTTGAGGTGCTACCATCTATGGCATAGGAGAGGCTAGGTATTCCGTAATATGGGATTCAATCAGTGGTTGAAAACTGGTGTGGAGCTCAGGATTTGGCTTCATTGGGGACTGGGGTCCACCTGGAGTGATGCAAGCCTATACTGGCATGATGGGCTGCATCTGTCCGGAGGGGAACCAGGATCCTAGGTAATAGGTTTAAATGCTTCATTGGCAAGCTTTTAAACCAGCCAAGGGGAGGCACTGAAAGCAGCAGGAAAATCCTAGCCCCCAAACAATCACAGTAGTAAGTGTGGAAAACACCAACATGGAGGTGTTGATAGAGAAGGGCAGGGGTAAATGGAGAAAGTGACAAAGGCAAGAAGGACAGGGATGGGGAAAAAGGGGTAAGGCCATCAGGAAATGGAGGGTAATGAGTACCAATGCTCAGTAGTCTGGGCAACAAGCTCCTGAGCTGGTGGCCTTAATGGAAGAGGGATGCCTGGATATGGTAGCAGTCACAGAAACATGGTACACAGAGAACCATGACTGGGATGTTAACATACCAGGGTACATAACCTACAGGGAGAGACAGGCAGGGAGAAGAGGGGAGGAGTAGCTCTCTATGTAAAGGAAGGGATAAAAGCAACTGAACAAAAGAGTAAACAGGAGGAGAGGAGGCACTGTGGGTCACCTTGGAGACTGGAAAGGGCACCACAATCCGCACAGGAGTTGTGTACAGACCACATGTCAGGGGGAAGGAATGGACAAGGATATGATGGAAGGAATTCTTAGAATGGCAGAGAAAGGGGAGATACTGTTGATGGGAGACCTGAATATGCCAGATGTTAACTGGAGCACATTTGCTGCAGGAACATCCAAGAGCAGGGCCATTCTTGATGCCCTACAGGTGGCAGGCATTAGACAGCTAGTTTTGGAACCCACTCATGAGTTAGCAATCTTAGACCTCGTACTCTCAAATGGGGGCACTGAGAGGATCTCAGATCTAGAAGTAGGTTTCCACCTGGGGACAAGTGACCATCAAACAGTGTGGTTCACGTTAAACTCAGCTACAGAGTCAAGCCATACAAAAGTGAGGGTACTGGACTTTAGGAGGGCTGACTTTGGCAAGATGGGAGAGTGCCTCAGAAAAGCACTAGCAAACAGGCTAGAAGGAGGTGAGCAACAATGGGAAATTATCAAACTGCCATCACAGATGCAACAAGCCTTTGTGTGAAGCAACAAACAAATCAAAACGGAAGAAAAAGCCACTATGGTTCTCAAGAGAGGTGGCTGTGAAAGTCAGAAAGAAAAGATAGCATTCCGGAAGTATAAGGAAACACAGAAGGAGCAGGACAGAGAGCTGTACCAATTAAGGCAGAAAGAAGCAGGAGGGAAGTCAGAATAGCAAAGGCCCAAACTGAGGAAAAGATAGCCAACTCAGTTAAGAAGGGGATAAAACCTTTATAGGTACATCAGCGAGCGAGAAAGACAAAGGGAGGATAGTGAGCTGAATAGAATGAACGGTGGGTGGGCAGAAGGGACAGTGAAAAGCAGGAATACTGAATGAATATTTCTGCTCAGTATTCACAAAAGAGGAGGGGAAGTGCCTAATCCAATTAACAGAAGCACTTTGATAGAGGGATCGATCCCAGTCCTTTCACAGAAGAAAGGGTTCTGCAAGAACTCCTAAAACTGAAGGTGGACAAAGCAATGGGTCCTGATGGAATTCACCCCAGAATTCTAAAAAGAATTAAGGAAGGAACTAGTGAAACCACTGGCTACTCTTTTAATAAATCATGGGAGGATGGTGTGGTACCAGAGGACTGGAGGAAGGCGGATGATTCCCTTCACAAAAGTGGGACCAAGACAGAGGTAGGAAACTACGGACCGTCAGTCTGACCTCTGTGGTAGGGAAAGTGATGGAGTCACTCTGAAGGAAAGAATAGTTGAGTACCTAGAGGTCAGTGGAGCACAGGATCCAAGGCAGCATGGGTTCACAGCGGAAGGTCATGTCAGATGAATCTAATAGATTTCTTTGACTGGGTGACCAAAGTAGTAGACCAGGGAGGGGCTGTGGACATGGTCTACCTAGACTTTAGCAAGACATTTGACACAGTCCCACACAAAAGATTGATAGTCAAATTAACCAGCCTGGGAGTGGATCCCAGGGTGGTAGCCTGGGTAAAACATTGGCTGGACAACAGGACACAGAAGGTAATTGTAAATGGAGTCCACTCTGAAGAAAGGGCGGTTACTAGTGGAGTACCGTGAGGGTTCATTGTGTCCAGTCCTTTTAATGTCTTCATACTGTGACATTGCAGAGGGACTGGAAGGAAAAGTATGCCTTTGCAGATGACACAAAGATCTGCAACAGGGTTGATACACAAGGAGGCGTGGAAAGGATGAAAAGGGACTTGAAGGTTGGAGGAATGGTCAGACGATGGCAGCTAGGATTCAATGCAAAAGTGCAAATAATACACCTGGGAAACAAGAACCCAGGGAAGAATACACAATGGGTGGGAGGTAGTAACAACAACAAAACAGGAAAGGGACCTGGGGTAATCATATCAGATGACCTTAAGGTTAGCAAGCAATGTGAGAAGGCAGTAGGGAGGGGGGTATACTGGGATGTATAGGAGAGGCATCAGCAGCAGAAAACAGGAAGTTGTTATCCTCTGTACAGACAGTTGGTGAGACCCCATCTGGAATACTGTGTCCAGTTCTGGAGACCCCATTTCCACAAGGACATAGACAGGATAGAGGCAATCTAGAGGAGGGCAACTAAAATGGTGCAGGGTCTGCAAGAGAAGCCGTATGAGGAGAGACTAAAGGAGCTTAATATGTATACCCTTGAGGAAAGAAGGGAGAGGGGGGACATGATAGAAACTTTCAAGTACCTCAAGGGAATCAACAAAGTCCAAGAGGGTAGCATCTTTCAGAAAAAGAGACTTGCAAGAACAAGGGGACACAATTTAAAGATAGAATGAGGGCGGTTCAGGGGCAATGTGAGGAAGTATTATTTCACAGAGAGGGTAGTGGATGCATGGAACAGCCTTCCTGAGGAAGTTGTGGGGTCTAAAACTGTGGGAGAATTCAAGAATGCATGGGACAGACATAAAGCAATTCTTGTGGGGGGCAAGAAGATAAAGGCTGTTGGTTAACTAGGATCTGCGGCCTATCCTGTAGGTAGGGAAATGGGCAGACTAGATGGGCCTAGCGGTCCTTATCTGCCGTCAAAGTCTATATTTCTATTTTTCTATGTAACTCAGGTGTATGGCTGTGCAAAATGTATGGACATGGCTTTGCCAAAAGTATCACAACAATTCATAATTTCAAAACATGTGAGACATCAAAACTGAATAAAATACAGGGTTCAACCCGACCACTGGGAGAAACAAGGGTATTGGTTAGGAGTTTAGGAAAAGTCCTGGGGAGGTCTGAGCTTATGAGAGAGCCCAAACAGAAGACCCACTGAGGCCAGTTTGCCACAAAATACCATTGGCTTACTAATAGGGCCCCTCTTTTCAAGTGTGTACTGGTTAACACTGTGTTTAATTGTTGAGTGTTTAAAAGTACAATTTTCTGCAAATGTTAAAAGCAAGCCACTGAACTCCACCCTGTTTGCAGCATCAGTGTCCTCAGTGTGCTAGCCAATGCGATGTTTGAGAGGTCTCCCACCTATGACCCTTGGGTGGAATTCAGACTGGTGCACCGTCTCTTGGGATTTGAGGACTGGGGGGGCAGAGATGTGGGGTAAAGTCTTGACTTGTTTAGCATTGACATGTTTGCTTATTGTTGCATTTATAGCGTAGAAATAGTGCTACCTCTTTGTTTTCATTTTTCCCTTGCTTCTCCTTGTTCTTTCCCATATCCTCCCTTTTAAATAAATTGTTCTAAATTGCATTTTATGGCTTTGGACTGTCATTTCTTGCAGCATCACATACTTTGGGGGAGGAACTGTGTGGCCAGTTTATGCATTGTTTCCTGGGGGATGGTAACCTTGTGTTTCAATTGGCAGGTTCCCAATATGACTGCCCCAGGTGGTGGCACCAGACCCTTTACTCCAGTGTAGCACACTTTGAATTCAGGCCCAGCCTCCTTAAGAGTGGTGGATAAGTAAACCCTGAGGGCTCCTACACAGTGACCACTTACACTGTTACACTGTTATACTGTATGTCAAAGTTTATGAAATTCAACTTTATTTACTGATGTTATTTTGGAATCTTTGACCACTTATAACTTGGCCAGCCTTTGAGCAAGAGATTAGAGAGCTGGCACACACACTATTTTTTTATGTTGTCTTGTGCACACAGCTCAGATAACATATTGTGGTTGCTTCAGTGGAGAAGCGGGTTTCGTAGGTGCGGCCCTGCTGCTGCCATTGGCACCACTGCTTTTTGTGGCCAAGTTCTGTGGCGCCAATGGCATAGCAGGCTGTCTATGACAGCAGCTGAGAAATATGCCACCACCTTGAAAGAAATTTGCTGCTGCAATCAGGGAGTACCACGGGGTGGTCCCTGATTGCAGCAGCCAATTACTGCTTGCCTCGCCTGGTGTCTCTGTCAAGCAACATGGTGGCGACTTCCCCGTCAGCTTCTCATAGTTCCCAAAGAAGCCAAGGGATAGCCATCACCTTTTGAAGTCCCTTTGAAAGCTGATGGGGGTGCCCAATCCCTGTTGGCATAATGTACCCCCCCATTTCTTGTGTGCTGAGGGGGTACCCAATCCCCCTGGGTTCATGCGACCCCCCCAACTCTGTATGGCCAGCAGGGGTGCCCAATCCCCTGTCAGCTACAGACCCACCAAAAACACTCAGGTGGCATGCTGGGAGACCATCCCAGTGTGCCAAATGTCCCTGAAAAAAAAATGTCCCACAATGTCTTTTTTTTTTTTTACCCCATAAAACAGAAAACAGTCCCTCGTTGAGTTCGGAGGCCTCTCCCCCAACCCCAGCCCACCCTCTGTGCACCCTGCCTCCTCCAGACCCCCCTCACCCCATTATTTCCTCTGGAACCCAGCACAACGATCTTCGGTGGACCAGGAACACATCTGCAATCTTCAAAGCCAACCGCAAACTGAAGAAATGCCGGTAAGCTGTAAAATAGCATAAATGGGATTTTTTTCAATTTATGTGGATAGCTCGACCATTTTTTTGACTTTGCCACCAAATTTTCAACATGGGGGTTTTAGGACCCCTCCTCATGAATTCAGTCACTGTCATGGCATTATTCGGTCCCAAAAGGTAATTATGTGGTCACTGCGCTGAATCACCTTTCGCGACTGAGTAATGAAATGACAGTGTTGCTGTTCATGAGGTGGCCTCCCAAAAAGCCTATGCTGCAAATTTGGTGAAAAAATTCCCCAAAATGACTGTGTTACGAGCATGCATTGAGCAGTTTCCACACGCACTCGTAACTTCACCAGTTTGTGACATTTTCACTCCAGATTTTTAAACATTGCCATTTTTTCACCCCTCCTTATGTACAGTGCAGCTGTCATTTTTCACATCCTGGCCAAAATATGTTTTCGCACTACAGGTGCAGAATAGCGTGGTCACTGTGGGAAATCAGTGTTCAGGACAGATTATGAAAATCACAGTGACACTGTTCATAAGCAGAGGTCCTAAAATGCCTATGTTGAAAATTTGGTGACAAAAGTCCATAAAATGATTATGTTACAAGCGTGCATTATGCAGTTTCCACGCGCACTCGTAACTTCAACAATTTGTAATATTTTCACTCAACATTTTTTACATTGTCAATTTTGCACACATCCTTATTACCAGTGCAGCTGTCATTTTTCAGATCATGCCCGAAATGTGTTTTCGCACAAGTGGTGCACTATGGCACAGTCACTGTGGGAAATCAACGATCAGGACAGATGAAGAAAATCATAGTGACAGTGTTCGTGAGCAGAGGTCCCAGAATGCCTATGATGAAAATTTGGTGAAATAATTCCACTAAATGACTGCGTTACGAGTGTGCATTGTGTAGTTTCTACATATGCTCATAAATCCGAGCATTTTTAATATTTTCACTCAAGATTTTTCAACTCCGCCATCTCTTCACACCTACATATGAATGGTACAGCTGTCATTTTTCACATCCTGTCCGAATGGTGTTTTCCCACATCTTGTGTAGAATGGCGGTATTGTTGTGAGAAATCAAAGTTTGGGACAGATTAACAAAATCACAGTGCCACTATTCAGAGGTCCCAAACACTTTCATGAGGTAGGGGTCACAAAAATGCTGTGTTGCAAATTTGTAGTGTAAATACCAACAAACGTCCGGGGCATTAGGGTTTCTAACCATAATGTCCCACCCTGTACAGACTGACAGGTGTCAGGGGTGTGTGTTTGCATTGCCAGCTGTCATGCTCACGCCATACCATCCCCCCCACCCTGCAGCCACTGACAGTCATTGAGGTGTGTCTTGGACTCTTCAGCCCCACAGTTCACCTCATTCTCCTATGCTGCACCCATTTCAGTGTATGTCCTTATGAAATGGGGTGATTGTAAAGCCGAACACCCCAAGGCATACCTCAGCACTTGCTGGTGTCTGCAGGATAGGGTGAGGTAAAATGCCATGAGCGTTATGGCTGAATGGGGTGAGCATAATGGCTGAGGACCCCAAGGCACAACACAATATTTGTTGCACTGCAGGGTAGGGTAAGCTGAAATGCCATGAACATTATGGCCAACGCCCAAAGGCACACCTCAGTGCCTGTCAGTCTCTGTAGGGTGATGTGGGGTTTGACGTCACTTTCATACTTCACTGACATTTCTATTATACATCTGTTCACCTCCTGTGCTACTGATGCCAATGTCAGCAAGACAACATTCAGCATTGATAAATGCTTGTTTTACATTGGTTTTTCACCCATCTGGCAGCTCATCTCATAGGGATATACCCTGATCAGTCTGAACCTATCCATCATTCAACTAGCTACTGAGTTTTTCTCCAACATTTTTATTTCCCATCTCCATTGAGGGGCAATGCCTCTGTCACCCTCGCACAGTATCCGCTCCCCCTGTGGCAGGAACAAGCTCCTTGACCCAGCTGCAGGTTTCACTCTGTTGGTGGAACCTGCTGCCAACTCTCCCTGACCTAGATGAACTGATTAGTGGCAGATGTCTTACCCAAGGCTTACCTCCTGATGTGACTTCCAGGGCTTGCTTCCAAACCCAGGTTTTCAGTTTGGCAGCATGGTGTGCTGCTGCTGCTGTTCATGGGGTAGCCTCAAAGTCAGATATTTAGGGTCAATGAATCTAACAAAACTGGTGGTACAATGTCCTGTAGTTTTAAAATTATAGGGGCTTAAAAATCTGCATTTTACATAATTGTGAAATGCGATTTTAAAGTTTGTGAATGTTTGGAGGCTTTTAACTCAGTTACCTTTAAAGACCGAGATCTGAAATTTGGTTTATTTCTGTATGGAGTTTGATAAAGTCACCATGCCAGATTTGGTGCAATTTGGACAATACTTGTAGTTTACATAATTGCAAAACATAATTTTAAAATTTCTGAAAGTTTGGAGGCTTATAACTCAGTCATCTTTAAAGATAGAGATCTGAAACCTGGGACACTTCTGTATGGATGGTGGTAAAGACCTCCTTACAACTTTGGTATAATGTGGGTAAACACTTTTGTAATTAGATGGAAATAACTGAAATCACAATTTTGGCAACATATCATGAACTTTTAATGGAAATTTCATGGAAGTAAAATTAGAATTTCACGAGAATTTCACTGGTGGAAGATAAATTTCATCCAGCCCAACTCGTGACCACTCTTCCCCTTCTTCTGGTGCCTGCTAGTACATGCTGGTCATCCCCCTCTCCCTCTACTGTGAAGACAGGGCAAAAAAACTCATTTAAAATGTTAGCTTTTTCCCAGTCCTCCTGTGCACAGTCCTCCCTGCTCTCTTGATCATCACTGTCCCACCCCCTGCCTTCTTCTTTTCACCCACATACCTGAAGAAAGTCTTATCTCTTTTTCTTTCCTCCTTGGTGATGCTCTCCTCTGTTTCTGTCTTAGCTGCCTTCCCCCTTCTTCCTGCATCCCTTTATTTGTCTAGATATACCTCCTTCTCTCCTCCATCTGGGTGGCCTCATAATTTCTTAAAGCTATTTTTCCTCCCTCACTATCTTTACCACCTGCTTAGAGAACCATAGCGGCCCTTTTTATGTTGATTGCGCACATGCGCAGGAAACATATTGCAGCAGCTTTCTCCACAAGTAGGTTGTGGAGGCACGGCATTGTTGCGGCCAATGCCCCCACAGCCTTTAAAGGCTTATTCAGCATCCTCCAATGCCGTGGCACGCTGCTGCTAACACTAGTTTAGCCAGCCTGCCACCAACTTGCAAAAATTTAGCCGCTGCAATCAGGGGCCATTATTGGTGTTATTAAGCCGCTTGCTGCAATGAGGAGCAACCCTTTATTGCAGCACGGATCTTGACACTGATATTGTTTGTGAACATGGTGGCAGTTTGTCACCATGTTCACAAACAATATTAACCCCCCCACACCATGTTTATTTGCTGACGGGGGCCCCAATCCCCGTCGGCTTCAATGCCCCAATGTTTATGTTGCCGACAGGGGAACCCACTCCCATCCCCATTAGCATAATATCACCTCCCCTTTTTATTGTGAGCCGACGGGGGTGCACAATCACCCATCGGCTACAGCTTGCACCCCCCAAAGAAAGACTCTGGTGGCATGCTGGGAGCCCACCCCAGCGTGCCACATGCCCCTGTAAAATAAAAAATGGTCCTGAAATGTTTTTTTTTTAATCTGTAAAAAAGGAAACTGTCCCTCGGCAGTCTCCCTGCCTCCCTCCCAACCCGCAGACCCACCTACTCAAGACCCTGCCTCCCCACATCCCCCTCACCCCATACTTACCTCCAGAGCTTGGCACGATGATCTTGGTGGACTGGGAACATGTCTGCACTCTTCAAAGCTGACCACGAACTGAGGAAATGCAAGTAAGCTGTATAATGGAATAAATGGATTTTTTTCCAACTTTAATGCATATCTCAGTCATTTTTTGGAATTTTGGCACCACATTTTCAACATGGGGTTTTTGGGACCCCTCCACATGAATTCTGGAACTGTCATGGCGAAAATCAGCCCTGAAAGGTGATTTCGTGGTCACTGCATGGAATCACCTTTCAGGGATGATTAATGAAATGACAGTGCCAGTGTTCATGAGGTGGGCTCTCGAAAAGCCTACGTTGCAAATTTGGTGGAAAAAAATCCAAAAAATTACTGTTTTATGAGCGTGTGTTGAGCAGTTGCTACACACACTCGTAACTTTGTGAATTTGCAATATTTCCATGCCAGATTTTCAACATTGCCATTTTTTCACACCTCCTTGTGAACAGTACAGCTGTCATTGTTCACATCCTGGCCAAAATGTGTTTTCACACTTCCAGCGCAGAAAAGTGTAGTTGCTGTGGGAAATTAGGGTTCAGAACACATTAAGAAAATGACAGTGACAATGTTCATGAGTGGAGGTCCTAAAATGCCTATATTAAAAAATTGGTGACGATACTCTATAAAATGACTGTGTTACGAGTGTGCATTGCGCAGTTTGCACACACGCTTGTAACTTCACGAATTTGCAGTATTTTCACTCCAGATTTTCAAAATTGCCATTTTCCCACACCTACTTATGAACAATACAGCTGTCATTTTTCCCATCCTGGCCGAAATGTGTTTTTGCACTTCCGGCGCAGAATAGAGCCATCGCTGTGGGAAATCACTGTTCTGGACAGATTAAGAAAATGACAGTGATACTGTTCATGAGCAAAGGTCCTAAATACCTATGTTAAAAACTTGGTGATGATAGCCCATCAAATGACTGTGTTACAAGTGTGCGTTGTGCACTTTCCATGCACCCTTGTAACTTTGCAGATTTGTAATATTATCAAGCCAGATTTTCAACACTGGCATTTTTTCACACCTCCTTATGAGCAGTACAGCTGTCATTTTTCACATCCTGACCGAAATGTGTTTTCATAGTTCCGGCACAGAATAACACGGTCGCTGTGGGAAATCAGTGTTTGGGATAGATTAAGAAAATGACAGTGGCACTGTTCATGAGCAGAGATCCTAAAATCCCTATGTTGAAAATTTGGTGATGAAACTCCATAACATGACTGTGTTACAAACGTGCATTTAACTGTTTCCATGCACCCTTGTAACTTCACAAATTTGTAATACTTTCATACCACATTTTCAACAGTGGCATTTTTTCATACCTCCTTATGAACAGTACAGCTGTCATTTTTCACATCCTGGTTAAGATATGTTTTTGCACTCCTGCCGGAGAATAGCACGGTCGCTGTGGGAAATCAGTGTTTGGGACACATTAAGATCGAGCGAGTGAGAGGGGGGAGTGACTGAGCTCAACTGCGCTCTGTCGGGACTGCTGCAGATTTGTTTGTGGGTAGAAAAAGGCCCCAATGCAAGATCCCAGTACAAAAGGGTAGCCTACAGCACTGGAAGAAACAGAACGAGAGAGCGAGTGAGGGAGGGGGAGTGAGCAAATTCACTGGAGTGCAGTCAGGACTGCTGCGGATTTCTTTGTGGGCAGAAAAGGTGTCAATGCAGGCAGGGGCCCAGTACAAAAGGCCAACCTGCAGTGGTGGGAGAAACAGTATGAGCGAGTGAGACAGGGGGACTGAGTGAGTTCAAAAGAGCTCTATCAGGACTGCTGCAGATTTCTTTGTGGGCAGAAAAAGGCGCCAATGCAGGCAGGAGCCCTGTAGAAAAGGGCAGCTTGCAGCGCCAGGACAAACAGAATGAGCGCATGAGAGAGAGGGAGACTGACCAACCTCAACGGAGCTCTGTCGGGACAGCTGCAGATTTCTTTGTGGACAGACAAAAGTGCCAATGCAGCCAGGAGCCCCGTACAAAAGCGTAGCCTGCAGCGCCAAGAGAAACAGAATGAGCGAGTGACAGAGCGTTAGTGAGCGAGCTCAACGGAGCTCTATTGTGACTGCTATGGTTTTCTTTGTGGGCAGAAAAAGGCGGCAACGCAGGCAGGAGCCCAGTACAAAAGGCCAGCTTGCAGCACTGGCAGAAACAGAATGAGTAAGTGAGAGAGGGAGAGTGAGCGAGCTCAATGGAGCTGTGTCAGGACTGCTTCAGATTTCTTTGTGGCCAGAAAAAGTTGCCAACACAGGCAGGAGCCCAGTACAAAAAGGCAGCCTGCAGCGGCAGGAGAAACAGACTGAGTGAGTGAGACAGGGGGAGTGAGTGACCTCAATGGAGCCATGTCGGGACAGCTGTGGATTTCTTTATGGGCAGAAAAAAGTGCCAATGCAGGCAGGAGCCCAGTACAAAAGGGCAGTCTGCAGCATTGGGAGAAACACAATGAGCGAGTGAGACAGGGGGAGTGAGCGAGCTCAACGGAGCTCTATCATGACTGGTGCAGATTTTTTTGTTGGCAGAAAAAGCTGCAATGCAGGCAGAAGCCCAGTACAAAATGTCAGCCTGCAGCGCCGGCAGAAACGGAACGAGTGAGTGAGAGAGGGTGAGTGAGCAGGCTCAACAGACCTGTGTCAGGACTGCTGCAGATTTTTTTGTGGGCAGAAAAAGCCACCAACGGAGGCAGGAGCCCAGTACACAAGGGCAACCTGCAGTGCCAGGAGAAACAGAATGAGCGAGTGAGAGAAGGGGAGCTGAGACACCTCAATGGAGCTCTGTCGGGACAGCTGTGGATTTCTTAGTGAGCAGAAAAAGCTGCCAATGCAGGCAGGAGCCCAGTACAAAAGAGTAGCCTGCAGCACCGGGAGAAACAGACTGAGCAAGTGACAGAAGGGCAGTGAGTGAACTCAACAGACCAACGCAATCAACATTCGGCATTGACAAATGCTTGTTTTCTCTTACCGTTGCTTATTTCCCTCAAACAGTTTGCTATCATCTTAGTTATTCCCTCCTTTATCATTTTCCATTATGCCTTCACTCCCCCGACCATCTTCTCCTTCAAGTTATTTACTAAGTCAGTCTCAGTTTTCTTGAAATTCATCTTCTTGAAGTCCAGGACCCTCACCCTAGTGTGTTTTTTCTGGTGCTCAACTCATATGCCAAACCACACTGTACAATGATTGCTTGTATCCAGGTATCCAGGAGGTTACCCACTTTGGTGTCTGCAATGCTGTCCTATTCGTAAAAACCAGATCCAGCATTTGCCCATCTCTAGTGGTTCTATAACTAGCTGCCTGAGAAATGGCGCTTGTAAGGAGTCAAGGATAGCCTTGCTTCTTGATGTTGCTTTGGCCAGAATGCCACACATCAGGTGTCATCATGATGTCATTGGGACTGATCATCTCTAGTATGTTACCACAGACACCATTAACAGAAGTTTTACTTGTTCTAGAACCTGTATGACAAAAGACAGAAAAAAACCCAGAAGAACCATTTTTGCAAGGATGTAGCAGGATCAGAGATGTGTTTGCACTTTCGGGGGGGAAGTAAAGAAGCAGACTGAGCATGATGCTGCACAGCTGCTTGCTGACTGGTTTCATGTGGAAGAAAACGTGAAGTCACTGTCTGATTGGAGTGCTTCTGTTTTTCAACCTCAGGAAGTTTCCATCCCGTGAACACTGACCAGGGGAAAGCAGTGGACCCCAGAGGAGGAGGAAGCAAATCCTGGTGGGGGACTCCATCGTAAGAGGGATCCAGCTAGGAACACAGGAGGGGGAGGACAGGGAGGTGAGGTGCCTACCAGGTGCCACGGCATGGAGGGATGGAAGGAAGATCCTGGGAATCACTGGGAAGGCAAGACGTGAGGGTGAGCTGGATGTCATTATCCACCTAGGTACTAATGACCTGGCAAATGGGGAGCCAAAGGAAGTTCAGGAAGAGTTTAGGAAACTGGGAGGGTCTCAAGCAAGTAGCTACTTCTGTCACTTTCTCAGAAGTACTACCTGTGAGAGGCAAGGGAGAGCATAGGAGTGCATGCACAGGAACTTTACCTCATGGTTGAAGAACTGGTGCTGTGAGGAAGGGTTTGGATTCATTGGTGACTGGGGACCCACCTGGAGGGATGTAGGTTTGTTCAAGCCTGGCTGGCCTGTATCCATCCTGGAGGAATCAAGCACTCAATGATAAGTTCATCACTACATTGACAAACATTTAAACGCAAAGGGGAGTGGCAGGCCAGCAAGGAGGGGTACCTACTTGCTCACCCCCACAGCTAGCAGTGGAACCAGTGAACCAGAGGAGTGGCTATCTCTGCAAAACAGTGTGCAAAAGATGGAGATTAGTGCCCAAGAACTGGATAAGCAGAAAAGGGCAAAATTCAGCAGAAGGGCAGACAGCAAGGAGAACCAGGGATAAATGACAACCAAGGAAGGGGCTGGAGTAGAACAGTGAAGCAGTCTAGGGAGGTCAAATCATGGAAAGCCATGTGTGCAAATGCCAGGAGCCTTAGCAACAAGATGGAAGATCTGGAGGCTGTCATGGTACAGTCAGACCTGGACATTGTGGCCATCACTGAAACCTGGTGCAATGATAACCATGACTGGAAGATGGCCATACCTGGCTACAACATATTCAGAAGAGACAGAGCAGGCAGGAAGGGAGGAGGAGTGGCACTGTATGTGAAAAATGACATAAGGGCCACAGAGATCCAGGAGGAACAAAATGGGGGAGATACTGTGGGTTAAGCTGGAAAGGAAAATGGGGCCAGCCATCCGCACAGGTGTGGTCTATAGACCACCAGCCCAGGAGGAAGAAACAGATAGGGAGCTGATGCTAGCCATCCAAAGGATGGCAGACAAAGGTGAGGTAGTACTGGTTGGAGACTTCAATATTCCAGACGTGGACTGGAGCATCCCAGCAGCAGCATCAACTAGAAGCAGATTTATCCTGGACTCCCTTCAGGGTGCCTTCCTCAAGCAACTGGTCATGGAACCAACTCGGCAGAAGGCAATACTGGACCTTCTGCTCACAAACAGGGACAGTGTGATGGGGGTAACAGTGGGGGAGCACCTGGGTAACAGTGACCACCAGTCATTGTGGTTTGAAATCACAGAAAGAGCAGAACCAAACCACACAAAAACACGTATCCTGGATTTTAGGGGGGCAGACTTTGGGAAAATGGGGAGATACTTGAAAGAGGCATTAAGGGGAATGGGACAGGAATCAGGGGTTGAGGAACAGTGGGCAGTATTTAAAATGGGGATTACAAGAACAACAGATTTATGCATTAAGCAGGTTAGCAAGAGGAAAAGGAAGAGGAGACCATTATGGTTTTCCAAAGAGGTAGCAAAGAAAGTGAAAGCCAAAAAGATTGCATTCAGGCAATACAAAAAGACACAGGCAGAAGTGGATGGGAGAAGTACCAGGAGAAGCAAAGGGAGGCAGGGAGGTCAGTAAGGAAGCCAAAGCTCAGACAGAAGAACACATTGCAAAATCAGTGGGTAGAGGGGACAAAACCTTTTACAGGTACATAAGTGAAAAAAGAAAGACAAAGGGAGGGATAGTGAGACTGAAGAGGGAGGATGGGAGCCGCGTGGAGGATGACAACAGTAAAGCTGACATATTGAACAGGTATTTCTGCTCAGTCTTTACTGAGGAAGAGGGGGGTAATGGATCTAAAGGGAGTACAAGGGGTGAGAATGGTGCAGAAATGGACACAAGTCCTTACACGAGAAAGGGTCCTGAAGGAACTGGAAGTAATAAGAGCTGATAAAGCAATGGGGCCAGACGGGGTGCACCCCAGGGTCCTTAAAGAACTAAGAGAGGTGGTGGCTGAACCTCTGGCTATCCTGTTTAGCCGATCACTGGAAACAGGGGAGGTACCCAAAGACTGGAGGATAGCAGATGTAGTCCCCTCATACAAAAGTGGGAACAAAGAGGAAGCAGGGAACTACAGACCAGTCAGCCTCACCTCGGTAGTGGGTAAGATCATGGAAGCACTACTGAAGGAGAGATTGGTGGAACATCTGGTTGTCAATGGACTATAGGACCCAAGGCAGCATGGTTTCAACAGGGGGAGGTCATGTCAGACCAACCTCGTTGAATTTTTTGACTGGGTGACTAGGGAGGTGGATCAGGGGAGGGCAGTGGACATGGCCTATCTGGACTTCAGCAAGGCCTTTGACACTGTGCCACATAGAAGACTATTACACAAACTGGGGAATATGGGTGTGGGCAGGACAGTAGTGTGGTGGGTAGGTAACTGGCTGGGTGGCAGGACACAGAGGGTGGTGGTAAATGGCTGTCACTCCACAGAGGGAAGAGTGACCAGTGGGGTACCACAGGGATCAGTGCTGGGACCGGTCCTATTCAACATCTTCATCAGTGACATTGTGCAGGATCTAGAAGGCAGAATTTCATTGTTCACTGATGACACAAAGCTCTGTAACAGAGTAGACACACCAGAGGGTGTAGACAGAATGAGAAGCGACCTGCAGAAACTTGAAGAATGGTCAGGGGTTTGGCAGTTGAAATTCAATGCAAAGAAGTGCAAGATAATGCATATGGGGCACAAAAACCCTGGCACAATATATCAGTTGGGTGGTGAGGATATAGCATGCACCAAGCAGGAAAGGGATCTTGGAGTTGTCATCTCTGATGACCTCAAGGTAGGGAAACAGTGTGACAAGGCAGCAGGTAAAGCAAATAGTATGCTGGGATGTATAGGCAGAGGCATCACCAGCAGGAAAAGGAGGTCATAATTCCTATACAAGACACTAGTGAGGCCCCACCTGGAGTACAGTGTACAGTTCTGGAGACCATACCTACGAAGGACGTGAGACAGGGTAGAGAAGGTTCAGAGGAGGGCAACAAAGATGGTGCATGGATTGCATCACAAGTCCCTATGAAGACAGGTTGAAGGAACTGAACATGTACTCCCTGGAGAGAGGAGGAGGAGAGGGATATGATAGAGACATACAAGTATCTTACAGGGAGGGACAGGGTGCAGGAAAACACTATTTTTAAGCAAAAAGATGTTCCAGGACTAGAGGGCATGGGATGAAGTTGGAGGAGGATGATTCAGAGGAAACATGAGAAAGAATTTCTTCACAGAAGTGGTGGACAAGTGGAACACCCTGCCAGAGGAAGTGGTGGGGGCTGAAACAATCACGGGATTTAAGAATGCATGGGATAGACATAAAGGAATTCTAGAGGTCAGGGGTAAGGGCAACAGACTTCTAGGAAAACAAACTGAACTTACAAGCTCAAATGGGCAGACTGGGTGGGCCATAGGCCCTTATCTGCCGACACTGTCTATGTATCTATGTATGTATCTATGTATCTATGTAGTGTTACGATCAGCCTCAATGAACATTGACTTGTCACTGTCAAGCCCACTGCACCATGAGCCACACCGGACCCAACAGTGACACACCAGTGAAATGTGATTCTTGTAACAAGAAGTTTGTTGTGCACCTGTTCACAAGCAAACATAAAAGGAATCCCAGAACTGATGTAATTGGTTTGGCTGTCAGTATTCTGAGACCCTTTCACTGTCATGTACAGCCTAATCACCATGGCACATGAATTCTTCCTGTCAGGACTCCATCCTCCAGAATTGCTGAATGACAGGAATGCTGCATTTTGATTCTCAAGCAGCATTCTTAAACAGTTGGGGGAAGAACTATTTCAATAAAAAATCTCCCTCTCAATGTGGAAAACATTCAAAAGGTAAACTTCCAACACTTTTTGTTTGAAACATATATTTTTTAAAATAGCAATGCAGCACTACCAGGAGTTAGATTGACTCTATGTCATAATGGCGAAAATTAAACTGCGAGGTACTAAACAGTGAATCCGAAAAATAGAGCAAGCAATAACGGCACACCAAAACTTCGGTGACGTATTTTTAAGTGGCTCTGACCCATATAAGATGTGCTCACTGCAATACATTCACACATTCAGCAGCATATTATATGCAATACCATGCAGATAATCAGAGTGCTGTCTCACTGAATACTCCTGCACCACCTGCAGGAGATTCTCATTAAGATCACGATATCGGCGGCTCACATGGGCTCCACCAGCACCAGATGCCAGCTGCTCCAAATGAACCTCACTTAACCGCTGCTCCTCTTGCAGGCACTCAACCAACCTTCAGATATTAAGCTGGCATGCCCCAAGATGTGTATTAAATCCCCTATGCCACCCTTCAATGGAATTATTGGTCCTAGCCTGCCCATTCAGTGTAGCTGCATAGCAATTCTACAGACCAGTTGCAAAAACAGTACTCCTCCTTCCCGAACTACTGACAGGATGACCCAACCATGTATCCTTGTAATAATCAAACAGGGGTTCTAGCAGCTCTTCATTTTCCATAAAGTATTCCCATTCTCTCAGCTCTTCAAATGTGGAAACTACATCATCTATTGGCACAAAAGCAAGAGCCAGTTGCATGCGCACACACAATGCGAAATCAGCATTGACCACATATCGTACATGAGTATCACCTCACTGTTGAATCCGCCTCCAAATAGCTTGTGAATAATGGAAAAAATATCTTCTCACTGTCACCGCAGGAAACACAGATGTAAATACATGAAAAGCTGCCTTTTCAAAGTCCATCATGACACACTGTGGATGTAAAACAGCACCCCAACCCTTCAACTTCTGAAATACCATCTCATAAGTAGCAGCAGTCCTTGAACACATGAGAACATAAACCGCGGGTATTACATTCCAACACCTCAGCCCATGTATACTATAAAGCTGCTTAAATAATATGGGACATGCTTTAAATGTCCCATACAAAAACCATTCTTGGCACTGCGATAGGAAATAAAGATTGCGTTGGGTAGAGAACATTAGGGATCTGTCAGTCCTGCCAGAACAGTCACAGAATAGGAATTGCTTACCAGCAAGGGTAACCTTATACTGATCTGGTATGACAAGCTGTTCAATGTTGTTAGGCAGCATGGGACACACGCTCTCTACACTCACCTCACTCGCTGCATGGTCTGGTGAAGCAAAGACAGCAGAGGCAGTCGCCCTGCTACTGTTTCACTAGTGTGCGCAGTGCTCTGCATCACCACCTGGCCGGTGGATTCCATACTGGTCCACACTCTCTCCAACAAGTCACTCAACACCTGGCAAACCCCTACTTCGGCAGCATCAGCCACATGGTTGTGGCTCTTCTTCACTTCTACAACCTCACCATCTATGGTGTGCACTCGAGCTACACACTGTAAAAGATTGCTCACCACACATCACCAGTAGAGCACTACCTTGTCATGCCGATACAGGAAACCAGCATGGTTCAACAGCAGACAGCCCTTCTGACTCTCAAGGTACGTGGTCATCATGGCTCGCATAGTAACACCTGTGAACCTGACAGCTTCTTATACTAGTGGGGGGCTCTGCCCCCACACCCCCACGGGGGGCTGCCCCCCCAGACCCCTCGCTATTTCTAGGATTTCAACTCCGAGGTGCACATGGGCACAGGGACAGGTTAGCACCTTGGAGTCACTGTTATCTACCTGTCGCCCTTTAGACAGGGTCACTGTTCTTGCTGTTGCTGTGCTTGCTTTGCCGTTATTGACTCACCTTATATACTTCACCTTTATGACGTGCTATTGTTAGATTAGCAGTCAGTTAAACACCCTTTAGAAGCAAAAGTACACCCTTACGGGTTGATCAACAGAGTTGTAATCTAACCCCTTGTCATGGCATATTGCTTAATTCTGCCTTATTACATTACATCCTGGCAGGCTCCACCATATAGAATTATGCATATGTACTTGTGAAGAACACGGTGGTAATTTCATTGACTGAAGCTGGAGGCAGGTGGGAAAATGGTTTCTATTGTTCCCAGAACCACAACATGAAATTAAAACAGAATTGTTCATGGGCATCTTTGTTTTATTTGCTATATTACATGGTAAATAAATGGACTTGTATGTATGTAGCTTTTCCATGTGGGAATGTGTTCGGGGTGTTAACTGAGTGTGAATGAGGTGTTCCCTAGTGGTAATATATATGTGTATAGTGGTATGGTTGTGTGGTTGTTTTGCAAGTAAGTATTGCTCTCTGCTGCAAACAGTGGGTAAAGGAGTCATTGTTTACAATTTGAAATGTTATTCACAGTTTGTTGTTCGTAGTCATTTATTCACAATCTCTTATTTGTTGCTAGCAGTGAATAATGGCATTGCTTAGCTACTGAAAATTAACAGGAAATAGGGGTCAGCCATATGTTGTAATGTTTTAATCAACCTGTTATGCCATGAAATATGTCCCAGTGTGTTCTGTTTTTTTGTCACCTGACAACATGTTTGATCCATTGACACATGACAAAAGAGAATATGTTCTGTTGTGCTTCCCCAAGAACTATGGCAATGTTTCATATTTGACAGCTAATATCTCAGACATTTTGAAAGCTAGGGACTTGAAATTTGGTCAGGATTCAGTTGTTGCCATTGTTATCATATATTACAAGTTTCCTAATTATGATATACATTGTAGCCTACTAGAAGCATTCAACACTAGGGTTACTCAGGACAGTTTAAGAGACTTTACTGTAACTGTCATTTTAGGTGATTGCTTCCAGATTGAGAAGTGTTGACAACTGGGAGGGGCTTAGAAACTCTTCTCTGAGCAGGGAATTTTTTTTGAGTAAAAATGTCTGAGGCAGTAAAGTTAGTCCCCAGTCATTGGAGCTGATTTTGCATTATACTGTACTTGGCTTGATAAACTGACCCTTTTTAAAAGCATGAAACTAACAAAATGTTCAAACTTAAATATGAATTTTTCATTGCAGGCAAGTGTAAAACAATATTCCCTTGTGGCTGAAAACATAAGGAGTGTAATATAAAACTAACATTTCCATTTTCTAGTAATACTACTCTTAATATGCAACATACTGTACAATACATCTCACATTTGCCACATTGTTATCAACAGTCCCTCAAAGTTACATTCAGCTACTCTCTATATTGTAAGTAGCGAGTTCAGACTCATATTCTACCTCACAATTGTTTAGTAAAAACTCGTAGAACTCTTTGTTGCTTAACGAACAAACCTTTATAAATATGTATTACAAAAAAAACATATTATCGTAACTTTAGGGTTCATGTTTAAGACAACAAAAAAGAGTTGGGAAATTCAGACTTCTGGTTCTCACTCTGATACTCCAAACAACGCATGTTCTGGAAATCTGGCAGGTAGGCGTGCTTTACCAAACTGTATGTCACCTGCCTAACTATTTGTCTTTAGTGTCAGTACACAAGTATCTCCCCATTTTAGTCCAGCAGGAGACCAGGCTTTGTCCCAATTCACAAGTACCACCCCAAATCAATAAAATATTGGGACATCATTCTCACTGCTGATAAACAAGGCATCCCTTGATACTTAGTACAGGCTCCCACACACACATACACACACTCACACTAAAATAACAGTTCAGCATGGGCATGGGAGTCCATCCCTGGTGTCAGTATATAACCCCCACCTTCATATGCACATCCTTTAAAATAATATTATTGCCTGGTATAACCCCCTCCCCCCGCTACTTTACACAGATAGCGACCCTTGGCACCCTTAACTGGGCACAGACTTCAGGAAACACATTTAGTAATGGTACCATCCCTAGCTTTGGGAATGTATACCAGGCTCATTACTCTAGAGATCAAAGGGGTGGGGGTGTACAAAAGCAAATATGACCTATAAGGTATTTACAAAAACCAGCTCCTGGGAAGAGAATGTTTTGCTAGGGCTATGCTAGATCTATACTTCTGGAGGGGTACCCAGTAACTCTACACACAGGAAGCAATAACATAACTGTCCAAACCATGATTGGGGTTCTAGAGTGTGACTTTATTCTAAAACCAACTCCCTCCTCAGGCTTATTGACTCCATCCTTTCAGGGAGGGATGATGGCCTGATCTTCTTGGCCATCTTTGTCGACCTAGCCAAAACTTTCAACACTGTTTCCCATCTCCTGCTTCTTGATTCACTTTCCTCAGCTGGCCTTGCTCCATCAGCCACCAACTGGTTTAAATCCTACCTCATTGGCTGGACCCAATTGGTGAGAATCCTTGATTTCATCTCCCTCCACTCCCCATCAACACTGGTGTCCCTCAGGGCTCAGTGCTCAGCCCCCTAGTCTTCTCCATTTTCCTTAATGATCTTCCCACAGCCTGCTCATCCTCTTCTATCCACATGTATGCTGACAATACTGTTTTGTACAGTTCCAGCAAAAACCCTGCTGCTGTGCAAACCAGCTTACAGCATGACTTCAGCCAAGTTCAGCTCTGGTTTGCCTCTCACCAGCTTTTTCTAAAAACCAGGAAGACAGTCTCAGTGACCTTTGGCACCAGGCAGAGACTATCTAGGCTCCCGGCCCTACCCACCTTCCACACCCTTGATGGGACCATCTTGGAGGACACCTCCTCATTCAGATATCTGGAGGTTTGGCTGGACCAGCACCTAAACTTCTCTGTGCATAATGATGCTATCCTGAAGAAACTGCGCCCGAATGTTTGGTGCTCTGTATAGGAGTCATAGTTGTATCCCGCTGACTGCGAGGCATGAAATTGTCCAGAAGATGATACTCCCCATCTTTGACTACTGTGACATAGTCTATGGTGCTGCTCCCAAATCTTCCCGGACCAAGTTGGCACGCTCTTTAACTCCTTCTGCCACTTTGCTATTGACTCACCTTCCCACTCCCACCACTGTGAACTCTATTGCTCTCTAACCTTCCTTCCACTATCTCACAGACACAACTCTCATTGTGCCAAAATAACCGACAAATTCTGGTTTGGGGGGCTCCCTTCCTATCTCTCATCCTCTCTCCACTCCACCTCCCCCCACCCACTTTCTCAGATCAAATGACGTCCGCACCTTGACGGTCCCTCACCACTCCACCCTCATCGGTCAGACTGGTTTCATCCATCATTTCCCAAAAATCTGGAATTCCCTTCCCCTTGAAATATGACACTCCTCCTCCAACTACTCCCTTACCTCTGCCCTACACAATTACCTTTCCCTCAGCTGTTCCTGCTTTAACCCACCTTAATACCTACCCCCAGTTTCTGCCTTCCTACCATGACCCCCCAGGCAGGGTTCTCAACATCCTGAAGGGGGGAATCAGGAAATGGCTACCCCTTCTCCTCATATTCAGTTCTTGCCTCTCCTCCTCTCTTCTTCACCTGCCCTTCTAGGTCACAAGTGTGCACAACCTAACCCCATCCTTTTTCCTACAACAGCACTTTCGTACTACCTCAAGCCTGCTCCTGGTATACTCATGCACTATAAATGGTTCTATCGCATTATTACTGTTTTGTACATTTATATGTTCTTTTGTATGATTTTGGACATGTATTGTAATTTACCCAATGTTCCACTACTGTGTATTGTACAATAACTTGTGTTCTAACTGTTGCATAATCTTACAATGCTGTATTGTTTGTACTAAACACATACTAGTGTAACTGATCATCCTTCACAACCCTATGTAACCCCTCCCCCCAGGTTGCACCGTGAGATGAGCAACTTGTTGTTCAGTGTGCCCTCCTGGTGAAACATTTAAATAAGTACATAAAATAAAATAAAAGATGTTCTCTAAAGCAAGGGTGTACCCCCAAGATTTACACATCATGGCACAAGGAACTTGTAAAATAACAAAATGTCTGCATCTGACAGAAAACATTTTGAATTCCCACACTGTTGGACACTGAACATCTTGTACCGGTAAACCCATATAGCACAATACATTTAACATTTCCTCCAATAGCACTGGCAACAACTGAACACACATTTACTGACAGAACTCTTTCACCTTGTATTCCCATATTTCATAGGACAATTACATTTTTTTCCAGCGACACTGGCTAACAACTGGAAATACTTCTAGTGGCACTGGCCACAACTGAACATTGCTTCTAGTGGTACTGGTCACAACTGAACATTGCTTCCAGTGGCACTGGCCACAACTGAACATACATTTGGCTAATAACTAGCACAACCCAGTTCAGGGGGTAAAATCCTCTTCAGACATTGGCCACATATCCAAAGTAACCAGGTACCCTTACTGAAGTCCTGAACTGGTTACTCCAGATGGCAGCTGCCCACCCTTTGCTCCTAAATCCCTACCCAGCAATTCTTCAGAGTTACACCTTAAACATTTGAAAACACTTGAAAAATGCTCAAATGAATGAATATTTGGCATCCAGCATTTAAATCACTACACTGGAAGTGGAAGAACTAGAGTCATCAACAATGTGATATAGTCATACCTTTGGACATCACTCATTTCAGCCAACTTTTAAATGAGAAGAGTCTCATACTTCTGAACAGACAAGTTGTTCATTTCCTTCTTAGTCAGAGAAACACCACAGCACAGGTACTTGCTTTCAGCAGCAAAAAGTCAGATCCTACTTACTGTTAGACATTACAGGCACCTTCAAAACATCCTACATCAAAAAGGGGACTGCCCATAGGATCCATCCACTAGCAGACCTTTTCACCCCACCAGGGATGAAAATCAGGAGATCCTGCTGTAGACAATGGTTTCCACCACTCCTCTTGGCAAACTGGAGAATATCAGGACTAGGGTGAGAAAGCAGGCTCTCCAGTCAGAGCCCTCAGCTAGGCAGTTCTCACTCCTCTCACGTCAAATTGCTGACACACACTGACTTCACTGACTGACTATTGTCCCAAGATTCTAAACTCCCTCCTTATGGGTGCTGCGGCTTATGCTGCTGCAAGAGTTCCACATGAGCTCATCTCTCTCATCTCAGCTGAGGCCAAGTAAACAAAAGAGTGAGCAGGTAAAAACCCCATTTAACGCCCTTTCATCTGATCAAGGTGATACAGGATAAAGATGGTAGATTCGTGCTTGTCAGAGGCAAACTTTATAATGTGGAAGTTATGTTAGCAGCGATATACGGGCCTAACTCAGATAGTCAGGATTTCCTGGCCGCTTTACTAAAAGCCTTGTTGCCATTCATGCATATACCAATGATAATAGGGGGGGACTTTAATCTAGTCCTGGATCCCCTGCTTGATAGGTCTACTAGAAGTCAACCATCGATTACTCCGGCCAATTTGGCGTTTAACGATTTAATTGCTCATTTGGGCTTAGCCGATATCTGGAGAGTGTTAAATCCCCAGGCAAGAGAGTATACCTTTTTTTCTCAAGTTCATGGCTCAGGTTCTCGAATTGATTATATGTTAATTTTCAGGGTTTTAATCAATGGAACATTGGGGTCCAGGATAATGCCAGCAACTGTGTCAGACCACTCTGTAGTAGAGGTGACGATTTCTCTTCCTTCTGTTGCTCAAAAGGGCAATAGATGGAAGGTAAATAATCAGTTATTGCGAACTCCCAAGATTGTGAATGAGCTATCTGTAAAAATCACAGAATTTATTGAAATCAACTCGAACGAAGACGTAAAACCGGATATTTTTTGGTCGGCGTTGAAGGCATTTGTTAGAGGCCTTTTGATCTGTCAGGCGTCTAGGAAAAAGAAGGCGGTAAACGTTACCATAGAGAGGTTGCTGAGTCAAATCAAGGAGATACAGGAGAAATTGGTTAAGGGCCCCAGTGAGGAAGCTGAAGAAAGGTTAATTAAAGTTAAGAATGAGTATTTAAAATTGTTGGGAGACCGTGCGGAGTTGGCCATGATTAAAACTAAAGCCAATTATATTGAGCAGGGGGATAAACCCGGTAAACTTTTGGCTAGACAGCTAGCTCAATTGGAAGCATCCCGATTAGTTGAGGGTATTTGGCCAGAACAGGATAGATGTATTAAAACAAATCCAAAAGATATAACTCAGGTCTTTAGGAGTTATTATGAGGTCTTGTATGGGCCCATGTCTGCTCTGCCGTCTAAGGACAGGATTATGGCTTATTTGGAAGGGATATCCCTCCCGTGTTTAAATAAGTCAGACCAGGAAGTTCTGGTAGCGGATATCACATGTGGTGAGATTGAAAAGGCGATTCAAAACTTGCCAAATGATAAGACCCCCGGCCCGGATGGGTTCTCACCCAACTTTTATAAGGCCTTCTTGCCTGTTTTAACCCCCTTGCTTATTCAAATTATACAAGCACGTGCTTTGGGTGCTGATACTGATGGGTACATTTATGAGGCATTGATAGTGGTACTGTTGAAGCCTAATAGACCCCGAAAGGCCTGATAGTTACCGCCTATTTCACTACTAAATTATGATATAAAAATCTTAGCCAAAATACTTGCAGAGAGAATTGGAAAGGTATTCAAGTTAATTGGTCCAGAACAAGTGGGCTTTATGAGGGAAGGTCTTCAACAGATCACTTCAGAACCCTCTCGCATGTCTAGGCGTCTGGGGAGACAACAGTACCTTGGGCTTTGGTCTCTGGATGCCGAAAGCATTTGACGAGTTCACTGGCTATTTCTTTTTCAGGTCTTAGACAAACTTGGTTTCCCAGACCAGTTTATTAACTGGATTAAGACCTTTACTCTAAACCGTCAGCCAGAATTTAGCGTAATGGGTTGTATCTTCATCCTTCAGGCTTCAGGTTGGGACTAGGCAAGGCTGCCCCTATCGCCTCTTCTCTTTAACCTCTATTTAGAACCCTAATTAGAAGAGTAGTAGAGTATAATAAGATCAAAGGTGTCCAGATAGCGGATCACATGATAAAGGTCATGGCGTTCGCGGATGATCTGATGGTTTATGTTGCCAATCCGGTTGCGTCAATTCCTGCCCTTTTAGAAACTATAGCTGAATTTAGTGCACTAGCTAATTACAAGTTAAACCAAGAGAAAACAATTGTGTACCCTCTTAATAACAGGGTTTTTAAGGCAGACGTGACTAATTTCGGACTGGGGTGGAATACAAAGTCTTTGAAATATCTCGGTCTCAATTTGACCACCAATTCTGAGAGGATGCGGAAATTAAACCTAGACAATCTTGTTCGGATCATAGAATTGGATATGAAGAGATGTGCCAGACTACCCCTATCATTATGGGGGAGGATAAATGTGGTAAAGATGAACGTATTTCCCAGGCTCCTTTATCCGCTGATCAATTTAAATATTTCTCTTCGTTATCATGGTTCAAGAAGTTGCAAGGGATGATAGCTGATTTCATATGGAATTATAAAGAGCAAGAATGGCATATAGTAAGTTGGCGGCCTAGAGAGCAGGGTGGCTTGAGATTACCCCATTTCGCTTATATTTCTGGGCTGCCTACATAAATAAGTATGGTAGGTGGGTGACTTCGCCGCTTGCCTTGGTACTGAGGGAATATCTCCCATTATGGGCTAATTGAAATTACCCTTATTAAGAACTCAGGGTTTAACCCGAAAACATTAGTCTATAACAACCCTAAGATGTTTCCCATGTTTAAAAATACACCCATGGGGTATCCTTAAGAGTTCATAATCAGGTGTGTAATTATCTAAAATACACTTATAACTTAGATGGTCACCAGCCAATAATAAGTAACCCACAATGGCGTATTGCTCACCGGATGATTGTATCTAGGTGGCTACCGGGTTTGCAGGAGTGTAGGTGGGCTGACCTTTTAAACGAGGAAGGAGACCCTGTCCTCCTGAGCAAATTATGCAAAAGTTCCAGTTGCCATGCAAAGATGCTTTTAGAGCATATCAATTAAGGCACCTCTTAATCCAAAAAAATGGGTAAAAATAGGCCTGTGGTGTTCCATATAGATATATGGTCGGAGCTTGAACCGGTTATCGGTTCTCCACATGCTGTTTCAAATATCTATAAAAATTTATTCAAGTGGGCCTTCAAAGATAATTTAACTCCTACTTCATATTGGGATAGAGCTTTTCCCAATGTTAATCTGGATTGGGGCGGTATCTGGAGAAACTGTCATAAATATGTGAGGCAAGACTGCCTCAGATTAATTCAATTTAAAATTTTACACAATATATATTATACACCTCAGAAACTGGCAGACCTGAAGGTGCTACGGGAGCCCAGGTGTTACCGGTGTAGTGCCGAAGAGGCTGACTTGCTGCATATATTATGGTATTGTTCATGTGTGGCACCGCTGTGGAAAGAGATTAGAAAGAGAGCGAATCCCTTGTTAGGAATAGCTGATTTGTTTACCCCAGAGATTTGTGTATTAGGTGATTTGATAGAAGTGCCGGTTAAGGTGAGGAGATTTCATATTACATTAATCTCTATGACCATGAAAAAACTGGTTCTTAAATATTGGAAAGTATCAAAAGTAATTACTTATACAGAATGGACAAGGGAGCTGTTAGCGACCCTCAGGACAGAGAGAATGATTGCGGTTCTACATAATCAAATGCCTCTTTATGACAAGTTTTGGGCCCCGTTAGAGATTGCCTATTCCTGAATATGCTAATGTAGATGTTTAGGTTACACGATTGCAATAGGAAGGCCTTGTGGGGATGGGGAGGGGGAGGTGGGGGTTTTACTTGGGATAAGATGGGGGGGTTTGGGGATTATAATATTGTTAGAATTGGTTCACACATTTTTCATGCATTACTGCCTGGGCATTATATATTTTACATGGAAAAACAAGTTGCTGGATAATAACTTAGGGTGGACTTAGAATGTATCGTTTATTAATGGAGAGGTGGGTTGAGTGGGATTTTTTCTTTTCTTTTTTTTTTTTTACTTTTATAGGGGAGGGTTGGGAGGGGCAGGGGCATCTGTCTAATGTGCATTAGTTTTATCTGTCATAATGGTTAAACGCTGTCTATACCTTGTATCTTTTGATGTTGTAAGCCACTGTACCCTTTTTTCGTGTATAAAAGTTAATAAAAAGTGAAAAAAAAAAAAAAAAAACCCATTTAACCAGTTAATCACCAGCTGCCTCTCCCTGTCTAGAACTGTAACTGAAGAGATTCTAGTAACCCCAGGGGACTCGGTGGTTACACTGGCATAAAAGCCTTTTCCCGGTGCCCACATAGAAGCCCCTCCCAAAGTAAAGGAATGTTGTTTTATATAGCAATTTCACATAGACTGACTCCCAAACTACTTCATAATCCAGATGAGATGACAGGGAATGTTGCTTTAAGTTTTGATACACTGAAAGATTGAAACACCACAGGAATACTTTAAAGACAGATGTGTTACTGATAAGTAGAGGGAGTTAAAGTGACTTGCCAAGGTATTCGAACCTGGATCTCCAGGTTCACAGCTCTGTGGTATCATCACTAAGTAAAACTATTTAATTCTGACAATGGCACCCAAGCTCTCATGACAGTTTACAAGCCATCACTGGAAGCCCATCCCTGAACCAGGTATCTAACACCTCCTTTTACATGCTGTATAAAACCATTACCAAGTTTCCATCCTCAGCACTAGCCTTGCAAAAGCAAATATCCCCCACCCACATACCACCAACTGTGTAATCCCACTTCTTTGCTTTGACTCACAGACAAAGTGATGATCTGACATTGGATACTAGTCCTCATCATCTATACCCCATTAAAATAACTACACTGGGCTCTGCAACCCGACATTTGTGATTTGCAGCAAGGGTTACATAAAACAGCACAAGTGCAATGAACACCCCCAGAATGAGAATTGAAAACTTAAGAAAATCAGTTGACCAGCTCTGCTGGGAGGTATGTTTAGGACTGGAATAAGATGAGTACTGTAAATAACATTATTTAACTTTTACCGGGTAAGAAAAACAGAGGTGGGACCTACACACTGTGTGGGGCTACTCTTTCTGCAGTTATGAAGGAAAAGGACCTTGGGGTTCCTAATAGGCAAAGGGCTGAAGCAGGACAAGCAGCATGTGGATGCCATCAAGAGGCCCAGCAGAAGCAGAGCAGAGACTGCAATCTTACTGCTTTACAAGGTCTTGATCAGGCACACTCAATGTAACACATGCAGTTTTAGGCTCCTAAATACAAAAAAAGGACACTGAGGAGGCAGAGAGGGTGTATCACAAAGCAACCACAATGATCTGTAATATGACAAACAAAAGCTATGATAAGAGACTGGAGACCCTTCATATGTTCACCCTGGACAGATGAAGGCTGATAGTGGACACAGTGTCAATCTTTCACATACTCAAGGGTACACATAAGATCAAGCAGTCCTTGATGTTTGATCAGGTATCCTGAAGAATGACAATGGGAAATAACTTGAAGATCAGGGCTGGTCAGGTCGGGTGTAAAATTATGACCCACTGTTCTCCCAGTGGTGTTGAACCTATAGACCAACCTACCAGCAGAGACACTGGAGTTGAAGACAGTATTGGCTTTTAAAGGTAAGCCTGGAAAAATTTTCACTTACCAAGGGAATAATGGGATACAGTAGGTAGTAGGCTGGATAGGAAATCTCTATAGGTTGGTATTTTTGCACACCAAACTTAATTCATAACTGCTTATGAAACTGGAGTGGGGATGGACATGACAAATCCAGAGTCCCTTCTGACCTTAAATTGTTATGTTATTACTGTACATGGACTAGAACTAACCTCATGGACACTTAACATCACTAATACACAATAGTAGGCTAGTCCTGTACCTGTGATATGCATGTTTATTTATGACTTTTCTCAACTGTGCATACCCAAAATGTTTTACTTAATACAATAATTATGCACCATAACCTTCTCATACTACCAAACACTTTTAAGTGGTAATGCCAAAAGTGACTACAGGAAGGCATGGACTTCTAACACCAAGTTAGATCTGCGCTCACCAGTGCACAGTCAGGTCCTCACCTAGGATGTATTAACCCAAAAGCTGTGTGTAAGTAAACAAAGAGGGGGAACACTCACAGAGTCAATTGAAAGTTCAAAAGTGTTAAAGAACACACTTCAATCAGAAATAGTTGAAATGCCTAGCGTTTTAATCCAAAATATCATATAGAAATCCAAAGACACTGTACAGTCCACCGACTGCTGCAAATAAAATAACAGGACAAATGCTGCAACAACCAGGTGCCTCGGCACTTCACTCAGGTAGAGCTTCATCAGAGGGCCCAATGCCAGATGATTGCACATTATAGGTGGTGACTGAATTCATGAGAACATCTGTGCACTGACTTTGTTGTTTAGGATAAACAAAGTAGATCTATCATTAGTTTCTACCCTTTCCCATGTCCACGACATAACTGAATCTGCAGCTCACTGCCTTTGACATTCACAGCCAAGTCAGATGCATTTATTTCAAATACTTCGGTGCTGTAATAGTTCCTCTTAATCATCAGGAAATGGCTTGTAGGGAGTTCCTTAGGATGTGACGGGGTGGGAGGATGTGGTCAACAAGACAGTATTGTGGTCTGTTGGCTTATAGTACAGGTCAGTGTGCATGCCTTTTTGTGCAGTTTTGATTATGCAGACATCCAAAAATGAGATATTAACTTCACTATGTGTAACAGTAAAATGCAGATTTTTGCTGCTCCTCTCAAGGAAGCTAACACATTGCTAGAGTTCTTGAACTAACCTCTGCCACACCATAAGAATATCATCAATATACTGTCACCAAAGGTTGACTTTACAATGAAAAGGGCTGTTCAAAGATGAAAACATAAATTCTTCATCCCAAAGCCCCATATAGAGGTTGTACCCTTATTGCCATACCACTAACTTGCAAGTAGTTGTCCTCTGAAAAGGTAAACAAATTGTATACAAGGACAAACTTTGCTGCAGCAAACAAAATATCAGTCACCAACTTTGATGTGAGACTCCTTCAGATTCAAATAGTGCTTAACTGACTGCAATACCTCTCTATGGGGTATATTGGTGTACAGTGACTCCATACCAAGTGTCACTATAAGATGTGACTGCTCAAAGTGAATGTCCGTGGGCAGCTGGATGTCATTGTCAACCTGCGGTCTAATGGTCTGGCTAGGGACAGTGATGATATAGTGCAGGGGGTGTTTAAGGAACTGGGGAGTGATCATAGGCATGTAGCACACTCAGTGGTTTCTCTATGGTGCTGCCTGTTTATGACAGGGGAATAAAAGGGATTTTCAACCAGGAGCTTCAACTCATGGTTGAAGGAATGGTGCAGACAGGAGGGGTTCAGCTACACTGTAGACTGAGAATTCACCTTGGTGGATAATTGGATAATGTCCTATATAGGGGCGATGGCCTGTATCCATCAGGGAGGGAAACTGCAGTCCTAGGCTGAAGGTTTAAATGTTACTTTGAACATTTAACAAGCAGAGGAGTATGGGGCAGGGATCAAGGAGGCAGAAACTGCTCTTCCCCCACAGGCTGAAGTAGAAAGTAAGATGAACCCAAGGGGAAAGCCCCCGAGCAAATTAATAAAGAAACCAAGGAAATAGAAATGAAGTGGTCTGGGACTAGGAACATTAAAAAGAGATGGGGTGGAGAGGGGTTAAAAAGGTAAAAAAGGGATGCAACTAGCAGAGTGCTAGCAAAATCTGGAAGGCCATGTGTGCAAATGCTAGAAGTCTAGAGAAAAAGACTGTGGACCCAGAGGCCATTATGAAAGAGGCCAAACTGGATATTGTGGCTGTTACCAAATCATGGTGCACTGAAAGCCATGACTAGAACATGGTCATACCAGGCTATACTCTGTTCAGGAAAGCCAGGGTGGAAAGGAATGGCGGTGGTGTGGTGCTTTATGTGAGGGAAAGCATAATAACAATGAAGATACAGGAAATACAGAGAGACAGAGGTACTGGGGGTCACCCTCTAGATAATGAATGGAGCAACTACTCACACTTGCATGATCCACAGACCTTCGGTATGGGGGAGGAGTTAAATAAGGTACTGGTGGAGGCCATTTGCAAAATGGCAAAAAAGGGGGAGGTGCTGCTGATGGGAGACTTAAATCTTCTGGATGCAGATTGGAATCTCCCAGCTGCAACTTCAGCTAGAAGCAGAGACATCCTGGAATCCCTGCAGGGGGCATTACTCAGGCAACCAGTATGGGCTGGCAGTATAGCCTAGAGGTTAGAGTAATGAGCTGTGAATGAGCTTGGTACATCCAGCAGACCAGACCTGGCTTTGATACTCAATGAACCCACTTGAGATGGGGCAATACTGGACCTGGTACTCACTAACAAGGACAGTGTTGCAGACATCAAGGTTGGAAGCCACCTGGGGACCAGTGATCACCATACAGTGTCGTTCAATATAAGGACAGCTGCAGAATCAAGCCACACATGGACGAGGGTCCTGGACTTCAGGAAGGTGGATTTTACTTATTTATTTATTTTAAATTAAGTTTATTTTATGTTTTCAAAACAGCTACAGCAATAGTTAACTTACAACATTAATAAACAACAAAATACTACAACAATATGTACAAAATAATGAGTGCATTATTCTAGTTGAAAGAAAACAACAATATAAGACTGGGAAAGCAAGAGAATGAAGGGCAAAGTATTGAAAAATGGAAAGAGGGGGAGATTCTTTGTGATATATAAAGCAAAAAGTATGCCTCTATGAAATAGAGAGATTGAACTAAGGAGCAATAAAAGAGATATGGCTATTTAGGCAGAGTATAGAGCATATGCAGTTTTGACCATCTGGATTCATATATAGAAGTCCTGTTTTGAGTACTGACAATGAGCTTTTCCAGTCAGAGGTTACTCAACAACTCAGTAAACCACTCCATATATGTTAGCTGGTGCTGATCTTTGCAATGACATAATATTAATTAACCTCTGTACTGCCATAGATATCATCATAATCTGGTATTTTTGCTCCTTAGGAAGAACTGGTTTAAGGTTACCCACAATGCAAATTTCTAGGGTAAAATATTAGTGACGGCCCAACTGAGGGTCCTCTCTATCCTTGATCTCAGCTCATAAGTTAGGAACAGGAGGGCATTCCCAAAAAATATGTAACAGTGAGCCATCTCTGGAGCCACACCTAATACAAGTTGCTGTGGCAGCCTTACCTATTTGAACAGTTTTTGAGGAGTATAATATAAATTTTGTAAAATAGAAAATTGAGTTAAGTGAAATCTATCCTGGGGGATATAGCTAAAAATATATTTTCACATTTTGTACCAGTGAAGGTCTAACTCTGTAAAAGTATCTTGCCAGTTCTTACATTGAATTTCATAGTATATGTACAATTCCAGGAGCAAAGCATGATATAATTTTGAGATTCCATGGGGCAGAGATGGTAAAGGTTTTACAGAAGAAATGAAAAGTTCGGATGTTATTGTCCAATGAGTTGAACCCATATGCTGAGCAATAGCAAGTTTAAGTTTAAAATATTTAAAAACCACATTCTCCAACAAGTTAAGTTTGTTCTGAATTTCAACAAAAGAAATAAGTCTACCTTCATGTAATAAATCAGTTCCATGTGATAACAGTGATCGTGGAAAGGCGATTGCTGTTTGGGCAAGTTTACATTGCTGAAAATCAATTTTAGCGATGTACACTCACGGCGCACAGCAAAAGGGTGCACAGTAGTTAGTTTTTTTCATTTTATGTCGGGGGATGTGCCCCCACACCCACTACTAAAGGATTCTCATCTCCAGGGGGGTGCATGTTGGGGGGGTATAAAAAAAGAAAACCCCCAACCCGGCAGCACAAAAAAAGAGTGCACCCAGAACCGAACCCTGCACCTTGCCAACCCCAGCCTGCCATCAACCCATCACACCACATGGCCAGCTCAGCAGCCCACTGCTGCACTACATCCTACTAACCCTCCTTCCCTTTCCACCCATTGCACAGCGTGGTCCTTCCCCACCCTCACACACATGTATACATAGTACATAGCGACATCCTGACACTATAGTCACAAACCCCCTATCCGGTCACTCTCCCTGCCTGGCAGCCCTGTGCACAGGTGCCATAATTGAATCACCCTTTTTGAAAGTGCTCAATCGCAGTCACCATCATCACAGGCTACCAATAAATCAGAGAGGGAGACAGTGTCAAGATTCGGCAACCATCATGGGAGAATATGTTTACCTCCAATTTAAAATTTTAAGTTTCTAACCAAAGGTTGTGTTATGTCTAGAGATAAATGAATGGACTGGGCTGCAAAAATTTGTCTATGTAAAACAAACAAAAATGGTTGCTCCAGGGGAAAGGTGCTAGTAGGTCTATTTCAAGAACAAAAAAACTTATAAGACCCAATGCACACACTCTGAAAAAAAGAGACTGCTGCAAGCAAGCCAATCTACATAATAAATTTACTTTTATTACTTCAAATATATAAAACAGGTATAGCCCTGGGAGGCCCCCACAAACAGACTGACATTTCATGCCCCTTCTGGATGTTTTGTCAAGGTGTAGTGCACCACATAGTGTTCACTATACATTATAATCTATTAGCATAAGTGACTAAAAACATGTGAGAATGCCTACTAAAACAAACGATAGTTAACAGCTTCATAAATGTACTGAATCATTTAATTTTATCCAGTACTAAAGTCAATAACACACTTTATAATTCAGTTTCACTCATAACACCCCAAAAGATCATTAATGGGTTCACATTTGACATGTCCCATATTTCCGCATTATACATAAACCATTTTTATTACTGTTTAATCTATTTAACTCTTAACTTTATATATTTAAAGAGTTTGCACTATAAATTTGTGCCTGAGAAATTGAGGTTTGTATTATTTTAAAGGTACAAAAATACAAAAAAATGCAAAAAAGGGCGGAATCTTTAAGGAATCTGAGGGAGGGGAATTATTGTAAAAAAGCAAAAAATAGATGGTCATTTTAACTGTCTTTAAGACACCACAGAAACTGGGTGGGGGGGAAAAGGAGGAAGAGAGGTGGAAAAAGAAACCAAACAAAAAATAAAACTATTTTTCATTAGTATAACAGTCAGGCCAGTTCTAATTGATTATTCAAGTCAAGCCAGCTAAGTGCCCCTAGCTGATAGATTCAAAAAGCTTCACAATTAGCCAATTTTGTTTCCACATTTCCTTCCCTAGGTCCCAAAGATATTTTATCTATTCCTGTAAAAATGGGAACATGCTGTAAGCTATGTCTAGCAGTATTTATATGCAGGGCCATGACATATTTATAATTTTTATTTGGTATGACCTTCATATGTTCTCCCACCCGCTCCTTAAATTTTCGTTTAGTCCTCCCTACATAATATACTCCATAGCTGCAGGATGCAAGATAAACAACATTTTGTGTATCACAAGTAATAAGATTTAAAATCTTATATTCTGTTCCATCCTTTGTGCTAATGTTTTATTCAGTGAGGTACAGAATTTGCATCTACCATAGCGAGTGCAGCCAGGTGGTGTTGTTGGGAGCCAAAAAAAGTTCTTTCTTTTGTACTGGTTGTACACTATGTACTACAAAATCCTTCATATTGCTTACCCTTCTATATGTAACTCCAGGCAATGTCTCTGCAATATACTTTAAACAGGCTTCAATTCTAATTATATTCCAATTCATATGGACTATTTTCTTCACTACATGAGCTTCTGTTGAGTATGTTGTTACAAAGTTCATTCTTTTATCTAATAACAAATTCTTTGGTATTTCAAGAAACAGTTGTTCCCTGGGGATTTGTGTAACTTCACCCCTAGCTTTTTCTAATATTTTATTACTATAACCCCTCTCTTTTAACCGGTTTGTCAAGTCCTCTGTATGTTTCAAGCATTCACTTCCTTCTTTACGATTGCATTTAATATGTTTATATACTGTCCCTTAAGGATATTTTGTACAGTATATGCTGGATGACAACTGTTGGCTCTCAGAATGGTATTTCTGTCTGTCTGTTTTCTAAAGAGGAAAGTTAGAAGGTCACCTTTCGGATTCCTATAAATGGTTAGGTCCAAAAAGTTGATTTTTTCTCTACTAAATTTAAAATCAAATTTAAACTTGGGTTCTTGTCCCTCCAAAAAGTTTTTGAAATCCCAAAGTTCCTTCTCTGTACCAGACCAAATCATAATACAGTCATCAACTTCCCATCTGTAAAATTCTATCTTTCTTCTAAATGGATTTTGTTCTGAATAAATTACTTGTTTTTCCTAAAAGCCCATAGCCAGATTCACATAATTGGAGGCAAATGTTGCCCCATTGCAGTGTCCCTACATTGTATGTAGTCTTTTCCCATGAAGCTAAACATATTGCTTTCCAAAACAATTTTTGCAATGATTATGAAAAACTCAGTTGCTGGTACCTTAATTTCTCTTAGATCCAAAAAGTGTCTTAAACTTTGTATTCCAAAAGAATGTGGTATGTTAGTATAAAGACTTGTCAGATCCATTGTGACCAACAGTCTATTTTTCTTTACTACCATGTTTGATGTTAAATTAATAATGTCTCTACTGTCTTTTAAATATGACCTTAGTCTCATAACACAGGTTTTTATATAACAATTGATGAACTGTGACAGGAGTTCTGTTAGTGAGCCCTGCACAGAAATAATTGGTCTTCCTGTGGGGTCAACCAAGGTGTTATGAAACTTTGGTAATAGAATACTGGTGTCAAAGGATGTTCTGTTATCAAAAAATCAACTTACTTTTCTGTCATGTATCCTGCTTCAAAAGCTTTTCATATAAATTAATCTATTTGCCTTTTAAGTTCACAGGTGTTATCACTTGTTAATCGTCTACATGTTTCTCTATCCATAAGTTGTCTCTCTGCCTCTTTTATATAATCACTGGTGTTCATCATCACAATGCTGCCCCCTTTATCTGCAGTCTTCACTGTGATCTGATTATTAATACTCAGTATTTTAAGAGCAGTTTTCTCCACTTGTGACAAATTATTGAACCCCCTGTTTTTATTATCTTTATAATAATTTTCTAAATCCACCATACAAGTTTCATAAAAAACACTTACTGCAGGGTTCATAGGTGGAATAAAAGTAGACCTTTTCCTTAAGCTTGATTTAATTGGCTCACTTTGTTCATTATTCAATCCAAAATCTACCTCATTTTCATTTGTTATCTGGTCCCCATTACTTAAATCAACATTCATATTTATTTCCCTACTGTCTTGTACATAGAAAAAAACATCTTAAATTCAGCAATCTTGTAAATTTCTTGAGCTCTGTAAAAGTCTCAAATCTATTAATATTCATAGATGAAACATAACTCAAACCTTTATTCAGAACATTTCTTTCAGCATTATTTTACCCTTGCAAGGCTGTGGACTGATGTATCAGTCCAAAATTCCTGTTTGTTCTAATTCTGTCAGCAGCCTAAGGGTTGAAAGGTAATCAGATAAATTAATCACATTATCAATCAAATCAGCATCAACCACAGTAGTAGTAAGCATGTCATTATTAATTATTACATCTACCTTCTCAAAGTTACAATCATCATTCCCTAATTCAGATTGCAAATGTCCCTCATTATAAGCACTGTGTGTAATTAAGTCCTTTTTATTCCTACTAATAATTAAATTTACTAACATTTCATTACATTTGTATTTGATCAGCTGGAACAATTAAAGACACAGTTTCTGATCTGAAATCAAACAAGCTGTTTAGTTCTTCAGAAAAGTACTTTAAGAGATGTTACAATTACCGAGCGCTGTAGTGAGAGTGGGAGATGCAAAAGATTAGTAAATAATAGAGATTGCAGGGACAAGCCAAGAGAATGGATTTTCTCTAATTCTATATTGAGCCATAATGGAGTGTAAGGACCGTGGGAGTTGGGGTTATGTGGACAAAACCATTGAAGATATTTACTTAAGTTAATAGCCCAATAGTACACTCTAAGATCCGGTAATTGTAAAACTCCTAGGGCTTTGGGAGCCATCAATTTAGTATATGCTCAATGTGGTGCTTTTCCAGCCCATATAAACCTGGAGATCATAGAGTGTATCAGATAGACATTTAACATACGTAAGGGATAAAACAGTCTGGGGAGAATGTTCATCTTAACTACATTTATCCTACCCCAAATGAATAAAGGCAAAAGGCTCCACCAATCTATGTCTGCCCAAATTAAAGTTATTAAAGCATCCAAATTTAGTTTTTTATACTGATTTAAGTCCAACATAAGTTCAACATAAGTTCAATTCCTAAATATCTTAAAGATTGTGGGGCCCAAATAAATCCATAAGGTACAATATCTGCTCTCATTAATTGTTTTTTTGAGGGGCATAACAATTTTTTGATTATATTTAACTTACAGTTTGAGAGGGAAATGAAGTGGTTAATTGTCTTGCCAATAACCAGCATAGCCACTGAAGGGTGTGTAACATGGAACAAGATATTGTCCATGTATACTGAGAGTTTATGAGAAGTGGTACCCACAGAAATCCCTGTAATGAGGGGATTAAGTTTAATATTTAATATTAGCAGTTCCAAATATAAATTAAATAATAATGGAGAAAGCGGGAATACTTGCCTGGTGCTGCTACATAAAACAAAACATACAAACATATGACATTGACAGCGGATACAGGTCATATGATCTATCAAGTCTGCTCGAGTATGCAGCTAGCAAAAGAGCTGCACACTCGAGCAAGAGGGGGATAAAACTCCATTACAATAAATGTTAGCACTTTGTTGATCATAGAGTGCTTGTATCCATCTAACAGAAGTGGGTAGAAAACCACACTTAGTCATTATGGCAAGCAAAAAAGGCCAGGCTACTCTATCAAAAGCTTTCTTGGCATCCAGTGACACAAGAGCTGTTGGACATTCTGGATCCATGGACACCAAGAAAATATGGGCCCAATTCTCAAAAGGTTACACCTGGCATAACTTGACTTGCGCCAAAATAGATGTCATAAGTATCAAGTTATGCCAGCAGTTGCGACATACAGTATTCTTCAAAGCAGCCTGTGACATGCTGCAGGCTACTTGTGCCAAAGTGGACTTATGCCACTGTAAACTCCCTGTGACATTCAGGAAAGGCAGCAAAAAAGGTCCCTATGGCTCTATTCTCCAACAACCCCCGACTGGGCATCCAACATCGTAAGTTACACCAGCATATAGCTGGCATAACTGTCTGTATACTCCCGGGAGTTGCCTGTAAGTGCATCTGTCCCATCCTGCTATGGTATGCCACCCTTCCCACCACCACTGCCCCAATCCCAAAGTTGTGGGTACAACCCTGCAGGGCTTTTACTGCCCCCTACTGCCCTGACCCCCAAAATGCCAGTAAATTCCCAGCAGAGCTATCCCTGTCCCTCCCTGAATGCCCCAGCCCCAGTACATTCGCATACTCACCCCACAGGGCTATTCATGCCTCGTCCCAATGCCTCAATCCCCATACTGCCACCACCCACAAACTGCAGCCCCCGTATGTGTTCTGCAGCACCTATACCCTGGTAGTCTAGTGGCCCCACACACACACACACACACACACACACACACACACACACACGCAGTGGAAGACCACCTCACTCCCCCCTCCCCTACCCAGCATAGTACATAGTACACATCCAATGAATATTCATTGAGCATGTACTACGTACAGTAGTATGTGCTCTGGCAGAGCTCAGTCAAAGGCTGGCCATGGTGGTAAGAGGTGGGTCTATGCCAGTCACCAGCGAGGTAGGGGTGGGAAGAATGGGGTGGTCTTCCACTGCCAGGTAAGGGGGGCCACTAGACTACCAAGGATGACAGGTATTTGATATCATTTCTGTAAGTTAGCAAAAGTGCCAGGATGTGGGTTTGATGACCAGGGCTGGGGGGGCTGTTACTATTACATTATGGGGCACAGGACTTGGTGTGGTATCTCATAGCCCTGATGGGCTTTCTATTTTACACATTGGGGGCCTGAGAGACTTTTTTGTGCACATTGGAGGACTGGGGGCAGGGGGGTCTGATAACCATGTGGGGCTTTTCAGGCTTGGAAACTGGGGTTGGGGGGGCACTTTTGCCCTACAGGACTGTGGATGCAGCTTGCAACATGCCCCTCAGGTACACCCTTCATTTGGTATACCTGTGGTAATGTTGCAAGTTGCAGGACTTAGCCATGGGGGACTTTGCCCCTTACAGAACTGGGCACAGGGTCCTTGGCAGAACTACACCCCTCTCATATCATTACTTGCAACATGTGTAGGGGTACTTATAGACTCGGGCCATATCGGTTAACTTACACAGATGGTCTGATGCAGACCTATTAGGCATAAATCCTGCTTGCTCAAATCCAATAAGGTGTCCCCAAACCTTATTAATACATGATGCCTAAATTTTACTTAGGATTTTTAGGTCCTGCGTCATATGAGAGATCAGACCATAATTAAAAACTTGCACCAAGTCTTTACATGGCTTCGGTAGTAGCCCTATAAGAGCTTCCGCTAGGGACAACTCAGATATACCATTTTCTAAGATATCAGTAAATACATGAGTTAGGACAGGGGCTAGTTCCTTGGCAAAGATTTTATAGAAATTAGTGATTAATCCACTGGGACCTGGATATAATACCAAGGAAGCAATGGCTGTATTACCTTTGTCCAAAGAAATAGGCTGAGTAAGAGCAAGTTGTTGAGACTCAGTTAATGTAGAGAGAGGAATCCCAGCTAGATAATCAGGAATGGATTCATGTGATGGAGGGGATTGGGGAGGGCCATATAAAGCTTTATAATGTAAATAAAATTCCTGGGTTATAGCCCTGGGATGAGATCAAATAGTCTGGCCATGTAGAGATTGCACATGTGAAATAAACCTGGAACTTTCCTGTTTACGAAGCCAGATAGCCATTTGTTTCCTAGCCTTTTCTCCTCGATCAATGAATTTACATTTTGTTATATATATATGTATATATATATATCTATATATATCTATATATATCTATATATATATATATATATATATATATATATATAGATAGATATATATATATATACATATATATATATATATATATATATATATACACATATATAAACATATATACATATACAAATATATATATATACACATATATACATATATATATATATATATATATATATATATATATATATATATAGTGTATTCCACACAATATCTTAATAATTCAACATATTGATCTTGTAAAACTTCTAATTCCTCCTTTTGCACATCGGATGGAGCTGTGACCCTCTCCAGACTTCTAATAGCTGATATTAAAAGAGACAATTTTTCTTAATGTATTTTTTTGTGTTTGGTGGCTAAACGGAGAAATTCTTCATTAAGCACAGGTTTGCAGGTGGCCCATTCCATGATTCTATGCTCAAGAGTACTCCAGTTCTTTCTAAGAAAATTATTAATTACGTCTTTCATATGTTTAATGATATGGTCATTTTTTAACAACTGGTTGTTAAGTTTCCAAATGGTATCTCGCTCTGAATTAAGATCACAGGATTGACTTAGCCAAACCATACAGTGATCTGAGAGGACTCGTGGAGCAATCTCACATGAATGAAGGCAAAAAAAGGAGAGACCAGCTCAATAAAAAATAATGGATCCTAGAATAAGAACGATGCACTGGAGAGAAAAAAAGATAAAATGTTTTAAGGAAGAATTAAGGATTCTCCCGGATCACACAAACCCAGGGAATCTACCGTATTATTCAAAGAGTATTGTGCTGGGGAGAGTCTCGTTGTTGTTCTATTAGTACGGTCAAGGTCCTGTGTCACAGTAATATTCCAGTCACCCCCAAGGAGGATAGGCAGAAGAGTGAACGGAGCAAGGGCGGTGGTCAATTCTACAAAAAGGGATGGGGTATCTAAGTTGGGGCCATAGACACTCCCAAGAAAAATTTCCATCTGACCAAGGTGTCCATGCACAAAAATGTATCTACCAGAAGGGGCTATTACAGTATTTATGGGGGCAAAAGTTATTGACCTAGCAATTAGTATACTTACACCTTTTTGTTTGTCACTGTTGTCTTCTTCAAAAGTTTGCCCAATATAATCCCACCAAAAAAGTAAACTTTCAGAAGATAATAAGTGTGTTTCCTGCAAAAATGCAATCTGTATCTCATAATGTGCCGGATGTTTAATAATATCTTTTAATCTTTGACTGTGTTCCCTTAATCCTTTCACACCTGAATTAAATAGAAATCAATGCAAAGTGGCCCACAAAAGTGGAGCATAGCTTTTTCATTTATCCAAGACAAAGACAACATACTTTGCCCTTAGGAAATATCAAAACATGAACAAAGAGTAGATGTACTTTGCACTCACTATTACCCACTCCCTCCCCATAAACTTTAAAACAGTCAAATCAAAACATATTATGAGTACTGAACGACTGGTACTGTAACCCCTATGGGTACCACAACAACCCCCAGTCCTCCAACCGCACTCCTGCAATCAGGTCAGTGAAGGTCCCAGAGGAGCTCTCAGCTAGCCCCTTGTGGGTGTAATACAGTATTACAGAGAAAAGTGAGAAGCAACAGCACCTAGACTGCTCTGTGAGCTAATTCAAGAATATAGATAAAATAGCTTCTGGTTCCTACTTTGGTAGCTATGGCAGTGTAGATTCCTAACTCTGACCTGAGCTACCTTCATTTGTCTCTAAAATTCTTTATTAGTGCTTTGTTCGAGGTGCTTTTGGACTGAAGGCGTATCGCAATCTATGGGCAAATCAAAAAACGTTAATATACCTTCTAATACAGTTGCTCCCTCAGATCAATTGGCAAATGCACAACAGACCCAGCAGCGGCAACTCATGATGACAGACAGCAGCTCTCAGGGTCGCCAGAGTTCCAATCCTACAATTCTGGCAATATTGCAGGAGCTTAAATACTTTTGGGTTGAAATCCAAGCCATCAACCTGGAGTTAAAATCCTCGATTAAGTCACTCGAAGGGACAGTAGGTGAACTAACTAAGAAAGTTGTTGACTCTGATTCTCGACTGAACAGGGTCGAGAGGGTTTGGGGCTGACTTTTAACAGATTATCAGACTCTTACCAAGTGGTGTGAGGATCTAGAGAACCGCTCGTGAAGAAATAATATCCAAATATATGAGCTACCAGAAGGTGAGGAGGGCACCAAGGGAATGGCTCAGTTTTTGTTTACTTTTTTGTCCTCGGTGCTGGAGCTTCAGGATCTGGTTCTCTTGCTGATTGATAGAGCACACCAGTCACTTATACTGAGGCCTTCCACCCCTAGCCAGAGGCCCCTGTCAGTGGTGGTCAGATTCTATAGCTTTGTTGCCAAACAGGAAATTTTGTCTTGAGCTTAGAGGAATGGCCCTGTACTGTATAAGGGAACTTGGATCACTTTTAACAATGATTACTCTGTGGCAGTACAAGAGAGAAGACGTTCTTTTGGCCCACTCCTGCTTTTTTTAAGGTCCCATAACATTAAGTTTTCTACATCTTTTCTGACTCATTTGTGGGTCCATTTCCTAGATGGGACCAAAAGTTCTGATGACTTTGATTCAGTGTTTCAAGAATTGAGAAAATGTCAATTGTTAGACTCTGAGGAGCCTTTGGAAATGGTGGAGCCATGGGAAAAGACACTACTCTAAAAGGATAGATGGTGCAAAGCTTCCCCTTCAAGTAAAAAGCACCATATGGAGACATCTATTCAAAACATCAGGGCTATACTGCAGGCATATCGAAGGGAGGATACATAATGACTGAAATTTAAGTGACTTTGGTGCTTCTTTCTGGACACTACTATTGGATGATGTAACCCCTTTAACTGGGGAGCAGTTGGTCCGGCCCGAGAGTCCGTTCCCTGAGGTTCTATTTTCAGACTAGCTGACTGCAGTAGTAGCCCGTAAACTCCGACTAGCAGTGTGGCCTTCTTCTGGAATATTTCCTGAACTGATTTTGGATATGCTTTTTCTATGTTTCCTTTTTTATTTTTATTGCTCATTGCATGTTAACCCTACTCACCTTTGTCTCTTCCTATCTCTCCCTACTTAGTTGTGTTTCCTGGATGTCTGAACCTCCCCTCCCTGTACTGTGAATATTTCTTTATTTTTGTTCATTTGTTTTCTATTTATTTATTTATCTTTTTTTCTGTAGGAATTATTTTTTGGGTCCCTCTGTCACCTCCTTGTTCTCTTTTTATGGTGATACATTGGTGTTTATACCTTCCCTTCAATTTGCCTGCATGTCTCCTTAGTTTTGCCTAAGTTACATTCTGCTGAATAGTCCCTGTTTGGTTTAGTTTTTGTCTGCTAATTATTGTTCCACCTTGTCACTAATTTGCTTGTCTTTTTTTTTCCTTTTTGGAGAGCTCTGTTGTCAAGGCTGTATTTTTGCTACATTATGTAAATGTTACACAGAGACAGTTACAAGTTCTTGGATATGATGACAGTTTTTCTTCTTCCAAACTATTGACTCTGTGGTGTGAGAGACAGCAAGTGAGGATTCCATATTGAATAAAGGTAGGGGTGATGGCTGTGGGTAGTGTTTGGTGGGGGTTGGGGGGATGACAAGGTTTTTGAATGCATTTTGGGGGTTCCCCATTCCCTATTGCTTGTCTTTATGGTAGTATCCTCAAATAAGATGGTTCCATGGATGACTTCACTTAGCCTGTATTTTTCTTGGGCAAGTTAATAGAGCTGGTGTTCAGAGGGGGAGTAATTTGGCTGCTGCCCTGCAACATCTAATTTGGTGGTGAGGCTTTTTCATAGATGCCACCAGTTATGAGAGCCTCTATGTACGGCTAGGTAGCTGTTTTTATAATTCCCTTTTTTGATAATGTTTTAGTACTGATATTGATTGAGACAGTGTCAGTAGTTTTTGAAAGGAGCTTCCAGCAGCCTTTATTTTTTGGGGGTTGCATAATATTGTTTCCACTATTTTTTCAGTGAGGACAGGTTCTGGGGAAGAGTGCTTAGACATCCCTTTGGGGACTTGTATCTACATTTTGGGAGGATGGGAGGGTGGTTGGGTACAGGGGAGGTGTAAAAGGTGATGTAAAGAGGTTTGTTTTTCAAACCTGACTCTTGGTATTACATTTGTGGGGTTATTGATATTTCCATTTCTTATATACTTTTCTTTTTCTTATATTATGATGAGGATTTTTGTATAGTTGGGAGTAGCTGGGGGGCAGAGAAAAAAGTTCATAATTTATTGATTATTTTAGGGAAGGGTAGGTGATCTGGCTAAATAAATCATACATCATATGTCATTGCCTAGAATTTTTCAGCTGTTAGTAGGGTAGCCCAGGTTGAGCGAAGCTGGTGTTATCTGTTCATTGCTCTTGCTATGGGCAGTCGGTCTTTCAGGACCCAGGGGATAGTGGGTTTCCCTGATAGTGTTAAGTTTCCTTGTAGCACTATCTAGGAGCTATGCAGTACAGATGACTGCCTACCTTGGAAGCCTAGTGTTCTTCTGTTGTGATTCACTTTTGTATTGTTTGCTGTTTTTGAACTTTACCTGCTCAGTTGGCAGGGTTTTTATTATATATGTTATTAATATTTATTTCGGGTATCTGCATAATTTAGGACAATTTGGGGGGGGGGGGGATATAATGCATGTGTACTGGAGTTTCTTATTATCTTTTGCTCACATTATTTGTTTTTATTCCAACTGTGTTATGGGTTTTGTTCCAGATATATGCTGATTTTGACAGTGATATCCCTATTGTTATTTTGGGCAAGGCATCCCTGGACCGATTCCATGTATCTATTTGGGTGCAGGAGCAATCACACCTGCTGTTTCTTAATGGTTTGGGACACAGCTGTTAATGGGCCAAAGAAGATATTAATTATAGGGGACAGAGTCCTGAAGGGGCCTGGTACGATTAGTGCTCTATGCGTATTGCGGCAGTGGTAGGTAAAATGGTGTTGAAGATAATTTCGTACAATGCTAGTGGGATTCATAATCCCATTAAGCAATACAGTTTATTACTCTATTTTCACCAGCAGCAGGCATATATTATCTTGATGCAGGAAACCCATCTTCCAGAGGGGGAGCATGCTAAATTTTCTAATTTTGAGTTTGATAAAGTTTATTATGCTTCTTACCCCTCAGGACGTCATTGTGGGGTTTTGATGTTTTGCAGAAAGGGGCTCCCTCTAGAGGTTCAGCAATCTCACATGAATGAAGGCCAAAAAAAGGAGAGACCAGCTCAATAAAAAATAATTGATCCTAGAATAAGAACGATGCACTGGAGAGAAAAAAAGATAAAATGTTTTAAGGAAGAATTAAGGATTCTCCATGGATCACACAAACCCAGGGAATCTACCGTATTATTCAAAGAGCATTGTGCTGGGGAGAGTCTCGTTGTTGTTCTGTTAGTACGGTCAAAGTCCTGTGTCACAGTAATATTCCTGTCACCCCCAAGGAGGATAGGCAGAAGAGTGAATGGAGCAAGGGTGGTGGTCAATTCTACAAAAAAGGATGGGGTATCTAAGTTGGGGCCATAGACACTCCCAAGAAAAATTTCCATCTGACCAAGGCATCCATGCACAAAAATGTATCTACCAGAAGGGGCTAGTACAGTATTTGTGGGGCCAAAAGTTATTGACCTAGCAATTAGTATACTTACACCTTTTTGTTTGTCACAGTTGTCTTCTTTAAAAGTTTGCCCAATATAATCCCATCAAAAAAGTAAACTTTCAGAAGATAATAAGTGTGTTTCCTGAAAAATACAGTTTGTATCTCATAATGTGCCAGATGTTTAATAATATCTTTTAATCTTTGACTGTGCTCCCTTAACCCTTTCACACCTGACTTAAATAGAAATCCATGCAAAGTGGCCCACAAGAGTGGAGCATAGTTTTATCATTTATCCAAGACAAAGACAACATACTTTGCCCTTAGGAAATATCAAAACATGAACAAAGAGTAGATGTACTTTGCACTCACTATTACCCACCCCCTCCCCATAAACTTTAAAACTGTCAAATCAAAACATATTATAAGTATTGAACCACTGGTACTGTAACCCCTATTGCTACCACAACAACCCCCAGTCCTCCAACCGCACTCCTGCAATCAGGTCCATGAAGGTCCCAGAGGAGCTCTCAGCTAGACCCTCGTGGGTGTAATACAGTATTACAGAGAAAAGTGAGAAGCAACAACACCTAGACTGCTCTGTGAGATAATTCAAGAATATAGATAAAATGGCTTCCGGTTCCTACTTTGGTAGCTATGGCAGTGTAGATTCCTAACTCTGACCTGAGCTATCTTCATTTGTCTCTAAAATTCTTTATTAGTGCTTTGTTCGAGGTGCTTTTGGACTGAAGGCATATTGCAATCTATGGGCAAATCGAAAAACGCTAATATACCTTCTAATACAGTTGCTCCCTCAGATCAATTGGCAAATGCACAACAGCCCCAGTAGTGGCAACTCATGATGGCAGTTAGCAGCTCTCAGGGTCACCAGAGTTACAGTCCTACAATTCTGGCAATATTGCAGGAAATCAAAGACTTTTGGGTTGAAACCCAAGTCATAAATCTGGAGTTAAAATCCTCAATTAAGTCACTCGAAGGGACAGTAGGTGAACTAACTAAGAAAGTTGTTGACTCAGATTCTCGACTGAACAGGGTCGAGAGGGTTTGGGGCTGACTTTCAACAGATTATCAGACTCTTACCGAGTGGTGTGAGGATCTTGAGAACCACTCATGAAGAAATAATATCCGAATATATGGGATGCCAGAAGGTGAGGAGGGCACCAAGGGAATGGTTCAGTTTTTGTTTACTTTTTTGCCCTCGGTGCTCGAGCTTCAGCATCTGGTTCTCTTGCTGATTGATAGAGCACACCGGTCACTTATACTGAGGCCTTCCTTCCCCAGCCAGAGGCCCCTGTCAGTAGTGGTCAGATTCTATAACTTCGTTGCCAAACAGGAAATTTTGTCTCGAGCTTGGAGGAATGGCCCTGTACTGTATAAGGAAACTCAGATCACTTTTAACAATGATTACTCTGTGGCACTACAAGAGAGAAGTCGTTCTTTTGGCCCTCTCCAGCTTCTTTTAAGTTCCCATAACATTAAGTTTTCTACATCTTTTCTGACTTATTTGTGAGTCCATTTCCCAGATGGGACCAAAAGTTCTGATGACTTTGATTCAGTGTTTCAAGAATTGAGAAAGTGTCAATTGTTAGACTCTGAGGAGCCTTTGGAAATGGTGGAGCCATGGGAAAAGACACTGCTCTAAAAGGATAGATGGTGCAAAGCTTCCCCTTCAAGTAAAAAGCACCATATGGAGACATCTATTCAAAACATCAGGGCTATGCTGCAGGCATATCGAACGGAGGATACATAATGACTGAGATTTAAGTGACTTTGGTGCTTCTTTCTGGACACTACTATTGGATGATGTAACCCTTTTAACTGGGGAGCTGTTGGTCCTGCCGAGTCCATTCCCCGAGGTTCTATTTTCGGACTAGCTGACTGCAGTAGTAGCCCATAAACTCAGACTAGCAGTGTAGCCTGCTTCTGGAATATTTCCTGAACTGATTTTGGATATGCTTTTTCTATGTTTCCTTTTTTAATTTTATTGCTCATTGCATGTTAACCCTACTCACCTTTGTCTCTTCCTATCTCCCCTACTTAGTTGTGTTTCCTGGATGTCTGAACCTCCCCTCCCTGTACTGTGAATATTTCTTTATTTTTGTTCATTTGTTTTCTATTTATTTATTTATCTTTTTTTCTGTAGGAATTATTTTTTGGGTCCCTCTGTCACCTCCTTGTTCTCTTTTTTATGGTGATACATTGGTGTTTATACCCTTCCCTTCCAATTTGCCTGCATGTCTCCTTAGTTTTGCCTAAGTTACATTCTGCTGAATAGTCCCTGTTTGGTTTAGTTTTTGTCTGCTAATTATTGTTCCACCTTGTCACTAATTTGCTTGTCTTTTTACTTTTTTGGAGAGCTCTGTTGTCAAGGCTGTATTTTTGCTACATTATGTAAATGTTACACAGAGACAGTTACAAGTTCTTGGATATGATGACACTTTTTCTTCTTCCAAACTATTGACTATGTGGTGTGAGAGACAGCAAGGGAGGATTCCATATTGAATAAAGGTAGGGGTGGTGGCTGTGGGTAGTGTTTGGTGGGGTTGGGGGGATGACAAGGTTTTTGAATGCATTTTGGGGGTCTCCCACTCCCTACTGCTTGTCTTTATGGTAGTATCGTCAAATAAGATGGTTCCATAAATGACTTCACTTAGCCTGTATTTTTCTTGGGCAAGTTAATAGAGCTGGTTTTCAGAGGGGGAGTAATTTGGCTGCTGCTCTACAACATCTAATTTGGTGGTGAGGCTTTTTCATAGATGCCACCAGTTATAAGAGCCTCTATGTACGGATAGGCAGCTGTTTTTATAATTCTCTTTTTTGATTATGTTTTAGTACTGATATCAATTGAGACAGTGTCAGTAGATTTTGAAAGGAGCTTCCAGCAGCCTTTATTTTTGGGGGGTTGCATGATATTGTTTCCACTATTTTTTCAGAGAGGGCAGGTTCTGGGGAGAGTGCTTAGACATCCCTTTGGGGACTTATATCTACATTTTGGGAGGATGGGAGGGTGGTTGGGTACAGGGGAGGTGTAAAAGGTGATGTAAAGAGGTTTGTTTTTCAAACCTGACTCTTGGTATTACATTTGTAGGGTTATTGATATTTCCATTTCTTATAGACTTTTCTTTTTCTTATATTATGATGAGGATTTTTGTATAGTTGGGAGTAGCTGGGGGGCAGAGAAAAAAGTTCATAGTTTATTGATTATTTTAGGGAAGGGTAGGTGATCTGGCTAAATAAATCATACATCATATGTCATTGCCTAGAATTTTCAGCTGTTAGTAGGGTAGCCCAGGTTGAGCGAAGCTGGTGTTATCTGTTCATTGCTCTTGCTATGGGCAGTCGGTCTTTCAGGACCCAGGGGATAGTGGGTTTCCCTGATAGTGTTAAGTTTCCTTGTAGCACTATCTAGGAGCTATGCAGTACAGATGACTGCCTACCTTGGAAGCCTAGTGTTCTTCTGTTGTGGTTCACTATTGTATTGTTTGCCATTTTTGAACTTTACCTGCCCAGTTGGCAGGGTTTTTATTATATATGTTATTAATATGTATTTGGGGTATCTGCATAATTTAGGACAATTTGGGGGGATATAATGCATGTGTACTGGAGTTTCTTATTATCTTTTGCTCACATTATTTGTTTTTATTCCAACTATGTTATGGGTTTTGTTCCAGATATATGCTGATTTTGATTGTGAAATCCCTATTGTTATTTTGGGCAAGGCATCCGTGAACTGATATCATGTATCTATTTGGGTGCAGAAGCAATCGCATCTGCTGTTTCTTAATGGTTTGGGACACAGCTGTTAATGGGCCAAAGAAGATATTAATTATAGGGGACAGAGTCCTGAAGGGGCCTGGTACGATTAGTGCTCTATGCGTATTGCGGCAGTGGTGGGTAAAATGGTGTTGAAGATAATTTCGTACAATGCTAATGGGATTCATAATCCCATTAAGCAATACTGTTTATTACTCTATTTTCGCCAGCAGCAGGCTTATATTATCTTGATGCAGGAAACCCATCTTCCAGAGGGGGAGCATGCTAAATTTACTAATTTTGAGTTTGATAAAGTTTATTATGCTTCTTACCCCTCAGGACGTCATTGTGGGGTTTTGATGTTTTTCAGAAAGGGGCTCCCTCTAGAGGTTCAACGAGTACGGTGGATGAGGCCGGAAGGTATGCCATACTGACTAAGAAGCTTTATTGCAGGGATGTTACAATTGTAAGCACTTATTTCCCTCCAGGTTCGGATAAATCCATCTTTGCAAAACTTTTCTCTTTATTGACATCTTCTTTAAAAGGCCACCTGTTGTGCAGAGGTGATCTGAATTTGACCTTGGATTCAGGATTTTGACACTTCTCATCCATCCTTGCATTGTTTCTCTGCACTTAGTAAGTATGTCTGGCATACTCTACAACATTTGGGTCTTATAGATATCTGGCTGGCTCTTCACCCACATGTTCAGGGATTTTCCCACTATTCTGCTAGGCATGGTAGTTCAGCCCATTTGTACTATTTTATCACCATGGTCGAGCATTTGGGATTTGTTGATGAAGTATATTATGATGTGATACACTTGTCAGATCATGCAACAGTAGTAGCTCAGCTTCAAGTGGCCAAACCTGTCTGTTCTAATTTTTGGAGGTTGCACCTGGGATATTTGAAAGATCAGGAATTGCTTGAGGAACTACGAAATCAGATTTAATCATTTCTTGCTTATAATGACAGTGGCTCAGTATTCCCTAATATATTATGGGACACCTTGAAGGCCGATTTGAGGGGCAAACTCATAGCTTATGCCTCAGCTAAAAGGAAGGAATGGGATAGGTAGACGCTGGAATTATACAAAACACTTTAGGATCTACAGGAGGAGTGGATGCGGGGTAATAAATCAGTGAAGCAAGACTTGCTCACCACCCGGGCAGAATTGCAGCAATTTATTGATTTAAAAACAGAGCATGCTTTATATTATTTAAAGCAATGCCTTTATGCTAGTTGGCTGAAAGCAGCATGGTATCGCACCAGGTGGATATGAGGGTATAAGATGGCAGCTGCAGTTACTAAACTGATAACACCCTCAGTCTGGCAAAGTAGTTCCTTACACAGCTGATATACTTTCAGTCTTTCACTCTTTTTATTCTACTTTGTATACCCCTGATGTAACTGTAGTTTTAGAGGAACATATTTAAACTTTTTTTATCTAAGGTATCTCTCCCCACATTGACAAGTATACAAGCTATGGAGCTTCCTAGTCCAATAACATTGGCTGAGCTTCAGATGGCTATTAAAGTAACTAAGCCAGGTAACAAAACAGGAAGTGATGGTTTCCCTTCAGATTTTTATAAGGTTAGGGACCTGCAGGAGGGACTGGTTCCTGTTCTTCTTTGGACATTCCTTATGGTACAAGAGGGTCTTGACCCTCCTTCTTGGAATTTGGCCATTGTTACAGCAATTCCAAAACCAAATAAGGACCACACTAAACCTGAACCTTATCACCCGATGTCACTATTGAACAAAGACTACAAATTTTTTATGTCCATTATCGCACGTCATTTAGTGGACCTTCTCCCTTTCTTGCTGGACAGAGACCAGGCAGGATTTGTACAAAAAATAAAATGTGCATGACAATGTTTGCTGAACCTTTTTATTGTTGGAACATGTTACTCAGCTTGCTATTCCCCTGGTCCTGGCCAGTCTGGATGCAGAGTAGGCCTTCAATAGGGTTTCATGGCCCTATGTGTGGATAGTGCTATGCCATTTTGGTTTCCCTCAGTCTTTTGTCACTATACTACAGGCAGTCTATAGAACATCTACTGCCTATGTTAAGATCAACAATACACTTTCTAGCCCATTTAACATGGGAAGGGGCACAGACAAGGCTGCCCATTATCACCTCTTTTATTTGCCTTATTTGTTGAACCCCTCACAGCCCACATTTGTAGCTCATCTATGATAGAGGGTATCCCTTTGGGGGGGGGGATTATTGGGTAGTGCTTTTTGTTGATGATATTCTTTTAACATTATCCAACCCTACTGTCTCTGTTCCAGAAGTGTTTTGAATCTTGCTTGAATTCAAATTACTTTCAGGTTTCTGGCTGAATCAGTCTAAAACAGAGTTGTTAGGCTTTTTTTATATGCCTTCGCTGGAGATTCAACAGTTACTACTGGCTTGGTGGAACAGAAACTGTATTAAGTACCTTGGTGTCTGGTTAACAAAGTCCCTGACTTATGTGGACATTCAGAATTATGAGCCACTGACGAAGGTTATTTTAGGGGATCTACTACATTGGTCTACACTCCCACTTTCTTTCTTTCACCATCTATAAGTCATCCACATAAATCTACTTCCCAGATTTCAGTTTATGATTCAGACACTGCCTATCATGCCTTCGGCTTCTCTTATTAGAGAATGGCAACATATGGCTTTACGGTTCCTTTGGCAGGGTAAGCAAGTGAGGATACAAACATCTATTCTTTATTTTTTCAAAGGAAAAAGGGGGTATTGGGTTCCCTTGTTTTCAATGGTATATTGATGCGTGCTTACTACGTATTTTGTGTTACTGGTCCAACCCCAGCTATCTTTCTTACTGGAAAGATATAGAGTTCATGTTGAATGATCTTTATGACTTGGAGAAGGAGATATTTGCCTCACCACCCAATTATTTGCCTTATACTAAATATAACTGTTATTCGAGTCTAGTCCCCTGTGTCTGGCATAAGTATAGCAATAAGATGTCCCTTACTTCTTGAGTGCATTTAATGGCTATGGCACAGGACTGGGCTAACCCTCTTACCAAGCTGGACAATTTTAATAGAAACTGGTTGAGGATAAGCCTGTTATTCTATTATCAAATCTTCGATGAACATGGGCTCTGTGCTATTTCCATGTTGTGGGTGAGGTATGGGCTTCCGTATACAGACTATTATCAATATTTGCAACTATGTTCCTATATACATTCTCCCCCTATCCTTAAACATACTTTATTTCAACAAATTTCTCCTGTTACAGCTGTAGTCTCTTCTACACTACAGGGTGGGGATGTCGATTAGGCTATAGGCTGACTTCATGCTGCTATTCGATGCATATCCTGAGATTCAACGCAGTCTATCTTTGGTAGGTGTGAGGGAGAAGGAGGAGTAGGCAGTAATTTCGATGAATGGGAAAGGTTTGCTTTGCTTAACTATACTCTTGCAGTTACTCCATATATGATAGAATTTGCATGGAAGTGTAGATCTAGATACTTTAGGACCCCGGCTCAGATAGCAAGCTTTGTGGGGCCACATGCGGGGATGTGCTGGTGCAATTGTGGGGAAGCTCTCACAAACCAGGTCCATGTTTTTTGGACCTGACCAGTGATACAACAATTCTGGAGGGTAAATAGTTTTGCCTTGGTTCAACTTTTTGATAGGGATGTTGTTTTGTCCTCCACCTTGGTGCTGTTGCATATCCCCCCAGACAACTTGGTCCTCCACCATGGTCAAGCAAGGTTATTAGTGCTCCTTGTGGTTTGTGCTAAGAAAACTCTTTCAAAGCTTTGGTGGACAGCTCGTTGTCCAACACTACTTAATTGGTTTGAAATGGTTGACTTTGTATATGGCTTGGAGAAGTCTGTCTCTATGCAATTAAATAAAACTAAACAATTCAACCAGATGTGGGGACTGTGGGTGCGTTATCAGTTCCTCAAAAACCCTTATTTTGTCCCCTGAATTGGGGTATGCCTATTTGGGGTCTTGAGTGCAGCTGTGGATTCTTTTGGTGTCTGAGCTGGGATGCCTTGGCCTACAGTTTTTTTTTGTTTATTTTTTATTGAATAAGGTTTTTGGATCCTATACTCCCAAATGTGTGCATTTTGCTTGTTGTTACTCTGAGCTAGTATATTGTTCTGTGCCTTCTTTAAGGTAAGGTCTCTGTACTGTGCTTAACAGTTTTTGTGTATTTTGGAGCGTTAAGATACCCCAAGATTGTGTATTTTCTACTTATATGGCATTGTTTGTTAGTTGGTTATTTGTTCATACTTGTTCTTGTCCTTGTCAAAGTTTAATAAAAACTAATTATAAAGAAAAAAGAATATAGATAAAATGATAGCAACACTTAAAACCGTATGCATCAAATATATCAGATAAGATGTAGTACAGAGCATTAGATCTAAGACAATCAGGTAAATTTGTGGGAGCGTTAAGCTTTCATGAAACATTAAAGCAGCAATGCAACAAAAAATGTTTTTCCAAAAAAGCTAGTTTCGGCTATAATTAAGAAAAATATTAGCAGACCTGTCAAATAATGCTACTCTTATGCAAAATGTGGCAGACATTTTTTTCTTGAGAAAACAATGAATGAAAACATTTTTAAAATACTCAAATGTTGGTGGAATTAGAAAATTGTACCAACAAATAAAACTGGAAGATGCCAGGAATCTTTTATAGTGAAAAAAAACGCAGGGTCATCATTTTTGCCTAATTTCAGTGCACTGCTGCTTTAATAAGTACACTCCCAGGAAAACGTTAAAATGTAGATGGAGTAACTAATAAGGTTGAGTAGCTGGCACCCATTTAAAATAAATATTTGCTGCTTAACTACAAAAATGATTCTTGCTATTCACATTAATACACAAAAAGAGTGTATACATGTTTATTTTTAAAAAACAACAGATCAGCACAGAATTATTCATGTAGTTCACATACTTTTTAAACCCTTGTAAACACAGATGGTGTTATTCACTTTAGTATAGAATAAAAATATATATCTATGTATGAAGCATCATCATTCATATACAAAAAAATGCCAGCAAAAACCCATGTAGCTAAACTGTTCAAAATGTTGCCAAGTTCTTTTATATGGAAAAGCTTGTATGGTGTTAATACTTCATTCCTTCCATCTTTCTTTTTGCTTTAGATCCATGTTGTCCTGTTTTCAAACATCCATATCTCAGATCTGAAAATAATGCAATTCTAAGGGACAAGAAACAAACACCTATAATGAATATTATGTTCATAAAATCAAACATGCAAATCATGATCAACAGTCCTAAAGTTCCAGACTACATCACAAATATGGTTTGAAATCCAACACATTATTCAAGCCCTGCGGTTTTAAACTACTCAGCTTCCATATCCAGAATCTCTCTCGTTGTTAAAGCTTCACTTTTAATGACACTTTACTTCTATTTTACTTTTTTCTCACACATTCTAGTCCCATAACTTTCATATCTCTTGGATTTGAACTATGTTTCAAATCAAAATGCACTGCTACAGGACTATTGGGATTCCAATTTCTAATATTGCCAATGTGTTCCTGTATCCATATTTTCAGTTTTAGTTCTGTCATACTCAAGTATAACATGTCACACAGACATGTGAAAACATGTACTACATGGGTAGTATTACATGTAATGCATTCATTAATTCTGAATTTTTGTCTCGTAACCTGATGGATGAACTCCAACCCTTCAGAACCAAACTGACGAATACTACAGTTCCTACACTTTTTGAAACCCTTTGGGGGTGGGGATATTCAAGTCGTAGCCATCATTTCTCTAGGCTCATACTGACTATGTACAATTCTATCTTTGATATTTCTTGCTTGTTTAAATGAAATTCTTGGTTTATTACGTAAACTTTCTAATAACTTTACATCATTTGTCAAAATTGGCCAATAACAAAAAATAATACTTCTTATTTTACCTGAAATCCAATTAAACTTAGTACAAAACATAACTGATTCTTCCTTTTTACATTATTCAAAAGACCCCCCTCGATCCTTGCATGCAACTCTTTGTTTCACACCTTGTAAAAAAATCATGATTATAGCCTCTATTAACAAAGTCCTGGATCATGCTATTAGTTTCAACATCAAAATCACTTTCTGTGCTACAATTACACCTTACACGCAACATCTGACTATAAGGAAATGATTGTTTCAACTTTGCTGGGTGTGCACTCATATAATATAAATAAGAATTGCATGCAGTTTCTTTTTATAGGTTTTAGTTGCGACTTGCTCCCCCACTACACCCATAAGTGTTCCAAGTGATCCTAGAACTTGTATGAATTCATATGACTTACATTGTTTTTTGGTCTTCTTTTGCTCACTGGGAGGCCTGCTGTGATTGTGTGGACTGTTTCGGATTGGGACTGAAGAGTGGGTGGCCAGACACAGGAGTAGGTGTCTACCCAGGAGCTGGGCTCAGGCGAGCCAGGGGGTTGGCGGCTGGGACCCAGGTTCCTCCCAGGCCCCTTGCTGGCTAGCCGGAGGTCGGGCATAGATAAGGGGTTGAGGTGCTGGAGCTGATTCTTCTGGTAGTTGGGTGTTTATAGTAACCAGTGTTTGTACTCAGACTGCTACCGAGGCCTTATATTTTTTAAGAAGAAGTTGAGGTTGTTCTTTCCATTGGAACCTGTTTTCCGGGACAAAATTTGTTATATTGTACTCCGAGCAGTGAGAATGCTTGGCTTTTGAGGGCATCTCAGGAGTGAGAGTTCCTGGCTGCTCACAAATTTGTACTGTTTATTTATTTTATGTGGGAAAGTTTATTTTATTTTTTAGTTCCCATGCAGTGAGAGTGCTCGGTGGGCTGGGCATGCAAGTAGTGTGAGGACTTGTGTGCCTAGCTAATTTATATTGTTTTGATTATTTTATGTGGGATGTTTTGTGTATTTTTATTTATCTGTTTTGATATCCTTTATTCTAAATTGTGATTTTTATTTTATTTTTTGTTTTAGAAATGGGAATACCTTGTGTGAGGAGGGATACCTATTTTTATTATGTGAATGTAGTTTTGTTTCTTTTTCTTTCCTGAAAGCAGGTTCAAATGATGATTTAATTTGAGTTAATTGGATTTGAGTTAATTGATTTTTGTTTGCTTTAGTTTAGTTTTTTGTTTTAGTTATTTTAATTATTTGGATTTGGATTTGGTTTTATATTAGTCAATACTGCTAGAGTAGAAGCGTATTGATTTTTTGCACCATGTTGGAGGATTGGGATATGTATCACTGTCCCACCCTCCAGATCATGCACTATTCATCCCCTGCTTTCCATGCCCTCCTCACCTTTTTCCCCCACCGTTGCTTTTTTCCATCTATCAACGCTGTTGGGCTTTGGGAATTGCCCGCAGGAGGATGGGGTGGGGCAGGGGGTGTGAACAGCGGAGGGTGGATGAGAGGGGCATTCACATCAGGGTGGTTAAGCCCAGAAGATGCCCTGGGGTGAAATGGAGTCTTTAACATTGGCCTTCTTGTCTGGTCTCCATACCCAAGGGCACCACCACTATAAATGATGGGCAGGTGGCTGAGGCATCCCTTGAGTTCTGTTCAACTCAGGCGGTGTTATGCAATGCCAGATCTGTTGTGAACAAGACTGCTATTGTTGCAGACTTGGTGGGTACAGTGGATCTGGCTTGCATCACCGAAACCTGGCTGGATGGTAATGCTGGCCCCGTACTTGAGGCGACAGTTCCAGCCGGGTTTTCAGTGATACACCATCTGAAATTGGATCGTAGGGGAGGGGAGGTTGAGGTCTGTTTTAAGACTGAATTGGATCTCATTAGTGTCCCAGTTGAGGAGACCAGATCATTCAAATGTGTAGTAGTGGCAGGTGGGGGCTATTGGCTGGCTCTCATCTATCATCCACCCGGAGATGAGAAGCTATTCCTTAAGGAAGTGGTGGACTTTGTGGTCGACCTGGTGTTTGAGTCACCAAGGCTGATGGTACTGGGTGACTTTAATGCCTGGATCGATGACGAACTCTCACAATTTGGACAGCACTTCCTCCAATTGATGAATTCATTGGGCCTCTCACAGGTGGTTACCTCTGCCACTCATAAACATGGCCATTCCCTTGACCTGGTCTTCCTCCTGAGGGTGGACGCCTCCGACATGGGAGTGGAACCTGTCAGATGGTCTGACCATTACACTGTGAGATTCAATTTTTTCACCCCTCTACATAGGCCAACCCCTGTGGAGATGGTCAAGTACCGCCCTTTACGGGATGTGACTCCTGATGGTCTAATTGCGGTGCTTGATCTATCAGAATTTCCAGTGGCAAGCTTGGATCCAGAGGTTTTGGTTCTGGCTTATAATAAGGCCATTACCTCTGCTCTGGACTCCATTGCTCCAATCCGTGTGCGCCCTCTCTCCCTTCACCCTCGGTCGCCATGGTTTGATGGTGACTTGAGGGAGATACGGTGACTAGGACACAGGTTAGAGAGGTGCTGGTAGAAATCCAGCTTAGTGGCCTACCATCTTAGACTGCTAGAACACTATTGACTCTATCAGTCAGCAATTGCCCGTAAGAAGGCAGTATTCCTGTCCAGGGAAATTGCTGCTGCTCAGAACTGACCAGATCTTTTGAATAGTAGACAGGCTGTGCAACCCAGCCTGTCTACAGGGTCGTAGAGCCTTTTCACAATTGCAGTGTGAGGAGCTTGTTCAGTTCTTTGCAGATAAGGTGGACGACATCAGAGCGGAGACCCACACAGTGCTCTCTATGGGAGCTGCCGTGGACCAGCCCCTGGTCACTATCCCTCTTTTTTCCTGGAGTTCCTTTGAAAGTCCAGAAATTGTGGATGTTATGAGGATTGTCCAGGGTATGCGCACTACATGCTGTAGTTTAGACCCGGGTCCTACAGCCATGATAATGGGCTGTGGGGAGGTTATAATCCCGGTTCTGGCACAGATAGGCTGGTGCTCACTTGACTCTGGTGAGTACCCCTGCTCCCTGAAGGAGGCAGTGGTGACACCAGTGTTGAAGAAGGCTTCTTTGGACCCAGACTCTCTCGCTAACTATAGGCCTATCTCTAACCTTCCCTTTGAGGGGAAAGTAATTGAGAAAGTAGTGGCTGCTCAGTTGGACAACCATTTGACCATCCATAGCATATATGACCCTCTTCAATCTGGTTTTTGAAAGAAGCACAGCACTGAGACTGTGCTGGTTCAGGTGCTCAATGATCTCCTGATGGCGAGAGACCAGAAAAAATGGTCCATTTTGGTTCTGCTTGATCTGTCATCAGCATTTGACACCGTGGACCATGGGGTGCTGCTTTAGCATCTGAGATGCATCTGTGGGCTTTCAGGTTTGGTTCACAGATGGTTTACTTCTTTCCTCACTGGTAGAACTCAGAGGGTGGTGTCGGGGGTGTTTTCCTCTGATCCTACCTCTCTATCCTGTAGAGTACCTCAGGGCTCAGTGCTGTCTCCCATGTTGTTTGCTGTGTACATGCTTCCCTCAGAGATTTTGTAAGATGGTATGGGCTGGAGATTCATTGTTATGCTGATGATACCCAGCTCTACCTGTCTTTTGTATGAGACCAGAATGGAGCACTCTCAGTGTTTAATAATTGCCTTGGTGAGATCCAAGGTTGGATGAGGTCCAGCTGGCTGAAGTTGAATTCTGGGAAGACGGAGGTGATGGTTGTGGATCCTGGTCACTGGATAGGGGGGTGGGGAGCAAATCATCCCACAGGTTTATTCCTTGGGGATGTTAAGCACCCTATCTCTGAACAGGTGCATGACCTAGGGGTGATTCTTGATGACTGGCTGACATTACGTTCTCAGGTGTCGGCTGTCATTAAGTTATCCTTTTACCATCAGACCTTGCTAGATTGAGAAAATTCCTGTTATCCTTATGGGGTAGGGTTAATCTGACGAAAATAAATATTTTACCTAAGGTATTGTATCCATTAACCATGCTGAACTTGTGGTTTCCGTTCAGCTGGTTTAAGAATATGCATGCAATAATTTCAGAGTTTATTTGGCAGGAGAAAACTCTGCGCAGAGCTTATAATAAGATGGCTGCTGCTAAGGAGAAGGCAGGGTTAAACTTACCTCATTTGGCTTTATATTATTGGGCAGGCAGTGTAAGTAAGTATTTAAGATGGCTCTTAGTTCCCACCGAGCACTCCCCAGCTGTCTGTGTTCCCTCGTGGGTTAAGCTAGAGGTGGAACTAATAAAGGAAGCAGGGCTTGATCCAACCACACTTCTTTATGCTTCATCGAAGTCCTTGTCTGGGGAACTTTTTCCCCACTCCGATTAAAATGTCTCAAAGAATCCATGCACAACTGTGTTCATTTTTAAGATATTCTCCCAGTAAAGACAAGAATCAGCCTTTGTGCTGAAACTCGAATTTAAAAATTGGAGGTTAAATGATTCAGAGCACCTGGACTCCCGAGATGAGGGACCTGAGGATTTTAGATCTTTTTCAGGAGGGGGAGTGTCTTCCAGTACAGACTTTAATTAATAAGTTACGTATTGCCCCTGGGCACTTCTTTAGAGTTTACCAGCTTAGACATTTTCTGGTACAATCTTTTAGGAAACAAGTCGGGTCTCAGTCATCCGAGGGCCTATTTGAGGCTCTTGCTAGAACAGTTTGGGAGCTGCACGTAGTCTCCAGATTCTATAAATGCTTACTTGAGAGAGCATTTCAGCAGTTTAATGGTACCCCTCACCATTGGAACACTGCTTTTGGGGACACGGGGAGGGATTGGACCGTAATTTGGTGGCACACTTACAAGTATATATCTCAGGACAGGCTGAGAGTTATGCAGCTTCCATTTCTGAATAATATGTTCTGGACTCCACAAAGGTTTATAAAATTGGCCGTATTTCAGATTCAAAATGCAATTTTTGCCATCAGCAGGATGGAACATTACATTACTTCATATTTTCTGGGAATGTTCCAGTGCCAAAGTACTGTGGAAGCAGATTATGGTATGAGCGGATCCGCTGTTAGGGCTTGATCAACTATTTAGTCCCGAGGTTTGTTTACTGGGGCATTACTCAAGAATTAACATTGAAGCCAGACAGTATTATATGGCATTATTTCAGCGTCACTCAAGAAGGTGGTTTTGAAACATTGGATGGACTGGGATTTAATTACTTACACAGAATGGTTACAGGAGTTGCTTTTTAACCTGAATATGGAAAAATTGAGTGCGATTCATAAGAATGGTTTGTTAAAGTATGGTAGGGTTTTGGGAAGGTTACACGAATTGTATTTACTTCAGACGGGTGCTTATTCCCCTTAATTTCCTAATATTAGATGTAAGATGTTTAAGGATATGGTACATCACCTTTAATTCTGTCTGGTGTGGGAGGGAGGGAGGGAGGGAGGGCAAGGTGCTCCTGTTAACGTACCTGGAAATCTTTATTTTGTCATATGTGGGTATTGATGTTTGGATTATTCTGTATTGGTGCATTTTGCTCTGTATTGGGTAAAAACCTTAATAAACTTGAATTTCAAAAAAAAAAGTTATCCTTTTACCATCTGAGGAACATCGCTAGGATCAAGCACCTTGTTCCGTCTGGGGACTTGCCTACATTGATCCATGCCTTTGTGACCTCGTGTTTGGATTACTGCAACTCCCTTTACTTTGGGCTTCCAGGGGTTGTTATGAACCACTTACAGCTGGTGCAGAACTCCGCAGCCCAGTTGTTGATGGTGATTCCTCATTCTTCCCACATTACACTGGTGCTACGGGAACTGCACTGGCTGACGGTTCAGTGGCGGATCACCTTTAAAGTCAGTTTACCTACTTATAAAGCCCTACATGGACTGGGCCCTGACTACCTGAAAGAGCTTCTGGTTCCTTACCTCCCAGAGCGACCACTCCACTAGGCCAACGAGGCATTGCTGGAGATTCCAAGGGTGGTTTTAAAATCTTCTGGAGCCTGGGCTTTTATGTTCGTGGCACCAACCCTCTGGAATTCTCTACCCCATTGGATTAGGGAGTGCATGACTGGTGGGCTCTAAACAAGCATTGAAGACTTATTTATGGAATAAGGTATATGGGGATGGTGTCGACATGGATTGACTGAACTTGTTTTAGCTATTTTATCATGATATCTTATTGTGAAATTATTTTAATTATGTACTGAGCCTTGATTTTGAAAAGCGCATTATAAATAAAGATTATTACTATTATTATTATTATAAGTTCCAAATCCAAAAATGAAATTCCTCTCTTCATTCATTTTGTATGTTAACATTAATCCCAAATCATTGGTCTTTAACTATTCAATAAATTCTCATATTCACTCCTTGGGGCCTTTCCATATGCAGATGATGTCATCAATAAAGCGATACCACATGATGATCATTAATTTCTAAAAACAAATTTGCTGTGTTACACAAAATAAAACAGGCTACAGAGACTGAGGATGATTCTGATGCTTCCTCTGTGGCCTCTTCTCATGTGGACATATTAACTGATACTGATCAGCTTTCCGGAGATGCCAAGACTGTTAGGAAAAAGAGGTGCAAAATGAAATCACCGGGGAAAGGGAGAGGTAAAAAGAAGTCCTGATTTTTCTGTTTAAAAGGGAGAGGTTTTGTCATTTGGCAGTTTAAATGCCAACAGCCTGAAAAATCATAAAAGGAGACGGGCTATTTTTTCTTTCCTTACCTCTATTACACTCCATATTGTTTTTTCACTAGATACAAGACTTCACTCACTTAGGGAGACTAGTCAGGCATCTTGTGATTGGAGGGGTGGATTATCTTCCTGGTCTCTTTCGGGAGAGGTGTGTGTAGGAGTTGGTATTCTTTTTAATAATTTAGAGGTCCAAATCATCAGACTTATTGACCTAATTCAGTGTCGGGTCCTTATTTTGGATGTTATTATTCAACAACAAGAATGGAGATTAATCAACATTTATAACCCGTAAATTAAAACACAGAGAATAGCCACTTTTAAAACTATTCAGCCTTTTCTCCATTCATCTAAATCGACAATTTTTTGGGGGGACTTTAATTGTATTTTATCTCTTTCAGATAAAACAGGGTGACACAAAAGTTATATACTGACTCAAATTTTCTTAACACATTATATACCAAAGCTAACATTATAGATGGGGCTTTATTTGGTTCTCAGCCTCCCTCACACACATTTCATCGTGGAAGATTAACCATAAGGATAGATTATTTTTTCATTTCTAACTGGTTGCCAGGTGTTCAGTATTTAGTTCTTTCTTGTGAAAACTCTGAAAATTGTTTGCTGGTTTTATCTTTGGGTCATCCTCTTAATAAACCAGACTCTCATAATTGTTGGAAAATGAACATTTCGGTTTTAGAGGAGGAACATGGCTGGCAGGAATTGTACACGGTTCTCCAAGACAAAATTTCTGTGTTTGAAATATTTGACAATACTGCCATTTGGCGGCAGGACACCAAAATGGAAATCAGAAAATTTTGCCAATGGTTTTCTAAATTCTTTTCTTCTAGTCGATATCTTAAATATTTGAATTGCCGTCGTCAGTTGCAGAAATTGCTGTCCTGGCAAACTGAATTTCGTTTAGATTATTCTGCTCAGATTCAGCAATTAAAAGAAGAAATATGTACTTATCAATATGATAGGTCCACCTCCCTTTTTTTAGAACAGAAATATGGTAGGAAAGGGGCGGCCAAAGTGGTTAACCCTTTTCACAGTGGCAACCAGCAGGTTCAATCTAAATATATGCCATCAATAATCTCTCATGATGGTACCCAGATTTCTCATAATAAAGATATTGTGAGAGGTTTCTTATCATACCCAGATTTTGTATGGTCAGGAATTCAAGCCACAGGACTGGAATACCTTTTTTGACTCCTTACATATTCCTAAAATATCCCCTGAATGTGCTCATGATTTAATTCGGCCTATCACTATTGTTGAAGTAGATTCTATAATTAGTCACTTGAAAAATACTGTGGCCCCTGGTCCAGATGGAATTCCAAATGAATTCTATACAAAGGTAAAATCAGTGCTTTTACCTTACTTTACTGCTGTATTTAATGTAATCATTCAGGGAATATTGCCAATACCCGCAGCATTTGCAGATAGTAATTTAATTTTTTTATTTAAAAATTAAAATAAAGAATATTTAGATAATTGGCATCCTATTAGTCTTCTGAACTCAGATTGGAAAATCTTATGTAAAATCATTTCAGTTAGACTTTCCAGTATTACCCAGAAAGTGATTTTTCATATTCAAACATGTGCTGTCCCAGACCGCTCTATGATTACTAACTGAAAAGTGATAAGGGAGGTTTTTGATGGGTTGGGTACACAGGTGAATGTACTCAGTTTAGATCAATCAAAAGCTTTTGATTGAGTTCCACATAATTATTTGTTTGTGGTCCTGGAATGGTATGGGGTTCCACAGGATTTAGTCTCTTGGATTAAAAATGTGTACAAATATGCCTCCATGACTCCAGTAGTGAATGGTTTAAAGGGTTCTCATATTCAGATAAAAAGAGGGGTACATCAGAGTTGTCCCTTAAGCCCCCTTTTATATGTTTTTTCTATAGACCCTCTTCTTAGGAAACGGAATACTGACACTTCCATCAGACATATTTCTGACAAATCTTCCCTGGTTTTTCCTAGTGCTCTGACTTATGTGGATAACATTTGTTTTTTAATAGCAGATCAGGCCTCAGGTGTGCAAGCTATTGAGATTGTACAGTCTTTCTCTTTAATCTCTGGGTCTACTTTAAATAATTTAAAAAATGTTTTGGTACAGCTGTACAGATTCCCTTACAGGCTGTTTATACTGAGATTGGTGGGGTATCTATTAGGTCTGAGCAGATTCAGATTCTGGGTCTTTCTTTGGAGTACCTTTAGCAGCAGAAAGTATTGGATTTCTTCTATTTCTGTTGCAGAAAATAAAATAAATAAATGGAAATATTTTCCCATGTCCAGGAAAAAACGTATCTTTATGTTGAAAACTTTTATTATTCCCAATTTTTTATTGGTCATATATATATGTTTCCACTTCCGCTTCATTTAGAAGCGCACCTGTACAATTTATTTTTTCAACTGTTGTGGGGCAGTAGGTTGAACCCTGTTAAAAGAACAATTACTTATTGGCCCATAAAACAAGGGGGTCTAAATATTGTTAATCCTGTATTGTTTTTCTTTACTATTTTTGTACATTCAAATGTTTACCCTTGCATGGCTGGTCATAAGGAGTGTTGGGAATTGAGTTTCACTTCCAGATCCCAGTATTTTATAGATAATTGGAGAGCACCAACCTGGAAACCTTTTACTAAGATTCCACAAGGAAATTCTGGGTAAATTGTTGAGCTTTTTAAAAAAATAAGACAGTGGCATGTATCCAGTCAGTTGCCGGATTTGCAAAACAGAAAGCTCCTTTATTCCCCTGTTTTGAATAGAAATGTTTTGTCAACACCCTGTTTTGACCTGCCTTTTGACAGTCAGTATTTAACTAAACAATTACTGGATGGTACAATTCCGGTAAAAATGTGGGACACTTTATGGCAGTGCTGTCATAATAAGTTAAATGTTAAAAGGAATCAAGCCCATAAGCAGCTGGAAGAACGGTTTTGTGTCAGGGAGTCCTGTGTTTGCCAAGTGGAAACTACAGTATGGCTAATCTTTTTTTTTGATTGTCCTTTTATAGAAACATTATGGGCTCAGTTGGCTCATGAGTGGTCTTTACCCATGTTAGCTAATATAACATACTCAGATCTGGTATATGGGAAATTTGGGCCTGACTGGAAAGTATTTTATCCTGGTACTCTTAGAGTCCTTTTTGCAATTTTTAAATGGTGCATTTGGCATAATAGATGTCTGTTTGTACTTCAGCAAAAACAAACTACATTAACTGGGTTGAAATGTCTTATTATGCAAGAAATTTTGCATGTTTATGAATCAGAAAAAAAGGCAAAACCGGCAGCTTTAGTTGCATATTGGTGGAGGGCACTTCCTTTAAAACTTTTTGAAGGGGTTACTTGAAATAGAGAATGTGTCAGTTTTGAAACTTCCTGTATTACTCTTAGTTTGTTCATTTATAGAGTGTGTATTACCTTTCTAATTTGTTTGTAGGTTAGCTTTCTGTTTTTCAAGAGTTATTGTCTTGATCTATTGTATTCCATTGTTTTTGTACAGTTTTTGATTTGTTATATTGTTCTCAATAAAAAATTCCCCTACTCTTTTTCGATAAGTGCCATGGGATCTTTAACATCCACCTGCACTACCACTAATCCAGGAAGATGGGACCTTGGTTTAGCATCCCATCCGAAAGATGGCACCTCAGAAGTACAGCACCCCTCTCATGCTGCACTGCAGTGTCTGTACTGGGATATTAACCCAAGTGCCAGATGTGGGAACTGAACCCACAGCCCTCTGATCTCCCAGCCTCAGAGGTGAGTGTGCCACCTACTGAGCCACTGACATTTTATATCTACACAAATTTAGCATAGGGGAAGGAGGCCACTAGACCACCAGGGAGACAAGGGTTTTATTTTATTTTTACACAGATCGAGGATCGGGGAAGGGGGACCACTAAACTACAAGGGAGACAAGGATTTTATTTTATTTTAATACAGATCATGGATCAGGGAGGATGGACCACTAGACTACCAGAGAACAGGGTTTGATTTCATATTATACAGATGAAGTATCAGGGAGGGGGCACCACTACACTACCAGGGAACAGAGTTTGATTTCATATTACACAGATCCAGGATCAGGGAGGGGTGACCACTAGACTACCAGGGAATCATGGGCTTATATTCTTGCATGGATCAGGGTATGGGGGTGGGATTTGGTCCTGCGCACTTGGCCTGAATGCTCGCATGCAGATTAGCCCATAATGGACATGCAAATGGTCCCATAGAGCTGTGCATGCCCAATGAGCTTATCTGCATGTTTGCACTGAATATCACCCATAGGGGCCACGGCACTCACCAGTGTACACCATGCTTTACCCCTATGGGCAGTCTTCAGCCCCACCCTATGGTAGCACTGCACCAAACATAGTGACCACTTGCTGCTGGCTGTGCTACCAGGGCTCTATATTCAGACAGATAGTGTGGTCAGTTCAGATTGCACTATCTGTTTGAATATTGCACCAGAGCCGGCAAGCCCTAATTTTTTACGCAGCACACTTGTTTGTTCATGCAGCTGACTGGCTGTGAATATGGGGCCCCATATGATTGTGAGCCAGAGGTAAATGACTACCATCAGCTTCTGTGCTGTACAGATAGAGTGCTTCATTCATTAACAATGTGTTTTTTATCTCTTTGAAAACCCCATCATGGACACATACTGTAACTTCTTGCTGCTTGTTTCCTGTGTAGAAATAATGTATTCAAAGCTGCATTGGAAGATTATATTTTATTTTAGAATGTTGCTTATAAAGTCTAATTTGTTTGAAAAACACTTTTCAAAAAGTGCGCTGCTTGTAAACTCAGTAAAATGTGTTTGTTGTTAAAAAACATTTTTGTATCATATTATTTGTAGCTGAAAACCCACTCTTTATGACTTTTTACCCTCTCTAAAATTCATTGATGTTCCTGCTTGTTTGATCTATTTCTTTTCTTACTAAAACTGAAATGCATTCCAATAGTGTAATCATACCCGACCTTGTCTTGTTTCAAGTCCTGATACAAACATATGAACATGCACATTTGCGAGCAGATAAAGGCCTTATTGTCTATCAAGTCTGCTCAAGTGTGCAGCTAGCAATCCTTATTCTGCAGCTGCCCCTCCCTCCTCTGCCCCTTCCCTCCCTCTTACCCTATCCCATCCCCTTTTGAAGCAGTCCACTGTTCTACAGGATACCACTACCACAGGCAATGTGTTCCACCCAGACACCACTCTCTCTGTAAAAAAGTGTCTTCTCATTTACCTCCTGAATATTCCCCCCTGCAATCTGAGATCATGATCTTGAGTGTCCCTACCGCCCTTAACTTAAATAGACCCTCCATGCCTGTCTTGTTTATTCCTTTCATGTACTTGAAGGTTTCAATCATATCCCCCATCTCTCCTCTCCTCTCCTCCCCTTCCCTCCCCTCCAGTGAGTACATGTTTAAGTCTCTCAGCCTGCTCACATAGGGTAGCCCCCTAGTCCCCAAACATTACATATCACCTTGTTAAAAGATTTATAGTATATAGTCAGCCCTTGTTATTTACAGACAATCCATATACATTTTTGTTCTAATTTACTGCTGAGATGTCAGGACTGTGGATTATGACTTTTTTATAATTATATATATATATATATATATATATATATATACACATACACATATATTATGGTAGCATGGTAGTGCTACCATAGGGTTGAGGAGCCATTTCTTTTTTTTTTTTAACTTTAATTTTTATTTTGAGTATTTTAGGCATACCAGTATTGTTCAATACAATTCAATTAACGTATTTCTTTTTCCTTCTAATAAATGTTGGTTTTACACATATTCTTTTCTTTTACTGAAAGACACTAAATATTCTTGACCTCCTGAAGTTACCGAGACTAGTTACTCAGATAAGCATCTAGGAACAGCAAAAAGATCACTGCAGGCTGCTATGAGCTTTTAGATGAAATGGTACAGATTCTTGCAGCGAAACCACTAAAGTCTCTGATCCTGTTCCATCAAGGATATAGTCCGAGTTCCAACTCCTACCATCCTCAGTCGTCGCTTTCCTCTGGAATAATAGTCTCAAAACCATGTGGTTCTATCCACTACAGGAATACAACATTAAAATGAAAAAAAAAAAGGAAAACCCACCCCAATAACCATGTGCATAGATACTCCATCTCTTTCTCCTTTTTTTTATACATATATATTTTCATTTTAACACCCAGCTTCCTATTCCCTTTGCCCACATTTCCATTTCCTTCCTACCCTTACCTATCCCCTTCCTCGATTCTCATATGGGCCATCGACTTAGACTGCTTTTCTGTATAACTTTATGTTACCCCTTCTATCATCTCCCCTCTAGTTCTTCCCTGTACCCCCCTCTCTCCACAGCCTCCAAGGGCGCCACATGTTCTGGAAGTTTTCAACTTTAAGATGCAGTGTATATGTAATATTTTCCATCCTTTTTATTTCTTCCATTTTTGAGACCCACATAGTTAGGGAGGGGGGTACAGAGGATAGCCATTTGGTGGTGATGCATTTCAGTGCAACCACACTCATTATCTGGCACAATTCCCTTCTTTGACACCCTCCCATCGATAAGGTGGGGAGGCCTAACACTAAGTCCTGAAATGTAAAAGCAATAGGGAAGAGTGCTACTCGTTCTATCGCCAAGTGTACCTGTCGCCAGAAACTTGACAGTCTGTCACATTCCCAAAATATGTGGAAGTGAGTACCCATTTGTGTACCGCACTGGCGCCAGCATGCCGAAGAGATCTGTGGTTTATAATGTGCTGTTATCTCTGGAGTTCTAAAAAATCTAATGAGTATTTTCCAGTTGAATTCTCGCCACACTGTGGCCGATGTAATTTGCCAACCCCTCTGAAGCCTATGGTCCCACTCTTTTCTTGTAATGGTTATTTTAGCATCCCTCTCCCACCTTGTTCGTGTCTCTTCTAGGATTGGAGCCCCTTTCGAGTCCGATAGAATTGTGTATAATGCTGACAGGTATCTCAGTTTATCCCTAATTTTTATTGAGTCCCACCAGTACGATTCAGCGGAGTCAGGTCTCTGTTTATCTTTAGTAAATTTCTTCCTCTAAAGGAAGTGCCGTGGTTTGGAGGAACCTATAGAAGTCTTCTTTGCGAAGGGAGAAGCGCTCCTGTAAGGTGCTAAAGGGGAGACAGCCATTCTCATCTAGGAATTGTTTAAATGTGGTAAGACCCTTATGTTCCCAATATGCAAATCCAAAATCAGCCCTGGGGGGAAGCTCGGTGTATGTCTAATCAAGGAGAGGGGTCCCAACGTGTTCGGTGTATGTGTCATCCTTTTTAAGTTTTTTAAGATACACAGGGAGTGTTTAACCCATGGATTGTCTGTAGACGCCAAAACCTGGGGAGATATCTCTGACATGGGCAGGGTCCATAATTTATAGTTGTTCATTGTATTTTTCTCTAATAGATACCATCCAGAGTCTATCTCTGTTTTGCCCATGTAACTAATTGTGACCCTTGAGCCGCTAAGTAATACAAATACATATTAGGCAGTCCTAACCCCCCTCTTTCTTTTGACCGTGTTAGGGTCTTATATGAAACTCGTGAATGTTTCCCTGACCAAATAAAGTTAGAAATTTCTTTGTTTAGCTGTTTCCAGAAGTCGGGCTTTACAGGGATCGGAAGGGTTTGAAAGAGAAACAACCATCTCGGTAAAATGTTCATCTTGATTACCTGGATCTTACCATACAATGTCAGGGGTAGCAGTTTCTAACGGGCAAAGTCTGCTAGCATATTTTTATACAGCTTCATGAAATTATCCTTGAATAATCGAGATATATCTGTCGAAATCTGAATCCCTAAATAACAAAAAGTATTATTGCGGGCCCATTTAAACGGAAGATTCTGCCTGAAGTCCCTCTGAGGACCCCCACTTAATATCACTGCTTCCAATTTAGTATAGTTTATTTTGTATCCCGCTAATGTACCAAATTTATTCAGTGTATTTAATAAGTGCTGTAGGGAAGTTTGAGGGTCACTTATAAAAAAAAGGGAATCATTGGCATAGAGAGCGACTTTTTGTTCTATTCCCCCTGCCATTACCCCCTTAATTTCAGGATTCTCTCTTATCTCTATCGCCAGTGGTTCCAATGTTAGGGCAAATATTGGTGGGGGAGAGAGGACATCCCTGTCTAGTCCCTCTATTTAAAGATATTCTATCTGATAGCAATCTGTTCAGTTTGATCCTTGCCTCTGTTTTATGATGAGGAGCCATTTCTATGTTAAACCCAAAATATTGCACCTTAATAACTTTGCAACTGTTAGACGGATTTACCTGAAATTTGGCATACTTGATCAAGAACCATAGGCCTTGGGATCTGCCAAGTTTCATACCGGTTGAATATACAGCTGCAGAGTTATTAAGCATGATCTGCGCGTGCATTTACGTTTTTTCTGGAATTCTACTGTCGTGCCTACAGGTCGCATGGTTTGCGCAACCTGCCAGAAATCTTCAGGAAATGTGCGGCCAGGGTCACCGATGTGCCTTTTGAAGATTTCATGAAAAAATATTAAACGGTTCAAAAGTTATTCAAAAAACAATTTCCCATTATAAGTCAATGGGAAAAGTTAACAAAAAGTTCGACAGTGTCGCAAATGCACTTTTTACTGTTGCAAATGGCCCTGTTACTGTCGCAAATCCGCCATTTTGTTTTCAGTTAGTGATCAGAAAAATGTTTGGCATTTAAAATTGAGACTCTCTAGCAACCTAATTCTTTTTGTATTCACCTAGTCGGGCCCTGAGGATGCTAGCCATGTCTTTATTTTGAGGTAAAACACCCCAGAAATATGTTTTTCAGATTTCTGGAAAAAGTACTTTAGCAAAGTAGTGTCGCACTCAGAAGTGTTGCAAATTTTATGAAAGCTGCAAAATTGCTACACTACTTTGTACACATTATGCCCAAAATAACAGTAATTCTTTGGCACTTCGCTGCAAAAGAATGGTTGGGAGTTTTGGGCTGAAATTTGGAAGGAATGCAGCCCACATCTCACAGATGTGCCTTTCAGTGTTGTATTGAAAAAATATTACACGGCGGCAAAGTTACAACACTCCAAAGTTGACAGTTGTTCCCATAGGATAACATTTCGGCGTCCGACGCATTACAGGAATCCTTTGGCACCCTGCTGCAAAATAACGGTTTGGTCTTGTTTCCTGAAATTGGAGGGAAGACAGCCAACAGACCACAGATGTGCCTTTCAGTGAAAATCGGTTTGGTGAAAAAATATTACAGGGAGGCAAAGTTATGGCACTCTGAACTTCTCTTTTTTTCCCATAGGATAACATCTGACGACCATGGCGCGCCTTTCAGGGCCCGTATCTCGGAAAAGGTGCGAGATATGGACTTTTCATCAGAAAAATGCTTAGCCCCTAATGGAGGTTAAGCATAAAACTAGTCAGGACAGTCGTAAATCATATGACTTTTAAATTTTTTTTCTACGTCGTACGGTTCCTGAGATAAAGCCTATTTAGTATTCCAAGTCCTCATTTTCTGCTCCAGTACCCATTATTATGCATACATTCTTTGTACTCACTGTCTTTCTCTATGCAGCTTTTAGGGAAAACCAGCCTGTGCCCTTACATTACTGTTACCGTTGTCCTTTATGCTTGCAGTTCCGTACCCGTTTCACTTACCGTTGACATCTACGCCACCATGTGCGTTATCCTTTGCGTTTTCATTTGCGCTTGTGTTTCTGTTATTTTTTGCCATTTGTATCTACAGTACTGTTTCTTTTTCTGTTTCACTTTGCATCACCATGCCCATTGACATTTCCGTTTGCAGGCACCATGTTACTATGTGACAACAAATCACGTGGCTGACCATTCCCGTCCATGCCACCATGTGTGTTACCCTTTCTGTTCTCATTCACACTTGCGTTACCATGTGTGCCACTGTTAGCACTTCTGTTTGCATTGCTGTTCCTGTTACTATGCCACAAGACATCACCTGGTGGGCGCCGCTCCCGACGCTGCATTACATTCACTATTTCTCGTTATCATTCTCAAAAAGAAGGGAAAATTAGAGGCAAAAAACTCCATTTAATGCATTAGTTAGGGTTGTTCCACAGCGACAAAAAGTGAGGGAAATTAGGTGTTAGGGGTTAAAAAACCTTGGACCCCCATACACCCCAACCGGCATTGGGGTGCGCATTGGGATTGTCGGTCTAACTCTTACCCATTCTCCTATACTTCTGCTGCTTTACATGTCATGGGGTGAGGAGTTGGGGCTGGCGATCCCAATGCGCTTATACCCGATTGAAAGCGTGGCGAGGGTCAAAGGGGGTTAACCCTCATTTTGTTGCTGTGTAACAACCCTAACTAATGCATTAAATGGAGTTTTTTGCCTCTAATATATATATGCCCACAAAATATATATGTAACCCACCCCCACCAGCCCCCCTTGTCTAACTAGCAGGGCTGCTTTTCTCACCACATGGCACCAAAGAGAGGGATGGGGTTGTCACTACAGTTCAGTTTACCAGTACATCTTCTGCTGAGACTGGCATACATAGACAGGCAAACCAAGTGTGGCAACTACCTGGTGCACACCTGGTGGGACCATTTACCATGGCCATCAACCTAGGTCCCTGCTAGGAGACTTTCCCAAGGCTTTTCCAAACAAAAGTCACAGGTACTCACAGAGCAGTTGAATCTCAGGCAGCCTCAACACAGTCCATACTGGGTGAGGGTCTTGTCCAGGAACCCTCCTGGGTTGGGGCAAAGGAAACCCACTCACAACGGTTTCCAACACTTCAATCTCTGTCTTCTATGTTCTTCTTCTAGGGTGAGAACAAACTACGCAAAACACAGTGGTAGCTCTCTGTCAGAGGTAAAACTGAGTAGCTGCTGCAGGCTGCTACCTCCTCCTGGAACTCAACTCTACAGACTCTCTCACTCTAACTGAACATTCCAAAGCTAACTCCCTTACAGCTAGACAACTGCGGCTTATGCAGCTGCGAGAGTTCTAAGATTATATCATCACTCCAGCTCATCTGAGACTGAAACCAGAGAATGACACTGTGAAATCCATTTATCTGGCATTTCACAAGCTGCCTATCCCTACCTGCTACTGATTGTAATGGGATTCCAGTAACCCATCAGAACAAGGGGTAATATATATATATATATATTTATATATATATATATAGAGGCAAAAACTCTGTTTAATGCATTAGTTAGGGTTGCTCCACAGTGACAAAAATGAGAAATTTGGTGTTAGGGTTGGAAACCCCCTTGGACCCCACCCACCCCCAACCGGCATTGGAGGTGCGCATTGGGGTCATCAGCCCTAACTCTCACCCCATCACATGTGTAAAGCAGCAGAAGTATAGGGCAATGGGTGAGAGTTAGGACCGGCGACCCCAATGCGCACCTCAATGCCAGTTGGGGGTGGGAGAGTCCAAGGGGTTTTCAACCCTAACACTAATTTCACTTTGTCGCTGTGGAACAACCTAACTAATGCATTAAATGGAGTTTTTTGCCTCTAATTTCCCTTCTTTTTGAGAACGATAACGAGAAATAGTGAATGTAATGCAGTGGTGGGAGCGGCTCCTGCCACGTGATGTCTTGTGGCATAGTAACAGGAATAGCAATGCAAACAGAAGCGCTAACAGTGGCGCACATGGTAACGCAAGTGCGAATGAGAACAGAAAGGGTAATGTACACAGTGGCATAGACCGGAACGGTCTGCCACATGATGTGTTCACATAGTAACATGGTGCCTGCAAACGGAAATGTCAATGGGCATGGTGATGCAAAGTGAAACAGAAACAGAAACAGTACTGTAGACACAAATGGCAAAAAATAACAGAAACGCAAGCGCAAATGAAAATGCAAAGGATAATGCACATGGTGGTGTAGACGTCAACGGTAAGTGAAACAGGTACGGAACCGCAAGTGGAAAGGGCAACGGTACCAGTAATGTAAGGGCACAGGCTGGTTTTCCCCAAGAGCTGCATACAGAAAGACAGTGAGTACAAAGAATGTATGCATAATAATGGGCATTGGAGCAGAAAATGAGGACTTGGAATACTAAATAGGTTATATCTCAGGAACCGTACGACGTAGAAAAGAAATTTAAAAGTCATATGATTTACAACTGTCCTGGCTAGTTTTGTACTTAGGTCCCATTAGGGGGCTAAGTGTTTTTCCGATGAAAAGTCCGTATCTCGCACCGTTTCCGAGATACGGGCCCTGAAAGGCGCGGCGAACGCCGTAATGTCATCCTATGGGAAAAAAAGAGAAGTTAGGAGTGCCATAACTTTGCCTCCCTGTAATATTTTTTCGCCAAACCACTGAAAGGCACATCTGTGGGCTGTTGGCTGTCCTCCCTCCAAATTTCAGGAAAAAAGACCAAACCGTTATCTTGTAGCAGGGTGCCAAATGATTCCTGTAATGCGTCAGGTGCCGTAATGTTATCCTATGGGAAAAAAGTCAAACTTGGAGTAACGTAACTTTGCCGCCATGTAATATTTTTTCAACACAATACAGAAAGGCACATCTGTGAGATGTGGGCTGTGTTCCCTCCAAATTTCAGTCCAAAACTCCCAGCCGTTCTTTTGCAGCAGGGTGCCAAAGAATTGCTGTCATTTCCCCACAGCCTAGAAAAGTACTGTTGCAATTTGTGAAAGCTTTAGCAAAAATTGATGACACTTTCATGAGCATGAAAGTACTTTGCGAAAGTACTTTTTCCAGAAATTTGAAAAAAATATTTCTGCTGTGTTTTACCCCAAAATAAAGACATGGCTAGCATCCTCAGGCCCCGACTAGGTGAATACAAAAAGAATTAGGTTGCTAGAGGGTCCCAAATTTAAATGGCAAGCATTTTTCTGATCACTAACTGAAAACAAGATGGTGTATTTGCGAAAGTAAGAGGGCCATTTGCGAAAGTAAAAATGCATTTGCAACACTGTCAAACTTTTTGTTAACTTTTCCCATTGACTTATAATGGGAAATTGCTTTTTGAATAACTTTTGAACCATTTAATATTTTTTCACAAAATCTTTGAAAGGCACATAGGGACCCTGGCCGCACGTTCCCTGAAGATTTCGGGCCAGTCGCGCAAACCATGAGACCTGTAGGTGCGACCATAGAATTCCAGAAAAAGCATAAACACACGCGCAGATCATGCTTGATAACTCTGCAGCCATGTATCCAACTGGTACAAAACTTAGCAGATCCCAAGGTGTGTGGTTCTTGATCGTGTATTCTAAATTTCAGGCAAATCTGTGAAACGGTTGCAAAGTTATTAAGGTGCAAAATTTTGAGTTTAACATGTAAATGGCTCCTCAACCCTAACTATGGTAGCACTACCGTGCTACCATAATATATATATATATATATATATATATATATATATATATATATATGAGGCAAAAAACTCTGTTTAATGCATCAGTTAGGGTTGTTCCACAGCAACAAAAGTGAGGAGATTCGGTGTTAGGGTTGAAAACCCCTTGGACCCCAGCCACCCCCAACCGGCATTGGGGTGCGCATTAGGGTCATCGACTAACTCTCACCACATCACATGTGTAAAGACAGCGGTATAGGAGAATGGGGTGAAAGTTAGGACCGAAGACCCCAATGCACACCCCAATGCCGGTTGGGGGATGGGCTGGGGGGTTCAAGGAGGGTTTTCAACCCTAACACTGAATTTCCTTACTTTTGTCACTGTGGAACAACCCTAACTGATGCATTAAACAGATTTTTTTGCCTCTAATTTCTCTTCTTTTTGAGAATGATAACGAGAAATAGTGGCTCCCGCCACGTAATGTCTTGTGACATAGTAACAGGAACAGCAACGCAAACAGAAGCACTAACAGTGGTGCACATGGTAATGCAAGCATGAATGAGAACAGAAAGGGTAATGCACATGGTGACGTAGATGGGAACGGTCCGCCACATGATGTCTTGTGACATAGTAACATGGTGCCCACAAACGCAAATGGTAATGGGCATGGTGATGCAAAGTGAAACAGAAACAGAAATAGTTCTGCAGACACAAATGGTAAAAAATAACGGAAACGCAAGCGCAAATGAAAACGCAAAGGATAGCGCACATGGTGGCGTAGACGTGAACGGTAAGTGAAACGGGTACGGAACCGCAAGCAGAGAGGGCAACAGTAACAGTAATGTAAGCACTTAGGCTGGTTTTCCCAAAATGCTTCATAGAGAAAGAAAGTGAGTACAAAGAATGTATGCATAATAATGGGTCTCGGAGCAGAAAATGAGGAGTTGGAATACCGAATTGCTTATATCTCAGGAACCGTACGACGTAGAAAAAAAATGTAAAAGTCATATGATTTATGACTTTCCTGGCTAGTTTTGTTCTTAGTCCCTCTCAGGGGGCTAAGCATTTTTCCAACAAAAAGTCTGTATCTCGCACAGTTTCCGAGATACAGGCCCTGAAAGGAGCGGCGAATGCCGTAATGTTATCTTATGGGAAAAAAAGAGAAGTTTGGAGTGCCATAACTTTGGCTCCCTGTAATATTGTTTCACCAAACCACTAAAAGGTATATCTGTGGGATGTTGGCTGCCTTCCTTCCAAATTTCAGCCCAAAAGACCAAACCGTTATTTTGCAGCAGGGCGCCAAAGGATTGCTGCAATGCGTCAGACACTGAAATGTTATCCTATGGGAAAAATCATCAACTTTGGAGTGCCGTAGCTTTGCCGCCATGTAATATTTTTTCAGCAAAACACTGTAAGGCACATCTGTGAGATGTTGGCTGCTTTCCTTCCAAATTTCAGCCCAAAACACCAAACAGTTCTTTTGCAGCGGGGTGCCAAAGAGTTGCTGTCATTTTCCCACAGCCTAGAAAGTACTGTTGCAATTTGCAAAAGCTTTTGCAAATTCATTCGACAGCGTTGCAAGTGCGAAAGTACTTTGTGAAAGTACTTTTTCCAGAAATGTAAAAAACATATTTCTGGGGTGTTTTACCCCAAAATAAAGACATGGCTAGCATACTGAGGGTCCGACTAGATTAATACAAAAAGGATTTGGTTGCTAGAGGGTCCCAAATTTAAATGCCAAGCATTTTTATGATCACCAACTGAAAACAAAATGGCGGATTTGTGACAGTAAAATGGCCATTTACAAAAGTAAAAACTGCATTTGCGACACTGTCGAACTTTTTGTTAACTTTTCCCATTGACTTATAATGGGAACTTGTTTTTTGAATCATTTTTGAATCGTTTAATATTTTTTCATGAAATCATTGAAAGGCACATCGGGGACCCCGGCCACACGTTTCTGGAAGATTTTGGACCGGTCACACAAAGTGTGCGACCTGTAGGCGCGACCGTATAATTCCAAAAAAAGCATAAATGCATGCACAGATCACACCTAATAACTCCGCAGCTGTATATCTGACTGGTACAAAACTTGGAATATCCCAAGGTGTATGGGTCTTGATCAGATTTTCCAAATTTCAGGCAAATCTGTCAAACGGTTGCAAGGTTATTAAGGTGCAAAATTTTGGGTTTAACATGTAAATGGCTCCTCAACCCTAACTATGGTAGCACTACCGTGCTACCATTATATATATATATATATATATATATATATATATATATATATAAATTTATAATTATGACTTTTTAGAATGTCTGTGTCACTCAAACTATCTGAATGTTCCTCTTACTCTAGAACATTCAGAGTTGGCATCTTGCTTGATTCACAGTCTGCTGACAAAGAAAGGAATACATTGTTCTGTGCCAGTTTTAAACCTATTAATTAGTGTTTAAGCATATGTGATACAAAATTATAACATTGTTTAGTTGTAATTTACACAGCTTGCAGTTCCATCTTGTGGTTCTAATGACATCCGCAAACCATTTGAACTTTGTTCTCATGGTTCATGATATCACTAAAACCCCTTGATAGAATTAATGTCCTGTAGTTCATAGCCGCCTATCAGTTATCTATATGCAATAATATCATTAATATATTATATATGTGTGTAGTACCCCCAAAAAAGGATGTCTGGCATTATGTGCTCTTTGGAGTTCCAACCATCATCGCTACTTAGACAGGTTTGTATCTTCACCTACCAGTCCCTTAACTGCAGTAACAGGGCAGACAAGCAGCAGCAGTTGTGAGGACTAGTGTTGTGCAAAACTGAAATATTTCTCCTGGTGAAATGTTTTGCATAATTATGAAAAATTTTTCACCTATGTGAAACAAAATTTCGCCTGTTTTCTTGATTTCACGCAACGGTGAAATTTCACTTACCAAGCCAATTTCTCCCATTAATGATCCAAATTTGACCTTGTGGTGGCATTTTGCTGGAAAAACTTTTGATTTCACTGGTGAAACGTTGGTACAAAGGCAAAATTTGCAATGCATTGTGGGTAAATAGGTCAAAAGTCATGTGTGTATCTTGTTTCTAGCTCATTCTGCTGCATGTTGAGTCAGAGAGCAGTGTGCTGTGGTGCATCAGAGCCAATAAAGCCTTTGAAAACATAGCAAAATCTTGTTTTTGAGAGATAATTGCTGCAAAATATAATGTTTTTTACTAGTGCTGCTGTGCTGGTAGTGCCTGGTACTAGGGAACATTTTCTAATTTTGTGAATTTTTGTATAATACATAGTTTGAATTAGGTTTACTTTTCTCAGCTGTCTTTGAAAGAGTTGTGTGGGGTAGGGTAGAAGTGTAAAGCAGTGCAGGCTATTTCTAGCCAAGCAGATTGGTATGTTTACTCACAACTGAGTTATCTAGTTACTTTTATTTCTTATTAATTTTGTTATATCTTGCAATTTATTTTCTCTGAAAGGTTCCTCTCTCCTGTTTGAGAGACTTTCTGCTACTGTTGGCTGTGTTATATATACCATTCTTCCGCTTTTAGTTGTGAATTGATTTTGAATTCTAAAGTTTTAAACACACAGAGCTGATCCTTTCTTTTATTTGTTGGTGGTTACTTGATCACTTGAACTTGTCTATTACAGTCGCACTGCATTGTTGAATTGTTCCCCTGTATGTTATTGCTGGAGCTTGACTCTGCACACTGCATGGTGTTCCTGTTTTAGTTAACTTACATACTTTACCCTTTCTCTGTTATAGCATATTTGTGTCTCACTTGACGTGCACATTATGAAACAGTATATATTAAACTAGTCATTTTCAAGACATTTCTTGTTGATCCCTCCCATCCAGACCACTAACATACTGTGTGGTACTAATTTCCTTTGTTGCTGTTTTATGGTTGTCTCTGTCTGCATATAAAAAACAATTTGTGGTACTGAGTAACATAACACATTACAGTACTTTATTTGTCCAGAGACTGAGAGACACAGGTGATCTGTATTTGAAGTGTGCCACATGCACTTTTTCCCTGTGTATTTCTTTAATTCTTTCCTGTTTGAGGAAAAAAGTTACCTTTTTGTGTTTTACTACACTAGGCTGCCTACCATATATGGCATTAGTTCTACTGTAAGTGCTGGCACCTGTCCTGACTGGTTTTGGACTTTTAAGGAAGCCAGTACTGTAGGTGTGTGACAGTGAGATGTCATCATTCATGTGCAAGGTATTATTCACACATTTAGTAGTAGTAATACATCCTTTCTTCAAATACTCCCAGAGAAAGGCAAAGCTTTGAAGCAGCAGTCAGCAAAAATGCCTGTTAAGAAGCGAACAAGTACGGGGGGAAACGTGACAAGGGAGATAAGGGAGCTAAGAAGTCTGCTGAAAAAAGTACAGTTTCAGTTCCAGTTCCCCATAGCAGTGAAAGCACAGGTATGTCTGCATCACTGTCTTCAAGTTCTGATGTGGGACCTGGTGGTGTGGAAGGAACCAGAAAAGGTGCTGGTGGCCTAACTGGGTCAGGCATACCTGTGTCTTACTTTTTTAAAGCTCAAATTGTTGCAGCCTTGCTAGTGGGGGATGCTGAAAGTGAAAAGAAGGAAGGCACAGACACCAGCACAGGAACAGTGGTCCAGGACTTGGAGGAGGGTGATAATAAATCTGTCAGTGTGACTGTCCATGTTCCTGCAGGAGTTGGTGATGACAGTGTTCAACAAGAGTCTGATAATCCTGGAGATAAGGATAGTCAGCCCCCTGAGATAGTTGTAGAGAAAGAAAAAAGTGCCATCCTTCAAGAAGACAGTGATGAGGGAGGAGGAGGAGGAGGAGGAGGAGGAGGAAGACGTGGACATCATCGCTATTGGTGGTGGTGATGATGATGATGATGACTGGGATGATCCCACATGGAAGCCTGAGTTAAAAATGGTCAAGGGTGATGTAGGCCATTTACATGTACAGCCCATGGTGGGTCAGTCTGTCACCAAGCTGATAAACATACCTCCAGGCAGTCAAGTAACCACCCCTCCCAAAAATAGTGTTATGGAAGTCATGTTAGCAGCTCAAAAAATACACACTTCCACACCTGTTTCTGAATCATCCCACTCCCAGAAGCATCTGAAGTCCAGAGGTCAAAAGACCCTAGTTTGGGACTTTTATGTGCTAGATCCTGCTGATGAGACCACAGCAATATGCCAACTTTGTCAAGCATGTGTTAGTCGGGGGTTAAAGGGAAGCCACATAGGCACTGGTGGCCAACACGCCTACCTGAAAAACAAGCAGCCGCTGAGATGGCATCAACAACAGAAGGATGCCAGAGCTATTGAAAGTGAGGTGCATGTAGCAGAGCAAGAACATGAGGAGGGAGGGCAGAGTAAGTCAGTGGTGGAGGAGGAGAGTGAGCAATCCTTTACTCTCTCTCTCTCTAGTAGTGGGCAAAGCAGTGGCGATGCAAGTCCCAGTCCCATGAGTTTGAAAAGTACACCACCGCCATGCCCACAAGCAACCAAAATAACTAGTTTCATGTGGTCTCCACCACCCAGCCAAGAGTCAATTGTTACTTCTAAAAGAAAATCATTGCTGACACAAATACAACATTCTGGTCGGACAGCCCCAAAGATGAAGCCCACTCTGAAGACCATCATTGAGCAGCAGACAAAGTACACACCCAGTCATGCTTCTACACAAGAGTTAAATGCTGCCACTGCTGAAATGCTGCCCATCGATCTGTTGCCATTCTCATTCATAGAGAATGCTGGTTTCCACAGGTTGATGGCCCGTGCCTGTCCCAAATGGCAAGGTCCATCGCAAACCTATTTTAGTAAGCGTGCCATGCTGGAGCTGAACAGTAGAGTTGCTGATTACATTAGACATGCATTGAAGCACAGTGCATCACATTATATCCATCTTAGCATGGATATGTGGACCAGTGGACAAACAGCAGCAAGCTTGTATCTGTGCATAACATTACACTGGGCACAGTTGCCTGGTGCGGTACTTGATTTTAGGCCTGGCAAAACATGCTTGAAGCAAAACTGTGGTGGTAGCAACATACCTGGTATTTGGCAGCATGCAACCCTGACTATAACAAGTGTCACAGGTTCACACACGGCTGTGAAAATTATTAACGTTCTGCTGGACGAGATTGATGGATGGCTACACACACAGTCACTCATAGCAGGATTCATCGAAAGTGATAATGGCTCCCAAGTAGTGAAGTGCATTAGTCATGGTGTTTCTTACAGACTGCCCTGCCTGGCTCACTGCCTTAATCTTGCTCTTCAGCAGTTTCTCAACCATGCGGACATTAAGAAAATGGTTACTGTTGTCCGTCGCATCTGTGTCCACTTTGTCCATTCTGCAAAGGCCCGTGACCATCTACGTGAGCTACAGTGCAATAACAATGTGCCTCAGCACCGGCTGAAGCTTGATGTTGTCACCAGGTGGAACTCCACACTGTACATGCTTGACTGGCTGTATGAACAGTATAAAGCTGTGTCAGAATGCCTGCACTGCAAACCACCTGTGACAGTGCTGGAGTGTCCATTGCTCTAACAACAGAGCAGTGGTGCCAAATAGATGGGCTAATATGCATTCTCTGTCCATTTGCACATTCAGTAGCTTCCTGTCTGAGTACAGGCACACATGTGACCTGCAGTCTGCTTCAGAGAGCAAGTCATGTGACATGCCTTTCTTCCTAATTTCACCTTAGTTAAATGCTAAGGCAAAACTTAGCAGTGGAAGTGAAATTTACAGGTGGAATTTAGCTGTATAATATGGGTGAAATTTCACACAACCATACGGGTGAAATTTCACCCCAAGGCCATAATTTCGCGAAATGTTTCACAGGGTGAAATTAATTATTTTGAGGAATTTCACCAGCAAAATTAAATTTCACTGCATCTCTAGTGAGGACCGGAGGCTTCATTTGTCATGTCCAGCAAATGGTATTGAGTGTGGTCTGTAGTACCAAGATAGATGTGGGCTTGAAACAAAGAAGATTCCTGTAGTTGGTTGGAAACATGTTGGCCACATCACCAGATCCCATTCTGGACACTAGATAGGTGGAGGGGGTGGCAAAAGTTAAAATGAAATGCCCATCTGATCTCCAAAAAAACAGCCAGAGGTTCATTAGAACTGAGGAATGCAATATGTAAACACACATGGCATCCCTCGTGCTATCAAATGAACACAGACCCCATAAGACTGATTGGAGGAGTTCAAACATTTCTTCTGTCTTACTGTGAGATTTGGGCCACAATTAGGAGCTAAAGCCTCTAGGAGCGTTTGTGCAATATGGTATCATGATGTCTGTGAATGGTTTATCAGTGAACTTTCAGCCAATCAGGAATTGTCCTGAGAACTCTATATCCACGGAACCAAAGAGCTGGGCACTCTTTAGTTAGGTACAGAGAGAGACAGAGAGAGAGAGAGAGAGAGAGAGAGGAGTGCTACCATAAGAAAAAGAGCCAGACTTAAAATTAAGACAGTGTACCAGTGCCCCATGGGTCTCTTAGGTCTTGAGTATGCACTGCATGGTTTAATGTAATCGGTAGAAAGGTACTATAGATGGAGTACTGAAGGAGAAGGAGGTGATTTGTCCTAAGGATTTCTTTGAACCTTCAGGATTGGAAAGAGGAAGGCCAGAACCTTAGATGGGCTTCAGATGAAGCAGGTTGTCAGAAGAAGCAGCTGGTAGCCAGTGCCTGGGCAGTTTCTGCTGTGAGGAGTAGGAGGAGGAGGACCAGCAGAAACTGATGCCAGTTGACACCTATTGCTCGAGGGTTTATTTCCTCTCATTCAGGTGTATTGTCTTGCCAGGTGAGTTTATTAGGCCAGATCCTCAGAAGGACAGTGAATAAGACTCAATGAAATGTCATTTTGGAAGTGAATGCCAAGCCAAATCGGGGAATGCTGATCTTGATTAGCATGGAACTGTGGAGCAAGTAAAGAAGAGAAAAAGAGAGAGATACTATGTTTGAAGTTGATGCCCAAACCTTGAGTAAGCCTCCAGACTACTAACACCTACTGGTAACTGTTTTAAGGGTAGGGGTGGGTCACAAAAACTCAGCAACAGGCTTTGCAAAGTTTGCTATGCTCAGTATGGCTTTGCAGGACATTAGCATGGTGACCCTCACTGCTTTCCCTGCAAGGCTGGAACTGTATGAGAGTTCACATGAGGAGGGCTACAAAGTAATGTGAATTATGAAATGGATGGTCAGAATCCTTAAATGTTATTTACCCAGAACACATTCAGCTGGAATTATATCTCAAAACATAATCCTGGTCAGAAAGTAGATTGTGCCATCAGTAAACAAACACATTATTAGTATTTTTTCATCAATAAAAAAACAGATCTATTTCATAAGAACATTAGTACACTCCAAGGTGTGTGATATCATGGGATATCATCTCTGCTCAGATCGTTAAAGTCAGTGATCCTATGGCCTGGTACCTCACAACGTGCCTTAGGTGGGACAATATCAGATGTTATCACACGCCTGAGAGTGCTTAAGCAGCAACTGTCGCTAAGTAGCAACAGTCCCTCTCAACTGAACATCAGGGCCCATAATGATTTTCTTAGCAATAATGCTACTAATCAGAGGATTGTGAAGTCAAGTGTAAACAAGCAGCCAGATAAGATAAGGTCTAGAAAGCAGGGATGAGGGTTTCATGTTAATGTCCTTAGTTACTATAAAAAAGGATGCTATATACAGAGAATGTGAAATATAAACTCATCTAAGCATTTGTATTTTTTCCAAAGTTTCCACTGTAATGTCAGTGGATTATGTATTGGTAAAAAAATTTTATGTTCATTTTCTTGCTGCAAAATTCCTGGCATGTTTAAATGGAGATTTCCATTGTGCCCTGTAGCAGGGAAACATTTAGGGCAGGATTCACAAAACTCGAAGAGAAATACCCACAGCTGCTTGGGTGAAGCAGGTAGTTACCGTCAGGTGAGACTTGTGGATCTGCAGGTTACCTGCAGCGGTGGGTATTCACAATGGTGGAGCTGGATTATGACCGGCTCCATGATCTACGGCTGTCTGCAGGTGGTGGTGCCAGGGCGACGGCTGCAGCTAAGGGAATGAGCTACGGCTGCTGGAAGCAGCTGTACCTCCCTCCGTAACTGCTGCAGCTCTGAATCGGAACTGCAGCAGCTGTGGGAGATTCCGGTCCACAGCAGCAGTTGCAGAGGAAAACTTTGAAATAAAACGTTTGTGAATCCTGCCCATACAGTATATGATATCGCTGTTTTTTAATTAGTAATTTATTGAGATTTTGAATTAAAATATATGTTATTTCTTGAAGGTTGAGAAGGATAGCATTTAAATTAGATCAAGTTCATTTTTAAATGAAGTAATTCTAGAGAGACCAAAAGACTAACAGAATTAAAATAATTGTTGTTGTAAGCTGTCAATTTGTGTTTAACATGAATTTGTCCCAACCTACTAGGCATATCAAAAATGCTCTTGTTTGATTTTGAGAGTTGGTATCCATGGGTTTCAAACAATAATAGGCTTGGCTTTGTATCCCATCCCTTTTCTGAAAAATGTGTATTTGTACATTCGCCAACATGAATTATATATCTTATTATCCCAGTCTTTTAAAAAAGTCAGTCCTCACACTAAGGAAGGAAGAGCAATTTGGTTTTATGCAGTGCCCTTTATTCAAACATTATTCCAAATTACTTCATTAGCCATGAAGCATGGCATCAGCCATTAGCAAGGAAGTGAGATTGATGCAAGGAATAATCAGGGAGGTTCAGCACAGTGGAAGAGGGACCAAGCAGGTTAAGCATGGAGATGGTAACGTGATTTGCTTTCAGTCCAGTAGTGACCAAGTGACTGAAAACAGGGTCTCCAGGTTTGTAGCTCTGCTCTCTAATAACTAGGCCACACTTCCCAAAGCATGGACATGCCCACAGTTAAGTGCAAGTTGTCTATCTTGCATGTGTTTGGTCTCAGCACAACATTCTGTTACTCATCATAGTGTGAGTAATAGTTTTAATAGGCTGTACAACACAAGTAATATACATTATCTAAGGGAAGCTTTCTTTATACAGCCAGCTCCATTAGGAAATATACAATATTTTATGCATATCATAAAACTTGAAACACTAAAGATATCGACATTTTACAATTATGTTCTGAAGTATTAGTCATTTTTAATAAACCTAAAGTCACATATGAAAAGTGTCTCATTAAAAATAGAATAATAGATGCATTCTGGTGTATTACAAGACAGTAATTCATCGAGAGGATCTGGGGGCACAGTAAACCTCGAGAGCGAAGCTCGAGAGGTTTAAAGTACCCAGATCCTCGAATACTACCCTGTTCACAGAAGCATTGTTATTTTTTTAATATATGGAAAATAAAAATAGTAGTTTCTTACCTTTGCAATAGTCAGGAATGGTGGGTCGAGTTGGTGGTGAAGTAATTCACAGCCAATGATTGCGACAACTTGGATAACTTTGAACAGTTTAACAAAGAAAAGCAAGCAGTGTTAATGAAACTGCAAACAAAACAGTAGTAATTTTTCTTTTTGTTGTTGTGGAACCAGTGACACCTAGTACAGAGTGTTACTCGGGTCGGAGTACATCAGGTAGTGTCTTTGAAGCAGCCCTAGGTGAAAGCTTTTTTTTTTGCAGTGTTTATGTTTTCTTGCTCTTTTATAAAAGTTTTCCTTTCTTCTGACAGGTTTGTTCTTTTGCCACAGACATTTTTAGTCAAGCGCTTACATGCGATGTGAATCTGTAGTAATGCTTTTACTGTATCCGACAGTTACAGTAAAAGCCTTTCCTGATCAGTAAAGCTGCTCGAGTTGCCCGGTGGCGCTTGCGCTGTTGTGAGTTTGCAATAATACTATCGTTGAGATCTTCAATCGATAGTATTACGAGATCTCAACGATAGTATTATTGAGTTCCATCGATGGTATTACTGCGTTTTGGGCGGTGTATTACAGAGGATTTTTTGTATGTATTTTGGGGGTATTATTTTTATTTTCCATATATTACAATACAGTAAACTAGCCTAAATTAGCATATATGGTAGAATACATTTATTAGGATCAAGGTAAAGGAGAACAAGAAGTGAATCATAAGGAATGTGAGGTTTTTGTCCTTTAAAATGTGATAATATCAGTAATGCCTACAGTAGCTACTGTACAGTTTGTTTTATTTATTTTGAATTTTATTCCCTGGAATTTCCTCATGTTGTATCATGTAAGTTTATGGGTCTGGTTGGAGAGCATCTTATAGGTATTAGAGTGCCGTCTCTCACTTTCTTAGAACAATATGAAAGCAAACCAAAGTTAATCAGTTCTGTTGTCCTAAAGAGATTAGAGACAACACTCTTAGATCCATAAGTGGCCCTCCAAATGGACACCTAAAATTATTATTTATTGCTAACTTTATTTAAAAAACAGTCCTTCTTCTTTATTCAGAATGCTGATGGTGCAAGTGGTAAGCAAGAAGATTGTTACAGTGGTTCAGCAGTTGAGATACTCTTGCAGAAATAACAGTACCTCACAGGCACCTGAAGGGAGTGCTGTGATTGATCTGGAGCATCACATGATGCTCCCACAATCTGTAGTCTAGTTTATATTAACAATTGCATGGCAAACAAGCAGCTGCAATAATAATTACATAAATTCAGTTGTAATTCCCACTCCATGATACTGAGTGGTAAGGAACTGCTCTAGAATGCCATTGACTTGTGTTCCTGTCCTGAGCCTAGAACATCAGGAGTGGAGGTGGGCAGACAGAGTTACAGAACATCCACTTGATTCTCTCCTGCCAAAGGAGAAGGGAAACAATGAATCACTCTCCTAGCAGGCCTTGGTGGAAGTATGATGGTTTTGCCCTTGGGGCATGGGTGATCAGGCACCACAGAGCACACCATCCCAGGGTCATAGCCATGTGAGTACATATGGGAAGGTAGGTAGGCAAAAACAGAGCAAATGGGAAGGCTTTTCGGGTATTCCAGATAGCAAATGCTGTGCACCAATGCCAACTGCCCCCTGGATGTGCCACATTTGCTCTCAGTGATAGCCACTGTCATCATATGTCATTGATCTAGTGGTAGGAGGGGGACCACTTATTAAAAGGACAGACCCAGGCCAGCCTGGTGGCATGGAGGGCTAAGGCATTTAACACCTTACCTCCTGCCACACAGGCAACGCATGTTCAGGAACATGCACGGGTTACAAGGGTCAGTGGGGTGGGAGAGAACTTAGCATCACAGGACCGCTTATCAAGTCAGCCTTTGACTGCCACCACATGGAGGCCCTGTGGTAGTGCAGGCAGTGGGCGGCTCAAAGGGAGGGGCCACAGTTCCAAAGCACATGCATGCCTCCATGCGCATGTCCTGGTGTACCTCTGTTACAAGGGCTCATGGGAGAAAAGCATAAAAAGGGTTCCAAGGATGAGCCACTGTCAGGCAGCAGGAACATGTGGTAAGCTCACAAACGGTGGGTGTCTACTGGACAGATGTGAATTAAAAGATTAAGTAAAAATCAAATTCAAATGTAAGCCTTAGATTTATTACATTATTGCAGTCTGCCATAAGATAAATACAAGAAATAAACACATGTTCACAAGATAGTTTCAAGAATAAATATATTTGCATTACTATAAGTAAAATTATTTAAATACAACAACAAGAGAACAGAGTACTTGAACAAGAGTGAGAGATATTTTGTTTCATCTACTGGGGTAAAGACAGCAAGTAATGTTTTCTCCAGTAACACACTAGATTAAAGGCACCAGCATGACTTTTTGCTCCTTTGGCTTCATGCAGCAGACTGTGTGCGATCTACCTGTCATACTTCTGAGAAACCTTAAATGTCTGTCATACATTCATTTAAAGATAAGAATAATCCAGTGAAATGCCTAGCCATCAGTAAGGGAGAGGTGACATAAAGCTCACAATGATGGTTAAGTCTAATCGAGACTTGATCATATTGTATAGTACAGCAAGTCTGTGTAAGACTTGATACGCTATACACAATGAGCTGGAATGTCAAGCAAAATGATGGAGCTGCAGCTCCTGATTCTGATTTGCGACTTCATCTTGCAAAGCATAATTTTCCCTTTTTTTCAGACATGTTGGTGCATTTGTAACAGTTTACCTGCTCTACAGTCACTTGTATCAAAAAAACAGATGTATATGCCATATTAAACACATGTGGCATTGTTTTTGTGCAATTTAACATCACTGCAATAAAAGCTTAGACCATATTTTATTTGTTTTAGCAGTAACATTTATTTCGACGAACATAATTAAAACTGCACTAAAAAATGTACTGTACTTTCTTGATAATCTTGCCCAATATCTGTTTATCTGAGAACATTGAGTAGGGACTGTTTTAGTAAATATTCTCTTGTTTCAAAGTTGAAGTGGTGTCTGCTGGTAGAGTACCTCTATTTACTGATTCATGCTGGGAAAGCACACCCATAGCTCCTGGTAGTGCACATACCCCTTCCCCAATCCCATTTAGAGCTCTGGAAGGCGGTAAAGCTATCATTTATTTTTTTCACCAAGACTGATTTTCAACTGTGTGTGTTCCTAGAAATGTTCTAGGGGTGTCATCCCTGGAGGCAATTCCAATTTTTGGTTGCTGATGTGAAGGGAAGCAAAGATTGTTTAACCAGGAGTAGCACTCTAAGCCAAAGCCTGTTTCCAGATGCGACCTGGGAGCACAAGGAAGTTAAATGACTTGCTCAGGATCACGCAGTATGCACCTAGGCGGCTGTAGGATTCTAAAGGATTGCAGTGAATCTAGCCATACTATAAGGTATTTGAAACCTGAGACTAATTACTGGGCATCCCCCTTATAAGTTAACATAAAGACATGATTTAATACTCAAGATGTTTGAGAGGACTATAACATAAGACTTTATGCATCCAGTATTATTGCCAATAATTGCTGCTTGCATCTTGATGAAAATACCTCACACAAGTTGCTGATCTCAGTCATTATATTTGAAACAGAACAGATGATCTGTAATCAGCATATACGGTATTTGCATACCATATGATTCATAGATTGACGAAAGGTAATTTACAAACAAACACCATAGGTCAGAAATGCTACCTATGTAATGCTTATGGATAGGCTCTTTGTACTGGCTGACTTTCCATTTAGTGCTACCAATTTTGACCTGCTATACAGGTAGTTCCTTATACGGTATAGCACATTAATAGATAGGCCTATTGTTACAGACAAAATAGGAAATTGGGACAATGAAGTGTGCTAAAAGCATATGCCAGAATGAAAATTGCTCAGAGAAGTTTATCTGCATTAACTGCTTTTGCAGTATCATCTGTCACTTTGAGTACTAACATTTTATTGTTTGCTGGTGGAAATTTTTTTCTAAGATTTTATTTTAAGGGAGAGGTTATTCTGGTACCCAGACTTGTATGGGCAGCAACCAAGGACTTGTTTCAAACTTGTTGGATCTGACCTGTGAATTGCAGAAGATTGAGGAGGGTTGTGAATTGTCCAGCTATTGTGGAGAGAACATGGTTTTGCATGCCTCTGGTGAGCGGAAACACTGAGGGAAGGTGAGAGACCCTGTTCTGTAAACTATATTGTGGGAATGACTGTGTCTGTGGCTAGCAGTAAACAGAACTCTCTTGCCTGGGAAAGACCTTCAAGATCCTTGGAAGACATTCTGGGACTTTGGGGGGCTGTGTTAGCCTTCTGACAATACCAAGCCACAACAGTGGAAATAGATCATTAAGGGTTGTGAACCACTAGATATATAGGTGGCCACTGTGTCAAATCCACCCCCTGGAGGTGTTTTGCTATTTTATTAATTTTATTAAGTTTTATCAGTGCACCAGTATGAGCATGAAACCAGAAGTAGGAAGTTGGGTACTTCCGGTACAGTGCTATTAAATCACAATCCTAGCAAGTGGGGCATCGGATTGTGGAGATAACATGGTTTGGTGTGCTTCTGGTGAGATGAAACACTGGAAGAAGGTGAGAGACCCTGCTCTGTAAACTATATCAAGGGAATGACTGTGTCTGTGACTGGCAGTAAACAGTACTCTCTTGCCTAAGAAAAACCTTCTAGATCCATGGAAGGCATTCTGGGACTCTGAAGGGCTAAGCTAACCTCCTGAACCTACCAAGTCACAACAGTAGAAATAGATCATTAATGGTTGTTAACCACCAGATATATAGGTGGCCACTGCGTCAAATCCACCCTCTGGTGGTATTTTATTGATTTTATTCAATTTTATCAGTGCACCAGTACGAGAGCAAAATCGGAAGTAGGAAGTTGGGTTCTTCCGGTCCAGCGCTATTAAACCATGGTCCTAGCTAGCGGGGCACCCAGATTGTGGAGAGAACATGGTTTTGCATGACTCTGGTGAGAGGAAACACTGGGAGAAGGTGAAAGACCCATCTCTGTAAACTATGTTGAGGGAATGACTGTGTCTGAGGCTGGCAGTAAACAGTACTCTCTTGCCTGAGAAAGAACTTCTAGATCTGTGGAAGGCATTCTAAGACTCTGGTGGGCTAAGCTAACCTCCGACCCTACCAAGTCACAGCAGTGGAAATAGATCATTAAGGGCTGCAAACTGCAAGATTTACAGGTGACAATTGTGTCAAATCCACCCCCTGGTGGTGTTTTGTTATTTTATTGATTTTATTCAGTTTTATCAGTGCACCAGTAAGAGCACAAAACTGGAATTAGGAAGTTGGGTACTTCTGGTCTGGGGCTATTAAACCATGGTCCTAGTGAGCAGGGCGAGCGTGCGCAGGGCCGCGTACAGAGACATGCGCAGAGACTTGCACATCTGTGTGTGTCCACTGGGGAAACTGGGGCACTAGATGGTAATCTAGAAGGTACAGATTGAACAATTGTGAGGTCTTTATATAGTTTGACACAGAATTTACTTATTTATTTATTTACTTATGTATTTATTTATTTCAATTTGGGATTAATACCTTTGAGCCAAGGACTCATTTACAAAGGTTCCAAGTCAGACATAGTACAAAACAGATAAATCAATAACAACAGTGTATACAAAGAAAAGACATAGGCATACAAAAGATTATTTTGGTTTCGAGGTTACATAAAAAAAACTATCGTGCTTATTTGGCTATTTACACTTTTGTTACAATATGTCTAGAAATTTGCAATGAAATTTCACCATCGGTTCAACATATAGACAAGTAGTACCAGATTGTTCTAAGGAGTAAGCTGCCCTGTGCTGAGAGAATACAGTAGGTCAGCAAAAGGATTTTAGGATCACATGTTTGGGTAGTGTAAGGCAGCCAGAAAGAAGGCTTTGTTCAGGATGTGCACACGTGGCAGCCTGAGAGGGCTTTGTCCTGGGTGGTGGAAGGTCAGTGGTGAGATAGAGGATGGTTAGAACAGGGAGGGGGTGGTCATGAGGTTGGCGGTGAGGTTGGCGGTGGAGGAGAGAGGAAGTAGTACAGGTGGGGAATGAAATTAGGAGAGGGTGAAGGGGTGGGGTAATACAGGGTGGGAAGTGGAATAAGGAGAGGGCAGTATGGGAGGGTGGGGTGGGAGAGGGTGAGGAAGTAGCAGAGGATGGCAACAAGGGGGGCAGGGGGGAGGAGGTGGGGAGGAAAGGGTGGGAGGGGGGATGAACCTATAGGAATGTGACAGTGGGAGGTTGGATAGACCATTCAGGAACTCTCCAAGTGTTTGTATTCGAGTGTTCAGAGACTTTCAAGTGTTTGTATTAGGATAAGGTTATTTTGGGGTATTCACAGAGAGCTAGGTGTGTTCGGAGACCAGCTTTGAATTTGCTGACCTTATTGCATTCAATAAGGTCGGGGGGAGATCATTTACCCACTTGGGTCCTCTAAAGGAGAGAGAGATCTCTGAGCTATCAAAGTACACTTAAAAGGCACCAGCGGTCCACCCTTTGAAGAACTTTGTGTACTGATAGTTGGTTGATCTAATTTAAATAGACAAGAGGTGGATTCAGGAGCTAGCCTGAGCATGGCTTTCTTTGCCAGTAGGCAGGCCTGATTTTGGGCCCTGAGCTGTAGGGGGACCCAACCAGTTGCTTTATAGAGGTCACACGTGTGTAACCAGTGAACTGCTCCCTGGACCAGCCGACACACTTTATTGAGAAGGGTTTTTAACCCTTTTCAAGGCTGTGTCAGTTCCTGCACCATAGATTATAAGGCCATAGACTATGGTAGATAGAATTGAGCAGCTGCTGACCAGCTTTAAAGCATCAGAGGGCACGTAGTGACAGTATCAATAGAGAACACCTAGATTTGCATTGGCAGTTTTGATTACATGATCTTTATGTGTTGTGAATGAGACAGTGTTATCCATGTGTATCCTGAGATATTTAAAGGTGTTGACCTGCTCCAGTATATCCCCTTTGCAACTCTGTACCTGCAGTTTCCTGAATTTCTTTCAGTTCTGTGGAACCATAAAAAGCATGCTCTTAGTTTTTTTATAGTTGAGCAGCAGTTTACTATTAGAGAACTACACCTCAAGCCTGTGAAAATTTGCTTCCAGTTCATAAGTGATAGAGGGTACATTTTTTCCGCTTACAGAGATGACTTCATCATCAGCATGTAGCATGATGTGCACTTGGCAAACTGGGTTTATGAAAAGGCTGAAAAGGAGCAGCCCCAGTATTGAACCTTGTGGGACTCCAAGATTCATCTCCCTTGGCTCATAGAGAATACCTTTGATTTTGATGCATTGAATCCTGCACGTGAGGTAGCTCTTGAACCAGGTAACTGTGTCTGTGGACAGGCCTATTAAGAGTATGTATTGCAGGAGGAGCTGATGGTTGATGGTATCAAATGCCTTAGTGAAGTCTATAAAAATAGGCCCCACTGCAGACCATCATCAAAGGCATTGTATATTTGGGTGGTGTAATCAATCAAGGTGGTGATTGTGGAATGGTCCTTCCAGAGCCCATGTTGCTGGGCACAAAGTAGGTTGTACTTCAATAGGTAATCTGTGAGCTGGTCGGAGACAATTCGTTTGAGGGCTTTAGGCAGGGGAAGGAGAATGGAGATGGGCCTATAGTTAGACAGATTGGTAGCATCAACTCCTTTGAAGATGGGGCTGACAAGCACCTTCTTCCACTTGTCAGGGAACACTCCTGAGCTTAGTGAGGCATTGAAAACTTTAGTGAGTGGATCTGCCAGCTCATTTACTATAAGTGCCACCAGCTTCATGTCTACAAGGTCACTCCCTATCCTTGTCTTCCCTAATACCCGTTTAACATATTTGATGGTGTCATTTCTAGTAAGCTGCTTGAAGTAGAATGGGGGGGCATTGCCCTTGGCCAAGGGAGGTGAAAGGGAGGTGAGGTCTAGATTTAGAGTTGAGGGGGTCAGGTAGTCACTGGAAAGTACTGAGCTTAGATCTGTGAAGGCCAGGTTGAAAGCATTTGCAACATCTCCTGGCTACTGGAGTGTCCAGGCTGCAGTGATTATTAGACCTGGTAGAGCTTTGGAGGCTTTACCTGTGAGTGATTTCACAGAGTCCCAGAAATCCTCCCCAGCTCCTTTTTAGTAGATTGTTGTAGTAGGTTGCTTTAGCCAGATGGATGAGTTTGGTACATTTGATCCTGGCAGTTATATAAGCAATGAGATCTGCCTCTTTGCACGTTACTTTGCCACAGATTATCCCTTTCCCACATGAGTTCATGAGCCTGTGAGCCATGGGCTAGTAGCCTGTCTTTTTTGGGGGGTTTTATAGAGCAAAGATATCACAGGCTTTAGTAAAAATTGTGATGAAGAAGTTAAGGGCTTGGTTGCCAGCCACGGCTCTGTCAAGTGGCGACCAATCCACAAGCTTCAAATATTGCCTAAAGAAATTCAGTTGCCCAGTTCTCAGAGAGCTGCAGATCACTAATGGTGGCCTTATTCGACCATGTGCACATTACCAGAGAATGATCACTGAAGGTGTCAGGAAGGCCAGTGACCTCAGGGATGTGCTACAGGCAGCTTGCAAGGAGCCAATCAATTAGTGTACTCATGCCTGTTTTGTAATTGAATCTGATGGCTTGTGAGACCAGTTGAGTGAGATAGAGACCGGATACCTGATCTCAAACTACTAGGGCATCATGTGACAGCCAGTTGGTGTTGAAATCGCCAACAATAATATGCTCCCAGTTGTGCTTTAGTTGTTCAAGGTTGCTTAGTACTTGCTGGATGCCTGTTTTGTGGGTGCCAGGGAGTATGTACACTGTAGATACACTTGAAGCCGCTTAAAGGGGACGCCTCCATGGATGGCTAATTGTCCCCTTTAAGTGACTGTCTCCAATAACAGAAGAGAAAAAAGTAGTGACAGACAGAGACATTCAGATGTTCAGTAACAGAGACAGACTGAGACATACAGCACACATAGTGATTACAGATTTTTTTGTGGAGTTGTGCTGTTTGTCTTAGTTTCAGATTGTGTTAACTTTATTAAAAAGAAAATACAGAAAAAAGTTAAAAACAGTACTGTACAGTACACGGTGGTACACTTATCTGTTCAGTGTAGTCTTGGGACCTCCTCAGTTGAAGAACTCAGTAATTTTCTTCTGCAATGATTCAGTAGCCATCTGCTGTATTATCACACCCTCCAGGTTGAAGAGATGTTCCCAATCTTCCACTCTCCCATGATGCATGCACCAAATCCTCAGCTGGCTGCAATAGATCTGGGCATCCTTTTTGCTGACAGGGTCCTGTTCTGGAATGGTTTCAGAATCTGCTTCTTCGTCCTTATCTGATCCTGGATTCAAGGTGTTTAGAGCCTCGCATATTGTCAGGACAGTGAGATCGCCCTCCATCGCTTTGTCCTTGTTAATGTCAACAAAGCACAGGAATTCCTCAGTGGTCAGATTCTCAGGCAGGGGAACATCTGTGAGGGGATTTTCAATGGTAGGGAATGCAGTGGTGTCCTCTTCTGCTCTCTCCATGTGCACACCTTCCATGGATTCCTCATCAGTAAAGTAAAATACACCCTTTCGAAAACAATTGGAAATCATTGTGGGCTTCACAGCAGCCCACGCCTTGTGAAGCATGTAGATGGCATCCATTAAATTTACCTGTCTGGTGATCTCTGATGCCAGGGCCATGGTGCCACTATCAATGATCCCCACTATTGGCTCTGAGAAAAGTGAGCAGTAATGACCCTTCAAATTTCTTATCACCCCCACATCTAGGGGCTGAATAAGACTGGTCATGTTAGGGGGAGGAACTGGACTGCAATGTTCCTGAAACTGCCAGCTATGTTTGCAGGGTGGACAGAGCAGTTGTCCACAAAAAGAATAATTTTGCGGCGCCTCCTATGAAGCTTGCTGTTCCAAGCTTCATGCCAGTCATGGAAAATCGCACTGGTCATCCAAGCATTTGCCGAGCTTACATACTGAACTGGCAGTGTGGACAGATATTTGGGCAGGCACCTGGGTCTCTTGTTCTTGCCAATGACTAAAAGTGGCAGTTTCTCTGTGCCCAACATGTTAGCACAGCACAGCAGGGAAACGTGGTCCTTGACCTTTTTTCCTCCCACCAAGTCCATATCCTTCTGTATATGCACTCAATCCAGACAGCCATGGAAAAAAAATGCTAGTTTAGCTGGCACTGAATATGTCGGTGGGAGCATAATCACAAATTAAGGTAGGGAGAACTGATTTAATCCATTCGGATGCTGATTGCTCATCAGCATCCAATCTTTCACCCTGCTCTTTCTTACAAATAATATTTCGGTGGCCTTTCCAGTGAGACAGCTACCCATCTGTAGCTTCAAAATCAGCATGACTTAGATGGGTGGCTATCTCATAGGCTTTCTTTTTTAGGACTGGCCCTGAAATACATGCGCACTCTTGCTGATGGCATTGGAAAACCACAGGTGAAGTGCTTCATCGACATGTGTGTCCTTGCCATCATGCTTTCTTTTACACATCGGGTTGCTGTTTGCATACCATTCAGACAACAGCTCTGTCTTTTTAAGGCTACTACAGCCGACTTGACTTTTTGAAATGTTAAAAAGATTCGCTACTTTAGCCATTGAAGCACCAGGTTCTTGCAGTGCTTCCAAAACCTTCACTTTATCTGCCACAGGTACATCGACTCTTTTGGGCACCATCAGTCAGACAACTGTGCACAGGTACTGTAGCAACAAAGACACAGCCAATGTATACTACATGTTTTTAAAGGCTTTTATACTCTGCAGGTATTAATTATTTAATTGTTTTAATTTTGGATCGTTCAGAAGCTAATTGATCATCAGTTTACTTATAAGATTTTCTCAGCAAGCCAGTCAAGAATCGTCCCCTATAACAGGCTTACTATGTCCCCTTAAAAGGTGTGAGGGTTCATAGAATTACATAGCCAAATAATTGGTGCCAGGGGGATCGTCCCCTTTAAGTGGACATCCCCATTAAGCGTGTCCCGATTAAGTGGCTTCGACTGTAGTAATAAAACTTTGTGTTGCTGGTCCACAGTGAGTTTTAGGCTTAAGGTTTGTGCCTCCCTACTATGAAATCTACCAGGCAGTAGTTAGGCTTTGATCTCACTTTTCAGGTATACTAAGCAGCCTCCACCCCGCTTGGTCAATCTGTCCTGACAGAATACTGTGTAGCCATCTAGGGTGATGGTAGCATCACTGTCCTTTGGTGAGAGCCAGGTTTTGGTAAGAGCTATTACATCTGGTTGAAGCAGCTCCACCCAGGCCTGGAACTGTGGTAGTTTGCTAAGGAGACTGTGTATTTTTAATGAACCTATCTTGAGATGAGCCAGTCTCATGTGTGGTCTGGCATGAGGTTGCCCTGGGTTTGGATTGACATTTCCAGAGATTAGTAGCAGTAGTAGTAGAACTTTCTTAGTATACATGAGCAGTGTACCCAGCTTAGCCCATTTGCTGTTATTCTGTGAGGCTTTAGGGTATTAGTAGCAGCCATGGCAGTATAGCAGCACAATAAGGCAGCTATAGGGATTTTGTGAAGTACTGGGGGTTTGTAGATTTTAGGTTGAATTCTGAAGTCAGGTTTTAGGCATGACTCAGTCCAGGTACATCTTGACTTAAGCCTGATGGGAAAGTGTAACCAGGACAGGAGACAGGGTTAATCTTGGGTCTGGCAGTTTTACAGTCTACCTCCAGCACAAGGTAGGAGATGAGGAGGATTAGTAGCCAAATTCTAATGGGTGTCAGCATTTTTAGTATACCTGATAAGTAGGGGCCTTTTCCTTTTCCAGATAATTAAGGTGAGCTAATACATATCATGGGCAGCACAAGAGAAGTTATGAACTTGTGCAACTCTTGTAGGGGGTTTGCACCCGGGGAGTTAATTCAGGAGTTTATGTGATAAAGGCTTGCTGATTGAGATATTGCAGACTGAAATATCACTGTTAAAAGATAAACTGATGGTGCAAAATGATATTATACAGCTAGAGGAATTTATTGATCAGGCAGAATCCAATATAGGGAATGCAGAACCAATTAAGGCACTAATGGAAAAGGAGCACAAACAGATATTGAGTTAGTGCTAGGAATAGGAGAAAATGAGACTGTGTTAATACAGTATATGATACAAAGAAAAGGGGAAAGAATGAGGAATATACTGAGAATCAGTTGCTAGAGGACTGGAGTCTTGTCCAGATAGGCACTAAGAGACATACTGTAGGAGGCTATCTAAAAGGGTGAAACGACTTGAACTACAAAACAGATCTGAGGTCCTACTGGGGGAGGAGACAGGGAACACAAGTATAGAACACCCACATAACCAAGGAAATGACAGCAGCAAAATGGAGAGCACAGTACGTAATATGATAAATGCTGAGGCTGAGGATGACCTTACAAACATAGTAGATCATAGAAACATAGGAGCATAGACTTTGATGGCGGATAAGTACCGCTTGGCCCACCTAGTCTGCCCATTTCCTACCTATTGGATAAGCTGCAGACCCTAGTTAACCAGCAGCCTACTGCCTCCTTATCCTTCTCCTACCCTCCACTATAATTGCCTTATGTCGGTCCCATGCATTCTTGAATTCCCTCATTGTTTTTGACCCCTCGACCTCCTCAGGAAGGCTGTTCCATGCATCCACAACCCTGTCTCTGAAAAAAATACTTCCCCACATTGCCCCGAACCGTCCCCCAATTAACTTCAAATTGTGCCCCTTTGTTTTTGTGTATCTCTTTTTCTGCAATATGCTACCCTTTTGGACTTTGTTGATTCCATTAAGGTACATGAAGATTTCTAGCATGTCCCCCCTTCCTCCTTTCCTCAAGGGTATATATATTAAGCTCTTTTAGTCTCTCTTTGTATGGCTTCTGGTGCAGACCCTGCACCATTTTGGTTGCCCTCCTCTGGACTGCCTCCATCCTGTCTATGTCCTTGTGGAGATGGGGTCTCCAGAACTGCATGCAGTGCTCCAGATGGGGTCTCACCAGCTATCCGTAAAGAGGAATAACAATGTCCTGCTTTCTACTGGGGATGCCTTTCACTATGTATCTCAGAATCCCTCCAGCCCTCCATACTGCCTTCTCATATTGCTTGCCCACCTTAAGGTCATCTGACATGAGTACCTCCGGGTCCCTTTCCATTTTTGGTTTTGTTAGTGTTTTGCCCACATTGTGTACTCTTCCCCTGGGTTTTTGTTTCCCAGGTGCATTACTTTTCACTTCTTTGCATTGAAACTAAGCTGCCATACTCCTGATCATTGCCCCAATCTTGCCAAATCCCTGTTCATCCTTTCCACCCCCCTTGTGTATCAACCCTGTTACAGATCTTTGTGTCATCTACAAAGAAGCATACTTTTCTTTCCAGCCCCTCTGCAATGTCACCTGCAAAGACATTAAAGAGTACCGGTCCCAGTACTGAACCCTGCGGTCCCCTTTAGTAACTCCTCTTTCTCCAGAGTGTGCTCCATTTACTATTACCCTCTGTGTCCTGTTTCCAGCCAATTTGTTATTAAATTCGAGTCTATGTTCCTCTGCTCATTCACCCAAGCTACCACCCTGGGACCCACTCCCAGGCTGGCTAACTTGTTTATTAATCTTTTGTGTGGTACTGTATCAAATACCTCGCTAAAGTCTAAGTAGACCATTTCTACAGTCCATCCCTGGTCTACTACTTTGGTCACCCAGTCAAAGAAATCTATTAGATTTATCTGACATGACCTTCCTACAGTGAATCCATGCTGCCTTGGGTATCACGTCAATGTAGTGCAGGATGAAATAACAAAAACACCAGGAGGAGGACCATTATGTGATCAAATGGATGTTAATTCAGGACTCAACAATAATACAGGACATAAGGCAGGTGAAAGAGATATAGTTGTCTATGGGGACTTGACAATTAAATATAAGGACCGTATAATAACACAGGGCAGGAAGGAGTGCACCACGGTCAGTTCATTATCAGGAGTAAAGTTGGAGATGTTAAGGGAATACTCGAGGGTCTCATGGAGCATACAGGCAAACCTCTTACAGTTTTACGTTACGGGGTGAATGATATTGTGAGGAGGAAAAATCTCAATATACAAAGAGACTTTGAAGATCTGGGGGTAACACTTAAGGGGAAGGGCTGTGATATTATCATTTCTGGTATCCTGATGGTACCAAGAGCTGGATTAGCAAAAAACATAGAGATAAACAACTTAAATGGGTAGCTGAAGAGATGGACCCTCAGGGAAGGCTTTACTGTTCTGAGTCATTTTGATCATTTCAAAGATACTAGGTTATACAGGGCAGATGGGTTACATCTTAACAAACATGGAACAAGGGTACTGGCACAAAGAATAAATGTTGCTATTTCCAACTTTTTAAACTGAGAAATTTGGGAAGTGGGGGTGGGGGAGTAACAATAAATCAAGCACACAAAGATATAGGGATATCGGATTACACAAGCTATGACGGGGAGGATGACAGTTCAAAGTTTGTTTAAAAAGATAGATGAACTGGAGGCCATATTAAAAACACAAACAGTACAACTATGCACAGTAAATAAAACATGGTGGGACGCCAGTGATATATGGGACAATCATATATAGGTATATACCACTTTCAGCAAGGAACGGTCAACAAACAAGGGTGAAGGAGTGGCAATATTTGTATCAGATACAATTGCTGGTAAAACTACTGCCAGATAGAAATAAGAAGATCATACTGTACTTGAAGCATATTATAGGCCTCCATCTCAGTCTAGGGAGAATGATAGATTGTTGTGTAGACCAACAGAGAGTTTAGATCTGACTGATAGGCTTATTCTGTTTAGAGATGTTAACTTTTTAGGGGTTTATTGGGTAGCACTAAAGGGTGTGACCAAAATGGAAGGGGAGTTTTTGGCAGCTATAGACATGGCTGGGTTAGAGCAATGTATACACCAACCTACCGGGGGCAATCACATTTTAGATTTGGTACTGAGCAACATGGAAGAAGAAATCCAGGATTGTGTTGTAACTACCCCCCTGGGAAGTAGCGACCATTCCATGATGGAGTTCAAAATAGTGGAGGCAGTTGGACAAGTATATGGGATAACTAGCACTAAAAATTATGCAAGGGTAGACTTTGAAGGCATGAGATCAGAACTACAAAACTGGGATTGGGAAGTGAATTTACAGGGAAAGTCACTACAAACTATGTGGAGTGAGCTACTAAATAAAAGCAATGGCTTGTTAATTAGATATGTGTCAAATAAACAGAAATACAATAAGCTGGGCACAATATCAGTATGGATCACCCCTTAAATAAAAAAAATGTTTAAATCAAAAGAGAAAAAAATATAAGAAAGCAAAAAAGGATAGGACAGTGGCTTCATGGGAAAAATAGAAGATATCAATAAAAGGGAACAAAAAGGGTTATCTCACAAGTGGAAAAGAACTACAAAGAAAGACTAGCAATGAGGGTGAAGAACAATCATAAGTCTTGTTTTAACTATATTAACAACAAGAAAGGAAGTGAAAGTAAGACCAGTCCCATACTGAATCAAAATGGGAATCTGGTGCCAGCCCGGTGGTGCTGAGGGTTGAGTCGCTGGGTGCCACACCTCGCTCCATGCCGACAACCTGCATTTGGAAATGAGTGCAGGCTGCCGGGGGTCAGCAGGAAGGAAAAGGACTGAGCATCTGGAGGACAGCTCTCCTTCTCTGTGGAGGGTCGACTCTGGCAGTTGGTGCTTGCCTGGCCCCTAGCGGTGGCTGGGGGCAGGCGCACTGATGCAGCAACATGAAGGATGGGAACGGCACAGATTCTCAATGGTGTCGCACATGGGAGCATGTACATCTCCATCATGGGTGTCATTGCATGCGCTGCCCTCTAGGGGGGAGAGAAAAGAACCCACAAAAAATAGCTCCCGGTGGATGACGGGGGAGCTCACAGGCCTGCACCTGGCCAGGCATGGCGCAATACTGGATCCAATCTCGGTGAAGGAGGGCTCCCTCCACTACCCCACGAGGTGGGGTAAGCCCTGGGAGCATATGTGCCAGCTGGTGGATGACAGGGTAGGGACTCATCCTGAATGCGAGGGCTGGAGGAGTAAGGAGTACAAAATAATAATAAAAAAAAGGGGATCTGGTGACAGACATGGAGGCAATAGCAGATTTGCAGAATCATTACTTTGTTTCCATATACAGTACAATAAAAAAATACACACCATGTTGGGATACACCGGGAGAGTACGCCTATTATTCCAGTACACATAGGAATAGAAGATATCTTTAGCAGACTTAGAAAACTGGATGCTAATATTGCCCAGAGACCAGATGGTTTACATCCTAGACTGCTTAAGGAATTGGCCAGGGAACTAGCCAGGCCTCTTACAATAATATTCAAGAAATCCTTAGAGGTTGTGGAAGTGGTAGACTCTTGGAGGACAGCCAATGTAACGTCTATATCTAAAAAAGGTAGTAGGAGAGAGGCTAGAAATTATAGTCCTGTGAGCCTTACCTCTGTGGTGGGTAAGGTACTGAGGGGATAATAAAGGAATACTCCGAAGAGTATATCAAACATTTGGGCATTAGGAACATGACTTAGCATAGATTTACAAAGGGGTGCTCCTGTCAAACAAATCTATTGGAATTTTGTGGGAAGGTCAATAAAGCTTTGAAGAGGGGGAATCTGTAGATGTAGTGTATCTAGATTTTACCAAAACTTTTGACAAAGTACAGTATGGAAAGTTAATTGATGCCCTACATGATATGCATGTATCAGGAGTAATAATTAAATGGATCTCTTCAAGGCTGGCTGATAGAAAACAGAGGGTGATGCTAAGGGGGATTGCCTCAGGATGGGCAGAAGTGAGCATGTATCCCAGGGGTCAGTATTGGGCCCTTCCCTTTTTATGTTGACTCCTGCTCACACGCCAGCCAACATCTTGCGGTAGTAGCAGATTTTGGAGGTGCGGTCAGTGTGGGCGAATACAGGGCACGCTTCAGTAGGTGCTTCCCTCATTCCCCAATAAGCCAGCATGCAGGTGCTGTCATCAGCAATATTTAAAGTGGTCAAAAGTTCTAAGAAAAGTGCCGCTTCAATGAAAGACAAGCTCTTCATGCAGCAGCACAATAACACACCTCCTGATGTGCCTTTCCTGGTGAAAGATTTCAATAAACATGATGGCAGTGGCTGCTGCCACCACCTGCCACACAATACCGACTTCAAGGGTGCCCAATCCCCCTGTCAGCATGCTAAATAACCTCCTCCAACATTGTGTGGCACACTGGGAGCCCACTCCAGTGTGCATCCCCATGCTGAAAGCAGACCATCATCGGCATGTTGAGGCACCGCCCTTATTCTGTGCCACACTGGGATCCCACCCCAGTGTGGCAAAATCAGCCCCCCAAAGTCATGGCTCACACTGGAGCCCACCCCAGTGTGCAGAACACTTTTATACACCTGTGGAAAAGAAAGCTATCCTCTGTGTTCCATCCCCCAGTACCTAAAAGAAAGAAAACTGTCCATCATGGGGTTGCCTTCCCCAACCCATGAGCCACCCTCTATGCCCTTCTCCCCACACCTCCCTCACCAAATACTTAGCTCTGAAGCCCAGCGTGATGATCTTCGGTGGACCAGGAACATGTCTGCACTCTTCAAAGCCGACCACAAACTAAAGAAATGCTGGTAAGCTATATAATGGCATAACTAGGTTTTTCCAATTTAGGTGGATATCTCAGCCATTTTTTTGAATTTTGCCTCCAAATTTTCAACATGGGGTGCTTGAGACCCCACCTTATGAACACATGCACTGTCATCTTGTTACTCAGTCCCGAAAGGTAATTTCATGATCACTGTGCGAAATCACCTTTTGGGACTGAATAATAAAATAACAATGCCACTGTTCATGAGGTGGATTACCAAAAATCTATCTTGCAAATTTAGTGGAAAAATTCCAAAAAATGACCATGTTATGACCATGCGTTGTACAGTTTCAACGCATGCTCATAACTTTGATAATTTTTAATATTTTCACTCCAGATTTTCAACATTGCCCTTTTTTCACATCTCCTTATAAACACTACCACTGTCATTTTTCACATCCTGCCTAAAATGTGTTTCCACATATGTGGCGCACAATGGCACGGTCGCTGTGTGAAATCAATGTTCTGGACACATTAACAAAATCACAGTGAGACTGTTCATGAGTGGAGGTCCTAAAATGCCTATTTTGAAAATCTGGTAAAACAAACACCCAAAATAATTTCATTAGGGGCGTGCACTGCACAGTTTCTATGCACGTTCATGATGTCACCAATTTTTCATATTTTCACTCCAGATTTTCACTACTGTCATTTTTGTACACCTCCTTATGAACAGTACAGCTTTCATTTTTCACATCCTGCCTAAAATGTGTTTTCATACATGTCACACAATGGAGCGGTTGCTGTGGAAAATCAATGTTCAGGTCATATTAACAAAATAACAGTGACACTGTTCATGACCGGAGTTCCCAAAATGCCTATGTTGAACATTTGGTTAAACAAATCCCCCAGATAACTGTGTTATGACTGTGCATTGCGCAGCTTCTATGCATGCTCGTGATGTCATCACTTTTTCATATTTTCACTCCAGATTTTCAACAATGCTATCTTTTTTACACCTCCCCATGAACAGTGCAGCTGTCATTTTTCACATCCTGCCCAAAATGTGTTTTCGCACATGTGCTGCCAAAATGCACAATTGCTGTACAAAATCACCTTTTGGCAAACAAACTCATAGTGCCGCTGTTCATGAGGTGGGGTCACAAACTGCCTTTGTTGAAAATTTGGAGTGAAAATACCAACAAAAGCCCTCAGCATTAGGGTTTCCAACTGCAATGCCACACCCTGTACAGACTGACAGGCGTCAGTGGTGTGGGTTGGTATTGTCGGCTGCAATGCTTATGCCATTCCACCCATCCCACCCTGCAGCCAGTAACAGGTGTCAAGATGTGCCTTAGACCCTTTGGCCCAGACATTCACCCCATTCTCCTACACTGCACCCATGTCAGTATATTTCCTTATGGAATGGTGTGAGCATAAGGCCCGAAGATCCCAAGGCACATCACAGCACTTGTCGGTCTCTGTACGGTAGGGTGAGGTGAAATGACATGAACGTTATGGCCAATGATCCAAAGGCACACCCCAGTGCCTATCACTCTCTGCATGGTAGGGCTGGGGTCTGCATCAGTTCACTTCTTCACTGCCAGTCCTATTGTGCATCTCTCTAACTCCTGCACTACCAATGCCAGTGCCAGAAAGCCAACATTCTGCATTGACAAATGCTTGTTAATATATACATTTCCCTCAATGAAGGTCCAAGAAGGGATCTGGGTGTCTAAATATGCAGATGACACACACATCGGCTCCAGTGTTGATAGTCTTGAGGCAAGAAATAATTTGCAGACTGCCCTAAATAGCTTGGGTGAATGGGCAGAGGAACATAGACTCGAATTTAATTTCAATAAGTGTACTGTAATGCACATGGGGAAGAAAAACATGCAAGCAAATTATATACTGATGGGCAGGCAACTGAGGTAGGTTAAAGAAGAAAGAGATCTGGTTATCATGATCTCCAATGATTGAAACTTTAAGGGTCACTGTATTCAGTTGTGTCAAAAGGCTAATAGAGTGTTAAATAGTATTTCGAGGCACATTAAAAGCAGAGCCAAGGGGGTAATTGTGCTATTGTACACCACATTGGTGAGGCCTCATGTGGAATACTATGCCCTGTTCTGGGCCCCATCCACTAAAACAGAGATCAAAAACCTGGAGACGGTACAAAGGAGAGCCACAAGGATAGTTAAGGGTCATAGGGGTATCAGGATCGGTTGGACAGTCTTGGCCTATTCACTCTGGAATATCAAAGATTTAGGGGGCACATGTGTCTGCTATAGTGAGCATTGACAAATAGTGACTTATGGGAAACTATGGGTCTGGAGATATATCACCAGCAGTACAGCACAAGATCACACCTGCTTCAAATAAAAGGGGAAGCATGTCAGACAAACAGAAGATCTAACTGGTAAAATCAGAGAGTGGTGGCAGTATGGAACTCACTCCCAATAGAGGTGGTAGGAAGTGGAAATCTGGAGTTCAAACACAGGTTGGATTATTACTGTAAAAACAAAAACATTAAGGGCTATTTATAATCAGAAGGCGAGCTACAGTATATGATCTACTGTCTACTTTGCTCGGTAATCACCTCTGAAACCTATGAATCTGGCAGGCACCGGTTTTCAGCTGTTTTGGATCAATGCTATATGCTACAGTATATGATAGATAGATGTCATATGTAATTTGATTTTAAAGCTATTTGATTTTATTAAACTGTTTATTTTGATTTGATTTTAATTGTTCATTTTCTCTGCAAGTTGATTGCTGTTGTTCTTTTATGTGATTTTCTATTTGATGTTTTTATGAATTGTGCAGTGCATTGAGCCTCCGGGAAGCAGCACTATAGAAATAAAATGATCTATCGATCCATCTGTCTGTCTGTCTGTCTGTCTATCTATCTATCTATCTATCTATCTATCTATCTATCTATCCAGTTAACAAGGCAACCGCAATTGAATGCTTACAAAAACTGCAACTCAGTTATGGCACCTGTGTTCACGGCTACATGGCAGGGTAGCGACTGGATACCTGGGTGGGTGAGGTAGGGCAACGGGAAGCATACACGTGTGCACAAGCATGGGGGAGAAGGGGAGGGAAGCTATGTGGGAGGGAATGTGGCAGGCAGCTGCCGAGCTGGTCCACTAGTGTGGTGGAGAAGTTGGTTGATTGGGAGGTGCAGGGTGCAAGGTCCGTTGAGGTGCGGTATTTTTTTGCCGGACGGCGGCTTGTTTATTTATTTATTTTTTTTAATTATAGTATATTTTTTTATTGAGTTTATATTTATATATACAATTTAGCAAGGTATGCAGCATAATACAAAAAAGATAAAGAAAACATTGATCATTGCACATAAGGCGTATCTAGACCATACATAGATGGGGGGGAAGGGGTATCTTTAGGAATTCTTTACACACAGTAATAGCAGCAAAACCTTAGTTAATCCAGAATTATAAAAAGACAGCACTAAGTTTCTCTTGGCAAAAAAGGCCATATAGTCTCACTCTTGTTTACTACTAAAAAAAAAGCCAAAAAAGAAGAGAAAGAACCCTTCCCCCATAGCGCACTAATTTCCCGATTAAATTAAAACTATGATTATTTCTACTACAATATACAATTTAAAGTCTGTTACAATTACATATGTATAATTTCTTCTTCAGATAAAGTCAGTAATTATGTGCCCTCACTATCGTTTTGTGTCTGCTAGGGCTGTTCATGGGCCAAGTAGTATTTTCCGAATACCACAAATAGTATGCTTCCTGAATATTCGGATACGTTTTCTGAATAGTTTACTATTCGGACACTATTCGGGAACTACTATTCTGTGAGATTTTCAAATCTCGCAGAGCTTTGTTGGCCAATCAAAAACTGTTTCTTGAGCTCAAAGGCAAGCACGCAATGTGACTTATTCAGTCTGGGCTGGTAGAAAACAGGAGACACTGGTTTCTGAGAGCTGCTCTGCAGTACTTCTGAGACCTTAAAGTTGCTAAAAAGGAAATAGATTTTTGCTTCACAGGCTTTTTTGGGTCAGTATAGTTTGTTTCATCAGTGTCAGAAAAGCTATGTTTGGCTTTCTGACAGGTATTTTGTCCTTATTGCTGTACTCAGTTACAAGGACTAGGAGGGCTGTCTGCTAACACCCCTTCTCTGCTGCTGTCTGACATAGCTCCAGTGTGATTTTTTTGGGTGAAGCACATTTTATTTTTGTGTTTTGTTGTTTTGCTGTTGTGTGGTTCCAGGCTTGGTTCCCTGCACGACTGATGAGGGTGTCTGCGAACTCCCCCTCCTGCAGGTCACTGCTCATGATTTGCTGTATACATGCATAATATTTGATTTTGTGAGGCTTTGCCCTGCATGTGCATGCTTAATATATTTTTTTTTTTCATGAGGCAAGGCTACACGTGTGCACAGCTGTGTGCACATAGATTTTGAAATAAACGTCTTCTGTTCTAAGCCAGTCAGGCTTGACTCACTGAATTATTATTGTTAGTCCTCTGGTTCTGTACTTGGATACCTGTACTCATGAGGAGTGTGTCGTGACTCCCCCCCACTTCCATAGTCCATTACACACAATTAACCTGTGCATGTGAAATATATACCCCCCCAAGTCTATGCCTTGTGTGTGCACACCTGTGCACATGCATTTTTTTTTGTATGTTTGTTGCTGTTTTGTTAATTAAAACATTGCACTTAGTGGGGCAGGCTTGTCTCACTGAGTTGACTGTATGTCATCTGTCAGTTCCTTGCCCAGTTCCATGTTTGACTGAAAAGGTAGCCCTTTTCTTCCCCCTTCTTAGTAGCAGTGTTTTTATTTGCTGCTACTTTTTTGTGATACAGTATAACTGGTAAGATTGGTGCATTGCTGTAGTTCCACAAGCACTAAGTAAAGCATCACACACACAGGTACTATGTAGTAATAGTTTGTGTTTCACACAGTAACCACTAGTGATCTGTCTTTAGCAACCTTGCAAACATGCTTGGTCCAGCCCCAGCAAAGCTTCTGCACCGCTGGCCCCAAGTGATGAGGAACAGGATGATAGACCCACAAATGTACAGCATGTCCAGGCAACTACTGCTGGTGTTGTCCCCGGGCCTCCAAACCACCAAACAATCTATGTCAAACAAAGGAAGCACTAGGGAGGTGGGGGGGGGCAGTAAGAAAATACAGTTAAGAGCAGTGGAACATAAAGTTGCCAATACATTTATTTGTGCTAAAGCTGGAGGATGCCAATAGAGCCCTGATGTTTTGACCAGAACCTGATCTTTGTCAGGGTACATGTCGGGAACATACAAACACACTATGAATATACAATTCTTAAAGAACACACACCACAAATAAGTGAAGTTAAAATGAATGAGACTGAGATGCCCTTGTAACAAAACAATCCAAAACTAACATGCCCAAGGATAAAACACTACATCAAGATTATAAAACAGTTCATACAGTGGCACCAGACAGTACACAATGCAGTATCTTTCAACCTTACTGCAAAATGCTGCAGTATGCTGCAAGGAGCAGTGTAATTTAATGGTTATTAAGCCCTCTAGTCATCCAATATTTTGTGACATGTCATTTACTGTAACTGTATATTATTGATACATATTACAATTCCAGAGAAGGTGGTAAGATAGACTACATAGACAATGACAGACAGGCGGGCTCAAATATTTTTCTCCCCAAGCAAGCCTTTTAGTTCCTGCAGTATTGGTAATAGAACTACTACTACTAATACCACTAGAAGTACTACAACTACTACTACTACTAGTGTCACCACCTGTTCCATCTGTATGTTCATGGTCACATCCTTTTGTGCAGTAGTTGGGGGGCATTAGAGCATACGTAGGTTGTGCAGGAAGCAGCAGACACTTTCACCAGTGTTCCCACTGCTACCACTAAGGCTGATGCATCCACAGTCAGTGTGCTTTCCACCACCACCGGTGCCATTCTTGCAGCAGTCACCCTTTTAGTTGTCACCATTACTGCAGCCACTGTTACCACTATTCCTATGGCCATGGCAAAGCACCTTCTATCCCATGTCTTTGACCATGAACGCCTTCTAGTGCTGACCCAAAGCAATACTTTGTATCATTTTTAGAGTGCTATGTGTGTGGTGCGCTGGATCGAGTGTGCCACATTAAGTTTGTATTGCATTTCTGAGAGCTCTATGTTGGTGGTTGAAGTGTCATTAAGGTGTATATGGTATAAAAGGTTCAATGCTTAATTAATGGTGTTGTTGACGTGCTTTTTTAAAGTTTCCTTAAAAAAACACCTTTTCTGGCAGAATAATGAATACTGAATACTTGAGACCCAAATACCAAATATTCGGCCGAATATTCTGGAAAAGGTATTCACACAGCCCTAGTGTCCGCTGTCTAAAAAAGGCTACGAGTTGATCAAAATCAAAAAATACATATAGATTATCTTTATATTTAACCCATAGCTTTGCTGGTGCCATCAATTGAAATTCGGCTCCAATTTCTAAGAGCTCCTATCTATAGCCCAAAAATCTCCTTCTTCTGTGTTACGTAGTGAAAGAATATTCTGGAAAAATTGAAAATTTATATGTTTTATAAAGAAGAGGGGCTTTAAGCCTTGAAAGATGCATTACTAAGTCCCAATCAGTTTCAAAAGCCAAAGTAATAAAGATTGTAGATTTCTTCTCATTGTCTACATGTAGGGTAGCTCCTCTTTTAGCAGGTATTCTATATGCCCAAGAAACAAATGGGAAATTTTCATCAGGCAATTCAAATACGTCTATAAAGATGTCTTTCATCAGGTCCCTTGCAGTTGGAAATTCCTTATCCAACAGGGGAGGCTGACCCAAAAACATCAAGTTTCTATATTTCTGTTGATTTTCCAAAATCTCTATTTTACGTGACATCATAAAATTATCTTTCAAAAGGCTAGCTGTTGTTGCCTCAACCCCTTTTATTTTATTTGAAGCTTTTTCAACCTCTGTCTTTGTTTGTCCAAGTTCCTTATTCACTTCTTCAATCCGTTCACAATTTTGCTTGCCATCCCTCTGCAGAAAATCCACTTTCTCAGATAGTGCATTAAATCTATGATCAAAAGTCTTGGTCCACCCCACAAGCTTTTCCAAAATTTCTCATAGGGAGTCTATCATATATTTTTTACCAGCTGGGGGATCCATCAGCTCAATGGGAGTTGTGAAAGGATTTTTGACCACTTCAGGAGGAGATTTGGGTCTATACGACTCAATCCTGTGTGGTAGAATCGTAGTTGTAGCTTCCTTTGATATTGTAACTAGGGCGGATCCAGGAATAGTGCTACTCAGGGAGATGGGTTTATCCGATTTTGTACGCTTAATATCAGCTTCAGGGTTCAGCCCTTGCCAGCAGGCAATCAGCATTCACGTCTTCCAGCCAAGAAGCTCTTCACAAGCTCTCGAAACTGGTTCACTACCAGCTCTGTGAACGCCCTCTTTGTCAGTTTTGATAAGGAAAAATTTTTCCAGCGGTTTCACTTTTGGAGATGCAAACTCTTCCGACGATATGGAGGAAAATGCTTTCCATTTGTCAGCCATGTGTTTACAGTCAGGGAATTGGCCGATACTCAAACCTTTTGTCTTTTGAATAAACCACCGACATAGAGCTCACCACAAATGCTGCTCACTGCCACCATGCTAACTCCTCCCGGCTTGTTTATTTTTAAGTATTTCACCCCCCCCGACATGCACCTCCGGGAGTTAAGAATCCTTTAGTGGGGGGGTGCAGGGGGTGAAACCCATAGAACTCTGGTGTCCTCTTGCCATTCGCCATGTGTGTAGTGCCAAAAATCATTTTTGATGATGTACACTTGCCCAAATGGCGATCGCAATTCCGCAATCGCCATTATCACATAGAGCCATTGTCCAGCTGTCGTCCTCTGCATCCCATGTGGTTCCCTGCAGCTCACTTGTACAAGGCTGACACACACACAGTGCCCACGTTGGGACCCGTAATCCAGCCACTGGGCCTAATTTCAATACCAAGGCGTGATTCCGCACGGGTCCTAGGATATGCAGAGGACCGGCTGCCATGACCAACCGCCATTTTCCACCATACTTTACTCCCCATTGGGAATGTGGACATGCAATGATGTCCTCACACACCATGCCAACGTCCACCACACTCTTCCCTCTCCATGCATCGCTACTGTATAGCACCCAATCTCCACTGGGGGCTGTTGCAGCACGGTGTGAACCCAGAGCCCACCCTAGGGAAAGAAGAGCAGTCTGCAGATGCTCAATCTACTCCCTTCCTAGCTGACCCACGATGACCTGAGTCCATTCCCGAACCCAGGTCACCGGTGTGCTGCAAGGATTGATGTCCAGTGCTTCAACCCTCAGTGCCACCGGGCCGGCCCCCACACTATTTCTAATTTGTTATTAGTTGAAGTATGTCACATTTGATCCATTTATAGTGGTTACCCCAGATGCTAAAAACTCCCACGTTTACCAGAAACAGATTGGACTTTACTGCAAGAGTTTACCAAAAACAGATGCGACTTCACTGCAAGTGAACTCCTATGCTATCATGTCTCCTTTTTCAAATACCATTGTGTCTGGTTGGATTTTCACCTTGATTTTTCTGTTCATTTGAATGCTATCCATATGAAGCTTCACCCCAATCTTGTAGCACTTTACAGAAATAATAGAAGCATCCTACCTCCTGTATGCAAAGAAATCCTCACTAAGATGATTCTCCCAATTTTCGACTATGGGGACATTGGACTGGATTTTCAAAGTGTGGTGCAGGGCTTGCCCCAAGCTTTGAGCCATGACACTTAAGTTCTGGCAGTGCACCACCCCGTCACCGCAACTGTGCCCAATTCCACAATCTTAGCTGTGGTTGTGAAAGTTTTCACGATTTATGGCAGCTTGCACCAAATATCTGGCTCAAGCCTTGTAAACAATGCCCCCAGGATTGCCACAAATTAGACCAAAAAAAGTTAGTTTAACTTGTGGCAATTGCCACATGAGATAGAAATTTCCATTAGATAGCCGAAAGCCCCATCCACTGTATCATTGGCACTCCAGGGGCTTGTAGTGATCTCAGCCTTTTGAAAATCCTGCCTGTTGTTTACTGTGCTGCACCTAACTTGCTAGAGTGGACCCCTCTTTCACTTGTTCTGTTGACTTGCTCTTGAAAAACCCCTGTGTACTCACCACTGTTCTTTGCATACTTCACTCTCTCTCTCCCCTTTCTTGATGTTGGGTGCCTTACCCACAATGCCTCCTTCCTCTCCAAATTCAGTTTGGTTCCTTCTGTCATACTGTGCTTCTCTCCTCTACCCCCAAACCCCAGCTCTTATTCTCTTCACGATGCTTGCTTTCACTCTCTTATATTCCCTTCAATGAAATCTACTGCTGGCCAAGCTGCCTTTTTGTTCCAGGTCCCTAAACTCTGGGGTTCTCTTCCACCTTCCATTCAGTCTGCTCCTTCCTTTCTCATTCTGAAATTTCTGCTCTGAGATTTCTCTTTTCACTCCTGCAGTTGCTTCTAATATGGGAGTGGACTCCTGTCACTTGCCTTCCAGCACACACTGGGCCAAATTTTCAAGGACAAAACAAGGCTTGAAGCTGCACCAAACACCTTTGCTGGTACATTGGGTGCAGTTTCAACGCTTTACCCAATTTAAGGCAGATGGGTACCTGGGACTGCCACAAGTTAGACCAGAAAAAGCTGGTCTAGCTCACAGCAATAAGCACACAGGAGAGAAAATCCTAATTGCCGGCTGGGAGAATGCCGCAAGCCCTGTACGTCATATGTTTGGCACATCATGGGCTTGCAGCATTCTCAGCCCTTTAAAAACTGTGCCCACTGTCTCTAGCACTGCCCCTCTCCCTCAGTTCATGAGTTACTACCCCTGCTCCTCATTTTATTGTTTGTTTTTTTGCTCAATGTTTAGTGATGTTTACCCTGTTCTGAGATTTACTATATAATAATTTTATTCTTAAGCATTCTTGTAATTGTATATTTTGCTGTACTTATTTCTACATTATTGTATTATTTTTGTACATTGTACTTTGTATCTTGTCTGTTCTGTTCTTTACCCCTCCCCCAGGACACAACTGGAAATGAGCTGACACCAGCTCAGTATGACTTTCCTGGTAAAACTTTTGAAATAAATAAATAAATACACACATACATAACAAAATAAATAAATGCAAGAATGGGAAAAGGAAAAACTCACCCAGTATACTATATCTTGTCCAGCTTAGTGAAGAGTTGCTAAGAGGTCAATTAAAGATTGAAACATAGAAACACAGAATTTGATGGCAGATAAGGACCGCTTAGCCCACGTAGTCTGCCCATTTTCCCTACCTACTGCAACACTGCAGACCCTTCCTGATCTCCGACTTTACTCTCCCTTTTCTTACCACTAAGGTTCCCTTATGCCTATCACATGCATTCTTGAATCCCATTACCATTTTTGCCTACACCACCTCCATTGGAACACTGTTCCATGCATCCACCACTCCTTCTGTGAAAAAGTACTTCCTCACCTCTTCCCTGAGTTTACCCCACTCTAGCTTCTTAGCATGTCCCCTTGTTCTTGAGCGTCTTTTTTTCTGAAAATTGCTTCTCTCTTGAACCTTATTTGTACCCGTGAGGTATTTTAAAGACTCTGTCATATCATATCATAAGTTTTAATGCAAAAAAAATGCTAAATCATGCACTTGGGCATTGAAACTCAGAATCAGAGTACTAAGTGGGGGGAGTGGTATTGGTGACCACTAAACAGGAAAGAGACCTGGGCGTTATCATATCTGATGACCGAAAGGTGGCCAGACAGTATGACAAGGCAGTGGGGAGAGCCAGTGGGTTGCTATGGTGCATAGGGTGGGGTATCACCAGCAGAAAAGGGAGTTGCTGATACCTCTGTATCAGTCTTTGGTACGATCCTACCTAGAATACTGTGTCCAGTTCTGGAATCCTCATCTCTGAAAAGATGTAGACAGAGTTGAGGCAGTCCAGAGGAGGGCAACTAAAATGGTGTGGGATCTGCATCAAAAGCCCTGTGAGGAGAGACTGACAGACCTCAATATGTACAGACTGGAGGAAAGGAGGGACGGGGGATATGATAGAGATTTTCAAATAACTCAAGGATATAAATAAGGTTCAAGAGGGAAGCCTTTTTCAGAGAAAAGGATGAACAAGAACAAAGCATCATGCGATGAAGCTGGAGGGAGGTAGAATCGGGGAAATGTAAGAAAACACTTCTTTACAGAAAGGGTAGTGGATGCTTGGAACAGCCTCCCTGAGGAGGTGGTGGGAGCAAAACCTGTAATGGACTCTAAGAAGGCATGGGATAAGTATAAGGGAACCTTGGAAGCAAGAAGGAGAGGGTTAAGCTGGAGATCAAGTAGGGTCTTTGATGTGACAGTAGGTAAGGAACATGGGCAGACTTGGTGGGCCAAGTGGTCCTTATCTGCTGTCAAATTATATGTTTCTATGTTTCTATAACCCCTTTTTCCATCCTTTCCTGCAGGGTGTACATATTGAGGTCTTTTAGTCTCTTCTCATAGGGATTTTGATGCAGACCCTGCACCATTTTAGTTGCCCTCCTCTGGAACCCCTCTACTCTGGACACAGTACCCTAAGTGAGGTCTCACCAGTGATCTATACATCAGTAACAACACCTCTGTCTTTCTGTTGGTGATAACGCTCCCTATGCACCCTAGCATTCCGCCAGCTCTTCCCACTGCTTTGTCACACTGTCTGGCCACATTTAAGTAATCAGATATGACTACCTGCAGGTCTCTTTCCTGTTTGGTGGTCATTAATACTTCACCCCCCATTTTGCATTCTGCCCCTGGGTTTCTGTGCCTCAAGTGCATAATTTTCTACTTCTTTAAACTGAAACTTATCTGCCACACTCTTGAACACTCCTCCAGCTTTCTTACATAGAAACATAAAAAAATAGAAATTGTTGGCAGATAAGGACTGCTAGACCCATCCAGTCTGCCTGTAGGCCATATACATTGTATGTGGTCACTGATCCTATGTGATCAATGACTTTTCATCACTCCCTCCCTCCCCTCTCAGCTTCCCTTGTGCCTGTCCCAAGCATGCTTAAACCCCTCCACTGTACTTGCCCCCACTACTTCCTGTGGCAGACTATTCCATGTGTCTACCACCTTTTCCGTGTAGAAAAACTTCCTCACATTACCCCTTAACCTACCCCCCTCCAATTTCATATTGTGCCCCCTTGTTCTGGTACTTTTTCTACACTGGAAAAGCTCTCCTGCCTGAACCTTGTTTATGCCCTTCAGGTAATTGAAAGTTTCAGTCATGTCCCCCTGCTGTCTTCTTTCCTCCAGTGAGTAAATATTTAGTTCCCCTAGTCTCTCCCAATATGTTTTGTGATGCAAACCCTGCACCATCTTTGTTGCCCTTCTCTGGATAGTCTCCACCCTATCTATGTCCTTGCGCGGGTGTGGTCTCCAGAACTGCACTCAGTACTTTAGGTGAGACCTTACCAATGTTTTATACAATGGCACCATCACCTCCCACCTCCTGCTAGTGATGCCCCTGCCTATGCACCCCAGCATGCCACTGGCCCTCCCTGTCACCTTTGCACACTGCTTTGATACCTTAAGGTCATTAGAAATGATAACTCCTAGGTCCCTTTCCTCTTTGGTGACAGTCAGCTCCTCCCCCCTCCCAACCTGTAGCTCTCCTCAGGTTTCCCTCTACCCAGGTGCATTATTTTGCACTTCTGTACCTTGAACCTCAGTTGCCACATCTTCAACCATCTTTCAAGCTTCTCCAGGTCCCTCTTCATTTTCTGCACCCCTTCTGCAGTATCCACCCTGTTGCAGATCTTGGTGTCCTCTGCAAACAGGCAGACATTTCCTTCAAGCCCCTCTGCAATGTCACTAATGAAGACATTGAACAGGACTGGTCCTAGTACTGATCCCTGTGGTACCCCACTGGTCACCCCCCTTCTCCCCAGATTGTACCCCATTTGCCACCATCCTCTGTCTCCTGTCTGTTAACCAGTTCTTAACCCAGTTCACCACCTTGTCTTTCATGCCCAGACTTGTTAATCAGCTTTCTATGTGGGATAGTGTCGAAAGTTTTGCTGAAATCCAAGTAGGTGACGTCTACCACCCCTCCCTGATTTAGTTACCTAGTCACCCAATCAAAAAAAGCTATTAGATTCATTTGACATGACCTTCCTGCTGTGAATCCATGTTGCCTCAGATCCTGAGCACCACTGGATTCCATATGTGCCATTATCCTTTCTTTCAGCAGTGTCTCCATGATCTTTCCCACCACTGAGGTGAGGCTGATTGGCCTGTAGTTCCCTGCCTCATCCCTACTGCTGCTTTTGTGCAGTGGGACTACATGTGCCATCCTTCAGTCCTCTGGAATGACACCCATGTTGAGTGACTCTGTGAACAGGGCCACCAGAGGTGCTGCTAGTTCCCTTTGCAGCTCCTTAAATATCCTTGGGTGGATGCTATCTGGCCTTATGGCCTTACCCATCTTCAGCTTTGTGAGTTCTTCCAGAACTCTCTTCACTGTGAATGAACTAGTGTTCACCTCCCCCCCCCCACATTGCCTCTGCAACCCAACTGTGGTCCTTGACTCTACCCCTCCTTAGTGAATACTGAGCAGAAGTATTTGTTCAGTATTTCTGCTTTGTCCAGATCACCCTTCCTATACTCTCCCTTCTCCCCTTTGAGCCTCACAGTCTCCCCCCTGGTTTTTCTTCTTTCACTGATATACCTATAAAATGCCTTATCCCCTTTGTTTACAGACTGAATTACATCTCTAATTATTTTTTCCACCCCTCCCCGGAGTGTCCACCCTATTGCAGATTTTAGTGTCATCAGCGAAAAGGCATACCTTCCCTTTAAACCCCTCTGCATGTCACTAATAAAGACATTAAAGAGGACCCGTCCCAATACTAATCACTGTTGCACCCCACTGATCACCCTTCCATCCTCAGAATGATCTCCGTGGACCACCACCCTCTGTCTCCTGTCCCCTAACCAATTCCTTACCCAGTTTACCACTTTTGGACATACTCCTAGGCTGCCCAGCTTGTTTACGAGTCTCCTATGTGGAACAGTGTCAAAGGCCTTACTGAAATCTAGGTAAGCCACATCCATCACTCCACCCTGATATAATTCCATGGTCACCCAGTCAAAGAAATCTATCAAATTTGCTTGACACAACCTCCCCCCAGTGAATCCATGCTGCATCTGATCTTGTAATCCACTGGATTCAAGATATTCCACAATCCTTTCCTTTAGTAGTGATTGCATTAATTTCTCCACCACTGAATTCGGACTGACCTGTAGTTGCCAGCCTCCTCCTTGCTACCACTTTTGTGAAATAGAACTACATCTGCCCTCCTCCAGTCCTGTGGAACCACTCCTGTCTGCAGTCGGTGGTTGAACAAAGCTGTCAGAGGTGAAGTCAGCACTTCTCTGAGCTCCCTTTATATCCTTGGATGCACCCCATCTGTCCCCATTGCCTTGTCCACTTTCAGATTTGTGAGTTCCTTTAGGACTTGCTCCTCTGTAAATGGAATAGTGTCCAACTCCCTTTCTTCAGTGCTCCTGGCCCTTATCTGTAGTCCCTAGCCTTCCTCTTCCTCTGTGAACACTGAACAAAACTACTGTAGAATTGAAAAGTCACGCGTTCATTTAATTTAGTGGTCCGAGCCTATGCAACTTGTTAGCTGCAGTTGAAGTTCGCTGTCCTGTACTTTTGTATGAGTATGACATAACATCAAACTTAGCTGTTAAATTAATTTAGCGAGTCTTTTTTCTACAGTGAACACAGCAATACTTTCTTTTTATAGCAAAATAAATCAGTTCTACGGTATTTGTTCAGGATGTCTGCTTTTTCCTGGTCTCCATCTGCACATGCCCCCCCCCCCCTTCTCTCTCTTAAACCTTACTATCCTTCACCTGGTCTATCTCTTTTTGCGTGTATACCTGAAAAATGTCTTGTCCCCTTTCTTTACTGCCTGGATTATTTTCTCCTTCATATGCACCTTTATACTCTGAATTGCTTTCCCTGCCTCCCTGATTTTTCCTGATACACCTCCCTATCCTCCTCTCTCTGTGTCTCCTTCTACCTCGACTGCAAACTTTTTTGCCTTTACCTTCCCGACCACCTCTCCTGAAAACCATAGCAGTCTCTTTTTCCTCTTGCTTTTGCTTACTTGCCTGATGCAAAGGTTTGTTGCCTTCACTATCCCCCCTTTTAGTTTCACCCACTGTCCCTCCACTCCACCCAAGTCCCCCCCCGACTGTGCATCCCTGAGGCATTCCCCCATCTTTTTAAAATCACCCCCTTCTGAAGTCCAGGACCCTTGCCTTTGTGTGGTTTGATTTTGCCACAGTGCTAATTTTGAACCCCACTGTACAGTAATCCTTGGTCTCTAGGTGGTCACCCACTGTAACGTCTGCAACACCATCCCCACTGGTGAGTACAAGGTCCAGTATTGCCCCTTCATGAATGGGGTCTTTTACTAGTTGCCTGAGGATAGCCCCCTGCTGGGATTCCAGGATGTCCCTGTGTCCCTGCTCCTTGCTGAAGCTGCAGCTGGGATGCTCCAATTTATATCCAGCAGACTGAAGTTCTATATCAGCAGCACCTTCCCCTTATTTGTCATCTTTTGCATGGCTTCCATCAGAACCTTGTCCTTGTTAAAGGGGGTATGGGGGGGCAAAGCTCCCCAACTCAAACTAATAAACAGTAATGAACAGAGGCATGTGACCAAAACAGCGTTGTATTCAGGAAGCTTCTACAGCAAGCTTCCTAGGCATGTCTGATAATCTACATATTTGCCTGGTTCAGTACTGTAAGTGGAGACACTTTATCCATTGTTATTTACATAACACACCACACCCTAACCCCTTCTTTTAAGCTTATTTTGCCTGAACCAGGAGTATTCATATTAATGAAGATCACGTTTTAAGATGCTATGCCTTAACCATAAGTCTATAACTCAACAAGGTCACTCTTACATAGTACAATCCAGGATATAAGAAGATCAGGTTTTAGCAGTAGGCTCCTCATGATGAAATTGAGTGCTGCAAAATTAATTTATAGTGGAGCTTTTTGTTTTAGTTAGTTTCTGTTTCACATAATAAGCTTTAGGCCTGTTTTCAAAGGTTTAGAGTCAAGTACACACAATAAAAATATACAATATACAGTAGTGGACAGAGATAAAAATCTGCAAGAAGTGTTGGATGTTCAGCATTACATTACATTTTTTAAAGTGTGCAAATACAAAGGATATATTGTAAGATTACAGCAGATTTTCAGTGGTAGCAATTCCATGTCCCAGGGGAGTGAGTGTAGACAACAGCTGTTTTTTAAATTATTCAGGAGAGTGGCAGGTGTAGTAAGGGTACTATAGTAGCATTACCATTTCACCATGTTTCTATCATAGGGAATATTTTACAAATATTCTTCTAAATGACATCTACATTCAGATGTGCTGTGGATATATTTTAACATGAAATTCCACAATTCCATGAGATTTTCACACAGCATAGAGTGGAAAAATCTGTTGACTTCTTCAGTAGTATTACCGAGGAATTTGGTTGATTTTTCCACATTCGTAGTGTGGATTACCAGGAAGTGGAATAAGTTCACCACAGCTCTAAATTATATAAATAATATGATCATAGATTTACATGGTTTCCTATAAATATAACATGGAAACTACAGAATATTTAAAAGAAAATGTATGAAAACCCTTGATTATTTGCACATAGAATACAACCTTGATTGTGCGAATGCTCTGGGAAACATTGAGCTTGGACAATTGGGGCTCAATAACATTAGGCAAACCAGACTTGGGGCACAATGTCAGAGTTTAGATAATCAGGAGATCTGGATAATCTGGGTTCATATAATCAAGTATGGGTAGGCAAAAGTTGAGAACTCTGCTTTCGCTGAACTTCCGCAAAATTTTGGAAATTTCACGGAAATTGCAAAACTTTCGCCATTGGCAAAACTGGGATTTTCCATGGATTTTCACTGAGTTCTGCAGACTTCTTTTGTGAACTGTGTAAAAATACATATAAACTGCAGAATTTTTTTCTATCCACAGTTTAATGAACTGTCAATGAATGAATGCCTGCTTGAACAACCATGCGGTCATTAACTGACAATTCAGTAGGCCACTGGTAGTGGAGGAGACAGGAATGCTGTGCTGGTGGCCTGCTCAGGGGCAGGGTGGGAGGGGAGAGGGATGGTGGCTGATGAACTGTCAGGGTGGTGTTTGGGGGAGTCCAGTAGACACCAGGGAATTTGGATTATTTTTTATAAGGGATCAGGGATGGGGAGGTCCACTAGACACCAGGGAATACTGGGAATAGAGGGGGATGAGTTGGTGGACTGCTGGCTGTTTATTTGTGGATTAAGGAATCCAGGCTAGGGAGGGTGGTCTGCTAGACATCAGGGAAACAAAATGATTTGGGGGCCATGATCGGTGGGTGGGGGGCCACTAGAAACCAGGAGGGTCCATGGAAGTGATTGAGGGTATTTACTGGGAACCCTGATCAGTGGGGGTAGATTAATGAGTTAAACTGCTGTTAAAAAAAGCCTCAGAACTGACCACTGGCAGTGATTCTTTCTGCAGATTTTTTTCCCCATAGTTTAATGAATTAACCCACAGTTTGTATATTTTTTCTGCAGTTTTAAGGTGGAATTTCTGCGAAAGTTCCACAAATGATTTCCAAACTTTCGCAGACACGAAATTTGCACTTTTGCCGAAATTCCACCATTGGAAATTGTTTTTCATACATCCCTAATAATCAATGCTGTACTGTATTTCCCATATGGCATAGAATTAATGAAGTAATTTACAAGGTTTGTTATGGTTTCCTTGAGTATTGTTTAGGGACATATCTTGGAATGCATACAGCAGCACACCATGAAGTACCATAGAATGCCCTGGAAAAGAGGATTTTTTTTTCATGTTGTTTTAGAAATAAACTAATGGAGGTATGGGATTGAATATTGGAAGCCATAGTAAGCCTTTTAACTTTCCATCCAGGTTTACACAGAGACCTTTTAAATATTTATTGGTATTCTGTGGTTCCATAGCTACATTATGCTGTTTATTTATTGATTATTTGATTGTTTATCAATTTATGAATAATGAATTAATGAAACTTTATTTATATGGCGCCTTTCTTAAACCAAAGTGCCTTACAATAATTTAAAACAACAACCAATAAATAATAAATTATGATTTGAAAAAAGAAAGGGGCATACAGTAAAAATCATGTAAAACATAGAGTAACAATTAAATGAAAAAAGATAAAGTAAGGCACAAAAAAATCATATATATATATATATATAGTTTTTATTGACCAAGTACACACACTAGACAATTAAATGCCTATTTTTAGGTATGATCCAGGAGGTTACTGAATGGGTAGGCATACAGTTTTAAGAGCGGAAATACATTAGCATAAGGGTACAGTAACAGTAAAGATCACAACAAATTAGCCAGTATGATTTCTTTTGCTCTGTCTTCACCATAGAAGACAGTAGGAAGGGTCCTACTCTAAGTAGGTCAGTACACAACACCACAGGAGCAGTCACAAGACCCTACACAAAGGAAAGGGATCTAGAAGCACTGAATAGGCTCAAGGTAGATAAAGCAATGAGGCAGATGGCATCCACCCTAGGGTACTGAAGGAGTTTCGAGAAGAACTCGCCACACCACTGGCTGAGCTTTTCAGCAAGTTACTGGAAAGCGGAATAATAATTCAGGACTTGGAAAGGGCAACAGCAGTACCTTTTCACAAGAGCAGAAGCAGGGGGGAGGCAGGAAACTACCAACCGGTCATTGTGACATCAGTGGTATGAAAAATTATGGAGTCATTGCTAAAGGAAAGGATAGTTAAGTACCTGGAGGATAACAAAAAGATTGACCCCAGGCAACATAACTTCACAGCAGGATGCTCTTGTCAAACCAATATGACTGACTTTTTCAACTGGGTCACCAGAGCAGTTGACCAGGGAGCAGCAGTGGACGTTGTGTACCTGGACTTCAGCAAAGCTTTTGACACTGTCCCCCACAGAAGGGCTAGCTAACAAATTAGAGCATACAGGAGTCGTCCATAAGATAGTGAACTGGATCACCAAATTGCAGCAAGATAGAATGCAGAGAGTGCTTGTCCATGGATCATTGTCAAGGGAAGGCAAAATGACCAGTGACATTCCATGGGGGTCTGTGCTGGGACCTATCCTCTTTAATACATTTATCAGGGATATTGCAAATGACTTGAAGGGGAAGGTCTGCCTGTTTGCAGATGACACAAAACTCTGCAACAGAGTAGACACAAAGGAGGGAGCAAAAGATATGGAAGCAGATCTGAAAAAAATCTCAAGGAATGGTCCAGGGATTGGCAGCTGAAGTTTAATGCCAAGAAGTGCAAGGTTATGCACATAGGAAAAAGAAACCCAGGGCTAAAGTATAAACTAGGAGGGCATCAGTTAGAGGAGACAAAGACAGAAAGAGACCTCAGAGTAGTCACCACAGATGACTTAAAGGTTGGAAACAGTGTGAAAAGGCAGCGCAGAAGGCGAGTGGCATCCTTGGCTGCATTGATAGTGGAATTACAAGTACAAAGAGCGAGGTTATCATTCCTCTCAACAGGTCCTTGGTTAGGCCACATTTAGAGTACTGCAGTCAGTTTTGGAGATCACACCTCAAAAAAGACATAGACTGCCTGGAGACTGTACAAAGAAGGGCTACAAAAACGGTGCATGGACTGCATCATGAGCCATACAAGGCAAGACTCAGGGAACTAAATCTGTACACCCTTGAGCAGAGAAGAAACAGAGAGGACATGAATGAAACTTTTAAGTATGTTACAGTAATCAACCCAACACAAGCAGGAAACCTCTTGCAGCAAAACAAGGATGCATGTACAAGGGGACACAACTTGTGTCTGGGGGAGAGGCAGGTTCAAAAGCAACCCCAGGAAGTACTTCTTTACAGAAAGGGTCATAGACCCATGGAACAGCTTACCTCATGAGGTGGTGAAATCTAAGATAGTACGTGAGTTCAAACTCACATGGGACAGACATTGTGGACACATCAGGGAGCAGTCTAAATAGGAAGGTGGGCAGAAATAAGGGCAGACTAGATGGATCATGTGGTTCCCATCTGCTGACATGATTCCTATGTTCCTATTTACATATGACACAGTGTATACATATGATCAAGGTCTTGAGCAGACCAGGCTAATTACTGGAACCCAGAAATGATGGAAGGGGGGATAGCAGAAACTATGTGCAATTACAAGTCAAGTTACACTTCAGGTGATCATTCAGGAATCCTCTAAAGAGGTAGTGGAATGTGATACTACAAATTCTTGAGCCTAGGTGTGCAGGGCACTGGGTCAAAACCATGCAAGGCAGAATGTCATGCGGCATGAGCGCATTGCGTGTTTCAATGGTATTTTTTTCATGTTCTCGGACCCCCACTATGGATTCTAACCCGGGAGGTCCAACATGGAGAGCACACAGGTCTGGGATTTGGCATAATGTTGTGCACTATTATGCGTATGACATTATGAACCAGTACAGGCATGCAGACAGCAAAGGCCTGGCCTCCCATTGCAGTCCTGGAATTTGGAACAGAGATCTGAGATAAGTCAGTAAACCTAAAAGGGTAGCTTGGGTTAACAGTCCTTAGTTACTCAACTAAGATCGGAGGAGCAGCAGTTCTCATCACTTTATCAACAAAGCAACCCAAAGCAAAGGTGTGAGAGTTTCCAGGAGAGTACCATGTCAGTTTCTCATAAAGCTCACAGTGGTAAGATGAGCAGCTAAAAGGGCAAATCAACATACATTGTTGTAGGCTATATCCTACTTAGATAAGGTAGATTTTATAACATTAGTAACAGTAAGGATCCCATACAGTAGTTAAGGGTGAGTAGGAGCAGTTCTCTGGCAAAGGTTAGATGCACCGCAGGGGTAAGAATACGTTTGGCCCTGTAGACCAAGCCAAGTTTGTTATTAACTGCCCTACATACATTAAGGATTTGCAGGAAGAGGTCTAGCTGTGAGTCAAGGGTGATTCCAAAATATCTGAAGGAGTCAGGAATAATAATAGAAGAGCTGTCAGCACTAGCCATGTCCAGGGATTCAGCACATGTTCTAATGTTTGCCTGAGAGCAAAAAAGCATAGCCTGTGTTTCCTTAAGAATAAGTACTAATCTATTCAAGGTAAGATAGGATTGGAGTTGATGGAAATCAGCCTTCAATTAGGAGTTGGTGACTTTGATATCTTGGGACCAGGCTAGTAACACCAAATCATCAATACAGAGGGTGGAACTACAGTGTTCATCCACCTATGGTAAGTCATTTATAAACAAGGAAAATAAGATGGGTTGCAAAAGGAAACCCTGGGGGACACCAGCTACAACAGGAGTAAGTTCACAAAGCATCCTTTTATACTTAACTGGTTGATGCTTACCCTGCAGATAATTTGCAAATCAGGCTAGTTTGGGGGCAGTCAGTCCAATAGAATGTATAGTAGCTTGGAACAGAGTGCATGGTCTATCAGGTTGAATGCTTTGGAGAGATCTACAAAGATCACTCCAGTAAACTTGCTGTAGTCCGTGGTGATCATAATCTCTGAGGTAAATTTAACCAGGGTGGTAGCGGTACTGTGCCATGCAGTAGAAATGGGCTGTACAAGACAAGTATGGATAAAGAGCTACACAGTATTTACAGCACATGCAAAATATATATAAACCACAATGTGCAATCACAGTGATGGATGTCTTGATCAGTCTAAGAACTACAGTATTTAGGGTTTCCAAAGACAGGACACAAACTTGGATTGGAGAAAGGGTAGTAGGGCAAAACCTAGGAGGAGTGAGGTGGTAATATAAGGAGCACGTGGTTAGGATAAGGGGAAAAGAGAGAGCCTATTTGCAGGAGCAGATATTATCTGAGTGGTTACACAGAAGATATTTGAAAGAGAGGGAAGAATAGGAGGAGTGGAGGATGAAGTGGAGATTCTGAGACAGAAAAGCTCTCAGTGTGTTCTTCCAAGGGGTGCCTTGCTCAATTAAGGCTGTAGGAACTAAAAGAAAAGCTAGCACATCAGCTGGTTCCAGTGCTACAAACTACTTATTGCACAAAAATAAAGTGCAAAAAAATCAGTGCAGTATAACCCCTGGAAAAAGCACTGGGTGGGGAGTAAACTGGGCACAAACTCATAGGAAAGAGATGTAGGAGCCATCATCAGTGACTGCCTAAAGCAATCAAACCAGTGAAACAAGGTTTACAGTAAGGAAAACAGGATGATGGGCTGTAAAGAGAGAGGCACTGACAGCAGAAAGAAGGGGCTACTGAATTACTACCTCTCTATAGATCACATTTTAGAGTTTGAATCTGTGTTTTTAAATAAATATTTTAAATATATCTATTAAGATAGTATATCTGGGAAGTCCTAGTGATTCCTGTGATTTTAGGCACTGGCTTATTTGTGCAGCATTTGGGAGTCGCATTATTTTTTTCAGTTTAACCTTAGTGCTTTAACCTTGGTCTGATTAGGCCAAAATTTAAAGTCTAAAGCACTATTTGTTTGATGAAAAAGTGAAAAAGGACCTGGTACTGGAGCTTGGGAGCATTTGATCAAAAAAAAAATAGAACTGTTTGACGCCTATGTAAGAAATGGAGAAATCTTTTTTCTAATAGATTTAATAACCTTGGCCACTTTTTGATATTTAATTTTATTTTGTATCTATTTGGATTTAAAAATGTTTGCATGCTTGGGTCACATGATAGTGACTTTAAAACACATGTAAGAGCATTCTGTGGTCAGATCATCATTTTGGGACCTGCTCGAGCAGTGCTAACTGCACATTGTATTACCGCTGAGAATTATAGCCGAGTCAGCATGTTTTAGGGATTTTCTGTATTGTTCCGTGTTGCTCTTCTCACTCTTCTTATTATACAGGGAAGGCTTTGAGATTTGGAGATACGGTGACTAGTGTCTGTGGGAATCTTTTCTGGAAGCCCCATAGTTATAAGTAAAGAGAATGCTAGAATGCTGAGAATCTGCTTTGCCCCAGCAGTTACTGCTGGAAGTGTTATGTTCCTATGCTACTGTAGCCATTCCTTTGTTGAAATGGAGTAAGTATATGTTATATATTAAGAATTTTTATTGTAGACTTCTGGTCTGGACACCTACCTAATGGCGGCTTAGCTCCGAAGCTCTGACGCAACCTGAGAACAATCCGCGGTCATCATAGTTATAAACATTTCATCCTGTCGCTTACTCACCATATAACCGATCACTTAAGGCCACCAAAACAGCGACCGAAAGAAAATCCACCTGGCACAGCCGGGAAACAACATAAACATGGTCCCGACATAGACCAGTGGGCTGAGGCCTGCTCCCATTCAGAATCCCATGCTACAAGCTCGGGCAGTGCTGAAGATGATGAACCAGAATGCATTATTACTTCCAAACAATTCTGCTACACCTTAAAACAAATAAATGAAACTATGCAGCCCTAGAGACAAAAGTCTCAGGCCACTGTAAGGATATTGCTGATCTCTCACAGAGAACCGGAGCCCTTGAAACCACCATGTCTGATTCTACTACTACTATATACATACACAATACAGCACTGCTGGAACTCCACCACCGCATCCTTACTCTAGAGCAGTGACACGAAGAGCTTGAGAACCTCAGTCCACAACAATATTAGAATGCATGGGTATCCAGAGGGCACCCAATCTGTGAATATGGTGACTTTTATAGACTCTTTTCTTCATTAAATTTTGAATCTGCCAGCACACAAAACCCTCAACATAATAAGGGCTCACAGATTGCTGATTCCTCATCCTAGGGACCCCAAGGCAAGACCCCATTTGGTTGTTTTGGCTTTTATGGACTTCAGGACCAAAGAGGAGATTCTCAACCTGGCTTGGGCAAAAAAAACAGTCACTTTTGGATATGTCAGGCTCTATTTTGACCATGACTTTACTACCCAGTTTTTGTCCAAATGGCAACATGTGCTCTCGGTGGTGCGGCTCCTCCAACAGAAAGACCAGAAAGCCTTTGTAGAGTACCCAGCCCATCTGAAAATACTCACTGATAAGGGTCCTCTTCTATTTCAAGAGCTTAAGGATGTAGAAGAATTCCTCTGTCCCGTCAACATTTCCATTCCTTGGCAGCTGCTTGAACAAAATCAGCAGCAGCTTAGCAGGTGGAACTGGACAACGGCAGGACCAAAAAGACAAGACACAAGGGACAACCTGAGCAGTTCCAGTCTGTGGGACTTTGTCAGGGTAAAGAAGCACCCTGAAAGATGTAGTGGCAGTCCTGACACTTCCACAATGCAGTCTACACCCAGGAATGATCCGGAAACCTGTATTTGGGCGGCAAGCTCCACTTGAAGGACTACGCAAATATTCTATGCTCAACTGCTAAGACACTGTATAGACTGGCAGGGGTACAGGATCCATCTGAGATGTCTGGTTTTGAAACAAAGGCTCTTTTCCTAAAGTGGTAGCTGTCATATCAATTTTCTTTTACAGGATGGGAAACAGTACATAAATTGGTCTTTATGTGGAAGCAGATATTAATGGGTGGGTTGTGGCCAGCCGGAAACCACTACCAGGGGCTGGGGGCTGGGCCTTTCCTTGATCGGCGGCTGCTTGGCTCAGGGAGGCCAGGGGGGCAGGACAGCCCAGACATAGCAGAGTGCCTTTGTCCATCTAAGGATGGCAACCTGCTGTCAGAGGATTGGCTTTGCTCTAAGACATATCTGCCACTTTTGGTTTTCTTGGTGGCATTGGACTATATGGACCCTAATACAGCCAAGTGGTGATGGTTACTGATGCTGTATGGGGGGGGGTGTTACTTGGTCCTGCTGTAGGGGGTTCTGGTGACTCCCAGAGGGACCAAGGGCCCCTGCACTATGGTGCTGAGCTGTGAAGGCTAGACAAGGCTGGTGGGTCGGTCCCCCAAGGTGCATGGAGTTGGCCTTTCCCATGGCAGATGAGGTTGCCTGGTTGGTGCTATAGGCCAGCAAGTTAAAGGACCCAGGTCTCACGGCCTCTGACTTTGTTCATGGGCTGGATTACCGGGGCCTGCTGTGGTGGAGGTACTTTATAATAGTGCTGATTTCACTTGGGCTGTCCATTTTGCTCCATCAGCTACTCAGAGTGGTGGTGGTTGGCCTGGTTGGGGGGAGCTGGGTGTCCTCCTTGCCTTTGGTTCCTCCTTTGGTCAGCTGGTTCCTAGGCTGGCTGCTGCCTCATGCCCTTTACTACCTGCTTTTCATTTTTAACTTTACATTTTGGGTCCGGGTTACTATGAGAGAAGTCTTTTTTAAGTGTTAAATTCATCTCTTAATATAGCTCTAATCTATATTAGAGTATAAGATGACCAGTTATAGTGCACCCAGTGGGCCTTGGCATTACACAGTGGAACCATAAGTACCAGCTGGAGATCTGGTGGCAGCTATTGGGGAACTGCACAGATCTAAGAACTATACAATGCAGCTCTAGGAGAGGGCATCTTGTTGTGGGGGCAACTCATAACTATCCTTCTTCTCCTTCCCTGCATAGATTTGCCAACACAGAGGGGAGGGTTTAAAGAGATCCATTTTCAAGGATCTTCAACCTTGGAAGTTGTTTGTGGTTTTACTGTTAGCAGCCCTGCTGGCTGTTTATGATATACATATAAGTAGTTTTGTATGGTTTCATCAGGTATCAAGTGGTCCAAGGAGGTTATTAAAATACACCTCACAAATGAATGAATGTAGGTTCTGGTATGGAACACTCATGTTCAGATGTTTCCGGTTACTGATAACCCCATAACAAAATGGCTAGGTCAGGTACTGTGATATGTTCATACAATGTAAATGGACTTAATAGCCCTGTTAAAAGAAGCAAGGTGTTGAGTTATTTACGGAAGACCTCTGCCGATTTTTTTTATCTACAGGAGTCACATCTATCGGCACAAGAACAAGCCAAGTTACTAAAATTTGGGTTTAGTGACATGGTGGCGGCCTGTTACAAAAATGGCAGGAGGCAGGGGCAGTTCTTTTAGTTCCTGCCAAGACTCAATTTGAAAAGATAGATACCCTATTAGATAAGGAGGGCCGCTATGCACTTCTGACAGGGATGTTTCGGGGCATAATCCTTACCTTGGCCTTGGTGTACTTTCAGCAGGGATCAACCTTTCAGAACTATTGTTCCTTTTTCGTTACCCTACATGATTGGGTGAGGAAGTGGCGCTATGTGGGGGAGATCTGAATCTAATCTTTAAACCCCAGCTTGAGACAACTTCCAAGATCCTGAGGAGAGTTCATCAGTTGGTGAGGAGGGTCCATAGGCTGGTGGGAGAGCTGGGGTTGACAGATGTTTGGAGGCATCTGAATAGGTGGAGGAGGGATTACACTTTCTTTTTTGGCCACCCAACGGATGTACTCCCATCTTGATTATTTCCTGGTCCCTAGGGAGGAGATGCATAGGGTTCAGGATGCCTGGATAAGGGACTATATATGGTCTGACCATGTGCCCCCTGTTCATGTGACTCAGCTTGGGAGACATCTGTGGAAACATCTTTTGGCACCTTAACGTCTAGTTGCTCCGAGACTGAGAGGTACAAGAGGCAATTACTGAGACCTATACTACATTCTTAGAGGAAAACCCCACACAGGATACCTCTCAGGCAATTCAGTGGGATGCAGCAAAGGCAGTATTGCATGGCAAGTTCATTGAAATAGCAACAAGGAAGAAACAAGAGAGGGAGGCTAATAAATCCAGGTTACCTACCCAGATCAAAATTTTAGAAGACCAACAAAAAGTGAGGGTTGATGGGGGCTGCACAAAGCAACATAAGGATCATAAGAAGGAGCTGGGAGACCTGCTAGACTATGAGATAGAGCAAAAGGTCCTCTCTCTGCATCAGAGGTACTACAAGGGGGGGCCTAGATCACTACGATTATTGGCCAGTCGGCTTTTGGCCCAACGTGCCAGGGCCACAATTTCTGCCATATGGCACCTGCTCTGTGGTGAGCTAGTGCATGGGGTTCGGGACATAGCTGAGACCTTTCAGGCCTATTATTCAAAGTTACACACCCCGAATGTTGCTCCAGCTGAAACGAGGGTCCGAGAGTTTCTTGATAGATTACAATTGCCCGGCCAATCTCGAGAACAGGGGGTGGCCTTGCTTTCTCCTGTGTCAATGGCTGAGTTAAAGGCGGAGGTTGGCAGACATAAAACCAGGAAATGCCCGGGCTCAGATGGCCTTCCCACTGAGTTCTAGAAAAGGTTTGGTGAGTTGGTATAGCCCCTGCTCTTAGGAGTGTATAGAGGGGTGCTGGAGGATGGAGAGCAGGTCCCACTTTCATGAATTAGGGCTATCCAAGTTGGGGAAGGACCCCACTCAATGCACTTCTTACCGTCTCCCTCTTAAATACAGACTATAAAATATTGGAGTCATATTACTCAAACCGGCTTTGTCCCAGGCTGCCAGGCCCAAGATAATCTACGGATGACAACTCATGTTATTGATCATATTAACATGACAACAACCCTTGCCTTTCTTCTGAGTCTCGATGCCGAAAATGCATTTGATAAAGTATCGTGGCCCTTTATGCGCTCGGTCCTTTCCCAGTTTGGGTCCCTGCAGGAGTTTGTCTCAGCTTTGTTCTGACTTTATAAGACCCCTAGTGCCTATATTTGAGCAAATGGGCATGTTTCTGGAGCTTTTGACTTGGGATGGGGGACCAGACAGGTGCGCCCCCTATCTCCACTACTATTTGCACTCTACATGGAGCCACTAGCCCAAAGAATAAGGCAGAGCCTGGAGGTGAAGGGGATTAGACTGGGGGATCAAGAACGTAATCTGGCATTATATGCCAATAATGTTCTTTTATATCTGACGGAGTCTGGTACCTCTCTTCCTGAAGTATTTCAGCAGATTGAGGAATATTCCTCACTCTCAGGATATAAGGTAAACAAAAAAAAGGCAGAGGTTTTGTGTTTCCACTATGCCCCGCCAATAGAAATTCGGCAAAGGTTTCCTATGAGGTGGGATATGTCCGCCATTGGGTACCTGGGGATTCTGGTAGGAGTGGAGATGCTTTAATTGTTCAAACTAAATCATCCCCCATTGATTAATCAATTGAAGGCCGATTTTAATCAATGGTCATTGTTACCGCTTACATTACATGCCAGAACTCAGGCCTTGAAGATGAACGCCCTGCCTTGAACTCTGTATTTATTTCAATGTGTCCCATGTACAGTCCCCCAGAAAGAACCTGAGGTTGGCAAGGTATGTTTCTCACTTTTTTGTGGGTTTCCATGAATCCTAGATTGAGGAGAGCTCTTTTGTTTCTCCCAAAGAATAAGGGTGGTATGGTATTTCCTCATCTGCAGGGTTATTGGGCTGCTGCCCAAATGAGGATTGCACTCCTCTGGGTAAACTCAAACTATGACTCACATTGGAAATGGATAGATCTCAGGGAACATAGAAACCCTCCCCCTAAGCAATATTATTTTGGGACAGAAGGTTCACCATGCCATGAATTACACAGGCACTGCCATGGGTTTGGAAGGCTGGAGGAGAGGAACCTACAGGGGCAATACCAAAAAGCAACTCTGGAGGTTTCGTTGGAGGGCCTATGACCCACAGTTTTCCCATGCAGCATATGATGGATGGTATCTGGGGCAGTCCAAAAGAGGCTAACTCTCTCCCTTTCAACTACTTTTGGGCTCCACAATGCTCACATTTGAGGTTACATAACAAAATTAAGGACTGGACCCGGCTGATCGATTCAGGTACTATCAGTTATGGTTTTTTTTGTCCACACAGATGAGAAGACTCGTCCCCGATATACAGGAAGGTATAGACAACATCCCTTTTCAGAGAATCTGGAATTCACTCAATGCTGAACAAGCTATATCCCTGATATACACCAATTATATATCTGACCTCTCCCTCTCTTCTCATTATATTAAACATAATTGGGAAGAGGACTTGGTAGTCTCCCTCACAGACCTACAGTGGTCTTTAGTGTGGAGGAGTACCTGGAGCACCTCAACCTTGCCTATGTGGTGAGAGTTTGGTTGGAAGGTGAGGACCCATTTTTTTCTTTGTGCCTGCCCAAGCTGCCCATAGTAACCCAGGAGTCTGGCCATACTGCTGGTACAGATGTGATGAAGGACATGCATCCCAAGCCCATATTTGTTGGTCTTGCCCAGGTATTGTATCCTTCTGGCTGAGGTTGGCCAACCTATGGCCCACATCTTTGATGTTCTGATGCCTCTAGCTCCGGAGCATGTAATTTTGGGAATTGTGCTACAGGCCATTTGTGGAAAGGAGGCAAAGTACCTCTGGCTTATTTAAATAAAGTGTTCAGAACACAAACATGCTGTACAAAACTTGTTTACTCTCATAAACCAAACACAGCAGAGCAATAAACAGGTATCTTACGTTTCACCCGACCATTCGGGCTTCATCAGAGATAACGAATAAATCCAAGTGACAATTTATATACAAAAAGCATTATGACATCATAGACTATGAACCAATCATATTTAATCATTTTAATTGGTACACCATTTTAAAAAGAACCATCACCAAAATGACATCTATCTACATAATATAAGATTAATTCATGGTTAACAGCAACACAAATGGTTTCATCTTAAATTTCTTTTTCTTATTCATGTTTTCACATTTCATGTTTCCGATAAGGTCACAAATCCATCTCTTTCCCGGAAAACTGTAAAAAGAGATAAAGGATTTTGAGAACAAAAAAATATTTTTCATTTTACCTCTATCTCAAAATATCTGTCAGGACAAATATAATTTTTTAAAGAAACATGCTTTGTCCCATATCTCTAAATGGGTTGCATATTCATTGCATTTGGCTACTCAGATTATACTAAACATCAATCTTGCAACACACGGCATAGTGGTAGGGAAGGGGGGGGAAAGGGAAGGGAAGAGGAGGGGAAGGAAGAAGGAAAGGAATGAAGGGAAAAGGGGGAAGGAAAAAGATGAGGGGGAAAGAGAGGGAAGAGGGAAAGAAAAACGGAAAACATTTAAGTATGATTGGTTCATAGTCTATGGTGTCATAATGCTTTTTGTATATAAATTGTCACTTGGATTTAATTCATTATCTCTGATGAAGCCCGAAGGGTCGGGCGAAATGTAAGATGCCTGTTTATTGTTCTGCTGTGTTTGGATTATGAGAGTAAACAAGTTTTGAACAGCACGGTTGTGTTCTGAGCGTTTTATTTAAGTAGCAACTTGCAGGGGTGTGTGCTCTCCTTTCCTTCAAAAACATTTCAATTCTAGGGAAATACACCACCTTCCCAGTAACCACCATTACTAGTAAAAAGAAATACCTCTGGCTTATCTTAGTGATTGCTGCATTAAAAGCCATTACCAAAAGGTGGTTGATGTCGGATCCACCTGAATTATCAGATTGGCTTAATGTAGTAGAAACTATCCAGTGGCTTGAAAGGCTGACGTTTAATCTTAGAATGCAGTTCCACCTATATCAGAATAGGTGAACTAAATGGCTTTTATATGAGGGGCTGGCCTAACCCCATACACTAGCAGCACTGGCTGGGCAGACCGTGGACATTGGGAGGGGGAGAGTTGGGGGATGAGTGAGAGGACTGGGTTCCTGGGTGAGGGAGACTGGTCATGGGAGAGGGCGAAGGTCTCTTTCCCAGTATTTTTGTATACAGCTTTTAATGGGTTATCTTCCTCTTTCTGGATTTAGCTTCCTCTTTATGAACGGAGGGACACGTTTAGTTAATACTCGTGGTAAATCTGGCTAATGTTGATGGGGTTGTATCTACTCTCCTGACAGTTGATATATTTTCTTTATTGAAATGAGATCACTTAGTAATATTTTGCAACCTGGTAATATATTGATATTTTGGATTTTGTTCATATTCTTGTTTGTGTTGCGTACTTTAAAAGTTGTAATTGATCAATGGATGTTACAATGTTCACTGGGCACTCTGCATGGGTGCAAATATTTGATATGGATGTATCTATCTGTATACATTGTCTGTTTACCAAAATAAAGTAAGTATACAAAAAAGAATTTGTATTGTATTATGAGACCTTAATACAGTACTAATTGTTAAAATTTAAGTGAGCTGCAGGATTAAATCCCTGTGTGAAATAAGAAAATGAGTGGTGTAGGTGCTCTGAAACAGATCTTATTACTACTTTTTTCTATTATATTTTTTTCTTTCATTTTGTTAATAGTGTGGCAAGATCTGTGTACCCTCACACTGGATTTTGTTTTGGTCACCAGTCAGCCCCAGAACTCACATGTGAGTTGAAATGTTGTATGCTTAGCCTTATACAAAATGGCCACCTGGGCACTCTGAACAAAGATTATGAACAACCAGTGGACTTTACTTTTTCATAAATTTACATAAAAGACTCTGTTAATACATTATCAAGCAGTGACTGGGAGCTGTGGCAGAGTTCTAAACTGAGAGGGTGAGATTATGAAATAATATGAAATAAGGAAATGGCTGAAGTGTCACACAGTGATTCTAAATAAGTTTGGCCTCTATATAAGGACTATAAGGATTTTCACTGAACTCTTTATGCTTTTTACAATACATACATTAAAATCCTGTTCTTCTGTTGGTCAGCTGGTTAACTGATATTTGACTGATAATTGAAAGTGATATATAGTAACTGTAAATCATATTGCATTATTCTTATTAATAGTAAAAATGGTGAACACCAGATTACAAAGGTTACAGGATCCTAACCTGTCACCCTTAACAACTGAAACACTGAATGTTAAAAATGTTAAGAATACAAAGCAGACTAGACAATCTAAAATAACTGAACCTCTATTAAAGAATACAGAAGCCTCTAGGAGTAAAATATTAACACCTAGGACTAGATCTAGTACCTCCCTCATAGAACCTAAAGAATTATTTTCTCAGGTTAATAGAACTGGCCCTGATAGTCCTAAAGAGAAAACAGAAAAGCAGAAGGTTTCTGTAAAAGGAGACCAAATTCAGATCAAAACAGTACAGGACTGTCCCTCTATCCTGATAGATACTTATAATAGTATAAACTCAGAGGATCAAGATGCCTCCGCCAAGCTATGGAATGATAGCTTGGAATATATCAGGGAACATGCTACTCTAGATGAAGTTATCGAGGACCTACAGACCAAGATAACATAATTCAAAGTGTGTGAAAAGCAATTAAAAAGCACACCATATTGCAGGAATTGTCAACAGTGATTACACAATAATGAGATTGAACAGAATGTTACAAATAAGCAAATATATTGGCCAAGTTGTTTAAGTGAGGACTTGATTTAAACTTTAACTAACCAGCACTCTGCTAACATGATTCTGATGGAGCAATTAATTATTAATAAGGATATAATGGAATCCATCAGGATCGGCATTGCTGTTAATTGAGGGCAATTGAACCATGTCCTAAGTAGACTTCCACCCCAGGAAGCTTTGAGGGATTCTGTTGTAATTGATAGGGAAGCTGAAGAGAACAGAGAACAGAAAAGGTCTGATTTTAGTTCAATACAATTTGCAGACAGACCAGTGAAAGGAAATGGAACATGGAAAGGGAGTAAAAAGAATGAAACACAAGGTAAAAAGAAAAATTGAAAAGGAAAAACTAAGCAGAGGGACAAGAAGGATAGTAACATGAATTCCAGGGGTAATCTTACTAATGAGATAGAAAGGTACTCCTTGAAAGATATAGAATTGGAAGTAAAGCACTATAATACAGTATAATTGGATAAAAATCCAAAAGATACTCCTATAGAAGTAGCAACACAATTTCCATTAATGACCCAATTAAGTAAGCTAGAGCATGAGATTGGACAATTGAATTCACAGCTAGGCTTTAACAATGTGCCTAAAATAAGAGATGAGACATGTAATGAATCAAAGGGGAAACCCATTACAAAAGTATAAATCTGTTATCAGTCCAATTGTAAGTAAACTAATTTGTAACAGAGAGAGAAATAGAGAGTAACAGTTCTTATCCCATTATTAGGATTATGGGACCTCCAAATTGGTTACAACAAGCTAATGGAAATCATGCTAACCACATGCCCAGTTAACTGAACAAATGAAAAATGATTTAGACTTAGAAATACATATTGATGAAATTGTTGAAATTAGATATATCCCTATAGAAGCTGCTATGCTGATTGATGTAGTCTTTTTTTTTCACCAAAGACTGCTAATTTTGTTTGGATGAATGGTTTGGAATCTCAAAAGACACATCACTATTTCATATCCAAATAGATATTTATTTAATGAGGAATATAGAAAAGCACCAAATGTAGAGGAGGAAGTTGTACTTAGTCATTTGGGTATGGCTCAATAAGAAATGAGAATTTGTTCAGACTCACAGGGGCTATCTGCTGTCTATTAAGAAACTGTTTACAGATACAATGAGGAAAGGAGGGTATTATGTCCATTCAAAGAATGGGAAATGATAGTCAAATTAATATTATATTAAAAAAAAGACACATAGCAGATCTGGTACTACAAAAAGTAAACAGTTTAGATATGATGGGACTGAACCTGATTGAATCTGAGCCATTATGGGAAAGTAAAGGCAGATCAAAGAATTTTCAGGAACAGGGATTAAGTGAATTATTATCTATAACTAGGTACTATGCATTGGCTGGGTACAGTAATTGACAGTTAAATTATAATGGTGACTGTTTTGAGTGCAGTCATTCATGAAGACATATGTTTAAAAAGTCTCTTCAAGAATGGCATGTGTTTGTTATCATGGAATATAACTGTTTTGTTGAACAAGTTCTCAGAAAGAGATTGGATGGACATGGTTAGCAAATCTGATGTGCTGTGTTTTCAGGAAACGTGGCACAGAACTGCTGGAGCTAAAATCCAAAAGTCAGGAAGATGCTCAGGAGGGATTGCCACTTATATTAAGACAGGAAGTTATACACAAGAGGAATATGTTTTAAAATTACCAGATTTTGTGGTTAACTCATTACATAATGGAAGTCAAAGTTTTATACTTATTAATGGCTACATCCCCCCAGATAATTCACAGTTTTATAACCCAGAAATCTGGACTTCATTTCATCCCTTAATAGAACACTTATTATTCAAATATCTAGATACTAAACTATTAATAGTGGGAGATTTTAATACCAGAATTGGTCAGTATGATGGCTTAACCAGTAGCTCCTTCTTTACCCACATTAATGAGCTTTCTAATATGCTGAACAAAGCAGCCAAAGATAAAAAATTAATAATTAAGGCACAGCACTACTTAGCATTTTATCTGGATATAATATAGACCTTCTGAATAGAAGGTTGGAGGGAGATAAAACTGTTGAGTACACATATGTTGCACTAAGGGAGTCTTCATCAATAGATCTCGCATTATGGACAGGTCCAGTTAATTTCTGGGATAGGTTGTCAATACTACCCTGGTCTGAAAGTGATCACTTTCTGGTGCTATTAAGTAGTAGTCTTGTAAATAGCAATACACAGAGAATGCAATCAGATGTTTGTTTACTTACAGAAATCATATCTATGAAAAAGGTTGTATGGAAACATGATTCAGAAATAATTATTAGTGATAATTTGGCTGGTTCCTTCCTTAACATAGAAGTTTCAATATTGGAAGGCTATAGTTTGGAATTCCTATTGAGCAACTTGAATACTCTATTTGAACAGATAAGAAGCAAATTTGAAATTCTGATCAAAATTAACAGGACAAACCAAAAAAAAAATAATAGTTGGTTTGATAAAGATTGTAAACTGTTTAAAGCTACAACTAGGAAAATGTAAGAAAGGTACAAAATAACCAATAGCAAAAGTTTACTTAAAGAAATAAGGGGTAAAAGGAAAGAATACAAAGTGCTACTAAATGAGAAAATGAAAATACGCTACAAAAAACAATGGAATGAAATGTTAGATGCTGTTGAAACTAAGGACAGTAAGAAATTTTGTCTGCTTGTAGCCAAAGGGACTAACAACTATAGTGATTCAGTAGACTCGTATATCTGAAGCAACGTGGATGAAACATTTTTGTCAGATTTTTTATAACTCACCAGCAGATGCATTGTTCCCATTAGAAAATAACAATGGGCATTTAATTACCCTTTTTTCTTATGAAGAGGTTTACAGAGTAATTAATACCTTAACATTACATAAGGCACTGGGACCAGACTGTATCCTAACAGAAACATACCACTGTCAAACTGGTAAATGGTGAAAAACTTGAACAGTTATATATAATAAATGAATAAAAGACTACAGTTTCCCAAATTCATGGAAAGGGGTAAACATCATTCCCCTTCACAAAAAAGGTGATTGGGTAATACCAGTAATGTACAGTCCAATTAGTTTATTGAATGTAAATCAAAACATTTTTCCAAAGTCATGTTAGACAGGTTAAATTTACAGATTACACTAAACGGGGGAATATCCCTCCTTCAAGCAGGTTTCAGATCAGAGTATTCTACACTAGATAACATATTTATTTTACATCATCTGATTGAAAACTATGTAAAAATTTGAAAACAAAACTCTATACAACATTTATTGATTTTTCCATGGCATTAGATGCTATTTCAAGGAAGACACTTTAGACCTTGATGCTATATGAAGAGATTGATAGATCTCTAGTGTATATTATATACAATGTATATAGTGTTAACTGGGCTAAAGTATGTCTGGGAGTAAGTGGTCAATTATCTTTTCCATCAGTATGAACAGAGGGGTAAGGCAGGGCTGCGTACTTGCCCTATGCTCTTTGCCATATACATTGACAATATGTTAAGAAATGTTGACACTTTTAGTTCTGACTCTAACAAAATTAAAGAACAGAGTTGTGCAGTACTCACATACATGGATGGTTTAGTCCTTTTCTCATTATCCAAAAAGGGACTTCAAAAGAAATTAGATAATATAAATGAAAAATCAGCAGAACTTCAGTTAAATATAAACTTGTCAAAAACTAAAATTGTCATATTTGGGCAAAACAAATCTAGTAAAGAAAAGCTCAAAGGGACCTGGACTCAGGATACTCCGAAGATTGAGGTAGCACGGGCATATACATATCTAGGGGTGGTTTTCAGTGCAAGTATTTTATGTAATAATTAGTATAATAAGGCCTTAGAAACATTAAAAAAAAATCATTGGGCCTAGCAAAAGTTAATCACAAATATGGAGGTTCTAGCATAAGACCTTCGGTGAAAACAATTGAAGCAAAATTTTAAGCACAACTTTTGTATGGGACAGAAATGTGGAATGCCAGGAATAGGGAAGGCCAGGTTGTTCCATTAAATAAAATGCTAAGAAAAACATTGGGACTGGGACCTTCATGTCCAGCATCGTACATTAGGGCTGAACTTGGAATAATAAATGTGAATGCTAGAATAGATACAAGAAAATTAAACTTTTGGCTGAGGTTGAGAAGTATGGCAAATGAAAGAATATCTAGCAAGTGCCTACAAGAAAACTAGGAGTGGTATAGATTACGTTACTCTCATAATTTGGGTACTCTAATATCTTAAAACTATTAAACAAATACAAGCTACGAGCCCTAAATGCATATGTGGATAAAGGAATTATGATCTGTACTAAATATAAAAAATACATTGCTAAAAAGATTAACAAATTTTGGAGCAAAGATGATCTAGAAAAAATCAGCCTGTTCAAAGTGGTTTGTGACAAACACTGTAATTATCATTTTGGCATGAAATTGTATCTTGATATATTAATGGACCCTGAACAATGTATCATTTTTACTATGTATACGTTCGAAAGGTTTGAAAGTAATATTTTGAAATGTCACAATAATCTGCCACTTGGGGCAGATAATTATACTTGATCAGAGGGAGGTATTAAAGATTTATGCCATGTAATGTGGAAATGCGCTTGGTTTACAAACATACAAACATATGAAGTGCCAGCAGAAACAGGCATCATGGTCTATCGAGTCTGCATGTTTGTGCAGCTAGCCCCTCAACTTGCAGCGGCCACACCCTCCCCTCTCCTCTTCACAACACCCCTTCTCACTCTGTCCCACCCCCTCTAAAATCTGCCCATCGTTCTAAAGGATACCACTTCCTCAGGTAGAGTATTCCACTTGTCTACCACCCTTTCCATCAAAAAGTGTCCTCTGATTTCCTCCTGAATCTTAGCCCCACCAATCTCAGCTGATGCCCTCTCATTTCCCTCCCCCTTTTGAACTGGAAAATCTCTTCTGTATTACTCTTGTTTATTCCTGTTAAGTATGTTTGTTAAGGAACACACTTATTGGTTAAAGCCATTTTTAAATTCAATATCTGAAATAGATATTTCAGCTTTGACTTCCACTTTAATGCACACTGCTGATATGTGGACAGTAGAAAGATTGGCTAAATATTGTGTAGCCATAAACAAAGCCAAGAGAAAGACAGATAAATGTTTAGTGGATTTATAGAATTTCAACTATTTAAAGATGCATATGTATAATATGTTCTTAGAATGTATAAATAGAAGATTAGAGAAAGCTTTAAATGATGCAAACTTTCCATATGTGTATGCTTATTTGTGCTTTTAAATATTGTATATCATTAATAAGTTATGATAGATGTCGATTTTAATGTATTTTATGTGCTTGTTGAAGACTTATAAGTCAATCAATAAACTAAAACTGAACTGAACACCGGTGAGACCCCACCAGGAGTACTGTGCATGGTTCTGGAGGCCTCACCTAAGGAAAGATAATGACAGGTTGGAGACAGTGCTATGTAGTATAATCCAAATGACTCAGGGGCTGCAAAGCAGATCTTGAGGACTAGCTCAAGGCACTAAACATGAACTCACTGGAAGCCAGATGAAAGAGGGGAGATATGATAGTGGCCTTCAGGTTCCTGGGAGATGGGAGATATGATAGAGACATGGGAGTTATGATAGAGACCTTCACGCTCATGAAAGGAATGAATAAACTGCGAGTAACTAAAAAACAAAATAGCAGATCAAGTCATGCCGCTCAACAGTGCCACCTTTAAAGCAGATGTCGAGCACCTTGGCCTTGTATGGAGAAAAGATAAGTTGAAATACTTGGGCATTTATCTTAGCACTTCCCCTCTTAAGATGAAACAATTTATTCTTGACTCGATGTTGACCTGCATCAAAATGGACTTAGACCACTGGGCTTTGTTACCTTTTTCATTGTGAGGCTGATTGACTATTATTAAAATGAATGTGTCACCCTGTTCATTGTGCCCCCTCCAGATGTATAATTTGGCCATCCCTCAATCCTGGTTCATCCTGGTGCATAGGATTCTTACCTCTTTCTTATGGCAAGGTAAGACTGCCCATCGGGCTTTCTCTAAATTAAAGCACACTAAGCAGGATGGAGGTTTACATGCAACTAATTTCTTTATATATTACTTAGCCTTGCATCTTACTAGACGTTCTTACTGGTTGCGGTCACCTGGGGGTGATCCTTTGGTATTATATGTTCTGAATTGGGTGGACATTGAGTGTTCCTTATGTGTGACTCATGGGCTGGACATTCAGTCACTTCCTTAACTCCCAAGGAACAAACTTCCCTGACCATTGGGGGACACACCTTTGAAAGCATCCCTCCACATGCATTTACAACTCTGTTCTCTACTCAAGATTTGCCCATACAAAGACACCTAACAACCCATGTTTGGGAATCCCAACTTTTGGATTGCTGGGTGAGTGCTTTCAAGAGGGTTTTGACCGGGTACTGTATGGGTGTGGACACAGTTGGGGGCCTTCTTCTCAGCAAGAAATTGTTATCCTTTCAGGAGGTATGTACCTTGTACCACTGGCCTATTACCTCCTGTTTCCAGTATTTTTAATTGTCTCACATGCTTATGCAAATTTTTGGTTCTGGGTCATGGTGGAGTCCTCTTGGCACTTCTGTCCTTCCTCTCCTTCTTTCAGCCCCCTCCTCCCATCTCATCTCATATTATTACCGGTCCTTGCAAGATTGTCTGGTCAACAATGAGGGTCCAAGGTTTTATTGGTGGGACCAGGCTCTTCCAGCCAAGACCCCTCTTAGAAGCAGGTTGGTCATCTGGAAATATTTATACATGCTAATAAAGTGGGATAGATACCGCTTTATGCAATTCTGGATTATTCACAACCTTTACTATACCCTGGTTAAATTTCATTGGATAGGTCAATTACCCACTGATTCCTGCTCCAGTTGTGGTAAAGAGCCTGATATATTGCTACACCTCTTATGGTCATGTGAAAAAGCAGTTCCCTTTTGGAAATCAATTCAAGCCTGCTTAGAGACCCTCTGCTGGGGTTGTCCAAGGCATTTCCCCAGAAATAAGTATTTTGGGTGAATATACTGATATCCTAATTGGCAACCAGAAGTCACATATGGCCTTAATTTCAGCATATGCAAAAAAGGTAATCCTTCAGCAGTGGCTAGATCAGTGCACTCCTCACCTCCTGAAATGGTACAGGGAGATTCTATTTGCCTTGCAAGCTGAGTACCTTATAGCCAGTATGTCTGGTAAATTGTTGAAGTATAGATGTGTTTGGGAACCATTATATGTTTTACTCATGGTGTGAACACCTGTTTAATTGTTCCCCATAATTCCTTTTTCACAGATGGGTGCATAGTGAGTCAAGAGATCTAACCTGTGGCTTCTTGTGTTCCTAATTAATTTCATCCAGTGGTGAATGGGTGGGTGTTAGGGACTGGGGGGGGGTAGTGTTTGTTACTTTGTTGTTTTATTGTATTCTGTAAAATGTATAATTCCTGGTGTTGTTCTGGTACTCTTTTTCCCCTCCTTTGTACCTCCAGGTCACCACCGGTCTCTCTATTACTTGCTTTGTTTAATAACGTTTATTCAATTTGAAAAAAAAGTAGCAGATCAAGAACATGGGGGCACAAGTGGAAACTGATGGGAAGAGGTTCAAGAGGGATATGAGAAAGTTTTTATTTTTCAGAAAGGGTGCTGGAGCCATGGAATGATCTGCCAGCTAATGGAGTGGGTGCCAAAACTATTAATTGTTTGAAACACAGCTGAGGCAGTTTGAAGGGTGTGGTGGTTACTCAGGGTGGTAGCCGTGAGGTGGGGAGCATGGGGTTGACAGTGTGAGTTAGAACCCTGTATGAACAATAGGTCCCTCCCATGTTTGTTTGGGTTCATGGACAGACTGGATGGACCAATGATCTTTTCCTAATGTCATTGTCTATGTTTCTGTATAATAGAAGTTCCTGTGTGGGCGAACTGGCCACAGATTTTTGACATGCCCCTATGCATCAGCATATAGACACAACTTCAGTGGGAATAAAGGTTCTAAAGGGAAGGAAGATAAGAGGAGAAAGTTGCTTGACCTGCAGAGGTCTTAGTGTAGAGGATATAGAAAGAGCAGGAGTCATCAAACCATGGGAAAGGAAAGATTTGAAGGAGGGGTAGAGGAAGAAAAAAGAGGTAGCAGGGGAAGGAGCCAAATCAGTACATAGAGATGTAGGGGGAATGGTATGAGCAGTGCCTGCCATCCAGGGATTGAAAGAAGTGGCTGATGTAAAGGGAGCAGTGATTGGTAGAAGAGGGAAGTTGTGGGCATAGCAGCAGAAGGAGTTAAAGAGGGGATCGTGTCTGGCCAAAGGGCACTTGAAAAAATCATTGTATACCACATCCACATAGTCAAACACCAGCAGGATCATCATAAGTACAATCTCATGGTGGCCCAAAAGTGGAATGCAAGATTTATTGCAGTACAGGATGCCAAGCAAAGGGAATATGTTTTTTAGGATATATTCAATAAGGGTTGAGAAATCAAGATTTCAATCCTACCACATACTGAGACACTTGAGTCATGGGATTTCTTCTTGGGTTGAGTTCCAGAGTCAAAAAGTTAGGAGTCTGCAATGCCTGGTGAGTTTTTCCTTGCTGCTAAGTGCCATGGGGACGGATTGTTAGCATATAGCAACAGTGGTTAGAGCAGAGTAAGCATTTTATGTTTCAAAGTGCAAGTGCAATGTTGATTCTGGCTCAGTAGCCAAGGCAGTGGTGACAAAAAGTGTTGTGTCATCTTCCTACCTGGTGGATGTGCCCAGCCATACCTACATTATTAAGGTGATACCTGAAGTGAAAGGGAGGGGCAGAGGATGTCAACTATGTGGACATACTGGAGTCTATCATGCCGGCAGGAGTGGAAACAGGAGACTGAAAGGTCATATAGTTCCACTCCTACAAGCTTGTCATGTGTAAGACAATACTGAATTCTTTAGCAAGGTTGACAATAATGGCCAAGGTAAGCAATCAGCTCTTGGTTAATCCCTTTCAGTATGGAGTCAGTAAGCCATAGGAGGGAGAGAGACTGGAAAGTGTTTTCTTTTCAGAAGCCGCTCTGTAAAGGGCAGAGGAAGGCATTGAATCAATACAGGTGGAGAGTTACAAAAGTACAGTACAAGACTATTCTCTAATACATTCCATACATCTTCTACCGTCACTCCTAGAGTGGTCAAACATTTTAATGCAATTGTGGCAGTATGTACATTAAAAATGACATATGCTTCTCAACTAGGATGCACATATCACATTTGTGCTATGAAACAGGTAAACTGCTGCAAACATGTTAAATGTTTGAAAATAGCTTTTGAACATTTTGGGGGCATGTTGGATGACACAGGCACAGCCCGAAACTGAGAACTACATCTGTGTCACCACTTTTGCAAATACAACCCTAAATGTTTAAATTATGGCACAGTGCTAAATGAACGCAACTTCAAAGTTTTCTGTAGAAAAAGACCAAAAATGGGCAATGAATGTTTAAAACTGAAGAAAACATCATTGGTGGAAACTCTGGGCTAATTTAATAATAGTAAGTCAACAGAATGAAGGCAGCATTTGGGAATTTAAATTAAATTTAGTGAGATAAGAAGGGGCTTATTCAACAATAACCCTATAAGGAAATCTTTTCCAGCTGTACAATCTCCTATTTGAGAGCTGGTCAACACACGAGACTGTATAAAGCGCAATGATGTGTGTTCGAAGAGACGTCAACAAGCAAAGAACACTAAGATACAATGAATATAATATAGAAAGGAAAGTTGTAGAATGTTGCAGGAGCAATACGATATAGCATCTCTATAACCTAGTTTAGAGAGAAAGAGAGCAGTTACATGTCACAATGCTTTGATTAAACATATCATTATATCCCGTAAAAGAAACACAATTTTGATTTTAAAGGGGAACATTTAGGAACAGTGGCCTTCATAGTTTCAAAGCACATGGAAAGTTCTTTCAAACAAGGTATTAGGATTACATGCAGCTCACTGAAGTACAGAGACATTGGTAATTAAGATTGCCACCATTTTAAGAACCTTGTGATGTCACTGAAGGTGAAGAAATGCTTAACTACAACATGGTCAGTAGGAGGGATTTTGCAGATTTGGTTATTTGGTCATCATTCAGCCATCTGCTGAACTAGAGACCAGAGAGTTTCTTGCATATGTGTTGTTAGATGTTCTAGGAGCATATAAACTATTATGAAATTTAAAGGAGTAATTTCAAACCTACAGGAACTCAATCTTACATTTTATTTTTGTGAAATGTATGCATATATTAATATTTGTTTGTTTTGACCACCTGCCAAGTTACAAATCTGCAAATTAGCAAGCTTAACCTTTTTAGAATGGTAATAGTACTGCATATGGAGAGATGTGATTTAAGTAATGTTTAAGTTGCAGGGTTTCATACTTTCACTATTAAATTAAAACTTTTTATAAATGTAGATGTGTGCAACTTCCCTGATATTGTAGGTATATACCTGAAATGTTGTATGCATGCAGGGAGGAAGCGGGCAGTTATAGGCCATTCAGTCTGACATCGGTGATGGGAAGTTATTGGAATCACTGCTGAAGGAAAGGATTCTGGAATATCTTGAATCCAGTGAGTTGCAAAACCCAAGACAACATGGCTTCACTGGGGAGAGGTTATGTCAAACAAATATGATAGATTTCTTTTACAGGGTGACAAAGGATTTAGGTCAAGGTGGAGCAGTGGATGTGGCCTACCTAAATTTCAACAAGACTTTCAACACCATTTCACATAAGGGACTAGTAAACAAGCTGGGTAGCTTAAGAGTGGGTCCAAAGGTGACAAACCGGATAAGACATTGGTTAGGAGATAGGCAACCGAGGGTGATGGCAAACAGAGTTCACTCTGAGGAAGGGAGAGTGACCAGTGAGGTGCCTCAGCTATCAGTGCTGGGACTGGTCCTCTTTAATGTCTTCACAAGAGACATTGCAAAGGAGATGGAAGGAAAAATCTGCCTCTTTGTGTACAGAATGACACCAAAATCTGCAATAGTCTGGACACTTTCGGGGGGTTGGAAAAGATGATCAGAGACCTGAGACTACACTATTACTGCAGACCATGTCCGATCTACTGCTCTTTCTCCCTCACCCTTCCTTTCCACTGTAATTCACTTGGGTTTAACCCATGCATTCTTGAACCCCTCCACTGTTTTTGCCCCCACTACTCCCGCTGGAAGACTGTTCCAGGAATCCCCCACTCTTTCTGTGAAGACGTGCTTGCTCACATCTGTCCTGATCTACGTCCATCCAGCTTCATAGCACGTTCCCTTGTTCTTCAATACCATTTCTTCTGAAAAATAATTACCATCTTTACCTTATTTACCCCATGAGGTATTTAAATGTATCTGCCATATCCCCATCTCTCCTCTGTTTCAGAGTGTACATATTGAGGTTCTTTAGTATCTCCTCACAGATCTCTTGATGCAGACCCTTCACCATTTTAGTTGCCCTCCTCTGAACAGCCTGCACTTTATGTCATTCTAGATATGTGATCTCCAGTACAGCACACAGTACTCTAGTTGAGGTCTTACCAGAGATCTATACAGAGGTTATACCACCTCCCTCTTTCTGCTGGTGATACCCCTCCCTATGCACCCCAGCATCCCACTAGCTCTCCCAACTGCCTTGTCACACTGCTTAGCTACCTTTGGGTTATCTGATATGCTTACCCCCAGGTATCTTTCCTGATTAATGGTTGTCAGTACCACTCTACCCATTTTGTACTCTGCCTTTGGGTTTCTGTGCCCTAAGTGCATTATTTTGCCCTTTTTTCATATTGAAACCCAGCTGCCATACTCTTGACCACTCCTCTCATTTTCTCAGGTCTCTGCTCGTCCTTTCTCCCAGGAGTGTCCACCCTATTACAGTTTTTGGTGTCATCCACAAAGATGAAGACTTTCCCTTCCAACTCCTCTGCAATGTCACTTAAAAAGACATTAAAGAGAACCATGATATTAAAGAGTGAGTAATGCTGAAGTGAATAAAGTGAAGATGGCGGCCATGAAAGCTCAATGCTGAGGAGTAGCTGACAGACAATACATAATTATGCCTGCAATTTATGCCATCTTTGCCTCAACTTGAGGAGGAGGAAGAAATCCAGTGCAATATGTATCTCTTTCAGATGATACTAACCTCTGTGGCAGGGTAGACAGAAATTATGGGGTTAGGGAGATGTAGAGAGACTTGCAAAGCCTAGAGAGGTGGTCAAAGGGTGGATAGTTGAAATTCAAAGCCAGAAATCACAAGGTGATGCACATAGGGAACAAGAACTGGAGGGCAAAGTACTGGATGGGGTGGGGGTATTAAGCTGAGCACAGCCTCTGAGGAAAGAGACCTTGGGTTCATCATCACTGACTCTCTAAAACAATAAAACCAGAGTAACAAGGCCTACAGTAAGGAAAACAGGATGCTGGGGTGTGTACAGTTGCAGTCATAGATACTTTCAGTTTTTTCAGATATTTAGCAATGTATCTAAAGAGAGTCCATCTGGTGGCTCACTGTGGTACTGCAGGCAGGCAGGGAATTTCTCTAGAGATATCACAGAAATTTCAGGTAACATGTGGCTGTGTCTTTGGCTGCAGCCATAGGAAGGGGTATTGACAGCAGAAAAAAGGAGTTATACTACTTCTTTGTAGATCACTACTGGGGCCCCATCTGGAGTCATTTAGTCAGTTCTGGAGCCCTCGCCTAAGGAAAGATAAGGACAGGCTGGACACAGTTCAACATAAGGTGACCAATATGATTCAGGGCCAGCAGGATAGATCTTATGAGGATTGCCTCAAGGCACTGAACATGTACTCACTGTAGGCCAGACAGGAGAGGGGAAATTTGATAGATACCTTTAAGTTCCTGAAAGAAATAAACATGGTAAACTGAGAGGAATGATTTAGCATAAGTAGTGGGTAAAAACATGGGGGCATGAGTGGAAACTGATGGGGGGAGATTCAAGAGGAAAGTGAGAACATTTTATTTTACAGAAAGGGTGATGGAGCCATGGAACAATCTGTCGACTGATGTGATGGGCACCAAAACTATCAATGGTTTCAAACATGGCTGAGACAGAGTGAAGGACTTAATGGTTGCTCAGGGTGGTAGCAGTAGGGCGAGAAGCATGGGGGTGGATATTGTGGGTTAGAACCCTGTGTGGATAATAGGTCTAGAATTGGGTAATGTTTATGGGCAGACTGGATGGACCAGTGGTCTTTTTCTGTCATCACTGTCTATGTTTCCATGTTTTTATGATAAGGAGTAGACGGTTCAATAAGCAGTGCCCAAGTTGCTTTCTTCTGTCGTTCTTTGCAGCAGCAGTCAGGGAGATGAGACTGTTTGGATGCCATACTGCCAGATCAGTTTGGGTGGCATGGCTTCATCAGTTGGGAATGGGGAAGGAGAGGAGAATAAGAAGTCCATAAACTACATTTATGTGACTGACTAGTGCAGTTATATATTCTTATCTTCTGTGAAACAATACTCCAAAAAGGTATTATTGGACCATTTGGCATCAGCAGTCGAGGCAGTCAGAAAAAAATGACAGTTTAAAAAAAACTTTCTGTGCATCACAATGATTTCCATTGTACTGCATCCTGTTTCAGAGTACTTTTTATAACCCAGGCATCAGTTGGATTTGATGCACAGGTAACAACCAATCAAGATGCAGGATTTCCTCAACCTATTTATAGTAATCATATAAGGAATTTACTTAATGGTGTGGGAGTGGGGCTAATTTGTTCAGATCAGACCCTGAACAGGACATCTATTTTCTCAGTCCACCACCGCGATGGAATGAATATAGCCCATACTAGAAGGTGTGCATAAAAAAGGACTTGAACAATGCAATCAACTTTGTTAACTTGATCTCATTTTTTTTAAATTGCTTGCTATTATTGCTATTTTATGTTTACTTTGCACACAGTGGTGACCACACAGCATATGCACTTAGTCCTTTAGAAAATGACTGTTACCAGAATTTAGAAAATCAGAATTGTTTGGTGCATGGATATTCTTCTGTCTATGCAGTGTAAATATGGCAGCTGTATCTTCATCTGTGGGTAGCTGCAGGATTTCCACATAGGCAAAGACTGTAACTGACTACTAGAATTACAGGGTTTTTATTGCTTATTGTATAATTAAGGAATAATACACTCCAGACAGTGGTATAGCAAGGGCTTTTGCCATGCCTCAGCTGCTTTGTGAGTCACAAGGCTGCAGGCTGAGTGACTTACGGACCTGAGAAGTGGCAACATCCCATTATATACCTCCTCATGAAGTGTATGATTGCTATTATGCAACATGAAAAAATGTAGCTTAGCGTTATGTTTTTGATTGTGTGACATTTTTAATAAAAAAAAATCCTTTTAAACAATTTTTGTTACCCAGTAGGTGATGCTGTTGCACAGTGGTGAAAGACACTGCAGAGAAGTGTTGGCTTGAACAAAGACAACTGGGGATATGTGGGTCATTCATGGGTGAAATGAGCAAGGGAAAGTAAAGTGTGGTCACATAATGCTGTAAGGAGAGGAGCTGTGGAGTATGGGCAGGAGGAGAAATATTCAAGGGTTCTAGTTTAGGATTTTGCACAATTGCAGTCTGAGTGAGAGAGTAGTGGTGAAGACAGTGAAGTGAAGATGGTAGCAGTGAAAGCTCTATGCTGAGGAGTAGCTGACAAACCATAAGTGATTATGTCTGAAATTAATTAGAATTGGTATGTCATCTTTGCCTTAACTTGTGTTTTTAGAATTTGTTTTAGTGGATTTTATCAGAGGATTATTAACCCCCCTAACATATTTTCTCTTTTGAATACAAGTACCCGAGGAAATGGAGCTGGAGTAGTGAGAAGAAGCACTGAGCATGGAGAGAATTACAGAGGAGCAATGGGTGCTATCCGAGAACTGGAGTATCTGAGAACCGGAGTTCCAAGAATGGCCAAAATATTAAGTTGCGACAAGAGCGAAAAGGAATGGAAACCAAAAGGCTAATAAGTGGAGATAAAAGAGAACCATACTGACAGAGTAAAGACAGAGAGAGAAAGAGAGGAACTGGGAATTAAGGAGTGTTGGAGAGTGTATAATCATGAAGACTACAAGGAAACTTACAAGGTTTTACATGGGTACTAGCGAAGTGGTGAAAAGAGGAGAGAAAGAGCTAGAACTGGTGGACAGAGTGAAAAAATGGAGTTCAATTGATGGAAACAGAGGAAGATGTGAAAACTGAGCAACAGTAGTTCTAGGAGCACACAAACATCTGTATGTGTTGCGTATAATAATCATTTGGGGTGGATTACACTTAAAAGGGCGATTGTCAGTTCATTTTGCAGTATGCAGATGCCCAGGTACAAGCACCAGCACCAATGGAGTGAAACAGATATCCCCCCCCCCAAAGTACCTTTGTTTTATTTATCATTTTTCAACTTTTGCACAAAAGACAAATTGAAGACCAAGGGGCCCTATATTCAAAGCTAAGCCTCCAGGGAAAATTAGCACTGCCCAGAATGCTAAAATAGCCTGGAACAGATAGCCCACAATATTCAAAAGGGATAGCCCCTGTGCTAAACCTGCTAAATACAGTGTGCTAATGAAGCTGGGCAAACTGAGCTGGAGGGGCAATGAAAATTAGCCTGAAGCAAGACAGCACTGAATATAGCAAATAAGACAGCTATGAAAATAGCAAGCTGGCAGGCAGTGCAAGCACACACAGAAACACAGTACAGAGTGTAACAAAATGGCCACAAGGGGCACAAGCTGAGCTACTGAGCCCAATACCTGAACAAAACATTAGAAAGCAGCGAAAAACACTGACAATGGCACTGTAACACCCAAAGTCACTGCCATGAAACCACAAATGCAGCAGCAACAGGACCCCAAAGACCTCAACAACCTGCACAATGTTGAAACACCCAGGCAAGAAGCACACAGGACACAGGAAGTCAAAAAAGCAAACCATATAATATAGGAAGAGCAAACAATAAACACAAATGAACAGGAGCAGGTGAATGAACCACCAAACAAGAAACACTGTCAGAGCAAAAATAGGGGTTGGGAGAATAGGGACAACAACAGCGGAACAAAACTAAGTATAATGGGTGAAGGGGGCACAGGGAATCCAAAATCCACAAGCACTCTATTTACAATGGAGGGGGGCAGGGGAAACAGTAGGAATGATAGAAACTATGTACAAGGGAACACACACATGCAAATATATAAATTATATGGGGTGGGGGTTGGAATGGAAGTCCCCAAAGTGATGGATGTACTCAGTTGTCCGATGGCTCAGGGTCACCCCACGGGTCAGATGGTTGGGCAGGCAGCCACTCATCCAGGATCCTGGCCACACACCTTGTCTCAGAACTCAGGCTGCCAGCTGCTCAATTATAGTGCATTGCTGCTTCACCTGATGGCACAGCAGTTCATCCTGGCCCTCTCCTTCCTCAGGCCTGGTGGCCCACAGGGACCTCCTCCGGGGACCTAGGGGCAAAGAATATGAGCATGTTAGGATAACATTGTGACAATGCTGAGCAATAACAACCAGTGATGAAAGTGGACAGGAATGCACAGGAACTCAGGTCCTGTACCTGTTATGCAGTAGGAACAGAGTTCCTGTACTTCTACCTACTAATACTGGAACTGAAAATCATAAACCAGCAAAATAATGACAGTTTCTGGGCCTGTGACCTGAAATCATGGTTTCCATCACAAAATATGACTTGTACAACAATATTTTCCTAGAAATACATCAACATTCCTAACTGAATCCCATAGTATCTATACAGTTATCCATCAGATTGAGGAACCTCATTCTGCATTTCATATTTGCCAGTGCATGAATTCCTGTACATCTTGTCCAACACTTGCACCACTGATAACAACCTCCTGGACATGTGCCCAGGGGAGGACAGCATGTCCCAACAACCATAGCCCTGTATACAGCAATGCACACAGCGGCGACCTGTGCCCAGCAGCAGCAGCACAGAAACCAATGAAAACATGCAAATACAAAGCAGACAGAATGTCTGTCAGCCACCAAAAGGCAGTAGCAAGTATGTGACCCAATCAAATGCATGTCCAAAGGACAGGCTGCCACAGGACAACAACACAGCCCCCACCGTGTGTCCAGCACACCCCACAAGAGACACAGCAGACCACTGTAGCATTGGATATGTTGGGACATGCTGCCCAATGTCACAGTGTACAAGGCTGTAGTACACTGCAAACACCATGATACACAACATGACCAAGTCACAGAGAATTACAACCATGCCCGCAGTCCCACCCCCATGCGCCATACAGCACAAACTAATGCCCCCCCCCCACCACAACACCATAAAATGTGTCCAGCATGTTGCCATGTACCAGTACAGGACTCATGAAACAGTGGCACAGCACAACAGCACCCCCCCACCCCCACATGGTGTAACACCAGCCACACATAGTGCACAGCAATGACACTGCACAACACAACAACATGTCTGCATGCTGACCCAAGGAATGCAAATGTTTGCAGGACAGCAATTGAACTGCCACTGAAGACCCTGTATGAAGCAATGGACCACATCAACCCTGTCCAGGGCATGTGAGGAGCATATAGCCACCACATGCCATGAGCATCTGTGCATACCCATAATCACACCCTCAGCCCTGTACTGTACACAGTGAACATATGTGCACAGAACAGGGATGCATCACATGCATGGCAATGGCATGTACGAACCCTGATGCAGTCATCATCATGTCCATCAAGAAAATGGATGCAGTATGCACTGTACACACAGTGACATGGTGTGTGCCCCAACAACCCATCATGCATGGCCTGGCGAGACACAACACCAATGTCTGACTGCTGCAACAGGTCGTACATGTGTCCACCACAGGCACCTGTGCACAACCATACACCACATGACCACACCCACCCTAAGAAGGCAACACACAGATATGCCCATGTAAGGCAGTAAGGCCACCAACCGTAGCACTGGCAATGCATGTGTCCACCAAGTGTGACAATACAAGAGAGACATACAATGATAGGTAACACAACATGCACAGTAAACATGTCCACCATATCATGGGATGTCAAACAGGGTATGTGCTCAACACTGCCAGGACAGCACAGGGTACGTATCTAATGGCTTTACCATGGGGGCAACACAGCAAATGCATGTATCAGCGTAACGTACATGCAGACAGACAGCGGCGGGACACCATACCACAGGGCTATAGATTACAATCTGTGACACACACCAATGACACTGCACAACATCCATGTAGCCGCATGTGCATGCCAGTCTGCAGTGCAAAGCAGACACACATGACAGAGGGAAGTCAAACACTACCAGCTGAAACACCAGTCCCGGATCCTGTCTGCACATGTGCAGCAACACGGGCCTACCGCTGCCCCTTGGTGAATGGCAGACACTGGACACCAATGTGACATGAGAGTCTGGACATGTGATGGGTGCCAGATGCCAACAGCACCCAAACACCCTGTTACACCACCACAGACCTGTGCATGCAGAGCACATGCCAATGTACAGCATCCCCCCATGTCACAACAGCAAACTCCACAGTGCAACAGCAATACATCATGCATATCTAATATCGCATACTCATGTGCCTCCCCACACTGCCCATCACTGGCATCTCCTCCCTGATCCATCCCAGCATTGCTCCTGCTGCTGGCATGGCTCCTCCTGCCCCTGCTGTGTCTGTCCCTGCTGCGCTCTGGGTGGTCTGTGGGTACAATGTAGAACAACACTGTGAGGCACAATATGGATACTGGACTGCACAGACCACACACAACACAATCACATCACTGTCTTCCCCCCTTGCAACAGTCACATGGCACATGTGCGGGTCTTGTGCTTACTGCAGTAGTATGTTACACATGGCAATGTTGGTCCCACGCCAATGTTCCATGTGCATCAGGCACAGTGCACTGTGTGCATGTGTACCAACAGGGACACAGTGCAGCCCAACACACACACCAGACTGGCAGCCATGTTTCACACACAGCCCTGGTCTCACCCCCCCACCCCGTATTGCCACTATAGCATGTGCAGTGCCAAACACACATCGGACATGTGCGTATAGCCATGCACACACAGTGCAATGTGACTGTAGCAGACCCATCCCTGGCAGACACTCACCTGGTGCTGGCACTGTGCCATCCCTGACCAAGTACCTGAAGCTCTGCATCTGTTCCCTCTCCCACCTCTGCAGGTCACCGTAATGATACCGGCACTGTTCACTGGTATGGGATATGCCCATACAGTATTCGAGGTTCCTCACTATGGGGGCCCACACCTGCATCCTAGGCCTGTCCCCCTCCTAGACAGACCCAAACAGCTGGTGCCCCCTCTTCAGTACCAGCTGGACCATATTGACCAGCTCTGCCTCCCCCAACCTGTGATCTCCCTGGACCACAGCCCTTTGGTGTGCACCAGCTGGCATGCTGTCAGTACAAAGCAGAGTAGCTGCAGAAGTAAACTCCCTCACAGTACAATGTGCTTGCCACACAGCTAGGCCATAGGTGTCCCAAAGGCCCGCGTTAGCACCGCGAAAGTTGTGAACATAGCCACTCAAAAATCACTAGCGCCACACTAGCACACCCTCAGCGCAGCACACACGCATGGCCAATGTGCAACCCTGGTGTGACCCCAGTGGTGCTGTAGCACTGCGCTGGGTGTACATGTGTCTGCGCAATGGCCAAATAGCACCGCGCTAGTTCTGGTGTAGTTAGTGCACATGTGTGACCCCACTGTGACCCCTGGTGCTATGTTAGCGACGCACAGGCCTAGTGAGGGTTGAACAACCATGGTTTAGCACTGTATTAGACCACTCCAGTGTGGCACTATGAATTTGCCTGGGGTTAAGTTGTTTGCCAAGTGCTAAATCCTGCAATATTCAAAGCCAGCATGCAAATTAGACAATCACACATTCGAGGTGCAAACACAGACATTAGCATCTCATTACAGATTGCCCTGCATACATTAACCTGTGGATTGCCCGGCTGGCCAATATCAGGCCTGTTAGTGCTCCTCCCCTGCAGCTGACAGGCACTGTAGGTGGGGGAGATTCTGTCAAGCCTGAAGGATGAGCCAGGAACATGATAATGATGCTGCTGGTGAGTAACACTCAGGTTGCATGCTTCGGTACTGTTGTGCCACACATTTACACAGTACCAGCTGCATATGCATAATATAGAGTACTGTGATGCTGTACTGCTCATTCATGGACTGTATACACACTACACTGTATGGCCACATGCTACAGCACTGCTGGAGTGCCCACACTGCCACTGTTTTAGAGGATACTCAACCAGTGGCAAAGGGTCTACTGTGTGTGTGTGTGTGTGTGTGTGTGTGTGTGTGTGTGTGTCTGGGGGCAACTGTGTGTGTCACACAGAGGCCTGCATAGAAGTGATAGCTCTGATACTGTATGCTATATGCAGTCACCCCACATGTGCAGTGACACACCTCGGGTGGGTGGAAGTATTACTGTTGTGAATGCATATGGCATACTGGACCATGACACATGCCACTATGGGGGGGGAACGTCACAACAACATAGGCCTATGCACTGCAGTATGTAGGACATCATTGTGCACCTGTGCCATGCAGACAGTGGCTGATCAGGTGCAGCACACACTAGACTGTGGAACACTCACATGTGGTGGATGGCTACTGTGCCATCAGTGGTATGTTGGCCTGATGGTCACCAGTGTGTGGCACAGCTGGAACACTGAGCAATGTCACAGCACAGGTGTGTAGGTGTGTACGTGGCAGGCTGTACACTGGGAATGGCTGTATGGCACACAAGTCATGTGTTGCCCGCTTGTAGCCAGCAGCATACAAGTGACACAATCCATGTGTACACAGCAGTGTGTGCTCGGTCAACCTGCTATATACACAACCCACATGGGTACTGTGTTACCTGTGCATGCACCATGGCCCCATGCATCACTTCACAGTCAACTTGCATTCTGTGCACCATCATATAAGGATGGCAATGAACACACAGGTATGCATTGCATGTGCACCTGTGCTACACACAGTCACAGCCATGGATTGCAGGGGGATGTGTTTGTGGCCATGGACAGTACACGGGTAACATTGTGTGACACCACGGACACACAGCATGGGTACAATGCCACTGTCATAGCCTATCTTGTCTGCTGTGTCACATCCTACATCATGTCACACACACATGCATGCACAAAAATGTACACAGCCACACTGTTGCTGACAGTAACCGGTCATGATCCTCCCTTATGTCCTGTGCAGGTGAGAGTGAAGCACAGGCACAGCTGCATGCTCACAAATTCTCCATGGATGAGAAGAGGGTCCTGCAGAGGGGTACAAGAAATGTGAACAACAGATGCAGAGGTACAGAAACACAGATGCCACAGTCCGCAAGATGTGGATGGAAATAACTGCAGAGGTGAATGCAGTCGGTGACTATGGCCATTCGGTGGATGCTGTCCGGAAGAGGTAGTGTGACACGCAGCGATGTGCCAAGGAGAATGAGGCACAGCAGCTGTTGGAGATGACTTGGACTGGAGGGGGCCAATGCCTGCAGTGCAGCATGTCAGTGACCTGATAATGGCGCTCATGGCATCCACCCTCAGGCCTGTGTCCATGGAGGGGACAGAGGGTGGTGGTTGTGAGACACCACTACAACGCCACCAGGCATGTGAGTACCTTACAGGGCCGAATCATTCCATGCAAGCCATACATGGGGGCATGTGGATACACATCCACTATGGTGTCTTCAGTGAGGACTTTATGCTTCCCACATGGGTGTATGTGGTTGTACTGCATGCTGCATGGGTGTGTACAGCTATACTACGTGTACCGGGGTTTGCCACATGTGGCTGCTGTGTTGTGCCACTGTGTCACAGTTGGTCTGCCAATGTGTGCAATTGCACATGTCCTGTGTACACATGTATGGAGACACATACATATATATGACATGTGGCAGGAACACACTGGTCTCCCTGTCAGCTGCGCCTTGCACACACTGCATTGTTTGTAGGTGACCCATGTAGGTGGGGGGACAACAACACTATGTGTGGCATGTCCTGGCTGTGGGTGTGTGTACACTGGTTGTGGTGCTCTGCGTGCATGAGGCACAGGGTTGAGCATACAGTTGTGCATATGTGGCACATTATGGTGCTGCATGTTTGGGCAGTGATGTTTGTTGACTGTGAGTTGTACATGCCATGCACACATCTCCCATCCTCAACAGCACAAGGTAATGGCAGCACACCGGTACAACAGCAGGGTCCTGCCGAGGAGGAGCCAGAGGACGTCAGGCCTTCAACCGCAGGGTTTCAGCATGTTAGGGCATAGCCAACCACCACACTACCGCCCATGACCAGTGGACTTGCTGCAGTTGTGGCCTATGGTGATGATGAGGATGATGATGACAATGAAGTGGAATCAGACTTTACCTTTGTTCCCTCATTGGACTATCTTATTGAGCTAGAGATGAGGCCTGTGCCACCCCACCTCATGTATGACGAATAGCATGGCGGTGCTGTACCCACTGTCAGTGTTCAGGGTGCAACCACTGCTGGGTCCCTGGCTGCCCATAGTAGGAATATCATGTTGCCAGTTAAACACCCATCATCAACATTTGCACCCGTCCCACAGACTACAACAGCTATCCCTGCTCCCTGTGGGACTGCACACGCTGTGCAGCTGCCTGCCACCACTGCCCATGAATACCTGCAGCAGCACAGCATGCAGGTCCACAAGGGTGACCAACATACACCTTTGGACATGCAGCAGCAGCCTGTGGGGGGCATGCCACAGAATGCAGTGGTCCAGGTGTCCAGACATCTGCTCTGCACCGTGGAGACACAACAGCAACCACCACCACCACGATACATGCTGCTGAGAAGGGTGATGTTCTGCAACAGGTACATGGTAAACAGGGCCCCCGTCCAATCCTCCAGGTTGCTCTACAGTCCCAGACAGCAGCACAACAGGAACTGCTTGCCTTCTGGTGGGAGCTGAGGCAGGAGCTGTCCCTCCTCTGGGAGGCTGTATCAGCTGGGTGGGTGCGGGTAGAGCAGTGGGCAGAGAACCTCCTCACTAGGGTCCTAAATACTGTGAGGGATTGCTTCAGTGACCTCACTGCAGCTGTGAGGGCGCACACGGCTGCAGTGAGATCTGCATCCTGCTCAGGGCAGCAGTACAGTGCCACATCATGGCATCAACGTGCTGCCAGTGGGCCTCATTGGAGTTCCAGTGCATGGTCAACCAGGTCTATGTCCACTGCTACTGATGCATCACTGTCCTCCACTGGTGCGGCATGGCGCGGGGTGGCTGGTTCTCTGTATCATCACCTGACAGGCCACGCTGTGGCTGTGGCCGCCCAAGGACTGTTGCTATGCCTCAATCATCCCCCATGGGTTTCTCCATGCTGGATATGCCCCCATCAGGGGGGTGCAGGCAGGGGTCCCGTACGCTCCATGGTGGCTGGCATCGATAATGCCTGACCACATGGGGACATACTGATGCACACGTGTACCTGTACACCCTGCACCCACACACTACACATAGCCCCATATAGCACTGTGTTCACAGTTCAAACACACACACCTTTCACACACACACACACACACACACACACACACACGCACGCAAGCAAGCAAACACACACACACACACACACACACAGTACCCCTTGCACACATTCACACACAACCATATTCAGGGCCCCTGGTGTTCTGCGGCAGAATTTTTTGATTTCTGAGGCAGGGCTCCTTGACTTCTGTGGCAACATTTTCTGATTTCTACGGCATAATTTATTCATTTCTCTGGCAGAATGCAGTCCTGTCATTGGCTAAATATGATGTGATGTCATCGATGACATCATATGCTGAACATAGAGGAGGGGCTTCAGGATAAACAAGGTGGGAAAGAAAGCCTGACAATATGGAAAAACAGTATATTTATATGAAAATTCACCAAAAACAATGAATTCTGCGGCACTGTATATATTCTGCGGCATGATGCAAATTCTGCGGCAAATTCCGCAACCACAGAACCGCAGAATTCCAGTGGCCTTGACCATATTACATTAATCCCACCTTTGCACTGCTCTGTGTGTTGCACTGTGTTTAAAGCTGTATTAAAGTCACTGTTGCTCACATGTATGTTGTTTGTGTTTGTGACACTCACCTGCCCATCCGTGCCAGTGTGGCGATGATACTGCTGAGGTGTTCACAAGATCTCCAGGCCATTCGGGGATCTCTCCTCTCAAGTTGCTCAGCTATCCCCTGGACCTCTGGCTCTGGGTCACTATCAGACTGTGCCTCAGCTTCAGGTGCACATATAACATGGTTGAGTACCATGTTGTGTAATATACAACACGCTTGAAATATACGGCATATCTTGCAAGGGCAATATTATAGGGCACCACCAGGCTGGTCCAGGCAGTGGAACTGCATCTTGAGCATGCCAAATACCCTCTCTGTCATGTTCCTTGTGGTGGCGTGTGCCTCATTGTATCTCTCCTCAGCCAATTTTGTAGGCCGCAGGAATGGTGTTAGTAGCCAGGGTCTCAGGGGATATGCACTCTCCCCTGTGAACACATGTACAAGTGTTAGCCGCTGTTAAGTGTGTCACTCTCATAGCCTGTTGACTGCACTTCATGTTTGCTCATCCTGCCTCTCATCCCCCCCCATCTACTCTTCCACTCTTCTTGTCACTATTATGCCATTGTTGTGGTTGCAGTGTGCATGCTGATGGTAATCTTGCCATCCTCAAAGGCCTGGCACAGCCTGGATTGATGCCAGATGATGGCATTGTGGGCACTGCTGGGGTACTGTGCATTGACATTGGTGGTGCACCCCACTGCATTGCACACCACCTGGCAATTGATGGAATGGTATCCCTTCCGGTTTATGTATGCATCCCCTTCCTCACTAGGTGGTACATGGATGGTAATGTGGGTGCAGTCAATGTCACCAAGTACAGCTGGTAGGTGCGCAACCCAATAGAATTGCTGTATGGTCTCTCTGCGCTCTTGTGCTATGCTGGTGAATACTATCAGTTCAGCAGCTTGTGGCAGGAAAGCATCAAGGAACTAGGTCAGGAGGCACCAGGTGGCTGATTGTGACACTCCAATAGTATCCCTCACTGGTCTCTGGAATGTACTGGTGGCTAGGAAGTACATCGCAGCAGTCACCTTCTTCTCTACTGACATGGCATGGCAGCGTCTGGTGTTCAACTGCACATGCAGGAGGTTGCAAAGCTGCTTCAGCATGACCCTATTCGTCCTGTGTCAGCACACAAGATGTTCATCTGTGAAGGTCTCAAAAGTGATCCTTTGCGGTACATCCTGTATGCAGCGTATCTCCTCCTGGACCTATGGTGTGAGCCATGGTGGACTTGGTCCCTCTCCTCCTCATCAATAACAGCCTCCATCAGGTAGAGTAGCATGGTGTTGTTTTCAATGGCCATCTTGTCTCCTGCAGTGACACCTCCCCCTCTCTGTGCTTTGTCCTGGATTAAGGCCTGCTTTTTATAGGCGCTAACTAGTGCCGTGTTATGAGTTGTGCTACTGTGTTTTGCACAGTGCTAACCTTTTGAATATCATTTTGTGCACTTATGCTTATCTCCACCCCTCATGTTACCACCTGCATACATTATTTTTTTGCTCACGCACTAACCGTTTGCGCCGGCGCTATTTCGCCCTTTGAATATGGGGGTCCAGCACTATTCCCAAGCAAAACTGGCACAATCAGTTTGTGCACTGTGCAAAGCATTGAATAAATGGCAGCATGCTGGTTACTGAAATTTTAATGAAACTTGAGATATTTTATCAAAAGAGGGCTGAGAGATCTGAGGACCAAGCTAGTACCATCCCTGTATTTCCTGTTGTAGACAACACAGAAGAAAATATATTTTTCTGCACTTTAACAGGATTTCGGTGTTTTATACTTTTTCTTAGCGTTAGCTGTGACTGTTGAATGCAGGGAAGGGGAATGTCATTAGGTGTGACAAGGAAAGTTGGGCCATGTAGTCTGAATATTAAGAAGTACATGGGGGGACAACAATTTTTTTTTTATTGAATTAAGGCCGGTAAAACACTGATCCCTTCAATGCTGCAGAAAACTGCATCAAATATTATTCGGCTATGTACAGTATATCTACTGCTTGTAGCTATTTTATTGCTGTGAAGCCAACTAGAGTACACGCTCTTTGAAGGATACCAGGGACAATGATCTGCAAATCAGATTTAGTCATACCGGAAAGTCAGAAATAAGGAATCTATGGAGATGTACCATAAGGACAAGTTTACAGCTAATTGAACAATCTTACATTACAGCTGGGTGAGAGGTTTCCAATGTTAATATTTCCTTCTGGACTGTGTGAACTATTTAGCAAATAACTGAAATATGACAAACAAATACTGGTCTTAAAGCAGAATGAACAAGGGCACCGGGTCACAACACCGAAAGCAAAGGTAGCACAGACAAAAACGCACACAAAAAATGACAAAGCCAATGGTAGTAATCAGGAAAACACAGAGTGCTATCATGGCTAAAAACAACTTCTAATGAGTGTTGCAGGGCTTCGCCCTGCATCCCTCTTTGTGGAGGATTCACCCGACACTCCCAAACTATTAATAATCACCTCCATGGGGGTGGCAACTTAGGGATGGGAGGAACCTGGGGGGAATTGTACTTGTGGGGTTGGGGGGCAAAAGTGCAGGATTGTGGAAGGACAACTAAAAAATAAAACTCAGCAGGGGGAAACACAAGACATGACACCTGAAATAGAACCCTGGTCTCCGGGACATTCTGCCACCCTTCACTGCTCATGGTCCTAACTTCTGCACCATGGCAGCAACTCATCAAAGTGGCACACAGCTAGCATATTGTCCTCTTCCACCTGAGCGATGACAGCTACAGGGATAGCACTAATTTACTGTATGTACGCTACACTATCCCTGTATCTATTCTGTCAGGTGCTATTTTTGCCACACAGATTATATTACGCTATAATCCATGTAACATAATCACTGGATACCATAAAAAAGTGGCCATCACAAAGAAGGGCTGGAAGATTTTTAATCATACAATGTTATGGATTTTTTAATGTCTTAGTATTTTGTATAGTAAATTATTGTGGGCTTTCATCTGCTAACATACAGCTGTGTGCAACCTTTTGATAATATCAGGGGTATAAAAGACACCCTCGCCAGGAAAAATGTGCAGGCCCAAAATTACATGACAGGTCAAGACAAAATGCTAAAACTAATGATAAAAACAACCAGAAAAAGAGTGTTAATTATTTTGTGACTCCTGGTAATGAAATCAAATTAGTAGATGGGGAAATGTGTGTCAAACTTAAAGACACTTACTGCCAAATGGCTCCTTGCCTATTTCATCCAGCAGATCACTGCCTGCTGTCTTTGATCATTCCCTGATAGTGGAAATTAGTAAATTAGAAAGTGAAGGAACTAGTAATAAAGGAACGAGTAATACAACAGGAGGGATTATGACATAAAAAGGAAAATATGGAAATTAGTAAAACTGATGAGGGAGTGGCACACCAGGGATCAAGGGAAAGTATAAAAACCCTCAGAAGTGTACAAGTCAGAAAAATAATGATATATCTCAGGCAACCTTGAACTCTGAGTGAGAGCTGGGAGGAGGAAGTTCTAATTTTTGCAAAACTTTGAACATTTTATCTCCCCATATGTTGCAAGACTTAGTCTAGAACCCACAACGAGAGCACCCCCTGACATCACACATTTCTGGCAGAACACAGGAGTACAGTTCAGACTTAAAGTAGTTTCTTCATTAATTATTTTATTTCAGCTGGGCACCCAACACTTCTTGCCCCTAAACTTTTGCTGGCCCAACTTGCCAGCTTTTTCAAGGGGGGTGGTCCTATGAAATTTCAAAACTATAATGAAACATTTTAATAATCATGTTCAGGATACTACAGGGTTAAGCTGCTGCAATGTATGAAAAGTTAACACCCCAAATAGTGTGAATCAATAGTTCCTTTTAATTCAAGACAGCTTCCTAATACATTGATTGCATTCACCAACTTATTTTGCTCCATAAAGCTTTAAAGCCCATCCCAAAGGTTTACACTAGTTAGTAATTAGCTGTGTCACTACGTTATCACCACTGGCTGCATGTTCTTTCTCTGCTAGTTTTTGAAACTGCCACCATTTCACGTCATTATGTCACCTGCCAATGTCTGAACCATGACATCAGACACTCTAAGCACTCACAAGTGAGTGCAGTGTGACACTGGGTGCTTATTAAAGCAACAACCTCCTACTAACTCCAGCTGTGTGGATACACATTTTCTAAACAAACTATCTTTTTTTATCTTTTCCTGTGTAGTTTTGAGATCAAATACTTATTTACTTGGTGACATAAATTTCTATCACTTGGTTGGGGGGTTGGAGGTCCAGATCAAACTGATAACAGTGAATACTGGAAGAATGGGTACTCATATAGAAAAATGCATACTGCTCTCCGTATTTCAGTAAAAACTTTTTCACTATGTAATTTTACTTTACTGTAATAGCATAAACGTTAAATAAAAATGAAATAAAAAGAAAGAAAAACTATCAAGTCATTTAATTCAAACATTTTGCCCAATAAAATTAAACAAATGATCTTCCAATGGTGACAACACCCATAATCAAGTGAAATACATATTCAATGAACTTAAAGACTGCTTATCATTCTGCCAAAGTAATATGGTTAGTTTTTAGAAGCTAACATTCTTCTCACAGTTTTGTGGCAATGATTTTCTGTGCATTTACCATTCACAGCCTAATATTGTAGGAAAAAAGCATTGCACAGTCATCCCACTGTTTTGTTGAGGGAATCAGGAAATCAGAATCTTGGAAACTGCTCCCTCATAACCGTAACTTGATCAGGTTCACAGTATGTTATTGTTCATAGTCATAATATCAATTTCACACTATGGGTAACCAACCAATCTCTGCCTTTAGACACCATGTAAGGTGCCGAATCTTTCAATCTAGAATGATTCTCTCACAAGTAATTTTCTCTCCCTTTTCCCTCCCTGACTCAGTGGTTCAACCACTTCTAGACCCAGAAACTTTTGAGATAACACCTGATGACTTGCTTCATTAAAATGTTTAGTTAGGCTAGATGCTGTGTCCCTTCTATGTATCTTTGATTTTTGTTCAGATCTGTGTTTTCTTTGTATAATTGCCATTTTTCTGATGATCTCTGTAGTTCAAAAGCTTAAAACATTCTGTGCCTCCCTTGTTGGTCCAATGAAAGGTATCAAATCAGTAATTTTGTTCATCTGATTTGTGTTCAAAAACTCTAAGTGCCAGTTCCTTCTTTGTCTGGCCAATGTAAAATTTGTCACAAATGCATCTGATGAGATATACTACAAAACTAGAACCACATGTGAAGTGTTGCCTGATTATCATGTATTAATCTTTGCAGGCATTGTATACCTCTAATGATGTCTGTATATTATTGCATTGCCCCCATTGCCAACAGGGACAGTTCCCATTCAGAGGTGGTCTAGAGGAGAAGCCTGTTTGGGGTACTTTTAAGGCAATATAATCAGAATGTACCAATTTATCTTTAAGTGTATTTCCCCTCTTTGTCACCATTAAAGCTGGGCCATTTAAAGGCTTGTTCTCCTTTTTCTGTTGTTCAGCACATGCTAGTTATGTTGAATAATCTGTTTTACACGCCCAAACACATTGATGTAGGCTGCAGAAAAGACTATTACTGCTAGTGTCACATTTTTCACTGATGCCTTTAAGAAATGCTGACATGGAACAGTTGCAGCTCTATTTCATGCCATAGTAATGGTCTCCTTATCATAACCCCAAGCTATGAATCTGTGTTGAAAATATGTTGCTGCTTCTTCGTAATCTGTGTCTTGGAGTAGTTTATTTTCATTCTTAGAAATCACCCATAGGGTATCTTTCTAATGAGGCTGTTTTGGTGGTGGCTGTCAGACCTGTCAGGTGTTCTTATCACTGGGCTTCCTATAACATTTGCTACCCAACCTTACACCTTCCTTGTAAATTTCTAGATCAAGAAAAGGGATTACATTTATATCATACTGCATAAAAAACTGGATGTTTGGATTAACACTGTTTAAATACAGAAGAAACATATGTAATTCTTCTGCATTACCCAACCACAAGAAAAACAAGCCATCTATGTATCTTTTGTACAGAGCTATTTTCTGTCTATAAACATTGTGTCTGCATTGTCAATAAAGTCAGTTTCAAACTGGTACATAAAGAGATAGGCCAACTATGGGGCCATGGTTGATCCCATCACTGAGCACCTTATTTGCAGGCAGCAGTTCAAGTAATAGGCAAACCTGAAGTAGTTTCTTTCTAAAACTAATGATGTCAGTTTTATCAGAAAACGTGCTAGTTTTTTTCTTCTGCATTCCGTAAGTCAAGGATGTTAGATGGTACTTCTACCCCTTGCTTTTGTGGGCTCAAGATGTAAAGATCAGCTGCATCCATTGTAACTAAAAGATAGTTCTGTAAAATAAGATGGCATCAGGATCACAAAATATCTGAGATAGTGGTCCACTAATCAGAACTGTTGGTCCTGGACAGACCTAAGTCCAGAAAGTATATGTCTGCCATGGCGGGAGGTGGGGGTGGGGAAATCTGGTTTGTGGTGTTTATATAGACATTTAAAAACTGATACAGTAGTTTTTTTTTTTGTCTAAAAGAGCCTCTGCTACCCACTCTGATATTTCAACTTGTTCCATGCCTAATTCTCTGACTTGTTTGATTTCTGCCAAGATGTCACTGTGAGCCTCATGCCTGCTTTTTTATAAAATGTGAGAGATATACTGAATTTGTACAACCAGGTAAACAGAGACATGGGTAATTTAGAGAACTGTCTTTTAATTATAAAATTGCTGTGACTGATCTTTACACCTCAATCCCAGAAAAGGAAAGGCTAGAAGTACTAATATTCTTGACCTAAGAAATGCAGAAAAAAAACCTAGCACAGGTTTTCTGATCAAACTGGCATCACTAGTTTTAGCAAGAAACTACTTCAGGTTTGCTAACAAATCTACCCACAAATAAGGGGCACAGCAATGGGTCAACCATGGTTCCATCATTCACCAACCTCTTCAGGTACCAGTTTGACATGTAGTTTATTGACAATGCAACCAATGTTTACAGAGAGACCATAGCGCTGTACAGATGATACACAGATGATTTGTTTTCTTATGGACAGGTACTGCAGAAGAATTATAGCTGTGTCATCTCTAGTAAAACAGTATGAATCCAAATATCCAGTTTACGTTGCAGTATTATGTAAATGTAATCATTTTTCTTGATCTAGAAATTTATAGATAAGGTAAAAGATTAGGCAATAGACATTATAGGAAGCCCAGTGATAAGAACACCTGACTTAGGTCTGACAGCCACCACACAAAGAGTCCAATTAGAACTATACCCTATGGGCAATTTCTAAGAATGAAAAGAAACTGCTCCAAGAACACAAATTATGAAGGAACTGGAACATATTTACAACACAGATTCATAGCTAGGGGATATGTTAAGGAGACCATCACTTTGGCAAGAAATAGAATTGCAATTGTTCCATGTCAGCAGCTCTGATAGTCTTCAGTGAAAAATATGACTCCAGCAGGAATAGTATTTTCTACAGCCTATATCAATGTGTTTTTTTCAGTATGTAAAACAGATTATTCAGCATAACTGGCATGTGCTTAGAACAACAGGAAAAAGGTGAACAAGCCTTTAAAGACCTAGTTCTAATAGTTGCAAAGAGGGGAGACACACTCAAAGATAGATTGGTGCATTCTGATTACATTCTGTTAAAAGTACCCAAACAGTCTTCTCCTTTGGACCACCTCCAAACAGGAACTATCCATCTGGGCATTGTGCACAATGCAATAATATGCAGAACTCATTAGAGGTATACAACCTTCATAGAGCTGAATACATCAAAACCATACCATGCTTCACATATAGTTCTGTTCTGTAGTATATCTCATCAGATGCATTTGTGACAAATTTTACATTGTCCAGACAAAGCAAGAACTAAGACTTAACATTTCTGGACTAGAGGTGTGTGAAAAAAAAAAAAACCTCTGCTGATGGAATTAATGCAAATGTCAGACTTTCACTTCTGCAAAAGTTCAGAAATTAATTTCCAAACTTTTGAGGAAATTCTGTCAGCCCTGCATCCTACAGTCCACCCCCTCTGTGGTCGCTGGACTTGCCAATCATTGACCGATGCTAAAATTTAATTCCCTGTTGGCTAGTGGTCCTTTCCCCCACCCGATCACCTGCCCCATATGTTTAAATTAAATACTTGGTGGCTAGCAGTCCCTACCCCACCCAATCACCTGCTCCATATGTTTAAATAAAATATCTAGTGGCTATTGGTCCCTCCCACCACCCAATCAACAAGGACATCTGTCCAATGTAACCTCCATCCAAATCTCCTGTATAGTCCAAAAAATAAAAATGTCCCATCCCTGGTAGTCTAGTGAACCACCCTCTCTATTCCCAATCCCCAGTCTGTGAATTCATATAATATCACTGGTGGTCTAATGCACCCCCACCCCAGCATGCAGTGTCCCACCACCCTGCCCCATCCCAAACCTGAGTGTGTGCCTGGCACAGCCCTCCTGTCTCCACCATGGCTGGACACTCATTGAACTGTCAGAGAATGAACACGTGCTTGTACAAGCACATGCTTATTCATTGATAGCTCAGTGGATGGCTGGCCATGGTGGACAGAGGAGGGCTGTGACAGTTGCCAGCTTTGGTTTGGGATGGTGGGCAGAGTGTTGAGACACTTCCTGCTGGAGTGGGGGGTGGGGGGTACACTAAACCACCAGGAATATTATATGAATTCATGAACTGGGAATTGGGGATGGGGGGGGTCACTAGACCGCCAAAGATGGAAAATGTTTATTTTTTTGACTAGACAGGGTATTGGAATGGGGGAGTTACAGTGGGCAGATGTCCTTATTGGGCTGGTGATTAGGTGGTGGGAGAGACTGCTACCCACCAGGTATTTTCTTTAAACATGCAAGGTGGGTGATCAGCTGTGGGGGAGGGACTGCTAACCACCAGGTATTTTTTTAAACATATAGGGCAGGTGATCAGGTGGGGGGAGGGACCACTAGCCACACAGCATTTTTTTAAACATATTAGGTGGGTTATCAGGTGGGGAAGAGGGTCCACTAGCCACCAGAGATTTGTTTTAACAGATGGGTGAGTGAACAGGTTGGAGGAGGGAGTGCTACCCACCAGGGATTTTTTTAAAACATATCAGGTGTGTGACCGGGTTACGGGAGTGACTGCTATCCACCAAGGAATTAACTTCTAACATCAGGCAGCGATCAGTGTGTCCAGTGACCGGTGGGGTGAGAGGGATCTGGACTACAGGGAAAGTATCTGACTGGGCAAAAATTTACCCAAACCCATTCATAAGATTTCTGATTCGCCTCAGGTGGAAGTTTAGAAACATGGGCGAAAGTTGTGAAATTTCTCAGAATTCACAACTTTCGCTCACACCTATTCCGAACATAAATTAATGATACACAGAAGGGACATATCCAGCCCAGCTAGACATTTTATTAAGGGAACTCATCAGGTGCCACCTCCTGGGTTTAGAAGTTGTTGAGCCACTGAGTAGGGGAGGAAACAGGGAGAGAAAATTACTTACAGCATGGTACCTATGGTTTAAACAAAGAGATTGATAGGTTACCCATATCATGAAATTGATGTTATAACTATGAACAGTGACATGCTGTGTACCTGAATAAGTGACACTTATGAGGGAACAGTTTATAAGATTTTAATTTCCTGATTCAAACAATGAGACGGTGGGATTACTTGGCACAAATCTATTCCCACAACATAAGGCTGTGATATGAACAGAAAAGCTGTTACAAAACTGTAAGCAGAATTGCATCTTCTAAAAACTAACTATATTAATTTAGAAGAAAGATGATAAGTTCTCCAGCTCCTTGAAAACATATTTCACTGGATTTTGGAGTTTTCAACATTAGGAAACAATTTGCTTAATTTTATTGGGAAAAATGTTTGAATCTAATGACTTGATAACTTTTCTTTTTAATTTTTATTTAATATTTATGTTCTTACACTAAAGTAAAACAAAGTAGCAAAAATGTTTTTTATTGAAACAGGGTGGGCAATATCCATTCCTCTATATGATCACCCATTATCCCAGTATTCACAGTTAGCAGTTTGATCTGGACCATCCTCCCCCCAACCAAGTGGTAGAAAATTATGCCACTAAGTAAATAAGTATTTGATCCCAAACCCACACAGCAAAAGGTAAAACAAATAGCTCTCAGTGACTTTAAACATTTTTATCCACATAGCTGGAATGAATGGGAGGTTGTGGCTTTAATTAGCCACCCACTTCCAGACTGCATTCACTTGTGAGTGCACAGAGTGTCTGACGACATGGCTGGGACATTTGAATGTGATATACTGATGCCAGATGGCAGCAGCTTCAAAAAGTAGCAGAGAAAGGACACTGAGACAGATTAGCACCAGAATGGCAGCGATGGTGTGACACAGCTACACACTAGCCAGTGTGAGCCTCTGGGATGAGTTTTAAAGCTTTATAGAACAAACTAAGTTGGTGAGTGTAATCAATTTATTATGAAGCTGTCTTAAATGAGAAAGAACTACTGGTTTGCATTACTTGGGGACAGGGTACCTGTTGTATACAGTGCAACAAGTTAACCCTGTAGCATCCTAAACATGATTATTAAAATGTTATATTATACTTTTTGAATGTCATAGGACCACTCTCCTTGAAAAAATCTGGTGAGTTGGGCCAGCAAACTATTTGGGGCAAGAAGATTTGGTTGTCAGATGAAATAAATGAATTAATGCAGAAACGACTTTAAGTCTGAATTGTGATTAATTGGTTGATAGGGCGGCTGTAGTTTTGGAATTCACATGCTCTTTGGAATTCTATCTCAGTGGACCAACAAAAGCATTTATTATTTTGAATGTGACAGGTTTTGCACTTTCTGCCCCTTTTTGGAGAACACAGAAGTAAGAATAAATCCAGAGGATAGTTTCTCAGAAAATGTCAATAAGATGCATGCTAATTGTGGTGTTCAAAATAAATTAATGCAAGCAGATTTGCACTAAATCAAAAGAGAACTACAACAACACAATTCCTATTTAGGCCAGATTGTTTCTCTACTAATGTTATTGGCAGAAGCAAGCCAAGAGTAATTAGAAAATCAGCATTCATATCTGAATAAAAATGAGATAGAAGTAAAGACAAAAGAATCACTATACTAAAAATAGTGAAAGCTAGATTTGTAGAACAGGAGAGCTAATTATGGAAAATGAAGAAGGAGAAATTGCAAGATGAGTGAAACAACTTAATTTTCATGATGGTGGAGGGACGGGCATTACAGATACCTACAAGAATGCACATCGCTGGGAGAAATTAAAAAAACAAAACAAATCAAGTAATAAGTAATAAACAAAAAAGATAAAGTAAAAGAAGGAAAGATGCAGAACAAAAAAGTGCAAAATAAGAATTCTGGATGAGGAGACAGAAACATTGTTAGAGGCAAGAGAATAACAAACTCTGGCCAGAGCCAATAGGGCGGCATGGGAGGAATTTGGGGTAGAAATATAGAAAACTACCAAAGTTATGAGCCTGCATTAGTAAAATGTAATGTAGGCTCATAAATTTGTTGTCTTGTAATATTTGGATGCCACATTTTCAATATGGCCTTTTTATGACCCTGCCTCATGAAAAGGGCAGAGAAAATGTTCAACTCCAGGCCTAAAGGTGATTTCACACAGGGACTGCAAAATCAACTTTTGGAATGCAAAAACACGTTTTAGCCAAGAGTTGAAAAATGACAGCTGTCACATTCATTAGATGCTGTGAAGAAATGGCTATGTTGAAAAATTGGGATAAAAATAATGAGTATCACCAAACGTATGAGCCTGAGTTTACAAAATTCAACATAGACTCATAACTTTGTTTTTTAAAAATACTTTTACACCAAATTTAGAACTTAGTCTTCTTATGACCCGGCCTCATGAACAAGGGCAGAGAAAATGTCAACTCCTGTCTGAACGGTGACTTTGTCCAGGGACCACAAAATCACCTTTCTGGATGTAAAAAAAAAACATTTTGGCCAGGATTTGAAAAATGGCAGCAGTCACATTTCTGAGGTGTTGTAAGATATGGCTATGTTGTGAATTTGGGGGAACATATTGAAAATTACCAAAGTTAAGAGCCTGCAGCTGCAGAAGTAAACATAGGCTCATAACTTAGTTGTTTTTTAATATTTTTACACCAGATTTTCAATATAGCCTTCTTATGAGCCTGCCTCATGAATAAGGGCAGAGAAAATGCTTAACTCCTGCCCAAAAGGTGATTTCATGCAGGGACCACAACATCATCTTTTGGGATATAAAAAAACATTTTGGCCAGGATTTGAAAATGACAGCTGTCACACTCATAAGGCACTGTAAAGATATGGCTGTGTTGTGAATTTGGGGGAAAGATATTGAAAATTACCAATGGTACAATCCTGCATTCTCAAAATTCAACATAGGCTTATAACTTTGTTTTTTTTTATATTTCTACACCATATTTTCAACATAGCCTTCTTATGGCCCCACCTCATGAACAAGGATAACACAATTTTCAACTCCTGCCTGAAAGTTGATTTTGGGCAAAGATCTTGAAATCACCTTTTGGGACAGATCTGCCTAATGGCTGTGCCTATGTTCACGAAGTGTGTTTTCAAAGAAGGCATGCTAAAAATCTGGGGCAAAAATATGCACAAATGGCCAAGTTATGGCACTAAGTTCAAAACCTCATTGAAATACATTGAGCCACATACCTGTTTCCTCAGTTCTCAGTCTGGCTTTGAAAAGTGAAGACATGGCTGAGGTCCAGAGAGGATTATGGCATTTGACCCCTGATTGGTAAGTAAGGGCTTGAGGTGTGGGTGCTGTGTGGGGTGGTTGAGTGGGGGGCAGTGTAATGGTGCAAAAGGCATTGATGGACTTTGTTTTTTAAAGGTTTAAAAAAAAGAGACAAATCAGGATTCCAGCACAGAGGGATTGGGCATCCCCCAGTGCCACTGTTACATTTCTGGGGGAGGGGGAGTGGATTGGTTTGTGCTGAGAGGGAAGGTCAGTTGGGAGGAAGAAACTATAAAATTGTTATGGTGCTTGACCATGGGGAGTTCACATACACATGCAGAGAGAACATACAGAGAGAGAGAAAGAGAGAGAGAGAGAGAGAGAGAGGGAGAGAGAAGAGACAGCAAGTTTCACTTGACAGCAACTGCAAGTTTGTCTCGCAGCACTTCACTCTGTCTCTTTCACTCTCACTAGTCTGTCTGTCTGTCACTCGCTCATTCTCTTATTGCACATCACTGTAATTGACAAATGTGTTTGTCTCTCTCTCTCTCTCGCTATCTCTCCCTCTCCCCAAGTTGTAGTGCACTACTCATTGCTACTTACTCTGTGTCTCTCTCCGTAGCTGTCACTTTCATCTACCACCACCGTGGGGAACTTTCTCTGCACTGCTGGCTTTCTGTCTCCCTCTCTGTTGCTCTCTAGTGTGCCCTTTTTTGCAGCACCATCAGGAGACACTGTGGATCATTAGGGGTGGGGGGAGAAGGGCACCCAGGGTACAGGAAACTGGCTTGGGGTTTCAGAAGCTCACCTGTCACTGATATGCAGGATGTTTCTGAAGTCCTCTCACTGACCTGTCCTCCTTTTCCGTTCCACAATCTGTGCAGCACACTGTACTCCCACTACTGTCTGTCTTTCTCTCTTTTGCTGTGTGTGCACCACTGCCTCCTCACTCTCGGACTCTCTCTCCGCTCCCTGTCTCACTAATGTTCTATTGAGGGGGGCCACCTTCTCCCTTTCTCTCTCTCTCTCACTCTCTAGTGTACCCTTTCTTTGCAGCACAGTCAGGGGATACTGTGGATCATCAGGAAGAGCGGAGAGAAGGGCACAAGGGGTATGGGAAATTGGGTTGGGGCTTAGCAGCATGCCTGTCACCAATGTACAGGATGTTTCCAAAGTCCCCAAACTGACCTGTCCTACTTTTCTGTTCTCCAATCTGTGCAGCACACTGTTCTCCTGCAACTGTCTCCCACCCAGGATGTTGCTGCCTGCCTTTCTCTCTTTTGTGGGGTGTGCCCCACTTCCTCCTCCCTCTTGGACACTCTCTTTGCTCCCTGTCTCACTACTGTTCTGTTGGGGGGTGTCTTGGGGACATTCTCTCTGTCTGTCTCTCTCTCTCTCTCTCTCTCCCTCCATCTCTCTCTGTTGGATGGCAGCCCAACTGATCCCTGTGGGGTTACACTTCTGCTGCTGGGCACAATGTGAGAATTTCCTGATTGATTATTGTACAGTTTTGCCCATGTATACTTCCATGTCTGTGCCCTACTTCACCACTCTGCTTCATGCTGTTTTTAATGACTGAATTTCTGATTTTGTTTTGGGGTTAGAAGAATAAATGAGTCCAGAGGGCACTTTACTTGAGCCACTCCACAAAACCATGCTACACAGGGGCACTACACTAATGGGTGTCCACGTTCTTCATAACCTTTCTTATAACTGCCTACAGAGACTGCTTCACAGACACAGAGGTGATTGTGTTGTCACTCCAACATGTTTGTTCGAAAGGAATGCGGGAGTCCTTTTCTCATAGAAAAAGGTCTGCAGGGCTCCACCCACTGCAGCTCTAAAAAGAAGCTGAAATCAATAAGGGTGCAAGGTTAGCAACCTTATACCTCAATGCATACATAAATTAAACAAACTCTGGTCAGAGCCACAAAGTCTGCTAATACATTAATGTGATAAAAGATTTATTTATTTCAAAGGTTTTATGGGGAATGACATACTGAGCTAGTAACAGCTTGTTTTCAGATGTGTCCTGGGGGAAGTAGAAAGGGGAAAATATAACAGATACAAAAATACAGACTATAAAGTTCAAAGAAATGGAATAAGAGTAACAAAGATAAAGAGGACAATTGCATCTAAGAGTAAATTGACAAAAATAAGTTACCAAGCAATAAGTTGTGGAACTGACCAAAGATCAATTAAATAGTTATTAACTTTGGAAAGTAAAAATTCGAGGAATGACTGATACTGGGAAAGAGATATAGAATTAATGTTACTTAGTTTTATTACTGTGATGTAAAATCCTTTGTTGCTCAGGCTGTCTTTTCTTTCTGCTTTCCTAAACTTTGTAACTCTCTCCCCTAACAATTCATTCTACCTCTACTAAACACTCTCTTTCTCTCCTCACTGCTCCAAGACCACACCGCTACCTCCTGTGGCTCCCCTTGAGTTATAGCCCTTCCCTACTCCTCAATTTACCCTCTTCCCCTCTTTCTTCTACTCCTTGCCCCTCCACCCATCTCACCAACCCTCCTCCCTCTCTTCTTCCCCCATCTCCTGTTTTCACTTTCCCTTCCCTCACCTCCCTCCATCTATATTCCTTATTTCAGTGCCCTATACCCTGGTGCCCTCACTGTTGAAAAATACTATTCCTTGTACTCGTGGGACTGATTCCCTGCCGTGTCCTTGAACAATTTGTGCCTATAATTTTATCTGTCTAATAAACCTCACTCATGTTCATTTTCTACTGTTTAACTGATATCTCTGTATGATGTTTTATTTTACAAGTTATTGTTCCATGTTGTTCTGACACCTCTCTTCCCTCTTCCCCCAGGACACAACTGTAAATGAGCTATTTTTCAGCTCAGTATGTCTTTCCTGGTGAAACTTTTGGAGTAAATAAATACATAATGTGAAAGTACAACATCTATACTAACATCCATCCAGAGAAACATCAGGATCAGAGCTAGGGAGATGGCTGTCCCATTGTATGCTTCTCTGGTGTGCCTGCACTTGGAGTATTGTGGGTAGTTTTGGTCGCCACATCACAGGAAGGACCAGAGGAGACTCAAGGGGTTCCAGAGATGGTCTACCAGGATGGTGGAAGGGTGTCAGGTCATGTCATATGAGGAGCAGCTTAGGTCTCTTGGGGTGTATTCACTTCAGTATAGGAGGTATACCAGGGACATGTAAAAAATCTCAAGAAAACACTGCGCTGCTAAGCAAGGGCAGTGTGCAGGTAAGGGCTGTGTGCCCTACAACAACAAACCTAAACCTAAATCACTTGCACACCAGAGCCAGGAGGTTTATTTAATCCTCCAGTGAAGGTATTGAGAAGAATACCAAAGGTCCCAAGCCTGTTTTCCCTGTGTGACCTTGCTCAATGTACATGGCTAAGACCAGTGGATTCAGCTCCTGATCCCTTTCTATCTACCTTATTGCTAAGAAATACATACAGATACAAATGGTTCCATGATGTGTAGAGCATAATCTCTTTGAAAATATAACATAGTGAAACAGATTTTCTTGTATCCCTTTAGCCATATGACATTGATATTTAATCCAAAATATAAGCAACAATAGTGTATATAAGGGTATTATGACAATTTGCCCACAACTTTCGAAAACTGTAAAGATTTCAAAATCAAGCAATTTGATTGGCTGTTGTAACAAATGTTATTTGTAACCAAATTTTGACCCATCAGATATGTTGCTGATATGTCTAGTATAATAGCAATATGTTTAGGTTTTCAATTTTTGTCATATTTAGTCAAAAACCAAAGATTTTGTAATTCAGCAATGTGATTGGCTGGTGCAAAACAGTTTTGAATTTCTACAATATTGTCAGATAATCATATTGCTAATACTATTTGGGACATAAGTATATGTTTAGGTTTTCTATTACTGTCATTTGAAGTTAATGATGAGCACTTTTTGAATTATTATGATTTGATTGGATGTTGAAATGTGATGTCACAGATTTTGAATGTTCATTGGTATAAAAGGAAGTACTAATCATTGCAAAAATTATACCCATGATGAAGCCTTAAGTGGCAAAGTGCGGGGGACCTTGTGTATTTGACTGCTGTGACCTCATGTTATATTGTACCTTTGGAATAAAATGGGACTTTTGGTATTCTTTTCAATACCTTCACTGGAGGATTAATTCAATTCAATTAAATTCAATTCATCTTTATTTTTAGAAGGCGCTTTTCTTAAAATCAAAGCGCCTGTACAAATTCACAAAACAATAAATACAATAAAATTAAAGCTAATATAAATCCTTAAAAGCTATGCTAAAAAGGTGGGTTTTCAAAGCTCCCTTAAAACTAAGGACGGTCGGGCAATCTTGCACCTGACGAGGTAGAGAATTCCACAGGGTTGGTGCCATAAAACTAAACGATCTAGCACCTGATGTTTTCAAACAAACCCTGGGAATCTCTAGCAATCCCTCGTCAGTGGATCGGAGGGAGCGGAAGGGATTGTAGGAGCAAAGGAGCTCTTTCAGGTAGGTAGGTCCCAGATCATGTAGGGCTTTATAGGTCAGTAAACCGACCTTGAAGGTGATTTGCCAAAACACTGGCAGCCAGTGCAGTCCACGAAGCACAGGCATTATATGGCTGGATCTAGAAGATCCAGTCAACAACCTGGCTGCCGCATTCTGCACTAGCTGCAGACAGCGAAGTTCAACCCCCGATAGCCCTAGGTATAAGGAATTACAGTAGTCAAGATGGGAGGTAACGAAGGCGTGGATCAATGTTGGAAGGTCCTCTGGAGGAACCAGGTGCTTCACCCTGGCAATATTCCTCAGATGAAAAAGGAAATTTTGGCGACTGCTGACACCTGAGATTTAAGTGTCAGGCGGTGCGTCAGTGTCTGTCAAGATTCGCACCTGATCTGAGGTCGCCCAGTTGAACACCTCAAGCCATAAGCCTGAGGGTGATCCTTCGCAGACCCACCTCACAGCGACCTTTGTCCACAACCAACACCTCAGTTTTCTCCGGGTTTAACCTCAGCTAACTCCCATTCATCCAGTCTTGGATTTCTTCAAGGCAGTTATTAAATACCGACAAGGCAGCGTCCTGGCCGGGCACAAAAGACATATACAGCTGGGTATCATCTGCGTAGCAGTGAAAACCCAAACCGTATCGTCTAATAATCACCCCTAACGGTAGCATATACACCGAAAACAACATAGGTGCTAAAATATAACCCTGTGGTACCCCGCAGGGTAGGGACAGTGATGCTGAGGAAAAAATTCCCGACACCACTCTCTGAGTCCTACCCTCGAGGTAAGATTGAAACCATCTGAGGACCGTACCAGACAGTCCACAGACTGACATGAGCAGCTCTAACAGCACACTATGTTCATGATGTCAAGCGCTGGAGAGATCAAGTAGTACCAAGATGGATCGGGTCCTCGATCTCTCGCTGTGGAGGTCATTTAGTACCCATCACGGCTGTCTGGAGTACTATGCCTTTTCCTAAATCCAGACTGGAGAGAATCGTAGATATTGTTGTTGGTCAGATGATCCTCCAACTGCGCTGCAACCACTTTCTCAATAACTTTACCCACAAAGGGTAAGTTAGAGACTGGCCTGTAATTTGCTAGACAATCTGGATCTAAGGAGGATTTCTTTAATAGAGGCTTAACTATAGCCTCTTTAAGGGGATCTGGAAAAATTCCCCTCTCCAAAGACTTCCAGACGATCAAAGCTAGGACTAGGCCGATCTTATCCACACAACCCACTAAAAGGCATGTGGGGCCAGGGTCCAAATCACAGCTAGTCGGTCGCAGTGCTCAAATGATCATCACAACATCATCGATTGTGGGAAGACTGAAGTCAGACCATCTAAACTGGGTGTTCGACATCTCCTGCCGACCACCGTCGCTCCCATTGGGGAGGGAAGAGCGAATATCTGATCTGATTTTGACAACCTTATCTGCAAAGAAGAGAGCAAGCTCCTCACACCATTCTTGAGATAAAGCTCTTCTGGGCTGAAGACAGACTGGATTGCACAGTCTGTCCACAGTCCGAAAGAGCTGAGCTGGTCTATTCTGTGCAGCCGCTATCTCTCTGGACAGGAACTCTGCCTTCTTACAAGAGATTGCAGATTGATAGGCCAAATAATGGTCCATCAAACTAAGCCTGTCATCATCAAGACCGGACCTCACGCCAACCCCTCCAGCCTTTCGTCCAACCCTCCTCAACTCCCTCATGGTCTCATCAAACCAGGGAGACCTGGGGCGAGGAGTAAGAGGATGAACACAAACTGGTGCAATAGAATCCAGGGCCCCTGTCACTGCCTCATTATAAGCATGTACCAGGTCACCTGGATCTAAGCAATCTATCGGTAGGCTTGATAGGTCCAACACCGCCATCAGGTTATCTGGGGATACACCCCTCAAAGGTCGGTATCGGACCATCTCCAAAGGGGCAGACCTAACAGGGGTGGCCTCAAAACTGAACCTAATGGAGTGATGGTCAGACCATCCGACCGGTTCCACCACCAAGTCGGATATCCCCATCCCCAGAAAGAACACCAGGTCCAATGAGTGTCCACCAACATGGGTCGAGGAGGAAACCACCTGTGTGAAGCCCAGTGATATCATCAACTGGAGGAAGTCTTGACCAAATCGAGAGAGTTCATCATCGACCCAAGCATTGAAATCCCCCAGAACCAACCATCTGGGGGACCCCAACGTTAGGTCGACAATGAAGTCTGCGACTTCCTGCAGGAAAACATTCTCGTCACCTGGTGGACGGTATACAAGAAGTATCCTGCACCCCACACCCTCGCCCACAATACACTCAAAGGATCTGGTGACTCCCACTGGTACCTCCACCAGGCCCAGTTCTGACTTAAAACATATGGCAACACCCCCGCCCCTATGATCCTGCCTCGGGCGGTGTATCACCGAGTACCAAGCTGGAATTGCTGCAGCTAAAACTGGCCCAGCATTTTCATCCAGCCAAGTCTCGGTGATGCACGCCAGGTCAGATGACCCGACAAGATCGGCTACAACAGCCGTCTTGTTTTTAATAGACCTGGCATTGCATAACACCGCCCGAGTAGGATAAACCTCCGATAATGACCACCCTACCGGCTGATCCAAATCAGAACCCTTGGGTATGGGCACAAGACAGGGAAGACCCCTCTCCTGTGCCCATTTCACCCCAGGGCATCTCCTTGACCCCACTATCCCAATCCGCCCACTCCTTTCCATTCCCCCAAGCCCAGCACCAACCCTCCGTCTCCCTCTCACAATCCCCAGAGCCCTACATTTTCTGCAGACTCCCGGTGACAAGGGGACAGGAGAAAGACAGAGGTCCCTGGCGTGAGGGGAATAATACTGTTTCCTTATTATCATTCCAGCACATAGTTCACACCACAATTAATAATAATAAACCCTACTCAACTTATATAAAACAGAATTATATAAACTTATATAAAACAGAATTTCAAATAAAACTTAAAATAGAACTCTAAATAGTCATAATATAATACAAAATCTATTAACCAATTCTAGTGCTGTCAAATTATCAAAACATATTATATTTCTACCCCACCCACAGTACTCTCACCACTGCGGGGAGAGGAGCATACCACCTAAAACCACAAAAAAATGGCCCTTCACTTTAAAACCCTTCCATCAGTACCCTCGTTTAACTCAAAAAGCAGAGCAGATTAAGTAAATCTCCTGGCTCTGTAGTGTAGGTGATTTTGGTTTAGATACCAAGGACATGTGCCTGGTACGTATGGCATTCTCAAACAAAGATCTGTGGGAATGTGTAGGCTTAAACTTATGACCAAAACAAATAAAGATTAGGGGGCACCATCTGCAACTCAGAGGCAAATACTACCACAAAATAGAGAGAGGGAACTGGTTCTCACAGAGAGTGGGGTCGCAATGGAATGCACTGCCTAGTGCTGCAGTATCTAGTTGTATCTAGTTCTAGGGGCTGATCATTTGACACATACTTGTGCCCTTTGTAGAGAGACAGGCTGGCTCCCACTGCACCTTAGGATTAAAAACCAGACATGCCTGCTTGTCAAGAAGTTTCTGCTGGGGCATACCCCCAGTTCAACCTCCTGCCTATTCCAAACTACTGAACCCATGGTTAGGTCCTGAAATGCTGATAAAATGGGATTAGTGATACTGTTCAAGCAAACAGCTCAAGCCCAGAGATCCCTTTCCTATTATGGTACCAAGTGGTTCAATAAACTCCCCAAGGATATGATCAAATGTAGTAAGGTAATTCAATTCAAACTGGGTCTCCAAGCCCACTTGACCCTAGAAAATGTTTGCAATTGCTTCTGAAAACTGTATCAAGATTCCAGCATTATCATGTAGAGACACCCTGGCCTCCCTTCTTCCTTCCTCTCTTTCATCTTCCTTCCTCCCTTCCATCTTCCTTCCCCATGAATTCTAAAGAATCAGGCTTTCAGCCTGCCCCTTTCCCCATTTTCCATGTTGCCCACACCACTTCCTCAACCCCTCCCCAATCCTCCCACATACCTCCCGTCCCCTCGTCTACCCCCTCTTTGTCACCCCTTCCTCCCACCGCCCTGGCCCTGCCCTCTTAGTCTCCCACTCCCGCCTCCTCCTCCTCCTTCTTCTCCTCCTCAACTCTCCATCCCCTCTCATCTCTCTCATATCTCTTCGCTCCACCCCACCACCCTCCTCACCCATGCCTTGCACTGACAAAACGTACACTGGCTGCATTAAGCTTTTATTTTGGGTCCTCACTCCTTGTACTGTACTCTGCTCATTCTAGGGGATGACCCCGCACTACCTGCTGAAAACTGAATTATTTTACAACTCTCCCAGTTTATCACTCTGTCTCCTAATGCTTGATATGTTGTGTCCTGGGTTACCAGGCCAGCCAACTCTGAGACACTTATGTATTTCCTGTTACTCAATGGAACTGCAATGTAACTACCACTGAATTCTGTAACCTTTTTGTAACTATGTGTTGTTTGGAATGTCATTGTCTCTTATCGACCTGGAACCTTTGTAAATGAGTCCATGACTCAAAGGTATTAATCCCAATCTGAAATAAATAAAATAAATATACAATAAATCAATTTAAATCTGCCCTGGATGACTATAATGGTAATCGTGGTTTCCAAATATTATTTTAGTTTAGTGCAAGTCACAAATGACTAACGCTTGAAGACCTTCTTGAGGTCTTATTAATCTTATTTATACCACAATAGTAGAAAAAAAACAAAGCCATAAACATCTAGGTAATGCAGTGAACAGGTTTTGGTTTGGGACATATGCACCACCTTGAAAATGTGCACAACACACACACACACACACACACACACACACACACACACACACAAACACAGCTGTTACAACAGTTGTGCACTCACATAGGTTGTGAGTGTCATTAGCAGGATAGGGCAGCTACAATATTTCATTTTTAGTGGGGTCCTGCTTTTACAATTTGTCCAGTGTATTTAGTAGAATTAACATAGGTGAAATGCAGAATCTCATGTTTATCGGGGTCCTGCTTTTATATGTTTTTACAGTATAGTTAACCAGGATAGGTCAGTCAACATGCAGTATCTCATTTTCAGTGAAGTCCTGATTGTACCTATTGTAACACTAACAGGTCTGGAATGCTGTAAATGAATTGATTCCTACACAGCCTGTATGTTTTCAATGGCCAGATACTGTATGCCTTTTTGGCCAGCAGGGGGATGTAAATTATGCTGAGTGCACATTTTACTGCCTAATTTTTGCTTTGGGGGCCATATTTAAACAACCTTGGGGCACTCACACTTTGCTACAAACATGTTTCAGTATAGCAAATGTAGTAAAGTGTGCTAATTTGCACTCAGGAAAGGGATTTTGCAAGAGGCAGCCTGATACCTTTTAATATGAGGTCATTACTCTATGTAGTTCTGGTTTCCAATTCTAGGTTTCTCTGCCTATTTCTGTTTCAAAAATTTTAGTCACTTAGTGTATTGCTTTTAGCCATTGACTGTCATGCCAGCAACCTGGGTTCAAGAACAGACATTTGTTACTTAGGGTCTGGCCTGGGAGGGAGGATGGATATCTGTATGACAGAGAGAGGAATCTAGGTGACAGCACCATGGGACAACATAGGAAGAGACCCCACATCTGGATGCCTGAGGTATCTCCATGGAGGCTGAGTACACACATGTGTGGGCCCAATAGGGGAGAAAATAGGAGGAAATACCCTACAACTGTAGAACAGTGATGGCTTACTCTCTTGCAGGTGCCACACTGATGACTAGGCATATCTGATCCAAGGTTCTGTGGCAGGACCACCAAAAGGTAAGTCATATATATATATATATATATATATATATATATATATATATATATATATAAAGACAAAGAACCTCTGTGTGCAAGCACTGAGGCAAAAGTTACCCAAAGGGCATTTGGCTGGGAAGCCAAGTTTAAAAGAAATACAAAGTCACACATGACCCCACAATGCAAAGCATCATGGGCTACATATGCAAATCACCACAGAATATTATACTGGTTTCAACTTGCAGAAATGCATGGTGCCGAAGAGGCTCTCACACAGTTTGCAAAAGGGTGCCAACGAGACATAAGACATTTCTGCTTAAAAGTTGAACCAGCATAATCATTCTGTGTATTTGCATCAGCCATGATGCTTTGCATTGTGGGGTCATGTGTGACATATATATATATATATATATATATATATAAATATATTAGCGGCAAAAAAATCCATTTAATGCATCAGTTAGGATTGTTCCACAGCGACAAAGTGAGGAAATTCGATGTTAGGGATGAAAACCCCTCCTTACACCCACCCCACCCCACCCTGACCCAGCCAGCAGCCAGGGGTATGCGTTGGTCATCGTACTCTCTCACCCCATCACATGTAAAGAAGCTGAGGTGGTGAACTATAGGAGAATGGGGTGAGAGTTGGGACCAATGACCCCAACACACCCGATGCCAGCTAGGGGTAAGAATGCAGAAGTTTTCAACCAACATCAGATTTCCTCATTTGTCACTGTGGGCAACTCTAACTGATGCATTAAATGGAGTTTTTGCCTCTAATTTCCTTTCTGTTTGAGAATGTGCAGTGGAAAGTAATGAATGGAATGTGGTGGTGGGAGCACGGGGCCCACCACCACGTGATGTTTTTTGACATAGTAACGATAAGTGCAAGGGAAATGCAAGTTCTAATGGTTGTGCACATGGTGACAGAAACGTAAATGGTAAAGCAAACATTAATAGAAACGCAAGTGCAAAGTGATGCCAAACAGAACAGTGATGCAAGAGGGAGATGCAACTGCATAAGGAAATGCAAACCGTGACTTGCAAGGTCATGGTATGGCAATTGGAAATGGCAATGGTAATGTTAACAGCATAAATAACGCCAAAGTGAGCCAAAATGGAAATGCAAATGCAAGCGCATGTGGAAACACAAACTGTAATGAGCACAGTCACGGTACCATAATTGTAAATGCAAATGGTAAAGTTAACATGAACAATAATGCCAAAGGAAACAGAAACAGAAATGGGAATGGAAGTGCATATGGAAACGCAAACTGTATGTGCATGGTCATGTTACCGCAGTTGAAACACAAATGGTAATGATAACAGCAACAATAATGCCAAAGGAAACAGAAATGCAAAAGCAAATGGAAGCTCGTACGAAAATGCAAACCAAAATGCGCACAGGCACAGTAACGCAATTGGAAATGTGAATGGTAACAGTAACAGCAATGAATACGCAAACCGAAAGAGAAATGAAAACAAAAGGGGTGCCAGAAACGCAAACCGAAATACAAACAGAAACAGTAGTGGAAACGCAAATGGTAACAGTAATGCAACCACAAGCGCAAATGAGAACACAGAGGGTAACACACACAGAGGCATACACGGGAACGGTAATGCAAATGAGTATGGAAATGCAAGTGGAAACGTTAGCTGTTACAGTAACGGAAGCGCACATCCTGTTTTTGCCCAACAGCTGCATAGAGAAACACAGTGTGTGCAAAGAATGTGTGCATAATAATGGGCCTCGGAACAGAAAATGAGCTGTTGGAATACTAAATTGCTTATATCTCAGGAACCGTGTAATGTAGAAAACAAATTTAAATTTCACATGATTCATGAGCTTCCTGGCTATGCAGGGTCACAAATAAAATTATGTATCTCACACTATTTCTGAGATACAAGCTCTGAAATGCACGGCAAATGCCACCATGTTAGTCTATGGGGAAAAAATGTCAACTTCAGAGTACCATAACTTGGCATCTGTGCAATATTTTGTCACCAAACCACCAAAAGGCACATTTGAGAGATGTTGGCTGTGTTCCCTCCAAATTTCAGCTGAAAAGACCAAACTGTTCTTTTGCAGCAGGGTGGCAAAGAACTCCTGTCATTTTGGCCATAGTCTGGAAAAGCAATTTGTAAAAGCTTTCACAAAATTTTGCGACACTTTCGTGAGTACGACACTACTTTGTGAAAGTACTTTTTCCAGAAACTTGAAAAACATATTTCTAGGGTGTTTAACCTCAAAATAAAGACATGCCTAGCATCCTCAGGGTCCAACAAAAGTTTGCAAAAGTGTCGCAGGTGCGACACTACTTTGTGACACTACTTTTTCCAGATATTTGAAAAAACATATTTCTGTGGTGTTTAACCCCAAAATAAAGACATGGCTAGCATCCTGAGGGTCCATCTAGGTAAACACAAAAAGAATTGTGTTCCTAGAGGGTCCCAATTTTAAATGGCAAGCATTTTTCTGATCAGTAACTGAAAAATAAAATGGTGAATTTGCAACACTACTAGGGCCATTTGTGACACTAAAAAGTGCATTTGTGAAAGTGTTCAACTTTTGTTAACTTTTCCCATTGACTTATAATGGGAACTTGTTTTTTGAATAACTTTTGAACTGTTCAATACTGTTTCACGAACTCTTCAAGAGGCACATCAAGGACCCTGCCACATGTTCCCTGAAGTTTTTGGACTGGTCACACAAACTGTCTGACCTGTAGGCGTGAGCAAAGAATGCTCAAAAAAGCATAATTGTGTATTTGGATGCTGTTTAATAACTCCATAGCCATATATCTGACGGGTACAAAAGTTGGCACATCCCAAGACATACCATGCCCAACTGTGCATACCAAATTTCAGGCAAACCCATTGAACAGTGTCAAAGTTATTAAGGTGCAAAGTTTCACCCTTTAACCTTAAACGTGCTACTCAGCCCTAACTATGGAAAATATTCTCACCCTGCAGAGTGAGCTGTGTATTCTCACAAGTGCCAGAGTGAGAGTATTTTCCATATCCCATGATCTTCCCATCATGTGTGTGATTTATACCACAGGGGTGAGAGCTTTAGGAAATTTTTTTCTGATTCTGTGTGTTTCCTGCTCATTCTGTGTGTGCTGTCAGTGTGTGTGTGTGTGTGTGTGTGTGTGTGTGTTCTGAATGGATTGGGAGTGAGAAACACAGCTGACAGTATTTTGCAAAGCTAATTGAGTGAGTCAGAGGCTCACTGAGAAGGACAAATTGCTGCAGGTAGCACTGAGAAATAGAAAGTGCTTTGTAAGAAAGTTTCATTTAGAATTTAGGTTATTTTGAAGCTGAGATCAACACAACAATGGGATAGGAAAGTCAGAAACACAATGGGACAGAGGAGAGAGTCATTTGCAAAGCTAATTGAGTAAGTTGCAGCTTCAGTGGGAAAGAGATAAGAGAAAACTTAAGGAGGCAGTGTAGCACAGTAGTTTAAGGCTCTGAGCTGGAAACCTGGGTTTGAATCCCACAGCCCCCCTTGCATACTGTGTGATCCTAAGCAAGTCACTTAACTTTCTTGTGCTCCCAGGTTGCACCTTAGTGTGTCTCTCCCCTGGTAAAAACAAAGGTAAAAGTCTGAAGCAGTTTCCTTTAGAGTGCAAGCTGCAGTTCAGTTATTCTCACTCTGGTGACATCAGCAGAGTATGGATAAATGTCATGTTCAGGATTTATTCTCACTGCAGTGGAAATAGCACAGAATATCCTACTGAAAGCTCTCACCCCTGTGGTATAAATATATATATATATATATATATATATGTATGTATATATATATGTATATATATATATATATATATATATATGTACAGTATATATATACACACACCCCCCAACAGGTGTCCAGTGGTACCCCCACCCTCTGTTTGTCATCCTCATAATATTTCTTTCCCTGGTGTCTAGTGGCACCCTCCACCTTCCAATGGCCATCCCCCTTGGTAGTTATGCTCACTCTGGTGTCTAGTGGCACCCCCCATCCTCCGATGTCCTTTGGAGCCTGAAATGAGCATCTCTGAAGGACATTGCTGAACATCTCTTTTAAATCAGGCAGTATAGTGCAGTGGTTTAAGGCTCTGAGCTGAAAATCTGGAGATCTGGGTTTGAATCCCATAACCCCCACTTGCATACTATGTGACCCTCAGCAAGTCACTTAACTTCCTTGTGCTCCCAGGTTGCACCTGTAAACAAGCTTTCAGCTTAGTGTGTCTCACGTGGTTAAACAATTAGAAAACAAAAATCAGCAATGACATGCATACGGCTGAAACTGATCTAGATAGTGAGAAAATGTAGACTAGCAACTTTTGCACTAACCACTAAGCCACCTAACTGCACTTTCTAATTGTTGTGATGCACACAAACACTGACTAATACATATACACATATATGTATATATATTCCAGTATAACATAGCAGTGCACTTTCTACAGACACAAAGCATTCCCAGACAATATGTTTTGTACAGAGGCCCTAAACTCTGTAATTTCATCCCAATCCACTTCAGACCAGTAGATACGTTTATTAGTTTGCATAACATCAAAATATGGCACTTAGAACATTCAAAAAATCATTGCCTTGTTGTTTACCATCAGACATAGGATGATATTGCTATTAAGTTAATTGATTAAAGTAAATTATATTACTGTATCATTGCCTTGGATAACATCTTGTAGTGTTTGTACAGTTATAAAATTACTTCCTCTTTTCTTTATATGTGTAACACTGTAAGAAAGTTTGACAAGCTTACTATGTGTGAGTGTATGGGACCTCATTGAAAATGAGATTTTGCTCAACTGAGTATCCAATTCATGTAATGAATAAAATATTTTACTACTGATACAACTACTACTACTACACAGACACACTACACATATACACTGCCTTATATAGCATTTATTTACTTATACATCTAACCCTAACTTTTATTGTATTTAGGATAAGCACTGTGACACACTTACACACTTGCACTGCTTCATGTTCTGAACAGTGCACACTCTACAATATAGCATTACAGCCATTTGCAAACTTACTAGGAAAAGGTTAATGTACCTGGAAAGGGTTAACAGAGTGCCACATAGACACACACACACACACACACACACACACACATTCCATTGTCTCTGCCTGCATACAACTTTCCTTTCTTAACCTTCTTTATTGTATTCACTTTCACCAATTAATTTCAAAAATATAAATAATAACCAAATAACCAATATTAAAAAAATTCATTAAGTGATTTACATAAGTTAGTGAGTTATTTACCGTTGTCCTTTTTAACTATTGCAGATCTCCTGAACTGATAGCAACACTTTACTCTGTGTTCTGAAACTTAAAAACACTGTCAGAGTGAAAGAAAAAAATGCATTTTTTAAGACAAAGAAAAAAATAGTGTGGTGTAGGGACACACCAGACTGCCTCTATGGGAGTAGTTGTGGTGCAGCTCCAACTTTATGAAGTTCCTTCAGAATCCAATGAGCCCCATTTTTCTACTGTGATAGCAAGTTGTCTGCAGAGCTTTGCCCTGCAGCCGCAAAAATGGGAGTCAGGGGCCCTGAGAGTAATGATTTACAACTTATGTAAAAGTGCATTAGGTAATAAAATAAGATGGCAGGACATCCTGATGGTATATATATATATATATATATATATATATATATATATAGAGCAAAAACTCTGTTTAATGCATCAGTTCGGGTAGTTCCACAGCGACAAAAGTGAGGAAATTCGGTGTTAGAGTTGAAAACCTCCCTTGGACCCCCGAGCCCACCCTCCAACTGGCATCGGGGTGCACGTTGGGGTCATCGGCCCTAACTCTCACCACATTGCATGTGTAAAGAAGCAGAGGTACAGGAGAATGGGGTGAGAGTTAAGACCAATGACCTCAACGCGCACCCCAATGCCAATTGAGGGGTGGGCTGGTGGGGTCCAGGGGTTTTCAACCTAACACCGAATTTCTCACTTCTTTGTGCTGTGGAACAACCCTAGCTGATGCATTAAATGGGGTTTGCCTCATTCCCTTCTTTTGAATGATGATTACAAATAGTGAAAGTAATGCAGCGGGCGGGCGTGGGGCTCGAGAGATTGCAGCTCCCAGCCATGTGATATCTTGTGACATAGTAACAGGAACAGCAACACAAACAGAAGTGCCAACAGTGGCGCACATGGTAACAGAAACGTAAATGGTAAAGGAAACGTTAATAAAAAAAGCAAGCATAAAGTGACGCCAAAGCAAACAGTGAAGCAAATGGACATTGAAGCGTGTACAAAAACACAACTGGTAATGCAAACAGTGCTGGCAGAGGTATTTTAAATGGAAATTTTGAGTGTCACAGCAAAACGAATGCGAAAAGGAACAGAAATGGAAACGCGAATGCGAGCGCACACGTAAACGCAAACTGTAACACGCACAGCCACGGTACCACAATAGTAAATGTAAATGGTAAAGGTGACATGAAAAATAATGCCAAAGGAAACAGAAATGGAAAAGGGAACGGAGGTGAGTACGGAAACACAGACCGTAACGTGCATGGTCACGGAACCGCAATTGTTAACGCAAATAGTAACGGTTAAAGCAACAATAACACCAAAGGAAAGAGAAATGCAAATGCAAGTGAGTACAGAAACGCAAACCATTATGCGTACAGTCATGGTACTGCAATTGTAAACACAAATGGTAACAGTAACAGCAAAAATATCGCCAAAGGAAACAGAAACGAAACAGAAATGCAAGCGCATATGAAAATGCAAACTGTAATGCACATGGATGGTACTGCAATTGCAAATGAAACTGGTAATGGTAACAGCAACAATAACACCAAATGACACAGAAATGCAAACGCAAAAGAAAACGCAAACCATAACACACACGGTGGCGTAGACAGTAATGGTGCCACAAACGGTAACGGAAACACAACTGGAAATGCTAACTGGCACAGTAACGAAAGGGCACACCCTTCTTTTCCCCAAAAATGAATTGGAAAACACAGTGAAAACAAAGAATGTATACATAACAATGGGCCTCGGAGCAGAAAATGAGGACTTGGAATATTAAATTGCTTATACCTCAGGAACTGTACGATGTAGAAAAAAAAATGTAAATTTTGTATGAATTATGACTTTCCTGGCTAGTTTTGTACTTATCCCCCTAAGCATTTTTGTGCCGAAAAGTCCATTATCACACCGCTTCCAAGATACGGGCCCTGAAAGGCGCAGCAGGCACAATAATGTTATCCAAAAGACACATCAGTGGATGTGGCTTTCTTCCTCCAAGTTTCAGCCCAAAGAGACAAATTTATTTTGCAGCAGGGTGGCAAAGGATTCCTGTAATGCGGTGGATACCGTAATGTTATCCTATGGGAAAAAGTATTAACTTTGGAGTGCCGTAACTTTGCTGCCTGTAATATTTGTTCACCAAAACACTAAAAGGCACATCTGCGAGATGTTGACTGCGTTCCCTCCAAATTTCAGCCCAAAAGACCAAACCATTCTTTTGCAGCAGGGTGACAAAGAATTGCTGTCATTTTTCTATAGTCTGGAAAAGTAGTGTCGCAATTTGCGAAAGCTTTTGCAAAAATTTGCGACACTTTTGTGAGAGTGACACTACTTTGTGAAAGTACTTTTTCCAGAAACGTGAAAAACATATTTCTAGGGTGTTTAACCTCAAAATAAAGACACGCCTAGCCTCCTCAGGGTCCGACTAGGTAAACACAAAAAGAATTGTGTTGCTAGAGGGTCCTAAATTTAAATGCCAAGCATTTTTCTGATCACCAACTGAAAACAAAATGGTGGATTTGCGAAAGTAAAAGGGCCTTTTGCGAAAGTAAAAACTGCATTTGCGAAAGTGTTGAACTTGTTATTAACTTTTCCCATTGACTTATAATGGGAGCTTGTTTTTTGAATAACTTTTGAACCATTCAATATTTTTTCATGAAATCTTCAAAAGGCACATTGAGGACCCTGGCTGCATTCCTGAAGTTTTGAACCAGTCGAGCAAACCGTGCAACCTGTAGGGACAAGCAAAGAATTCAAAAAAGCATAAATGCGCATGCAGATCACGCTTAATAACTCCACAGCCGTTTATCCAAACAGTATGAAAGTTTGCAGATCCCAAGATGTATGGTTCTTGATCATGTATTCCAAACTTCAGGCAAATTCATTGAACATTTGCAAAATTATTAAGGTGCAAAATTTTAGGTTTAACATCTAAATGGCTCCTTAACCCGAACTATGGTAGCACTACCCTACTACCATAATATATATTATAGTGGCATGGTAGTGCGACTATAGTTAGGGTTGAGTACCCCATTTAAGGTTAAATGGTGAAATTTTGCACCTTAATCACTTTGCCACCATATGATGGATTTGCATGGAAATTGTCAGATATGAAGCAGTAACAAGATCTTGGGATCTGCCAAGTTCCGTACTGGTCGGATATATGGTTGCAGAGTTATTAAGTAACATTCTGTACCACATTTATGCTTTTTTATGCATTCTTTGCTCACACCTACAGGTCGCACGGTTTGTGCGATTGGTCTGAAAACTTCAGGGATCATACCGCCAGGGTCCCCGATGTGCCTTTTGAAGATTTTGTGAAAAAATATTAAATGGTTCAAAAGTTATTCAAAAAACACGTTTCCCATTATAGTCAATGAGAAAAGTTAACAAAAAGTTTGACAGTATCGCAAATGAAGTTTTTTGTATCACAAATAATCCCTGTACTGTCATGAGTCAGCCATTTTTTTTCAGTTACTTGTCACAGAAATGCTTGGCATTTTAATTTGGGACCCTATAGGGACACAATTCTTTTTGTGTTCACCTAGTCGAGCCCTGAGGATGCTAGCCATGGCTTTCTGGGGGGATTAAACACCCCAGAAATATGTTTTTTCAAATTTTTGTAATCTGTAGTGTCGTAAAGTAGTGTTAAACTTGTGACACTTTCATGATTTTATTTGTGAAAGTGTTGCAAATCACGACACTACTTTGCAACACTATGACCAAAATAACAGGAATTATTTGCCAACCTGCTGTAAAAGAATGGTTTGGTCTTTTGGGCTGAAATTTGGAAGGAGGAAAGCCATCACCCCCCAGATGTACCTTGTGGTAGTTTGGTGAAGAAATATTGCAGGGATGCAAAGTTACAGAACTCCAAAGTTGATACTTTTTCCCATAGACTAACATTGCAGCGTCCGCCGTGCTTTTCAGGGCTTGTATCTCGGAAACAGTGCGAGATACGGACTTTTCATCAGAAAAATGCTTAGCCCCTAGGGAACTAAGTATAAAACTAGCCAGGACAGTCATGAATCATAAGAAATTTTAATTTTTTTTCTACATCATACGGTTCCTGAGATGTAAGCAATTTAGTATTCCAAGTGTTATTTTTCTGGTCCGAGGCCCATTATTATGCATACATTCTTTGTAGTCACTGTGTTTCTCGATGCAGCTGTTGGGGAAAACCAGGGTGTGTGCTCCACTTTCTGTTACACTTAACGTTTCCACTTGTGTTTCCATACCCGTTTGCATTAGCGTTCCCGTGTATGCCACCCATTTTCATTTGCATTGTGTTTACGTTACTCTTACCATTTGCATCTCCACTACTGTTTCTGTTTGTGTTTCGATTTGCATCACCATTCACATTACCATTTGCGTTTGCAGACGCCCTTCTATTTTTCATTTGTGTTTGACTTTCGTTTTGCATCTTCATTGCTGTTACCATTACCATTTGCATTTCCTATTGCTTTACAATGACTGTACGCAGTACAGTTTGCATTTCCGTATGTGCTTGTGTTTGCATTTCTGTTTCCTTTGGCATTATTGTTCCTTTTACCATTACCATTTGCATTTCCAATTGCAGTACTGTGACCATGCGTATTATGATTCACATTTCTGCATGAGCTTGTATTTACATTTCTGTTTCCATTGGTGTTATTGTTGCTTTTACCATTACCATTTGCATTTACAATTGTGGTACCATCAACGTGCGCATATGTGCTTGACTGTGCGTGTTGCCAGTTGCGTTTCCATACACACTTATGTTTGCATCTCCGTTTGTGTCACTGTTCACTTTGGCATCACTTTGCACTTCTGTTTATATTACTGTTTGCATTACCGTTTACATTTGTGTCACCATGTGCATAACCATTTGTGCTTGCATTTGTGTTGCACTTACCATTACTATGTGGCAAAAAATCACGTGGTGGGAGCATGGGGCTTGAAGGGCCCACTCTCCCACCACCACATTCCATTCACTATTTATAGTCCTCATTCTCAAAAAGAAGAGAAATTCACGGCAAAAAACTCTGTTTAATGCATCAATTAGGGTTGTTCCACAGCAACAAAAGCATAGAAATTCAATGTTAGGATTGAAAGCCCTCCCTGCATTCCCCTAACCAGCATCGGGGTGTGCATTTGGGTCATAGGTCCTAACTGTCACCCCATTCTCCTATACTTCACCACCTCAGCTTGTTTACACATGGAATGGGGTGAGAGTTAGGGCCGATGACCCCAATGCACACTCTGATGCTGGTTGGGGGCAGGGGGTGCAAGGGGGGGCTCTCAACCCTAACATTGAATTTTCTCACTTTTGTCACTGTGGAACAACCCTAACTGATGCATTAAATGGAGTTTTTTGCCATGAAAAAAAAAATATATATATATATATATATACACACACACACACACACATATACGTATACACACACACAAAAGCAAAGAGCATGATGGCATTATATGAATCACTTTGTGTAGTTCAGTGATATGGAGGGAGCTCTTGAAATCAAATCAGGATTTTAGTCCTTTGGGTGTTGAACTAGATAATATGTTGGAATCATTAGTAAAAAGATATAACACTCTGAAAAGATCAAAACAGAAGCAAGATCAAGTACAAAGTGAAAAAAATAATCATATCAGAAAGCAAAGCAGATAAGAAAAAACAGCAACAGTTCAAAAAGTGCTGGAAAACATCAAACAAGAATAACACTATAAGTAAAATCAGCAGATAATACACTCATTAGTGGAGGATGATGACTATGTCCCATTGAAATCACACAGGGAAAATTAGAAGGAGAGACAAAAGGGCCCAAAAATTAATACTAGCACAGTACTCACTCTGTCTGTGACAGAATCTGAAAGTGATGTAACTGAGCAGGTCCTTAAAAGAACATTTTTATTTATTTATTTAAATTTGTTGTAACCAGGAGAGACACACTGAGCCAAAGCTCATTTCTAGGTGTGACCTAGAGGAAAGGGAAAAGGGGATGGAAACAAGTGAGACATTCAGGTTTATGATATAAATATAGCATACAATTAAATATAAAAGGTAAAGAAATAACAGGTGGTGAACCTACGGAACAGACTCCCACTAGATATAATGATAAGTACAACTAAAGATACATTTAAAAAAAGATTAGATTACCATATTGCACAAGGTGTAACCATGAGCTGTTATATGGAATTTTAACTGAGCTACTAACGGGCCTTGTGCTTCCTTTTTGCTCCTAAACATAAGTGACATCAGTGGCAACAAAGATACATTGGCAAATATTGTTAGATATTTCTAGCCCAAGGATTAGCATTGGGAGCCAGCTGTGCAGAAGGACCTAAAGGAGACAGAAAGAAAGGACAGATCATTGGGGATAAGTTGAGGATTGCAGCTGACATTAAGAATCAAAGGGGTTAGGGAAAGTGAAGCACAGAAGGAGGCAAGTTAAGAATGTGTGGAGAGAGAGACCCTCACCTTGGTTGCTGGGAGTAGCAAGAGGAAAGGAGGGATGGGGGAGGATACCTTTCAGAGAGTGCAGGGAAGGAGATAAATGAAGGGAGCTTGGAAGAGAATTCATGAGGGAGGGAAGACGGTAAGAGAAGGCTGCCTTCTTTGAGTGGGAATGGGGACATTGGAGAAAGAAGGTACAGGGGTCGCTGGAGCATAGTTGGTAGGAGGAAGGGGGATGATGGAGAGAGGAGAGGAGTGACAAGAGGTAGGAGGTGAGAGACCCAAACCAGAATTGGGATATGAGGGTTGCAGCATGGTGCTGGAGGTGTACATGAAGAGAGGAAATGGAGAGGGAAGAGCAGAGGGAGCTGTAGTGCATGTGGGAGCACTGGAGGAAAAGCAGCAACAGGCATTGCAAACAGAGTCTAGTTTGGAGAGGTATGAGGCAGGGGCAAACCCTAGACCACATCAGCATAAACAGAAATAGGTAAGATCATTTTGATAAGGAACTCTTGGTGAACCACAGAAGAGAGAGCCATTACAGTCACAACCGAAGACATGGTCAGATATATCCTGAAATTTATGTGATGTTTCTAGAGAAATCTCCTGCTTTCTGCAGTTCCACAGTAGGGGCAGCAGAGAAAAACTCTTTAGAAATTTCATGAAATATCTGGAAATATCTTACCATGTCTTTGGCTACTACTGTGTTTCTATACAAGACTCCTAGCTTAGAACAGAGTTTACTGTGGATATAAATGATGCTTGAAGAGAAATTGAGATGACTGTCCAGCCTGATGCCAAGATTCTTGAAGATGGGGACATCATCAAGGGAGGTGCCATCAAGAGTAGAAAAGGAGGAGAGGGGGAGAGATTGGCTAATTTGTGAGTTGCACTGAATGTCATGATATGGTTTTCTTGATGTTAACTTTGAGCTGATTTGCCTGGAACCAGCATAACACCCTCAGAAAGTCACTCTGTTGCTGAGACTCCACTTCTGGGGTTGAAGGACCAGAGGCATAGAGTACCATAGCGTCGGCAACCATGTGAGTGTGGGAAGTGACACAGACAGATGGAAGGTCATTGAGGAAGATTGAAAAAAGGACTGGGCCCAGGATAGATCCTTGAGGGACACCTGCTTGAATGGAAAGGGGGTGGACAGGGCACCACCTGCTTGGATACACTGTGACTGGCCCATAAGATAGGTTTTCAACCAGTCTACAGCATGGTCAGAGAGACCAGCTGAGAGGAGTTTGGATAGAAGAAGAGGATGGGACACAGAATCAAAAGCTTTGGCTAGGTCAATGAATATAGCAGTGGTGATGTGGCCACAGTCCATACTGTTGAAAATTGTGTCAGTGACACAAAGTAGGAAGGTGATGATGGAATGATTTTTCCTGAAACCTGACTGAAACTGAGAGAGGAAGCCAGATGAGTTGAGAAGGTCAGAAAGTCTAGAGAAGACAAGGGACTCCTGCAGTTTAGCCAGGGAGGGGAGAAGAGATATAGGCCTATAAGTGCCAGGAGTAGAAGGATCACCCCTTTTAGGAAGGGGCAAGACCCTAGAGACTTTCCAAGCCTGAGGTATGGTATTGAGAGTGAAGGAACATTTCAGCAGATGGGAGAGAGAAGAGCTATAGCAGGGGCAGAGATCTGGAGGATGTGGGTGTCAAGGCCATCCGGGCTGGATTTGTGTGGATTGAGAGAGATGAGGGCAAGGAGGACTTCATGTACAAAAATAGGTGAAAAACTAAAACCATTAGATGAGAAGGAGGCAGGGGAGGCTGGAAGGATATTTACTGGATGTAGGGGAGGGCACAGGTAGTGAAAAGGGAATTGAGAAATGAGGCAACAGATTAAAGGTTACAGACAGATAAACCATCAACCATCAGGGTAGAGGAGGAAAGTTTTGGTGGGGTTTAAAGAGGGAGTGACGAGCCTGCTAGAATTTATTGGGGGAGTTGAGGTTCTGTTGTAGAACTGATTCAACTAATTTGCTCTCGGTGACCATTTTGGGTCCATTCCAGCAATGGATGGTTCCGACACCATATGATATCTATGGGAACAAATAAGTTAAAGTACTGACCTTTCACGGCTTGTATTGCCTTAGTACAGCCATTTCTGAGGGTCCTATAGAAGTGGTGATTGAAGGGAAAGGAGGATTTTTATCTCACCCAGGCAAGATCATGACATTTACAAAGCTGAATGATGACAGCAGAAAGCCTGGGGTGGTTGGACCATCTGAATCTGTACCTTCTGGGCAGGGCATGAGTATCACATGCCTTGCTTGGAAAGTAGCAGAAGAGAGAGAAAGCAGAATCAATGTCAGGAACAGAATATATGAGGGACCAGTCAGAGGAGGAAAGGTCACAGAGGAAGGCTTCAGTTTTTAGCGTCCTGACTGACTTAAGCCAATGGTCATTGGGAGGGGGTGTGTGTCATGCATAGCTTACGAACACAGTAGGTCATGTAGTGATCACTAAAGAAATCTGGGAGAGTGCCAGGAGCAGCAGTGTGATAGGGGTCGGAGGAGAGCACCCAGTCCAGGAAAAAGTTGTTTTAGGAGAGTGGGTTGAGTCTGGAGGACTCATTGATTAGCTGATGGAGGTTCAGAGATTCCCTTTTTTCAATGATGGGCTGAATGGTGGGGGAAGACCAGTTTAGAGTGGACTGAAGTCTCTGAGAATGATGAGCTTTCTGGAGGAGGTTAGGAAGACAAGGGATGAGATGAGTACAACAAGCGAGAAGAGAAAGATTTTTTGAGATGCATATAGTACAGCTACAAAGATGGAGAGGGAGAAGTGGAAGTTTATATTAATTAGAAGGAGCTCAAGCGAGAGGGGATGGGTTCATGTAAAGAGACGGAGCAGGATAAGCTTTGGTAGGCATAGATGGCTAAGCTGCTGCCATATTTGCCATGGTCTAAGTGAAAAAAGGTGGAAATCAAGGAGGGTTAGGAATCAGGAACTCTGGATGACAGTCAGGTTTCTGAAACACAGAGAAGGTCCAGGGAGTACGGGGTGATCCAGACATTAAGGGTGTCTAACTTTGGAAGTAGACTCTAGGAATTGAGGTGGCATTCTTGGACCTTTTTTTAAGGGAGAGGGGATGAGGGGGAGGAGGAGGAGGAGGTGGAAGAGGGGGAGGCAGAGGTAGAGGTGGGGAAAGGGCTTGGTTGAATGTCACCTCCAAGGAGGAGAAGGAGGAACAGGATGAAGAGATAATGAATAGATCTAATTTAATAACAGAACATGAAATAACAGTAGAAATTATGAAACTAGATGGACAGCTAACAACATACTGTATCAGAGAGAAATCAGAATAATTAGCAGGAACATCACTGGCATGGAGGACAAATGTGATGATGCAGCACAGTTAGCAGAAATCACCTCTCATGAAATAATACTATTACAAGAAACATGACAAAGTGGAAATAATGTAATCCTTCACGTTTACCCAGGTTTGAGAGAGCAGCTATTAAAGAAATTTTAATGGGAAGGGTAAAAGGGAGACTAATTTATTTAGCATCAATGGTCACTTTTAAAGAAGCCTCACTGTTAAGACATTGGAGTACCATATTTTTTATGTATTCATGTGGTGAATTTAGATGACTCTGATTTTATTGCAATTAAGATGTACATACCACCTTTGAGTACTATACAGCAAGATTCTGACCCATTTGACTACCTAAATGTCATGCTGCAAAAAATCAGGTCCAGTTTCCAGGAAGAATTTTGTGTTTAGCAGGTGAATTTAATGTTAAAATGTGAACAAGACAAGTAGTATATGATAATCACTGGCACCTGGGTAATACTTCTAATATTCCTACAGTGTATGCATCTCTATGACAATAAAGTTACCAGTTCTGGGAGAAAAGGTATTTTAATATTAGAAGATAATTTGTTGAGAGTAGCAAACAGAAGAGTAAGAGGGGACAGAGAGGGTAACTTTTCCAGTGAATGCAGGTGGTACTTTACTGGACTTGTGCATCATGGATGTTTTTAATTTTAACAAAATCTCCAGCCTAGTTATTAAAAAATGTGAGTTAATTACCATATCCTCCTTATTAGAGCTGTGAAAAGCACTTTTATTACACAGAGTGCCACTGACAGTCAGAATTTGGAAATGGTGGAAAATTATATGTTCATTCACAACAGGAAAATAACTAAATGGACATCTACTTTACTGGAGATTTTGTTAAAAAACTGTATTGAATATTTGCTGAACAATGAAGAACTGTTTATCAACCATGCATGAAAAATGTGGAAAGGTAGCACCTCATGATTTAATAGTTGACATTCATGAAATGTTGTTATCCTGTTACTTTATACATTGATGTCAATACCCAGACAGATGAGAAGTGGTCCACACATTAGAACATATAAGTGGTTTGATAAAGAATGTTGCAATATGAAGAAAATGCTGTGCAGGATAGGGAAAGTGTACCAGAACTGTGGCGGTGCCAATTACTTCAGAGCTCTAGTATTAATTATGAAAGAATATAAATCTATGCTAAAATCAAAAAATGTGGATTATACTAATGAGCAATGGATGCAGCTACAGGAAGCTATACAAGAAAAAGACAAAGAAAGTGTTTTGGAACTGATAGCCTTAGGAGCAAAACAACTTCATTAGAAACACCATGTCAGATGGCCCGTCGGAACAGCGGTTGGATTTCCGCCTGCGACGCCAGTGACCCAGGTTCAGGAATGGACTCGGGTTGCCGGAGGGCTGGCCTAGGGGTAGAAGGATAGAGCGTCCAGGGACAGCTCTCCTTCTCTGGGGGGAGGGCAGGGGATGCACACCCACGTAGGCTGACTCCTGGCGGAGGCTGGGAGTGCAGTATACAGCTGGGGCATGGTGTTCAAGGGGGCGGTGGCAGACGTCTGTGTATGCCTTGACGTCAGACGTCACTCCCCACAGGAAAAAGTGGAAAAAGGGCTGCCCAGTCGGCCGTATGATGGCTGCCGGCTCCCTGCTGCCTCAGATGCCCCGCACCCCGGAATCTTCCTCAGCAGCACCCAGGGGCTCATTAGTGAGTGCGCTGGTACTCCCCTCCTGGTGCCTTCCCCCTCGGAAGAGAGGGACCCATCCGGCAAAGGGTTACGCCGGGCCACCCCTGGGTCAGCTGCGATCTGAGGTGAGTAGGAAGGGGATCAGGGCGAGGAGGTTGGGGGGGTCATGTGCAGCTGAAAGAAGTGGTGGGCCGGGGGCCAGGAAGGTGGCAAAAAAAAAAAAGAAACACCATGTCAGTAATAGTGTTAAATGGGAGCAATTGTTTGCAGAAAAATATATAGTACACAATAAATCTAACAATAGTTCAGTAAACAATACACATGAGACAGATAATGGTGAAGTGACAGCAAATAACATTTCTGGCTGTGACATCTTTGTAATAAATTAACACAAAGTCATCACAGTCATCTCATCACAGAAAACCAACAAGGCACCAAACTATGATGGTATCCCTGCCGAAAAATTTCTAGCAGCCTCAGGGTTATGGGCTAAAATGTTAAGTCCCTTATTCAACATTATTTCTACCTCTTTAAGAATACTGAAGGAGTGGTCAAAAGGCATTGTAGTTCCCTTTTTTAAAAGAGGTGACCCTAATGATCTATTGAACTGTAGGTCAATAATACTTCTTTTTATAAGCCTTAATATTTTTTCTCACATAATTTTAATAAAGTTGAAGAGTGGGAAGAGAGTCAAAATATCATTTTAGGATTACAGTTTGGCTTTCAGAAAAAGAAAGGGACAGATAATATATTCATTTTAAGTTACATAATAAATAAATATGTTATGAAAAAAGAAAAAAAATTATATCTGGCACATCTGGACATATATAAAGAATTTGATAATGGATGAATGGAAACAATATGGGATATGTTAAATGAATTAAAAAAAAGCCATTTACTAAAGTTAATTTGATTAATACATAATACCATAATAACAAAGTTCATATAAAAGTTGGGAAAGATGGGAAACTATCTTCATTAATTGATATACATAAAGAAGAGAAACAGGACTGTCTTCTGGCCCCATTTTTAATTTACACATATTTGAATTCATTAATAGAAGCAATGAGGAAGATGCTTTTGTGCCACCAGTTAGAAATATTAGGGCCCAGATGTTATGCTATGCAAACAGCATTGTAGCAATTTCCTAAACTACAATAGGTCTAAAACAGGAGTTTGCCATTGCTGTAGACCACCTAACCAAACTAAAACTAAAAGATTAATGTTAACAAGTCCAAACTGATAGCTCTGGATAAGCAAAGTACATAAGATGGTGGTTGGCAGATAGGGATGTGGTGTTTGAATTTACAAAATAATATAGTTACTTGTGTGTCTTGCTACAGAACTGAGGTGGGTGGGGCCTCCGAATAGAAGAACTGAAGCATCAACAAAAGAAGTAATCAGATATGGCAAACAATATGCAGGGAATTCCTTTAAAACTATGAAAAAAACACATTCGATGACAAATGCATATTCGGATCTTGTACAGGAGTAAGACGTGGGAGCTTCTATGTAAAAAGACAGAAATAAAGAACTGTCAGGTGGTGCAAAATACTTCTTTAGAAATATATTATTGCTACCATATGATACCCCAACTGCCTTATTCTAATAGAAACCAATACAGCATCCTTTGAATGCAGGACCCACATAAGCGCCATCAGGTGGTGGAAAAAACTGACAGATTCAAGTGCCCCAAGCCTTTTAAAGGCTATATGGGAGGAATCAGTAATTTTTTTTTAATTAAATATACTTTATTGAATTTTTACAAACAAAAGAAAAAAAGAACAACGCAGAACAACAAAATTAAAAGAAGAAATATGGAAGAGAAAAAAACTAGTCAGTAAATATATACAAATGACAAACATAGCCAACAAAAAAACAAATCCCTCTGAAAGTAAGGGAAACTGGAGAGCATAAGGCAGGAGATGGACATGGAGCAGAAATGGAATATTATTAAATGGAGGATTACAGAGGCAGTGGAAGCCTGCACCAAGATGCAGAGTAAGAGGAGCAGAGTAAGGAAACAATGCTGGTTGAACAGCGAGGCAGTGGAGGTGGTGAGGGTAAAATGAGAGGTGCGCCAGAGGTATAGAAGGATGGGGAAGGAAGGGGACAGGGAGAGGTATACAAGATGGTCCAAGGAGATGACCAGAAAAGTGAGAGAAGCCAAGGCCCAGAGGAAGCTGAGATTAGCGTAGGGGATTAATGGGGGGGGAGACTTTTTCAGATACATCAGAGAGAAAAGGAAGTGCAAGGAGACAATAGTGAGGATAAAAAAGGGAGGGGAGTGGACAGAAAAGGGGGAGGAACAGGCAGAAGCACTGAATGAATACTTTTGCTCAGTGTTCATGGAAAAAAGGGGGGACCGCTACCACCATGGGCTGGGAGGGTGGGAACGGAGGGAGAGGAGGAGGAGACAGATGGAAGAAATGAGGGTGGCAGTGTCCTAGAGAGACTAGGGGCATTGAGGGTAGACAAGGCACCAGGACTGGATGGTATCCACCCCAGGGTGCTGAGAGAGATGGTGGAGGTGTTTTGGCACAGCCACTGGCAGATCTGTACAGCACCTCACTGGAGTCGGGATGTGTGCCACTGGACTGGAGGATGGCACATGTAGTGCCATTACACAAGAGTGGACCAAGGGATGAACCAGGTAATTATCATCTGGTAAGTCTCACCTCCATAGCATGTAAACTCATGGAAATAATACTAAAGGAAAGAGTGGTGTCATACCTGGCAGACAACGGCCTCCAGGATGTGAGGCAGCATGGGTTCTTTTCGTGGAAGTCTTGTCAAACCAACCTGATACACTATTATGACTGGATGACAGGTGAGCTGGATAAGGGTCATGCGGTGGATGTTCTTTACCTGGACTTCAACAAGGCCTTTGATTTGGTGCCTCATGGGTGACTTGGGGGGAAGCTAACTGGTGTAGGGTAGGGGCAAAAATGATGAACTGGATTATTGAGCTGGCTGAGTGGGAGGTTGCAATAGGTGGTGGTGGTAGGGGAGCTCTCAACTCCAAGGCCAATGATGAGCAGGGTGCCACACGGCTCTGTGCTGGGATCAGTATTATTTGGGCTCTTCATATCAGACATTGTGCATGGAGTGGTGAGTAAGGTAAGTCTGTTCACAGATGAGCAAGGCAAACAGGATGTTGGGATGCATCGCAAGGGGGATCACCTCTAGGAGCAAGGAAGTGATTCTGCCGCTGTACAATGGACTGGTTAGACCACACCTTGAGTACTGTGTACAGTACTGGAGACCACACTTGAAGAGGGACATACAGCTCCTGGAGAGGGTACAGAGGAGGGCAACAAAGATGATACGAGGGCTAGGGGATTTGACTTACGAGGACAGACTTGAGGAGCTCTGCCTGTTTTCATTGGAGGAGAGGAGAGACAGAGGGACATGATTGAGGCCTCTGGACCTCAAGGGAATAAATAGGTAAACATGGAGGATCTTTAGACTAAAGCAGGAGGCATCACCAGAGGGCATGGTTTGAAGTTGGAAGGTGGAAGGGTGAGGGGAAAAAGGAGGAGGTTTTCACTGAGAGGGTGGTGGACCCTTGGAATGCTCTGCCTGGTGAGCTGGTTCAGAGATCCAGGTGGAGGCTTGAAGAGGGTGGGACAGACACAGAAAGTGGATGTATCAGATGATGGCCTGTCCCGGGGGGGTGGGGATGGATGATAGGGGTTTCTGGAGCACAAGGGATGGGAGGGTCTCGGCACCCAACTAAGGATCTAGGTTCGAGCAGACTTGATAGACCATAAGGCCTAATCTGCTGGCAAATAGTATGTTAGTATGTTAGTATGACACCAAAATGGGAGCAGTGGTGGATTGAATGCAGGAATGGAAGCAACTGCAGGTGGACCAAAACAAGCTAGAGAAGTGGTCAGAGAGGTGGCAGCAGGGATTCAATGCAAAGAAGTGTAAGGTTATGCACGTCGGGGTGAAGAACCCAAGGAGAGAATACTGGCTGGAAGGTGTTAAGCTGGAGATCACTGAGGAAGAGAAGGACCTAGGGATAATGGTAACAGGGACTATGAATAACACTGCCCAGTGCAGGAGAGCAGCTGCAAAACCAAACAAAATGCTGGGGTGAAGAGTGAGGGGGGTTTCATCCAGGTGAAGAGAGGTTATCTTGCCCGTCTACAAGTCACTAGTAAGGTCACACTTGGAGTATTGTGTGCAGTTTTGGAGGCAATACCTGAAGCGTGATATCAGGCTACTGGAGGGCATGCAGAGGAAGGAAACAAAGATGATATGTGGAATGGAGGGGAAAGACAATGAGATCAGGCTGGGAGACCTGAATATGCACACCCTGGAGGATAGAAGGGACAGGGGGGACATGATAGAGACATTCAAGTATCTAAGGGGAATCAATAAGGATAGGTCAGATGGGGTCTTTAAGCCAAGGAGGGGAGGGACACCAGGGGGTATGGGTTAAGAATAGGGGGAAGATTTAGGAGGGAAATAAGAAGACACTATTTCATGGAGAGGGTGATAGCAAAATGGAACGAACTACCAGAATGGGTGGTATCATGTAAATCGGTGAATAGCTTTAAAAGGGCATGGGACAGAGAACAGGGGAGAGTGAGTGTGGGGGGGTGGGGGCAGCATTGGGATGACAAAGGGGAGGTGGGTGGGGCAGCTGTAAACTAGGGGTGCTAGCTGCACACTTGAGCAGACTTAGACCGGGTGGTCTGTTTCTGCTGGCACATTAGTATGTTCAGTATAAGTAGCAAATGTCCCCCTCCTACCCTGACCAGACAGCAAAGTTGTGTCATGTTTAAGAGGCCACCTTCTCCTAATTCAAAAATAATAACACTGGCATACTCGTCCAAGGGTACCATAGTAACAAGCAAGGGAATAACAGAAAATCAGAAATAACCCCATGTGCTGCAAAAATACCCCCCCCCAAAAAAAGCAAGGTTGTCTATTTCATAACTGAAAAAAACTATACACTATGAAATGACAAATAGTGCATAGAGAGGGTCCCATCGTTTGTGAAATAATGAATGCTATCCAATCAGATTGGCATTCATTTTCTCAGTATTTAACATATTAAGAATTTTTCTGTGTTATTCTTTTGTAGTTGGGGTTGAAACTTGCAACCAATGATGCAAAATGACCAGTTTAGCACCTGCAGAGACGGAAGCAATATATCCTTTCCTGGGATAGTTTATTCTATCTTTGTATAACCCCAGTAAGCAGATTTCCAGGAAAAATGCATCCGGGAGGCCCAGAAAGGGGTCTAAAGAGTTCTTAATCTCCTGCCAAAAAATCTGTATCTTACTATAACATTGCCAAAGATTATGGTAAAGGGTACCCTCAGAGCCCCCTCATTTTAAACATAAATTTGAAGAGATTCTGGCCATGTGGTATAATTTACTGGGGGTTAAATATAGATTATGCAAAACATAAAATTGCTGCAGCTGTAGTCTGTCCAGTATAACATAGGCAAAGTGATCTTTCCATATCCAACTCCAGCCTGCCTAATCTAATGAAAGGTCCAGGATGGAATCCCAATGCAAACACCCTGTATAGACCACTCTGGAGTCCTATTTTTGAAGGGAAAAGTAAATGTATGAAATAGGGCAAGAAGAGTTTGTCAACATAGTTAACTGAGTGAGAGTTTCACTTGCCCTTGTCGACCAAGGACCAGAGCGCATATAATTAGAAATGCAGTATTGAGGCAATGTTTCTTCGGTTGTCACCCCCTCTGTCAGCTCAAGAGTGCTGTCCCTTTCTTACAGTTTAATCTAAATTTTGCCACATTACAAACCTGTAAAGAGACTAATTCTGTATAATATTTTTATGTATTTGCTGCTAAGGTGGGGTGGGTGGGGCTGGGGTTTTAGTTTTGTTTTTCCCTTTTTTTTTTCTTTTACGTAGGTATTGACGTGTATAAATGCTGTCTACCACTCTCTTGGCAATGTGTGTTTGGTTCTGACCTTATTTGTATTGAGTTGGAAAAATAAAGTTAATTGCAAAAAAAAAAAAAAAAGAAATGCAGTATTGGAGTTGCATCTGCTTAAAACTGGCTGATAACAGCATTCTATTGACTGGTGAAGCTGTTGAAGAGAAAAAATAGTTTCTTCCAACATACATCTGAAATGATAAGCTCAGGAAATCATACCCATTAGGGAGGGCATAACGGTTTGCAAGCTACCTGAAAGTTTGGATTTTCAAAAAGAGTTTGGTCAAGGTCTCTGCTTGGGTCAAGCTGCAGGAAATAACACAATTAGATGTGAGCCTTTAACAACCAAAGAACTGGAGCTCTGTGCAGAAGAAGAATCAGCATTTATATAGCGCTTTTCATACACGGTATCCCAAAGCGCTTTACAAGCAATGCTAGACTGGTAGTGAAGTGACTGAATGTGTGGTGGTAGCCATATTGCACATGATCACCCACACACAGCCTGGATAACTGCATGACACAATTTATGAGAAGAGGAATGTTGGCCAGGACACCAGGAATGTTCCCTGCTCTTTGTGAAGAGTGCCCTGGGTTCTTTTACTTCCACCTGGACACCCACTAGGACAACACCAGGATGGGCAGAAGGGACCGCGGTTTAACATCTCATCTGAAGGATGGCACACCTCAGCAGTACAGCATCCCCCAATACTGCACTTGGATGCCAGCGATTTTTAGGTGCAAGTCCAATCCCATTGTGGGACAAGAACCCACAACTTTCTGGTCCAGAGGTGGATGTGCTACCAACTGAGCCACACTGACACCAGGACAGTAGGCACTCTAGAAAAGGAGTATAGAATAGTGAATTAAGATTAAGACCAGCTGCCAGGCAAAGATTTTTCTCAATTTGAAGCCATTGAGGAACATAGTCTGAAGACAATTGTTTATGGGTAAGGCCCTATAAAAGGTATTTACTGGCATGTGAAGTTAAATAATAAAGTTGAAAATTTGGTAAATGAAGCCCACCCAATTCTTTAGGGAGATTAAGCTTAAAGAAGCCTTGAGCTGTGCTTTCCCCTTCCATAAAAATTAGGGTTGAATGTAGGGATTTGAACCAGGTTAAGGGAAGGTGAATGTTAAGCATTTGTATGGGGTAGAGTAATGTGTTAAATATTCATTTTAATAATATTTATTCTACCCCAGAATGTGAAGGGGAGTGACTTCCATCTAGCAACATCTTGAGTAAACTGCTTGAGCAGGGGATCCAGGTTCAAGCCTTTCAATTGAGATAAAAAGTGGGATAAGTGAATACCCAGATTGGTTAATTGTGATGGGGACCACTGAAGCCCCAAATGTAGGATCTGTTGCTTGGAAACTTGTGTACTAAGAGGGAGAACACTTGTTTTGTTAACGTTTAGCTTACAACCCACAAAGCGTCCAAAGTAAGTAACAAAGTTCAGAACTTCAGGGACAGAGTTCTGCTGGTGCAGGATGTGAAGGAGGATATCCTTCGCATAGATCCATAGTTTAAGTTCAAGGTTTCCCATCTGAATGCCACGTATACCTGGTGTCATTTTCTGTTTCAAAAGAAGAGGTTCCAAATATAAATTAAACAAAAGTGGAGAAAGGGGACAGCCTTGACCTGTCCCCCTTGCTAAGATAATAGGTTCAAGTATAAACCATTACAGAACATATAGGCTGTCAGAGTGGTATATAAAGTCTGAACCCATTGTATGAAAGATGGGGTAATACCAAAACAATAAAAAATATTTAAAATCCAGTGCCAGTCCATTATATCAAAAGCTTTTTTGGCATCCAGGGCAAACCAGAGCAGCCAGAGGCCCCCATCTCCCTGGACATTGAAATAAGATGAAGCACTTTCCTTTTTTTATTTACCATGCTGTTTAGGTGCAGTCACACCAAGGTCTCAGCCCCCACTCTCCCCAGGCACCCACCTGGCCCCCCGAGATGCACATGGAGCCTACCTGTTCCAGACCAGTTAAAGAAGACCTGACCTTCTGTAACCAATTAGACAAGATCTGGGCAAGTATCTTCATGTTGAATCTGATTAAGGATATAGGCTTATAATTTTCAATATGGCTGGGGTCTTTACTTGGTTTAGGGAGAAGACAAATAATGGCCTGTGTAAGTGAAGGGTCACAGATCCCCTGCTCATACAGTTGATTAAACATGTCTGTCAGAGGGGCAGCTAGCTCATGTTGGAAGCACTTGTAACATTTTGCTGGAAAGCCATGCAGTCCCAGAGCCTTCCCAATCGAAAGTGCATGAATCTCCTGCTCTACTGCAGTGACATGGATAGACACTGCCAGGACAGTATGCTGAGCTTCAGTCAGGTGAGTGAGTGGAAGGACCCTTAAAAACACCTCCATTAAGTCTCTAACAGACTGATCAGTCAGCTCCAGTGTGATTAACTGTTGGCAAAAATGTTGAAAACAGGCCACTACACTACCAGAGTCTGTCAGTAAGGGTGATTGGTCAGAATCTCAAACTGTAGTGATGTAGCATAACATTTTCATATGTCTAAGTTGTAAAGCAAACATTCAACCATCTTTTTCACTGTGTTCCACATAACACACCTGAGCCCAGAAGATGGTCAGTTCAGCTTTTTCATTAACTCATTGTCTCCTAGCAGACACCTGTAGTCGTCAGTAAAATACACTGGTGTGTCCTGAGTACGTCTACAGAAGTCGGCTACTGACTCCCAGTGTGCCCTTGCAATGTCTGGAGAAGTCACTTATATATTTTAATATATAGTGTAACAGAATATAATATATATTTGACTGCATAGCACCATTGGAAAGGTAATTTTATGCTGAACAACTTTGTCACTGATATTTTGTGCATATCATGTATACTTTAGGAGTTATTTGCATTTGTTTATGGTATGGTGTGTTTGGCTTATGTAGCCTGTTTTAGTGAAAAAAAATATTTTTGTTTGCTGTTTCAATCAGCTTAAAAAAAAGAAAAATTACATATTATTATTTGCATACCACCATTGGGAAGGTAATTTTGTGCTGAACAACTTTGCCACTGATATTTTGTGTATATCATGTATACTTTAGGAGTTATTCACATTTGTTTATGGTATGGTGTGTATGGCTGACATGTTTTCCATCAAGATTCACCTAAGCAGCTTGAATAAAATTCACTTTTTTGGCACTTCAGCAGGTATAAAATAAAAACCGTATTGATTACAACTGGTTGCATGGCACCATTGGAAATGCATTTTTGTGCTCATCAACTTTCATGCTGATACTTTGTGTGCATCATGTATACTTTTGGAGTTATACACATTTGTTTATGATATGGTGTGTGTGGTTGAGATTTATCCCCCAAATCTCACCAAAGCACCTTGACTAAAATGGGGAAAAATTACATTTTATAGTAAAAGATATCTTTTTTTAACAAACATAATATTAAAACACCATCTAATGTCTGTATGCTTAATTTAGTGTTGATATTTTGCATATTTTCCAACAAAAAATGGCTTATGTTGCCCTTTTTTTAGTGAAAAAAAAATTTAGTTTGCTCTTTCAACTAGCATAGAAAAAAAACAAAATTACTTATTATTACATGCATGCCACCATTGGAAAGGCAATTTTGTGCTGAATAACTCTGCCACTCATACTTTGTGTCTAGCATGTACAGTTATTGAGCTATTAGTATTTGTTTGCGACATGCTGACTATGGCTTGATTTTGCTTAGAAAGGCCCAGGATTCACTGTTAAAAGTATACAGGAGATTCAGGAGGCAAGTGGTGTAATCTCCGAGTGAGCCTGTGGAGGCAATGAGTTAATTAGGTTGGCATATTTAGCTCACAAAGTATTCAGCTGGTTCCATTTACTTACAGGGGAAGTGGAGCAGATGTGCTTCTCGATGATATGAATTTCATGTAAAAGGAAGGCAATAGCCTGGTCTCACTTTTTTTTCTGAACAGTAGTTAAACATATTGATTCTCCCCAAATAAAACTGCTGGGCCACAATACATCCACTCTATCCATTAAAGAATAGTTATCTAACAAAAAGTGAATGATTCTTTCCCTAAACTTCTTGACTATTATAGAGTTAAGGAGGAGTTGAAGATTAAACCACCAAACATGAGCTGGCTCCGAGCCATGGCTCACATCCTCCTGTAACAAGATGGGCGGTGGTACTAGTAGTAGTAGTAAAACTTTAGTTCATTTCATCAAATGAATAGGAAAACTCAACTGAGCCAAGGCTCATTGTCAAGGAGATCCAGGTAAATTTTCTAAGTTACCAAACATCATTTAAACAATGACAAATTACACTCAGAATAAAAAATAGACATACATTGACTTCCGCATTCTAATCCAAAACAAGAAAAAAAGAATATTAATAAAATTACAATAAAATTATTTTAAGCACTACCTAATGGTTCAGAGATCTGGCCTGCACACCAAACACATAAGTGGTGTAGGGAGGCACATCTCGGACTTTATGCAAAAAATAACTCTATCTTGTCTATACATATTACATATACAGATCAATGGACATTGATAATTTATATAATATGAGATTTGGAACAACACTTTAAATTCACTTTTGCCTTTCTTACTAACCACTGCTTTACTACACCAAAATGGCTGTTCAAGTTTAGTGATCTAAGTGCAACAGGCATGGAGTTCCATATGTGAGGCTCAAGATAAAAAAATGTGATCTACCAATTTTTGATAAAACCCTGGCATTAATTTTGCAGTATCTCATGAAAAGAGCAACTCAACTTCAGAGAGTTAATTTAGGCAAGCACAAAATAGTGAATGTGAAATGCACTACTGTGCATGTTAAAGTCAACTCTTTAGTTTCAGTAGTCGGGGGTTATGGGACTTTTTGTGTGTCCTATGTGGGTGATTTGTTGCAGTGGCAGATCTAGGCTGACCGTATAGTGTAGTGGTTAGAGTTGCTGCTTATGTGGCTTGCTGGCAAGGGTTTGAAACTGGCTGTATGGCATTTTTTTCTTGATGCTCCACCAACCCTCCAGACTTTGATGCCCTCCAGCCTTTTGCCTCCCTCCCACATGTGTCTGTGTACCTAACCATGGGGTGAATGCCGTTCTGACTTTCTCCTCTTCTCTGACCTCTGTTTCCCTTGGGAGTATCCCTCTGTCCTCAGGTTGTCTACATGTATGTCCCTGACTTCCATCCCACCCAGTGGTAAATATATTATGTTGAAGAGTTGCAGGGGGCACAGTCTCCCACAGAAACAATTACAGTAGCTGGTCATTGTTTTGAGGGCACACTGTAGTGCTCCTCATGGTTTTGGTGTTCACTGTTGTCTGCTCATGATTTTTGTCGGCTGTGTTTTATTTTCACTGACATCACATAGAACCTAATTTCACAGATCTGAATGTGGGGAAAAAAACTCTTGCTTCATTAGACAATAATCAATTTGAGAAAAAGATGCATGAGCTGCGGAATAAAATGTGTATGGCTGTTCAGTAGGATGTAAAAGGTGCCAGGGATCAAGTAGTCCCAACCCTTCCAGAAATTCCACAAGGGCTTTCTGGCCAGGGGATAAGCCTCCATGAGTAGAATCCAACCTGATCTATCCAGGTCCAGTTGGAGGACCATGTTCCAGTCCCCTGCTAAAATTACATGTAGAGGAATATGCGTGCCAATTTAGATGCCAAGTGAGTGTAAAAGGTAGGTGTATCCTTATTGGGTCTGTATATGAACCAAAAAATATACTCTGTCTGGCCCAATCACCATGAAGCAGAAAAAAAGCCCATCCAGGTCCTAGATGTCCTGTATAAGGTGAAAAGGAGTTGAATGAGAAAATAAAATGGCCACCTCTCATTGTTCGGTACTGTTCTCCACCCCATATGTTTTGCCTACCCATTCACATCTAAAAAGTGTAACTAGTCTAGAGGCAAATGTGTCTCTTAAAGACAAACCAGAGAGGTGCCCAATTGCCTGAGATGCTGACGAACCCTATACGTTTTGGCTGCAGTCTGACCCCCTTTTATATTCCACAGTGTTATTCACAGGGCATTAGCCATAGAGAGTATGCAATAAGGCTAAATAGACAAAAAAAGTAAACAGAGAAGACAACAAAGCAGTGCCCTTACACTGCTGTCTAGTTAGGGCCCCTCCCTCCCCCATCCTCAAAATGAACGTTATACAAAAAAAAAATAAGATGGAACATTCATTGAAAAACCTAATAACAAGAACATGGAATAATGACTCAGTAACCCCAACTAACCCTCCCAGGTCCTGCAGACCCACTCCACTCCTTATCAGTCTGTGATCAGCTGGTGAGGTCCTCCAATTCCACCCAATTTATTTTATTTTAAGTTTGCTAACTGGGTAAGGATACTAAGCAAAACAGCTATTTTTCAGGACCAACCTGGAACATAAAGATAATGCAATTTGACAAATATACATGAATTAACACATACAGTAGTACAAACTAAATATTACAATTACAACATTTAAAGATAACAATTAATTCTTAAAATGAGCTTTAAAACTTAATAATGAGGTAGCTTATATATACCTTCTAATCGTAAACAACACTCTCACCCTTCCTCCCTCACCTTACCCCAACTAAGAAAGGTAAGGGCCTAAGCACAATCATCTTGGATAGATAAATAATGTACAATAATATAATAACATACAAAGTCAACCCAGTCAATCAAGAGCAACACAGTTCAGTCTTAAAGGAGCCCATATCAGAAGTGAACATAGCTACTACCTGAGTCCATGCAGCTAACATGTTGAAATGGAAAGTGAAATAATAACTGCAAAGGTTAGTGCCAGCAGAAATAGATATGAAGACCATTGGACATAAGAGCCATGCAAGGAGTGATAGCCCCCCCTTCACATTAATATATAGCATCCTCAAAAAAGTATCAGTTAAAGCAATTTAATATGGAGGCAAATAACCAGAGAGGGAACAGCCTAGTGGAGTGGCAAAAAAGGAAATTAGAAAAAAGGGAAAGAGATAAAAGCTCTGGACACTGAGGTGCTGCCCTATCTGCATGCATCTCTCTGGACTCCGGGATGAGGTAGCCAGACTCAGAGTGGAAGTAAACTGGGTCAGGAGTACCATCACCCCTATCCAGGGACCACCCAGTCCAATGTAGCTGCCTCAAAGGATGCCGAGAACGAGGAGCACTTGGATGACAGTGGGCTCAGGGAGGGTTAGAGCACAGGCAGAGGCACATCCCAGATCCTATTCCTCTTAAGAACTCATATACCACACTGGCAAATGAGGACAACCAAATAGAGGTACCCAGGAAGTGGAAGGAAAGGATGTGGAGGTTAGGCAAGGAGGTGACCTCAGTGGGAAAGCAGTGGACCTCAGAGGAGGAGGAAGCGAATCCTGGTGGGGACTCCATCATAAGAGGGATCCAGCTAGGAACACAGGAGGGGAGGACAGGGAGGTGAGGTGCTCACCAGGTGCCACGGCATGGAGGGATGGAAGGAAGATACTGGGGATCACTGGGAAGGCAAGACAGGAGGGTGAGCTGGATGTCATTATCCACCTAGGTACTAATGACTTGGCAAATGGGGAGCCAAAGGAGTTCAGGAAGAGTTTAGGAAACTGGGGAGGGGTCTCAAGCAAGTAGCTACTGTCACTTTCTCAGAAGTACTACCTGTGAGAGGCAAGGGAACATAGGAGTGCATGCACCAGGAACTTTAACTCATGGTTGGAAGAACTGGTGCTGTGAGGAAGGGTTTGATTCATTGGTGGCTGGGGACCCACCTGAGGATGTAGGTTTGTTCAAGCCTGACGGCCTGCATCCATCCTGGAGGGAATCCAAGCACTCAATGATAAGTTTAAATGCTACATTGATATTTAAACTAGCAAAGGGGGTAGCAGGCCAGCAAGGACGGTACCCTACTTGCTCACCCCCACAGCTAGTAGTGGAACCAGTGAACCAGAGGAGTGGCTATCTCTGCAAAGCAGTGTGCAAAAGATGGAGATTAGTGTCCAAAAGGTGGATAAGCAGAAAAGGGCAAAATTCAGCAGAAGGCAAACAGCAAGGAGAACCAGGGATAAATGACAACCAAGGAAGGGGCTGGAGAGAACAGTGAAGCAGTCTAGGGAGGTCAAATCATGGAAGCTATGTGTGCAAATGCCAGGAGCCTTAGCAACAAGATGGAAGATCTGGAGGCTGTCATGGTACAGTCAGACCTGGACATTGTGGCCATCACTGAAACCTGTGTAATGATAACCATGACTGGGAGATGGCCATACCTGGCTACAACATATTCAGAAGAGACAGAGCAGGCAGGAAGGGAGGAGGAGGGCACTGTATGTGAAAAATGACATAAGGGCCACACAGATCCAGGAGGAACAAAATGGGGGAGAGATACTGTGGGTTAAGCTGGAAAGGAAAATGGGGCCAGCCATCCGCACAGGTGTGGTCTATAGACCACCAGCCCAGGAGGAAGAAACAGATAGGGAGCTGATGCTAGCCATCCAAAGGATGGCAGACAAGGGTGAGGTAGTACTGGTTGTTGACTTCAATATACCAGATGTGGACTGGAGCATCCCAGCAGCAGCAGCATCAACTAGGAGCAGATTTATCCTGGACTCCCTTCAGGGTGTCTTCCTCAAGCAACTGGTCATGGAACCAACTCGGCAGAAGGCAATACTGGACCTTGCGCTCACAAACAGGGACAGTGTGATGGGGGTAACAGTGGGGAGCACCTGGCAACAGTGACCACCAGTCATTGTGGTTTGAAATCACAGAAAGAGCAGAACCAAACCACACAAAACACGATCCTGGATTTTAGGGGCAGACTTTGGGAAAATGGGGAGATACTTGAAAGAGGCATTAAGGGAATGGGACAGGAATCAGGGGTTGAGGAACAGTGGGCAGTATTTAAATGGGGATTATAAGAACAACAGAATTATGCATTAAGCAGGTTAGCAAGAGGAAAAGGAAGAGGAGACCATTATGGTTTTCCAAAGAGGTAGCAAAGAAAGTGAAAGCCAAATAGATTGCATTCAGGCAATACAAAAGACACAGGCAGAAGGGAAGGAGAAGTACCAGGAGAAACAAAGGAGGCAGGGAAGTCAGTAAGGAAGCCAAAGCTCAGACAGAAGAACACATTGCAAAATCAGTGGGTAAGGGGACAAACCTTTACAGGTACATAAGGAAAAAAGAAAGACAAAGGGAGGGATAGTGAGACTGAAGGGGAGGATGGGAGCCACGTGGAGGATGACAACAATAAAGCTGACATATTGAACAGGTATTTCTGCTCAGTCTTTACTAAGGAAGAGGGGTAATGGGTCTGAAGGAGTACAAGGGGTGAGAATGGTGCAGAAATGGACACAAGTCCCTTTACACAGAAAGGGTCCTGAAGGAACTGGAAGTAATAAGAGCTGATAAAGCAATGGGGCCAGATGGGGTGCACCCAGGGTCCTTAAAGAACTAAGAGAGGTGGTGGCTGAACCTCTGGCCATCCTGTTCAGCCAATCACTGGAAACAGGGAGGTACCCAAAGACTGGAGGACAGCAGATGTAGTCCCTTATACAAAAGTGGGAACAAAGAGGAAGCAGGGAACTACAGACCAGTCAGCCTCACCTCGGTAGTGGGAAAGATCATGGAAGCACTACTGAAGGAGAGATTGGTGGAACATCTGGTTGTCAATGGACTACAGGACCCAAGGCAGCATGGTTTCACCAGGGGAGGCCGCGTCAGACCAACCTCATTGAATTTTGACTGGGTGACTAGGGAGGTGGATCAGGGGAGGGCAGTGGACATGGCCTATCTGGACTTCAGCAAGGCCTTTGACACTGTGCCACATAGAAGACTATTACACAAACTAGGGAATATGGGTGTGGGCAGGACAGTAGTGTGGTGGGTAGGTAACTGGCTGGGTGGCAGGACACAGAGGGTGGTGGTAAATGACTGTCACTCCACAGAGGGAAGAGTAACCAGTGAGGTACCACAGGGATCAGTGCTGGGACCGGTCCTATTCAACATCTTCATCAGTGACATTGCACAGGATCTAGAAGGCAGAATTTCACTGTTCGTTGATGACACAAAGCTCTGTAACAGAGTAGACACACCAGAGGGTGTAGACAGAATGAGAAGGGACCTGCAGAAACTTGAAGAATGGTCAAGGGTTTGGCAGTTGAAATTCAATGCAAAGAAGTGAAAGATAATGCATATGGGCACAAAAACCCTGGCACAATATATCAGTTGGGGGTGAGGATATAGCATGCACCAAGCAGGAAGGGATCTTGGGGTTGTCATCTCTGATGACCTCAAGGTAGGAAACAGTGTGACAAGGCATCAGGTAAAGCAAATAGGATGCTGGGATGTATAGGCAGGGGCATCACCAGCAGGAAAAGGAGAGGTCATAATTCACTATACAAGACACTAGTGAGGCCCCACCTGGAGTACAGTGTACAGTTCTGGAGACCATACCTACGTAGAGACATAGACAGGTAGAGAAGGTTCAGAGGAGGCAACAAAGATGGTGCATGGGTTGCATCACAAGTCCTAAGGAAGACAGGTTGAAGGAACTGAACATGTACTCCCTGGAGGAGAGGAGGGAGAGAGGGATATGATAGAGACATACAAGTATCTTACAGGGAGGAACAGGGTGCAGGAAAACACTATTTTTAAGTGAAAAAGATGTTTCAGGACTAGAGGGCATGGGATGAAGTTGGTGGGAGGACGATTCAGAGGAAACATGAGAAAGAATTTCTTCACAGAACGGGTGGTGGACAAGTGGAACACCCTGCCAGAGGAAGTGGTGGGGGCTGAAACAATCACAGGATTTAAGAATGCATGGGATAGACATAAAGGAATTCTAGAGGGCAGGGGTAAGGGGAAACAGACTTCTAGGAAAACAAACTGAACTTACAAGCTCAAATGGGCAGACTAGGTGGGCCATAGGCCCTTATCTGCCGACACTGTCTATGTATCTATGTATCTATGTAAAAGCAGTTGTGACCAAACCAGTAGAGATGTACAGCACAAAAAGAACTATAGCTACAGGAGTGGGCAAACTTACCTAAAGTAAAATAACCCTATCATGCTGTACCTCCTATGTAGAAGTAGACAGAAACATGTTTTAACAGGGCTAAAATTTAGAAAACCTTATTGACATCACCTCATTAGAACGAACCATGAGACTGTCAAATTCCCCCTCAAAAACAAAGCATATACATTATCCTTGGAGAGCAAATGTTGCCAGTACTTCCATTACCATCACAAAGAGGGGTATCCAAAACAGTCAAACAAATCATTTAACTATAAGTTAGAACAATATAGAACTACACTTGCAACACTCAAAAAATTTGAAGTCCAAGCTGTCTGAGAAGGTCTAACTAGAGATCATTATATGAAAAGAACCATGTTCATTTAGTTGGAAAGTTGTAAAATAAGTCCAGAAAAATCAGAAGCAGATCAGTAATAGCTTGAGCTGCAAACTGATACTGGCATTAGCCCTTCAGATTATCCATCATCAAATGGTCTGGGTATAAAAGACAAAACTGAATCTGTGCAGCTGATAACCTCCTTAAGACATCTCAACAGGCAATCCTTAGAGTGCACACCTGCAGGGTATAATCCTGAAAAATAAATATGTGTTTGCCTTCTCAGTACAGCTCTTTTATACCTCTGACTTTAGGAAGAATGTGGACTTTTGCAAGTGTTGTAGTTAAAGATTCAGAAGATCAGGGGTTGGGGTGATCGCTGTCCTGAGGCTGAGGTCCTAAAGAACATTGGGCTCACTCTATTATATATACTGGATTACATGGGAAGGGTCTGACTAACTTGTTTAAACATTTTTGTGTAAAAGAGATGGCATCAGTCTCCTCCACGCATTCTGGCAAACCCACAACAACCAGATTGTGTCTGCAGCTTTGCACTTCAAGGTCTTCCACCCAGGCTTCCACCTTGGCTAGCCGCCACCTGAGAGTAGTCATGTTGGGTTCAAACCACTCACAGTAGTCTTCCAGAGAGCTCACACTCATCTCTGTATCCCCCATCCCTTGTGTGAGATCGTCTAGCACAGGCTTCATAGATCGAACTTCTGTGGTCAAGTCCACCAAAAGGAAACAAAGACTCTCAACCTCTTGCAAAAAGCACTCCTTAGTCAGAATTATCAGATGGGGAAGGTACAGGTTGAGGCTTCATGACATTGGTTTTATGTCTTTTAGGTGCTTTCTGACCCTCTGCCAATGCCGATCCCCCAAGGTTGGCTCTTCAGGCATCTGGGATGCACATGGATTAATCTCCATACTGCAGGCATTCTGAAACCAAAAATTAACACCGATGAAAATGGTGAGTTTGTGGAATAAAAAAAAAATAAATAACAACACCTTAAATTTCAGTGGTGGCGGGAGGAAAAAGTACGTTTATACAAGAGACTGCCACAGAGCTCTGATGAGACGCAATCACTCTGCATAGCACATCACATGACTTAGAAATCAGTACATATACAAAATAAGGTAAACTGGTTTAAAAAATTGAACTATATAGTTAATAAACATCGTCTTCCAAGCATTTGGGACACTTTCAGCATTAATAGTGTGGAACTTTATGTCAGAGAAGCAGAACAAATAATCTGAGATAACTTCATCCAATTTACAAATGCTAACTAGAGGACATACCAGATATATCCCTTTGTAAAGAAAATTGAATGTACAGGAAAAAAATAATGATACTTAAAATTTTGTGAAAAAGATAGACATGGGGCTGCTTTTTGCAGATTGAGAATGGGGATTCTGAAATGAGGCTCTACCTTATATAGGAGTTGAAGGATTAATAATGGGAATTTATAAAATGGGTTGGGAAAATCCCGCACCCTGATTGGTTGTTACCTGTGCATTAGATCTATCTAATGTACAGGTAAAAACATATACTGTATGACAGGATGCAGTACAACAGAATTCAAAGTGCCAAATAGAACATTCATTTTTAAAATGCCACCATTTTTTAAATAAAAATGTTAATAGGAAAAATGATATGCATTTGTGTATTTTAGTACAGTGGCCATTGTCTGTTAATATTTATAATCTGCATACATCGGTACATATGTGTATGTCTTTAAAATTATATTTTTATTTTGTATGTTATATTTGTTGATACATATGCTTCATCCAAATAAACTTAAAACTTGAACTTGGTACAGTGAGTGGAAGTAGTCAGGAAAGCTTCCTTATAAGTTGTGGTACAAGTGGGTCAGCAGGGCTACATAATGTTGCTGAAGATGCTGTTGCAATGAAGGCTCTGTAAGAGCAGGAAGGGTAGGCTGTGTGGTATTAAAGAAGGTATGAATTAAGTGGGGGTTTGAGTTTGTGATCAGGTGTGAATGAGACAGTGATGCTTTGACAGGTGGCAGCAAGGAGAGCAACACAATGAGCAGTAAAAGGAGCGTCTGGTAGCCATATGAGTTTTGGCAAAGTATGGGCAGGTGGGTGGACTCATTTTAAACAGTATTTGTACAAAACCCAGTTGGCTAGGTCATTTTTCTCTTTATGTATGTGATAGGATGCCCCCACAACTCCAGCCAACTAGACTGCTGGATTTCTTTAAGCTATTAATAATACAACATACAGTATGAAAAGCTACTCAGAGTATATTTAAGCAATATATCATAAGAGGGTTTGGGTGATGCCAGGATTTACCCATGCCTGATGTGGTTTGGTTCTGATGCCACAGGCTGAGTGAGTAAACCACATTAGAAGTGGGTAAATCCTGACATCACCCACACCCTCAAGTGGGATATTGCGATTATATCATTCTTAAAAATAAGAGAGAGAGAAATTTATGTGCTTGAATAAATAATATTTTGCATGCTTTGAAATAAATTTGGTATTCTCTGCCAAACAAAATGGCTCCCAAATTGCTTTTTATATAACTTTCAAACTGATTGGTTACAGCAAAGAAGTAAATTGATTGTATTATGTCAGCTGTTTTAAAGTTTTAAAATGTACTTTTGTTTGTGGAAAAGTAGCAATAAAAAAGAATAATTTCTAGGAAAAACAAGCAAGAAGTGATTTTACGTTAACTGTTATTTAGCTTGAAAGCTGTAAAACAGAGAGGTTGTTAGGTAAAAAAGAAGTACTGAAATAGAATGATTTTTAAGGAAAAAAGGAAAGCTGCAAAATGTAGTGCTATTCATGTAATAAGCAGTGAAACAGATTGCTGTTTAGGCAGGGTCTAGTGATGTCACTTTGTTCTCTGTCATGACAGTCTTTCGTATTGTGCATCCTTATGTATTCATTCTTTGAAAGGAAAAGCTTCAGAGAGAGTTTGTCATGTTTTAGAACTTATCTGACTGATGCAGGATAAGTTATCTTGTTCCTTGCTTTCAGGTTTTCTGTTGTCCGTAGTCAGTCCTTGGTGTGGAGTGTCATTCTGCATGCTTAGTTGTAGGTTCAGTTCCTGGAAAAGAGTGAATGAAACTTGTAATTTCTTTGTTTTTATTTTTTTTACATTTTGTTTTTGTTTAGCATACCTGTTCTTGTGCAGAGGCTGCTATTTTTATTTAGGAGGAGCGCAGATGTTGATCGGCCCATGGTTTATGAAATGGCTGAAGGACAGCTATGAGGTGGATATTCTTGGAGATGATTGGCTGTTGCTTGAGAAGCCATGTTGGAGGTCACTCTGTGTTGGGCAGGTTTGCTGAGTTTGAACAGGAATTTGGAGAGAATAGATGCCTATCAAATGTATGTTGATTTCTTCTTGTGGGTTTTGCATTGCATTTTGTTCATCTTTGGTGAAGGGCATGAATTGTTACTCTCTCTGGATTATTTGGATACATATTTCTGGGTTTTCCTCTGTGCATTTGGCACTGGTTAGTGATGCAAAAGTCTGGCTACAAAATATTATGGTGGCCACAGCTGATGTGTTTTGAGCTGGACTTTGGTTTTTGGTTGTGTACTCTTGTCTGGTTCTGCATCTTTTTTTCTTTAGTGGTGGCTGTCTGTCTGGAGTCAGTTTGGGGGTATCTTGACTAGTAAAAAATTATTTACTGGTGGAGGAAGCGTTGGTGTGGTGAGGGTAAAAATACTGTTTTTTTACAGGTTTTTGGGCTTGGTTTTTCTTGAATTCTTCTGTTTTTTTTTACCTGCTATTGTTGCGTCCCAGGTGGCATTAGACCAACATATTGGACCTCCAGTAACTTTGGAGTGACCATTCATTTCTATGCCCAGTGATCACCATAATCGTTCTAGCCTCTATTCTGGCATCAAATAATAGAGCCACTGCAGTCGCTTTCAAGGAATGGTTGGTACAGTGCTTCTGGAGGCCAGCTTCTTGGCATATTTTTGACAACATTTTCCCCAGCAAATGTACCCCCATGGTCTCCCTCATGTACCAGGCTGGTTTTCAAGCTCTTATTGATTCAGTCATTTGGGGTGGCAAAATTAAAATGGCTGATTGGGGGGGTTTAGAAAGGTATTTTAAATAGCTTTGAATGGAGCAAAGTGGGTCTCCTAGTGACTCAGACATTAATCCTCTTGTTTGGCAGGATGGATCGCTTATTAATTAGTAATTTTTGGTGTCCTCATTAAATGTTTTTTTATAAGATATCTTATTCCTTCCTCAGTTTGTTTCAGTTCAAAAGATTCTATTGTGAAGTTTCATACCCCCTCTTTTCCTTACCTAGCTAAGTGCAGCATAATTTCTATCCACACTTTTTGAACTAATCCCCTTGGTGTATTTGTATGTATGTATGTAGAATTTTATTTATACAGAGATACAGCCATTTGGGTTTGCCAAAACCCTATTTACAAGGCATACCTGTTTGTATAAAGTTCTATTGGTTACAAAAACAACAAAATACAACAAATAAAATATGTATATCAACAAGTTACAGCATATCAAATACACATAGAACATGACAAAACATTTGTTTAAAAGAATGACAGGCAGTTAGATATTTCATGCATAACATTCACCTATTACATTGACAATGGAAGCTTAATTCTTGCTTCATTGCTGTTCTGAAAACATTAGAAGATACAGGCCCAGATATTCAAACTGCGCTCAAAACGAGCGCAACAGCAGGAGCAAGCACAAACCAGTTGCGCAAAGGCGCAACAGGTGCGATATTCAAACATGGAGCAGAGCAAATTGCGCAAGCAACCAACGTCTGAATATCACACATACTGCGCCATCGCGCAACCAGGAAGGAGAAGCTGAGCCAAAATGTTGCGCTATGGAGCAACCAGGGAAGCTCAGCTGAGCAATCCAGAGCTGCCATCGTGCAAGCACAGCCCCCCCCAGAGCAATGGAACTGCACATCCAGGGAGGCAGGCTGGGGCCCACCGCCAGCCATGCCACACATGGGCACAGGAACACACTGCAGAACTCACACCACACCTGCGCACTCAAGAACAGCATCACTGGGGTGGGATAGATGATCTACTTGCCCATGGGGACAAGCCAACAAAGCATAGCAGAGCCATGACACCCCGGCACAACCACTGGCAGGCGGAGAGTGCCACACACAGGGGGTTGACAACCACAGTGTACATCAGCCCCCCATATGCACAGCACACCCTGCACTGTGACCCCAGACACCACCCATGTGCAATGACTGGCACTGCAGGAAACCATGCAGTCCCCCCAGCACTCATCAGCCCCGTGCAACACAGAAGCCTACAAGCCAGACACACCCTGTGCACCCAGCAGTGGGTGGCAGCAGATGGCAAGACCAACCGAAAGGCACTGCCATGCTGGAGATACCTCCCCATGCACACACATGCACACACACACACACACACACTACCCAGGACCATACCAGCCCAGATGGCATGTACACCCCTGCAACTGAGCACCCATAGCCAGCTGCAAATCAGAGACCAACACAGTATTCATATCAAAATAGAAATGTATATTTAAAAGACTAATCACAAAACCAAGTGAAACTATGTACAAGTGGGGGCGGTTAAAGGCAGGGTGTTCAAGGGGAGGGAATAAAAACTTGGAGAGGGAAGGCAGGTGATAGGGATGGGAGAATGGGAAGGAATGGGCCATGCCCAGCTGGCTGCTGGTCTCCTGCTGGCGCCCCTCCTGTGCCTCCTTCACGATCACCATGGCGCTTGTATGGCCTGCAGGATCTCCTGGTTCTGAAGTCCAATCTGGGTGAGGCGCCGAGATCCTGGGACATCCTCCTGAGTACCTGAGGCCTAGGAAAATGGGAACACAGTCAATGGCTGAGACTGACCACAACCCTGAACACCACCCAACCTGCAAGTTATAGACCAATGTCCCGCACCTGTGATGGCATACACCCACCCACAGTGAACATGCACATGGCCATCACAAACTGGCGGCACCAGCTATGTGCACCACTGGCCACACACACGCCCACGTCCATCACAGTACAAACAAGGCTGGCAAGTGATGTGGCAACGTAGTGCGATGCCAGTTACACAGCTATGTGCCCAGTGCATGCCTGGACCACCAGTGACGATACACAGACGTGCTGTGATACTGCACAGTGATGCATGTCACCTGTGTCATGCCTACATACATAGATACATAGACAGTGTCATCGGATAAGGGCTCATGGCAAACCCAGTCTGTCCATATGAGCTTGTAAGTTCACGTTGTTTCCCTAGAAGTCTGTTGCCCTCACCCTGATCTCCAGAATTCCTTCATGTCTGTCCCTGCAGTCTGAAATCCTGTGATTGTGTCAGCCCTCACCACGTCCTCTGGCAGGGTGTTCCACCTGTCCACCACCCGCCTGTGAAGACAGTCCATCACCATGTGTCCTCTGAATCGTCCCTCCTCCAACGCTATCCCATGCACTCTAGTCCTGGAACATCTTTTCACTTCAAAAGTGTGTCCTGCACCCTGATCCTCCCTGTAAGATACTTGTATGTCTCTATCATATCCCCTCTCTCCCCCCTTCCCTCCAGGGAGTACATGTTCAGTTCCTTCAACCTGTCGTCATAGGACCCGTGATGCAAGCCATGCACCATCTTTGTTGCCCTCCTCTGAACCTTCCCTGGCCACTCTACATCCTTACATAGGTAAGGTCTCTGGAAATGTACACTGTACTCCAGGTGGGGCCTCACTAGTGTCTTGTATAGTGGAATTATGACCTCCCCTTTCCTGCATGGTTTGTATTGTGCAGGGCTAGTGGACTCCCCCCCCCAGCATGCAATAGCATCCATGAAGTCATGATACTCACATTGCTCAAGCAGCTCTGTCTGCCGCTGTTGCCCCTGCTGCTGTTGCTGCAGCTGCTGCCTCTCTCTGGTGCCGACCTTGCTGCCACCGGGCCCTGGCACGGCCCTCCTCATCCTGGCCCTGCATCCTCAGATCCCGGCCTGTGGGAGACATATGTTGAGACAAACATCAGTGTGACTCAAAAGCAGAGTGCCCCCTGCCCCAGTGATAGTGCCCGCCCACACAGCCATAACCATCCATCGCACAGCTGCACACACTGACACAGCCAACCGTGTCCAAGCTGTCACCTATGCACAGCCACACAAGCACACACACACCCCTACAGAGAATATAGGTGCATAGATGGTACACTCACCTGGCCTAGGCACCATGCCCCACCTGGCACGTGCCCGCAGCCTGGCCAACAAGTTTGGCTCTCTCCGGTTGAGGTCACTGTACCAGTGCCAGCACTGCTTAGCAGACCGGCCCCGTCCAGTGACCTCCACCAGGTCAGTGGCCACTTGCTGCCACATGTGCATCCTAGGCTTGGTGAGGGGGGCCTCACCATAGAGTGCCTCACAGTGGAGCTCCACCAGGGCCACCAGGTTGGCCACCTCCAGTGGGCTTCAACTCACTGCCCTCCTCCTAGCCATCTCAGCCAGTTTACAGCAGGCAATATGGCGCTCCGCTGCACTGTAACCCCACGTGGAGATGTTGCGCAATAGACCACTACAGGCTCCAATCGCACTGTTCGAACAGCGCCGTCACTTCACATAGCGCTGTCACCAGACAGCACAACAGGGACGTACACATGGCATGTGAACAGCGCCAGGGGGCAAAGGGCATACACAAGGTCATAGCAATGATGCAAGGCTATGCACAGCGCCGTTGGACGTATAGGCATCCTGTGCGACTGCCAAGCTGCGTACCAGTGCCACAGTGGACTATTGCGCAGTAGTGCCACAGCACCATATAGTGCCCAGTGCTGTAGCGCCACTGGCACAATGGTGGCCATGGCCTGAATTGCCTATCGCGCTCAGCAGGTCTGCAGCACGATAGATGCATGCGTGCTGTCTGGGCATGCTTAATGCAGTGTAGCATGCAGGCACAAATCTGGCGCCATTGGCTTAGCTGCCCTTCCGTATTAAGCAAAGTGCAAATCCGCCATATTCAGCCGACATATGCAAATCATTCGATCAGCTATTCAAAGGCGCAGTGGGCGAATTAGCATGTCATTAAAGGCGCCTACTCTTCATTTGCATGTGTTGCGCTATAAATATGCGACAGTGGGTTGTGCTGGCCAGATTTGGTTACTGCAGGTGAGAGGTGAGTTACATGCTGTGTGATGCTCAGGACAATGCTCATGGGCAAGGGTGCCGGAGGATGATACAGGCTGAGGGGGCTGAGAATGAAAAGGGCACTTAGAAAGGGACAAAGGGCACCCTTTCTATCAGTATCTGCCATATGGAGAAGAAACTTGGGGGGCTTCCGCTCACCCCCGGCCGGCACCTATGCTCATGGGGAAATGCTGTTGACTGCACAGTGACAGGTGTCCACTTCCACCCATACAGATCACCATGACTGACCAGAGCCAAGCTGAGGGTGAGGACGGCGGGCGTAGGAGGAGGCCGAACTTCACAGTGGCAGAGACGGAGGCCCTCTTCCAGGCCTACCTGGAGGATGAGCCACTATTGAGTGGACGGAGGGGCACCCCTCAGGAACGTGCAGCTGCATGGGAGGGGTAGCTCAGGCCGTCAACCTGCACGGATGCCACCAGCGCTCAGTGCAGGAGTGCAAGAAGAAGATGGGGAGTGACCACAGGAGGCTGAAGGAGAAGGTGGCAGCCTTCAGGGTGGCATGTGCTGGCACTGGTGGGGGCCCGCCAGTGGTGTTGCAGCTGACCCCAATGGAGGAGACACTGGTCGCAGCCATGCAGCCAAGTGCCATTCCGGGTGTACCAGGCGGAGGATTCCAGACAGGTGGAAGCCCATCACTGCACGGTATGACATGGTGGTGGTGTTTTGGGGGGGCTGTTGTTCACATGCACTCACATGTACTCTCTTTCTGTTACAGATCCTGTTTGTCTTCAGGAGACGGTGGTGGTGATGGGTTCAGACAGTGATGCAGACCTGCTGGACGTGGAGGAGGGACCATCCACCTCCGCCACCAGCTAGCAGGCAGTGCAGCAGCATGCACACTGGGCCAACAACTCTGGTGTCAGTGATATGGGTGCGGGGGGTGCACAGCCTGTGTCTCAGCAGTCCGCATGCGGTGCATGCCAGCATGCTGTGCCTATGGCAGTGGCACCTACCTGCACCATTGATGATAGCAGGCCTGCAATGGGCAGTGATAGTGTGTCCCATGATGGACACATGGCAGGCCAGCACGCGCCCTGGCCTTCCTGGTTCACACCTGTGTACCAGCATGCTGGCACAGTCCCAGGCTGTGCCTGTCAGCACCGGTGGGGCAGCACTGGTGGCTTTGCAGGTGTCTGGCACTGTTGCCAGCATGGAGGTGGAACAGGTGGACCTGGGGGCTCAGCAGTTGGAGGGGCGGCAGCAGCAGTTGAACACCAGGTCTAGGGGTACAGTGTCAAGCAGTGGCACATGTCCACCGCCCTTTGATCTGCCCATACCTGGTCCTGGCGAACAGCGCCCACCCTCAAGGGGTGCTGTGCACTGGGACTGTCCACACCCTGGGGGTCACGATGCCATTGGGGCACAGTACCCATTGGACGCGCACACCCACCTGCTGCAGGAATCAGTACAGCTGCAGGGGCGGGTTGCAATGTCCGTGGAGGCACTCTTTGTGTCCATGAAGTGGCACAGCAGGGAGTGTGCTCAGGACCGAGCCGAGCTGGTCCTTATGCGGACGGATGTGACCGCCGCCATTGACAGGCTGACCCAGGCAGTGGTCTCTGTCGCTGATGCATTGGGCACACTGTCAGGTGCCCCTGTACCACACACCCCACACAGTGTGCTCTCCACTCCCCGTTCCCGGTGTCGTGTGACACCAGGCCTGTCGATGCCGGGTTCTGCTGTGGGCATCCTGAGCACCCCTGGTGCATGTTTTCTGCATGATGCAGACCCCTGTGTGGGCAAGGTCGCTCGCACAGTGGGACCCCTGGTGGTGCAACAGCGCCACCCTCGTGGGCCCCTGCTCAGCCTGCCAGTGCTGCTGCCACGGCGGGCCGCGCATCCGGTGGTGGCCGGGGACAGTGCTACATGACTGAGCTGTCTCCCAGTGCGGCCCTGTCTGGTGCTGCCCTGTGTAATGTGTGTCATGGTGGGCAGTGCACTGCTGGGTGCTCTGCTCACCACGCTGACACACGGGACCACCTGCACACTCTCCCAACTGCTGTCCACAGGTGCGGGCATGATGATGCCTGCATTGCACTGTACACCAAGGCAAGGGTGCCCAGGTCCGACACACACGACTTGGACAGTACAGGTGGTGGGGTGGTCGGTGGTGCTGTGTGTTGGCAATTTGCTTCAGCAGTGCTGTGCTTCTGCCCATGTCACGCTGCCTGGGTGTGTGTGTGTGTCCATATGAGTGCTCACCTCTCCTGATGGTGTGTTGGTATGCCTGGAACCTTCAACTCCCCTGACCTTCATGCACGGTGTGTTCCCCTGTGTGCCTGTGGTTTGCGCATGGACAGTGTTGCTTGCACATGTCCCCTTGACTTACCTGTGTTGGGTGTAGTGCTCTTCTGCAATGGTGTCCCAGTGCAGCTGGGCCTGCCGGGTCAGTCGGGGGTCCCTCCGTCCTAGGGTTGCTGCTCATTACCAACATCACCGGCGCCACTGGCGTCCCCATCGCTGTCCCCCTCTTCGACCTGTACGGCTATCCCATGGTCTTTGGCCATGTTGTGCAGGATGCAACAGGCCAGGAATATCCCACAGGACTTTTGGGGGCTGTACTGTAGGGCACCGCCGGAGGTGTCTAGGCATTGGAAGCGTGCCTTGAGCATCCCAAACACCCGCTCTATGATGTTACGTGTTGTGGCATGTGCCTCATTGAAGCATAGCTGCGCTGGGGTCATGGGGCGCCGGTACGGTGTGAGCAGCCAGGGACGGAGTTGGTATCTGCAGTCACCTGTGTGGAGATAGTGGAGAGCAGTGTCATGTCAGGTCCATATTGCCCATATCCTTGTGTGCCACTACCATGGCACCTGTGTCATTCCCACCCTTGCCCAGAGTTTGCATTCCATACATGTGTACTCAACCACTAGACCCGTGGGGATGTCCCCATTCTCGAATCAATGGCACAGTGCAGACTGGTGCCATATGAAGGCATCATGTGCTCCACCAGGGTGTGTGGCACAGACATTGATAATGCGCCCAGTGGCATCACACACCACCTGGCAGTTGACACTGGAAAACCCCTTTCGGTTCCGATATGCCTGGCCGTCAGGGCCAGGTGGTGTGCGAATGGCCACATGGGTGCAGTCTATGGCCTCTAGCACACCAGGCATACGTGCTACCCTGTGGAACTCCTGCATGTTTGCTGTACGCTCTGCCGTGGTGCTGGGGAAATGGATGTACTCCGCAGCATGAGGCAGCAGTGCGCTGAGGAATTGGGTGAGGATGCGTGACGTGGCCGACTGTGTAATGCCTGTGGTGTCCCCTGTTGGCCTCTGGAAGGTGCCCATGGCGAGCAGGCACATGCAGGCTGTCACCTTGGTCTCCACAGACAGAGCGTGACTCCGTCGTGAGGGTGCCTGCATCACATCACTGCACAGCTCACAGAGCCATCTCAGTATTGCCCTGTTCAGGTGGTACCGGGCCACGATCTCAATGTCTGTGTACAGCTCAAAGCTGAGGCGGACACGATACCGCCTGTCGGGGGCATACCGCCGACGGGCCCCTCTGCGGCCATGTCCCCCTGCAGCATGGTGTCTCACCCCCTCATTACAGCTTCCATGTGGAAGCTGGCACTGTCCATCTCCCTGGCTGCTGCCACCCCGGCTGCTGTTCCTGTGTTACCCCCGCTGCCCCCACTGCTGCTTCCACTGCACCAGGCACCCCCCGCTGGCCTCTCTGTCCTCCTGGACCCACTGTCCCTGTCTGCCCTTCCAGCTTCTGTCTCTCTCTGTCTGTCTCTCTCTCCCCCAGTTTGCGGCCTGCTAGGGTTCTTGCGCCGCTTCCTTGAGCCTTTTTATTTTGGCTCAATTCCGCTACTGCGCAACTTCCAGTTGAGCTACCTGCGCATTGCGCAAGTGTTCGAATATCGCATTGCGCACTTTATGCATGGACCCGCCTCGGGTTGTGCATGCCTTCATTTCCATTGCGCTGTTGCTCAGCATGTTTTCGGTTGCGCAACTGGCCCCTTCTGAATATCGCAGAATGGCGCATTTTTGGAGTTGCGCATGCGTAACCCTTTTGAATATCTGGGCCACTTCTAATTCTTATACTTTGGAGGCAGAGCTTCAGAGTTGTGTAGGAAAGTAAACACTGTTCGGGAGAGTGGTGGGTGGTGAGTTGATTTGTCATTCCCATCTTTCCTGTATTGCTTTGCTACTCCTTTAAATATGTTATTTGCTGAGGTAAATATGCTGTCATTTATCAGGTTTATGGGACATGATATGGGTGGCTCATTTAAATGTCTATTGAGTCCTGATCTCAGTCCTTTAAAACTACTTAGTATGTACTGCTCCCCCCTGGAATTTCTGGCTGTTGCATAGAAATACCTTTGTATGTCATTCAATTCTGTGAATGGAATTGTTTTGAAATCAGTGGCAATGCGTTTCTGGTTACACCAGTCTTCAATTCTTTCAGTGCCCACTTTGTTTTAGCATAGTTGTCTCATTTTGCTGTATTTCTAATCTTATTAGCTGTTCCTCACTTACGTTTCAGTTATGTGTGATGCTTTTTTGTCCACAGGATTGGGTAGCCTTTTCTGATGTGGGAAGTAGCATACAGCAGATTGCCTATAGGTGGGGCAACTGTGGAAAAATGTTGGCTGCTGAATAGTTAACTTTCCAGTTGGAAGGTGGAGTGGATGGCTACTGGTTCTTCTGGTGTTTGCTGCTGAACAGGTATGTTCTGTTGTTCAGTTTGATTATTTGTAGGGGCCGGCTCTTTGAGCAGGATGTCCACATAGATGTTTTCCAACTCTTGCTCATTGTTTATTTCAAAGGAAGAATTAATTTTTTTAATTTTAAATTTCATGTGGTCAGTTAGGCATAGAAACCAATAGAGCAGCTACTGCATTTGAAGTTTGGCATTGGAGTGATTTTTTTGGGGGGGATTGACTAGCTGGCACTTCTTCTCATGGGTTGATAGCAGGATTTACACATTGTAAATCATGCCAACTAGCCAATCACAAGCTAGAATTGTTGATGCCATTGTATAACATAGCATTCACCAATTAAAATTGCTCTAATTCATCACAAAATGGAAAATGTGGGCACTAAATTATAAAAATGAACACAAATACAGAGCGGTCAAAAACTATGCATGAAAAATGGCACTTTAAAAAGTAGCACTCAACTAAAATACCAACCACAACAACAAAGCCAATAAAAACACCAAGAGCTATCATGGCTAACAATAGAAAACTAAACTGAACCCCGCACATGCCCCAAATCGCCCAAACTTTATATAATCAACTCCACAGGGATTGCAACTCAGGAACAGGGAGGAACTTGGAAGGACTCCATTTGTGACGGTGGGGGTAAAAGTGCAGGGTGAGGGGAGTACACACAAAAAATAAAACATGGAAGGGGAGGATAAAATCACAACAGACAGTAAACTGGGAACAGAACCCTGGTCTCCAGGACATTCCACTGCTGTAGCTGCTCGTGGCCCTAACCCCTGCACCACAGGAGCAGCTTGGCAAAGTACCATGCAGTTCTCCTAATGTCCTCTTCTTCTTGAGTCACAGCAGCTACAGGGATAGCAGTAATTGACTTGCAGTACGTTATCCCTGTAGCTATAATGTCAAACCCTATTTTTCCAGCACAGATTTTCCTGCACTATAATCTCCGCAACATATTGACTGGGTACCGAAAAGTGCTGTTGGTGGGTTGAAGAAACTAGTCTGTAAAGTCCAAAATCAGACAAATGCACACCCCCAGTCTTTGTGTAATTAAAGCTCTTAGAAGCCTCTGCAGAGTGATCCTACATACTAACCTGCCCATCCACCCCAAGTGCATCATTTCCTTTATATCAGGGCTTCTGATATCACTTCTCCAAAAGGGCAATGGACATATCCTTAACAGCCCATCACCCTGTGTAGGGGATAAACACACACACACACACACACACACACACACACACACACACAAAAATACAAATGCTCACACCCACTAACAAAAAAAAAATTAAATAGGAAGGGAGAGAGACATGTGTGTAGTGGTGCAATGCACTGGCTGTGGCAGAAAGTCTCCTGGGAGACAAGCTGGAGGCTGTGATGCTGCCCTATTTGCAGGCACCTCTCTGGTGTGAGGGAGGAGGTTGCTCATCTCCAGACTGACCTGGTGAGGATTTGGGAAACCTCTTTCCCTACCCAGGGACCACCAGAGCCACCACCCCTGCCTCAGAGGTTGTCAAGAAAGAGGAGCGGTTGTACCACGGTGGGCTCATGGAGAGTGAGGGTGGTGAAACAGAGGTGCAGTCCCCTGGTTGTACCTCTCCACAACTCATACACCATTTTGGAGGAGGGTGGTTCCTCTATGGAGGCATCCACAGTGGAGACCAAGGAGGATGCTGGGAACCTTCACAAAGGAGACCCTCAAGAGTGTATCAGAGGACCCCACAGGGGAAGGAAACAACTCCTGATTGGGGACTCAGTCATTAGGAGGGTTGAACTGGGGGAAGGAGGGGAGAGGGAGGAATGGTGCCTGCCTGGCACCATAGCTAAGAGGGACAGGAAGCGAATCCTTGGGATCACAGGAGCAGCTACATGGGAGAGGGAGCTGGACATCATTGTCCACCTCGGGACAAATGACCTGGCTGAGAATGGGATCAGAGCAGTGCAGGAGGAGTTTGTGGAGTTTTGGAGGGGCCTTAGATAAGTAGTACACAAGGTAACCTTCTCAGAGGTACTGCCTGTCAATGGTAAGGGTGAGGCTAGGGCACTCTACACCATAGGATTCAGTGAATGGTTAAAAAACTGATGTGGAGCTTAGGGTTTGGCTTCATTGGGGACTGGGGGCCTACTTGGAGGGATACAGGCTTATACTGTTGTGATGGTCTGTAGCTGTCTTGGATCAGAACCAGGATCCTAGGTGATAGGTTTAAATGCTTCATTAGCAATAATTTAAACTAGTCAAGGGGTGAGGCACTGAAAAGGAGAAGGGAAATCCCAGCCCTAACCCACTAAACAGGGTAGTTAGTGAGGTAAACACCAATGTAGAGAGGTTGATAGGGAGTAGGACAGAGGTAAATGGAGAAAAAGGCAAAAGTAGTAAGGAGAGGGATGGGACTAAAAGGGGTAAGACCATCAAAAAATGGAGGGTGATGAGTACCAATGCTCGTAGTCTGGGTAGCAAGCTCCCTGAACTAGTGGCCTTGATGGAAGAGGGATGCCTGGATATCATGGCAGTCACAGAAACATGGTACACAGAGAACTATGACTGGGATGTCAACAAACCAGGGTACACATATATAAGAGGGACAAGGAGGGTAAAAGAGGAGGAGGAGGATTAGATCTCTACATAAGGGAAGGGATTAAAGCAATGGAACTAAAGGGTTAAACATGGAGAAGAGGAGGTAATGTGGGTCAATCTGGAGATGGGAAATGGCACCAAAATCCATCCACATGGGGGTTGTATACAGACTCCCATCTAGGGGGAGGAAATAGACAAGAAAATGATAGACTGCATCCTTAGAATGGCAGAAAAAGAGGAGATATTGTTGATGGGGAACCTGAATATGCCAGATGTTAACTGGAGCACCTGCAGCCACATCCAAGAGCAGGGTCATTCTGGATGCCCTACAGGGGACATGCCTCAGACAGCTGGTGTTGAAACCCACTCAGAAAGGAGCAATCTTAGACCTGGTACTCTCAAATGTGAAGGAGAGAGATGATCTCAGATTTAGAAGTGGGTAGCAAGCTGGGAACAAGTGACTACCAAACAGTGTGGTTCATGATAAACACAGCCATAGAGTCAAGCCATACAAAAGTGAGGGTATTGGACTTTAGGAAGGCTGACTTTGGGTAAATGGGAGAGTGCCTCAGAAAAGCACAAGCAAATGGGCAAGAAGGATTGGTAGAGGAACAATGGGAAAAAATCAAAACTGTCATCACAGAGGCAACAAGCATTTGTGTGAAGTAAATAAACAAAACAAAATACAGGAAAAAAACACTATGGTTCTCAAAAGAGGTGGTGGGGAAGATTAGAGAGAAAAAGATAGCATTCAGGAAGTATAAGGAAACACAGAAGGAGTGGGACAGAGAACTGTACCAGTTAAAGCAGAAGGAAACGGGGAAGGCAGTCAGAAAAGCAAAGGCACAAACTGAGGAAAAGATAGCCAACTCAGTTAAGAAGGAGGATAAAATCTTTTATAGGTACATTAGGGAGCGAAGAAAGTCCAAGGGAGGGATAGTGAGGCTTAATAAAGGGGAAGGGGTGGGCAGAGGGTGACAGTGAAAAAGCAGGGATACTGAATGAATACTTCTGCTCAGTATTCACAAAAGAAGAGAAGGGGAAGATACCTAAACAAAACAATAGAAGCACTCTGGATGGGAGGACGCTATCAGTCTATTCACATAAAAGTTCCTGAAAGAACTCCTAAAACTGAGGGTAGACAAAGCAGTGGGGTCTGATGTGATTCACCCCCAGAATTCTAAAACAACTAAGAGGAGATCTAGCAACCCCACTGACTACCCTTTTTAATAAATCATGGGAGGATGGTGTGGTACCTGAGGACTGGAGGAGGGTGGTTGTGATTCCTGTTCACAAAAGTGGGAGCAAGGCAGAGGCAGGAAACTATAGACCTGTTAGTGTGACCTCAGTAGTAGGGAAAATGATGGAATCACTTCTGAAAGAAAGAATTGTTGAATACCTAGAAACCAGTGGGACACAGTACCCAAGGCAGCATGGATTCACAGTGAGAAGGTCTTGACAGATGACTCTAATACATTTCTTTGACTGGGTGATCAAAGTAGTAGACCAGGGAGGGGCTGTGGACATGGCCTACCTAGATTTTAGCAATGCATTTGACACAGTCCCACAAAAAAGATTAGTAAACAAGTTAGCCAGCCTGGGAATGGGTACCAGGGTGGTAGCCTAAGTAAAAAACTGACTGGACAACAGGATGCAGATGGTAATAGTAAACAGAATTCACTCTGAAGAAAGAGGGCTTACTACAGGGTTCATACTGGGACCGGTCCTCTTTAATGTCTTATATGTGACATTGTGGAGGGACTGGAAGGATTAGTACAGTACAAGTCACATTAAACTGTTCCACCAATGAGGTTGTTTTTTTTTAGCATTGGTTTAGCATTGATTTTTGCAGCTGGCATGGCATTGCTAACTTATACTGCATTATTTTTTAATGCTTAACCAGCTCAACAGCACTGTTGGTAAACTGTTTTTGCTACTCATTTGGCATACATCTGCAGTCCAGCCACATCGCAATGCAAAACTGAGTTTTATCTTTTAAGAAACAGTTTGTACAGGGCTTTGTGCTGAACCCAGCAACACTTATGCAACTCATTCAGAAATGCTACACAAAACTCATTGAAGGAACAGTTTAATGTGACTTGTACTGTATGCCTCTTTGCAGATGACAGAAAGATCTGCAACATAGTCGATACACAGTGGGGGTTGGAAAGGATGAGAAGGGACTTGGCAAAGTTGCAGGAATGGTCAAAAGCATGGCAGCTTAGATTTAATGCAAAGAAGTGCAAAGTAAGGCACCTGATAAACAAAAACCCAGGGCAAAAGTACACAATGGGTGGGTGAGGTACTAACAACAACAAAAAATGGAAAGAGACCTGGGGGTGGTCATGTCAGACAACCTAAAGGTAGGCAAGCAATGTGAGAAGGCAGTAAGGAGGGCTGCGGGGATTCTGGGATGCATAGGGAGAGGCATCGCCAGTAGAAAACAAGAAGTTGTTATGCTTCTGTACAGACAGTTGGTGAGACCCTATCTAGACTACTGAGTGCAGTTCTATAGATGCCATCTCCACAAGGACATACACAGGATGGAGGTAGTCAAGAGGAGGGAAAATAAAATGGTGCAGGGTCTGCACAAGAAGCCATATGAAGAGAGACTAAAGGAGCTTAATATGTATACCCTCGAGGAAAAGAGGAAGAGGGGGACATGATAGAAATTTCCAAGTATTCAAGGGAATCAACAGAGTCCAAGAAGGTAGCATCTTTCAGAAAAAGAGATGTGCAAGAACAAGGGGGCACAATTTGAAGATGGGGGGGCAGCTCAGGAGCAACGTGAAGAATTATTTTTTCATGGAGAGGGTGGTGGATGTATGGAATGGCCTTCCTAAGAAGGCCATGGGGTCAAAAACAGTAGAGGAATTCAAGAATGCATGGGACAGACATAAGACAATTCTTGTGGGTGGGGGTAAGAGAAAGTAGACTTTTGGTTAACTAAAATGTGCAGCTTAGCCAACAGATATGGAAATGAGCAGACTGAGTGGGCCAAGTAATCCTTATCTACCATCAAAGTCTTTGTTTCTATGTTTCTCTGTTTCTTGCGACAACCAGCACAGCACAGTGCAAACACAAATTACCTCTTTGCTTTCTCAACACACATTTGCCCACAGTACAGGGTGAGTTATGCAATAATCACCCTCATGTATAATCCCAGCACTTCTAATATATTGCCTCCACTACAGCAACAGCAATATTACAGTACAAGTCACATTAAACTGTTGCATCAATGAGTTTGTTTAGCATTGTTTTTTACAGTTGGCAGTGCATTGGCAACTCATATTGAATTATTTTTCAATGCTTAACCAGCTGAAGAGCAATTTTTGTAAAATGCTTTTGAGACTCATTTGGAATACACCTGCAGTGCAGTCATAGTGCAATGCAAAGCTGGATTTTAGCTCTTAAGAAACAGTTTGCACAAGGCTTTGTGCTGGATCCAGCAACACTTTTTCAGCTCGGCCAGAAATGCTAATGCAACTCATTTGAGGAACAGTTCAATGTGACTTGTATTGTATATTGCATTGTCCTTAACCTCTTTTGCACTAATTCAATGGGTGTTGAGGATGGAGCAATCAGTATTCTGCAGCAATAAGAACTGATTACATTAGGGGATTTTCCACCACCGTTCTAGCCAACAGTCCACTATTTATCAAAAATGCTCCATGTAATCCACATTCCAGAACACACATAGATGCAAGACGCCACATCTCAGTATATATTTGCTTGTCAAAAAGTACAAATATATTAATAAAATAGATTAATACCTTTCTATAAAGTAATAAGAGATCTGGGTGCATAACCAATGCCTGAAGTATACTATGGGTACTCCCTCCTGTCAAGAAACTACAGTATCCCATTTTCTATTGCTTTTTTGTTCTTCCACTCACAGTAGATACAGTTGTGGGAAATCTTCATTAATTTCAGTGAGATTTCCTGTGATATGTCCGGATATATCTAGACATTTTCTGGGTCATATTTCTGGTTACCACTCTAAAACCAAATCAACAGCCTCACTTTCAAAAACAAGCATCTGTCAATGCTGAATATATACTTGCTGATATTAACATTGGAAGTGCAGGAGTTAGACAGATGCAGAATAGGAATGGCAGTGAAGTATTGAACTTCATGCCAACCCCACTTTCACCCTGCAGAGACAGACAGGCATTGAGACATGCCTTTGGGTCATCACCCATAACGCTCATGCTATTTCACCTCACCCTATCCTGCAGACACTGACAAGTGTTGAGGTGTGCCTTGGGGTGTTCGGCTTTACAGTCACGCTATTGCATAAGGACATACACTGAAATGGGTACAGTATAGGAGAATGGGGTGAACTCTGGGGCTGAAGAGTCCAAGGCACCCCTCGATGCCTATCACTGGCTGCAGGGTGGGGGTGGAATGGCATGAGCATTACAGCCGGCAATCCAAAGGCACACCCCTCATGCCTGTCAGTCTGTACAGGGTGGGATGTTTTGGTTAGAACCCCCCCAGTGCCCCAGGCAATTGTTGGTATTTGCACTACAAATTTTCAACATCGCCTTTTTTCTACCCCCACCTGATGAAAGCATTTGGGACCTTTGTTCAAGAACAGTGGCACAGTGATTTTGTTACTCTGTCCCGAACGTTGATTTCCCACAGTGACCGCGCCATTCTGTGCCAGATGTGTGAAACCACAGTTCAGGCAGGATGTGAAAAATGACAGCTGCACCATTCATAAGGAGGTGTGAAAAGATGGCAATGTTGGAAATCTGGAGTGAAAATATTAAAAATTCTCAAAGTTATGAGCGTGCATGAAAACTGCGCAATGCACACTTGTAACACAGACATTTTTTTTTATTGTTTCACCAAATGTTCAACATAGGCATTTTGGGACCTCTGCTCATGAACAGTGTCACTATGATTTTCTTAATCTGTCCCAAACGTTGATTTCCCACAGCGACCACGCCATTGTGCACCGGATCTGCGAAAACACATTTCAGGCAGAATGTGAACAATGACAGCTATACTGTTCATAAGAAGGTATGTAAAAATGGCAATGTTGAAAATCTAGAGTGAAAATATAAAAAATTCTCGAAGTTACAAAGTGGTAAGGCCCCAGGAGGGGATGGCTTCCCAGCAGAATACTTTCGGGCCCTTCCTCCTATCGTTACACCAATACTATGTCAGGTGTACCAGGATGCAACCACCCTAGAACAGTTTCCATCCACAATGAGAGAGAGGCAGTGATAACTATTATTCCTAAGAAAGGGAAGGATCCCACTAGGGTGGGCAAATACAGGCCTGTATCTCTGATTCCAGTAGACTGCAACATTTTTGCTAAGGTGATAGCTAACTGACTTAAAATCTTCCTTCCCGAGCTCATACACCCATCCCAGGTGGGGTTTGTTCAGGGGAGATATAGTGCAGACCATATTCGATCGGTAACTAATTTAATGCATATGGCCAAAACCCCTTTTACACCAGCAGCAGGGATAGCAGTGGACTTTGAAAAGGCCTTTGATTCAATAGAGGGGGACTATTTGCTGTTAGTATTACAGACATTTGGCTTTGGGCCTGTATTTTGGGCTTGGGTCAAGGCCATATACAAGTCCCCATCAGCCAAAGTTCTTACCAACTCTACCATGTCCGACCCTTTCCTGCTGGGTCACGGTACCAGACAAGGATAGCCATTCTCACCTATGTTATTTGTTCTGGCAGTGGAACCACTGGCAGCAGCCATACTGCAACACACGTGCATAAAAGGTATCCCCATTAAAGGCCGCTGCTATACTACCCTGCTGTATGCAGTCGACCTGTTTATAACTTTGGCTGATTTAACCCCTTCACAGATCTTCTTCATTCCTTCCATATTCTGTCTGGTTTGAAAATTAATACCTCCAAGACTGAAATTCTGCCTTTTAATAGCCACTGCAACCCTGATACTATGCCTTCCACAGAGCTGAAATGGATAAAGGAAGACCTGACATATCTAGGGATGAAACTCCATACACGATTAGATAAGCTATGGGAGAGAAATATGGTGCCCTTAATGGCAGAACGTAAGGAGGAGTTGGGCAGATGGGCCCAGTTAAGACTCATGATGGCAGGCAAGATTTCACCATTAAAATGACACTAGCCCCCAAGGTGACATATCTTTTGTCACATATTTCTTTGTACCTCCCCCAATGTTGGTACACTAGATGGGACAAGATGGTAGGGGCCTTTATTTGGGAAAGGAAAATGCCCAGGTACAGTCGGGCTAAATTGCAAACCCATTGGAAAAAGGGTGGATGGGGGTTACCCTGGCTGGAAGGATATAAGATAGCCTTTCATACAACTCAGACACTGCAATGGTTTGTCCCCTTGCTCCTGAATCCTCACAATGGCATCAGATGGAAATAGATTTTATGGGCTTTCCAACTCTGGTATCTCTCCTTTGGGGGGCACCCCTCGCTCCTCACCCCACTGTGGGCCCAACTCTTAAATATTGGAAACAGGTACACCATCTTCTCAAGCTATCACCTGCACTTGTCAACCACATTCCCCAATGGAATAATCTCCAAATTACCATAGCAAAGGAAGTGACATATTGGTCAGGCTGGGCTCAATGTGGGATTTATTACCTTTCAGACATTCTGTCACCCATAGGTGGGCAGGTGGATTCATTCCAACATCTCAAGGAGAGATGGGACCTCCCACAGAGGGAGTTTCAGCACTTTCTGCAACTACGGGAAGCCACTAGGCCTTATCTGTTGCATCACCAAAGGGAAGTCAAGGGATGTGTGCCTCTGTCCTAATGGCTCATGATGGTTAGAGGTCAGGCAGGCTGAATATACTCAGTAATTATGGAAGCCCTTCCTGACCAAATGGAGAAAGATAAAAGCCACTGGGAAACAGCACTAGCAATATCCATCTCCTAAGTACAGTGGGCCAAGTGTTGGTCCCTAGCTCATTCACAGTATACTGATGTCAGGAGTAGAATGATACAAAACAATGTTTTACACTGGTGGTACAGGACCCCAGCAACACTATATAGGCTTGGGGTACTAAAGAATGATCATTGTTGGCACTGCCATCAGCCAGGGGGGATCTTTTTCACATACTATGGGCTTGCCCGGCACGTCAACAGCTATGGAGCAGGTAGAACAACTGGGAGTCCAGATACTTAAAAACCAAGGGGATGAGACACCCACAGCAGCAATACTGGGACTACAATCCCTGGCATGCCTCTTAACTAGTAAAGAAGACAAATGGTACATGGTGTTAGTCATGCAAGCTAAGCGCTTATTACATAGTAACTGGTGGACAACCAAGGTGCCCTCAATAGCAGAGATTTTGGCTTCCTTGGCCCCAATATACAAAATGGAGAGGAGATCTTACATGCAGGGAATTAGAAATACAGATTTTCATAAAATCTGGGCCCCCTTTATGGCATTCCTGGCACTCAGGGCCAGGATAGGGTGAAGGCATTTGAATAGATGCTGATGGATTACTCAATAAAGAAATGTTTCTGACACCAGTATGTTAAATACTCAGTTAGCCAAATGAGAAGGAAAGTAAAACCCGGCTAATTATAGGAACATGAATGTAATGAGAGATGCCCTGGTTCAAACTACAGTACAGTTAGTTTAATTTAGAGTAGATTATTGTATTGTATATAGTTTTAGTAGAAAAAGATATATAGTTGACATGATACGATCTGAGGCTGTTTTTTTTTGTTTCACGTAGTTTCAGCTGGGGAGACTTCAGAACCACATGAAGGTGAGAAACCCCAGTCATTAGATGCCTTGGTGAAAGTTGATCTGACTTTATTTTCTTCTTTGTGGTCTGACTCCTCCTTTTAATCCCAGGTATGTATCCTTTCACAGATAAAATGTATGGTACAATATGTTTAAACCTATGTTCATTCAGGGTAATGATGTATGAATATTCTTTTGTACACCACAGGCATAGTCTGTGGGCAGCCAATACATATCTGTATCATATATAAGTGGTTGCACATCTGTACAACATAAATTTAATAAAAATTTACAAAAAAAAATTCTCGAAGTTTCGAGTGAGCGTAGAAACTGCGTAATGCACACTCATAACACAGTCATTATTTTGCATTTTTTTCACCAGATTTGCAACATATGGTTTTTGGGAGCCCTCCTCATGAACAGTGGTACTGTCATTTCATTAATTGGTCCCGAAAGGTGATTCTGTGCAGTGACTGTGAAATCACCTTTTGGGATGAAATAACACCACAACAGTGACTGAATTCATGTAGAGGGGTCCCAAGAACCCCATGTTGAAAATTTGGTGTCAAAAGTTGAAAAAATTTTCGAGATATCCACATAAGTTGAAAAAAAAGACATTTATGCCATTATACAGCTTACCGCCATTTCTTCAGTTCGTGGTCGGCTTTGAAGAGTGCAGATGTCTTCCAGGTCCACTGAAGATCATCGCGCCTGGCTCCGGAGGTAAGTATGGGGTTGGGGGTGTGGGGAAGTGAGGTGCACAGAGGGTGGGTTAGGGTTGGGGAGGGACCTGACAGTGAGGGACCATTTTCTTTGTTTCAGGGGGGAAAAACAGTAAAAAACAAAAGATGTCACAGGAAGGTTTTTTTTTTTGCAAGTTTGCTTTGGGCACACTGCGGTAGGCTCCCAGTTTATTTTATTTTTATTTTATTTATTTAGTTTTTGTTGACCGGGTAAGTGCACTAGACAAATCCTACCTATTTTCAGGCAAGACCCGAGGGAGGGGGATACAGATGAATGCCAACTGACCTTGAATCAGATTAAGCTGTTGCCAGTGTGCCACCTATGTTTTTGGGGAGGGGGACTTAAGCCAATGGGGATTGGACCCCCTGTTGGCAAAGAAAGCCTGTTTAGGGGGCATGATGCTGAGGGGGATTGGGCACTCACCTCAGCACGCAACAAATTGGAGGGGCATATGCCAATGGGGACTGGGTTCCTCTGCCAGCAACTTAACTGGGGTGGGGTCAGGCTGGAAGGGGGATTGGGCACCCCTGTTGGTTTTTATGGGGACTGTGAGTGGATAGCAATAGCCGACGACTTGTTTTTTTGAAATGTTACAACAGGCAATGCACTGCCCTGCAATAACGGGTCGTTCCCTCATTGCAGCGGCTAACTTGTTTCAAGTTAGTGGCACACTGGCTGAATTAGTGTCAGCAACAGCGTGCCATCACATTGGGAAGTGAGGATCAAGCCCAAGAATGCAGTAGTGGCATTGGCCGCTACAGTGTTGCACCTCCAAAACCCGCTTCTCTCCTAAGCTGCCACATAATGTTTCTTGCACATGCATGTAGGCAAACATAAAAAACTGCCTAAATACTGGAGTTTTGTCTGGATCTATTGCTGTAACCTTAATGTTTCGGGACAGTGACTATGTGATGTTGTCCCTACAACCAGGGTGTTTTTATATACAGTATGATGGTATTATTCTTTACATGCATGGTCACTGTATAAACTATGTAGTTTTCAGTTAACTAACAAATGCTGGTATTATTTTTATTTTCTGGATGTTTTCTTGGGATCAACCTTGAAGTCTGGTGGAAAGATCTATACATTGAGCATGTAACATATATAATTTAATGAACCCATTAGCCACAAATACAGAGGTACAAACAAGCATATCATATTGTATTTCACTATATATGTAAACATAACAAAAATAAATGATTGTCTAAAATGTAGCATTTTAGCTTTATTTGACTGACCAGAAATATCCTTCTGATCTCTAAATCCTTTAATCTGTGTATCACACAATAATTTACATGTAGATGGTTGCATTCATTATAGACTGTTGTTCCAAAAGACCATTATATGTATGATTGATTTCTTTTATCTGATTCATTCTCTCTCAGATAAGTCACCTTCTGGAATTTCATTTTCTTTTTTTAAGATATCAAAATTGATTTTCATAGTAAAGCATGTTATCAGATGATTCTTCTCTTCCTAGAGGGAACTACAATACATCCAGAGTTGACAACCCTAGCCACGTACAAAAATGCATTAAATTAAAAAAATAAATGTGTGAGATGAGCAAGTTTCACATAGAAAAGCACCCTGAATCATTATTTTTGAGTGACACTGCTCAAATTCAAAATATGTGCACAAAGTGATTGTTTAGTGAAAATGTTGGATGTATTGAAAAAGAGTTTGCTCAGATGGATACCAATAGAAGTCAGAAATGTGAAAGCCAGTGTGGATTTGAATTTGGTTTTAGATTTGCCAGATCCAGGGTGAGTTTGGATATGGTTTTGTAGAGTTTGGGTCTGTCTTCTCAAGGTCTGTGTTATTGAATATAAGTTGTACAATATAACTCTCCTTCCAGACTGATAGCTCCTCTACTATGGCCGGCAACACTAACTCTAACCCTCCACGCATCTACACACTCACGTACTCTCTCCCCTTCCTCAGTACTGACTGCTAGAAATTGGTAACTCTTGTACTATCTTGTCTCCAATCACATTCTGGTATCCCTAGTAGTATGCCCCCCATAGACAGGCTAAAATCTTTACGTAAAATATTGTTTTTTATCTTGGCTGAAGATGTCTTTCAAAGTGTTTGTCTTTATAATGATAAATCTGTAAAGAAAATTTGAAGTGCCACCTTATTTCACCTAAAATTAAGAAGAAAAACTACTTCTAATTTTTTCTCCCCCGAGTGAAGTTTTATTTTCTCAGACACAGAATACATCATAAAATATTACACTTCTAAACATTTTCTTAATGAAGGTCTCAGGTTAAAATGTATACAGAAGCAGAGCGGTGCTGACATCTTGCTGATTGATGGCCACTGCTAAAAAGACTGAGGGAGGAAAGTCAGCTCACAACACCCCCCACTCCCCGGATACACGCCCAAAATGACCATTGCATTAAAGCGTATATTCTTTCTAAAAAAATAAGTTAAAAGACCTTAGACAAACAAAACAATGCCAGAGAAGTTTCTGCTTCAAACTCAGATTTATCAGAATGTCTCTGTGGCAACTAGTGAGGCCACTTAGCAAAGGACTAGGTAGTGGGGACTGACACTGCCCATCCTGGTTGAGGGTTTGGTAGGCATGCCTCCATGTTCCCCCGGGAGCCATTAGTGCCCCCACCCCCAATTTCTTTAAAATCAGGTAGATTGGTATAGTGTACAGCACAGTCTTGGAAACCACAGGACTCTGGTTCAAATTGCATGAGACAAACAGCCACTTACTCTTGCATTATCTGAGACAAGACAACTAACAATGGGCAGACTGGATGGGCCTTGCGGTCCTTATCTGCCATCAACTTCTATGTTTCTATGTAACCCCTTAGTGCTTCTGTCTCCAACTCTCCACCCAGCAATAAAATTTATAAAATTCAGACCCCCCCAAATTAAAACATTCCATACCTGCTGCTTCCCCTGATGTCTGGCCAATAACAAAGCTTTATAATAAGTCACTGGTTCTTGCTAAATTCCAGGAGATCTGGAAGCAGGCCCTTGTGACACGTGTGCATAAAAATGGAGACAAGACATGTATAGCAAATTATAGACCAATCTCCATCCTCTCCTCCCTATCCAAGGCATTGGAAAAGATAGTGGCAGCATAACTCACCAAATATCTCAACAAATACTATTATACCCTAACCAGCACGACTTCAGACAGAACCATAGTACCACCACTGCCCTGTTGGAGTATACAGACTGCGCGCACAAGGCACTGGATGAAGGCAAATTGGTGAGGTCAGTGTTCATTGATCTCCAAAGCCTCCGACACTGTTAACCATTCCCTTCTCCTGGCACAGATGCAGAACCTGAGTGTGGCTGCTAATACCACATGCTGCTTCCAGGGCTACCTGACTCATAGAAGCCAACATGTCAAAGTTGAGCAAACAGTGTCTAGCGCCAGAGAAGTATCATTAGGAATCCCCCAAGGATCAATACTGGGCCCCTACCTTTCAGTCTTTTTTTTAACAATCTTTCTAAAGCATGTGATACTAAACTTATCCTGTACACTGATAATGCAGTACTTCTCAACAGCAATACATCCCATGATGCCCTCCAATCCGAACTACAGAATTCTTTCAACAAACTAAGGATTGGTTCTGCAGGCATAATCTTCTACTAAATTATACAAAGACCAAGGTCATGCTTATATCCAGTCCCCAGCACAAAAAGAGGCTCTCCTCCCTTGTCATCTCCAACACAGACAGTGAACCGCTGGAACAAGTGCACTCGTTCAAGTAACTGGGGGGTCACCCTAGATGACACCCTTACCTTCACCCAACACATCGACTCACTGGTTAAGGTGGCAAACACCAAGCTGGGTGTCCTGTATAGACACAGAAAATATCTCACCCCTGAGGCCCTCTGCCTCTCAGTCTCCAGCTCCATCCTATCAATCACTGATTATGGCCTGGTGGTCTACAGAGCGGCAATGGATAAGGAACTAAAGAGGGTTCATATTGCTCTCAATAAAGCCTGCAGGCTCACCCTGGCTATGGATCATCATATGCACACCTGCTCTCTGTATGAAAGGACTAATTGGATGCCTCTCAAGAACAGGATAAAGTTCCAAACTGGCCTCCTGGGTAAGAAGGTGTTATTGAGCAAACCTCTCCCCCCACCATGTATCCAACATCCTCTCACTGATTGCTACCCTCTATGACACCAGAGGTAGGATGAGGGGGGCCCTATGAACACCTTTCCATTATATTGCACTTGGACTATGCGCCTTCACCTATAGGGCCCCCCAGTGGCTTAACGAACTTTCTGTGCCCATTCAAACATCCAAATGCCCATTACACTTCAAAACTGAATTAAGGCAACACCTTAGATCAAACACAGAGTGTGACTGCCTCTGAAGGCTAGTCCCTTCCCCTCCTTAGCCTCCCTAGTTGCTCATATGGCAGCCCTACTGCACCCTGATCCTCTGTACAGCTAGTGTCTTCTCTCTGTAGTAGCCACTCTTCCCCTGCTTTTGTACTCTCCCCCTTCATTAACCTACACCTTGGCCCCTGAACTGACACTAGGCATCCACTCTGTTTTCCCCCCCTTGGTCCCTCCTTCCCCCCACCTCTTCTGACATGCCAAGGGCAAACCCCACCCCCATGTGGCTTTCAGCATGCCACCCCTGCTGTTCCCACTGAGTACCTCACTTCATCATAACTCTATCCCCACACCACTTCCCTCCCCATTTCCCTGTATGACCATTTAGTCAAGCACTTTCCCCATCTGGTGCCACCTTCCCCTTCCCCCCTACTCCCTGGCACCCCCCAGCCACTATTTCATCCTCCTATTTTTGACAAAGCCCCAACACAAGGCTGCTTACCCTTCCTAAATCTCCAGTCAACTCAAAAGGGGGTCCTCTTACGCTTTTCCCACATAGCTCACCACTGCTTTTCTATATCTTTTACTGACAGTGTACTAATTCCATGGTACTAGTGATAACACTGTAATATTGTAATCTATGTATGTTTTATACCTGCTTGATGTTATATGTCTATTTTCTGTCATTCTGACATGGAACCTTTGTAAAAGAGCTTGTGCTCAAAGGTCTTCTCTGAATCCTTAAATAAATAAATCCTCTCCTGGTGGATTTCAGAGGGTACTCCTTGCACCTCTACTAACCATTCTCTTCTTGCCCTTCCTTCCTTCCTAACTATGGTCCATTTGCCCTTATTGGACCTGTAGGCCCTTTGTGGCAATGCAACCTCTAGCCACCATTTCTTATCACTGGCCCAGGCTCTCAAGTTGTGGATTTCCACCATTTAAGCTCCTAACACCTGCACTCTCCAAACATAAGGAACTGACTACAGACCCAGAAAACCCTCCAGGCTACAACTGTCCCACAGCAGGCATTGTGCCCACTCCCCAGTGGTATCCCATCTACAAGTTTATGTTTTATGGTTTTTGATGTACAGATATTACTAACCCTTTGCATTAGTTGCCTAGCCCCTACCCCAGATAGAGATGTACAGTAGCTGTCTGCTATGCAACCCCAACTTCCCTGTGCACTAACACAGGTTTTATAGCCCTACCCCAGGTAGGGAGGTAATAGTTTACAGAGGTCAAACCCAGACAGGGAGGCAGGTACCTGACATGCAGTCCCTGCTTCCTGGTGCCCCTAACATGGTTTACATAGTGCTACCCCAGATAATGAGGTAGCAGTTTATGTAAGCCTACCTTAGAGAGGAATGCAGCTGGCTGCTATTCAAACTCTGACTTCGAAGGCTTGCCAACTCACAGTATACACCCCCATATGTTACTCTGTCTCCCTCTAGAGAAACAGTCTCACATTGTTTGCTGTTACCCTTATATCTTATCATGAGGACCCCCTCATCTTGCAGTCTCTAGCTGTGGATGCCTACTGCAGATGTTTCTGCACTCCTACTCCAGGGCACTCACATTGCAGGATGCTCATGTGTAGAAATGCTTGTGGATGAGCTGGTTTGATACCTTCTGAGACTTCCTGCTCCACTCCCTTTGATCGCCTGGTATCACATGGTCTGGCCTCCACCTCATTTTGCTACAACACTGTCACAAACATGGCATTTGACCTCTAACCTATATCAAAACACAAACTGGCACAAAATGACTTTCACTAAAACAAACAAATTCCACAAGTAGCAGTGGAAGAGGTTTGTGTAAAGGAGAACACTTGGGAAAGAGAGGGAAAGAGGGAGATGAGGCACAGAAAGAGGAAAAAGTATGGAGGGGAGAAGTGATGCAGCACAGATGGAGAAGACACTCATTATTCTGTAGTTGTAATTGTGCTGTACCGACTTGTACTTAACCTTTGCTGCAGTGATAGAATCATAGAATCATAGAAATTTGTCAGCAGAAAAGGACCTCATTGGCCCATCTAGTCAGCCCTTGATCCCTCACTATAGGTAGCACTGACTCTCTACCACCCTTATGTCCGACAATTGTGCCCTCTCCTCTCCCACCCCCCTCTGTAGGCTAACTGCTCCTTTTTCCTGACAGGCTATACTGTATATCCCTCCCTCTCTTGTTTAAACCCATGTAGTTATCCCATGCCCTCTTGAATCCCCCAACTGTTGATGCCTCAGCCACCCACTCTGGTAGCCCATTCCAGGGTCCAACCACCCTCTCAGTAAAATAGTACCCTCTCTTATTACCTCTGAATTGACTGCCCTCCAGCTTCAAGCTGTGCCCCCTTGTTCTTGGATTGTTCTTCCTCTCTAAGATACTCCCTTTTCTCACCTTGTTAATTCCCTTTAGGTATTTAAAAGTTTTGATCATATCCCCCCTCTTTCTCATGATCTCCAGTGGATAAAGGTCATGCTCCTCCAACCTCTCCTCTTATGTCCTCTGATGCATACCATGCACAATTTTGGTCACCCTCCTCTGGACCCTCTCCACCCTATGTCGTTCTGTGGGTGAGGCCTCCAGAACTGTACTCCATACTTCAGGTGTGGTCAAATCATTGACTTGTATAGGGGCATTATCACCTCCCTTCTCCTGCTTGTGATACCCCTCCCTATGCATGCCAGCATACCGATTGCCTTCCCAAATGCTTTGTTGCACTGGTTTGCCACCTTAAGGTTGTTTGAAATAACAATCCTCAGATCCCTCTCCTGCCCCATTACCTCAACATTCTCACCTCCTAGTATGTATGTGGCCCTTGGGTTCTTATTGCCGATGTGCATTATTCAACATTTTTTGGCATTAAATCTCATCTGCCAACTCTCTGACCACCCCTCTAGCTTTAGCAGGTCCTCTCTCAAGCTTTCCACCCACCCAAGTGCATCCACTCTATTGCAGATTTTTGTATCATCAGCAAACAGGCACTCCTTCCCATTCAGACCCTCCCTCCCTGTACAGGCAGCTGGTCAGGCCACACCTTGAGTATGGGGTCCAGTTCTGGAGGCCATACCTCAAGAAGGATGTGGATAGGGTAGAGTGGGTCCAGAGGAAGGCAACAAAAATGGTAAAGGGCCTTGATCATTTGTCATATGGGGAAAGGCTGAGGGACCTAAACATGTACTCCCTGGAGCAGAAGGAAAAGGGGGGACATGATTGAGACCTTCAAGTACATCAGGGTTATAAACAGGGTACTGGTGGGTGACATTTTCCAGCTAAAGAGGCAATTGAAAACAAGGGGACATGATATGCAGATAGTAGGGGGAGGTTTACAGGAAACATCAGAAAATTCTTCACGGAGAGGATAATAGATAGCTGGAACAAACTCCCGGTGGAGGTAGTGGGGATGAGGACTGTGGAGGGATTCAAGGGGGCATGGGATAGACACAAGGGTCTCTTGGATCTGGGGAGGGGGGATGTTGGTAGTAGCAGAAGACCTAGCTGTCAGCTAGTCAGACTGGGCAGACTGGGTGGGCCTGGTGGTCATTTTCTGTCGACACATTCTATGTTTCTATGTTTCAGTATCTCCAATGTAAATATTAAATAGTAACTGCCCCAGTACTGATCACTGGAGTACACCACTTACTGTATCACTTTTTCATCCCTGGAATGAACCCCATTTACAACAACCCTTTCACTCCTGTCACCAAACCAATTTTCCACCAATTTTTTCTTTTCTCCCCTACCCCTAGACTGCCCATCTTGATTATTAGCCTCCTGTGAGGGACTTTGTCAAAGGCCTTGCTGAAGTTCAAATTTGCGACATCCACCGCCCCTTCCTGATCACATTCCCTAGTCATTCAGTCCAAAAATTCTGTGACATTCATCTGACATGACTTTCCCTCCATGAACCCCTGCTGTCGGTCATCCTGCAGCCCATTTTCTGCAAGATATTGCACTATCCTTTCTTTCAGGAGTTCCTCCATATTCTTTCCTACACCTGATGTTAGACTGATTGGACGATAGTTACTTGGCTCTTCCTTTCCTCCGCTGTTGCGTAGTGACACTATATCCACCTTTTTACAGACCTCAGGCACCCTCCCAGTGTCCAAAGATAGGTTAAACAGTCTCATCAGAGGTTCTGCCAGCTCTTCCCTCAGCTCATAAAGCACCCTGGGATGCAGGGCACCCAGACCCATTGCCTTTTCTACCCTCAACTTCTCCAATTCCTCAGTGTCAATGTCTGTTCTGATGAATCTTTGTCAGTACAACTTACATAGAAAAATAACATAGAAACAGAATATTTGATGGCAGATAATGACTGCTTGGCCCATCCAATCTACTCATTCCTCCATACCTACACTTTTATCACAGACTGTACTTGATCTACAGCTCTTTCTCCCGCCCCCTTCCTTTCCACTATGATTCCTTTGTGCTTATCCCATGCATTCCTGAATCCTACAACAGTTTTGCCACCCACCACCTCTGCTGGAAGTCTGTTGCAGGAACCCACCATTCTTTCTATGAAAAAGCACTTCTTCATATCTCTCCTAAATCTACCCGCCACCAGCTCCATACTATGTCCCTTCTTCTTATGCACCTTCTCTTCAGAAAAATACATCCCTCCTGTACCTTATTTACCACCATGAGGTATTTAAAGGTCTTTATCACATCCCCCCCTCTCCCTCCTCTGTCCCAGGGTGTACATAGTGAGGTTGTTTAATCTCCTTATAGGGCTTTTGATGCAGACCCTGCACTATTTCTGTTTCCCTCCTCTGGACCACCTCAAATTTGTCTATGTCCTTCCAGAGATGTTGGAGGGGGGGATCCAGAAAATAATCTGAAGTTGCAAAACCTTCCCTAAGTCCCCAACAGTTTAGTAGTTGCAGAAAAAAAGGGGAAATTGCTCTGAGTGTTATACATAAAACTTCTGCAGCTGTGGAAAAAAATACATTACGGACTGTTGGAAAAAGTGCACCTACAGAAGGTCCTGAGGTAAAAAGTCATTGATAAGTATGACACATCCCCTTAAAGGCTATTCTCAGCCAGTGTTTTTCCGCAGTTGCGGAAAAAATGTTGCACACATGACAGTGAGGTGTAACACTCCCTGAGCAAAATGCAGTGCCCCAACATTTGAAATACAATTATAGTGGGGATCAGGCACAAGTAATACCAAACTAGTGGGTGTATATCAGTGGCAGTTGTTACAGCAACACTAGCACACATTGTCATTGAAAGACAACAAACAACAACCACCACACTCAGAGCAGCCCATGAAGGAGCACCACAGGCAGTAGAGGCTGAACAGCCTACAGTCAGTGCTGCTGCAGCAGGCAACAGAAACACTCCAGGGAGAGAAATGACCATCAGTTACAGACAGCCACTGTGATGCATGGTTTTGCTGGTACCAGTAGTGCTGCAGTGGTTCCAGTTGAGGAAATGGTTGCTGGTATCTCTGTGGGTACTTTCAGCTACATCTATGGTAAGACTGTCAAAGTCTGCTGCTCCAGCTAATATGGATCACTATTGTGCCTCCTAAGCCAGTTTCCACAGTATCAGATTCGCAGTTGCGGAATTTCAGCACTTGTGGAATTTCGCAGCTGCTGAAATTCGCAACTGCTGTTTTTGTTTTTTGACTTTCCACACTGCAGCAATTTTTCTTTCAGAATATCCCGCACCAGCGTTTCTGCAGTGCTGCAGGCCTTTTTCCTGCAGTTGTGGGATTTTTGGCTGTCTTTGTGAATCCAGCCTATAGTCTTCAGAACTGGACACAGTACTCTAGATGGGATCTTACTAGCAATCTATACAGAGACAACACCAACTCCATCTTTCTGCTAGTGATACACCACAATATGCACCCAGCCTCCCAGTAGCCATGCTGACTGCTTTGTCTCTCTTCCTCACCACCTTTAGATCATCAGATGTAATTACCTCCAAGTCTCTTCCAGCTTGGTAGTTGTCAATATCACTCAACCAACTTTGTACTCCGTCTCTGGGTTTCAGTGCCCTATGTGCATTATTTTGCACTTTTCCACGTTGAAACCCAGCTGCTATACCCTTGACCACTCCTCTAGTTTTCTCATGTCTCAGCTCATCCTTTCCACTCCCCATGGGGTATCCACCCTATTGCAGATTCTAGAGTCATGCACAAATAGGCAGACCTTCCTTTCCAGCTCCTTTACAATGTCACTTAGAAAGACATTAAAGAGAACCAGTCCCAGCACTGATCCCTGAGGCACCCAACTGGTCACTCCCCCTTCCTCAGATGAATTCCTTTTACCACACATTCTTTTGCCTATCCCCTAACCCATTTCCTATTCAGTTAACCACTTCTGACCCACTTCTAAGCTACCCAGCTTCTTTACTAGTATCCTATGTGGAATGGTGTTGAAAGCCTTACTGAAATCTTAGTAGGCCATGTCCACTGCTTCACCCTAATTTAAATCCTTTGTCCTATAAGATTCATTTGACATGACCTCTGCCCTGTGAACCCATGCTGCCTCAGGTCTTGTAACCCACTGGATTTAAAATACTCTACAATACTTTCCTTCAGTAGTGATTTCATTAAGTTTCCCACCACTGATGTCAGGCTGACTGGCCTATAACTGCCAGTGTCCTCCCTGCTACCACTTTAGTTTACTGGGACTACATCTGCCCTCTTCCAGTCCTCCAGAACCACTCCTGTCTCCAGTGAGCTGTTAAATAAAACTGTCAGAGGTGAAGCTAGTATTTCCCTTAGCTCTCTCAATACCCTTGGATGCACCCCATTTGGCTCCATTGCTTTTCTGCCTTCAGATTAGTGGGTCCTTTCAGGACTAACTCATCTAAAAAAGAACTAGTGTCCACCTCCCTCCCCCAAAAGCTTCTATTACTTTTTGTGACCCCTCCCCTTCTCCTCCTTCTGTGAACACTGAACAAACGTATTGTTCAGGATGTCTGCCTTTTCATGGTCTCCCTTCACACATTCTTCTATTTTTAACCTTACAATCCCACACCTGGTCTTCCTTTTTTCACTTACATGCCTGAAAAATGTCTTGTCCCCTTTCTTTACCTCCTGGACTATTTTCTTTTCAGTTTGCACCTTTGAGCTCCTTACTGCTTTCCCTGCTTCCCTCTGTTCCCAGATACACCTCTCTATCCTCCTCCCTGTACCTCTCCTTATACCTTATGAATGTTACCCTTTTAGACTTTACCTTTTCAGTCAAATCTTTCATGAACCATAGTGGTCTCTTTTCCCTCTTGCTCACTTGTTTGACGCAGAGGTTTGTTGCTTTTATTATGCTACTTTTTAGCTACACATGCTGTTCCTCAACTTCACCCAAGCCACCAGCCATCCCTGAGGCATTCACTCATCTTTATAAAATCCACCCTCCTGAAATCCAGAACCCTTGCCCTCGTATGGCTTGATTCTGAAGACATCCTTATTATGAACCACACCGTATGGTGATCTCTGGTCCCAGGTGGCCTCCCACTTTGACATCTGCAACACTGTCCCTGTTAGTGAGTACCAGATCCAGTACTGAACCAGTGTGTGAGTTCACAGACTAGTACCTGAGGAATGCCCTGCAGAGAGTCCAGAATGTCCCTGCTTCTAACTGAAGCCAGTGCTGGGGGCTTCAATCTACATCCAACAGGCTGAAATCCCCCACTAGCAGCAACTCCCCTTTTCTGCCCCCTTTCCAATTGCTTCCAGCAGTACCTTATCTAGTTTCTTCCCCTGTGCTGTAGGTCGATAGATCACTCCAGCACAAGTAGACTCTCCATTCCCCATCTCCAGGGTGACCCACCATGCCTTTGCCTCCTCTGTATTGCCATCACATTTATGCTTTCCCTCATTACACAAGGATGTGCATGCACATGGTGCCTTGCTCTGTGAATGAGGGTAATAAAAAACAATTTGAATTTTTATTCTCTGCTAACATCCTTCAATGGATTCCAAACCCTGCTTTGCTGCAAACTGCCTCTTTAGTATGCTCATTCTAAATGCTCTAAATGGACTACTCCTCTTCCTGTCAGATCTACCCCATTGCAACAGCAAATAAGACTTCCTTCTTGGTTCCCCAGTCATTCTCTTTTCTCACCCCCACCCCAACATCTCTTTGTGGGCCTCTACATCTTAGACGTACAAGTACATCAGGCTCTCAGACTAGTCAATTTTGTTCAGTGCGATTCTTAAAAGACCTACATTCAAGTTGGAATTGTTAACCCTCTGTGCATCCTTGCTCCAAATGAATGTCTACTATTCTTGTGTTACCTAGCTCAGCTGTCATTTTGTTGGTGAACCATTGTATCTAACTCTTGACAATGGTGACACTTTGCACTAACTGGCTCCTCAACCCCTGTATCCTTATCCTTATCCTTAATTGGCTCCTCAATCCCCAAATTTCCCTGTATCTTGCCATGACCAGTACCCCCCGGCATAACTGTAGCATATCCTGAGCAAGCAGACATTTCTTGCCCAACAATGCCCTCTAACGTGCCAGAAACAGATGCCCCCTTTCTTTCAATGGAATCTCTGCAAATGTCAGCTTGTCTAATTTAGGCATTTGTCATTCTGCACAAGCTCCAGCACCATGAGGGCCTTAGAGAAGATCCATCTGGACATTATTCCTATTAGGACCATTTCAGATTCAATAAATGGCCCCTAAATGTTTTCAGAACTTGAAATCCATTCACAATGTGCACCACAGTCAGCTGCTTCCTCTAGTTGCAGTGCCAGACTATGAATCACATGCATTTGACCTGCAGGTCAAGCAGGCAAATCATCTTACCTGCATTAGCATCAAAGTCCTGCAATGCCTCTCCAATTCTCCTCTTATTTTTACAATGAAGTCCCCTAGGAAGCCAACCTAATAAAATGGGTAGGGATATTGTTATGCCCTGACTGGTTATCAGATTTGCACTGTGAGACCAAAACCAATGGTTACAAAACAGTTCTGTCAAGCAAGGCACAGCACACTAAAATATCAATTTTTTTTTGTTTTAAGTTCCTAATTTCCATTCCAAATATGGTCAGCTCCTTTACTCAGAAAAAAGAAATCAGGTAGACCTCTATAAAAGTTTCTCTAAAAACAAATTCATTACATGTTCATTCTGTTTACAATCCCTGCCTTATTCACATACACAAATAACAAATAAAGAAAGCACTCTTCACAATATTATGTTCTGGAGCTTCTCTTCTGACCATGAAAAATCCCCCTACTATCCTTACCTCCCTGCCAGGGAAATATTTGCTGCTTAACCTGCAACAGATAAAACTGAATATCTGTCTTTACTGAGGCCAGTGTGTGTGTGTGTGTGTGTGTGGGTGTGTGTGTAAGAAGAAAACATTCTGTTAGTAGAATTATGCTGAAGTTAATACAGGGCAAGGCTGTGAGATCTCAACATGTATACTTTGTACACAAGGAGAGAGCGGAGATGTGACAGAAATATTTAAGTATCTCCATGGGAATAATAAACTGCAATGAATTGTTCACTTTAAAAGTAAAGACAAACACAAGGGGGGAATTATTTGAAGCTGGTTGGAGGCAAATTCAAGAGGGATATCCAAACTTTTTCACTGAAAGAGTGGTTGACAGATGGAAAAAAATACCAAAAGAGGTAGTAAGTGCAAAATAGGGGAGGGTTCAAATGGGGTGGGACAGCCACAGTGATCTGATAAGATCACTTAAGGATTAGGTTGCTATTTGAAAAAGGGTGTATGGTAGCCTGGCCCGGTGGCGCTGAGGGTTGAGGTGCTAGACGCCACATCTCACAACATGCCAGTGACCCATGTTCGGGAACAAGCACGGGTCATTGGGGGTCAGCAGGGGAGGAGAAGGATTGAGCATCCAGAGGACTGCTCTCCTTCTCTAGGGTGGGGGGGATCCAGAGTGTCGATGTTGATTGCCCTCTATCGGAGGCTGGGGGGCAAAGCATGCCACACCAAGATGTGGGGTGGAGCTAGAACAGATGCACGCACCCTTGCATCATTGCACATCCTAGCTCCAAAAGGGGACTCTAGCCAGGAAAAATCACCACCCTGGTGTATGAGCCAGGCACGGTACCCGACCCTTCAGCCACAACAGTTCTGCTTCAGCAGCCCCACTCCAGGGGGGTTGATTACCAGAGTAAGGGTTGGGTGCTGTGGCCAGGGCAAACCCATTCACGGGGTTAGGGGGCTGTGCAGCTACAAAAAGAAAATATAATCTCAAAAAAAAAGGGTGTATGGTCAATAGGGCCATTACTCAAGTACTAGGTAGTGATGGGCAGACTAGATGGCCAAATTACCTTTTTCTGCCATCATATTCTATATTTCTATGAATGCCTGATTCATGGTAAGCAAACATTCCATCTATTGAATACATAGCAAAACAAATGATAGACACGCGAGGAGGGACTAGTTTATACTAGTTTCTTTTAACTAAAGGAAATATCTGTTTTTAATTTTTTTAAATTGCCTATTTTGTTTTTTACATTTTCTCAGTTTACGCATTTTATAGGTACAATAAGACACCTCAGGGTATGGGTTGTTATGTAATACCTGAATTTCCAGCTGATGAAGGCCCTTGGTGTAGACACCTCATACCTCACAATGTACCTGAGTATGTGTTTATCACATTACAACCACCCCAGCCATGTCTTATTTCTCACTTATTACAAATCTCACCAGCCTTTTCCTTTCTCCTATATGGCAGTTTAAGTGCATGTCTGGGCAAAATGCATGGATATTGCTTCCACATTAATATTACAAAATTCTACACTTTTCTCAAATACTAATGGAACTTGAATTTCAGTACTGATGTTATTTAACAGTTTTTGGCAATTTATAACATGGATATTCTTTAAGCAGGAGATTAAAAAATTGATACAGATCCTTGCTTTTAAGGCCTATGAACTTTCCAAACTCAGTAGTATTGTACAACAGTTTACAATAAACTTGCATGCTATCTCAAGAGAAAACATCAATTAATTCCATTAACCCACGTGATTATAGTGGTGTGGTAGTGCTACTATAGTTAGGGTTGAACTGGGATTTCTATGTTAAATCAGAAATTTTGCACTTAAATAACTTTTAATTATTCAATGGCTTTGTATGAAATTTTGCATGCACAGTCTTGTGGGGTAGATCGCTTGATGTGCCAAGTTTCGCTGTGTTTGGATGTGTGATTTCCAAGATGTAGATAGTGAAAATGTGAATTTTACATACTTTTTCCCCCTTGGCTTGAATGGGATTTCTGTGAATTTGGCTACCGTCAATACCATTTGGAATTTTGGTCTGATGATTACAGGGTAGAAGGTGGTTGGGACACAGATATACCTTTTTCTTGTTTGGTGAAAAAATATTACTCCGCTCCAAAGTTATTTCATTTAAAAAAAATATATAAATTGGTTCTGAGTAAGCTCAGTAAGCACCTCAAAATATCTGTATGAAATGAAACAAGAATCTTGTTTCATTTCTGAAGTCATCTTTTTTCATAAGTAGGAAAATATTTTTGTTTGGGCGACAACTTTTTTTTTGTTTTATCAAAAGATTTAAATTTGAAAAAGCTTAAAAATGACATTGTGGGAAGCAACCAAGACATGTACCTTGCTTATCAGGACCTCCTTAGCTGGATTCTGCACTTTACTGTTTGAGAGATGACCTTTCAAAGTATTTTTTTAACTTTATAAAATCTTTTTTCATATTGCATGATATGAAAAAATTATCTTTTTTGTATCATGATTGGTAAAAAAAGATTCTATTTTGGGAAGAAACCCTCCTTTTTTTCTTGTTTGGCATCTTTTCCCTGTTGGCTAGTGGCACCCCCTTCCCTCCCATCACCGTCCCCATAATTTTTTTATATTACACTGGTGTCTAGTGCCCCCCCCACTGGATATTTGCAAATCTCACAGTTAAAAAAAATAATATATCTATATACCACTGAACATTAACACCCAACATGATGCTGTTATTGTAAATGAAAGAAAAAATTAAAATATTGTAGTTAAAAGTGAAATGAAAAAAAGGTTTTTATATGTTAACTGTTGTATTTATGTCACTGAGTGGTTTGAGACAGTGATATATACCATTTAGGGTGTTTATTATTCACATTTAAAAGTTATCTTGTGTTTTCTGAGTTATATAGATTGTTAAGCCCCATGGCAGTTCACAGCCAAGTACTGTTCGTCTGACAACAATGACGCTGCAACCCCTGTGATAGTCCATATGATCTGGGAGGAGATAGTCTGTCACAGCTAGCTTGAGAATGTATGACTCTATCTAGTTTTTTATTTTGCACAATATTTACTGCATGCATTTATCTATAGCTTCATTGCAATGTCTGAGAGATAGTTCAGACTAATCTAACATTTCTATTCATTTTTTTTTCTTTTAGGATTGCATGCTGCCAAATCCTGATTACAGCATCCAACTTCTCAATAAAAGCTGAGTGTTTAGTTTTCAGTGTCATTCAGTTGGATCAACCCGACTCAGAACTGTGTAACACGTAAAAACGACTTGAGATATTAATTACATTCGCTAACTTTTTTATCACTTACATAATCAATATAAACCTTTCAGAGCTTTTGGCTTGTCTCGAATAAAACAACAAAGGCACTTTCACTTTCCAGGTAATACTGGTGATTTTCACTAGTATTATTTCTCTTTTGCAGTTGTCAGGTTTTTGTAGACACAAGTTAAAACATTAGACTTGCATAGCATGATGTGTGGTAGAATTCTGTTTAATATCCATAAAGAATTGATTCATTACAGCTGTAGTGGTTATGGTTCTGATGGGATCATGACAAACAGCTACAATTTATGTATCCTCAGAAAATGAAGGAAATTGAAACTTTGCTTGTTGTGCGTGGTTATAATACACCAATACAGAATACATTTTATGTTCATCTAGTATATGGGTTTGCTTCTGAGATCTCTGCCATATAATATTGAACATATTTTAGGTTATTTCTTTTTTTGCAGCTTAAACTAGAGATCCAAATCATATTTCTTGCCTTTTAACTGGTTGCAGACTCACTTAATACTTTAGTGACAATCTAAGTTTTATTTGCAGTTTTCCAGTAGGCAATGAAAGTTTGCATTTTAGTTGCTTTATTATTGTCAGTGGATAAAATTGTAAATAAAAGAGAGAGCCATCTCTGCTTGTGCGCAGACAAGACCTTTGGGGCTAGAGACCCAATCCGTTATCTCTGAACTCAGGCTGACATCTCACTCACCACCCCCATACACAACACACACACACACACACACACACACACACATATATACGCTACAGTCCAACAGGACAGAAAGTATTTTCTCAGTGAGCTATCAAATTGTGCTTAGTTCATTGGGTTAGGTCTTATTTTATGCTGGTACTCTTGCTTTATTTGTGGGTCTGATGTATGCGAAAATCATTGTCAAATCAAAAACCAGATATTTGCAAGTCTGACAGTTAAAAAAAATAATAACAGAAGTGTGGTCACACTATGCTGAAAATTTTGTAGAATAAATATGTAACAAGCATTTGTCAATTTTGAATGTTCGTCATGTGCACTGGTGTCATGGGGGGAGGGGATGTTTGAAAATTGCTTCCATGAAGTTGTTTGAGAGGTGGGGTCCCAAAAAATATATGTTGAAAATTTGTGACAAAAATATTTAAAAATGGCCAAGTTATGCCACTAAGTTGAAAACCCAATTGAAATACATTGAAGCGCTTACTTCAGTTCATGGTTGAGCTTTGAAGAGTGAAGACGTACCTGCAGTCCAAGGTAGATTACATTAATGGACCACCAAAGGGTAAGTATTGGGTACAGGGGGGTGGGGTGGTGGGTCCTGAGTGGGAGGGTAGGGGGATGGATAATGGCAGAATGGACAACGATGGATGGTTTTCTTTTTTACAGGGGAAAAAATGATGAGGGACAGTTTTCTTTTTCATAGAAACATAGAAGTTGATAACAGATAATGACCGCAAGGCCCATCCAGTCTGCCCATTTCTTTTTGTACATTATAAATGTGCCATCGGCCTTTGCTCTGTCAATGGCCTATCTATTCATCCTCATCTGTATTGCTCCCTTATGCCTATCCCATGCCTGTTTGAAGCCCTGCACTGTATTCATATCCACCACTTCCTAAGTCAGGCCGTTCCATGCATCCACCACCCTTTCTGTGAAAAAGAACTTCCTCACATTACCCCTTAAACGGTCTCCCTCTAATCTCATGCTGTGTCCTCTTGTCCTGCTATTTTTCTTATATTGAAACATGTTAGACTCTTTCACCTTGTTAATGCCCTTAAGGTGTTTGAATGTTTCGATCATATCACCTCTCTCCCTCTTTTGCTCTAGGGTATACATATTGAGCTCTGTTAATCTGTCCTCATATGTTTTCTGATGCAGTTCCTGCATCATTTTGGTTGCCCTTCTCTGGGCTGCCTCAATTTGGTTAATGTTCTTTTGAAGGTGTGGCCTCCAGTACTGCACACAGTACTCCAGATGGAGCCTAACCAGTGTCTTGTAAAAAGGGATTATTACCTCCCTCTTCTGACTTGTGATACCCCTACTAATACACCCCAACATCCTCCTAGCCTTACCTACTGCTTTAGTGGTCTGCTTGGATGATTTCAGGTCATCGGTGATGATGATGCCCAAGTCTCTTTCTTCCCTTGTGACTGCCAGCAACTCCCTTTGCAACCTATAGGTAGCTTCAGGGTTTCTCTTCCCTATGTGCATGCTCTTTCACTTCTTTGCATTAAACCCCACTTGCCACTTTTCTGACCATTTTGTTAGTTTATCCAGATCTCTTCTCATTCTGCCCACCCCATCTGGATCATCTACTCTGTTACAGATCTTGGCGTCATCTGCAAACAGACAAACCTTACCCTCCAGTCCATCTGCAATGTCACTGATGAAGATATTGAAGAGGACTGGTCACAGGACTGATCCCTGAGGTACCCCACTTGTTACTTGCATCTCTTCTGACTGTATACCACTTACCACCACTCTCTGTTTTCTGCCCTGCAACCAGTTTTCCACCCAGTTGACCAACTTCTGACCCACCCTGAGTCTACCCAGCTTATTAATCAATCTTCTATGTGGAACAGTATCGAAAGCTTTGCTGAAGTCAAGGTAGGTGACATCAACTGCTCCCCCCTTGGTCCACCACTCTGGTTACCCAGTCAAAAAAATCTATGAGATTAGTTTGACAGGACCTTCCTTTTGTAAACCCATGCTGTCTTGGATCCTGTGCTCCTATGGATTCCAGGTGTTGCACTATCCTTTCCTTAAGGAATGCCTCCATAATCTTGCCCACTACTGAGGTAAGACTGACTGGTCTGTAGTTCCCTGCCTCCTCCCTGCTACTGCTGTTATGGAGCAGGATTACATGAGCCCTTCTCCAGTCTTCTGGGACCTCTCCTGTGCTCAGTGACTCACTAAACAGTTCTGCTAATGGCTCTGCTAGTTCCACCCTTAGCTCCTTAAGTACCCAGGGATGTATGCCATCAGGTTCCATTGCCTTGTGCACCCTGAGCTTATCGAGCTCTTGTAGGACCCTTTCTTTTGTGAAGGGACTATTGCACACCTCTCTCCCCCCCACCGTGTCCATGGTGTTGAGCTGTGGGCCCTGCCCTACCTTCTCTTCAGTAAATATTGAGCAGAAGTATCTATTTAGGATATATGCTTTTACATGGTCCTCCTCCTCACATACCCCCTTATCTCCTTTGATCTTAGCAATACCTCCTCTGGACTTTCTCCTTTCACTAATATATCTATAGAAAGTCTTGTCACCTTCTGTTACTGTTTGTGCTAGTGTTTCCTCGGTTTGGGCCTTTGCCTGCCTTGCTGCCTTCCCTTCTTCCCTTAGGGAAGTTTGGTATGCCTCCCTATCTTCATCCTGCTGCGTTCCCTTATATTTCCTGAAGGCCAGCCTTTTGGCTGTGACCTTTTCTGCTACTGTTTTTGAGAACCAAAGTGGTAACCTTCTTCTTTTGCACTTCCTTTTCTCTCTAACACAATGGGATGTTGCTTCAAGTATTACATCCTTAATGCTTGCCCACTTTGCCTGTAACCCCTCACCTTTATTTATTTTTGCCAGTGCTAGCTTAACTCTGTTGGCCATCTTACCAAAGTCAGCTCCTCTGAAGTCCCATATTTTTTGCCTTGGAATGGGATGATTTAGTTCTAGTGGCCAAATTGAACCATACCATGTGATGGTCACTGGCCCCTAGGTGACCTTCTACCTGGAGATCTGTGATCCTTTCCCTGTTAGTCAGTACTTGATTTAGGATAGCCCTGTCTCTTGTGGGTTGTTGTACCAGTTGTTTGAGGCCCTCCCCCCCTGCAGGGAATCCACCATGTGTCTAGTGCTGGCAGATGTTCCTGCTGGTATTAACCAATCTGTATCTGGCGTGTTGAAGTCTCCCATTATCAGAACATCCCCTTTAGCTGTCATGTTTTGTATATCTTTTAACAGTAATGCGTCTATGTCCTCCCCCTGGTCTGGGGGCCTGTAGACAACCCCAGTCCATATGGCTGTCCCATTTCCTGTTTCTAGAGTGACCCACAGTTCTTCTGGCTCCTTATGTGTATTCTGAATTTCTGTAGCTTTGATATTTTCATTGACATACAGGGCCATTCCACTCCCCCCCCTTTTTGCACCTCGGTCTCTTCTGAACAGTACATAGCCAGGTACTGAAGTCTCCCAAGTGTGGTTACTGGTAAACCATGCCTTGCTAATTGCTACTATGTCCAGTTTAGCCTCTGTCATTATTGCCTGCAGGTCTGGCATCTTGTTTCCCAGACTGTGAGCATTTGTGTACATGATTTTCCATTGGCCAGATTTCAGTGTGTTAGTTGTTGGGTGAGGTTTGGTGTTTCCCCTGTGCTTTGTATGGGGAGCTGAACCTTTTTCCTTACCTGGTGATGCAAATGAACTGCAAACATGCTGAACTCCTGTTTGACCACTAGCAGAGGGGAAGGGGTGTTCTTCCCATTAGACATATGGGGTGCTGCACCCCTCTCACCATTTGCTAGTTTAAATATTCTGCAAAGATGCCAAATTTCTGCCCCAATGCACTGACTCCCTCCTTAGTTAGATGCAGTCCATCAAATTTAAAGAACTTTCGCTCCCAAAACTGTTGCCAGTTCCCTACAAATTTGTGTCCTTTTCCTGTCACTGGCCCTTGAGCCACATGTTTAGCTCTCCTATTTCCCCTTCTCTGACCTTCCGTCCATCTGCCCCCCTTTCCCAGACTGGCAGGATCTCAGAGAAGGAGATGCCAAATGAAATGGATGATAGTTTGTCACCCAGCCTGGTCAGGTGTTCCTTGGTCTCCACAACTGACCGGCTGGCGGGATCATTAGTCCCCATGTGTACCAGGACATCAATGTTTTCTCCTGCTTCCTGAACAATTTTAGCAATGCAGTTAGTATCTCTCCACACTGATGTACCTGGGAGGCATCTAACCATTACCCCTGCCTGCAGATGGGTATCAACTCTCCGAATCATGGAGTCTCCTATGATCAGAAGTTTTTTTAGATTTTGTTTTTGCTTTTTTTGTCTTGGTTCCTGTTTTGGGTGAGTTTTGTTGTGCTAGTTCTTGTGCTGCAGTATCATGCTCTGCAGTGTCCTCTGCCCCTTTGTTTGATTTTGGAGATAGAGGCAGCTACCTGTTTGTAGTTTTTATATGGTTTGTGGAGGTAATATGTTGGAGAGCACTGAGTGATGGGGCACCTGATTTGCCCCTTCTAACCACCTGCCAACCTCATGGACCAAATACCCTCTGCAGTCGAGGTGCTTCTGTTGTATGTTGGGGAAATGGCGGGTGGTTCTTATAATATATTTCCTCTTGAATATACCATTTGAGATGTGCAATCTCTGCCCATGCTGCCTGGAGCTGAGCCCTTAGATCTTCAATGGCCCAGCATGTAGGACAGTGTCCTAAATTCTGTTAAACTGCCCTTCTGAAAAGTGTTCCACAGTACCTACAGTTAGTGATATCCATTCCAGATAAGTTGCTTGGTTTATAACCTGGTCAGAGTAACTAGAAGGAAGAAAATGAAAGCAAAAGTTTGATTTTGTGTTTTGTTTGTTTGTTTTTGTATAACTTGTTATAACAAGTTAAACTACTAGTGCCCCTGTAAATGAGGTCACCATGTGGATACCCCACTGATCTGCCCCTTCCTGCTTTGCCACAGGAAATGTCATGACTGTTCTACCCCATAAAAGGAGTGTAGTGTGGGGTGGTTGAGGATGGGGGTGGGTGGCTTGGCTCTGCCCCTTCTGAAAAAGAACCACGGATGAAAGAAACAAGGAGGTAAGAGCAGAAACAATCAGCCAGCAACAAATGCAGTAGCCCTGAAAGCGTATCCTAATGATAGATAAAACTGTAAAAATTTCACAGAAGATATGCCCTGTAAGAAAAACTTTACTACAGAGAAAAATAAAGCAGTAACAGAAGACATACATTACAAAAGACAATTGAATCAGAAGATTACAGCAGTAATCTGTTAGCACACACCTCTAGGCACACCTTGTAATAATGCAGCAGAAGGTATACCCAGCAACAACAATTTGAATCAGAGAAAAAAAAGCAATAAAATATTAGCAACAAACAGTAACAATCCCTGTGAGTACAAAATAAAAATAACAACACACAGTAAATCTGCCTAGCCAAAAGAAGATTTAATCCTTTCCCTTGCTCTGGTAAGGTTAGTTGTTCTGTGCTTTCAAGCAATTTCAAGCAATAGTAGGGTCGATACAAGTCCATTCACAGAAGAAAGGGTTTTGAAAGAACTCTTGAAACTGAGGGTGGACAAAGCAATGGGACCTGATGGGATTCACCCAAGAATACTAAAAGAACTAAGGGTAGAACTAGTAACACCACTGACTACTCTCTTTAATAAATCATGGGAGGATGGAGTAGTACCTGAGGACTGGAGGAGGGCAAATGTGATTCCACTTCACAAAAATGGGAGCAGGGCAGAGGCAGGAAACTACAGACCAGTTAGTTTGTCTTCAGTGGTAGGGAAAATGATGGAATCACTTCAGAAGGAAAGAATTGTTGAGTACCTAGAGGTCAGTGGTGCACAGGACCGAAGGTAGCATGGTTTCACATCAGGAAGGTCATGTCAGACGAACCTAATAGATTTCTTTGACTGGGTGACCAAAGTAGTAGACCAGGGAGGGGCTGTGGACATGGCCTACCTAGATTTTAGCAAGGCATTCAACACAGTCTCACACAAAAGATTAATATACAAGTTAGCCAGCCTTGGAGTGGGTCCCAAGGTGGTAGCTTGGATAAAAAACTGGCTGGACAACAGGATGCAAAGGGTAATAGTAAACGGAGTCCACAGTGAAGAAAGGAGGGTAACTAGTGGGGTTCTGCAGGGTTCGGTACTGGGACCGGTCCTCTTTAATATCTTTATAAGTGACATTGGAGAGCACCTGGAAGGAAAGGTATGTCTCTTTGCAGATGACACAAAGATCTGTAACAGGGTTGATATACAAGGTGGGGTGGAAAGAATGAAAAGGGACTTGGCAAGGTTGGAGGAATGGTCAAATATGTGGCAGCTCAGATTCAATGCAAAGAAGTGCAAGGTAATGTATCTAGGAAACAAAAACCCAGGGGAAGAGTACGCAATGGGGTGTGAGTTAATAACAACAACAAAAATTGAAAGAGACCTAGGAGTAATTATATCAGATGACCTAAAGGTGGGCAAGCAATGTGAGAAGGCAGTAAGGAGGGCTGGGGGGATACTGGGATGCATAGGGAGAGGCATCAACAGTAGAAAACAAGAAGTTGTCATCCCTCTCTACAGATAGTTAGTGAGACCCCATCTGGAGTACTGCGTGCAATTCTGGAGACCCCATCTCTGCAAAGACATAGACAGAGTGGAGGCTGTTCAGAGGAGGGCAACCAAAATGGTGCAAGATCTGTACCAGAAGACATAGGAGGAGAGACTAAAACAGCTTAATATGTATACCCTTGAGGAAAGGAGGGAGAGGGGGACATGATAGAAACTTTCAAGTATCTCAAGGGAATTAACAAGGTACAAGAGGGTAGTATCTTTCAGAAGAAGAGATGTGCAAGAACAAGGGGGCAATATTTGAAGATGGGGGGATGGCTCAGAGGTAATGTTAGAAAGTATTTTTTCACAGAGAGAGTTGTGGATGCATGGAACAGCTTTCCTGAGGAGGTTGTGGAGTCAGGAACAGTGGGAGCATTCAAGAATGCATGGGACAGGATAAGGCAAGGGCAGACTGAGTGGGCCAAGCAGTCCTTATCTGCCATCAAATTCTATGTTTCTAACCTAGACGGAAAGAGCTCAGGTGAAGCTAGGTGCCTTGGCTAGGTGCCTTTGTTGAACAGATGAGGACACTGATGATTGGGCACCCCCAGTGTCTGTATACTGTTCGGGGAGGGTTACACAGCAGACAACAATGGCGGACAGATGACACTAAGGGATTGGGCACCCCCAGTGTCTGCATACTGTCTGGGGAGGTTACACAGTGCACAACAATGGACAGACAGAAGAGAACACTGGGGGATGGGGTCCCTCCAATGACTGTATACTGTTTAGGGGAGGGGGGTTATACAGTGGACAATGATGGATGGTTTTCTTTTTTTTTAGGATAAAAAACAAGCATTTGCCAATGCCGAATGTTTGATGTATTGAAAGATGTCCACCTCTGCACCTTTTTTATGCCCTTGAGGTACTTGAGCATATCTATCTAGTTCTCCCACTCCCTCCTTTCCTCAAATAAGTACATATTGAAGCCCTTTTAATCTCTCCTGATATGTTCTGTGTTGCAAGCCATGTACCATCTTAGTTGCCTTTCTGTGTACTGCCTCTACCCTGTCAATGTTCTTGCACATTTGTGGCCTCCAGAATTGCACACAGTACTGTAGATGAGGCTTCATTAGTGTATTATACAATGGCATCACCACCTCATGCCTTCTGCTAGTGATACCTCTGCCTATGCACCCCAGCATGCCACTGGCCATCCTTGCAACATTTGTGCTCTGCTTTGACACCTTTTGGTCATCAGAACTGATAACTCCTAGGTCCCTTTCTTCCATGGTGATGATCAGCACCTCCACCCTGTCCTGTAACTCTCCACAGGTTTCCCCTCTCCTCAGGTGCATTATTTGGGCTTCTTTGCATTGAACCTCAGTTGCCACTCCTCAGACCATTTTTCAAGCTTCTCCATGTCCCTGCTAACTTACTCCACCACTTCTGGAGTATTTACTCTGTTACATATGTTGGTATCATCTGCAAACAGGCAGACAGACCTTTCCTTCTAGCCCTTCCACAATGTCTGTAATCAAGACATTGAACAGGACTGGTCCCAGGACTTATGCCTGAGGTACCCCGCTGGTCACCCCCTCTCTCTGGATTCGATCCCAATACCACCATCCTCTGCTGTCTGTCCATCAGTCAGTTTTTAACCCAGTTTATCAGCTTGTGCCCCATTGCCAGACTACTCATCTTGTTAATCAGCCTTCTATGTTGGATGTTGTCAAAGGCTTTCCAGAAATAAAGATAGGTGACATCAAATGTCCCTCCCTGATTTACTTCCTTAATGAGACATTACCGTTTCAAACCCTAATGCCCCACCACCACCCTGCAGAGACTAACTGGCATTGGGGGTGTCCCTTTGGGTCATCAGCCATAATGCTCATGTCATTCCACCCTCACCTTGCAGACACTGACATGTGTCACAGTGTGCCTTGAGGTTTTCGGCCCTAACACTCACCCCATTCCATAATGAAATAAGCTAAGATCCATGCAGTATAGGAGAATGGGGTGAACGTTTGCACCAAAGACTACAAGGCACACCCTGATGTCTGTCACTGGTTTCAGGGTGGGGGTGGAATGATGTGAGCATTCCAACCGACAACCCCAAGGCAAACGCCCAGTCTAAGGGGGGGGGTGTTACAGTTGGAAACCCTAACACCCCAGATGTTTGTTGGTATTTTTGCTCCAAATTTTCAACATGGGCTTTTTGGGACATCACATTATGAACAGTGGCACTACCATTTCATTACTCAATTCGAAAAGGTGATTTCATGCAGCGACTACACCATTTGGCACCACAGTTGCTAAAACACATTTTGGATAGGATGTGAAAAATGACAGTTGCACTGTTCATGAGGAGATGTGAAAAAATGGTAATGTTGAAAATCTGGAGTGAAAATATGAGAAATTGACAAAGTTACGACCGTGCATAGAAACTGCAATGCATGCCCATGACACAATCATTTTTTTTGAATTGTTTCACCAAATTTTCAACATGGGCTTTTTGGAACCTTCCCTCATGAACAGTGGCACTGCGATTTTGTTACTCCATCCTGTAAGTTGATTTTGCACAGTGACAGTGCCATTCTGCACAAGTGGTGTGAAAACACATTTCAGTCAGTTGAGAAAAATGACATAAAGAGGTGTGAAGAAATGGCAATGTTGGAAATCTGGAGTAAAAATATAAAAAATTGGTAAAGTTATGAGCGAGTGTAGAAACTGTGCAACACACTCTCATAACGCAGTCATTGTTTTTGAATTTTTTCACCAAATTTGCAACATGGGCTTTTTGGGACCCTACCTTATGTACAGTGACACTGTCGTTTCGTTAATCGGTCCCAAAGGATGATTCCATGCAGCGACCGTGAAATCACCTTTCGGGACTGAGAAATGAAATGACAGTGACATGTTCATGAGGTGGGGTCCCATGAACCCCATGGTGAAAATTTGGGGCCAAAATTCCTAAATATGGCTGAGATGTCATCATAAGTTGAAACCTCCATTGACTTCCATTATACAGCTTACCTTTCATTCTTTCAGTTTGCCGGTCGGCTTTGAAGAGTGCAGACATGTCCCACTCTGCAGAAGATCACATCTACTGACCTAGAAGGGTAAGTATGGGGAAGGGGGTGCTGGAGGTGGTGTGCAGAGGGAGGGTTGGGATGGGGAGGGGGACGGGGAGACAACAAGGGTCTGTTTTCGTTTTTACAGATTAAAAAAGACCGCAGGGGAAGTTTTCTTCATTAACAGGTAAAAAAAATTAAATATAAATTTAGGCACACTGGGGTGGGCTCCCAGTGTGCCAGAATAGTAGTGAGGAGGGGAGATGCCGACACGTGGGTTGGGCACCCAGAAGCTAGCTAGGGGTCTAGACGGGTTGGTGGGTGCATCCGACACTGGGAGTGGGCATCCCGGTGCCAGAAAGGGAAATGGGGAATTGTTTAACCAGGAAAGACACACTAAGTGGCCACAGGGAAAGGGGACATTGTTTAACAAGGAAAGGCACACTCAGCCACAGCTGAAAGTCTCGCATTTCAAAGGACAGAGTGGCACACAGCATTGGCTCTTTCCTTTCAAATGTTTGCCGAGATGAGCCCCCTAAACAAACCAGTGTCATCAAGACACTGCCTGCTGATTTGCCAGCCAGAGACTGGCCCCTGCAGCACTGCTGGCCATCAGACTGGCACCCCTCATGTCTCTCTCTAGCAACTCTCATATCAACATGTTCGTCTGTGCTTGTGCGCACGACAAACATAAAAATGACAAACTTATGCATATGCATTGAAATTTTGCTATGCTCCATCGTAACTTTGGCAATTTTAAATATTTTATCTCCAAATTTTCAACATAGTTATCTTTTTATAGCACCTCATGAAGATTACAGCTGTCATTTTTCAAACATTGGCCAAACTGTGTTTTCACACCTGTGGCTTGTAATGGTGTTGTAGTGTTGCGGAATCAAGTTTCAGTGGGGATTTCAAAATTTTCCTTACCGGGTTTGTGGGGTGGGTAATAAGAAGGCTATGCTGACAATTTCATTGCAGCTTTACTGCAAATGCAAGCACAGGGCCCACTGCGCTCCTACAGACAAATGAGGATATAATTATACAATCTCAAAAACTATGGAAATTCTTTGAAAAAACATTGTTAATGGATTAGTTAGGATTGAAATGACAAAAGTAGGGAAATGTGGTATTAGGGTTTCCAACCCCAACACCCCAGCCCCACGCTCCAGACAGCAACAGGAGAAAACATTACTCTTTTGCCTCTCCTGTATCTTCACTAATCAGGCATGGGGTGTGCCTTGGGGTTTCAGCACTAATGCTCATCCCATTCTTATATACTCTACAAATCTCAGCTTCTTTATGGTCAAATGGGGTGAGCTTATGGCTGAATCCCCAAGGCACACCCCATGCCTGATTAACAAAGACACAGGAGAGGTCAAAGAGTAATGTTTTTTCCTGTTGCTGTCTAGTGGGTGGGGGTGGGATATTAGCACTGGAAACCCTAATGCCACATTTCCCTACTTTTGTCGCTTCATCTCTAAATAGTGCATTAACAACACTTTTGCAAAGATATTATTATGTACAATATCATGATGTACAGATGGGTATTTCTAGCTGGAAGGAAAAAACAAACAAGAAAAATATTTCATTTATATAGCATAGTTGAAATCCAATTAGGTATTAGAGACTGTAGATTCAAGAGTTCAGTAGTGTAGTATGCAAGTCAACACATATTGTATCCCCTTCTATCTAAAGAATAACTTTTACATGATGAAGTAGTGCTAGTCTGATTACTTCACATAAATGCTTATAACAGAAGAAAATCCACTAGCCAAAAGCAACCTATATTCCAAAATGTGGTTGCGTAGAAAAAGATGTACCTAAACTAAACAAATGTATTACTAAGTGTAGATATTTGCATTCTTATTATTATTAGACTATAGAGTAGCTGTGTTTTGGAAAAAAAAAAAAAAGATGTTTACTATAAATTCACATCTACAGCCAAAGGCTAGCATCACAGTCAGAATAAATTTTTTATAATTAAATCAATTGAGGTAAAAAAAAATCAAAGAGACATTTACTTTGAGTTCATATATTCAGCCAAAGACTATCATCAGAGTCAATGTATAAATTCCATAAATTAAATCAGTGAAAAAATAATTGTTCAGGAACTTGTTTGAAGAATATGCATTTTTTTAACTTCAGCTTTTTAGCATCTGACACACATTCAGCATCCTCTAAAGCAACTTGAGGTAAATTTGTAGGAGAAGACTGTGCAACATCCATGGATAATATATCTTGGGAAAGCATCATAGGGTCATCATTTCCAGATGATAAACCTTTAATGGGTAGAGATCCCAACACCGTTTCATGAAGTTCAGCCTCCAGGCTGATAGTTACCATTTCATGCTCACCCTCATTATCTTCTTCCAGTGCTGTTTCTCAGCTTCTAGCCACTTCAGTTGCACAATAGTTTTTTAAGTAATCTGCAAGATGGTCAGTGTCAAAGAAAATGAGGAGTTGACCATCTGGGATGACCTTTACCTTGCAGGGATATAAAACACTAAATTTTCCACCCATTTTGGTTAGTTTACTGTGAAACTGCAGAAATCTTCTATGATGCTGCTCCAGTTTGGGGGGCTACATTGCAGTAATCATACACTCAACTAGCCTTATAATTATAAGCATCTTTAACACATGCTGTTTTCAAAATCAATTCCTGGTCCAATATCGATGCAAAAGTCACTAACACTGCACACGCTTTGTTTGTTTTACTTGAGGACTAGGGTTCATTCATTCTCTGAGGGATTTGGAAGACCTTAACATGATCTGGGCAGTAGCTTTTGGTATATTTAAGCACAGGGTGCAAAAAGCCCTGCAATCGGTCTTGTAACATGGCATCCTATATTATCAAGTAAAGCAGCAAACATATTGGTCGAAAGACACCACCACCAAGGTTTAATTTCTAATAAACCATGCTTGCTCCTCAATAAACCATGCTTGCTCTTGTAATTCTGTCATTCATCATCAGAACTCAAATCTCTTGTGCACTTAAATATATGCATTTCCCATCATGCACAACAGCCAAATCCCAAACAGCAAGCACAGCAGAAAAATGGAGACAATTCCACAGTTCACAAAAGTAAGTCAGCCAAAATCAACACACATTCTGAAATGTTGATCACATCTGCAAGTAATCAGTAAATCAGCACCAACCCTGTGGAATTCTCTACCTCGTCGGTTAAGAGAACGCCTGACCATTACAAATTTTAAATCAATGTTGAAAACATATTTGTTTTCATTAACCTTCCCTGATTAACTGAATTGGACTGTGTTAATTGTAATACTTTTATATTCTGTTTTAATGTATTTATAATCTGTGAAGCGCCTTGGATTTGAAAGGCGCTATAAAAATAAAGACTGATTTGATTTGATTTGATTTGATTTGAGTAACTTAATCATTGTTCACCATTGTACTCACAATATTAAAAGGAAAATCAGCCTGACCAGCACATTACAGAATGCACTTAAATATATGCATTTCCCATCTTGCACAGCAGATGAATCCCTAACAGCAAACACAGCAGAAAAACAGAGATGATTCCACAGTTCACAAAAGTAAGTCATCCAAAATCAACATGTTTTGAAATGCTGATGACATCTGCATGTAACCAATAATTGAATCGCTGTTCAACCTTGTACTCACAATATTAAAAGGAAAATCAGCCTGTTCAGCATAGTACATAATTTTACATTCCAGCTACCTGTGTCTGTCTTCATGTCAGTGTTTTATTTTACTTGCTAATATAGGATGTCATGTTACACTCTCTTATCCCTGTTTCTGCACTTGTCATATTACAAGTGCATTAATCCACTCCATAGCATGTTTCTACTGTGGAACTAATCCATGCCTGGGTGGCTGGAGGAACTCGGCCTATAGACCATGCTCCACCCCAAGGCATGGATTAATTCTACAGTAGAACCATGCTGTGTCATGGATTAATGCTTAGATATAGCAGTTTCAAGTAAAGGCATCAAACCGAAGATTGTTTAACCTTGAGTTGTTTTCCATATTCTCAAGTTTTCTTGAAGTGCCTATTGAATTTCTCATAAAAGAATCAGTAGCTGCAGGTACCATTTACATCTTTGTTTTAATACATCAGTTTTTTTTTTAGTCTGTTCAGTTAGCTTTGTATTTTTAACAGTTTTCCCCTCCTTAGCTTCCTCATGCATTTCAATTTTTAAAAATTCCAAGTCTAGTTTAGTGTCCATTTTATTTAAGATTTTTATTAAAGTGTTAAACCCATAACGGACTCTTTCAAAAGAATCATTTTAATAATAGCCAATATTTGATTCCATTTTTACCTTGGTACTGGATCACTTAGACCTGCTGCGCCAGATGCTTCATCAGGCTGCTCTTCCCAATCAGCTTTATGCCTCACTGAAAATATTACATATGAAAAAGCAGGTGTGAAGGCTGCAGTTAATGTACCTGAGTCTTTTCCAATATTTTTCCCTTTAGAGTCAATATTTAATGTCACTTTGTCTGGAGTAGATATTTGGAATAAGCTTCTGGCTGGACTTGTATAAACTGACATATCATCAAAGCCAGGGCCAGCATTGCTCATCTTGACAAGCTGCACACCCCAGAAGCCACCCAGTGGGAACTCAGAAAGGATTTTGTCCATAGGGACAAACTTTCCTTGCTTGTCTGGATACTGGAGGGCTGAGGAAAAAAAAAACAAACAAGATCTTTCCTTTTCTATTTCTCAAGCTCTCACAAACATTTTTGTTCCATTTTACTCAATTCCACCTCTGCATCTTGTTCCTCCATATGTCTCATCTTGAACAAAGACAACTGCACATTCTTGAAAATAAATAATTAGCAGTTTTAAGTTTGGCGTTACTCAGAGTAAACAAACAGCAGCTACTCTCATGTGGCCATCTTGAATTCTGGATTTTACATTTTTTAAAACAGTAATTGTTGGCTTCTGTTTGCTTCTTCACAAGTAAAATTTGTTTATAAAGAAAATGTCACCTGCTAAATTATAACAAAAGTTCACAGGTGATCAGAAATCACATATTTCTGTTTAGTGCATAGTTTGGTGATAGAACATATAATTTCTCTATAACAATTTGAAATCAGGTTTGCAGTTTTTAATAGAAATACACTGCCAGCCTTGCCAGTAAAACTTTTCTTACATCATAATACTTGGGCAGACTGGATGGACCATTAGTCTTTTTCTGCCTTGGTCTTGTCTAACTTTTTAAGTTTCCAAGAATTCTATTAGATTCTTTTTTATATGTAGTTGGCAAAATACAAATAATATTATAAAAAGGTAATCAAGGAAACAAATTAAAGCTAACAAAAATGATTATAAAGGCATCTAAAGGCCCCAAATATTTATTCTTTAAGATACAGTATACATCCTTGCTAAGCTAACTCAGTTAAAAAGGGGGATAAAACCTTTTATAGGTACATTAGGGAGCATAGAAAGGTTAAGGGAAGGATAGTGAAGATTAATAAAGGAGAGGGGAGGTGGGCAGAGGGAGACAGTGAAAAGGCAGAGATACTGAATGAATACTTTTGCTCAGTATTCACAAAAGAGGAAGAGGAGGAGTTACCTAAACCAAACAGTAGAAGCACTCTGGGTAGTGGGGTTGACACCAGTCCATTTACAGAAGAAAGAGTCCTGAAAGAACTCCTAAAACTCAAGGTGGACAAAGCAATGGGGCCAGACGGGATTCACATTAGAATCCTAAAGGAGGACCTAGTGACACCACTAACCACACTTTTTAACAAATCATGGGAAGATGGGGTGGTACCTGAGGACTGGAGGAGGGCAGATGTGATTCCCCTTCACAAAAGTGGGAGCAAGGCAGAAGCAGGAAACTACAGACCTGTTAGTTTGATCTCAGTGGTGGGGAAAATGATGGAATCACTTCTGAAAGAAAGAATTATACAGTACCTAGAGGCCAGCAGGGCACAGGACCCAAAGCAGCATGGATTCACAGCAGGAAGGTCATGTCAGATGAATCTAATCAATTTCTTTGACTGCGTGACCAAAGTAATAGACCAGGAAGGGGCTGTGGATATGGCCTACCTAGACTTTAGCAAGGCATTCGACACAGTCCCACACAAAAGATTAATAATCAAGTTAGCCAGCCTGGGAGTGGGTCCCAGGGTGGTAGCCTGGGTAGCAAACTGGCTGCACAACAGGACACAGAAGTTAATAGTGAATGGAACACATTCTGAAGAAAGGGGGGTTATTAGTGGAGTACCTCAGGGCTCAGTACTGTGTCCAGTCCTCTTTAACGTCTTTATAGGTGACATTGCAGAGGGTCTGGAAGGAAAGGTATGCCTCTTTGCAGATGACACAAAGATCTGTAACAGAGTTGATACACAAGGGGGGGTAGAAAGGATGAGAAGGGACTTGGCAAGGTTCGAGGAATGGTCAGACATATGGCAACTTAGATTCAATGCAAAGAAGTGCAAAGTAATGCTCCTGGGAAATAAAAATCCAGGAGAAGAGTACACAATAGCAGGAGAGGTACTAACAACAACAATAATGGAAAGGGATCTGGGTGTAGTCATATCAGATGACCTAAAGGTGGGCAAGCAATGTGAGAAGTCAGTAAGGAAAGCCAGGGGGATACTGGGATGCATAAAGAGGGGCATCACAAGTAGAAAAAGGGAAGTGGTTATCCCTCTGTACAGACAGTTGGTCATACCCCATCTGGAGTACTGTGTGCAGTTTTGCAGACCTCATCTACGCAAGGACATAGACAGGATGGAAGCAGTCCAGAGGAGGGCAACTAAAATGGTGCAGAGTCTACATCAGAAACCATATGAAGAGAGACTGAGAGAGCTTAATATGTATACCCTTGATGAAAGGAGGGACAGGGGGGACATGTTAGAAACTTTTAAGTACCTCAAGGGAATCAACAAAGTCCAGGAGGGTAGCATCTTTCAGAAAAAGAGATGTGTTAGAACAAGGGGGCACAATTTAAAGTTAGAGGGGGACAGCTCAGGGGTAATGTGGGAAATTCTTTTTCACAGAGAGAGTGGTGGACGCATGAAACCACCTTCCTGGAGAGGTTGTGGGGTCTAAAACAGTGGAGGAATTCAAACATGCATGGGACAGACATAAGGCAATTATAGTGGGGGGTTGCAGGAAGTAGGCTGTTGGTTAACTAGAATCTGCAGCTTATCCAATAGGTAGGGAAATGGGCAGACTGGGTGGGCCAAGTGGTCCTTATCTGCCGTCATAGTCTATGTTTCTATGTTAGGCACTTTTTCTTGAAGGGTTCTAGCATCTGTGGAGATAGCACTACTGCTGATGAAAAGTGTCCGTAGTCAAATTTGGTATAATCCCTGCGATAGAGCCGGAGGGTACACAAGAAGGTCCTAAGCTGTTTCTGTGATTCTAATACCATTTAGAAAATAGGCCAGGAAAATTCCTGAAACCTGATTGATTCAGTCCACCAAACACCAGGGCCGGTATCATGCAACAGAGACCAAAAAAATAATGAGTCCCAGTTCCTGCTTGCTTTTTTACCTTAAAAATCAATGTGTATCATTGATGTTCAATTCAAAGTCTTGATGTCCACCATTTTTTTCTCTTGCTTAGTGGATGAGAGTCACAGACCTCCCATAAATTGTTTTTACCACTCACAGATGTAAACTTAAAAAAAATGCAAAACTGAGCATAAGCAGTATTGCTGTTTGAACGTCTCACCTTAGTTTCTCAGTCATCAGGTACTAACAGGTGATAACTCCCGCTGTCACGCAGCTGCTGTCCAGTTGTCCTCTGATCCCCCTTCCAGAAATAAATCTCTGCACAACTATTTCTGTTGGATGCACACTGGCAATATTTATTAAGGCATGCAAATTATATTTACATTATTTACATTCCCAACTTCAATTTCAACAGTATACAGTACAGTACAGTACCACCACAATAATTCATTCTGCTTCTTCTTTCTTGAAACCTTCTGCCTACTTGATCCTCTCCACCTTGCTTGTAGTGCTTCGGGGTATGCACACCATCTGATCTGGCTCCCCCCATCATCACCAGAACCAGCTACCACCACCAGGTAACCCGCCTTGGTACCACCACCAGATACCACCACCACTTAGTACCACTAGCAGGTACCCCCACTTACCCGGGCCCAACTCACACAGGGTCAGTTCCCAGTCCATACTCCACTAGGTCCGGACATGTGGTCCAGCCCATAGTATCTGTCCCTCCCCCTTCCCGCTCTACTTCTATGCCTGGGTTCTTCTGCCCCCAGCCCGTGCTGCCTACCCCCCACCCCTGTCTCCTGGCCCCTTTTTCCCTTTCGTTCCCTCCTTTTCCACTGACCCATCTCCAGCTTGTGAAGGATGATGGGGCTCCCCCTTGCTGGCTAGAGAAAACCTGGTCCTTCCCTCTTCCTAAGCACCCCTACCCCCATAGCTCCCACAGCCCTCAGTAGGGGCGCTTGCTCCATGCTGGGCCTGCCCCCTCTCCCTTGTAGGCATCCCCTACCCATACCAAATGTCATTGGGATGGGCCTGGACCCTCATGCCTTCTAATCAGCCTCACACACCACACCTAGCCTGTTGCTGCCTGCCATCACCCACCCAGGGGCACACCGCCCCCTAGGAGCCCCGCCACGGGGCTGGCCATGCATGCAGGTACACCCTCCATGACCTTGCCGAGTCCGCCAGGGTGAGGGCGGGCCCTCACATGCCTTGGATGTTGTGTCTTAGCACTGCTGTGGCTGAGGCATGGCCTCCCTTGGCTCTCTGCCCGGGGCAGCTGCTGCATGTTCCTGATGAGGGGAAAAGCATGAATCCCCTACAGTCTTCCCTTGGCCCCCAGTGTCTCCTTTGTGGCTCCTTGGACCTGCCCATTCATGAACCCCCATAGCCCCAGCCACCCGGTGTCCTGTCTGCTCTGCACACCTCTGGCCGGACTCTCCTTTGAGCCCCTGTGCCAGCCCCTCCCAGTGCAGCTACACCCCTGTTCCAGAACGCCTCATCTCCTTTCCAAGCCCTGGCAGGGTGACCCTGCTTTTGACACCTGCCCCACCTCCTTCAGCAATTAATGTGCCGGGCCCTTCTAGCCCCCCCATAACCCAGATGTGTTGCCTTCCATCTTTATTCTCACCCATCATCCATATCCCTTGCTGCCGCCCACCGCTCTCCTGGCAGTACCCATGCAGCCTTCCCATGGCTATCCCCCTGCCCTTGTATGCCTGCTGCTGGACCCCCAAGGTGGCCAGGGCTCTTTGTTCTGTCCCCCATCCATAGCTATATAGCTCCATGGCCCTTCCTCATCCTGTCCTGGGTTAAGGCTCATTGATCGCACTTGCCCCTACCACCAAGGCTTAGGAACCTTCAGACCCATATCCTGTCCCTGCCTTGTAGCCCTCATGCCACTGATCAGGTTGTCTGGTTTCCTTCCTTTATTCAGGGTCCCGTGTACCACATTCCCCTCCTTCTCTCCCTGAGGCTGCCCTCCCAGCCTGGGGCTCAGAATTGGCATCCCTGTGCCCAACCACCCTTCACAGTGTTCCTTTCTCTCAGCTTATCTGGGAACTACCTGGCACAGGGGTTGGACCCCTCCTACCTGTACTGTCTTGGCCAGCTAGTTTACCCCCCCAGGGCTGGCCCTTCAACCTCCAGTTGATCTGCACCTTCTGGATCTGCATCCAATAGCCCCCACTTCTGCCCACTGTTGCTCGGCCAGCCTTCTTCACACCGAATCCTCGTTCTTGGCCCAGACTGGCTGTCTGGCACACCCTCACTCTTTCTAGATCCTGGATATCCCCATTGGGATCAGTCCACCTTGCTCGGAGGGGGGGCGCCCCATGCCCCTTCGGGCTTGCCTAGCTCACTGTTCGAAGATCCTCCCCTTCTTGCCGAGCTGGTGCCCCCCGCCCTCCCTGGTCTGGGCAGTCCTGGTCGAGGCCCCTGTTCACAGGGAACCTGCAGGGCACCTCCCAGGTGCACCCCCCCTTTCCTGTCCCTGGGTCCCACCTTGTATAAACTGTATTTTCCAGGGGCCGTGAACATGCCACGCCTCTGTTCGGTGCTGGCCCACCACAGCCCCATGGGTCCTCCCCTGGCCTTCCCACTCTCTGTCGGCCTGTGTCCCTCCCTCAGCATGCTTTCACTGCCATAAAACAACACGGTAGATGGACTCACCCAGCTTAACTCCCTACCCCATCTCTGTGCCCTCACGTCCACCTAGGCTCTGCCCCCATGAGGTCTCAGGGCCCACTCCTCACTCGTGCCAGACCTTCCATCTGCACTGGACATACCTCCCAGGGCTGGCCTTGGGGGACCTCTATTAGCTAAGGGCCTCACTTGAGGTTGCACTGGTTCACGAGGGAACCGTGGGATTCCAAATCCAGTACCAGCCCCCTTCCGAGCCTCGCCGCTCTGGTCCCCCTGACCTCTGCGCCACATCGCCTCCTGAAATTAATTCATGAGACCATATCACCTCCTGCAAATCCCTCCCAGCTGAATTAAGCCTTCTTTTCCTGCCCCCCCAGATCCCTCTCGACCTTGCTGGTGTGATTGAGGTTCCCGGGTCCCTTACGGGACATCTCTCTGTGCCCTACCCCAGTCTCCCACTCCTGGGCCATGACCACCCCACGTAGCTTCCCCTGCCATCTCTGGCAATCTTTGCTGACAGATGTTCTTCCTTTTTTTTTTTTTTTTTTGACCAGACTCTTACCCACTACCTGTTAATTGGATATGACAAGATATGCCCCAGCCATGTCCAGTGGGTGCCACTGGTATTCTCCCTTTTCCCCCACCTGCGTACTGCTGGCCTGCCTGGCCCTGGAGCACAGACCGGGCTGCTTAGCCGTGTATGTGATCCTCCCCAATGTCCCTGACCTTGGCTTTGTGACTAGATCCTGTCTGCATTAGATTGGGGACCAAATCCCCCCAGCTGCTAACAGCTTAAAATCCCCCTAAACCTCCTAAACCAGTCCTGACATCGCTTGGATGCTCCATCCTCCCCTACTTTTCCCCTCTGGAGAAATTGTTCATGGTCGATGGTTAGTACTCATAATGGTTTTGAAATTCCCCGACGTTCCCCCTGTCCTTACTATTCCCCCACTGGAAAAAAATTCCCTTGCTCAAATTTGTCTCTTTTCTCCCCCGTTTGAACCTCCCCTCAGAGCTGCACTCCCAACCGCCACCTCATTCCGTCTTTGGTTGATCCCCAGGAAAGTATTTTGTGTTCCCTTCATTTTATCTAGGGGCATGTCTCACCCTTTTTCTGCCTGCCCCACCCCAACCAACTCACCTCAGTGCCGGCCCTGGACCAAACCCCCACACCACACATCTTATTTTTTTTTTTTGGTTTTTTTGAATACACCCGGCTTGCTACCTTTTGACCACCATTCGAAACTACCCCTGGCCCTAGGAAGTCATCCCTTATTTAGCTTTGGCCTGTTCCCCCTTCAATGCGTCTCTTGTGACACGTCCCTCCCCTGCAGCATTGCTTCAGAGCTATTACGTATGCAGCAGGGGGCCTCAGCTGAAACCCCCCCCCTCCCGGTTTGGAGGAAGGACAAAAGGAAAACCTTCCATGCTCTCCCTGTGCACCCTTCACAGCTCAGCCCCTTTAGCTGTATTATAGCCTAGAGGTTAGAGGAATGAGGTGCCAATGAGCTTGGCACAACCAGCAGACCAAATCCGAGTTTGATTCTCATAACCTCCACCTGCACACTGTGTGGCCCTGAGCAAGTCACCCACCCGCCCAGTGCTCCCAGGTTGCCCCAGAAAACAGGCACTTGTACCTAGTGGGCCTTCCTTGTTACCCCAGGACTAAAATAAATCAATAAAAGCTGCATCGACCTCAAATATCCGTCATGATTCCTTAGCAGCCCATTCTAGTCTGCCTTAAACCCTCTCAAGGAATGTCCCCCTGTGGTGCTACCATCACTCAATTGCTCATGCTGAACGGCACCAAAACCTGTATAAACAATACATACTCTGAAAAGTATCCCCTTAATATGACTGTAGACCATACCTTTGTGGATATAACTAGCAGTCTGCCTAATGCATTTCCATGTTGGCCCCCCAATGTGAATATGTAGCACCCCCCCCCCGTGTGAATACATAGCAAAGAAATGTTCCCTGTCAAGATTCAAACCCTGTACCTTTGGTTCTAATGGCACACACCTTCCACACTGAGTATCAGCTCTTGCTCAAGTTAAATACCATGCAGTGCAGTACCTTCAATCTACTGAGAACAATCATCCCAGGTCCCCCCAATATCTGGCCTGGATCCACAGAGGTTCTCTATGTCTGCATTGCTGTCCAAGCCCCCCTTTCCCAAATGGTCCTCAGCCTGGACCGACCTTCCCATATATGCACACTGCCTCTGGCTCTCATTGTCCTTCTGGTGCAACCTCATGGTTCCCTCACCTTGTGATGGCTTTCCCTGAGTGATTTTGTCCACCGCACAACTTCAAGTCACCGCTATGTGCTATGCAACATACAAGAACATGCCCGACTGTCCCGTCTACAGCTGGGACCCACACCTGCTATGGAAAACTTTTAAGTGCCACTGCGCTGACACACCCAGTTAACTAGCAACCATCCAGCTCCCTAGGCCCCTTCTGCAATACTTGGCATACGACCTGCACCCCCGTGGTCCATGCCACCCACCAGGATTGCCCCCAACTGACTACCTGCTCACTGCCGCACCAGCAAATCAATCGGCAGGGCTGGCAAAATTGGCGACAGTGTCCAGCCTCTCTGTCTAGGAGCCTGAAAGCCTGCCAGGCCCCAACCCATCACACCACCATGAACTTCCGCTTAGTGCATTGGATATCATCCTCAAAATGCTGCTCACCCTAATGCCCCCCCTCGCTTGGCCAGCATGGCCTGAGATTTCCAAATGCCATGCAGACGTCTGGCATGTGACCCCTTGGTACCCTGCCCCCGCTCCGAAAGCCCACAGATTGACCTCTGCCTAGTTGCCCAGGCCATCCGCGATGCCCACGACCTTCCGGGGGTGCTCCTTCCTCACAACTGCCCACTCTGCATCGGAGCCATTCACTCGCTACATTCTTATGCCTTGCAGCCATCTGCACCAGCCTCATCAATGTAGCACTACAGCTGTATGGTTTCAGCCCCAAGTATGCTGCTCGTATCAAGGCAAACCACCCTGTTCCTTCTCCCAGGACCCATGCAGCCACACCAGATGCCTTCCTGTAGTGGGCGCAAAACCAGTTGAAAACCCCCATATGCTAGCATCGCTATCCTGCTCCTTATGGCTAACCTGCTCCCCCCCTCTGCTTGCCCAACTGCTGCAAAATTCTCTCTCTCTCTCTCTCTTTTTTTTTTTTTTTAACCAAGAGCTTCTGACATACTGGTTGCCATCCCATAGCAGGCATCACCCTTCCGAAACCCTCCCATGCTTGCACCTTGTCCCCCCACCCCCTTCCCAAACGCCACGGAAGGCCACGAGGCAAAACTCTCTCACAATACCCCCATGTGGCCAACCCAAATGCCCTCCTATAGTGGTCACCGCCCAACTGAAACCTCCTGCACTTGCACCATGATCCTGCTTCTCGTGGCCCACCTGTCTTCCCTCTGCCTGATCAAACGCCCCAACTCGTTTCACTTTTTATTTTAAAAAAACTACCAACCCAAGCTTCACTCACACCAATGGGGATCGCATCTCATCCTGCTGTGCAGCATGTTAGACAAACTGGCCTGCCTTTTATTGGCAAGCCTAATTATCATGTCATAGCTATGCTGTAAACTAAATGGCTTCTCTTCACTTTCACCTGAAAACCAGCTGTCAGTAAAAGAAATAAACATTAGTAACAGAAATAAACATTAAAAAAGAAAGTTATCTTTGCTAAAACATGGCTTATTCTCACTCTATACCATCAGTGCAGATGTCACGTTCCAGATATCAAATCACAGTCTCTTTGCCGCTCGACTGAATGCAGTTCAGTGTCATAAATCAAAATGTTGAAAAATAAACTGAAGTCAGTGCTAAACCACACTGTTTCTCCACATCCAGTAGGCCACTGCGCATGGGGGGGGGGTGGCATTGAACACATTAAAAGACAAGAAGTTGCTGTTTAATGGGGAGAAGGGTACTGGCTCATAAAATAACAGTGTCTCACAAACAACAGTGGTCTCTAATGGCATGTGTACCAGTAGAGGGACTACTTTACAATATGATTCTTTTTTACTCCTGTTTACTAAATTTTCAGTGATTTTTTTAATTTTATTTTTAAATGTGATTAACATTTATGCAAATATCCATTTCATAAGAGTGATAATACCCGCCAGGTTGGGTGGTATGAGCTACACCAGCCCTTCTGGTGGTTATAATGCCCTTGGCTTGCAGCATTGGCCCTTATTTTATCCCTGGGTGGACCAGTAGAGCCCAATACCACCCACCCTTTCAGGTATTAGTACTTGATTAATACCTTATGTTACATGTAAAAGACAAGAAAAGAAAATAATGAGCACATTATCTGCTCAGCCTTCCTGTAGATGAATATTGTTATTGAAGAACTATCACAAGGTCAGATGGATCAGCTTTGCTTGCATGTATATGTTTTAAGAGATGTACCTTTTCAAGTTACCATTTTGAGTATGTTTCCTTTTTTGTTTTACTACATAATGTAACACAAGAAATTACCTGCTACAGTATATGAATGAAATATAAACTAATGTCCAGAATGGACAAGCCAATATTTACGACTAACCAAGATGTTTTATAAAGTTAATTTAAGGAGCCAGCCAAGTAGTAATCAGGGTTGAAGCACTGGACACCACACCTCCCGCCACGCCGGTGACCCAGGGTCGGGGATGGACTTCGATTGCTCAGGACGCAGCAGGGGGAGGAAGGATTGAGCATCCACAGACAGCTCTTCTTCCTCGGGGAAGGGTGGTGATGTGGTGTGCTGCTTGCCTGACACCCAGCGGCCAGCACATACATGCCACCAGAATGGGGAGGGTTCCCATGTCCAGGGCATTAGGCTGTCTCTGAGGAAGCAGAGCTCAGCTGCTCCAGCCATTGCACATTCCTGGTCCTGGGGAGAAAATATGGTGGAAAACTGGAGCTGGCAGGCTCCATGATGGCCTGGACTTACCCTTGCAGCAGCCTTCCCAACTTGTGGATTGTGCTCCGGGTGGGGAGAAAGTCGATGCTCCTCACTCTATCCCCACCACAAGGGGAAATTATGAGGTAAAACTGGATCGGGGATGTCCGGGCTCAAAGGACAAGCTCTTTCAGGGAGGGCTGGAGCCTCCTGCCAGCTCTGCGGAGGCAGAAACAAAAGTGGAAATAAAAAAATAAAAGTTAATTTAATGTTCCTGTAATCTAGATGACTGATTTAGTAATATGTATTTAGGAAGAAGACATTGTTCACAGTATGTTCATGTCACCTTGCATATTTAAATCATATTTACAGTATGTACCAGTATGCTCCATTTAACTATCAGTAAGAAACCAACACCAAAATGGAGTAGACAGCTGCAGTTCACTGGGAAATACTAACAGGTATTATTAGATTCAATTTTGCAGGCAAGCTGTTTCAATTACACTCATTTGTGATTATGATAATTGGTCTTAATCACCACAGTCCTTTTATTTCACAGTGTGTCCTTTTGTTAGTCTTGTAATTTGATTGTATTGTTAGTGCACTTGATGAGAAATGAGGCAATGAAATGACAGTACAGTTTGTGGAACTCAAGAGATATGGCTTTATTACCATGAGCTTAGTTACACGTGTTTACTATCATGAGCCTTCATTAAATCTGGTTTTGTTTGTCTTCAGGAACATTTAGCATAGAGTGCACTGATATTATCGTCCATGACGCAAACAGAATATCATACTCTAGCCTAATGGTAAATCTTTTTGAAAACAGTTTTACTTTGTTTAGTTACTTTTTGTTGACTAGGAAAAAAGGGCTAGGCAGTTATGCCTGTTTTCAGCCTTGTCCCAGAGAAAGGGGGATACAGATGGAAGCCAACTGACATTGAATCAGAATAAGCTGCTGGTGATATTTTTAGTGAATGGGGGAACTTGACCAGGACACTCAGGAAATTCCCCTGCTCTTTTCAAGATGTGACATCCACCTAAACAACCACCTGAACAGGCAGATAGGACCTTGGTTTAATGTTTTATTCAAAAGACGGCACCTCAGTAGTACAGCATCCCCCTCATGCTGCAATACAGTGTAAGTATTGGGCTTTACTACTAGTTGTTGGAGTGGTGCTAGAACTCACAACCTTCTGATATTCTGGTCTCAGAGGCAAGAGTGCAACATGCTGAGCCACTGACACCAACAGACATCTTCAAGTAACTGGGGATCGAGTGCCAGTGGTTCAGCAGGTGGCACACTCACCTCTGAAGCCAGCAGATCAGCAAATTTTGGGTTCCACCCCCACATCAGGTACTTAGGTTAAAAACCCCATACAAACCCTGTAGTGCAGAATAAGATGGATGCTGCACTTCTGAAGTACCACCTTTCATATGAGGTATAAACTGAGGTCCTGTCTGCCTGTACTGGTGGTTGTCCAGGTGGATGTTAAAGATCCCATGGCACTTCTCAAAAGGTGTAGGGATATTGTTTTATTAAAATAAAAACATAATACATGCATTGTGTACAAGAAAACAAACATACAGTACATTCTGATCAAGCAAAACAAAAACAGACATACAAAAATAGTGGGAAAAAAACAAGTATTTCCAGTGTTCTTGTTTATGTAACAAGAGTATTTAACAAACAAAGGAATTAGAAAAAAAAATACATTCACTGGCATAAAATTGCTACCTTGTTCAATAAATGAAATTTCCTTGTGTCATCCATTTGCATGTTTTCCAAAGGACTGAAATTTCCTTACATCAAGGGTTTCACCTTTGTGGTTGTATATCTCCTGTACCATATGAGATACTATACCTACTACCACATTACCGTAGGTGGGTTATGTTTTTGTTGCATCATAACAGCACATCTGGCTTGCCAGAGGAAATATTTACAGGTTGCAAAACTTATACTCAATATACTTTTTAATCAATAAATCAAAACTTTATTTATAATGTGCCCCTTCCTGGGGCCTCAGAGTGCTGTACAATATACATGTAACCCCCTTGTAAATGGGGGTTCCTGAAAGCTTTTTCAGAGCTCGTTTCCGTGCTCCATGCCTGGTTGGTGATCAGCATAAAGCCGTTTAAATGGGTAGCCTGTGAGCGCTTTAAAAAGCCTCTTTAAGCTGTCCCTTTAAGGGCTGCCTGTTGCAGTCGTAATTAGTTCAAATGGGGGGGGGGCTGTGTGGTTGTATGCTCGAGTCCGGGCAGGGACACTGAAAGATAGCTCCTTTTTTGCCATCGCTAGTGGTGCAGAGGGAGCTCTATTTGAGGATGTGATTGTTTGCTGGAAATAACGTAAAGTAATAATGATAATGCAGCTATTCTAACCTGCCTTCCTTTGCAGCAAAGACTGTTTCGACTGTCTCCTCCATGTTGGTCCAGAACTGCAGATTGGGACCAATCAGTGCCTTGGGACTTTACAGAGCTGGCTGACCAATGGGGAAACCGCTTGTAATTTGGGAAAGGCATTATGGACTATGGCGCTTTTTCGCACCACTGAGAGCAGGAGAAGTTGACTGGCAGGTGCCGCCAGCCAATAGGAGCAGGTAGCACCCAAACTGAAAGAAGAGCCCCTTGCTGCTGGGGGGCAGATGCATTGTGGCTGAGGAGAAGAGAGGAGCTCTGTGCTTCTGCACTGGAGTAGTGTTCGCACGGGAAGCACGTGAAGGCCTGAGGTGGCCGTTTTCACTTTCAAAGTAAGTCGGACTAAATCAGCCGGCGTGCGGTCGGAGGAGGCTGGTGCCAGCCCAGCTACCTACCAGGCTCAACCTGAGAGGACTGGAGAGAATTGCTAAATCACGCTCGGTCCACCCGTGATGTTGAAGCTGCCGTTTGCTGCCCGAGTTCTTCTGTAAGTTCATGAAAGCCTGAAAGCAGCTGCCTGGTATGGTACCACTCTGTTGTTTGCCATATAAATGTGTAAGGAGGCTGGTGAAATTCAGGCTCAGCCCTGCCAGTGTGGAAGGAATCGTTATTTGCTGGAGTTGTGAGTACTGAATCAGGGTAGCTTCCTGCCAAGTGTGCAAACAGTGGTTCCCAGTTGTATTATTATACTGCTGACTGCCTAATTAAACTTTCTTCCTATTCTGACTTGCTCAGGATTGTAACAGTTATCAGTGTTAAGGGCCCCAACCAGCTGCCATGTTTGGACTAGCCGTTAGGGCTTGGGTACCCAGGGACAGCAAATTTTAGGGTTAGGCCTGTGCACAGAGCCCTAGGTAGATAATTATAGTATAAGCCAATTACCTTGATTCACCCCCTTTCCTTGTTATCTGCCCCCTTTAATAAATCAGATTATTGTGTTGCAACTACATCCTGGCTGGTTTGTGCATCCCTGGTGAACTGCTACATTGTGACTGTGATATAACTGTACCTTACTTTACAGGGGGTCTCCGGAGTGAGCTGAGAGATACTGCCCGGGGAGTAAGTGTACTGGTGAAAAGAGGTATTGGTAAACAGTGTGAGCCACTAGTGGGACAAGAGGGGGGTTGCAGTAACGCAGAGGGCCGTGACCAAGGCAGTCTCGACCGCATTAACCCCGACCTCTGGGTGGAGGCACCCGTCAACGGATCTGGGCCCCTCACCCTGTCTCAGTGGAGGCAGACAGGGGTAGTAGCCCTAAGGGTAGTGCCCCCTGGGGGTTACATACACTTAACATATATAACATAAACTAAATAAAATACATTTCAGAGCATAGACATATATCAATTACAAATTATAATATTGCTAAAATCAATGACAGTCACTAATTTTAACTCTTATATTATGTCAAGCTAAATGCTTGCCCAAACAGGAGCATCTTAAGTCCCCTCTTAAAGGTTTCTACCCAGGGGCCTCCCTAAGATAGACTGGAAGTGAATTCCACAGGACAGGAGCAGGTGTGGCCATGGAGAAGGTCCGATCTCCTGACAGCTGCAATCTCATCCTGGGAACCAACAGAAGGCCACCCTTGGAGGAAGGAAGAGTGTGAGCTGGAGAATGAGGAACCCGGAGGTGTTGCAGGTAGTCAGGTCCCTGACCATGTAGGGCTTTATAGGTCAGCAACCCAATCTTGAAGGCAATCCTCCACCTTATTGGTAGCCAGTGCAGCCCATGGAGAGATGGCATAATATGGTTAAATCTGGGCACACTCATCAATAGTCTGGCCACCACTTTCTGCAACAGCTGCAGACAGCGGAGATTGCCTCACAAAAGCCTCAGGTATAAGACATTGCAGCAATCTAACCATGACATGACAAAGGCATGTATTATGGTGGCCAGGTCATCAGGCAGTATCAGGGAATGAATCTGGCAATGTTTCTCAGATGACAAAAATCACTTTGGCTGATGGCTGACACCTGAGTATCAAGTGTCAGGCCATTGTCAAGAATGATGCCCAGATTCCCAACTCGAGTGGAGGGGATCAAGGATAAGCCACCCAGTCTCAGACCCAGGTCACTATCCTGCATCCCTCCACCTCGCTGATGACCCGGCTCCATTACCAATACCTCCGTCTTGTCTAGATTGAGTCACAACCAGTTTTGAGTCATCCATTTCTGGATCTCAGCCAGGCATGTGTTAAACACAGAGGCCACCATCTGGTTTCCAGCTGCAATGAAAACCCAAGCCATAACACCTGATAACATCTCCCAAGGGCAGCATATACACTGTGAACAAAAGAGGTGAAAGGACTGAACCCTGTAGGACTCCACCACACAGGGACATTGGGCTGGATAAGGATAATCCCATCACCACCCTCTGTACTCTGTCCATGAGGTAAGACTTAAACCAGCTGATTACATTGCTGGTCAGTCCACACCAGTTCTGCAGGCGGTCCAACAACACCTCATGATCCATAGTGTTAAACACTACAGAGAGATCTAGGAGAACAAGAATAGATTGCTCTCCTCTATCCCTCACTCTAAGGAGATCATTAGACACCCTTACCAGGGCATTCTCGATGATGTGCTCAGGTCTAAACCCAGACTGGAATAACTTGTAAATGGCAGAGGAAGTGAGATGAGTCTCAAGCTAACCAGCCACCACTTTTTCCAAAACTTTCCCTAAAAACTGGAGGTTTGAGATTTGCCTGTAGTTGGTAAGACAGTCCGGGTCCAGTAAGGGTTTCTTCAGAAGGGGTCTCATCACAGCCTCTTCTAAGGCTACTGTGAAGACCCCACTCCTCAAGGAACACTGAATAATCTCAGAAACTACAGGTCCAATCAGGTCAATACATCTGTCCAAAAGTCATGTTGGACCTGGGTTAATTTGCAATTGGTAGGCAGTAGCTTTGAGATTATCCAACTCACCTCATCCACTTCAACTGGGTAAAACTTACTTCTCCAAGAGGGGTGCCCCCATGCTGTTGACTTGATCCTGCAAGCTAATTGAGAGACACTGGAGGTGATATCATATCTGACAGAGTACACTTTGTCAGCAAAGAACAGAGCGAACTCATCACACCTAGTGCTTAAAGTAGCTCCTCCAGGATGGAGACAGGCCTGATACAACAACCTGTCTACCGTCCAGAACAGCTGATCCAGTCTGATCTCTGTTGCAGCAATATCCATTAGACAAAAAAATCTGCCTTTTTTTGAGAGATTGTCCTTTGAGAGTCACTTTAATGTGACCTCGAGGCCAATTTGTTCTCCATCAACCCAGACCTCCTCCAGCAACACTCCAACCTCTGGCCCTTAATTTTAAACTCCTTGAGCTTACCATCAAACCAAGGGGGCCTCTGGTGAGTAGATATGGGTCATACATGGACAGGCACGATAGTGTTGAAGGTGGTGGTGGTGATGACAGCCTTATTATAGGCTGCCACCACCTCCTCCACACCCATCAGTTTTATCGTATGTAAGCCATCCATCTTGGTAAATTCACAGAGCCACTTCTTAATATGAAGGTTTATTAAATACTGTCTCTTTCCAATCCTGACTTTTTTTTTGGTTTTCAGCCCCTGATCTCCCTGCAGAGGCTCAGTTCCTGCTCCCACTGCCTCCCCATGCCCAGGTTTTCCAGTTTGGGCAGGGCCACCGGGCAGGTGCCCCTTCACCAAGGTCCAAATTAGCTTGCCCTGGCTTACTCCCCATGGTAAGGCCTTGGGAGCAGGTCCCTACCCAGCAGGCACAGTAGGCAGTGGAGTAGTGCTTCATGCTTCAGGGCTGGCACTTTTGTGTGTACTGTATCAGGGGCAGGGATGTGCAATGATGGCCAGTGTCTGCCTCACCATTACGGCGCTGGCACTGTGGCTCCCCCGGCCTCAGCTGGGGGTCCATAGCATGCCAGTCACACAACCCACCACCACCCAGAGAAGGACAGCAGTCCCTGGGACACTCAATCCTTCTCCCCTGGCAGGCCCTCCAATGTCCCAAGTTCATTCCGAAACCCGGGTCGTCGGTGTCGCAGATGGACACCCAGCCTCTGCACCGATGGGACGGCTTTCCAAGCCTGACTTAACATTTTCCAAAAGTGTTTTGCAAAAGGACATTCTAGTAGAAAATGTTACTGTGTTTCTAATATTCCTGGGTGTGTTGGGCACTGAAACTCTTTTTCAGTAATGCTTTTATGTTTTGTGGCATCTATAAGTCTTTGTTTTCTGAGGTAACCTAGCCACATAATGTCCAAAATCTGTTTGGGAATCCTTGTGTTAATCAATTGTTGAGCAACTGTTTATTTCAAACCTAAAGGGCATGCCTCATATTCAACTGGTTGTGAGAAATGTTGTTGAATGATGTTATATAATTGTTTCTTATTGTTTTCCTTTACTTGTGCAGTGGTCACCTTCCATATCTTTATTTTACTTGCTGATATTCTTATCAGTCAGGGAGATATCAGTCATGTTGGTTGCTTGGAATGGATGGCTTTTCTATATCCCAGGCTTGATAAAATGCTACCGAGCACTCCTTCAGAGTTACATCCATACTGTATATACTATACTCTAGGCCATTCAATACTGGATTTATATTGCTATGTAAAAAAAAAGGAAAAAAAACAATGCTATCCAGTTGATGATTCCTACGCCACCTTCAGTAGTTTTCTTGTATGTAAGCTCACTTTCCACTGGGTTAAGGTGGCTTCCCTTGAAAAAGTACAGTATACTGTATAATTTAGTTTCTGAGTCATCTGGTGTGTGGGGGTGGCTGGTGAATGACAAAACGGGAGTATGAGATATTTAATTAAAAATACTGTTTTCCTTTTCAGCTGGCTTCTAAATGTGTATATATTTAGCTATAATTCTGCCTGCTGAAGGCATGATTGCCAGTTTAGTAGACCTATGTTTTCATGTCCGAAGCTTAAATCTAAGATTCTTACTGGATTTTAAGTGAGCTGAATACCTGCTATTTCCTATACTGGGTGTATTTGAGCACCTACTGTTATACTGTACCTATGCTATTATTGTAAGTAATAAATGAACCAGACTATGAGGATAAAAAAAATATTGTTTCAATTGCATGTTGTCCAGAGTCCACATTCTGTAATATAACACAAGTGTCATTAGTGTAAACTGAAGTTTTGATTGGGGAAGAATCTTGTGTTAGTCTGATATCTTTAACCTGAGGCCTTGCCTGAATTTTTTTTAATAGGGGATCTATAGAAAAGATGTAAAGCAGCAGGATTAGTGGGCAGCCATGTCTGACCCACCTTGTACAGTAAAATAAATACACTGGTGTGACCACTGATATAAGTGGTTACTACTGCATTTTTGTAAAGCAAGGGAATCTATTTACTAGATCTAAGTGGGATGCAATATTTTTCCAGGACTTTATATATGTAAGAATGAATTACTTGGTTGAAAGCTTCAGATTGGTCTAAAGATACTAGATAACCTGATATCATTCCTCTTTCACCTTGTTTCATCAGTTCTTTAATGATTTTCAGGCTGTCCACTATACTTCTGTTCAGGATTCCACATGATTGCAGTGGTGAAATAATAGAAGAGGCTACCAAGGAGAGCCTGTTTACTACAATTTCTGCAAGAATTTTCTTCTGTGTGCTTAACAGACTCAGTTGGTGCCAGTTATTTGGATCAGTTTTATCCCCTTTTTAAAGATTGAAAAACATTAATGCCTGGTTTGCAGATGTTGGGAGAGATCCTGAATCTAAACTGTAATTACAGTAAAAGCTTGGTGGTGATGATTAGGACTAACCATTGTGAGAAAGTCTTATGGAATTCAGACACTAGCCTGTCTAAGCTAGGTGCAGTGCAATTTGACACAAGTTTAATTGCCTTATCTACTTCATCCCCTAGAATTGATTTAGACAAGTTTAGGCAGTCAATTTCAGCCAAGGATAGAATGTCTAAGCCTGACAAAAAGTCTCATTCCAGTCCAGTTTAGTTTTGCCAGCAAATTGAGCTGTCATATAATCCAACATCACAGATTTAAACTGGTGTATAGTTATCCGGGGGTCCTCATTTTTGAGGGGTGGAAAACCCATTATTATAATTTTGGTGATTCTGTCAAGGCATCCCTTAAATGGTTCAAATAGCTTTGTGTGGCTCTGCATTCAGAATTTCAGTGAATGTGCTATAGTTTTGGCCCTGTGATATTGATATTGTAGAATCTGGTGCTTAAGGAGGACAGGAAATAAACATTTGTGGCACAGGTGGATCATGGCAGAGGTATGCCTCTGGCAGATGCCTCAGCAGCACCATGGCAGGGTTCGATAAGCAGTATCATATCCTGAGTGGTAAAGAGGGGCACCCACACATGCTATGGCCACTGGCCAGGCATCCAGTGCACAGGCCAACCCTGGAGTGCAGGGCACAAACATCCAGGTGCCTCCCAGGGTTGCAGCCAAGACAGTGCACCAGCACAAACTTCACAGATTTGTTGAACTTTGCGAATTAATTCAGGAAGCAAAGTTTTCCAACTTCTCACATCTCTATCCATTGATCTTCTACTTTATTGACCCCCATTAAAAAGTTCATGGTCTGTGACATCACAGAGTTGTTTCACTTTGGTTATCACAGAAGGGGGCCCTATCCATGTTGGGGCATAAATATTACAGATAACTACCTTCTTACCATCTATGGCTCCCCATAGGATGGGTCAGCTGGATGCTTGGTGCTTTGATCTCACAACATTTACCACCCTTCTAATAAGGATGGCAGTCCTTCTCTTCTTAGTATAAGTGTTACTGTAAATTCAGCTTGGCCTACCCAGCCTCTAGCCAGTTTTATAATCTCTTGCTATAATAAATTTGTTTCCTGCAGTAATGCTATATCTACTGTAGTTTGTTTTTCTGTACATAATCTAAAGCCTTCTTTCTCTTTGTGGGTGAACCTAACCCTTTTACATTCCAAGATGCTGTTTTATAACAATTTGAACTCATTTTGTATTAGTATAGACTAAAAGCTATAGTGGATTTATAAGTGTAAAGTAACAGTTCTTTAAACTAGTTAAAAGGTATAACTAGAACTGTTTTAGTTGACTAGTCTTGAGTACTATAGTCTGGTAATTCTAGCTTAGGTAACTACACACAACCAATATTTAAATAGATTCTAAAAACAACACACTCAATCAAAGCATGAAAATGTAATACAGAAAAGTATATATAAAGTTACACACAGCAAACCTGAAAAACACTTTCTTACTATGGTGTCTTTCCTAGATACAGTCTCTTACTGTAAGTCGGTGGAGCAGTAAATGTTGCTGTAAATGTTGCTGAAATACACTGGAAAAAACTTCCAAGGTGTCAGTGAGGCACACAGCTTATCAAAAACCCAAATACACTTGAAAAATGTGTATCCATCAACTCTTATCCAGGATGTTGCTCTGTTAAGATGTCTAAATGATTCAAAGTACATAGCTGGCGAATATTTGGATAGTACATTTGCTTCTGTAGCTGCTTTTCCAGACAAAATATCTCTAAACATTAATTACTAGGTTGAACTGTTTGGAGGTGTACTGTTGTGAACAGGTAAGGATAGCCTATGGTGTTAACAACAAGTAGACTATTGTTCCATATCATAGTATACACCAATCAGTCAAAAGCTTTAGCATATAATACATGAAAGAATGATGGCTTGTTGGATTTTAGGTGGACCCCTAGGCTGGAAAGAGAGATAAAGGTGTGAAGGACATTCATCAGGGAGAGACAGAGGAATGGGTATCTCCCAAAAGCACTAATAGGTGATCTGTGTGTAATAAGGTTTTGTATACCCAATCTCTCATGGTAATACCAGCAATATGAGAATGCTGGCATGTGGCCACAGCTAGTGACTTGATGGCTAGGACAAATAGTAATGGGGAGAGAGAGGGCAACTTTGACAGTTTCATGGGTCAAGAGAAATGGGGGAGGGAAGTGTGGAGTTAGTCTGAACTTATGCAACTGGGGAAGACTACATAGCTTTAATCACAGAAATAAAGGTGTCCCCAAGCCCTATATGAGTCAGTATGGAGTATAGGCAGTTCCAGTCAACAGACTCAAAAGCTTTTTCAAAATTGATTGTCACTGCTGCCACTGGGAAAGGAAGAGGAATGATATAATGCATATGGGGCACAAAAACCCTGGCACAATATATCAGTTGGGGGGGTGAGGATATAGCATGCACCAAGCAGGAAAGGGATCTTGGGGTTATCATCTCTGATGACCTCAAGGTAGGGAAACAGTGTGACAAGGCAGCAGGTAAAGCAAATAGGATGCTAGGATGCATAGGCAGGGGCATCACCAGCAGGAAAAGGGAGGTCATAATTCCACTATACAAGACACTAGTGAGGCCCTACCTGGAGTACAGTATACAGTTCTGGAGACCTTACCTATGTAAGGACATAGACAGGGTAGAGAAGGTTCAGAGGAGGGCAACAAAGATGGTGCATGGATTGCATCACAAGTCCCATGAGGACAGGTTGAAGGAACTGAACATGTACTCCCTGGAGGAGAGGCAGGAGAGAGGGGATATGATAGAGACATACAAGTATCTTACAGGGAGGAACAGGGTGCAGGAATACATTTTTAAGCAAAAAAGATGTTCCAGGACTAGAGGGCATGGGATGAAGTTGGAGGGAGGATGATTCAGAGGAAGCGTGAGGAAGAATTTCTTCACAGAACAGGTGGTGGACAAGTGGGACACCCTGCCAGAGGAAGTGGTGGGGGCTGAAACAATCATGGGATTTAAGAATGCATGGGATAGACATAAAGGAATTCTGGAGGTCAGGGGTAAGGGGTAACAGACTTCTAGAAAAACATAAACTGAACTTACAAGCTCAAATGGGTAGACTGGGTGGGCCATAGGCCCTTATCTGCCGACACTGTCTATGTATCTATGAGCTACATACATAAGACTGGTTAATATTCACATATGATAAAAACTAAGCCATCCACAAATTAACCCTACTTGCATGGGGTGAATCATGTGTGGTAGTAATGGTTCCAAATGGGCAGCCAAGATTCTGGCATATATTTTGCTATCTGCCAGGATAAGACAGATTGGGCAGTAACAGAAGGGAAGCATGTGATCTTTACCCAGCTTAGGAAGCACAGTAATTGTGGCTAAGGACATTGATGCTGGAAACATTCCTGTGGAAGCAAGTTTCAAATAAAGGCAGTGAAGTATGAACATAATTGAGGAGAGATGAACTGATACATGTCTATTGGTAGGCCATCTCCCCCTGGAGCCTTCCTTGGTTTAAGAAATGTAATTACTGTCTCAATTTCTTGAAGGAGATTGGCTGAGTCAAGGACACTGTGTGAGTTAGATCGAGTATGGGGATATGCAAGTTATGAAGGAAGTGAGATAGGTGAGATGAGGGAAGGGTGGAGACTGTAGAGTAAAGTTGGTGATAGAAGGTTGCCATTGTATCATTTATATCTAGGGGTGTAGTACAAAGATGGCAAGCCTGATTACGCAGTGAGGGGATGTGCCATTTGGATTGTTGCTTCTTCAGGTGATAAGCTCAGAATTTACCACTTTGTTCACCACTTTCCCAGTACTCATGTTTTAAATGTAAGAGAGCAAACTCTGCTTTGTTCATTGTAAGGTCACTGATCTACAGTTGAAGTACAAGGGCTTCTTTTGTTGTTTGCGGCAGTGGGTGGCAAAGCCTATAATTTGGTCAGTAAGAGTGGCCTTAAAGTCCTCCCATAAGGTAGCAACTGAAGTAGCCCAATTGTCATTGTCCTCATAGAATTCAGTCCTCACTTGTTGAAGTCAGGCCTTAAACTGAGGATGTTGTAGAAGAAGCAGATCTAGCCATGAACAGGAGATCATTGTGGATTGCTGCCAAGGAGCAAGTCTAGTTGAATGGCAGTATGATCAGATCTAACTAACAGGTAGATAGCTACTACTGAAACCAAAGGGGTAAGGTTGGGAGAGGTAACCAATATGTCTAAGCAGCTAAAGGTGCCGTGGGCCATAGAATGATACGTATAGTCCCTGATTCTTGGGTTTTGCTGTCTCCAACTGTCAGTGAGAGCCTGATCCTGAAGTCATTGTAGGACAGCTTGCACCTCTTTGGGCATGAGGTCTGGGCTTACCATGGCTCCAGTCTATGATGGAATCCATGGTAAGATTAAAGTTACCTCCAGTTAGCACTGGAGTTTGTGAGTCAGCAAAAGTGGAAACCTCTGAGGCTAAATTAGGAAAGAATAAGGGAGAGTCCTGATTTGGAGCATATAAATTCAAAATAGTCAAGGGACCTTGGCCAGAGCCCATTGACCATCATTATCAGTATGAGCTTTAAGCAATGACCAATGTAGGTCTTTGTGGATAAGGATGGAGACATCTCTTTTTTTTTTTGAATGGGTCATGCTATGGACTTCCACAACTACCCAACCTCTCTGGAGTGTCTGTGATTTTGAATCTGTGAGTTTAGTTTCTTGCAGAAGGACCACCTGTGATTTAAGATTTCGAAGGTGAGTCATAACCTGCTTCCATTTATTTTGGGAATTTACCCCCGAACATTCCAACTATGACAGCGGAGGTCAGCTATAATCATGATGCTGTGAATAGAAAGGCATGAGGAGGCAGAGCTGAAAGTAGGGAAGAAGGTGCTGAGATCTTAGCAAACCAAAATAAAGTGGGTGCTTGAGGACATCTACTGTATATTCCTTTGAAATCCAATGCTACCTTGCACCACCTGTACAATACATGGAATACTTTGTAGAACTGGAGACATATAACACACTGAATTAAAACAAACAATCCAGAACAGTAATAGTAATGTTAACTATTAATATCACACTGAATGTAAGCATATCAATAATATTATTTTGTTTAATGTCATTCTTCAATGGCATCAATCAAATAATTGAAATTCTTCTCTTTCTGTTAGCTCAATACCCATGTTTTAAAATTGGATCTTCTTTCTTAATGAGCTATAAAAGTGTTTTGAGTTTATTTTTCTGAATATTTTAAACAGTTCTACCTTGATATTAAAGATATTCACAGTGGTAGAGGAAATAAACTTCAGGCCCTTTTCTAATGCAAGTAGCTGATCTCCTGTAAGTTCATGTGTTGACAAATTAAGGACATCTTTTTTTGTTTTCTACTACAACTTGGATGTACTGCACATTGGTTTTTTTTACCCTTTTCCTCCTCTTGTTTCCCCTTCTTGTCTTCTTTCAGCTGTATCTTTGTGTTCTTTGTTTTTGTTTTGATTTTGCCATTCTCTAAAAAACAGTCCTCCAATCCTGCATTTCTGCCATTTAATTCCTCTGTATCTATGCCCTGTGTGGCTTGCTTGATTTGCTCTGCATTGATATTCCTTTCAAATGAGACCTTGTTACCTTGATGCTTGAACTTTTGTTTCTGTTTTTGCACTGATTTTCCACATGCTATTATCATTAGAGGTGGCGAAAATAAACGTCCGCCTGTGGCATTTCCGCAAAAGGCAGATTTTCACTTCCGTGAAAGTACGGAAATCAAATTAGCAACTTTTGCAGAAATTCTGACTTAGAATGGCAGGAAAAAATATAAATTGTGGATTATTGCATTAAACTGCCGAGAAAAAATCCATAGAACTGATCACTGAACTACGGAATAATTACATGTACTGATGAATAATTCATTAAACTGCGAAACAAAAATTCCTCAGAACTGTTATTCTGCAGTTCATGTGCATTATTCCACAGTTCAGCCAAAAAATTCCATGGAACAGGGCAAAAAATCCACCAAACACATTCGAAAGAATCCAGTCTTGCCAATGGCAGAAGTTCAGAAAATTCCACTAAATTTCCAAATTTCTGCGAAAGTTCATCGAAAGCAGAATTCACAGCTTTCGCCCACCTCTAACTAGCATTCTACCTCTGTTCTGTGATCTCACTCTTCAGGCCTAGTTGAAAATCTGACCCATTAGTCACATTCATCTCTTTCTTTCTTGGATTTTTCCTATGAATAACTTCATTTTCTTTTTTTCCCCCAAGATTCTCATTAAGTTCCCTTTCTCATTTACTAAATTCTGGATGACTTTTCAAGGCTTTGAAATCTTGATGAACTCTCCTAAGTTCCTCTTGTACCTCTGTGTAATTGGCCTTATCTTCCTTGATTAAGATTTTAATAAGCTTAGCGAGCATTCCTGTAATGCTTCTTCCCATTCAATTCTATGTTTCAGTTTATCAGTTCCCACTGAGGGTCATATGTCAATTCTTAGGCCTCTTGGTACTCTTTAAACATTTAAATAATATTCCAGACTATCAATATCATGCCAGATATTTATGTCTTGAATCCTGAGTCACTCTAATGTGATAAATAAGATTTTCAAATTAGGACTATTAGCACCTGAGCTGCATGTGGCTTGTTCATTTTGTTGCTTCTGTTAGAAAAAAACATCTTCTCTCAGCCAACTTTTCAATCAAAGCACACCCCTCCTCATACATTATTCAATTATTATGATTTATTGAAAATACTTTGTGTAGAATAAATAGTTTAAAATGAAAGAAATAAATCAGAACTGATCAAGATTATTGCTTGTGTTTCCATTTACTATCTTTTAGGATGCTTTCACATTTCTTACAGTTAGGTGGACAAGAAATACACAAAGTGTTTGCTTATTTTCTTGCAAGATTGATGCAGATTACTTATGTTTTGAGGACACGAAATTTCTCTTGCATCTCATACATTTTATGAAAAGAAATTTTCTTGACTGTGTTTCCATGCAAGGAAAAGGTCACATTATTTAGTAAACAAGTAAGAACATATTTATTTCTTTAGCCCCCATCCCAAAGGCTCTGGGTACTTTAAAAGGTGAAGATGCAGTATACAAACATAAAATACACAGTTTACAGTAATAAATAAATCAAAGCAAATTAATAAAACACTCTATGAAACAATCTCAATAAAAGTAGCAGCACTTCAATAATAATCAGAACTGAGACTAACTTCCAAAAGCTTCTCTGAAGAGATGCACCTTTAGGCCCTGTTTGAACACCTCCACTGATGGGGCCTCCCTCAAGGACCTTGGGAGCAAGTTCCAAAGGGCCAGGCTGGCCACCTCAAATACACGATCTCCTGAGGTTTTCAGCCATGCCCTTGGAACTGCTTGAAGGCCCTCAGTGGAAGAGCAGAATGAGCGCATAGGGTGGATGGGGTCAGGAGGTCACTCAGATAGCTAGGGCCTGAACATATAGTGCCTCATAGCTGAGCAAGCTCACCTTGAAGATGATTCTCCATCTCACCAGCAGTCAGTGCAGGTCATGCAGGACCAGGGTCACATGGCAAGACCTCGGAAGGCCTGTCAGCAACCTGGATGCTGCATTCTGCCCTAGCTGCAGGTAATGGAGAACTGCCCCCCCACTGACCCCGAAGTATAGAGCATTACGATAGTTGAGTATTGACATAAAAAAGGCATGAAACACTGAGGGCAGGTCACCAGGCAGGATTAAGGCTGTAATCCAGGTGACATTCCTTAACTGGTAAAAACCACTCCAGATGAAGGATGACAGCTGAGCCTCAAGTGTCAATCCATTGTCAAGGATAATGCCCAGATTTTTCACCCTAGTGGAAGCCGCCAATGGGGTTGAGCCCAGGAACAACAAAGTTACCAACCTGGCAGCAACCACATCACGTCGGCAACAAGGCTTAATCACTTGTACCTCTGTCTTGTCAGGGTTGAATCTCAACCAGTTAGACAACATCCAATCTTGGATCTTGGCCAGACATTTATTTAGCACCGCCATGACACCATTTGTCTCGGGAGCAAAAGACATATACAGCTGGGTACCACCTGCATAGCAGTGGAAGCCCAAGCTGTAAGGTCTAATAATATCACATGGGGAAGCATATACACTGCAAACAGAATAGATGATGGGATCAAGCCCTCAGGAACTCCATATGCTAGGGGCTTCAGGCAGGAGGAGGCATTCCCCATAACCACCAGTTGTGTCCTGCCCATAAGAAAGGACTCAAGCCAGTTAATGACAGTACCAGTTAGTCCACATAGCTCCTTAAGGTGACCCAACAACACTACATGGTTCACAGTGTCAAATGCTGAGTAGAGATCAAGGAAAATGAGAAATGAAAAAATCTCTATCGCCCACCCTCAGGAGATCATTTTGCACCATGACTAACGTCATTGTAGTGCTATGCCTGACCCAAATCCTGAGTGGAGAGGCTTGTAGATGTCATAAGCTGTAAGATGTGCCTCAAGCTGCAGGGTCACTACTTTCTCAACAACCTTCCTTCTGCAGGACAACCTCCTTGCTATATGCAGATGATATTGTTCTGTATGCTAGCGCAAAAAGCATAGAAGACATAAACAATCTTCTTTCTCTTGACTTTCATCTAATTCAGGGGTGGCTATCTACTCACAAACCTGTTTTAAATGAGTCCAAAACCCAAGCTATGCTCTTTGGATCAAGTGTTAAACTCAAACATGTACATCGTAACTTTAAAGTCACCTCACTAAATGGCTCACTAGTTGAGGTGGTAAATTCTTTCAAATATCTGGGCCTCACCCTTGATCCATCACTAAACTTTGACTTACACATCAATCAGACCTGAAAACTGGTCAACTCCAAACTTGGAATAGCCTACTGAACCAGCTATGCGCTCACTCCCTCAGCTAGGCTTGCCATAGCCCGTGGCATACTCCTTCCATCCCTTACCTTTGGTTCTGCAACTTTTGCCTCTGCATGCAAATCGATCCTTAGAAAATGGGACATCACATATAACAATATATATCGCTATGCATCCTCCTCACACCGTCTGAAACATCACTGTCTCCTCTATTCAGACCTAGGATGGCTTCTTCCTAATGAATTAAGGCTTCATGCATATGGATCTGTCATTGATAACATTGTTCGCCTACAAATACCTGCATCCCTTGCAGAACTTTTCCAAAATCTGACTCCTTGCTATGGGCTGAGGTCTGCCAACCAGGCCCTTGTCTTCATCCCTCGACACAAAACCACTAAAGGTGCTAGTGCTTTCACCTGTCATGCCGCTAAATACTGGAACTCCCTTCCACTAGCTTTGTGCCTTTCACCATCTCATGCATCTTTTAAAAAAGGGCTGCAAGACTATCTTGACTTCACCAACAGGTGCTCCTGCTTCAAACCTCCATAGCTCCTCTCATTTCCCAGCCTCCTCTTCCATGGGGTTATTGATTCTGATCGTCTGTACGCTAAGCACTTCTCCTTCCAATCTGTCCCACCTCCCACCTTACTCTCACTCCCAACCCTCTCTTCTTGACTCTTACTTCTATCACATTCTAGTATCATTCCCCTTGTACTATATTCATTCCTTAATTAGCACTAATGTCAATCTGTTCATGTTTTTTTTCTTTCTTAAAGCATATTGTAGTATAGGCTTGTTTTATTCATACTTTCTCTACACTGGTATTACATTTACTAATTGCTCTGTATAACTATTTGTAAATCATTTTCTGTACCTGTATTGAAATGTTTCCTCTGTATTATCTTACTGTACCCTCCCGGGTTGTGCCTGAAAATAGTCATTGCTATGGCTAGTGCACCTACCCGGTAAACAAAAACTAAATAAATAAGTAAAATCACACAGGATAAAAACCAGCTTATGCAATTTCATATATTGCATAACATTTATTACACCCCACAGAAGCTGTGCAAGATGGGACACAGACCCTCTGTGGAGTCCAGATGCAGGATGGGGAGGGCTCCCTCAAACATATTCTTTGAGATTGCCCTAAGGTTTCCCTCTTTCGGGTGTCCAGATGTAATTTTCTTGACCCACGGCTGGGGTTGGATCCCTTCTTTTATCCTCGGGTCTGCCTTGAAGGTATCTTCCCACAGGCGTTGTTTGGCCCTCAAAAAGCCCATATGGCTCTTATTTCGATAACTGCCAAACTAGTTAATTTTCACCACTGTTTGGATTATTCTGTTGCAATGCTCTGTGAGTGGCACAGAGAACTTTCACAGGCTTTGTCAGTGGAAAAGCACATAGAGAGCCATCTGAATAAACTCAAGCTACATAGGGACTGTTGGCAGTCCCTTGAGGCCCTAATATCCAGGTAGTGGTTATTGATAGTCAGACTATTTGTGAAATAAGTTGAGCCCCTGGTAGCTTATATGATACTATCTGCTGTGCTCCAAGTGAGGAGTGGACGATGGTTGGGTGGGGGTGGGATTGTTGTTTTTTTGGAAATGTGTTTGTCTCACCTTCATGCTATTTTCTGCAGCACAACTTCACCTGGTTGTATGGCATTGTTTCCTCTTATTTTGCCATGGTTGTTTTTGTATGTTTTCTTGTTGGAAAATTTAATAAAGCATATAACTGGAAAGAAAAAAAAATAAAAACAACCTTCCTCAAGAATGGGAGGTTGGAGACTGGTTGATAATTCACCATGACATCAGAGGAGAGTGGTGGTTTCTTTTGGATGGGCTTCACCTATGCCTCTTTTAAGGCACCATGAAAAAGTCCCTCTGAAAGTGAACACTAGATGATCTCAGCGAACACTGGACCAATGAACTCAACACATCCCACTAGGAGTCAAGTCGGGACCAGGTTCAGTTCACAAAAAGGGGTCCGCAGCTCTGAGATTACCTCAACAATCTCTGCCACCCCCACTGGCATTAACTCCCCCCCCCAGGTAATAGAATTGCCTCTTACAAAGCAAGGCCTATCACTGCAGGGCTGCTCCCACACCACTGGAAAGATCCGGGTCCTAATGGAGGACACCCTGTCAGAGATGAACTGGGTAAACTCCTCACAATGGGTGACTGAAACTGCTCCTTTCAGCTACAGACAGATGGGATGAAGTAGCCTATCTACGGTCTGAAAGAGCAGAATTGGTCAGTTCCTCCCTGCAGCAATCTCCCTGGACAGGAACTCTGCCTTCTTATGATTGATTGCCGTTTGATATTCACCATAGTGAATCCTCAAAGACAACTTGTCTTCCCCAGACTGAGTCCTCCTAAAGCAATGCTCTAACTTTTGATCCGTGATCTTCATTTTCATGAGAGCCCCATCAAACCATGGGGGTCGTAAGTGAAAATACCTGGGTCATATATGGATCTGTGTGACATTGTTGAGTGCCTTGGAGACAGCTCTATTATAGGCTGTCACCACTTCACCCACCCCAGCTGCACAGGCAGCACTCACACCAGAAAAGTCCACCACCACTGATAGTCCCTCTGGGGACAACCCCTTCAACGGGTGATAGTGGACCACCTCAAAAGGGGAGGGACTAACAGTGGGGGTCCCTGAATCAGAACTCTACCATGCAATGATTGGACCAAGAGACTGGATCAAGCCTGAAGTCAGTGACCTCAAGCCCCAGTGAGAATATTAAGTCCAAAGCATGGCTGTGACTATGGATCACAGAAGCAACAGCTTGTGCGAGGCTCAGTGAATTGATCATCTAGACAAAATTGTGACCAAGATGCAAGAGTTCATCATCAACTCAGGCATTGAAGTCACCCAGAATCAACCATCAGGGTAATTCCAACACCCTATCAGTGACAAAGCCCATGACTTCTTGCAAGACTTTCCACTTGTGCCCCAGAGGTTGGAACATAAGGAGGATCCTGCAACTTGCACCTGGACCCCTGTGCACAGCCACACATTCAAATGATGAAGTGGAACCCACTGGGTGCATGGCAAAGTTTAAGTCAGATCTAAAACAGATGGCCACACCCCCACCCCACATTCCTTCCTTGTGCAATGTACTACAGAGAACTCAGCCGGGACCGATGCCTCCTGCACTGGACCTGCATCATCTCCTCACCAAGTCTCCATAATGCAAACCAGACGTAATAAGGAAATCAAGTCCACAGTTATTGTGGTCCTGTTCCTAATCAAACAAGCATTGTACATACTTGCATATTTCTTGCATATAATTTTTATAGAAAACCTTACATGTGACTTCATAAACACTTTAATCAAGCTTGTATATTCTGGCTTCAATCCATACTGTACATGTGTGTCAGCCAAAATATGTACCGGGTTCTTGCTTTTTTTCAGTAAAGATGGTGGCACTGTATTGTTGTGTTGTTTTTACAAGAATGAGCAGCACTGATTGGTGAGCAGTTTCTGATCAACTTGTATTGTATCACTTTTAGGTAAAAGAAGTCAATGTTTTCTGTGACTGACAAAGTGATGTTTTGGCCACAAAACATCACCCATATTTATCTGATGTATCTGGATATGAAATAAATACAGAAGATTGTTCAGATTACATTAATGTGAACCTCAGCATTTTCTTAAATTTTTGAGTAACAGTCAGGGTACATGCAAGATAATTACTGGCTTTTTATTCTGTGGCATATAAGCAAGCATCCAGGAAATCAGCCCATAAAGTCAAGAATTGTAACAGGTTGTAATAACTTTTTCTTTAAGCAAGATACTTGTGATACTAACTTGACCATATTGTGATTACTGTTGGTGAGTGTTTCGGTAAACCCTACAGTTACTGTAGCAATTATATTTTCAACATTACTGATTACCATGTCTAGTAGTGCCTCTCCTCTGGTTAATTCCATGACATATTGATCTAAATTAAGGTTATCAAAGCACTGTCAGTTTTCTTTATCTATGGTTGATAACACTGCTGCCTCCTTGTCTTTACTTTTAAACCCCATCATATTAAAGCCTGCAGCAAGTATTACATCTCAGGTGTTACAAGCTCAAGTAATCATGTTTATTATATGCTTATCATGTTGTTTATCAGCCTCCAGATGGACTACAGCAGATGCCCCAGAAGTTTTTTTTTTTCTACCAGGAATAAGAATCTCCATGCAGACCATTTTCACTTTGATATTTCACTCTAAGTCACATTCAGCAATATTTAGCAATATTTAATCCTTCCCTTGCATATATTGCCACCCCTCTACCCTTTTAACTTGCCTGCCCCTATGAAAGGGGATGGGGAAAAGTATTTATGGAATAATGGATGAGAGATAAGGGTCCAGGGGACAGGACAGGGTAGAAACAATAGACATGAAAGAAAGGAGAAACATAAGACACAATGATTATTACAGAAGGAGGATGGGGAAGGCAAGTGAGAACTAACCAAGGTGCAGGCACCTGTTGGAGGATGGGATGCCTCAATGTCTGGAGGCTGTGTAATAAGATTAGTGAGTTCCAGGCCTTGGTGGCAGGCTCTGGACTAGATCTAGTGGCTGTTAATGAAACTTGGGACAATGTGAACAATGACTGGGACATAAAGACATCTTATATAGGCATGATAGAGGGATGAGTAAAGATAGAGGGGTAGCCATTTACATCAGAAAAGAGATCAAGGCTAAAGAGTAGAGGTGTGCAAATGTTGCATGTTCTGCTTTCACGGAAGTTCTGCAAAATTACAAAACTTTCGTGGAACTTTTCGCCCTTTCGCCTGTGGTGAAATTCCAAACTTTTCAAAATTCACTACAAATTTTCATCTCATACAGCATTATTTAGTCACTAACTGCAGAACTTTACTTATGAAATGTGGAAATAAAGTTTCTTGGCATTTATGTCACCACATAATTGTATTTATCAACAGTTTGCAAAAGAATTCTGTGATTTTTTTTTCTGCCAGCAATGTATGGCCATATTTGCTTTTCTACTGGTGGTATTCTAAATTTTAAGCTCACATAGTAAATTTAACCACCCAACCTGTAGAGTACCTTAATTTTGGTGTCAACTTTCAACTTTTTCTTTGTTTTTTAATTGGTTCAGATGATACTGGGATAGGTGGGCTGGCAGTATAGCCTAGAGGTTAGAGGAATGAGGTGTGAACGAGCTTGAAACATCCAGCAGACCAGACCTGAGTTTGATTCTCCCAACCTCCACTTGCATACTGTGTGACTCTGAGCAAGTCACTTAACTGCCTGTGCTCCCAGGTTGCCCCTGAAAACAGGCACTTGTGCCTAGTGGGCCTTACCCGGTTACCAAAGACTAAAAATAAAAAAAGGTGTATTTACAGACAGACAGCAAGTCAGGTGGGGGAAGGGCAGCCAGAGATGCAGACCAGTTGTCGGGGCAGATTAAGTAGTGAGTGGTGGCAGGCTAGGCAGTGAGAGGATGTTCAGATTTGGTGGTCCAGACTGACAGGCAGTCCACCTCTGTTAACCAATGCCATGGTTCCCTTGTGCTTCTGCAACTCTGTATGATTTTCTTTTCAGGTCCACCTGTGTAAGGCTCGCTCGATGGATGCTGCTGCTGCTGCTTCTGCTGTCCTGAATGTGCTCTTCTAGCCCAGTGATTGTAAACGGGAACTGAAGATGAATCAAACAACAACACCAGTGGCCGATTTTAACATTGTGTAACTCGCCCAAGACCTAAATCCATACAGTGTCAATGAACAAGTAGCTCATGTAACATTTCTTTGAGGAGTGGGCAAATCAACTTGTCCTGCTGACTACTGCAAAAAAGATTATGGCTGAACCATGAACAGCAGTCACATAACATGTTCCTTGAACTGTTGCCAACCTTCACAGTCTGTAAAGAGACAAACAACAAGAAAGTCTTGTGTCAAACAGAGAAATGTTTATATTAAGGGCAGAACAAAGCAAAACAGTAACTATAAACACAAGAAGCAGAAAACAAATGTACAGAACATATATATATATATAAATATGCATACAGAACACCACCACCAACAATCTAACTATTTACAATTCTTCATGCACAGTAAGTGCAGAGGACCACCTCACTGTCCTGTCTCTGCCTGCTAGGCACAGGCCTATGCAATGCCCTCCTCCAGCCAGAATGTCTTTTCACAATGTGCAAAATGCACCACTGGGTAGGCTTCACTTGGGAAAGGGAAGCCAGAGTTGCCACCACATGTCTTTTTAGTCACTTTATGTCCACAGCTATGCACATGACATGGATGTCTGCCTTCTGTGTGGGTGGGGGTGCCTGTGGTGGTGGGCTTGTGGGGCAATTGGTGGTACAACAGATGGCACAGGCCCTGGCTCTGCATCCTTCTCTCCAGGCAGCTGCTTCTCCCTTGCTGCCAGCCTCTCCAGTTCCCTCTAGATTTTCTTGACATGGTTTGTTGACCGTGTACTAGTCTTCATTGCCTTCTGTGGGCCTGGCACTGGAGGTGGCTGTGTGTCAGTGTTGTCTGTAGTACAGAAAGAAATATGCAGTTTGAACAGATTGAACTGTGCAAGTGTCAAAGTAATGAAATCATCAGTAATAGTAATACAGAACTCTGTCCAACCAGTGTAACCTCACTATACCCTGACTGTCTGGTGATGGTTACCACCCTCGGCCCTTGCCTACCTGTACTCTCATTGTCCCTGCTGTATATGTATTACCCCCCACAACATCCCACATAGGATGGGAAGTATGAAGCCCATGAGTATGTGAAACATGAGGTTTAACCAATGTTTCATGACCCACAAGTTGCTGGGCAGACTGGAGGTGGGACACAGGGTGGTAAACTGGGTCAGAAAATAGCTGAGTGACAGGACACAGACAGTGGTGGTGAATGGAGCCCAACAGAAGTGAAGAAGGTGAACAGCATGGTTCATTGCTATTTTAGTTTTAAATTTAGATTGTGGGCTTTTAGTGACTCTGTAATTTCTTTGCTGTCTATACTTAGAATTGTTTTTTGGCTGTTGAAAACATAAAACCTAGTTTGGTATGCTTGTAGTGGTGGTGGTGTATTCCTTTGCTGTCTTTAATTGCTGCAAATTTTCACCTCCTCTCCCTCCCCTGCCCCTCACTCTTAATTATATGCCCTGTTAAATCTGATTGACAGGAGCTAAGCACAGAGGATAGTAGGGGTTGTGGAGTAGGAGGGGCATAAGGGGAAAGATGCCTGCCCTCGACACGACATGTGTTTTGACTCATTTTTTATTTATTTTTTCTTCCTTTTTTAAAGAAAAGTATCTGAGGATCAGTGGCAGGATTTTTAGGACAATAAATTAATAAAAAAGGGAATTAGGAGAGCTTCAGTAACAGCCAAGTACTGGAATGGCAGTATAACTGCAGCATAATGTGGGGAGTGGTGCAATGTAGTGGCTGCAGGGAAGCCACATTCAAGCAGACCTTCTGGACACTGAGGTGCTGCCCAATCTGCATGCACCTCTCTGGACTGCGGGATGAGGTAGCCAGACTCAGAGCAGAAGTAAACTGGGTCAGGAGTACCATCACCCCTATGCAGAGATCACCCAGTCCAATGCCACTGCCTCAAAGGATGCCGAGAACGAGGAGCACTTGGATGACAGTGGACTCAGGGAGGGTTAGGGCAGTCAGGCAGAGGCACATCCCAGATCCTATTCCATTCCAGAACTCATATGCCACACTGGCAAACAGGGACAACCAAATAGAGGTACCCAGAGAAGTGGAAGGGAAGGATGTGGAGATTAGCCAAGGAGGTGACCTCAGTGGGGAGAGCGGTGGACCCCAGAGGAGGAGGAGGAAGCAAATCCTGGTGGGGGACTCCATCATAAGAGGGATCCAGCTGGGAACGGGGGGGGGATGACAGGGAGGTGAGGTGCCTAGTAGGTGCCATGGCATGGAGGGATGGGAGGAAGATCCTGGAGATTGCCAGGATGGCAAGATGGGAGGCTGAGCTGGATGTAATTTTCCACCTTGGTACTAATGACCTGGCAAATGGGGAGCCAATGGAAGTTCAGGAAGAGTTTATGAAATTGGGGAAGGGTCTCAAGCAAGTAGCTACTTCTGTCACCTTCTCTAAAGTATTACCTGTGAGAGGCATGGGAGAGCATAGGGGCACATGCACCAGTAACTTTAACCCATGGTTGAAGAACTGGTGCTGTGAGGAAGGGTTTGGATTCATTGGTGACTGGGCAGCCACCTGGAAGGATGGAGGCTTGTTCAAGCCTGATGGCCTGCATCCATCCTGGAGGGGAATCCAAGCTCTCAATGATAAGTGTAAATGCAACATGGACAAGCATTTAAACTAGCCAAGGGGGTTGGCAGACCAGCAAGGAGGGTAACTAATTGCCCACCCCCCCACAGCTAGCAGTGGAACCAGTGAACAGGAGGAGTGGATATCTCTACAAAGCAGTGTGCAAAAGATGGAGATAAGCACCCAAGAGGTGGATAGGCAGAAAGGGGGCAAGATTCAACAGAAGGGCAAACAGCAGGGAGAACCAGGAATAAAGGACAACCAGAGAAGGGACTGGAGTAGAACAGCTAAACAGTCTAGGGAGTTCAAATCATGGAAAGCCATGTGTGCCAATGCCAGGAGCATTAGCAACAAGATGGAGGATCTGGAGGCTGTCATGGTGCAGTCAGACCTGGACATTATGGCCATTACAGAAACCTAGTGTAATGATAACCATGACTGGGAGATGGCCATAGCTGGCTACAACATATTCAGAAGAGACTGGGGAAGGAAGGAAGGGAGGAGGAGTAGCACTTTATGTGAAAAATTACACAAAGGCCAGAGAGATACAGGAGGAACAAAATGGGGGAGAGATACTGTGGGTTAAGCTGGAAAGGAAAATGGGGCCAGCCATCCACACAGGTATGGTCTATAGACCACCAGCCCAAGAGGAAGAAACAGATAGGGAGCTGATGCTAGCCATCCAAAGGATGGCAGACAAGGGAGAGGTAGTGCTGGTTGGAGACCTCAATATTCCAGACGTGGACTGGAGCATCCCAGCAGCAGCATCAAGTAGGAGCAGATTTATCCTGGACTCCCTTCAAGCTGCCTTCCTCAAGCAACTGGTAATGGAACCAACTTGGCAGAAAGCAATACTGGACCTTGTGCTCACAAACAGGGACAGTGTGATGGGGGTAACAGTGGAGGAGGACCTGGGGAACAGTGACCACCAGTCATTGTGGTTTGAAATCACAGAAGGAGCAGAACCAAACAACGCAAAAAACACGTATCCTGGATTTTAGGGGGGCAGACTTTGGGAAAATGGGGAGATGCTTGAAAGTGGCATTAAGTGGAATGGGGCAGGAATCAGTGGTTGAAGAACAGTGGGCAGTATTTAAAATGGGGATTACAACAGCAACAGAATTGTGCATTAAGCAGGTTAGCAAGGGGAAAAGGAAGAGGAGGCCATTATGGTATTCCAAAGAGGTAGCAGAGAAAGTGAAAGTCAAAAAGATTGCATTCAGGCAATACAAAAAGACACAGGCAGAGGGGAATAGGGAGAAGTACCAGGAGAAGCAAAGGGAGGCAGAGAGGTCAGTAAGGGAAGCCAAAGCTCAGACAGAAGAGCACATTGCAGAATCAGTGGGTAGAGGGGTCAAAACCTTTTACAGGTACATAAGTGAAAAAAGAAAGGCAAAGGGAGGGAAAGTGAGACTGAAGGGGGAGGATGGGGGGGGCACATGGAGGATGACAACATTAAAGCTAACATATTGAACAGGTATTTCTGCTCAGTCTTTACTGAGGAAGAGGAGGGTAATGGGCCTGAATGGAGTACAAGGGGTGGGAATGGTGCAGTAATGGACAAGTCCCTTTACACAAGAAAGGGTCCTGAAGGAACTAGAAGGAATAAGAGTTGATAAAACAATGGGGCCAGATGAGGTGCACCCCAGGGTCCTTAAAGAACTAAGAGAGGTAGCGGCTGAACCTCTGGCAATCCTGTTTAGCTGATCACTGGAAACAGGGGAGGTACCCAAAGACTGGAGGACAGTAGATGTAGTCCCCTTATGCAAAAGTGGGAACAAAGAGGAAGCGGGGAACTACAGACCAGTCAGCCTCACCTCTGTAGTGGGGAAGATCATGGAAACACTACTGAAGTAGAGATTGGTGGAACATCTGGTTGTCAATGGACTACAGGACCCAAGGCAGCATTGTTTCACCAGGGGGAGGTCATGTCAGACCAACCTCATTGAATTTTTCGACTGGGTGACTAGGGAGGTGGATCAGGGGAGTGCAGTGGACATGGCCTATCTGGATTTCAGCAAGGCCTTTGACACCGTGCCACATAGAAGGCTATTACAAAAACTGGGGAATATAGGTGTGGACAGGACAGTAGTGTGGTGTGTAGGTAACTGGCTGGGCAGCAGGACACAGAGGGTGGTGGTAAATGATTGTCACTCCATAGAGGGAAGAGTGGCCAGTGGGGTACTACAGGGATCAGTGCTGGGACCAATCCTATTCAACATCTTCATCAGTGACATTGAGCAGGACCTGAAATTCAGAATTTCCCTGTTCGTGGATGACACAAAGCTCTGTAACAGGGTAGACACACCAGAGGGTGTAGACAAAATGAGGAGGGACCTGCAGAAACTTGAAGAATGGTCACGGGTTTGGCAGTTGAAATTCAATGCAAGAAGAGCAAGATAATGCATATGGGGCACAAGAACCCTGGCACAATATATAATTTGCGGGTGAGGATATAGCATGCAACAAGCAGGAAAGGGATCTTGGGGTTATCATCTCTGATTACCTCAAGGTAGGGAAACAGTTGGACAAGGCAGTAGGTAAAACAAATAGGATGCTGGGATGCATAAGCAGGGGCATCACCAGCAGGAAAAGGGAGGTCATAATTCCACTATACAAGACACTAGTGAGGCCCCACCTGGAGTACAGTGTACAGTTCTGGATACCTTACCTATGTAAGGACATAGACAGGGTAGAGAAGGTTCAGAGGAGGGCAACAAAGATGGCACATGGATTGCATCACAAGTCCTATGAGGACAGGTTGAAGGACTTGAATATGTACTCCCTGGAGGAGAGGCAGGAGAGAGAGGATATGATAGAGACATGCAAATATCTTGCAGAGAGGAATAGGGTACAGGAATACACTATTTTTAAGTGAAAAAGATGTTCCAGGACTAGAGGGCATGGGATGAGGTTGGAGGGAGGATGATTCAGAGGAAACGTGAGGAAGAATTTCTTCACAGAACGGGTGGTGGACACGTGGAACAGCTCACCAGAAGAAATGGTGGGGGCTGAAACAATCACAGGACTTAAGAATGCATGGGATAGACATAAAGGAATTCTGGAGGTCAGGAGTAAGGGGCAACAGACTTCTAGGAAACATAAAGTGAACTTACAAGCTCAAATGGGCAGACTGGGTGGGCTGTAGGCCCTTATCTGCCAACACTGTCTATGTATCTATGTATCTATGGTCCTGCAGGAATCAGTGCTGGGACCAGTCCTCTTTAATGTCTTCATAGGCAACCGGGCATTGCAGGGGGACCAGAAGGGAAGGTATGTCTCTTTGCAGGTGACATGAAGATCTGCATCAGGGTGGACACTCAGGGAAGGGTGGAGAAAATGAAAAGGGAATTCAGCAGAGTTGAGGAGTGGTCCTAGGTGTGGCAGCTAAGATTCAATGGCAAAAAGTGCATCATGCACCTGGGGCACAGAAATGCAGTGGAAGAGTACAAGAAATACAGAGGAAGAGTACATGATCGGGGTGGAGGTACTGACAGCCACCAAACAAGAGAGGGACTTGGGAGTAATCTTATCTGATGACCTAAATGTTACCAAATAATGTAGGAAGGCTGTGGGGAGAGCCAGTGTAATGCTGGGGTGTGTAGGGAGAGGTACAGTATCTCCAGCAGAAGAAGGGAGGTGGTGATTCCACTGTACAGAACATTGGTGAGACCTCATGTCAAGTACTGTGTCCATTTCTGGAGGCCACATCTCCAAAAGGACATAGACTGAGTAGAAGTGGTCTAGGGAAGGGCAACAAAAATAGTATAGGGGCTGCACCAGAAGCCATATGAGGAGAGACTAGAGGAGCTCAATATATATTCCTTGAAGCTACAAGAGAGTGGCGAGATATGATATAAACTTTTAAATATGTCAGAGTTGTAAACAAGGTGTAAGAGAGTAGCATCTTTCATAAAAAAAGATGTTCAGGAACAAGGGGCCATGATATGCTCTCATTTTGGAGGTGGCAGTGCCAGCTGGATACTCCGTGATACACACCCTGAGGAAGGATCTCAGAAGAAAAGGGCCATTTGTTTTGAATCCAGCTTGGGTCTCACTGTGTTACCTATGAGCCCTACTGGATCATTTGAGTGTGTTGCCATGTGGGTGGGGAGAGCAGTGCCAGCTTCAGGACCCTCCTGCTCTACCACTCTCCAGGTGGGGAGGGAGAATTTTTGAGGGAGATCAGAGACTTTGTCGCCGGCCTGGTGTTGGAGTCCCCAAATGGTTTATTCTAGGGGACTTCAATGCCTGGGTCAATGATGAACTCTCATCATTTGGGTGTGATCCCCTACGGAATATGGAGGTGTTGGGCAATCTGTCTGTCTATCTATCTATCTATCTATCTATCTATCTATCTATCTATCTATCTATCTATCTATCTTTCTGAAATTGAGAATAGAGGGGGATTGACTCAGGGGTAACGTGAGGAAGTATTTTTTCACAGAAAGGGTGGTGGATGCATGGAAGAGCCTACTTGTGGAGGTTGTGGTGACAAAAACAGTAGGGGAATTAATAATGCATGGGACAGACATAAGGGAACCCTAGCGACATGAATGAGGGGGTGAGCCGCAGATCAATTAGAATCTGTGGTATCTGATACAGGCAGGTAAAATGAGCAGGCTAGGTAGGCAAAACAATCCTAATCTGCCATCAAATTCTATGTTTCTGTGTTGCAGTAGACTGCCTTTCCACTCATCAGTGCCTCAACCACTGTCTCTCTAAGGTGTACCATCCATTGAAAGGACTATCAAAACCACTTACAGTTATGTACCTTGTGTTTTATCAGCCCTTTCACCTATCTAGTTTGGAACATTTTACCAACACGTTTATAGCTTTCTACGATGGGAATTTGAAATTGTCCATCAGGTGCAAGTTACTCACACAGACCATGATGTACCCTCCTTTCCATCCTACGAATGACTACATGTTTAGTGGACCATCCGGAACCTCAGACGATATGCAAGGTTGAGTGGACCCACTACTCATTTAGGCTATCAAACAGTGTTCACTGCTATATATACAGCATGCATGTATCTCTTCTCTACAGGTCCCCATAAGTGGACATTGCAGAGAATGTTGTGCTCAGGATGACGTGTAGTGGTGTTTGTCAGATGTGGCATGTGTTTGGACTGGAAATGAAACAGCAGTAGGCACTAGTCACGGGCCGATTCAAGTGAAAACAAATAATGCACTATTAATATAGTATGACAGTTTGACAAACGTTGCTCATGCTAATGAATTTATTAACAACTAACAAGTTGTTATGTCAACCATTTTATCACAATATCTGACTGACATTGAAGGATAAGAAATTGGTAGGAAGTTTACAAGTGATTGTTTACAGTGGTTCAGCTGTGAACGTGCTGAATGTTCATGATATGTCCAGCAGACTGGGGTTTCATTCACACTCTGAGAGCTTCCAGTTGCACACTGTGTGGCATGCCTTGAGCAACATACTCAACCTCCATGTGCTCTCCCAGGTAACACTGTCATAATTAGCCTAGTGGAGTAATGCACAATGGCCATCTTACTTACCTGACTGACTAACTGTAACATACAGTAGAAATACAGAATGGTACAAACATGATTTCCTATCACAATTAAAGTCTTCTTGTCTGACCTCACCCAGTGATGGCAAAGCTAGCCCTCTCACCCTGACAGCAGCTTCTGCTAACTAGTTCCAGATATCCACCTGACCTGACTCCCTGTGATGATGGCATTTCTATGTCATGGTCACAGTTTGACCACTGTGCCATAACTCTGCAGTCCCTGATCAGCCCACACATACCCTCAACCCAGTAGCCATTCATTGTTTAACATTCTGTAAGTGATACAACACACTCCACTAAGGGAGTAATGAGATGTAACACTGCCAGCAGTGCCTACTGCAATGCTGCACTTTAGTGACAGGAACACGGCCATCACATGTAATGATTCACCAACATCCTAACAAATTCTTGGGGCAGTCATGACTGTGCCACTTCTTACAGTGGAATGGCCTTTACCATGGAACTAGTTACCCCTGCTTCCAGCAGCTATGGAACCACAGGTGTGTAACCTGCACCGGACTGAAAAGGCAACACCGATTTAAACATCTGACATTTGATACCACTGATTTAAACATTTGACATTTGGTATCTTATGATGAGTTAGAACTTATAAGGAATTTATAAATGAGCTGACCACCAAATGCCATCCCCTGCATGGTTGTGATGATGTTGAGCTGGCTAGACACACTCACAACACAGCAGGAATTATCCCCACCTCATGCCACAACCACCCTACTGTACGGATTGCAATGGAGGTGTGTTTACCAATGACTTATGTCATGATTTACACAGGGCCCCTTGGGGAATGTATGTAAATAGCACCAGGAAGGGGGAAGAGGTCGGGCAGCCAACTTTCTTGGGAACATTTCAACTTCACAACACAGCAGATCTAAAGTTTTTACAGTGGTGCCTTTTGACTATGGTGCAGGGATGCAGGCAAGGTTCATATGGTTTGCTGAAGTGCAACACTAAAAATTGTAGTCTTTCCATTCACTTTTTCATCACTGCATTCATTTTGTTAACAATGTAAATAGTTTACCAACTACGTGATCCCCACTGCTCATAATCGGTCCTGGTCCTGCAGGGCTGGTGGTGGGATCACCAATGGCAGGGGCGCTTGTTGCAATTTTCTGCGGCACCTGTTGCAAATGGACAGGAATAATTCAAATTAGGGTTGGATTTTTTTTTTCTATTGTTTAACCAGGAGTAGCACACTAAGCTGAAAGTTCCTAATTTGGAACACATAACATTAAAGCAGCAATAATCAAACACATTCCATCTTGTGAGGAAGGCCAAGTGCCATACTATTTATCCATGAAATACCACAGATGATCCCATGAAGGGAATTCAGGAGGATACAGTTAGGGGTCACTTTCAGCAAAGAAAAGTGCATATCTGCTATTCAGATAAGGAAGGAGTGCTGCTGTGAACAGCCATGGAGGGACATGACTGTTTAGGGTGAGAAATGGGATGTATATTTTTTATTTTTTTTATTTTATTTTATTGAAATCTAGGATTACAAATACCTTTGAGCAGGAACTGCTCATTTACAAAGGTTCCACGTTGAAGCAATGGGGGGTATACATACATACAAAGGTCAACATAATAATACATAGTTACACAATAAAAAGAAGTAAGAGACTGAGGCTTAAGAAATTCCAGTAATTCAAAATGTGCCAAATGTTAGGTAGCATGACATACCTGCCAAGGGTAATCTTAGAAATAAGCACGGCAGGTGAGAGGGAAGGTGGTATGCAGGCAGGAAGGCCATTGTCAGAGGGTAGAGGATGAGGGTAAGGGAGGGAGGGCGGGATAAAAGTCAGGAAATGCCTTGGGGGAAGGAAAGGGAGAGGGGCAAAGGGATAGGCAGGTAGAAGGGGGCAAGGCGGGGAGAGGTAGCTGTCAAGACTGAAGTGGAGGGGAGTGAGCAACACAGTGTATAGACACAGTGCAGCACACATATGCAGTGGATAACAGCATTGATCCCTCCCTGCTAAAGGGGCTACCTTTAGACAGGATGTAAGAAGTGGTGAGCAGTCCTGCACACTGCGTACTCCCACTGGACAATCTGGATGAGGATGTAGATGGTAATAGGTATGACACATGCGGCAACTCAGAGATAATCACAGTGGAGGCAGTTGACATACACACGATTGCAGTTGCAACAAATATTTACAATGGTGAGGATGGACAACAACACAGCAAACAATTGTAAAGCAATCCAAAATGGATGCCATATGTTCTCAGGTCATGCACCTGTCCCTGCAGATACATGTCTAGCATATGATGGTGCTGTGGCATGCCCATGCAATTGGATGGCAGTGTTGCAGACACAGTCCACCCATGATGTGACACATACACCATCACGTCCATCACAGAAGGGTTGTAATCAGATGAGGTGCCATCCATCGTGCATGCCATCATAGGCAGGTATGACAAAACACAAAGGTATTTCTTGTTCTTCACATTTTTCTGTCAGTATTTAAATGGAATTCTTAAAAAACAGGATGACAACATACATTACATTGAGTGTATCAGGGTAAAAGTTAATTTCTATAAATTACTGATGACAATCAGTGTTGGAATCATGGGGGGGGTGTGCTTAGCCCCACAGAACTCTGCCTTTATGGGCCAACCTGCCTCACAGTCACAAAGATCATAAAGTATATTTCCAACGCTGACTGATGAAAATGACTTTAAGGGTCAAGTTAGTATACTCACCGGTGATACTGTCCTCCACACATAGCCTTTTGGGCTTGGCAGTAGAAGATTCCATCGACTCTGAATTTTGAGTTCTCTTCTTCTTCTGGCCCTGCTCTGCGATGGTCAGTGCTCCACCAAGAATCTCCAGCACTTTAGGGTCCCTCCACTGGAGCTTGTCCCATTTATGTTTAATTTGCTGCACAGTCCAGGACACAACTCCTCCTCCCTCTGCTTCCAGGGTGGCCTTTATGGAGGCCCACGATTTTTCTCTCTCCTGTAAAGGGAGTCTCTTCAGCCCATATAGTTCACCAGCATGGATTATGAGGAAAGGGGGTGCCATCTTTCACTTTGTGCTGGAAAAGGAGGTGGTGGCCTGCTGCTCATGGTTGTGCTGCACAGGTGGTGCCACCCCAAGGCACTGTGACTGCTGACCCACCCCCTGCTGCTGGCCCTGATCCTGCTATCCCCTGGTCCCCACAACGCAGCTGCTCAGATTCCTCACCCTGCCTCCTGCCCAATCCTCCGGCTGCTGTTGCTGGAGTTCATATCAGTAATATTGATTGAAACAAAACCTAAAATACTGTACCTTAAAGAAAAAAAAATCTCCCCAGTACTATCTCTAACTGATTAAAAATGTAACTAAAAAAAAATATATATATTTTGGGCTTCTCTATTAGTTGATTCTTTCTCTCTCTCTCTCTCTCTCACTCTTTCTTCTCTCTCTTTATCTCTCTCTCTCTCTCTTACGCACTCTCTAAATTTCTAGTATGTCTCTCTCAATTTCTCACAACAGGAAAAATACACTATTGCAATTTCTGCCTGCCGAGATATGGATTTTTTATAATGCAGTTTGCAAAAAGTTCTGCAGTTCACACTGGGATACTGTTTACAAAGTGCGATTTTTTTTTTTACTGCAGACATGCATAATACAGAAACACGAAACATGCAGAAAACATCACTGCAAGCATAGGTTATTAGGGAACATTAAGCTACTTACCATGAAATGTGCAATAATCTGTGATGTTCAGAGTCAGTATTCCGCCATAGTGAGTGTGGCAGCAGATATATATTGTACACAGTTAGTGTTGTGTGAAATTGGAAAATTTCACTGGACGAAATATTTTGTGGAATTTATGCATTTCTCAAAACATTTCTCTGGGCGAAATGCAAACTTTCATCCATTGGGCAGGTGAAATTTCACCCATGAACTGGTGAAATTTGCTACTCGGGGGTGATATTTCGCCACCCACAGGCAAAATTTCTTAATTTCACCACTAGCCCCCAATCTTTCCAAAGAAACAATACCCCCATGTCTCTGGCAGGGGTTCAGTTAATTTATTTTCACTGGAAGTCTAAAACTTCCAGGAGTTGAAATCTGGAAGTCATTCCATAATTTTCTGAAGTCAAAATACTTCCAGAATCACATCTTTGGAAGTCAATATTCTAGGAAGAACAAATTTATGGATGCTAATATATGTGGTAAAATAATTTATTTCAGAAAAATCCATAATTTCTGACTTCCAAGCCTGCAATTTTGGAAGTTACCTAATTTTTGGTTTTACATCTGGAAGTCAATGACTTCCCCTCTCTTTATTTTTGAAGTTTTTGCCTTATTTTTGGAAGTCAAATACTCCCAAAATGGAGTTAACTGAAGCCCTGGTCCCTGGTGTCTAGGGGACTCTCCCCCCCCGGCTGATCACCAGCCAAATTCAAATCATGAATCTTCCTCACACCCTGAGCCCGGCCACAATCTTGGAAACCTCCCCCAATAATCTGAATCCCCTCCACATGTCCTAGTGTCTAGTGCCCCCTATTGTCCTTTGGCCAAATTCAAATCAAGAACCCTCCCTCCTCCACCCAATCACCCTGAGCCCTGGCCCGTATCTTTGTAAAAAAAGTATAAATCCCCTCCCTTGTCCCTGGTTGTTTGTGGAACTCCCACCCCTCACCCCCACCCTGTCTTAAATCAGAGCCCCCCCACCCCCATACCCGATTGGCCACCGGCACAACCCACACTCATCTTTCATGGCTGGCAGCCTGTCTGAGCACTCAGTGAATGTACTATTCTTGTACAAGCATGTACTATTCATTGACAGATTCAGACAGTCAGTGCTCTCACTACTACTGGTAGTGTAGTGAGAGCACTGGCTGTTTGAATCTGTCAATGAATGAGCACGTGCTTGTACAGGGACATGCTCATTCACTGAGCACTCAAACAGGCTGCCAGCCATGGAGGTGAGTAGAGGGCTGTGCCGGTGGCCCGATTAGGGTATGGTGGAGGGAGCACTGTGGGCTCTGACTTAAGACAGGGTGGAGGGTCCACTAGACACCAGGGACAGGGGAAGGGATTCATTTTTTTTTACAAAGATTTGGGTCAGGCTCAGGGTGGCTGGGGGAGGAGGGAGGTCCTCGATTTGAATTCAGCCAGTGATCGGTTGGGGGGCATCACTACACACCAGGGCCATAGGAGGATTTGGATTGTTGGGGAGGTTCAAAGATTGGGGATGGGGCTCAGGGTGACTGGGGGATCCATGATTTGAATTTGGATGGTGATTGGCCAGGGGATCCACTAGACACCAGGGACCCAAAGGGGTATAGCAGATGTGGGTGAAATTGCAGGTGAAATTTTGCAGTTTTGAGTGGCTAAACTGCCAATTTCACAGCAATTTCACCAGTGAAACAAAATTTCACAACAGCTCTATACACAGTTAATACTCAAATTATTCGGCCTTTCCTGATAAACTGGTCAATCTAGACTATGGAACCTTTTTTACACAATTCACTATAAAAATTCACAGTTCTAAGTCAGAATTCCATGAAAGTTGCCAAAATGGTTTCTGAACTTTCAAGGAGGTGAAATTCTGACTTGCACAGGAATTCCACCAACGTATGTTTTTTTCGCACACCTCTACTGAAGAGGGTGCTGCCATTGGGGGGGGGAGGTAGAATGACTGTGGGTTTAGCTCACAGAGTCATCAGGCAGGAAGATTTGCATAAGGGTGTCTTATAGACCACTGAGGCAGGGAGAAGAGAGAGACAATTAACTGGGTGTTGAAGTAGGGAGGGCGGGTAGCAAATTGAGAAGTTGCAGTAGTGGGAGATCTCAACCTGCCAGACATCAATTTGGACATTCTACTGGCCAGGAGTTTCAGAAACCAGGCTTTGCTTGATATCTTGCATGTTGGTAGAACAGGTCAGGGATCTCACTAGACAGTTAACCATTCCAGATGTGTTACCCACCAACTCAGAAAGAGTACATGGAGTATGGGTGGGGAACCACTGGGGTCCAATAGCTATAATACCATATGGTTAGAGGCGGCCCTGGGCACCAGTAAGACTTTAGGAGGGCAGATTTCAATTATAGAAGGGAAATGGGGCTGGACAGCTTAGCTGTGGTAGACAGCATCAAGAGACTAGAGGAAAGATGGCGGGTTATGAAAGGGGTCATTCTCGAGACAACAAAACCATGCACAAGAAAAGTTATCAAGTGAAACAAATATAAGAAACCAATGTGGTTCTCTGAAAGGGTCAGTGAAAATGTTGGATTCAAGATGGTGGGCACGCTGGGCTAGCCATCAGGCAGCAGAGCAGTCAGTGTGTTATTTTATTTATTTTACTGTTTGGTTTGTAGATTTTAAGTTAATCTGTGGTAGTTTAGTGGTAGCAAGATAGGGTATTCAGTGAGATAGTTATCATTAGGTCGTCTTTTGGGAGTTAAGGAGTAGGAAGAGTTATCCAGAATCACTGGATGTCATATTGCTTTAAGCCAGTGAATCCTTGGTTTGAACCTAAATGAAGGAGTTTTTTGTATCATTTTACATGTGGTCCCAAAATATCGGCTCATATTTTTCATAGAGCAGAGATACTCTTACCTGCCTTAGGCTTGTGTCCAGAGCTGGCTTGGAAGTAAACCTGAAGAAAAAGGGAAGGTCTATGTGTCCAGGATCAGGACGATTAAGGAGCAGTGGATCTGAGGTGGACTATGTTTTTGTGGACCCAAGGTGGAACTGCCAGCTGAGGACACAGGTGGCGCATGCATCTGCTGAACTGCTTTGGCTGACAGACTACTTTGGCTGGATCATTTGGGCTGATGAACTGAGGCCAGAAATTGTTTCTGGTTTCCTTTTGCAGAACAAAGGACATCTGTTTTATTGGTCCTGGTTTTGGTGAGCTGGGGCTCACTATTTGGGGGCTTGTTCGTGGTTGTGGGGGTTTGCTGGACTTCACGGTGACCACTACTGAACTTGTGCTCCATGCAGGGTGTTGGGAACTGGGCTCACTAGAGAGTGGGCCTAGTGTTTCCAATACTCCTAGGCTCTCTGGTAGGTCAGTTGGTGGGCTGGTGCTGACGAGAGCCGATGCAGTGGGTTGTGGGAATTTTAATTGGTGGTGTTCTGTGGAGCACTAATGAAACCCCTGTATTTTGCAAAAAAATCAACCTTTGTCCCCTAAAACTAAGGAAGCCTGGAGTCCTGCTGAACACTGACATAGGAGAAGGATCACCTTGAACCTGGGTCATGGTTTGACTTTTGTATTTCTTTATTTTGGGGCCCACATTATGTTATATGGGCAGTGAGAACACCCTTTGACTGTTAATTTCAAAGTAAATTTGATGTTCTTCATGGTGGTTATTTTACAGAAAACTCCTGAGGAGATGGGAGCTTTTCAGGTTCAAACAACAAAACCTCTGAGACTCTTAGTGACTGCTCATTCCGGATTATTACCTCTTTCTGTCATAAACATTTGGTCATTTTACATTGTTTATATTGTGGTTTTGGTGGGGGGTTTTGTGGTTAATTTGTGTTGCTGTGGGTTAGGTTCTGAATGTATGGTGTGTGAGTTTAGTGTATGAGATGTATTTAAGAGTGCGACTTACTTTATGAATGATTGGTGAGTGTTTAGTTGGTTTTGGTTTTGTTCATTTGTTGGTGATTGCTGCTGTTGTTTTTAATGTGCTGGGAGGGTATAATGACGATCAGGCACTATTTCCCCACCGGGCTCAGGGACTTTCACCCTTTTGACTGTCCCCCTCTATCATCAGAGGCCTGAGGAATTGCCAGGCCTTGGGGATAGTCAGGAGAAGGAAGAAGTGGGGGAGAACTGGGCCTGATGAGGGAATGGAGCGGGGTGGTTGGATAGAGGTAGTAGGGGCAAGGAGATGCCCTGGGGTGAAATGGGACAGGAATAGGGGTTCTCCCTGTCTGTTTCCCATACCCAAGGGCTCTGCTGTGAGCATATAGGTTGCATGGTCTTCCTCTATGGCTCATTCTATTTGGGCGGTGTTGTGTAACGCTAGGTCTATTAAAAACAAGACTGCTATAATAGCAGATCTTGTTGGGACATCTGAACTGGCATGCATCACTGACACCTGGCTGGATGAGAATGTAGGCCCCATATTGGCCTCAGCTGTTCTGGCTGGGTACTCGGTGATACACCACTTGAGGGTGGATCATAGGGGTGGGGGTGTAGCCATTTGTTTTAAAACAGAACTGGGCCTTGTGGATGTGCCAGTGGGGTTCACTAGATCTTTTGAATGTATCGTGGGTGCGAACTTATGATGTAGGATTCTGTTCCTCTAAAGTCCACCCGGAGATGGGAGAGAATTCCTGCAGGAGATCACCGACTTCTTTGTTGACATGGTGTTGCGATCCCCCAGGTGGTTAATTCTGGGGGATTTCAAAGCCTGGGTCAATGATGAACTCTTGCATTTTGGTCAAGATCTCCTCAAGCTAATGACTTTGCTGGGCCTCAAACAGGTTATTTCCCCCACAATTCACACTGGTGGTCATTCATTGAATCTGGTGTTCCTCCTGGGGATAGAGATCTCTGATTTGGTGGTGGAACCAGTCAGTTGGTCTAATCAACACACCATAGGATTCAGTTTCATGACTCCCCCTAATGGACATACCCCTATGGAGATGGTCTGGTACTGCCCATTGAGGAGGTGACCCCAGAGGGCCTAATGGCAGTGCTAGACCTATCGGGCTTGTTGAGTGAATGCATGGATCCAGGTGATCTTGTGCTTGCCTATAATAGGGCAGTAATGGGTGCCCTGGATTCCATTGCTCCTGTTTGTGTTCAGCCACTCACCCTTCAGCCAAGGTCCCCATGGTTCAATGGGATCTTGAAAGATTTGAGGAGAGTGGGTTGAAGGTTAGACAGGGCATGGCGAAAGTCTGGCCTGGAGGTTGATAGGCTTAGATTGATAGACCATTGTGTTGTCTATCAATCGATAATCACACATAAGAAGGGAGAATTCATGTCCAGGGAGATTGTAGCCATGCAGAATCAACCAGATCAGCTCTTCCAGACTGTAGACAGATTGTGCAATCCAACCGGTCTGCAGTCTGGTGGAGCCTTGTCACAAGAAAGATGTGATGAGTTTGCTAAATTTTTCACAAATAAAGTTGCCACCGTCAGGTCCAGTATCCATCCAGCCCCCTCTGTCGGGTGTTGTGGAAGTCAGTGGGAGGTTGTAAGCACCCAGTTTGTCTAGTCTGACTTCGGCCGACCGGACATCATGGACATTGTGAGGATCATTCAGGCTCTGCGGCAACCAGCTGTAGTTTGGACCTGGGCCCAATGCATCTTCTTGTGGGAAGCAATGAGGAAATTGGCCCAGTCCTGGCTGAGATAGTCTGGCAATCATTGGAGAGGTGGATCTTTCCAGACCCCCTAAAGGAGGCAGTTGTACGACTGCTCCTGAAAAAAACTCTCCCTTGATCCAGACTGCCTCACCAACTACAGACCAGTCTCTAACCTGCACTTCGTGGGTAAGGTTATTGAGAAGATAATTGCATTGCAGCTGGATGATCATCTGTCCATCCACAATGTCTATTACTCTCTCCTGTCTGGATTTAGGATGAGGCATAGCACAGAGATGGCCCTTGTTCGGGTGCTAAATGATCTTCTAATAGCGAGGGATTGGATGATTCATTCCATCATGGTCCTCCTTGATCTCTTGGTGGCATTTGACACTGTGGAAAATGGTGTGCTACTGGAGCACCTGTGGTTCATCTGTGGACTGTTGGGTACCGTCCTCAGATGGTTTTGATCTTACCTTGAGGTTAGGACACAGAGAGTGGTCTCAGGAATTTATTCCTCTGATCCTCTCTCATTATCCTGCGGGGTTCCACAGGGCTCCGGTTTGTCACTCATGTTGTTCTCTGTGTATATGCTGCCATTGGGGGTCATTATTAGGTGGTACAGTCTAAGTTTTCACTGCTATGCAGATGATACTCAGCTGTACATGCCCTTTATACCCAAACAGGGAGATGTTCTCTTGGTGTTTAACAACTGCCTATCCGAGATCCAGGACTGGATAAGTGTTAGTTGGCTGAGGTTGATCCTGGATAAAACTGAGATGTTGGTTGCGGACCCAGATCATCAGAAGGTGAGTGTGTAGGCAGGATAATCCCCTGGTCTTTGGCCTGTCGTGTCCAGCTTACCACCTCAGATCCGGTGCGAAACCTGGGTGTTATTTTTGATGATGATTTGACTCTAAAGTCACAGGTGTCAGCCATTGTCAAGACCTCTTTTTACCATCTGAGAAATATTGCCCAGGTGAAACACCTGGTTATTCCTGATGATCTTCCAACACTGGTCCATGCCTTCATGACCACTCGCCTTGACTACTGCAATGCCCTGTACCTAGGGCTATTGGGGGTTGATATCTGCCACCTGAAGCTGGTGCAGAATGCAACTGCCAGGCTTTTGACTGGTGCATCTAGGACAAGTCATATTATGCCTGTGCTCTGTGGACTGCATTGGCTGCCAATACAGTGGTGTATTGTGTTCAAGGTTGGGTTGCTGACCTACAAAGCCCTACATGATCAGGGACCTCAAGACTTGCAAGATTTCCTCTCTCCCTACAGCTCCTCCCAACCACTCCAATCCACCAATGAGGCATTGCTAGAGATTCCCAAGGTGCAATATCAAACATCTGGGGCCTGTTGATTTGCATTTATAGTCCTTACCCTGTGGAATTCTCTACCTCATCGGATAAGGGATTGCCTGACTGTCCAAAGTTTTAAAACTGAACTTAACACTTACCTCTTCAGACTGGCTTTTCCAGAAGAAGTGTAATGCTATAGTGGACTGTTATCTGTTTATGGATCTAATTGTACATTTTTAAGTTTTATGGTTTTATTTATTGTATTAAATGTTGGTGGTTTGTTAAGTTTATGTACAGGTGCCTTAATCACTGGAAAGGTGCCTTTACACAAATAAAGTCTGATTTGATTTGACTAAAAGAAGGATTTTAATAAGGTACAAAGAAAAGCAGGGGAATGAAAAATGGGATGAGCCCCAGGGGAAAAGTAGAGGCCAAGAAGACAGTCAGGATCGCAAAGGCAGATACAGAGCTCACATTGCAGAGGGAGTCAAGGGAGGGGAATAAAATGTATTTTTTCATCAAAGATTTGATCCTTCTTATGTATGGAGGCTGGCTACTTCAGCCCGATCTCTAGTCCCCCAGGCTGGCTCTCTGCCTCTCCCAGTGAGTGCCCCGGTCTATGGTCTCCACAGGAGTTCCCCTCTTGCTGCGGGGCAGAAGAAGGAGAGCCATTCCACCCACAGTATACACGGATCAGAGGTGGACCGGGTTGTTTTTGTTAAGTGGAGGGGTAGGCACAGGGACTGATGGGCCAGGCTTCATGTAGCCCTCCAACATCCATTTCCTGCTTTTTTTCTGTCCCACCCCTTCTGTGGGGGCATAAGACTTGTACATGGAGGCATAACCATTGTACGTATCCCCACAGTGCCCTCCTTACTTTGTCTCCCTGACTTGAGCAACCCACAGGCCTTCATCTGGTGGCAGCCAAAGCTGAGATGACAATCCCTCCCTTCTGGGAGAAGAGTGCAGTCCCTCAAACACACGGTCCTCTCCCTTCCCAGCCAACTTCAGATGATCTGAGTCTGTTCCTGAACCCAGATGGCCAGTATGCAGGAGGTAATGTTTTATGAAGCACCACAACCCTCCACATCACTGGGTTGGCTGGAAAAACAGTTCTTGAGATATATGAGAGAAGAACAAAAGATGTGAGGGGGAATTGTCAGGCTAATGGATTGGGGGCAGGGCAAGAGAGGAGCATGTGCAGAAAGCAACTGTGCTAAATGACTATATCTGCTCAGTATTCACTAGGTAGAATAGCAAGCCCTTTCCAGAGGGCTGCATATGGGCAGCTGGTAGAGGATTCCTGAATATGAAACTGCAGAAATGTACTGATTAAAGAGTCAAAAAAGGGTTAGCAGAACTGAAGGTAAACAAGACCCTGGGGCACAATGAGATGCAATCAAGGGTACTAATGGAACTGGCATCACTGTTAGCCAAACCCATGATGGGGCAATTCAATAGCTCTATGCAGCAAAGGGTGGTTCACTGGGTGATTCATTGGGACTGAAGGATGGTGGATGTGATTCCACTGCACAAGGGAGGAGACAAATAGCTGGGAAACTATTGATCTGTGGTAGGGAAACTAATGGAGACACTAGTCAAAGAAGACCAAGTGGAACAGCTGAAGAAAAACAGATTCATGACAGTAAGCAGCATGGATTGTGACAGGGAGGTCTTGTCAGATCAGCCTGATAGTATTCTTAGACTGGGTAACCAAAATAGTAGATAAGGGTCAGTCACACAGTAGATTTATTCTACTTCAACTTCAGCAAGGCATTCAACTTGGTGCCACATCAAAGGCTGTTTGAAGAAGATGGGGGGATCTGGAAACAGCTAGGAAATGATGAGGTGTGTAGGGAATTGGTTGGAGGGAAGGCAGCAGAGTTGTGGTGAATCGGGTCATATCAGAAAAAAGAGAGATCACTAGTGGAGTACCACAGAGATCTGTTCTGAGCCCAGTCCTCTTCAATATGTTCACCATTGACATGGCAGAGGAAATTCAGGGCATGTTGTGTCTATCTGCAGATGACACTTAGCTCTGTGGTAGAGCTGACAATGTGACAATGTGTTTGAGACAAGGGAGTTGCAGAGAGACATGTAAAGGCTGGACAATTGGTCCAAAAGTCTGGCAGCTGAAATTCAATGCCAAAAAGTGCAAAGTTATGCACTTAGAGAACAGAAACCCCAGAACAGAGTACTGGATGTTGGGGTTTATCTGGATACAACATCAGAGGAAAGGGGCCTAGGAGTCATCACTAGAGAATCCTTTAAACAAACCAGCCAATGTAATAAAACCTTCAGCAAGGCTAGCAGGATTCTAGGGAGCACTGGGAGAGGGTTTGACAGTAGAAAGCAGGAGGTACTGTTAACACAGTATAGGTCACTGGTGAGGCCACACCTGGGATACTGTGCCCAATTCTGTGATCCCCACTTAAAAAAGGACATGGACAGGCTAGAGAAGGTAAAATGTAGATTGATCAAAATGACTCTGGGCCAGGAGGGAAGATCCTATGAGGATTGACAAAAGGCACTAAACATCTATTCACTCAAAACCAGAAGAGATGGGGGGGGGGGATCACAGAGACCTTCAAGTTTCTGACGGGAATTAACAAGGTGTACTGTGAGGAGTTATTTACCAGGAACACAAGAGCTAGGACAAGAGGTCATGAGTGGAGGTTAATGGAAGAAGTTAAAAAGGATGTGAGGAAGTATTATTTTATAGAAAGAGTGGTTGAGCTATGGAGTGGTCTACCAGCAGAGGTGGTGGGTTCCAAAATCAGAAATGGCTTCCAACACGGCTGGGACAGAGTCAAGGGGACATTAGCTACTCAGCAGGAAGTGAGGGGTGGAAGCACAGATATCAAAAGGAAAAATAATGTAAGCAAAGACCTAACAGGTCCTGGGGTATGTTAGGGTAATATGGACAGACTGGATGGACCATCAGCCTTTATCTGCCATCATCAACTATGTTTCTCTGTTTCCTCAACCATGTATTTGCTAGTTTAATAGCTCTGGTTCTGCCCTCTCCTGCTTTGGGCACTGGTAGTAGTTCAGATATGATTACATCACAGCTCTTCCTTTTTAACATCCTACCTAAGTCTTCAGAATCAGCCTTGATATCATCACCAAGCCTTCTTCCTATGTCATTAGTTCCAGTATGTAAGGTGACTAATGTCTTATCTCCTGTGCTCTTGAGGAAGCCATCTAGACTGTTCTTAATATCAGACTTTTGCCCTGGGTAGGCCGCATTCAATATGATTTTCCTTATTACCTCTACAGATGACACTGTCAGTGAATTGCAGCAGGGAATTTATTTATTTATGTATGTATGTATTTATTTATTTATTTAGTTTAGGATTAATACCTTTGAGTAAAGGACTCATTTTCAAAGGTTCTAAGTCAGACAGCAAACAGACAAAATTACATACAGAATACATACATCGTTGCACAATAACTAGGGTACATCATTGCACATTACCTAGGGTACAGGAAGGTTACATAAAGGTTGCACTTACTTTAATACTCACTAATACAGAGGAGTCTAACATAGCAACTATCATCACATAATGCAAACAGAATAGAGTTACAAACAAGTACAGAGGAGAAGGTTTGGGAAGGTATCTCTGGAACGTTCAGGCTGAGAGGATGGGAGGAGCGGTCAAAGGTAGGCATTGTCGATCGTGCTCATAAGAGATGGCTGGAGGGGGAAGTGCAACCATTGGTAGGCATTGTCGAGTGTTTACAAGTGAAGCAGATGGGATGGGAGAGGGGAGAGAGAGAGAAGGGAAAAGATCAGTGCATTGTGGAGATAGAGAGGGAAGTGAAATCTGTGCCAGCAGGTGTTTAAGGGTAGGAAGATTCATTGGGGGAAGTGGGAGGGGAAGACTTGGGGTGGCAGGGGGGGTGGTAGGCACAAAGAGGTAGTTTAGTTTAGTTTATTAGTCTAGGAATTAATACCTTTGAGCCAGGGCTCTTTTACAAAGGTTCCACGTCACAAAGAACATTTAACAAAGCACGATACACATTTACAGGTAAAACCAGACAGGAAAGTTACATCGTAAATTTGCTATTAACAGTTTAAGGCAGTAACGTTTTTAAGTTTCATAGAAAAACAAGCTATAACAGGTTCAAGCGAGTAGACAATTTCGAGGTTAAGGAAACTTCCAGGGAGAGGGTGATCATTAGGCGCCAAAAGGAGGCTAGAGAGGAGGGACAGGTGGTGAGCGGGAGAGTAAGTGAGAGGGGACAGGAAAAAAGGGGAGTGAGTTTGGGTGGGAGACAGGAAGTAGTAGAGGTACCAGAGGGTTCATTAGTCAGGGAGGAAGAGGCCTCAGATGTGAGGACGGACATGAGGAGTAGTAGTCTTTATCTAGTGCAATCACAGTTGCTAGTGGTGGTGAGGTGGGCATAGAGCATGGATTTGAAAGCTTCAAGCGAGGTTGAGGATAGAGTAGGTGGACTAAGCGCATTGAACCATGTCGGGGCCCTGTATGCGAAAGATCTTTGTCCCTGTGCAGTCCGGCATCTCGGAACCAGGAAAGGTTGGCGTTCAGATCTGGTGGAGGGTCGTGAGCCAGGATTCAGTCGGAGTAGGTTTTGAATACATAATGGAGTCAGTCCCATGGTAGATTTTTTTGCCATTGTGCAGGTGAGATAAATAAGACGATTTGATAGGTTCAACCAGCCTGATTCATAGTACAGATCACACGTGTGAGTCAGTCTTTGAGCCCCCGTGAGGAGCCTGCAGGCCTTATTTAGAGTGATTGAGATACGCCTTAGAGCAGTGGAGGTAGCTGAGCCATAAATAATAAGGCCATAGTCAATGATTGAGATTATGGAACTCTGTATAGCTATTCTCAATGCCGCTTGATTTAGAAATTGACGGTTATGGAATAGTATTCAAAGCGTTGGTTCACTGTTTTCGCAGTGTTGTCAATGTGGGTTGCAAAGGTGAGCCCTTGGTCAAAAGTGATGCCAAGGTATTTGAAAGTATTTACTTGGTCCAGTGTAATTCCGCAGAGGTTTGTATGGTGAGTGGAGTATGCCTATTTTGTTTTGGTGATTGGAGAAGAGCATGGCTTTTGTTTTATTGTGGTTTAGCACAAGTTTACTATCCAGGAACCACCTTTCAACACTAGAGAAAGCAAGTTGCAGGCTTTTTCGTAGGAGTTTGGATCCTTGTGGGAAGAGAGAATTACAGCATCATCAGTGTATAAGATTATTTTCTCCTGGCAGATATCTGGGAGGAGTTAAGGAACAGGCTAAAGAGGAGCGGTCCAAGAATTGATCCCTGTGGTACACCGAGAACTGGTTTGAAGTCGGAGAGTTCATTAGAAATTTTACAGCCTGTGACCGATTGGACAGGTAACTTTTACCCAAGCACAAGGACCTTCAGCCAGGCCTAGGCTAGAAAGTAGGGAGGTAAGTAGGCCATGATGGACTGTGTCGAAAGCTTTTGTAAGATCGATAAAGACTGAACCTGTTTGGCACCCTTTGTCCAGGGCTGAGTGGACTTCTCCAGAGAAATCAAGTAAGGCTGTTGTTGTACTATGTCCTTTCCTAAAGCCGTGCTGTTGATTACAGAGTAGATTGTATTTGTCCAGGTAATCAGAGAGTTGGTCTGCCACTATTCGTTCAAGTGCTTTGGAGAGGGGAGGGAGTATTGATATTGGTCGATAGTTTCCTGTTGAGGTTTTGTCCCCCCCTTTGTGCACTGGCATAACTATGGCAGATTTCCATTTGTTGGGAAATTGACTTTGGCAAAGTGACAGATTAAGAATTTTTGCAAGGTGGTGAATTACTTCATCCAGGGTGAGAGACAGGATTTTTAGATCTAGCGTGTCACTACTTGTTCTGGATTTGGAGCAGGCCTTTCTTATGTACTTGTGTGCTTGCACTTTGATTTTCTTGAAGTAAAATTGTGGTTTGTCACGAGGGGTGTTTTGTGATACTAGGCTAGGCACAGGTAAGTCCGAGAAGAAATCTGGGGGGAGGACCCCACTAAGGTCTGTGAATGTCTTATTAAGCGCATCTGCAATAGACTTTGGGTCAAGAGTGGTGGATCCATCAACTTTCATAATGGTAGGTGACGATTTTGATTGTTTACCCATTATGTTTCGGATGTTGTCCCAAAAAGCTCTTCCATCACCCCAGGTGGATTCAAGGGCATTTTTGAAATAGGCGCTCTTCATTTGCCTAATTTGTGAGGTACATCTGTTTCGTGCCTGCTTGTATTTTAGGGTATCATGAGGTGAGCCTGTGTCTCTGGCAACTGCCCAGAGGTGGTCCCGAACCTTGAGCTCGGCAAGTAGTTTGGCAGTAATCCATGGATTTGATAGCGCTTTGATTTTACGTTTTTTTACTGGGGCATATAAGTCGCATGCAGAGTTGAAAGATTTAATGAAGTATTCTAGTGCGGTATTAATATCAGTTGATTCAAGGATTGGCATCCAGTCCTGTTGTAGGAGATGGGTTTTCAACTTGATAAGATTCCCATAAGGCAATACTCTGCTTGTTATAACTTTGGGGGGTGGCTTGAGAAATTTATTAGACCAGGTACAGGACACTGGGGAGTGGTCACTGAGGGAGTCAGGGAGGACTTTAATGTTTTTTATCCGGTCAGGGTGATTTGTGAGAACCCAGTCAATAAGGATGCTTGTACCAATTTTGTAATTTTTCCGGGTGGGGGAGGTTACCATCTGAGTCAGGTTTGCTGCTAGGATGTCATCTTTGTAAGAGCCAGTGTCAGAGGCGAGCCAGTTTATGTTGAAATCCCCGAGGAGGAGGAGCTCATTTTCAGAGGGCTGCAGACTAACAAAATCAAGTACAGACTTAATACTGGCACGGTGGTCTTTTGGAGGGATATAGACTGCGGCCACTGTGAGAACTTTGTTTTGTGCACCAAGAAGCAGTTTGATAGGGAGGAGTTGCATCTGCGTATTTGTGGGGGTGAAGCTGCCGTTGACAGGAGAGGTTGTCCTTTATGTAGATAGCACAGCCCCCACCTTTCTTGCTTGCCCGGTCGAGTCTGAAAATATTGTAGCCTTCAAGCGAGACCGCATGATCCGGGGTGCTGGGAGATAGCCAGGTTTCCACAATGACTAGTATATCAGGGTTTTTTTGTTCAGCGAGAGTTTGAAGAGATGCCAATTTGGGAAGGAGGCTGCAGATATTTAGAGTGAATGTAGTGGATGGAGTTGAAGTGCCCTTAGCAGGGGTTACGTGTTACTTTTGAGGTCCAGCAGGGAATGAAGCCCAGTTTTAAATAGTCTGAGCTTAAAACAATCCAAGAGTGCAGTAGACAACTCATTGAACCACTTTGGGCCCTGGAAGGAAAGGGATCTCTGTGGTAGTTTAGTGCGCTTGAAAGGCCCCTGGAGTCCCCCCTTTCATGGCACCCCTTGTCTTGGTGGGTAACATCTTTGTGAAGAGTCTGTTTGTGGACTCAGGCATAAGCCCTAGCATGGCTTTTTTAATTAGCATGTAGGTTTGGAATTGAGCTTGGAGTTGGAGTGGGAGCCACCCTAACTCACTATAGAGGGTACAGGTGTGGGTATAGAGATCAGCCCCTAGAGTTAGGTGACAGGCCTTGTTCAGGAGAGTATTAACTCTTTGAGGGCAGTGTCAGAGCCAGCTCCCTAGATTGGTAGCCCATAGTCTATGGAGGCTAGTACCAAGTTGTTTATGGCAAGTTTCAGAGCTGCAGGTGGTAAGGAGTGCTTGTGGCGGGAAAGGACACCCGATTTCATTTTAGAAGTCTTGACGACATGATCAATATGGCTGGAGAAATTGAGAGTGTCATTAAGGTATATACTGAGGTATTTAAATATGAAGACTTGTTCTAGGGGGTCTCCCTTAAGACTCTGAATTTGCATGGGGCTGAAATTCTTTTTATTTTGGCGGACTGTGAACAGCATGCTCTTGTTTTTTTTGTGGTTGAGCAAAAGTTTGTTCTAGCAGAACCAGGATTCAAGCTTAAGAAAGCTGTCCTGCAACTCAGAGGTGATGTCATATTGGTCTCTGTCAGGGATGGATATGACAGCATTATCTGCATAGAGTATGATGTGTGCAGAGCAGGCAGGAGGAAGGGTGTTTATGAAAAGACTAAAAAGGAGTAGGCCGATGATGGATCTCTGGGGGACTCCTAGGCTCACCTCCTTTGGCTCAGAGTATATGTTGCCTATTCTGACACGTTGCATTCTATGGAAGAGGTAGCTCCCAAACCAAGACACTGCAGCAGGGGACAGGCCATTTGATAACAGGCTGCAGAGGAGAAGGTGGTGGTTAACCGAGTCGAAGGCCTTAGTCAGGTCAATAAATATAGACCCCACTGCCTTCTCTTTATCCAGCGCTTCATATAGTTGGGAGATATATTCGACAAATGCAGTAATTGTTGAGTGTTTTTTATGGAAGCCATTCTGCTAGGAGTTAAGCAGGTTATACTTTTCCAGGTAGTCAATGAGCTGGTCAGAGACCACCCTTTCTAGAGCTTTCGAGTGGGAGGACTGAGATAGGCCTGTTGTTAGATGTGTTGGTTCTATCTCCAGTTTTGAAGACGGGGTGACATGAGCCTGCTTCCAGCTATCTGGGAACAAACTCAATCTAAGGGAGGAGTTAAATACCATTGTGAGAGGGTAGGCCAACTCATCCAGGGTTAAGGCAACCAGCTTCAGGTCGACTTGGTGACTCCCTGTCCTGGTCTTGCCAAGGACCTGCTTGACGTACTTGATTGTATCCATTCTTGAAATCTTGAAATCTGTCTGAAATACCCTAGAACCATAGTATGGCCTGCTTTGTATTGATTCCCATACATATATTGTTGAAGGTATGCAAGTCATCTGAGGCCCCTAGATTATTTTCCAGAGCACTGAATCTATTTTGGGTTTAGACATGGAATGATCAATGATGATCCTTTTTTCATCCTGTCTTCCATTAACTACCATCCTTCCTCCTCCTCCTCAACATCATCATCTCTTTCTTTTACCCTGTCCCTCACTTTCCTGATCATTATATTGGGCCTCACCTTTTATGAATTTAGTGGGTGTAGACCTGCAGACATCTTACTATGACAGTAAAGACAAAGAGCTCTCCAGATACCCAAATGGACTAGATAATATTGGAGGTTTTGTAGAATCACTGTGCTAACTGAATTGAGCTGAGCAGTCTTGAAAGCACTATTTAGCTCATAAACATATCAATTTAATTAGCCTTTCAACTGTAATTGTGAATTATCTCTCCATACCTTTCGAACGTTTTCCTCTTGCCTGGGTTACACTCTGATTCCCAAAATAGATGATTTCATAGCAGACCTTCTCAAAACAAAAAACAGTTTCATTCTATACAGTACAAGAATGTCAAAGTTTTATGTAAATAATTAGCTGGGAAGCACAGCACTAGAGATAAGATGTAGTAATTGGATGGTCAAAAGCCACAAAAATAATGCTATGCAGATACACAAGGTCATAAAACATCCCAGTATTGATGTCTGTAAGATTAAAGAAACTGAAATACACACCTCAAGTGCATTTTTAATGCTGGCACTGTGTACACATGTTTCTGTCTGTGTTCATTTGTCAATATTATTTGTGAATATTCAAGTTAGTACTAATTAAACATGTTCTGTCTATTTATTTATTTTCTTATTTATTAGAATTTTGGATAAATACCTTTGAGCCAATGGCTCTTTTACAAAGGTTCCACATCAGTATGCAAAGAATAGAAGTACAATTTATGTAAGATTAGCAGGCAAGCAGTTGGAAAACAAATTTCAGTACAGGGTATACGTGGTCTAAAAGCTACAGGTAATGTAATTAACAATTAGAACAACACAACCAAGCATACATTTAAGAATAATGAGTCACCACAAACAGTATTTACATGAAATAAAGCTGCCAGAAAGGCATTGTCAAAGGGAAAGGTGGAGTGGAAAAATTGAATTGCTGCCAGTTGTGCCAGGTAGCATAGGAAAGTGGGAAGAAAGAATGGGCATAGAGGGGTAACTGGGAGGGAGACAGAAGGAGAGGTGGGTAGGAGGCAAGGATCAGGAACTTGTGCAACAGTGGGTGGGGTGATCAGATTAGAAAATGGAGTGGGGAAGGGAGTTGAAGGAGAGGATGAGAGGAAGGTGGTCTATAATGTTGTGTTGCACTGAAAAACTTAATAGCTGATCTATATGGTTTTCTTTCTCCCATTAATACCATATACTGTAAGTCTGCTATGTATTTCTTTCATATTACCATCAAGATGCAGTCTACAAAAAACTTATTTTATCATCATACCTGCACTGATCCTGCACTTCTTTGCATTGAATCCCAGCTGCCATTCTTCAGACCATTTCTCACATTTTTTAAGGTCTTCCCTCATTCTTTCAACCCCCCTGGCATGTCCAACCTATTGCATACTTTTGTATAATCTGTGAAGAGCCATACCATCCCCTCCAGTCCCTCTGCAATGTCCTCAATAAAGTCAATATAGATCACATCCACCACATCTCCCTGGTCCTGTACGTTAGTTACCCAGTCATGCCATAGATTAGTACAATGAGTTAGTGGAAAACAGTGCTTTTCACAAATACAGTAAAAGCTAGTGTTAGATATATAAGTAATTACATGCCATATAAGGCAGTGTATGTGTGTTAGTGTGTGTGTGGCAATCCTCTGTGTGTGTAGACAGTGCACAGCGATGTTATACTAGAATATATATAAATATATGTGTATATGTGTTAGTCAGTGTGAGTGCATCACAACTATTAGAAAGTACAGTTAGGTAGCTCAGTGGTTAGGTCAAAAATTGTTAATCAACAGTCCCCCACTATCTAGATCAGTTTCAGCCTTATGCATGTCATTGCTGATTTAAATGAGGTGTCTAGTGGCAACCCCCCACCCTCCAATGTCCGATGGAGCCTGATAAGAAGAAAATGGTCTCTCAATGTCTTTTCATAATCTGCAAACATGTGTGTAGACAGTGCACTGCTAAGTTATACTAGAAAATATATATTTTAATTTTTTATTTTCAGGTACACCTTTGAGCCAAAGGCTCTTTTACAAAGGTTCCACGTGATGGATACAGCATAAGTTACAAACAGGAAACAGGCACATTAATAGCAGGTAGGCAAGACAATATATGACAACACAGCAAATTAAATAGCTTACAGATATTTCAGCAGGAAAAACAGCACATGAGAGGCCAAGGTCTTTGTTGTGAACCTACTAACTGATTAAGTAGTGGGTACATCAGAAAATCCATACATTGTATAAAAAAACTTGATGTGAGAACAGAGGCATTAGTGCTCAACAGCAAGTGAAAGAGGGAACAAAGGTAGCTTAAGGAGGGGCCAGGTTGTGGGAGGAGGAGGAGTTACAAGGAGTGGAGGAGGAAAAAAGGGGGGTTGAGATTGGACAAGATGAGGAGGGGGAAGGGAGGGGGAATAGGAGTAGGGGATGGGGCAGGGAGTGGTGGAAATGGAACATGGAGCAAGGATGGGTAGGGAGACTGGTGAAGGCTGAGATAAGGGAAAACAGGGTGGTGAGTGGGAACAGTGACTAAGAAAATTCAGGGAGGCCAGGAGCAGGCAGAGTATTTAGGAGGGGCAGTCACATGTGGCACTGGTTACCAGGTGTTGACGAAGTTTGCATTTGAATGGGATGAGATTTGCGGTTCTGGCAATACCCACGGGTAGTGCATTGAACCAGTTGGGGGCCCTAACATTGAAAGAGTGCTGCCCTTGCGAAGTCTGTCAGCAAGGGACTGAGAAAGTTGAGCTTACAGTGCTCCTGGTTAGGTGAGTGGGGCAATGAGGAGACAGTAAGGACTGGACCCCAAGGGACAGGATGCCCAACAATGCTTTCTTTGCTAGAATGCAGGTCTAGTATTTTATTCTGCCAGTTAGTTGTAGCCAGCTGGCCTGTTCATACAAATCACATGTGTGTGTGAGACGTGGGGCTGAGGTGAGAAGCAGACAGGGTTTGTTAAGAGTAATTGCTAGGCATCGGAGGGCAGTGTTGGTTGTGGATCCATAGACAATGAGAATGCAGTCAATAAGTGAGGTAACAGAGCTCTGCATGGCTAGCTTCAAAGCCTCAGATGTCAGACAGTGCTTGTGTCTATATAGCAGTCCAATGTGGGTGTTTAGTTTTAGCGATGTTATGAATATGCATGGTGTACGAGAGTGTGCAGTCAAGGGTCGTGCCCAGGTATTTGAAGTGGTCAACTTGTTCTAAAGGGGTGCCCACACCATTCTTGATGAGCAGTTTTTGGCATTTGTTTTTGCTAAGGGTGCTGTGAAATAACATTGATTTAGTTTTTGAGTAGTTTAGAATGAGCCTGTGCGACCTGGACCAGAAATTGACTTCCTCAAAACTACCCTGCAGTTGTTGCCAGAGGAGATAGATGTCTGCTTGGCTAGTAAAAATGACTGCATCATCCACATACAGGAGTATTTTGTCAGGGCATGAGGCAGGCAGCCCGTTCATAAAGAGTCTAAACAGTAAGTGGCCAAGGATAGATCCTTCGGGGACACCTGATTGGACTGGCAGGAGGATGAAATGGTATCTCCAATTCTGACCTGTTGAGAGAGATCACTTAGATAGCTCTGGAACCAGTGGGTGGCATTAGGGGAGTCCTAAGGACGATAGTTGACTAGTCAGAAGGGATTGACTGATGGTGTCAAACGCCTTTGTCAGGTCAATAAAGGTGGTGCCAACTGAGAGGTTTTGATCTAGCGCCTGATGGATGTAGGAGGTGAAATGTAAGAGTGCTGTAGTGCTGGTGCTGTGCCCTTTGCAAAAACCTTGCTGCTGGGGTCACAGGAGGTGGTGTTTTTCCAGATAATCTACTAGTTGATCAGCAACTATCCTTTCTAGCACCGTGGATAAAGAGGGTAAGATGGAGATCGGTCTGAAGTTACTTGAGAGAGTCACATCACCACTTCTGTGGATTGGGGTCACCATGGTGGACTTCCATTTATGAGGGAACTGTGAGAGCATAAGGGAGTGGTTAAGAGTTTTAGTTAGGGGTTTGAGGGTTTCATCAATTGTGAGGACAATGAGTTTTAAGTCTAGGGAGTCACCACTGTGTCTGGTCTTTCCAAGTACTTTAAGTAGTTGTTTTTTGGCTTGTCCTTCAGAGATAGCCCTAAAATAAAAAGGAGGATACTGCTGGGTTCCTAGTAGATTGATGGATTGGGTAGGAGCTGGTGCTGGATTGAAGACGGGTGGGAGCACATGACTAAGGTCATAAAAAGTGGTGTTAAAGGCATTGGCTCTAGTTTCTTTGTCAAGGATGATAATGCCGTTAACATTGAGCATAGTGAGAGTCACTTTTGGATGTTTCCAGGTGACTTCAGAAGGGTTGTCCCAAAACTTCCTCCCATCTTTCCAGGTGCTAGCCAAAGCTTTTCTATAGTGATTGGTTTTCATGTGGTGAATGGCTCTTGTGCAGAAATTCCAGGCTGCTTTGTAGGCCTGAGTGTCCACTGAGCGTTAGTAGCCTTTTCAGGGTACCAAAGTGAATCACGCAATTTAAGCTGTTCGAGTAGGTCATGAGACATCCAAGGGTTAATGAAACACCTGATCATATGCTTTTTGTGAGGGGCATAAAGAACGCATGCAGAGCTGAACGTTGTGATAAAGTATTCAAGATCTGAGTCCACATGCTGGGCAGTGTCAACTGGGATCCAATCTAGTGTTCACAGGTGTTTTTTAAAGAGGCCTAGGTGACCAGGGAGCAGGACTCAGCTAGCCATAATTTTGTTTTGGGGAAGGGGTTAAATTTGTTAGACCCAAGGGATAAGATAGGGGAATGGTCACTAATGGCATCAAGGAGTACTTCAGTTTTGGAGATATGATCAGGCCTATTGGTAAGAGCCCAATACAGAAGTGTGGAGGTCCCCATCCTGTAATTTATCCTGGTAGGTGACTGAACCATTTGAACAAGGTTGGCAGCTGCAATGGCATCTTTGAAGTAGTTTGCACAGGGGGCCAGTCAGTTGACACTAAAGTACCCCAGTGAGATTATATATATATATATATATATATATATATATATATATATATATGCATATATGTGTATATGTATTAGTCAGTGCATGTGTGTGTCACAACAATTAGAAAGTGCAGTTAGGTGGCTCAGTGGTTAACACAAAAATTGCTAGTCTACATTCTGCCACTATCTAGATCAGTTTCAGCCTCATGCATGTCATTGCTGATTTAAATTAGGTGTCTAGTGGCAATCCCCCACCCTCTGATATCCCCCAGAGCCTGAAAAGAAGAAAATGGTCACTTGGTGTCTTTTTTTTAATCTGTAAAAATGTGTGTAGACAGTACACTGCTATGTTACTCTGGAATATGTATGCATATATGTGTATACATATTACTCAGCGTGTGTGTGTGTGTGTATAGTATCAAAACAATTAGAAAGTGAAGTTAAGTGGCTCAGTGGTTAGTGTAAAAATTGCTAGTTTACACATTTCTCATTCCCCACAACATAATTATTTTGCAGCCGTATTGGCTCTTGCTATAGTTTCTTTGTATTGTGGTAGGCTGCATCATTCAACCCTACTCATGTGTGGTCTAAAAATCCCTCCAGGTCGCATAGTTTTTTAAAGCTCTCTAGCCTATATTTGAAGTTGGAGTTTTCAGTTTTCAAAATGTTTCACTAATAAACACCTTGAACAAATATAATACTCCCTTATGTTGTTCTGCAGATCCATGACAAACATGTTGCACTGATTGCCTTTAATGCCTGCTTAGTTATTCTATGTCATAAGTTCCTTGTTTGCCATTTTGTTATTGTGTGTAATAATCCTTTGCAACCCTAGTTTAATTGTGGGGAAATGTGCTGCTCAGTGTGTGGTGGGGATGAAGGTACATGTGACCATAATACATTTTAAGGGGAAGGGTTGGAAGGGTTGACTGTAGCTATACCAGACTCATACTAATAATTATAATAATTACAAAATACTAACAATTATCATACAATAATTTAAGTTATATTATATAATCTTTTAATATAATATAATAATATATTTTATATACTTTGTGGATGTGTAACATTTCAGGGGTCCTCTGGGCTCATAGTATTATTACCTAATTAGGATCCCTTTGAACACCACACTTATCTATCATTTATCTTTTGGATATACCATAGCTAGGATTACAAATCCTATATTATGTTAAACCCCTAATCTTGCCCCTTAATAATGTGGCTGTCCTTAGACAGAATTAACTGATACTTGGCATGGGCCTTCTGGGGCCCAATATTTCAGTATCCTGGAAACTGTAAGAATCAGTTCAGTGGTTTAACAGTCCTTGGATGTTGCAAATAATGAAGTTGGGTTTGCTGAATGGGTGAATAATATTGCTTTTTAAATAATATTAATAAACTGCAACAAAATTATCACTCAGTTTTTATACTCAATTGCTGAAATACATTGTCAGTCACATTCAGTGTTTGCCCATCATTTTATGAGTAATTTAGCTTTCAAAATCCTAGGCTATTCAGTATCATAACCCTGCAATAACCCTGTGACCATAGCCAACTCCTTTAATCACCATTTCTCTGATCTATCTACCTACCTGGCCTCCTTCCCGTCAGGACACACTCCCCCCCCCCCGGGGATACTGAACCTCTTCTCACGCATCCTCCATTTAGGTTCCAGACATCACAAGAGCTGAAGTTCCAAGGCTGCTACTTGCTATCCCTGACAGCACCAGCTCGGGGTCCGACTGTTTGGAGCCTAGGCTCCTGAAAGCTGCAGCACCTCTCATAGCCCCCCCCCAACAAAAGTCTTTAACCTATCACTATGCCATGGCACAGTTCCTAATATCTGGAAAATAGCTAAAATACCCATTCCTGGAAAAAGGTGATCCTAAAGAAATCACTAACTATCGACCTACAGCTATCCTCTCTGTGCTTAGCAAAATCTTGGAAAAATTAGCGGCAACTCAATCCATAGATTATCTTCAAAAGCATAGTCTTCTCTTTTGCTCCCAACATGGTTTCCACAAAGGCGACAGCACTTCCACCACACTCCTAAAACTCACAAACTACATCTATGCTTCTATGCACTCTGGTCTCCTGACAGGTGCAGTTTTCATTGATTTAACTAAGGCATTAGATCTGGTTAACCATACTCTTCCCCTTGTGAAACTATGTTCCTTAGGCTTCTCTGCCAATGTAATGGCCTGGTTTAATAGCTATCTGTCCAACAGGAAACAGGCTGTAGTTTTCAACTCTGCCATTTCTGATCTCTCGTCTATACACGCTGGCATTCCCCAGGGCTCCATACTTGGCCTCTCGCTTTTCTCACTCTTCATTAACGACCTTCCGCTCCTTGCTCCAACCTGTTCACCTCTGTTATAAGCAGTTAACCTTGTTATTTACCACAGTGCAAGGAATATCTCGGATATAAACCACTCTCTTGCCTTGGACTTCTTAAATATTCAATCCTGGCTAACAGAAAACAACCTCATTCTCAATACAAGCAAGACACACTCCATGCTCTTTGGTTCACCTGCTAGACTTAAAGCTAACCAAAGCTCCCTCAAAATATCATGTGCTGATGGTTCCCCACTGATTAGCACTAGCTTCTTTAAATATCTGGGCATTTTTCTTGACGAATCTCTAGATTTTGATCTACATATCACCACCACCTGTAAATCTGTCAATGCTAAGATAGAAGGTGCCTGTCACACTAGCTAAGCCCTCACTCCATTGGCTAGACTAGCTGTGGCACAAGGCCTTCTTCTCCCATCCCTGGCCTATGACTCAGCTACCTACCTATTTGCTACGAAGTCCTCCCTCCACAAACGGGACACCACCTATTATTCTGTCTGCCGCTATGCCTCTGCATCTCCACGATACAAGCACCATTGCCAGCTCTATGCTGACTTAAAATGGCCCTGCCCCTCTGCCCATCAACTACAGTCCTATGGCTCTCTAATTGATGGTATTGCTAGATCAGGCCTCCCCAATCTCTCACCTCTCTGCTTCACTCACAACCCCTCTTCTATGGGCTCCGATCAATTGACCAAGTCCCTCTCCACATCCCCAGATGCAAAACCAATATGGGTGCACATGCATTCTCCTACATGGATCCTAAGTACTGGAACTCCATACCCCAAAATATTTGTCAAGCTCCCACCCATGCTAGTTTCAAGAAACTTCACCGTGATCATCTATGTACTGCTAGTCCCTGCACTTGCTTTCATCCACCATAGATTATCCTTCTCCCTACCCTCTGCACCCCAGGCAACTACTCCTCTGACACCTCTCTCCTCCTCCTCCCTCAAAACCATGCTTTACCTCCTTTCTATCATCCCATACCCTCTTCCTCTGCTTTCCACCACTCTCCCCTTCCCTTTCCTCCCTGTTTCTACTCTCCCAAAGCTAATGGCCATATTATGACACATATTGTATATTGTACATACTTTTGAAATGTCTGCTTTCTCACACGTTTTTTTCAGCATTTCTTGTTTTTCTTTTGACTGTCTAAACTGTATTGATTGTATCATGCCGAACAATGTTTCTCCTTTTCCTAAGTTTGATTGTATGTGATCCTCCTCCTCACTATGTTACATATCTCGTATGCTGCGTCACATGTATACTCATGTATTTCCACTTGTATCCTCCTGGGTTGCGCCAGAAAATAGGCATTCTTATGCCTAGTGCACCCACCTGATTATCAAAAACAAATCAAAACAAAAAATGGCTCAGGGGTAATTTAAGGAAGTATTTTTTCACAGAGAGGGTTGCGGATGCATGGAACGGCCTTCCGGAGGAGGTTGTGGAGTCAAAAACAGTGGTGGAATTCAAGCATGCATGGGACAGTCATAAGGCAATTCTAGGGGGTGGGGGTAGGAAGAAGTAGGCTGCTGGTTAACTAGGATCTGCAGCTTATCCAGTAGGCAGGGAAATGGGCAGACTGGGTGGGCCAAGCGGTCCTTATCTGCCATCAAATTCTGTTTCTATGTTTCTAAATAAATAAATACATAAAGCATGTTATTTTAGAATGTATTTTTTATTCAGATCTGTTGCATTTAATTTATTAGGTCAGCTCTCAAATTTAAGAAATATTTTGAAGTAGTATTGTAACATAAAAAGCAAAGTATTCAAGTTCCAGAGGGAAGTACAGTAATTTGTTGTCTCACTGGCCCACAGCCCTTGGTTCATACTGCATAAAGATAGCCTCTCAAACTGGATCAGTCAATTCCTCTATGGTATACAATTTGATTCATAAACATGCTTAACTTAAATGAAGTTCAAAGGGGAAGAGAAGCACTGCAACATTCCCAGTTCATATTTAAGCAATAAGCCACAGGAGGTTGTGGGTTATCAGAAATTTATCATGGCTGTAGTGGTTTGCCCATGATTAGCAGCTGAGTGGGTAAATCCTTGCCAGCCATGGTAAATTCCCTGATAACCCACAGTCTCAAATGGGTTATTGCGATTATACCAAGGTCATTTTTTAATAGGATAAAATAAAAGTGTTTTTTTAGGTTTTTCATTTGACTTTTTACTGCATTTGTAGCATGCTAAGAAAAAAAATAGTTCCCTCTTGACATGTTGTCACCCATTGTGTTGCCATAATACAGCTTCCAGTTTACTATTTGCATGGTGAAAATGGACTCAGGGGAATTTGTTGCAGTTGGTGGAATTTCTTTACTGTTTCCGTTTTTTTTCATACTGCCATTGATACATCAAGAGTGGGGATTTCAAAATGAGACAGGGACTGTATGGGAGAGAGAGGGACTGTACAGGGAATGGAGCAGAGCTGAATGGAGAAAAAAATGATTTTGAGGTGAGCCGGGTGGAAGTGGTTGTGGGGAAACAGTTAGAAAGCCTGTTTATGGTTAGAGATTCAGACTTGCACAGTATTTTGTTTCTATTTTTCTGATATACGGAGGTGTTATTTCAGGATCCCCATTGAGCGGGAAAACAAGATGGCGGTTGGAGTTCCATGATTTCGGGGTCGGACTGTTTTTTTTTAAACATGTAACTAGCTGGCATCTTTTGCAGTGATTATCAGAGGTGTCAGCCTGCTGTTGTGATTGGTTGTTGTCCGAGGTCCATGGTATAATTCTTTATATCTTGTTCTTGTTCTTGTTCTGTTCGTATCTCTCTTTTTGTTTTCTGTCTCCTTTGGCTTTAAAGCCAGCTCTGCATATATGGTAGTGCCCCTCTTGCAACATTATAAATGCTCTAATGAGTGACATCATCAGTTAGAATCAGTCTGTGACCTCTGACTTCAGTACCGCTACTGGCATGGAGCTAATAAATTAATGAAAATGCAGCAGCTCCTTAATTTGCTCAGTTTCTAGTGAAGGGGCAGCCCATGCAAGTAGCAGTATCAGGGTAGTAACCACAGACGGGTTCTTACCAATGATGTCACTAGCTGAAGCATTTAAAATGATGTAATAGTTGGCTTACCATAAAGATCTTATATATTAAAAACAAGAGGGGAGGGGTTGTCATATGAGAAAACCAGGTCTTACCTGCCACCATCCAGTATGTAAGTGGCCTAAACAAACACCACGTAGCTATTATGCAAATGACTAGGGGGGTCATGTTATAGCCCCTCTGTAGTTTATAATTCGTATAATCTCTATGTGGGATATAGAAAACAAAAATTCAGAGATGTACAGAAAGAGAACGGGGGTAAGAACATATGAACTAGAAATGCTGCAGTGTCTGTTCCCCTTTAAGGAATGCAGCATTTGAAAGTTAAATTTGGTGCAAAGATTAAAGTTAACTAAACAGAAGTTCTTGTTGCTGACTATTATAATAAGTGAGGCTCTACACTTCTTACAAAAATGAATATAGTCAAAAGCTGCTATGGTATGTTTAACATAGTATCACTCCCATCAATTAAACAGGTTTTCCCCTGTTGACAAATTAGTTTGACGTGGAAGATCCTGTCTTTAGATAGCAGTAAAATGGATTATCACAGCATCAAATACAGATTATCTCCTGAGAGGAATGCTTCCTGACACTCATTCACTTAATGATGCACAAATCCAAAATTAAAGGAAAGGAGGTCAAAGGGAAAATGCATGTCATGAGAAATGGTCTAATTATATTCTGTTGGATGAATCTGAAATAAAAAATTTAAGCAGTTACAATTATCATTTCCTTGAAAGAGATATGTATAAGTAGTCATTTTTTCTGCATAGATAATAATATTTAACTTGGGGACAAAAATACATAGGTTTGATTGACAAAGGTCAAATCATTTTTCATAGTTCATTAAGCTTTTGGCTCCTTTACAGATTTTATGAAGCTGTGCAGAATTTGTGCATATAACTAAAGTAACTCTCCATTACTAAGTTATAATAAGTGATCATTATAAAAACAGAATAGGGTAGCTAGGTATTTAATAGGGGTGGGAGTTCTGAGAGTTTGAAAGGTTCTGATAAGCCATAAAATGGTCTGATAATTATCTGAGCCTTACAAAATTGTAGAACTCACCCATCAGGTCAAGCAAATGCAGACTTCAAAGTCTGAAGTCTGAAAACATTTTTAATCAAGTTGTTCCTGATAACAGAGTGAGACAAGATAAAGACAACAGAGTGATACTCTCACACACAATGCCACTCCAATGTTTAATACCACAAACAAAGAGCATTATCAAGAGTACTGTCCCAGATTTCAGTCACTGTTTAAATAGCCACAGATATGAGCAACAGAACAACTTGATTAAAGCTCTTTTTGGATGGACTTCAGATGTTGATTGCTTCTTGACCTGGTGGATGAGTGCTACAGTTATTTATTATTTATTTATTTGTTTTGCTTTGTTGGTTATTTTTCATGTGAACCACTACACTCAGCAGTGATTTTTGCTGCGCTGGTTATCTAAGCCTTATATTAACTTTCAGAACATGTTTGCTTAAAGTAGAAAAACAGTTTGAACCATCATTTTCCACTTATATTCTACTGTCAGTGAATGGAAGAGAAAGTAGTCCAAAAACAACTTCAGTGGCACTGTAGTAAATCAAATTACTAGTTGCAGTGTTTATCAAACTACAAACCATGTCCATAAAACCTCATTACAACTGCCTTATACAATATCAGCAGGGGATATCTGGTTATTACTGAGTACAATAATAACTGGGTACAGTAACTAGCTGATATTGCCAAAACTTACTTTTGCTGTCATTTTCACTTTTATAATTAAAATTACTTTCTAAAGTCTTTCCAATTGATAAAAATAATATCATTAATCAAAAGTTCTATCTTTCCACAGTATTCTGCTTCACACAGTACATGAAATTTCCTTCTCCCCATGCCCCAGGCAGCATGGCAGTTTACCACTGCTCTCCAGATGCTTGTAGTTCTCCAACCACGTTTTACTAACGTACTGTCTTATCCCTAGTTTTCAGTAGATGCCAGATTAGGATCGACATTTATGACTTGCCTAGAAGTGTGTTCCTTTGAGAAACAACTTGAACAATAACTCTTACAAACTTTAGAGTCGCAGTTTTGGCAGACTCAAAATAAATCTGTGAGAATCCTGCAGTTTACATTACAGTTCCTGTTTTGTTCTGATTTTCATTCTGCTGTTAAAGATGTTGCAGTTGCTTTTTCAGATTCTTCCTCCTGATTACTGAAGCCTGATAAGTATAAAACTAAACAGTATTTTATGGTGTTTAAGCATATTTTACTGCTTATTTGAATAAACTACATGTTAACCTCAGCCGCTTGTCTTGTGAAGACTAGGTTTGCTGGCATAAAGCAGCTAGTTTCACCTGAGCTCTTTTCTTTGAGGGTTTGCTTGAAATGACAGAGCAAGGAGCAACATTAACAGATCAAGGAGGAACATTAAGGCTTCTTTTGGCTAAGCAGACTTACTGTTGTGTTACTATTTTATTTTATGCTAACAGGTTTTATTGCTGTTTTGTGCTTACAGGTTGCACAGTTTACTGCTTTATTTTTCTTTGACTGAAATTGTTTTTTGCAGGGTGTGTTTTCTTTTAAATTGTTGTGCAGGTAGTCTTGCTGAAAGGAAGGAAAATACTAACTGGGCTGGTGTGCCAGAGCTGTAGCTGATTGTTTCTGGAGGGCACAGACTTGGAACATCCACAAAGGAGACACAGAGGAGGGTGGCATGAGATCCCATGGGGAAGGAAACATCTCCTTGTGGGGGACTCAATCATTAGGAGGGTAGAACTTGGGGGGGTGGGGAGGGTGAGATAAGATGCCTGTCTGGCACCATGGCTGGGAGGGAAAGGAAGCAAATCCTCAGGATCACAGGAGCAGCAGCACAGGAGAGGGAGCTCAACATCATTTTCCATCTAGGGGCAAATGATCTGGCTGAGAATGGGATCAGAGCAGTGCACAAGGAGTTCGTAGAGTTGGGGAGGGGCCTTAGACACATAGCATGCAGGGTAAATATCTTGGAGGTGCTGCCAGTCTATGGCATGGGTGATGCTAGGGTACTCCACACCATGGGATTCAATGAATGCTTGAAAAACTGGTGTGGAGCTCAGGGTTTTGGCATCATTGGGGAGTGGGGGTCCACCTGGAGTGATGCAGGCCAATGCTGGTGCGATGGTCTACATCTGCCGGGAAGGGAACCAGGATCCTAGGTGAAAGGTTTAAATGCTTCATTGGCAAGCATTTAAATTAACCAAGGGGGGGAGGCACTAAAAGGAAGCATGGAAATCCCAACCGTCCCCCACAAAACATGGTAGTTAGTGAGGTAAACACTAAGGTAGAGATGCCAATAGGGAGCAGGACAGGGGTCAATGGAGAAAAAGGCAAATACATTAAGGACAGGGGTGGGGCTAAAAGGGGTAAGGCTATCAAAAAATGGAGGATGAAGAGTACCAATGCACATAGTCTGGGTAACAAGATCCCTGAACTAGTGACCTTGGCATAAGAGGGACACCTGGATATTATGGCAGTCATAGAAACATGGTACACAGAGAACCATGAGTGGGATGTCAATATACCAGGGTACACAATCTACAGGAAGGACAGGGAGGGTAAAAGAGAAGGAGGATGAGCTCTCTACATAAGGAAATGGATCAAAGCAATAGAACTAAAGGGTAGACAGGGAGGAGAGGAGATACTGTGGGTCACCCTGGAGACAGGAAATGGCACCACAATCTGTAGAGGGTTGTATACAGACCCATGTAACACGTGGAGGAAATGGACAAGGGAAAGATAGAAGACATCCTTAGAATGGCAGAAAAGGAGGAGATATGCCAGATGTTAACTGAAACACCTTTGCTGCAGCCACATCAAAGAGCAGGGTAATTCTCAATGGCCTACAGGGGGCATGACTCAGACAGCTAGTGTTGGAACCCACTCGGGAGGGAGCAATCTTAGACCTGGTACTCTCAAATGGGAACAGAGAGAGGATCTTGGATTTAGAAGTGGGTAGCCATCTGGGAATAAGCAACCACCAACCAGTGTGGTTCAAGATAAATGCAGCCATAGAGTCAAGTCACACAAAGGTGAGGGTGTTGGACTTTAGGAGGGCTGACTCTGGCAAAATGGGGAAGTGCATCAGAAAAGTACTAGCAGACAGGCAAGAAGGTGGGGTGGAGAAACAATGGGGAAAAATCAAAGCTGCCATTACAGAGGCAACAAGCCTTTGTGTGAAGCAAATAAAACAAAATGAAGGAAAAAAAACACTATGAGTCTCATAAGAGGTGGCGGGGAAGCTTAGGGAGAAAAAGATAACATAGTATAAGAAAACACAGAAGGACCAGGACAGAGAATTGTATCAGTTAAAGCAGTAGGAAGCAGGGAAGACTGTCAGAAGAGCAAAGGCCCAAACTAAGGAAAAGATAGCCAACTCAGTTAAGAAGGAGGGTAAAACCTTTTATAGGTACATTAGGGAGTGAAGAAAGACCAGGGGAGGGACAGTGACTCTTAATAAAGGGGAGAGTGCAAAGGGTGAGAGTGACAGTGACAAAGCAGAGATACTGAACAAATCCTTCTGCTCAGTATTCACAAAAGAAGAGGAGGGTGAGATCCTTAAAACAAATAATAGAAGCACACTGGATAGGGAGGTCGATACCAGTCCATTCACAGAAGAAAGGGTCCTGAAAGAACTCCTAAAACTGAAGCTGAATAAAGCAATGGGGCCTAACAGGATTCACCCTAGAATTCTAAAAGAACTAAGGGGAGAACTAGTGGCACCACTGACTACCCTTTTTAACAAATCATGGGAAGATTGAGTGATACCTGAGGACTGGAGGAGGGCAGATGTGATTCCCCTTCACAAAAGTGGGAGCAAGGCAGAGGCAGTAAACTACAGACCTGTTAGTTTGACCTCGGCAGTAGGGAAAATGATGGAATCACTTCTGAAAGAAAGAAAGAATTGTTGAGTATCTAGAGGCCAGCGGGGCACAGGACCCAAGGCAGCATGGATTCGCAGTGGGATGGTGATGCCAGATAAATCTAATAGATTTATTTGACTGGATGACCAAAGTAGTAGACCAGGGAGGAGCTGTGGACGTGGCCTACCTTGATTTTAGCAAGGCATTTGACACATTCCCACACAAAAGATTAATAAACAAGTTATCCAGCCTGGGAGTGGGTCCCAGGGTGGTAAACTGGATAAAAAATTGGCTGGACAACAGGATGCAAAGGGTAATAGTAAACAGAGTCCACTCTGAAGAAAGGGGGGTTACTAGTGGGGTACCACAGGGTTCAGTACTGGGACCGGTTCTCTTTAATATCTTTATAGGTGACATTGCTGAGGGACTGGAAGGAAAGTATGCCTCTTTGCAGATGACACAAAGATCTGCAACATGATTGATACACAAGAGGGGGTGAAAAGAATGAGAAGGGATTGGGCAAGGTTGAAGGAATGCTCAAAAGTATGGCAGCTTAGATTCAAAGCAAAGAAGTGCAAAGTAATGCACCTGGGAAACAAAAACCCAAGGGAAGAGTACACAATGGGGGAGATATTAATGACAGGAAAAATGGAAAGGGACCTTGGGATAGTCATATCAGATGACCTAAAGGTAGGCAAGCAATGTAAGTAGGCAGTAAGGAGGGCTGGGAGGATATTGGGATGCATAGGGAGAGGCATCACCAGTAGAAAACATGAAGTTGTTCTCTTTCTGTACAGACAGCTGGTGAGACTCCATCTGGAATGCTGCATGCAGTTTTGGAGAGGCCATCTCTGCAAGGACATAGACAGGATGGAGGCAGGCCAGAGGAGGGCAACTAAAATCGTGCAGGGTCTTTACCCGAAGTCATATGAAGAGAACTAAAAGAGCTTAATATGTATACCGTCAAGAAAATGAGGGAGAGGGGGGACATAATAGAAATGTTCAAGTACCTCAAGGATATCAGCAAAAACCAAGAGGGTAGCATCTTTCAGAAAAAGAGATGTGCAAGAGCAAGGGGACACAATTTGAAGATGGGGGGATGACTCAGAGGCAGTGTGAGGAAGTATTTTTTAAAGAGAGGGTGGTGGACACATGGAACAGCCTTCCTGAGGATGTCTAGGGGTCAAAAACAGTGGGAATATTTAAGAATACATGGTACAGACATAAGGCAATTCTAGTGGGAGGTAGGAGGAAGTAGGCTGTTGGTAAAACTTGTATCTGCAGCTTATCCAATAGGTAGGGAAATGGGCAGACTGGGTGGGTCAAGCGGTCCTAATCTGCCATCAAAGTCTATATTTTTCTATGTTTCTATGTCCTCTGCGTGTAAATGAAATGTACTCTTACAGTGTTGATAAACACTACAAACCAGTATGTTGTATAAAATAAGACATGCGCTCGTGTATCATTTGTTTTTTTCACACACCCTCTGTGTGATGCTTTTTGAAACCCCTCGAGCATCGCTCTTGGGATTTAAGTGGCATCACACACCTCGGTTGTGTGAAAAGAACTCATAATACACATGTGCAGGTGTGTTAGCCTATGTATACATAATGTCATACAGTAGTACAGTAGTCACAGACAAGTTCCAACATATTTAGATGTATGACAGGAAATCCCCATTAATTTCAATAGGATTTCCTGTGAAGAATCTTTATATATGTATATAATAACTGGTGATGCCCAATATCAACTCGTTTTCAGCAACTTTCAAAAGTCGTATCAACCCGCAGGTTGATATGAAAAAACTCATAACAACCTGCAGGTTGATAAGACTTTTATATCCTTGCGCCGAGAAGCATCACAAACAAATGAGAGAGTCAATGGCAGCACAAGACAGTTCTCCAACGGTAAGCACACACTCGCAACCTTCACATCGCTAAAAATCAAATGAAGTGATCAGCAACTCCTAATCAAAAAGGGAAACACAATGGAGAATCATTTCATTGCAGCCCTATTTATGCAGTTTAGTTTTGTGTCATTTACTTTCATCCAGACACATCGAGATAACACAACAGCACTGGGTGACTGGTTAAGATGCAGCTAACAGTTCTGTTTTTTTTTTGCCCCAATTATTATAAAAAATAAAATACATGTAGGCGGTTGATATGGATTTTGTTTAACACAATCTCATTGTGTGATAATAGTGAAACCTCTCAAGCTTCGCTCTCGAGGTTTACATATTATCACACAACTTGGGTGTGTAAAAAAAATCCATATCAATCACCTACATATGCATTATTCTCTATATATTCACTGGAATGTATTACTGGCTACCACTGTACAGCTAATTAATACCCTTTATGTAGCACTACTGAGTTTGACCACTTAATACATATTTGGCTCATACAGTCATTTTTCACATCTAGCCTTCATTCTGGAATGTTCCATCACAATCCTTAGAGATGTTGTGAAATATAATTTCACTGGCAAAATGCCAGCGAAATCATGAATTACACCCCCTCAAAATATTTCATGTAATTATGTACGTATGCTGGTCAATTTCTCTTTGTGTTACTATTAGGCGAAATTAGGGGGAAAAAGGCTGTGTCACATGATTTACTCTCTGTAGGTCACATGGGTGTCTGCAGTCAGGCTGGAAGTGATTGATTCTGCTTCCTTTTGCTCATGTTTCTGGCAAAGGTAGTCAGAGAGCTAGGCAGCAGGAGAACCACTGATCTTAGATTGTGTTTTTACACGTTCTGTTGTTTAAAAATAGTTAATTTCTCAATCTTTCTTTGTTAGGACTTCTTGTGTGTGTTTTTATTTTTCTTTCTGTAATGGAGTGTGTGTGTTTGTGTGTGTGTGTGTGTGTGTGTGACTCCCTCACTTTCTCTCTTTCAGATCTTTTTTTTTTTTAGTTTTCTGTTGAGAAAACTTTTTTTCTCATTAAAATGGAAGAGAAAGGTAGGGCAAGTGGCACTGGTGGCCAGAAGGCTGGTCGAAGTGTTCATCTTAACAGGCAAGCATTCAGAGTAAGGGAAAGTCAGGCACCCACCCCCAGCAGCAGCAGCTGGAGTTAGTGACCTACCAGCAGCAGGAGCCTGTTCGTCCAATCTCCTAGCAGCAGTAGCCTTTGTGCCCCCCACCAGTAGGAGCCCTGTGCCCCCCAGCAGCAGCAGTATCCTGTGCCCCACCCCCAGCAGCAGCAGGATGTTGTGGACCCCGAGACATCAACTGGTGCCTCCCTACACCAACAACCAAGGGTGTCTACAGTGTGGTCCTTTTTCACCACAAATGCTGCAGATGACAATGCCGTCATCTGCAACATTTGTGGAAGAAATTCTCAGTGGGTAAAGAAAGGGACACACCTTGGCACTGGTGGCCAAAGGAGCCATCTGAAGTACCACCCCACAGCAGTGTGGCTGGCCAAACAAAAAGAGGTGGCAGTAGCAGCAGGCAGCAGTGAGGGGTGGGCACACAGAAGGGGAAGGAGGCCAGCAGGAGGAAGGTGGCCCTTCTGTGTCTGGTGGGAGTCAGTGTCAGCGCAGGTGGTGCCATACTGGGACACAGCAGCAGCAGGCAGCAGCACCATTACCCCACAGCTGCTGGTGTTGCCGTCATGGGGATGCTAAGCTTGCACTAGCCATAGCAGGTTGGGTCACCAGAGAAGACCTGACAGCCATACAGAATGAAGTCCAAGCTCTGATGCAGGACTTTCAGCAGTTCCGCTAGGAGTTCAGGGAGGCCAGGGGGGACTTTAATAAAATAACGGAGGATCAGCAGCAAGATTTGAATCTCCTGGCAGAGCTGTGTGTTGATGGAGGTGCTGGTGGTGGCAGTTCTGCCACTGTGTAAGTGGTGTCTGTGTCAGTACTCATCTGTTAATTTGCTTCTTTTTCCTTTCTTTTTCCTATTCTGTCTGTGTCCTGTGTTGCTGATATTCTTCTCTTACAGTATCTCTGTCCTTAAAAAATAAGAACAAAAAGTAAAAAAAGTTCACAATGTTTAAAAAAAACACCAAAAATATATTTTCTGTCTTCTAGCCTTCATTTATATCCTCTTGTTGTCTTGTGTTATAAAGATATGTCTTTGTGCAGTAGTTTTGTGTGTTATGTTATGTTCCCCATAGTATTCAGTCCTTTTGCTTGTTCACTGATTTAGTGTTCCCCTCTCTTACAGTATATATTATTACTTTTGCCCTGGCCCTGCCTGTCCCCCTGTCATGGGTTATAGTCAGTGTACCCATAAACACCTTACTTTTGTTTTTGTTTTATGTTATTCCTGAATATACTTCCTCTTTCTATCCACAAATGCCATGTATTGTTCCTATGAACAAAAATATTTCCCCAGAATTTTGTGATGTTGCGGCAGTTGTGGTTGTGTGCAGTATCAGTCTGAAGACATACACAACAATCACAGAAACATAAGAAATTTTATTAAGAAGTTAAACATAAATATGTTTTCAGTGTTTAACATGTGTCTGGTGCTTGCTGCAAATGTTAAGTTGTGTCCCTCCCTTCCAGTACTCACTGTGCTGTGTACAACAGGTCTTATAAGTCCAGATATATCAGATGTGAAATGTTACAGAAAAGTGAGACATAAATGTGGTCTCAGTCCAGAGGTTTTATTGAGCCCAGCCACCACTTGGACTAAAATGTGCATTTTTGTTCACAGTTTAACACTGCTTTCAGGATGAATCTTGTTGGCTCTTGCTGCTGTGCAGAACAGGCTGTATAAGACCAGATATATCATATGTGAATGTTACAGAAAAGTGAGACATAAATGTGGTCTCAGTCAAAAGGTTTTATTAAGCCCCACCACCACTTGGACCAAAATGTGCATTCTTGTCCACAGTTTAACACTGCTTTCAGGATGAATCTTGTTACCTCTTGCTGCTGCGCTGTGCAGAACAGGTGGTATAAGTCCAAAAAAAATTACATGACAAAATTGTGAGAGAAGAGAGACACAATTATTCTGGCAATCATGAAATAGCCAAAAATGGCATGTGGGGTGCCACACTGAGATAATTAAGTCCTTCTGCAAAATGCTGCTGCTAGTTGCACTTGCTGCCTCCTGCTGTTGGTTTCACAATTGATTTAAAAATCTAGAATTATCATTTGCCAATGCTGTCCTGTTTGGCTGTGTTGCTGCTGTGGTTGAAGCTTGTGTGATGTGGAGGGAATGAGATTTTGGGTGCTGTAACTTGCTTCCTGCTGCTCTGACTAGTTGCCAACTTGCCACAAGAAGTAATGTTTTGGCTGGTGTTGATGGATTATCATCACAGACATACTGCTGTTGTTGCACACATAATTATTTTTATGTATTTTTGTTCTTTGCAAGAGAGGGGTGGGTTGGTATTGTGGCCTCTTGAGGTATAATATATTTGTACTGGTTTTCCATTATTTTCCAGTTGGCTTAGGATTACATCATCATGGTGCCAAGCCAAGCAAGCTTCATCGGGCCGGGATTCAGATGTTGGACTGCACCACATTTCCCAATAACAAAAGTAAGCATTTCATTTTTCATTGCTGGGGTTACTGCAGTCAAGATGTCTGAGTTTGACAGGAATAATGTTCTGTTTGCTTTTGTCAACATTCTGAAATTTCGATGCATGTGTTATCTCCTGCTCCTGCTGCTGCTGATCAAGATGTGGGCATTTCATTTAGTGGTAGAACGGTTCCAGTTTCACAGCCAGTCCCTGAGATAAGCATTTCTTCATTTTTAAAGGGGTTGCGGGAGTATTGTAACAATACTCAAAAATTGTTCTTTTTATCTTATTTCCAGGTAGGCAGTACTTTTAGGGGAATGTGGATGCTTGCTGCCGTGATTCATGTGCCCCGTATGTTCTTTCTGGGGGCCATTTCCACAGTTTACATTCACCAGGTAAGGTAAGCATATGATCATTTTTTTCTCTGCTTGTAAGTTGCCTGCTAACACCAGGTATGCAGATGGACTAGTATTCATCATGTTTCTTGCATTGTTCCTGTTTAGGTCATTTTCATCTGGTGAGTTTTCATCACATTCTATTCGATGGCTACTTCCAGGCCCTGCAGGAGCTGGTGTGTGGAAGGCAGAGAGGTTTCCTTGAACCGTGATATAGGCCACTAGTGTCATTAACGATTAAACAATACATCCAGGGAAGAGGTATTTGTGGAAATAGTTGGTGGCGATGGTGTTTAGTAATTATAGGTGGAGGGGGCCAGTGTCTTTTGACATGTGAGGTAGCAGAGCTGGAGTAATTAGGAATATTTAAAAGCCAAACTGCAGGCAACAAGCACCTCCCCCTGTAGGGATCAGCACTGTTTTGGTACAAGTACTATGGTAGTACCTAGTGTAATTACCCTTATTGGGGGAATTTGGATTTTGTTAAGGCTTTCTTTTATGATTATTTTGTAATTAATAACTCATGTCATTAAAGATGGCCGCCATTCACCATTTTGCAAAATATCTTCAACTGGTGTTACCTGTTGAATGAATGTGCTGCATTCATACTCTAATTGTACTAGGAGGGTTCTTCAACATTTCGCAGATGTTAAGTGGCAAATAATTGTAGTTTTCGCATGGTATGCATGGGCGTGGCAGGTGTCAGGGCCAGGTGTGGCATGGTTGAGTGTGGGCACTTTTAAAGACTTCAAGACAACATATCTTGCTTCAGGATGGGGTTAGTCTAAAGGAAAAGTAGCATTTGTATCTTGATATTTTTGGCAGAAGAACCTTATTACTGTAATAAGGCAAAAGGTTTATGGTTATGGTACCTTGACTGCTGCTTTAATATAGGGTGGTGACCAAACAACAGTTTCGACCAAGGGTAATCAAATTAAAATGATTAACATCAGATAACACAACCATCTCAAATCCAATGATAAATGTATAAAAATAATTTATAACACTATACTGAGCGGTGAAAATGGTTGTGGGGGATTTCCTTTCTACTAGTAACTTCAGCCTTGTTCCACTCCACAGTCACATCCTCCAAGAAGCAGCCCTCACAGTCTTCAAGACTAGAATTGTCATCAGATGGAAATTCTCTCAGCATTGCTGCTTCATCCACCTCGCTGCTGGTGGAAGCCTTAGCAGAACTGACGTAACCCCCCTACAAATTGGGGTTCCCAAAAAGTCTTCCTTGAGCTTGTCTAAATGCTCACTGCCAGGCTGGCGTCCTGCATTTTTGCAGTTTTAATGTGATTGCCAGAGAGTGCCTATATAGCCTCTGTGTACTGTCTCTTTAAGAGCTGCCTGGATTGTAGTCATAATTAAGCTAAAGGGGGCTCTGTTAGAAGATGTGCTTGTTTGCTGATCATTTGTTAGAGTAGTAATAATATTGCAGTTTGTTCTAACCTTCCTTCTTTGCAGCATGGCAGTTCGGTTTGTTTCCATCATCTTGGTCCTGGACTGCTGAAATGGGCCAATCAGTACATTTGGGACTCTAAAATGGAGGCTGCCTACAGGGGCTTGGTGGGGTCAAAACTTGTAGGAATTGTAGTTTTGGGCTTTTGGCGCCTAAAAAAACCTGGAGGGGGAACCATTGTTGTGACTGACAGACATATCAGCCAACCGAACCTTTTGGTACTTGGGAAAGTCCCACACTGCTTGCAGTTTCAGTTAGGTCTAAGTTGGGAAGTGAAGAAGTAACTGTTGGAGGTAGTTCGAGCAGCAATCTATTTTGGATTCGCATGGGAGAACTGTGGAAAGGCCTGAGTTTTGGCCTGCAAGCCTGCCTGCTGTCTCTGAGAGGGAACTAATGCCTTTTTCGGACTGAATCCGAACTTGGAGAGTGAAGTAAGCCACTGAATTGTGACCAGGCTCCTACCTGAAGAAGAAGACCAAAGATTTGTTGAATGGGATCGGCCTGTCTGGACTTCCAGCCACCTCTGAACTCCTGGATTGTGCAGAGACTCTGTAATTGGGACCGGAGAGCCTTTTGCCAGGTACAGTGGAATTTCCTTAAATGTGAATGTGTTGCGTGCTTATAGTGGGTCGTGATTTGGTTCCCCACTGTGGTTTGAATTGTTTTCTGCTTGCTGGAAGCTGCATCCAGCCCCATGGACTGAATTCAAAATCATCTCTATTGGGCCTGGGCCTTACCACACTGGCCCAGCCCAACTACCCACTGCACAGAGAAAGCCATTGATGAGAAACCTGCCTGGGGACCAGTACCCTGCTCAACACCTGAACAGGAACGTTGCCTCGGTGATTAGTGTGGGCCCCGCTTCTCTGGGCACTCCAACTCAACAACCTGCAGTCTTGATTTCGTCCTGCCTGTGTCCAGTATTGGGTATCATGAGTAAGCATCAGGGAAGATCCCTGCAACAACAGCTAAATCTAAAGTGTTGTCATCTGATTGTCTTGTTTCTTTTTCTTTCACGAACTGAGCCCTCCGGCTCTGGATTACAAGTAGTGTGTGTTGTACAAGTTGCTTTCTTCTGTCACAAGGCCCCAACCAGCTGTAACGTTCCTGTCTAGCCCACCATTTTCCTACCTGGGTACCCATAGTGTGTTACTGTGTGGGGATTTAAAGTGCATGCATAACTGTTTGATTAATATAGCCTTTAAGCCAATCAACCTGATTACGCCCCTTCCTCGTTCAAGTCCCCTGAATAAATCAGATCTGACATTTTTGCTGCATTTAACCAAACTGTATTTCCAGTTTGTGCCAAGAGTACTGTACTGTTGCTATTTACTGTACATAACCTTGTTTTACAGGGGGTCCTCAGGGTTGAGCCAGAGGAACCAGCCCTAGTGGTAAGTGCAAACAGTGTAGGTATTGGTATGGTGTACAAGGGGTACTGTGAAAATGATTATCGTATATTGCTCAGGCCACTAGAAGGCAAAGAGGGGGGGTTACAGTGTCCCAGAGGGCTGTGCCCAGGTTAGTTTGACCACTACCAACCCTGACCTCCGTTTGGAGGCACCCATTTCAGAACTCAGGCCCCTTAACCTGCTACTAGCCGCGCAGGCAGGGGTTGTAGCCCTTGTGATAGCGCTCACAGCTGGGATTTTGTGCCTTCTAGTGGCCACAAATTACAAATTATTGTTAAAGATTAATGGCTGCCCCAATAGAAATGACTGTACACCAGTTGGTGGGGTGGGGTACTGAACAGGAGATTGACCCCCCAAATGACCTGCTTATACTGGATATTCCCCTTGGTACCAGTAAGGACACTGTAGATGGAGCACTCTTCAAAGTTGAATGTTTAAAAACCCCTGTGGTGGTGGGTCAACAGGCTCATTTGATCACCCAAACTTTCATAACCTTGGTAGAGTGTAGTGACCTCATGGACAGCTCTAAAGTACCACAGACTATTGCCTCAGAAGGGGTCCTAGCTGCCTGGAGAGTGATAACAAAAGACAGTAAAGACCCTGGGGAGGATGAGCTCCCACCATTATCTGAGAATTTTGAGGAGAAATTTGCTAAGATGTTGCTGGAGGAAGGGAAAACCATAGAGGACTTAAAGAAACTATTCCTGCCACCTGGGGGTGTTCCTTCCCCCAACATCCCTTCCTACTCCAGCACCTGTTACTGCCCCACCTTCTGTGCCCATGACAATGCTGGCCCCTATATCTGTACCCACCATTAGTCACGACTCATATCGCTGGCTGAGGATGTTTTCAGGTACCCTCTCCACACCCCAGGGGGAGGACAATTTGGAGACTTTGATAGACTATGTTGCCCCTCAAATCCGAGAATGATAATGCCCCGAACCAGAGAAGAGGAGAAGGGTGGTTGAAAGCCTCAGTGGCCCCTTCCAGCTTACCATCCCTGCTACACAGGCTAGTAATCCAGAAGCAACTGCTCTAGATTTTTTGAATGTATTGGAAAATGTGTATGGGAGTCCCGATTCAGATGAGGACCTGTGGGGTATGGTCAAAAACACTCAGCAATACCCAGGGGATCCTTTATCCGTGTATGTGCCTTGACTCAAAGCAGTGCTACAGGAATGCCTAAAAAAAGGTGGCATGGCCCCAGCTAAGTTAGATAGATAGGTTGGACCAACTTCTCTAGTCAGCCCCATTCTCTGAATTATTGCTGCTCCAAGTACGCCTTGCTGCACGGTTGGATGCACCTCCTACCTATGACGGACTGATGAAGGAAATTCAGAGGATTGAGAGGAGACAGCCATGTGGGGGGGGGTTCCTCCTGTATCTGCTGTTGCTGCTGCCCAGATGACCGAGGATGCACATGTGAGTGATGCTCAGGGGCAAAATACAGTGCCAGTTGAACATTGGAAGGCTAGCAAGGACGCTCCGCCCTGCAGTGAGATACTGTGAGAGGTCGGAGAAATGAGGGCTACCATTTCCCTACAAGCCCATTCCAGAGATACAATTGTCCCAAACCCCTCTCAGAGCATGTCCACTATGGGGTTGGGGTGCACTCCCAGGCATCCCATTGACAGCAGCTCAAAGATTGATGAATTGACTATGGAAGTGAGGGAATTACTGAGGTGTCTCCCCATGCTCACCACATGCCAGATAGAGGTTGAATCATAATTTTCTGTTGGTGGTACCCCCCCACCTCAGCCCGCAGTGTGATGCCTCACCATACCAGACTCTAGAAAGCATACTCTGTCATAACTGTGGGAAGGAGGGGCATATGAAGAAAGAATGCTGGTCCCCAAAAGACTTAGATAAGGCTGTATACAGACTTCAAGGGGAGCTCCAGAAAGTGAAACCATGGCCGAGGGGTGCTGGAAATGACCACAGTGAAGGCTCAAGAAATCCCAACTCCAACTTCTTTGTGGCTAAGTTGTCTGTACCGGCCCCTGCTACTGGCCCTCCAGACTGGTCCAAGATAGTGGGCCTTTCAATAGAGACTAATTTGGCTATGAATGGTATTCCTACTCAGGCTGTGCTTGACAGTGGGTCGCAAGTGACCATTGTGTTTCAGGACTGGTATGACAAACACTTATCTGATGTGCTTGTATAATCCCTGGAAGGCCTACATGTGTGGAGGCTGAGCGACAAGTCTTATCCATATGTAGGATATGCCTGCCTCTGGTTGTCTTTTCCTGCAACTGTCACTGGCGTAGAGGAGCAAGTAGAGACACTGGCCCTAGTGTGTCCCCCCACCAGACTGTATGATGGGGTTCCCCTGTTAATTGGAACAAATGCCCACATGTTTGGGAGATAAGCACAACTGTGCCAGAAGAAACAAGGGCAGCTGACTGGACGGGCCCTAAGAATTCCAGCCTTAGTGAAAAGGGCTTATGACTGGCAACAGAGACCCAATAAAGTGGACCCAGATGAGCCAGTGGAGATAGTGTGGAAAAAGGAACCTGACTCCTTGGTATTGACCCCCTACGCCCAGTGCAAAATCCATGGAGAAGTCCGCCTAAAAAGAAACATGAAGAAAAAATATTAATGTTGGATGCACCAGGAGATATAAAGTTGCCAGAGGGATTATTGGTCAAACCCAGCATCTTGCCTGCTCGTGCCAATGCCTATGCACGAGTGATGGTCCAGATTCAGAATGTGTCAGATCAGGAGATTTGGGTGAACAGAGGGTGCACCCTAGCTAGAGTACACTGTGCCGACACTGTCATATTGTGCAGCAACAAGTACTCTGGTGAGAAGGAGAGAGTGACCTCGGACTTATTTGACTTTGGTGACTCCCCGTTGCCAGCTGAATGGAAGGCTAGAATTAGCAAGAAACTAGCGCAGAGGGACCAAGTGTTTTCATTAAAAGAATGGGATGTGGGATGTGTCCAGGGTGCAGAGCATCACAGATGTCTGCACGATGACCGGCCATTTTGAGAGAGATCCTGACATCTTGCCCCTGCAGACATAGATGATGTGAGAAGACTCCTGCAGGAAATGCTCACTGCTGGTGTGATGCAAGAATCAAGGAGCACATATGTCTCTTCCATTGTGGTTATGCGTAAGAAGAATGGGTCAGTAAGGATATGTGTTGATTATCGAACCCTGAACCAGTGGACCATCCCTGATCAATACACCATGCCCTGTATACAAGATGCCCTGGATTGTTTGAATGGGAGCAAATAGTTTTCGATATTGGTTCTTCGCAGCGGATACTACCAGATCCTGATGGCCCTAGAGGACCATGAGAAAACAGCCTTCATCTGTCCTTTGAGGTTTTACAAATTCCTGAGAATGCCACAGGGGATTTCAGGCACCCCGGCCACCTTTCAGTGACTGATGGAATGTGCGGTGGGAGATATGAACTTGCTGGAATGTCTAGTTTACCTAGACAATGTCACTGTGTTTGGGCGCACATTAGAGGAGCATGAGACCCAACTGTTTAAAGTCCTAGACTGATTGGAAGACTTCGGCCTCAAGCTGCCCATTGACAAGTGCCAGTTTTTTCAAACCTCCGTGAAGTATGTAGTGCACATAGTATCTGCAGAAGGGATAGAGACTGATCCCAGTAAGGTTGAATCACTGACTACTTGGCCCCAGCCCCATCATTTGAAAGAATTACAAAGTTTCCTGGGGTTCTGTGGCTACTGCCACAGGTTCATAAAAGACTATTCAAAGGTGATTCACCCACTCTTGAATCTTACTCAGAGTTACCCTCCTACCAACCATAAATATAAACAAGCATTTGTCAATGCCGAATGTTTGCTTGCTGGCATTAGCATTAGTAATGCAGGAGTTAGACAGATGCAGAATAGGAATGGCAGTGAAGTACTGAACTTCACATGAACCCCACCTCCATCCTGTAGAGACGGACAGGATTTGGGGTTAGGTTTTGGGTCATCACCCATGATGGTCAAGCCATGTCACTTCATCCTATTCTGCAGAAACTGACATGTGTTGAGCTGTGCCTTAGGGTGTTTGGCTTTACGGTCACCCCATTCCATAAGGACATATGTTGAAATGGGTGCAGCATAGGAGAGTGGGGTGAAGTCTTGGGACGAAGAGTCCAAGGTACACCTCGATGCCTGTCAGTGGCTGGGGGTTGGGGTGGGATGGCATGAGCAGTACAGGCGGCAATCCAATGGCACACCCCGATGCCTGTCTGTCTGTACAGGGTGGGATGTTATGGTTAGAAACTGTAATGCCTCAGGCATTTCTTAGTATTCACAGTACAAATTTTGAACATGGCCTTTTTGTGACCCCACCTCATGAAAGCATTTTGGACCTCTTGTCATGAACAGTGGCAGTGTGATTTTGTCAATGTGTCCTGAAAAGTAACTTCCAACAGTGACAGTGCCATTCTGCACCACATGTACGAAAACATATATCGGGCAGGATGTGAAGAATGACAGCTGTACCATCCATAGGGAGCTATGAAGAGATGGCAATGTTGAAAATGTGTAGTGGGAATATTAAAAATACTTGCACTTCTGAGCATACATGGAAACCACGCAATGCATGCATGTAACACAGTCATTTTATGGAGTTTCATCACCAGATTTTCAAAGTATGCATTTAACGAACTGTGGTCATGAACAGTGTCACTGTAATTTTGTTACTGGGTCCTGAACACTGATTTCCCACAGCAACCATGGTATTCTACACCGGAACTGCAAATTCCAACCAGGATGTGAAAAATGACAGCTGTACTGTTCATAAGGAGGGGTGGGAAAATGGCAATGTTGAAAATCTGGAGTCAAAATATTACAAATGCGCAAAGTTATAAGCGTACGTGGAAACTGCGCAACACACACTCGTAACACAGTCATTTTATGGACTTTAATCATCAAATGTTCAACATAGGCATTTTAGAACCTCTGCTAATGAACAGTGTCACTGTGATTTTTGTAATGTGTCCTAAACAGTGATTTCCCACAGTGACCGCGCTATTCTGTGCCGGAAGTGCAAAAACACATTTAGTCCAGAATGTGAAAAATGACAGCTGTACTGTTCATAAGGAGGTGTGGAAAAATGGCAATGTTGAAAATATGACGTGAAAATATTGTAAATGTGTGAAGTTACGAGCGTGCACGGAAACTGCGTAATGCACACTTGTAACACAGTTAGTTTATGGACTTTTGCCACCAGATTTTCAACATAGCCAGTTTAGGACCTCTGCTAATGAACAGGTCAGTGTGATTTTCCTAATGTGTCCCGAATATGGATTTCCCACAATGACCGCACTTGTCTGCACTGGAAAGGGCAAAAGCACATCCAGGCCAGGATGTGAAAAATGAGAACTGTACTGTTCATAAGGGAGGTGTGGGCAAATGGCAGTGTTGGCAATCTGGAGTGAAAATATTGCAAATGTGCGAAGGTATGCTCATGCGTAGAAACTGTGCAATGCATGCTCATAACACAGTCATTTTATGAACTTTTCTCACTAAATTTTCAACATAGACATTTTAGGACCTCTGCTAATGAACAGTGTCACTGTGATTTTCTTAATATGTCCCAAACATTGATTTTGCACACCAATTGCGCCATTGTGCTCTACGTGCGCAGAAACACATTTTGGGCGAGACATGCAAAATTAAAAGCTGTACTGCTCATAAGTAGGTGTGGTAAAATGGCATTGTTGAAATTCTGGACTGCAAATATTAAAAATTCACAAGAGTTCCCACGGTAGCGCCGCATGATGAACTGCACAACGACGCTATATAAAACAGTCATTTTTAGGAATTTTTTCACCAAATTTTCAACATAGCCATTTTTAAGATCTCTGCTCATGAACAGTCTCACTGTGATTTTCTTAATCTGTCCCAAACATTGATTTTGCACACTGACCACGCCATTGGACGCTACATGCGTGGAAACACATTTTGGACAAGATGTAAAAAATGACACCTGTACTGCACATAAGTAGGTGTGATAAAATGGCAATGTTGAAAATCTGGAGTGCAAATGTTATAAATTCGCGAACTAACGAGTGTGCACAGGAACTGTGCAACGCATGCTCATAAAACAGTAATTTTTAGGAATTTTTTCACCAAATTTGCAACATAGGCTTTTTGAGAGCCCACCTTATGAACACTGGCACTGTCATTTCATTAATCGGTCCTGAAAGGTGATTTCATGCAGTGACCACGAAATCACCCTTCAGCCCCGATTAACGCCATGACAGTGACAGTGACAGAATTCATGAGGAGGGGTCCCAAAAACCCAGAGTTGAAAATTTGGTACAAAACTTCCCAAAAATGCCTGAGATATGCAGCAAAGTTGAAAAAACCCTATTTATTACATTATCAGCTTACCAGTATTTCCACAGTTCGCGGTCGGCTTTGAAGACTGCAGACGTGTTCCCAGTCCACCAAAGATCGTCGCGCCAGACTCCAGAGGTGAAGTATGGGGTGAGGGGTTGTGAGGGAGGCAGGAGTGCACAGTGGGTGGAGTGCGGGTTGTGGGATAGGGTCTGGCAGACCCATGAAGAACTGTTTTTCTTTACGAGGAAAAAATAAATAAAAAGACAACGCAGGATGGTTTCAAATGTTACAGGGGCATTTTGGCACTGGGGTGGGCTTCCAGCATGCCAAGGACTCTTTGGGGTGGCAGCTGTAGCCGACGAGGATTGGGCACCCCGTCAGCACAATGAAAATGGGGGACATCATGCTGGCGAGGATTGGGCCCAGTTAGCGAGCAACAAAACTGAGGGAGACTTACTCATGCCAAGGGGGAGTGGGCTACCCGTGCGGCAGACAATGAAAGTGGGTGAGGGGGACACATCTCTTTTGCTGATGGGGAGTGGCTCCCCGTCAGCTAAATAAACTGTTCAGGTACTATGAAACACGGCGAGGGATTGGGAGCCCCGTTGGCCAACAAAGACCGTTTGGGGAAGCACATGCCGCCAGAAGTTAGGCACCCCCTCAACATCAGGAGGCTGCCCTAATCTTGTTTGAATGTGTAGCAGCAAGCCACCTCCATGTTCCTGGAAACAGTATTAGGCTAGCTAACATTCCGATGTAATGACGGGTGGCTCCCTCATTGCAACACAATGACTGATACTGCAATGGCAAGGGTGGCCCCTGATTGCTAGGCTGACGTTAACTTGGTGCACTTTTTGAAGACCAGTGTCATTGGCACTGTGCCATTGATCCACCAATGCCAAGCCAACCCCAAATGCAATTCATCCCTTGGCTGCAACACTGCCGTGCCTCCACAACCTGCTTCTTTCCTAAGCTGTCACATCATGTTTCTTGTGCATGCACACAAGCAAACATAAAAAGGGGCCTTCAGAGAACCAGATAAAGTGTACTTCCGCACAGGTGAAATTTTTGGGTCCCCACTGGACACAGATGTAGAGCAGCCTTTCACAAAGTCATATACCGTGCGCTGCCACCATCACTCACTTTCTTCTCAGCCCACCAGCCTTGATGCACTCTGGATGCCAGTCTGCAGAGTCTAGGAACTGTGCTGTATCAAACCCATAAGGGATGGTTTTGGACCAGTGGCTGCCAGTAGGAGCTCAGGCCCCTCAGAGCAAAACTACCCTATACAAGCTGGAGTTCCATGCCTCAAAATGAACCATGTCAGCCAGTTGTGGAGAAATGCCTTTGTGGGGCAAAAGATATTGGTGAAGACCAACAATAACCCATTAACCTATGCACAGACTTCAGCTAAGTTAGATGCCACTGGGCACCAGTGGCTTTCCACCTTATCAACCTATGATTATGCTGTTGAATACACGCCAGGACTGAACCATATTGATGCCAATGCCTTGTCATGAAAGCCAGTTTCCAAGAGTGATTGGGTCAGGTTGTCTGAACCTGACATCTGAGCCTTGTGCCAAAAATTGACTGAGATACACAGATGTCTGCAGACACAGTGGACTGTTTAGTAAATTGTTTGGGCCCTCCTGATACTGCATACAGGCTGCCTATTGCCCTTTTCTGCCCCTAGATATTAGTGCATTACCTCCCAGTTTGACAATGACAGCATTCAGTGAGCAATCCCAAGATCAATAGATTCAGCACCACCTACGGCACAGGAAAGATGTGTCAAGTTGCATTCCCCTGACTTGCTAACTGCTCTATTGTTTAAAGACCCCCAGGTTGGCTACTCAATCAGTTGTTGGCACAGAGAAACAGTGGATTGTGGTGGTCAAGTAGACAGGCAGCAATTGGTCCTGCCCGACCTTTAAAGAATTTGGTACTGAGTCCCTCCACATAACATAGGGCACCTTGGTGACAGAACTCTCAACTTGGTACAATCTCGATTCTACTGGCCAAAGACCGGAGTCGATGTTGAAGCACCATGTAAAGACCTGCAGTCATGGCCTGCAAAGAAGCCCTGCCTCAGAGCTGCCCTCCTTGTCAATATTACTACCAGCACCCCATGGAATTGGTCTGCATAGACTTTGTGTTAGAACCTGATCAGCAGAATATTGGCAATGTGTTAGTGGTTATGGATCATTTCACACGGTATAAGCAAGCTTGTCCAACTAAAGCTCAAATGGCCTCTACCATGGCCAAGGTGCTAGTGGAAAATTTCTTTGTTCATTATGATGCCCCTCAGCGGATCCACTCTGACCAAGTCAGAGATTTTGAAAGTCAGCTAATCAAAGAAATGCTCTTTCTATGGGGAGGTGCAGAAGTCAAGAGCTACCCCTTATCACCCACAGGGGGACTCTCAACCAGAACGTTTTAACCGCACCCTTCTAGGCATGCTGGGCACCCTCCATTCCAAAGACAAGTCTAAGTGGAGCCAGACAATTAGCACCTTGGTCCACACATACAACTGCACAAAATGATGCTACTTGGTACTCCCCTACTGCCTCATGTTTGGGAGGAAGGCCTGACTGCCTGTTAATGTCTACTGGGGTCTCTCAGTTGGGGTCAGACTGAAAATTACCTACAGTATGTACAGAAACTGAAAGCTTAATTGAACCATGCCCATTACGGGCCAGAGAATGGCAGCCGTGAAATCTCGCCAACAAAGAGGCATGATAAAAAAGTAAAGGTCAAAACTGAGCCTGGAGACCGTGTGTTGTTATGCAATTTGGAGTGCATGGCAAACACAAAATTGCTGCTAGATGACACCACCTTCCCCATGTAGTAGTTGGAAAGTTGAATGATTTATCAGGGTACAAGGTGCTTGAGAGAATAACTCCAAGCTGTCAAGACCACATGCACAGTAACCACTTGCTACCTATCCAGCCCAGTCATAATTGAGGCTGAACCATCGAGACTGATTCCCTGGGCAGGTGACTCATGCTGCAAAAAAGAACCGTCCAAGCCTACCCAGTAATTTACAATTTAAGGTTTCCCCGCAGCAGGCCCAGAATGATAATGACTGTCAAGTCCACCTCCTGGCGAAAGTGGGTGTGACAATGCCTATTACCCTCCTATGAATTGAGTCAGCTGTTTCAAGGTAACCCTATGACTAATTTTGGGGATGAAGCTGGGCCTTCTAGACTGCCTAACCCCCCAGCTTCGTCCTTGGAGCCAATGCTCCCCGAAAGTGAAGTGCAAAGTATTACGTCTGATGTTGCGGACTCTCTGTGTTTTATGGAACTGTGTGAATTGCCTGAAGAAGGGGCTGACGGTCTCAGTCTCTCTGGTAACACACCAGAACCTGAAGAATAATGTGAGAGTGTTGACAGCCCCCCTTCAGTGCTGCAAAGCCTAATTGTGCCAGAGCCTCCTCAAAATGAACAACCTGGGCCTCCATCAGAAGATAATGAGCAAAGTGATGTGGAAACAGAGCCTACAGAGCAAGGAGCTGACAGTGCTCCAAGTTTGGACATTCTCATCCATGCAGAGGCACCCCCACAAGTGACGAAAGCTCCAAAGTTAGTGCTGAAAGTACAGAGACTGTGGCTGCTCCCCACAGAAAGACTGGCCATGCTGTCAAGCCAGTGCTATGATTTACTTATGATTCCCCTGGGAGGCCAGTGGATTTGCCTATCAATGTGGTTCACAAAGGGGTTTATGTTTCACCAAGCTCACTGCCCAAATTGAGCTTGACAGCCAACTCCAGGTTACTTGTTCTTCCCTCTCACCATGGTGCCCCTGCCCCATCCAGCCCCAAGTTAGCTGATAGGGAAGGGCCCCTCTTACATTGTTTAATGTACAAGAAGTTATTAAATAAATCAGTGTTACTTGTATGAAACATGCATAAGTATTGTCAATATGGATGTAGTAATGTGATGTATATTGAAAGGTACAGTAATGTAACAAGCTAATGACATATATATATATATGTCTCGTTTATATTGCATTTTTGATATTGCGATGGTACAGACTTGACAAGGACGCCAAGTTTTCTCCAGGCAGGGAAGGGTGTAACCTCCCCCTACAAATGGGGGTTCCCGAAAAGTCTTCCTTGAGCTTGTCTAAATGCTCACTGTGCAGGCTGGTGTCCTGCATTTTGCAGTTTAAATGTGATTGCCAGAGACTGCCTATATTCAATTTAATTTAATTATTTATTCATTTTTACCGGGTAAGTGCTAGACAAATCCACTATTTTCAGGCATGACCGGAGGAGGAATACAGAAGAAAGCCAGCTGACCGGAGCCAGATTAAGCTGTTGGTGGTATTTTTAGCAAATGAGGGAAATTTGGCCAGGACACCGGGGAAATTCCCCTACTTTTTGTCAGTAGGGGGAGCCACTGTTATGGAGGAAGGTGTACTGGAGGAAAATTCTGCTGGTGTACCTGTGGGTGAGAAGGTCTCCCAGCCCACAGGTCCAGCTCAGGAGACCACACTAGAGAACTTGGATGTATCAAATGCAGTGAGTATGAAACAATTTGCCACCTCTCAGTCCCAGAACAGATGTATGGACTTTTTGATTCTGATGATAGTTGGTTGAATAATATTCTGCAGCAAAACAAAATTATATTGGCGCTACTACAAAAATGCAATAATAAAAACGCGATACTGGCACTGCTACAGACCAGGATTTGGATGTTTCTGATGAGTTTATGCATGAAACAGCAAAGCTAATCTTACAGAAAGAGACACTGCTGAAAAACTCTGTTCAGGATGGGCTGCCTCACCCAAAAGCGAGTCAGCACTCTACCTTCATCAGACACCTGAGTCATCTCTGGTGAATGCTTCTCAGTTGCAACAACAAAATCACTTGCTTGGAGCAATGAATTCTGACTTGTTTTCTCAAACTACACCTTCTGTAAGTACACCTAACAGTCTTTGTGAACAATCATCTATTGCATTTGTTTCCTCACTGGGGATACAGAAGGTAGAGGCTGATTTACAGCACAGCTGTTCAGGGATCCTCACCCATCATCTTTGGGCGCTCTCTGCTAGCTGCAGGATGGGCCGAACACTGCAGGGATGGGATCCCAGATCCGGCCCATTGCCTGATTCCGGGGCTCTTCTTTTCCTAAGTACAGTTGGGCACAACACCTGATAATATTACAGCTGTTGCCCGGGATTAACACAGCAGTGTAGCTCTCTCAAGGCATTTCCCAGCTGGTTAAAGCCAACAAAAGTTATAGAGACCTCAGTTTCAGAAGATGATGGTGATAGCATCGATTCAGGTGGGCTGGAGTCAGGGGTGAGGGCAGGGCTCTAGAACTGCTCCTAATTTTCAAGAGCATGCAAAAACTGCTTGGGAGTCTTTTCGGAGGAAGGACCCACCCCCTGCAAGGCATAATGCAGTTCACCTGGAATACTTTGGGGGACACAAGTGCTCTGATCACATATATTGGTCATGATTTGTGAAGGATCTTTGTTTTGTTTTCAACGAAATACATGCTTTGTACATGTTTCAGCTCTGTCACTTTATGATATAAGTTTTACTTCTCCACGGTCTGACAGATTCTGGACCAGATATGATTCTTTCAAGTATATTGAATTATGGTTGCCTTTCAGGCAATACCACTGACAAACCATCTATAAAAATATCATTGTTCATTTCGTAATGAAGCTGTCTGTATTCATGACATTGTTTACTAGTTTAGAAATGCTGTGATGTGTTGGGGAATCTAGACCTGTACGATGAGAATATCTTTGGAATGGGGATGGGTTATACAGGTTCGTTTAAAGCCTGACCACATACAGTCCATCTTCTAATAGTTTATTTTAGGTAATGAGAGGCCATTGTTTACCTGGTCAGCCAAGAACTTACTTTAGGTGTGGGGCATATACTCATTTGGTTCAACATGTGACAGAATTAAATGTATGTGTTTGCTTTTGCACATAGCTCAGATTGCACTGATTTACGTTGTAATTTATGTGAGGATGTTGGACATGCTTTGAAACCTGTCACGGGCTACTCACAATAGAAATGTCATATTGTCAGGTTCATTTACAAGAAGGTTTCATTAATCAGTCCTGAAAGGTGATTTGCGCAGGACCGTGAAATCGCCCTTCGGGCCTGATTAACGCCAGGACAGTGACATAATCATGAGAGGGGTCCCCAAACCCAGAGTTGAAAAATTTGGCAAAACTTCCCAAAAATGCCTGAGATATGCAGCAAAGTTGAAAACCCTATTTATTACATTATCAGCTTACCAGTATTTAATAGTTCATGGTCGGCTTTGAAGACTGCAGACGGTTCCCAGTCCACCAAAGATCGGCCGCGCCAGACCCAGAGGTAAGTATGGGGTGAGGGGTCAGGGAGGCAGGGTACAGTGGTGGGTGCGGGTTGTGGGATAGGGTCTGCAGATCATGAAGAACTGTTTTTTCTTTTTACAGGGAAAATAAATAAAAAGACAACGCGGGATGGTTTCCAAATGTTACAGGGGACGTATATTACTTGGGGTGGGCTTCCAGCATGCCAAGGGACTCTTTTGGGGTGGCAGCTGTAGCCGATAGGGATTGGGGCACCCTGTCAGCACACAAGAAAATGGGGGGACATCATGCTGACGGGATTGGGCACCCAGTTGGCAGGCAACAAAACTGTTACTTCATGCCAAGGAGTGGGCTACAATTGGCCAGACAATGAAAGTGGGTAGGGGGGTTACATCTGCTGATGGGGAGGGTCTCGCCAGCTACAAATACTATGGGTACTGAAGTCGTGTAGGATTGGGGCCTCACACAACAAAGACCGTTTGGGCACATGCTGCTGAGGGGATTGGGCACCCCTCAGCATTGGAGGCTGCCTAATATTGATTTGTGAATGTGGAGCAAGTCCCCCCATGTCTTTGCAAACAGTATTAGGCTAGCTAACGCTCGCCCGCAATGACGGAGTCCCTCCCTCATTGCGTTATCAACGACTGATACTGCAAATGACGAGGTGGCCCCTGATTGCTGTGGGAAAACGTTACAACTTGGTGTCTTTTTTGAAGACCAGTGTCATTGGTACACTGTGCCTCCATTGTCCACCAATGCCAAGCCCCAAATGCAGTTCATATCCCTTGGTTGCAACACTGCCGTGCTCCACAACCTGGGTCCTTTCCTTGTTGTTTCATCATGTTTTGTGCATGCACACAAGCATTACAAAAGGGTCCTTCAGAGAACCAGATAAAGATGTACTTCCGCACAGGTGAAATTCTTGGGTCCCACTGACACTCTGAATGTGAAGCAGCTCTTTCACAAACATATACCAGCACGACATGCCCCTCATCCTCACCTATGCTGGACCCCACCAAGCCTTATGTGCTGCATACGGATGCCAGTCTGCAGAGTCTAGGAACTGTGCTGTATCAAACCCATGAGGATGGTTTTGGACCAGTGGCCTTTGCCAGTAGGAGCTTGACCCCCTCAGAGCAAAACTACCTTATAACACAAGCTGAGTTCTTAGCGCTAAATGGGCCATCACAACCAGTTTCATGAATACCTTTGTGGGGCAAAGATATTGGTGAAGACCAACAACTCTATTAACCGGTACAGACTTCAGCTTTGTTAGATGCCATCAGCACCAGTGGCTTTCCACCTTATCAACCTATGATTATGCTGTTGAATACACGTCAGACTGAACCATATTGATGCCAATGCCTTGTCATGAAAGCTAGTTTCCAAGAGTGATTGGGTCAGGTTGTCTGAACCTGACATCTGAGCCTTGTGCCAAAAATTGACTGAGATACATAGATGTCTGCAGACACAGTGGACTGTTTAGTAAATTGTTTGGGCCCTCCTGATACCTGCATACCGGCTGCCTATTGCCACTTTTCTGCCCTAGATATTAGTGCATTACCTCAGTTTGACAATGACAGCATTCAGTGGGCTCAATCCCAAGATCCAATGATTCAGCCTGCCCTACATGCTGGGAAAGATGTGTCCAAGTTGCATTCCCCTGACTTGCTAACTGCTTCTATTGTTTAAAGAACTCCCAGGTTGAAGCTTCTCAATCAGTTGTTGTACAGAGAAACAGTGGATTGTGGTGGCTCAAGTAGACAGGCAGCAATTGGTCCTGCCTACCTACCTTTGTAAAGAGATTTGCAATGAGGCTCCCACAATCACATGGGGCACCTTGGTATTGACAGAACTCTCAACTTGGTACAATCTCGATTCTACTGGCCCAAGATGGGAGTCGATGTTGAGCACCATGTAAAGACCTGCAGTCATGGCCTGCAAAGGAAAGCCCTGCCTCAGAGAGCTGCCCTCCTTGTCAATATTACTACCAGCACCCCCATGGAATTGGTCTGCATAGACTTTTGTGTTTAGAACCTGATCAGCAGAATATTGGCAATGTGTTAGTGGTTATGGATCATTTCACACGGTATAAGCAATCTTGTCCAACTAAAGCTCAAATGGCCTCTACCATGGCCAAGGTGCTAGTGGAAAATTTCTTTGTTCATTATGATGCCCCTCAGTGGATCCACTCTGACCAAGCTCGAGATTTTGAAAGTCAGCTAATCAAAGAAATGCTCTTTCTATGGGGAGGTGCAGAAGTCAAGAACTACCCCTTATCACCCACAGGGGGACTCTCAACCAGAACGTTTTAACCGCACCCTTCTAGGCATGCTGGGCACCCTCCATTCCAAAGACAAGTCTAAGTGGAGCCAGACAATTAGCACCTTGGTCCACACATACAACTGCACAAAAAATGATGCTACTTGGTACTCCCCCTACTGCCTCATGTTTGGGAGGAAGGCCTGACTGCCTGTTAATGTCTGCTTTGGGGTCTCTCCAGTTGGGGTCTGAGCTGAAAATTACCTACAGTATGTACAGAAACTGAAAGCTTAATTGAACCATGCCTATTAACTGGCCCAGAGAATGGCCGACAAATGAAATCTCGCCAACAAAGAGAGGCATGATAAAAAAGTAAAGGGTCAAGAGCTTCCGCCTGGAGACCGTGTGTTGTTATGCAATTTGGAAGTGCATGGCAAACACAAAATTGCTGCTAGATGACACCACCTTCCCATGTAGTGTAGTTGGAAAGTTGAATGATTTTATCAGGGTAAGGTGCGCCTAGAGAATAACTCCAAAGCTGTCAAGACCATGCACCGTGAACCACTTGCCACCATCAGCCCAGCTCATACTTGAGGCTGAACCATCAGAGACTGATTCCCTGGCAGGTGACTCATGTTGCTGCAAAAAGAGACAGAGTCAACCTACCTCAGTAGTTACAGATTGTTAGGTTTCCGCAGCAGGCTCCAGAATGATAATGACTGTCAGTCCACCTCTGACGAAAGTGAGTGACAATGCCTATTACCCCTCCTATGAATTGAGTCAGCTGCTCCAAGGTAACCTCTATGACTAATTTTGGGGATGAAGTTGGGCCTTCTAGACTGCCTAACCCCCCAGCTTCGCCTTGGAGCCAGTACTGCCTCAAAGGAAGTGCAAAGTATTACGCCTGATGTCATGGACTCTCTGTGTTTTATGGAACTGTGTGGAATTGCCTGAAGAAGGGGCTGATTTAGTCTCGTCTCTGGTAACACACCAGAACCTGAAGAATAATGTGAGAGTGTTGACAGCCCCCTTCAGTGCTGCAAAGCCTAATTGTGCCAGAGCCTCCTCAAAATGAACAACCTGCCTCCATCAGAAGTGATAATGAGCAAAGTGATGTGGAAACAGAGCTCATAGAGCAAGGAGCTGACAGTGCTCCAAGTTTGACATTCTCATCCATGCAGAGGCACCCCACAAGTGACGAGAAATCTCCAAAGTTAGTGCTGAAAGTACAGAGACTGTGGCTGCCCCCACAGAAAGACTGGCCATGCTGTCGTGGCCAGTGCTATGATTTACTTATGATCTCTGGGAGGCCAGTGGATTTGCCTATCAATGTGGTTCGAAGGTTTATGTTTCACCCAGCTCATCTGCTCAAATTGTGCTTGACAGCCAACTCCAGGTTACTGTCTTCCTCTCACTATGGTGCCCCGCCCCATCCAGCCCCAAGTTAGCTGATAGGAAGGGCCCTCTTACATTGTTTAATGTACAAGAAGTTAACTAAATCAGTGTTACTTGTATGAAACATGCATAAGGCTTGTCAATATGGATGGTAATGTGATGTATATTGAAAGGTACAGTAATGTAACTAAGCTAATGTATATATATATATGTCTCTGCTGAGCATTGCATTTTTGATATTGCTGACAGACTTGACAAGGACGCCAAGTTTTCTCCAGGCAGGGAAGGGTGTAACCTCCCCCTACAAATGGGGGTTCCCGAAAAGTCTTCCTTGAGCTTGTCTAAATGCTCACTGCCAGGCTGGTGTCCTGCATTTTTGCAGTTTAAATGTGATTGCCAGAGACTGCCTATATTTAATTTAATTTAATTATTTATTCATTTTTTTACCGGGTAAGTGCACTAGACAAATCCTGCCTATTTTCAGGCATGACCCGGGGGAAGGGGATACAGAAGAAAGCCAACTGACCTTGAACCAGATTAAGCTGTTGGTGGTATTTTTAGCAAATGAGGGAAATTTGGCCAGGACACCGGGGAAATTCCCCTACTTTTTGTCAGTAGGGGGAGCCACTGTTATGGAGGAAGGTGTACTGGAGGAAAATTCTGCTGGTGTACCTGTGGGTGAGAAGGTCTCCCAGCCCACAGGTCCAGCCTAGAGACTACACTAGAGAACTGATGTATCAAATGCAGTGAGTATGAAACACCTCTACCTTTCAGTCCCAAGAACAAGGATGTCATGGACTTTTGATTCTGATGATAGTTGGTTGAATAATATTCTGCAGCAAAACAAGGAATTGTATTGTGCTACCAATAAAAATGCAATAATAAAACTGCATACCTGGCACTGCTACTGACCAGGATTTGATGTTTCTAGTTGAGTTTATGCATGAAGTATAGTTAATCTTACAGAAAGAGACTGCTGTGAAAAACTCTGTTCAGGATGGGCTGCTCTCACTCAAATGGGGTCAGCACTCACTCTTCATTCCAGACACCTGAGTCATCTCTGTGAATGCTTCTCAGTTGCAGCAGAAACTCACTACAGTATGTCGAATGTACGACTTGCTTTCTCAAACTACACCTTCTGTAAGTACACCTCCACAGTCTTTGTGAATAATCATCTGTTGCATTTGTTTCCTCACTGGGGATACAGAAAGGAGAGAGGTTGATTTACAGCACAGCCTGTTCCAGGATCTCACCTATCATCTTGAGCGCCTCTGCTAGCTGCAGGATGGAAGCGGAGGGAATTTGGATCCCAGATCCGCCCCATTGCCTGATTCCTGTGGGACTCTTCTTTCCTAGTACAGTTGGGCCTGTAATGTTAATGTGCTGTTGCCCAGGGATTAGCACAGCAGTGTATTTCTCACCAGGAAAGCATTTCCCTGTGCCTGGCAAAGCCATCAAAAGTTATAGAGGACCTCAGTTTCAGAAGATGATGGTGTAACATCGATTCATTGGGCTGAGTCAGGGGGTGAGGGGCAGGAAGCTCCTAGAACTGCTCCTAATTTTCAAGAGCATGCAAAAACTGCTTGGGAGTCTTTTCGGAGGAAGGACCCCAATCCCCCCCCTTGCAAAGACGCAATGCAGTTCACCTGGAATACTTTGGGGGCCTGGAAGTAGCTCCTGATCGCTTATATATTGGTCATGATTTATTGAAGGGATCTTTTGTTTGTTTTTCAACAGAAATACATGCTTTGATACATGTTTCTGGCTCTGTCCTTTATGATATAAGTTTTACTTCCTCACGTAGTCTAAGACAGATTCTGGACCAGATATGATTCTTTCCAGAGGTCATTGAATTATGGTTGCCTTTCAAGGCGCTACCACTGACAAAACCATCTATAAAATGTCATTGTTTCATTTCGTAATGAAGCTGTTCGATCATGACATTGTTTACTGGTTGCAGAAAATGCTGTGATGTGTTGGGGAATCCTAGACCTATTTTTGATGAGGAATGTCTTGGAATGGGGGATGGGTTATATAGGTCAGTATGGACAATACATCAGGGTCCGTACATCTTCCTAATAGTTTATTTTAGGTAATGAGAGAGGCCATTGTTTTACCCTGGTCAGCCAAGAACTTGCTTTAGGTGTGGGTATATACTCATTTGGGTTCAATATGTGACAGAATTAAATGTAATATGTGTTTAGCTTTTTGGCCACCATATAGCCTCGGATTGCACTGAGGATTTACGTTGTAATTTATGTGGAGGATGTTGGACATGCTTTTAGAGCCTGTCCTTGGGCTACCTACAATAGAAATGATCATGTTAGTCAGGATTTGCATTTTACAAGAAGCCCAGAAAAAAGAAATACAGAACAGAAACAGAAAATTAGTCAGGCTCCTCCGGAGCATACAACTTACATCCTCACCTCTCTTCGGGCTCTCTAATGCTGCAGCCCACAATGTGATTATAGAAGCACTTTCACCTCCATAGTACCTCCTCAGAGTACTGATATTGTACTTTCTCCTGCAGTTTCTGGATTGCCTTTAGTGACCAAGGACAAGGAAATCCAAATGCCTCCCAAGGCGGTCAAGAGTAACGCAAAAAGAGGGCAAGTGAAGCAAATGGGATTAAGTCTAGTCTTGCTAAAGCAGCGTCCCAGGGGATGAAGGTATTATTTTATCAAATAAATTTGTTGTTCTTAGACCTCTACGGTAGATTCTGAACAAGGAGGAGACTCAGAGGCTTCTTCCTTGCCCTTTCTCTCTCTGAGTCTGATGGGGAACGAACTTGAAGAGGGAGTTGATGAGTACGTAGACTCCTAGGATTCATACTGAATTTTAGGAGTTCTAGATTAATGAAACCTCCTTAAAATATCCTGCATATTGCGCCTATGGCCTTTCCCTGTTTAGGGGTAGCATCTTTTAATGTGAATAGTATTCGGAATCCTAAACGTAGGTTGATAACACTATCTGTGTTAAAAGAACTATCTTGTGACATTTGTTTATTACAGGATACTAGGTTAAATACTCTTTTTTTAGTTTGTTCAGCACAACAATTGTGGTGTTGGGGCCCCTCTTTTTTTCATTTGGCATTTTACCTTTAAGGGATTTGAGGAGACTGATTAATATCTATACCCTCCAAAAAAGGGAACGTATTGATTTATATCAAAAGTCAGTCCTTATTTATATAATGCATAAAAATAGTGATATGGGGGAGATTTTAACTGTGTACTGATAGGAGAGAAATGCAACTGAAAATGTACTGTGATTCCAACTATCTTACTTCACTTATTAACCAGAGTAGCCTACAAGATTCCTTTCTTGATGTGTTCATAAAGTAGGGGATCAGTACTTTATTATAGAGGTGCACTATTCTACTAGAATTGATTTATATTTTACAAAAAAGAAATATTAGTATCTCAAGGACAGATATCATTGTTGAGACTTGACCATGCAGTCCTTCTGATTGTACTCTCGGAGGTGACATTGGGGCCAAGACACGGTAAAGGGATCCCGTGGGAAACTAAACGATTACAATTTTAAAGGAATAGAGGATAAAACACAAGATTATTGAATATCTTAAGGCACGAATGTCTGCTGGTATGTTTTAGTAGGTAACCTTTAGTACATGGTGGGAAGAAACAAAAAGAGGTTTAAAAAAAAATGTGTTTCAAACACATTCTTCTAAAAGTAGGTTGAGTCAGTATAAAGATTATCTTAAACTCTGGTTCCAACTTAATAAACTCTATTCTGTTATTAATATTCAACTTATTGGGTTGACACCGCAGATTCTTAATTTAAAAAAAGAGATGTTGTCCTTACAATATCCAAGAGCTGCAGCTATGCTACATGAGCATAGGATTTGCTCACGAGGGAAAACTGGGTTTGGTGAGGCCTTTAAAGTCTGCTCACACAGGGCCTCTGATAGACTTCTGGATTTTGTTAGGTTATGAGATGGGACTTATGTGTCCAATGGGTCAGCAATATTACAGGCTGTTTCACAATATTTATCAGATATGGTATAGAATGGCTCCAATTAATATTTCACAATTAACTCATTTTGTCATCGGTTCAGGTTTCATATATACCTGAGGATCTTTTAAGGAATCTTACTTTTACCTATTTCTAAAGTTGAGATTGAGAGGTTATTAATCATTTGAAAAAGTCCACAGCCCCAGGCATTGATGGTCTTTCTTCTGAATTTTATGTAGAATTCACTGAGATATTACAGACTATATTAATGATGTTATTTAATACAGTGTTGGGTACCCTACAGGTGGATATGCATTTTTGTATAGCAGTACAGATTTTGATTTATAAGAAAGGTGACAGGAGAATTTTGGATAATTGGAGGTCATTGAGTTTGTTAAATACTGATTATAAAATATTATTGAAAATTTTACATAATCGCCTGTTTAATATAGCCTCATTGCTAATTACAGTATATCAACTCAAACATGTTCTGTTTTGGGATGCTCAATTACGCATAATTTATTATTACTTCGGGAGATTATAGAAAGGGGTAAGGATGGTCAAACTCAGGGATTTGTCATGTCCCTAGATCAGAAAAAAGCCTTTGATCGTGTACCACACCATTACATTTCTTTAATATTAACAAATTATGGGATTCCAGCTAGTTTTGTAAACTGGATCTCGTTGTTGTATAATAATGCCAGGGCAATGCCCTTTGTTAATAGTCATCTGGGTTCTTATATTGATATATCAAGGGGAGTAAGACAAGTATGTCCACTCAGTCCTTTACTCTATGTCTTGTGTTTGGATCCACTGCTTCATCTTACCCAGCAGGATTCACGTATTGTTGGGATCCCTATACCGGGGGGTGATATGGACATTAAGGTGACTGCTTATGCAGATGATTTATGTGTTCTAGTAGCTGATTACGCTTCAGGTATTCAGGCTCTTAAGCGTATTGAAGAATTTTCTAGATTATCTGGAACATGTTTGAATATTGGAAAAAGTATTATTTTTCCATTAAATAATTCCAGTATTTCTCCTATGTCCTGGAAAGGTATTCAGTTGTCTACTGGCCCCTTTCAGTGTTTGGGAATTTGGTTTGGACGGGGGGATAATGGGATATACAACTGGACAAAGAAATTAGAATTTGCAAAAACAAAGGTGGGAGTCTGGAAAAAATGGAATCAGACTAAAAAGAAAAAGGTGGCTGTAATTAAAACTTTTTTTCTCCCAATATTCATTTTCCTTAGTTCTGTTTATCCTTTACCTAAATATTTGGAAACTACACTATTAGACTCAGATTCCAGATAATATGGGAAGTCACTGAACCTATCAAACATGAAAGAATATATTTATCAGTAGTAGAAGGAGGGTTAAATTTGATTAATCCAGTACTTTTTTCTTTTGTAATTTTTCCATGTTAATTTCATTGAGTTGACTAAACCAAGTCTTGCATCTGGTCCTTATTTGCTACAGTGAATGGTTAAAGCTCTTTATAACATTTGGGAAGAAATAAGGGTTTTGAAAGCACAGGTTAAGACAAGCTGTGTTTTTTTTAGGCCTGCTCTTAGTAAATTAAAATCTTGGAAGTTACAGTTTAATATATTGTCCAAATTCACCACTAAATCACTTTATTCTACAATTCATACGTCTATTAATCCACCATTTCTTTCCTTTAGGCAAATACAGCTGAGTTATACTAAACTTGTATTGGAATCTTTGAAAGACCCTTATATTCCACCAAGAATATGGGATGTTTGTTGGGTAAGTGCACATGGCCGTCTTTTTGTGAAAGGTAATGCTAAACATAAAAAAATGGAGGAACGGATGTGCCCAAGGGTATCTTGTATTACACAGGAGGAATCAATGGTACATTTTTTTATTGAATGTCCATGTGTTAAAACTATATGGGGTACAATAGCCACTAGGTGGCACAATGGATACTGGGATAATATTTCATATGAAGAAATTGTTGGTGGCTTTACTTTCCAGGACTTGGGTATTTATAAGGCTATATTACGTATAATTTTTGCTTTTATGAAGTTTGTTTTATGGCAAACAAGACGTAAGTTTGTTTTTCAGCAACTATATGAAGACCCTAAACAGACTGTTATTATTATAGAGAATGAACTCTTGAAACAATGTATGTTTGAAAAACAACATATACCTTCAGATTGTTGGGCCCTTCTTTGGACAGAGGAACCATTCCTTAAGGATAAAATAGGATAGTTTTCTTGGGCCTTTTTGGGGGGGATTTCTTGTTTCTGTTTTTTTATGTATCATGTTTCTTTGGAATGTAATGTACAGTTTCTCCTAAATAAAAATTTCCCCTACTCTTTTCAATAGGTGCCATGGGATCTTTAATATCCACCCAAACTACCACCAATCCAGGCAGATGGGACCTTGGTTTAACGTCTCATCCAAAAGATGGCACCTCAGAAGTGCAGCATCCCTCTCATGCTGCACTACAGTGTCAGTACTGGGATATTAACCCAAGTGCCAGATGTGAGAACTGAACCCACAGCCCTCTGATCTCCCAGCCTCAGAGGCTAGTGTGCTACCTACTGAGCCTCTGTGTGCTGTCTTTTTAAGAGCTGCCTGGATTGCAGTCATAATTAATCTGAAAGGGAGCTCTGTTAGAAGATGTGCTTGTTTGCTGAGCATTTGTTAGAGTAGTAATAATATTGCAGTTTGTTCTAACCTGCCTTCTTTGCAGCATAGACAGTTCTGTTTGTTTCCATCATCTTGGTCCTGGACTGCTGAAATGGACCAATCAGTATCTTTGGGACTCTAAAATGGAGCCTGCCTACTGGGGCAGGGTGGGGGTCAAAACTTGTAGAAATTGTAGTCTTGGGCTTTTGGCACCTAAAATAATCTGGAGGGGGAGCCCTTGTTGTGACTGACAGACAGATCAGCCAACCAAACCTTTTGGATCTTGGGAAAGTCCCACACTGCTTGCAGTTTCAGTTAGATCTAAGTTGGGAAGTGAAGAAGTACCAGCTGGAGGTAGTTTGAGCAGCAATCCATAGTGGATTCGCATGGGAGAACTGTGGAAAGGCCTGAGTTTTGGCCTGCATGCCTACCTGTTGTCCCTGAGAGGGAATTTATGCCTTTTTCACGCTGAATCCGAATTGGAGAGTGAAGTAAGCCACTGAATTGTGACCAGGCTCCTACCTGAAGAAGAAGACCAAAGATTTGCTGAATGCAATCAGCCTGCCTGGACTTCCAGCCACCTGTGAACTCCCGGATTGTGCAGAGACTCTGTAATTGTGACCGGAGAGCCTTTTGCCTGGTACAGTGGAATTTCCTTACATGTGAATGTATTGTATGCCTATAGTGGGTCATGATTTGGTTCCCCACTATGGTTTGAATTGTATTCTGCTTGCTAGAAGCTGCATTAGAATTTCATTACTTGTAAATGTGCTGTGTGCTGCTAGTGGGTTGCGATTTGGTTCCCCACTGTGGTTTGAACTGTATTCTGCTTTGCTGGAAGCCGCATTCAGCCCCACGGACTGAATCCTAAATCATCTCCATTGGGCCTGGGCCTTACCACACTGACCCGACCTGACTACCAGCTGCACAGAGAAAGCCATCGACAAGAGACCTGCCTGGGGACCAGCCCCCTGCTCAGCACTTGAACAGGAACGATGCCTTGGTGATTCATGTGGGCCCCGCTTCTCCGGGCACTCCAGCTCAACAACCTACAGTCTCGATTTTGTCCTGCCTGTGTCCAGTATTGGGTATCATGAGTAAACATCAGGGTAGCTCCCTGCAACAACAGCTAAATCTAAAGTGTTGTCATCTGATTGTCTTGTTGCTTTTTCTTTCATGAACTGAGCCCTCTGGCTCCAGATTACAAGTAGTGTGTGTTGTGCATGCTGCTTTCTTCCATCACAGGGCCCCAGCCAGCTGCAACGTTCTTGTCTAGCCCACCATTTTCCTACCTGGGTAGCCAGAGTGTGTCACTGTGTGGGGACTTAAAGCGCATGCATAACTGCTTGATTAATACAGCCTTTAAGCCAATCAACCTGATTATGCCCCTTCCTTGTTCAAGTCCCCTGAATAAATCAGATCTGACTTTTTTGCTGCATTTAACCTGACTGTGGTTCCAGTTTGTACCAAGAGTACTGTACTGTTGCTATTTACCGTGCAGAACTTTGTTTTACAGGTGGTCCCCAGGGTTGAGACAGAGGAACCAGCCTTGGTAGTAAGTGAAAACAGTTTGGGTACTAGTATGGTGTACAAGGGGTACTGTGAAAGTGATTATCGTATATTGCTCAGGCCACTAGAAGGGAAAGAGGGGGGTTACAGTGTTCCAGAGGGCTGTGCCCAGGTTAGTTTGACCACTACCAACCCTAACCTCCAGGTGAAGGCACTCGTTTCAGAACTCAGGCCCCTTAACCTGCTACTAGCCATGCAGGCAGGGGTTGTAGCCCTTGGGATAGCGGCACCTAGGGGTTACACTGACATCTTCATTGTCATCATCATCACCACTGAGACATAGTTCCTGTGGCCACACCATTAACATCACTGTGTTATGTGGAATGTGCCCTTCATTAATTTTGAGTTAATGTTAGCATGGACATATTCTTGGGTGACCAAGTGCCCCTCTGGTCATGCACAATGGCCCCAGCGAAACCAAACACTCATTCCACAATGACACTGGATGGTAGGCAGCTCAGGTATTAGACAGCAACTGATGTTATTGCTGGCTAATCAGTCACTTTGCTGCTCCAGTACTGCAATGGCTCATCAGTAATGGCAAGGTGTTTCATGTTCCCCATGTAGGCTTCCACCATTCATTCTACTGCCCTGAGTCTGGCTGCCTCATCAGTCTACTCCTCCTTTTCTTCCATATCTTCCACTCCCACCTAATAGAGAACATCCCAAGTGGGATTACTTGCCATTTTCTGCTATAACTTACCCATTTTGTCAGATTGAGTTGCCTGTGAGCTGCTAGTGGTGGTAGCAACACCTGTTTTCTGTGCACTTTGTGTCTTATGTGCCTTTTTCATCTGTGCACCAGATACCCATCTAATGAGGTTCTCGGTCAACTTTTCAGTCGCTGATGACCTTCTTCAATTATAGAAGGCAGGCCACATTTGTAGAGTGGATCATGCATGGTAGTGACTGCAAATTTATCCAATTGTAGAATGCCAGAAATATTGGTATTGCTGTCCAGCACGTGGAACATGTGAACCATTAGATCACAACTACTATGATCCCCAGTTTCCTCCATCTGCTGTTGGGCATTAAACTGTGTCTACCTCAGCACACAGATAAGGGGTATGGATTGACTTATACAGGCAGTGTCCCCACTCACTACCTGTGTTTCATGCTTGAATGGATGGAGAATGCATATTAGCCCATCCATTTGTCGCCACTGCTCTGCTGTTAGAGCAATGGACACTCCAGCACTGTCCTGGGTGATGTGCACCAGCAGGTATTCTGAAACAGCCTTATACTGTTTATACAGCTGGTCAGTCATGTACAGCATGGAGTTCCACCTGGTCACAACATCAAGCTTCATACGATGCTAAGGCAGATGGTTACTGCGCCATAGCTCACGTAGATGGTCACAAGCCTTTGCAGAATGGGTGAAGTGCACACAGATGCAAAGGGTGGCAGTCACAGTTTCCTTAATGTCTGCATGGTTTAGAAACTGCTGAAGAGCAAGATTAAGGCAGTGTGCTAGGCAGGGCACCCTGAAAAAACCACCATCGTTAATGCACTTCACTACACTGGAGCCATTGTCACTTGTGATAAATTCTGCTGTAAGTGGGTGTGTGTGTAGCCACTCTTCAATCTCGTCCAGCAGAACATTAAGCATTTTCTTACCCATGTGAGAACTGGTAACACTTCACATTCTCTGAGTTGCAGGCTGCTGAATTTCATGGGTGTTGCAACCACCTCAATTTTGCTTCTGGCAGCTTTTGCCAGACCCAAAATCAACTACCACCCCAGGTACATGTGCCCAGTTTACTGTCATGCATAGATACGATCCTGCCACTGTTTGTCCACTGGTCCCCATATCCATGCTAAGATGGATATATTCTGATGCAGAATGCTTCATTGCATGTCTTATGGAATCAGCTACTCTGCTGTACAGCTCTGACATGGCACACTTAGAGAAATAGATTTGCAACGGAACCCACCATTTGGGACAGGCACAGGCCATCAGCTTGCAAAAGTCATCATTCTCCATGAATGAGAATGGCAACAGATTGATGGACAGCATTTCAGCAGGGGGCAACATTTAACTCATGTGCAGCAGCATGACTGAGGGGAAGGTACTTTGAGTGCTGCCAGGGGTGCCGGAAGATAGTAAAAACTGAGGAGGCAGAGGCTCAGAAGGGCACTTATTAAGCTAAAAAGGGCACTTTTTTTTGGCACTTTTTCTACACCAGTTTTTGCCATATAAAAATACAATAAATGTACAATTATGATGAAGATCGTAATGTTAAGAATGCAGTTATACCATACAGAAATATTTATTACAGTATCTTAGAAACATACGAATGTGCCAGCAGAGTGTGCAGCTATATTAAGAGATCAGCTGTCAGCCCATTCCCTCCAACTGTTCCACATGAAGTCTGAACCATCCATTGCTTAACGTGATACAGTGGCTGCCCAGGTGAAAAGGAAAGATGGCATAGTAATATGTGTATCACCAGTCTTGAGCATGCAGTCTTCACACAAATAAGTTAGGAGTTTTTGGTTCCACTAACTTCAGGATAGAAGTTAGCAGTTAGCAGACATATTCTAGGAGATGTACCTACGGTATGTGAAATTTGGTTGTAACTAACTACCACATCTATGTTACTCCTTGCTATTTACGGCTCTGTGACCCCAACATTGTCTCAGGGCAGGTGTGTCCAACCACAACCAGACATTGCCCACAATCCTTAAAACTCTCACTGCATGATTTCATTGTCTCCATTCACCCTGACAGAAGTATGTCAAATGATAAACTTCTTGATACTGTATATTTAGAAAACCATTGACTGCCTTACTGTGTAAAACAATAAATGCTCTCAAAGAGCCATTGTTATCACTGCCACTGCCCAGTCCTTCTGCATCTTTTACACAGAATACATTTTCAGTCATCTTTTTTATGCTGACCGAAGTCTGATGAAACACACCTAAGCAGGCTCAGTTGCAGATAGAAAAATCAATATTCATAAATAAACAGTTGTAACAAACATGTCCCCTCCCCATTTGACTAAAGCAAGGAAGATAATTTATGTGCTTGCTTATCTCAACTGAATATCAAAGTTCCCTATAGGGCAGTTTTCAATTCAATTCAATTCAATTTAGTTCAATTCAATCTTTATTTATATAAGGCGCCTTTCTGAAACCAAGGTGCCTGTACAATACAAGATAAAAAAATAAATAGTTAAAACAATATTAAAATTAAACTAAACAACAATTTTCAAAAATCATTATATGCTTTGCTAAAGAGATAGGTTTTTAAAGCTCCTTTAAAACTTTGGACAGTCGGGCAGTCTTGCACCTGACGAGGTAGAGAATTCCACAGGGTTGGGGCCATAAAACTAAAAGATCTGGCCCCTGAAGTTTTTAAACGAACCCTGGGAATCTCTAGCAATCCCTCATCAGTGGATCGGAGAGAGCGGGGGGGGGGGGGCAGTAGGGACAAAGGAGATCTTTCTGGTAAGCAGGTCCCTGATCATGTAGGGCCTTATAGGTCAGCAAACCAACCTTGAAGGTGATTCACCAGCAAACTGGCAGCCAGTGCAGTCCGCAGAGCACAGGCATTATATGACTGGACCTAGAAGAACCAGTCAACAGCCTGGCTGCCACATTCTGCATTAGTTGCAGGCGAAAAATCTCAACCCCTGGTAGCCCCATGTAAAGGGCGTTGCAGTAGTCAAGGGGGGAGGTAACGAAAGCGTGGACCAAAGTAGGAAGATTGTCTGGAGGAACCAGGTGCTTCACCCGGGCTATGTTCCTCAGATGGTAAAAAGAGGTTTTGACAACTGCTGACACCTGAGATTTAAATGTCAGACAGTCATCAAACACAATGCCCAGGTTCTGCACCCAGTCTGAGGTAGTTAGCTGGAAACCCCCAAGCCATAGACCCGAGGGTGATCCAACCAATGAACCCACCTCCCAGTGACCCTGGTCCACAACCAACACCTCAGTTTTGTCAGGGTTCAACCGCAGCCAGCTCACATTCATCCAGTCCTGGATTTCGGCAAGACAGTTGTTAAAGACCGAAAGGGCAGCATCTTGGCGGGGCACAAAGGACAAGTACAGCTGAGTATCATCTGCATAGCAGTGAAAACCCAGACCGTACTGCCTAATAATCACTCCTAATGGCAGCATGTACACTGCAAACAACATGGGTGCCAAAATGGAACCCTGCGGTACCCCACAGGATAGGGAGAATGATGCCGAGGAAAAAATCCCAGACACCACCCTCTGAGTCCTACCCTCGAGGTAAGATTGAAACCAACTGAGGACCATACCATACAGCCCACAGATAGACCGCAAGCATTCCAATAGCACACCATGGTCCACAGTGTCAAATGCTGCAGAGAGATCAAGAAAGACCGAGATGGAACAAGTCCTTCGATCCTCGCTATTAGGAGGTCATTTAGTACTCGGACAGAGCTGTCTCGGTACTATGCCTTTTCCTAAATCCAGACTGGAGAGAATCATAGACATTGTGGCTGGTCAAATGATCATCCAACTGTGATGTGACCACCTTCTCAATAACTTTACCCACAAAGGGTAATTTAGAGACAGGCCTGTAGTTTGCCAGACAGTCCGGGTCCAAGGAGGACTTCTTAAGAAGGGGCTGAACCACAGCCTCCTTTAGAGGATTTGGAAAAATCCCCCTCTCCAAGGACCTCCAGACTATCTCAGCAAGGACTGGACCATTTTTATTCACACAACCCACTAAGAGACGTGTGGGGCCCAGATCCAAACCACAGTTGGTCGGACGCAGTGATTGGATGATCATCACAATGTCACTGATTGTGGGGAGGCTGAAGTCAGACCACACAAACCGGGTATCCGACATCTCCTACCAACCATCACAACTACCATTAGAGAGGGTCAAACGGATATCAGATCTGATTGTGGCAACCTTATCTGAAAAGAATAGAGCAAACTCCTCAAACCATTCTTGAGAAAAAGCTCTTCTGGGCTGAAGACAGATTGGATTGCACAATCTGTCCACGGTCTGGAAGAGCTGAGCTACATAGAAACATAGAAACATAGATTTTGACAGCAGATAAGGACCACTTGGCCCATCTAGTCTGCCCATTTCCCTACCTACAGGATAGGCCGCAGATCCTAGTTAACCAACAGCCTATTTCTTCCTACCCCCCACAAGAATTGCCTTATGTCGGTCCCAAGCATTCTTGAATTCTCCCACAGTTTTAGACCCCACAACCTCCTCAGGAAGGCTGTTCCATGCATCCACTACCCTCTCTGTGAAATAATACTTCCTCACATTGCCCCGGAACTGCCCCCCCATCTTAAAATTGTGTCCTCTAGTTCTTGCACGTCTCTTTTTCTGAAAGATGCTACCCTCTTGGACTTTGTTGATTCCACTGAGGTACTTACAAGTTTCTATCATGTCCCCCCTCTCCCTTCTTTCCTCAAGGGTATACATATTAAGCTCCTTTAGTCTATCCTCATATGGCTTCTCTTGCAGACCCTGCACCATTTTAGTTGCCCTCCTCTGGAATGCCTCTATCCTGTCTATGTCCTTGCAGAGATGGGGTCTCCAGAACTGGACACAGTACTCCAGATGGGGTCTCACCAACTGTCTGTACAGAGGGATAACAACTCCTGTTTTCTGCTGGTGATGCCTCTCCCTATGCATCCCAGTATACCCCAGCCCTCCCTACTGCCTTCTCACATTGCTGCTAACCTTAAGGTCATCTGATATGATTACCCCAGGTCCCTTTCCATTTTTGTTGTTGTTACTACCTCCCCCATTCGTATTCTTCCCTGGGTTCTTGTTTCCCAGGTGCATTATTTTGCACTTCTTTGCATTGAATCCTAGCTGCCATACTTCTGACCATTCCTCCAACCTTGCCAAGTCCCTTCTCATCCTTTCCACGCCTCCTTGTGTATCAACCCTGTTGAAGATCTTTGTGTTAACTGCAAAGAGGCATACTTTTCCTTCCAGTCCCTCTGCAATGTCTCTTATAAAGACATTAAAAAGGACTGGACCCAGTACTGAACCCTGCGGTACCCCACTAGTAACCCCTCTTTCTTCAGAGTGGACTCCATTTACAATTACCTTCTGTGTCCTGTTGTCCAGCCAATGTTTTACCCAAGCTACCACCCTTGGACCCACTCCCAGGCTGGTTAATTTGACTATTAATCTTTTGTGTGGGACTGTGTCAAATGCCTTGCTAAAGTCTCTAGGTAGGCCATGTCCACAGCCCCTCCCTGGTCTACTACTTTGGTCACCCAGTCAAAGAAATCTATTAGATTCATCTGACATGACCTTCCTGCTGTGAACCCATGCTGCCTTGGGTCCTGTGCCCCACTGGGCCTCTAGGTACTCAACTATTCTTTCCTTCAGAAGTGACTCCATCACTTTCCCTACCACAGACGTCAGACTGACAGGTCTGTAGTTTCCTGCCTCTGTCTTGGTCCCACTTTTGTGAATGGAAATCACATCTACCTTCCTCCAGTCCTCTGGTACCACACCATCCTCCCATGATTTATTAAAAAGAGTTGCCAGTGCAGGGTTTTATTTAACTCTAAATATTGATTAGCGTTTTGCTCATAAAAGTTCTAAAACATTGTGAAAATGCATAGCACTTGCCTCACTGTGTTTAACAAACATAACACTTCTAGAAAACCTATATAAATGCTTTCTGTACAGTTAGTATTGTCCCAAGAAAAAAACTGCTAATCAATTATTTAAAACCCTGCAGTGGTTTCACTAGTTCCCCCCTTAATTCTTTTAGAATTCTGGGGTGAATTCCATCAGGCCCCATTGCTTTGTCCACCTTCAGTTTCAGGAGTTCTTGCAGAACCCTTTCTTCTGTGAAAGGACTGGGATTGACCCCCCCATCAAGAGTGCTTGTGGTAATTGGATTAGGCACTCCCCCCTCTTCTTTAGTGAATACTGAGCAGAAATATTCATTCAGTATCCCTGCTTTTTCACTGTCCCCCTCTGCCCACCCACCGTTCATTCTATTCAGCCTCACTATCCCTCCCTTTATCTTTCTACATTCGCTGATGTACCTATAAAAGGTTGTATCCCCCTTCTTAACCAAGTTGGCTATCTTTTCCTCAGTTTGGGAAATTCTGTGCAGCAGCAATCTCTCTGGACAGGAATTCTGCCTTCTTATGAGAAATTGCTGATTGATAGACCACATAGTGATCTGTCAAACTAAGTTTGTCACAATCCAGACCTGACCTCCGCCAGCACCTCTCCAACCTTCATCCAACTCTCCTCTACTCCTTCAAAGTCTCATCGAACCAAGGAGACTTGTCGCTAACAGTGAGAGGACGAACACAAACAGGAGCAATGGAATCCAGGACCCTGTCACCGCCTTATTATAGGCAAGTACCAGCTCTCCTGGATGCATGCAATCTCTCAGTAAGCCCGATAGGTCCAGCATCGCCATCAGGGGAAACACCCCTTAAAGGGCAATACCGGACCATCTCCATAGGGGCCAGCCTACAAGGGGTGGCCTCAAAACTGAACCCAATGGAGTGATGGTCCGACCATCTGACTGGTTCCACCACCAAATCGGATATCTCCATCCCCAGAAGGAACACCAAATCCAATGAATGACCACCAATATGGGTCAAGGAGGAAATAACCTGTGTGAAGCCCAGTGAAGTCATTAACTGGAGGAAGTCTTGACCAAATTGCGAGAGTTCATCATCGACCCAGGCATTGAAGTCCCCCAGAACCAACCATCTGGGGGACCCCAATGTCAGGTCGACAATGAAGTCTGCGACTTCCCACAGGAAAACATTCCCATCACCTGGTGGACTGTACATGAGAAGTATCCTGCACCCCACACCTTCACCCATGATTCATTCAAAGGATTTGGTAGTTCCCACTGGTACCTCCACTAGGCCCAGTTCTGATCTAAAACAGATAGCAACACCCCGCCCCTACGATCCATCCTCGGGCAGTGTATCACTGAGTAACCAGCTGGAACTGCTGCCACCAAAACTGGTCCAGCATTCTCATTCAGCCAGGTCTCAGTGATGCACACCAGGTCAGATGTCCCAACAAAATCAGATACAATAGCCGTCTTGTTTTTAATAGACCTGGCATTGCACAACACCGCCCGAGTAGGATGAGCATCTGAGGATGACCATGCTACCTGCTGACTACAATCAGAACCCTTGGGTATGGGAACCAGACAGGGAGGACCCCTTTCCTGGAGCCATTTCACCCCAGGGCATCTCCTTGTCTCCACTATCCCTATCCGCCCACTCCTTTCCATTCCCTCTCCAGACCCAGCCCTTGTCCTCCTCCTTCTTCCAACAATCCCCAAAGCCCTACACCGTCTATAAACTTTTGGTGATAGAGGAGGACAGGAAAAAGGACAAAGGTCCCTGAGCCTGGAGGGGGAATAATACCTGACTGTCCTTGTGCTGTCCCAGCACATATTTAACACTCTAAATAAATGACAACAAATAAACAATCCTAGTTACAAAATTAACCCACCCCTCAGAGCTAAATAAATACAAAGCCCTATATAATGATTTAACAAAAATAAAATACAAATTAAAAACCAAACAAACCTCAAAATATTGATTTAAGGGCTCTCACCCCCCAAACCCAAACACAAGATACAACCAAGTACAACAAACCACTAATTAAATTCCCCCTTCCCACCCAGTCCTCTCAACACTGGGGAAGAGAGGTGAAAATAATGCAGTATACACTAAAGTAATTAATTGTAATTAATATTACTCTCAGTATCAAACAAATGATAACATAGACAACAAATCTAATAAACAAATAATTAAATGGACACAGGGTCATCTCACCACCCGGACGTCCAAATAATAAAAATTAACAAACCAATTTCTTCAGTCCGATCTAATCACCTATAAAATTAAAAAGGCTAAAGTCACATATTATAATAGTCACAATTTCACCAGAAGGTCGGCCAGTAGATAGTTCACCCCTCTCACAGGTGAAAAACCAGTTAAAAAAAGTGACATGTTGCAGACCGCTCTTATTAAATTCAGAATAAGTCTAGGAGCTTGTGTCTCCAAGAAATGATAACAGTATTCAAATTTTCAGATGAGCTCTCACCTTCATTTGAAAAACAACAGGCCCCAAACAGAAATCTCAAATTCTGGAAAACACAGGAGCAGTCTACAATTGAAACCAGAATTCACTGTACAAAACCAGGAAGCCAGAGAGCAGGAAAAAGTCTAAAAAACATACGAGCAAACTGTAAAAACTCACAATAAAACCAGAAACCAGGAAGCAGAGAAAAATCAATCCAGGGCACCCAGAAAATGAAAGTTCAATTCCTCCACACTACCGAGTAGTTGTAAACAGACAAGCAGCAGTGCTTCCAGTGCTCTGGTAGCTGTGGGTTCCACCTATACTCCACGGTTTCAGGAGGGTCCTCACCTAGATCCTGATATCTCTTTCCAGACCTGCTCCCCGCTACGACTGCCTGCCAGCTACCGAGTGGTGGAAACGGAAGAGCTGCAAATACGGCTGCCCTACGACAGCGGCACCACAGCACACCACTGGCTCTAGGTCAGGGTCAGGAAAGGATTTCTCCCCACAGTCCACCAGAGTCTCTTCTGAATTCAGCACTGACAAACCACTCCTCACTCCTTGCTGCTCACCCAAAGCATTCCAAGTTGCACCATGCTACTCCTCAATCCACCGCTGGGGCTCTAGACTCTGCTCCTCGCGCACACACACAGTATCGGAACTCCACGAATGAATGTTCCTTCAGTTCCCAGCTCCTAATTGCCCTCGATTCTTAAACAGGTTGTTCAAAAGTGGGAAACAAGCACAGTTCGCAGATCCAAATCATGATAAAACGAACCAAAAAATAGAATGAAAATGAAATAAACTAACGGCAAAAACAAAAACGAAGTAACTGAACTCAATTGAACTCAAATAAGTAACTAAACAACTAAAATAAACTTAAGAAACTAAAAATAAGAACACAACTCGACTCCTGCTACTAAAGGCTAGCCCAGCGTGGCCACCATCTTGCAGTTGACTGATATATGTGTGGGATTTTAATTGTAGGATGCTGTTTGGGTGAAGCAGAAAGTCTCTAGTGACCCAATGACAGACCTTCCTGCAGCAGGCTTCAATGTTCTGCTCATGTGTGCTCCCAAAAATATAGAAACATAGAAACATAGAAACATAGAAACATAGAAACATAGAAGTTGACGGCAGATAAGGACCGCAAGGCCCATCCAGTCTGCCCATTTCTTTTTCTACCTTATAAATGTACCATCGGCCTTTGCTCTGTCAGTGACCTATCTATTCATAGTCATTTGTATTGCTCCCTTATGCCTATCCATGCCTGTTTGAAGCCCTGCACTGTATTCATAGCCACCACTTCTTGTGGTAAGCCATTCCATGCATCTACCACCTTTCTGTGAAAAAGAATTTCCTCCATTCCCCTTAATCGGCCTCCCCTAATCTCATGCTGTGTCCTCTTGTCCTGCTATTTTTCTTATATTTAAACATGTTAGACTCTTTCACCTTGTTTATGCCCTTAAGGTGTTTAAATGTCTCGATCATATCACCTCTCTCCTCCTTTGCTCAAGGGTATACATATTGAGCTCCGTTAATCTGTCATATATGTCTTCTGATGCATTCCCTGCACCATTTTGGTTGCCCTTCTCTGGACTGCCTCAATTTGGTTAATGTCCTTGTGAAGGTGTGGCCTCCAATACTGCGAGTACTCCAGATGGGGCCTAACCAATGTCTTGTACAGAGGATTATTACCTCCCTCTTACGACTTGTGATACCCCTACTAATACACCCTAACACCCCCTAGCCTTACCTACTGCTTTAGAGGTCTGCTTGGATGATTTTAGGTCATCAGTGATGATGATGCCCAAGTCTCTTTCTTCCTTTGTGACTGCTAGCAACTCCTCCCAGCCTATAAGTGGCTTCAGGGTTTCTCTTCCCTATGTGCATGATTTTGCACTTCTTGCATTAAATCCCAGTTGCCACTCTTCTGACCATTCTGCTAGTTTATCCAGATCTCTTCTCATTCTGCCCACCCCATCTGGATCATCTACTCTGTTGCAGATCTTGGTGTCATCTGCAAACAGACAAGCCTTACCCTCTAGTCCATCTGCGAGGTCACTAATGAAGATGTTGAATAGGACTGGCCCCAGGACTGATCCCTGAGGTACCCCACTTGTGACTTGCATCTCTTCTGACTGTATACCATTTACCACCACTCTCTGTTTTCTGCCAGTCAACCAGTTTGCCACCCAGTTGACCAACTTCTCGACCCACCGAGCCTACCTAGCTTATTTATCAATCTTCTATGTGGAACAGTGTCAAAAGCTTTGCTGAAGTCAAGGTAGGACATCAACTGCTCCCCCTGGTCCACCACCTGGTTACCCAGTCAAAGAAATCTATGAGATTAGTTTGACAGGACCTTCCCTTTGTAAACCCATGCTGTCTTGGATCCTGTGCCCTATGGATTCCAGGTGTTGCACTATCCTTTCCTTAAGGAGTGCCTCCATAATCTTGCCCACTACTGAGGTAAGACTGACCGGTCTGTAGTTCCCGCCTCCTCCTGCTACCACTCTTGTGGAGTGGATCACATGAGCCTTTCTCCAGTCTTCTGGGACCTCTCCTGTGCTCAGAGACTCACTAAACAATTCTGCTAATGGCCTGCTAGTTCCTCCTTTAGCTCCTAGGTACCCTGGGATGTATGCCATCAGGTCCCATTGCCTTATCCACCCTGAGCTTAGCAAGCTCTTGTAGGACCCTTTTCTTTGTGAAGGGAGTAGTGCTCACCTCCCTCCCCTGTGTCCATGATGCTGAGCTGTGGGCCCTGCCTACCTTCTCTTCAGTAAATACTGAGCAAAAGTATCTATTTAGGATAGATGCCTTTACAGGGTCCTCCTCCTCACATGTCCCTTTTCTCCATTAAGCTTAGTAATACCCTCTGGACTTTCTCCTTTCACTAATGTATCTATAGAAAGTCTTGTCACCTTCTTTTACTGTTCGTGCTAGTGTTTCCTCAGTTTGGGACTTTGCCTGCCTTACTGCCTACCTGCTTCCTTAGGGCAGTTTGGTATGCCTCCCTATCTTCATCCTGCTGTGTTCCCTTATATTTTCTGAAGGCCAGTTTTGGCTCTGACCTTTTCTGCTACTATATTTGAGAACCAAAGTGGTTTTCTTCTTCTTTTGCACTTCCTTTTTGTCTAACACAATGGGATGTTGCTTCAAGTATTGTATCCTTAATGCTTGCCCACTTTGCCTGTACCTCCTCACCTGTGTTTCTTTTGCCAGGGCTAGCTTAACTCTGTTGGCCATCTTATCAAAGTCAGCTCCTCTGAAGTCCCATATTTTTGCCTTGAATGGGATGATTTAGATGTAGTAGCCAAATTGAACCATACCATGTGATGGTCACTGGCCCCCAGGTGACCTTCTACCTGGAGATCTGTGATCCCTTCTTTGTTAGTCAGTACTAGATCTAGGATAGCCCTGTCTCTTGTGGGTTGCTGTACCAGTTGTTTGAGGCCCTCCCCTGCAGGGAATCCACTATGAGTCTAGTTCTGGCAGATGTTCCTTCTGGTATTGACCAATCTGTATCTGGCATGTTGAAGTCTCCCATTATCAGAACCTCCCTTTGGCTGTCATGTTTTGTATATCTTCTAACAGTAATGTGTCTATGTCCTCCTCTGGTCTGGGGGCCTGTGGACAACCCCAGTTCTTATGGCTGTCCCATTACCTGTTTCCAGGGTGACCCACAGTTCTTCTGGCTCCTTATGTGTATTCTGAATTTCTGTAGCTTTGATATTTTCATTAACATACAGGGCCACCCTCCCCCTTTTTGCACCTCGGTCTCTTCTGAACAATACATATCCAGGTACTGAAGTCTCCCAAGTGTGGTTACTGGTAAACCACGTCTCACTAGTGCTACTATGTCCAGTTTAGCCTCTGACATTATTGCCTGCAGGTCTGGGATCTTATTTCCCAGGCTGTGAGCATTTGTATGATTTTCCATTGGCCAGATTTTGGTGTGTTAGTTGTTGGGTGAAGTTTGGCATTACCCTGTGCATCGTATGGGAGACAAACCTTTTTCTTACCTGGTGATGTAAATGAATGGCAAACACGCTGAATTCCTGTTTGACCACTAGCTGAGGAGGTGTTCTTCCCATTCGGACGTATGGGTGCTGCACCCCTCCCCCATTTGCTAGTTTAAATATTCTGCAAAGACGTCAAACTTCTGCCCCAATGCACTGCCCTCTTTAGTCAGATGCAGTCCATCAAATTTAAAGAACTTTCGCTCCCCAGAACTGTTGCCAGTTCCTACAAATCTGTGTCCTTTTCCTGGCACCAGTCCTTGAGCCACGTGTTTAGCTCCCCTATCTCCCCTTCTCTGACCTTCCGTCCATCTGCTCCCTTCTCCCAGACTGGCGGATCTCAGAGAAGGAGATGCTGGACGAAATAGATGATAGTTTGTCACCCAGCCTAGTCAGGTGTTCCTTGGTTCCACAGCTGCCGGCTGGTGAGATCGATAGTCCCTATGTGTACTAGGACATCAATGTTTTCTCCTGCTTTGTGAACAATTTTGTAATCTTGGTCAGTGTCTCTGTGCTGATGTACCTGGGAGACATCTGACCATCACCCTGGCTGGAGATGGGTATCAACTCCCGAATCATGGATCTCCTATGATCAGAGTTTTTGGTTTCCTTTCTGCTTGTTTAGTTTTGGTTCCTGATTTGGGTGAGTATTGTTGTGCTAGCTCCTGTGCGCAGTGTCCTGCTCTGCAGTGTCTTCTGCCTCTTTATTTGATTTCAGAGATAGAGGCAGATACCTGTTTGTAGTGTTTATATGGTTTTGGAGGTAATGTGTTGGAGAGCAGAGAGTGATGGGCACCTGATTTGCTCCTCCTAACCACCTGCCAACCTCCTGGACCAACTACCCTCTGGCGGTGAGGTTTTTCTGTTGGATGCTGGGAAATGGCGGTGGTTCTTATAATGTATTTCCTCTTCAATATGAAATTTGAGGTGCAATCTCTGCCCATGCTGCCGGGCGGAGACCTAAGATCTCAAAGGCCCAGCATGTAGGACAGTGTCCTAAATCCTGTAGACTGTCCTTCTGAAAATTGTTCCACAGTACCTGCAGTTAATGAAATCCATTCCAAATAAGTTGCTGGGTTTGTAACCTAGTCAGAGTAATTAGAAGGAAAAAAATGCAAGTAATGGTTTAATTGTGCTTTGTTTAACTTGTTATAACAAGTTAAATTACTAGTGCCTGTAAATGAGATCACCTTGTGGAGGCCCCACTGATCGCCCCTTCCTGTTCTGCCACAGGAAATGTTACAACTGTGGTACCTATAAAAGGAGTGTAGTGTGGGTGGTTGGGGATGGGGTGGGTGGCTGGGCCCTTCCCTGCCAAAAAGAAGAACCACGGATGAAAGAACAAGGAGGTAAGAGCAGAAACAATCAGTCAACAACAAATGCAGTAACCCTGAAAGCTTATCCTAATGTTAGATAAAACTGTAAAACCTGTAAAGCACCACCTGTAATAATTTCAGAAGATATACCCTGTAAGAAACACTTTGCTCCAGAGAAAAATAAAGCAGTAACAGAAGATATACCTTGCAAAGACAATTTGAATCAGAAGATTACAGCAGTAATCTGTTAGCACACACCTGTAGGCACACCTTGTAATAATGCAGAAGAAGGTATACCAGCAACAACAATTTGAATCAGAGAAAAATAAAGCAATGAAATGTTAGCAACAAACAGTAGCAATCCCTGTGAGTAAAAAATAAAAACACCACCACACAGTAAATCTGCTTAGCCAAACTAAGTCTTAATCCTTCTCCCTTGCTCTGGTAAGTTTTTCTACTCTGCTTTTCAAGCAGTCTTAGAAGGAAAGAGCTCAGGTGAAGCTAGGTGCCTTGGCCAGCAAACCAAGTCTTCTGACTTGAACTAGAACAGTTTCTGCCCCATTTTCCCTTAAAACAATTCATAATCCATACTGGTTTGGAAAGAGACAACAGTGTGCACAGTAACAAGTAACACAGTAGTTAAAGACAGTGATTACAGAATGGTTCCAGATGATTACAGAAAATTCAAAAAATAGCAGCTGGAAATACAGGGTAACAGAGCTGCTGAACAAGGTGCAAAAGTGCAAAAAGAAAAAAAAATAAAGGTTTCAGGTATATGCATAGTATTTCAGGGCGATGGAGCTAGCAATGCCCATGAGATGTTGCTCAAGAGAATGTTGTGTTAAAATTCATAAATAAGTACATGAACAAATAAATGAACAAAAAACATTCCTTGTCTCTAGTCTCCTTTGATCACTAACTTATTTATTTTCCCTAGCTATTCTTCAACCTGTTTTCACCTCTGTTGGTATCTTACTCCTCCATCCTTCCCAATACTGTTAAGTGTTATGAGAACTGCTCGACAGGGCACAATTATTTATTATTTTTTAAATTCTTTGTTCACACTATATGCTGCTTTCCGATATGCCATGTCACTCAACATAAACATACATAGTCGCTTAGGCATTCACTTTCAGCATAAGGCAACTGAGGTTAGCCCTATGCCCAAGACAAGTTTGTTGGTTCATGTAGGGCCTGCATATCTTTTTGCCACTGATTTGATGCCTGTTCACAAACACATTGAGATTATATGGAAGGCAGCAAGAAAATAACTGTTCATAGTGTTCTGGGAGTATAATTAGACAGTAATGACTCAATGGTGATGTTTAAGAATCAGTTTAAATCCTTTTTTTTTGCCCTCTGATTTTTCAACATAAATTTAAATCAGTAAGTTTTACTGATACATTATTGCCAGGAAATCTAGCCCATAATCTATATATTGTAGGAATGGAAAATAACAGTGAGAAGAGAATTGACAGGAGGAAAGCATTTGCATTTTAAAAAAGTGACAACTCAATTTTCTGATGGCATAATGGCAACAGGGACTGATAATTTATTTATAGATTTTTTTTTGAATGGGCCAGGATGAGTTTTATAGAACTTCTCTCCATCTTTCTCTCTATCTATGGATCATATTCTACAGTATATCTATGTAGAGTACAATAAAAGTCTGTCTTTCTGCCATTATCTGTGTGCCCACTGCCCATACAAATTGCACACACACACACACACACACACACACACCATGTAATGCAGAGTTTTATGATAAACCAGTAATTTTTGCCACTTAGAATTTATAAATCAGGTGCCTTATAACTTGTATGTTTGGTAGAAATTTGTCAGGGAGTTTTAATTAAAACTACACAGTGAGTATTATAAATACTAAAAATGTTCAAATTAAGTATTTGTTAGAAGGAAATTTAACTTGAAAACCATAACCCTACTACTGTGCTACTTACAAATCTTGTAAAATACTCCATTGTTTGCTATGTCTTTCTCTAACCTGGCCTTTGCCCAACTTATTATAGTTTGTTAAAAAAAGCTTCTACTATCTCAGATGTCTTTGGGCAAAAAGGTTCAAGTCCCACTCCCTGCAGAGAACTGAACCTGGAATCTCTCTCAATATCTGTAATTATACATTGACTTACTAGGCAGCTTCAGGTGTATTATCAACAGCATGCAATGTGTGTAATGTGTAAACATGCCTACTAAAGCAAAGGCAAAGGATTCATTTATGTCTGACATGGTAAAAGAGGCAGCAACACTGGCTCTAAATTACTATAAGTGTGTGTGCCTACTCAAGTTGGATCTGTGGATTTATTTTGTGATTTAGTTACCTCACCTGCAAGACTGGTGGCACCACAGTATTTGCTGTAACTTACTGCAGGTAACTAAACACCAATCACAAATAAACCCACAGGTCCAACTTAGGGGGCACACACACTTACAGTAATTTATTTTAGAGCCAATGTTGCTGCCTCTACCTCTGTTTCCATGTTAGACATACATTATTTAAGTCCTGTGTTGTAGTAGTAGTAGGTATGTTTACACACATTGCTGTTAATAATACAACTGAAGTCTATGAAGGTGTGCTTACTGCTTTCCTTCACACCCTGCTTGTTGTGAACTTGTTGTTCTCCATCCAAATAATGGCAAATGTTTAAAAAAAAAACTGTCAGGGTTATAATGTATTCCCATTCTGGTTTATAAAGTGCATTTTTAAATAAATAAAACATATAAAAAAAATAACAGCAGCAGTGCATGTCATATTTTAGCTTACAGAAGAATAGTAACCTTTGGGCCTTGGTTTGCAGAATACCTATGCAGCCAGTAAAGTTAGTATCTTCAAATATTATTTATTTTTACCTTTATAGCAGAAGTATGGTACAGGTCTGGTCCAAGCAACAGCGCAGACTATTTGGTGGGGAGCTTCTTCTCGAATTGCTGGTTCTTGTCCTTGGCCCTTGCGTCCTGAGTTTACCACCACAACCATGCCAGTGACCCAACTTTTTCTTTGGAATCCAACTGGGCAAAGCCAGGCAAATGAGTAGGGACTTGTGGGGGCTATGCAAGGTGCAAGCAAGCAAGCGACGGGTGGAGCGGGTGCAGGCGGAGCAGGGGCAAAGCAAAGCGGGCCGACAGAGGCTTACAGAATGAAGACTAGGTACATGTACTGCTGTACTGTAAGTACTTAGGGACCACTGGAATGGGACTTGTTTGTTGCTCTCTTCACTTACCGGCACCTGGTAGCAGCCTAGTGGGCACTGGCAGGCACATCACATGAGTAATGGACTGACTGATCACCGGGTCCGGGACAGTACTGTCGGGGGTGGGTGGGTCATTGCTCAGTTGCCTCTAGACTCAGACTCACTCAGGTAGCAGAAGCAGCTCACACTCAGTCACAGTCTGAGTACTGTGACTGTCCATCCTACACTCACACTGAAACAGCCGTAGTCACTGTTGTCTTGCGATTAGAGCAGGGAGAAAGAAAAAGATAAACTAAGCTCTCTAGCTCTATAAGCAACAAAAATGTTTAAACACAAAACTCTGAGTCCAGGACAGGCCGGGTTTCAGCAGTGTGCATGCCTACTTTTCTTTCCGCCGTAACGAGTGAATCTAATAGTCTCTCAGTGCAACAATATGGACTGGACCTGTCTTGCCCTGGTGGTCTCTCCTTGAAGATAAAGTTCTCAAGAGTCTGTCTGAGACTGAAGCAAATAAATTAAAGCGATTTAGCCATGAATTGCACTGGCAGCAACAAAAACGGCAAAAGTATTTTAAATATAGTAAGTCCTACTCTGCAACACAAGTTCAACCACAACACTCGAACCAACTAGGCAAAGCCAGGTACAGGAAGGAGTGGTCAGGGAGAAATGGGATTTGACCCTGTGATGTGACTACATTTATACCGTGGCTTGGGGGGGCTTGCTAACTGCTTTGCTCTAGTCTTATTCAACTTCTTGGGCTTGGAACTTACACAGACATGTTGGGACATTAAAGGTTAAAAAAGCTTTTCTCTATATTGTTATGGAGGCAAAGTGTTGACTCCTTTGATGTTGTGTCTCTGTTAGACTTAGAGGGGCCAGAAAAGGGAAGGCAGGACAGATCTGTAAGCCTTAGGATGATTATCTCTGGTACTAGGTGCTAAATCCTGAATCCCAAACAAAAAGGAGACCCGAGAGGTGTTAGGAGCAACTGGGTTCCTTGAATTAACAAGTGTTAAAGTTCCGGAGATGTAAAGTAGACTCGTTATAATAACGACTCTACTTTACAATACTCAAACTCTGCTGAGAGGCATTTAATTAACACAGGCAACCAGGCAAGTGTTTTTTTTTTTTGTTTTGTTGACATTCAAGTAGTAGCGTGGGGCGCAGGGCTGGAGGCATGGCAGCAGCACTGTCATGCAATGTGATTAATTTCTGCAGCACCACTGCACCAATATATGAAAATATAGAAAGGGGCACTCTCCTACTGCACAAAAACCTAGTGGGGCTAACGCCCCTCCCACCCCCCCAGTTCTGGCGCCTATGAGTGCTGCTTAACGATGGTCTTCAGTGTGGGCTGCATCTTTGGAGCTTTTCAAATGGAACACACTACCTGGCACCAATGTTGTTCTTGCAAGGGTAACAGTTGACTCTTGGGGATGTGCAGACTGCATGAAACCAATTATTTTGGTTGATTTTGGGTGTGGTGGTATACTTCTCTGAGTCAAGGGAGTGGCACCTACACTGCTATGCCCACTACTCAGGAGAGAAAATGATTGCTAATCCTCCTCCTCCACTGACCCACTCTGCCCTCTCTCCTCCTGCTGTATTGAACTGCCCTCAGTTACATTTAACTTGCCAAGGGAGATCCCAACAACAGCTCAGGTATCCTTCTGGTGTTGCTGCCAGCACAGCGGGTGCTTGTTTTTCAGGTGGGCATGTTGGCCACCGGTGCCTATGTTACTCCCTTTTTTTCCTGACTAACATGCGCTTGACACAGTTGACATATCGCTATAGTCTCATCAACTGGATCAAGCACATAAAAGTCCTAAACTAGGGATTTCTGACCTCTGGACTTAACATGCTGCTGGGACTGGGAGAGCTGAGAAACAGGCATTTGTGCTTTTTGGACTGCTTTCATCAGTTCCATAAGACTATTTTTGAGGGGGTGACTTCACTGCTTGGAGGATTGCCGATAGGCTTGGAGTCAGACTGACCCACAGGCTGTGCATATAAATGGCATACATCACCCTTGACCTTTTTAAACTCTGGCTCCCATGAGAGATCATCCCAATCATCGTCATCATCATCACCGATGCTGGCAATGTCCTTCTTCTCCTCCTCCTCCTCAACCCTATCACGGTCTTCTTGCATGGCACCTTTTTCTTTCTCTACAACCATCTCCTTAGGGGGCTGACTATCCATATCTCCAGGATTATTAGACCCAGCTGAACACTATCACCACCACCAACTCCAGCAGGAACAAGGACAGTCACACCAACAGACTTATCACCCTCCTCCTGGACCACTGTTTCTGTACTGGTGTCAGTGTCTCCCTTCTTCTGACGATCATCCTCCACCGGCACGGATGCAATGGTTCTGGCCATAAAAAACTGAGACACACTTATGCCAGTACTGCCATGCTACGCGTGCTTTGGGGAAGTAGAACTGAAGTTGTACTCCTCAAAAGACTTCTTAGATGCCTCATTCCCCCGGCACATTTCCCTGTACTTGACCATCTCTTAACAGGCATTTTTATATGGTTCTTCAAAGCTTTGTCTTTCTCTGGGGGTATATCATTAAAGACGGTAGTATTACTAAGTGACTTTGTGAATAGCACCTCAAATCTGCAGTACTGGCTTCCAAGTCCAATCACAATCAGGACAGGTAGTGACACTCTGTACAACTAATACCGACTGTATATGGTAGCCTATTCTAGTAAAAACAAAAAGGTTCATTTTTCTTTGCCTAAACAGGAATTAAGTAATGTGGGAAAAAAGAGTACAGGTACCCTACTTTAAATACTGATCAGCTGTGTCTGGACAACTGAAGAACTGTAATGTGTTAGTACTTACTACTACAATTTTTTGTTATATAAGAGGGCAGAGGCAACCATATAACATTGGCAAACAAAGGCACCTACGACAATCTGCATGGGCTCAGCAATCTCTAGACAGTTACTATATTAATATGTAGGTTTTTATATTGCACAGGTCAAGTAGTAAACAATGCTGTAACAGGGAAAGGGTAAGCAAATTCAACTGAAACAGGAACACCACGATGCAGAGGCAAGTTCCAACAATAAAATACAGGGAAGCAATTCTCAAAAGCAATGAAACTTTGTATGGACAAGTGCTCAACTAAAGTACTTTCAACAGAAACAATATAGAACTGTTGCTTTTCACAGTTTAAGTGACACAAGTTAACAGCAAACAGAACTGACCAAAAACCAAAAAAAAAGGGATCAGCACTGTGTGTTAAAAACTTTAGAATACACAACCAAAAGCAGAAGAATGGTATACAACACAGTATCAGGAGCAGGAACTCTCAGAAAGAGTAACTTTTCAGAGAAAGTGAAAAAGTGCTTGTCAGGATAGTAAGAAAAATAATACAAATATGTAGAATAACAACAAAAATATAAAGGCTTAAAATAAATAGTAAATCACTCACAATTTGTGAGAAATCTGTTTGTAAAAGATTACAAACTAGCCTGCACTGCTTTGACACACCTCCCTTCCCCCACTCAACTCCTTAACAGACACATATAAAACTCCAAACTAATTAAACTACATACTATGCAGAAATCCACAAAATTAGAAAATGTTCCCTAGCAGCACTAGGAACAAGTTCAAGTTTAAGTTTATTGTAGGAAAACTCCATTGAGCAAGCTCATTCACATGGAGGTCCTGAGGAATGTATTAAGACAAAGAAAATTACATACATAAAATCTTGGTACATAAAAGTATATGGTACATGTGGTACATGGTGCTCAAAATAAGACATAACAAGCATTTCTCAATGCCGAATGTTGTCCCGCTGGCATTGGCATTAGTAGTACCAGGGTTAGAGATGCATAATAGGAATGGCAGTGAAGCATTGAAGTGACGCCAAATCCACCCCCACCCTATAAAGACCGACAGGCATTGGGGTGTGCCTTTGGGGCATCAGCTATAACATGCATGCCATTGTACATCACCCTACCCTGTAGACACTGACACGTGTTGTGGTGTGCTTTGTGGTCTTTGGGCATTATACTTACCCCATTACATAAGGAAATACGCTGAGGTGGGTGTAGTATGGGAGAATGGGGTGAACATTAGGGCCGAACAGTCCAAGGCAGACCTCGATGCCTGTCACTGGCTGCAGGGTGGGGTGGGGTTGGGGGTGAAATGGCATGAGCATTACAGCCAATGATCCCAAGGCACACCCCTGATGCCTGGCAGTCTCTACAGGGTGGGGCGTTACAGTTGGAAACCCTAACGTTGTAGGCGTTTGCTGGTATTTTCACTTCAAATTTTCAGCATAGGCTGTTTGTGACCCCACTTCATTAAGAGCGGCACAATCAGTTTGTTAGCTGAAAGGTGGTTTTGCACAGCGGCTATGCCATTTGGTGACACAGGGATGAAAACACATTTTGGGCAGGATGTGGAAAATGACAACTGTATTGTTCATGAAGAGGTGTAAAAAAATGGCAATGTTGAAAATCTGGAGTGAAAATATGAAAAATTAGTGAAGTCATGAGCATGCATAGAAACTGCGCAACACACATCTGTAACCCAATTATTTTTGGGAGTTTCTTAGCAGCATTTTCAACATAGGCATTTTGGGACCTCGCCTCATGAACAGTGGCACTGTGATTTTGTTAGTCTGTCCGAAAAGTTGACTTCCCACAGTGACCACGCCATTGTGCGTCACAGGAGTGGAAACACATTTTGGGCAGGCTGTGAAGCATGACAGCTACACTGTTGATAAGGAGGTGTGAAAAAATGCCAGTGTTGAAAATCTGGCATGAAAATATTGCAAATCTATGAAGTTACAAGGGTGGGTGGAAACTGCACAAAGCGTGCTTGTAACACAGTCATTTTATTGACTTTTGGCACCAAATTTTCAACATAGGTATTTTAGGTCCTCTGCTCATGAAAAGTGTCACCATCATTTTCTCAAACTATCCCAAAAATGGATTTCGCACAGCGACTGTGCTATTCTGCGCTGGTCATGCGAAAACACATTTCAGCCAGGATATGTAAAATGACAGCTGTACTGTTCATAAGGAGGCATGGAAAAATGCCAATTTGGAAAATCTGGAGTGAACATATTACAAATTCACAAAGTTACAAGCGTGCGTGGAAGCAGCGCAACACACGCTCATAAAACAGCCATTTTTTGGATTTTTTTTCACCAAATTTGCAACATATGTTTGAGACCCCCCCCCATGAACAGTAGCACTGTCGTTTCGTTACTCAGTCCTAAAAGGTGATTCCGCGCAGTGATCGCGAAATCACCTTTCGGGACCGAATAATGCCTTGACAGTGACAGAATTCACAAGGAGGGGTCCCAATAACCCCATGTTGAAAATTTGGTGCACAAATTCCAAAAAATGCCCAAGATATGAACCAAAGTTGAAAAACCCCTATTTATACCATTATACAGCTTACCGGCATTTCCTCAGTTTGTGGTCGGCTTTGAAGAGTGAAGATGTATTCCCGGTCCACCGAAGATCATCATGCCAGCTCCGGAGGAAAGTATGGGGTGAGGAGGGAATGTGGGAGGCAGGGAGTGCAGAGAGTGGGCGCGGGTTGTGGGAGGGGGCAGGCAGACCGCGAGGGACCGTTTTCTTCTTTTACAGGGTTAAAATAATTAAAAAAATTGTGGGACAGTTTTCTTTTCAGGATGATTTGGCATGCTGGGGTGGCCTCCAGCATGTCACCAAAGAGTTTTGGGGTGCTATAGCCGAAGGTTGGGCACCCCTTGCTACACAACAAATGGGGGTGTGTATGAGTGCAGACGAGAGTGGGCTCCCCATGGCACACACATTGGGGCAGGGCATGCCGACAGGGGATTAGGCACCCCAAAGTCAACATTGTGGTAGGGGAGGTGTAGCCGCCATGTTATGTTCATTTTTCACCAGAGAAAGATTGCCAGGAGGTCCACTGCGATGACGAGATTTGCTCGCAGTTGCAGCAGACCTTTCATTTGATGTGATTGCCACATTAAGTATGCATGGTGTGGTGTCGGCATGCAGGCTGATTGGGAATGAGGATGCACATGCCAGTGTTGCACTACATTACAGCCCAACAGTGACCGTGCCTCCAAATCTGCTACTACCGCAATATGTTGGCTGCGCATGTGCGAGCCAACATAAAAAGGGAATATTTATAAACATAACCTGGAGAAATCATTAGAAGTAGAGAAACTACAGCCAAAATAGTTCGAACAAGAGCAATAGGAGGAAGGAAGAGTATAAGATAGGTGCAAAAGGGAGTGGAAAGGGATAAGAGAGGGAGGCTCTTGTGAGGGAGGAAGGGGAAGGAAAAGGAGGAAAAGTGTATATTTGGGAGCAATTAGCTCTCAGAAACAAGTTTTAAAGAGGTTTTAAAAGAGTTTATTGTCTGTGATGCACCACAACAGACTGCTCTCCAATTTAACAGGCAATAGACTGTGCTGGAAACAGCCTGCAAGTGATATTTGACCTGTATACCCAGAATGCATTGCACATTTCACCATTGATGAAATCAAAAGTTACACTGGCAAAATGTTCGCCACAAGGCAAACTTTAAACATGGGTGGGAGAAATTGCTCTCTTAAACCATATTACGGGAAATTTCTAAACTATGCAAAATCGAAAATCCAGGCAAAATCAAATTTTGCTGAGGAGAAAAATTCAGCAAAATTGAGAAATTAGGCCAAGAATTTCACGGAGTGAAATTTTTGCATTTTGCACAACACTAACCATCCTTCTTTCAAGATACAGACTTGCAAGGGAATTATATTAATCTCCTAAATTAATATAACAATTGTCAGCACCTTATCAGAATTTGAAGAACCATTCTGATAGGGTTCTTAAAAAGGGCACAGATTCTGGAAGGTTCTTATCTTCAATAAAAATCTTCATTTAATTAGGTGGAACACCATTGAGAAAAACTCATTTTAGAGGTGGACTTGGACAACATACATATAGAGTACACATACAAACATTCAAAATGATACAATACACAGTAAAAAAAATTAAATACAGTATATACATGTTCGAATTCAGTTAATATTGTAGTTTTTACACACTTTATACATGAGATAATACAGGGTAAAACTGCAATTCATTTTGTACATGAGAGAATACAGGGTAATTAAATGTCCACACCAGTATACAAGGGAACAGGCTTCAATTATGACATATTACAGGGGTCAGTATATTAGAAAAAACAGGCAGTCAAAAAATAGTGCTGAAATAACACAGACAAGTACCTAGAGAAGCATATAAATTAACATGGCGTTTGATGGGAGTCTTGAGAGAGAGGAGCAGATGGTAAGAACAGAGGATAATAATATGGAGTATACATAAAGTGGAGATGGAGGGCAGATCAAGGATACTTACAGAGGATGGGGAGCAGAACAGTAAGCCACTGAAGTAATGGACAAGTGCTTCCATAGGGGGAATATCCACTGGCTCCATGACAGAATACCTTTTGTAGGTTAGGGTACCTACAGAGAGGGGGAGGGGAAGGGGGTGTGGTGGTTGACAGGAGCTGGGGGACTCAGTGATTATGAAACAAGGGCATGGTGCTAATCAGGGGAAGCATTTACATAACTCCTTGACAGAGCATACATACAGCATTTTAAATGCTGAGAGATGTATAGGGTGGACCAGTTTCAAGAATTTTTGTAGATTGTTCCATAATAGGGGTAGCGCATAGCTTATGGATGATCTACCAAAGCGCGATTTGACTTTGTGTACAGTAAGCAAGATATACAGTAGGAGGACCTTCTCAGGGCATGCATATTTACCGTGCGTAGTGACAGGTAGTCCGATATACTAACATACTAAGAATGCCAGTGGAGTAGGCCACATGGTCTATAGAGTCTGCTCGAGTCAGCACCTTGAACAGGTACCTTTACCAACCTCCTGACCCATCCCATGGTTCCCCACCCCCACCCAAGTTTCCTCCCTCCAGTCAAGCTCTCCCACTTTTCATTCCCCACCAGTACCTGTCCCAGCCTCTCTTGAACCCTTGCACTGTAGATGCTTCCACCAGCTCCTCAGGCAGTGCATTCCAAGGCTCCACCACTCTCTAGGTGAAGTACCGCCTCCTCTCCCCCCCGAGTCTCCCTCCCTCCAGCCTGCAACTGTGCCCCCTGGTGGCCCCATCCACCTTCCTCTGATAGGCTCCACTGAGGCTTACCCTATTCCTCCTTTTCAGTTACTTGAAGACCTCAATCATATCCCCTGTCCTTCCTCTCCTCAAGCAAGAAAAGGTTGAGCTCCTCGAGTCACTCCTCACATGTCCTGTCCCCCAGACCCAAGATCATCCTGGTTGCCCTCCTCTGAACCTGCTCCAGGAGATGGATATCCTTCTGTAGGTGCAGATGCCAGAACTGCATGCAGTACTCAAGATGTGGACGAACCAAGCAATTGTACAGTGGCAGAATCACCTCCCTGTTCCTTGAGGAGATCCCCCTGACTATGAAGCCCAGCATCTTGTTTGCCCTGGCTGCAGCCTGCCTGCATTGCTCAGAGTTGTTCATTTTGGCATCCACCACCACCACCACCGCCGGGTCTCTATCCCCACTTGAAGCCTGTAGTATGTCCCCACCTAGAGTGTACATCTGTCCTGGGTTCCTGTGCCCCAGGTGAAGCACCTTACGTCTCCTGGTGTTGAATTCCAACTTCCAGGTGCATGACCATCTCCCCCAGAGTATCCAGGTCCCCTTGCAGGACTAACCTTCCCTCTTTGCCATCCACCAACACCCCCAGCTTAGAGTCATCCATGAAGAGGCTCATCTCACTACTGATACCCTTCCTGATATCAGCAATGTAAGCTTTAAACAGGAGTGGGCCCAAAACTGAACTCTGTGTGACCTCATGTATGACTCCCCTGGAAGACGAGGCTACCCTGCCCACCACCACCTGCTGAGTATGTCCAGATAACCAGTTCCCAATCCACCTGACTATCAGGGCTCCCACCCTCATACTACTCAGCTTATTCAGCAGACCTGTGTGGGGGGGACAGAGTCAAACACCTTGCTGAAGTCCAGGAAGAGGAAATCCACCAGCCTACCCTGGTCCAGTGCTGTCATCACCCAGTCATAGAACCCCACAAGGTTTGTCTGACACAATCATTTTTTCTGTGCCCAGAATAATGTTAGGAACCCCAAAATTGGGACCCCTGCCCCTTCTACCTCCTGCTTCCTCCTGCCCTGGGCCTCCCCTTGATCCTCCCTAGTAAAGACTGAGGTAAAGTATTTGTTGAGCACTTCTGGCTGGTCCCCTGACTCTTCTACCCACCCACTCTCCATCCTCAGCCTACTGAACTGCCTCTTCCCTCTCCTTTTCTCCCCTATATACCTAAAGAACCCTTCCCCCCATCCCTTGTGCCAGTCTCTGCTCCTTCATAGCCTTGGCCCCTCTCACCACCCTGGTAACACTCCTGTCCTTTTGAAGATACTCCTCCCTATCCGTGATCCCACGCAAATGCTTGAACCTACTGTATGCAGCCCGTATGCAGCCCTCTTTTCCCTTACCCCCTCCTAGACCTCCCTGGTCTACCAGCATGGCTTCCTAGACCCACTACCCTTACGTCTCGCCATCACACAGGACCTGGTAACCTCCTGCAGCCCTCTCTTAATGATCCCCCACCTGTTTTTCACATCCATGTCTGAGTTATACCCTCCAAGCACCCCTTGAGGAGTTTACCCATGTTCTCAAAGTCCACCCCCCCGAAGTCCACTGTCACCATCCCTGTACGCACCTCCCCTCCCTTGTCCAATACAAACTCCCTTGTCCAACACTAAGCAGACAGTGGCATGCTCACTCCCAGCCAGAGGTTCCCCCACCTTAATCCCCTTCACCCTTCACCAGGTCACAGTCAACCAGGACCACATCCAGAACATGTCCCCCTCTCATTGGTTCCACAACCTACTGGTTTAGGAATGCATCCTGGAAAACATCCAACAAGCCCTGCTCCCTGGCCATAGGGGACGTCATAGTTACCCAATCAGTCGCCGGCATATTAAGGTCACCCAATATCACCACCCCACCTCCTCCCATCCACAATGGTCCCTCATTTTAGCAAGCAGGCTTTCCTCCAGGTTGTCAGCCAGCATGGGAGGTCTGTAGACCACCCACTTTTTGACCTTCTTGCCTCTCAGGGCTTGCATGGTGACCCACATGGCCTCATGTTACCCTCAGATTCCCCCACCCAGCTTATCCCTATTCTGTCCCGAATGAACAGTGCAACCTCACCCCCCCCACCACTGCCCTGTCTTTTCTGAGCACTGTATACCTGTTTAGGTTTAGGTCCCAGTCATGTTCGGGGGTGGCCCAGGTCTCTGTGACCACAGCCACATCCACATCCACATCCCCTTCCGCAAGCATGGCGTGGAGCTCAAGCATCTTGTTTCCAAAGCTCCTGGGATTTATTAGGATCACCCTCCACTCCTTACCCCCCCTCTCCTTCCTGTCCCCGCCTGTAGAGTTAACTCGCAGCTGTCCACTCACAGCCCCTGGTGCACAGTCTGCTATTTCTGTGCAGTGGAGAAGATTGAACCCATCCTAGATGGTTTGCCAGGTTCATCCACACAGCCATCCACTCCCCCCCTTAAAGCCTAAACCCCATCTGGCCTGAATACATTTGGTCAATTTTTGTTTAAGCACTGCCTTCCCCAACAGGTTGAGATGAAGCCTACCCCTAACATAAAGACCCTTTTCCTCCCAAGTTGCCCCTCAATCACCAACTGCCCCATACCCCTGAGCTTCACCCCACCTTCTGAGCCACTCATTTACCTCCTTAATTTTCTGTTTATTTTCCACACTGGCCCTCGGTACTGGCAGGATTTCCGAGGGGACCGAGCAGCCATTTGCATGACAGACCCTAGCAAGCTCACGAAACCTAGCCTGAATTTTCAACACACTGTTTCCTTCTATGTCATGAGTACCCAGATGCACTAAGAAGTCTGGAGAACCTCCATATCCTTGTGCCAGCTCATACACCAGGAACTTAGCCTTGTGCACCGACAGGCCAGAAATGCTCTTGACCCTAACTGGATAGGGCTTCCCCTTACCCTGCCCTTCCCACTGGAGACCTCTAATCATGGAGTCCCCCAGCAGAAGCACCCTAATTCCTTCATCGACCTTTGCCTCTTCTCCTTTTCCATATACCACCCCAGTCCCAAAACCTTCCTGGGCCCTGCCCCTTAACTGGGTAGCTGCCAGCCCCCTTTGACTTGCACATGCAGTCCTGCTCAACTCATCCCTGTGAACAGACCCAGCTGCCTCTTGCTCTCGTAGCTCTGCATCAGCCCCGCTCATTTCCCTAGCTGAGCCAGCAGCTCCAGTTACACCCCCTTTTGTGCCACTTTCAGGTTCCACCCCCCCTTGGCAGCCTCTGTCCTTATCTTCCCCACACTGTCTGCCTGTTGGATCCCAAGACCTACCACTTCACTCATGTCAGTGACCCCCACTTCCCTGTGAGGATTCCCCCCTGAACACAGCTCCCTTACCTGCCCTGAGTCCATCTGAATCACTGGGGCCCTTACACCCCGCCTCACTATGTACAACAATTTCCCCATATCCAATACTGTGAGAGCACCCCACCCCTGCTGCATCCCAAGCCCTTTTGCACCCTCACACTTGCCAGCCACCAGACTGCCATCTTCACCTGATCCAAGTTGGTTCTTATGCAAGGACCCCCCTTACTATCCCTAACCCCTAGGCTAGTTGCATTGCCCACCTCCTTCCCTCACCCCCTTTTTTATCTCCACTGGGTTGGCATCATCACCACCCTCCTTAGCAGGACTAGACCCTTAATTTCCCCTGCCACCCTTCCTCCTCATCCTTCCCCCCCATCCACATCAACTGGCACAATTAAACCCCTGGTTAGCTGCTGATTTGAGTGCAAGGTCCCCCCTTTGCTCCTCCTGTTTCCCTGGCAACTACTCCTGCCCATCCCTCCCTGCTCTCCTGCCCCTACTCCAAACTCTCCCTCCTCATCATGAATCAAATGCAGTGATCCAAATCTATTTTAGCACTCAAGGCCCCCTCTCTTATCCCGCCCTGTTTTCACCCTACTCTCCCTATCCGTCTCTCCTTTAGCTATGCCTGCCCCTTTTTTCTCTGGACTCTGCCTATATTCCAAGTAGTCACCACCTTTAGGGCACCCCTTATTGGGATCTCCCTGCAACCCAAGGCCTCCCACCATTTCCCCTTCCCTCCTGTCTGCTTGAAGGAAGCCAGAGGCTACCATACCAACACCCACATGCCCCTCGCTATCCTCCCCAATGTTGCCGCTTCCAAGCCCTCCCCTCATCACCGCTGGCTGCCACCCTATCCTGACAATCTCCTCCCTAATTTGCAACAGCTGCTGACACACTAGGCAACCTTCCAGCCTCCATGCTCAGTTAAGGATCATGGCTTCCCCACACCCAGTGCACCCCACCACCATACCAAAGATGCCAGCTCTGGCAGCAGGAGGCCCCCCAAAGGCCCAGTCTCAATCATAAGCTGCCATCCCCCCATTTAGGAAAACTGATTTCCTCTAGTCCCAGGGCTATAAGGGTATAAACAAGCAATCCCTAAACAGCAGAAAGTGACTATTTAAAACAATCTCTGAACTGCAGCAAGTGACTAATCAACATAAAGTTGCATAAACAACCCTTACGTAACAAGCAAGATGACTATGAAAAACAATCCCCAACAGCAGCAAGTGACTATTAAAGGTGACAGTTTTAGATAGAAAAATGTCATAAACAGCCATCAAGGTGACAGATTCTACAGAATTTCATAAGGTCCCTAGGCTACCAGTCAAAACACAAGTCCAGCCCACTCCTGTCCTTATTCCTCCCTTGCTGACTATTTAATAGCGGTCGGGATTGGGGAAGTGGGGGCACAATTACAGCTCCTCTTGTGCAGTGCATGAAAGATGGCTGGGCTTGCCCTGTTTTATAGCCCAGCCACGAGTTTGAATGTGGCTCCCTGCTCACTGATTGGACCACACAGTCCTTCTTTCCTATCCCTGACTGGCCGCTGATGCAGTTGAGCCAGGATCTGTTTGCCTTTTTGCTGATCCACTGCCGATATGGCCAAGGAACACCCCACTCTCGCTCCTGGTCCACAAGCCACTGATGCAGCTGAGAAAAACTCCAGACTGCTCCCCCAGGCTCCCACTCACCACCTCAGCTCCCAGAAGCTCCTCTGTCAGCCCCAAGCTCTGCACATCGTCAATGCAGCCCCCAGCAACAATTACAGCTCCTCTTGTGCATTGGTATGTATTGACGTAGCTTTTTGGTGATAGATCTATATGTCCAAAGAGCAACATTTTTCTGCCTTCTATAGTAAAGGGAGGGCCAACCTACTATGGCATATAGAGAGCAGTGATGCATACAGTATGGAGCACCAGTGATGAATCTTATGGCTCTATGGTATAACGTATCTAGTTTGGCTGTACAAAAAGTCAGCACAGTCCAACAATGAAAGGAAAGTGGTGAGTACTAGTCTCTTCTTGGCGTCCTTGGTGAGATGATTTTTGATTCTGTAAAAAAGGCCTAGCTTCTTCTGAGCTTTTCATCAGCTCCTCAGTGTGCTAGAGGAAGGAGAGCTTATAGTCTATCCAAACCCCTAGGTATTTTAATATGGTTACAAACTCTAGAGGCTCTCCTGGAGTGTAGTGATCTGGGGACTGGATCGTACCATAACAGGGTAGTTAGAATTAGTAAAAGGTGAGAAGAGCCTCACCTTTGTTTTCTTTGCATTAAAAAGTAGTTTCTGCTTTAGCAGTTACAGTTGCAACTGATTAAACTCCTGCTGGAGATCACTACATGCTGCTTCAGGGGTAGGTCTGTCAATGTAGAGTACCGTATCATCGGCAAATAGATGAGTGTTCTACATGAATTACATTAATATAAATCATGAATAAAAGTGGACCCAGAATGGAACCTTGCAGCAAGCCCCTCAATAAGGATTTCAGTGGTGAGAATTCCCTTTCAACTTTTACCTGCTGCTGGCGCCCTAGAAGGTAGTTTGAGAACCATCTCAGGGAGGGGGTGTCCACATAACTATTATGGAGGAATACCAAGAGCAATTCATGATTGATGGTATCAAATGCCTTGCTTAGGTCCAAACATACTGTGCACATGAAGTGTTTAGAGTCTAGGGCCTCCTGCCAGTCATTTGTAACCTTTGCTAGGGCTTAAACTGTGCTATAGCATGGCCAAAATCCTGATTACAGAGGGTTTAACAGATTTTCAGATACTAAGTAGTTTTTAAGCTGAGTACTTACTATTTTCTCTAGCATCTTGGATAGCCTAGGGAGTAACAAGATTGGCCTATAGTTGTTGAGGTCACTTGGGTCTTCAGATTTGAATAAGGGATTTACATGGGCAGTTTTCCATATGGGAGGAATCTCACCACGCAGGAGAGATAGATTGAAGAGGTGTGTGATTGGCACGGCAATGGCTTGGAAACTAATTTTTATGAAAAATGGATCGATGCAGTCTGCATCAGCACTCTTCCTGGTATCCAGTTGTAGGAGTAGGTCTTCAACCTCCTTCAGTGTTGCAGGTTGTAAGAAGAACATTATCTGTGACTGGGGCTACCGGATCTTGTGCCCCAAGTTGCGAACGAAGGGTATTGGCAGGTGAGGTATCAAAGGCTAACCCTGCAGTGGCAAAATGATTATTGAGCTGGTCAAGGATTAATTGTTTATCTGTAACTAAGATATTTTTGCAGGTAAAGAGTTAGAGGACGCATACTCTTCAATCTCCTTAAGCACTTTCCAGAATTTAGCAGAACACCTGGAAGAGGTGTGAAGTTCAGCCTGTTAATAACAAGCCTTGGCCTCCCTTACCAATTTGGTACAAAGGTTCCTAGCCCTCCTAAACAAAGTCCAGTCTGTCAGAAGCTTTGATTTTTGACTTGTTTTCCAGAGTAAGTCTGTATTAACTAAGGCAACCTTCTGTTCTGCCATAAACCATTGGCATGATATTTTTTTGTGCGCTTTTAAACCATGAAGCCTGCTTGCCTAGGAACCCTAGCACAATTTCTTGGACAATATAATTTAGAGTTTTTTGCGAGATAGAAGTCCTGCCATCTTAGGGAGTTCTGTAGGTCAGATATAAATGCATAAGGGTCAAAGTTATGGCGACTCCTCTTAACAGTAAATTTGGATGTAGGGGCTGTTTTTGTGGTGAATCTACACAGGCAATGAAGCAGTAGTCACTGATGTTAGAGAAAAGTACACCAGCATAAAAGAATAGGTGTGGTTTGTTTATTAGGATAAGGTCCAACTGTGTACTATTATTTGGGTTATTTTTATTAGTACGTGTTACTTCCATTATAAATTGGGATAATCTGAAGGAGTCACATAGGTTTTTGAGTGATTTGGAGATATTGGAGCACCAATCCAGATTAAAGTCACACAGTATGGTAATTTCAGAGGCCATGGGCCCTAATATAATGTATAAATGATCTAAAGGCAGCAGTCCAGCTGATGGGGGCCAGTAACATCCTACCACACAGAATGAGAGAGATGGGGAGAACTTGACTATGAGAATCAGGCTTTCGTATTCTTTTGGAATAGAAGTTGAGTTAATAACAGATGCTGAAAACATATCATGGACATAGATGGCAACCCCTCCACCTCTTGTTTGTCTATCAGCTCTGAAAATGTTATAGGATGATATATTCACCTCAAAGTCAGTAGTTCCAGGTCTAATTTTTTTAGAAGGCTGAACGTTCTGATGTGAATAAAACTCACACCGCTGATATCAGCAAAATCATCAGGAGATGGGATCTTAACAGGTTCTTCTATTTCTAATATTCCAGATGCCTGCCATGGTTTTCACTTTCTGAATGAGTACAGGTAAGAAAAGGGTGATGTTTTGGGAATATATAGTTTTTTAAGGTCTATATTTATTTAGGTGTTGTTAACCAGGTAAGTGCACTAGATTTAAAAGCTTATTTTCAGACACACCCCAGGAGGGTACAAGTCAAACGCATTCTTACGTTACAACATAGTACAAAGGAGCACTGAAATGCTAAACAGTGAACATACATAGTAATTCAGATGTGCAAGATATTTTAAAGAGTTTGTCTTTTAGGCCAATACTTAGGCATATCAGTTTTGTGAATTTAAAATCATGGGCACTTCAAGACGTTTCTGTGAAGCAGACACCTTGTCAAACTCAGGGGAACACATCACAAAGTGTCCACTTCACAAAGGTTTTATATGAAAATCCACACATCATAGAGTTATTTTTTTTTTTGTGAAGTGCACACTTTGTGACGTTTGTCTTTGAGGTGTGCACTACAGGCAGCAGGCAACTTTGTGAAGTGCACAGCTTCACTGCAGAAACTTTGCAAACTGAATTTTCTGCTCTTCACCCTTCACCCAACATTACTTATAAGATATGGCTACTGGAATGCTCTTGTGTAGCCCAAAAAATACTGCAGCCAAATCCTAGTGGGAGTGGGTGTGTAACTATAAAATAAGCTTGAACAAGGCACAATTCAATGTGAAAGTAATAAAAAGTAATTAAGCTTATATTTTCTCACACGAGGCAATGCAAAATGTTTAAACGATATCACAACCAAAGTGTGCCTTCTGTACAGGAATAGGTTAACAGATAAAGCAGATGGCAACTCATTCAAAAGATGTTTTTCCTCCAAAACACTGTGGGCAGCTGTAACAGTATGATTTGAAATTGTTTGACCTGGAGGAGTTGTTTGCATGAATGATCATTCATTTTTTCTGTTGAGTCTGGAGTTTTGTGGGATTTGATTTTGAAATATTTGGGGTCCTAATTAAAGTGAAACTGTCAACTCCCATAAGTCTCAAAGTGTCCTTAGATTAAAAAACACATTTAATGATTGGTCACATTCTGTAGAGGTTACTGATGTAAATGTTAGTTTTAGTCTGTTTCCTTTTTTTTTGTTTTTAATAGCAAAAAACAGACCAACCACTATACTGGTGTTACCGCACAAAAACTTGGTTGTTTACATTTCTTGATCAACACCCACTACATCTTTCTTGCACATGGGGACACCCCAACAGAGTCTAGGTACTTATGATGCAGTGTGATAAGAGGAGACTATTGTATAATAAATGTATTTATTGTTTGGTGGTGTTCCTAATGTTCATGAAGGATTCAAGCAGAGTAGATCAAAGATTTTAAACAAAACAAGTTTGTGTATTGTTACATCATTAGCATGCATTTCAGTTGTAAAAAAAGGCAAAGGCAGTAAGGACAGGAATGGGGCTAAAAGGGGTAAGGCTATCAAAAAGTGGAGGGTGATGTGTACCAATGCCCGTAGTCTGTGTAACAAGCTCCCTGAACTAGTGGCCTTGATGGAAGAGGGTTGCCTGGATAGTGTGGCAGTTGCAGAAACATGGTACACAGAGAACCATGACTGGGATGTCAACGTACCAGGATACACAATCTACAGGAGGGACAGGGAGGGTAAAACAGGAGGAGGAGTAGCTCTCTATGTAAAGGAAGGGATCAAAGCAACAGAACTAAAGAGTAAACAGGGAGCAGATGAGGCACTCTGGGTCACCCTGGAGATAGGAAATGGCACCACAATCCGCATGGGGGTTGTATACAGACCCCCATCTCAGGGGAGGAATGGACAAGGAAATGATAGAAGGCTTCCTTAGAATGGCAGAAAAAGGGGAGATATTGTTGATGGGGGACCTGAATTTTCCAGATGTTAACTGGAGTACCTTTGTTGCAGGCACATCCAAGAGCAGGGTCATTCTTGATGCCCTACAGGGGGCATGCCTCAGACAGCTAGTATTAGAACCCACTCGGGAGGGAGCAATCTTAGACCTGGTACTCTCAAATGGGGACGGAGAAAGAATCTCAGATTTAGAGGTGGGTGGCCATCTGGGAACAAGCGACCACCAAACAGTGTGGTTCACGATAAACACAGCCATACAATCAAGCCATACAAAAGCAAGAGTATTAGACTTTAGGAGAGCTGACTTTGGGAAAATGAGAGAGTGCCTTAGAAAAGCACTAGCAAATAGGCAAGAAGGAGGGGTGGAGGAACAATGGGGGGTAATCAAAACAGCCATCACAGAGGCAACAAGCATTTGTGTAAAGCAAATCAATAAAACACAACGAAGGAAAAAAACGCTATGCTTCTCAAAAGAGGTGACAGGGAAGGTTAAGGAGAAAAGGATAGCATTCAGGAAATATAAGGAAACACAGAAGGAGCAGGACAGAGAACTTTATCAGTTAAAGCAGAAAGAGGCTGGGAAGGCAGTCAGAATAGCAAAGTCCCAAACCGAGGAAAGGATAATTCTGTTAAGAAGGGGAATAAGACCTTTTATAGGTACATTAGGGAGAGAAGAAAGACCAAAGGAGTGATACTGAGGCTTAATAAAGGGGAGAGAATGTGGGTAGAGGGGGACAGTGAAAAAGCAGGGATACTGAATGAATATTTTTGCTCAGTATTCACAAAGGAAGAGGAGGTGGAGGTACCTAAACCAAGCAAGAGAAACAGTCTCAAGATGGGGGTTGATACCAGTCCATTTACAGAAGAAAGGGTTCTGAAAGAACTAATAAAATTGAAGGTGGACAAAGCAATGGGGCCTGATGGGATTCACCCCAAAATTCTAAAAGAACTAAGGGTAGAACTAGTGACACCGCTGACTACTCTCTTTAACAAATCATGGGAGGATGGGTTGGTACCTGAGGACTGGAGGAGGGCAGATGTGATTCCTCTTCACAAAAGTGGGAGCAGGACAGAGGCAGGAAACTACAGACCAGTTAGTTTGACCTCAGTGGTAGGGAAAATGATGGAATCACTTCTGAAGGAAAGAACTGTTGAGTACCTAGAGGCCAGAGGGGCACAGGACCCAAGGCAGCATGGATTCATGATGGGAAGGTTGTGTCAGGTGAATCTAACAGATTTCTTTGACTGGGTGACCAAAGTAGTAGACCAGGGAGGGGCTGCGGACATGGCCTACCTAGATTTTAGCAAGGCATTTGATACAGTCCCACACAAAAGATTAATACACAAGTTAGCCAGCCTTGGAGTGGGCCCCAAGGTGGTAGCCTGGGTAAAACATTGGCTGGACAACAGGACACAGAAGGTAATTGTAAATGGAGTCCACTCTGAAGAAAGAAGGGTTACTAGTGGGGTACCTCAGGGTTCAGTATTAGGTCCAGTCCTTTTTAATGTCTTCATAAGTGACATTGCAGAGGGACTGGAAGGAAAAGTATGCCTCTTTGCAGATGACACAAAGATCTGCAACAGGGTTGATACACAAGATGGAGTAAAAAGGATGAGAAGGGACTTGGCAAGGTTGGAGGAATGGTCAAATGTATGGCAGCTCAGATTCAATGCAAAGAAGTGCAAGGTAATGCACATGGGAAACAAAACCCAAGGGAAGAGTACACAATGGGGGGTGAGATACTGACAACAGTAAAAATGGAAAGGGACCTGGGGGTAATTATATCAGATGACTTAAAGGTGAACAAGCAATGTGAGAAGGCAGTAAGGAAGGCTGGGAGGTTACTGGGATGCATAGGAAGAGGCATCAATAGTAGAAAACAGCAAGTTGTTATCCCACTGTACAGACAGTTGGTGAGACCCCATCTGGAGTACTATGTGCAGTTCTGGAGACCCCATCTCCGCAAAGACATAGACAGAGTGGAGGCTGTCAGAGGAGGGAACAAAATGGTGCAGGGTCTGCACCAGAAGACATCTGAAGAAAGACTAAAGGAGCTTAATATGTATACCCTTGAGGAAAGAAGGGAGCGAGGGACATGATAGAAACTTTCAAGTACCTCAAGGGAATCAACAAAGTCCAAGAGGGTAGCATCTTTCAGAAAAGAGATGTGCAAGAACAAGGGGTACAACTTGAAGATAGAGGGGATGGCTCAGAGGTAATGTAAGGAAGTATTTTTCATGGAGAGGGTTGTGGATGCATGGAACAGCCTCCCTGAGGAGGTCATGGAGTCAAGAACAGTGGGGGAATTCAAGAATGCATGGGACAGACATAAGGCAGTCCTAGTGGGGGGTAGGAGGAAGTAAGCTGTTGGTTAACTAGGATCTGCAGCTTATCTGTTAGGTAGGAAAATGGGCAGACTAGGTGGGCTAAGCGGTCCTTATCTGCAGTCAAATTCTATGTTTCTATGTTTCTTAGAAAGCAAGTAGGTGGGGGGGCATGGTATGGCACCCACAAGATGGCTGCCTAATTCTATTAGTCTCTCAACTCCTAACAGTAATCTGATGAAATCCTAGCCAATGTGAATAGCTACCTTAGCAATGTTTATAGCAGTGGAGAGCGCTCACTTCAGGACTGATCCAATTCATTCAGCTTGCAAATCAGAGACCTGATCACAAAGTTATCTGCCTCTGCACATTCTCCTCAGACACCTTGGTTGGCAACAAAATGGTGACTTCATAGTCAGAGATGGCCCTGTGAGAAATCAAATTGACATTTGAACAGCTGGTGACACAAATCTCAATGCTCAAAATTGCTACACAAAGAATTATTGTGGATATAATTCAGATTGGTGACTGGCTCAATGTGGCTGAACAGAGGATTGACACCACAAAGGATATTTTAGCCAAAGTCAGTGACTACTTGCGCAAGCAGGGCCAGGTCCTCTGTCTGCTGTTGGAACAAGTGGAGGTTCTGGAGAATCTCAGCAGATGGAACAATCTCTGTTTTGTTGGATTCCCAAATGGGAATGAGGGGAAGGACACTGTTAAATTCTTACAAGCCACTTTATCTGCCATGTTCACCGCTGAATGCCCAACAGACAATAAGATAGATCGGGCAATCACTCCCTCACTCCCCCAAGCCTAGTGATCACACTCATCCCCTGCTGGCTCAGTTCTTCCTGTACTAAGATTAGAAGCAGATTCTCAGTGGAACCAGATTCAACGGTACTGTATTGTGGAAGGAACACACCATTAAAATCTTCCAGGACATTTCTATTGAACTGTCTGATTGCTGAAAGGTCTACATGCTGGCTTGAGGTACTTTGATGGCTCTAGGTGTACAATACAGTTTGCAGTATCCATCATCTTTGCAGATTTTCAGAAGTGGGGTCACACAACAGTTTTTTTTTTTTCAGTTTTAACTTTTTTTTAATTTTCCATACATAGTACATAGTATACATACTATTTTATAAATAACATACTTATTACACCAAGTGAATACAAAAACTCTGGTCAATAAATATTACATATAAAAAACTGGCTAGTAACACAGAAATGTAACTTAATTGGAATATGGACAGAAGAATATAAAACATTTAATTCCAATTTACAAATTTATCCATCATTGGTTTCCCTGTACAGTCAGTAAAATCTGAAATTCTTTCTAAGATCAAGTTTTCTTTAAATTTATATAGCCACTCATTATGATTCCATTCATCTACCTCTGGACAATTCCATATTGCTAGAATTTGCCTTTTCATAATCATTGAAGCTAATGCACAAATATTTTTTTCTTCTTTGAAAAAAGTATACTTCCCATAATCATTAAACAAGAAAAACATAGGTTCAAAAGTAATGTGCTTATTCAACAGACCTTGCAATTCTAGGTGCATTTTTTACCACCATTTTATAATCTTAGGGCAACTCTATAACATATGCCCTTGATTACCTATGTTGCCACAGAGATGCCAACACATTTTCCCTTTTGAGTCTCCATAATGTACCATAATAGATGGTGTTCAGTATGCTCTATCTACTATTTTAAATTGGATGCTTTTATTCTTTGCATGTGAATATAGTTTATTCACCTCCATCCTTATATTAGTCCAACTATGCATAAGAAGCATGTACATTTAACTCTTGATTCCACTTTTGTTGAGTAGACTGAATTTTTTTCCTAACTATTATTATTCTCCAAACAAGTTAGTGTTTAATAAATCTGTGCTATACTGCTAAGCTTCTTAGGTTTTTGAAAAGTGTGTTATAAATAAATATTGATTGATTGATTCTTATTCAGGCCATTATTCAAGTATATATCTGAATTACAATATACTCTGCTTTTCCCTACTTTCTTTTTTAAAACTATAAATTGAGCTCTTAGCATAACATACAATGACCAATTGTCCTTGGATCCCCAATCAGTAATAACTCAGGCCACTCACTTATCATTTTGGATGCTTGCTGGCAGAATTTATTAAAAGGCACAATCATCTCAATCTCATTACATGTACATCTACAAGTTCATGTCCAACAATACGTATTTACATTTTGACATAACAATCCAATATCCCTTCTAGGACATAACAGTCCTGTCTTCTCTCTGGTAGTTCTTTGTCAGGTGGTCTTCCTCTTCCAATTATCTTCTCAGGGTCTGGACACCAGGATCTGTCCCCCCCCCTTTTCATCACCATTAACCGGGTACCACCTTAACCGGACCACTCCCCCCCACCAGGTGTGCAGACAGCGATCCACCCCCTAGCTCTATATCCCTCCCCTCCTCCATTACTCCCACGCCTGGGATCCTTTGTCCCCAGCCCGTGGTACCTACCCACCTCCCCTTTTTTCCCCTTGCTCCCAAAACCCTTCCCTCCAGATGTCTCTACCTTTACTTCTCCCATCCTCCAGTAGGACTTCACCTAGCCACCTGGACCACCGGCCACCCTTCTGCGGCTCCCTTGGTCCATGCCAGGCCCCATCTTAGGCCACCACCACCTCGATGCCTACCTTTACAGTGCCCATTTCCAACATTACTCCCTCCTTTTTTCTTACAGGTAGGGAGGGTGAGTGGGGAATATTACAGCAGAAAGAGGGCATGCTGTAAGTTACCTGTCCTTAAGTACCCCCCCATGGCCCTTATTTGGCCCCTCCCCCTGGCCAATGGCCAGTGAGCTACCTGTCCTGGTCATATGACCCTTCGATGAGGTTGCCCCCTTCCCTTTCTTGTAGCCCCCTTTCCCCCTCCCCTTTCTCTGTATTCCTGGCTGTGTCCCAGGACAACCCTGCTTGCCTTTTATTGGCAAGCCTAATTGTCCCTGGATCCCCAACCAGTAATAACTTGGGCCACTCACTTATCATTTTTGAATGCTCGCTGGCAGAATTTATTAAAAGGCACAATCATCTCAGTCTCATTACATGCACACCCCCAAGTTCATGTCCAACAACAAGTATTTACATTTTGACATAACAGTCCAATATCCCTTCTAGGACATAACAGTCCTTTCTTCCCTCTGGTGGTTCTTCATCAGGTGGTCTTCCTCTTCCGATTTTCTTCTCGGGGTCTGGACACCAGGCTCCGCCCCCCCCCTTTTCATCACCATGAACTGGGTACTACCTTACCCGGACCACTCCCCCCACCAGGTGTGGACACAGCGATCCACCGCCTAGATCTATATCCCGCCCCCTTCCCCATTACTCCCACTCCTGGGTTCCTTTGTCCCCAGCCTGTGGTACCTACCCACCTCCCCCTTCTGCCTGCTCCCCTCTTTTTTCCCCTTGCTCCCAAAACCCTTCCACTGACCCATCTCCAGCTTGCGATGAAAGATGGGGCTCCCCCCTTGTGGGTTAGCCCTTAGGTCCCTTCTTATTGATTTCCCATACCATTTCCCAGAAAGGCTGGAGGAACTACCCCATGCTGAATTCAGTCAGGTGCACCCCATCCACCCTGTACACCCCCTCCTGCTCGTATGAAATATCTCTATGTCATATATGTACCCCCGCATTTCGATCAATGACCTAGCTACCTTTCTGTTCTGGTGCTTGCTCTCTACCTCTATTGCCTTCATCCCTTTCACTCCCCTTCAAACACTCCGGGATGTGATTTCGGACCAGCTGATCACCACCCACGGCCATCAGCTCTTTAAGTTTTCCAGATCTGCTAGAATGTCCCAAAACAGGGCCTCCCAGGGCACTGTACCCAGGTCATTACCTCTTAGGTGGACAATGATACCATCCAGTGTGGCCCACCACACCCAGAGTTCTTCCAGCAATGGTAGCAGCTGCGACCAATGCTTGCCTCTCAGACCCCTCCACTGCACCTTGGTGTGCTCTGCTCCTGGATGCAACTGCATCCCTATCCTTGTAGTGGCTGCAAATCTCTCCACCCAGTAGATGAAGGAGTTCCCCAAAATCCAGACCTGTCTCCTGTAGCCTGATGTCGGAAGAGAAAAAAAGGGATATGAATTAACCATTGTCAGCACTGTATATATCTCCTGTAACAGTTCAATGCCCATCTACCAACCCTCTTGACCTCCTTCTCCCCTGCCCCTGCAGCATCCACCTCTGAAGCTGCCCCAATCCAGAAGGATTGTGGGGCAAACTCTCTAGGGTTCTCTCCCACAAATGCCACTGCCTTCTTCAGTACTGCCCCGACCTGGAAACCTGTCACCAGGGACCAGTCCCCATGTATGAACCAGGCCCCCGGTCACCAGCCCCTCAACTTCCCATAGTCCTCCATGGCCTGCATCACACAGACTCCTGCCCCGGCCTGTTTGACCAGTTCCACTGTGGTGCCCTTACCATTTTGATCCATCTTGGACCACCTGAGCCAGATGGTCATCCTCTCCCCATTCAACCTCACATCCTGTTCCTGTAAACCCGCAGCACCTGCTACCTTTCTGGGTGCCACCATCTCTCTGACCCTGAAAGCCCCTTTTGCCTTTACCAGAAAGATCGTCCGGAACAAGCAAGCCTCTTTCATGGAGCTGCACACGTGGTCCAGCACCCACACCACCTTCATGAGGAGAGGCCCCATCAATTGCCGTCTCCCATCCTCCTTCGCCTCTTGTCCCCTCTTCCATCCTGAGACCATCTGCTTGATGACCCTGCCACCCGTGGCATCCTCCCAGCCGCATTCCTGGCAGGCCCAGCTGATCTCTGCTAGCTGGACCCCCATGGTGGTGTGGGCTGCACCCCTTCCCATTTTCCCACTAGGTACTGCATAACCTGCTCCTCATGGACTGGCCACTCCATCTTCCTACCCCTCTCAGCCCGAAATGCCTGAAAACTTTCCCAGGCCCCTTTATAGGCCTTCAGTGTGTTGGCCAACCACGACCCATGATACAAAGCCCTGGCCATCACTCTCCAATCTCCCACATCCAGTCTGGGACCCTGGTCTGGTAGGCACTGTCTGTGGTGCCAACTCACGAAACCGCTCCATCTGTAAATGAGAAAGACAGTCAGCCACCTTGTTCTGTGTCCCCTCAATATGCTGCATCTTAAATGACAAGTTCAAACATAGCCCTGTTAAAACCATGCGCCTTAAGACCTGCCCTACTGACTCTGCAGCTGCTCTGCCTATTGATGACCTCTACCACACCCTTGTTGTCGCACCAGAATATGATGCACCGACCCACCATCCATTCACCCCATTCTTCAAGGTCCACCCAGATCGGGAAGATCTCAAGGAACATAATGTCCTCGGTCCACCCCATCCATGCCATTTTGCTGTCCATGCCTCTGTGATCCACTCCCCCTGGAAATATGCCCCCATCCCCAGGCCACCCACTGCATCTGTATACAGCTCCATGTCTGTGCTATGAGCCCACTCCTCCTCCTGCCAGAACGTCACCCCATTATATGACTCGAGAAAGTCCTCCCAGACCCATAGGTCCTCTTTTACCCCCCTGTTTATGTCAACCCAGTGATGGAGTTGCTTTGTCCTCCCCGTGACCCTCCCCAGCCTCCTCGTAAAAGCCATGCCTGGGCTTATGACCTTGCAGGCAAAATTAAGGTGCCCCAGTAGTTGTTGAACCTGTACCAGTGGCACCCTTAGTCTCCAGCCCACTAGCGCGAGGAAATCCCGTAGCCGCGCTACCTTGTCCCCTGGCAGCCGGAAACACTCCTCTTCAGTGTCCACCTCAATCCCCAGGAACTCCAGTGTCCGTGCCAGGACATCAGTTTTCCTGGCCACCAGTGGGATCCCTATCATGTCGCACATGTCCTGGAAATCCTGCAATATCCCCTGGGTCTCATCCTGGCTGGCTCCAATCAACAGGAAGTCATCCAAGTAATGGACCACCCTCCTGTGCCCATACCATTTCCCAAACACCCATTGTACCCATGAACTGAACATCTCAAAAGTGGAACATGCTACCGAGCAATCCATGAGCATTGCCTTGTTGAAATACAGCCTGCCCTCGAATTTAAAACCGAGTAGATCCCAATCCGTGGGGTGGACCGGTAAGAGGTGAAAAGCAGACTCTATGTCTGTCTTTGCCAACCAATCCCCCTCCACTGCCTGGATCAATTCCACCACCTGGTCCAGAGATGTATGCAAGACCATGCTCAGCACCTCTGGGATTCCTCCATTTATTGACCCCTCCTTGGGGTAGGACAGGTGATGTATGAGCCAGAACTCACCCTCCTGTTTCTTCGGTACCACCCCTAATGGTGAGCCTCAAAAATGCTCATGGGGGACAAGCAACAGCCCCCTACTCTCCCTGCCCCAACCTCTTTCAGGACTTTTCCTGTACTACACCCTCCTTCCCTCTCACCAACCCCAGGTTTTTTGCCCGCATCCCCATCCATGCCCCTTCAAAGCCCAGTGAAAACCCACTTTTAAAACCCGACCTCAGCAACTCTGCCCCTCACCTTTCAGGGTAGCCCATTGTCCATTGCTCCACTACTCCTGACCTGATGGGGGTGTGGGCCAGTACATAGCCCCACCTTCCCTCTCTGGCTCCTGCCCTAGTTCCACACATAGCTGGACTCATAGCCCCTTCTCCCTAGCCCCCCCCCACACTGCATCCCCTGCCCCCTCCCCCACCCTCCACGAAAGGGCTGCTCCTGCGCTTGTCCACTCTGCACTCCCCCTCTTTCACCCCTCTTGTGTACAGTTCATTGCTGGGTGTGATCCCCCACACTGTGAGCACACATATCTAAACTTGCAGCTAGGCCATGTACACAAAGTCCGGTTAAATGCCCAGAACACCTTGACACCCTGGGTTGGTGCTACCTTCCTTCCTTGCTCCAACCCTGATCCCCCCGTTGGATCTGAAAGTGTCCTCATCCACAATTCTGTGTGAATGAAATCCCACCGAAGGTCACCCTTCACCGCCATTCTCCTCTGGAATGCCTCGTCATACTTAAGCCAATCAAACCCCAGCTTCACTTTGTATGCATCCCTGATGATCACTATATATGTCAACAGAGGGATTGTCAGATTCAGCTGCTTCTCCAGCACCAGTGCACTATAGATCAGGAAACCCACCTGCCACATATCAATGCTCAGCCCTTAAATCTGGCTTCTTCTGTTTTATGCCCCACCACCGCCAAAGCCACAGCCATCTCTGACTTGCCCACTGACTCCCTTTGCTTATACTTTTTGTCTGTGTCCTCATTTACTAGCCCAAAGATATCCACATACTCCCCCTTCGAAATTTTTTCTTTTATTGCCACCGGCATGTGGTTGCCCAGCGTAAAACTCGACGGGCCATCGTTTAGCTTTTTGGCCCCACTCGCGGCTCCCGCCCCTCCTTTTCCTTGATTGCCTTTTTTCTTGATGGCCTGCAGAGCCTGCTCCATCTTTGAGACCCCCTCCTCCCCCATGTCCCCCAGCAAACCCTCAATGTACTCCTTCAAGTCTGCATCATTGGTCATATCTATCTCATTCTTACCCCCATCAGGCTGAGGCCCTGCCGGGACCTGGATGGGACCTACACCCATCCCCGGCTCTGCAGGAGGTCTGGGTGCCCCCCCTCCTCGGTCTCTTGTTCCCTTTCCCAGCCTTCTCCTCTCGATCCTTCCTCTTTCTCTGGGCTTTCTCCTCCACCTCTTTTTTCTTTGCTGCCTCCATCAACTGCGTCATCTGGGTCATTAATTTTGCAGCTTCCGCCAACATGGTAGTGCTGGACGTTGGAGCCTTCTTTGGTGCCATCTCTATGGTTGCATTCTGGGCTACAACAAGAACCACATGATCATATCAGTGAAACTCTCTGGTTGCCAAGGATCCTAATTACCACACCATTGAGCGCCCCTGACCCCCCACTCTCCCCCTGGCTGATGAGACTCCTTCGCTCTACCCCGTTAGTATGTCATCATATTATCTCCCTTTCCCTCTTTATATTTATTATTATATCATTATTTTTTTTGGAAAATGGGCCCCTGCTCCTCACCTGCATTGCCTGTCTGACATTCCTTCCTTCCTGGAGCTCTCGCCCTGTTGCCTCTTTGCACCGCCATGACTGTAGGCTGCCAGTACTGGCCCCCTGCACTCCTGGGTGCCCCTTGCTGATGTACTGCACACGAACCGGTTGGGAATTCTACCAGTGATGGTGGCCGGTGGCCTCTCTTACCATCTAATAAACCGGGCCTCAGAAAAGTGGTGGGATAGTGTGGCTGTTCGTCGCTCCTTATTCATTTGTTATCTTTCTCTTTATATCATGCCCCTACATAGCACTAAGGAGCTGTACTGGCAGCCAGTGCAAATCCCTTGTAGGCCACATGCCATCCTGTAATCTGCCCATCTAAGTTCACAGGGCATCCAAAAGTAGCGGAATAGTGCGGTTGTTCATCCCTCCTTATTTAATTATTATCTTTCTTGCTGTCATGCCCCCACCAACAACAGGGAGACTCACTAGCCATTAGCACAAGTTCTTCACTTGGCCTTGTAGGCCACATGCCATCCTGTATACAGGCCGAAACGCCCACCGTGCTATCCAGCTTTGCCACATAAAACCCCCGAGTTCACTATGCCACCTGCCCCATGCCCCGAGGTGTCTACAAACCCCCCACCCCAAGGCCCAATGTGCAAAAGCACCCTCACTGGCCACCACTGCTGGCTGCGCTATCAGGCCTGATGTCGGCATGCCTGCCCCATGGTGCCCTGTCCCCAAGCCTGTGTCTCTGGGCCCCAAATTAGCCTCCACTCAAGTTGTGCCACACAATGCTCTTTCTTTCTAGCCCACCACCCATTCTGCCACCCATCTTACAGGCACCGGTCTTTCCACTTTTCCTCCACCATGCTGCGCCCCCGCCTGCGTCCTTCCTCTACGGAGCCCCAACCGGAAATTCTTTCTCACCCTTCTGGCCGTACAAATGCCCAAACCATTGGTCCATCATCTGATCCACTTTGTAATCCCCGCTGCCGACCAGGACTTCTGCCTGCTCCTGTCGACCACTCCTCTTCCAGCCACATGGCCCTATCACCGGGCCTCTGCTCCGCCAGTCCATCTGCAATGCCACCACTATCCCGGGGACATCCACACTGGCCATTTTTGCTATGTGGCGTCCCAACCCTCCGCTCACATCTCCAGGCCTAAAGTGCCCTCCAGTTTAAATTGCACCATGTAATTTACCAAGCTGGCTGATCACCCATTCCCTGCCAGTCTTCTGCAGCAAATGAGCCTTCTCTCCCGCTTGGCCTGGTCGCCGTCATATTCTCTGCTTTCCCCAGCATCCGCTACATTGTTTCGGCCCCATGCCCCATCCACACAACCAGACTCCTCGAGTATCTCTTTGCTACAGTAACTGTGCCTAAATCCCCTGCAGCTCAGCACTCAATCATCATCGCAATAACACAACTAAGTGGCACCCGCTTACTGAAAATCCCTTTCTTGTGGCCTACCCATGCCACCTCCACATAACCGAGCACCTGCACAAGCTTTGCTGCAGAAAACTGTGCACAACCAGCCGAGTAAACCCATCCCAAAGAAATACTCAACAACTGCCATACAGTCTTAACTCTATCATTTCTCACACAATTCTTCCTTTCTTTTTTGAAACTTTACTGCTAAAGCATCCTCACATTCCCCTGGGCTTGATAGGCCCCAACTCTTCATGCTTTACCTTCTGCCAAAGAATGTGCTGTAGTGGAATATTACAGCAGAAATATAGCTTGCTGATAATTGCCTGCCGTTAAGTACCCCCATGGCCCCTTATTTGGCCCCTCCCCCTGGCCAATGGCCAGCGAGCTATCTGGCCTGGTCATATGACCCTTCAATGAGGTCATCCCCCTCCCCTTTCTTGTAGCCCCCTTCCCCCCCCTTTCCCTGTATTCCTAGCTGTGTCCCAGAACAACCCTGCTTGCCTTTTATTTGCAAGTCTAATCGTCTTTTATACCCAGTGATAAAGTTTTTTCCTTGAATTTATCATGTGTAATGATATCTGCGTTATCAAACAAATCTAACCAGTGTATCATGTTTAATTCTATTAAGGCACTTTTCCATGTTCTTTTCATTTTAATTTCTTTATAGTGTAGCAAGTTAGACTGAAAATAAAAAAAAAACAATAATTGTACTTTTCTTTACCCATACTTTGCAAACCAAGGCTATACACCTTATAATGGGGTTCATATCTGGTTTAGAGAAATTCTTGTAATCAGCTACAGTATCATGAATATATAATGTAGGATCATAGTCATCTAACAGTTCTTGTATGAATGGCTTATATTTACCATTAATGTCAAACTCTTGTTTGGATTTGTCAGTCCATGAAGAGCAATTTTTGTCTCTGTGGCAACATAGTAGGAAAATGGGTCAGGGCATCCCATTCCCCTTTACTCCTTGGGATAACCAATTTACCCCATGCAATTCTAAGTGATGCCCCTCACCCTAAAAATTTCACAAAAGCATGCTTCACTTTAGAAAAGCATCCTTCTTGTAAGACACCTTGTACTGATTGGAATAGGAACATAATATGTGGCATAACAACCATTTTTAACATTTCAATTTTTCCCCATAAAGAAAAGGCATACTTTACCCAACCTTCTAAAAGTTTACAGACTTTCATTAATGTATTATTAGAGTTAATTTTTACTATATCCTCCATATTATTAAATACCTAAATATTTCATATTACTTACAATTTTTATAGGGGTCAAAGTGTCTTTTGTTTCTAAACTTAAATCTGTAATAGGTAGAGCCAAATATTTACTTTGGTTTAGTTCATAACCTGAAAAGGATGCATAATAATCTATTTTGTTTAATGTGTTGGGCCACGATTTATTAGGATTTGTTAAAATTAACAGCATATCATCTGCATATACACTGTTTCATTTTCAATAGGAATCCCTTTTATGTCCTCATTATTGTGAATTTTCATTAATAAAGGCTCTAAGCATAATATAAACAATAATGGTGAAAGGGGACAACCGTGCCTGACCACATTTGAAATCATTATTGGCTCTGAAAGAAAATAATTAACCCTAATTCTAGCTGAGGCAAAGGAATATAATTTACACAGTAACTGCATAAAAAAAGATGGAAAGCCCCGCTGTTCTAGGACCATATACATGAAATTCCTTGATAATAGGTCAACTGCTTTTGTGGCATCCAAAGCAACAAAAATTGTTTCTTCTTCCATCAAATCCACCTTCAATTTTGCATATTTACTAATTATTCCTTGAATTTGTTCTAGGCCCTGATATGTATTTCTACCTTTTATAAACCCTCTTTGTTCTTTTCCTATGACATTAGTAATTTGATCTCGAATACGGTTGACAATTAATTTCATAATTATTTTGTAGCTGAAGTTTAATAAAGAAATTGGCTAATAATTTTCTAGTTTATATGGGTCTTTATTTTCTTTTAATAATAGAATTATGGTACAGTCATTAATGGAATGGGGCATGTGTTCTGTATTAATAATTTCTTCAATAAGTAATTTTACCCAAGGACATCTGATAAAATTCACATATGTAACCATCTGGTCCAGGTGTTTCAGCTGGTGTGAGGAGGATGCATAGCAACAGATGTTATATGTGATATCCCATTTCCAAAGGATTGATTTGTATGCAGAGGCATATGTTGCGGCACCATAGGTAAGTGATGGTAGTAGTATGCCATGGGCAATGGCAAGCCTTGCTGAGGGAGTGAGCACATAGCTGGCTTGCTATGCTATTCCAAGTTTGGAGTTGACCAGTTTGTAGGTCTGATTGATGTGTAAGTTGAAATTTATTGATGGATCAAGGGTGACGCACAGATATTTAAATGAATTTACTACCCCAACTAATGAGCCATTTAAAGAGATGACTTTAAATTTAGAATGGGCATGTTTGAGCTTTGCATTTGACCCAAAGAGCATAGCTTGGGTTTTAGACTCATTTAGTACAAGTTTGTGAGTAAATAGCCACTCTTGTATTAGCCAAAAGTCAAGATAGAGTAGATTGTTTAAGTTGTCAATGCTTTTTGCGCTAGCATACAGAACAATGTCATCTGCATATAGCAGGGAGGCTGTCCTGTGGAGGTCAGTGGAGATGCTATTTATGAAAAGAGAGAAAAGCAGGGTACGAAGGATGGAGTCTTGTGGCACCCCAATGTTTATAGTGGTTTTGTCCGAGAGGGTAGAGTTGTATTTCACAATTTGAGTCCTTTCAGATAGGTAGTTCCCAAACCACTTTACAACATTAGTTGAGAAGCCTAGTGATCCAAGGGTGGCTAGAAGGATGGAGTGATCAACTAAGTCAAATGCCTTAGTCATGTCAATGAAAATTGCCCCAGTGAGAAGACTGGAGTCCATAGCCACTAGTGTATCTGATGTGAATTTGAGAAGGGCAGTAGTGGTGCTATGACCTTTACGAAAACCATGCTGGGCAGAGGTAAGTAGATCATGTTTCTGTAGGAATTCAATTGTCTGGGCAGCTACAAGTTTCTCAAGAATTTTATTTAGGACAGACAGGATGGCAATGGGCCTATAGTTTGAGGGATCTTTACAATCTCCTTTTTTGAAAACAAGGGTAATCCTAGCCACTTTCCATATGTCAGGGATGTAGCAATGGCACTGGGAGAGCGTGAAAATCCTGGCTTGGGGAGCAGCAATGAAAGGGGCTGCAATCTTCAGGAGCTTGGGTTCTAGACTGTCAGAACCTGCTGCTGTGCAGTCCAAGATTCTGTTTAGCAATCTAAGCACTTCACATTTTGTGACTGATTTGAAAAAGAAATGAGAACCATTTACAATTGGACGGGTGGATACATTCGGTTGGAAAAGGAAAAAGAAGGTGTAGTTAGTTAAGCCTAAGAATTTATTGTTGAAAAAGTTGACAATGATTCTGGGATTATTACAGTGTACCCCATCAAGTGACATGTCATTAGGGGTGGATACCAGATTTGAACCAAGAAAGAATTTAATATGGGACCAACATTTTTGGGGGTTACCATAGGAGTTGGTTAGTAGGTCCTTGCAGTAGGATCACTTGATTTTTTTGATGTCCTTTTTGTAGGCATTTCACAGAGTCCCATAGGTAGTAAGGTCAGAGGCTAGCCCTGAGTTCTTATAATGGAGCCAGCTTTTGTCCCTTAACTTGAGTTTAGCTAGTAGGTCAGATTTCAGCCAGTGGGTTTGCCTATTTCTTACCCGACGGGTTACAAGTTTGCAGTGCTTATCCTGGAGCGTTAGGAAATGTTTCAAGAACAAATTAAGAGCAGTCTGAGCACCATTGGATATAAGAAAGGAGGACCAATCAGTAGTGGCATTGTCATGCAGGAAAAACTCAGAGTTAAAATTTGCACAGTTGCAGAAGGTAATGAAGCGAGGCTCTGTCTGGGTAGGCCTGCTTTTGCCCCAGATACAGCCCATTGGGGAGTGACCAATGATGGCATCTGGTAGTACTCCAGAGGCAATTACATTTTCAGGGTGATTGGTTATTATCCAGTCTAGTAGCATGTTTGCATTTGAGTGAAGGGCATTTCTGGTAGGATCACATATAAGCTGGTGTAGGTTATAACTCTGCAATTTGGTCATTATTGTGGATTGGTTACTGCCCAGCCAATTAATGTTTAAGTCCCCAAGTATAAGGACCTCGTTTCTCCCAGGAAGGCATGAGATTTGTTCCATTAACTCATCCAGTCCTATTAGTCTGTTGGTTGGGGGATTGTAGGCACACACAATATGTAGTTTTTTGTTTCCAAGAGTGAGTAGGATATGAAGTGCCTCACAGTGGCGTAGGATAGATTATTTTATGGCAGCGACATTGAGATGATCTCTAAAGTAGACAGCTGTCCCACCCCGTCTTTTGGGTGCAGCTCTGTCAAGTCGCAATAGATTATAGTGAGGAAGGGTGCAGAGAGAATCAGGTATGGATTATTTTAGCAATGTTTCAGTTAGGCATTTAATACCAGGCTTGGAGAGGGTGGTCCAGGATTCAAGCTCAGCTAGATTGTGTGCAAGGCTCCAGATATTGTGGTGTACTATAATAAGACCTTTAGCGTTACTAATAGTGTCAGATAGAACATTAGTCAGTCCTGGATTTAGTTGAACATTGCCCGAGATCAGGATAGCAAGTAAGGGAAAGTACCAGAGCTTGCGGCGTAAGAAGGAACCACGGACATGTAGGTACAGGTGGCATTTCTTATGCACATGGGCAACCATGTGGATCCAGATCCTATTTAGTAGCACCGGGAGGGGTCACAGCAGGGGGTAGGAAGTAGCAGGAGATTAGAGTAGTAGTAATCTTGTGGCAAAAAGTTGGGGAGGGGTTACTTTATTTTGGGGTGCTGTAGGCATGGACAAGTGGAGTAGTGGTAGTGTGATTGCAAGAAGAAACAGTATCATCTGTAGGGTCATTTTTAGTTGTCTTAAAGACAGAAAGAAAGGACTGGTACCCCTAACAGCAGGCCGATGGAAAGATGGGGCACTGTGTCTTAAAAGCTCAAGGTCCCAACATGGTGGATTGACAGCCGAAAAGGGTATACTTATTAAGGGGTCAGGCTGATCATCCACAAGAGTATTCGCCTAAGGGTGTAATCAAGTTTACAGAAGGTATTGAACAGGCAGAGTTTTACACAAGCCAAGCTATGCACATGCATGGAATAAATTCAACAGACGCAGGTAACACAGGCATTTTGAGGAATGTTTGCACCAAATTTTCAACATGGCCTTTTGGGGATCTCACCTCAAGAAACGTGGCACTGTCGTTTCATTAATCAGCCAAAAAAAGTGGTTTCACACAGTGTACGTGCCATTCTGTGCACAGTAGTGAAAACATGTTTTGGGCAGGATGTGAAAAATGACAGCTGTACTGTTCATGAGTTGGTATGTAAAAATGGCAAAGTTGAAAATCTGTTTGTGTTTTTTATTTCTTTTATACTTCATTTTTTTCCAGAGAGAAAGTTTTCATTTCAATTAACAATACATTATAAAGGAAAATGCATCTCAAAATGTTTACATCACCATTAGTTATACTAAAGCATATATTTTCTTATTTTTCAGGGGGTTAAAAAGTACCGAACAAAAGAAAGTAAATAAGGAGATTTTTAAAAGTTAATCTTAGAATGTTGTATACTCCAAGCTATAACTCCCTTTTATAAGCTTTTTTTACTTGCAGTTATTCCTTAAACCCAGTCTAAAATAAAATACAATTTTATCCAGATATCTAGGGGTTAGTGACATGTCTAGTCACATCTTGGTATATTCATGGGCCCAGTGGTGTATATTGGGTCTCATCTGCTTCTTCCTCCAAATCAGAGCCCAAATCAGTAAGGAGAGCAATATTGACTTAATAGAATTCTTTAGCCTTCTCAACATCTGTGAAAAATTAGATTTTGTTCTAAATTGTTACTTTTAATTTAGCAGGTGCTTGCAACACAGCTGACATCACAGCCTCTACAAATTCAGTTTTAATATTCAGAAATCTCTTCCGTAGCCACTGAGTAGCCATTGAAATATCCTGGTATAGGTGCCATTTAACTCCATCATATACAATTCCTCTTCACCGTCTGGCCAAATTCAGAAGTTTACCTCTTTCAGCATTTGAAGCAAAAGTACAGATTACATACCACACTGCCGCATCTTGACCCGGCTGAATAGACTTTGACTGCGGTTGAAAAACTGACTTAAGAACCAGAGGCCGTTCAAATGACAAAATAGTGGTAAACAGTTTTTCTATGTATTCTTTCAAATCCTGAGTACCTATTTCAGCAGAGAGACCACTAAGGTGTAAATTCTTAAGCAAGAGCACGTTTCCAGTTTTCTTCAACTTACTCATAGCTAGCTGCTCATGAACAGCTGCGTTCACTGCACTCTCTGTAGTAAGCAGTCAATTAGAAAATTACTCATTCACTTTTTCAGCAGCTTCCACCTGCTTTTCAACACTCATAATTTTCTCTTCTATTTGTTGGCAGTGGCCTGTAATATTTCCAAGTGAAATGTTCACTTCATCAAGTGAAGTGCGCATTTCCTCTTGAAACCCAAATATCATGTTCTGTATTGACAAAACAGAAGGCGTCACTGGCTGTTTTGATTTGGCACCCGGATCATGGTGTTCTATAATTTGGAAGGACATTTGTCCTTCAGGGCAGGCAATAGATGTCCCCCTTCCCTTCATATAGGAGTTGTCTTCCCTTGCTATGGGGAAAGAAATCTCTCAATGGAAAATGCTTTACTTTCGACAGCTTCTTTCTTAACTTTTAATCTTGCTATTGAAGACATACATGCAGTTTTTAGCTTCAGAAGTGACTCTACACTGTGGAGCAAAACAACAAACATACCTCCAAGTAAATCTCCCACCAGCTCCACTCAATGTTGAAATTTTGGAGTGAAAATATAAATAAATGCTGACCTTATGAGTGTGCATAGAAATATATCAATGCCCATGCCTAACTTGGGCATTGTTTGGTATTTTTGCACCAAATTTTCAACATGTTCTTTTTGGGACCCCATCTCATGAACACTGGCACTGTTGTTTCATTAATTGGCCCGAAAAGTATTTCCTTGCAGTCACTGGGAAAACACCTTTCAGGACACAGTAACAAAATGTCAGTGTCAGTGTTCATGAGGTGGAGTCCCAAAAAGCCCATGTTGAAAATTTGGTGCCAAAATGTAGAAAAATGGCTGAGCTATCAACATAAGTTCAAAACACCATTGACAGACATTAAATGGAACTTACCTTGATTCTTCAGTTCACAGTTCAGCTTTGAAGAGAGCAGACATGTCCCAGTCAATAGAAGATGGCAGCCGACGGCCTCTGGTGGTATGTATAGGGCAAGGGGTGTGTGTGTGGGGAGGTGGGTTGCTCAGTGAGAGGGTCAGGATGGGGATGGGGATGGGGAGACAACAGGGGACCATTTTCCTATTTCTAGGTTTAAAAAAAAAGATGTCAGGGGACTGTTTTCTTTTTTTACAGGTAGCAATATAGAGCAGGGCACTGGGGATGGGCTCCTCAGTGTCCCACAGTACTGGGGGACTGGAGCACATAACTGGGGACACTGGAAGTAGGCTACTCAGTGTACCACACTGTCAGGGGGTAGTGTCAACATGGGGATTGGGCACCCCAATGTTGGCAGAAAAACTGTAAAAGCAAAATAAATATTTTGGTACACTGGAAATGGGCTCCCCGGTGTACCACACTGGTGGGGGTGGAGGGGGTGGAGTTCTACTACCGATATGTGGACCCAGCACCCCAATGTTGGCCGAAGCATTTTTTTACAAAATTAACATTTAGGGACACTGGGAGTGAGCTACCCAGTGTTCCACAGTGGGAAGTGTTGGCGGGTATTCCTACCACTGACATGGGGATTGGGCACACCGATGTCAGCAGAAACATTGTTGTTAAATAAAACATGCCTCGGCCCTCTTACAGGCAGTAAAAGGAGAAAAATTGCTTTTATTAGGTAAACACCAACAGTTGTTTACCTAAACAGGGGCCAAGGAACATGATTCCAATGTTATTTGGCCCAAAAAGTGGCCAGAAAAGGTTTTAGGGTCTGTTACTGGGACCAATGGGTTTTTCTCATTGAGGCATTGCCGCAAATTGCAGCAATTTTCACAAAACAGTGCCACAATTTGCGGCAGTTTTCATGCAACAGTGCCGTTAGTTGTGCATAAATTGCCACAGTTTGTGGCACTTTCACAAAAGAAGTGCCACAAATTGCTGCACTACCAATGGCCAAAAGTCAGAAAACCTATTTCTGGCCACTGTTTTGGAAAAATAATGTCAGGATCATGTTCCTCGGGCCTCAATTAGGTAAACACAACTGTTGGTGTTTACTAAGGGGCAGAAGTTTTTGAATTAGAGTATTTTTTTGGCATTGCTAACTGAAAACAAGATGGCGGCAACACGAAAGTGCATAACCCATTTACAACAGAAAAAGGTGCCTTAACGAAAGTAAAATGTGCTTTTGCACAGCACATATATTTTTTCCCCATAGGTATAATGGGAAACTTAAATCTTAAATAACTTTTGAACAGATTAATATGTTTTCACCAACCCTTCAAAAGGCACATCAGTGACCCAGACCCCACATATGCTGAGCATTTCAGACTAGACACTCAAACGATTTTGGCCATAGTCCTGAGCAAAGACTTTGCCCCAAAATGGTAAATTTCCCTTTTTTTCTCACTCCACAGCTCTGCAACTGCACATCCCACCAGAACAAAACGTGCCACATCCAGAGATCTATGGTCCAGACAATACATGCAAAATTGTAGACAAATCAATCAGACAGTTGCAAAAATATTAAAGTGCAAAATTTGGGGTTTAACATAGACGTGGCTGGGCAGCCCTAACTATACTGCCACTACTGTGACAGTATAAAAAAATATATATATATCTATATATATATAGATATATATCTATATCAGAGATATTGTGAAATAAAATTTCGCCAGCAAAATTGTTACAAAATTGGCAATTTAGCCACATCAAGATATCAACATTGCAAAATTTCCCCAGCAATTTTGACTGCAAATGGGCATCATTAGTTGACCATCTCTACTTCAAATTTTGGGCCATTGGTGAGTACAGAAACATTTAATTCTTCTTGATTTTCAAGCAGAAATTGATGCTTTCCCCAAAGCTGAAACACAACTGTTGGCAATGTTTTTCCTCCTTACTTAAGGTTAGAGACTGTAAGCTTTTGTGTAGTATGACTGTGACCAAATATTTCACAAACAGCTCTAAAGGCAGGATGAGTATATTTTGGACCATAAACACCTATAGTGATGCTTTTATTGCACAGCTATTATTTCTCATTCTCTCCCCTACCACGTATGTACTTACTGTCCTTTATTTCTGACCACCTTCCCTATTCTAGCTCTCCTAACTTTACCCACCCTATTGTATCATGCAACGAGACCTTTGGCTGCCTCTCTTCCCATTCTACTGCCTTATGTGACAAGGCCCTTGGCTGCCTCTTCTCATCTTCCAATCTGTCCAACCCTCCCGTTTCTCCCTACTGTACTTACTCCCTACTTGTTCATATCTACCTATTCCTACTGAAGTGTCTTAGCATAATAAATGATAATCAGCCTTAAATATTTCTGCTGCAATTATGATGATGTTGTTTATTGCCTGTAAGCACGCACTTATTCATTGAAGTGCTCAGTCGAGCTGCCAGTCATGGAGGTGAGTGGAAGGCTGTGCTGGTGGCCTGATCGGGGTACTGGGGGTCAGTGGGGGTAGGCACTATCTGATGACAGGGTTGGGGGTCCACTAGACACCAGGGAATGGGGATTGGATTATTTTTGGGTTTTTTTTACAGATTAGTGGATGTGGAAATGACGAAGGTAAATCTCAGCAGGGGGGCTTACTTCAATTTGGGCTGGTAATCAGCCAGGGGGGGCCACTAGATACCAGGGAGAATATTAATCTTAAATTTGGGCTGATGATCAGCTGGGGGAGATGACTAGCCACCAGGGATAATTTAATTGATACTTAAAATGGTGAAATTTCACCCGTGAGTGGCAAATTTTGCCATCTTGCAGGCAACATTTTGCCCGTGGAGTGTGAAATTTTGTTTTTTGCTACTGAAAAATATTTTGTAAAATGCATGAAATATTCTGCATAATGAAACATGCTAATTTTGCACAGCACTAATATATGTACATCAAAATATGTTGCATTAAATTTTAAGTCAAAATACACTGACAATGAGACCTTTCCCCATGAGAATTAAAACTTTTTGAAGATAGTCAATAATAGTAGCTTCTGTGATATGAGGTTGAAGTCTTACAGCAGTTCATGGTGTTAGTATTTGCTGCTGTCTATGAGTTAGATTGATCTGGTACTGGTTTGCTGGTTATTCCAAAATCAAGGTTAAAATCAACCAGTGGCATAGCATTCTCTGCAGCAACTCCTTTACTGTGGAGCAGTTTACCAATGGGCATTTGTGCTGCCTATCTGTCACCATTTTAAAAAGTAAACTCAAGACTTGGCTATTCAGTCAAGCTTTTGTAGGGGACTGAAATAGCTGTGGTTTCCACAGTGATCAGCACTGAAATTTGTATCATTGTCTTATCTATTGACTATTATATCTGATTTTTTCATATTATACTTAGTTAAAGCACTTTGGTTCTTTAAATAAATTATCTTTCTATCTATCTATCTATTTATCTATCTATCTATCTATCTATCTATCTATCTATCTATCTATCTATCTAATGAGGTAAGTGATTTTGGATGATACAGTTAACTTCTATTTAATTACATTTCTGTATTTGGACCACCCCCTTGAGAAGGTGGCTTTTGAGAGCACAGATGAAAATAAAATATCAGCATATATTCATAACGGTCGAGATGTCATCCTCTCTTTTCTCCATGAGCATATTACTACATCTGCTTCTGCACCTAATCTCTCCTATACTCCTCACCATACCGGCTTATCTCCCTCCCCATTTCTACAGTGCATATCCACATTCTTCTCCCCAACCCCTCAAAACCTGCTTCTGCTCCCACTGCATAACACAAATAGGACAGTGAATCTCATATATTTTCCCTTTGCCTCCTGTACATTGCACACCAAATTTTCACACTCTGTTAATTTTAATTATAAATAATTGTTTTCTATTGATTGATTTATTCATTTATTTATTTGATTACTAGATTAGCTGATGAGCATGACATGCCTATTTTCAAGGGTGACTCGTGGACACAGTTAAGCAATGTTGCAAAATAATACAATCATGATTTGCATAGCTTTAAACAAACTAGACAAATGACATTTAAGCAATCATTTAAAAACTATCATGGTCTTGCATTCAGGTAAACTGAATGGAAAGGAGTTTCACAATTGTAAGATATGGCAGCAGAAGGTTCACTGAGCCTGACAAGATTTTCTAGAAAGAAGATCATATCTAGATTATTCAAGAGAACATAGTATTCAGGATTCAATTGCAAGCATTTGCTTTAACAAATGGGTAGAAGTAGGCATTCTAAAAAATATGGGGCAGGGATTTCAAAGGCCTTAGATTGACGCAAGGTGCTTGCGTCAAACAGGTCTGACACAAGGGTATCTTGCACCAAGGGCTGTGCCAAGTGGCAATTTGAAAGGCAGCCTGTCTCACACAGCAGGCTGCCTGCATAAATGTGTGCTAGCACCATCCTTGCACCACAAATGTGGCAGCGGCATGGCGCATGGGGCTTGTGGCAGATCCAGACTGCCGCAGCCCTAGGATCCGGAATTTGAAGACACCGCCCCCCCGGAACCAAGTGCCAAGTACCCTTAGACCAGTGAGGAGCTGGTCTAAGGGGACTTAGACAGCTCCTGGGGTGTCATCCTGTAAGTGCCACCATGTGGCCCACCCTGATCAGTCCCTGGTGGGCGATCCCTGGTGGTCCAGTGATTCCTCCCTCACCCCTATCATGGTCACCGACACCCACATCCATGCATCCTGCTATCCCCCCACCCATCTAAACACTCCCACCCCCTTCTATACCCCATCTGGTGACCAGCACAGCCCTCCACATGCCACCATAGCCGCCCGCCGAATAAGCCATCTGTGCATGTACTGTGAAATGCGCACAGTCTGCCATACGGCGGCTGGCCAGGGTGACATGTGGAGGCTGTGCTGGCTGCCAGATCAGTTATGGGAGGGGGGTTGGAGTGCTGAGATGGATGGGGGGCACTAGCCCACCAGGGTACCGGGGAGTGTTGCAGCGCTGGTGCCATTGGCACGGTGATGTTGGGGGGCAGTGCCCAGTGGCCAGCCCATGTCCATGGGTGCTGCAGACTCCCCATGGCCATTGTAGTATTCCAGGTGGGCACACCATACATCAGGTGCAGCACCCCCTTTGCCGCAAGCCACGGGACATAGGTGCCGGGACCTTGAGAAATAGAAACTCGGGCGCAGGGTCCCGGGCACACCGCACTTGGCACAAGCTGCCATTGTCACAGCTTGTGCTGGGTCTTTGAAATTCCGGCCCATGGTTCCTTGCCAATCCACCATCAGACACGTTAGAGTAAAAAAGTATACCAGTCAATCAATGGGAACAAGAGCCATTCACTAGCCAGGTTCTGGGTCTCAAAGGTATGATTGGCTTTGTTGCAATAAAGTAAATCTACCCTTTACTAATAATTCAATATGTTTGTTTAAGATTGTGCATTTTAACGAGTCACTTCTAAATACTTAAAAGAAGAAACAGACTCAATTGGTGGATTATTGATGCAACCAAATTAGGTTGACAGTCTGTTTTGGCAAGCTTCATAGAATTACCAAGCAAGATAAATGTTGTTTTCTTTTTTAGTTTAAAATCAATCAATCATCATTATGTGAAGTTTGAGGTTAGTTGAAATCAGACTGAAGAGATCCAGTTAGTTCTGGAATGGCCAACAAAACAAAAAAGCTGTGCATAAAAAATTACTACTGCTGTTACAGAGTGAAGTTTGTAATCAGTGGTTTGTTAGAGTGAGTTGCCAAACAAAGATGGAATGACTGGCACTGAACACCCTGGCACTGCAAACCAAATGGTTCTTCTTCAAGAGGCAGGGTTCAGCTGTACTGTCAATTTATTTAAACATCAAGGTTAAAGGCAAAGATCATGAAATGTTAGAGAGGTGCGTAGTATAATAATAATACAATACAGTGAAAGTTCTTAATAATTCAGTGCATTCAAAATTTCATCATTCTCCTTAAAAGACTTTACTATGCAGTATTAAATGGGGTATATTTTGACTACATTCATTTTATATTTAGGACATTATGGCTGATCATTCAAACCCTTGTGTAGTTATTTTTCTCATTTTCCTTCCTTCCTCCCCCCCCCCCCATATTTTACTTCTAGCTTAATGTGCTTGATTTTTCTATCCTATTATTTTCAGTTTTGATTATTTCAACAAATTTTTTACTGCTTTCCATTTTGGGGATATTTCATTATTATTGTTATTGTTCCATGCACCTGCATTTATTTATTTATTTATTTATTTATCTATCATTATTTGGAAAGTCCCTTTGAGCTAAAAACTTGTTTTCAAAGGTTCCACATCAAGCACAGAGCTTGGAAACAGGTGCAGTACATTAGACCAAGGTTCAAAATGCAAGTATCAGTTCAGATCAAGTTACCATAAACAGTTAAACAATTCAGGAATTAAAGGCAAAACATCACAGAAAATGCTGTAAATGACTGAAATAATATAATGCATCATGAGCAGCTGGGGGAAACAGCTTTATCATAAATGTTGCTGCAGCTGCAGTTACCTGGGAAAGCTGTGTATGGAATGCGGGTAGAGAGAAAATTAGAGGATGGGGAGGTGTGAGGAGAGAAATAGTTAAGTAAGTAAAGGGAGGACAGTGTGGGGTTGGAGCAGCTAAGGGAAAAGGTAGGGTGGTATCTAGAATAGGATTAGGAGGACTGGCCAAGCCAGTAGTAAAGATAGAGGACTAAGAGGACTCTCAATTATAGAGTGTAAAGTGCATAGTGGGGGTGAGTAAATTTCTAGGATTAAGTAGCCAAGTAGGGCAGACCTTCATCAATACTGCTGAGTGAGGAGAGGGTGGCACCAGGGTGGAGTTAGCCTATCTGACATTTTGGGGTCCGAGCCTTTCACTTTGATGAGTAAAAGGACTGACAGTACGGGCCAGTCCCTACATCTTGAAGAAGAACCATTTGGTTCAAAGCACAGTGGTGTTCACTGCTAGTCACTCTATTTATGCTTGACAACTCACCCTAACAAACCACAGATAACAAACTTTACTTTGAAACAGCAGTAGTCATTTTTTTATGCATGGCTGTTTTAGTTTGTTGTTTGCAGCTAGAAACCATAGCACCGTGTTGGAATGTGCACCTGAGGTTTCTCTTTGTTAGTTTTGGAACCGCACTACCTCTGGCAATCAAGACAGCATCATCAGCATGTAAGTTAGATTTCAAATCAGTGCCTACTAAGGGACAGCCATTAGGACACCCATTAATAAATAAGTAAAAAAAATGGAACTAGGATAGAGCCCTTTTGGACTCCTGTGCCAGTCAGTTTAGAGGAGGAAAAAAAATATTTAGCTTTAGTATTTATTCCCTTTCATGAAAGTAACTCAAAAACACAGCCAACAGTATTATTCACAAGACCCAGTTCACGAAACTTAAATAAAACTATTCAGAATTAACTAAATGTTGTGTTTTTATTAAATTGATAAAAATTATTGCTCCTGACACACTGTGGTCCAAAAGCATTATGGAATAAATCTGTTTAACCAAACAAAGTTGTTTGAGTGCTATGGTTTGGATAAAAACTATAATGAGCAGTGGTCAGATAATAACTAATAATTATGTAAAAAAACTAAAATGTTGATAAGAAACTATAGGGTCTAACAATTTTGATGAAAATGTGAGTAAAGAAATGGGACTATGGTTATCAACCAAACATATAGCCTTTTTTAATATTGGAACACTGTTGCATATTTCCATATTTTGGGGACAGGTTATGTGCAAAAGGAAATACTTATCAATTTGCTTAGATGGAAGGCCACGTCCTCACTAGCTATCATAACTGTTTATTAATATTTTCAGATAGTATAATATTTGAGCTTTTTTAAAATATAGCAAAACATCTTTTGAAGGTTGAGATCTGAAATAAAATTTAGGTTGATCATGAAGAGAGTGATCAGCATTCTTTTGTGTCCCTGAACTACCAGAGCCCACTGGTATTGAAGAAACTAACCTACACAGACTGCTAAAATTAATATTAAACTATTCCACAATCTCTATTGGAAAAATGATTTACATTTCTCAGAAATAATAAAACTGGGATTGGACAGGTCTCCCCCTTGTATTATTGAAGTTCTTCCAAAGTTTCAAAGGATTTTAAAATCTTTTTAAGGGGATGGGTGAACCAAAGCACAGCCATGGTACACCCCCTCCAGCCAGTCATTAATCCATGGAAATGACTGGCTTTGAGGTTGTTAATGTGATTATAATTCTGAGCTGCAAACCTGGGGCCAGGGTTTGAATCCCACAGCCCCCACTTGCATACTGTGTGACTCTGAGCAAGTTACTTAACTTCCTTGTGCTCCCAGGTCACACCTGTAAACAAGCTATCAGCTTAGTGTGTCTCTCCTGGTTAAAAAAAAACTTTCTGTTTGATAGTTTTTTTTAATTTACTTTTCCATTTTAGTGGTGTGTTTTTTTTTAACTTATGTTTCCCTTTTTGATGGTATGGCATGAGCCATGTGCCTAAGTATGTCTTATATTTCAGATACAGTGTGCCACATAGCATCAGTTGGCAGATGAATTGATCATTTTTTTTTTGTAGATTCGTGTTACTTGCTCCAGGGGACCAGAGCATCTCTCAGAAATGCCCACTTAGCTGTTGCCTCTACTCCCCACCTGAGACCACCCTCCTCAAGGAACAAGATTACTGAGCATCTCCTTCCAAGGACCTTCCAGACCCCTGGATCAACCCCCCCCAGAGGAGGGCATGCACCACCTACCTGGTGGCCTTTCTGCAATTAGAGGGTTGGTCCTAGTCGGGGAGCTTGAGATAGCCAGTGGAGGGATGGTCCAGCATAGTGGATGTGAGCTAGGATCCTGGAGCCTTCATTACCTCCCTGGTCCTCCAGGGTATTTTTGAGTATGGTTTCCCCCTGGAGCATGGATGTGCAATGATGTCCAGGCACTGACATGCCGATGTCCAACCCTGCTCCTCCCCCTAATTACAGCACTGCTTCCTTGTGAGGCCCCCGATCTCCATCAGAGGTTGCTAAGGAGTGGAACAGGTCCCGTAGCCCACTCTGAAAGGGAGAGCAGTCCTTCAGATACTCAATCCCTTCCCTCCCCTCCAAACCCCAGTGCCCCAAATCCCTTCCCAAACCTGGGTTGCTGGTGTGGTGCAAGGTGTGGATTGATCATTTTTAAGATATTATTGACCTATTCAGTAGCCAATTAGGAGCCTCACTAGGCTTATGAACATTTAATTAGACTTATAATTTTATTTATTTCATTATTTATTTTGCCAGGTACTGTAATTGGACTGAAACAAGTCCATTTTCAGTCATGCCTGGGTGCAAAACATATGGATGCATAGAACACATACAGTAGTTAGGACAGTGCAGGTATTTATCATATTACAAAAGTAGGAAAGGCATGTATAGATTACTTGTCCTAGCAAGTATGCATACACCATTAATTTAAGAGAGCTTAGGGATTCAGATATGTTCAAGTCAAATGGGACATTTTTCAATGTCATTGGATAATAGTGCATAAAGGATCTGTCTTCTGTTGTCCAGCTTGCTGTTTCTTGGTACTTTTTCATAATGCAGGTTGAGACTTTCACTAGTTGCTGACATACTTGGAGATAACAGGATATTTAGCTAGGCTGATTTGCTTTCAGGATGTTAAGACAGATGTATATAGTTTGAGTACAATCCTTTCTTGGGGGACAGAGGATTAAATTTGGTGTATACTGTTGGTCACAGTAATGAGTCATTGCTTGTGCAAGGAGAGCAGATTTGCATTCAGTATGTTATTGAATGTAACTATAACTTTCTTGAAAATTGAATCTGTAATGCTTTAGGATATGTCTCATATTCAAGAGTGAAATGGAGAATGTAGACGGCAATTGCACTGGTTTCTTCAAGGGTTAGACAGTTCTATGTTTCTGTACAGAAAGCCATATATTACATTGGTTTTACCAATTATTTTGGTTACATGACTTTCAAAGGTATTGTTGCTGTCCAGAATGACCCATAGGTATCCTGTCAAGGGGACTAGTTCTAAGGACCTAACATTTGGGCTTGCAGTTGTGAAGGGATTCTTAGTTTTTTCTTGTCTCTCCTCAGTTATTGATTTGTTATGAGTTTCATAATATTTTTATACAGTAGTATGATCCTTGGTCCTACAGTATTGAGGCTAAAGTTTATCTCTGTATTATGTCAGTTTAGGCAAATTAGATGTAATCCTCTCCACACAGTCCAAGTTTACTTACACGGGTACAGCTATTGCAAGTTTTTCCAAATTCCCAGTATCAGGGATTAAATCCAGGAATGTCTAATCATAGTTAGCAAGTGCATACTTAAAGAGCAGCTGACACCTTTGGGAAAACTTCGGAAAACATAACATTTAGACACAAGTCAGCTTGTATTTCATATACTGTACCTTGTACAGATTTCTCCTCTCCATTATTTATTACTGAAGAAATTCCAACAAAAACAAAATCTATTATCCCATAGAGTTCATCTGTCTCTGTAGCTGATGCCCTACTTGAAATCATAATGTCCTGTTGTGATATCACAATCTGTTGCCGTGGAAATAACTGTGATGTCACAAGCAGAGTATTATGGCATCAGGTTGGGAAGAAACAACTATCCTGTTTCTCAAGCAAATTACCTCAGTAATTAGTAATGGGGATAAGAAATGAACAGCCAATGAGAAATATAAGCTGCTTTGTGTCCAAATATTATGTTTTTAAAAGTTCTTCTCAAGGCATCAGTGGCTCTTTAAAAGCAAATGTATTCCAGTTATTCAAACTTCGACTTCTATTTCCTGTTGGTTGTGTCCTAGGTTTTGTGGCATTCTATGAGCACGGTGTAGGGTAGTGGTACCTAAATGTGTCTGGCAGGGTGCCAGAAAATTAAATGGAGTCTGATCTCAAAAAACTGAAATCCAATCAATGAATAAATTATCATCAATTTTTTAATTTAAACATGCTGGACTAGTTATTACTCGAGTCAAATTTTACTTCTGACAGCCTGTTATGCACAGCCTCACTCTCAAATTAAAATTATAATATCACAGTTCCCAAATAGAATGATGTTAGATGTTTGTTTTACTATTGCTTTTTGTTTTTCACATATTGTTTTTGTATACAATAGTCAATGTATTTTATGCACAGTTTATTATGTATTCTTTTTCCTGCATTTTCCCTGCATCCTATGTACTGCAACCTTCTCCAAGTTGTTCCAGAAAATCAGTGGTTTTCTGCTCTGTATACTCCTTGGCCTAATGTTTGCAATTGTTTTCAATAAAAAAAAACAATAACTATTATACCCATTATATTGCATCATACTTATTTTAATATATGCCAAACAGATTTTGGCACAGTCAATCCCCAATTTGGTATGTGTTATATTCATTTTGGTATGTGCTGTTCTCATTTTTGTATACAGTATAAAGGAAATACAGTCCAACCAGGACTGATGAGTCCTGGTTGAATGAAACACGTGTATGTGTCTTCTGTTAGCACCCTTTGCAGACTGTGTGAGAGACCTTTTGGTGCCATGCATTTCTGCTTAAAGTTGAACTATATATGGTGGCGATTTGCATATACAGCCCATGGTATTTTGCATTATGAGGGGTATGTATGATTTTGTATTTCTTTGAAACTTGGCTTCCTGGCCAGTGCCCTTTGGGGTAACCATTGCCTCAGTGCTTGCACGATGAGGTGCTTTGTCTTTTAGTATACAGTATACTCTGCTCAGGTCCACGGCAATAAGTCCTACCACCTCACAAGTGTCGGTAAATGGCTTATTCTGAGTGAGGTCATTGTGTGTCCAGTTTATACAATGTATTTTAAATTACTAGCTCTCAGATTAGTTAATTTAATGAAGAAGAAAAATGTTAATGTTCTAATTTCACTACTCTGTTTTGAGTGCAGCATAGGTAATTTTGATGTCATCAGGCATTGTTGAAGTTGTTCTCCCATTAGTTAAGAGCTCTTTGTGACCAACCTAAAGTGATAATAAATGGTGATGACTCTACCTATAATGATGATAAATGATGTATCATCCTTTTAGGTTTTCGTACCATAAAATTAAATCATTTATCTGTAAGGTTTCCTGCTCATCTACATTAAATACTTGTATCATATGTAGCTGGTATCTCTCCTTACCCATTTCACTGTTTCATATTCATTTTGCTATGTGTCATTCTCAAAAATATGTAATGTGAATTGAACAACCTTCCATAAAGTCATATACTGTGCCATTCCTTGATTTACTCACCAAGCCTTGTTATACTGCTAATCTATATACTTTTAGCATAATCCTTACTTCAATGCTTTACACTGAAGTCCATTTCCTTTTTTTTTTCCTCAGCGTTGTTATTTCTGTCCACATATTGCTCCCAATGACTCCAGACAGACCTCCAACTCAGTCTGTGACTAACAGTTGCAAGTTTCCTCAGCTCCTGGCTAACAGACTTTGTACTTGCTTCAAAACGGTGTCACTTGGCTGCTGAAAATATAAGAATGTTCTGTAACTTCAGCAGATTTATTCACCCTTGCTTAGAGGATATGCCAAAAAGATCCTGAGACTGTCCTACATCTCTTTCAATAACTTCAAACATTTATGATGGTGTCCCAAGAATAGGAGTATGGGGTGATCATGACATTGGGAAAACAGAATCATCACACCTTTCCCCTGACATGGTGGAAACAAAACATTAGATCTTATACTGTATTTAATTTTTTATTGTAATTGTTGATTTTATTCTGTGTTTTCTATTGAGACATTGCATGGGGCAGAGATATTCAGGCTGTCCAAAAACATCCAGCATTGCATCATAATGACAGAAAGAGTCTCACTGAAGTGTACTTTAGTGAGGCAGAAAGATAACTGGAGAAGGGGCCCCATTAACTAAGCTGACTGGGAGCCGCAAAAAACTGTAATACTGTCACTTTTATTAGTTTCTCACTTGTTGATGCTCAATCTGATTTCAAGGATGTGTTGGAGAGCACCAATTTAAAAAACAGATTCTGCAGTATAGTGCTATTGAAAACACTAAACCATTGGAACTGCTGGGAAAATAAGTACACAAACAGAATGCCACTTTATGCTGACCCAGAAGAGTAAATCCAAAAGTAATTTCAGGACTGTTTGGTTCATTGGATACAAAATGAGTCAGTGGTTAAATTCAGCTCTCCATCAACGTAACTCCAGCAGATTCATTTGATTCATTTTGAATCCATTGGACCAAAGACTCATGAAATGACTTTTGGATTCACTTTGCTAGGTAAGCATGACACCATTTGATTTTCTCCTATAGCCTAGTTGTATCCATATTTACTGTTTAGACAAAAATACTGTATAAATATTATGTTAACTATTATTCTAAACATTTACTTTAATTAGGGGTAGCATTATTTACTCTGGCACTTGTTACTACACTCTCACAAGGCCATACACTTTAGCATGTCAGTTTGAATACTGATACCACACCAGCAGAAATACATTTTACCAGATAGTTTTTTGTTTGTGACATGCCTACTATCAAAATAACAAGATACATGATGTTAGATATGTCACAAAACAAAGATAATCTAGGTTATACTGTATATGTCATATTACATTACTTAACCAAGTGAAGAGCAACTGAAACAATGCTTGATGGCATCACAGTTCATCTATGAGCATTCTCAAAAGAGTACCAAAGTCAAACTGTTAGAGCTCTAAAAAACAGCAGTATTGAAAGGTTTAAATTTGAAAATATTGGTATAAACCAGACATGCATGGCCTGACTCTGCATATGACATTTTTTATCATTTGTGAGGAGGCAAGACCTTCACAATTAAGTGGTGCCATCACTCATGAGTTATGGTCCTGCCTGCTCACTCATGCAGATAAACTGAATGTTCTGAGCCAGGCTATTGTGTATCTCAACCCCATATAATGCCATAGGGTAAGTTTCCAAGGGTTTGCTCTTTTATGTTCTTTGATGACTATCCTGCTGGATTTGATGGACTGATAGTAACCAATAAGATGAAATGTTAAAATCTAGATGATCTTAGCAAGTGTACAGTTCAGAACATTCCAGTGTAATATGTGTTCTAAGACAAGAGCAGAAATGAAAATGTTCTTAGACAAGAATGTTTTTAGAATAAAGATAAAGTCACAACTACGTTGTTTTTTTTTACAATTTATTTAATCATGTTAGCCCAGCAGAGATGCAATGTCTCCTTTTTAGGGGAGTATTGATTTGACCCATTTTGGCACCTTGGTGGAGTAAAGATTGACTGGTGGACTAAGTGACTTGCTGAGGGTCACACAGTGAGTAAGTGGCTGTAGTGGTATTTTAACCTTGGTACTGTGGCTTCATTGTCTGTGATCTAACCACTAGACCATGTTGTAGCTACACATACTTACCACGTCAGATCACTGAGCTGTACCACTGATACTGTTTTAATTCTCAAGGCCAACATTTCTTTAAAAAAATACTGGGATTAATTTTTAAGTATGAACAACTGATGCCTGGTCAGAATCCAGCTCTCCAAACACCCCACTGAATATTATTAACCACTGGAGACAGTTTTCTTATAAACAGACTTGCTGAGGTCCAGGAATATGAAAACAGGCAACTAATGTTACTCTGAAGAATGTAAGCTATGCAGAAGTATTTATTCACAAAACCACAGAATTCAAGGGGTACTGTCGCACACACATGGGTCTTAAAACATATATTTAACTAAAATGGTTATTTTAGGCATGATTAAGTTCTCAGGTCTGCTATTTCAAGCCTGTTGATTGAATGAATACTAGATATTATGGCTGTGCACAAGGCTATTTGGTACTTGGATTCTCTGGCATTTGTATTTGTATTTTAATCTATATCTCAGTATTACATCTGTTTGTTCTTTGGCATTTGTATTTGTATCTGTGTCTCTGGTATTTATATCTGTATTTGTGGCTCTGGTATTTTTTTTTATCTTCCCCATTCTGTCAGGCTCCCATCGTGCTGGCCACTGCATTGCCCCAACTTCTCCCAGAACCTATTTCACCAGTGAATCGTCCACCCAGCAGGATAGCAAGGATGCCTCAACCCCTACCTATAGCATGGATCCAGTTGGTGGTGGCGCCTAAGTCACAATATGTAAGACCTGAAGGCAGCCAGAGTCATCTAGATGGCTGGGTCATTGCAGCCATTTTCTCCCACCCATGTAGCAAAAGTGCAATGCCTTCATGCCACAATGTACACTTCCATATGCCATGCATCAACTGCCATCACTCCTTTTCACCCCTCTACAGCCCCAGGCTGCCCACCCACTAGCCTCTGCCAGGAGCCAGGCTTGTGCCAGGCACTGCAACCTTCCCACCCCTGAGAGGGAGAGCAGTCTTACTGTCAGTTGATCCTCCTCGCCTTCCATCTGGCCAATCCTCCGTTGCTCTGGGTGTATTTCCTTATTCGGGTCATCAGTGCTGCAAATGGTAGCACCATCACTGTGCCAGTGGCAGGCCGTGCCTCTGGTACTTATATTTGTTTCTCTGGTATTTGTACTTGTTTGCACATTCATGGTTTCCAAAAATATATTTTTTACATTTCAAACTTGTTTCTGATGTTAATGATGGCACAAGACCAAGGGATTGAGAGTTACCTCAGTCCTCAAATTTGATTGACCTGCAGCCCCTATGAGCTTTATCTTTTTTTTATCTTATACCACACCAAAAATCAAGTCCTCCAAAATGGCAAGTACCCCCAAAATGGTATCTGTGTGCCATACTCCCTTCATACCTCCAAAAACTGCCATCTTGAGTCCTTGCTAAAGGAATATTTAAAATCAGTGGTTTTAGCAAACAAAATCAGAATCAAGAAATATAAAATAAAAAGTTCACAACACTTAAAAAGTGATGTTTACACTTTGAAATCATCTTTCTGTCCCTCCTGAGCTGCTTCCTTCCCCTCCTTACCTGCAGTTTTACAGACTCTCCAAACTCCCTCCAAAGCCCGAAGCAGAGGAAGACTGCCAGGACTTCAATAGCAATGGCTACCACAGGAGGTAGTGTACTGCTGGCAAAAAAAAAAAAAAAAAATCACGCTCTTGCCTGCCACATAATGTGGTGACTCTGCAGCTGTATTTATTGTCCTTAGTCACAGCAGTTCATTTAACAGTGTCCAAGCAACCTAAGGAAAGTGGAGGAACTATTTCACATCAACCCAGATGTTTTTCTATTTTAGTATTTTTTTTAATGTTGCAGTTTAACAACATGTATCCATTTTAAAAACACAATAACACACTCCAGGATGTGGGTTATTCTCTGTTAAATGCACTTTTAGGGGCTGTAGTGCTCTTGGCCTGTGGCCTCAAGCCTCACTACACCCCTGGGCTTGCGTTTGTCAGAATATAACCCAAACCCCATCATATGCTATTGCTTACATAATGTATTGTAGCTTTAGAAATAAAATATGCATTTATGTAATGAACAGTCATAGCCCTGTGTGCATCACTGAGCTTCAGCTCCAGTTTAGTTTTTATTTATGTGGTCTAGCAAAAATAGAAATATTTAAAAGTGACATTTGCATTTTTAAAAAGTGCAGTATATGTGTATATTTATCCCAGATAGTATTCATATTGCACAGCCCTACTAGATATGCAATAAAACTTTTTTCCTGTACTCTATTATCCTACATTACAAATAGCTGGCTAGAGTTAAAATGCCACTCCACTAAAGCAATCAAATGCCAAGCTAGATAAACACACACACACACACACACACAGAAATCTCTTCAAGTTGTGAATTGCATGGTGCTACTGCAGGTGCAGGGCCAGTGTTAGACTTCATGTCATCCAGTACACACTTGCGACACCACTGACCCTCTTGCAACCACTCCACTTCTCTGCATACCCCCCACATATGCAAATGTTAGAAGAGTACGGTGAAAACAATGATAGAACAACACTATTGACTCTGACTACCCCAGCACAAACTCATTACAATGAGAAATGCTTAAACAGCATAGAAAGGGAGTTGGGGTGGGTAGAAGATGAAACAAGAGAGGCTGCTTTGTCACTGCAGTTTGAGATGGGGATATTGTGTATTTATGAAGAGGGGTTGAAGTTTCTTGAAGAACAGTTTTTTTCCAGCAAGATGTCTGCTGTATGGTATTGAAACTGCTTGGCTTTGAATGCCAGATGTTTAGATTATTCACCTAATACCATCTGGGTAGGACAGAAAACTATCCAGAACCTCTTCAAAAAGCACACCTGCAGTGCAGGTGCCCCAAGCAGCCATTTGGTTCATGTGAGTCTTTTTACACTTCTGCTTCAGTAGAGTTTTGATAATTATCTGGGAGATGGGTTTACTTTCCTTAAGGCCTGCATGTATCACAGAATTCCCTAACAGAATCTTGTGGCCATAAAAAAAATGCAAGCTTGCAATCATTAAATCAAGAAACAAAGTATAATAAGCATTTTGAATGTATGATTTCCAAATGCACAATTTTTCACAAGGCTATAACTAGTGTCTGTTGTTTAGTAGGTTGCACACTGGGGGCTGGAAGATTGGAAGATTGTGGGTTCTAGTCCCACACCTGAAACTTAAAATTATACCCAGTCCTGTCACTAAAATGAAGCACTAGGTGGAGACTGCACTGTTGAGCTGCTGTCCTCCAGATAAGACAATAAAATGAGGTACCATCTGACCATCTGTGGTTGCTGTCAATGGTAAAGCTTAAGATCATATGGCATGTATTGTAAGAGTACAGAATTTTCCACAGCATCCTGGCAATAATTTCTGTGTTCATTAATCTGGTTCATGTACCTGACTCCACCCCTCCCCAGAATACTACATACCTAGAGATGATCTGCCACAATTCAGTGTGCTTTTCCTGGTCAACCAATTGCAAATGAAATAAACAATTAAATTACACTGAAAACCACTTGTCACTAAAAATAATATTTGTGGCAAATAGTTTTGAGGTTTTAGATTCATATACTGTACAGTTACATTAGATTGTTAACATTACAGCTGGTCTGGTATGGAAGCATTTGTCTAGAGACCATCATGCTACCAAATAGTAGATCTGTGGAAAATTTAAATTTTGCATTAAATAAACTGCTGAAATGTTATCATTGAATTCTATGAAAACTGCAGACTTCTTTTAATTTTCTAATGTAAATCATGGATTTCTTGCCATCTGTATGAATGGCTTATACTGGATTTTTACATGGTTTTAGGGCATTGTTAGCTTGGTTCTGGCAGAATATTCTGACCTGATGGCAGACAATGCTCAGAGACAGGTGTTGCAGTCTATTGGGTTTATTATCTTGTACACATACAAAACAGCTTACCTAGAAAATGCTGGGAGTTTGGCACCTCTCCAAACAGTCAGGTGATCATGCATAAAACTCAGTGAACAAAGAACTTACATCATATTATATACAAGGCCCCTGGAATTCTGCGATTCTGCATCTGCAGAATTTTCTGCTGAATTTTACCATGCCGCAGAATTTATACAGTGCCACAGAATTCATTGTTTTGGTGAATTTTCATTCAAATATACAGTTTTTCCATAGTGCCAGGCTCCCATGCCCATCTTGTTTATCCTGAAGCCTCTCCTCTATGCTTGGTAGGTGATGTCATCAATGACATCACTTCATATTTAAGCCAATGGCAGGATGGCATTCTGCCACAGAAATGAATAAATCATGCTGCAGAAATCATAAAATGCTGCCGCAGAAGCCTAGGAGCCCTGCCACAGAAATCAGTACATTCTGCCACAGAGCACTAGGGGCCCTGATTATATACCTCAGATAACAGGGTCCATTACCTAAGTAACCTCTTATCTGCTGAGCAGTGCAAGGCTCTCCCTGGTGGATAAGATGGGTGTTTGGCACCCAAAACTATAACTTTTTGCACATACGCATAGATAAGCAATATTGTTGACTAGCAGTACTTCTGGGTAACAATAGAGCTTTTCAGAAAGTTGTGCTAAGCTTTGCATATTAGCTAATGTCAGCAGGTGATGTGCTAAGACCACAAGTAAAACACTACGTCATAATTCTATGTTCTCTTATACTGTGAACTGAAGGCAGTCTCCATGAGGGTTATTAGGCCATGTAGGTCTACATAATCCCCCCTTGTTTCTTGAATAAGTAGGCAACAACAAATAAGGTAAGTTGGTTGGTAAAATGGTATGATATTAATCAGTTACAGTCCAGCTGCACGAGCTTTGAAGAGAAACGTCAGATGTTCATGGTGTTGCCTGAGCATACGTCTTAAACAGCATAAGGTAATAATCATGAAAAATCTGAGAAACACTTGAAGAATAACAAAACCTTTAAAAGTGAATTCTAATGCAGTATTGAATAGTGCAGTGGAGAGATCTCCATCATGAAACACAGAATTCAAAGAATTACCAACTTTAGTAATATTGTTGCTAATGTGACTCAAATGTGTATCTTTTCTCTCTAAGAGAGTTCACAGTTTAAGTGTAAGTGGATGAATATTTATTTATTAGCTTTTGTTCACCAGGTAAGCACACTAGACATCCAAGTGCCTATTTTCAGGTGCGACCCGGGAGGGTTACAGAGTACATACGAAACATAATACAGAGTCGAGGTAACATACAGGAGCCTCAAGCATAGACAAGTAAGTGATACAGCATATGGGACAACAGGCTTAAAATGGTTAAGTAGGCAGATAGCAACAAGATACATGACAGCATTAATTGGTAGAATAACATCTAAATAACATCATGATAGAGAATAACATCAAAATAATCGAGAATACACACAGGTCCTGATATGACATGTTCCCCCCAATAGGAGGGCAGAAAGTTCCTTGTACAGGTTATCAGCAGAGAATAAACAGCAGATGGTATCAATGGCACTCAGGACATCACCCACAGTAAGTCGAGAGGGAAGGAGAGAATCCGCTGGGTCTATATGGCACATAGGCAGGCAACGACTGATTTGAGGAAGCTCCAGAGGGATGTTTTGAAGCAGGGATGGGAGGGAGAGGCATGAACTAAAACAGGAAGGGAGTTCCACAGTCATGGAGCGTGGACAGAGAAGGCCCGATCCCCATGAGGGTTCAGGTCTTAGGAACCAGGAGGTCCTGTGCAGCACTGGATCTTAAGTGATAGGTTGGGGTTCCTTGTTTGAGGGGAAGAGCAAGTGCGGAAGGAGTGGCCATTCTAGCTATGTTATCTGTGAGGTTACTGAGGACAAAGACATGGTGCTTTTCAAGGGGAGCCACTCCAGCCATGAGTAGAGCTCACAGCAATGCATAAGGCGAGGGGCAGAGAGTGCGAAGCGGCATATATTGTTATAAGCAGTGTCCCATTTCGCAAGACTAGAGTTTGGGACGGGGCAAAGGCTACGAGCCCATAGCAAACTGTGGGAAGAAGTATCCCCCTGGCTAGGGTGAGCCATGCAGCCGGGGTGAGGTAACTTTTGGCTCTCTAGGCAAGTCCAAGCTTGCCGTTCGTGGCCTTACATATATTCCAAAGATGCGTGGTGAGATCCAGTTGTGGATCAAGGGTAAGTCCTAGATACTTGACTTAGTCCACGGCCTGCAGGATGGAGCCATTCATTCCATAGATGGTTAGAGGAGCAGGGCAGGAGTTAGTTTTAGCCATGGAGCCAAAGAGCATGGCCTTGGTCTTTTTCAGGTTGATGGTCAGCTTGTGGTCCTGTAGCCAGTTCTGGATAAGTTCAAAGTCAGAGTTAAGCCTGGAGTTAAAGGCAGTAATATCCAGGGAACTGGACAGTATGACAAGATCATCTGCATATAGGATGAAGTGCCCATGGGTTGTAATGGAGGGCAGTTCATTAATGAATAGGGAAAACAGAATGGGTCCAAGGACGGATCCCTGGGGGACCCCGCAGTTAACTGGGGAGAGGGAAGAGAGGGCACGGTTGAAGTTGGTGTATTGCTGCCTTCCCACAAGGTAGTTGGAGAACCAGGCAAGGGCTGAGTGGGAGAATACGAGAGAATGAAGAGTGGAGTAGAGGAGGGAATGGTCAACCCGATCAAAGGCCTTAGAGAGATCGATGAAGATGGCACCAGTCAGTTTGTCTTGATCAGTCACGGACCTGATCTCAGAGGTAACCACAGCAAGCGTTGTTGATGTACTGTGCCCTTTTCTGAAGCCATGTTGAGCAGGGGAGAGAACAGCATAACCCTGAAGGTAGTGGGATAGTTGTGTGGCAACTGCCTTTTTAAGGAACTTACAATATGCACATTGAACACAGGTGTGTATTGAGTAATAGCATTGAGATAGTCAGGGTCACTATCAATGTAATCTGGTTCTGGGGTGGGAACAGGGGTGATAGCCATATGGCCAATGACAGTTCTCAGCTGTGGAACAAATCAAAAGCTAAGCATGCAGACATTGCATTCTAAAGGTCCATAAAATGAGTCTTATGGCTGGTTACAACATTCACTTCAGGAATGCTCTAGGATGCCGGTTCGACAACAGTTTCGTCGACTGGCATCACAGCGATGAAATTTATGTTGACTGCAAGTTGTGGGTGACATAAATCCCAAAGGACTCCCAGTCTCTTTTTCTATCAGGGGGGCTTCACCCCTGAAACCACCATGTGGGTAACTCTGCCCCCCTACCCCCCCATTCAAAATATAATGAACTCCGATTGGGAGTTGATTCGAGGATGAACAGGAGACCATGTGCCCAGGTCTCTAGCATGCCAATACAGTGAACTGTCAATGTTGTTGGCATCAACATAGTTCACTGTATTGGTGTTGCTGTTGGGGAGTTATACCCTTCAGGAAGACTCTACTTGGTGAGCAGAATAGGGAAAATGAAGGATGAGTTGGTGATCTTGCTGGTGAGGCATTGAATATCTTCAGGAGAGGCAGCTATGGCAGGCTTGGAGCCCTGCTTGTGTGCTGTTGGTTTGTTGTCAGCAGATGTGGATGTAGCATTTGTATTAGTGGAGTCATTTTGAAAGAAGTCCATAACAAAGGTGTAGGACCAGTCCATAAAACTTGGAGCATAACCACAAACAGGCTTGATTACATCAAACACATCACATCTGCATAGGTAATGGTAGCCTCTTTTTGCACAACAGTCAGTGTGTGGGGCAACCCAAGCATCAAGTTGAGGATGAAACACCAGCAAAGGAGGTACAGCAAGTCCATATGTTCTCAGTAGATGTTGCCCTATAGATGGCTGATGGAGTGAATAGTTGGTAGCTTGTCAAAGACGGAAGATGCTGGATCAAAACGTAGAAGAGAAATTGTAAAAGTCACATACATTGTATCTTTCAAAGTGCATTGGTGTGTGTCACAACAGGGTCCCCAGTTGGGGTGATGAGTAACATAACCCAAGTTCCTTGCTGTAACTAGGGAAAAATAAATCATTTTATCAATACATTTATTGGTGCAAGTAGTGTGCGGCAACCAGGGCAATATCATTTAGCCATACGTCTATCATGGATCAAATCTGGGATCTTACCTGATTCCAGATCCTGGAAGAGATTAGTTATTGTATTAATAGCAAAGTTACAATAAGCTGAACAAAGAATTTCCCTGCCTATGAGATGTTGTGTAGCTTATTCATTATTCTGAAAAATCAATATTTTTTTTTAATTCTTAGACTCATTAAACAATAGTGCAATATCATGCATGTTACATACTGTAAATCTTTCTTCTTGAAAAATGCCATCTATACCGTGTAGCATGGACTGCATTACATTTTGATCCAAACCATCATTACATTTGCGTGTTTGACTCTTAATCATAGCCAAATCAACTTGATTCCAAATAGACATTCCAGTGCCAAATAAACCTATAACAGCACCTGTTGTATCTGCTGCATTTGCATATGTGGCCCTTTTGGGATACTGGAAGTTCTGGAACACACCTACAGTAAATGTTCCATGGTATGGGGCCCAGCTATAGGGTCTTGTGTACATGCTTGATATGTTTCCATTAAATCTAATAACATTATTGCAAGAAATTTAGATGCATTGATGGATGAGCAAAAACTGAATATAGCCATGTTCCAGTGGGTGAGGTTCAGTACCACTGGTATGTGCATGAACTGCACATTGTTAATGTGAGTTCCAGGCAAATAATTTGCTACCAGACCACTGGATGGACCTGGCTCCTTGATTGAGCATTGAACAGGATCATCTTCTGATGGTGGGAGTACAGTGAGGAATAGTGTAGCACTTGCCATTGAGTGGGAAAAACACTGGTGAGAAGTGTCATTTGAGAATTTTATGCAAAAGTTGAGGTTCATCATAGCTGTAAGACTGTAAAGGCCTGAGTGCTGCTGTTGGGTTTGATGGATAGACAAAGTTTCATTAGGGAAAATATGGGTATTTGGCCAGCTTTGGAAGATCCATTTTGAAAGGTGGGCCACAGGAATTTGTTGTCCATTGGGGGTATCAGTTTTCCAGTCAATCTGTAGGGTAGACTGGTCAGGGGACACCACAATTGCATTGAGATAGACATGTTTGCCTTTTCTAACAGTAACAACTCTTTGGAGAACATTGATGGCCACACCAGTGGCTCAATTGGGTGGTGAAGGCCCCTGTGGGGTATCATGGGTCAGAAGATAAAGGAGCATACATACTTGGGTCTTCTCATTATGGATCAGTCCTCATGCATTTGCCAGTGCCAATAGGAAGAGAAAATGGTACATCATGGTTTCTGGAAAAGAGAAGAAACAGAAAACAGCTTTAAATTCCCCATTTCCCCAGGGTGAAGAGGGAGTTTATTTTGATAAAAAACAGTTTAGTCACCTTTGTAAAGTTTAAGTTGCTTCACATGGAACCACTTATCATTTGGCCATTTATAGTCAGTAAGGTGTACTTGGTACACCGCTGGGCTGTTTGTTGATGAACTCATAGGGACCATCCCATTTGTTCTGAAAAGGATGGGCAGGGGTAGCATATTTCAGTACCATGACTTGTTCTCCTACTTGCCAATCAACTTCTTTAACATTTTTGTCAAAGTGTATTTGGGATTGCCATTCGGCATGACCCAAATTTTGTGCTGCAAACAGGTGAATTTTTACCAGGTTTTCCTTCAGTTGTTCCATGTAGGTGTCCATGGACACTCTGTCTGGGGTAGGGATTTTGAGATCAATACACATATGCTCAGGTAATCTCATATGTCTACCAGTCATTACCTCAAAAGGTAGTGATTGCTGGGGTCCTTCTGATTGCCATTAGTAGTAAGGGCAACATGGTCCCCAATCTTTGGGGTTTTCACCAGCAAATTTGCATATGAGTTTGATCTGTCTATTTGCCATCTCTGCCTGTCCTGAGGATTGGAGATGGTATGCAGTGTGAAACTTCTGACTGACTCCTAGCAAATTCAGACATCCTTGCATCAACTCACATGTAAAACTGGTTCCCTTGTCTGAGTCTACCCTGAGCGGTAGGCCTCACCAGGTAAAAACTTGATCCATCAGGATTTTGGCAGTTTCTTTTGCTCTGTTTGTTCAACATGGGAAGGCCTCTATCCATTTGGAAAAGAGGTCTGTGATCACAAGTGCATACTTGTTTCTACTGGTGGTGGTTAGTTCTCCAATTAAATCAATTTGGATTGAATTCCAAGGGTCTGATTGCCTTTGGGGCAATAATTTGGCATTTTTCCCTGCCCAGAATGGGGTTGTTCTGTGCACAGGGTATACAATTGTCCACATAGTGTTGGACATCCACTGTCATTCCAGGCCACCAACCAGTAGTTCTCAAAATCTGATAGGTCTTATCTACACCTTGGTGTCCACCTGTTGGTGTATCATGGACTTGATGTATGAACTTAGGTCTGAGCACCTTGGGTATAACCCAAAGCTTCTGGTTGTCAAATTTTTCAGATTGATAAAATACCAACTGTTGATCTGCAGAGAGGTGTAGGTTATCTTCATGTCTTTTGAATGGACTGTGTCATAGACATCTCTTTCTCTGTATCCTTGTAGAGGTAATCAAATACCTCTTTGATTTCTGGATCTGCCCTCTGTACTGCATGAAGATCCAGAATGAGTATTTTTGTCCTTCTTATTAGTGGCCACTATGTGCACCTCTTTTGGAGGGGGCATAATCCATACCACCCCATCGAGCTCCATCCTTGGCTAAGGTGTCTGCTTGATCATTTATGTCATGGAAGGGTTCAACCTTTGAATGGGCATTTGCCTTGTGAATGTACAGCCTGAAAAGAAATTGTTCAGCGAGGCTGACAATGTAAATGAACAGATCCCTGTACTTTACTGGAGTACCCTCTGAGAAGGCAAACGCATGTGTTGGAAGACACTCTGTCAAAGAGTTACACACCCAGGAGGAGTCAGAAAAGATGATGGTATCTTCTTTTTCTTGTTGAACCATTTCCAGAGCACATGCCACAGCAGCAGGTTCTGCTTACTGTAAAGACCAAATGGTACATTTTATGGACATTTCAATGGTATCTCCTGCTGTGGTTAGAACCAGGACCCCAAAATCTGCAATGTGTTCTTCCTCAAAATATGAGGAGGACCCATCTGTAAAGATGTGACAAAAAGCTGTATCTGTTAAGATTCCTTCTGCAGCTGGCAGAAATGGGCCTGGGTCTGGTAGAACTGGTGGCTGTAGGCCACACTCATGAGGTTCTCTTGGACATAGGAGACCATGTGCCAAAATTGATGGCATTTTGGTGGAAAGAACAGTGATGTCAAGATCTTGCAGCAGCATTGGCCAATGAGTGAGTCCAGTGTTAGACACATTTCCATCTTTAATTCTGTCATGTAACAAGAAGTTGTTTGGGGTGTGGTTGGTGTGTGACACAATAGAGGAAAACCCTATAATGTAGGTGAAGTGTCTGACAGACCAAAAGGTTGCCAGCAGGTTTCTCTCACACAAAGATTACTTCTGCTCTACAGGGGAAAACATTTGGGTGGCATAGACAATGGGCATTAGTGTTCCATTTGCCTTTTGTGCCAGAACTGCAGACATCCCTGCTTTCTGAGGTGGCAGTTTCCAGATTGAATAGAAGGTCTGGATTTGTAATAACCAAAGCTGGAGCTGAGGCCAATGTTTCTTTTAGAGAAGCAACAACAGCTGTATGTTCAGGTCCCCAATGCCAGGTGACATCCTTTTTCAGTGGCTCATACTGAGGTGCAGCATTTTGTGCAAAACTGTAGATGAAATCCCTGGAGTAGTTGACCATACCCAGGAAACATCTCAGAGTGGTTGGTAGTGGCAAAACTTGAATACCCTGAACCTTGTCCAGGGTGTGGCTTCTGTCCTCAGTGGTTATGAGTAGGCCCAGGATGGAAACTTATCGCTGGCATAGCTGTACTTTTGCAGGACTGCATTTGAGGCCTGCCTCCTGTAGAATGCCTGAAAGCTTATCCAATAGCTTCAGATAACTTTCCAAAATCTGTGTTGTCAGCAAGAGATCCACATACTGCAAGAGGTATTGTGGTGTTGAGAAGTTTCTGATGGCCTCCCTCATGTGGATGTGGAATCCCTGTGGGAGACAATTCCATGTGTTTTGTTGTCCCTCAAAGTTGAAAGCAAATTTATATTGACTTTCTAGGGCCAGTGGAAGAGACCAAAAACCATTGGAAATATCCAAAGCACTGAACCACTTGTGTTTATGTTTGAGGACTTTGAGCACATCTTAGGCAGATGCCACAGTAGGTGCACAACTGGGGGTGACTTGGTTGAGTTTCCTGTAATCGATGGTGAACCTCCAGCTGTTATTGGGCTTTTTCACAGGCCAAATGGGAGAGTTAACTGTAGAAAATAGGCCTAAGGACCCCTTGTTTCAGGAGGGAGTCAATGGCTGCCCTCAAGGAGGGCATTGCCTCTGTAGGAAATGGATATCATCTTTGTCTGGATGGCTCATCTCTAACCACTTGGATGAGAGTATTCATTTTCCCACAGTAATGTCTGTGTTTTGAAAAGGCTGCTGTGTGCCTTTCCAGAATTGGTTTGAGCTCAGAAAACAACTCGTGATTTTGCATCATGACTATGAAGTCATATACTGCATCACTCATTTCCACTGCAGCCACTATATGCAAATCAGAAATGAATAGCATTGAACACCGGCCTAATCTTTTGGAGCAATAGATGGTTGGCCAGATCTACCATGCACCCATAATGTGCAAATAAGTCCACTCCCAGAATGGTCTGGTGTTGACGTAACAACATTAAATCAAAACGATGCTTGATTCACAAAGTGACAATTACCATTGGTATAGGCTTGGATCTGTAAGTTGTTATTATAATCCCCTCAAAGGTTTAAGCAGATCTGGATTTTCCTGTCAACTATGGAGATAGCTGTGGATCATCTTGATGTAACTCAGAAACTGCAGCACCTGTGTCTAGAAGTACTGTAGTTCAGGTTGGTGGACCCCAACCAGCACTTCCACACAAGGGCAGCCAGAATCATCAGTCACGATGGCAGTAACTATGTGGACTGGGGCCTGACACTGTCAGTTTGATCCATCTTAGCCTGAGTCACCCAAAGGGCTCATCTTTTGGAGCATTTGTTGTACTTCTACATATGGAGATTTCTGCTTTTGAGGCTTTTCACTCTCCTCAGGTATTTCCTCTGCTGAAGGGGCAGACATGATTGTGGCTATGGTTCATGCTTGTAGGTTTGTTGCTACTGATTGGACTTTCACCATAAAATCCCAGAGCCAGTTGTTTTCCTTGGCTAAACCTTTGTGAGAAGGTCCAGGCTTTTGCCCTGTGTATCCTCCCTTCTTGTCTTTCTTGTTGATTTTAGTTTTGCTTGGGCCGATACTTTTTATCATTTTTGCTATTGGTGTTGCACCCACCCCCCTTCTGATAGGATGCCTTGTCTTGTTGAGACTCCTTGGGCTTACCTTCTACCACGTACTGTGTGGATGGCTCGGTGCTGGGCTGCACAATGGCCACTTTGGCCTTGGAGGATGTCAGATCCCAAATGAAAATTTGGAAGGCCTGTTCTACTCATTCCAAAATATTGTGGAAGTGGTCCCATCCTGGGAACACCATCACTTTCACCTTTTCACCGAGGCTCGGCTGCTAATTTTTCAAAAACAAACTTTTATATTCAATTTAATCTTGGTCCAAGTCTTCCCCAATCATGGTCTTGCCAGCTGGGTAGGCTAGCCACAGGCAGTTGTCAGTCTGGGCTGGTGGCTCCTTAGCATACTGCTTGATCAAATGGGCCAGCATTACACCAACAAGACTGGGGTTGTTCGCTGACAGGAGGGCTGCAGCAATGGTTTCAAATTAGGCCTCATTGCTTGACCAGACTGTTTCGGGCAGTTTGGCACAAAGCGTCAGATCGACAGTCTGTCTCAGGACCTGAACTCTATGCTTACGGGTAAGGTTGAGCATCTCACAGTGACTTTTCACTCTTTCCGGGTGATGACTCAAATTATCGGTGGGACCCATGCAGTCCAATTTGTCCACTATTGTTTGGATGGCCTGTGCAGGCTGCAGAGCATTTGGGGAATGCCCATCTCAATCACTAGTGATCATCTTGACAACAGCTTCAGCTGTGGCCATGGCCATGCCCTGAATGAGGGTCTGTTTCTCTACCTCCTTTTTAAGCATGTCTGTCATGGCCTTTCAGACTGCTGCGGACTGTGCCTCAGAGACCCCGACTTTTGTGATCACTAACTCGATAATTTGTTCTACCTCTTTCTTATCTTACATATTCAAAGTAGTAACCAGTGGAGGCTGAGGCTTCCATTCACTGGAATCCTAAGGACCACCATCTTGGATTTCTCCATCATCACTGTCATCATCTTCTGATGACGTCAGACTAATGGGCAGAGGGTATGGCATAGCTAGCGCATGACCCTTCAGGATCACTAACTGCTGGTGTAACTTCACCATCTTGACTCAACACTGTGAGTGATTTGCCCTGCCTTTGTATTGTCCCTTAGCTACCTGCTCTTGCAAAACTCTGTACGTGGTACTCACATCATGATTTTCCCTGATTACCCTGTCCAAAGCTTCCTGACACTTTACTAGCTCATCATACAACTCCTCATTCTCATTCAGCAACATATTCATTCCAGTCAACAAATCATTCATCTGTAGCACATGCCTTTTATCCTGCAAAATCTTTTCATAATCCTGTACAGTACCATGCGGTTCACTCTGAACCTTGTTTGGGACCTTCTGGATTTCTTGTTCCAGGCTGGGCTGCAGCTGGCCCATTTCACTGGTTTTACATCCTAGCTCCTTTCTCAAAGCTAAGACCTACATTTCTATTGCTTGTAAGGCAGCAATGAGGGCAGCTTCCATTAAACCCTTCTGATGATGCTTTTTAGATGTAGGCCAGGCTTCCAAATACAGGGTACACACATAATGTATCAGACGCCAGTGTGGTTTTGCATCCAGCACAGAATTGCCCCAGCCCTCATGAGATGCTAGGAAATTGGAGACATCAAGTTTCAGCTCTGTACTGACGGCAATTTTGGGGATAAAATGTCCACTTTTACTGCACTAACCCAGAACACAAAGTGTACAAATCCACAAAACCTCAGAGTTCGGCACCTCTCCGAACACCCGCGTGATCATGCAGAAAACTCAGTGAACAAAGAACTTACTTCATATTATATACCTAAGATAACGTGGTCTGTAACCTAAGTAACGTGTCATCTGCCAAGCAGTGCAAGGCTTTCATTGATGGATAAGATGGGCGTTTGGCACCCAAAACTATAACTTTTCACACGTACACATAGATAAGCAATATTGCTGACTAGCAGTACTTTTGGGTAACAACAAAGCTTTTCAGAAAAATGTGCTAAGCTTTGCATTTTAGCTAATGTCAGTAGGTGGTGCGCTAAGACTACAAGTAAAACACTACATCATGATGTTATGTTCCCTTACACTGTGAACTGAAGGCAGTCTCCATGACAGTTACTAGGGCATGTAGGTCTACAGCATTCTCTGTATACTGAATACTGCTGATCTTTCTCATTGAAAAATAGAAACAGAGAATTTGATGGCAAATTAGGACCACTTGGCCCATGCAGTCTGTTCATTCTTTTCCCCTGCATAGTATCACCACAGACCTTACTTGATCTCTGGATCCCCCATGCTTCCCATTAAGATTCCCTTGTGCCTGTCCAATGCATGCTTGAAGCCCTCTACTGTTTTCCTCACAATCTCCACTGGAAGACTGTTCCAGGTATCTACCACCCTTTCATCAAAATAGTACTTCCTCACATCTCTCTTGAAAAGTCCCCCTTCCAAATTCATTGCATGCCATCTTTTTTCTTGTGCACCTTTTCCTCTGTGTTATTTATAGGTCTCTATCATATCCACCCTCTCTCATCTCTCTCTTCCAGGATGTAAATATTGAGATACTTGAATCTATCTTCATAGGGCTTCTGGTACAAACCCTGCACCATTTTAGTTGCCCTCTTCTAGACTGCCTCCAGGCTGAGTATGTTCCTTCTGAGATGTAATCTCCAGAATTGGACACCACTCTAAGTGGGTCTCACCAGTGATCTGTACTGTGGCAACTACACCTTCTGCCTTCTACTGGTGATAACCCTACCTATGCACACCAGCATCCCACTGTTCTTACCACTGCCTTGTTGCATGGCCTATCCATTGAGGTCATCAGATATGTTTACTCCCAGGTCCCTTTCCTGTTTGGTGACTGTCAATACCTCTTCTCCCATATTGTACTCTGACTCTGGATTGCTGTGCCCTAAGTGCATGATTTTTGTTTTTTATGTATTTGTTTATTTGTTTTTGATAAGTGAAAAGTGTTTTACACTTTTTCACATTACAATCCTGCTGCCATGCCCTTGATAACTTCTCAAGTTTTCTTAGGTCTCTGCACATTCTTTCCACCCTCTCGGGAGTGTCCGCCCTATTGCAGATTTTGTTGTCATCCACAAAGAGGAAGACCTTCCCACCCAGTTCATCTGCAATGTCACTTATAAAGACATTAAAAGAGGACTCTTTTCCTGTACTGGGCCCTGCGGCACCCTGCAGGTCAATATCTTCATTGTGAAGTCTATTTGCCACTACCCTCTGTCGCCTGTCTCTAACAAATTTGTTACCTAGTTTATCACCCTTGGACCCACTCCTAAGCTGCCCAGCTTCCTTATGAGCTTCCTGTGTGGAATGGTGTCAGAATCCTTGATGAAATCTAGAATGCCTCATCCACCATGCCACCCTGATCTATTTCTCCAGTCAACCACTAGAAAAAAATCTATCAGATTTGTCTGATATGACCTCTTCCCTGTGAATCCATGTTGGCTTGGGTCTTGTAACCCACTTGGTTTAAGATACTCCACAATCCTTTCCTTCATCAGTGACTCCATGAGCTTCCCTACTACCAATGTCAGGCTGACTGGACTATAATTACCAGTCTCCACCCTCCCACCACATTTGTGAAGCAGGACTACATCTGCCCTCTTCCAGACCTCTGGAACCACTCCTGTTTCCAGTAAGTTGTTAAAAATGACTGTCAGAGTTGCAACCAGTACCTCACTGAGCTGCCTCAGTATACTTGGGTGTATAACATGTGGCCTCCTAGCTTTACCCACTTTCAGATTTGTGAGTCCTTTCTGGACTCTCTCCTCTGCAAAATGACTTATGTCTTCCTTCTTCTCTCTCCAGTGTCTATTTTGCTTTTATGTGGCCATTCACCTTCCTGTTCCTCTGTGAAGACAGAACAAAAGTATTTGTTCAGGATATCTGCCTTTTCCTGATCCTCCTCCACACAGTCCCAAACCTGCCCTGCTTGATTTTCCTAGTGTGTCTTGTAACTGCAAATGCAACATTGTAACTGGTGATCAGAAGATAGCTGAAGTCAATCATGTCCACGCCCTTCCTCCGCATGATAAACAGGTATGACTAAGAATGCTGTGCAAAATTGTACTAATTAAAAAGTTGATTGCCTTGTAGAAAAAAAGACAGTGTTACAAAATTCCATGAAATTAGTGGCATTTTATAAAAGTCATGTAGGCGGAATCTACAAATTTTGCCCTGCCCTTCTTTTTTTTGTAATCAATATTTTGTTAAGTATTTTTGCATAACGTGTTAGTACAATTCACACAAATGAATATTCTTTCTTAAATTTTTTGCATATTTTATGTAGAGAAAGAGGTTAACATAAATAAAACAGAATGGCAATGGCAAAAAGCCATACTATTTTAAAAATATTTTGCTGGATCTGGAAAAAAAAAGTGATCCATTCCATGAAATGATGTCATATTCTAGTACTTGACAGTATGTTACCCTGTCTTGAAAAAAGTTCTCATAAAATAATGTATTTAAAAAGTTAAGTTTCCAAATTGTGGGGCTGTGCATGAGCGTATGCCTGGTACATGCAAGAGGTGCATACCCAATGCGAGCAGCTCCACACCTGTGGACAGGCACATACCAGCCGTATTCACCATCACCAGTTGCCTGTCTACAAGCTTGTCTCCCTGGCATACAGCTACATGGGGGTGGACTGTGAGACACCGGCAGACATCTAATCAGATGCCCATCCTTGGTTCCATGGTGGATCCCCTGCTATGTGTGAGCAGGGGATTGTGGGCAGCTGAGGGTCTCAGGATATGCAAATCATGGACAGGACCCTATCAGATAATGGACATGAATGCCACAGTATGGCCTGCTACAGAATGGAATCAAGAGACCCTGTCATTCTGAATGCCAGCATGCTGTGTTATTTGACATGTAAGCCTGGTAACATACTGGAAGGTAGGTATTACACTATCTACTACTACCATATGTATGTGTGTGGCTACATGTGTAGTGGATGTGGTGGAATAGTGCCTACGGAGTTGCCCTCAGCTCTACCATGCAACTAGGTGGACTGAGGTATCTCAGTGGGGGGATTCCTTGTCCTGACATGCCCCCCCACAGTGATGCCCCAGCCCACCTAGCTGCATGTTAGGGCTGGGGGGCAACCCTGTTGGCACTATACCACCACATCTGCTACACCAGTAGCAACACAGATATATTGTCATAGTAGATAGTGTAATACTGGCCCACTGCTGCTGACAGTTCAGGTGTCGGATGCCACACCTCACACCACACCATCAACCCAGGCACAGGAGCAAGCTCAGGCTGCCAGAGGTCTGCTTAGAAGGAGAGGATTGTGCTTCAGGATGACTGCTCTCCTCTCCTCTCCTGGAGAGGGTGGGCTCATGGCTCCCAGGCATCATTGACTCCCAGTGGAGGCTGGGAGTGCTACAGCTGGGGGTCACATTGGGCTGGGGTGGAAGAGATGGTGAACATCTGTGGGATGGGTGTGGGAGCAAGCAAGCAAGAAAAATTTTAGTTATGAAACGCTATTCCAATAGATCATAACATCTTACAAAAGTCACAAATAATAAAAAAATTCAGTTTAGTACCACCTTCCTCTCTTACCCTCCTTCAACTCCGTTCCTCTCTCCCTTTTCTAATCTGCTCACCCCACCCAATGTTGCACTTGTTCCCCGATCCTTGCCTCCCATCCACCTCTCCCTCTACCTCCCTCCCAGTTACCCCTCTATACCCACTCTCTCTTCAACTTTCCTACACTACCTGGCACAATTGGCAGCAACTCAGTTTTTTCCATTCTACCTTTCCCTTTGACAATGCCCTTCTGGCAGCTTTAATTCATGTAAATATTATTTGTTGTGACTCATCATTCTTAAATGTATGCCTGATTATGTTGTTCTAACTGTTATTTATATCACATGTAGCTTTAGACCATGTATATCCTGTACTGAATGTTGTATTCAAACTGCTTGCCTGCTAATCTCACACACACTGTACTTCTATTCTTTGTATACTGATGTGGAACCTTTGTAAAAGAGCCATTGACTCAAAGGTATTTATCTGAAATTCTAATAAATAAATAAAAAATAGTAAGTCAAACATTAAAAACATATATAAACAGCAGCACTAGGTATCACAAAATGCCAATTCAAATAAATAGGTTTTCAAGGCAGACTTAAAGGTCTCAATGGATGGGCACTCCCTCACCTGGTGTGTTAAAGAATTCCACAGGGCCAGAGCTGCAAAGGCAAATGATCTTGCACCTGAATTTGTTAAATGGACCCTGGGAATCTCTAGCAATCCCTCATTGGTGGAATGGAAAGGATGAAGGAGGCAGTAGGGACAGAGACGATCTTGCAGGTACTGCTGTCCCTGTCCATGAAGGGCTTTATAGGTCAGTAATCTGACCTTGAAGGAGATCCTCTACCATACTGGCAGCCAGTGCAGTCTGCAGAGCACTGGTGTGACATGACAAGATCTTGATAAGCCCATCAACAACCTAGCAGCTGCATTCTGCACCAGCTGCAAGTGGCGAAGGTCCACCCCGGGTAGCCCTAGGTATAGGGCATTGCAGTAATCAAGGCATGTGATCACAAAGACATGGACCAAAGTAGGAAGGTCATCAGCTGGGACCAGATGCTTTATCTGAGCAATATTCCTCAGATGGTAAAATGAGGTCTTGATAACGGTTGACACCTGAGACTTAAGCATCAGCTCACTATCAATCATAATGCCCAGATTCTGCACCCGGTCAGAGGTCACCAGCTGGTTGACACCCAGCCATAATCCAGATGGCTGCCCAGTCTGTAACCTCTCTGACCAATGACCTGGGTCTACAACCAACACCTCAGTCTTATCTGGATTCAATTTCAACCAGTTGGCACTCATCCAGTCCTGAATCTCAGAGAGGCAGTTGTTAAAGACCAAGACAACATTGCCTTGTTCAGGCACAAAAGATATGTACAGTTGAGTATCATATGTGTAGCAGTGAAAACTGAATCCATACTGCCTAATAGTCTCCTCCAATGGAAGCATGTACACTGCAAACAACATGGGGGTAGCACAGAGCCCTGTGGTACCCCACAAGGCAGGGAGAGAGAAGCTGAGGAGAAAACTCCCAACTCAACTCTCTGCATCCTGCCAGTGAGGACTGGATGAAATCATCTAAGAACTGTACCAGACAGTCCACAGAATATCCGCAAGCACTTCAGCAACACCCCATGGTCTATGGTATCAAATGGTACAAAGAGATAAAGGAGGACCAAGATGGAACTGCTTCTCCAATCTCACTGTCAGGAGATCATTGAGTATCTGAACCAGTATGGTCTCAGCAGTATGCCTCTTCCTGAAACCAGACTGAAGAGGATCACAGATGTCATGGGTAGTCAGATGCTCCTCGAGATGCAAAGCGAATGCCTTCTCAATAACCTTACCCACAAAAAGGTAGGTTAGAGACAGGCCTATAGTTTACAAGACAGTCAGGGTCGAGAGAAGGTTTTTTCACGAGAGGTTGAACCACCACCTCCTTCAGGGTGTCCAGAAACACCCCGGTCTCTAACGAATACCTAACTATCTCAGCAAGGACTGGTCTGATTTCCTACACCCACCCCACAAGGAGGCATGTTGGACCAGAGTCCAAACTACAGCAAGTCGGTTGCAAGCCCCTGATCATCTTCACGACATCCTTGATCACCAGCTGGCTAAAATCTGACCTGACAAACTAGGTGCTTGCAACCTTGCACCAATCTCTGCTGTGCCCATTTGAGTGAACTATGCAGATCTCGGACCTGATGGTGTCAATCTTATCTACAAAGAATCAAGCAAAATCATCACACTTCTGTGAAAAAGCTACTTGCTTCTGGAGACAGGTTGGATTGCACGACCTGTCCACAGTATGGAAGAGTTCAACTGGTGTGTTCTTTGCAGCAACAATCTTCCTGGACAGGAACTCTGTCTTTCTATGGCAGACTGCCAATTGATAATCCCTGTAATGGAATATCAATGTAAGCCTGTAACCATCCAGGCTCGATTTTCAACAGCATTGCTCCAACCTTCTCTCTACTCTCCTTAATGCCCTCAAAGACCCATCAAACCAAGGGGACTGAGAGAAAAGATAGAGGGGGAAAACCTGGACAGGAGCAATAGAATTCAGAGCAGCCCCCACTACCTTATTTATTTATTTAGTTAGTTTTTGTTGACTGGGTAAGTGCACTAGACAAATCCTGCCTATTTTCAGGTATGACCCGGGGGAGGGGGATACAGATGAATGCCAACTGGCCTTGAACCATATTAAGCTGTTGGTGGTATTTTTAGTGAATGAAGGAAATTTGGCCAGGACACTGGGGAAATCCCCCTAATCTGTAGGCAGGTGGTGCTGTCCATCTGTCTGCAGGGATGGAGGACCTCAGTCAGAAGGAGGTGTTGGAGGAGAATGGTTGTGTTTTTGAATCTCCAGAGCTCTTGATACAGCCTTTGATTTTGGTGGAGAAGGCCAGCCTGTTTTAGGCAATAATCAAGTATTGGCTTTGGATATGGCAGGATCTAGCAATCTTGAAATAAGTGATCTTACTGTGGAACAGCAGTTACAATCCGAATTGGAAAAAAAAAATTGCAATTGCTTGATTTAATATCTGTGGCAGAACATGACTTTCAGATGTGCTGCCAGCAGCTGGAGGCAGAATGGAACAAATGGAAATGCTCCATGGTGAGTCCGACACAGAATGGGAGTAAGCGACTTCCTCTGAGCGAACCACCCTGTGTTTCAGATGGGGATCAGATCTTACTGAAAGAACCAATTTCTTTTATGCAGATGGATTTGAGCTTTGAATGTGCATTACCAGACTGGTCTTCTGGTGCTGCATTACAGCAAGTGGGTTGGCTTTGGGAGGCTGGCCAATGGATTACAGATCCTGTGATTCCTGTTCCAGGTTATGTGAGTATTTCTACTAACATACAGAAGGAGGTCATAGTATCTTCCACAATTCCTTCTATTGTAAGGTCTCACTGTGATATTCAGTCTGCACCTGATATGATTGCGTTGACGCATACTCAGAAGGAGGCTAAGGAAGAGGTTACCATGCCCACGACTGCAAATGGTGTGCAGGAACATAGATCTGCTGTTTTGGATCATTTACCTGTAAGTCCACCTAATGTTACTTTAAATGGGGAAATAGAAATGAACCTTGCTGAAAGAGACATTAGGAAGATTATATCCACTCAGGTTGATGACAAACAGCAGGATTTGGAAGAAAGGCAAAAGGGAAGAAGGGATTCCCCTCCCAAACAGACTACAGGCCCTACGTCTTATGCAGGCCTTTTCATAAACCTGCAGAAGCAGCAAAATGCAGATTTTTGGTTAGACTTTGCAACAGAGGCAGAGCCCCTGTAGTCCCAGATAGGGTTTGGGTTGGGAAACACCTTATGATGGATTCAATGGGGTTTACACCAATGAAGATTTACGCTTTCATTCATCCACCAGGAGCTCATTTATATGATATCAGTGTTGTTACTATGAAGTCTTTGGACAAATTTTGGAAAAAATATTATGATATAAAGGACACAGAGGTTTGGAAGGATTTTTTGGCTATCCCAATCACTAAGCCAACAATTAAAACAAAAACTGCTCTTTTCAGAAATGAGGGCGTAAATGTTGCAAATATTATTTTTTGGCTAGAGAAAAGGTGTACTATATATGACAATCCTAAACCTATTATGGACGAGCATGGATTTTGGACAGGAGGTTGGACAATAAGGGTGCAATTGTTGCACACAGAAGAGGGTATTCAACATTTGCCTAGTTCTTTTTTTGGGGGGGAAGAGACAGACGTATTATTTTTTATGTAGGCCAGCCTAAGAGCTGTTATAAGTGTGGTTCTTTACAGTATCTTAATACCTCATGTGACCAAAGAAAATGTTTTCAATGTGGAATGTTGGGCCATACAGCGGCCACCTGTGTTGCTCCCCTAGTTTGTCACTTATGTGGAGATGAAGGTCTTTCATATGCTGAGTGTCCATGGGTAACGAAAGATTCTGATGAATCTTCTGATCAAGAATATTTTTTATTTCAAGCAAGGAGGCCCTTTTCTTCAGAATCTGAGTATGGGAATAAAGAGAGAGGGGAACGTCAGGATAGAGGATTGGGGGGGTAGAAATTACAGGAGTTCTTTACCAACTCAAATGAATCTTAATTTGGAAGGAAATAAAATGTTCCAGATAAGAAATAAAGAGATAGCTCAACCCTCCCTGGATAGCACAGAAATAAAACAAAAAGAAACTCCCTATGTGACCCCACTTGGTTCCCCCAAGAGAGCCCAGGAGCCAATTGCAAATAAATTTATCAAGCCCTGTTCAATCAGAACATTTTTCAGTACCCATAGTTGAAGGTTTGTTTGGTCAAGATAGTTTACCTGATAAGAGAAAAAGACAGATACAATTGGGAATGGAAGGTGGAAAGGGGCCAAGCAGCGACTGTTTAAATTTGTCCCCTTTACCCTTATCCAACAGATACATGACGTTATCCTCGTGGGGAGATTTAATGGAACAAGACAATCCATTGTCAGATTTAATTGTTAGCCAAGAAGTGGTTGTTGCTACATCAGATGATCTAAAATTGCCTCCACGGAAGGCCAAGGTTTTGGATTCTTCAAAGCTTGTTACCCAATCTAGTGGGAAAATTATAAAGCCTCCTCCCTGAATTTATTTCTCTTAGCGTTGCTAGTTTTAATGCTAACAGCATGACATCATCTGTTAAGAGATTAGCAATTTATGGGGTGTTGTCCCAGTTAAATTTTGATGTATTTTTGCTTCAGGATACAAGACTCCACACATTACAAGATGTGGCGCAGGCAACTATAGATTGGCCATGGGGTCAAACATATTGGTCAGTGGGAGGGTATGCTTGATGTGGGATTAGGTTCTATTTTGAAACCTCTGATGTAAAAGTTTTAAGGTTGGCAGACATAGAACCAGGGAGAAGCTTATTGCTGGATGTTATTTTATATGGATTACAATGTAGATTAATTTCTATGTATGGGTCTCAGCTTAAAGCACACAGAATATCCTTATTAAAGAAAATACAACCTTATTTGTGTACAAGTAGACAGATTTTTTTTTTGTGGAGACTTCAATATCAATTGCCACCAGAGAACTGATAGTGGGAAGCAATACTGTGATAAGGTATTTTTGAAAAATGTACTTCATCAAGCAGGACTAGTGGATGCACATGCTAAAAATGGTTTGAAAGCCAAATCTACCTTTTTTAAAAGGTCTACTAAATTTCAGAATCAGTTTTATATTTGTTCATAGAAATTTGGAAATATTACAATGTATAAATATTCCGATGAAAACATCTGACCATTCTCTGATTGGGATAACCATTGAGAACCCTCCCAGATGAGTAAAAGGTTCTGGGATGTGGAGACTTAATTCCTCTCTTTTATCTTCCTCAGATGTAGAGGATGACTTGAAAATCATTATTAATGATAAAATAACTACAATTGCTTTACATGATAATATTGGAAATTGGTCGGAGGATTTCAAGAGTTGTTTAATAGTTTTTTTCAAACCCAGGGTAAAACTAAGCAAAAAAAAAAATGAGAAATATCTTTCTTTCCGACAGATACTGAGTGAATTAATATCTAGACAGGAGGAAGGAATACATACTTCGACTGAAAAAATTACACAGATGAAACATACAATGTTTGAGTACCAATATAATAGATTTTCGTCTCTGCAAAAAGAACAAACTTTTGGTACGCAAGGGAAGACAGCTTCTGCTAATCCCTTTTTGGCATGTAAAAATAGAAGAGAAAAAAGGGTATTTGAAAATTTGATTTCTTCAACGGGTATAAAAGTATGTGATAATGAAGGAATTATAAAGATAACAGAGGAATATATAGAACAGAAGTTTGGAGACCAGGTTGTAGATTCTGATTTTCTCCCACAGGTGCTACAGGCAGCTAATCTCCCTCAGTTATCGCTTAGTTGGCAGAATACGTTAATTAAGAGATTTTCCTTGCTTGAGTTGGAAATAGTTATATTACCATTAAAACAGAATATTTCACCTGGATCAGATGGTTTGCTTAATGAAGTATTTAAAGTTTTGTGGAGATTTATGCTAATAGCATTATTGTCATTATATTTTTTTTTAACAAAGCGCTTTTACCATCACAAATGTATGAAGGCTTAATGGTATTTCTATATAAATCAGGGGATCAGGCTAACATTCATAATTGGAGACCACTGACATTATTAAATGTAGATTTTAAGATAGTTGCTAAACTTTTGGGAAATAGACTTGCAGCAGTAATGTCTGATCTAATCAGTGTAAATCAATATTGTTCAGTTCCAGGGAGGCATTATTGCTCCTCAGAGAAGTGATGGAAACTTGCCATGGATCAGGAAAAGTGGATAAGAATTTGGGTATTTAGTCAGTCTAGATCAGGCTAAAGCCTTGATGAAGTTTCTCAAATTTATTTGTGGCACAGTTTAGAAGCATATGGTATTCAGCACCATTTGTGCAATGGTTAAAATTGTGCTACACCTTAGCAAATGTTTTACCTTATGAGAATGGGTGAGCTGGGGTCAAGACATCAGATTTATAAAGGGGTTCATCAGGGGTGCCCACTCAGCCCCCTTTTATATGTGTTTGCTCTAGATCCTTTGTTAAGGTTATTAACTAAATCCCCTAGAATTGAGGGGCTAGGAGGAGAATTTGGGACGAGTTCAAAAGTTGTCGCTTATGTGGATAATCTTTGTTTAGTACTGAAAGATGGGGATTCTATAAGGATAGCTTGTGATTGGATATCGGCGATAGGTGGAATTTCTGGAACACGGATAAATTTAAAGAAAATGCATTGTTTAAAGTTGTATGGGTTTCCAGATGCAGTAGCAGAGGTAGGAAGTATTACTGTAGACACAGATCCTGTTAGAATATTGGGGATCTATATTGGAGGAACGGATATGGCTACATACACTTGGCAGAAGGCCTTAATCCATGGTAATAGCATGGTAAAAGGATGGAACAGATGGAAAATGTCAAAAAGAAAACAAATTTATATGTTTAAGTCTTTCTTAATTCCAGTTTTTTGTTTATAAGTTATATTTTATGATTCCAAAGTGTTTAGAAACTTAATTAATGAGTAGTTTTTTCATGCTTTTGGGTAAGAAGCTAAACTTATTAGGAGGATTGTATTTTATTTAACAGAGCTGGTAGTCAATATGATTCTGCCAGTTTTATTTTTCTTCACAGTGTTTTATATAGTAATATAATTCCTTTATTAACTGATTGATCAAAATGTTGGAGTTTTTAATTTCAGTACAATTATTGGCAGTATTTCAGGAATGGAGATCTGGTTCTTTTAAGCATAAAAATAAGAGATGTCCAAGATTAGAAACACGGTGGGAAGGGGTTATTGATAAGATCAAAGTTTGGCAAATTGGGTTGGCTTCAGTTGGCTTAATGACTAGGAAAGCCCTATATAAAGATGTTTTACAAAGATGTTTTACAGATTCACCTTTTTCAGGATTTTCTTTGAATCATCAGCAAAAAATTTCAGAGTACATTTCTGATGAACATATACCACATCATATCTGGGATACCATTTGGTTGGGATTACATAATAGAGTTAATGTAAGAAGTAATCAAAAGCATAAGAGTCTTCAAGAACGTTTTTGTCCAAGAGATTGTTGTGATAACAAATTAGAGACTATGATGCATTTATATTATCAATGTCCATATGCAATTGATTCTGGAAACTGGTAAAACACCGATGGAAACAGAAAATTTCAATTCCTCCCATTTTGGAACTATTATTTTATGGAATTTCAGATTATTCAGGATCAATTTATACATTTAGCACTTTAAGGATTATAAATGGTCATTTCCTATTTTGAATATGGATCAGCAGATGTAGACTGTTATTACAAAAGAAAATGATCTCTTCAGAAGAACTATTTGTGTATGTTGTCCTCGGATATCGTCATTTAAGACTAACAGAACAGATAAAATATAACAAATCGTATTGGTCTGATTTATGGGATAGTTATGAGTTTATTTGATTAATATTTTTAGAGTATTTCAAGGTTATGAATAGGAGGATATGGTTGGAATGAATTGTGAACTATATTGTAGGTTTCAACATTTTTTTATTTTAAAGTTGTTATGTTATATTACTGATATTCATTTCTTTATGAATAAAAAAGAAGGATTAGGGTATAATATGGATTTTTAGATAGAGGTCAAATGAATGAATTAATACTTATTTTATATTACGATTGTGCATGACATAATAATGATTTGTATATATTTGGTTCTGTATTGAAGTTGTTTTGATTTAAATAAACAAATTCCCCTACTCTTTTCGATAAGTGCCATGGGATCTTTAACATCCACCTGAACTACCACCAATCCAGGCAGATGTGACCTTGGTTTAATGTCTCATCCAAAAGACAGCACCTCAGAAGTGCAGCACCCCTCTCATGCTGCACTACAGTGTCAGTACTGGGATATTGACCCAAGTGCCAGATGTGGGAACTGAACCCACAGCCCTCTGATCTCCCGACCTCAGAGGCAAGTGTGCTACCTACTGAGTCACTGACACTGATATTATTATGGGCTAGCAGAAGACCCTCTGGATCTATTCTAAAACTCAAACTCCCTGATAGGTACAGCACTGCCATAAGACCATCAGGGGTCAAACCCCACAAAGGGCAGTACTTGACTATCTCCATAAGAGCAGGTCTATTGAGGGAGGTGGCAAAGCTGAACCCTATAGTGTGATGATCAGACCATCTGACAGGCTCCACCAGCACATCTGAGATCTCCATCCCCAGCAGAAGCACTAGGTTCAACGAATGACCCTGTATATGGGTAGCAGAGGTAATCACCTGTGTGAAGCCCAACTAAACCATCAGTTGGAGGAAGACTTGTCCAAAATGCAAGAGTTAATCATTGACCCAGGCATTAAAGTCCCCCAGTTCCAATCACCTAGAGGCCTCCAGCACCATCTCAACGATGAAGTCCGTGACTTCCTGTATGAAATCCTTCCCATCACCAGGTGGATGACAGATGAGAAGTATCCTACAGCCCACACCTGTGCCCATGATACATGTGAAGGATCTAGTGATTCCAAATGGCACATGTACAAGACCCAGCTCCATCTTGCTCTGGACATCATTGCATAGCCACTCCTCAGGGGTCATGCTTATGTCAAAAAATAAAGGAACAACCTGTGTTCAGGAGGATGATGATGTGCACAGAGCCCAACAGCCACAGTTGGATCCTACTGACATGAGTCCCCAATATAATCTGACCCTCTCCTGACTGCAATTCAACTAGATTTAAGGAGCACCATGTAGTGGAGGTGGCCCCACCCTGGGGGATGCAAGCCAGGGGCTGATTGCAGGTAAGTTGTGGGCTGCTCAGAGCACCAGGGAGGAATCATGGTGGGAGGATATCAGGCCAGGTGGGAGTTACTGGGTGATGTGATGGAGGTCCATAAGCATGGTGACCAGAGGGACAAAGAGTGAAATTTTTATTTTTATTTATAGCTCAGATTACAAATACCTTTGAGCATTGAGCTCTTTTACAAAGGTTCCATGTCAGTAGCATACTACAACAGGTTAATAGAAGAAAAGGTATGTGAAAATAAGTATAAATACCTGCCTTCTTGTATGGTACAAGGCTTACATGCCAAACAAAATAGAGTGCTGGCATTCCTTATGTCATGGTCTCATGGCTCCATTCCTATGGTGTGCATGTGCACTTCTGTATCCATGGTGCTGCTCTGTCTTGTGTCGGCCTGTCCTATTGCACAGGGGTGGTGGGTGTCTTTGTTGTATGTGTGCACTACAGTTACAGCAGGGTCCCCACTGCCATAACCTGTGCCCCCTGTGCTCTGCCCTCTGTGACTTTGTGCATGGCATAGAGTGTGGGCAAACCACCCACATTTCCCCTGGACCACCCATGTACAGAAACACATGACCAGTGGGAGGGATCCAGTCTGCAAGTGGCTCATGCAACCTCTGTGAATGCTGCAGGGAGTCTGCTGGACCCTGTTGCATAGCAATCTGATGTAGGGTTGCCTCCATGTAGGTAACCTGCACATTTGAACATAGGGCCCAATGTAAGGAAATGCTTTGGATGGAGATGGGAATTTTCAGTGGCTTAGTATTAGTCTTTTAGTAGTCATAGAGGCAATATTTAATATAAATTTCAAAAAAACGTGTTAATGCTCTAGTTAGGGTTACAGCCACAAAAGTAGTGTAATTTGGCATTAGGGTTTCCAAATCTAATACTCCACCCCATGCTACACACACAAACAGGCATTGAGGGTGTGCCTTGGGTTCATCAGCCCTAATGCACACCCCATTCCATAAGTAAATAAGCTAAGATTGGAACAGTATAGGAGAATGGGGTGAGCATAAGAGCTGACTACCCCAAGGCACACCCCTGATGCCGGTTTGTGTGTGCAGCGTGAGGGTGAGGTGTTAGGTTTGGAAACCCTAATGCTACATTTCCCTACTTTTGTGGCTGTAACCCTAACCATAGAATTAATGCAGATGTTTGCAATTAATTTCTTTACTCTTTGAGATAATATAAATGTATCCTTATTTGCCTGTGGGAGCGCATGGCCCTCTTGGCCCTGCACACCCACCCCTCTGTAGACTTGCATATGTATGTAGCTTTGGAGGGCTCTGCACTTCCATTTATAGGACAATAGTGGCTAAATTGTCAGCATAGCCATCTTATTACCCCATCTCATGTACCCATTACAGAAAATTTTCAAATCCCTGCCAAAACACAATTCTGTGCAACAGCAACACCATTCTCGCCACAGGTGTGAAAACACATTTTGGCAAGGATCTTAAAATGACAGTTGTGAATACATGAGGTGAGATAATAAGGAAGCTTTGTTGAAAATCTGGGGTCAAAATATTGAACATTTCCAAAATTATGAGCGTGCGTAGCAACATTGCAACAAAAGGTCATAACTTTGGCATTTTTACATATTTTGGCCTCAGATTTTTAACATAGCCTTCTTATGACCCCACCTCATGTACCATGTACAGCAAATTTTCAAATTCCTGCCAAAACATAATTTCACAAAACTGCAATGTCATTCCATGCCACAGGTGTGAAAACACATTTTGGCAAGGATTTGAAAAAAGCAGTGATGTACATGAGGTGGGGTAATAAGAAGGCTATGTTGAAAATCTGGGGTCACAATATTGAACATTTCCAAAGTTATGAGCGTGCATAGCTGAATTGCAATTAATGGTCATAACTTTGGTGTTTTTAAATATTTTGACCCCAAATTTTTAATATTGTCTTCTTATGACCACACCTCATGAACCATATGACTGCCATTATGCAAATCCCACTCGAAAGGTGAATTAGTTAAGTGACTACAAAATCACCTTTCAGGTGGGAGTTGTGGAATGACAGTCATATTGTTCATGAAGTGGGATCCCCAAATAGCTATGTTGAAAATTCCGGGTCAAAATGTCAAAAAATGTCTGAGTTATGAATAAAAGTTGAAACCCCCATTGAAATACACTGAACAGCATTTACCTTAGTTTCTCAGATTGCAGTGTAATTCCAGCAGCAAGATGTGTTTTCGATCAAAGAGTAGGTTTGGACCTGTTCAGGTGTGTGAGGTGTGTGGGGTGTGCTGGGAGGTGGGGTAGTGGGTGCCAAATGGGGGTGGGGAGCTGATCAGCGAGGGACCATTTTCTTTGTTTTCAGGTTTAACAACAACAACAAAAAAAAAACATTCAGGGGCTGTTTTCTATATTTCAGTTCTGGCTACAAGGGGAGGGTGTCACTAGACAGCAGGGAATACAAAAGTGAATATGGGGATTGCGCTTGGGGTGTTTCACTAGACAACAGGGAATTCAAAAGGGAACAACAGTGACAGTGATCAGTGGGTGGGGGTTGCCACTAGACCCCATGGGCCCAATATTAAAAACTTTGCTCTGGGGCAAAATTTGCACTGCCCGGTGGGCAAATTAACCCACAGACTATAGAATGCAATATTCAAAGGAATAGTCAGGACCAAAACTGCGAATATAGTGGGCAGCGAAGGTGGGTAAACTTGAATGTGAGTGCAGTGCAAAGAGAACAGTCTGAGAAAGAGCAACGAACAGTGAAAACAGCAACAGCAGCCCAGTGCACACAGAGGTGGTGTCAGGCAAAGTGAACTACATGGCCATGGTGGGTGCTAGCAAGGAAGTGGTGATTAATAACTGCAAACAACAGTGCAGGCCAAATACTGTAGAATCACACTAAGGCTCAGAAAGGTTTGCCATATTCAAAACAGATGCAACCTCCCCTCACCACTACCTCGACCTCATACTCTCCTCCCCATCTCCTACCCCCTCCTCCATTTCAAACCTGGCTACCCACCCCCTAACCCTCCTTCAAACTCTACACTTTTCTTTAGTCCTCCCCTCATGTCCCCCTATGAACTCTTGTGAGTCTGCCTTCTCCGGACCAAAGTTATTTCATATTTTCTACTCTTCCTACAATCCCCTCCCCTATTCTTCTTTGCTTTACCCATCCATTGCCTCCCTACTGGCCTCAATTAATACTCCTTTCCCTGATTATCTTTCCTCCCCCCATCACTTATTTCCCTTCCCTACCTCCATTTTTTCTCTCTCCCTCCCCTGTTCCACACCTCTCATTTACCTCCTTCCTGTTCAATACTATGGGTCCCACCTATACCCTCTGATATGATGGGCCATATCCCCCTGGTATGATGGTCCATATCTAGCACTTACTTTGCCCTAGCATTTCTCCTGGTGACCTATCTCTTTTAGCACTTGGGACAAAACAACTGTTTTCTTGAACCTGTCTTGCTGATTGGAACTACAGCACTAAGTCTGTACAAGCCTGCTTGATTTTGAATATTTGCTCCATTGTGTACAGTATGTACTGCTCATACCTGTACAACTCCATTGTCTTATACTTTTCCTCTATTTGTCAGTGTTCGTAATCACTTGTCCACACTTGTTCACTGTCTGTAATTTGCTTCTTTCTATTTACTAACATGATGTGGAACCTCTGTAAAAGAGTCTCTGGCTCAAAGGTATTTCAAAGATTGAAATAAATAAGCCTACTTACTGTAGGCATTCAGAGGGCAAACAGCCACATTAGCATGTCATTATGGCCTGATTTGCATGCATTTCCATGTGTAGATTGCCCAGGCTATTTCAGGGTGCACACAGAACCACCTGTATGTCAGACTGGTACTATAGGTTGGTAGCTGCAGGCTGTGCTTGCACACAGCACCCACCATATGTCAGACTGGAACCACAGGTCAGTAGCTGCAGGTTGGGTTTGTACACAGCTGCATAAACTATTCTGCCCCAGGGAGCTAGTACCATAGGCACAGGTGGTTGTGATGCATGCCATAGACATATGGTTGTGTCTACTACAGTGTGTATCATGCACTACAGTACCATGGGTAGCCAGTATTGTCAGGGACACATCCATGCATACAGTGTGTCAGGTAACATTGAATGCTGCTATCCACACATAGACAGGTCCAGCTGGCAGGTGTGTTCTGACAGTGGACAACACTGTCATACTGTCCTGTAACCTACAGAGGCTGTGCCACCAGCATGGGAATCTCACAGTAACACACACATAGCTGGCCATGTGTGATGGGGTGTGTGTACTGGTGTGTAGTATGCACCCTGCTGGGGCCACACACATACCATCATAAAGGCCATGAGTCCTAGCACGGTACCCTGGCAGTGCCCATGACACCTTCATCTGGCATCAGTCCCAGCTCTGCCAGGCAGTGGAGGTAGCCTAGTACCCAGTGGGCACCCTGTTGGTTAGTACATACAACACACACCCCAATCCCCCATTGAAGTACCAGCCACAATACATCACATACATGCTGCACTGAGGGGAGGGAGGGTGGTGAGGGGATGGCATACAGGTGCCCGGGGTGCACCACAAAGTAGGTGCTGCCATGCAGCTGGGGTCATCCACACAGTGAACATGTTCTAGTAATGGGAATGTCCCTGACATCATTGGGTCTGTATGATGGTATGTGTGTGCCCCCTCCCCCTGGGCACATACCACACACCAGTACATACACCCCATCACACACACCCAGCCATGTGTGTATTATTGTGAGATTCCAAGCTGGTGGCGCAGCCCTCTGTGGGTCACAGGACAGTATGACAGTGGTGTCCACTGTCAGAACACACCAGCTGGGCCTGTTTATGTGTGATAGCAGCATTCAGTGCTACCTGACACACCGTATACTGATGTGTGTGTCCTCTCTTACAATATTGGCTACCTATAATATTGCAGTGTATGATACACACTGTAGCAGACACAACTACATGTCAATGGCATGCAGCACAAATCCATCCATGCCTGTGGTTAGAGATGCAGCAAGTTTTACTTTGCTAGCTAATTTTCATGGTTACCAAATTCACTTCTGCACATCAATTTGCGAATTTGTGGCTATCAATTTAATATGTGCCATTTTAAATTTTATTTGCTTTGTTTCTTTTAAGTGCAAAATGCACTTTAAAACTCCCAAAGCAAGGAGAATTATAAATTGTGAATCCCTCAAATCCCTGGTGTCTAGTGCCCCCCAACAACCGCCATCCCCAATATAAAAAAAATCTTCATTCTTCAATCCCTGGTGTCTAGTGAACCCCCCAATCTGATGATCACTGACCCCAATAAAAATAAAACATATCTAAAATCCCTGATGTCTATTGGACCCTCCCACTGATCATCAGCCCCAATAAAATAAATATTTATCTTCATTTCCTGGTGTCTAGTGGACCCCCCACCACCACACCTTCAGGCAATCCCACACCACCCTGCTTCCCCCACCCCAACCCCTAGTGGGCCACCAGCACAGTCCTCCACTCAACTCTGCAGCCAGCATCCTGATTGAGCTGATAATGAATGAGTACATGCTTGGACAGGCACGTGCTCATTCATTCTGTCACCTAGCTCATAGGGAACGTTTTCCAGGGGACTAGAGAAGGAAGGGAAGGTGGTTGCTCTGAGTCACCAGTCAGGGTGTGTGTGCGATGGAGAGGAACAGCATTGTAGCCCCTCCCAGGGTCCACAACACCAGTCTCTCCCCATCTCACCCCCTGTTGACCGGAGCAACCACTCTCCCTTCTCTAGTCCCCTGGAAAATGTCCCCTATGAGCTAAGTGACTGAATGAATGAGCTCTCATTCATCATCAGCTCAGTCAGGCAGCCAGCCACAGATGTGCATGGAGGGCTTTGCCGGTGGCCCACTTGGGGTCAGGGAGGGGGGGAGTGGGGTGGTGGGATTGCCTAATTGGATGGTGGGGTGGGGGTCCACTTGACACCAGGGATTGAAGATATATGTTTTTTATTATTAGGGCCAGCGATTGCGTGGTTGGGGGGGTTCACTAGAGACTAGGGATTAAATATATTTTTTTATATTGGGACCAGTGATCGGCGGGGGGGTCCATTAGACACCAAGGACAATAGGGTTTGAACATTATTGTTTTTTATATTGAATCTGCAGGGGGGCCACTAGACACCAGCGATTTAATTAATTACAGGACAGGTTGTGGTGAAGTGTGGAATTTCATGGCTGAAATTCCACACTTCATAATCCATCTGCTCTCCCGTGAATGTGTGCAGTGTGCTCTGCAAATATGGCACAATTCACAAATTAATTAGAAGAGTGAATTTTGGGGACTTGTCACATCTCTACCGGTGGTGCTAGCCCTCTGGGGCATGATAGTCTGTGCAGCTGTGTTCAAACCCAGCCTGCAGCTACCAACCTGTAGTTGCAGTCTGACATATAAGTGGTGCTATGTGCACCCTTAAATAGCCTGGGCAATATACACATGGAAATGCATGTAAATCAGGCCATAATGACATGCTAATGTGGCTGTTTGCCCTCTGAATGCCAAAGTAGGCTCATTTGCATATCTATTTTGAATATGGCAAACTTTTGCTCCAGGAAAATGTGTTTGCACTGGACAAATGTGTTTGCTCTTGGCAAACCTTTCTGACCCTTAGCATGGTTCTACAGTATTTGGACTGCACTGTTGTCTACAGTTGCTATGCATCACTTTCTTGCTAGTTCCCACAGTGGCCACGTAGTTCACCTTTGCCTGACACCACCTCTGTGTGCACTGGACTGCAGTTGCTGTTTGCACTGCCTGGTTGCTATATTCAGAGCTCCCTTCTTTGCTGGGCTATCTTTGCACTGCATTCACAGCCAGGTTTGCCCACCTTTGTTTGCCCGCTATATTGAGCAGTTTTGCCCTGGGCTATTCCTTTGAATATTACGTGCTATTGGCCGTGCATTAATTTGCCCGCCAGGCAGTGCACATTTGCCCTCAGGCAAAGTTCTGAATATTGGGCCTCTGATATCTTGTTTTAGATTCCATTCTAAGAGTTTCTTCTCCATAATCAGGTGATTTAGTTTTATGAGCCCAGTTTAGAGCAGTCTTTAATCTGTAAATTTTATATAATGCTTTTATATCTGGACATGTTAATTCCCCTTTGTTTTTAGGTAAACATATTTTATTCCATGCCATGCTGGGCTTTTTATTATTCCATATAAAATTCTGAAATGTATGCATAAGGGCTTAAAACAATGTTTCAGGTACCTCTGTAATTATAGCCTGTATGACATACGACAAATGGGGGATAGAAATCATCTTAAGGAGTTGAGTGTTTACCATAAAGATAATGGGATTTTCTTCTGTCCTTGAATTTTACCTTTTATTTTATTTGAGATTGGTTTATAATTATGAGAGGAAATAATTTCTGAAGTTAAGGCGAGTTTGATACCCAAATTTATTTATTTATTTGAAAGTTTCACCAGGGAGGCATACTGAGCAGAGATACTGCTTGATTCCAGATGCATCCTGGTGAGGGGAAGGGAAGAGTACAAGGAGAGTACAGACAAGTATTGAACAATGAGGTCCAAAAATACAGTAATAAAAATACAGAATACATACAAGGCAAAATAGGAGTAATAATTCAAATAATACAGTGCAACAGTTGTACTTCATCCAAGACAGATTGGACAGTCTATGTTAAGATAAACACAGAGCTGCCTAAAAAACGCTGTTCGGGCCGGCTGAAAGAAAGGGTGCTGGCCCCCTAAATGAACCTTGGTTCCTGAGAGATACAGAAGGACTGCTGGGACTGGAGAGTCGGTGTAAGGGAGTGAGTCAGGGACGAGCTGAAGTTGGAGTCTCTGCGAGACATTGACTCAGTTCCCCAGAAAACGACTGCAAAAAACAGGTTGTACTCCTAAAAGGGATGCAGTAACTTTTCTTCATTTATTTAAGTCAAACATATGTTTTAGTGGGATTTTTCCTACATTTATGACATCTTTTTAAGATATTTTTAAAGAATTAATTGAGTTATTCTTTTTTTTTTAGTTTTTTAAGTTTCCCGGGGAATCCTGGGTCACGTGTTCCATTTTAACCTATGGAAGCTGGCTACTCACTTCCTGAGGCATAAAGCACAGGCGTAGCGTCTTCCTTTCAGATGTGTTGGAGAGCTGAGAAGGAGAGATGCTGGTAAGCCGTCTACCTACGCAGTGTCCTTTGCTCAGTACCTGGTAACTTATTTTTATTTGTCCAACTTTGGTCTTATTTAAGCAGTTGATATCGAGTAAGAACCTGTAAGTCCGAGTAAACGGGCAAAATTTTTGTACGTATGCTGGGGACCTAAGGAATCACTACCTTTCTTCTTCCAGCCTCTCTTTTTTTTTTGTTCCACTACACTTCTTAATAGTGAATTTATTTTAAATATTTTTAACACTTTTTAAGTGGTTTGTCTTTCACTTGAGGCCTTATAGGCTTTAGTGGTTTGTGCTAAATATTAAGGGATGCTATAAAGGAGATTGTCCAAATTGTCTAAACCGATATATATTTATCACTACTATACTTGCCCTTACTCCATTTTATTGTTTTTCTTTTAGTGTGTGACCCTGCTCTGCAAGATCATAACTACTTGTTGGGGTGGATAAATCAATATTTGGTTCTCCCACTAGAAGTAATTTCTATTCTACTAGCAATAAGCAACAAGAAGTGTGGAATTGTATGTGTTGGTGGGGGCTTCAAGGTGGGCATTTGTGAACGTTGATGCTTTCAAAACTAGAAGTGCATGAGAACGTTTCTAAGATCCCTGTGAGCCCAGAGCCACAAAGTAATGTTTTGTATGGTCCAGCTTCTGTGACTATGTTGAGATTTGGGATACTGTTCGATATTTTAAAGTTTGGAAGCAACTGGATCGGCCTGGGCCTGCTTGGGCCCGTTTGGATATGGACTGGACTGCTTGAACATTGGCTGTTTTTTGCACATCATATAACTGATGAGATCAGGAGACTTGGGACCTGGGGACTTGGGTGTTTAAGGATTTGTCTGTGGGGAACAGTGGAATTCTTTGGTGATCCTTTGGTGATTGTTTGGAGACCGCTGGAACTGCTGGAATCTGATGACATGCCTCCTTCCATATAGTGAGATCTTAACATTGTTATTATTATTGCTATTGCTATTGCCATTGTTATTTGAACTAACACCTAGAATCTAACCAGTAGATTTTCCATTAGAATAGTAGGACACTATACCATAGGATACTAGATATTGTGTGATAGTTCATAGACAGCAGATAATAAACAATAGAATGAGTACCCAATCTACCCCCAGTAATGGCTACCAGAAGTGGTAGGATCTTGGCAAAGGACCCTAGGAAGAGACCTGGAACCCAGAATCTAGACGGAAGACTCCTAAGGCAAAACCACTGATAAGGTGAAACTTACTAAATTAGTAGGAATCTCACCAAATCTCACCAAGCATCTCTTACCATCAGTACCAAATCCAACCTCTCCCAGTAATAATTTTCTAGTTCAACATTAATTTTATATAGTCAAAGTTTTTGAATGTACTAAAATGCATTGCTTTCCAAGAATTTTCTTAGTATGATGTTTTCTTATTCTATAAATCATCTGGTGGTCTGATAATGAGTCGAGGAGAACTCCACTTGCTATGATTTTGTTCTTGGTGGAAGGTAAAGACCAGGTCCAAGGTTGTTGAAGCATCTGGATTTCTGGTATGTACTCTAGTGGTTTCCTTAATCAACTGTGTCAGTGCTAGTGTGTTATTCATTTCCATAATGTCATGCCCTATGTCCACTGTCCTCCAATCCACATTGAAATCACCTATTAGATCAATTTTGTGATACCGTCTTTCTTACACTTTTTTTACTACCATCAATAATATAATTTTGCAGCCATATTGGCTCTGGCTAGAGTTTGTTTAGTACTGCCATCATCTGAGCTTCAGTTTCCAGGGCTCCATTCCCATGAATAAACAGCTGGCACACCATTGCTGACCTAACGGCTGTGTACCATTGCAATGCCTGTACCAGGTACATCCCTTCATTCTCTTGCCTGTGTAATTCTAGCATGGTCCCTTTCCCAACCTGATCTGTTTTGGACCTCTGCAACCGCAGCCCCAAACTGTCCCTCTGCCATGTTGTCTTTCCCACAAAAAAACTGCCTCTCCTTGACTTCCTCTTGTCCTAAGGTCTCGCTTACCCTACATACCAATGGAACATAGCCAAAATATAGCCATAACTAGGCATGCCTGTGTGACTGAGTGGCATACTCTGGACAGGGCCCTCCACTAGCTTTCCCAATAGTGCCTCTGTTATGGGGTGTCATCCATCCACTTCTTTTCTTCTAAGCCTTAGCCAACCCTGCATCATTCTCCACACTAGCTGACCTTTTACTGTGTCTCCCCAACCTCTTAAACTGCATACTAGGCCGATGACCGATAGGTGTACACTTATGATTGCATGTGCTACTCCTTCCTAGCATTTACTCACTACAAATTTTGCTATCTGATCTTCCATGACCTCCCTACTTACCTCCATGTCTTGTTCAACTCTGAACATCTGGAATATTCTCCATGAACCCTCATATGTCTTTATGGTCCTGACAGATCATGAGCTGCAAAAGAGCAGCATGGCTCCATCCAGCCAACCTCCCACAGCTGATGAGGTACCCATGTTTTGTTGTGCTCTGCATCTGGGTTGATGGCCCAGAACCTGTCCAACTGGAGATGGGAGAGGCTATCAGCCACGGTATTCCGCATTCTGTCTATACAGTATGTTTTGCTCTGAAAGACATGTTGAGTCCTAGGCCCCACAAAACTAGCTGTCTCATGACTTTCATCATCATTTCTGCACTGCCCACCTTCTATTCAGTACATCCACTACCACTCTGTTGTCACACCAGAAAGTTACCTTCTGGTTCCGTAAATCCTTTCCCCATAACACTGCTGCCACCCATATCAGGAAAATTTCCCAAAATGTAATGACCTTGGTCAGTCCCCTTGTCATCCATTACTTCACCTATTGTTCTGAAAAGCACCTCCCCTTAAAATATCCACCCATGCCATTACCCACTCCACATCTGTGTATAACTAAATCTGCATTAAGCACCCACTCGTCCTGCCAGAATGTCACCCGGTTATATGTTTTTAGGAATTTCTCACATATCTCCAGGTCTTCCCTTGTGCCTTATGAAATATCCACCCAAAGATGCAGACAGGTGGCCCACTTTTGCCCTCACCAAATGCCATGTAAAGCCCTCCCATTGCTATTGCCCAGCAGATGAAATTTAAGTGTCCCAATAGCTGCTATACTAGGTTCAATGGGACCTGACTCTTTCCTCTCACTGCCTCCAGTAATTCTTACATTTCTGTATTTTTTTCACCAGGAGGCAGAACACCCAGCTTCTGTGTCTATCTCAATCCCAAGGTATTCTATGCACTAGTAAGGACTCCATCTTTTCTTCAGCTAAAGGTAGTCCCAGTCACCCACACATATCCCAGAATTTCCTTAGCTTTTATTCTGTCTCTTCTGTTACCCTTCCTACCAGGAGAAAATTATCCAGGTAATGGACCACCAATCACTGACCATGTATTTCTTAGAATACCCACTGTAGCCAGGTACTGAATATTTCAAAAGTGGTGCATGCAGTAGAGCACCCCATGGGCATGGCTTTGCCAAAGTAGTACTTTCCGTCTATTTGAAAACTCAATAAGTCCCAGTCCTACAGCCTCACCGCTAGCAGGCAGAACACCACTTCGATGTCTGTTTTTGCTAGCTATACCCCTTCTACTGTCTGCATCATCTGTACAGCCCCTTCCAATGTCATGTAGGCTACCCTGCTGTCTTCTTCCCTTATATGATCATTCACCAACTCCCCATCCAGGTATGAATTTTTCTACATTTACAAGTACTATTTCTTTGGAACCTCTCAAGTGAGAGTCCTGTGACTTTTTCCTGGGGTACTGATGCTCTGTTTTGAGCTTTGGTCATTTGTCTGATCTCTGGAGGTGGGAGCCCTACTGACTAGGTTCCATAAACATTCCGGACCGAATCCTCTGAACAGATCTGCATACTGAATTTATATATCAATTAATGGAATATTTTTATTTTTTGTTTTGTTTATATTTAGTGTTTTGGGGTAAGGAGGTTAAGGGGCTGTTTTGTTTTTAGGTGGGAAGTTTGGTAAATGGATTTTTTTTGTACGTGTGAGTGTATGTGTGTGTGTTTTACTTGATTGTTAAAGTTTGAGGGTTTTCCTTTTGTCGTTGCACCCTCGTATTCCATCTGGTGCTGTCTTGGGACTGGTCTTGCCAGCTTAGGAGATGTTTTGGTGCTGTGGCCTTCTTCATGTTGCTTATGCTGCCTCTCGGCTCCTTGAACTTCACCCCTTTATTGACCTCCCAGTTTCTGGCACTGCAGTGAGGCACTGTAGGAGGTTGGTATTACTAGGAAGCATTTGGTTGGTTGAGTACCGAGGGCAGCTATGGAGGTGATGGTGAGCAGCATTGAGGCTGTCCAGTGCAGGAGATGCTCTGGGTGCAAATGGAGTTTAGAGAGGCCTGACATGTTTGGTCTCTGTACCTAGGGTTCCCACCAGACTGAGTGGGCAGGTAGCTAGGGGACCAGATATGTCCTCTAATCCCTTCAGGCAGTGCTTTGCAATGCTAAGTCAATGAGGAACAAGACTGCTATTTTGCAGACTTGATTTCTTCTGTTGACCTGACTTGCATCATGGAGACCTGGCTGGGTGATGATGCAGGCCCTGTTTTTGAGGCTGCCATTCCCACTGGGTATACTGTGATTCACTGTCCAAGGAAGGATTGCAGGGGTGAGGGAGTGGCCATCATTTTTTGATCCAGTCTGGGCATCTCGGTGCACCCAGTTGGTTGCACTCGATCTTTTGAGTATATCGCCATACATGGGGGTACAGGTGCAGGTTGCAGGATTCTCCTTGTTTACTGCCCCCCTGGGGTGGGAGGGGAATTCCTTCAGGAAGTAGAGAACTTTGTCATCGACCAGGTGTTGGGGTCCCCCAGGTGCTTAATCCTGGGTGACTTCAATGCTTGGGTCAATGACAAATCTTGCATTTTGATTACAACCTCCTTCAGTTGATGCAATCACTGGGCCTGTCACAAGTGGTTGCTGCTGCTACCCATCAACACAGCCATACACTCAATCTGGTGTTCCAGCTGGGTCTAGAGATTGACAACTTCAAGATTGGTCAGGTCATTTTGTCTGACCATTGCACTGTGGAGTTCAGCTTGGGGCACCCTCTGAAAGTCCCTCCCTGTGGAGATGGTCAGCTATCGCTCTTTAAGGGGTGTTGATCCAGAGGGACTACTGGTATTGGCTGACCTATCTAGGGTTGATGCAGCATGTGCAATTGGCACTGGAGAGGCTGTGGCCACATATAATGGGGTGGTTGCTGAAGCTCTAGATGCTATCACACTAGTCCATATATAACCCAGATTTTTCTCACTGAGATCCCCTTGGTTTGATGGGGGATCTCAAGGTGATGAAGATCAGGAGTCAGAAGTTAGAGCTTTGCTGGCCAAAGACCTGACTGGAGGCTGACAGGCTGGCCCTACGTGCTCACTATGTTGAGTGCCCGGGGCAATTTCCCATAAGAAGGCAGAATTTCTGTCCAGGGAAATTGCCATGGGAAGAAACAGACATTCTCAGCTGTTTTCTGACCATGGACAGGCTTTTACATCCAGCTTGTCTCTGGCTGAAAAAAGATTTTTTAACCACTTTATGTGAAGAGTTTGTTCTGTTTTTCTCCGATAGAGTGTCAGCCATTTGGTCAGGAATTCTGCCAGGAAGGCTTTTGCCTCACAGTGGTTGAGTTGGGAATTTCAGAGGCACTCTGTCTGCCTGGGAAGAGTTTAGGCCAGTGGAGGTGTCTGAAGTGACTAAGGTGATCTTGGAGCTGAAGCACACCTTTTGCGAACTGGACCCGGCACCGATGGGTTTCTTAATGGGAAGTGTCGATATAGTTGGCCCGGTGTTCACCAGGATTGCTAGGTGTTCAATGGTGGAGGGGGTATTCCCAGTTGCTTTTAAAGATGCACTGGTGAAGCCCATCCTAAAGAAATCTTCCCTCGACCCAGACGTCCTGGCGAATTACCGTCTGATCTTCAACCTGCCATTCTTGAGGAAGGTTGTTGAGAAACTGGTGGCACATCAGCTAGAGGATTGCCTGGTGTCCTTGGATATCTAGAGTTTTTCCAGTCAGGTTTTGGCTAGACATATCACTGAAACTGCTCTGAGTGAGAGTGCATAATGATCTGCTCAGAGCTAGAGAGAAATAGAAGACAGGTCAGTTCTTGTGCTCCTCAATCTCTCTTCAGCTTTTGACACTGTGGATCATGTTGTGCTTCTTGATCAGCTCTGTGAGTTTTGTGGACTAGCCGGTACTGTCATTAAATGGGTTGAGTCCTACCTCTCAGACAGAGTGCAACAGGTGGCAATGGAGAATTTCTCCTCCTTCCCAATGCCTCTGTCTTGTGGAGTACCACAGGGTTCGATCTTGTCACCAGTGTTGTTTGCAGTGTACATACTGCCACTGAGTGAGATCATTCGACAATACAGTGTGGATTTTCACTGCTATGTAGATGATACCCAACTGTATTTGTCTTTTCCACCCGGAACATCGTGAGCAGTCAAAGTGCTTAATAGCTGTCTGGCTAAAATCAATGACTGGATGGCTCCAGTTGGCTACGACTCAACCCGGCCAAGACTGAGGTACTGGTGATCGGGCTGGGTCATGGGAGTGTGATGGGTTGCCACGAGGGGCTGACTCTGGACTTGTTCTGGGGTCTGCTCCATTGGTGGTTTCTCTGAGGGTGTGAAATCTGGGTGTGATCCTTGATTGCAGATTGACCTTTGAAGATCGGGTGTCAGCTGTAGTCAGCAGTGGCTTTTACAACCTGCAGAACATTGGCCAGATTAAGCCCCTCATTCCATCCTAGGACCTGCCGACATTGGTGCTGCCTTTGTGACTTCTAGGCTCGACTACTGTAACGCTCTCTATTTCAGGGTCACGGGAGGGAGGCTGCAGCTAGTGCAGAATGCAGTGGCCCAGTTGCTGACAGGCCTTTTGAGGTCCAGTCATGTGACTTTGGTCCGAGTTCTCTGAACTGGCTGCCGGTCAGGTGGAGGGTCCTTTTCAAGGTGGGTCTTCTCACCTTTAGGGCCCTATATGGGCTGGGTCCCGGTTATCTGTCTGAACTCCTGATACTGGTGGCCTCTGCAAGCTCCCTCCACTCCTCTTTGAGGGGTCTCCTGGACATTCCCAGGTTTCGGTTCCAGACCTAGGGTGATCGGGCATTTAGTGTCTCTGAACAGACCCTATGGAACTCATTCCCACCTGTAGTCTGGGAGGCTCCCTTGACTGAGGTATTTAAGGGAAAGGTTAAAGGCCCACTTCTTCAGCCTGGTGTTTGACTGTTAACCTCTTTATTTTAGTTTTGGTCAGTTTCCCAAAGACTGATTCCTGAAATCCAATTTTATTTTATTGTATTTCTTTGTATTTTAATTTTGTAATGGTTTTAATGAGCTTGTATTATGTCTTAACTAACTGCTGTCTGATCTTGCTTGTGTAAGGTGCCCTAAGCCTCCTGGAGTGGGTGCTTTATAAATAAAATTGCCTTGCCTTGCCTATGACAAGTGATGGATTACTCTGTATTCCCTGAGCTGTTTCTTAGGGACCAAACCCAATGGTGACACTCTGAGACTGTCCAATGGTGGATCCTCCAATGCCCCCTTTACTCTCCCTGCTCTGATTTCTTTCTGGATTTTCTGGACCAACATCCTCCTTTACCCTTGTGTACCTAAATTCTTGGCCTTCATGCTTTTCCTCTACCCAACAAAGTGGAGAATAAAACCTCTGTTAAAGCCTTCCCCCAATTCTCTGCCTGCTTCCCTATCCAGGTAATCATTCATCCATTCCCTCAGAACCTCCAGTTTAATTGGGGAATGTGCCAGCTGGTACTGTTTCCACTTAAATTGCTTGACACTTTCCTCATACATGTTCCCTGTCCAAAACCCCTCCCTCCTCTGAAACCCCTCCCCTATATCCCCATGTGGCTCCCGGGGTCACCAAGAAATTACCTTGAAAGGGCTGCCCACTTGTGCCAGTCCCTGTGGCCCTGTCCCCCACTGTTCTGCATCTGGATACTGGGTGTAACCCCAAACACTTGGCACATGCATGTTGGAAACAGCAGTTAGGCGAGTTACTTTGAGCTCTGTTAAAATGCTAACTGCACTTGTGTATACCTGACTCATTCCTGGCCCAGTCCCCATTGTTCCCCATTTTTCCTATCATGGTTTGCAACCATAAATCTGAGTGCCTAGTATCCTTCTTACATCCCTGTGTGAGGCCATCCTTTGTTGAAGCTGCTTATCATACTGTAGCCAGTTATTGACTCCATCCCTCTTACATGCACTACAAATAATCAAGGAATGTGCTAGTAAAGGTGTGGCCAGCTCTGGTAGCTTTTTCTGTATGATGGCACTGTAGTATGTAAACCCTACAGGCCATGTGTCCCATGTTCACCCCCTCAAGACCATCCCTTCCTCCATCCTACCCAGTGAAACTAGGGCTGCCGCCATACCCCTTTTTTCACAGCTTTCATTTTCCTCATATTTCTTTGCCATTTCCTTATCTACTGAGGTGAATATATCTACAAATTCCCCCTTCCATATTTTCTCTTTCATGACCATTGAGACATGGTCACCAATTCTGACCCCCGATGTTTCAGTCTCTGAGCTTAGTTCCCCTACTGCCCACATGACGCCTGCCTCGGTACCCTTTCCCCCATCTTCTCTTTTTTGATGTCTCCCAATACCTTTTCCAATTCTCCAATACTGTTATCCGCCATAGACCAAATAATTTGTTCTACATATTCTCTCACACTATTTTCTAGGGTGAGGTCTACTGTACCTGTTATCTTTTGGGTCCATGGCAACAATGTCAGTGGCTGTGGGGACACTGGCTTGGGCATCTTTACTGGTTCTGGCTGAGGTTGGTCTGGCTGTAGTGGGACGGGCCAGGCTGCAGCTGGGGTGGGATAGACTATGGTAGGACTGGTTGAGGAGGTCTGGCTGAGGGGCACGGGGCTTGCTTTCTTTCTCCCAGTCCTTGGTGCTGCTCCCCTTTCTGCTTCCACCCCTTGTGTTTGGTGCTGGCCCGGGTGGAGTGTTTTGAAGGCAGGAATTTGTTGTTTTTTTTTTTGTGAGAAGACTGGACTTCTTCTGCCAGCATGGATGGCTGCCATTTTATTGAGATCTTTGGGAATTGGACTTGTATTACAGTGTTTAATTTCTGTCATAAATATTCAGATTCAGTTTCTCTACAAAGTAATTAGCCCCACTATTTATTATGCAGTTATTTATCCAGTTGGACTATTCAAAATTAAGTCTGGGCTCCACTGGATATTTTAACAGACTTGCTCCCATCTATTGAAATTGTTTTTATAATGTAGGGTTACTAAAATTGGTTGCTTTCAAAGACCTGTAGAAGTGCACATGTTTTATTCAGCACTCATGGGAGATTGGTTGTAAAGGTAGCTAATTCTGTTGTCACTGAACAGTAACTTCTGCGGTTGCTTAAGTGCTTATGAGTTCAAAGAAAAATAGCAGGAAAATAAGAGCATGGTTTAGTGTACTTGGCTTAGTGTACTGACAGTGTGTGTGTGTGTATATATACAGTGTGTGTGTGTGTGTGTGTGTGTGTGTGTGTATGTGTATATATGTATATGTATATATATATATATATATATATATATATATATATATATATATATATATATAGGAGTGAGCTATATTTTCACTGATAAAAGCATATATTACTACCACAGTGAGATAAATGCAACCCAGGCTAACACCGTAATGATAAATGCAGTTTATACATACTGCTGCTTACCTCACCAGCATTTATTCTCACTGTGGTGATGTCAAAGACAAGCCCATTAACTCTCCTCAGTGCTGCAACTTGTTTCAGCTCATCAAAACAAAATGAAATTCACCTGTCTTTCAAGTACCTGAAGCCCCGACAACAGGTTTACTGCATTCAGTCTCACAGACACTCACATGCTGAGAAGATCTTTAAAGTTCCTACCAGAAGAAAAAAGAGCACTGACTGCTAAATACCCCAAACCATGCAGACTCAAAGCAACATACTTTGACAGAGCTGAACTACTCTGGAAGAATAAATAAATTTTCCTTACAGAAGAAAACAAAATCAATGAATGTGAAAGAAGTTTTTCTATCTTGCACACAGTTTGAAAGCAACACAGAACCACTTTAGAAAAACCTATTGTATAAATTGCACACGTGGGCCCAGATATTCAAACTGTGCCAGGCTGTGGCGCAAGCTTGAGCGCAGCGCAACTTGGCTGTACAGTGGTGGACTGAGGCGATATTGAACGGAGCTGCGCCATGGCACAGCATCATTGAATATCGGCACCCCGGCCACCGCAGTGCATGGCGCAGTGGCACCGGCACCAGCGCCAAGTGGCCAGATTGGAGCATGGGGATGCACTAAGCGCAACTTCCATTGCGCTATGCACGCAACCATGACATTCAAAACTTGACATGCAAATGGGGCCATAATGTATGCAAGGTGCAAATGGGGCCATGTGCATGTCATTATGGCCCCATTTGCATGCAGGTGCGCCGATCCCCGACGACTTGACCCTGATGCCCTGCCAAGCAGCAGCCATCAGGGACTGACACCCTGTGCAGCCAGCAATGTGCTCCACAGCCCAATCACAGGCTGCAGTAAAAAAAGGAAAAGCAGAAATCCCTGGTGGTCCAGTGGACCTTCTCGCCCGATCGCAGGCTAAGTAAATATATAAATTCCCTATCATCCCTGGTGGTCCAGTGGACCGTTGTCTGCCCGATCTTGGGCATTTGTAATATAAAACAGATTCATGTCCAATATCCCTGGTGGTCCAGTGGACCACTGACAGCCCGATCACGGGCTTAAGTAAAAAGGAAACAACCTATATCCCTGGTGGTCCAGTGGACCGCTGACAGCCCGATCGCGGGCTTAAGTAAAGAATAAAAGCCCATATCCCTGGTGGTCAGTGGCCCCCCTCCCACCGCCCACTGATTCCCACCACCGCTCCCCCAGTCAGCAGGGCGGCAGCAACCACCCACCTGCCACCGCTGCGCCCGCTGGCTGACACCGTGAAATGAGGGCTGTCGCCCATTGGTCCACAGCATGAGCCTATGGATGTGCAGCCCATGCTTCGTTAACATCTAGATATGTGAATGGATCTATTCACATATCTGGATGTGTAGTATGAAAATGGCTGCACATCCATTGGCTCCCACTGTGGACCAATGGGCATACAGCCCTAACCACGGTGTCAGTCGGCAGGCAGGGGGTGGCAGGTGAGTGGGTGCTGCCACCTGCCACTGACTGGGGAGCGGGCAGTGGGGATCAGTGGGTGGGGGGAGGGGGGTCCACTGACCACCAGGGATATGGGTTTCTTTATTCTTTACTTAAGCCCACGATTGGGCTGTCAGCAGTCCACTGGACCACAAGGGATATAGGTTTTTCCTTTTACTTAAGCCCATGATCGGGCTGTCAGCAGTCCACTGGACCACCAGGATATTGAACAGATATATTTATTTTATTACAAATGTCCTGATCAGGCAGACAGTGGTCCACTGGACCACCAGGGATACTGGACAGATTTATTTATTTTATTACAAATGCCTGTGATCGGGCATGGGGGGGCGCCACCAGGTGCAGCCGGAGCTTGGGTGGCCACCCACAGGTGGCTGCTGCTGTGTTGTGCCCTGCAATGTGGCAGCTCACCTGTGGGTGGCCATCTGTTGTTCCTTTTTTTTTGGATCAACTTTGTGCTGGCGCAGGTAGGGGTTGTGCCTGCATGGCTTTGCACATCCCAGGCTGAATATCGGGCTGTGCATGGTATGCATGGGCAGGCCTCCCTACCTGCACATGCATATTACTGATGCACTCCGCACATCGGGATTTGTGCCGCACACTTTTCCTTTTAACATCGTGCTGGGGTGCATCAGTGGCTGCGCATGGTGCAACACTGTTGTGCCATGTGTAGCCCTTTTGAATATTCAGGGCCATGATGTAGATCGTGATATGTGAAATATCTTCACTCATGAACAGTGACCTCTGATACTTCTCACCATGCCTCGGCACTCGTGAGTATCCAAAGTTCAGTGTTCACTCATGAAGATATTTCATATCACACCCTGCCCATCATGTAGCCCATATATATATATATATATATATATATATATATATTCTTTGTAAAAGCTTTAGACGATTAGTTAGGGTAAATTAACACTATAAAAGTAGGGAAATATGGCTTTGGGGTTCCAACTCACCCCCACCCCCACAGCAAAAGGAAAAAATCATTATGGTTTTGACTGTCCTGTGTCTTTGTGAATCAGGGTGAGTCTTCCTTGGGGTTTTCAAATCTAACACTCACCTCATTCTGATATAGTGTTTAAAATGTACAGTACAATGTCTCCCCACATGTTGCTAATAATCCGTGGACCCTGCCTAAAGAAACAGATCACATCTCACCTTATTTGCCTCGTGGAATGAGGTGAGTGTTAGAGTTGAAAAACTCCGTGATGACCCCACCCCTGATTTGTCAAAACTCAGGACAGCCAAAACTGTAATCATTTTTTTCTTTTGTTGTTTGAGTGGTGGGGTGGGAAGTTACGTTGGAAACCCTAGTGCAACATTTATTTACTTTTGTGGTGTTAGTTACCCTAACTGGTGCAGTAATTAAGCTTTTGGAAGGAATTGTTTTTCTTTTGAGATTGTGGAATCATATCTCAGTCATGCAGGTCCCTTTGGGACCTACTGTACTGTATATGATAAGGTGCAGATGGGCAGGCCCTTTGTCCCTGTGTCATGGGATGAATCTGCCTGCCTTCAAAAGAGCAGGGCCTGGCACATTCACACTTTATATATTCACTCTACATTCACTTTTAACACATTGAATCCTCACACTTTCATTCTTCACACTTTCAATCTTCACATTCATTCTTTACCTATATATATATATATATATATATATATATATATATATATATTTTTTTTATTTTGAAACCAAATGTTCAAGATAGTCATTTTGTAACCGTCTTATAAACGTGATATGTAGCATTTATAGTATAGTAGCCAAAATGTCATTTCGCACCAGAAGTGTGGAAAGACATATCATCCAGGATTTAAAAAATAACACCTGTCACATTTATGAGGTGGTATGTAAATTGCCTATGCTGAAATTGTGGAGTCAAAATACCAAAAATTAGTGAAAGTATGACTGAACATTAAAATACTGCAACTTTCAGTCATAACCTGGGCATTTTACCATATTTGTACACCAAAATTTCAGCATAGCCTTTTTGCTACCTGAGCTAATGAACCCGGTAGGTGAACATTTTCACATCCCTGCCAAAATGTGATTCCTCACCATTGAAACACCAATCTGTGCCACCAGTACAAAAATACATTTTTTCAAGAATTTGAAAAGTGACAGCTGTCTTGTTTATGAGGCGGTGTGAAAAAATGGCTATATGTAAATCTGAGGTCAAAATATTTAAAATGGCCAAAGTTATGAGAGAGCATAGACAAATTTCAATGTACACTCATAACTTTACCATTTTTACATATTTTGCCTCATATTTTTAACATAGACTTCTTGTGACTCCTCCCCATGAACATAGGCAGTAACAATTTTCAAATCCTGCCTGAAAGATGATTTCATCAAATAACTGCAAAATTGCCTTTCAGGCCTGATTGATATAATTCTGTCATGACTGGTCATGAAGTGGGCTCCCAAAAGGACCATGTTGAAAATCTGGGATGAAAATATGCAAAAATTACAAAGTTATGCATCAGAGATCAAATCCCATTAAATACATTGACCTCACTTTCCTCAGTTTCTCATATGGCAGTTGGAAGTTCCAGCAGCAAGACTTGCCTTTGATTGAGAGTGGATTTTGCCCTGGGACCTGTTCAGGTGAGTGAGGATTTAATGGTGTTGTAGTGGGGGTGTCAGGGTAGTGAGTGCTGAGTTAGAGGTTGGGGTGGCAGGATCAGATCAGCAAGGGACCATTTTGTTTTTACAAGATAAAAAAACATCAAGGGACAGTTTTCTTTATCACAGCTAACATTAATGTGGGAACAGCAATCGGAGTGCAGTGGTGCCACTAAACACCAGAGAAACGTGATATGCATGAGGGGATGATAATCAGAGGGTGGGGAGCACCACTAGTCACCACAGAAACATTATATCAATGAGGGGGATTGCGATCAGCAGGTGGGGATGCCACTAGGCACCAGGGAAACATAACATGTCTGAGGGAATGTAATCGGAGGGCGGGGGTGCCACTAGACAACAGGGAATCATAATATACATAAAAGGATGACAATCAGAGCATGGGGGCACCATTAGACACCAAGGAAACATAATATGCATGAGGGGATGGTGATCAGAGGATTGGGGCACCACTAGAACCAGAGAACATAATATGTAAGGGATGACAGTCAGAGGGTGGGGAGCAGACTAGGTGGGCCAAGAGATCCTTACCTGCTGACATCTTCTATGTTTCTGTGTTACTAGACACCAGTGAAATATAATATGCATGAGGACAGTGATCAGATGGGGGGGTGCCACTAGGGTGTGGGGGGCACTACTAGGCACCAGGGAAACACAATATGTATGAGGGGATGGTGATCAGAGGGTGGGGTACACTACTAGACAGCTGGGAAATAGTGGCTCACTGTTCTCATAACAGCCTGCAGCAAAAGAGTTACAGCTGCAGCTGCAGAACTGAAGAAAGTTCTGCAGCTCTCATACAGAGAATGTGGGTCAGTGGCTCCTGTCACTAACCTTTACACTCAGGATTTTGGGGTGCCCAGAAAAGGTATATCTGGGCATTAATTTAAGAAACAGACATCAGAATCTAGCTAAACAGCTCCTGTTTAGCTTGGTTCTGGTATTTGTTTTTAAATGATGGCATTTTTTATGTATTTTCTATGCTTATTAGTTTGAGGAGAAAAGAAACAAGATGGCAGCTCTCACGACACAAAAATATTCACGTTGTGAGTAGCAAGTGGTGAGAAAAAAAAATAGTCTTTCAAAACAGAATTTTTGGTATCATATCAGGATGTTATCCCAAGAACCTACAGAGCACGCTCAGAACAGAAAAACCCAAAACTTTAAAGCCTTAAAACTTTGAAACCATTTAATATTTTTTCATGAAACCTTTCAAAGGCACTGCTTTGGGACAGCATGCCTATACCCTGAAAGTCTGGCAAAAGGGGCCAGATATTCAAAAGAGTTGAGCCATGCACAATAGGGTTGCACCTGCGCAAGTCCGAATTTGCGCCATTCTGTGATATTCAGCAGGAGGCAGTTGCGCCCCCGAAATCATGCTGAGCAACAGTGAAATTATAATGAAGGCATGCACAACTGAAGGAGGAGGAACCATGCATAAATGGCGCAGTGTGATATTCAAAGACTTGCGCAATGCGCAACAGTGGAGCAAGTGGAAGTTGCGCGCATAGCGGAAATGAGCAAAATAAAAAGGGAGCAAGGCATAGCAAGAACGCTACAGGGAGCCACATCTGTCAGAGGCAGAGACACAGACAGGGCAAGTGGCAGGAACAGGGCAGGCCAGGAAAGGCCACAGCAACAGACAGGCACAGAGAAGGTGTAGGGAGCCACAGCTCAGAGAACAGCACAGGCAGGTGTACCCGGTGCAGGGAGGTAGCAGCCAGGACAGCGAGGGAAATAAAGTAACAGCTGCTGGGGTGAACTAAGCTATGACATGGCCACTGCCACCTTCCACATGGAGGCCAATGAGGGGGATGAGAAGGCGGGTGGCAGGGGACGTGGCCATGAAAGAGCCTGTCAGCAGTATGCCCCAACAGGCAGTACCGATTCGCATGCTTTGAGCTGTACACAGATATTGAGATTGTGGCCGGTACTGCCTGAACAGGCAATACTTAGGCGGCTCTGTGAGCTGTGCAGTGATGAAGCAGGCACCCACATGACGGGCCATGCCCCGTCAGCGGAGACCAAGGTAACAGCCTGCATGTGCTTGCTTGCCATGGGTACCTTCCAGAGACCAACTGGGACACCACAGGCATAACCCATCGGCCATCATGCCACCTCCACCCAATTCCTCAGCACACTGCTGCCATATGCTGAGGAGTACATCCATTTCCCCAGCACAGCGGCGGAGTGCACAGCAAACGGAGGAGTTCCACAGGCAGCACGTATGCCTGGTGTGCTAGGGCAATAGATCACCCATGGAAGATACGCACACCAACCTGGCCATGAGGGGGCTGCATACATGAATTGCATGGGCTATTGCAGCATCAACTGCCAGGTGGTGTGCGATGCCAGGGCACATCATCAATGTCTGTGCCACGCACCCTGGGGAGCACAGGATTCATTCATCTGGCACCAGTCAGCACTGTGCCACAGATTCGAGAGTGGGGACATCCCACTGGACACCTAGTGGGTGAGTATGCAAACCAAATGAACAAAGTTAGGCCTGGGGGCATGGCCAGAGGTGCCATGGGTAGTGGCCTACATGTCTTGGGGCAGGGCGATGCTGATCACCAAACTAACTCCACCTCTACACACAGGTGACAGTGGATACCCACTCCGTCCCTGGCTGCTCACACCCTACCGGCGGCCAACGACCCCATCACAGCAACGCTACAATGAGGCACACGCCACCACATGCAATGTCATCGAGCGGGTGTTTGGGATGCTGAAGGCACATTTCCATTTCCTGCACACCTCTGGCGGTGCCCTACAGTACAACCCTCAAAGGCCTGTGGGATATTCCTGGCCTGTTGCATCCTGCACAACATGGCCAACGAATGTGGGATAGCCGTACAGGTCGAAGAGGAGGACAGCGATGGGGATGATGGGGACGCCGGTGATGATGGTGATGAGCAGCCCCCCCTTGGCCGATGGGACCCCAGACTGCTCCAGCTGGCACAGCTGCACTGGGACACCATCACGGAGGAGCACTTTAGCCAACCCAGGTAAGTCATGGGGTCATGCACAACCACCATTGGCCAAGGCATAACCCACAAACATGCGGGAACCCACACTGTGGATGCATGCCATAGAGGGAAATGGCAGGGCACAGGGGCACACACACAGCCAGGGATGGGTGAGGATGAACATGCCACACCAAAGGACACACACACACACACGCACACACACAATGCAATAAACGTGCCAGAGGCCAGAAGGCAGACCAACCCAGAACGCACACCCTAGCAACACACATGTTCACAGGCCACCAAGCCCACTGCCTGTCCATGCATGTGTCAGATGCTGGGCACCATTGCACTTCAGTGTACAGCGCCAATGCAGGCATCATCATGCACATGTAACTGCGGACAGCAGCCGGGAGGTGTGCAGGTGGACTGTGTGTCGCATGCAGGGCAGGTACCACCGTACTGCCCACTGAAACACACAATGCACACAGGGCAGTACCAGACAGTAGCCATGCTGGGAGACAGGTCAGTCTCGCGACACAGTGCTACGGCTACCATGGATGCGAAGCGCCCCTCGGAGACCAGCCAGCACTGGCAGGCTGAACACTGGCCTCAATGGGTGGCACTTATGGTCCCCAGGGGTTCCACTGTGTGAAAGCGACCATGCCTGTGCAGGGTCTGCAGCACACAAAACATGCCTGCACCAGGAGTGCTCGGATGCCGACAGCTGAACCCGGCATCGACAGGGTGGGAGTCGCACAATGCAGGGAACGGCAGGTGGAGAGTGCACTGCATGGTGTCCATGATGCATGGGCACCTGACTGTGTGCTCATTGTGGCCATGACAGCAATGAACGCCTGTGCATGCCTGTCAATGGCAGCAGTCACATCCTCCTGCAAATGGTCCATCCGTGCCAGGATCCATTCAGTGTTCCTGCAGCGATGCTCCTCTGCCCACTCCAGAGCCACACACAGTGCTTCCACGGATGTTGCAAGCTGCATCTGCTGCTGGACCGATGCTCACAGTAGGTGGGTGTGCTCGTCCAAGAGGTCATCAGCCTCCTCGGCATCCTGTCCCTCAGGGTGTGCAAGGGCCTGATGTTCAGCACCCTTTGAGGGTGGGTGCTGTGCACCAGGACTAGGTATGGGCATGTCCACAGGCGGTGCACAGATGCCACCGCTGAACCCTGTACCCCCAGGCCCGGTGGGTGACTGCTGGCAAAAATATGGGACTTCAGAAGAGCTGACTTTGATAAGATGGCCAACAGAGTTAAGCTAGCCCTGGCAAAAAGAAACACAGGTGAGGAGGTACAGGCAAAGTGGGCAAGCATTAAGGATACAATACTTGAAGCAACATCCCATTGTGTTAGACAGAAAGGAAGTGCAAAAGAAGAAGGAAACCACTTTGGTTCTCAAATACAGTAGCAGAAAAGGTCAGAGCCAAAAGGCTGGCCTTCAGGAAATATAAGGAACACAGCGGGATGAAGATAGGAGGCATACCAAACTGCCTAAAGGAAGCAGGTAAGGCAGTAAGGCAGGCAAAGTCCCAAACTGAGGAAACACTAGCACGAACAGTAAAGAAGGTGACAAGACTTTCTATAGATACATTAGTAAAGGAGAAAGTCCAGAGGGGTATTGCTAAGCTTAATGGAGAAAAGGGAGCATGTGAGGAGGAGGACCCTGTAAAGGCATCTATCCTAAATAGATACTTTTGCTCAGTATTTACTGAAGAGAAGGTAGGGCAGGGCCCACAGCTCAGCATCATGGACACAGGGGAGGGAGGTGAGCACTACTCCCTTCACAAAAGAAAGGGTCCTACAAGAGCTTGCTAAGCTCAGGGTGGATAAGGCAATGGGACCTGATGGCATACATCCCAGGGTACTTAAGAGCTAAAGGAGGAACTAGCAGAGCCATTAGCAGAATTGTTTAGTGAGTCTCTGAGCACAGGAGAGGTCCCAGAAGACTGGAGAAGGGCTCATGTAGATCCCGCTCCACAAGAGTGGTAGCAGGAGGCAGGGGAACTACAGACCAGTCAGTCTTACCTCAGTAGTGGGCAAGATTATGGAGGCACTCCTTAAGGAAAGGATAGTGCAACACCTGGAATCCATAGGGGCACAGGATCCAAGACAGCATGGGTTTACAAAGGAAGGTCCTGTCAAACTAATCTCATAGATTTCTTTGACTGGGTAACCAGAGTGGTGGACCAAGGGGAGCAGTTGATGTCGCCTACCTTGACTTCAGCAAAGCTTTTGACACTGTTCCACATAGAAGATTGATAAATAAGCTAGGTAGGCTCGGGGTGGGTCAGAAGTTGGTCAACTGGGTGGCAAACTGGTTGACTGGCAGAAAACAGAGAGTGGTGGTAAATGGTATACAGTCAGAAGAGATGCAAGTCACAAGTGGGGTACCTCAGGGATCAGTCCTGGGGCCAGTCCTATTCAACATCTTCATTAGTGACCTCGCAGATGGACTAGAGGGTAAGGCTTGTCTGTTTGCAGATGACACCAAGATCTGCAACAGAGTAGATGATCCAGATGGGGTGGGCAGAATGAGAAGAGATCTGGATAAACTAGCAAAATGGTCAGAAGAGTGGCAACTGGGATTTAATGCAAAGAAGTGCAAAATCATGCACATAGGGAAGAGAAACCCTGAAGCCACTTATAGGCTGGGAGGAGTTGCTAGCAGTCACAAAGGAAGAAAGAGACTTGGGCATCATCATCACTGATGACCTAAAATCATCCAAGCAGACCTCCTAAAGCAGTAGGTAAGGCTAGGGGGTGTTAGGGTGTATTAGTAGGGGTATCACAAGTCGTAAGAGGGAGGTAATAATCCTCTGTACAAGACATTGGTTAGGCCCCATCTGGAGTACTGCATGCGTATTGGAGGCCACACCTTCACAAGGACATTAACCAAATTGAGGCAGTCCAGAGAAGGGCAACCAAAATGGTGCAGGGACTGCATCAGAAGACATATGAGGACAGATTAACGGAGCTCAATATGTATACCCTTGAGCAAAGGAGGAGAGGTGATATGATCGAGAGATTTAAACACCTTAAGGGCATAAACAAGGTGAAAGAGTCTAACATGTTTAAATATAAGAAAAATAGCAGGACAAGAGGACACAGCATGAGATTAGAGGGAGGCCGATTAAGGGGGAATGTGAGGAAATTCTTTTTCACAGAAAGGGTGGTAGATGCATGGAATAGCTTACCACAAGAAGTGGTGGCTATGAATACAGTGCAGGGCTTCAAACAGGCATGGGATAGGCATAAGAGAGCAATACAAATGACTATGAATAGATAGGTCACTGACAGAGCAAAGGCCGATGGCACATTTATAAGGTAGAAAAAGAAATGGGCAGACTGGATGGGCCTTGCGGTCCTTATCTGCCGTCAACTTCTATGTTTCTATGTTTCTATGATGCTGCCCCTCCGGCTGTTGCACCCCAGGGCTCAGTGGTGCCACCGCAGTGGCTGCAACAGTCCCACTGTCCTGAACAGACACCAGTGCTGCCCCACTGGTGCTGACAGGCACAGTCTGGGACTGTGCTGACACGCAGGCCCCCATGGCAGCACCAGCCACAGCTATGGGCACGAATTGCCCTGCTGTGTGTCCATCCTATGGTACACATAGTCACTGCCCATGAAGGTCGTGTCATCATTACTGGTGCCAGACTCTGCCCGGCCAGAGCACAGCGTGCTGGCATCCATGGACGCCAGCATGCTGGGACACAGGCAGGGCTTCCTCCACACCTGTCTCAACATCATCAGTGTGGACAGCCAGGCGGCCCCACTGTCGTACAGATCCACACATACCTGTGGAGGTGGATGGTCCCACCTCCGACTCCATCCAAATGTCCGCAGTGGACAGGCCCACCACCGTGGACCCATGCAGACGCTTAGGATCTGTAAGGGAAAGCAAAGTCACGTTACTGTGTGTGACCTACCCGACCCCCCCGACAGACCATGATGTACCATGCAGAGATGGACCACCGCCCGTCTGGAAGCCACCACCTGGAACTCCCTCTATGGCACTTCGGTGCATGCTTGCAGCAAGCCTGTCCTCCGCTGCGGTGAGCTGTACCACCTCCGGCTGTCCCCCACCTGTTGCAGCACGGGCCGCCAAGATGGCAGCCACCTTCTCCTTTACCCTCCTCCTGTCTGTACCCATCTTCTTCTTACACTCCTGCACGGAGTGCCGGTGGCTGCCATGCAGGTTCACGGCATGTGCCACCTCCTCCCATGCAGCAGCACGGGCCTGAGTGGTGCCCCGCTTTCTACTGAGCAGTGGCTCCTGAGCCAGGTAGGCCTCGAAAAGGGCCTCGGTTTCGGCCTTATTGAAATTCGGCCTCCTCCTCCTCCGACCACTGTTGTCCTCCTCTCCAAGAACATGCTCGGTCATTATGTAGCCTGTAAGAATGGTAGTTGTTACCTGTGACTGTGCAGTCCCATGCATGTCCCTGAATCCACAGTCCACACTCCCACACAGCATGCAACTCACCAATAAACTGCAGTAACCGACTATGGCCACAGCAACACATTCTCACTCCTTTATAGCGCAATCTATGCAAATGAGGTGAGGAACAACTTTAATTAGATGCAAATTGCAGTGCTGCGCCATTGAATGGCTGATCGGATGATTTGCATATGACGGATGAATATTGTGCTGTTGCGCTTTGTGCAGTTGTGTTGAACATGCTGAGCCAATGGCGCAGGTCTGTGGCATGCGTAGTACACCTCACTGCGCATGCCCAGGTTGCTGACGCAGGCGTCTGCCGCACTGATGACGTGCTGTGCATGGTAGGCAATGCAGGGCATGGCTACTATTGTGCCAGTGGCACTATAGCGAAGGTCACTACATGGCGCTGTGGCATAGGGCCTTCATAGGTGCAATGGCCCAACTGCCAGATAGTTTGCTGTGGCACTGGCACACAGGCAGCCAATCGCACTACATGCATTGTCATCTGATGGCGTTGTATGGTCTGGCGCCAGGGACCCTTGACCCTGTGTGCCACCTTTTGCCCCTTACACCATGCGTCGGGCATAAGTGCACTCTATTGTGCTGTTCGGTAACAGCATGATAGGGAATGGCAGGCGGCACTGCAGTATCTGCACGCACTCCTCGCTGCAGAGCGCTATATTGCCTACTATAGCTAACGCAATGGCGCCGGAGAAGGTCTGCTCCCTGGACTGCCATTGAATTGGCTAATCTGGTGGCTACAGTCAAGCCACACCATGGGCCTCTCTTTGGGGAAGCCCCCCCTGGATAGGGCAAGGTCCCAGGTGTGGCAAGAGGTGGCCACAGCTCTCGAGGAGGTGACAGGCAGGGGCAGAACAGTGGAGCAGTGCAGGCACCAATATGGTGATCTGCAGAGGAGGGAGCCGGAGCTACTGGCCAGACTGAGGTCACGTGCCGGGAGGGGCACGGTACCATGTCCAGGTAGGGGTTCCATCAACACACTGTTATCATCCATATGAGTCACATTGTTGTTTTTGTCCAGCACATAGTGGAGGGACCGTATGGGGTTAGCCGTGGCGGTGTTCACAGGGTGTGTGGTGGGTGGGTCTGGCTGGGGGGGGCACACTCCTTGGGGCAGGGGGACTTTGCTTTGGGAATGCACTGATGTTCTTCTCTCCTTTTTGTCCCCACAGGCCCGGACGAAGTGCGCCAACTGCGTGCGGAGCGGAGGATGGTGGAAGCCACAGCCAGGCGGGCCGAGGATCAACAACGGCCACCCGACTGGCCCGATGAGGGTGAGTGACAAACATCCATGATTAACATTGCATGCTGTGTGACAAGGTGGGCAGCAGGGCATGGCCACCATTCATTGACATCACTGCTATGCACACCACTGGTTACAGTCAACACTGTCCAGTGGCAATGCATGTCTGGGTGTGCATCACTGGTGGTGCATGCGTGTACCAGGTGCATGGCTGTGCCACTGCCTTTGCACCACATAGCCATGTCACTAGATGGCCACGGTGGTGCTGTGCGTGACTTGGCTGGTGGATGTGTGCAGCATTCCGAATGGCTGTATGCGCCTGGGTGGGCAGGTCCTGTGGACGTGAACACTGCAGCTGGTCACACACCATCACAGTGGTATGTCCCATGGCCGTATGCCATGAACAGTGGGTGGGCTGTATGGGGTTGTGCATTCACACCTGTTGACTGTGCCCCTGTCCTAGGTGCGAGACATCTGAGGGACATCAGGGACACCTGCAGGAGCTCCTTACCCTGGCACGGGAGACAGTGATGATCCTGAGATGTCTTGATGAGTTGGCGGTCCTCGGAGGCATAGAGCGAGGGAGCCAGAGCCTGGACCAGCATGGGAGACAATTGTCCCTTGATCCCTGACCTTCCATCCCCCACTGGACCCACCACACCCTCCTATCCCATCCATTTGTCAACCCTTCCACCTGCACACCCCACCTTTTTGTGTCCCCCCAAATACGTGATATAGTTGTTGTTCATGTAAATAGTTGATTTCTTTATTTTTATAATACATATTACTATGAATACCATGGTGGTCTCTGATTTGCAGTGGGCTATAGGTGCTCAGCTGCAGTGGTGTGCATGACATCAGGGTGGTCAGTCATGGGTATGTGTGTGTGTGTCCGTGTGGAGGTGTCTATGGTGTGGGGTAGATATCTGTGTTGTGTGTGTTGTTCCCTGTGCACTGGATGACTGAGTGCAGTGGTTCATGGCGCATGCTCTGTGTCCATGGTGCACCCATCGCCCATCCATGGCCTGTGCAGCCAACACACATGCCTGTCTGTGACCTGCATGATCTGCTGGCATGTCAGTGGTGGCATTCCCTGCAGGGTGGACACTGTACCTGTCGCTTTCTGAGTTGCCCATGTCACTGGTGCGGTGCATGCCTGGCTCAGGTGACACTGTGGAGCAACACGTCATTGTCCCACCTCCATGCTGTGGCTTGTTTGTGTTGCAGGGATGTGCCCACTGTCTGTGGCTTGTGCTCTGGGTGACATATGGTGGGGTATTGGTCCATGGTGCCTCGCGGGATGGTTGGCACTCTAGTGCCATGGTGGACTGCAGATTGTGTGTACACAGCTTGCATGGGCCCGCAATGGGGCTTGGTTGCCCCACCACTGTGTCCCTGTGTTGTTGTGCCCTTGGTATGGGTGGGTGTCTGTCCAGACCCTGTGTGGCATCTGATCTGGTGCATGTTTCACGCACCACTGTGGGTGTCTGTGCTGGCTGTTGTGGCCAGTGGTGGGCGGTGTGTGTTACTGGAATACTGTGCGGGCGCTGTACCACTGGGGAGGTGTCAACTACACCACCGTCCAATATGGGGTCACTCTTGTGCTAACGCATGGTCGGTCTCTCAGCAGTACCTCGGGGGACTGTGCGTGGTGGCACTTTGTCTGCTGTTGTTGCATTGCCATATGCTGCAACCTGCTGATGGGTGCTCATGGTGGGGCTGGCTTGCATGGTTCTGTGGTGCACAGGGTTGCATTAACACTGTGGGGGTGGTGGCATGCATGGGGATTCCTGCAGTGGTGGTCACTGCTCATGGGGGGTGTCTGGGGGTCACAGTGCAGGGTGTGCTGTGCACTGGGGTGATGGAGTGGCACAGGGTGGTCTGCCCTCCTTGTGTGCCTGTCACAGCTTGACAGTAGGTGTGATGGGGTACCATGGTCAGGCTGTGGGTTGGTTGTGTGTCTCCATGGACCAGTGGTTATTCCAGCCCTCCCCTGGTTGTGCAGTGCTTGGGGTGTGGGGGGGCAATGTCTGTTCTGCTGTGTGTTCCTGTGCCCATCTGTGGCATGGGTGGTGGGCCCCTACCTCCCTGATTGTGCAGTTACATTGCTCTGCAGCTGGGGGGCTCCCTGCTTGCACTATGGCGCCTCTGGACTGCTCAGCTGAACATCCCTTGTTGCGCTATAGTGCATCATATCTGCTCAGCTTCCCCTCTCTAGTTGCGCTATGGTGCAGGTTGTGCGATATTCAGACGTTGGCTGTAGGCACAATTTGGCCTGCTCCTTTTTTGAATATCACATCTGTTGCGCATGTGCGCAATAGACTTGCGCTTGCTGCTGCTATTGCACATTTTGTGGGCGCAGTTTGAATATCTGGCCCAAGATGTATTTCCGTGTAGGCAATAGGTGAGAGCAAAAAAAAATTCCATGTTAAGCATAGGAAAAAAATTAAACATCTATAGAAAAATGACATAAGCAGATCTCAGAAACTGTATAAGCTGCTGGCACAAAACTGTCCACAGATTCAGAACTTACTTTCTAGACAATGCATGTAAAATTTCACCTGATTTCATCAAATGTTGCCAAAGTTATTAAGGTGCAAAGTTAGGGATTTAACATTGAACAACCTACTCAACCCTAACTATATGGGCACTACCATGCCTGTATATATCCATGCCAGTAATGCAGTTTATTTTTTTGTTACCATAACACACAATTTATTTGTTTATTTATTTATTTGAAAGTTTGTGACTGGGAGAGGCACATTGATCTGCGGATCATTTCCAGGTGTGAACTGGGGCAAGGGAAGGGGAATATTTGTACAGATGTAAACTGATTTACAGAACTAGATTAAGCTGTTGGTATTTTTAGTGAATGTTTTAGTACAATACTTGCATAACTACATTAGTGCTTGCTAGTATGCACCTTTTAACTTTTTCCAGCTTTGTGGTTTACTTACACCCTTTCAGTGTTCCTGGCCACAGGGTGAAGTGGGATTCTTCAGACTAATTGCTAATTTTGGCAATTGCATTCAGTTGAACATTTTTCCAAACCTTGCTTTTCCAGTTTGTGCTTTTCAGTATCAAGAGGGCTTGCTTTTGCTGGTGGAGAGATGGATTTGCAGCTAGCAGCTATGGCTCAGATTCCCAGGGCTCAATACATGCCACTGGCATCTGCTTGAGAACCAAAAGGCCTGTAGCCTGCTTTGAGCAAAACTTGCATTGGGTTCATGCTTACATCAAATAATTTGTGGTATACAGCAAGCTGGGCAAAGAGTTGTCTTTTTTGTGCCATTGCCATTCAACTTTCTGGCTTTACTTCTCTTTGCAACACAATGTGGTCCTACTGCTGATCCAAAGGGAAAGAGCATACCATCAGGCAGGGAGGCTTGCAAATGTCCATTAGAATGCCATGACATCACCCCACTTTTGCCCAGCCCTCCTAAGCAACAGGATGCATTTTTGCACATTGATTTTTACTCTAGAGCAAATGCCCAATCAGTCATTAATGTCAGCAGCCTTCACTATGTGTGTGGTTTCATAGATAAGGTACTACTCTTTGATTTGAATGTAAATCATGTGAAGAAGTCTTTTTGAAGATGATTCAAAATACTTTATTGTTTGACTATTTAAGTCTTTGCAGAATAAAAGGTCTTAAAAAGTACAAAAGCAAATTTTCATTATAAAATCATCAGAGTACAATAGGTTCAGATTTTGCATTTTAGAGAAAAGTACGGTTAATTGTTGTACAAAAGTGCATATAACAGGACTCTGTTTATAAAGATTATAATCAGAATAGGACAATAAATTATTTTAGTGAGTACTTCTTATTACAGATTACTCAAAATATCCTTTTTTAGCATATCTCTTGCCATTTCTTCAAACTGTGGGTACATTAATATTCTATGTACTGTAGTCTATAGTTATATCATCACTTATCATATACTGTATCAAAAAGGTCCTCTAATACAGTCATATTTAGGACAGTACAATACAATATGTGAAAGTGTTTAAAATTCCCCTAAGCCACAATCACATAATAAACCATTGTCTTGCACTGTATGTGGTGAGTAAATGCATTCCAGGTACTTTGAGGGGTATATTTCCAATGTGAATTTGGTGAAGATTTGTCTATCCTGCTTATCTTGTAGATCAAATAAGTACAGCTCAAGAACATGATTAATTTTATTTTGTGAAAACCATCTGTGCAAGCATGATTTCCCTACCTTTTCCATGTCTTTATTAATTGAGAGGAGTTTAAGTTTATTTTTTATGAGCTTTGAATAATCTGATGAAAGTTCAACCCCTTTATCTGGGCTTATTTTAATGAGGGTATTTGCTGTTGTTCACTGCTGCTAATTATAATAGATCAGGAATAACACTATCTAGCCCAAATTGATCTGGGTAGGCTACTTATTTAAGGGATTATTATAGATTATACGAGAGGTAAATTAAATTATCCGATCACGGCACACAAGACATAACAATTATAATACCACAACCTTCAAAAAAATACCTCCACGGTCGTTTATTCAGCTAGACACTGCCCACAGTCATTTAATCATTAAAAAATCACACCCACAGTCGTTTAATCATCCAGAAATTATGTCCACAGTCATTTATTTACACCTCAAGCACCTGCAAAAAAAAAAAAAATGGTGTCAGAACAGTCCTCTACTTTGGCAGTTTCAACAGTAGCCAAAACTTGGTTTCTCACTATTACTGAGTAACACAAAGCACAAATTGTCTCAGAAAAAGATGAAAAAAACTACAAAAAAGCAAACAAAATGAGCAGCTAAGCTTTTTAAAGGTAAATACATTCTTTCTCATTTTTACATTTTCCTGCTAAACCCCTCAATCTTCATCGCATCATCACACTGAAACACACCGTCAGCTGCAAAAAAAATCACCTCACTTCATTTCTCTTCATTCCCACCCTATCTGTCACACCAATAAAATAAGTACATAAAAATTAAATTAAATCATATTTCTTTCTCAGCCCTACTCCTCACACACACACACACACACACATGGCTATACATCACAATTACATGGTGTCTTCCACAAGTTCAAAGTATCACATCACGAAGGATCACAGGACTCAGTCGGGCAGTCAGGTCAGCTGAAATCATGCAACTAAGCAGTACTGAGATCTGCTGTTCGCTGTCACTACTACTATGCTGAAGGGATGGAGGGGCTTGTATTTATACCCATGACAGCCGGACTAAGAACCTTGCAGAAAACACACACTCTCTCACTCACTCTCTTTCTATGACAACAGGTTACAGTTCTGCACATGCCTGCATATTCACGAGTTTGTGTGAGTACTTTTCAGGGGCTGGCTGGGAAAGATGGAGTACAGAGAGTGCTAAAAGCATTGTGATCTTTTTAAGGGCTGGCTGCTCTAAATCTGAGCCCCCACAGGAGAAACAGTTATTATGCACTGAAGCACAGAGCCACCACAGCATGTTTCACCAGCTTATCTACTCAAAGTCCAACTCGTATAATAGTAATAACATTCACTTAATTGGAGTATACTTGCAGTAACCAGCTTCTGTGGTAATTAAATGCCTCGGCATTTAATCACCACAAACTGAATGTATACTCTCTCAATTAACTGAATATTGTCATAATTAACTATAGATAGGTCTTATTTTATTAAGGTTCTAAATCAAATTATTTTATGAATTGTGCCCTGGTAGGTGCTGTAGAAATAAAAACAAAGCCCTAGATTGTGATATTTACAAAGTTTTTACCTATATTTAGTTAATTTATTTAATTACTAAGGAAATAGATATTTGTGGACTTATTTGATTGTTGGTCTTAATTTTATTGATAAATGTTAAGTTTATATGGTTAGTCATTCTGCACATGGCGAAACCTGTCATAAGACTAATGATGATTTTAGATATTCTAATTAGTTGAGTGGATCCTGTTGTACTATCCTTGATACTATAAAATGCTTGTTTTTTTCTAGAAGGAATGTTTATGAATTTGAGTTTTACTTAAACTCTCCTTCCGGGTGGATAGGGCTGGGATTCATAACCATGTCAATTAATTGGTTATTGTTTTGGGCTGATGACATGGAGTTGAATCCTGGTCCTTCTGTGTCCGGAGAGGAGATTGGGAATAACTTATGGGACTTGGAGGGTTGAAATTAATGCATCTGAACATCGAAGTTTTTTCCCAAGAAAGCAGAAACTGAATCTTGGATACACTCAAAGGATCTAGACATATTGGGCAGGATTCACAAATGTGGGGGAAAGCCCCGAAGCTGCAGAAAAACCTCGGCGCTAGTGGGTTTCCACTTACAAAGTCACAGGTCACCCACAGCTGCGGGTTTTCACAAAGGTGGAGCCAGAGTATGACCAGCTCCACGGAATATGGCAGCTTGTGGGTGCTGTTGCTGGGGACAGTACCGCAGCTGCAGGAGGCTGCTATGGGCAGTGGAACCTGCCGTAGCACCCTCCACAACTGCTGTGGCTGAGGATCGACCGCTCCACAGCTGTGCCAATTTTGGCACACAACTGGGGTTGCGGATTGGGACTTAGTCCCATTTCACTTCGTGAATCCTGCCCTCTATGTTTTACTGAAACTTAGATGAAACCTGACATTTGCGATAACCTATGTAATTTATCTGGTTATAGAATGTATAGGAAGGATTGCCCAGGCAAGCGGGGAATTCTAGTATTTTGTAAGGAATGTTTGGATGCTCAAAAGATTGTATATTGATTTTCACCCTACAACCGGTTTAGCGTGGTTAGTGACTGAGTTGAAAATGGGTGGTTGTTACAGGGTAAAGATTTGCACACTTTATAATCCCCTGAAAATTTCTCCTAAGGTTTTGGGGTTTTTACCTAAACTAGAACTTTACAGTATGGGGTGACCTGATAATAATGGGATACCTTAATTTAAATTGGACTCCAGGAACTAAGCCTGAATTGAAATCCCATATTACAAGTGCTGGGCTTACTTAATTAATTAACCCTCCTACATGCTTAAATTTGGCATCCAGGCATCATACAACTTTGAATTGGATACTTACAAATAAATTATATAAGGTAAATAGTTGGGAGTTTTTCGGATATAATTAGCGATGATATGCCCACTTATCTTGTTTGGAATTTTAAAAGGTTAAACTACCCCAAGTTATATAACTATTAGGAAATTTACTATTGAGTTAGCTGCAGACCTTAGGGCAAACCTTGAGTTAGTCGACTGGTCTTATATAGATGCAATCCCTTTTGTGGATGAAGCTGTGGATTTCTTTAATACTACTCTACTTAAATTACAAAATATTAAATTTCCAAAGGTGCTTAGAAGAGCTAGGGGTTTAATAAATAAATGGATTCCACCTGGATTATTTAAACACATGAAACATAGGGACAATTTATGGCTAAAGTATAAAAAAAAACTGGCAGTAAATCAGATTTAAATGAGTATCATAAAAATAAAAACACTTGTAAAAGATTGATTAAACAGGCAAAGTCTGATATTCACTTAAATAATCAGGAGGATTTAAAGGATCCTAGGAATTTTTCAGATGCAATTATGTCCATTACAAATCCCAAGATAAAACAATGCCCTACTTCATTACAGAATGAGGGTACTGTTGTTACTGACCCTCTAAAGATCAGTGAATTGTTTCTTCATAAATTTACTGACTTAAGTGCTTACACAAATGTTTTTAAACAAAATGGTCAGAACTCTGTAAATAAATAGTTTGTTAGTACTCCTGATTCACCCCTTTTTATTTTCAATCCGTTAGCTATAATCAGGTTCTAAAACTTTTGAACACTGTAGTTGTTCACAAGAGCTGAGCTGGGGATGTTTTGGAGCCTAGGTTTCTGAAACTGGTATCTAAATATATTTACATTCCCCTGTCAACATTTTTTTAATTTATCCTTGATTACTGGTGAGATCCCCCCTCAATGGAAACATATGTTGATTATTTCTATTTTTAAGGGTGGGCAGAGGGAAAATGCGGACAATTATAATCTCATATCCTTCTTGCCTACTTTGGGGAAAATGTTGGAAAGGATTGTAAATGCACAGCTCTCAGGGTATCTCTCCTCCTGTGGCCTCCAGTCTCTCATGCAGAATGGGTTCAAAAAGGGCTATGGTACAAACACGACCTGGCAGTGTTCACTGAACCACATCAGTAGAGCACTTGATGACAAGATGCTTTCTGGTGCTAAGTTCATGGCCCAATCTAAGACTTTTGATTTGGTAGATCACTCATTGCAGCTCAGGAGGCTGGGGGACATTTTGATTAGTAGGTTCTCCACTGAGTTGGGTTGCTAGTTACCTTGCCCAACGCCCTTTGAGAGTGAGCAATGAGGGTCAGATGTTCAGTGTTGCCGTGATGACAGGGGGTGTGCCGCCGGGGTCTATCCTGGGGCTGCTTCTGTTTTCTTTATTTATAGATCTATTACCAGCTGTCCTTCAAAAAACTCACAGAATGATGTATGCAGATGATGCAATTCTTTATCATAGTTCTGTCTCAGTTCATGCATTGAACAAATCTTTAGGATCTGATTTTATTTGACTGGAAAATTGGTTTTGGGAACATAGATTGCTATTGAACAGTAAAAAGACCAAATTAGTGATTTTTGGGTCACGTCCAAAATTATTACACTGTTCTCCATTAGAAATTGTTAACAGTAGGGGTGCTATGATTGAGCAGGTAACTTTTTTAGATATTTTGGGATTGTACTGGACTCACAGCTGACCTTCTCCCAACATTTGAAATTAGTTTGTCGTCAGATCAACAGTAAACTTGGGGTCTTATTTAAGTTAAAAAATGATCTCAATCTGCCTGCTAGAACTGCTATCAGTAAGAATGTACTGTTACTTGCCTTATTTTATACTTCTTTTCTGTTCACTCAAATTTCAAAATCAGATCTGTCACTAATGACCACTACATTTAATGCTATATGTAAGCTTGTTTTACAGCTACCTTGTGGGGACACATCACTGCACACTCTATAGTATGCTGGATTGGCTGCTGCCTACATTTAGCTGTGTATTTAGTTTATTGTCTTCAGTTGATAAAACCTTATAAAGGATTATGTCTCCCTTAGTTTCACTGCTTGAACACAAAACAGAGGTTAGAGCCTTGAGATCTTCAAGTAACTATTCTCTAGTCTTTCCTAAGGTCAGGACGACTATGGGGGGTGTCGTGCTTTCAGCTTTTGTACAGCCAGATGTTGGAATACTCTTCCAAAGGTGTTATGTGAAGGGATTAGTCATGTTTCCTTTAAAATAGGTTTAAAACAATTTTATTGTGAACAAATGTGTTACACTTGTTATGATTGACATTTTGTTGTTATTTATATGTTTCTTTGTAATGTTTGTACCTATGTTATGTATTTATGGCTATGTTATTTAACTTTGTAACACCAGTGGCTTTTAGCCCCAGGTCGTATATGAAAAAGGGCTTCAGCTCACAAACTTAACTGGAAAACAAAAGTTTAAATAAAATAAATAAAAAAAAATTTAAGAAAATCATTGATAGATGTTCAGTGTCTATTGTTTTCAGTGTTTCCAGTAGTTTAGTTAACCAAACTGACATGTAACCTCTGTTGTACCATTCTGTTTTTTTTCTTGCAGTAAAATACTAGTTAACCTGGACTCTTTTTGGGTTATTACTTTAATCCAATATGCAATCTTAGCAGCTTTAGCCAAATGTTCACTTTAATCCTTCATAACTCAGCCCTTATTATTTCATCTGCTGTACTTCTTGGGACCTGCAAAATTATTCTATAAAGGAAGGAGATATATGTTGCCAGTTGTTCAGATTTCTTAGTATGCCAAACTTCTATACCATATGGTGCAATTCAATCAATCAAACCAATCAATCAAAATCTTTATTTAATCAGGCGAACATCATTGAGCATAGCTCATTTACAAGATGGACCTGAGTGGTCAAGAAGTGCAAGTGTTAATACATTGACAAGGGTAGCATAAACAGTAATACAATGACAGTGGTAACATAAACAGTAATACAATGACATAGTGCTAATATATAACAATATACATATGTACACGGCACATTAAAACTATTAATCTGTGAGACAGAAGGCAATGGACACATCAGGAGTAATGTAGATTATAGGACCTAGCAGGCATTTTGAGGGTGAATCTTGGGACTGGAACAGGAGTTTTATCAGCATATAGGAACACGAAAAAAGAAAGGGGTAGAGTAGGGCGGGGTTTAGGCCTTGTGGAAGCAGTTGCAGAGTTCTGGGAATAGGTGGTGAATAATCTTTGAAGGATATTAAGGGTAGGAGGTTATTTAGCTTCATGGTTTTTGGAGTGAATTCCAAACAATTGCTAGTGAGTAGCTGATAGCAGCCCTCCCAAACTGGGTGCAGACATTGGGGACCTTAAGAATGATAATTTTGCTGATCCTTAGGTTGTATGGCCTAGAAATAATTTGAGTAAAACAGTCTGAGATATGGTTAGGTAGCTTGCCTGATAAGGCTTTGAATATCCAAATTGCAGCATTCCTATTTCTTCTGTGTTGTAATGATGTCCAGTTAACTGCCTTATAAAGGAGCAATGATGGGTGCTGAAGGAAGGTCAGTAATGAATCTGATGGACCTGTGGTATAGGGTGTCCAGTTTATTTAAGAGGGGAGGAACAATGTCCGTACAGAAAGTCAGCATAGTCAATGAGGGATAGGAATGAAGCCTGGATTAATCTTTTTGGAGTCTCTGTTGAGGTAGTGCTTTATTCTAAGAAATAAACCAAGCCTTTGTCTCAGTTTCTTTAGTAGCTCCTCAATATGGACAGAATAGTCAAGCTTGTTATCAATCCAGACTCAAGGTATTTGAAGTTATCAACGAATTCCAGCTTCTCTCCAAGTAAGGTGGTTAGTTGTAGGGTGGTGGATGGTGAGGTAGTGGCAGAGCAACTCTTTGAGGTAAAGAACATAGCTTTTGTTTTTGGCATTTAGAAGTAGTTTTTATCTAGTAGGTTGTGTTGTAGGATGGAAAATTCAGATTGTAGCAGTTCACAGGCTTTAGATAATGAAGGATTGCTAACATATAATACAGTATCATCAGCAAACAGATGGATGTTGGATTGAGTGAGGTTGGCATCAATATTATTAATATAGATGGCAAAGAGGATGGGGCCAAGAATAGAGCCTTGCGGTACACCTCTTAACAGTGGTTTTAAGGTGGATAGGTAGTTTCCATTTTTTACCAGTTGTGACCTATCTGATAGATAGCACTTGAACCAATTGAGTGAAGGGAATCCAACCCTAGTGAGCCAAGGAGGTGATTAATGATTCATGGTCCACTGTGTCAAATGCTTTGCTCAAATCCAGGAACACAGCACAGGTACTGTTCTTCTTATCCATAGCAATCTGCCAGTCATTGGTTACTTTGGCTAGGGCTGAAATGGTGCTATGCCTTGATCTAAATCCTGATTGTGCTGTATTTAGGAGGTTATTGTTATCCAGGTAGGCCCTTAATTGTGAGTTTACTAACTTTTCGAGCATCTTGGATAGAACTGATAGGATGGAAATGGGCCTGTAATTATTGAGGTCCATGGGATCACCAGATTTGAGTAAAGGAACTACTTGGGCTGTTTTCCAAGTGGAGGAATGGATCCAGTGGTGAGGAAAGATTGAAAAGATGAGTGAGGGGGCAGATAAGACTTGAGATGCAATCTTGAGGAAGTAGGGGTCCAGGAGTCTGTACCTGCACTTTTGAAGTATCTAAATTGGAGAGGAGATCTTCCACTTCTTTCAAGGATATTGGGTTGAAGGAGAAGGTTGATGTAGCCTTTGACCCACGGTGGATTGAAGGTTCAAGGAAGATCTCAGGAGATTTGCGGGTGAAGAGTCAAATGCTAGTCCAGCTGTGGTGAAGTGGTCATTGAAGGTATTTAGGATTTCTTATTTGTCCGTAATTTCTGTGTTATTTAGTAGCAGTTTGCAGGTTAAGGCAGGAGCAGAGTTTTGGCCCAAGATACCCTTTATAGTTCCCAGAGCCTGGTTGGGTTATTATAGGAGGCATCCAATTCAGTTCTATAATAGGCAGCTTTGGCAGATCTTATTTGTGTTGTACATGAATTTCTTGCTTTTCTGAAATTTAGCCAGTCTCTGGAATCCTTAGTTTTCTTGCCTTTTCCACAGTTTGTCTCTGGCTAGCAAGGCTGTTTTAAGATCAGTGGTGAACCAGGGCAGGACCTTGCTTTAGTTCTGATATTGGTGAATGGTGCATGAATATTGAGAGCATTAGTGATAATGTCCTTTAAGATCTGGAGAGCTGTTTCCACTGAGGTTGTAAGGTAGAAATCTTGTCAATATATTGTGTTACTCAGGTCATGGAGGTATCCTGGTATGTTGAACTTCTTTTTTGACCTTTTGAGGACAAATTCAGCAGGGTTGGGTGGTTTGAGTGAAGATCTTATGCCAGCTATGGGACAATGGTCACTTACATCATTCGGTAGTACTCCTGCATGCGTATATAAGTGAGGCTTGTTTACCAACATAATATCCAGGAGTGAGCTGTTGCTAGAATTTTTTAGGTTAACCCTGGTTGGGTCTTTAATTAGCTGTGTAAAGCCATAGGTGTCACAAAAGGTTACCAATGATGTAGATGCATTAGATAGCCAGTTTAAATTCAAATCACCAAGGATGATGGTATCTTCAGGGCCTAGATTGGTTATTGACCCCAGGTGGGATAGTAATTTGAGGCCTGCTGAGGGGGCCTATGCAGCCAATCAATTTAAATGAAGACAAGTTAGAAGGGATATTTGATTGACAAACATTCAAATTCCTTTGGTTCGGATGTGTTGATGAGGCAGGTAGCAGAGATGGTGTCCTTAATGTATATGGCCACCCACCACCCCTGGAAGAGCCGATCTGCTCTGAAGAGCTGATAGTTGGTGAGGTTTACAACACTGTGTTTGGTCGAAGGTCTGAGCCAAGATTCAGAGATGACTAGAAAGTCAGGCAGGGTATGTGCCACCCAGGCCTGTATTACAGAGAATTTTTTTAAGAGGCTGCAGGCATTGAAGTGTAGGAAGCTTAGGCCATTTATAGAGGATAGATCAGCAGGGGAAAATAAACTTTCAATGGGGCCAGGATTTATTTCAATGGTACCAAAACAGATCAGAAGGTAGAAGATTAATTTGAGGAGGGCACCAAGGGACAGGGATAGTGAGTGGTCAGAGCGTTTCCTCCTAATCCTGGGTGCCTGCTGTGAAATGAGTGATGGTCCTGGTATATAGGTGCGAATTTTATCATAGTATAATAATTTAATGGACAGGCATAGTGGGTTAATAAAAAGCCATGATACAAGTAAGGTGCCAAGGCTGTGCTGAATTGTTAGGGTGGCCTTATGTGGGATATCCCAGAGGTTGCATTGTAAACGTGGTTTGGGGTGAATAAGGAATCCGTGGTTGGCCATTGTGGATGGTAGAAGTGGGCAGGTCGTATTAACTGAGTTATTTATCTTGACACTGGGCATAACATTAATATCATAAGGATTGGGTGAGATGCGAGGCTCAGGGCAAAAGGAAGCAAAGTAGCATTGTGGAGGTTAGGTATGGGTTAAGAGAGGAAGGAAAGGGATGTGGGCGTGGATTAAGAAATGTGGGCAATTGTGACATTTCTGCTTCAATAGCTCTCAACATTGATAATACTGAATTTCCATCATTCTGCGAATTAAACCTTAATTATGCATTTTTGTCTGAATCAATTTATTAGCAATATAAGTCATGTGTATTATTTTTCATATTTTTGGAAAGTTATAACCCAGGTAACAGAAGGACTTTACTATCTCAAGTTTGGTGTTCTCAATTTCCCATAATGTTTTGTCTGAACATTTGCCTACTATTAGTATTTTTGTTTTTTATATATTAATTGTAAGTTGATTTTGCATGCAGTATTTTTGTAATATTTTTAGATATTTTTGTATCTCCATGGGTGTGATATAAATCAAAGCTAAATCATCAGTATACATTAAAGCAGGTATAGCAATATATTTTACTGCTGGAGAATGAGATTATTCAATTAAATATTGAGCTGGGAGATCATTAACAAATAAGTTAAACAACAAGGGTGCCAATGTACATCCCTGTTTCACCCCTTGATTTGTTCTGATGGCCTTAGTAAGGCCACCCTTCAAATTATTTCTAATTTTAGTCCAATTTTCTGAGTATAAATTTATGGCTTGGCTGCGGTGACCCGTGGCTCCTAAGAATTTTCCACTAATTCTCATCTACCCACCCCTTGGTCTGGTCCCCCATTCCCCCAACCCCTCACCCACTTAGCCCTCCTGACCCTCCATATCCCCCACCTCCACACCTGCTTAGCCCCCTGACCCTTAAGCTGTCACCCACCATTGTACTCTCCCCCCTCACCCATCTAGCCTGTATCCTACTCTCCCTTAATGGCTGTACTTGTCGGTGGTCACATTAATTGTTCCCTCTGGGAACCTATCTAAGCTCTATAGCTGCATTCTGGGAATTCTCATACATTGTACATAGTTCGAATAAGCACTTTATTCACCTAATCTGTTATGGGACTATTTTCCTCTGTATTATGTAATTAAGTGATGGCTTTTGCAATGTATTCTGTCTCCCTTCAGCCTTCTATTTGTAATGCTGTTTAGCTTTTTTAATGAAGTATAACTGATAATGCCTTCTAGCTGTTTCTGTTTTTCTCCACTGTCCATGTACTTGATGTTCCTCACCCTCTGTTCAATGATGAACCTTTGTAAATGAACTTTTAACTCAAAGGTTGTAATTCCAATTTTACAATAAATACATAAATAAATTATTAGTTTCAGTATAGTAGGCTGTATATGCATATTGCAACATTTTCACCATAGTTTTTCTCTATTAACTTTGTCAAAAGGACTTTTAAAATCCACAAATGCATGTGTGCTGGCATTTTTTTTCTTACAGAATATTTTTCCATGCTATGCTGTAAGATGAAAATTTGTTCCACAGTTGAAAATCCCTTCCTAAACCTGGCTTGAAATTTGTTCAATAAATCTTCTTTATCAGTCCATTCATTTAGTCTCTGGAGAAGTACCTTAGTAAATATTTTACTTAAGCAGTCGGTTAAACTTATGGGCCTATAATTTTCTGGTGAGGTCAAATTGCCAATGTATGTAATGGGTTAATAGTATTTCCCCTTCAACTTTCCGGTATAAAGTTTGCATCAATCATTTTATTAAATAAAATGGCCAGTACGCTGCTCCACCATACTACTTCTATTTTTTTTTGCTATTTAATATGCTTTATTAGACACACACAATTAGACACATACATTATACATACAGTTGCATTGAGCTTTTCAATGACAAAAATAATACAACTAAAACATAAAAAACTCAACTCTATTCCCACTCCCTCTCTCCTCCCGCCCGCGTCCTCCCCTCTTTCCTATAGTCTATGTTACTATGTATGTGAACCAAGTTAACCCCCCTTCCAACCTCCCCATTCAACAATCCAGTACCCTTCAGGACTCCATGGCTTAAAAAAATGATCATAGTATCAACTAATACATTCCATTTGATTAACCATATTATTTTGATATCCATCTACTACATCAGGAAGAGTTGGAGCTTGTGACCATTCTGTGCCGACTCCCACCTCTCAATTATATAGGCTGTGAGTTGCTCCCATCTCTTATTAAAAGATCCAAGAGTGGCACTGTAACACTATTGCTCTTTCTACTTTGACAGCATATACTAATTCGATTTATAAATACCAGCAGGGATCTATGTCTGATCCTGGGGCTTTATTGATTTCATGCTCTTGATAGCTAACTCTGTAAAGGTCTGTTGTAAACTTGTAAAGCAACACTTTGTAAAATTAGCATTGATGCTTGTGCACATGTGTAAACCTTTGTCTATCATAATCTGTTTGTTTGTCCTGACGTGGAGCCTTTGCAAAGGAGTCCTTGACTCAAAGGTTGTAATTCCGAAATTTAATAAATAAATAAAAATACTTCTATAGGGGTAATAATAATTGGTGGAAATGGGTCATTACCCAAAAATATATTCTCAGTTTGTTGTAGGGCATTTTTATAAAATGTTTTTTATAGTATAGTATCCAATTCATCAGTGTAACATGGGCCTCTATATTAGGTCAACTTCCTCCTACCCACTTTGCTACCAATTGCCTACATTTTTATCATCCTTAGAGTTTATAGCACCAGCATCATTTCCAAATGTTTCATTGTTTATTCCTCAAAAAGGTTTATACTTCTTTATTTTTGAGGATGATTAACCTCTTGTGATCTCTGAGGCATCATGCAAATCCATCATTTGGTTGATACTGTTTGACTGAGTACCTTCATTTCTGGCTGATAGTTTCTCCTACTATCAGCCAATCAAGTAATCTGAGTACTGGAAAGAAATTGAACTGAATCTAAAAAATGAGAGTCAGAGACTTGTGACACAATCATCCTGCATCACTGACACTTATCACAATAAATTAGATCACTGAAAAGGTGGTCTAACATATATATACAATTGCTGTGACTCAATATATGATACATGTATCATCATACTTTATAAAATGGGTTGGGATTTTTCTATGTCCTGATTGGCTGAGAGGTACCTGTGACCGTGTCCTTATCAGGGTATATTGTGCCAACCAGCACCTCTTAAGCCAGTCAGGACACAGCACCTCAGGAAATCCATGCCTGCCAGAAAGGTTTGAAGAAAAAATGATGCAGCTGCATTCCCATCTTTTTTTTGAGTTCTGTGTTCCTTAACGTTTCATAGGAACCATAGAAGGTTAGGGATTCTACACAGTCCCTGACTGCAGGTCCGTGGCAGGTCCACAATGCAGCACACCCCTTCCCCTGCAGTGCTCCAGATTATTTGTTGGTATTACACTCCAACCTGTTCCAGAAAGTCTACTATTCTACATTGCTGAAACCCAGCCACACAATCACACTCTTCACTAATCAATGAGCATAACTGCCGACTGTGAGGTGAAAGTCACTCACTCTTTTAGCCACAAATTCCATCTGTCCCATCTGAAGAATACATAAATTAAACCAAAAAATACAGATAAAACTGCATTTTCAAGTGTGACAGAATGAGGAATTTTATAACTAGATTGAGCTGGCACAGACAGGAATGGAAATGGAGAGCTACTCGCAACCTGGAAGTCGCTCACACTCTCTTTCTCAGCTGTACATTTACTTGCCTTTTCACTGGCTCACTAGACCCGCTCCTCACTCTTTCTGACAACAGTGTTTTTGCAACATATTCCAGGTTTAAATACAATGGTAGAGTGAGCAGCCAAAACCGTGATCAGTATTAGAAAAGTACTAAATATGGTGGCTGGCGAGGGACCACTCACTCTGCCTCCTCTAAGTAAAACTCGTTTACTTCCTCATCATGATAAAATAACACAAAAGGCATATTTTTGAAGAATTTTGTGTGGGGGACACAGACACCACATCCCCCTGCTTAATTTTAATCAAAGATCACCACAATACTGTGAATGACAGGGTCTACTTTTTGTTTTTACCTATGATTTTTTTTCACTCTTTTATGTACATTTTATGAGCATCTTTTAATTAACTTTTTACTGGGGAACCCATTTATAAGCAGAATAAGACACGATGAGGTGTAGTTTATGGCCTGATAAGAGCACTTTCCAGTGCTAAAGGCACTCAGCACAAGTGCCTCATGCCTCATTACACACCTGGGGCATGCTCTTATCAGACCATAAACCACACTCATCGTCGTCATATTCCTTAAGTACAGCAAGTGATTAATCATGTATGGGTCTCAGCTAAAGCACACAGAATATCCTTATTAAAGAAAATGCAACCTTATTTATTACAAGTAACAGATTTTTTTTTTTGTGGAGACTTCAATATCAATTGCCACCAGAGAACTGATAGTGGGAAGCAATACTGTGATAAGGTATTTTTGAAAATGTACTTCATCAAGCAGGACTAGTGGATGCACATGCTAAAATGGTTTGAAAGCCAAATCTACCTTTTTAAAGGTCTACTAAATTTCAGAATCAGTTTTATATTTGTTCATAGAAATTTGGAAATATTACAATGTATAAATATTCCGATGAAAACATCTGACCATTCTCTGATTGGGATAACCATTGAGAACCCTCCCAGATGAGTAAAAGGTTCTGGGATGTGGAGACTTAATTCCTCTCTTTTATCTTCCTCAGATGTAGAGGATGACTTGAAAATCATTATTAATGATAAAATAACTACAATTGCTTTACATGATAATATTGGAAATTGGTCGGAGGATTTCAAGAGTTGTTTAATAGTTTTTTTTTCAAACCCTGGGTAAAACTAAGGCAAAAACAAAAAATGAGAAATATCTTTCTTTCCGACAGATACTGAGTGAATTAATATCTAGACAGGAGGAAGGAATACATACTTCGACTGAAAAAATTACACAGATGAAACATACAATGTTTGAGTACCAATATAATAGATTTTCGTCTCTGCAAAAAGAACAAACTTTTGGTACGCAAGGGAAGACAGCTTCTGCTAATCCCTTTTTGGCATGTAAAAATAGAAGAGAAAAAAGGGTATTTGAAAATTTGATTTCTTCAACGGGTATAAAAGTATGTGATAATGAAGGAATTATAAAGATAACAGAGGAATATATAGAACAGAAGTTTGGAGACCAGGTTGTAGATTCTGATTTTCTCCCACAGGTGCTACAGGCAGCTAATCTCCCTCAGTTATCGCTTAGTTGGCAGAATACGTTAATTAAGAGATTTTCCTTGCTTGAGTTGGAAATAGTTATATTACCATTAAAACAGAATATTTCACCTGGATCAGATGGTTTGCTTAATGAAGTATTTAAAGTTTTGTGGAGATTTATGCTAATAACGTTATTGTCATTATATTTTTTTTTTAACAAAACGCTTTTACCATCACAAATGTATGAAGGCTTAATGGTATTTCTATATAAATCAGGGGATCAGGCTAACATTCATAATTGGAGACCACTGACATTATTAAATGTAGATTTTAAGATAGTTGCTAAACTTTTGGGAAATAGACTTGCAGCAGTAATGTCTGATCTAATCAGTGTAAATCAATATTGTTCAGTTCCAGGGAGGCATTATTGCTCCTCAGAGAAGTGATGGAAACTTGCCATGGATCAGGAAAAGTGGATAAGAATTTGGGTATTTAGTCAGTCTAGATCAGGCTAAAGCCTTCGATGAAGTTTCTCAAATTTATTTGTGGCACAGTTTAGAAGCATATGGTATTCCGGCACCATTTGTGCAATGGTTAAAATTGTGCTACACCTTAGCAAATGTTTTACCTTATGAGAATGGGTGGCTGGGGTCAAGACATCAGATTTATAAAGGGGTTCATCAGGGGTGCCCACTCAGCCCCCTTTTATATGTGTTTGCTCTAGATCCTTTGTTAAGGTTATTAACTAAATCCCCTAGAATTGAGGGGCTAGGAGAGAATTTGGGACGAGTTCAAAAGTTGTCGCTTATGTGGATAATCTTTGTTTAGTACTGAAAGATGGGGATTCTATAAGGATAGCTTGTGATTGGATATCGGCGATAGGTGGAATTTCTGGAACACGGATAAATTTAAAGAAAATGCATTGTTTAAAGTTGTATGGGTTTCCAGATGCAGTAGCAGAGGTAGGAAGTATTACTGTAGACACAGATCCTGTTAGAATATTGGGGATCTATATTGGAGGAACGGATATGGCTACATACACTTGGCAGAAGGCCTTAATCCATGGTAATAGCATGGTAAAAGGATGGAACAGATGGAAAATGTCAAAAAGAAAACAAATTTATATGTTTAAGTCTTTCTTAATTCCAGTTTTTTTGTTTATAAGTTATATTTTTATGATTCCAAAGTGTTTAGAAACTTAATTAATGAGTAGTTTTTTTCATGCTTTTGGGTAAGCAGGCTAAATCCTATTAGGAGGATTGTATTTTATTTAACAGAGCTGGTGAAGTCAATATGATTCTGCCAGTTTTATTTTTCTTCACAGTGTTTTTATATAGTAATATAATTCCTTTATTAACTGATTGATCAAAATGTTGGAGTTTTTTTAATTTCAGTACAATTATTGGCAGTATTTCAGGAATGGAGATCTGGTTCTTTTAAGCATAAAAATAAGAGATGTCCAAGATTAGAAACACGGTGGGAAGGGGTTATTGATAAGATCAAAGTTTGGCAAATTGGGTTGGCTTCAGTTGGCTTAATGACTAGGAAAGCTCTATATAAAGATGTTTTACAAAGATGTTTTACAGATTCACCTTTTCAAGATTTTCTTTGAATCATCAGCAAAAATTTCAGAGTACATTTCTGATGAACATATACCACATCATATCTGGGATACCATTTGGTTGGGATTACATAATAGAAGTTAATGTAAGAAGTAATCAAAAGCATAAGAGTCTTCAAGAACGTTTTTGTCCAAGAGATTGTTGTGATAACAAATTAGAGACTATGATGCATTTATATTATCAATGTCCATATGCAATTGATTCTGAAACTGGTAAAACACCGATGGAAACAGAAAATTTCAATTCCTCCCATTTTGGAACTATTATTTTATGGAATTTCAGATTATTCAGGATCAATTTATACATTTAGCACTTTAAGGATTATAAATGGTCATTTCCTATTTTGAATATGGATCAGCAGATGTAGACTGTTATTACAAAAGAAAATGATCTCTTCAGAAGAACTATTTGTGTATGTTGTCCTCGGATATACGTCATTTAAGACTAACAGAACAGATAAAATATAACAAATCGTATTGGTCTGATTTATGGGATAGTTATGAGTTTATTTGATTAATATTTTTTAGAGTATTTCAAGGTTATGAATAGGGAGGATATGGTTGGAATGAATTGTGAACTATATTGTAGGTTTCAACATTTTTTTTATTTTAAAGTTGTTATGTTATATTACTGATATTCATTTCTTTATGAATAAAAAAAGAAGGGATTAGGGTATAATATGGATTTTTTAGATAGAGGTCAAATGAATGAATTAATACTTATTTTATATTACGATTGTGCATGACATAATAATGATTTGTATATATTTGGTTCTGTATTGAAGTTGTTTTGATTTAAATAAACAAATTCCCCTACTCTTTTCGATAAGTGCCATGGGATCTTTAACATCCACCTGAACTACCACCAATCCAGGCAGATGTGACCTTGGTTTAATGTCTCATCCAAAGACAGCACCTCAGAGTGCAGCACCCTCTCATGCTGCACTACAGTGTCAGTGGATATTGACCCAAGTGCCAGATGTGGGAACTGAACCCACAGCCCTCTGATCTCCCGACCTCAGAGGCAAGTGTGTGCTACCTACTGAGTCACTGACACTGATTTATTATGGGCTAGCAGAAGACCTCTGGATCTATTCTAAAACTCAAACTCCTGATAGGTCATGCACTGCCATAAGACCATCAGGGTCAAACCCCACAAAGGGCAGTACTTGACTATCTCCATAAGAGCAGGTCTATTGAGGGAGGTGGCAAAGCTGAACCCTATAGTGTGATGATCAGACCATCTGACAGGCTCCACCAGCACATCTGAGATCTCCATCCCCAGCAGAAGCACTAGGTTCAACGAATGACCCTGTATATGGGTAGCAGAGGTAATCACCTGTGTGAAGCCCAACTAAACCATCAGTTGGAGGAAGACTTGTCCAAAATGCAAGAGTTAATCATTGACCCAGGCATTAAAGTCCCCCAGTTCCAATCACCTAGAGGCCTCCAGCACCATCTCAACGATGAAGTCCGTGACTTCCTGTATGAAATCCTTCCCATCACCAGGTGGATGACAGATGAGAAGTATCCTACAGCCCACACCTGTGCCCATGATACATGTGAAGGATCTAGTGATTCCAAATGGCACATGTACAAGACCCAGCTCCATCTTGCTCTGGACATCATTGCATAGCCACTCCTCCAGGGGGTCATGCTTATGTCAAAAAATAAGGGAACAACCTGTGTTCAGGGAGGATGATGATGTGCCGCAGGCCCAACAGCCACAGTTGGATCCTACTGACATGAGTCCCCAATATAATCTGACCCTCTCCCTGACTGCAATTCAACTAGATTTAAGGAGCACCATGTAGTGGAGGTGGCCCCACCCTGGGGGGATGCAAGCCAGGGGGCTGATTGCAGGTAAGTTGTGGGCTGCTCAGAGCACCAGGGAGGAATCATGGTGGGAGGATATCAGGCCAGGTGGGAGTTACTGGGTGATGTGTGATGGAGGTCCATAAGCATGGTGACCAGAGGGACAAAGAGTGAAATTTTTTTATTTTTTATTTATAGCTCAGATTACAAATACCTTTGAGCATTGAGCTCTTTTACAAAGGTTCCATGTCAGTAGCATACTACAACAGGTTAATAGAAGAAAAGGTATGTGAAAATAAGTATAAATACCTGCCTTCTTGTATGGTACAAGGCTTACATGCCAAACAAAATAGAGTGCTGGCATTCCTTATGTCATGGTCTCATGGCTCCATTCCTATGGTGTGCATGTGCACTTCTGTATCCATGGTGCTGCTCTGTCTTGTGTCGGCCTGTCCTATTGCACAGGGGTGGTGGGTGTCTTTGTTGTATGTGTGCACTACAGTTACAGCAGGGTCCCCACTGCCATAACCTGTGCCCCCTGTGCTCTGCCCTCTGTGACTTTGTGCATGGCATAGAGTGTGGGCAAACCACCCACATTTCCCCTGGACCACCCATGTACAGAAACACATGACCAGTGGGAGGGATCCAGTCTGCAAGTGGCTCATGCAACCTCTGTGAATGCTGCAGGGAGTCTGCTGGACCCTGTTGCATAGCAATCTGATGTAGGGTTGCTCCATGTAGGTAACCTGCACATTTGAACATAGGGCCCAATGTAAGAAATGCTTTGGATGGAGATGGGAATTTTCAGTGGCTTAGTATTAGTCTTTAGTAGTCATAGAGGCAATATTTAATATAAATTTCAAAAAAACGTGTTAATGCTCTAGTTAAGTTTATGCAAAAAGCTAGTGTAATTTGGCATTGAGGTTTCAAATCTAATACTCCACCTATGCTACACACACAACAGGCATTGAGGGTGTGCCTTGGTTCATCAGCCCTAATGCACACCCCATTCCATAAGTAAATAAGCTAAGATTGGAACAGTATGGGAGAATGGGGTGAGCATAAGAGCTGACTACCCCAAGGCACACCCTGATGCCGGGTTTGTGTGCAGCGTGAGGGTGAGGTGTTAGGGCTTGCAAACCCTAATGCTACATTTCCTACTTTTGGCTGTAACTCCTAACTATAGAATTAATGCAGATGTTTGCAATTAATTCTTTACTCTTTGAGATAATATAAATGTATCCTTATTTGCCTGTGGAGTCAAGATGGGTCTTCTTGGCCCTGCACACCCACCCTCTGTAGACTTGCATATGTATGTAGCTTTGGAGGGCTCTGCACTTCCATTTATAGGACAATAGTGGCTAAATTGTCAGCATAGCCATCTTATTACCCCATCTCATGTACCCATTACAGAAAATTTTCAAATCCCTGCCAAAACACAATTCTGTGCAACAGCAACACCATTCTGCGCCACAGGTGTGAAAACACATTTTGGCAAGGATCTTAAAAATGACAGTTGTGAATACATGAGGTGAGATAATAAGGAGGCTTTGTTGAAAATCTGGGGTCAAAATATTGAACATTTCCAAAATTATGAGCGTGCGTAGCAACATTGCAACAAAAGGTCATAACTTTGGCATTTTTACATATTTTGGCCTCAGATTTTTAACATAGCCTTCTTATGACCCCACCTCATGTACCATGTACAGCAAATTTTCAAATTCCTGCCAAAACATAATTTCACAAAACTGCAATGTCATTCCATGCCACAGGTGTGAAAACACATTTTGGCAAGGATTTGAAAAAAGCAGTGATGTACATGAGGTGGGGTAATAAGAAGGCTATGTTGAAAATCTGGGGTCACAATATTGAACATTTCCAAAGTTATGAGCGTGCATAGCTGAATTGCAATTAATGGTCATAACTTTGGTGTTTTTACATATTTTGACCCCAAATTTTAATATTGTCTTCTTATGACACACCTTGAACCATATGACTGCTATTATGCAAATCCCACTCGAAAGGTGAATTAGTTAAGTGACTACAAAATCACCTTTCAGGTGGGAGTTGTGGAATGACAGTCATATTGTTCATGAAGTGGGATCCCCAAATAGCTATGTTGAAAATTCCGGGTCAAAATGTCAAAAAATGTCTGAGTTATGAATAAAAGTTGAAACCCCCATTGAAATACACTGAACAGCATTTACCTTAGTTTCTCAGATTGCAGTCGCCAATTCCAGCAGCAAGATGTGTTTTCGATCAAAGAGTAGGTTTTGGACCTGTTCAGGTGTGTGAGGGTGTGTGGGGTGTGCTGGGAGGGTGGGGTAGTGGGTGCCAAATGGGGGTTGGGGGAGCTGATCAGCGAGGGACCATTTTCTTTGTTTTCAGGTTTAACAACAACAACAAAAAAAAAACATTCAGGGGCTGTTTTCTATATTTCAGTTCTGGCTACAAGGGAGGGTGTCACTAGACAGCAGGGAATACAAAAGTGAATATGGGGATTGCGCTTGGGGTGTTTCACTAGACAACAGGGAATTCAAAAGGGAACAACAGTGACAGTGATCAGTGGGTGGGGGTTGCCACTAGACCCCATGGGCCCAATATTAAAAACTTTGCTCTGGGGCAAAATTTGCACTGCCCGGTGGGCAAATTAACCCACAGACTATAGAATGCAATATTCAAAGGAATAGTCCAGGACCAAAACTGCCGAATATAGTGGGCAACCGAAGGTGGGTAAACTTGGATGTGAGTGCAGTGCAAAGAAGACAGCTCTGAAAGAGCAACCGGGCAGTGAAAACAGCAACAGCAGCCCAGTGCACACAGAGGTGGTGTCAGGCAAAAGTGAACTACATGGCCATGGTGGGTGCTAGCAAGGAAGTGGTGATTAATAACTGCAAACAACAGTGCAGGCCAAATACTGTAGAATCACACTAAGGCTCAGAAAGGTTTGCCATATTCAAAACAGATGCAACCTCCCCTCACCACTACCTCGACCTCATACTCTCCTCCCCCACATCTCCTACCACCTTCCCCTCCATTTCAAACCTGGCTACCCACCCCCTAACCCTCCTTCAAACTCTACACTTTTCTTTAGTCCTCCCTCATGTCCCCTATGAACTCTTGTGAGTCTGCCTTCTCCGGACCAAAGTTATTTCATATTTTCTACTCTTCCTACAACTCCTCCCTATTCTTCTTTGCTTTACCCATCCATTGCCTCCCTACTGGCCTCAATTAATACTCCTTTCCCTGATTATCTTTCCTCCCCCCATCACTTATTTCCCTTCCCTACCTCCATTTTTTCTCTCTCCCTCCCCTGTTCCACACCTCTCATTTACCTCCTTCCTGTTCAATACTATGGGTCCCACCTATACCCTCTGATATGATGGGCCATATCCCCCTGGTATGATGGTCCATATCTAGCACTTACTTTGCCCTAGCATTTCTCCTGGTGACCTATCTCTTTTAGCACTTGGGACAAAACAACTGTTTTCTTGAACCTGTCTTGCTGATTGGAACTACAGCACTAAGTCTGACAAGCCTGCTTGATTTTGAATATTTGCTCCATTGTGTACAGTATGTACTGCTCATACCTGTACAACTCCATTGTCTTATACTTTTCTCTATTTGTCAGTGTTCGTAATCACTTGTCCACACTTGTTCACTGTCTGTAATTTGCTTCTTTCTATTTACTAACATGATGTGGAACCTCTGTAAAAGAGTCTCTGGCTCAAAGGTATTTCAAAGATTGAAATAAATAAGCCTACTTACTGTAGGCATTCAGAGGGCAAACAGCCACATTAGCATGTCATTATGGCCTGATTTGCATGCATTTCCATGTGTAGATTGCCCAGGCTATTTCAGGGTGCACACAGAACCACCTGTATGTCAGACTGGTACTATAGGTTGGTAGCTGCAGGCTGTGCTTGCACACAGCACCCACCATATGTCAGACTGGAACCACAGGTCAGTAGCTGCAGGTTGGGTTTGTACACAGCTGCATAAACTATTCTGCCCCAGGGAGCTAGTACCATAGGCACAGGTGGTTGTGATGCATGCCATAGACATATGGTTGTGTCTACTACAGTGTGTATCATGCACTACAGTACCATGGGTAGCCAGTATTGTCAGGGACACATCCATGCATACAGTGTGTCAGGTAACATTGAATGCTGCTATCCACACATAGACAGTCCAGCTGGCAGGTGTGTTCTGACAGTGGACAACACTGTCATACTGTCCTGTAACCTACAGAGGCTGTGCCACCAGCATGGGAATCTCACAGTAACACACACATAGCTGGCCATGTGTGATGGGGTGTGTGTACTGGTGTGTAGTATGCACCCTGCTGGGGCCACACACATACCATCATAAAGGCCATGAGTCCTAGCACGGTACCCTGGCAGTGCCCATGACACCTTCATCTGGCATCAGTCCCAGCTCTGCCAGGCAGTGGAGGGTAGCCTAGTACCCAGTAGACACCCTGTTGGTTAGTACATGCAACACACACCCCCAATCCCCCATTGGGGGTACACCAACACAATACATCACATACATGCTGCACTGAGGGGAGGGAGGGTGGTGAGGGGATGGCATACAGGTGCCCGGGGTGCACCACAAAGTAGGTGCTGCCATGCAGCTGGGGTCATCCACACAGTGAACATGTTCTAGTAATGGGAATGTCCCTGACATCATTGGGTCTGTATGATGGTATGTGTGTGCCCCCTCCCCCTGGGCACATACCACACACCAGTACATACACCCCATCACACACACCCAGCCATGTGTGTATTATTGTGAGATTCCCAAGCTGGTGGCGCAGCCTCTGTGGGTCACAGGACAGTATGACAGTGGTGTCCACTGTCAGAACACACCTGCCAGCTGGGCCTGTTTATGTGTGGATAGCAGCATTCAGTGCTACCTGACACACCGTATGCATTGATGTGTCCTTCACAATATTGGCTACCCATAATATTGTAGTGTATGATACACACTGTAGCAGACACAACCATATGTCAATGGCATGCAGCACAACCATCCATGCCTGTGGTTAGAGATGCAGCGAAGTTTTACTTTGCTAGCTAATTTTCAGCGAAGTTGCCAAATTCACTTCTGCACATCAATTTGCGAATTTGTGGCTATCAATTTAATATGTGCCATTTTTAAATTTTATTTGCTTTGTTTCTTTTTAAGTGCAAAATGCACTTTAAAAACTCCCAAAGCAAGGAGAAGTTATAAATTGTGAATCCCTCAAATCCCTGGTGTCTAGTGCCCCCCCAACAACCGCCATCCCCAATATAAAAAAAAAATCTTCATTCTTCAATCCCTGGTGTCTAGTGAACCCCCCAATCTGATGATCACTGACCCCAATAAAAATAAAACATATCTAAAATCCCTGATGTCTATTGGACCCTCCACTGATCATCAGCCCCAATAAAATAAATATTTATCTTCATTTCCTGGTGTCTAGTGGACCCCCCACCACCACACCTTCAGGCAATCCCACACCACCCTGCTTCCCCCACCCCAACCCCTAGTGGGCCACCAGCACAGTCCTCCACTCAACTCTGCAGCCAGCATCCTGATTGAGCTGATAATGAATGAGTACATGCTTGGACAGGCACGTGCTCATTCATTCTGTCACCTAGCTCATAGGGAACGTTTTCCAGGGGACTAGAGAAGGGAAGGGAAGGTGGTTGCTCTGGTCACCAGTCAGGGTGTGTGTGCGATGGAGAGGAACAGCATTGTAGCCCCCTCCCAGGGTCCACAACACCAGTCTCTCCCCATCTCACCCCCTGTTGACCGGAGCAACCACTCTCCCTTCTCTAGTCCCCTGGAAAATGTCCCCTATGAGCTAAGTGACTGAATGAATGAGCTCTCATTCATCATCAGCTCAGTCAGGCAGCCAGCCACAGATGTGCATGGAGGGCTTTGCGGTGGCCCACAGGGGTCAGGGAGGGGAGTGGGGTGGTGGGAGATTGCCTAATTGGATGGTGGGGTGGGGGTCCACTTGACACCAGGGATTGAAGATATATGTTTTTATATTGGGGCCAGCGATATTGGGTTGGGGGTTCACTAGAGACTAGGATTAAATATATTTTATATTGGGACCAGTGATCGGAGGGGTCCATTAGACACCAAGGACAATAGGTTTGAACATTATTGTTTTTATATTGAATCTGCAGGGGGGCCACTAGACACCATCGATTTAATTAATTACAGGACAGGTTGTGGTGAAGTGTGGAATTTCATGGCTGAAATTCCACACTTCATGGTCCATCTGCTCTCCGCGAATGTGTGCAGTGTGCTCTGCAAATATGGCACAATTCACAAATTAATTAGAAGAGTGAATTTTGGGGACTTGTCACATCTCTACCGGTGGTGCTAGCCCTCTGGGGCATGATAGTCTGTGCAGCTGTGTTCAAACCCAGCCTGCAGCTACCAACCTGTAGTTGCAGTCTGACATATAAAGTGGTGCTATGTGCCCTTAAATAGCCTGGGCAATATACACATGGAAATGCATATAAATCAGGCCATAATGACATGCTAATGTGGCTGTTTGCCCTCTGAATGCTAAAGTAGGCTCATTTGCATATCTATTTTGAATATGGCAAACTTTGTCTCAGGAAAATGTGTTTGCACTGGACAAATGTGTTTGCTCTTGGCAAACCTTTCTGACCCTTAGCATGGTTCTACAGTATTTGGACTGCACTGTTGTCTACAGTTGCTATGCATCACTTTCTTGCTAGTTCCCACAGTGGCCACGTAGTTCACCTTTGCCTGACACCACCTCTGTGTGCACTGGACTGCAGTTGCTGTTTGCACTGCCTGGTTGCTATATTCAGAGCTCCCTTCTTTGCTGGGCTATCTTTGCACTGCATTCACAGCCAGGTTTGCCCACCTTTGTTTGCCCGCTATATTGAGCAGTTTTGGCCCCTGGGCTATTCCTTTGAATATTACGTGCTATTGGCCGTGGGCTAATTTGCCCGCCAGGCAGTGCACATTTGCCCCCAGGCAAAGTTCTGAATATTGGGCCTCTGATATCTTGTTTTAGATTCCATTCTAAGAGTTTCTTCTCCATAATCAGGTGATTTAGTTTTATGAGCCCAGTTTAGAGCAGTCTTTAATCTGTAAATTTTATATAATGCTTTTATATCTGGACATGTTAATTCCCCTTTGTTTTTAGGTAAACATATTTTATTCCATGCCATGCTGGGCTTTTTATTATTCCATATAAAATTCTGAAATGTATGCATAAGGGCTTAAAACAATGTTTCAGGTACCTCTGTAATTATAGCCTGTATGACATACGACAAATGGGGATAGAAATCATCTTAAGAGTTGAGTGTTTACCATAAAGATAATGGGATTTTCTTCTGTCCTTGAATTTTACCTTTTATTTTATTTGAGATTGGTTTATAATTATGAGAGGAAATAATTTCTGAAGTTAAGGCGAGTTTGATACCCAAATTTATTTATTTATTTGAAAGTTTCACCAGGGAGGCATACTGAGCAGAGATACTGCTTGATTCCAGATGCATCCTGGTGAGGGAAGGGGAAGAGTACAAGGAGAGTACAGACAAGTATTGAACAATGAGGTCCAAAAATACAGTAATAAAAATACAGAATACATACAAGGCAAAATAGGAGTAATAATTCAAATAATACAGTGCAACAGTTGTACTTCATGCAAGACAGATTGGACAGTCTATGTTAAGATAAACACAGAGCTGCCAAAAAGACGCTGTTCGGGCCGGCTGAAAGAAGGGTGCTGGCCCCTAAATGAACCTTGGTTCCTGAGAGATACAGAAGGACTGCTGGGACTGGAGAGTCGGTGTAAGGGAGTGAGTCAGGGAGAGCTGAAGTTGGAGTCTCTCGAGACATTGACTCAGTTCCCCAGAAAACGACTGCAAAAACAGGTTGTACTCTAAAAGGGATGCAGTAACTTTTCTTCATTTATTTAAGTCAAACATATGTTTTAGTGGGATTTTTCCTACATTTATGACATCTTTTTAAGATATTTTTAAAAATTAATTGAGTTATTCTTTTTTTAGTTTTAAGTTTCCGGGAATCCTGGGTCACGTGTTCCATTTTAACCTATGGAAGCTGGCTACTCACTTCCTGAGGCATAAAGCACAGGATGAGCGCCTTCCTTTCAGATGTGTTGAGAGCTGAGAAGGAGAGATGCTGGTAAGCTGCTACCTACTAGTGTCCTTTGCTCAGTACCTGGTAACTTATTTTTATTTGTCCAACTTTGGTCTTATTTAAGCAGTTGATATACGAGTAAGAACTACGAAGTCCGAGTAAAAGCGGGCAAAATTTTGAGTACGTCATGTGGGAGGACCTAAGGAATCACTACCTTTCTTCTTCCAGCCTCTTTTTTTTTTTTGTTCCACTACACTTCTTAATAGTGAATTTATTTTAAATATTTTTTAACACTTTTTTAAGTGGTTTGTCTTTCACTTGAGGCCTTATAGGCTTTAGTGGTTTGTGCTAAATATTAAGGGGATGCTATAAAGGGAGATTGTCCAAATTGTCTAAACCGATATATATATTATCACACTATACTTGCCCTTACTCCATTTTATTGTTTTTTCTTTTAGTGTGTGACCCTGCTCTGCAAGATCATAACTACTTGTTGGGGTGGATAAATCAATATTTGGTTCTCCCACTAGAAGTAATTTCTATTCTACTAGCAATAAGCAACAAGAAGTGTGGAATTGTATGTGTTGGTGGGGGCTTCAAGGTGGGCATTTGTGAACGTTGATGCTTTCAAAACTAGAAGTGCATGAGAACGTTTCTAAGATCCCTGTGAGCCCAGAGCCACAAAGTAATGTTTTGTATGGTCCAGCTTCTGTGACTATGTTGAGATTTGGGATACTGTTCGATATTTTAAAGTTTGGAAGCAACTGGATCGGCCTGGGCCTGCTTGGGCCCGTTTGGATATGGACTGGACTGCTTGAACATTGGCTGTTTTTTGCACATCATATAACTGATGAGATCAGGAGACTTGGGACCTGGGGACTTGGGTGTTTAAGGATTTGTCTGTGGGGAACAGTGGAATTCTTTGGTGATCCTTTGGTGATTGTTTGGAGACCGCTGGAACTGCTGGAATCTGATGACATGCCTCCTTCCATATAGTGAGATCTTAACATTGTTATTATTATTGCTATTGCTATTGCCATTGTTATTTTGAACTAACACCTAGAATCTAACCAGTAGATTTTCCATTAGAATAGTAGGACACTATACCATAGGATACTAGATATTGTGTGATAGTTCATAGACAGCAGATAATAAACAATAGAATGAGTACCCAATCTACCCCCCCCAGTAATGGCTACCAGAAGTGGTAGGATCTTGGCAAAGGACCCTAGGAAGAGACCTGGAACCCAGAATCTAGACGGGAAGACTCCTAAGGGCAAAACCACTGATAAGGTGAAACTTACTAAATTAGTAGGGAATCTCACCAAATCTCACCAAGCATCTCTTACCATCAGTACCAAATCCAACCTCTCCCAGTAATAATTTTCTAGTTCCAACATTAATTTTATATAGTCAAAGTTTTTGAATGTACTAAAATGCATTGCTTTTCCAAGAATTTTCTTAGTATGATGTTTTCTTATTCTATAAATCATCTGGTGGTCTGATAATGAGTCGAGGAGAACTCCACTTGCTATGATTTTGTTCTTGGTGGAAGGTAAAGACCAGGTCCAAGGTTGTTGAAGCATCTGGATTTCTGGTATGTACTCTAGTGGTTTCCTTAATCAACTGTGTCAGTGCTAGTGTGTTATTCATTTCCATAATGTCATGCCCTATGTCCACTGTCCTCCAATCCACATTGAAATCACCTATTAGATCAATTTTGTGATACCGTCTTTCTTACACTTTTTTTACTACCATCAATAATATAATTTTGCAGCCATATTGGCTCTGGCTAGAGTTTGTTTAGTACTGCCATCATCTGAGCTTCAGTTTCAGGGCTCCATTCCCATGAATAAACAGCTGGCACACCATTGCTGACCTAAGGCTGTGTACCATTGCAATGCCTGTACCAGGTACATCCCTTCATTCTCTTGCCTGTGTAATTCTAGCATGGTCCCTTTCCCAACCTGATCTGTTTTGGACCTCTGCAACCGCAGCCCCAAACTGTCCCTCTGCCATGTTGTCTTTCCCACAAAAACTGCCTCTCCTTGACTTCCTCTTGTCCTAAGGTCTCGCTACCCTACATACCAATGGAACATAGCCAAAATATAGCCATAACTAGGCATGCCTGTGTGACTGAGTGGCATACTCTGGACAGGGCCCTCCACTAGCTTTCCCAATAGTGCCTCTGTTATGGGGTGTCATCCATCCACTTCTTTTCTTCTAAGCCTTAGCCAACCCTGCATCATTCTCCACACTAGCTGACCTTTTACTGTGTCTCCCCAACCTCTTAAACTGCATACTAGGCCGATGACCGATAGGTGTACACTTATGATTGCATGTGCTACTCCTTCCTAGCATTTACTCACTACAAATTTTGCTATCTGATCTTCCATGACCTCCCTACTTACCTCCATGTCTTGTTCAACTCTGAACATCTGGAATATTCTCCATGAACCCTCATATGTCTTTATGGTCCTGACAGATCATGAGCTGCAAAAGAGCAGCATGGCTCCATCCAGCCAACCTCCCACAGCTGATGAGGTACCCATGTTTTGTTGTGCTCTGCATCTGGGTTGATGGCCCAGAACCTGTCCAACTGGAGATGGGAGGCTATCAGCCACGGTATTCCGCATTCTGTCTATACAGTATGTTTTGCTCTGAAAGACATGTTGAGTCCTAGCCCCACAAAACTAGCTGTCTCATGACTTTCATCATCATTTCTGCACTGCCACCTTCTATTCAGTACATCCACTACCACTCTGTTGTCACACCAGAAAGTTACCTTCTGGTTCCAAATCCTTTCCCCATAACACTGCTGCCACCCATATCAGGAAAATTTCCCAAAATGTAAATGACCTTGGTCAGTCCCCTTATCATCCATTACTTCACCTATTGTTCTGAAAAGCACTTCCCCTTAAAATATCCACCCATGCCATTACCCACTCCACATCTGTGTATAACTAAATCTGCATTAAGCACCCACTCGTCCTGCCAGAATGTCACCCGGTTATATGTTTTTAGGAATTTCTCACATATCTCCAGGTCTTCCCTTGTGCCCCTTGAAATATCCACCCAAAGATGCAGACAGGTGGCCCCACTTTTGGCCCTCACCAAATGCCATGTGAAAGCCCTCCCCATTGCTATTGCCCAGCAGATGAAATTTAAGTGTCCCAATAGCTGCTATACTAGGTTCAATGGGACCTGACTCTTTCCTCTCACTGCCTCCAGTAATTCTTTACATTTCTGTATTTTTTTTCACCAGGAGGCAGAACACCCAGCTTCTGTGTCTATCTCAATCCCAAGGTATTCTATGCACTAGTAAGGACTCCATCTTTTCTTCAGCTAAAGGTAGTCCCAGTCACCCACACATATCCCAGAATTTCCTTAGCTTTTATTCTGTCTCTTCTGTTACCCTTCCTACCAGGAGAAAATTATCCAGGTAATGGACCACCAATCACTGACCATGTATTTCTTAGAATACCCACTGTAGCCAGGTACTGAATATTTCAAAAGTGGTGCATGCAGTAGAGCACCCCATGGGCATGGCTTTGCCAAAGTAGTACTTTCCGTCTATTTGAAAACTCAATAAGTCCCAGTCCTACAGCCTCACCGCTAGCAGGCAGAACACCACTTCGATGTCTGTTTTTGCTAGCTATACCCCTTCTACTGTCTGCATCATCTGTACAGCCCCTTCCAATGTCATGTAGGCTACCCTGCTGTCTTCTTCCCTTATATGATCATTCACCAACTCCCATCCAGGTATGAATTTTTCTACATTTACAAGTACTATTTCTTTGGAACCTCTCAAGTGAGAGTCCTATGACTTTTCCTGGGGTACTGATGCTCTGTTTTGAGCTTTGGTCATTTGTCTGATCTCTGGAGGTGGGAGCCCTACTGACTAGGTTCCATAAACATTCCGGACCGAATCCTCTGAACAGATCTGCATACTGAATTTATATATCAATTAATGGAATATTTTATTTTTGTTTTGTTTATATTTAGTGTTTTGGGGTAAGGAGGTTAAGGGGCTGTTTTGTTTTTAGGTGGGAAGTTTGGTAAATGGATTTTTGTAGTGTAGGTGTGTGTGTGTGTGTTTTACTTGATTGTTAAAGTTTGAGGGTTTTCCTTTTGTCGTTGCACCCTCATATTCCATCTGGTGCTGTCTTGGGACTGGTCTTGCCAGCTTAGGAGATGTTTTGGTGCTGTGGCCTTCTTCATGTTGCTTATGCTGCCTCTCGGCTCCTTGAACTTCACCCCTTTATTGACCTCCCAGTTTCTGGCACTGCAGTGAGGCACTGTAGGGAGGTTGGTATTACTAGGAAGCATTTGGTTGGTTGAGTACCGAGGGCAGCTATGGAGGTGATGGTGAGCAGCATTGAGGCTGTCCAGTGCAGGAGATGCTCTGGGTGCAAATGGAGTTTAGAGAGAGGCCTGACATGTTTGGTCTCTGTACCTAGGGTTCCCACCAGACTGAGTGGGCAGGTAGCTAGGGGACCAGATATGTCCTCTAATCCCCTTCAGGCAGTGCTTTGCAATGCTAAGTCAATGAGGAACAAGACTGCTATTTTTGCAGACTTGATTTCTTCTGTTGACCTGACTTGCATCATGGAGACCTGGCTGGGTGATGATGCAGGCCCTGTTTTTGAGGCTGCCATTCCCACTGGGTATACTGTGATTCACTGTCCAAGGAAGGATTGCAGGGGTGAGGGAGTGGCCATCATTTTTTGATCCAGTCTGGGCATCTCGGTGCACCCAGTTGGTTGCACTCGATCTTTTGAGTTCGCCATACATGGGGTACAGGTGCAGGTTGCAGGATTCTCCTTGTTTACTGCCCCCCTGGGGTGGAAGGGGAATTCCTTCAGGAGGTAGAGAACTTTGTCATCGACCAGGTGTTGGGGTCCCCCAGGTGCTTAATCCTGGGTGACTTCAATGCTTGGGTCAATGACAAATCTTGCATTTTGATTACAACCTCCTTCAGTTGATGCAATCACTGGGCCTGTCACAAGTGGTTGCTGCTGCTACCCATCAACACAGCCATACACTCAATCTGGTGTTCCAGCTGGGTCTAGAGATTGACAACTTCAAGATTGGTCAGGTCATTTTGTCTGACCATTGCACTGTGGAGTTCAGCTTTGGGGCACCCTCTGAAAGTCCCTCCCCTGTGGAGATGGTCAGCTATCGCTCTTTAAGGGGTGTTGATCCAGAGGGACTACTGGTATTGGCTGACCTATCTAGGGTTGATGCAGCATGTGCAATTGGCACTGGAGAGGCTGTGGCCACATATAATAGGGTGGTTGCTGAAGCTCTAGATGCTATCACACTAGTCCATATATGACCCAGATCTTCTCACTTGAGATCCCCTTGGTTTGATGGGGATCTCAAGGTGATGAAGATCAGGAGTCAGAAGTTAGAGCTTTGCTGGCCAAAGACCTGACTGGAGGCTGACAGGCTGGCCCTACGTGCTCACTATGTTGAGTGCCCGGGGCAATTTCCCATAAGAAGGCAGAATTTCTGTCCAGGGAAATTGCCATGGGAAGAAACAGACATTCTCAGCTGTTTTCTGACCATGGACAGGCTTTTACATCCAGCTTGTCTCTGGCTGAAAAAAGATTTTTTAACCACTTTATGTGAAGAGTTTGTTCTGTTTTTCTCCGATAGAGTGTCAGCCATTTGGTCAGGAATTCTGCCAGGAAGGCTTTTGCCTCACAGTGGTTGAGTTGGGAATTTCAGAGGCACTCTGTCTGCCTGGGAAGAGTTTAGGCCAGTGGAGGTGTCTGAAGTGACTAAGGTGATCTTGGAGCTGAAGCACACCTTTTGCGAACTGGACCCGGCACCGATGGGTTTCTTAATGGGAAGTGTCGATATAGTTGGCCCGGTGTTCACCAGGATTGCTAGGTGTTCAATGGTGGAGGGGGTATTCCCAGTTGCTTTTAAAGATGCACTGGTGAAGCCCATCCTAAAGAAATCTTCCCTCGACCCAGACGTCCTGGCGAATTACCGTCTGATCTTCAACCTGCCATTCTTGAGGAAGGTTGTTGAGAAACTGGTGGCACATCAGCTAGAGGATTGCCTGGTGTCCTTGGATATCTATGAGTTTTTCCAGTCAGGTTTTGAGCTAGACATATCACTGAAACTGCTCTAGTGAGAGTGCATAATGATCTGCTCAGAGCTAGAGAGAAATAGAAGACAGGTCAGTTCTTGTGCTCCTCAATCTCTCTTCAGCTTTTGACACTGTGGATCATGTTGTGCTTCTTGATCAGCTCTGTGAGTTTTGTGGACTAGCCGGTACTGTCATTAAATGGGTTGAGTCCTACCTCTCAGACAGAGTGCAACAGGTGGCAATGGAGAATTTCTCCTCCTCCCCAATGCCTCTGTCTTGTGGAGTACCACAGGGTTCGATCTTGTCACCAGTGTTGTTTGCAGTGTACATACTGCCACTGAGTGAGATCATTCGACAATACAGTGTGGATTTTCACTGCTATGTAGATGATACCCAACTGTATTTGTCTTTTCCACCCGGAACATCGTGAGCAGTCAAAGTGCTTAATAGCTGTCTGGCTAAAATCAATGACTGGATGGCTCCAGTTGGCTACGACTCAACCCGGCCAAGACTGAGGTACTGGTGATCGGGCTGGGTCATGGGAGTGTGATGGTTGCCACGAGGGCTGACTCTGGACTTGTTCTGGGGTCTGCTCCATTGGTGGTTTCTCTGAGGGTGTGAAATCTGGGTGTGATCCTTGATTGCAGATTGACCTTTGAAGATCGGGTGTCAGCTGTAGTCAGCAGTGGCTTTTACAACCTGCAGAACATTGGCCAGATTAAGCCCCTCATTCCATCCTAGGACCTGCCGACATTGGTGCTGCCTTTGTGACTTCTAGGCTCGACTACTGTAACGCTCTCTATTTCAGGGTCACGGGAGGGAGGCTGCAGCTAGTGCAGAATGCAGTGGCCCAGTTGCTGACAGGCCTTTTGAGGTCCAGTCATGTGACTTTGGTCCGAGTTCTCTGAACTGGCTGCCGGTCAGGTGGAGGGTCCTTTTCAAGGTGGGTCTTCTCACCTTTAGGGCCCTATATGGGCTGGGTCCGGTTATCTGTCTGAACTCCTGATACTGGTGGCCTCTGCAACTCCTCTCACTCCTCTTTGAGGGTCTCCTGGACATTCCAGGTTTCGGTTCCAGACCTAGGGTGATCGGGCATTTAGTGTCTCTGAACAGACCCTATGGAACTCATTCCCACCTGTAGTCTGGGAGGCTCCCTTGACTGAGGTATTTAAGGGAAAGGTTAAAGGCCCACTTCTTCAGCCTGGTGTTTGACTGTTAACCTCTTTATTTTAGTTTTGGTCAGTTTCCCAAAGACTGATTCCTGAAATCCAATTTTATTTTATTGTATTTCTTTGTATTTTAATTTTGTAATGGTTTTAATGAGCTTGTATTATGTCTTAACTAACTGCTGTCTGATCTTGCTTGTGTAAGGTGCCCTAAGCCTCCTGGAGTGGGTGCTTTATAAATAAAATTGCCTTGCCTTGCCTATGACAAGTGATGGATTACTCTGTATTCCCTGAGCTGTTTCTTAGGGACCAAACCCAATGGTGACACTCTGAGACTGTCCAATGGTGGATCCTCCAATGCCCCCTTTACTCTCCCTGCTCTGATTTCTTTCTGGATTTTCTGGACCAACATCCCTCCTTTACCCTTGTGTACCCTAAATTCTTGGCCTTCATGCTTTTCCTCTACCCAACAAAGTGGAGAATAAAACCTCTGTTAAAGCCTTCCCCCAATTCTCTGCCTGCTTCCCTATCCAGGTAATCATTCATCCATTCCCTCAGAACCTCCAGTTTAATTGGGGAATGTGCCAGCTGGTACTGTTTCCACTTAAATTGCTTGACACTTTCCTCATACATGTTCCCTGTCAAAACCCTCCCTCCTCTGAAACCCCTCCCTATATCCCCATGTATGGCTCCAGGGTCACAAGAATTACCTTGAAGGGCTGCCCTTGTGCGAGTCCCTGTGGCCCTGTCCCCACTGTTCTGCATCTGGATACTGGGTGTAACCCCAAACACTTGGCACATGCATGTTGGAAACAGCAGTTAGGCGAGTTACTTTGAGCTCTGTTAAAATGCTAACTGCACTTGTGTATACCTGACTCATTCCTGGCCCAGTCCCCATTGTTCCCCATTTTTCCTATCATGGTTTGCAACCATAAATCTGAGTGCCTAGTATCCCTTCTTACATCCCTGTGTGAGGCCATCCTTTGTTGAAGCTGCTTATCATACTGTAGCCAGTTATTGACTCCATCCCTCTTACATGCACTACAAATAATCAAGGAATGTGCTAGTAAAGGTGTGGCCAGCTCTGGTAGCTTTTTCTGTATGATGGCACTGTAGTATGTAAACCCTACAGGCCATGTGTCCCATATTTCACCCCCTCAAGACCATCCTTCCTCCATCCTACCCAGTGAAACTAGGGCTGCATCATACCCTTTTTCACAGCTTTCATTTTCCTCATATTTCTTTCCATTCCTTATCTACTGAGGGTGAATATATCTACAAATTCCCCCTTCCATATTTTCTCTTTCATGACCATTGAGACATGGTCACCAATTCTGACCCCCGATGTTTCAGTCTCTGAGCTTAGTTCCCCTACTGCCCACATGACGCCTGCCTCGGTACCCTTTCCCCCATCTTCTCTTTTTTGATGTCTCCCAATACCTTTTCCAATTCTCCAATACTGTTATCCGCCATAGACCAAATAATTTGTTCTACATATTCTCTCACACTATTTTCTAGGGTGAGGTCTACTGTACCTGTTATCTTTTGGGTCCATGGCAACAATGTCAGTGGCTGTGGGGACACTGGCTTGGGCATCTTTACTGGTTCTGGCTGAGGTTGGTCTGGCTGTAGTGGGACCGGGCCAGGCTGCAGCTGGGGTGGGATAGACTATGGTAGGACTGGTTGAGGAGGGTCTGGCTGAGGGGGCACCGGGGCTTGCTTTTTCTTTCTCCCAGTCCCTTGGTGCTGCTCCCCCTTTCTGCTTCCACCCCCTTGTGTTTGGTGCTGGCCCGGGTGGAGTGTTTTGAAGGCAGGAATTTGTTGTTTTTTTTTTTGTGAGAAGACTGGACTTCTTCTGCCAGCATGGATGGCTGCCATTTTATTGAGATCTTTGGGAATTGGACTTGTATTACAGTGTTTAATTTCTGTCATAAATATTCAGATTCAGTTTCTCTACAAAGTAATTAGCCCCACTATTTATTATGCAGTTATTTATCCAGTTGGACTATTCAAAATTAAGTCTGGGCTCCACTGGATATTTTAACAGACTTGCTCCCATCTATTGAAATTGTTTTTATAATGTAGGGTTACTAAAATTGGTTGCTTTCAAAGACCTGTAGAAGTGCACATGTTTTATTCAGCACTCATGGGAGATTAGTTGTAAAGGTAGCTAATTCTGTTGTCACTGAACAGTAACTTCCGGTTGCTTAAGTGCTTATGAGTTCAAAGAAAATAGCAGGAAAATAAGAGCATGGTTTAGTGTACTTGGCTTAGTGTACTGACAGTGTGTGTGTGTGTATATATACAGTGTGTGTGTGTGTGTGTGTGTGTGTGTGTGTATATGTATATATGTATATATATATATATATATATATATATATGTATATATATATATATATATATATATAATAGGAGTGAGCTATATTTTTCACTGATAAAAGCATGTATTACTACCACAGTGAGATAAATGCAAACCCAGGCTAACACCGTAATGATAAATGCAGTTTATACATACTGTGCTTACCTCACCAGCATTTATTCTCACTGTGGTGATGTCAAAGACAAGCCCATTAACTCTCCCTCAGTGCTGCAACTTGTTTCAGCTCATCAAAACAAATGAAATTCACCTGTCTTTCAAGTACCTGAAGCCCCGACAACAGGTTTACTGCATTCAGTCTCACAGACACTCACATGCTGAGAAGATCTTTAAAGTTCCTACCAGAAGAAAAAAAAGAGCACTGACTGCTAAATACCCCAAACCATGCAGACTCAAAGCAACATACTTTGACAGAGCTGAACTACTCTGGAAGAATAAATAAATTTTCCTTACAGAAGAAAACAAAATCAATGAATGTGAAAGAAGTTTTTCTATCTTGCACACAGTTTGAAAGCAACACAGAACCACTTTAGAAAAACCTATTGTATAAATTGCACACGTGGGCCCAGATATTCAAACTGTGCCAGGCTGTGACGCAAGCTTGAGCGCAGCGCAACTTGGCTGTGCAGAGGTGTGGACTGGGCGATATTGAACGGAGCTGCGCCATGGCACAGCATCATTGAATATCGCACCCTGGCCACCCGCAGTGTGCATGGCGCAGTGGCACTGCACCAGCGCAAGTGGCCAGATTGGAGCATGGGGATGCACTAGCGCAACTTCCATTGCGCTATGCACAGCAACCATGACATTCAAAACTTGACATGCAAATGGGGCCATAATGTATGCAAGGTGCAAATGGGGCCATGTGCATGTCATTATGGCCCCATTTGCATGCAGGTGCGCCGATCCCCGACGACTTGACCCTGATGCCCTGCCAAGCAGCAGCCATCAGGGACTGACACCCTGTGCAGCCAGCAATGTATCCACAGCCCAATCACAGGCTGCGTAAAAAGGAAAAGCAGAAATCCCTGGTGGTCCAGTGGACCTTCTACGCCGATCGAGGCTAAGTAAATATATAAATTCCCTATCATCCCTGGTGGTCCAGTGGACCGTTGTCTGCCCGATCTTGGGCATTGTAATATAAAACAGATTCTGTCCAATATCCCTGGTGGTCAGTGGACACTGACACCCGATCACGGGCTTAAGTAAAAACAACCTATATCCCTGGTGGTCAGTGGACGCTGACAGCCGATCGCGGGCTTAAGTAAAGGATAAAAGCCCATATCCCTGGTGGTCAGTGGACCCCCCTCCCCACCGCCCACTGATTCCCACCACCGCTCCCCCAGTCAGCGGGCGGCAGCAACCACCCACCTGCCACCGCTGCGCCCGCTGGCTGACACCGTGAAATGAGGGCTGTCGCCCATTGGTCCACAGCATGAGCCTATGGATGTGCAGCCCATACGCATTACACATCTAGATATGTGAATGGATCTATTCACATATCTGGATGTGTAGTAGAAAATGGCTGCACATCCATTGGCTCCACTGTGGACCAATGGGCATACAGCCCTAACCACGGTGTCAGTCGGCAGGCAGTGGGTGGCAGGTGAGTGGGTGCTGCCACCTGCCACTGACTGGGGGAGCGGGCAGTGGGGATCAGTGGGTGGGTGAGGGGGGTCCACGGACCACCAGGGATATGGGTTTCTTTATTCTTTACTTAAGCCCACGATTGGGCTGTCAGCAGTCCACTGGACCACAAGGGATATAGGTTTTTTCCTTTTTACTTAAGCCCATGATCGGGCTGTCAGCAGTCCACTGGACCACCAGGGATATTGAACAGATATATTTATTTTATTACAAATGTCCGCGATCAGGCAGACAGTGGTCCACTGGACCACCAGGGATACTGGACAGATTTATTTATTTTATTACAAATGCCTGTGATCGGGCATGGGGGGGCGCCACCAGGTGCAGCCGGAGCTTGGGTGGCCACCCACAGGTGGCTGCTGCTGTGTTGTGCCCTGCAATGTGGCAGCTCACCTGTGGGTGGCCATCTGTTGTTCCTTTTTTTTTGGATCAACTTTGTGCTGGCGCAGGTAGGGGTTGTGCCTGCATGGCTTTGCACATCCCAGGCTGAATATCGGGCTGTGCATGGTATGCATGGGCAGGCCTCCCCTACCTGCACATGCATATATTACTGATGCACTCCGGCACATCGGGATTTGTGCCGCACACTTTTCCCTTTTGAATATCGTGCTGGGGTGCATCAGTGGGTTGCGCATGGTGCAACACTGTTGTGCCATGTGTAGCCCTTTTGAATATCTGGGCCATGATGTGCAGATCGTGTGATATGTGAAATATCTTCACTCATGAACAGTGACCTCTGGATACTCTCACTCATGCCTTCGGCACTCGTGAGTATCCAAAGTTCAGTGTTCACTCATGAAGATATTTCATATCACACTCCTGCCCATCATGTAGCCCATATATATATATATATATATATATATATATATATATTCTTTGTAAAAACTTTGATACTGCACCAGTTAGGGTAAATTAACACTATAAAAGTAGGGAAATATGGCTTTGGGGTTCCAACTCTCCACCCCCACCCCCAAGCAGCAAAAGGAAAAAATCATTATGGTTTTGACTGTCCTGTGTCTTTGTGAATCAGGGTGGAGTCTTCCTTGGGGTTTTCAAATCTAACACTCACCTCATTCTGATATAGTGTTTAAATGTACAGTACAATGTCTCCCCACATGTTGCTAATAATCCGTGGACCCTGCCTAAAGAAAACAGATCACATCTCACCTTATTTGCTCGTGGAATGAGGTGAGTGTTAGAGTTGAAAACTCCAAGGATGACCCCACCCCTGATTTGTCAAAACTCAGGACAGCCAAAACTGTAATCATTTTTTTCTTTTGTTGTTTGAGTGGTGGGGGTGGGAAGTTACGGTTGGAAACCCTAGTGCAACATTTATTTACTTTTGTGGTGTTAAGTTACCCTAACTGGTGCAGTAATTAAGCTTTTTGGAAGGAATTGTTTTTCTTTTGAGATTGTGGAATCATATCCTCAGTCATGCAGGTCCCTTTGGGACCTACTGTACTGTATATGATAAGGTGCAGATGGGCAGGGCCCTTTTGTCCCTGTGCCATGGGATGAATCTGCCTGCCTTCAAAAGAGCAGGGCCTGGCACATTCACACTTTATATATTCACTCTACACATTCACTTTTAACACATTGAATCCTCACACTTTCATTCTTCACACTTTCAATCTTCACACATTCATTCTTTACCTATATATATATATATATATATATATATATATATATTTATTTTTTTATTTTGAAACCAAATGTTCAAGATAGTCATTTTGTAACCGTCCTTATAAACGTGATATGTAGCATTTATAGTATAGTAGCCAAAATGTCATTTCGCACCAGAAGTGTGGAAAGACATATCATCCAGGATTTAAAAAATAACACCTGTCACATTTATGAGGTGGTATGTAAAATTGCCTATGCTGAAATTGTGGAGTCAAAATACCAAAAATTAGTGAAAGTATGACTGAACATTAAAATACTGCAACTTTCAGTCATAACCTGGGCATTTTACCATATTTGTACACCAAAATTTCAGCATAGCCTTTTGCTACCTGAGCTAATGAACCCGGTAGGTGAACATTTTCACATCCCTGCCAAAATGTGATTCCTCACCATTGAAACACCAATCTGTGCCACCAGTACAAAAATACATTTTTTCAAGAATTTGAAAAGTGACAGCTGTCTTGTTTATGAGGCGGTGTGAAAAAATGGCTATATGTAAATCTGAGGTCAAAATATTTAAAATGGCCAAAGTTATGAGAGAGCATAGACAAATTTCAATGTACACTCATAACTTTACCATTTTTACATATTTTGCCTCATATTTTTAACATAGACTTCTTGTGACTCCTCCCCATGAACATAGGCAGTAACAATTTTCAAATCCTGCCTGAAAGATGATTTCATCAAATAACTGCAAAATTGCCTTTCAGGCCTGATTGATATAATTCTGTCATGACTGGTCATGAAGTGGGCTCCCAAAAGGACCATGTTGAAAATCTGGGATGAAAATATGCAAAAATTACAAAGTTATGCATCAGAGATCAAAATCCCATTAAATACATTGACCCTCACTTTCCTCAGTTTCTCATATGGCAGTTGGAAGTTCCAGCAGCAAGACTTGCCTTTGATTGGAGAGTGGATTTTTGCCCTGGGACCTGTTCAGGTGAGTGAGGATTTAATGGTGTTGTAGTGGGGGTGTCAGGGTAGTGAGTGCTGAGTTAGAGGTTGGGGTGGCAGGATCAGATCAGCAAGGGACCATTTTGGTTTTTTTACAAGATAAAAAAACATCAAGGGACAGTTTTCTTTATCACAGCTAACATTAATGTGGGAACAGCAATCGGAGTGCAGTGGTGCCACTAAACACCAGAGAAACGTGATATGCATGAGGGGATGATAATCAGAGGGTGGGGAGCACCACTAGTCACCACAGAAACATTATATCAATGAGGGGATTACGATCAGCAGGTGGGGATGCCACTAGGCACCAGGGAAACATAACATGTCTGAGGGAATGTAATCGGAGGGCGGGGGTGCCACTAGACAACAGGGAATCATAATATACATAAAAGGATGACAATCAGAGCATGGGGGCACCATTAGACACCAAGGAAACATAATATGCATGAGGGGATGGTGATCAGAGGATTGGGGCACCACTAGAACCAGAGAACATAATATGTATGAAGGGATGACAGTCAGAGGGTGGGGAGCAGACTAGGTGGGCCAAGAGATCCTTACCTGCTGACATCTTCTATGTTTCTGTGTTACTAGACACCAGTGAAATATAATATGCATGAGGGGACAGTGATCAGATGGGGGGGTGCCACTAGGGTGTGGGGGGGCACTACTAGGCACCAGGGAAACACAATATGTATGAGGGGATGGTGATCAGAGGGTGGGGTACACTACTAGACAGCTGGGAAATAGTGGCTCACTGTTCTCATAACAGCCTGCAGCAAAAGAGTTACAGCTGCAGCTGCAGAACTGAAGAAAGTTCTGCAGCTCTCATACAGAGAATGTGGGTCAGTGGCTCCTGTCACTAACCTTTACACTCAGGATTTTGGGGTGCCCAGAAAAGGTATATTCGGGCATTAATTTAAGAAACAGACATCAGAATCTAGCTAAACAGCTCCTGTTTAGCTTGGTTCGTATTTGTTTTTAAATGATGGCATTTTTATGTATTTTCTATGCTTATTAGTTTGAGGAGAAAAGAAACAAGATGGCAGCTCTCACGACACAAAAATATTCACGTTGTGAGTAGCAAGTGGTGAGAAAAAAAAATAGTCTTTCAAAACAGAATTTTTGGTATCATATCAGGATGTTATCCCAAGAACCTACAGAGCACGCTCAGAACAGAAAAACCCAAAACTTTAAAGCCTTAAAACTTTGAAACCATTTAATATTTTTTCATGAAACCTTTCAAAGGCACTGCTTTGGGACAGCATGCCTATACCCTGAAAGTCTGGCAAAAGGGGCCAGATATTCAAAAGAGTTGAGCCATGCACAATAGGGTTGCACCTGCGCAAGTCCGAATTTGCGCCATTCTGTGATATTCAGCAGGAGGCAGTTGCGCCCCCGAAATCATGCTGAGCAACAGTGAAATTATAATGAAGGCATGCACAACTGAAGGAGGAGGAACCATGCATAAATGGCGCAGTGTGATATTCAAAGACTTGCGCAATGCGCAACAGTGGAGCAAGTGGAAGTTGCGCCATAGCGGAAATGAGCCAAAATAAAAAGGAGCAAGGAAGAAGCGCAAGAACGCTACAGGGAAGCCACATCTGTCAGAGGCAGAGACACAGACAGGGCAAGTGGCAGGAACAGGGCAGGCCAGGGAAAGGCCACAGCAACAGACAGGCACAGAGAAGGTGTAGGGAGCCACACAGCTCAGAGAACAGCACAGGCAGGTGTACCCGGTGCAGGGGAGGTAGCAGCCAGGACAGCGAGGGAAATAAAGTAACAGCTGCTGGGGGGGGTGAACGCAAGCCAGTGACATGGCCACTGCCACCTTCCACATGGAGGCCATAATGAGGGGGATGAGAAGGCGGGTGGCAGGGGGACGTGGCCATGAAAGAGCCCGTCAGCAGTATGCCCCCAACAGGCAGTACCGAGCCTGCACAAGCTTTGAGCTGTACACAGATATTGAGATTGTGGGCCGGTACTGCCTGAACAGGGCAATACTTAGGCGGCTCTGTGAGCTGTGCAGTGATGTGAAGCAGGCACCCACATGACGGGGCCATGCCCTGTCAGCGGAGACCAAGGTAACAGCCTGCATGTGCTTGCTTGCCATGGGTACCTTCCAGAGACCAACTGGGGACACCACAGGCATAACCCAGTCGGCCACATCATGCCACCTCACCCAATTCCTCAGCACACTGCTGCCACATGCTGAGGAGTACATCCATTTCCCCAGCACAGCGGCGGAGTGCACAGCAAACGTAGAGGAGTTCCACAGGGCAGCACGTATGCCTGGTGTGCTAGGGGCAATAGATTGCACCCATGTGGCCATACGCACACCACCTGGCCATGAGGGGGCTGCATACATGAATTGCATGGGCTATTGCAGCATCAACTGCCAGGTGGTGTGCGATGCCAGGGGGCACATCATCAATGTCTGTGCCACGCACCCTGGGGGAGCACAGGATTCATTCATCTGGCACCAGTCAGCACTGTGCCACAGATTCGAGAGTGGGGACATCCCCACTGGACACCTAGTGGGTGAGTATGCAAACCAAATGAACAAAGCTAGGGCCTGGGGGGCATGGCCAGAGGTGCCATGGGTAGTGGCCTACATGTCTTGGGGCAGGGCGATGCTGATCACCAAACTAACCTCCACCCTCTACACACAGGTGACAGTGGATACCCACTCCGTCCCTGGCTGCTCACACCCTACCGGCGGCCAACGACCCCATCACAGCAACGCTACAATGAGGCACACGCCACCACATGCAATGTCATCGAGCGGGTGTTTGGGATGCTGAAGGCACATTTCAATTTCCTGCACACCTCTGGCGGTGCCCTACAGTACAACCCCTCAAAGGCCTGTGGGATATTCCTGGCCTGTTGCATCCTGCACAACATGGCCAACGAATGTGGGATAGCCGTACAGGTCGAAGAGGAGGACAGCGATGGGGATGATGGGGACGCCGGTGATGATGGTGATGAGCAGCCCCCCCTTGGCCGATGGGACCCCAGACTGCTCCAGCTGGCACAGCTGCACTGGGACACCATCACGGAGGAGCACTTTAGCCAACCCAGGTAAGTCATGGGGTCATGCACAACCACCATTGGCCAAGGCATAACCCACAAACATGCGGGAACCCACACTGTGGATGCATGCCATAGAGGGGAAATGGCAGGGCACAGGGGCACACACACAGCCAGGGATGGGTGAGGATGAACATGCCACACCAAAGGACACACACACACACACGCACACACACAATGCAATAAACGTGCCAGAGGCCAGAAGGCAGACCAACCCAGAACGCACACCCTAGCAACACACATGTCTACAGGCCACCAAGCCCACTGCCTGTCCATGTGCATGTGTCAGATGCTGGGCACCATTGCACTTCAGTGTACAGCGCAATGCAGGCATCATCATGCACATGTAACTGCGGACAGCAGCCGGGAGGGTGTGCAGGTGGACTGTGTGTCTGCATGCAGGGCCGGGTACCCACCCGTGTACTGCCCACTGAAACACACAATGCACACAGGGCAGTACCAGACAGTAGCCATGCTGGGAGACAGGTCAGTCTCGCGACACAGTGCTACGGCTACCATGGATGCGTGGGCGGCCCCGCTGAGACCAGCCAGCACTGGCAGGCTGAACACTGGCCTCATGGGGTGGCACTTATGGTCCCCCAGGGGTTCCACTGTGTGAAAGCGACCATGCCTGTGCAGGGGTCTGCAGCACACAAAACATGCCTGCACCAGGAGTGCTCGGGATGCCGACAGCTGAACCCGGCATCGACAGGGTGGGAGTCGCACAATGCAGGGAACGGCAGGTGGAGAGTGCACTGCATGGTGTCCATGATGCATGGGCACCTGACTGTGTGCTCATTGTGGCCATGACAGCAATGAACGCCTGTGCATGCCTGTCAATGGCAGCAGTCACATCCTCCTGCAAATGGTCCATCCGTGCCAGGATCCATTCAGTGTTCCTGCAGCGATGCTCCTCTGCCCACTCCAGAGCCACACACAGTGCTTCCACGGATGTTGCAAGCTGCATCTGCTGCTGGACCGATGCTCACAGTAGGTGGGTGTGCTCGTCCAAGAGGTCATCAGCCTCCTCGGCATCCTGTCCCTCAGGGTGTGCAAGGGCTGATGTTCAGCACCTTTGAGGGTGGGTGCTGCACCAGGACTAGGTATGGGCATGTCCACAGACGGTGCACAGATGCCACCGCTGAACCCTGTACCCCAGGCCCGGTGGGTGACTGCTGGCAAAATATGGGACTTCAGAAGAGCTGACTTTGATAAGATGGCAACAGAGTTAAGCTAGCCCTGGCAAAAAAACACAGGTGAGGAGGTACAGGCAAAGTGGGCAAGCATTAAGGATACAATACTTGAAGCAACATCCCATTGTGTTAGACAGAAAGGAAGTGCAAAAGAAGAAGGAAACCACTTTGGTTCTCAAATACAGTAGCAGAAAAGGTCAGAGCCAAAAGGCTGGCCTTCAGGAAATATAAGGAACACAGCGGGATGAAGATAGGAGGCATACCAAACTGCCTAAGGGAAGCAGGTAAGGCAGTAAGGCAGGCAAAGTCCCAAACTGAGGAAACACTAGCACGAACAGTAAAGAAGGTGACAAGACTTTCTATAGATACATTAGTAAAAGGAGAAAGTCCAGAGGGGTATTGCTAAGCTTAATGGAGAAAAAGGAGCATGTGAGGAGGAGGACCCTGTAAAGGCATCTATCCTAAATAGATACTTTGCTCAGTATTTACTGAAGAAGGTAGGGCAGGGCCCACAGCTCAGCATCATGGACACAGGGGAGGGAGGTGAGCACTACTCCCTTCACAAAAGAAAGGGTCCTACAAGAGCTTGCTAAGCTCAGGGTGGATAAGGCAATGGGACCTGATGGCATACATCCCAGGGTACTTAAGAGCTAAAGGAGGAACTAGCAGAGCCATTAGCAGAATTGTTTAGTGAGTCTCTGAGCACAGGAGAGGTCCCAGAAGACTGGAGAAGGGCTCATGTGATCCCGCTCCACAAGAGTGGTAGCAGGAGGAGGGGAACTACAGACCAGTCAGTCTTACCTCAGTAGTGGGCAAGATTATGGAGGCACTCCTTAAGGAAAGGATAGTGCAACACCTGGAATCCATAGGGGCACAGGATCCAAGACAGCATGGGTTTACAAAGGAAGGTCCTGTCAAACTAATCTCATAGATTTCTTTGACTGGGTAACCAGAGTGGTGGACCAAGGGGAGCAGTTGATGTCGCCTACCTTGACTTCAGCAAAGCTTTGACACTGTTCCACATAGAAGATTGATAAATAAGCTAGGTAGGCTCGGGTGGGTCAGAAGTTGGTCAACTGGGTGGCAAACTGGTTGACTGGCAGAAAACAGAGAGTGGTGGTAAATGGTATACAGTCAGAAGAGATGCAAGTCACAAGTGGGGTACCTCAGGGATCAGTCCTGGGGCCAGTCCTATTCAACATCTTCATTAGTGACCCGCAGATGGACTAGAGGGTAAGGCTTGTCTGTTTGCAGATGACACCAAGATCTGCAACAGAGTAGATGATCCAGATGGGTGGGCAGAATGAGAAGAGATCTGGATAAACTAGCAAAATGGTCAGAAGAGTGGCAACTGGGATTTAATGCAAAGAAGTGCAAAATCATGCACATAGGGAAGAGAAACCCTGAAGCCACCTATAGGCTGGGAGGGGAGTTGCTAGCAGTCACAAAGGAAGAAAGACTTGGGCATCATCATCACTGATGACCTAAAATCATCCAAGCAGACCTCTAAAGCAGTAGGTAAGGCTAGGGGGGTGTTAGGGTGTATTAGTAGGGGTATCACAAGTCGTAAGAGGGAGGTAATAATCCTCTGTACAAGACATTGGTTAGGCCCCATCTGGAGTCACTGCATGCAGTATTGGAGGCCACACCTTCACAAGGACATTAACCAAATTGAGGCAGTCCAGAGAAGGGCAACCAAATGGTGCAGGGACTGCATCAGAAGACATATGAGGACAGATTAACGGAGCTCAATATGTATACCCTTGAGCAAAGGAGGAGAGAGTGATATGATCGAGAGATTTAAACACCTTAAGGGCATAAACAAGGTGAAAGAGTCTAACATGTTTAAATATAAGAAAAATAGCAGGACAAGAGGACACAGCATGAGATTAGAGGGAGGCCGATTAAGGGGGAATGTGAGGAAATTCTTTTTCACAGAAAGGGTGGTAGATGCATGGAATAGCTTACCACAAGAAGTGGTGGCTATGAATACAGTGCAGGGCTTCAAACAGGCATGGGATAGGCATAAGAGAGCAATACAAATGACTATGAATAGATAGGTCACTGACAGAGCAAAGGCCGATGGCACATTTATAAGGTAGAAAAAGAAATGGGCAGACTGGATGGGCCTTGCGGTCCTTATCTGCCGTCAACTTCTATGTTTCTATGTTTCTATGATGCTGCCCCTCCGGCTGTTGCACCCCAGGGCTCAGTGGTGCCACCGCAGTGGCTGCAACAGTCCCACTGTCCTGAACAGACACCAGTGCTGCCCCACTGGTGCTGACAGGCACAGTCTGGGACTGTGCTGACACGCAGGCCCCCATGGCAGCACCAGCCACAGCTATGGGCACGAATTGCCCTGCTGTGTGTCCATCCTATGGTACACACATGTCACTGCCCATGAAGGTCGTGTCATCATTACTGGTGCCAGACTCTGCCCCGGCCAGAGCCACAGCGTGCTGGCATCCATGGACGCCAGCATGCTGGGACACAGGCAGGGCTTCCTCCACACCTGTCTCAACATCATCAGTGTGGACAGCCAGGCGGCCCCACTGTCGTACAGATCCACACATACCTGTGGAGGTGGATGGTCCCACCTCCGACTCCATCCAAATGTCCGCAGTGGACAGGCCCACCACCGTGGACCCATGCAGACGCTTAGGATCTGTAAGGGAAAGCAAAGTCACGTTACTGTGTGTGACCTACCCGACCCCCCCGACAGACCATGATGTACCATGCAGAGATGGACCACCGCCCGTCTGGAAGCCACCACCTGGAACTCCCTCTATGGCACTCCGGTGCATGCTTGCAGCAAGCCTGTCCTCCGCTGCGGTGAGCTGTACCACCTCCGGCTGTCCCCACCTGTTGCAGACGGGCCGCCAAGATGGCAGCCACCTTCTCCTTTACCTCCTCCTGTCTGTACCCATCTTCTTCTTACACTCCTGCCGCGAGTGCCGTGGCTGCCATGCAGGTTCACGGCATGTGCCACCTCCTCCCATGCAGCAGCACGGGCCTGAGTGGTGCCCGCTTCTACTGAGAGCAGTGGCTCCTGAGCCAGGTAGGCCTCGAAAAGGGCCTCGGTTTCTCGCCTTATTGAAATTGGCCTCCTCCTCCTCCGACCACTGTTGTCCTCCTCTCCAAGAACATGCTCGGTCATTATGTAGCCTGTAAGAATGGTAGTTGTTACCTGTGACTGTGCAGTCCCATGCATGTCCCTGAATCCACAGTCCACACTCCCACAGCATGCAACTCACCAATAAACTGCAGTAACCGACTATGGCCACAGCAACACATTCTCACTCCTTTATAGCGCAATCTATGCAAATGAGGTGAGAACAACTTTAATTAGATGCAAATTGCAGTGCTAGCGCCATTGAATGGCTGATCGGATGATTTGCATATGACGGATGAATATTGTGCTGTTGCGCTTTGTGCAGTTGTGTTGAACATGCTGAGCCAATGGCGCAGGTCTGTGGCATGCGTAGTACACCTCACTGCGCATGCCCAGGTTGCTGACGCAGGCGTCTGCCGCACTGATGACGTGCTGTGCATGGTAGGCAATGCAGGGCATGGCTACTATTGTGCCAGTGGCACTATAGCGAAGGTCACTACATGGCGCTGTGGCAATGGGCCTTCATAGGTGCAATGGCCCAACTGCCAGATAGTTTGCTGTGGCACTGGCACACAGGCAGCCAATCGCACTACATGCATTGTCATCTGATGGCGTTGTATGTGGTCTAGCGCCAGGGACCCTTGACCCTGTGCCCGACCTTTGCCCCCTTAGCACCATGCGTCGGGCATAAGTGCACCTCTATTGTGCTGTTCGGTAACAGCATGATAGGGAATGGCAGTGCGGTACCATGCAGTATCTGCACGTGGGGTACCTCGCTGCAGAGCGCTATATTGCCTACTATAGCTAACGCAATGGCGCGGAGAAGGTCTGCTCCCTGGACTGCCATTGAATTGGCTAATCTGGTGGCTACAGTCAAGCCACACCATGGGCCTCTCTTTGGGGAAGCCCCCCCTGGATAGGGCAAGGTCCCAGGTGTGGCAAGAGGTGGCCACAGCTCTCGAGGAGGTGACAGGCAGGGGCAGAACAGTGGAGCAGTGCAGGCACCAATATGGTGATCTGCAGAGGAGGCAGGCTACTGGCCAGACTGAGGTCACGTGCGGGAGGACGCGTACCATGTCCAGGTAGGGTTCCATCAACACACTGTTATCATCCATATGAGTCACATTGTTGTTTTTGTCCAGCACATAGTGGAGGGACCGTATGGGGTTAGCCGTGGCGGTGTTCACAGGGTGTGTGGTGGGTGGGTCTGGCTGGGGGCACACTCCTGGGGCAGGGGACTTTGCTTTGGGAATGCACTGATGTTCTTCTCTCCTTTTGTCCCCACAGGCCCGGACGGCGCGCCAACCGCGCGGCGGAGCGGAGATGGTGGAAGCCACAGCCAGGCGGGCCGAGGATCAACAACGGCCACCCGACTGGCCCGATGAGGGTGAGTGACAAACATCCATGATTAACATTGCATGCTGTGTGACAAGGTGGGCAGCAGGGCATGGCCACCATTCATTGACATCACTGCTATGCACACCACTGGTTACAGTCAACACTGTCCAGTGGCAATGCATGTCTGGGTGTGCATCACTGGTGGTGCATGCGTGTACCAGGTGCATGGCTGTGCCACTGCCTTTGCACCACATAGCCATGTCACTAGATGGCCACGGTGGTGCTGTGCGTGACTTGGCTGGTGGATGTGTGCAGCATTCCGAATGGCTGTATGCGCCTGGGTGGGCAGGTCCTGTGGACGTGAACACTGCAGCTGGTCACACACCATCACAGTGGTATGTCCCATGGCCGTATGCCATGAACAGTGGGTGGGCTGTATGGGGTTGTGCATTCACACCTGTTGACTGTGCTCCCTTGTCCTAGGTGCGAGACATCTGAGGGACATCAGGGACACCCTGCAGGAGCTCCTTACCCTGGCACGGGAGACAGTGATGATCCTGAGATGTCTTGATGAGTTGGCGGTCCTTCGGAGGCATAGAGCGAGGGGGAGCCAGAGCCTGGACCAGCATGGGAGACAATTGTCCCTTGATCCCTGACCTTCCATCCCCCCCACTGGACCCACCCTCACACCCCTCCTATCCCATCCCATTTGTCCACCCCTTCCACCTGCACACCCCCACCTTTTTTGTGTCCCCCCAAATATACGTATATAGTTGTTGTTCATGTAAATAGTTGATTTCTTTATTTTTATAATACATATTACTTTTCTATGAATACCATGGTGGTCTCTGATTTGCAGTGGGCTATAGGTGCTCAGCTGCAGTGGTGTGCATGACATCAGGGGTGGTCAGTCATGGGTATGTGTGTGTGTCCGTGTGGAGGTGTCTATGGTGTGGGGGTAGATATCTGTGTTGTGTGTGTTGTTCCCTGTGCACTGGATGACTGAGTGCAGTGGTTCATGGCGCATGCTCTGTGTCCATGGTGCACCCATCGGCCCATCCATGGCCTGTGCAGCCAACACACATGCCTGTCTGTGACCTGCATGATCTGCTGGCATGTCAGTGGTGGCATTCCCTGCAGGGTGGACACTGTACCTGTCGCTTTTCTGAGTTGCCCATGTCACTGGTGCGGTGCATGCCTGGCTCAGGTGACACTGTGGGCAACACGGTCATTGTCCCACCTCCATGCTGTGGCTTGTTTGTGTTGCAGGGGATGTGCCCCACTGTCTGTGGCTTGTGCTCTGGGTGACATATGGTGGGGTATTGGTCCATGGTGCCTGCGCAGGATGGTTGGCACTCTAGTGCCATGGTGGACTGCAGATTGTGTGTACACAGCTTGCATGGGCCCACAATGGGGGCTTGGTTGCCCCACCACTGTGTCCCTGTGTTGTTGTGCCCTTGGGTATGGGTGGGTGTCTGTCCAGACCCTGTGTGGCATCTGATCTGGTGCATGTTTCCACGCACCACTGTGGGTGTCTGTGCTGGCTGTTGTGGCCAGTGGTGGGCCGGTGTGTGTTACTGGAATACTGTGCGGAGCGCTGTACCACTGGGGGAGGTGTCAACTACACCACCGTCCAATATGGGGTCACTCTTGTGCCAACGCATGGTCGGTCTCTCAGCAGTACCTCGGGGGACTGTGCGTGGTGGCACTTTGTCTGCTGTTGTTGCATTGCCATATGCTGCAACCTGCTGATGGGTGCTCATGGTGGGGCTGGCTTGCATGGTTCTGTGGTGCACAGGGTTGCATTAACACTGTGGGGTGGTGGCATGCATGGGGATTCCTGCAGTGGTGGTCACTGCTCATGGGGGTGTCTGGGGTCACAGTGCAGGGTGTGCTGTGCACTGGGGTGATGGAGTGGCACAGGGTGGTCTGCCCTCCTTGTGTGCCTGTCACAGCTTGACAGTAGGTGTGATGGGGTACCATGGTCAGGCTGTGGGTTGGTTGTGTGTCTCCATGGACCAGTGGTTATTCCAGCCCTCCCCTGGTTGTGCAGTGCTTGGGGTGTGGGGGGGCAATGTCTGTTCTGCTGTGTGTTCCTGTGCCCATCTGTGGCATGGGTGGTGGGCCCCTACCTCCCTGATTGTGCAGTTACATTGCTCTGCAGCTGTGGGGCTCCCTGCTTGCGTTATGCCGCCTCTGGACTGCTCAGCTGAACATCCCTTGTTGCGCTATAGTGCATCATATCTGCTCAGCTTCCCCTCCCTAGTTGCGCTATGGTGCAGGTTGTGCGATATTCAGACGTTGGCTGTAGGCACAATTTGGCCTGCTCCTTTTTTGAATATCACATCTGTTGCGCATGTGCGCATAGACTTGCGCTTTGCTGCCGTTATTGCTACATTTGTGGGCGCAGTTTGAATATCTGGCCCAAGATGTATTTCCGTAGGCAATAGGTGAGAGCAAAAAATTCCATGTTAAGCATAGGAAAAAATTAAACATCTATAGAAAATGACATAAGCAGATCTCAGAAACTGTATAAGCTGCTGGCACAAAACTGTCCACAGATTCAGAACTTACTTTCTAGACAATGCATGTAAAATTTCACCTGATTTCATCAAATGTTGCCAAAGTTATTAAGGTGCAAAGTTAGGGATTTAACATTGAACAACCTACTCAACCCTAACTATATGGGCACTACCATGCCTGTATATATCCATGCCAGTAATGCAGTTTATTTTTTGTTACCATAACACACAATTTATTTGTTTATTTATTTATTTGAAAGTTTGTGACTGGGAGGCACATTGATCTGCGATCATTTCCAGGTGTGAACTGGGGCAAGGGAAGGGGAATATTTGTACAGATGTAAACTGATTTACAGAACTAGATTAAGCTGTTGGTATTTTTAGTGAATGTTTTAGTACAATACTTGCATAACTACATTAGTGCTTGCTAGTATGCACCTTTTAACTTTTCCAGCTTTGTGGTTTACTTACACCCTTTCAGTGTTCCTGGCCACAGGGTGAAGTGGGATTCTTCAGACTAATTGCTAATTTTGGCAATTGCATTCAGTTGAACATTTTTCCAAACCTTGCTTTTCCAGTTTGTGCTTTTCAGTATCAAGAGGGCTTGCTTTTGCTGGTGGAGAGATGGATTTGCAGCTAGCAGCTATGGCTCAGATTCCCAGGGCTCAATACATGCCACTGGCATCTGCTTGAGAACCAAAAGGCCTGTAGCCTGCTTTGAGCAAAACTTGCATTGGGTTCATGCTTACATCAAATAATTTGTGGTATACAGCAAGCTGGGCAAAGAGTTGTCTTTTTTGTGCCATTGCCATTCAACTTTCTGGCTTTACTTCTCTTTGCAACACAATGTGGTCCTACTGCTGATCCAAAGGGAAAGAGCATACCATCAGGCAGGGAGGCTTGCAAATGTCCATTAGAATGCCATGACATCACCTTTTGCCCAGCCCTCCTAAGCAACAGGATGCATTTTGCACATTGATTTTTACTCTAGAGCAAATGCCCAATCAGTCATTAATGTCAGCAGCCTTCACTATGTGTGGTTTCATAGATAAGGTACTACTCTTTGATTTGAATGTAAATCATGTGAAGAAGTCTTTTTGAAGATGATTCAAAATACTTTATTGTTTGACTATTTAAGTCTTTGCAGAATAAAAGGTCTTAAAAAGTACAAAAGCAAATTTTCATTATAAAATCATCAGAGTACAATAGGTTCAGATTTTGCATTTTAGAGAAAAGTACGGTTAATTGTTGTACAAAAGTGCATATAACAGGACTCTGTTTATAAAGATTATAATCAGAATAGGACAATAAATTATTTTAGTGAGTACTTCTTATTACAGATTACTCAAAATATCCTTTTTTAGCATATCTCTTGCCATTTCTTCAAACTGTGGGTACATTAATATTCTATGTACTGTAGTCTATAGTTATATCATCACTTATCATATACTGTATCAAAAGGTCCTCTAATACAGTCATATTTAGGACAGTACAATACAATATGTGAAAGTGTTTAAAATTCCCTAAGCCACAATCACATAATAAACCATTGTCTTGCACTGTATGTGGTGAGTAAATGCATTCAGGTACTTTGAGGTATATTTCAATGTGAATTTGGTGAAGATTTGTCTATCCTGCTTATCTTGTAGATCAAATAAGTACAGCTCAAGAACATGATTAATTTTATTTTGTGAAACCATCTGTGCAAGCATGATTTCCCTACCTTTTCCATGTCTTTATTAATTGAGAGGAGTTTAAGTTTATTTTTATGAGCTTTGAATAATCTGATGAAAGTTCAACCCCTTTATCTGGGCTTATTTTAATGAGGGTATTTGCTGTTGTTCACTGCTGCTAATTATAATAGATCAGGAATAACACTATCTAGCCCAAATTGATCTGGGTAGGCTACTTATTTAAGGGATTATTATAGATTATACGAGAGGTAAATTAAATTATCCGATCACGGCACACAAGACATAACAATTATAATACCACAACCTTCAAAAAAATACCTCCACGGTCGTTTATTCAGCTAGACACTGCCCACAGTCATTTAATCATTAAAAATCACACCCACAGTCGTTTAATCATCCAGAAATTATGTCCACAGTCATTTATTTACACCTCAAGCACCTGCAAAAAAAAAAATGGTGTCAGAACAGTCCTCTACTTTGGCAGTTTCAACAGTAGCCAAAACTTGGTTTCTCACTATTACTGAGTAACACAAAGCACAAATTGTCTCAGAAAAAGATGAAAAAAACTACAAAAAAGCAAACAAAATGAGCAGCTAAGCTTTTTAAAGGTAAATACATTCTTTCTCATTTTTACATTTTCCTGCTAAACCCCTCAATCTTCATCGCATCATCACACTGAAACACACCGTCAGCTGCAAAAAAAATCACCTCACTTCATTTCTCTTCATTCCCACCCTATCTGTCACACCAATAAAATAAGTACATAAAAATTAAATTAAATCATATTTCTTTCTCAGCCCTACTCTTCACACACACACACACACACACATGGCTATACATCACAATTACATGGTGTCTTCCACAAGTTCAAAGTATCACATCACGAAGGATCACAGGACTCAGTCGGGCAGTCAGGTCAGCTGAAATCATGCAACTAAGCAGTACTGAGATCTGCTGTTGCTTATCACTACTACTATGCTGAAGGGATGGAGGGCTTGTATTTATACCATGACAGCCGGACTAAGAACCTTGCAGAAAACACACACTCTCACTCACTCTCTTTCTATGACAACAGGTTACAGTTCTGCACATGCCTGCATATTCACGAGTTTGTGTGAGTACTTTTCAGGGGCTGGCTGGGAAAGATGGAGTACAGAGAGTGCTAAAAGCATTGTGATCTTTTTAGGGCTGGCTGCTCTAAATCTGAGCCCACAGGAGAAACAGTTATTATGCACTGAAGCACAGAGCCACCACAGCATGTTTCACCAGCTTATCTACTCAAAGTCCAACTCGTATAATAGTAATAACATTCACTTAATTGGAGTATACTTGCAGTAACCAGCTTCTGTGGTAATTAAATGCCTCGGCATTTAATCACCACAGAAGCTGGTTAATGCTTCCTATACTCCAATTAACTGAATGTTGTCACTTAATTAACTATAGATAGGTCTTATTTTATTAAGGTTCTAAATCAAATTATTTTATGAATTGTGCCCTGGTAGGTGCTGTAGAAATAAAAACAAAGCCCTAGATTGTGATATTTACAAAGTTTTTACCTATATTTAGTTAATTTATTTAATTACTAAGGGAAATAGATATTTGTGGACTTATTTGATTGTTGGTCTTAATTTTATTGATAAATGTTAAGTTTATATGGTTAGTCATTCTGCACATGGCGAAACCTGTCATAAGACTAATGATGATTTTAGATATTCTAATTAGTTGAGTGGATCCTGTTGTACTATCCTTGATACTATAAAATGCTTGGGTTGTTTTTCTAGAAGGAATGTTTATGAATTTGAGTTTTACTTAAACTCTCCTTCCCGGGGTGGATAGGGCTGGGATTCATAACCATGTCAATTAATTGGTTATTATTGTTTTGGGCTGATGACATGGAGTTGAATCCTGGTCCTTCTGTGTCCGGAGAGGAGATTGGGAATAACTTATGGGACTTGGAGGGGTTGAAATTAATGCATCTGAACATCAGAAGTTTTTTTCCCAAGAAAGCAGAAACTGAATCTTGGATACACTCAAAGGATCTAGACATATTGGGCAGGATTCACAAATGTGGGGGAAAGCCCCGAAGCTGCAGAAAAACCTCGGCGCTAGTGGGTTTCCACTTACAAAGCCACAGGTCACCCACAGCTGCGGGTTTTCACAAAGGTGGAGCCAGAGTATGACCAGCTCCACGGAATATGGCAGCTTGTGGGTGCTGTTGCTGGGGACAGTGCCCGCAGCTGCAGGAGCTACAAGGGCAGTGGAACTCGTCAGTAGCACCTCCACAACTGCTGTGGTTGAGGATCGATCAGCTTCCACAGCTGTGCCAATTTTGGCACACAACTGGGGTTGCGGATTGGGACTTAGTCCCATTTCACTGTGAATCCTGCCCTCTATGTTTTACTGAAACTTAGATGAAACCTGACATTTGCGATAACTATGTAATTTATCTGGTTATAGAATGTATAGGAAGGATTGCCCAGGCAAGCGGGGAATTCTAGTATTTTGTAAGGAATGTTTGGATGCTCAAAGATTGTATATTGATTTTCACCTACAACGGTTTAGCGTGGTTAGTGACTGAGTTGAAAATGGGTGGTTGTTACAGGGTAAAGATTTGCACACTTTATAATCCCCTGAAAATTTCTCCTAAGGTTTTGGGGAATTTTTTACCTAAACTAGAACTTTACAGTATGGGGGTGACCTGATAATAATGGGATACCTTAATTTAAATTGGACTCCAGGAACTAAGCCTGAATTGAAATCCCATATTACAAGTGCTGGGCTTACTTAATTAATTAACCCTCCTACATGCTTAAATTTGGCATCCAGGCATCATACAACTTTGAATTGGATACTTACAAATAAATTATATAAGGTAAATAGTTGGGGAGTTTTTTCGGATATAATTAGCGATGATATGCCCACTTATCTTGTTTGGAATTTTAAAAAGGTTAAACTACCCCCAAGTTATATAACTATTAGGAAATTTACTATTGAGTTAGCTGCAGACCTTAGGGCAAACCTTGAGTTAGTCGACTGGTCTTATATAGATGCAATCCCTTTTGTGGATGAAGCTGTGGATTTCTTTAATACTACTCTACTTAAATTACAAAATATTAAATTTCCAAAGGTGCTTAGAAGAGCTAGGGGTTTAATAAATAAATGGATTCCACCTGGATTATTTAAACACATGAAACATAGGGACAATTTATGGCTAAAGTATAAAAAAAAACTGGCAGTAAATCAGATTTAAATGAGTATCATAAAAATAAAAACACTTGTAAAAGATTGATTAAACAGGCAAAGTCTGATATTCACTTAAATAATCAGGAGGATTTAAAGGATCCTAGGAATTTTTCAGATGCAATTATGTCCATTACAAATCCCAAGATAAAACAATGCCCTACTTCATTACAGAATGAGGGTACTGTTGTTACTGACCCTCTAAAGATCAGTGAATTGTTTCTTCATAAATTTACTGACTTAATTATCTACACAAATGTTTTTAAACAAAATGGTCAGAACTCTGTAAATAAATAGTTTGTTAGTACTCCTGATTCACCTTTTTATTTTCAATCAATTAGCTATAATCAGGTTCTAAAACTTTTGAACACTGTAGTTGTTCACAAGAGCTGAGCTGGGGATGTTTTGGAGCCTAGGTTTCTGAAACTGGTATCTAAATATATTTACATTCCCTGTCAACATTTTTAATTTATCCTTGATTACTGGTGAGATCCCCCTCAATGGAAACATATGTTGATTATTTCTATTTTAAGGGTGGGCAGAGGGAAAATGCGGACAATTATAATCTCATATCCTTCTTGCCTACTTTGGGGAAAATGTTGGAAAGGATTGTAAATGCACAGCTCTCAGGGTATCTCTCCTCCTGTGGCCTCCAGTCTCTCATGCAGAATGGGTTCAAAAAGGGCTATGGTACAAACACGGCCCTGGCAGTGTTCACGAACCACATCAGTAGAGCACTTGATGACAAGATGCTTTCTGGTGCTAAGTTCATGGCCCAATCTAAGACTTTTGATTTGGTAGATCACTCATTGCAGCTCAGGAGGCTGGGGGACATTTTGATTAGTAGGTTCTCCACTGAGTTGGGTTGCTAGTTACCTTGCCCAACGCCCTTTGAGAGTGAGCAATGAGGGTCAGATGTTCAGTGTTGCCGTGATGACAGGGGTGTGCTATGGGGTCTATCCTGGGGCTGCTTCTGTTTTCTTTATTTATAGATCTATTACCAGCTGTCCTTCAAAAACTCACAGAATGATGTATGCAGATGATGCAATTCTTTATCATAGTTCTGTCTCAGTTCATGCATTGAACAAATCTTTAGGATCTGATTTTATTTGACTGGAAAATTGGTTTTGGGAACATAGATTGCTATTGAACAGTAAAAGACCAAATTAGTGATTTTTGGGTCACGTCAAAATTATTACACTGTTCTCCATTAGAAATTGTTAACAGTAGGGTGCTATGATTGAGCAGGTAACTTTTTAGATATTTTGGGATTGTACTGGACTCACAGCTGACCTTCTCCCAACATTTGAAATTAGTTTGTCGTCAGATCAACAGTAAACTTGGGGTCTTATTTAGTTAAAAATGATCTCAATCTGCCTGCTAGAACTGCTATCAGTAAGAATGTACTGTTACTTGCCTTATTTTATACTTCTTTTCTGTTCACTCAAATTTCAAAATCAGATCTGTCACTAATGACCACTACATTTAATGCTATATGTAAGCTTGTTTTACAGCTACCTTGTGGGGACACATCACTGCACACTCTATAGTATGCTGGATTGGCTGCTGCCTACATTTAGCTGTGTATTTAGTTTATTGTCTTCAGTTGATAAAACCTTATACAAGGAGTTATGTCTCCCTTAGTTTCACTGCTTGAACACAAAACAGAGGTTAGAGCCTTGAGATCTTCAAGTAACTATTCTCTAGTCTTTCCTAAGGTCAGGACGACTATGGGGGGTGTCGTGCTTTCAGCTTTTGTACAGCCAGATGTTGGAATACTCTTCCAAAGGTGTTATGTGAAGGGATTAGTCATGTTTCCTTTAAAATAGGTTTAAAACAATTTTATTGTGAACAAATGTGTTACACTTGTTATGATTGACATTTTGTTGTTATTTATATGTTTCTTTGTAATGTTTGTACCTATGTTATGTATTTATGGCTATGTTATTTAACTTTGTAACACCAGTGGCTTTTAGCCCCAGGTCGTATATGAAAAAGGGCTTCAGCTCACAAACTTAACTGGAAAACAAAAGTTTAAATAAAATAAATAAAAACAAAAAATTTAAGAAAATCATTGCATAGATGTTCAGTGTCTATTGTTTTCAGTGTTTCCAGTAGTTTAGTTAACCAAACTGACATGTAACCTCTGTTGTACCATTCTGTTTTTTTTTTTTTTCTTGCAGTAAAATACTAGTTAACCTGGACTCTTTTTTGGGTTATTACTTTAATCCAATATGCAATCTTAGCAGCTTTAGCCAAATGTTCACTTTAATCCTTCATAACTCAGCCCTTATTATTTCATCTGCTGTACTTCTTGGGACCTGCAAAATTATTCTATAAAGGAAGGAGATATATGTTGCCAGTTGTTCAGATTTCTTAGTATGCCAAACTTCTATACCATATGGTGCAATTCAATCAATCAAACCAATCAATCAAAATCTTTATTTAATCAGGCGAACATCATTGAGCATAGCTCATTTACAAGATGGACCTGAGTGGTCAAGAAGTGCAAGTGTTAATACATTGACAAGGGTAGCATAAACAGTAATACAATGACAGTGGTAACATAAACAGTAATACAATGACATAAGTGCTAATATATAACAATATACATATGTACACGGCACATTAAAACTATTAATCTGTGAGACAGAAGGCAATGGACACATCAGGAGTAATATGTAGATTATAGGACCTAGCAGGCATTTTGAGGTGAATCTTGGGACTGGAAGCAGGAGTTTTATCAGCATATAGGAACACGAAAAAGAAAGGAGTGGTAGGTAGGGCGGGGTTTAGGCCTTGTGGAAGCAGTTGCAGAGTTCTGGGAATAGGTGGTGAATAATCTTTTGAAGGATATTAAGGGTAGGAGGTTATTTAGCTTCATGGTTTTTGGAGTGAATTCCAAACAATTGCTAGTGAGTAGCTGATAGCAGCCCTCCCAAACTGGGTGCAGACATTGGGGACCTTAAGAATGATAATTTTGCTGATCCTTAGGTTGTATGGCCTAGAAATAATTTGAGTAAAACAGTCTGAGATATGGTTAGGTAGCTTGCCTGATAAGGCTTTGAATATCAAATTGCAGCATTCCTATTTCTTCTGTGTTGTAATGATGTCCAGTTAACTGCCTTATAAAGGAGCAATGATGGGTGCTGAAGGGAAGGTCAGTAATGAATCTGATGGACCTGTGGTATAGGGTGTCCAGTTTATTTAAGAGGGGGAGGAACAATGTCCGTACAGAAAGTCAGCATAGTCAATGAGGGATAGGAATGAAGCCTGGATTAATCTTTTTTTGGAGTCTCTGTTGAGGTAGTGCTTTATTCTAAGAAATAAACCAAGCCTTTGTCTCAGTTTCTTTAGTAGCTCCTCAATATGGACAGAATAGTCAAGCTTGTTATCAATCCAGACTCCAAGGTATTTGAAGTTATCAACGAATTCCAGCTTCTCTCCAAGTAAGGTGGTTAGTTGTAGGGTGGTGGATGGTGAGGTAGTGGCAGAGCAACTCTTTGAGGTAAAGAACATAGCTTTTGTTTTTTTGGCATTTAGAAGTAGTTTTTTATCTAGTAGGTTGTGTTGTAGGATGGAAAATTCAGATTGTAGCAGTTCACAGGCTTTAGATAATGAAGGATTGCTAACATATAATACAGTATCATCAGCAAACAGATGGATGTTGGATTGAGTGAGGTTGGCATCAATATTATTAATATAGATGGCAAAGAGGATGGGGCCAAGAATAGAGCCTTGCGGTACACCTCTTAACAGTGGTTTTAAGGTGGATAGGTAGTTTCCATTTTTTACCAGTTGTGACCTATCTGATAGATAGCACTTGAACCAATTGAGTGAAGGGGAATCCAACCCTAGTGAGCCAAGGGAGGTGATTAATGATTCATGGTCCACTGTGTCAAATGCTTTGCTCAAATCCAGGAACACAGCACAGGTACTGTTCTTCTTATCCATAGCAATCTGCCAGTCATTGGTTACTTTGGCTAGGGCTGAAATGGTGCTATGCCTTGATCTAAATCCTGATTGTGCTGTATTTAGGAGGTTATTGTTATCCAGGTAGGCCCTTAATTGTGAGTTTACTAACTTTTCGAGCATCTTGGATAGAACTGATAGGATGGAAATGGGCCTGTAATTATTGAGGTCCATGGGATCACCAGATTTGAGTAAAGGAACTACTTGGGCTGTTTTCCAAGTGGAGGGAATGGATCCAGTGGTGAGGAAAGATTGAAAAGATGAGTGAGGGGGCAGATAAGACTTGAGATGCAATCTTGAGGAAGTAGGGTCCAGGAGTCTGTACCTGCACTTTTGAAGTATCTAAATTGGAGAGGAGATCTTCCACTTCTTTCAAGGATATTGGGTTGAAGGAGAAGGTTGATGTAGCCTTTTGACCCACGGTGGATTGAAGGTTCAAGGAAGATCTCAGGAGATTTTGGTGAAGAGTCAAATGCTAGTCCAGCTGTGGTGAAGTGGTCATTGAAGGTATTTAGGATTTCTTATTTGTCCGTAATTTCTGTGTTATTTAGTAGCAGTTTGCAGGTTAAGGCAGGAGCAGAGTTTTGCCCAAGATACCCTTTATAGTTCCCAGAGCCTGGTTGGTTATTATAGGAGGCATCCAATTCAGTTCTATAATAGGCAGCTTTGGCAGATCTTATTTGTGTTGTACATGAATTTCTTGCTTTTCTGAAATTTAGCCAGTCTCTGGAATCCTTAGTTTTCTTGCCTTTTCCACAGTTTGTCTCTGGCTAGCAAGGCTGTTTTAAGATCAGTGGTGAACCAGGGCAGGACCTTGCTTTAGTTCTGATATTGGTGAATGGTGCATGAATATTGAGAGCATTAGTGATAATGTCCTTTAAGATCTGGAGAGCTGTTTCCACTGAGGTTGTAAGGTAGAAATCTTGTCAATATATTGTGTTACTCAGGTCATGGAGGTATCCTGGTATGTTGAACTTCTTTTGACCTTTTGAGGACAAATTCAGCAGGGTTGGGTGGTTTGAGTGAAGATCTTATGCCAGCTATGGGACAATGGTCACTTACATCATTCGGTAGTACTCCTGCATGCGTATATAAGTGAGGCTTGTTTACCAACATAATATCCAGGAGTGAGCTGTTGCTAGAATTTTTTAGGTTAACCCTGGTTGGGTCTTTAATTAGCTGTGTAAAGCCATAGGTGTCACAAAAGGTTACCAATGATGTAGATGCATTAGATAGCCAGTTTAAATTCAAATCACCAAGGATGATGGTATCTTCAGGGCCTAGATTGGTTATTGACCCCAGGTGGGATAGTAATTTGAGGCCTGCTGAGGGGGGCCTATAGCAGCCAATCAATTTAAATGAAGACAAGTTAGGAAGGGATATTTTGATTGACAAACATTCAAATTCCTTTGGTTCGGATGTGTTGATGAGGCAGGTAGCAGAGATGGTGTCCTTAATGTATATGGCCACCCACCACCCCTGGAAGAGCCGATCTGCTCTGAAGAGCTGATAGTTGGTGAGGTTTACAACACTGTGTTTGGTCGAAGGTCTGAGCCAAGATTCAGAGATGACTAGAAAGTCAGGCAGGGTATGTGCCACCCAGGCCTGTATTACAGAGAATTTTTTAAGAGGCTGCAGGCATTGAAGTGTAGGAAGCTTAGGCCATTTATAGAGGATAGATCAGCAGGGAAAATAAACTTTCAATGGGGCCAGGATTTATTTCAATGGTACCAAAACAGATCAGAAGGTAGAAGATTAATTTGAGGAGGGCACCAAGGGACAGGGATAGTGAGTGGTCAGAGCGTTTCCTCCTAATCCTGGGTGCCTGCTGTGAAATGAGTGATGGTCCTGGTATATAGGTGCGAATTTTATCATAGTATAATAATTTAATGGACAGGCATAGTGGGTTAATAAAAAGCCATGATACAAGTAAGGTGCCAAGGCTGTGCTGAATTGTTAGGGTGGCCTTATGTGGGATATCCCAGAGGTTGCATTGTAAACGTGGTTTGGGGTGAATAAGGAATCCGTGGTTGGCCATTGTGGATGGTAGAAGTGGGCAGGTCGTATTAACTGAGTTATTTATCTTGACACTGGGCATAACATTAATATCATAAGGGATTGGGTGAGATGCGAGGCTCAGGAGCAAAAGGAAGCAAAGTAGCATTGTGGAGGTTAGGTATGGGTTAAGAGAGGAAGGGAAAGGGATGTGGGCGTGGATTAAGAAATGGCGGGGCAATTGGTGACATTTCTGCTTCAATAGCTCTCAACATTGATAATACTGAATTTCCATCATTCTGCGAATTAAACCTTAATTATGCATTTTTGTCTGAATCAATTTATTAGCAATATAAGTCATGTGTATTATTTTTCATATTTTTGGAAAGTTATAACCCAGGTAACAGAAGGACTTTACTATCTCAAGTTTGGTGTTCTCAATTTCCCATAATGTTTTGTCTGAACATTTGCCTACTATTAGTATTTTTGTTTTTTATATATTAATTGTAAGTTGATTTTGCATGCAGTATTTTTGTAATATTTTTAGATATTTTTGTATCTCCATGGGTGTGATATAAATCAAAGCTAAATCATCAGTATACATTAAAGCAGGTATAGCAATATATTTTACTGCTGGAGAATGAGATTATTCAATTAAATATTGAGCTGGGAGATCATTAACAAATAAGTTAAACAACAAGGGTGCCAATGTACATCCCTGTTTCACCCCTTGATTTGTTCTGATGGCCTTAGTAAGGCCACCCTTCAAATTATTTCTAATTTTAGTCCAATTTTCTGAGTATAAATTTATGGCTTGGCTGCGGTGACCCGTGGCTCCTAAGAATTTTCCACTAATTCTCATCTACCCACCCCTTGGTCTGGTCCCCCATTCCCCAACCCCCTCACCCACTTAGCCCTCCTGACCCTCCATATCCCCACCTCCACACCTGCTTAGCCCCTGACCTTAAGCTGTCACCCACCATTGTACTCTCCCCTCACCCATCTAGCCTGTATCCTACTCTCCCTTAATGGCTGTACTTGTCGGTGGTCACATTAATTGTTCCCTCTGGGAACCTATCTAACTCTATAGCTGCATTCTGGGAATTCTCATACATTGTACATAGTTGAATAAGCACTTTATTCACCTAATCTGTTATGGGACTATTTTCCTCTGTATTATGTAATTAAGTGATGGCTTTTGCAATGTATTCTGTCTCCCTCCAGCCTTCTATTTGTAATGCTGTTTAGCTTTTTTAATGAAGTATAACTGATAATGCCTTCTAGCTGTTTCTGTTTTTCTCCACTGTCCATGTACTTGATGTTCCCTCACCCTCTGTTCAATGATGAACCTTTGTAAATGAACTTTTAACTCAAAGGTTGTAATTCCAATTTTACAATAAATACATAAATAAATTATTAGTTTCAGTATAGTAGGCTGTATATGCATATTGCAACATTTTCACCATAGTTTTTCTCTATTAACTTTGTCAAAAGGACTTTTAAAATCCACAAATGCATGTGTGCTGGCATTTTTTTCTTACAGAATATTTTTCCATGCTATGCTGTAAGATGAAAATTTGTTCCACAGTTGAAAATCCCTTCCTAAACCTGGCTTGAAATTTGTTCAATAAATCTTCTTTATCAGTCCATTCATTTAGTCTCTGGAGAAGTACCTTAGTAAATATTTTACTTAAGCAGTCGGTTAAACTTATGGGCCTATAATTTTCTGGTGAGGTCAAATTGCCAATGTATGTAATGGGTTAATAGTATTTCCCCTCCAACTTTCCGGTATAAAGTTTGCATCAATCATTTTATTAAATAAAATGGCCAGTACGCTGCTCCACCATACTACTTCTATTTTTTTTTGCTATTTAATATGCTTTATTAGACACACACAATTAGACACATACATTATACATACAGTTGCATTGAGCTTTTCAATGACAAAATAATACAACTAAAACATAAAAACTCAACTCTATTCCACTCCTCTCTCCTCCGCCCGTCCTCCCTCTTTCCTATAGTCTATGTTACTATGTATGTGAACCAAGTTAACCCCCCTCCCAACCTCCCCCCATTCAACAATCCAGTACCCTTCAGGACTCCATGGCTTAAAAAAATGATCATAGTATCAACTAATACATTCCATTTGATTAACCATATTATTTTGATATCCATCTACTACATCAGGAAGAGTTGGAGCTGTGACCATTCTGTGCCGACTCCCACCTCTCAATTATATAGGCTGTGAGTTGCTCCCATCTCTTATTAAAAGATCCAAGAGAGTGGCACTGTAACACTATTGCTCTTTCTACTTTGACAGCATATACTAATTCGATTTTATAAATACCAGCAGGGATCATGTCTGATCCTGGGGCTTTATTTGATTTCATGCTCTTGATAGCTAACTCTCTGTAAAGGTCTGTTGTAAACTTGTAAAGCAACACTTTGTAAAATTAGCATTGATGCTTGTGCACATGTGTAAACCTTTGTCTATCATAATCTGTTTGTTTGTCCTGACGTGGAGCCTTTGCAAAGGAGTCCTTGACTCAAAGGTTGTAATTCCGAAATTTAATAAATAAATAAAAATACTTCTATAGGGGTAATAATAATTGGTGGAAATGGGTCATTACCCAAAAATATATTCTCAGTTTGTTGTAGGGCATTTTTATAAAATGTTTTTTATAGTATAGTATCCAATTCATCAGTGTAACATGGGCCTCTATATTAGGTCAACTTCCTCCTACCCACTTTGCTACCAATTGCCTACATTTTTATCATCCTTAGAGTTTATAGCACCAGCATCATTTCCAAATGTTTCATTGTTTATTCCTCAAAAGGTTTATACTTCTTTATTTTTGAGGATGATTAACCTCTTGTGATCTCTGAGGCATCATGCAAATCCATCATTTGGTTGATACTGTTTGACTGAGTACCTTCATTTCTGGCTGATAGTTTCTCCTACTATCAGCCAATCAAGTAATCTGAGTACTGGAAAGAAATTGAACTGAATCTAAAAAATGAGAGTCAGAGACTTGTGACACAATCATCCTGCATCACTGACACTTATCACAATAAATTAGATCACTGAAAAGGTGGTCTAACATATATGCACAATTGCTGTGACTCAATATATGATACATGTATCATCATACTTTATAAAATGGGTTGGGATTTTTCTATGTCCTGATTGGCTGAGAGGTACCTGTGACCGTGTCCTTATCAGGGTATATTGTGCCAACCAGCACCTCTTAAGCCAGTCAGGACACAGCACCTCAGGAAATCCATGCCTGCCAGAAAGGTTTGAAGAAAAAATGATGCAGCTGCATTCCCATCTTTTTTTTGAGTTCTGTGTTCCTTAACGTTTCATAGGAACCATAGAAGGTTAGGATTACACAGTCCCTGACTGCAGGTCCGTGGCAGGTCCACAATGCAGCACACCCTCCCCTGCAGTGCTCCAGATTATTTGTTGGTATTACACTCCAACCTGTTCCAGAAAGTCTACTATTCTACATTGCTGAAACCCAGCCACACAATCACACTCTTCACTAATCAATAGAGCATAACTGCCGACTGTGAGGTGAAAGTCACTCACTCTTTAGCCACAAATTCCATCTGTCCCATCTGAAGAATACATAATTAAACCAAAAATACAGATAAAACTGCATTTTCAAGTGTGACAGAATGAGGAATTTTATAACTAGATTGAGCTGGCACAGACAGGAATGGAAATGGAGAGCTACTGCAACCTGGAAGTCGCTCACACTCTCTTTCTCAGCTGTACATTTACTTGCCTTTTCACTGGCTCACTAGACCCGCTCCTCACTCTTTCTGACAACAGTGTTTTTTTGCAACATATTCCAGGTTTAAATACAATGGTAGAGTGAGCAGCCAAAACCGTGATCAGTATTAGAAAAGTACTAAATATGGTGGCTGGCGAGGGACACGCTCACTCTCGCTCCTCTAAGTAAAACTCGTTTACTTCCTCATCATGATAAAATAACACAAAAGGCATATTTTTGAAGAATTTTGTGTGGGGGGGGACACAGACACCACATCCCCCTGCTTAATTTTAATCAAAGATCACCACAATACTGTGAATGACAGGGTCTACTTTTTTGTTTTTACCTATGATTTTTTTTTCACTCTTTTTATGTACATTTTTATGAGCATCTTTTTAATTAACTTTTTTACTGGGGAACCCATTTTATAAGCAGAATAAGACACGATGAGGTGTAGTTTATGGCCTGATAAGAGCACTTTCCAAGTGCTAAAGGCACTCAGCACAAGTGCCTCATGCCTCATTACACACCTGGGGCATGCTCTTATCAGACCATAAACCACACCTCATCGTGTCATATTCCTTAAGTACAGCAAGTATTGCACTATTCTTGCAAAAGTGGCAGAATGTTAGAAAATAACAGTGAAACATTTTGGTACATCATGGATGCCATAAACACAGCCAAAACTTTGGAATTGCTCAGCTGGATCCACTATAAACATTTAGCTCATTACTCTTAAAAACAGATATTTCAAGGCATGCTAAGAATGGAGGAATCACTGTGAGTATGCAAAACAACAATCTTAGATATTTTTCCATAACTAATGTTTTAATGTTGCTAATGTTTGTTCACAATGGTAGCTGGTCAATAGTGCTAATCAATAAGAAAATGATTAAAACCATGCAGAGAAAAGAGTGTGAGTGAATACAGCTATGGGAAAACTATAGCACAGCCATTACAGTGCTGCACCTGTAGCTGTATTCACACTTGCTGACCAATGTAAGTTCATGGTTGTGTGGTAGTGAACTGCACTTCCCTCGTGGTTCAGAGGACAGCATGCCAGACCTTGAAAGGCAGTGCAGCTCCAAGTAACAGCAGTTCAAGTCTGATCCCCCTGTGTCCTAATATTGTGTTTGATATCTGCATGTAATTGTTTTTTTAAGTTGTTGCTGCCCCTTGCAGGTCCCCCACCAACCTTGCTGCTGAAAACATAATCTACCCCCAACCTGACATCTGCCCCCCCCCAAGTTTTACCCACTATGGAGTTGATTATATAAAGTACAGTTTTCAGTTAGAGTTTATTGTTCAGTCATTTAACCATTACAAAGTGCAAAAATGCAAAAACATGGTGTATAAAAGTTAAATAAAAAACAATAAACATTAAAAAGTGAATCAGTAGTTAACAAATAGTTTTTAGTTAAAAACACGAATAATACCTCTATATGAGTTCTGTAAATACACAAGTTAAAAAAACTTAAACTTAAAGATGATTGATTAAATCTCTCAAAACTAATTATCTTACTTCACATATTTGGGATGAATTCTTAAAACAGCCTCTAAATACCCCACCATTTGTTTAATAATAAATTCATCATTTGCTGTAAATGAAATATTTAATAATAAATGCTGATTCTTTGTTTGAATAGTTTCCCAAAGTGGTGTCAGCCATTTGTTTCTGGGAATATTGTACCAGGGACAGTCAAAAATGACATGAAACAAGTTCTCTACAGTTTGATTACTACATGGACAGTATCAGGATTGCAGAGTTGAGATCTTATTATATCTTGTATAGAGGACTTTGCTAGGAAACATCTCCATCCTAAATTTAGTAAAAGCTTTTCTTCGTTTATGGTCTATCAGTGTATTATGGTAAGATCAATAATAATAGAGTGTGTCATTTTGTTTCAACCATGGTACAATATGAAGCCCAGAGATTATTTCTAGATCTCATGCTATATAATATTCTATTAACCTCTGTGTTACACACTTTTGATATTTTAGACTAATAGAGATTCCCCTTTCATGGAGGTTTCTCAGGAAGTCCAAATTTATTTATTTCAATACATATAAAACCTTCCTGAGCCATTCTAACTGCAGTAAACCCAACTTGTTCCATAGCTACTTTTTCTTTAAGCACTAAAGTGGTAACCTATGAGGGCTTAGATGTAATATTTTGATCCAATAGTTAATTTTCTGGCAAAAAACAATGCCTTTAATCTGGGGACCCCAAGTTCAACCCTGATTAATGGTGCTGGGACAGAGTAGCTCAAACCCAAGCAAACTCTGTATAGTTTAATTAAAGGTGTTTCTAAAAGTTCTAATTTGTTAGTATCCCAAATTTAAGTGTTGTACAAGGCCTGTGCATGATATTTAGCTTTTGCAGCAGTGATGAGAGCTTTGATAGTATTACCTCCATTTTTCCTATTAAATAGAGATAATGAGCTAGTTGGGTGTTTAAGTTTGGTTTTCAGGCAACTAATGTGCTTATTCCAGCTACCATTGCTTGTTAGCTGTAATCCCAAATAAGTGTAATGTTTAACTAATTCCAACTTTTTATCCTCATGTGCCAGGTTTTATTGCTACATTTTGAGCCAAAAACCATAACTTGAGTTTTGGACGAATTTATTTTCAGCTTATATTCTGTAGCATATGCTTGCAAAATCTTTAATTTATTAGACAAACCTGATTGTGTAAGAGAAAAGAGAACCAGATCATCTGCGTAGGCAAGAACACCACATTTTTTAGTCGAGATGTTTGGGAAATCTGTATCAGAGTCATTAAGTTGCAATAATAGCTTGTTTATGTATATGCAAAACAGTAAGGGGGCTAATATGCACCCCTGTCTGACACCTTTATTTGTTGGAAAATTTGAGGAAAGTTGTCCTCTAGTATCTAATCTGACTTGTGCCCAGGTGTCTGTGTATAATGCTCTAATTATTTCCACAATGCCTTGAGGAAATCCCCATTCCCTCATGAGATTTCATAGTAGGACACAGAAAATAGTATCAAAGGCTGAACCAATGTCTACAAATACAGTACAGCGTAAAGTTTCTGTTTACGTAGTTTGACAAATTTTTCATATAGATGCCTAATAATAAAGCAGTTGTCAATTGTACTGTATCCTGTGTGAAAACCATTCTAATTTTCTAAGAGACCTCCTAGGTTCAAAACCTGTTCTGTTAATCTAGCCAGGATAATTTTTGCAAATATTTTGCCCAAATTATTTAACAGTGAAATGGGGTCTATACAGCATTGAATTGTTTTTGTCACCTCTTTTGTGGATAGAAATTATTATTGCACCTTTCCAGGATGGTGGTAATGCTAGCTCAATAATGCATTGATTAAAATATAAAGCCAGAATAGTGGCCCACAGAATAGGAGCAAGTAGAAAGACTTCACTTGGTATTAAGTCAGGACCTGGAGCCTTATTCCTTTTTAAAGAGCTAATTGTAAAATAAACTTCTGTTACCATAATTGGACTGAAATGTGTCATGTCTATGTCATTTTTATTGTTCATTATGTTTATACTAGGGTAATAAAAAAATGTTACAGTAATGTGTAATCCATTATTCTATGGCAATATGGGAATCTATTTCAAACTTAAGATTGTTTATTCCCTTGGTCACTAGAAGCCAATAAGAGTGACTATCATTTTTCTCAATTATTGTTAGCGTCTTGTTCCATTGTTTTAACTGGAATTCTTTTTGTTTCTTTTTCAGTAGGTTCTTGTAGTTTTGTCTAGCCTGATTTAACTTTCTATAGCCCTGTTTATTTTTTATATGTCTATATGTCCTAATTAGTTGATTCAGTTCTCTCTTAGCTTTGCAACAATCCAGGTCAAACCAGGTATCCCTAGTGTTATTTCTAATGCTTTGTGGCATGTTATTTATTAGAGTTGCTCTACTCTCCAAGAGACTGGCCTGTATATTATCTTTCATATCTGTCCTATCAATAGGGATGTGCAACATCGGGATTATTTTGGAGTCAGTTATTTGCAAGTTCAATTTTTCTGACAAGTTATACCATTTGATTCTGTTTTGATTCCTTAGTTCTATCTCTGTAAACATCTGTGCATTAGTGACTAGTGGGTTAGTAATCTTTAGTTTAGCTACCACTGGAAAATGGTTGCTATCTGCTCTCTTGTTTACCTGGCACATATCCCAAAAGTGCATATCACCATTCCAGAATATGAAATCAATTGTTGATGGACCGAATGGGTTGTAATGGGTATATTTTCCAGAGCAATCACCTTTCAATATGCCATTTAAGGGAGCTAAGTGGTGTGTTTTAAATATGTCTATCAGTCTTATACCGGCTTTATTGACCTTTAGATCCTGTGACAATCTGGGGAATTTAAAAACATTTTTGTGGTAATAATTGTGAAAGGTGTTATCTGCATAACCATCAGAGAGACCTATCCTTGCATTTAGGTCCTTCCAGAATAAGATGTTGTCACAAGCTGTTATAACCCAACTCTTATGTACAGTATAGTATCTTTTAACACATCCCAAATTCCATCATAATAATGTTTAGAATTTGATGGGGGGATATATGAATTAATAAGGCAAAAGGTATTTTCTAATTTGAACCAGTACAGCTATAAAGTTAGAGTTTGAAAAGTATAATATAAAGTACAGGGAGTACAAGGGGCAAATCCTCATCTAAACATGTCCCTAGAGATGTGGCAAAGTAAAACTTTGTCAGTGAAGTTTGCGTGAGGTTCCAAAAATTCATACTTCATGGAGCTTTGTGAAGCCTCCCCAGACCTGGGAAACTTCAACTTTGCCCATCTCTAATGTGCAACACACATCACCCCCCCACTAAAGTTACATTTCTTGGTCACACCCCCAACACTGACCCACCACTGGTCGCAGTGGCTGTCCCTATGGTTGCTGTTTTTCATCAGCGCTGTTGTTGCTCCTGCTGTGTTCTTTGTTCTTATTTTGACTGTGCTGTTATTGAAACATGCTTTTGACCTACAACAATTCAGTCTGTCAGCATAAATGTGATTTGGAGGATATAAACAGATGACATTAATTTGAACAGGTGAGAAATATAGTGTAATATCCTTAAGAAACCATATTTAATTTATCTGATACCTTTCCAATTCATCATTTCTGAAGACAGTGTTTTTATATATCCTTGAAAGAAAACTCCCTGGATCCCTACTTTCTAAAAGTAGCATTGCATGCCTTAGCTGCCCCCCTCACTCACCTCTTCAATCTGTCCCTAGCCACTGGTTCTATCCCCTCAATATGGAAGACAGCTCAAGTGTTTCCACTACTTAAGGCAGGTGATCCCATGGACCTCAACAACTCTAGGCCCATTTCCATCTTACCAGTACTGTCCAAAATGCTTGAAAAGTTAGTGATCTTTCAGTTAAGTGCCTACCTTGATACCAATAATCTCCTTAACCCAGCTCAATCTGGGTTTAGATCTATGCACAGCACCATCTCTGCCTTAGCAAAAGTTACAAATGACTGGCAGACTGCCTTAGACAAAAAGAATAACACCTGTGCTGTGTTCCTGGATCTAAGCAAAGCCTTTGACACTGTGGACCATGAACTACTAATCTCCTCTCTGAACTCCATGGCCTTGACTCACTCTCTCTTAAATGGTTCAGATGCTATCTATCCGGAAGAATACAACTGGTAAAAATGAAGGTGACCTATCTACCTCTAAACCACTCCTAAGAGGTGTACCGAAGGTTCCATCCTGGGCCCCATCCTCTTTGCCATTTACATCAACAATATTGACTCCAATCTCTCACAATCTAATATTCACCTCTTTGCAGATGATACTGTACTATATGTCAGTAATCCCTCACCATCAAAAGCCTGTGAGCTTTACAGTCTGAGTTCTCCCTCCTACAGCACAACTTACTAGAAAAGAAATTACTACTAAATGCCAAGAAAATGAAAGCTATGTTCTTTGCCACCAAGAGCTGCTCTTCCACTGTCCCATCATTCACCCTTCCACAATTATCTACCATCCTTGGTGAAAATCTGGAATATGTGGATAAATTCAAATATCTTGGAGTCTGGATTGACAATAAACTTTACTATGCTAGCCACATTGAAGAGCTCCTGAAAAAGCTTAGACAAAGACTTGGCCTATTTTATAGGATCAAACACTACCTGACCAGAGATTCCAAACAAAGGCTAATCCTGGCATCATTCCTATCCCTCATTGACTACGCTGACTTCCTTTATGGTCACTGTTCCCTCTCCCATTTAAACAAATTAGACACCTTGTATCATAGAGCTATTAGATTCATTACAGATCTTCCTCCAGCACCCATCATTGCCTCTCTACAATGCAGTCAGTTGGACATCCCTACAACATAGAAGAAACAAAAATGCTGCTGTCTGGATCTACAAAGCTCTGACAAACAAACTCCTTCCTACATCTCAGATTGTTTCAACCAGATCACATCCAGGCCTTACACCCTAAGGATCAATAAACTCATCATGCTGAAGATTCCTATCACCTGCACCGGTATGGAAGGGCTGCAATCAGCTATTCCTAGCACTTATCTGGAATTCTCTTCAAAAGACCTTGAAATTGGATACCCTCATTCCTTTGACATCCTTCAAAAAACTGTACACTAGTCTTTTCCCAGAATCACGCAACTGCTTCCATAAGGCCTAGTCCTCTCACACCCCCTCCTTCCCCTACCCCTTTTTATACTACCCCCTATTTCTTTATTGTTCTTCTAGCTTGTTCTCCAACCTACTTCGTACAAAAATGCCCCCCCAAGTCCCATTACCCTAGCTTTATCCCTACAATACTGTTTGTTTCTTTCCTTTTAATAAGATCTAGGTCCAATGTCATTTTGCCTTGTATATATGTAAATATTTGTATATCTGTCTCATTCATAAATCTTTGTATTTGTGTTCATTCAGTACCATGTTTTTGTGTAAAATTTGTAACCTTATATTGTTATGACCACTCAGGTCCATCTTGTAAATGAGCTGTGCTCAATGATGTTCGCCTGAATAAATAAAGATTTTGATTGATTGATTGATTGATTGATTGATTGAAAACATTATTACAAATATTTAGTTATGAACTGACAGACTGATATAACTTGCTTGAGATGCCCATCTTATAATTATTTATTTAGTTTGTTTTTATTAACCAAGAAGGGAACTAGGCAAAAAAATACTTAACAGCATTGCATATTTTGGTGACTGTGTGTGTGTGTGTGTGTGTGTGTGTGTGTATTGTAGTGGCGTAGTAGCACCACTATGGTTAGGGATGAGTAGGCACTTAAATGTTAAACCCCAGTCTTTGCACCTTAATAACTTCGCAACTGTTTAACAGATTAGCATGAAATTTTGCATGCACGGTCTTGTCAGGTAGTTCTTTGGATATACCAAATTTTGTTCCTGTCAGGTCTGTGCATTTTGAAAGCTGGATAATGCAAAAAGTGATGTTTTCAGGATTTTTTTCTTTTACTTTGTTCATGAGGTGTAGCACCCAGACGGTTAAGAATTTTGACCTGAAATGTTCAGGGTAGCTTGGAGTTGACCCACAGATGTCCCTTTCACTGGTTTGGTGGAAAAATATTAATGTGTTCCAAAGTTATTACATTTTAAAATTGTGGGGTCTGAGCATGCTCAGTAAGCACTTCAAAATAGTTGTATGAGATGGAATAAGAATCCTTTTTCATATGTGGCCAATCCTTTTTCATGAGGGAGAATATCATTTTACGCTTACCGACATCTTGTTTTCCATTTTTTTCCAAAAATAAAGTCAAAACCCACAAAAATGACATCCTGGAGAGAGACCAACATATGTATCTTGTTCATCTGGACCCCATTAGGTGGATTCTGCACTTTACTATTGTTAAAATGAACCTGAATATGTTTTTTGTTTTGTGTTATTTGCGTTCTTTCTCATGACTTACTTCCACTTTTTTCCATTTGTCCAAAAGAAAAATACAGTAATTCAGTCACATGAAAAAAGGGTATCCTGTGACATGCACTGTTGGGAAGTGGGTGCCTACCAAATCGGTGACCCATCTTCGGCAGATGTCGACAGGGTGACAGCATAGGAAAGGTGACCAGATGGGGGGTGCACAAATGGCTACGGGATCTTGCTGTATGTACATGTGCATGGGGTGTGTGGGTAGTAAGCACGCTGAGCGAGGGGCAGGAGGGGAGGAAGGGTTTGTCAGAGGTGGTGCCACAGTGAGCTGCTGAGCTGGCTTCATGTTGTGGTGGGTGGGTGTTGGGCTGGGGGTGGCCAGGATGCTGGGTTTGGGTCTGGGCACAGATGTATTTTTGTGCACCCAGCCCGAGTAGTGTTATTTTTATTTTTTTAGAATTTGCATTCCTCCCCGACATGCACTTCCCTGGAGTTAAAAATCCTAAAGTAGGGGGGTGCAGGGATGAAGCCCCCCATGGGAGGTTGGCGGCGCAGCCCCCCACATGACATAAACGTTCTGTGTTCTTTGCACTGTTTTGTTTTGTGCTGGCGGTGTACATCACCAAAATGAAATTTCAGTGATGTACACTCGCCATAATGACGATCTCCTTTCAGTGATCACCCTTATGACATAGAACCTGAAAAAAAGATCCTTTCATGTGCAAAAACATTTTGTACTTAGTTTCCCTGGTGTTTAGTGGCACCCCCACCCTCGGATTGCCATCCCCCTATTGTTTCAATGTTTCCCTGATTTCTAGTGGCACCCCCCAACCTTCGATTGCCATCCCCGATATGTTTCAAAGTTTTGCTGGTGTCGAGTGGCACCCCACCCTCTGATCATCATCCCCATAATGGCTTTACTTTCCCTGGTGTCTAGTGGCACCCCTCATCCTCCTATCGCTGGACCAAAAATGATTTTCTCTCTTCCTGGTGTCTAGTGGCATTTCCACCTCTGATCGCCATCCTCATAATCCTTTCACTTTCCCTAGTGTTGAGTGGCAAATCCTCAATCTTATGATCATCATCCCCATAATGGTGTGACTTTCCCTGGTGTCTAGTGGCACTCCCCACCCTCCAATCACCATCTAGGTCTGAAATAAAGAAATCCATCCCTTGATGTGTTTTTTTTATCCTGCAAAAAAGAAGATGAACCCTCACTGATCTGACCCCACACCCCCCACCTCCACCTCAGCACTCACCACCCCACACTCCCCCAAGTACACCTCCACACCGTCACCCACCTGAACTGGTCACAGGGTGAAGATCCACTCTCCAACCAAAGACACATCTTGCTGCTAGAAAACCCAAATTCAATATGAGAAATTAAGGTAAGTGCAATTCAATGTATTCCAATTTGGGGTTTTTGAACTTAGCTGCATAACTTTCCCATTTTTGCATATTTTAAGCCCACACTTTCAACATGGCCTTTCTGGGACTCTGCCACATGAACAATGATGGTGGAATTACACAAATCTGGCCAGAAAGGCAATTTTGAGGTTGCTTGGTGAAATCACCTTTTGGGTGGTATGTAAAACTTGTCCCTGCCCTTGTTCATGAGGTGGGTTCATAAGAAGGTTATGTTAAAATTTGAGGTCAAAATACGTAAAAATTGAAAAGTTATGAGTATACATTGAAATTTTACTATGCTTGCTCATAAGTTTGGTAATTTTAAATATTTTGACCCCAAATTCTCAGTATAGCCATTTTTTACACTACCTCATGAATGTGATAGCTGTCATTTTTCAAATCCTGGACAAAATGTGTTTTGGCCCCTGTGGTGCAGAATGACATTTCCATGCCATGGAAAGATGTTTCAGTGGGGAACTGAAAATTCTCAGTACAGGGTTCATGAGGTGGGATAATAACAAGGTTATGCTGACTTTTTGGTTGTGCTTTAGGCAGAAATGCAAGCACAGGTCCCTCTGGGCCCTGCACTGCCACAGCAACAAGACCTTGCTATGCCCTGAACAGCACCTCAGAACCCCAGTGGCATCATCGGACAATGAAGCTGTGTCCACAGCCTAATTTCAGCAGCCCTTCTGGTCCTGATTCCCGGACCAACCATAAAGACCTCGTTGTTCCCCGAGCGGCAGCTCAGGACCCCGGTGGCATCATTGGATGCTGCCACTGAGCTCACAGCCTAATTTCAGCCACCTTCCTGGTACTGATTCCTGGACCAGCCACAAAAGTAATACCACCAGAACTCCCGGAACTGCACAGCTTTTGGCGGCTCCCTGATTGTTGCACCTGCAGATTTAGCAGCTCCTGATTGGACTGGCGGGTAGCACTAAGCTCCCGATCAGTGCACCCTGTCAGACCGGGATAGCCAAGCTGTTTTACAACTTTTGGAGCCCTACTGCAGTACCAGCCTGTTTTTTGTCCCACCCCCGCCGCCCGCTCCCAGGTCCCCCCTATTAAATACTGTACTTGCCCCTCCGCCTGAACCTGCTCTAACATTAATGGTGCCCGCACCAGACTTCCTGCCTGCAATCCTCCCTATAGCTGACATCCTAGTGGTCCACATGGCCACTGCTCTTCTACCCTACAAACCAGGGGCATTTTTCGGCTCATTGCCTCCTGTGTGCTATCAGCCATGACACAATCAGCTATGACCCTACTCCTAATCTCCTCCTTCATATGCTGCTTATCCCCCAATACCTCCCACAAGTTGTTACCCTGCCCCCCCATGACTGAATTAACACATCCTACACATGCCCCCCCCCACTGCCACTGCATCTCTACCAGGCACCACCTGGTCTTTCTAGCCTATCAGCTCCACCCCCTCACTCCACTCCTATGCCCACCTTTGGTCAACCCTCCACCTAGTTACCCCCCATGCTTCCCAAGCTGTCCACCCTAAAGCGTCTCTTAAATGGCGCTCTCCCATATCAAGGTACTATTACTTCCTTCCTCACTATTTAACTCTTGCATTACTACTCCTTGCAGTGGGGGACATACACCCAAACCCCAGACCAGCACCAGCCCACTCTCCTTCTAACTCAATGATCAACCCCCTTGCTAAGGCCACCACTGCTACTCAGGGAGGCTCCCTCCCCTGGGGACTATGTATACTCCACCTAAACATTCGAAGCCTAGCCCCCAAGCTCGATCTGCTTCAGGTTCTAACCTCCAAACGTACCTCTGACATTATCATCATATCAGAGACCTGGCTAAACCCTAACATAAATGACCCAACCATTGCCATCCCAGGATTCACAATCACTCAGCAAGACTGACCCACCTGAGGTGGAGGTGTTGCTATCTACGCCAACTCTGACTTACATTTCTCTATCACACTTGCTAAATCTGAGCCCAGATCCTTCAAACTGCTCATGCTTAAATTGTCCCCTCACTTCTCTCTCCCTATCTATGTTGCTGGTATATACTGCTGCCCTGGCACCCTGACCACAACAGTCACTGGCCTTCTAAGCCAGCTAGCCTTCCTAGCCCTGTCGGGCGAACTTTATATTATGTGGGATTTTAATCACAACTGGCCAGCTCCCTCTTTCAACAAAGCTCGTTCCAAGATAACAGCCCTCAATCTTACCCAGGTCATCTCGGAACCAACCCGATCAAACCACAAGACTGGCAATCACTCCCTACTTGACTGGGATCTCACCTCCCACCTCCACTGGGTCATCAATTCTGGCCTACTTCCAGACACTATAAGTGACCATCATATCACCTACTTAGTCCGTAGAATCCATCAGATTAAATCCCCTCCCAAAGTTCTACTGCAATGGTCATTCAAAACATTAAACCTCACTCCCCTCCTGGAAGAACTAGTTCACTCAAACTGGGCCTCCATCTTAAAAGTAATAACATAGATGATGTGCTTACACATTTCTGAAATGCCTTCCTCAGTGTCTGGGATAATCATGCCCCCTTGCACCGCATTAGAGTCCGGGGGACACACTGCCCCTGGATTTCCCTCAAACTAATAGCATGCCTAAATGCCTGGGACACGGCGTGGAGAACTTACAAAACTATGCTCCTCCCAGGTGACAACATCACCTACCGCTTGCTCCAAAACAAATGCACCAAGGCAACCCGTCTAGCCAAAGCCAAATATTTTAACAACATCCTTAATGCCAATCTTGGTAGGCCATCAACATTTTGGAAAGTTATCAACTCCCTCTTCCCCCCATCAACAAATCCCTCCCCTGTTCTCTGATCAAATGGGAATCTCCTTTCTGACCCTCTCATGGTTGCCTCTGAATTCAGCTCCTACTTCACCACATGTGCTACTACCCTCCTTGCCTCCCTCCCAAATGTAACCCAGCCCACTCACACTGCTGAAACTCCTATACCTCCTGGCCTAAACACCTTCTCCTTCAGGAACATCTCTCCTATGGAAGCCCTGGATGCCCTACTCACTCTGAACCCCTCCAAGGGTAAGTCCCCTGACGGGTTGGACACCAAACTCCTCTACCTACAGTATCTGCTCCGGCCATCGCATCTCCCCTCGCTGCCCTTCTAAACCTTTCATTTGCTACTGAATCAATTCCTATGGAGTGGAAACATGTCACAGTCCTTCCACTACCAAAAGGAGGGAACCCCACCACTGTGGCAAATTACTTCCCCATTTCCTTCCTCCCCACCCTCGCAAAACTTCAGGAGCACCTCGTGTTTTCTCAACTCTCCCAATACCTCACTGAATCCAACTTCTTCATGCCTTTCCAGGCAGAATTTAGGAAAAACCACTCTACTATCACCTCCCTACTAAGACTCACGGATTCCATCCTCTCAGGGATGGACAAAGGTCTAATTACTTCAGCCATCTTCATCGATTTAGCTAAAGCCTTTGACACAGTATCCCACCCCCTGTTGTTATCCTGCTTATCTGAAGCTGGGTTATCCATGACAGCCTTCAACTGGTTCACAGCCTACCTCCAAGGCTGAGCCCAGTCTGTAAAAATTGCTGATTCCACCTCTCCTCCACTCCCTATTGGCACTGGTGTTCCCCAGGGCTCGGTTCGTGGCCCAATTCTTTTTTCTAGCCTACTAAATGACCTGCCACAAACCTGCTTTTCTATCTCAATACATTTGTATGCAGATGACACAGTCCTCTTCTCCTCAGGCCTAACCCACGAGGAGGTCGCATTCAGTTTACAGGCAGATTTCAACAAGGTACAGCTCTGGTTTAACTCCCACCAACTATCCCTTAATGCCAAGAAGACAGTCTCCTTGACCTTCAGCACTAGGCAGAGACTATCCAGACTTATCTCACCCCCAATCTTCCACACCCTTGATGGGACAGTCCTCGAGGATGTGTCCTCCTTTAGGTACCTAGGGGTCTGGCTTGACTGACACCTATCCTTCTCAGCCCACGTGGACACTATCCTGAAAAAACTGCACCCTAAGCGTGGCGCTCTCTATAGAAATCACAGTAGTTTCCCACTACCTGCGGGATGTGAAATTGTGCAGAAAATGATACTACCTACCTTCGACTACTGCAATATAATCTACAGTTCTGCCCCCAAGTCCACCCTATCCAGACTGGACCCTCTCTTCAATGCTTTCTGCCATTTTGTCCTTGATGCACCCCCCGGCACCCACCAATGTGAGCTTCTCCATTCACTGGCCCTCCCACCCCTTAACAACCGGAGACTACTTCACAGTGCTAAATTTGCTTCTAACTTCTGGCTTGGTTCCCCTCCACCCTACATCACCTCCTCCCTATCTTCTCCTCCTAACCCCTCTCATGCCCTCAGATCTACTAACTCCCTACTATTGGTAATCACTCACCGTCAGACCTCTGCAGACCAATCAGCCTTCTTGTACCATCTCCCGAATCTTTGGAATGACCTGCTGGTCCAAATCCGCCATTCCTCCTCTAGGCATTCTTCATCCTCTGCCCTCCTAAACCACTATGCAGTAAACTGTTCATGCACCTGACCTAGTCTCCCCCAACCCTTAAGCCAACCCCCCTTTTCCTACTAATACCCCCATCATCACTCCCCCTACATCCTGCATGGCCTGACCTGTGGCTTTAGCTACTGGCTATATACTGTATGCTGGCATATATTCCTACCAACCTCCGCATTTACCCCATACTGCACTTCTGCCTTGTCTCCCTGTCATATGTAGTCACTTAGTCAGTGACTGTCACCCATGTATAGTTATCACAATCCAGGTCTAAACCTTACTCCATGTTCTCCCTTCGTTTCTAAACCTTCCCTATACTGTTTCCCTACTTCATGTACCCCCCCTTAAATACAAGGCAGTTAAAGCCCTGTAAACAATGTGTAACTCTAACTTGATTCAATGTAACTATTGTTAAGTAATGGAAGATTGTAATCAATTAAGGTAATGTTACTCCCTAGTCATGTCTCCAATGTGTAACTCAATGCTATGTATCATGTACACACTGCTTTCCTCTGTACCCCCCCAGGTCACACCGTGAGACGAGCATCTTGTTGCTCAGTGTGCCTTTCCAGGTGAAATATTTCAATAAATAAATGTTGTCTATGGAGGGATGGGAGTATATGAATTCCCACAGGCAAATGAGGATACAGTTAGACTATCTTGAATGGTAAGGAAATTCTTTGCAAAAAAAAACATTGTTAATGCAGTAGTTAGGCTTAAGCTGACAAAAGTAGAGAAATGTGATATTAGGGTTTCTAACCATAATACCCTACTCCACCTTCCAGGCACCAACAGGAAAACCCTATGCAGTTTCACTTCTCCTGTGTCTTTGGTAATCAGGCATAGGCTGTGCCTTGGAATTGCCAGCCCTAGCACTCATCCCATTCTCATATACTCTCGGCATCTCAGCTTCTTTCATGATTGAATGGGGTGAGCGTTAGGGCTGACAACCACAAGGCACACCCCATGCCTAATTAGCATAAATTCGGAAGAGGTGAAACTGTCATTCTTTTTCTGCTGCTGCTGACTGGAGGGTAGGGTGTTATGGTTTAAACCCTAATGCCACATGTCCCTATCTTTGTCAGTTTAGCCCTAACTAGTGCATTTAGCAAAGTTTTTTGCAAAGAATATATCTCTATCTCTATACATATCTATATCTATCTCCATGCAACTTACATGCATCCTTGCATCATCAACTGGGTGTGCACTTCAAAGTGAGGGAGTGAGTCAGGAGAAGGAGCAGGAGGTAGCGGGTGGGGTCTTGTCTGCAGCTGGGTTTGGGGAGTGGGGAATTGGCATGTTATGGAAGGTAAGATTGGTCTGGGGAATGAAAAGACATTATGGCAGCCAAGGTCTTGTATCGGCAAGAAAAACAACATTTGGGTAAGTGCTGTGCACCTTTGCTAAAGGTCTCAGACAAACTAAATACAGGGAAACTGTGCAAATGTGTTATTTCTGTATAAAATGGGGACTGGATATGAACAGGGAAGCTGCTGATTTCTAATTGAAATCAGTTGGCTGGATTCAGCACGTGAGTCAGATGGTGGATTTTAAAATACAAATGTGTTGCACATGTTGCCACCTCCAATCTGTCCTGACCTACAGTGTATGATAAATTCTGGCATGGGGACCTAGATTGAGGATAAACATGATATTTTCACACTAGGTCTGACCACCAGCTAAATATTGAAAATATTTGCCAAGATTTATCCAATATATATTACTGGGGTGCAGCAGTGCTCCTGTAGTTAGGGTTGAGTAGGCTGTTTAATGTTAAACCACATTTTTTGCACCTTACTTCCTTTGCCTTCATTTGATGAAATAGACCAAAATTTGGTATATATGGTCAGGGTGTCAGACTGTCAATACATTAAATGTTTTGTGATGGCATCATGTTTTATTTTCGAGACACAGAGCACCAAAAAAACAGAAAAAAAAACTATTTTGGTTTGCCTATACTTAACATTGGGTATTTTGTGTGCTCACCTACAGCCTTGATAGTGTGGAATGTTTTCATGAAATTTTCAGGGTTGAAGGGGTATATGTCAAGGGTGTACCTTTTAAAGGTTTTGTGGGAAAAAATATATGGTTTTCTAGTTATAAGGATTTTTGGACAACCAAGAAATGTGAATGGTTAAAAAACTATCTTTGTCATGTGGTAAAAAAAATACCAGTCATGAGGACTGACATTTGTTTTTCCCACAAACATTGAAAATACATAAAGATGATAGATTTTCAATAATCAAACACCTGAACCTAGCTAAACATAACCTGTTTAGCTAGATTCTTGGGTTTGTTTTTAAAATAAAACTTGCCAGAAATAAATTTTCTGGGCACCCCAAAATCCAGGGTACCCAGGTTACTGAGAGGTGCTGTTCACCCTCATTCTCTGCATGAGGACAGTGTGACATTCTTGAATACTGAAGCTGCAGCTAGAGTCATGCAGCCAGCTTAAGTTCAGTCTTCAGCCATAGAGCCCCTGGTCATCCTGTTTGTCTGTCTGTCTGTCTACCTATTTTTTAAAAAGACCAGGGTACCCACCCCATGTACTGCTTCATTGTCCGATCTACCCTCCAGGTCACCAGCCCACCCTTCCCAGTGTTTTTTTTATTTTATTTTATATATTATATAAGTAGAGTGGGGTGCCCACCCCCATACTGCTTCTCTTGACCCCCTTCCCCTCCAAGTCACTTCCCCCTGTTCTTAATATTTATGTGACGGCACCAGGGTGCCCACCTCTGGTGTTGGCAAACAGTAGTCCAACACTGGGATGCTTAATCCCCAATGTTGGCAAAGTCCCCTGAGAAAAAAGAAAACAATCCCATATATTTTTTTTACTTTGCAGAAAAGAAAATGGTCCCTCTCTGATTTGTCCCAGACACACATCCTACCCCAGCACTTTGACTTCCCACTCAGGACCCATCACCCAACACCCCCACACACCCTCACACACATGATCATGTCCCATGCCATAGACCAATTTTCTGATCAAAGACATGTCTTGCTACTGGAACCAGTGACTGCGATATGAGAAAATCAGGTTAGTGCAGTTTAATGTATTTCAAAGGCATTTTGAATTTTGATTCATAACTTTGTGATTTATACATATTTTGACCACAAATTTTGACATAGCTTTTTTTGGGACACTGCCTTATGACCAAGTGGTGGTGGAAATATGTAAATTCAGTCAGAAAAGTGATTTTGCAGTCACTTTGTAAAATCACCTTTCAGGTTGATTTGGAAATTTTCACTAGATTTGTTCATGAGGTCATAGGTAGGTTATATTGACAATTTGGGGACACAATATGTAAAAATGATGAACTAATGTGCATAATTTGGAAGTTTTCAATGTTTGCTCATAACTTTGGTAATGTTAAACATTTTGAACCCAAATTTTCAACACAGTCATTTTTTACACCATCTTATGCATGTGACAGCTGACATTTTTCGAATCCTGGCCAAAATGTGTTTTTGCTCGTGTAGTGCAGAATGATGTTTTGACAAGAATTTGAACATTTTCACCTACTGGGTTCATGAGATGGGGTTGTAGAAAGGTTATGCTGAAAATTTGATGTACAAATACAGTAAAATGCTTAGGTGATGAGTGAACATTACGGTTCAGTTTTTCAATGCTTATTCGTAGTAACTTTGCTAATTTTCAATATTTTGATTCCAAACTTTCAACATAGCCATTTTTCCACACCACCTCATACGTATGATAGGTGTCATTTTTAAAATCCTGGATGTGATGTGTTTTCACATTTCTGATGTGAAGTAATATTTTGGCTAATATACTATAAATGCTATATGTCATCTTTATAAGGAGGGTCATAAAATAACTATCTTGAAAATTTGGGGTCAAAATAATATGTATGTATATATATATATATATATATATATATATATATACCATAGTTAAGGTTGAGTAGCACTTTTAAGGTTAAAGGCTGAAATTTTGAACCTTAATAACTGCCACTGTTCAACAGATTTGCCTGACATTTGGTATGTGTGATTGGGCCTTGTAGATCTTGGGATCTGCCAACTTTTGTACTGGTCAGATATACGGATGTAGAGTTATTAAGCGACAACCAAATGCGCAATTACATTTTATTGCAAATTCTTTGATCTCGCCTACAGGTCGCACGGTTTCTGCAACTGGTCCAAAAACTTCAGGGAATGTGTGGTCAGGGTCCCTGATGTGTCTTTTGAAGATTTCATGAACAAATATTAAAACAGTTCAAAAGTTATTCAAAAAATAAGTTCCCATTATAAGTCAATGGGAAAAGTTAACAAAAAGTTTGAAAGTGTCGCAAATGTACTTTTTAGTGTTGCAAATGGCCCTAGTAGTGTCACAAGTCTGCCATTCTGTTTTCAGTTAGTGATCAGAAAAATGCTTGGCATTTAAAAATGGGACCCTCTTGGGACATAATTCTTTCTGTGTTCACCTAGTCGGACCCTGAGGATGCTAGCCATGTCTTTATTTTGGGGTTAAACACCCCAGAAATATGTTTTTCAAATTTCTGGAAACAGTAGTGTCACAAAGTAGTGTCGTATCTACGACATTTTTGCAAATTTTTGCAAAAAGTGTCGAAATTGTGACACTACTTTTCCAGACTATGGCCAAAATGACAGGAGTTCTTTGCCACACAGCTGCAAAAGAACTGTTTGGTCTTTTGGGCTGAAATTTGAAGGGAAGGCAGCCAATATCTCACAGATGTGCCTTTTGGTGGTTTGGTGAAACAATATTGCACAACTGCCAAGTTACAGTATTCTGAATTTGACTTTTTTCCCATAGACTAACATGGTGGAGTACACCGCGCCTTTCGGTGCTCGTATCTCGAAAACGGTGTGAGATACGGAATTTTCGTCATGACAATGTGTTGAGCAAAAGCCTAGCCTGGAAACTCATAAATCACGTGAAATTTACATTTTTTCCTACGTCATACGGTTCCTGAGATAAAAGCAATTTAGAATTCCAACTGCTCGTTTTCTGCTCCCAGGCCCATTATTATGCATACATTCTTTGTACATACTGTGTTTCTCGATGCAGCTGTTGGGAAAATACAGGATGTACGCTTCTGTTACTGTAACAGTTAGCGTTGCCACTTGCGTTTCCTTACCTGTTTGCGTTACCGTTCCCGTGTACGCCTCCGTCTGCATTACCCTTTGCGTTCTCGTTTTTGCTTGTGTTTGTGTTACTGTTACCATTTGCATTTCCATTGCAGTTTCTGTGTGCATTTCTGTTTGCATTTCCAGCACCCCTTTTGTTTGTGTTTGCATTTTTCTTTCGGTTTGCATCTTCGTTGCTGTTACTGTTACCATTTGCGTTTCCAATTGCATTACTGTGCCCGTGCGCATTACGGTTTGCGTTTCCATATGCGCTTGCATTTGGTTTTGCATTTCTGTTTCCTTTGGTGTTACTGTTGCTGTTACCGTTACCATTTGTATTTACAACTGCGGTTACGTTACCATGCGCGTTACGGTTTGTGTTGACATACGCGTTTGCATTTGCATTTACGTTTCTGTTTCCTTTGGTGTTATTGTTCATGTTAACTTTACCATTTGCATTTACAATTGCAGTACCGTGCCCATGCACGATACAGTTCACATTTATGTGCGTGCTTCCATTCGCGTTTTCATTTCTCTTACCTTTGGCATTCTTGTTACTGTAAAACTTAACATTTGCATTTACAATACCAGTACCGTCACTGTGCATGTTACCAGTTGCATTTTTGTATGTGCTTGCATGTCGGTTTGCATCACTGTTCGCTTCAGCATCACTTTATGCTTGTGTTTCTATTAACGTTTGCTTTACCATTTATGTTTGCTTTACCATGTGCGTAAGCATTGCTGCTTGTGTTTGCTTTGCAGGTCCTGTTACTGTGTAACAACATATCATGTGGTGGGAGCACGGGCCCCAAAGGGCCCTGCACTCCTGTCACCGCATTCAATTCACTATTTATCATCCTCATTCTCAAAATGAAGGGGAAATTAGAGGCAAAAAACTCTGTTTAATGCATCAGTTAGGGTTGTTCCACAGTGACAAAAGTGAGGAAATTCAGTGTTAGGGTTAAAAGACCCCCTTGGAACCCCCCCAAGTCCATCCCCTGAACCGGCACCGGGGTGCGCGTTGGGGTCGTTGGTCCTAACTCTCATCCCATTGTCCTATACCTCTGCTTCTTTACACATGTGATGGGGTGAGAGTTAGATGATGAAACCAGCGCACCCGATGCCAGTTGGGGGTGGGCTGGGGTCCCCGAGATTTCAACCTAACACCAAATTTTGCTTTTGTCGCTGTGAAACAACCTCTAACTGTTGCATTAAACAGAGTTTTTTGCTATATATATATATATATATATATATATATATATATATATATATTATGGTAGAACAGTAGTGCTACCACAGTTAGGTTGAGTAGCCCTTTTAAGGTTAAATGGTGAAACTTTGCACCTTAATAACTTTTTCACTGTTCAACGGATTTGCCTGAAATTTGGCAGACATGGGGTGTAACCATAGATCTTGGGATCTGGTAACTTTTGTACCAGTCGAATATACAGCTGCAGAGTTATTAAGCGACATCCATGCACACAATTAAGTTTTTTGGCACATTCTTTGCTCGTACCTACAGGTCACACGGTTTGTGTGAGTGGTCCGAAAACTTCAGGGAATGTATGACCAGGGTCCCTGATGTGCCTTTTGAAGATTTCATGAAAAAATATTTATCAGTTCAAAAGTGATTCAAAAAACAAGTTCCCATTATAAGTAAATGGGAAAAGTTAGCAAAAAGTTCAAAAGTGTTGCAAATGCACTTTTTAGTGTCACAAATCTGCCATTTTGTTTTCAGTTACTGATCACAGAAATGCTTGGCATTTAAAATTGGGACCATCTAGGGACATAATTATTTTTGTGTTTACCTATTCAAGCCCTGAGGATGCTAGTCATGTCTTTATTTTGGGGTTAAACACCCCAGAAATATGTTTTTCAAATTTTTGGGAAAAGTAGTGTCGTAAAGTAGTGTTGCACTTGTGGTACTTTCACAAATTTTTGTGAAAAGTGTCACAAATCATGACACTACTTTTCTAGACTATGACCAAAATGACAGGAATTCTTTGCCACCCCGCTGCAAAACAACGGTTTGGTTTATTGGGCTCAAATTTGGAGGGAAGGCAGCCAACATCTCACAGATGTGCCTTTTTTGTGGTTTGGTGGCAAAATATTGCATGGATGCAAAGTTACAGTACTCGGAAGTTGACTTTTTTCCCTTAGACTAACATGGTGTCATCTGTCGTGCCTTTCGAGGCTCGTATCTCGGAAACGGTGTGAGATATGTAATTTTCATCACAACAATGCCCTATGGGCTATGCATTCAGTGAAAACCTAGCCAGAAAACTCATGAATCATGTGAAATTTTAATTTTTTTTCTACATTGTATGGTTACTGAGACATTACCAGTTTAGTATTACAACTGCTCGTTTTCTGTTCCGAGGCCCATTATTATGCACACATTCTTTGTTTTCACTGTGTTTCTCAATGAAGCTTTTGGGGTAAAATATGATGTGTGCTCCAGTTACTGTTACACGTATGCTTTACACTTGTGTTTCCATGCCTCTTTGCATTAGCATTCCCGTGTACGCCACCGTGTGCGTTACCCTTTGCGTTTCTGTTTGCGCTTGCGTTTGTGTTACTGTTACCATTTCTGTCTCCACTACTGTTTGTGTTTGTGTTTTGCTTAGCATCACTGTGCGCATTACCATTTCTGTTGGGGGCTGCCCTTCCGTTTCTGTTTGCGTTTGTCTTTCGTTTTGCATCATTGTTGTTCTTACCGTTACCATTTGTGTTTCCAGTTGCGTTCCCATGCATGTTACAGTTTGTGTTTCCACATGCCCTTGCATTTGTGTTTCTGTTTCCTTTGGCATTAATGTTGCTGTTACCGTTATCATTTCCATTTAGAATTGCGGTACCATGACCATGCGCATTACGGTTTGCGTTTCCGTACGTGCTTGCATTTCTATTTTGCATTTCTGTTTCCTTTCACATTATTGTTCCTGTCACAGTTATCATTTGCATTTACAATAGTGGTACCATGACTGTGCGCATTACAGTTGCCTTTCCGTATGGGCTTGTGTCTCCGTTTGCGTCACTTTTAGCTTTGGCGTCACTTTGCACCTGCGTTTCTATTAATGCTTGCTTTACAAGTTACGTTTGCATCACCATGTGCATAACCATTACTGCTTGCATTTGTTTCGCTGTTACTGTTACTATGTCACAAAAAATCACGTGGTGGGAAGCGCTCCCACCATCACATTCCATTCACTATTTGTAGTTTTCATTCACAAAAAGAAGAAAAATTAGAGGCAAAAAACTCCATTTAATGCATCAGTTAGGGTTGTTCCACAGTGACAAAAGTCAGGAAATTCAGTGTTAGGGTTGAAGACCCCCCTTGTATCCCCTCAGCCCGCCCCACCCAACCGGCATTGGGGTGTGCATTGGGGTCGTCAGTCCTAACTCTCACCCCATTCTCCTATGCCTCAGCTTGTTTACACATGTGATGGGGTGAGAGTTAGGGCTGACGACCCCAACACACACCCCAATGCTGGTTGGGTGGGATGGGCTGAGGGGGTGCAAGGGGGGGTTTCAACCCTAACACTGAATTTCCTCATTTTTGTAGCTGTGGAACAACCCATATATATATATATTCAATTGTTAAGAAATGTTTTGTGTAGTGCCATTCTTGATCTCTGTGGATATGCTTTGTGATCCCATACCGGTAAGCTGAGTTTGGCTGTGAGCTCAGTGATCCAGCTACATTGGGTGTAGGTGAGGGTGAGGGAATGGTGCTGTTACTCAACATCCCCCCCAGCCAGGGAATGAAAGCTGTAGGGTTGTCTGCAAGGGCTTGGGTACAACATAGTGAAGACAGTTTTCCAGTTGGTGTAGGGCCATGTGCCTCTACGCCCATGGGTGGCAGACAGCCCTGTGCAATGACTGACAGATGGACTCTTTGCTCTGTGCATCTGTATCTGTGGCCATATGGGACTGCAGGGACCAGACAGCCCTGCATGTCTGCAGCCCACCAGACAACTCCATGAATTCTTGACATCTGTTGCTGCATGAAAGTGCAGGGCCCATGGGGGTCCTGCACATCTATACATGGACAGAGTCTTCCCTTTTTCACAGGGTGTCTGCATGAATGAGAATGCAATTCCACAATCTCAAAAAGAAAGTAAAATCTTTGGAAAAAAAAACATTGTTAATGTATCAGTTAGGGTCCAGCTTAACACCACAAAAATGTAGCATCAAGGTTTCCAACCCTAACTCCCCACCTCACCCCATTCCAAAAACATCAAAAAAAAAAAAACAATAGAGTTTTTGGTCTCCGCAGTCTAAGCAAATCAGTGGTGGGGTCTTTCTTGGGGTGTCAACCTAAAAAACTGTATTAATCAAATGAGGGTTCAACTTAACTCCAAAAAAGTAGGGAAATGTAGTGTAAGGGTTTCCAATCCTAACTCCCTTCTCTAGCAGTAAAAGGGCAGCACCACACAACCAACCACAGACAGCCATCATCAGGTAAGACAAACTACATCTAAAAATTTCTAGATAACACATGCACAAGCAGTGATGTGCAACCTCTGTGGATTTGTATCTACAGCTGCAGAATCACTGGCCCCACAAGGGCCTGCACTTCTGCTAACAGAAGTATTGTCTCCTGAATCCCCACAGGAATGGTGGACGTTACAACAGTTTAACTTGTTGGTTGCTCATTGGCAACTTTATTTATGGCACAAATAATATATTTACAACCACAGATTTTGAATTCACAATTCAATTCCACACTAAAATGTTTTTCAAAGCGTCCTGGTTCCAGCCTCTGTCCTTCTTCTGGTTGTTCTTCCATCTTGTTTTTCAGGGTCCAAACACTGTGAATCTGCCCCCCCATACACCAGAACCAGGCCAGTTCCACCTACCCAGACTTTCACCCTCCAGGCCTAGACACTTCTGAATCTGGCACCTGGACCTATCCCCCTCTCCGCTTTACCACCATGTCTAGGATCCTTGTCCCCAGCCCATGTATCCTCCCCTTCCCCCATTTCTTCCCCCCACTCCCCCCCTTTTACTTTCTTCTCACTCTCATGGGCATCCTTGCTCCTCCCTACCAGGGGACTCTGACCTAGTCTGCTGGCCCGATGCTGCCTCCCCGCAGCAGAAACACTGGCCCTATGCCCCGAGCCACTAGGGCACTCAACCTGCCCTCCAATTCTTTCTTTTGTGCCAACCATGCCCTTCCTGAGCCTTTCTTAATAAGGGTGTGAGGGTGGGAAAAATTCACAGCAAAAGAGGTTGTCCTTCCTGAGTCCTGGCCTAATATACCCCTATAGGCCCCTGGTCAGGACCCCCTTTGGGCTGTGCCCCCAGCCAATCCCTGGGGCTCTGGCATGCTCTTGTCATTTTACACCTTACCTGCCTGGTGATGTCAACAGGCCCCACCCTCTCTAATCTATCTGTCCCCCACCCCCACTCCTGTGCCTCTTCCTGGAAGGGATCATGAGACAACCTTGCTTGCCTTTTAGTGGCAAGCCTCATTGTTGCAGTTCATGGATTTCTATGTGCAGCTGTGGAAAGCAGGCCCCACACAGCCTGTGCTTCTGCAGTCACTGTGTATGTCTTATACCTGTGACTGCAAAGGTGAAAAATAGAAACATAGAAATTGCCAGCAGATAAGGACTGTTTGGTCCATCCAGTCTGCATGTAAGCCCTGTACTGATTATGGCTTCTGAGCCTCCCTCTGCTTTACCTCTATGGTTCCCCTATGCCTGCCACATGCATATTTAAATCCAGCCACAGTGCTTGCTCCCACCACCTCCTGTGGCAGACCATTCCATGCATCCACCACCCTCTCTGTGAAGAGAAACTTCCTCTTATTCCCTTTTAACCTATCACCTTCCAATTACCATGTCATGCCGCCTTGATCTTGTACTCCTCCTATATTGGAAGATGTCTCCCCCCTGCACCTTATTTATGCCCTTGAAGTACTTGAAAGTTTTGATCATGTCCCCTATCTCCCTCCTCTCCTCCAGTGAGTACATATTGAGGTCATTTAATCACTCCTCTTACATTTTGTGGTTCAGGCCCTGTACCATCTTAGTCACCCTTCTCTGGACCAGTCTGTTTATGTCCTTTCAAAGGTGTGGCCTCCAGAACTGCACACAGTACTTCATGTGCAGCCTGACCAGGGTTTCATATAATGGCATCACTACCTCCTGCCTTCTGCTGGTGATACTCCTGCATATGTACCCCAGCATGCCACTGGCCCTCCCTGCTGTCCTTGTACTCTGCTTTGACATGTTCAGGTCATCTGAAATAATAATCTTCAGGTCCCTTTCCTCCTTGTTGACTGTCAGCAACTCCCTCCCTCCATCCTGTAGCTCTCATCAGGGTTTCTATTCCCCAGGTGCATAATTTTGCACTTCTTTGAATTAAACCTCAGTTGCCACTCCTCAGACCATTTCACAAGCTTCCCCAGGTCCTTCCTCATTTTCTTCACCCCTTTTGGAGTATCCACCCTGTTACATATCTTGGTGTCATCTGCAAACAGGCAGACCTTTAATTCCAGCCCCTCTGCAATGTCACTAATGAAGGCATTGAACTGGACTGTCCCAAGGACTGATCCCTGAAGCACCCCACTGGTCACCCCCTTCTCCCCAGATTGTACCCCATTTACCACCACCTTCTGCCTCCTGTCCATTATCCAGTTCCTAATGCAGTTTACCACCTTGTCTCCCATGCCCAGACTACCCATTTTGTTAACCAGCTGTCTCTTATGTGGGATGGTGTTGAACTCTTTGCTGAAATTGAGGTAGGCAATGTCCACCACCCCCGATTTACTTCTGTCATCATCCAGTCAAAAAAATCTATCAGATTCATCTGACATGACCTACCCACTGTGAATCCATGCTGTCTAGGGTTCTGGGCACTGATGGCTTCTAGGTGTCTCACTATCCTTTCTTTAAGCAGTGCTTCCCTCATGGGCCTGCACATCTGCAGACAGAAGTGCTACTGCAATTTTGGTATCATGGATTTTCTAGGGCCTGTGCTTCTGCAGCCAGATGTCAGTGTGTATGACCTATACCTTTGGCTGCAGAAGTGTAGGCACCTCCATGGCCTGAGATTCTGTAGCCAGATCTGTGTGTTTGTCTTAAACTTAAACTTGTTGAAAGTTTTAAAAAACAACTAAAAACTTTCCTTTTTGCCCGAGCATTTGCTGGTACATAATAATTATGTGTAGTATTTGATTGTCTGATTTATTGTTTTAAATTATGATTTTATTGATTTGACTTATTGTAAAAGCGCCCTGAGCTTGGGAAAGGCGCTTAATATAAATAAAATTTTACTTACTTACTTACAGTGTGCATGAGTACCTGTGGATACAGAAGTGTGCTTCTGCAGACAAAAGAACTCTTGTAATTTAGGTAGTATGGATTTTTGTATCTGCGGCTGCAGGGGTCTGTACTTCTGCAAGCAAAAGTAGTGTTGTGATTTATCATGGATTTCTATCTGCAACCAGAAGTGAGTGGTTATGCCTTGCACTGTGTGTACCAAACATACAAGCCCATGAAGGTACAGTCACACATAAGTGCTACTGCATTTATGTCATCTGGAAACAATTATATTTTTTTTGTCTTACATGATGGCTGTCTGTGGTTGCTTGTGTGGTCTTGTCCTTTTGCCGCTTTGTGGGACTAAGGAGTTAGGGCTGGCTACATTAAAGCCACATTTCCCTACTTTTGGGGTGGTAAGCTGAACTTTAACTGGCATAATAATGCAGTTTTTTTTCCAAAGAATATATACTGTACACCTTTGCATTCTTCCTGCACCCTTTCCTGCCGGATTACCATTTGTCGTATATAGTGCCAATACAATGTCTCTACATACATTGACTGTAACTTTTCCAGTGTATATATTGCAATATTACTGTTTGTATTGCCTATATTTTACCACTGTTTTTATTGTTATTACTGCAGCTGTACTTCTCCCCAGGTCACTCCTGAAAATGTGCCTTGGATCACTGTGCCTTTCATAGTTACCAGTTTTCAGAAAATAAGTAAAATATTCTATTTTACATTTCAGCATAGTAACACAGTAATTTAATGTTTAAAGGGACAGTAGACCTTCATATTCACCCCCACCCCATTCTTCATAAGTAGAATTCAAAAATGTTGCCCAGTCATTACAAACATCAGATGACCTTTCTGCAAATTGCTTTTCACTCTACCAAATCAACCATAGATGTTAAAGGCCTTCACCAAGAGAGTTTTCAAAGCATAGATAATATTCTTTAATTTGAATGATTTCTAAGCATAGGTACTATTTTTTTTATTTGGATGACAGCTATCTGAGTCAGTGTCTTTGAGGATGGAAAACCAATTGAAACTAAAATTCTACGATTACTAGAACTGAATATTATGGGAATAACTAGAATATTAGATTGCCTTCTTCCCTTCCTGTCTTGTAAGATGCTCTTGCCAACATTTTGAGTCACTTTGATATATTTTTAGATGTCAAATAGTTAAAGAACATAAAACAAATGGATCATGCCTGCCATACTTACATTTTTAAAGAAAGGGATAGGATTTGGAGGCCATAAAGGGGAACCTGGTCCTAATTTACTTTGCTATTAAAGAAATAACTTAGGAACAAATGTAAAGCCATTATTAGGAAAGCCAAACAAGAGTTTTTCCTTGAGAAACAAGAATACGTTTTTGGTAAGACTGTCTCACATACATGTGACCTTTTTAATGTGTTACTGGGTAACAAATAGAATAGTGGGATTCATGCCATGTCACTTGATGGAGCTGTCACCATTGATCCTGTCAAAATAGCAGTGGTATTTAACTAATTCCTTTGCAGCTGTGGCAGGAATTTGGCTGACAAGACTGCCCCAGTCTCTTATTCTTTCCCCATAATTTAACAGATTTGCCTTATCCTTATTTTTATTTTTAAATTGTAACAACCTCTGAGGTAAAGGAGTATCTCAGAAAATTGAATCCTAATTCTACAATTGGGGTTGATGAAATCAATATTTGCTTTGTAAAAGTGGGTTCAGAACACCTGGCTTTATCGCTTACCAAAATGTTGAACTTTTTACTATGTAATGGACACTTCCCAGCTGCATGAAAAAAAGCAGCAGACACTCCTGTTTTCCAAATCTGGGGACCCAAGGACATTTTTACAACTATCATCCCATTTCTTTACTGTTTCCTCTTGGAAAAATAATGGAACAAAACATTTTTGAACATCTTTTCAATCAGTTGGCCAAATATGAAATTTGCACCTCAGCTCAGCATGGCTTGAACCTACTCACAGTACAATGATGGCCTTGGTGATGTTCACGTAACTGGCACACAGGGCACTCCATTCAGGCCACTGCATTGTAGCTGTATTTGTGTACCTCACCAAGGCCCTCAACCTGGTAAACCATAACCTGCAATTATCTTTTCTTGGTTCTATTGGTATTTTGAATGAAGTTGTATTATAGTACTAAATCTGGAAAACTGTGTGCAATGTACAAAAATGAAAAATTAAAAATAACCCCTTTTCCTTCTTCTCCTGAAATAGCTGTCCCCCAGGGCTCCATCCTGACCCCCTTTTATTTAGTTCATTTCTAAACTCACTTCCAACGGTGTGCAAAAATGTCAATGTATTGCTGTATGCTGATGATGCTTTTATTTTTACCTTGGGACCAAGTATTCCTGCACTTTCTATAACTCTTTCGATAGGTTTCCTTGTAGTCAACTCATGGTTCATTAATCATTAACTTGTGTTAAATGTTCTAAAATCAAGACCATGCTATTTTGCAGCTTGAAGAAAAAATGTCTGGATTCCCCTGAAATTTCCCTTGGATTTCACAATGGTGCTGCAACTGAGCAGGATAATAAGTTTCAATACCTTGGACTCACCCTTCACAGTGCCATATTTATTGAGGGCCATATTTCACAACTGGTCAGGGCAGACTACAGGAGACTTGGAGCCTTATATAGCCTCAGTTCTCTTGGCCTCCCTGAGACTAAGAAGCTACTGGCACAAAGCTTCCTGCTCTCACCCTTAGATTATGGTTTGATGTGCTATAGCTCAGCTAATGATGGGGCATTGTCAAGTGTGAGGATATTGTTTTACTGCCTATAATAATATTAAAAGTGTTTCTTATGTTGTTATGTCTCCTTCTTCCCTTGATGAAGCCTGTTTTGTACTGGTTAATTAGAAATCTATTGCAGCATAACAGTGAAGGTGCAGTGCCATCTTACTTCCTTCTCCTTAAATTTATTTTGAAACATAATTATCGTTTGTCTAATAGGGAGTACTACTACCAGCTCAGGGGCACTAAGATGGTGCCACTATGGCCCCATCATATGCAAATCTGTTCCTCAGCTGATGAGAGAATACCCATGTTTTTGTAAATAGAACTGAATCCCTGTATAAGGTAGTCAGATGGTACCACTTTATTGGTATTATTTTTTTGCATTTGAGATGGTACAGAATGTGAAGCAGTAGGTTTTTTTAATTGGCTGTCAAGTAACAATTGTAATTTATGTTTTAGCCACAAGGTATCCGACAATTCTGTTGTGTACCTAGATCTCAAACTTACTTTAAGGGAAGACAGCAAAACTGAAACTGATATCTTCTGGAAACTGACTGGAGGAAATTGCCTGTTGTGAGCGGTGATCGCTCATTGTATAATGGCAAGGAAATGTCCTGGACTCTGATTGGTCAGTGTGTGCTAGTTGCAGTGAGGTTATATAAGCATTACCTCACAGCAGCAAATCCAGGCATACACATGACTGTATAGCAGACTGAATTTTCCTAACATTGAATAACCAGCCATAGCCTCTCTTACCAAAAGAGTGTGATGTCTTGCCACTGAAGTAGCACAAGCTTAGTTTCATATAAAAAATGTATTTACTTATATTGTGGGGGACAAAAATATTTGTCTTGGCTAAAACATTTCATAGGCAGAGAACAACTGTCAGAACATCTCCTTTATAGTATGGGAACATCTTTTTTATAGTATATGCTTTACAGTTTTATTTTGTATGAGGAAACACACCAGATATGAATGCACTGCATCATGGGTATGCCCTCCTCTACTGTCCTTGGGCAGCAGTTCCCTCTGCAATCCAAGATTCTCCTACAGGGTGGAACATTAGGGCATTTCACCAACTTTGCATGCATTTTAAATTACACAGAAGAACAGATGTCTCCAAACCACTCTGTGTCAACCCTAATTTAAAAATTGCCAATAAACTCATTGATTCTAAGAGCCTTCACTTACTTACGGATGTGAAATTGAAACACCTACTACACGAGACCTAATTTTATGCAGCCTCCCAAATTAAAAACAAATTGGATTCTCCACCAGAATTGTGGTTTTATTTTACTCAAATCCGTCACTGCCTCCAGAAGTTTTTGGGAAAACCCCCATGGATGAGCAAAGTAGAATCTTTTTTGGACTCTCTGTCAATCAATCTAAGTCAAGGTAAAATAGTCTCCAAACTTTATAAAGCTTTTATTAAGGCCTTCTGGTAGGACATCTCAGCCACAGCCTACTATTGGAAATACAATATGGCCACCTCTCTATCTGACTCGCAATGGGAATCTATTTGGTTGGATAATTATAGATTAATTAAGCAAGATAGACTAAGGGCTGTTCAGTTTAATATATTACACAACCTGTATTTTACACCTAATAAACTTTATAGAATGGGCCTCTTAGCCTCTTCAGAGTACCTAGATTGTGGTGCTGTGAATGCTTCCTTGGGCCATAAGTTATGGTCATGTCCCAAGATACTTACACTTTGGAAACTAGTTAAATATCATATAGGCCATTATTTGCCTATAACTCCATACTTTGAAAAGAAAGTATGCATTTTGGGGCAATATTCCACAATTCCCACAATATCTCTTAAGACACAGATGGCTATGGTTTCACTGGTTATGAAACTACTGATTCTCAGCCGTTGGAAGGATGCATGGACCCCTTCTCTTCCGGAATGGTGGTCAGAATTTCTTAATGCACTTAATGCAGAGAGGAGTGTGGCTAGAGCTAACAATTCATGGCCTAGATTTCAGAAGTGTTGGAGCCCTTTGCTTACTGATTTAAAAACAACATTTGGTTACTAAATTTGCCTTCCCTCATATAATATGCTTACCTCGCAGAAAGCATATGAATATATAGTTAATCTGCACCCTATAAAGTTAAGAGTCATGAGTCTTGGTATATCCTGGTACCTGACAATTAAGAGTGCTCAGGGAAAGGGGGTTTCTTTGTTGTTTTTTTTTTTTTTTGCTTTTTTGTCTTCCTTCATATATTTTCTTTCCTCATTTCTTTCTTTAAATCTTTATGATTTTCATGTTAAAGCTCTATAAGGGACTATCAGACCTGGTTAAATACAGTATTATGTTATATCTGTTTGTGTTTTACAACTATGTACACTGCATACAGAGCTGTTTTGGTTTATGTTCTTTTCAGTGTATGAAAGTGTATAATCTTAAAAATAAACTTAATTGCAAAAAGATATATTTGCTGTATGCCATTGTAGTCTAATGTAATTGTAACTGTTAAATGGTTTTATTTAGTTTTACTCTGTACATCATCCTGTAACATTTTATACAGCAATCTGTATAGCTTGTTTTTCAAAATGGTATGTAATTGTGCTGTCTTAAGTGCTTTGAGCCTGGCTCAATTGCATTTCCTCTGGAATTGCTTATTGTACTTGTAATGTTTTTTTTTATGACTACGTATTTGATGTGGAACCTTTGTAAATAAAAACATGTGCTCCAAGATAATCTCCAAAGTTTTCAATAAACAAATAAGTAAAATAAATCAATAAATAATCTCTCCAACTGGAAAGTAGAATTGCAAGAATATGTGATACACGCATTTACATTAAGCATATTTATATGTACATATATTATTTGGAAAGTGAAGTTATATATTTCTTGTATTTTTGTGATCAATTATTTCCCTCTCATCCATGCTTGTCTCTCTCTTTCTTGTGTTCTTTGCTGCATAACTACAATATAAGTGGTATACTTGTGGTTTAGACTATATCTTGTGATTCATTACATAGTATTTCAATTTAAGCATAGTATCTCCTCTCCTTGATACTCTGTGTGTTTGGTTCAGATGTTTGATAGCGAACTTCTAATGCTGGTATATCCTAAAACATGTTTCCCTTGTACATAATATAAAATATATTTTGCATTAATTGTTTGTATTTAAGTAGTTCACCTATAACTATGAATGTTTATTCATCAGTGGAACTGTTGCTAATGTGGTTTTGAACTTTGTACACTATACAGTGCCTGAACAAATAATTTGTCTTGTGTTTAATGTTTCCTGTTTTGTACTGCAGGATTTGAAGTCTCTGTTTTGTATAACTATGCTGATCACATCTCACCATCAACATTATGGAGACAACTATCAACTACATTGTATCAACGCGCATGCATCTAAAAAAAGTTGGTCGTTCAAGCTTTAAAAATAAAAATGAATATATCATACAACTAAAATTACAGTACAGTCCCCTTTTAAATATTTGATTGCTGCTTCAGCAAGTAACTACGATTTAAATTTTTGGATCTTTTACATTGCAGCTTATTTGAACTTGTGAGATTATTCAGGAGGTATAAATTAAACTGTTGTCCATAAAACCTAGTACAAGTAAAATTAATTTGGTAATGGTATTTATTTAATACTTTAACAACATTACTATTTAAATAATGTAGATAGAATGTTTCTGGTGAGTTAGGCATATTCTTGTCAGTAGTGTAGATCTTTTGCTTTTAATATGTTTGGGCTATTATCTAGGAAATCAGGTGTTCTTTATGTCACTGATATTATAGGATTTAGCTGGTCATTTGAAGTCATTTAGAAATGTGACCTACTGGTTTAGATTATGCAAATGTAATGTATTTCATTTTGAAAGACTAGTTTCACCTGTTGAATTTTCAAATGGTGATATGTAACTGGCTAACTAATTTGGTTAGTGTAAACTGTCATGTGAGGCTCACCACTACTGCCCCCTAGCAAAGGAGTGGAGCACTCTGATACATACTGTAGTGGTGTTTGCGGCATCTACTTTTTGTCACCAGTTTGTTATATCTTGCTATGTTTTGCACTGGTTTTTGTATGTACTGCATAGCACTTTGATCAATGACATGTTGTTTAAGTCAATTTTTTTAAAGCACATTTGAATTTGGTGCTTGTTAAATAAAATTGTATTTAAAATCAAAATAACTTTGTGTGTGCACTACCTTTCTGTTCTTCTCTGGTTAATCAGAGATGGTAAACAATTTTCCAGTCCATTTGCTAAAATTTTTGTGAAGATTTTGTACTCGGAATTTATGAAAGAAGTCAGCATAAATAATGAATATTTGGTTGTTGGTTCATATTTTTGCATAAAACCCAAATAAGGGCTTCATCAAAGGAAAGGGGGATGTGCTGGGAAGTGAGAAATGAATTAAAGAGCGATAAAAAAACTGGTGCTAGAATGGCGTTGAAATCTTTATGAAAATCAGTAGGTAGGCCATCTGGTCCCCCCCACCAATTGTTTAATAGCTTGAAATACCTCTTCCATTGTTATGGGATTGTCCAGGATATTCCTGTGATTTAACTAAACAGTTGGAATGAATATTTCTATATTAACTAGGTCAAAGATTGTTCCACTGAATACTCAGAATTATTTAGGTTCTGGTAATATTTATAGAATGCATCATTAATATTTACTAAAAATACCACCAACAGCTTACTCTGGTTCAGTTTCAGTTGGTTACTACCTGTATCCCCCTTCCCCCCAGTCACCCCTGAAAAAGGGATTTCTATTCTCAGTGGGCCTACTGGATCAACAAAATTCAATAAATAAATATCTTCTTTCACTAACAGAATTTATGTGCCTGATGCACCTAGCACTATTGTTTCTATCTCCCTTTCAGATTTTTCCTTCTGTAATACATAGACTATCATTTTGTCTGATTTATCCAAGTAGAAATAATTATTTTTGTGAGCAATACCAATCTTTTCACCTGATCATTTTGAATCTCTTTATATCTTTGTGCTACATTCTTTATTTGTTTCTGGTACAAAGTGGAAACCTGTTTCTAAGTGTTTCTTTTGTGCATCATGGATTTATTTTTTTCAAATTCATCCAATTTAGTTTACAGAATTTTCTTTCTTCATGTGTTATATGAATCAATAGTCCCTGTTATGAAAGCCTTATTGGTATCCATATTAACATCCTAGTTTAGATTTGAATGAAAAAAAATAAAAATTTAGTTTATTTCTATATTAATTGTATACGAGTCATTTATTAATAAAACTGGGTCCAATTTTCAGTTTCAGACATTTTTGGTGGTGGCCCAAGATGCTATAGGTAACTGAAGTGGTGTGTGGTCAGTAAATGTTATAAGGTAATATTGTATCTGTGAAATCCATGAGGTAAAATACAGTATATAGAAGAAACAAATGCAGAATGTCAATTGTAGAGTAAGTATTACATCTATGCAAGTAAATGTGTAGTCTTTCTTTTCTGGGTTGAAAAATCTCCAGGTCTCTAATAATCTTAACTCATCAAATTTCCTTTTTAATAATTTAACAGATTTGAACTTCTGTCTGGGACCACTGAGGAGAATTCTTAAGCAGCTCATACTTAACCCAGAAACATTCAAAAGTGGGCACAGATTGAAAACTAATATCATAGACAGTATCCCCAGAAACATGAAGTACTGTGAACAAATCATCAGAAGAAAATACCATTGAGTTCTTCAGCAAAGTTCTAATAATAAACAGTCTGTTGGGAGTTTGTTCCATACCACCAGAGTAAAGGAGGCAGACCACATCACACTGCTAAGGAGGTTCCTTAACAGAGGCAAAGAGATGCGACATCTGGAATGGTCTTGCAGCTGTAAAAGAAGGGGCAGACGTGGAATATGAACTACCAGCAACAGGCGGGGGAGGAGCAGACCATGTAGGATCAGAAGGGGGTGCAGATGCAACCCCAGGAGTGTCCAAGAGGTCATCATGAATCAAGGGTTGAGGAATATAGGTGCCAAGGATGAAAAACAACCCTAAGGGAATCAAAATGAACAGAACTAGGCAGAGGGGGAAAAGTGCCATAACAAAAATTGTCCGGAGGTTCCCAGGAAACACCATCATCAGCCTTTTTCCAACCATCCACCAACAAGGAAGCTTGCATGGACAACTTATCAAGTTGTTTACAGGCTAAAACAGGACCCCTTTTCAGTCCTGAGGCACTACTGGAGGAGGCATACCTGAGGAAGTAAGTGGCAGTGCAGCTGAGACTGAGGGGGCTGGAGATCGAGTAACAAGGGTAGGCACAGGAGCAGCATCAGTGGGTGTAGAAGGAATAGTAACATTGGTATAGGAGAGTCCAGAAATAGGTAACTTAGCAGGGCCTGCCAGTAACTGAGAGTCTGACAGTGAGGCAGGTACATCCGTTGGTTTCTGCAAGGCAGAAGTGATGTCCAAAGCAGTATCTCCGGCAATCTCAGAGGTTGGAGGATCCTGGGAGTCAAAGGCACCAATCACCAGTGCAGCGTCATCCAGTGAAGGAGGGAGAAGATGTGGTAAGGAGTCCCCAACCTGTCCAATAGGAGGAGACATGAGTGGCAAGACAGAGACTGGGGGATTCAGGACACAAGTAGAAGACTACAGCAAATCTGATGAAGTAGACACAGTTTTCTTCCCAGGGAGTGTCAAGAAACAGGATTTTTCCTCCTCAAGCATCTGCAGCAACTGCGGTCTGTGTAAGGCATAGGCAGCAGCAGCAAGGGATTTCTCTTGGGAAAGGACTGCAGACAATCAGAGAGTGGGAGAAGTTGCCTCAGAATGTATCCCACCCACAGGCACTAGGGCTCCATCCAAGGGCCTACATCCAGGCCGATGTTGCAGATTTTGATGCCCATGCACGTCTGATTGCAGAAGAACAGCAGCAGGCTGAGAAACTGCCTCATACAGTATCATATTGTCTACCACTGTGGTAGCATTAGATAAAGTGAGAGGGAAGGGGAGGGGCAACTGAATCTTGGTCTCTCCCAACTCTGTCAGCAATCAGATCTTTAGAGTCAACATTGGGTGTACTGTTCAAAATGGGTTTTTTTTTAGGGTGTGCCATTTACAGCCCAGAGGTGCCATTCCCAGCAGACTCCCCAATTTAGTCTTGATGTTCTTGCCTTTATCTGCCGCGGTCCCAGACTGAGGTGAGGTTCTAAACTGGAACCAAAAAGTCATCTGGATGGGTGCTGCCATACTTTGAACTGCCAAAGCAACAGTGGGGATCAGTGGAACTGATATATCAACAGAGTGCCCTTAGAGGTTGAATTGCAGCTACATTCAGCTTGAATAGTTCACCTTGCAGCACTTCCCTGAATGTCATGTTTAAAGTTCAAGCCATGTCCAGTAGTTCAAGTATACTAGATTTCTGTGCAGAAACAGGTACCTCTGACTGTTGTGTAGTCAAAGGCTCACCTGCAGAAATCCCAGTGTAGAGAAACAGGAATACATTCTCCTCCATAGGTACTGTAGAATTACTAATGCCTATGGCTCAAAGGTTTTCCAAACTGCTGTCTAAATAAATAAATAAATAAATAATGTTGGCTGCCAATAAACATTCGCTATTTTAGTAGTCAGCATTATGCCCACGAAATAAAGTAGTCAGCCAATTAAGTTTGTTAACGATATAAAAAATACGTCTTTTATTTTTCACATTGAAAGATAAAGCATGTTAAATGCTAAAGAGTCAGCGGTATATCAGTTTTGCAATGAAAGGGAAATCTCAGTGCAGGCTATAGTACAAAGAGCATTACAGTACAGTAAACATCTGAACTAAATGACAGTCCAAACTTGGTACAGGCTAAAATGCTACAGACAATAAACAGCACACTTATTTTTACGGGGCAGTGGTATCCAAACAAGAGAAATGTGCCTCCTTAATCCTTGCCATTTCGAAGCCACATACCACATCTTCGCGCTGCAAACAGAGCTTTTCAAACGCTGTTACCAGCCATTGTACATGCTTTGTTTTAATTGAAGTCATGTGTAAGTCTACACTCAGAGCAGATGGTGAGGTACCAAGGGCTAGCTGCGCTGAGACTGCTCCTGAATACCACTCAGTGAACTAATTTTTTAGGAAGTCCTTCAGTAATTTGTTAGCACTGCGTCCAGTGGCTGGAGCAAATCAGTACATGAGGAAGACGAAAATCGAATGATGTGGTGATCCTCACGGTACTGCAAAACTTGTTCTGTACTGTGTGCTCGAAAGAGATCCATTACTAGCTGAGATCTCTGCTCGCGGGGGAGTTTGTGTTTTAATATGATTTCGTTAATGTAGGGAACAAGAATGGATTGTATGAAAAGTAGCACTGTTTCTGTATTGGCCCAATGGTTCTCTGATTGTGTGACACACCACTTTTCGGGAAATTGGAAAGCTGGTAGGCTGTTTTTTGTCTTGCCCTGGTAAATGATTTGGGGGGGCAAAATTTCTCTAGACAAAGTACAGGCAAGAACAAGGGAGACCTGTCTCTTATCCCCTAACCCGGTCACCTTGACTTGCTTCGACCCGATCTCTGCCATTATCCATTGGGAGCAAGGGACAAGTTGGACACTGGTCTCATCTAAATTAATGAGCAGTTGGGGTGGAATCAGCTCCTGTGCCGAGGCGTTTGCAATGCGCTTTAGAAATACAGAGCGCAGATCCTCGAAATTCTCAGGGGTCTTTCTGCCAGCTTTGGTGCCTTTTCTTTTTGTGAACCCCATTCGGTGTAGAAAGAGCCAGGACCACTGCCTTGAAAATGTTAGGTTGCCACCAGACTCTGAGAGTGCCATGCAGTTGTGTGTTTTTACAACCCACGGGCTATGGCCATGACAACTCTGGCATTCACAGCTGCACCTTCTCCTCTCAGACTGCGAATTCTATTTTTTAGATCATCTTCTACTTCAGAAAGAAGAAGGGATGGTCTCCCACGGGGTTTTGTTGGTAAGCTGTGGGGAAGCAGACTAGGGTCAGGGGTTCCTCTTAGTTTGTCTAGGTAGTCCCTTTTGAAATTTCTTACAGAGGACTAGTTGATTTCTCCAGCGTGCTTTAACTTGAATAGTCTGACTTCACTCATAACTCCACTCTCTGCTGCATGTTTCCCGATTTGACATCGCACATCAGGGCTGTATACGGCATACTCAGAGTGGCGCTTTTTGGCTGGAGAGGGTGATGCACAGTGAAGTTCAGTAACAACATTCTCAGCAACACATAATGGAATATCAGCACTTTCTGACAGCAGCATTGGATCGTCTAGCTGAGAGCAATCCTGTTTTAATGATTTCTGCTTCAACCAGCTTACAAGAGACATTATGCGACTGTAGCAGTGGCAGGGACGATAACCGTTTAACCACTCTATGACTTTAAAGAGATGTCTAATTGGGTAATTAGTGGGTAATTAGTGTATTGCATGTACTATCACTGCATAGATCATTTTAAGCTTCCAGTTTTTAAACTGGGTAATTAGTGGGTAATTGGTGTAATGAACAGACTATCACTGCATAGATAGTTTTAAGCTACTAGTTTTCTAAATTGGGTCTGACGTTGGATCTCAAAGTTTAATTACCGCTAACAGCTGGCGCGGATCAGTAGTGCTAAATTAAGCAGACGCGATAGAAAGTAATTCTACAGTACTTCCATATTCATAACCAGCAACTCAATATTCCATGTGAACATTGTTCCTATGGCCTCTTGTTAATTGCAGGCAGGGGAGAAGACCAGCTCCCTAACCTCAGAAGCATCCATTCATTCACCTGGCATATCTGTTGTGGCCATCTTAGCAAACTATCGATGGTCAAGGGCTCCCCCTACTGCAAGAGTGAGGGAATTTCCCCAGTATCCTGGCCAATATTCTTGTTCCCAGAAAACTGGTTCATGTAATTGTCCAGGCTGTGTATGGGTGCTGATGTGCGATATGACAGCCACTTCACCACTAGTCGAGCATTGCTTGTAAAGCACTTTGGGATACATTATGTATGACAAGCACTATATAAATGCTGATTCTTCTTCTTCTAGCTGACCAGAAAAAAAAACCTTTTTTGATATTACTTTTCTCAATGCTAAAAGATGTATTGCTAGGGCATGGAAGAGTCCAGTATTGCCAACATACATTTTGCAGAAGGGTTTGTTGCTTGAATGTACAGTATATTACTCAAGAAGACATTTTACAAAGCAAATAAACATAATAAACTAAATAATTTAATATGGCAACCACTTCAGGATCTGATATATTGGAATAGTATTTAAAGGGACAGTAAACTTTGCAGGGATTGATCAAATTGTGAAAGCCTATGAGAAGTTATGCTGAACGAGGTATTTGGCTTCCTTGTAGTTGTCAAATGTCTCAAGATATAAATATTTAAATCATCTGAAAATCAAAACAAGGCAGCAGCCATTTCATGCAGTCTTACAACAGAAAGTGATGTCACTAAGGGGCAAACTGTAATTAACAACACAGAGCTAGCCCCTCAGTGACATCACTTGCTGTTTTTAAGACTGCATGAAATGGCTGTTGCTATGAGTTGATTTACACATTATCTAGCTATTCATATCTCAAGACTCCTGCCCCTACTGGTAAATCCAATACCTAATTTTAAAGATCTTTTCATGGTCTTTCACAATTTGAGTGACCCCGGCAATGTTTGGTGCCTCTTTAATAAAAATAAGAAATCTATAGCAAAAAAAGTTGTGTATAGCCTGAACATAAATCCTGTTGTGAGAAAATGATGAAACATGTTTGCATTGGGATGCTCACTCACCCAGATGAAGCCCCATATTTAGGGTGCTACGTAGGTGTGTTTTCACTGTGTCTGCCATTTCAGCTCCTTTTTATCTACAAATAAAATTATCATCTTGAGCAGGTGTGTGCTGTGACCTTATTTTATCTTGTATGCTGGGTGCAAGTGAACACATATCACTAGTACCTATGAGGACTGGGAGTGCACTTCTTTTTGCCCGCTTTTGACAATTGGATCTGCTCAATTTTGGCCTAGTATTCCTTGGCGAGGGAGCAGCCTGAGCTGGGGGCCTGGCTTCCCTAGAGATATGAAGATCCTCCCGCTACTGGGGTGTGGGAGAGAGAACAGGAACAAAGACTGATACTTCCAGATGCATGCATCACTCTAAATGGCATGTCACAAAATGTAGGGAATAATAAACATATGGCTTTGGCCATCTAATTCCAAAAGAAATTCTGAGTAGTCATTTAGAGGGTAGAGAGATACAGTAAGTGGATCCTGTTGATCCAATAGTTGTTGGTCATCAGGAAAGTAGAGTATACTGGGCAAATAAATTGCCTGTATTTAGGAAGAACCCAGGAATTACAGAGCAAACTGAAAGTATTCAAAAATAACAGATTACATATAGGATACAAGAGACATGGGTAACACCCTATATGGGCAAGTATTATTGAGCGACACAATACGAGTGACTCAATAATACCGCTCATGTATAAAGCAACCATTATATCAGAGTGAAGGATCCTGTATAGCAAGTGTAGCAGTGAACTGAACTTGCTATGACAGAATATAGGCAGGAGTGTGGCCAAATCCTGCCGAGCTGGCCATTTTGTGTACTGACTAGAGTCACTTCCTACAGATCCTGTGGACCCAGGTTTGGGTCCTACAGTAGAAAATCATATTTTATTTTTAAATCCACTTCCCCCTCAGAGTTGATTATATAATTTTCGGGTGGTGCAGGGGGCTTGTCCACCGCAAAGGAGGGTGCAGGAGTCATAGCCCCCTGCTAAAAAAAGAAGCAATGTGATTTTTTTTTTTGTGGCTGAGGATGGTCGCTATTTGCGATGGTCTCTGTTTGGTTTGGTTGCCCTTTTGCTTCGGATGATATCTGTGTTGCTCTTTGTATGTGGCACTATTAGGGACTCGGCCTTATCACATAATTCTAAAACATGCACTGCAGGTTTAAAGCAACAGCATTTGCTAGTCACCATTCGGTCTTGACTTTCTAGCAGTACAATGGTTTAATGATTATCTACTGGATAGGTCACAATTAGTTAAATGGCAGGGTGCCATATCTGACAAGATCGAAATAAGAGATGGTGTCCCTCAGGGATCTATCCTGGGACCACTGCTATTCTTCCTATTTATTAATAATCTGCCAACCTTCTGCAAAGACACAGAGGTCATCCTCTATGCAGATGACATTGTTATCTACAGGTCAATGGAAGTTCCTGACAAACTCAGCAGAATGCTATCCAAAGACCTACGGTTCCTGGAAGAATGGCTGTCCAGAAATAAACTTCTACTGAACAGCAAAAAAAAACAAAGGAATGTTGCTCGGGCCTAAAAACCTTCGACCTAATAGATTGAATACACTAAACCTCTCTCTCTATTGTCCGGGGAAAAGGTAGTGGTAGCTGATTCACTAACATACCTAGGTCTCACCATAGACCAGGAACTCAACTTCAAGGCCCACATAGATCAACTATCTAAAACACTGAACCAAAGGATTGGTCTCCTGTACCAACTCAGCCCCTACCTTACCCTGGGATCATGTGCCAAGATTGCCCTTGGTACCCTGCTACCCAAACTACTCTATGGCTCCCCTGTGCTCCTCTTAGTCAAAAACACTGAGATGAGTAAATTTAGGACCCTGTGTAACAGGATCGGAAAATTTGCTGTAGGGGCACCCCAAAGAGAACACCACTATCATGTCCTGCAAGCCCTAAACTGGCCCACCCTGGAAGGTAGACTACATTATCCATCTTTATGCCTAGCCCAAAGACTCAGACTGACTACTGCTCTGCCTAGTCTGACAGAGTTACTACAAAATAAAATGAATAGCAGGACATTAAGGTCCTCAAACAGACAGCTCCTCAAGGTTCCCCGGACGCAGTCCTCTCAAGGGTCCAGGGCCTTCTCATTCCTCATTCCTCCCTTATGGAACATGCTTCCACCTAAACTCCAAGAATGTGAATCACTCAGGGGCTTCAAAAAGGGACTTAAAACACACTTGCAGGAATTAAACCAATGCACTTGTACTCATTGAATTTCACCTTTGATCCTTCTGTTTGCACGATTTCTGAGTATGATAGATGACCTTACCTAATGTGTACGACAAGAACTAATAATAGTCCCCTTTATGTAGTTTGTCTATCAGATGTTTGCCTCCTTTCATGAACTGTAAATAACTGTATGTTGATGAATCTAATGTAAAAGTTATATCCTGTTGTACTATGTGTAATTAATCCCGGGTCGCCACTGAAAAAAGGACTATTACTGGTCTAAGCGGACCTACCCGCTTACCAAAATTTAAATAAATAAATCAATTTATTTTTTTTTTTAGCAATAATAATCATCTGTCAAAAACATCACTATACCAACTTGTCTATGTTTTCTGCATGCCTAAGCTAAGTTAAGAGATTTTGACATTTTTAAAATGTTCATGCTTCCATACCATACCATACCCTTCATGAAAAAAATTTAATATGTTGGTGCAGTGCAGTGCTGTGTACCATCAGAAACATGTGGTGGGACCATCCTAATACAGTCACATTATGAATCTAGTATGTACATTCAACAGGTAACCTCAATGGAAGACATTTTTAAAAATCCCATGTGGTGGCCATCCTTAATGACTTGAGTTCAATAATTACAAAATTAAGTATAAAAACTGTTTTAAAAATATTGAAGAAAATTAAAAATACACTGAGGATGAATGTAAGGGTGTCAAAAATACATTTTTGCTATAAAAAAATTAATGATGAAGTATTTTGGCATCTAATAAATCCTGCAGCTTTAAGCTTTGTTGGGTACTTGTATTTAAAATGTGTTTTTTTTTTGTTTTGCTTTACTCATCAATAGTTATGAAGCTCATATAAAAGTCACTTTTGATGACGTAGTGTTGTCTAGCAGCTAGAACCTAGTATGGGTCACCATCCCTGAGGCTATAAAATGGAGGATCAGAGTGCTAAATTCTGATTGGCCTAGAGTTTCTTCAGCTATACCAATATCCCAGTACAACTCCATGGCTGACTGAAAGGACCGCCAGCCACCAGGTGATTTTATATTTACCTGAAATTCATCCACCTGGCAGGCATCTTTCTAGATGGCCGTACCCAAGATGATTTCCATACTTTCATCAATCTGTCTCGCAATACCCTAGTGGGTCACTTCTCCTTCTACCACTCCCTCAAACTACAACAATATTAGCTGGCCCAGTGGCACTGAGGGCTGAGGTGCTGGATGCCTCACCCCATGCCATGCCGACGACCCAAGTTCAGGAGCAAGCTCCTTCCCTTGGGGGACAGCGGGGGATAGCTCAGCACACCAGCGGCTCCTGGAGGAGATCGGGAGCGCTACAGTGCATGTGTTGCTGGCAGGGTTGCCATGCTCCATACATCAGGCTGCCCATGCATGGGAGGGGGATGGTCACCACCAGAATAAATAAAAAAAATGGCTCTGTGGGGCAGGTGATAGCATCTGCCCCACATGCCCTCTGCCAGGATGGCCTCACCTGGCCTTTCCAGTTCCTCTGACTGGGGGACCTTTCTTGCAACCAGAGACTGCCTTAGAACAGCACCCAAGGGGAGGGGCAACCCACCCCAGATGGGTTAAACTGGGGGTGCTGGTGGCAGAGAGGGAGAGGAGAGAGGAGGCACAGGTCATGGAATCCTCAGGCAGGCAGGATATGGGCAGGATGCCTAAAAGAGGCTACACGGGGCCACGACCGGAGGAAAGAAAGTTGAAAAAAAAAAACTGCAGCAATATTGCATCACTGTACTATGTACCCCAGTGTATTTCTTCACTGTATTAGCAACTGCAGCAGGACACACACCATACAAGAAACAGCATGATGAGGCCGTCTCCCACTGACTGCATGGAACACATTCATCTGATACCAATAATGGCATCATAACACCTCATGATCATTTTAAAAAAAGACAGCTACATCACAGTGCTGTCCAAAAATGCAACTCTCCAATCAGTCAGTCTGATAAGCACTCAGCACCCAATCTCGATGCCACTACATTAACGCTGATGTACTGCCACACAACTGTTTCCATGGAGCTGTACTCACTAGCTGCTACCTCTAACTGTAGCTCTGCCCTGCTGATGCCAAACTGGCACACAGAGACATATAGTGTTGCCCTGTATTTGCCCACTTTCACTACTACTGACTGTGGTTCTGCCATGATTCCACCAAGCTGGCATACAGACACACTATGCCATCCTTAATTCACCAATACTACTTGCACATACCATGCCCAATAATACAGCCTTTCAGTTCTAGAGTGAGCACCACCTACTGCCAAACACTAGACCTGTGCTGAACTACTTTTTTTCAAATGAGCATTTACAAAACAATATAATAATGAACATAGAAAACAAATCTTTGTTTAGATTTAATTTTAATAATTCCAATAAAGAAATATAAGAATTCCTTTCTGATATGCATTAAAACAATTCAAGGTTTGTATTGTGGTGGGATAACCGCACTTTTCTAGTGGAGGAAGCACTCTGCCATATCTTGAGCTTCAACCCACCTAAGGAATGCCATTATCCTACCACAGTGCACAGCCTGTTTCTTATTGCTTGATTGTACAACCCAGCCTCCCCCACCAGATCCTGGCAGCCAGCTTTCCCAATAGGGATTTTTCAGAACCCCACTTCCAGTCCCCAGTCTTGACAGACCATAACTTTAAAGGCATAAAACCCTACTGCTGAAGCTTCCACTATGCCCCTGTACCTGGGTGTGAGAGCAGGTAGAGGTACAGTATCATGAGCAAGATCTCTTTTCCATTAGCCTCTTCTGGTAAATGCAGTGGCCTTTCTGTCTCCTGTTCTATGGTCCAGACGTTCATGGTAAGCAAATGAGTTTCTTTGCTAACAGACACAGAAAGTTCCTCTGAGATCATAGAGGTTCTCAGAACAGTCATTCCTGTTTGCTACTATCAAAAGCTCACATGGTTAAAATACCAAGTTTGATAATTTCCCATTTCTGATTAGCATCCATGTGTGGGTGGATACTGGTGAGTTGCCCCTCCAATATTTCCCTCATCTTTCCAAAGTCTGCCCGCCTGAAGTCTATCACCATTGTTCTGGTTCTGGCTGCCTCCTTACTGGTACCAAGTGAGAACTGTGGCCACTCCCTGCCAGGGGATCCTCCACTCCCAACTCCTGGACATTCTCTCCATTTGTCAGCACAAGATCCAGTATGTTTCCTTCCCCAGTTGGCTCACTTGCCATTTGCACCAGGAAGCTGTCCTGGAAAGCCTTCAGAAGAACCTGTTCCCTGGTGCTGAAGGTGGCAGAGGTGCCCCACACCAGCCATGTTGAATGTCCCCCACTATCATTGTGTGACCCTTTGCACTGACCCTCCTTATCTCTTCTCCAAGCTCCCTATCAATCTCCTCATTTTGAGTTGATGGCCTATACACCACCCCCAACCTCACCTTCCTGCCTTTCGGTTCCTGGATCTGTTCACATAAGGCCTCTGCCCTGCCCTTCTCCCCCTGCTCTCTGCTACATGATATTCCCTCCTTTATATAAATAGCCACTCCTTTTCCCCTTCCCTCTGTCCTGCTGGTACAGCTCATACCCTGAGATCACCAGGTCCCAGTACTAGTAATGGGTGGCCCATGCTTCAGTGATGACAGCTATGTACACCACCCCTTCTGCCATCAGTTCATGCAACTCAGTGGAAATGTTTCCCAGGCTTCTTGCATTCAAGAAGAAGGTAACCCCCCCCCCCGACAGTGACACCAACACAGTGAGCTACATCGCTGTCAACAAAATCGACAGTTCTTCGACAGGTCACTGTGTTGGCGAGCCTGAGATAAGGGCACATTGTCTCCCAGTCCTACAACCCCTCCCTGAATCAACTCTGACTCAGAGTTGATTATATTTAGAATGGGGGTATGAGGAGCAAAGCCCCTCACATGGGTGGTTTGGGGGGCAAAGCCCCCTGATAGAAACACTGACCGAAACTCAATTGATGTTTATGCCAACCGCAACTTGCAATCGACATAAATTCCATCACTGTGATGCCGATCAGTGAAAGCATTGTCGAACTGGCATCATGGAACCCAAGAAGCCTACCCTCCAGTATGTCTCCCTCCCTTGCCTGCCCATCTTTAGACCATTCTTATTGTCCCCCCTATTTGAATTCCTCCCGTCCCCTTCCTACTGGCTCGGGGGAGGGAGCGGCCTATTGGCCTTCCTGTCCTGGAGACATGAGTTGTCACCCAACCTTCTGGCCCCCCCCACCTAGTTTAATTGAATCTTAGTTGCCGTATACTCCCCCAGCCTCTGCTTCAGGACTTCTGTTCCTTCCCTACTCAGATGTAGTCTGTCTGGGGCATACAGGTTCTTGTTTTTTTATGCTCTACCCCATTCCCCCATCAGAGCATGCCCCCTGGACTGACACCATTTCCCCAGTCATGTGTTAAACTCCACTATTCTCTGGTTCCTCACTGAGCTGGCTGTGGGTACTGGGAGCACTTCTGAGAATGTAACTGGGCTCCCTGCTATCTCACAGTTTCCCCACCTCACTGAATCTCTCTTGTACCTCCCTGACTGTGCTCCATTCCAGATCATTTGTGCCCAGGTGCACCACTTTGTGAGGTTTCTCCCTTTCCCTCCCTGCTCACTTAAGGATAAGTTGCCCCACCCTTCCTGCTGTCATGCCTGGCATGCATTCCACCCATATGCTGCCTTTCCTATAGATTTCAGAACCTGTAGAGTAGATTAATTCAGAAAAAATGTTAAATTCTTGGTATAAGACCCCTTCTGTTCTGCATGCTGCTAAACTAATGAGTAATGACAAATGCTGGCCCTGTCATCAAGGTAATGGTGATCTGTATTACATCCTATGGATCTGTGCCAAAATACAGCCCTTTTGGAGACAAATATGTGCCCTGGGAAGTTATATAATCCAAAAACCAATACCATACTCAGTCCCAGAGCATTTGTTAGGTATGAATTCTGCAGCAAAACACCTGACCATGCAAGAGTACAGATGGTTGGCTCTCTTAAGTATGAAGGCCAAACGTTCTAGTCTCTCCAAATGGCATAGTTCATGTATACCCAATTTAGGGAAATTCTCAATGCATTAACACATTATTGCAGATTTGGATAGGTTAATACACATCATACTGAATCAGCTCCCATGATTTTATACCTGCTGGGCACCCTTCATGGCATTTATAAGCCTGAGTACAGAGATTGGTTAATTCAAAATTTTACTTTTCCAAGTAATGACTAAGGCCCCCAGGTCATAAAATCGTTTCAGGCTTCAATAATTTAGAACTCATGTTATCTTTACAACTGTAAATAGTTCTTGTGGCGGTAAGAGTTTGCTTTATGGAATTTATGTTTTCTCTGTTTCAGCACTGGTGGAGACGTTTGACCTTAATAGAATACAGGTACCCTATCCAGGACCATAACAGATGCCGTGCCAGTGCATGGTCTACTCCTCCAGTTCACATTTACTATATACAAATGGTGTATGATGCCTTGTCTCACACTGGTATATACATACTTAATATTACTACTCTGTTACTGATACATAATGTTGTAACTTGCTCTTTTACAGTATATGGTTTGATCATGTACTTTTCTTAAGACAGTGTTATATGTTCATATGTTCTACAAAACAATAAAAAGTGTAACTACAAGAATGCTTGGGATAAGCACAAGGGAATTATGGTAGAAAGGAAGGAAGGAGGGAGAAAGAGCTTTAGATGGGGCACGATATGTGGTAATAGTGTAGGTAGGGAGAAATTGGCTTACTGAATGGGCCAAGTGGTCCTTATCAGCCATCAAATTCAATGTTTTTAGGCTTTATGTCCTGCTTTTCTGTCACTGGATCATCTGGATGTCTGTCCCTTGCATTGTCTCTAGTCGGTCCTCATCTTTCTTCTGGTGTGGGCAACAGAACTGCACTCAGCACCGCATATGGGGCCTGGACAATTTCATACAGTGCCTTTCCTACAAATGTCATCCCAAAGCACTTTACAAGCTATGAGAGAGAAAGGACCCAACATGTTGCTGTCATTGTGGGTGCAACTCTTACCCCAGGCAAGAGAGGCATCTTGCAACCAGTACCTCCCCCCCAACTTGTTATACAGACAAGGCAACAAACCACAAGTTGGCAGAAAATAAGTATCACCCCTGGCATTAGGGTAAATAATCAGCTTGTGCATCTAAGAGGTCAGGGGGCTAGGGCACAAAATAACATTTATATTTACTCTGAGTCTGGGAGAGAAGTGCCAGGGCTATGCAGTGTCTCCTATCTGAGGGGGCCCATAACATTTTACTTGGATTCACAGATGGACTGTCCACAACCATAAAATTGGGATTGTATTGTATGGCTTAATTTTCTGACAAGATGTTAAGTAGAACTAGGGTGGTCCCCCAAGGTTGTACTGTCCAAACAGATGACACAACTTGCATTAGAAGAAACATTTATTTTCACACATAAGCAGTACTGTACATTCCAACATGAACCTTTTCCAAAAACACAAACTATCTGCACCTTTGCTTAGGGATCTCTGGATTTCTGACCAAGTGTAAATATAGTGGGAATTACCACACACTTAACTTGAAACTCCTGACAAGCTGGACTCTGATAGCACCTGCAGGCAACAGTGCCTATCTGGTAACCAGTTGGCCCTGAACTGTGACTAACATCGAGGTTCTACCAACCCCAACCTCAGTCAGTCTCTGCCATTCCATTTAGGACACACAACACTGGATCCTTCAACCCCTCCTGGACTAAGTGCATCCTTTACTTTATTACACTGTAACAGCACATATCTGTGATGAACTAGGTCCTGAGTGTCTGTAACCCTTTAGCAACTCCAATGCTGTAATCCACAAACACTTGTAATCCACAGAAAGAAATGTTCTTTTGCCCAAAATCACAGGGAACTTTGCAATTTTGATAATTTAAGTCTTTAAGCACTTTTTAATAGGGTAATGAAACAGTCTTTTGCATCACAGTCTTTGGCATCAAATTCTCAGTAGAACAGTACAAAGCAGCACATTTGTTCTACACAATATCACAATGCAGCAGATGTCTGGATGACATTTTCATTGGCACAACTTAAATATTCCTCACAACGATTCCTGGTATGGTGCACCACCACCAGACAGATCACAGACATACCCTCTGCACTTGCACTGGCATGGCATATTTTTCCTCTCCCCCAAGATCTTTGGACAAGCCCCCAGTTTTGCAACCCTTACCCTGGTCAAGAGGAGCATCTTGCAACCAGGACCCCCCCCCAACTTGTTGCACAGACAAGGCAGCAAACCACAAGTTGGCAGAAAATTAGTATCACCCCTGGCATTAGGCAAATACTCAACTCGGGCATCTAAGGGGTCGGGGGGGTTATGGCACAAAATAACATTTATATTTACTCTGAGTCTGGAAAAGAGGTACCAGGGCATCAGAAGAAACATTTCCTTTCACACAGAAGCAGTACTGTACATTCCAACTTGAACTTTTTCCAAGAACAGAAACTATCCACTCATTTGCTTATGGATCTTTGGATTTCTGATCAAGTGTAAATGTAGTGGGAATTGCCACACACTTAACTACCATTTAGGACACACAAAACTGGATTGTTGAACCTCTCCTGGATTGCTAAAGGCATCCTTTACTTTAGTACACTTGAACAGCACATATCTGTGATGAACTAGATCTTGTGTGTCTGTAATCTAGCCATCGTAGGGGCACATACAACACCAGACAACCCAAAAAGTCTCTCTCAAATGCACACTGTACTCATAGTTTAGTATTCCCTTTGTTATAGGCATTTGACCATATTTGAAGAAACATTCCACCCTGGAAATCCATATCTTTTGCAGAACCTCTTTATAGTCTCATTCTTTGGGCAGCTGTGACAACCTTCAGTCCATCAGGGGTTGCCCCTTAGAACTACTGATTTCTCAGTCCATTCTCACATCTTAAGTGAAAATGAACCCACTGGGATTCCACTGGTACAGGTCTCATCACTTCTTTTAGGCACACTGTTGTTTCACTCACTGGGGTGAGAAAATGATGACCAGAGGTCCTTCAACCAGCCCAAGGGAAGCGGGCAGGCACCTCTTGTCCTCTGCTGGAGAGAGAGTGCCTTCCTCTTCTCTCTCTCCAAACTGGAACTCACACTCTGAACTCCCAAGATTCTAAACTGCTTCCCCTGCAGGTGAACTAAAAGGCTTATGCTGCTACAACAGTTCTAAATGACGTCACTCATTTTCCACCTAGGCTAACCAGCTAAATAATGATGGTATGTAGTAGAGATTTTCTAAAAAAATCTCCCTACTTGCTGCTGAGAGACCTACCTGGTCTAATACTGATGGGATTCTATTAACCCCAAGAGACTTGGTGGTTACATGGGCATACACAGAGATTCAGAGAACACAAACAGAGATTACACAGAGGGCACATGATGGTTATGGGATTCAGACCTGTGTCTTCAGGTTCACAGCTCTGCTCTTTTAACACTAGTTCAAGCTGCCACCCAGACAAAGTGCAAAAAAGACAAACATTTATGACAAGGTCTTAAATGTTGCAGAGTATTTCATTAAAAAATATATCTTGATATTGTTAAACAAATATTGTATAATTGGCATACACACAGGGGTGCCAGGGGTGAACCTTTGTGGGTGCTGACTTCCAGCATGTAGTAGTTTCCCTATGCCATAGTTCATTGATAACCATTTTTTTGCAGGCTGCCCTCAAAACATGTGTCTGGTGGTTTTTGCTCATATGCATCCATTCTAGTTAGGAAAATACCATTATCAGTCCTATCCTCCCATGAGAGATAAAATATGATAATGACACTGTGCTTCATTATATAACCTCTGTAAATATAAACAACTGAACACTACAGCTTAATTGTTTCTAAAGAGTATATGGCTTTGTATGATTAAAGTATTTGACCATTTTAGAGTGATGCAAGGGAAATGAAAATCCTGTTATTTTTTCTAGTTCTTTTTTGGAGTGTGTACTGTAGCTGGATTAGCATGCATAAATAGCTGCCACTTAGATGTTATTTGTATGTCAGTAGCGTACGCTCCTCCGCACATGTTACTTTTTTAAGATTGTCAGACAACAAGCATCTCTTTGTATTTATTCATTCAAGCAAGACTCATCACAGATGCAGCTCATCTCATACTCCCAGCACTTGCTAACTAAAGGACAAGCTCTGCAGTTGAGGAACAATAGAAAGTGCCTTTTTATAAATGAGGTGCTCAACATTACCAGCATCCCTGCTGCTTGTTTGGTTGATACCTGTTCCACCTGCAGGGTTGAATATGTGCCCTTAGTGTTTGATATTTGGCAGGTCAAGCAAAGAACACCAACTTTTAAAAGAAAGTTACATCTATTTTCTTTCTGCCTCACATACTGATTTTTTTATTCTTTTTAATCATGCCTTTTTTAACATATATGATTTTATCCATGATTATAAGGGTTGACTGACTATGAGTACTAGTTTAGTCTCTGCATATGTTGACAGTAGTCACCCACTAACAAAACTCTGAAGCATTATTTCTTTGAGTGTTCAACACTATTTTCCTGAATAATGACTGCAGAGAAGGAAGATCCTATTGGATGGAATGTTATAGTGATACCAACACCAAGCCCCTACCCCATTATCATGAGGCTAAGTGATGTCACTATCAAGTACTGCCATTGCCATTGCCATTGCCTTTCAATTCTCCTTCCATGCTAAAATATTCTCAGTTATCACTCCAGGTCTGACAATCTATAGCAGCCAGGCAATGGCACTGTGATCCAATCAAATAGGTTATTAGTGATAGAGGGCAGGACTTCTGACAGCCAGCAACTAGGGGTGGAAAGCCATCTCTTGCCAATGATTCCATGAGGAAGTAGATGTGGATCCTGAATAGACAGACCTTGGCCATGGTGGGATTCCAGTCTGAAAAATATTCATAATTGGTCCCTGCTCACCCAGGATAATGAGGTTTCAACCACTTTTCAGAGAATTCAAATGTGCACACCTACTGTACATGATCTACTGTGTTTATAAGATTCATCATCCTAAAGCTACCCCAGATTCATCCAGATGTGGTCCTTCTAGTTCCTGGGCTTGTCTCCCCTGCATGCCAACCTGGCAGCTACCGACTGGTCCGCCATCTCTACAGCTGGAAACATTAACAGTGCCCTCCATTCTTCACCTCCAAATTCATGTCTGTCTTGGATCATTATGCCCCTACTTAAAAAACAAAACAATGTCTGATGCTCTCATTTCCTATGGATCTCAGAAGAGTTGTTGCTTGTCACAACATGCATAACCCTGTTTGGTGGGCCTATAAGTCCAGTGGCTCCTCTCCTGATCTTACAAAGTACTGGGCTCATTGTAATGTTTGCACTAGAGCTTAAGTTCTGGGGGGTAATCCATGCCCCTTTTTCCTCTCTGACCCAGTGCCATCCTCCTGTTCTAAGGTGGATGACTGTCTTATCTCTGACCCTGCTGCAGTCACCTCCTTGTTCAACTCCTTTTTCACATTGTGTGCCCACTCCCTCCTCTTTCTCTTCCTCCCTGCCCTTCACCTTTCACCTCTTCCCTCCTCAATTTTCTTTTTGTTCACTACTACTGCTGCTTCTCATAAGGCTCTCTTGGCTCTAATCCCCTACAAGAGTGGGAGCCCTGATGGGCTTGACCCCAACTTCTTTATCTCACTGCTCATGCCATTGCCCTTCCTATCACCAACCTCATCAACCTCTCCTTATCCTTATCCTCAGTCCCTAACTTATGGAAACTGGCTACAGTCATCCCCCTTCTCAAGGGGGGCAACCCCTCTTCCCCTGGAAACTGCCACCTTATCTTCCTCCTCTCTACTTTGGCTAACTCTAGGAACACCTTGTTCTCTTTGAACCTTCCCCTTTCCTTGACTCATCCGCCTTCTTTACTCCTTTCCATTCTGGTTTCTGGTAATCCTACTCCACCTCCACCTCCCTGTTATCGCTCTTAGACACTATCCTTTCAGGCATGGATCAGAGCCTGGTCACCTTCACCATCTTTGTCAATTTGGTCATAGCGTTGCTACCCACCCCGTCCTTATGGACAAGGTTAAGACAGCTGGATTCTCTGCCTCTTCAGTTGGATAATTCTCCTCCTGCCTTGAGAGCAGGTCTCAAGCTGTCTAAACTGGAGATATCCTCTCCCCCAACTCCTAATCGGCTTAGGCATCTCCGAGGGTCCATCCTTGGCCTAATTCCTTTCTTCATTTTTATAAACAGCCTCCCCATTGCCTGCTCCTCTCTGACTATTGAAATGTATGCAGATGACACAGTATTCCTTAAGTCTGGCTCCTCTGCCCTTGACCTCATGGTCCAGCTCCAACTGGACTTTAACAATATCCAGCAATGGTTCCATGAGAAACAATTGTCCCTCAATGCTAAGAAAATGATCCATATGACTCTTGGCACTGAGCAGAGGCTTGCTAGACTCATTTCCCTCCTCTATTTTCATATCCTTGATGGTGCAGTGATTGAAGATGTCTCCTCCTTCAAGTACTTTGTGGTCTGGCTGGATCATCACCTCGATTTTTCTTTTCATGTGGATGCAATCCAGCAGAAGCTTCACCCCAGACTTTGAACATTTTACGGGAATAAAAGGATCATCTATGATTTCACTACTCCCTCCTGTAATTGCTTCTGACACTGGATCCTGGACTTTTGTCCACTGCCCTCCACCCTACACTGTTATTAGTGTAGCCTTCCCTCCTCTGTCTTTCTTCCCTTACCCCTTACCCCTACATAGTATTGCATTGTTGTACTCTGCAATTTGTTCATATTGTTCTTCTTCTACACTTTTACTATATGGCATATTCCTTACCCAAAAGCAATGCCTGTGAATTGCTAATTTTTGTTGTACTTATTTACATAGTATTGCCTTTTCTGAATTCTGTGTTTTGTAATTGCACTGTACTCTCCCTTTCCCCTCCCCCTAAAACACATCTGGAAATAAGCTGCTACCAGCTCAGTATGTCTTTCCTGGTAACACCTTTGAAATAAATAAAATATATAAACAAACACCTAGACATGGTAATTTATTTATTTACATTTTTTTCACCTGGAAATGCACATTTTGCTGATACCACTTGTTCCCAGCATGTCCAAGTAGGGGGATTATGTCGACATGTTTTATGTCCAGGACAGCAAGGATAATCCTTCTTATGATAGGTGCCTTGGGATCTTTAACTGCCACCAGGAAAGCCACAAGAGATGGGCAGAAAGGACTTTGGCTTAACATATCTTCTGAAAGTCTGCACCTCAACAGTGCAATACACTCTTAGTGCTGCACTACTGTGTCAGTAGTGGGTATTAGCCCAGGTTCCAGTGTTGGACTAGAACGCACAACCTTTCCAATCCTCTGGCCACAGAGGAGACCATGCAACCTACTGAGCCACTGATACTGTTAGATGTTCTGATTAGATGTGCACTTTCATACTGTTGGCAATTAAAGGACACTGACAACCCCTTAGGCCTCAAAGTGTCTCTAGTTCAATAACACATGCTATGATTGGTCACATTCTATAGAGATTGCTAATGTGGCTAGTTTGACTCCAATTCTGTTTTTCTATGTAAAAGTGAAAAGCAGACAGCTCACTATACTGGTGAAATGACACAAAACATGTTTGCTTACAGTCCTTGATCAGTTCCCACTGCATCTTTACTGAACTTGGGAACACTCCCAATACAGTTTAGACACTCAAGATGTGGTGGGAACAGAGGTGACTATAGCATCAGGAGTGGCTGCACTGTTTGGGGATGTTTCTAATGTTGAGAAAATATGCAGTATGAGTAGACCAGGGATTTTAAACAGAGCAAGGTTGGACATAATTACACCATTAGCAAGTCTTTCAGTTCTACTATGAAGGAGGCAGATGAAATAACAATCAATGTTGATGAATTTTAAAGAAGGAAGCAATCATAAAATGTGTGATTTCAACTAGAAATAATATGATACAAAAAAGGTTGACTGTGGCCATATACCAGAGCAAATACTAATAAAAGGGAGACATTCTTTTCTACCAGGGAATCTAGAGCTTAGAATTCTTTTTTGCAACATTTGGTGGCCATTTCAACATTTATCCAATTTAAGATAGAGCTTGATAAGTATCTGATGTCCTTGTCTAGAATAAAATGATGCACCCACTAGGAGTGGGAGACAGTCCCGATGGGCTATCAGCCTACATCAGTCTGATTTAAGCTGAGTAACCTGAGTAAACTGAGTGGCCCTTTAATTACCCTCAGTTTCACATGGCAAATGGCCAAAAATACTTGAAATAAACCAACATCCTGAAGGGGGTTGTATTTCTCTTGATATGTACCGTTACCACACATCAGTATGTAACTGCACCTTCTGCAGCCTTGGCACTTAGGGTTGTAAACGGGGCTTATTTTTGATATTATATTTGTATTTGTATGTGTATGTGTGTCTCTGGTATTCATGTCATATTAGTGTTTGCAAAATACAATATATGTTTTTTGTCAACGATGGCATAAAACCAAAGGTTTGAGAGAATTCAATAAAATATGCAGAGGCATCAATAAAATCTGCATTTATGTTATGAGTGGTGGTAGTCATATGTGTGTCACACCAGCCACAATCATGGTCTAGTACTCATTTTATGGTCTAACACAAATACAAATATTAAACACTGATATTTGTATTCATAAAAATTGTAGTATTAGTGTATATTTGCCATGAATGGTATTTGCCTTGCTCTGCCCCATTGGCAATGAAATAGTTCTACACATGATGCAGCCCCTGAAACTTTTTAAGAATTCATGAGGTTCAATGTAGAAAATGCAGAATATGTCATTCATTATAGTCCTATAGCACCACTGCCAGTCATTTTGCAATGACTGTTTTTTGTAAATACAATAAATGCCTTGGGATCTTTAACTGCCACCTTGACAGCCACCAGAGAATGACACAGAGGACCTTGGTTTAACATCTCATCTGAAGGGCTGCACCTCAACATGAATAGATGTTTACAAATGTCACCTTTTTGCAATACAGACAGGGTCAAGTAATGTCTCACAGCCCATTTCTTTATTCCATGTCATAATGTTTAGTCCACAGTCATTTCATAAGCAAATCATTTGTCACAAGGGGGTGAAATACATTTGAGAATAATGACTATTGAAGTTAATATCCTGTCAACACCTGTTGCCATCAACTGATGTTCAAAATGATTTTACACTAAAATGTCCACTCCTGTTGCTATCATTTCGACAGTTCTTTGCCAGTGACAGCAGTTATATCAGCAGCCTGAAACATTGCTGAATTAAGCAAGAAATACAACTTTTATAAAAAGACAACACTTCCAGCCAATGATAAGGGACATTTATATTGGTAAACATGTTTAACATCAGTCTTTGTTGTAATGCTTTTTATAATTTAATTATTTATTTATTAAATTTGAACGTAGCCACAGCCTAAGGGATAGGGAATGTGAAAATTGGCATCTTCAGTTTGGCTTTGAGTTGGACTTCCTAGCATAAGTTTGGCTTTGACACTTTGGCAAATGACACTTTGGGGTCTTGACATGAGGGTCCAGCAGGCTACAGTTTGAGGAGACAGGCACCCTTCATTGACCTCTTACCTATGCTAGTAAATTCCAACCTCTTCCAACCCCCATATTCTAATCTGGTTAAAAAAAAGATAGGCAGCACTTGGAACAGTGCCAGGAGATAGAATTTTTTTTTAATTATTATTATTATTACTGAAAAATATGTCTACTGTCAGCTCAGTGGTGCTCAAGGTTGAAACACTGGACTCCACATCTCACACCAAGCCGATGACCCTGATTTGGACATGGATTTGGGTTGTCAGGGGTTAACTGGGGAGGGAGACAATAGAGCATTCCAAGGACTACTCTCCTGGAGGAAGGGTTTCAGTGTCTGATGTTAGCCTGATGAATCATTGCCTGGGGGTAAGGCAGCCAGGGACTGTCAGACTGGGGAGGGAGTGGCAGCTGCTGATGTTCCACATCTGAAAGCCTGTGTGGGGATGTCTGAGCAGCACAGCATGCCATTCCTTGGGGAAGAAAATGGGGAAAAAATTCTGAGTCACCACTGACCCCAGCTACCAGTTGCCCTTCACCCCAATGAACACCCAGGCCACACTGCATATGCGTCAAGGTAAGTCCTGTAGGTAAATTTGGGGAACTAGGCTGAGGTGGTTGGCATCCAGAAGGTTGCTTGCAACTGGGGAAGAAACATCACTACCACAAAAAAAAAAAATGAGACTGAGGAGGAGGGAAGTATGCAGGAAGAGACTATGGTGGGGAAGGAATGGCTATATCACTAGGTGTGGCCACATGAGAAAGGCTAGCATGTCCTTTTTCTCATTATTTGTCCAAATGTCAAAGAGATCTAAAGTGACGCAAAGGTTCGACTAGTCCAAACCGAAGGCAAACATTCAGAATTTTTGCACATTCACTGAAAACAAATTTGGAATCTACTCATCCTTACTACAGACATCCAATGTGGCTGCAAGTCCTCTGTGAAAAATGCAACAACAAAAAAACACATATGAGAAGTTCCAATATAGTCATGATTCCAGCAACAATTACAATAGATATTGGAAACAGGGTTTCAAAGACCAGATAGTTACAAAGGCTATGCCTGTGGTTCAATGGGCAGAGCAATGATGTCACTCCCCCATCAGGCCTTAAAAGACCACTCCTTTTGGACTGTTACAGGATTTGTTTCTCCATTGCAGTCGGAGGCTCCATAGGATGCTCCTTCTATTTATTCCATTCTCTCGTTCATTCTGCCTGCCAGTTTTGTTTTATTGCCTCCTGCTGCCCTGCATTTTTCTCCCTCGATCTCCACTCCATCTCTGTTGCCACTTGCTCATGGCCGTTAGCCCTCCCCACCCATTGCTGCTCACTTGCGGCCCTTCATTCGTTCCCCGCCTCGCTACCTCCAATCTCTCTCTCTCTCTCTCTCTCTCTCTCTCCCCCCTCCATTTTTGCCCACTCCCTGCTCCTTCTTCCCCTTTCTCTGCCTTTTCTGCTCGCTCCTCGGGCAGCTCAGCTCTCGCCTCATGCAGTGAGTGAGTTTGCACTCCTGGTCTTCAGTCCTGTCATACCTTGCAATCGTCATTCATCCTGGCCTCTGGCTGCCACTCTGTTTGCACTGCTGGCACTCTGGGAGTGCTGTCCCCCACTGGCTCAGCTCTGCCACCTGATCCCGTTCTCCCTCTGGTTCTCCTAATTCCCCCTCTTCTCTGCTTCCTCCTGGCATGTCTATGTGGTGGGCTCCAGATCTCTTCCATTTTTTCCAAGAGGGCTGGACACCACCAGCTCTGGGGCTACTCCCCTTGTTCAGACCTCTTCTTCTGCCTTTGTGCCCCCCTGATGCCTACTCCTGGGGGATCTGTGTTGCGAGGACCAAAACACATCACCTGGGGTAAACTGGAAGGGATCAACCACGATTAGCAGTTCACGTCTTCCTCATTCATTTCCCTGTGGTTGCACCCTTTGTTAGCCTTTAGTGACATGTCCTTCATCAATTCAGCAGCACTTCATCTCTGAGATGCCGTAAGCAGTTTTGGCATGTGCATGGGGTTTTACTGCACAGTGCTTATGAGCTGTTACTCATTCGGGTGACACAGAGCTCAGTTTCCTTTTTGTTAATCTTGGCTTGATCAGTAAGTATTTCTGTGTCATTTTCACTACTTGACTGTGCTGTCTCCACCCTAATCATTTGCTAATCTACTTCGATCAGCTCTGCCATTGCACTGGACACCTACTAAGTACCTCTTTGTTTTCTGCTTTCAAACCCTCTGGCTCTGATGTTAGTCGGTGCTTGTGGACTTGTGGGTTCTACTAACAGACAGCAGTCATAGAGTTTAGTGCATAAAAAATGCTTTCCTCAGTGTTTATCATTTTATTTTCAAAATGATATAAAAATAACAAAAAATGTCCAGATATTTGCAGAAAAGAAATAGAACACGGTGTTAAATCTTGCACACCAAAAGAAAATATGAAAGCAAATAATCAGGCAAGTTTTCTTCTAAACTTCCTGCTCTTCTCTGTACATACAATATCTTCCAATATAATTCTTCGATGTGTAATCACTCACACCTCCTCTCTCCTTGCTGGTCAGAATATACTGACCAACCCCAATCTTCTTCTAACAAAATAGCTCCTGGTGGGAAGGTTTTATAGTGTTTCTCTGATGACCTCATCAGCATGTGACCTACTAAAATTAAACAGGGTTATATGCAGGTAAAAATAAAACATCTTAAATATATTTTATTCATATATGCTAGGTAATCGCCAGCTTTCCCAAGTATAAACGGACCAGCGGCACACTCCCTATCTATTTATACTGCAAAGTAGAAGAGTTCCAATGCTATTGAAACCTGTTGTAACAATTTAAAAGTGCACATTTTAAATCACTCCATATTTTAGGAAGACAGGTCTATTTCTCTTACTTAAACAGCCCTAAACAGTTTTATACAGCATAGAACACATTTCCAGCTTGCTAGCACTGTTTTCATGGGTATTCTATAATTATCTTGCAATCCAACGGGTTTGCATTTCAGGCATCGGCAACTATTTCATATCAGACTCACTGAGACAACTCCCTCTCTTATAGGGGCTGCCGTTAACAAAATAACCAGAATTCCCCACTGGTTAGCTCTACAGGACATTTCTTTAGTGCCTGCAAGGACTTTTCTCTCCTTTTGTAATCCTTTCTTGTTTTGTCTGTGAAGCGGACATTCTTTTACAGTGGGAGGGAATATGGAGCATTTACTGCTCCCATGGCAACCTACCACTGATCCTCTGCGTGGATCGCAACTGCTCCGTTGCAATTGGCCTTACAGCAACAAGCAGAACTTTTTACTTTAAAGGAGCCAGCAACTCCAAAACAAGTTTCCTGCACGAATGTACACACAACTCCTGTGTGAGTGTGCGAACGTGCACACAGCTCCTGTGCAAGTGTGCAATCATGCATACATTCTACCACTTTCACGAGTGGCTCCAATTCAATAGCACTGCAGACGCCAGCAACACAGACTCTCCTGCTTCTTTCATTCATAAGAGAGCAACTATTAAACCATTTTGCTTTAACTTGGGGGAGTGTGCTAAATGGGCAGAGAGCTTGAAACTCAGATAAGAATCTTTAAAGGGATAGTACAGGGCAAATAAATGTCAGGTTGGCCACCCTGACATGAAAGGTAAAGATAGATAAAGAGACAGAGTTTAGGGAGAGAGAATAGAGTGGAAATAAAATGTTATTCCGAATTCTATGGTGATTTTATATCTCATCCTGCCACAGTGCTCCAGTGCCCCTGTGGGCTCCCTATCTACCTGGCCTGCCTATCTCCTGAGCAATTGCTATGTCATGTTCTGCCCCCCCATGCTTTTTGTGTGTCTTTTGTTTCTGCTGTTGGCTTGTGGTTGGCTGTGTGCTGCCTATTGCTTCTTCCCTTTCCATTTTCCACAGTCAGCCATCTCTATGCCTCATCCCTCTGCCCCCTGCCCATAGTTTTCTCCATGGTTCGCCCATCTGTCTTTCCATATGTCGGCCCCCTCATTCTTCTCCTGTTCTTTGTTCTCCAGCCTTTGGCTGTTGGCTTCGCTCTGCTGTTCTCCTTTCTGACTCATGCCCTTCACCTCTTCTTCTTCTTCATCATCCTGTGCTTTCTTTTTGGGGGTACTTCCCTATCCTGCCATCACCTTACCTATTTGTATCCTCCTTTTACCCTAGTCCTATGTCCTGGTCCACTCAACTTGTATATCTTTCACTCCATCGTTATCAAACCTCATCCTTCCCATACCTAGCTTGCCCTCTTACCTAACCCTAACTGTATTGGTCTTCAAGGCTTTCACTCCTATCATCGTACATCATCCATTCCTATCTCACCTTACCCATACAGGCCTTCAATGCTTCACTCCATTACCATGCATCATCCGTTTCATATCTCACCTTCACAGTACTGGCCTTCCAGGCTTCATTTCATCATCGTACATCATCCATTTCATATTTCACCTTAACCGTACCGGCCTTCTAGGCCTCAGTTCATAATCGTACATCATCATATTCATTCCTCACCTTAAACCATTCAGGCCTTCATGGCTTCTTTCCATCATTGTACATCGTCCATTTCATCCCTCACCTGAACCATTCCAGCCTTCATGGCTTCTCTCCATCATCGTACATCATCCATTTCATATTTTACCTTAACCGTACCGGCCTTCTAGGCCTCATTTCATAATTGTACATCGTACATTTTATTCCTCCCCTTAAATCAATCAGGCCTTCAAGGTTTCTCTGCAATATTGTACATCATCCATTTCATATTTTACCTTAACTGTACTGGCCTTCAAGGCTTCATTTCATATTCAAACAGTGTCCATTTCATTCCTCACCTTAAACCATTCAGGCCTTCAAGGTTTCATTCCACCATCATTTATCATTCATTCATTCTTGATCATCCTGTCCTCCAGCATTGAATTCTACTCTCATTGTAGGCTGCAGGCCTCGCCCGGCCATCCTTGTCTCTCCCCTTTGCATCCTTTGTTCCCATTCGGCAGTCCAGTCAACCTTCTATGCTTCCTTCTGTCAATGACCTTCATTTATTCATCTCGATCCTCCACTCGTCCCTTCTGAATTCATAGCTAGGCATCACTCGCAACCCTCACCAGTATTCCTGTTAGAAGGACAGAGTGAGAGCTTTATCTAAATTAGACTATTTTCCTCTTCCCTCTATATCGACTCTAAATTGCAGTAGCTGAGCTGTCACTACCCAAAATGTTCTTCAGCCTGGAGGGAAGGTGACCTAGGTCTTGGATCCCCAGAGGTTTTCTCCTCAAAGGGGGTTTTTCCTCTCCATTGTGTCGATAGTCATAATATTAGACAGGGTTAGTGCTTTTATAAGTTCCGTAGTTAGGTTCCACTGTTGGTTGGAGTTGGATGGTGGCCCTACCTGTTCCCTCTCTCCTTAGGAAGTACACCCTTCTGCATCTTGTCAGATTTCCTTCCGTTCATTGTCCTCATCTTATCTCGTTCTTCTCCTGTCCTTCCCATCTGCATCTATCACCTTAATTTCCAGTTTCGATATATTCAGATTTCTTGCCTCTTCAATGCTCAACACCCTTTTTAGTATTCTTTCTGGACTTCTTCCAAAGCTACCTTTAGCCAAGGGAATCATTCCCATGGCACCTATAGGGGTGGAGCCCTCCTTTAGGGTTCCTTGCCATTGTACCCCTATAAGGTGGTATATCCCACAGATAGAGAAGTGAACAGCCACAATGTATCCAAGTCACACAAGCACATATCATATCAAGTTGCATAGGTACATTGAATTGGAAAGACTATGCTGTGGTTCAATGGATGGAGCAACAACATCACTCCCCCATCAGGCCTTAAAAGGCCATATCTCCAGGACTGTTCCAGGATTTGTTTCTTCATTGCCTCACCATCCTCCCCTCCTCCTCCAGTGGCATGTCTCTCTTTCTGTGGGATTCTTCCTAAGCTACTTTTAGCCAAGGAATCATTCCTGTGGCACTTATAGGGGTGGAACCCTCCTCTAGGGTTCCTCGCCATCATACCCCTATAGGGTGGTATATCCCGTGGATAGAGAGGTGAACAGCCACAATGTATCTAAGTCACACAAGCATACATCATATCAAGTTGCATAAACACATTGAACTGCAGTTAATACAAGTTTATAGTATATGACTACCTTGTGTTGTATATGAATTTTTTATCCTAACTAAAAAGCTACTGTACCACACTTCAGAATTCACAAAATTATGTTTTATCCTTCTGTGGCATAAGAGCTTTTTTAATTAGAACAGCAACTCATACCACCTGGCATTATACTTTCATTTCTTCAACACATACATAGAATCTAGACTCTCCACTAACACAAAACACTTTGTTTTTTTATCATCTTAAAAACAGAAACCTATCCCACACACAGGTGGGTTTTGTAGCCCTGGGGAAGGTTGGGGTTCTGCTTTTTTTTTCAATAATAAAAATTAGATGAAGATTTCTTTGGAGAAAAAAGCATTATTTTGTTTTGTTTTATGTTTCAAACCCTATAGTACACAAAAGGACACATGGGTAGCCATGCACAATTCAGCTGTGTTTCCATCTCAGGGTTCTGATAACATCAGGGACCTCTCGAGCTTTGATCTTCAGGTCCTTATGATGTCATCAGAACCACACAACGGAAACACAGCCTTATTGTGCATTATTGGCCATGCATTATTCTCTGTATTGCTATAAGTCAAACTGGGTTACAGTACTTCTTGGGCACACTGATGTTTCAAAGCAGAGCCTCTTCGGGGCGCACAGTACAAAAAATGTAAAATTAAGTCCTTATTGACAATACATAGATTAATATCAATAAAAAGCAAATGTATTTATTTTATCCCTGGTTGTGGGTGGGGGTCTGTGAAACCCCAACTCATCTACTTAGGATCACAGTGACCTGGTGTCTGCTCATTATCATTTGAATACAAATTTATCATTTATGAACTACTGAAAAACTCATACAGCGTTAACAGTATTTAAGTAACCGAAAAGTAATCTCTTGAGCCAATACTAAGTTCAATGTGTCAGGTAGCTGTCAGCTCGGCTCATTTAATAGCACATCTGCCTCTAGGCCAGAGGATTGTGGGTTCTGGTCCCACACTGGGACTGGTCTCATACCCTAAAATGCTGGCACCCAAGTACAGTACTTGGAGGGGTACTGTACTGTCAGAGTGTGTCATCCTTCAGATGAGACATTAAACCAAGGTCCCATCTGCCCATCTCTAGTGCTGTCCCGGTGGGTATCCAGGTAAAAATAAGAGAACCCAAGGCACTTTTCTCAAGAGTAGGGGATTTTCCCAGTGGCTTGGCCAACATTCTTCTCCCCACAAAGTTGGCTCATGCAATTGTCAAAGGCAGTGTGCAAAGATTAATGTGAGAAATGGCTGCCACTACACACTTACAGTCACTTCACTACCAGTCTCTCATTACTTGTAAAACACTTTGGTATACAGTGTGTGTATGAAAATTGCTATATAAATGATAACTAATTTTCTCTTTTTTTAATAAGGTCTTATCCCTAAAAATTGATTCTGCTTCTTTTAAACTTTCAAAGAGGAAAACATAAAATGATAAAATAACTGCTGATACCTGTTGTCCAAATGTTTTTTCAAGTATTCAAGCTCTTGTGCAGTACTGAGCTTACATCACATAACATATATGAAGCACATTTTATTTTATATCATCTGAATCAGAATATGCTCTATAACACAGCAATCGGTGAAGACATAAGCGAGAGAAGGAAGCACAAAAAACAAATTGTGAGGATTAGGAAGGACGGAGGGTGGTTGGAGAATGGAGGGGATCAGGCAGAGGCACTAAATGAATACTTCTGTTCTGTGTTCACAGAGGAGAAAGGGGAGCAGAAACCACAAGGGAGGGGTGAAGTGGGCAGTGGGAGGGAGGGAGTGACTGATATAGGTATTACAGAGGACAGGGTCCTAGAAGGGTTAAGGGCACTAAGGATGGACAAGGCACTGGGACCAGACAGCATTCACCCTAGGGTACTTAAGGAACTAGTGGAGAGTCTGGCAGGACCACTGGTTGACCTGTTCAATATCTCCCTGGACACAGGATGTGTACCACAAAACTGGAGGTTGGCCCCTGTGGTGCCCATTCACAAAAGTGGCATTAAGGATGAACCAGGCAACTACAGACCAGCGAGCCTCACATCAATTCTGGGTAAGCTCATGGAGATGATCCTAAAAGAAAGGCTGGTGACCTTTTTGGAGGATAATGGACTCCAGGATGGTCAACAGCACAGGATTATCTCAGGCAGATCCTGCCAGGCAAACCTAATTGAATACTGCAACTGGGTGACCAGGGAACTGGACAAGGGCCATGCAGTGGATGTCCTGTTTTTAGACTTGAGCAAGGCCTTTGATTCTGTGCTGCATGGAAGGCTTGGGTGGGGAAACTGGAGTATATAGGGGTGGGAACAAGGATGGTCAAATGGATCAATATCTGGCTCAATGGAAGGCAGCAAAGGGTGGTAGTGGGGGGGAATTCTCATCCCCAAGGGCAGTGATGAGTCGGATACCACTGTGTCAATACTGGGACTGATGCTGTTTGGGATATTCATAGCTGATATCTTACTCAGGATCCAGAGTAGGATCAGTCTGTTTGCAGACGATATGAAGATGCGAGCTGTGGTAGATGACATCAAGGGCTGGAGGGGGCTGCAGGAAGACCTGATCAAACTACAGGAATGGTCTAAAACATAGCAGGTGGGGTTCAGTACCAAGGAGTGCAAGGTACTGCATTTTGGGGCTAGGAACCAGGGGAAGAGCTATCAGCTGGGAGAGGTACAGTTGGAAAGTACTGAGGAGGAAAGGGATCTAGAGGTACATAGAATGGGGAGTATGAACAACACAGCTCAGTGCAGGAAGGCAGCAGCAAGCCAATAAGATACTGGAGTGTATAGCAAGGGGAATCTCCTCCAGAAATAGGGAGGTGATCCTTCCTCTATACTAGTTGCTGTTCAGGCTGAACCTGGAATATTGCGTGCAGTACTGGCACCTGTTCCTGAAGAAGGATGTCAGTTTGTTGGAGGTGGTACAGCGTAGGGTGACAAAGATGAACCAGAGATTGGAGGGAAAGTCCTACGAGGATAGGCTGGGCGAGCTGAACATGTATTCCAGGAGAAGAGGAGAGATAGGGGAGATATGATTGAAACCTTTAAATACTTGAAGGGGATAAATAAGACTAATACAGAAGGGTTTTTCCAGATAAGAAGAGGGAGGTATATGAGAGGGCACCAGCTGAGATTGGAGTGGGGAAGATTCAGGAGGGAAATCAGGAGACATTTTTTCACAGAATGGGTGGTAGACAAATGGAATACTCTGCCCGAAGAGGTGGCATAGAAACATAGACTTTGACAGCAGATAAGGACAGCTTGGCCCACCTAGTCTGCCCATTTCCCTACCTACAGGATAAGCTGCAGATCTTAGTTAACCAACAGCCTATTTCTTCCTTCCCCAGTCAAGAATTGCCTTATGTCTGTCCCATGCATTCTTGAATTCTCCCACAGTTTTAGACCCCTCAGCCTCCTCAGGAAGGCTGTTCCATGCATCCGCCACCCTCTGTGTGAAAAAATACTTCATCACATTGCCCCTAAGCCGTCCCCCCCATCTTCAAATTGTGTCTCCTTGTTCTTGCATGTCTTTTTCTGAAAGATGCTACCCTCTTGGACTTTGTTGATTCCACTGAGGTACTTAAAAGTTTCTATCATGTCCCCCTTCTACCTCCTTTCCTCAAGGGTATACATATTAAGCTCCTTTAATCTCTCCTCGTATGACTTGCAGACTCTGCACCATTTTAGTTGTCCTCTTCTGGACTGCCTCCATCCTGTCTATGTCCTTGCAGAGATGGAGTCTCCAGAACTGGACGCAGTACTCCAGATGGGGTCTCACCAACTATTTGTAGAGAGGGATAACAATTTCCTGTTTTCTGCTGGTGATGCCTGTCCCTATGCATCCCAGTATCCCCCCCCAGCCCTCACTACTGCCTTCTCACATTGCTTGCTAACCTTAAGGCCATCTGATATGATTACCCCCAGATCCTTTTCCATTTTTGTTGTTGTTATTACCCCCCCACTGTGTAATCTTCCCCTGGGTTGTTTCCCAGGTGCATTATTTTGTACTTCTTTGCATTCAATCCAAGCTGCCATACTTCTGACCATTCCTCCAACCTTGCCAAGTCCCTTCTTATCCTTTACACGCCTCCTTGTGTATCAGCCCTGTTGCAGATCTTTGTATCATCAGCAAAGAGGCATACTTTTCCTTCCAGTCCCTCTGCAATGTCACTTATAAAGACATTAAAAAGGACTGGACCCAGTACTGACCCTGTGGTACCCCATTAGTAACCTCTCTTTCTTCAGATTTGACTCCATTTACAATTACCTTCTGTGTCCTGTTTTCCAGCCAATGTTTTACCTAGGCTACCACCCTGGGACCCACTCCCAGGATGGTCCTTTTGATTATTAATCTTTTGTGTGGGACTGTGTCAAATGCCTTGCTAAAGTCTAGGTAGACCATGTCCACAACCCCTCCCTGGTCTACTACTTTGGTCACCCAGTCAAAGAAATCAATTGGATTTGTCTGACATGACCTTCCCACTGTGAACCCATGCTGCCTTGGGTTCTATGCCCCACTGGCCTCTAGGTACTCAACAATTCTTTCCTTCAGAAGTGAGTCCATCACATTCCCTACCACAGAGGTCAAACTGACAGGTCTGTAGTTTCATGCCTCTGTCTTGCTCCCGCTTTTGTGAAGGGGAATCACATCCGCCTTTCTCCAGTCCTCAGGTACCACACCATCCTCCATGATTTGTTAAACGGGGTAGTGAGTGGTGTCACTTGTTCTCCCCTTAATTCTTCTAGAATTCTGGGGTGAATTCTGTCAGGCCCCATTGCTTTGTGCACCTTCAGTTTTAGGAGTTGTATCAGAACCCTTTCTTTAGTGAAAGGACTGGGATTGACCCCCCCATCCAAAGTGCTTCAGTTAATTGGATTAGGCACTCCCCCCTCCCTCTCTTTTGGGAATACTGAGCAGAAGTATTCATTCAGTATCCCTGCTTTTTAACTGTCCCTCTCTGCCCACCCACCATCCTTTCTATTCAGCCTCACTATCCCTCCCTTTGTCTTTCTACACTCCCTGATGTACCTATGAAAGGTGTTATCCCCCTTCTTAACCGAGTTGGCTATCTTTTCCTCACTTTCAGCCTTTGCTATTCTGACTTCACAATAAACACAGCAGTAGAGTTAAGCCATACAAAGGCAAAAGTACTGGACTTCTGGAGGGCTGACTTTGCCAAAATGGGTGAGTGCTTAAGGAATGCACTAGCAAATGGGCAGGAAGGAGGGGTGGAAGAACAATAAGGAATAAAAAAAACTGCCATCACAGAGGTAACAAGCCTTTGTGTGAAGCAAATAAACAAAACAAAACGATGTAAGAAACCATTTTGGTTCTCAAAGGAGGTGGCAGTGAAGGTTCAAGAGAAAAAGAAAGCATTCAGGAAGTATAAGGAATCACAGAAGGAGCAGGACAGAGAATTGTATCAGTTAAAGCAAAAGGAAGCTGGGAAGGCAGTCAGAACAGCAAAGGCCCGAACCAAGGAAAAGATAGCCAACTCAGTCAAGAAGGGGGATAGAACCTTTTTAGGTACATCAGGAGCGAAGGAAGACCAAGGAGGGATAGTGAGGCTTAATAAAGGGAGGGTGGGTGGGCAAAGGGTGACTGTGAAAAGGCAGAGATACTAAACAAATATTTTTGCTCAGTATTTACAAATGAAGAGGGGGAGGTACCAAAAAAACAAACAATAGAAACACTCTGGATACAGAAGTTAACAGCCCATTTACAGAAGAAAGGGTTCTGAAAGAACTCTTAAAACTGAAGGTGGACAAAGCAATGGAGCCTGATGGGATTCATCCCAGAATTTTAAAAGAACTAAGGGTAGAACTAGTGACAACACTGACTACCCTCTTTAACAAATCATGGGAGGATGGGGTGGAACCTGAGGACTGGAGGAGGCAGATGTGATTCCCTTCACAAAAGTGGAAGCAGGGCAGAAGCAGGAAACTATAGACCTGTTAGTTTAACCTCAGTGATAGGGAAAATGATGGAATCACTTCTGAAGGAAAGAATTGTCGAGTACCTAGAGGCCAGAGGGGCACAGGACCGAAGGCAGCATGGATTCACAGTGGGAAGGTCATGCCAGATGAATCTAATAGATTTCTTTGACTGGGTGACCAAAGTAGTAGGTCAGGGAGGGGCTGTGGACATGGTCTAACTAGACTTTTGCAAGGCATTTGGCACAGTCCCACACAAAAGATTAATATACAAGTTAGCCAGACTGGGAGTGGGTCTCAAGATGATAGCCTGGGTAAAGAACTGGCTGGAGAATAGGACACAGAGGGTAATAGTAGATGGAGTCTACTCTGAAGAAAAGGGAGTTACTAGTGGGGTACCGCAGGGTTCTGTATTAGGACTGGTCCTCTTCAATGTCTTTATAAGTGACATTGCAGAGGGACTGGAAGGAAAAGTATGTCTCATCACAGATGACACAAAGATCTGCAACAGAGCTGATGCACAAGGTGGGGTGGAAAGGATGAGAAGGGACTTGGCAAGGTTAGAGGAATGGTCAAAGGTATGGCAGCTTAGATTCAATGCTAAGAATTGCAAGGTAATGCACCTGGGAAACAAAAACCCAGGGGAAGAGTACACAGTGGGGGGTGAGATACTAACAACAACAAAAATAGAAAGGGATCTGGGGGTAGTCATACCAGATGACCTAAAGGTAAGCAAGCAATATGAGAAGGCAGTAAGGATGGCTGGGGGGATACTGGGATGCATAGGGAGAGGCATCACCAGTAGAAAATAGGAAGTTGTCATCCCCCTGTAAAGACAGCTGGTGAGACCGCATCTGGAGTACTGCGTGCAGTTCTGGAGACCCAATCTCTGCATGGACATAGACAGAATGGAAGCTGTCCAGAGGAGGGCAACTAAAATGATGTAGGGTCTGCACTGGAAGACATATGAAGAGAGACTAAAGGAGCTTAATATGTATAGCCTAGAGGAAAGGAGGGAGAGGGGGGACATGATAGAAACTTTCAAGTACCTCAAGAGACTCAATAAAGTCCAAGAGGGTAGCATCTTTCAAAAAAAGAGGTGTGCAAGAACAAGGGGGCACAATTTGAAGATTGGGGGGCAGCTCAGAGATAATGTGAGGAAGTATTTTTTCACAGAGAGGGTTGTGGATGCATGGAACACCCTTCTAGAGGAGGTTGTGGAGTCAAAAACAGTGGTGGAATTCAAGCATGCATGGGACAGTCATAAGGCAATTCTAGGGGTTGGGGGTAGAAAGAAGTACGCTGCTGGTTAACTAGGATCTGCAGCTTATCCATTAGGTGGGGTAATGGGCAGACTGGGTGGGCCAAGTGGTCCTTATCTGCCATCAAATTCTATGTTTCTATGACTTCCCTCCCTGCTTCCTTCTGCCTTAACTGGTACAGTTCTCTGTCCTGCTCCTTCTGTGTTTCCTTATACTTCCTAAATGCTATCTTTTTCTCCCTAACCTTCCCCGCCACCTCTTTTGAGAACCATAGTGGCTTTTTCTTTCATTTTGATTTGTTTATTTGCTTCACACAAAGGTTTGTTGCCTCTGTGATGGCAGTTTTGATGTTTCCCCATTGTTGCTCCACCCTTTCTTCTAGCCTGTTTGCTAGTGTTTTTCTAATGCACTCTCACATCTTGCCAAAGTCAGCCCTCCTGAAGTCCATTACCCTCACTTTTGTATGGCTTGACTCTGTAGCTGAGTTTATCATGAACCACACTGTTTGGTGGTCACTTGTTCCCAGATGGCTACCCACTTCTAGATCTGAGATCCTGTCACTGTCCCCATTTAAGAGTGTGAAGTCTAAGATTGTTCCCTCATGAGTGGGTTCCAAAACTAGCTGTCTGAGGCATGCCACCTGTAGGGCATCGTGAATGGCTCTGCTCTTGGATGTGGCTGCAGCAAAGGTGCTCCAGTTAACATCTGGCATATTCAGGTCCCCTATCAATAGTATCTCCCCTTTCTCTGTCATCCTAAGGATGCCTTATATCATAACCTTGTCCATTCACTCTCCCTGGCATGGGGGTCTGTATACAACCCCTGTGCAGATTGTGGTGCCATTTCCAGTCTCTAAGGTGACCCACAGTTCCTCCTCTCCTCCCTGTTTACTCTTTTTTCCATTGCTTTTATCCCTTTCCTTACATAGAGAGCTACTCCTCCCCCTCCCCTACCCTCCCTGTCTCTCCTGTAGGTTGTGTACCCTGGTATGTTAACATCCCAGTCATGGTTCTCTGTGTACCATGTTTCTGTGACTGCTACGATATCCAGACATCCCTCTTCCATCAAGACCACAAGTTCAGGGAGCTTGTTGCCCAGATTATGGGCATTGGTACTCATTACCCTCCATTTCTTGATGGTCTTACCCCTTTTTTCCCTGTCCTTGTCCTTATTGCCTTTGTCATTTTCTCCATTTACCCCTGCCCTTCTCCCAATCGACATCTCTGTCCTATAGAATGGTGGATGGTTTTAAGAGGAATGGGACAGAGTGGGGGGGGTCATGATGAAGAGGGATGGGAAGGGTGGGACAGCTGCAAGTTGAGGGGCTAGCTGCACAATAGAGCAGATTCGATAGACCATGAGGCCTATTTCTGCTGGCATTTTTGTATGTCCGTACATATGTTTGTAAGACTTGGTTATTGAACACATTCAAAAAAATGACCTTAAGTGAGCTGCATTTTTCAGTACTTAATTTGGTTAGTTACATATACTGTTTAAAAACAAAGAAACAAATGCATTTATGCCTCAGCATTTGATATAGTATAGTATGGTAAAGAATCAAGTTCTATTTACAGTGCAGCTTCTACTATAAATTTATCAGTGAACTATTTATACAGAAGTCTAACGCTCAATAAATGTGTATATTGCTGCTTATCAGTTAGTGATGCATTATACAGGTACTAAAAACTGAGAATCCAAGTAGTGAAATGCAAGGCGTTGAAAAATTCTGTACCTGTAAAGTTAATTTTTCTTGTGTCTCATACGTCCCATTTCATTATGCTTAAAAGCACAATGGCCTCTCATTTAGAAAAAAAAGTAGAATTGAAAAAATGGAATTCTGAGAATCTCAACTACTATGCAGCTTAATTTTTTACTCTGTTAGATAACTATTTAAGATCTTAGTGATTGCTACATTAAAGAGCTAATGCTGCATGCAGATCTTACAGAATGTGCTCTGGAACTTGCAAATATGTCATTATGACACTATACACTTATAGGATATCAACTCACCAGTGTCATTGCTTTAAAGTCAATCAGTGCATTGTTAGCAGTATGTTGCAATATAGAAACATAGAAATTGTCAGCAGACAAGGACTGCTTGGCCCACCTAGTCTGCCCAGATTTTCCCTGTCTATTCTGTCTCTGCAGATCCTACCTGGTCTCCGTCAACCCTCCACCCTCCCTGCCTATATACCAATATTCTCCTATGCCTATCTGATGCATGTTTGAAGCCCCCCACTGTTTTCACTCCCACCACCTCTGTGGGCAGACAGCTCCAGGCATCCATCTCAGTTTCAGTGAAGTAGTACTTCCTCACAACTTTCTTATACTTTCCCTCCTTCCAGCTTCATTGCATGCCCTCTTGTCCTGGTACACTTTCTCATTGGGCTGGCAGTATAGCTTAGAGGTTAGAGGAACGAAGTGTGAAAGAGTTTGATACATCCAGCAGATCAGACCTGAGTTTGATTCTCACAACCTCCACTTGCATACTGTGTGACTCTGAGCAAGTCACTTAACCGTCCAGTGCTCCCAGGTCACCCCTGAAAACAGGCACTTGTGCCTAGTGGGCCTTACCTGGTTACCAAAGACTAAAATAAAAAATATAAAAATTTGAAATAGACTTCCCTCCTTTATACTGTTTACCTCTAGGAGGTACCTGTATATCTCTATCTATGTCCCCCTCCCTCCTGTATTCTGGGATGTACTTATTGAGATTCTTCAGTCTCTTCTCATAGGGTTTTTGATGTAACCCCTGCACTATTTAAGTTCCCACCTCTTGACTTCCTCCACCTATTTGTGTCCTTTCTTAGAAGGTGCCTCCAAAACTGGACACAGTACTCAAGGTGGGATCTCTCCAGTGACCGATACAGTGATAACACTACCTTTCTCCTCCTGCTAGTGACACCTATCCCTGTGCAATACAACATCCCACTGGCCCTTCCTATTACTGTGTCAACCTGTCCTGTCACATTGAAGTAAGCAGATATGATAACTTTAAGGTCCCTTTCTTGCTTTGTCACCATCAATACCCCCATTGCTTCATATCCATCTCTATGTTTTCTATTTGAATGCTTGTGATGTTGCTTCTATTGTTTCCAGGCTTTACACCATCAAACAATGGTCTTGTAGTGTTCTATACTGTATGTTGTCATTGACAGTTCAGTCAGCAGGCTGCCGTGGGGGTGTGAGGAGGGCTGTGCTACTCACTGACTGACAGTCATGCTGGGGCTGGGGGAGCAAGGTGGTACATGATTACCTGAGAGGGTGGGGCAGTTGGTGGGGCCACTAGACTAAAAGGGACTGGGCATTTGTCTATTTGGGGATGGCAATCAGTTACGGGGGGGGCCACTAAACTATGAAAAAAGGGATTATCTATATTGGGTGGGAGATTGGGCACCAGGGTGGGACACTACACTATGGAAACATTTTCTTTATTATGAGATTGGTGATCAGGGAGGGAGGAGGGACCACTACATTATGGAAAAAATAGTTTACAATGCTGGGTGGCTGATTGGGGATGGGGAGGGACCACTACACTATGGAAACAATATTTTACAATGTTGGGTGGGAGATCAGGTACCCGGGAGGGGGGCAGCAGTACCACTAGGGTTGCACAGATTACCCTCTAGGTTGTTGTCAGTGGTTATTTGCTCCATGCAAGGACCCTTATAAAGGCCCTTGCATGGAGAAAACCCTTAGTGAATGGGACTGAAGAGATATGCAGGTCCCCTCCCCTTCAATAGCATTGTGGCTTCCCTCACTACTTTGCTCAGGGGAAAACTGGACTTTGTGAATACTGCCTATTCACAAATCCCAGTTTGTCCAGGGCAAACTGGGTTTGCATAGGGGCAAAGTTTTGTGAATCTGGCCCATGGTTATTTTCTTTTTTTACCATAGGATTACTATATATTTACTTCCCGATAAAGTATTCTAAGATTGTATTGCATACCAACTAGTCAATTGTAATATTATTAACACACTATCAATTAATTTAGAAAGGCTGGGTGAAATAAGTAAATTCTAGTTTGTGGAATTTTTATAACATTTTTCAGAATTTTCTGAAATTGTTTAATTGGTCTTAGCTCAGTCAATATTATATTATAAATAGATATCTGAAATATGGCAAGTATCTTGTTTGAACTGACCCTAAAATGATGCCAGGGTTCATGACATTTGCATGAGGGTAGGGGAAGTTACAGGGGTTCAAAGTCTGGAAATGTATTATTCATGTAAAAATTTCAAAAAATATTTCTATGGTTACAACTTAAACACCTTTGGTGCTAGATAACTGAAAATTTATGTGCATACTTGTTTGGAAGACTCATTGAAACTGCTAAATAGATAAGTAATTGGTTATGTAAATAGCAAGTCACAGGCATTCAAAATTTCATAATTTATTTGTAAATTGTGAAAATTTCAAAAATATATGGATGTTTACAACTCCACTGCTATTGCGGGTATGCACTCAAGATTTGAAATGCATAGCAAACTAAATATGTCCTTGAATATAATAAAGCTGGATAAATGTGGTTTAGTAGGTTAAAATTTATTGTTGATACTTTAGAAATAACAAATTGGCAAAATTTGCTCAAAAATTCAAGGACGCATAATAGGTAATACCACTAGAATTCCACTAGTGGAATTTAAGTTTCACAAAGCACTGATCACCATTGAATCATCCTACATGCACTAGCATCATGACTCTGCAATACCCCTCCAACACTACCACAACAGTGCTGCCCAGCATCATGCTCCACCATGAAAGGCCCATCTTCTTGGAGATGGAACCTGCTTTGAAACAACTTGGAGCTGGGAAGAATACAAAATATTTAACTGGGTATCTGCAGGAAAGCACAATCTTGCTCAAATGTGAGGGAGGTGTACCTTATTTTAAATTTTACAATTGTTTTTGTTTTTTTTTAATCAAGAAGGGGTCTGTAATACTGGTTATGTAGTTGTAGATTGGGAGTTTAAACACATAGGAATTGAAATACTACACAATTTGTTTTTCCCTTGAGGACAGCTGGCTTGTTTACTAGTATTTTGATGCCTTTTTGCATCAAACTATTTTTGGTACAGTTACAGTGAAATATTCACTGGAGGATTTTTCATTGTAAGTACTGCAGTTTAGTGGAATTCTGTATTTGACTGCTTACGTACATGTAGATTGGTAGTTTAAATCCAGAGGGATTGTAATTCTGCATATTTTTCCTTGTGGACAGCTGGCTCATTGTTTACTAGTATTTTGGTGACATTTTGCATCAAACAGTTTTGGTACAGGGAATAATTCACTGGTAGCTGAGGAGTTTTCATTGTAAGTCCTGCACTTTAGTGCAGGTTAGTGGAGTTGTATACTTGACCCAGACAGTGTCTCAGGTCATTGAAACTGGTTTGCTCTGATTGTCTTCAGAGCACAGACCACCAGGTTGTAAAAGGCTGGGCCAGGGGATGATTGCATCATAGGTATTGGCCTCAACTGCTTTATTTATCTCTGATTGAAACTATTTTTTGCAGGGTATATTTTCTGTTAAATTGTTGTGCCAGTTGTTTTGCTGAAAGTAAGAAAAGTTCTCACCAGGGTGGTGGGTCAGAGCTGTATCTGATTGTTTCTGAAGGGCACAGGCTTGGTCCCACCACCCTGCCCCTCTCCTCCCCAAGTGCATCATTTACTTTATACCAGGGGTTCTGACATCACTTCCCCAAATGGGCAAAAGACATACACCTGTCTTATCCTTTACAGCCCAGCATACTGCGTAGGGGTAAAAGCATGCAAACACTTGCACACACTAACAAAAAAGAGAAAAAAATTCTTAAACATGAAGGGAGCGAGACATGTGAGGAGTGGTGCAATGCACTGGCTGTGGGGCGGCAGTCTTCTGAGAGACATTCTGGAGGCTGCAATGCTGCCCAATTTGCAGGCACCTCTCTGCTCTGAGGGAGGAGGTGGCTTGTCTCCAGGCTGACCTAGTAAGGAGTAGGGAAACCTCCTCCACCACCCGGGGACCACCAGAGCCACCACCACTACCTCACAGGTTGCCAAGAAAGAGGAATGGTTGGACCACGGTGGGCACAGTGAGGGTGTGGGTGGTGGAACAGAGGTGCATCCCTCCAGTTGTATCTTTCCATAATTCATACACTGTTCTGGTGGAGAATGGTTCCTGTATGGAGGCACCCACAGTGGAGATCAAGAAGGATGCTGGGCACCTCCACAAGAGAGACCCACAGAAGGGTGGCATGGGACCCCACAGGGAAAGGAAACAGCTCCTGGTGAGGGACTCAATTGTTATGGGGTAGAACTGGGGAAGGGAGGGAAGAGGGAGGTAAGGTACCTGCCCAGTGCCATGGCTTGGAGGGGCAAGAAGCAGATCTTCAGACTCATGGGAGCAGCTGCAAGGAGAGGGAGCTGGACAGCATTGTACACCTAGGGACAAATGACCTAGCTTGGAATGGGATCAGAGCAGTTCAGGAGGAGTTTGAGGAGTTGGGGAGGGGCCTTAGATAAGTAGCATGCATGTTAACCTTCTCAAAGGTGCTGCTTGTCTATGGCATGGGTGAAGCTATGGTAGGCTGCACCATGGGATTCAATGAATGGTTGAAAATCAGGTGTGGAGCACAGGATTATGGCTTCATTGGGGACTGGGGGTCCAGCTGGAGGGATACAGGTCTATACTGGCACGAGGGTCTACATCTGTCTGGGAGGGGAACCAGGATACTAGGTGATAGGTTTAAATGCTTCATTGGCAAGCTTTTAAACTAGCCAAGGGAGAGGCACTGAAAAAGAAGTAGGGAATTGCCAGTTTCCCCCACAAAACAGGGTAGTTAGCGAGGTAAACACCAAGGAAGAGAGGTTAATAGTGAGCAGGACAGTGGTAAATGGAGAAAAGGGCAAAGGCAGTAAGGACAGGGATGAGACTAAAAGGGGTAGGACCATCACAAAATGGAGGGTGATGAGTACCAATGCCCATAGTCTGGGTAACAAGCTTCCCAAACTAGTGGTCTTGATGGAAGAGGGATGCCTGGATATCATGTCAGTCACAGAAACATGGTACAGAGAACCATGACTGGGATGTCAACATACCAGAGTACACTGTCTAAAAGAGGGACAAGGAAGGTAAAAGAGGAGGATGAGTTGCTCTCTATGTAAAGGAAGAGATCAAAGAAACAGACCTAAAGAGTAAACAGGGAGGAGAGGAGTCACTGTGGGTCACCCAGGAAACAGGAAATGGCACAAAAATCTGCACGGGGGTTGTATACAGACCCCCAACTCAGGGGGAGGGAAATGGACAAGGAAATGATAGAAGGCATCCTTAGAATGGCAGAAAACACTGTTGGTTAACTAGGATCTGCAGCTTATCCAGTAGGTAAGATAGTTGGGCAGACTGGGTGGGCCAAGCTGTCCTTATGGATGAGGCTAAAAGGGGTAAGGCCATCAAACAATATAGGGTGATGAGTACCAATGCCCATAGTCTGTATAATAAGCTCCATGAACTAGTGGCCTTGATGGAAGAGGGATGCCTGGATATTGTGGCAGTCACAGAAACATGGTACACAGAGAACCATGACTGGGATGTAAACATACCAGGATACACAATCTACAGGAGGGACAGGGAGGGTGAAAGAGGAGGAGGAGTAGCTCTCTATGTAAGGGAAGGGATCAAAGCAACAGAACTAAAGAGTAAACAGGGAGCAGATGAGGCACTGTGGGTCACCATGGAGACAGGAAATGGGACCACAATCCACATGGGTGTTGTATACAGACCCCCATCTCAGGGGGAGGGAATGGACAAGGAAATGATAGAAGGCATCCTTAGAATGGCAGAAAAAGGGGAGATATTGTTGATGGAAGACCTGACTATGCTAGATGTTAACTGGAGCACCTTTGCTGAGGGTACATCCAAGAGCAGGGTCATTCTTGATGCCTTACAAGGGGCATGCTTCAGACAGCTAGTATTGGAACCCACTCAGGAGGGAGCAATCTTAGACCTAGTACTCTCAAATGGGGATGGAGAAAGAATCTCATATTTAGAAATGGGTAGCCATCTGGGAACAAGCGACCACCAAACAGTGTGGTTCATGATAAACACAGCCATAGAGTCAAGCCATACAAAAGCAAGAGTATTGGACTTTAGGAGGGCTGACTTTGGGAAAATGAGAGAGTGTCTTGTAAAAGCACTAGCAAACACGCAAGAAGGAGGGGTGGAGAGACAATGAGGAGTAATCAAAACAGCCATCACAGAGGTAACAAGCCTTTGTGTAAAGCAAATCAACAAAACACAACAAAGGAAAAAAAAAGGTTATGGTTCTCAAAAGAGGTGGCAGGGAAGGTTAAGGAGAAAAGAATAGCATTCAGGAAATAGAAGGAAACACAGAAGGAGCAGGACAGATAACTTTATCAGTTAAAGAAAAGAGGCTGGGAAGGCAATCAGAATAGCAAAGGCCCAAACTGAGGAAAGGATAGCCAACTCTGTTGAGAAGGGGGATACAAATTTTTATAGGTACATTAGGGAGTGAAGAAAGACCAAAGGAGGGATACAGAGGCTTAATAAAGGGGAGGAAATGTGGGTGGAGGGTGACAGTGAAAAAGCAGGGATACTGAACGAATATTTCTGCTCAGTATTCACAAAGGAAGAGGAGGCAGAGGTACCTAAACCAAACAAGAAAAACACTCTGGATATGGGGGTCGATACCAGTCCATTCACAGAAGAAAGTGTTCTGAAAGAACTAGTAAAATTGAAGGTGGACAATGCAATGGGGTCTGATGGGATTCACCCAAGAATTCTAAAAGAACTAAGGGTAGAACTAGTGACACCACTGACTACTCTCTTTAACAAACCATGGGAGGATGGGGTGGCACCTGTGGACTGGAGAAGGGCAAATGTGATTCCTCTTCCCAAAAGTGGGAGCAGGGCAGAGGCAGGAAACTACTGAGCAGTTAGTTTGACCTCAGTGGTAGGGAAAATGATGGAATAACTTCTGAAGGAAAGAATTGTTCAGTACCTAGAGGCCAGTGGGGCACTGGACCCAAGGCAGCATGGATTCACAGCAGGAAGGTCATGTCAGATGCATCTAATAGATTTCTTTGACTGGGTGATCAAAGTAGTAGACCAAGGAGGTGCTGTGGACATGGCCTACCTAGATTTTAGCAAGGCATTTGATACAGTCCCACACAAAAGATTAATATAGAAGTTAGACAGCCTTGGAGTGGGTCCCAAGTTGGTAGCCTGGATAAAAATTAGCTGGACAACAGGACGCAAAGGGTAGTAGTAAAAAGAGTCCACAGTGAAGAAAGGAGGGTTACTAGCAGGGTACCGCAGGGTTCAGTACTAGGACTGGTCCTTTTTAATGTCTTTATAAGTGACATTGCAGATGAACTGGAAGGAAAAGTATGTCTCTTTGCAGATGGCACAAATATCTGCAACAGGGTTGATACACAAGGTGGGGTGGAAATTATGAGAAGGGACTTGGCAAGGTTGGAGGAATGGTAAAATGTATGGCAGCTTAGATTCAGTGCAAAGAAGTGCAAGGTAATGCACCTAGGAAACAAAAACCCAGGGGAAGAGTACACACTGGGGGGTGAGATACTGACAACAACAAAAATGGAAAGGGACATGGAGGTAATTATCTCAGATGACCTGAAGGTGGGTAAACAATGTGAGAAAGCCTTAAGGAGGGCTGGGGGGGTACTGGGATGCATAGGGAGAAGCATCAACAGTAGAAAACAGGAAGTTGTTATCCCTCTGTGCAGATAGTTGCGGAGACCCCATCTAGAGTACTGTGTGCAGTTTTGGAGACCCCATCTCCACAAAGACATAGACAGAGTGGAGGCTGTCCAGAGGAGGCCAACCAAAATGGTGCAGGGTCTGCACAAGAAGACATACGAAGAGAAACTAAAGTAGCTTAATATGTATACCCTTGAGGAAAGAAGGGAGAGAAGGGACATGATAGAAACTTTCAAGTATCTCAAGGGAATCAACAAAGTCCAAGAGGGTAGTATCTTTCAGGAAAAGAGATGTGCAAGAACAAGGGGGCACAACTTGAAGATGGGGGGCAGCTCAGAGGTAATGTGAGGAAGTATTTTTTTATGGAGAGGGTTTTGGATGCATGGAACAGCCTTAATGAAGAGGTTGTGGAGTCAAGAACGTGGGGGAATTCAAGAATGCATGGGACAGATATAAGGCAGTCCTAGTGGGGGGTAGGAAGAAGTAGACTGTTGGTTAACTAGGATCTGCAGCTTATCCATCAGGTAGGAAAATGAGCAGACTAGGTGGGCCAAGTGGTCCTTATCTGCTGTCAAATTCTATGTTTCTATGTTTCTATCTGCTGTCAATGTCTATGTTTCTGTGATTCATGACTAAAGATATCCAGGTACTTCTGTAACAATGGTCTAAGTCGTAACTAGTTGTAAAGCTTGCATCACTTTTTGCTGCTATTTTCAAATAGTAAAAATATGTATTGTTATCTACAGGGTGGTTAAAGAGTCAACATGTGGCACTATACAGAAACAATGTTGCACATGCATTTGCTTCCTCAAGTTATTAGGTCAGTGAGCTCTAGTGGTTTCCTGTCATATTGCAAGAATTCAGGTTAGTGCTCAATGATGTTCCTCACTATTCTTCATGGTTTGTCACTCAAGATAGTGACCTGACACTCGGCACCACTAAGCTTTTACTCTGGAGCCTCCTATGAATGCTACCTAATTGCCACTTTACCCAGCCTTTACCTTCCTCTGCAATGGCAATTCAAGTATAGAACTGGGCAAAATGTATGGACATGGCTTCGACAAAAGTATCCCTATATTCAACAATTTCACAGAATCTTATGAAGTTCAACATTAATTACTGATGTTATTTTGGGATATGTGGGTGCTTATAACTTGGCCAGCCTTTAAGCAAGAGATTTGAGAGTTGACACACACTGTTTTTTTATCTTATTTTTCTCCATATTGCAACTCATCTCCCAGGGATGTACTCTGTTCACAGGGATATGCTCTGATCAGGCTGAACAAAGCCATCATTCAGTTGACTACCAGGATTTTCTGTCCAGAGAAGCAAACTGGGCACCATCCACAATGCAAGACTCAGGATTGGAGTTCAATACTCAATTATTTATTGCAAGTGTCAACATTGAAAAAAATAGAGCAAAAGTGCTACACAGGTGCGTGTACCTTCTCACACTAGGGCTGACCAGTTTCCCACAAACTTCTTTGTCCCTGAAGAAGTGCGCATGCCACTTGCAATACAACTCTAATCCTACATCTTGCATGGTGGATGGTGCCTGGTTTGCTTCTCTGGACTGATATTGTTGTTACTGAGGCACATCCATGCTGGAGCCACCTTTCCTGCTTGTACTACCTGGATTTTCTTTGACATATTTTTCCCTCCTAGCTCCCCTGGTGGGAGTGGTGCCTCTTTCAGCCTCACAAAGCCACAGCTTTCCCTGTGGCAGGAGAAAGCTCCCTGACCCAGCAACAGAAGTCATTGTGTTATTGGAACCTTAAAATTCTGCTGTTTACATAACTGCAAAACACAATTTTAAAATGCTTGCAACATTAGAGGCTTATAACTCAGTCACCTTTAAAGACAGAGATCTGCAACTCAGTCCACGCCTATATGGGACTTGGTAACATCAGCATAACAAATGTGGTATAACTTGTATTGAAGGGGACAATACATTTGTGCTAATTGTCAGCTGTTTATAAAGTTCCTATTGTCAGAAATTATATGCAGTCCACTAAATTACCCATATTTAACTGTACCTAAATAAAAGTGATATGAGAAACTGTATTTTACATTGTTTTGTTTTATGGACAGCATTCTGTTACAGTTCTCTTTATGGAACCAGACCAGAAGAAAATTATTTGATACCTTTTATTGGACCAACATAGATGTAACAAAAAGAACAAAGTGTTTTAGCTTTTGGACCAACAAGTCCTTCGTCAGAAGCAAAATGACAGTTATTTAGAAAAAAACAATACTTTTAACACCCAGATCATGCAGAAAAAAACAGAAAAAATCCCCATTGGTTTAAAATACTCATTTAAAAAAAACAGAAGATGATGTGAGAGAAGCTTAACAGTACCATGTCACCTTTAGCTGCGAGAGTCTCAGGGTCAGAGGTGCTTAGTGCAGAAGACATACAAAGAACTCTACTGCATATAAATTAAATTGACATATAAGATGACGACTACTTGAGCAGATGGCTCTTAAATCAAATTATGAGTGTCATAACGTGTATAAGAATGCAGTTACTGAAAAACAACGCCCACCCGATTAAAGACATACTAAAATTGTTTTATTACTACAAGAAGCATCTATGTATTTATAACATACAAAGAGTAATCAGTAAAGCTTTCTTAAAAAGATCAGAAGTTACACACTGTACGATATGTAAAACTTAGCTGGACCCATTATCCAGCTATACTATCCAGCTAGATATTATGCCCCATAAACTTCAAAAGCCTATAGTGTAGTAACAGGACTTTATGAATGATAATATAAATATAAATTGACAGTATAAGTGTCAAACAAAAAAACTACATGTCAAGGACCACCAAGAAATTAAGACCATGCAACCTGATGTGTACAGATGTCAATAAATTCTCAGTGTATAATATAACAACTTGATGTACCGAAAATGTCTACAGAATCTGAATGAGAAATAAAAAATAAATTCTTCCACCACCTTCCACACACACAACACACCCCACCCACACCCCATATAGTGAATACACACACACACACACACACACACACACACACACACACACACTCCTAATGCACCATCATTCACATCAATCACTGTACTTGTTACCCAAAGGAATTCAACTTGTCATGAAATTCCAAATAAAAGGGATCATGTATCCTAATATTTACAGAGTAAAAATGTGACACTATTCAACCTTACTCCTATCTGTGCAGGAACAGTCCAAGGATTCTGAATAGAACCACAATGAAATAAAATGTCCACCCTCCCCAGGGTAAGGTAACTAGAAGTAAATATACTGTATGTGTGTAAGACAAGAGTTCTAACATACCTACATTTCCACAAATCACTACAATATTAGCCTAATGTAAATAGATCTGTCCAGGGCCACCATTCAGATGAGATCTTGCACCCCAATATGTTAAGAGTTCAAAAATATGACGGTCTGTGATAACACTATTGTATGGATAGTAACAGGCTAAGGAATTTGAATATGATGTAATGGAATCAACCCCACTCCTGGAGGAAGGTGACTAGTAAGAAGGAGTTAATATTCATTATGTGTATGAAGTAAGAGTAATAACACACTGTGACTCCATGTATCTAAATAGAAGCCTACCTCAGTATGACAGCAAGCCCCATACCTGCCATATTCACATACTCCCAAAACACACACACACACACCACACATGTGCTGAATTCCTATAATATGTCAGTCCAAAGAAGAAGAGATCTGTGGATGTTAAATCTGGTAATGTCTCATGAAACCCAAATCTATGTTCATCATATCTGCCACCATATTGAGATGTAAAATAGGTTTAATCTCAAAAGCTCATCTCTGTTGTGTGCTTTTGAGATTTCCTTTTAAGACCACTACTAACATATCTGAAATTGAGTAGTCAGGCTGAGAGAAGTGTTGTCCCAATGGTTTTTCAGTTATCTTCCTTTTAATAATATGTATGTGTGAGTTAATAACCTAGTGCGGAGCAGTTGGCGTGTCTCTCCAGCATAACCTGTTTGTGGACATCTCTTGCACTGAATGAAATAAACATGTTGTGATGTACATGTATAACTCCATGTACCTTGAATTGTCTGTTTTGTGATGTAACTACACAGTCTGAAGTGGAAATGAGCTCACAAGTTTTACAGGTGCATTGATTGCAGGGTCATGTACCATTTAGTGTCATGGTATTCTGTTCTGGCAAAAGCTTACTCCTAATAATTAGGCTGGCTAAGTTTGGTGGTTGTTTAAAAGATAGTAGTAGTAGTTCCTTAAAAATACAATTATGGGTCTCATCCTCACTAAATATTGGGTGGAGGTCTAATAATCTTATGCAGAAGTTCTGGATGATATGTGACTACAAAGGGTATTCTGCCTATAGCTGTCTTTTCTTCATACTGAAGTAGTTGTCTTGGTACTTGTGTTGCACATTCTGTTGTCCTGTTTTCTTTATGGAAGCAGTAATTCTGAGTTGTTACTATGCCACAGTTTGTGTACAGAATGATAATTATGAGCTGCTGACCTATCAGAACTACAGTATGCTTAAATTTCTGTGTACAAACTGTGATATAGTTAAAACTCCAAATTATTGGTTCCATGAAGAGAACTGTAACAGAATGTCACCCATGAAAACAAAACAATGGACAATACTTTTTTTTTCTTATCACTTTTTATTCAGGTACAGTTAAATATGGATAATTTAGGAGAATGCACAACATTTCTGAGACTAAGAACTTCATAAACAGCTGTCAGCTAGAAATAATTTCCTGTCCTCTTTAATATATTTTAAATTCCACAGCTTGCATAATTTCAAAATGTAGTTTTTAAATTTCTGAAAGTTTGGAGGCTTATAACTCAGTCACCCTTAAATATAGAGGTCTGAAACTTGGCACACATCTGTAGGGGCCTTGGTAATGCTAGCATAACAAATGTGGTGTTATTTAGACTATGTTGGAAATTCTGCAGTTTACATTATTGTGAAATGTAATTTTAACATTTCCAAACATCTGGAGGCTTATAACTCACTTTTTAAAGATAGAGATCTTAAACTTTGCACACATCTGTATAGGCCATGGTACCCTCAGTATATTAAAGTTGATGCAATTTATACTAATACAGGTATGTGTGAAATTATACAGAAATAACTGAACTCATAATTTTCAAGAAATTTCATAAAATTTCACAAACATTTCATGAAATTTCATAGAGGCAAAATCATCATTTCAGAATTTTGCTGGTGGAAGATAAATTTCACCTAGCCCTACAATAAAGACACCAACTGGCATTTTTAAATTTCTTACTTCCTCTACCTCAAAACCATAGTTGCATAAAAAGGTAAAGGACCCACAATAAAGTAGGGTAAAAGTCAGCACTAAAAATTCAACCAGACCTAAAAGGCCACTGGAAAGTAAGATTCAGGCTTTTTATACATATACTGTAGAAAGCAAAAAAAAGGCTTACTCACATACAATAAAGTTGCTGTAAAACATTCAAGATACAGGTCAGGCAAAAACATGAGGGTAACATCCACTGTAAGTCTGAAACTACTGGAAGTAACTAGAACAAGCAGGATACCTTTAACCACCAAGACCACACAGCTAAGTAGGCACAGTATGCGCTTACGATTTGACAGTTGCAGTCATCATCAGAGCATAAAGTCTCCTGTTGTGGTGCTGTTTAAAAGAAGGATGTTTAAAGTGATATACAGTATCACCTGAACTAAAGTGCAAAGTGCTATGACAATATAAAGAATATAAAGATAATAAATGAAACATTTAAATAGTAAGAAAGGAAAAAAAGTTACAATTAAAACATAGATCAGGCAACACCTAAAAGAGTGTAGAGGACCAGAAGGTCAAGATGTTACAATGCAGGTGCTCAAGTATCAGAAAGTGCTGGTGTAAAGCGCTAGGGGAATAGATAACGGGGGGTGGGGTATTCCCATGTGGCAGAGTTCTCTCATACAAGAATTTTAGAACAGATAAATCACAAAGATAAAAAGTACTTTCAAAATGAGGATGAAGTTGCAATCCTAGCTACTTCCGTTGATCATTGTGTTTTTAAATGAGATTACAGTCGTAATTGTATTCACTTCTAATTTTCATTGTTCAGCAGAGCCGGCAAGTCTGCTGGAACAGCTAGAACTCTTTAAATCAGTCCAAGTAGGACCACATAAAGTGAACAAAGCAAACTGCAGCAGAGCAGCAAAGTCATTTTGCAGTTTGCAGATAATATTGTTCAACAAAATGAGACATTAGAGCAAAGGCTATGTGAGAGCTGGCAACAGAGCCTACAAGTCTCCTGAAGTAAGCAGCAGAGCCAGCAAATCATACTGTTGCTTGGACTCTCTCCAGATTAGCCCAGAGAAACAGTTAAGCATGAACAACTTGATTGTAGCAAATCACAGCAGAGCAGAAAAATCATGCAGTAATGGCAAAATGGTACACCACAGCAGACAAGTCATGCTGTGTTAATCTGCATAACCTACAGAACCGGCAAGTTGAATTCCAATCACACAGCAGAGCAGAAAAGTCATGCCATGGGATAAGGTTTGTACAGCAGAGTCAAAAAGTCATGCTGTACAGCAAGAATGATCAACTGGTGGAGAACTATTTCAGCAGAACTGACAAATCGTGCTGAACAGTAGTTTACACAAAACCAGAGGGGTGGTCTTGACACAAGGAGAATAAGCCATTGGGGACAATGTACTCAAAGCATATATCCAGAAGGCTTCCTATGCTGTAGCCTTCTTTTAACATCGCCCCTTCTTGTGCCAGTTTCAATTTTTTTAATCCCTATCAATCTTAAAGAAGCTGCAGACCCATGTCCAACTTCTTTGCAATACCTGTCCATTGCATAGTCTTCATTGTTGCTTCTTATGGCAGCTTTGTGTTTGCCTATTTTTAATTTTAAGGTTCTCTCAGTTTCATCCACATAGCTGTGGCCACAAGGACAGGTCAGTAAATACACAACAGCTGTTTGCTACAATTTATGAATTGGTTCATGGAAAACCATTCACCTGTGTGGGAGGGGTGACAAAAAGATTTTATATTAGCGATATTTAAACAATGAGTGCAATGGTCACAATGGAAATTGCCCAATGGGGGTTGTGGAAGCCAATTTCTCTGTTAAGGGATTGGGGGGAGAACCGTATTTACCATGATGTCTTTGAGGTTCCTGCCTCTTCTCTATATGATTCTTGATACATTTCTGGCTAGTTCCTGAAGAACTGGGTCCATGTTTAGTAAGGACCAATGTCTTTCAATAATCAGGCAAATGTTTTTGGCTGGTCGATTATATACTGAGTCACAAAGGTCGGCACGTCTTCATTATTTCTTATTTCTTTCCCTGTAGCAATACAATTCTATCAAGATTCTTTAAATGGGTCAGTGCTTCTAAAATGATTGGTGCTTCATATCCTCTTTGTCAAAATCTTTTTGTAAGGTCCTGACCAGCCTGGATGAAGCCAGTGTTTGTAGAGCAAATCCATTTTGCTCTGATAAATTTTTCCTTGGGAATATTGTCAGTGATACTAGCAGGGTGGCAGATTTCTCTTCTTAAGAGCATATTCTGTGGTAGGGGTTTTCTAAAAAGTTTAGTATCAAGTCAGTTCCCCTCTTTATAGATCAGTATGTCCAGGAATGGTACTTATATCATGTCTTCATGATATGTAAACTTGAGAATCTGATTAGTTGAATGTATATATTCCGTACACTGCTGCAATAGTAGATGATTGCCTTCCCAAACCATTCAACAGTCATCTATACATGTGGAGCAAACAGATTTTGTTTGGCATCATAAACATATTGCTCTTCATACACCCCAATATATATATTGACAAGGTTTGGGGCAAAAGTCATGCACATTGCAGTACCTTTGTGTTGTATTTTGTAACTTCCTTTGAAACAGAAGTAGTTTGCTTCTGAAACAAAATCTTGCCAGATCTAAAATATATTTGGGGGGGGGGGGTAATTGCTGTGGCTAAGTGCTTTTCTCAAAGCAACAAGATCACCCTTATGGGGGATGTTTCAATAGAGACTCTTGACGTCAATTGTAACCAACCAATCAGTATCAGAGACCAAAAGATCTTTTACTGCTCTTAATGCATAATTCATATCTTGGCTATATGACCAAAGCTGTGGAACCAGTTAATTTTATATAGTAATCAACAAACTTAGAAACAGGTTCTGTAACAGACCCTATAGGGGCACAATTAGTTATCCAGGTGTAGGTTGTGTCTCCTTATGTATTTTAGGTAAAAGGTAAAACACAGCTTTCCCAGCAGATTTTACTGACATAAAATCTGCTTCCTGTTTAGAAACTCATTGTGCTGTAACCCCTCTTTTAATCAGTTGATTCGCTTTTTCTGACATTTCAGTTGTGGAGTCAAACTGGATTTTTGAGTAGAAGTTTATGTTGGACAATTGTTTGTCTGCTTCTATCATATAGTCCTCTCTGCCCCATAGCACTACTGCTCCACCTTTATCAGCCAATTTCACTACTATATATATATATCATGCATATTTTCCAATTCCTTTGCTGCCTATCTCTCTCTCCAGGATATGTTTTGTTTATTAGTCATGTATTTGTTTTTTTGGAGGAGATTGTGCAATTCTTGTGTTACAACATTAAAATAAGTGTAGGAGGTGGGGTTATTCTTAGGAGCGAAGAAAGTGGATGGTGTCCTAAAGTTTGTGAGTTCATGCCTCCTAGGGGAGGTATTGTAGGTTTAGGGCTGTATCATGGGGTTGTTATTTAAAAAAAAATTCTTTCAGTTGTAGGCACCAGAAGAACTGAAATAAATCAGCCTTTACTTTGAAAGGATTGACACAGTTAGTAGGGATGAAGTTAAGGACTTTGCATAGCACTTGTGTTTGACTATTTGTGAGCGCTATGTTGGACAAATTCACAGCCTCCAGTTGGTGTTCCTCTCTCACAAGGAACGTCTCACCTGGCCCCAATCCTATCTCCCTCTCCAATGTTGTCTCCCTCTCCCACTTCTCATGCCTCTCTCATTTCTCCTTCCCTTACCCCCTCCTTGTTCTTCTCTGGTTAGTCTCTCCATTGGGTTTGGATCTAGGTCTGTCAAGTCTGGGGCTAAAAAATGCCTGTTATTAGCCTCTCTGTTGCTATCATCACCATAATCATAATCTGGCCTAGATGAGATATCTAAACCATCACTCAGAAATTCATTGTATCTATTCATGGTGGTGTGCAAACCTTTCCTTGGAACATGCCAATAATACACTGTCACTGCTGGGTAATCACTTTCATCCCTTGCAGACATCTTTTGCTTATACGATATCAAGTCAGCTTGGCATTTTCCCATGCTATTATCTGTGCGTGCTTTTAGAGAGTCAAAATCAGTTGCTGGGTACTTATCTTTTAGTATAGGTTCAAGTAATAAAATGTTGCCTGCCTGCTGCTTTGGGAGCTTCTTGTTTAGATTTTCTAATGATCAGTAACATTAGGTCCTGACTACATTTGTTTAGTATTTTCTCCCAATCTGTGATATATTCATTGTCGTCCATACTGAATGACGGCGGTTTTTGTACATGCATTCCTTGTGGGATGAGTTTATCTCCCCAAGTTGGGGAAAGAGAAGCAGCATGTAAATTGAATCTGATGTCTTTCTTTTTTAGAAATTCCAGTGATTTACCATCAGTGCTATCATGGCTAATATGCTGATTTGTGCCTGTAAATAAGGCTTTAATTTGATCCAAAGGTAATGCAGTGTCATTACCTGCTTCATCTGAAAAAGACAGACTATCTGTGTTGGGTGGGTTCACAGCTTGTTGAGCTGTGTTAGCTTGATTAGCTTGATTTACCTCCATTATGTAAAGTGCAAAGTGAGTGGAGCTCCCACCAACAAAAGACTGCTCCCATAGTCTCAAAGCAACAATATGAAAGAACACAAGAAAGGGGGCTCTCACTTCCATTTAAGCTGTTTGCACATACCTGGGAGACATTGTAAACAGGCAAAGGACCCACAATGAAGTGGGGTAAAGGTCAGCACCAAAAATTCAACCAGACCTACAAGGCTATTGGAAAGCAAGATTCTGGCTTTTATTTGCTCATATAGAAAGCAAAAAGAAGGCTTACCCAAATACGATAATGTTGCTATAAAACAACCATGATATGTCAGGTAGAAAAACAAGGATAACATCCATTGCAAGCTACAAACTATTGGAAGTAGCTAAAACAAGCAGGATGCCTCTAACCACCAAGACCACACAGCGAAGTAACATAGAAATATAGACATTGATGGCAGATGAGGACCGCTGGGCCTGCCCAATCTGCCCATTTCCCTACCTATTGGATAAGCTGCAGATCCTAGTTAACTAACAGCTTACTTCCTCCTACCACTCATCAGAATTGCCGAATGTCTGCCCCAAGCATTCTTGAATTCCCCCACTGTTTTTATCCCCATGACCTCTTCAGGAAGGCTGTTCCATGTATCCACCACCCTCTCCATGAAAAAAATACTTCCTCACATTGCCCTTGAGCCATCCCCACTCTGTCTTCAAATTGTGCCCCCTTGTTGTTGCACAACTCTTTTTCTGAAAGATGCTACACTCTTGGACTTTGTCGATTCCCTTGAGGTACTTGAACATTTCTATCATGTCCCCCCTCTCCCTCTTTTCCTCGTGGGTATACATATGAAGCTCCTTTAGGCTCTCTTCATATGGTTTCTGGTGCAGACTCTTCACCATTTTAGTTGCCTTCCTCTGGACTGCCTCCATCCTGTCTATGTCTTTGCAGAGATGGGGTCTCCAGAACTGCACACAGTACTCCAGATGGGGTCTCATCAACTGTCTGTACAGAGGGATAATAACTTATTGTTTTCTAGTGGTGATGCCTCTCCTTATGCATCCCAGTATCCACCCAGTCCTCCTTACTGCCTTCTCACATTGTTTGCCTACCTTTAGGTCATCTGATATGACTACCCCCAGGTCCCATTCCATTTTTGTTGTTGTTAGTACCCCTTCCCCCTCCATTGTGTACTCTTACCCTAGGTTTTTGTTTCTCTGGTACATTACTTTGCATTTCTTTGCATTGAATCCAAGCTGCCATACTTCTGACCATTCCTCCAACCTTGTCAAGTCCCTTCCACCCCCTTGTGTATCAGCTTTGTTGCAGATCTTTGTGTCATCTACAAAGAGGCATACTTTTCCTTCCAGTCCTCTGCAATGTCACTTACAAAGGCATTAAAGAGGACCGGTCCCAGTACTGAACCCTGTGGGTATCCTGCTAGTAACTCCCCTTTCTTCAGAGTGGACTCTGTTTACTACTGCCCTCTTTGCCTGTTGTCCAGACCATTTTTTACCAAGGCTACCACCCAGGGACCTATTCCAAGGCTAGCTAACTTGTTTACTAATCTTTTGTGTGGGATTGTGTCAAATGCCTTGCTAAAGTCTAGGTAGACCATGTCTACAGCCCCTCCCTGGTCTACTACTTTGGTCACTCAGTCAAAGAAATCTATTAGATTTGTCAGACATGACTTAACTGCTGTGAATCTATGCTGCCTTGGGTCCTGTGCCCCGCTGGCATCTAGGTACTCAAGAATTCTTTCTTTCAGAAGTGATTCTATCATTTTCCCTACTACTGAGATCAAACTAACAGGTCTATAGTTTCCTGCCTCTGCCTTGCTCCCACTTTTGTGAAGTGGAATCACATCCACCCTCCTTCAGTTGTCAGGTACCACATCATCCTCTCATGATTTGTTAAAAAGCGTAGTCAGTGATGTCACCAGTTCTCCCCTTAGTTCTTTTAGAATTCGAGGGAGAATCCTTTCAGACCCCATTGCTTTGTCCACCTTCAGTTTTAGAAATTCTTTCAGGACCCTTTCTTCTGTGAATAGACTGGTATCGACCCCCTATCCAGAGTGCTTCTATTGATTGGTTTGGGTACCTCCACCTCCTCTAATTTTGTGAATACTTAGCAGAAGTATTCATTCAGTATCCCTGCTTTTTCACTGTCACCCTCTGCCCTCCCCCTCCACTTTATTAAGCCCCAATACCCCTCCCTTAGTCTTTCCTTACTCTCTAATGTACCTATAAAAGGTTGTATCCCCCTTCTTAACTGAGTTGGTTATTTATTGCTTGGTTTGGGCCTTTGCAATTCTGACTGCCTTCCCAGCTTGCTTCTGCTTTAACTGGTATAGTTCTCTGTCCTGATCCTTTTGTGTTTCCTTATACTTCCTGAATGCTATCTTTTTCTCCCTAACCTTCCCCGTCACTTCTTTTAAGAGCCATAGTTTTTTTCCCTTCGTTTTGATTTGTTTATTTGCTTCACAAAAAGGCTTGTTGCCTCGCTGATGGCAGTTTTGATTTTTTGCAATTTTTCCTCCACCCCTCCTTCTTGCCTGTTTACCAGTGCTTTTCTGAGGCACTCTCCCATTTTGTCAAAGTCAGCTCTCCTAAATTCCAGTACCCTCATTTTCGTATGGCTTGACTCTATGGCTGTGTTTATCATGAATCACATTGTTTGGTGGTTGCTCGTTCCCAGATGGCTGACCACTCCTAAAACTGAGATCCTCTCTCTGTGCCCATTTAAGAGTACCAAGTTTAAGACTGCTCCCTCCTGAGTGGGTTCCAACACTAGTTGTCTGAGGCATGTCCCCTGTAGGGCATCAAGAATGACCCTGCTCTTGGATGTGGCTGCAGCAAAGGTGCTCCAGTTAACACCTGGCATAGTCAGGTCCCCCGTCAACAATATCTCCTCTTTTTCTACCATTCTAAGGATGCCTTCTACCATTTTCTTGTCCATTTCCTCCCCCTAAGATGAGGGTCTGTATACAACCCCCATGCGGATTGTGGTCCCATTTCCTTTCTCCAGGGTGACCCACAGTGCCTCCTCTCCTCCCTGTTTACCCTTTTGTTCCATTGCTTTGATCCCTTCCCTTACATGGAGAGCTACTCCTCCTCCTCTTTTACCCTCCCTGTCCCTCCTGTAGATTGTGTACCCTGGTATGTTGACATCCCAATCATGGTTCTCTGTGTACCATGTTTCTGTGACTGCCATGATATACAAGCATCCCTCTTCCATCAAGGCCATTAGTTCAGGGAGCTTGTTACCCAGACTATGGGCATTGGCACTCATCGCCCTCCATTTTTTGATGGCCTTACCCCTTTTATCCTCATCTCTGTCCTTTACGCCTTTGCATTTTTCTCCATTTACTCCTGTCCTGCTCCCTATTGACCTCTCTACCTTGGTGTTTACCTTGCTAACTACCCTGTTTTGTGGGGGGGGCACTAGGATTTCCCTCCTGCTTTTCAGTGCCTCCCCTCTTTGCTAGTTTAAATGATTGCCAATGAAGCATTTGAACCTATTACCTAGGATGCTGGTCCCCCTCCTGGACAGATGCAGACATCATGCCAGTATAGACCTGTATTTTTCTAGGTGGACCCCCCCAGTCCCCAATGAAGACAAACACTGAGTTCTACACTATTTTTTCAACCATTCATTGAATCCTATGGTACAGAGTACCCTAGCCTCACCCATGCCATAGACAGGCAGCACCTCCAAAAAGGTTGCTATGCATGCTACTTGTCTAAGGCCCTTCCCCAACTCAACAAACTCCTCCTGCACTGTGCTGATGCCATTCCTACCCAGGTCATTTGTCCCTAGGTGGACAATGACATTCAGCTCCTTCTCCCGTGTTGCTGCTCCAGTGATCCTAAGGATTGGCTTCCTGTCCCTCCAAGTCATGGTGCCGGGTAGGCACCTTACCTCCCTCTCCTCTCCCTTCCCAAGTTCTACCCCCTTAATGATTGAATCCCCAACTAGGAGTTGTTTCCTTCCCCTGTGAAGTCTTGTGCCACCATCCTGTGGGTCCCCATTGTGGAGGTTCCCAGCATCCTCCTTGGTCTCCACTGCAGGTGTCTCCACAGAGGAGCCACACTCCACCAGAATGTTGTATGAATTGTGGAGCGGTACAACAGGAGGGATGCACCTCTGTTATAACCACCCTCACCCTTCCTAAACCCACCATGTTCCAACCACTCCTCTTTCATGGAAACCTCCGAGGCAGTGGCCGCAGCCCCAGTGGTCCCTGGCTGGGATAGGAGGTCCCCTGAATCCTGCCCAACTCAGCCTGGAGATGAGAAACCTCCTCCCTCAGCCCAGAGAGGTGCCTGTAGATGGGACAACACTGCATCCTCCAGAACATCTCCCAGAAGACTGCCACTTTACAGCCACTGCACTGCACCACTCCCATCATGTTGTATTTGTGGCCCCTCTCCTGTTGCTTTGTATGCATACTCTCTCCTCTCTCTGTTTCTTTTTTGGTTTTTCTTGGTTTGTTTTTTTTGTTTTTTCTCCCTACTTTCCTACTGCCTTTGTGTTCTTATAGTTGCTGACCTTCCTGTTCAGGTACAGGAAGTTCCTGTATTCCTCAGTAGTCTCCTTTTTTGTTGCTCAGAGTCAGACCTCCAGCAGTTGGGGGAGGAGAACTATTCTTTCCCTTCTAGGATGGTGAGTTTTTTGTGCCTCTGTGATCACTCCCTCCCTGCTCCCAAAATGGAAGTTCCTGTTGTCAGTCAAATCCAGTGCCTATAAAAGTGGAACGGACTAAGGGGGGCTATATAGTCACAGTAGTAGAGAAGTAAAGTTTTAGTAGCTGTCCCCTTCTTTTTGCTGCTCTCTGCCAAAAACTAACTAGGGAAGCTTTAAATGCAGAGTCCTGGCTTTCTGTTGACTAAGCCACACCACCTAATTTACAGCTGTCCTCTTCACCTAGGAAACTGCTCAGATAATAGTTCCCTTCCCCAACAGGAGACAAGCACACTAACTCTTGGGTTTGTTTTTTTACCCTAATTGAAGGTCCTAGTAGTAAAGTTAAATTTTCTTGGTCCCAGTTGTACAATAGTAAAGTTCTAGCAGCTGCCTCCTTCCTCTTGCTGCTCTTTTGCAAAAAGCTAACAAGGGAAGTTTTAAATGCAGCCACGTGAGGCTGGATTCTCTAAACACTCTGAAGGTGCAAAACCATCCATAAGTCCCCAAAAGTTCCACAGCTGCAGAAAAAAATGGGAAATTGCACTGAGTGGTATACTCAAAACCTCTGCAGCTATGGAAAAAATACACTGGTGACTGCGGAAAAAAGTGCAGCTGCAGAGGTTCCTGACAAAAAAAAAGTAATTGAAAAGTATGGCATATCCCCTTTAAGGCTATTCTCAGCCAGTGTTTTCACAGTTGCGGAAAAAATGTTGCACACATGCTGTACCACAGAGAGGGAGGCGTAACTCTCCCTGAGCAAAATGCAGTGTACCAACAATTGGGATACAATTATAGTGGAGGTTCAGGCACCAAGCAACAGAAAACCAGTGGGTGTATAGTAATGTTAATTGTTAGAACAAAAATAGCACACATATTCATTGAAAGGCAACAAACCACAACCACTAGATCAAGTGCAGCCCATAAAGGAGCCCCACAGGCAGTAGATGTAGAGCTGGTAACAGCCTGCAGTGAGTGCTACTTAAGCAGGCAGCATAAGCACCCCAGGGAGAGACACAACCATCAGTTCCACCATCAGTTACAGACAGCCACTGTGGGGCATGATCCTGCTGGTACCAGTGGTGCTGCAGTGGTCCCAGTTGAGGTGTTGGCTGCTGGTCTCTCTGTGAGTACTTTCTGCTGCATGTATGGCAAGACTGTCAAAGTCAGCTGCACCAGTTGATAAGGATGACTTGTACCTGTTGAGCCTTTTCCTTGGCTGCAGATCTGCACTTGCAAATTTTCATCAGCTGCAGAAGAAATGTTATGGATTTTCAGCATTTGCAGAATTTCACAACTTTCCTGTTTTGCGATTTTCCACAACTGCAGAAATTTTTTTATGACTATGCCACAACTAAATTTCTGCAGTGCTGCAAGGTTTTTTTTTTTCAGCAACTGTGGAATTTTTGTCTCTTTTTGTGAGTCCTGCCCTAGAACTTTAATACTGGGACCTTCAATTAGGGTAAAAAAAAACAAACAAACAAGAGTTAGTGTGCTAGTCTGAGTTGGGGGAAGGGAACTGTTATCTGGGTAGTAACCTAGGTGAAGAGGAGAGCTGTAAATTAGGTGGTGGGGCTTAGGCAGCAGAAAGCCAGGGGCAGGATTCACAAAGAGAGCCAAATATTCTGTAGTTGTGGAAAAAAACCTTGCAGGAGTGCGGAAATATAGTTGTGGGATATTCATAAAGAAAATTTCCACAGTTGCTCAAAATCACAAAATAGGCGAGTTGCAAAATTCCGCAAGTGCTGAAAATCAGCAAATATTTTTCTACAGGTGCTGAAAATTCACAAGTGCAAATCTGCAGCTAAGGAAAAGGCTCAGCAGGCACAACAACAGGTGATCCATATTAACTGGTGCAGTAGACTTTGACAGTCTTGCCATAGATGCAGCAGAAAGTACTCACAGAGCGACCAGCAGCCAACCCCTCAAATGGGACCACTGCAGCACCACTGGTACCAGCAGGATCATGCACCACAGTGGCTGTCTGCAACTGATGGTGGAACTGATGGTTGTGTCTCTCCCTGGGGTGTTTACAGAATGCTACCTGCTTCAGTCTCACCCACTGCAGGTTGTTACTAGCTCTGCCTCAGCTGCCTATGGGGCTCCTTTGTGGGCTGCACTTGGTTTAGTGGTTGTGGTTTATTGTCTTTCAATGAAAATTAGTGCTATTTTTGTTGTAACAACTGACACTATTATACACCCACTGGTTTACTGTTGCTTTGTGCCTGAACCTCCCCTATAATTGTATCTCAATTATTGGTACACTGCATTTTGCTCAGGGAGAGTTACGCCTCACTCTCTGTGTTGCAGAATGTGTGCAACATTTTTTCCACTACTGCAGAAAAACACTGACTGAGAATAGCCTTTAAGGTCATATGCCATGCTTTTCAATGGCTTTTTTCCCCTCAGGAACTTCTGCAGCTGCACTTTTTTCCACAGTCCCCAGTGTATTTTCTATGCAGCAGTGGAAGTTTTGAATATACCACTCAGTACAATTTCCCCTTTTCTTCCACAATTGCAGGACTTTTGGGGACTTGTGGATAGTTTTGCACTCTCAGAGTGTTTTGAGAATCCATCCCCAGACTTTCTGCTGACTAAGTCACATCCACTAATTTACAGCTCTCCTCCCCACCTAGGTAACTTCACAAATAACAGTTCCCTTCCTCCAACTCAGACAAGCACACTAACTCTTGTTTTTTTTAATTTTGTTTTTAACCCTAATTGAAGGTCCCAGTAGTAAAGTTCTAGTTCCTTAGTCCCAGTAGTAGAGTAGTAAAGTTCTTTCAGCTGCCTCCTTCTTGATGCTGTCTTGCAAAAAGCTAATGTAACCCCCCTACAAATGGGGGTTCCCAAAAAGTCTTCCTTGAGCTTGCTTAAACGCTGACTGCCAGGCTGATGTCCTGTGTTTTAGCAGTTTAAATGTATTGCCAGAGAGTGTCTGTATAGCCTCTGTGTACTGTCTCTTTAAGAGCTGCCTGGATTGCAGTCATAATTAATCTGAGAGGAATCTCTGTTAGAAGATGTACTTGTCTGCTGATCATTTGTTAGAGTAGTAATAATATTTCAGTTTGTTCTAACCTGCCTTCTTTGCAGCATGGACAGTTCTGTTTGATTCCATCATCTTGGTCCAGGACTGTCAGAATGGGTCAATCAGTACATTAGGGACTCTAATGTGGAGCCTGCCTACAGGGGCTTGGTGGGGCCAAAACTTGTAGGAATTGTAGTTTTGGGCTTTTGGCACCTAAAATAACCTGGAGGGGGAAACCCTTGTTGTGACTGACAGACAGATCAGACAACCAAACCTTTTGGATCTTGGGGAAAGTCCCACAATGCTTGCAGTTTCAGTTAGATCTAAGTTGGGAAGTGAAGAAGTAATAGCTTAAGATATTTGAAGCAGCAATCCATAGTGAATTCGAGTAGGAGAACTGTGGAAAGGCCTGAGTTTGGCCTACATGCCTGCCTGCTGTCCCTGAGAGGGAACTTGTGCTTTTTTTTTGGACTGAATCCAAATTTGGAGAGCAAATTAATCCACTGAATTGTGACCAGGCTTTAACCTGAAGAAGACCGAAGATTTGTTGAATGTGATCAGCCTGTTAGGACTTCTAGCTACCTCTGAACTCCCAGATTGTGCAGAGACTCTGTTTTTGTGACCGGAGAGCCATTTGCCTGGTACAGTGGAATTTCCTTACATGTGAATGTGCTATGTGCTTATAGTGGGTCGTGATTTGGTTCCCCACTGTGTGTCTGAACTGTGTTTTGCTTGCTGGAGGCTGTATCCAGCTCCATGGACTGAATCTGTATCCATTTCCATTTGCCTGGGACCTGCTACATTGGCCCAGCCAGAATACCTGCTACACAGAGAAAGTTATCAACGAGAGACCGGCCTGGGGATCAGCCCCCTGCTCAACGCCTTGAACAGGAATGACACCTCAGTGATTCGTGTGGGCCCTGCTTCTCCAGGCACTCCAACTCAACAGTCTGCAGTCTCAATTTCATCCTGCCTGTGTCCAGTATTGCGTATCATGAGTAAACATCAGGGTAGCTCCCTGCAACAACAGCTAAATCTAAAAGTGTTGTCATCTGATTGTCTTGTTGCTTTTTCTTTCACAAACTGAGCCCTCCAGCTCTGGATTACAACTAGTGTGTGTTGTGCATGTTGCTTTCTTCCATCACAGGGCCCCAATCAGCTGCATAGTTCCTGGCTAACCCAACGTTTTCCTACCTGGGTACCCAGAGTGTGTGACTGTGTAGGGACTCTGAACTAGATGCAAAACTGTCTGATTAATATAGCTTTTAAGCAAATCAACCTGATTACATCCCTCCCTTGTTCAAGTCCCCTGAATAAATCAGATTTAACTTTGTTTGCATTTAACCTGACTGTGGTTCTAGTTTGTGCCAGAAGTATTGCACTGTTGCTATTTGCTGTGATTAACCTTGTTTTACAGGGGGTCCCCAGGGCCAGGCTAGAGGATCCAGCCCTGGTGGTAAATGTAAACAGTGTGGGTAATTGCCTGGTGAATAAAGGTCATTGTGAAAGTAATTATTGAATATTGTTCAGGCCACTAGTTACAGTGTCTCAGAGGGCTGTGCCCTGGTTAGCTTGACCACTAACAACCCTGACCTCCGGGTGGAGGCACCCGTTTCAGTACCTAGGGCCCTTAACCTGCTACTAGCCAAGCTGGCAGGGGTAGTAGCCCTTGGGATAGCGCCACCTAGGGGTTACATCTTGGAGGCTCACTACTGGGATTTTGTGCCTTGTAGTGGCCAAAAATTATGAATTATTGTTAAAGATTAATGGCTACCCCAGTAGAAATGGCAGTACAACAGTTGGTGGGGTGGTGTACGGGGCAGAAGATTGACTCCCAAAATGCTCTGCTTATACTTGATATTCCCTGGGTACCAGTAAGGACACTATAGAGGTAGCACTCTCCAAAGCTGAATGTTTAAAAAACCCTGTGGTGGTGAGTCAACAGGCTGATTTGATCACCCAAACTTTCATAACCTTGGTAGAGTGTAGTGACCTTGTGTACAGCCCTAAAATGCCACAGACTATTGCCTCAAAAGGGGTCCTTGCCGCCTGGACAGTGGTAACAAAAGACAGTAAAGACCCTGGGGAGGATGAGCTCCCACCATTATCTGAGTCTTTTGAGGAGAAATTTGCTAAGTTGTTGCTGGAGGAAAGGAAAACCATAGAGGACTTTAAGAAACTATTCCTGCCACCTGGGGGTGTTCCTTCCCCAACATCCCCTCCCACTCCATCACCTGTTACTGCCCCACCTTCTGTGCCCATGCTAATGCTGGTCCCTGTATCTGTACCTGCCATTAGTCACAACTCCTACCAAAGGCTGAGAATCTTCTCGGACACCCTTCCCTCCCCTCAGGGGGAGGATGATTGGGAGACCTGGATTGACTGTGTTGCCCCCTTGGTACCCAAGTGGCAGTGTGCTGAGACTGAGAAGCAGAAAAGAATCATAGAACGTTTTAGGGGCCCGGCCCTTGAAGCCATTACATTGTTGAGGTCCACGAACCCTGATGCATCTGCTCAGAAGTACCTCTCTGTACTTGAAGGCAATTTTGGGAGCATTCAGTCAGGGGAGATTTAGATGTGGAAATTCCAAGGTACCAAACAATGGAAGGGGGAAGATTTGCCTGTGTATGTTACTCGCCAAGAAATAGCTCTGCAGAAAGCTTACCAGAAAGGTGGGGTAGCTGTCAGTGATTTTAACTGTGTGAGATTGGGGCATGTACTGCAACATGCCAAGCATTCTAAACAGCAGATCATCTAGTTAAGGCTCCAGGATAGGAGAGGTAACCCACCTGACTACTTTGACTTGATAAAAGAACTCCAGGAGGTAGACGGTGAAGAGGGAGATTGTAATTATGGGGTGAGTGCAGCCCAAGTGATCATGGCACAGAAGGCCCTTCTGAAATGGAGACCACTATGAGTGTCCTACCGTGGGCTAAATGGTGGGGGGAGGAGTTTTTGAAGGAAGTCAGAAAAGTACAACCAGGTGCATTCGCTGAGGTATCCCCTGCTGACAGAGACCCTGGCCCTTGTCAGGACGTGACTGTTATGGGGGTGGGGATGCACCCTCAGGCATCCTCCTCTGAGGGTGGCTTCTCGGCTGAGCTCAAGGAATTGACTGCCACCCTAAAGGAACTTTTGAGGCATGGTACACTACCAGCAGAAGTCAGATCACAACCTCCCATAGATGCTCCAGCATCCCCTGCCAGGTTTTCCCCAAGGATGCCCCAAGAGCCTGTCATTTGTCACAACTGCTGCAAGGATAGCCATATAAAGAGGAAATGCTGGTCTCAGAAGGACTTAGAGAAAGTGGAGAACCAGCTTTAAGGAGAGCTTTGGAAAATGAGTCAGTGGTCAAGGGGTGCATGAAATGACCACAGTGAAGGCTTCGGCCATCCTAACTCAAACCCATCTGAGCCTAAATCATCTGTCCAGGTCCCTGCTGTTGTCCCTCCAGACTGGTCCAAAATAGTGGGCCCTTCAATGAACACTACTGTGGCTGTGAATGGTATTCCTACTTGGTCTGTGCTTGACAGTGGGTCACAAGTGACCACTGAATTTCAGGACTGGTATGATAAACACTTATCTGATGTGCCATTACAATCCCTGGAAGGCCTACATGTGTGGGTGCTGAGCGACAAGTCTTATCCCTACCTAGGATATGTCTGCCTCTGGTTGTCTTTTCCTGCAACTGTAACTGGTGTAGAGGAGCAAGTAGAGACACTGGCCCTAGTGTGTCCCCCCACCGGACTGTATGATGGGGTTCTCCTGTTAATTGGAACAAATGCCCACATGTTTGGGAGACTAGCACAACTCTGCCATGAGAAACAAGGGCAACTGACTGGACAGGCCCTAAAAATTGCAGCCTTAGTAAAAAGGGTATATGACTTATAACAGAAACCCAATGAAGAGGACCCAGATGAGCCAGTGGGGATAGTGTGGAAAAAGGAACCTGACTCCTTGGTATTGGCCCCCAATGCCCAGTGCACAATCCATGGAGAAATCCACCTGAAGAGAAATGTAAAGAACAAAATATTAATGTTGGATGCACCAGGTGATGGAAAGTTGCCAGAAGGATTATTGGTTAAACCCAGCATCTTGCCTGCCGTGTACATGCCTATGCACGATGAGTAATGGTCCAGATTCAAAATGTGTCAGATCGGGAGGTCCGGGTGAACAGACGGTGCACTCTAGCTACAGTACACTGTACAGACACTGCAGTATTACCCAATAACAGGACCCAATAACTCTGCCAAAAGGAGAGAGTGACCGCGGACTTATTTGATTTTGGTGATTCCCTGCTGCCAGCTGAATGGAAGGCTAGGGTTAGCAAGAAACTCTTCCAGAGAGACCGAGTGTTTTTGTTAAAGGAATGGGACATGGGGTGTGTCCAGGGTGCAGAGCATCATATACTCCTGCATGATGACCAGCCATTTCGAGAGAGATCCCTACACTTTGCCCCCAACGGACATAGATGATGTGAGGAGACACCTGAAGGAAATGTTTGCTGCAGGAATGATACAGGAATCAAGGAGCCCATATGCTTCTCCCATTGTGGTTGTGTGTAAGTAGAATGGGTCATTGAGGATATGTGTTGATTATCGAATCCTGAACCAGCAGACTATCCTAGATCAAAACACCATGCCCCGTATACAAGATGCCCTGGATTGCTTGAATGGGAGCAAATGGTTCCCAGTATTGGATCTTCACAGCAGATATTACCAGATTCTGATGGCCCTAGAGGACCATGAGAAAGCAGCCTACATCTGTCCTTTTGGGGTTCTATGAATTCCTGAGAATGTCACAGGGGATTTCGGGCACCTCGGCCACCTTTCAGTGACTGATGGAATGTACGGTGGGAGATATGAACTTGCTGGAATGTCTAGTGTACCTAGATTATGTCACTGTGTTCGGACGCACATTAGAGGGGCATGAGACCTGACTGTTTAAAGTGCTGGACCGATTGGAAGACTTCAGCCTCAAGCTATCCATCGACAAGTACCAGTTTTTTCAAACCTCCGTGAAGTATGTGGAGCACATAGTATCTGCAGAAGGAATAGAGATCTATCCCAGTAAAGTTGAGTCACTGACTATTTGGCCCCAGCCCCATAACTTAAAAGAACTACAACAATTTCTGGGGTTCTGTGGCTACTACCGCAGGTTCATAAAAGACTATTCAAAGGTGATTCACCTGCTCCTGAATCTTACCCAGGGTTAACCCCCTACCAACCATAAATACAAGAAAGGGGCTGTCAAAGAACCAGAGAAAGTGTACTTCCACACAGGTGAACCTTTTGGGCCCTGTTGAACACCCGAATGTGTAGTAGCCTTCCACAAAGTCATATACCAGCTCACCCACTCCCCCATCCTCGCCAATGCTGACCCTACCAAGCCATATGTGCTGCATACAGATGCTAGTTTGCAAAGCCAAGGAGCTGTGCTGTATCAACACCATGAGGATGGTTTGAGACCAGTCACTTTCACCAGCAGGAGTCTGACCCCGTCCGATACGAAACTACCCTCTGCACAAGCTGGAGTTCCTTGCCCTAAAATGGGCCATCATTGATCAGTTTCATAAGTACCTCTATGGGGAAAAGATACCGTATTGGTGAAGACCAACAATAACCCGTTGACCTATGTACAGACTTCAGCTAAGTTAGATGCCACTGGGCACCGGTAGCTCTCTGCCTTATCAACTTATGATCATGCTGTCGAATACAGACTGGGACTGAACCATATTGATGCCGATGTCCTGTCATGAAGGCCCACTTCCAAGAGTGATTGGGTCAGGCTGTCTGAGCCTGACATCCAAGCACTGTGCCAAAAGTTTGACAGAGATGAACAGATGTCTGTGGACACAGTGGACTGTCTAGTAGATTGTTTGGGCCCTCCTGATACCTGCATAGTGGCTACCTATTGCCATTTCTCTGCGCTAGATATTAGTGCACTACCTCAACTTGACAATGACAGTATTCAGTGGGCTCAATCCTAAGATCCTATGATTCAACCCGCACTTGATGCCCTGCATGCAGGGAAAGATGTGTCTATGTTGCATTCCGCTGACTTGCGAACTGCCCTATTGTTTAAAGAAGGCCCTAGGTTGAAGTTACTCAATCAGTTGTTATACAGAGAGACAGTGGATCATAGTTGCCAAGTAGACAAGCAACAGTTGGTCCTGCCCACAGCCTTTAAACACTTGGTACTGAGGTCGCTCCACAATCACATGGGGCGCTTCGGTATTGACAGGACTCTCAACCTGGTACGATCTCGATTCTACTGGCCCAAGATGGGGGCCAATGTTGAGCACCATGTAAAGACCTGTAGGCATTGTCTCCAAAGAAAAGCCCTGCCTCATAGGGCTGCCTCCCTTGTCAAGATCACTACCAGTGCCCCCATGGAACTGGTCTGCATAGATTTTTTGTGTTTAGAATGTGATCAATGGAATATTGGAAATGTGTTAGTGGTTATGGATCATTTCACATGGTATGCACAAGCTTTTCCAACTAAAGATCAAAAAGCCTCTACTGTGGCCAAGGTGCTAGTGGAAAAATTCTGCGTCCACTATGGTGCCCCCAGTGGATCCACTCTGACCAAGGTAGAGACTTTGAAAGTAGGTTAATCAAAGAAATGCTCTCTCTGTGGGGGGTGCGGAAGTCAAGAACCACCACTTATCACCTGCAGGAGCACCCTCAACCAGAACATTTTAACTGCACCCTTCTAGACATGCTGGACATCCTCCATCCAAAAAACAAGCATAAGTGGAGCCAGCAGATTAGCACCTTGGTACACGCATACAATTGCACCAAAAATGATGCTACTGGGTACTCCCCTACCATCTCATGTTCGGGAGGGAGGCCTGACTGCCAGTTGATGCCCACTTTGTGGTCTCTCCAGATGGCATCTGAGCCAAAAACTACCTGCAGTATGTACAGAAACTGAAAGCTCAGTTGAACCATGCATATCAACTGGCCCAGACAGTGGCCAGCAAGAGAAATCTTGCCAACAAAGAGAGGCACAATAAGAAAGTAAAGGCTCAAGAGCTACAGCCTGTAGACTGTGTGTTGTTACACAATTTGGGACTACATGGCAAGCACAAAACTGCTGATAGGTGGCAGCATCTTCCTCATGTAGTAGTTGGAAAGTTGGATGATCTACCAGTATACAAAGTACACCCAGACAATAACTCCAAAGCTGTCAAGACTGTGCACCATAACCACTTGCTGCCTATCAGCCAAGTTATTATTGAAGCTGAGCAAGCAGATATTGCCTCGCCTGGGCCAGTGACTCATGCAGCTGCAAAAAAGAGACAGAGGTAACCTTCCCCAGTAGTTACAGATTTAAGGTTTTCCCTGCAGGAGGCCCAGAATGATAGTGACTGTCAGTCCACCTCTGATGAAAGTGACTATGGTAATGCCTATTATCCCTCCTATGAACTGAGTCAGTTGTTTCATGGAAATCCTATGCAGAATCATGGGGATGAAGCTGGGTCTTCTGGACTGCCTAACCCCCCAGCTCTGTCCTTGGAGCCAATGCTCCCCAAAAGAGAAGTGCAAAGTATTATGTCTGAGGCTGTGGACTCCCTGTGTTTCATGGAACTGTGTGACTGGCCTGAAGAAGGGGCTGATGGTCTGAGTCTCTCTGATGACACACCAGAACTTGAACAATATGAAAGTGCTGACAGCCCTCCTTCAGTGCCACAAAGCCTAATTGTGCCAGCACCTTCTCTAAATGAGCAGAGTGTTGTGGAAATGGAGCCTACAGAGCAAGGAGCTGACAGTGCTCCCAGTTTGGACATTCCCATCCATGCAGAGGCACCCCTCATGAATGACAAAAGTTCCAAAGTTAGTGCTGAAAGTACAGAGACTGTGGCTGTTCCCCCAGAAATACTGGATGAACTGTTAAGCCAGTATTGTGCTTCAGTTGTGATTCTCCCGGGAGGCCAGTGTATTTGTTTCTCAATGTGGTTCACAAAGGTGTTTATATTTCTCAGCGCTCACTACCCAAACTGAGCTTAATGGTCAATTCCAGGTTGATTGTTCTTTCTTCTCAGTATGGTGCTCCTGCCCCATCCAGCCCCAAGTTAGCTGGTAGGGAAGGGCCCCCTCCTACATTGTTTAATGTACAGGAAGTTATTACCTGAAGCAGTATTGTGATGTTACTAATGTGTTAATCATAGTGGACTCAGCATTACCTGTATGAAACATGCATAAGTATTGTCAATATGGATGTAGTAATGCAACGTATACTGAAAGGTACAGTGATGTAACAAGCTAATTATATGTATGTCTCATTTGTATTGCATTTTGATATTGACATGGTACAGACTTGACACGGACGCCAAGTTTTCTCCAGGCAGGGAAGGGTGTAACCCCCCTACAAATGGGGGTTCCCGAAAAGTCTTCCTAAAGCTTCTTTAAATGCTCACTGCCAGGCTGGTGTCCTGCATTTTAGCAGTTTAAATGTATTGCCAGAGAATGCCTGTATAGCCTCTGTGTACTGTCTCTTTAAGAGCTGCCTGGATTACAGTCAAAATTAATCTGAGAAGGAGCTCTGTTAGAAGATGTACTTGTTGGCTGATCATTTGTTAGAGTAGTAATAATATTGCAGTTTGTTCTAACCTGCCTTCTTTGCAGCATGGGTAGTTCTGTTTGTTTCCATCATTTTGATCCTGGACTGCCAGAATGGGCCAATCAGTACATTTGGGACTCTAAAATGGAGCCTGTCTACAGGGGCTTGGTGGGGCCAAAACTTGTAGGAATTGTAGTTTTGGGCTTTTGGCCCCTAAAATAACCTGGAGGGGAGCCCTTTTTGTGACTGACAGACAGATCAGCCAAGCAAACCTTTTGGATCTTGGGGAAAGTCACACACTGCTTGCAGTTTCAGTTAGATCTGAGTAGGGAAGTGAAGAAGTAACATCTCGAGATATTTGAAGCAGCAATCCATAGTAGATTCACGTGGGAGAACTGTGGAAAGGCCTGAGTTTTGTCCTGCATGCCTGCCTGCTGTCCCTGAGAGGGAACTTGTGCTTTTTTGGACTGAATACGAAATTGGAGAGCGAATTAATCCACTGAATTGTGACCAGGCTTTAACCTGAAGAAGACCGAAGATTTGTTGAATGCGATCAGCCTGTTAGGACTTCCAGCTACCTCTGAACTCCCGGATTGTGCAGAGACTCTATTTTTGTGACCGGAGAGCCATTTGCCTGGTCAGTGGAATTTCATTATATGCGAATGTGCTGTGTGCTTATAGTGGGTCGTGATTTGGTTCCCCACTGTGTGTCTGAACTGTGTTTTGCTTGCTGGAGGCTGTATCCAGCTCCACAGACTGAATCCGTATCCATTTCCATTTGCCTGGGCCCTGCTACACTGACCCAGCCAGAATACCTGCTATGCAGAGAAAGTCATCGATGAGGGACCAGCCTGGGGATCAGCCCCCTGCTCAACGCCTTGAACAAGAACAATGCCTCAGTGATTCGTGTGGGCCCTGCTCCTCCAGGCACTCCAGCCCAACAGCCTGCAGGCTCGATTTCATTCTGCCTGTGTCCAGTATTGGGTATCATAGGCAAACATCTTGTTAGCTCCCTGCAACAACAGCGAAATCTAAAAGTGTTATCATCTGATTGTCTTGTTGCCTTTTCTTTCACGAACTGAGCCCTCCAGCTCCAGATTGCAAATAGTATGTGTTGTGCATGTTGCTTTCTTCCATCACAGGGCCCCAACCAGCTGCAACGTTCCTGGCTAGCCCATCATTTTCCTACCTGGGTACCCAGGGTGTGTGACTGTGTAGGTACTCTGAACTGCATGCATAACTGTCTGATTAATATAGTTTTTAAGCAAATCAATCTGATTACGCCCCTCCCTTGTTCAATTCCCGTGAATAAATCAGATTTAACTTTGTTTGCATTTAACCTCACTGTGGTTCTAGTTTGTGCCAAAAGTATTGTACTGTTGCTATTTGCTGTGCTTAACCTTGTTTTACAGGGAGTCCCCAGGGTCAAGCTAGAAGAACCAGGCCTGGTGGTAAGTGCAAGCAGTGTGGGTAATTGCCTGGTGAATAAGGGTCACTATGAAAGTAATTATTGTATATTGTTCAGGCCACTAGAAGGGAAAGAGTGGGGTTACAGTGTCTCAGAGGACTATGCCCAGGTTAGCTTAACCTCTAGCAACCCTGACCTCTGGGTGGAGGCACCCATTTCATTACCCAGACCCCTTAACCTGCTACTAGCCAAGCAGGCAGGGGTAGTAGCCCTCGGGATAGGGCCATCTAGGGGTTATACTAACTAGGGAAGTTTTAAATGCAGACACCTAACTTTCTGCTGCCTAAGCCACATCCCCTTATTTACATCTCTCCTCTTCACCTAGATAACTGCACAGATAACAGTTTAATTCCCCCAACTCAGACAAACACACTAACTCTTTTTTGTTTTCTTTTGTTTTTTTTTTACCCTAATTGAAGTTTGCAGTAGTAAAATTATAGTTCTTTAGTCCCAGTAGTAGAGTAGCAAAGTTCTAGCAGCTGCCTCCTTCCTCTTGCTGCTCTCTGCAAAAAGCTAACTGGGGAAGTTTTAAATGCAGACACCAGACTTTCTGTCACCTAAGCCACACACCCTTATTTGCATCTCTCCTTTTCACCTAGGTAACTGCATAGATAACAGTTCCCTTTCCCCAATTCAGACAAGCACACTAACTCTTGATTTTTTTGTTTTGTTTTTCTACCTCAACTGAAAGTCCCAGTAGTAAAGTTCCTTAGTCCCAATAGTAGAGTAGTAATGTTGTAGCAGCTGTGTCCTTCCTCTTGCTGGTCTCTTGCCAAAAGCTAAGAAGGGATGTTTTAAATGCAGACACCCGGTTTTATGCTGCCTAAGCAAAACACCCTAATTTACAGCTCTCCTCTTCACCTAGGTAACTGCACAGATAACAGTTTCCATCCCCCAACACAGACAAGCACACTAACTCTTTTTTTTACCCTAATTAAAGGTCCCAGTAGTAAAGTTATATTTCCTTAATCCCAGTTGTACAGTAGTAAAGTTCTAGCAGCTGCCTCCTTCCTCTTTCTGCTCTCTGCCAAAGCTAACTAGGGAAGTTTTAAATGCAGACACCTGGCTTTCTGCTGCCTAAGCCACACCCCTTAATTTACAGTGCTCTTCTTCACCAAGGTAACTGCACAGATAACAGTTCCATTCCCTCAACTCAGACAAGCACACTAACTCTTCTTTTTTATTTTATTTTGTTGTTTATCCTAATTGAAGTTTGCAGTAGTAAAATTCTAGTTCACTAGTCCCAGTTGTAGAGTAGTAATATTCCAGCAGCTGCTTCCTTCCTCTTGCTGCTCTCTGCCAAAAGCTAAGTAGGGAAGTTTTAAATGCAGACACCAAACTTACCGCTGCCTAAGCCACACACCATAATTTACAGCTCTCATCTTCACCTAGGTAACTGTACAGATAACAGTTCCATCCTCCCCCCAACTCGGACAAACACACTAACTCATTTTTTTTTTGGCTATTTACCCGAATTGAAGTTTGCAGTAGTAAAGTTCTAGTTCCTTAGTCCCAGTAGTAGAGTTGTAAAGTTGTAGCAGCTGCCTCCTTCCTCTTGCTGCTCTTTGCCAAAAGCAAAGGACGGAAGTTTTAAATGCAGTCACAAGTCTTTCTGATGCCTAAGCCACTCCCGCTAATTTACAGCTCTCCCCTTCACCTACGTAATTGCACAGATAACAGTTCCCTTCTCCAAACTCAGATAAACACACTAACTCTTGTGTTTTTGTTTTGTTTTTTTTGTGCTATAATTGAAGGTTCTAGTAGTAAAGTATTACTGTACTTCCTTAGTCCCAGTAGAAGAGTAGTAAAGTTCCAGCAGCTGCCTCCTTCCTCTTGCTGCTCTCTGCCAAAAGCTAACTAGGGAAGTTTTAAATGCAGACACCTGGCTTTCTGCTGCCTAAGTGCCCCACCCCCAATTTACAGCTCTCCTCTTCACCTAGGTAACTGTACAGATAAAAGTTCCCTACACCCATCTCAGACAAGCATGCTAAATCTTATTTTACCATTATTGACAGTCCCAGTAGTAAAGATCGAGTTCCTTAGTCCCAGTTGTACAGTAGTAAAGTTCTAGCAGCTGCCTCCTTCCTCTTGCTGCTCTCTGCCATAAGCTAACTAGGGAAGTTTTAAATGCAGATACCTGGCTTTCTGCTGCCTAAGCCACACACCCTAATTTACAGCTCTCCTCTTCACCTAGGCAACTGCACAGCTAATAGTTCCCTTCTCCCAGCTCAGACAAGCACCTTAGCTCTTGATTTTTTTCTTTTGTTTTTCTACCCCAATTAAAGGTCTCAGTAGTGAAGTTCTAGTGCCTTAATCCCAGTAATAGAGTAGTAATGTTTTAGGAGCTGCCTCCTTCTTCTTGCTTCTCTCTGCCAAAAGCTAACTAGGGAAGTTTTAAATGGAGACATCTGGCTTTCTGCTGCCTAAACCACACACCCTAATTTATAGCTCTCTGCTTCACCTACTGTAGGTAACTGCATGGATAACAGTTCCCTTCCCCCAACTCAGACAAGCACACTAACTCTTGTTTTTTTTTGTTTTTTTTACACTACTTGAAGGTCCCAGTAGTAATGTTCTAGTTCCTTAGTACTCTATGCTTCAAAGGGTGGGAATTACATGCCCAAGGTGCATATCCCACCCATGGAGCTCTGCACCTGTGGACAGCTGTGCACCAGTGGCATACGTGACTGCCAGTCACCTATCCTCTGCCCCACCCCCCAGCACGTGGGTATGTGCAGGATTGTGTGGGGTGGCAGTGGACTGAGGCATGGACCTGTGAAATCATCCAACAGGATTCCCATCCCAGATCCCTCAGTGGATCCCTTATGCAGTGGGGAGGTGCATTGGCTGCACTCCCCCATGGAAGTACACATGGCCAGTGGCTGCAGAGATGAGTAATAGGATGTGCCACTGGCTGTGTATTGCCCCAAACAGATTAGAAGGAATGAGGTTTGGGGTAACGGCACAAGGGTGTGTGTGTGTTGGGGAAGGGAATGGTTCATGCTGCCCACCACACCATCAGGGCTGATGCAGGGCAAGGGAATTCAGAGGTGGGCTTGCAGGGGCTAGTGGGGGGTGCAATCCAGGGGCCAATGCCACCAGGTGTGTGAGTGAGTGTGTGTGGGGGTTGGGGTTTGGCATGCATGGGGTAGGTGGGTGGCACGGCTGGGTGCAGGGGTGGGTGCCCCTGGGCAGACTGTCTAGGTGTTCATTAGGGTCCCTTTGTTGAGTGACGGGGGCATGGGGCATGTAGTGGGCTTACAGCAGGGTTTACCTGGTGTGCTGGATACCCCTATGTGCCCTGGTGCATAGCTGTACATGGCTATGTGCATGCTGCATAGTGCTGACACACCACCTGCAGAGATCCTGCATGTTGCAATCCACGCAGGTGTGGAATCAAGTGCATAGGGGCTGCATGACCCATTTTGTTAATTACGCGTGGGGGCACAATAGGTGAAGAGTGTCTGCATGCCTCACATATGCAGCACAGAGGTGCACCACATCATCAAGCATAGAGGCCACAGTGCCAGTAGTAGAGTAGTAAAGTTCTATCAGCTGCCTCCATCCTCTTGCTGCTCTCTGCCAAAAGCTAACTAGGGACATTCTAAATGCAGACACCTGGCTTTCTGTTGCCTAAACCTCACACCCTAATTTACAGCTCTCCTCTTCACTAGGTAACTGCACAGATAACAGTCCCCTTCCCCAACTCAGACAAGCCCACTAACTCTTGTTTTTTTGTTTGTTTATTTACCCTAATTGAAGGTCCCAGCAGTAAAGTTCTAGTTCCTTTGCCCCAGTAACAGAGTAGTACATTTCTAGCAGCTTCATCCTTCCTCTTGCTGCTCTCTGCCAAAAGCTAACTAGTGAAGCTTTAAATGCAGACACCTGGTTTTCTGCTGCCTAAGCCACACCACCTAATTTATAGCTCTCCTCTTCACCTAGGTAAAGGCACAGATAACAGCTCCCTTTCCCCTACTCAGAAAAGCACACTAACTCTTGCTTTTTTTGTTTTGTTTTTTACTCTAATTGAAGGTCCCAGTAGTAAAGTATTAGTTCCTTAGTCCCAGTAGTAGAGTAGTGAAGTTCCAGCAGCTTCCTCCTTCCTCGTGCTGTTCTCTATACTCTGAGCACAGCATGCACTTACGTATCTACAGGTGCAGTCATCATCAGAGCATAAAGTATCCCATTGTGGTGTTGTTTAAAAAGAGGATGCTTAAGGTGATATATCACCACAACTAAATTGCAAAGTGCTGGGACAATAAAAAGATAACAGCAAAACATTCAAATAGTAAGAAAGAAAAAATAGGTTACAATTAACATGGAGAGCAGGCAACAACCAAAAGAGTGTAGACTTTGTCAAAATGAGAGAGTGTCTCTGAAAAGCATTAGCAAACAGGCAAGAAGGAGGGTATAGGAACAATGGTGAAACATCAAAACTGCCATCACAGAGATAACAAGCCTTTGTGAAAAAAAAAAAAAAATCAAACCAAAAGAAAAAAAACACTATAGTTCTCAAAAGAGGTGGAAGGGAAGGTTAGGGAGAAAAAGATAGCATTCAGGAAGTATAAGGAAATGCCGAAGGAGCAGGACAGAGAACTGTACTAGTTAAAGCAGAAGGAAGTGGAGAAGGCAGTGAGAATAGTAAAGGTCCAAACTGAGGAAAAGATAGCCAACTCGGTTAAGAAGGGGGATAAAATCTTTTATAGGTACATTAGGGAGCAAAGAAAGACCAAGGGAGGGATAGTGAGGCTTAATAAAGGGGAAGATGGGTGGGCAGAGAGGGAGAGTGAAAAAGCAGGGATACTGAGTGAATACTTCTGCTCAGTATTCACAAAAGAAGAGGAGGTGGAGGTACCTAATCCAATCAATAGAAGCACTCTGGATAGGGGGTCAATACCAGTCCTTTTACAGAAGAAAGGTTTCTGTAAGAACTCCTTAAACTGAAGGTGGACAAAGCAACGGGGCCTGATGGGATTCACCCAAGAATTCTAAAAGAACTAAGGGGAGAACTAGTGACACCACTGACTACCCTTTTTAGCAAATCATGGGAGGATGGTGTGGTACCTAAGGACTGGAGGATGGCAGATTTGATTCCCCTTCAAAAAAGTGGGAGCAAAGCAGAGGCAGGAAACCACAGACCTGTTAGCTTGACCTCAGTGGTAGGGAAAATGATGGAATCACTTCTGAAAGAAAGAATTGTTGACTATGCAGAGGCCAGCAGGGTACAGGACCCAAGACAGCAAGGATTCACAGTGGGATGGTCATGTCAGATGAATCTGATATATTTCTTTGACTGGGTGACCAGAGTAGTAGACCAAGGAGAGGTGGTGGACATGGCCTACCTAGACTTTAGCAAGGCATTTGACTTAGACCCACACAAAAGATTAATAAACAAGTTAACCAGCCTGGGAGTAAGTCCCAGGGTGGTAGCCTGGGTAAACAATTGGCTGTACAACAGGACACAGAGGGTAATAGTAAACAGAGTCCACTCCAAAGAAAGGGGAGTTACTAGTGGGGTACCACAGATTTCAGTATTCGGTCCAGTCTTTTTTAATGTCTTTATAAGTAACATTGCAGTGGGACTAGAAGGAAATGTATGCCTCTTTGCAGACAACACAAATAACTGCAACAGGACTGATACACAAGTTTGTGTGTGTGGAAAGGATGAGAAGGGAATTGGCAAGGTTGGAGGAATGGTCAAAAGTATAGCACCTTAGATTCAGTGCAAAGTAATGCACCTGGGAAACAAAAACCAAGGGAAAGAGTACACAATGGGGGGGAGGTATTAACAACAACAAAAATGGAAAGGAACCTGGGGTTAGTCATATCAGATGACATAAAGGTAAGCAGGCAATGTGAGAAGGCAGTAAGGATGGCTGGGGGGATACTGGGATGTATAGGGAGCAGCATCACCAATAGAAAACAAGAAGTTGCTATCCCTCTGTACAGACAGTTGGTGAGACCCCATCTGGAGTACTGCATGCAGTTCTGGAGATCCCATCTCCACAAGGACATAGACAGGATGGAGACAGTCCAGAGGAGGGCAACTAAAATGGTGCAGGCTCTGCAATAGAAGCCACATGAAGAGAGACTAAAGGAGTTTAACATGTATACCCTTGAGGAAATGCGGGAGAAGGGGGACATGATAGAACTTTCAAGTACCTCAAGGGAATCAACAAAATCCAAGAGGGTAGTATCTTTCAGAAAAAAGATGTGCAAGAACAAGGGGACGCAATTTGAAGATAGAGTGGGGACAGTTCAGGGGCAATGTGAGGAAGTATTTGGTGGTAGACACATGAAACACCTTCTTGAGAAGGTCATGAGGTCAAAAACAGTGGGGGAATTCAGGAATGCATGGGACAAACATAAGGCAATTCTGGTGGGGGGTAGGAAGAAGTAGGCTGTTGGTTAACCAGGATCTGCAGCTTATCCATTAGGTAGGGAAATGGGCAGACTAGGTTGGCCAAGCAGTCCTTATCTGCCGTCAAAGTCTATGTTTCTATGTAGAGGACCAGAAGGTCAAGAAATTACAATGCTGGTGCTCAAGGATTAGAAAGTGCTGTCGTAAAGTGCAAGAGACTCCCAAGTATGTGCGCATAGCTTAAACCAGAATGAGAGCCCTCCTTTCTTGTATTCTTCCCTTTCATAAAGAGGTGTTTAACAGTTTAAGCACCTCCTCACCACAAACACGCCCAACAAGCACAATTTTAAATTATTCCTTAATAATGATTTTGCAAACAGTCTTAACAAAATGCAACATTTATGGTAACAGAGTTTCCTAAAAACAACTGTAACCAGCCTCTCTTTTCTACCAGGTCGAGTCAGATTACTAGTGAGCACTTGCGGAGTTAAGCCAGACACTGAGAGCTGTGCTCTAGGAAGTTTTTTCCAGAGACAAGATAGGCCACTCAGCTAAGAGGAGGAAACCAAGGCTTGAATAATACAATGTCGGGGAAGGGGGGTCCAGAGGGAGAAAGAATGGAGAACAGTAGTCCAGACTCTGATTATGGCTGGGCTGAGATGGCATGCAGTTGAAGGGACTGTGACAGGGTCGCTGCAATCGGGTGGCACTGGTCCCCTCATGTCTGGTCTCCAAAGAAGAACCTCAGGAGCTGTTGGGAGGTGTGGAGACACAGTGAGCATGCCTCAAGAGCAGTAAAGACCATTAGCACCTGATAGGCTCTGTTGGGAGAAGTGGTGGACCACCTCTCAATTGAGATCACTGGATCCCTTGTGGGTTCACTCTCAGAAAAAGGAACGGAGGAACATCCAAAGCACAGAGTAAACTGTAAGTTAATCTTGCTCAGGGAAGATGTGTGTGTGTGTGCGTGTGTGTGTGTATGTGTGTGATCTCCTAGACGACTGACTAATGAACACCTGGCAGTGTAACAGAAGGTAGGGAATCAGGTAGGAGGAGACCTGGCAAGAGTTGGAGTTGGAGGTGGGATAAGATTGAGACCTTCACATTCCTTAAAGGCATCAACAAGGTGTCAGAAGTGCATCTTTTTTACCAGGAATGTCAGTTCTACTACAAGAGGGCATGAGTGGAAATTGAAGGGTGGAGAGTTCAAGAGGGACATCAGAAAGTATTACTTCTCAGAGAGGGTGGTGGAACCTTGGAATAGATTACCGCCAAGGTGGTGGCCGTAAAGTCATGATCAAGCTATAAGCATGGGTGGGACAAATATTGGGAAGAAACACATGGCACTGGCAAGGGCTAGGCTTGGTGTTTAGGAGGACAGAACACTGGGGCACAATAGATCGTGGATACCTGGCTTGGGCAGACTCAATGGACCACAGGTCCCTTTCTGCTGTCATATTATATGTTCCTATGTTTCTATAGTAAGTCCCTAAGATGGGGCCAGGCATGGGAGCCTGTTCTTTGGGCCACTAGGGCTATCAGTGAGAAATCGCAAGGGAGGCACATACAGCTGAACCAACTATAGCTTTTGAGCACTTAGTAGTAAAGCCTTAAGTTGATGTATTTTCATATTTATTGCCCTTGTTGGGTATTTGAAGACAAATGCCAGCACAGCTTGAACCCAGGTTAGGGCTTGCCCTGCCTGGGAGAGTGCCATAACACAATCAATCTTGGGAGCACCCAAACTCCAAGGACCCTAAATGGAAGGTTAGGGATTTGTAGGGTTGAAATAGACTCATTACTAACAAGCATTTGTCAATGCTGAATGTTCATTGTGTTGGTCCATTGAGCTCGCTCACTGCCCCTCTGTCACTCACACATTATGTTTCATTCGGTGCTGCAGGCTGCTGTTTTGTACTGGGCTCCTACCTGCGTTGGCACCCTTTTCTGTCAACAAAGAAATCTACAGCTGTCCCAACAGAGCTCCATTGAGGTGGCTCACTCCCCCTCTCTCACTCACTCATTTTGTTTCTCTTGGCACTGCAGGCTGCCCTTTTGTACTGAGCTCCTGCCTCTGTTGGTGGCTTTTTCTGCCCACAAAGAAATCTGCAGTAGTCCTGACACAGGTCCGTCCAGCTTGCTCACTCCCCCTCTGTCACTCACTCGTTCTGCTTCTGCCAGCGCTGCAGGCTGGCCTTTTGTACTGGGCTCCTGCCTGCATTGCCACCTTTTTCTGCCCACAAAGAAATCTGCAGCAGTCATGATAGAGCTCCATTGGCCTCACTCACTCCCCTTCTCACACTCGCTCGTTCTGTTTCTCCTGCTGCTGCAGGCAGCCCTTTTGTACTGGGCCCCTGCGTGCATTGCTGTCTTTTTCTGCCCACAAAGAAATCTGCAGCAGTCCCAACAGAGCTCCATTGAGCTCACTTACTCTCCCTCCCTCACTCACTCATTCTGTGTTTCCTGCTGCTGCAGGCTGCCCTTTTGTACTGGATCCTGCCTAATTTGGCAGCTTTTTCTTCCCACAAAGAAATCTGCAGCAGTCCCGACACAGCTCCGTTGAGCTTGCTCACTCCCCTCTCTGTCACTCGCTCATTCCATTTCTGCCAGCGCTGCTGGCTGACATTTTGTACTGGGCTCCTGCCTGTGTTGCCAACTTTTTCTGCCCGCAAAGATATCTGCAGCAGTCATGAAACAGCTCTGTTGAGGTCACTCACTCCCCCTGTCTCACTTCTTCATTCTGTTTCTCCTGGTGCTGCAGGCTGCCCTTTTGTACTGGGCTCCTGCCTGCATTGCTGCCTTTTTCTGCCCACAAAGAAATAAGCAGCAGTCACGATAGAGCTCAGTTGAGCTTGCTCACTCCCCCTCTCTCACTTGCTCGCTGCATTTCTCCCGGTGCTGCAGGCTGCCCTTTTGTGCTGGGCTCCTGCCTGTGTTGGCACATTTTTCTGCCCACAAAGAAATCCGCAGCTGTCCCCACAGAGCTCTGTTGAGGTCGCTCACTCCCCCTGTCTCACTCACTCATTCTGTTTGTCCTGGTGCTGCAGGCTGCCCTTTTGTACTGGGCTCCTGTGGTTGCCACCTATTTCTGCCCCCAAAGAAATCTGCAGCAGTCCCGACAGAGATCTGTTGAGCTTGCTCACTCCCCCTCTCTACTCGCTCATTCCGTTTCTGCCGTTGCTCCAGGCTGCCCTTTTTTACTGGGATCCTGCCGACTTTCGCAGCTTTTTCTGCCCACAAAGAAATCTGCAGCAGTCCCAACATGGCTCCGTTGAGCTTGCTCACTCCCCTCTCTGTCACTCGCTCATTCCATTTCTGCCGGCGCTGCTGGCTGACATTTTGTACTGGGCTCCTGCCTGCGTTGCCAACTTTTTCTGCCCACAAAGATATCCGCAGCAGTCATGAAACAGCTCCGTTGAGGTCGCTCACTCCCCCTGTCTCACTTCCTCATTCTGTTTCTCCTGGTGCTGCAGGCTGCCCTTTTGTATTGGGCTCCTGCCTGCGTTGCCACCTTTTTCTGCCCACAAAGAAATCAGCAGCAGTCATGATAGAGCTCAGTTGAGTTTGCTCACTCCCCCTCTCTCACTTGCTTGCTGCATTCCTCCTGGTGCTGCATGCTGCCCTTTTGTACTGGGCTCCTGCCTGTGTTGGCACCTTTTTCTTCCCACAAAGAAATCCGCAGCAGTCCCGACATAGATCTGTTGAGCTTGCTCACTCCCCCTCTCTACTCGCTCGTTCCTTTTCTGCCGTCACTGCAGTCTGCCCTTTTGTACTGGGCTCCTGCCTGCATTGCTGCCTTCTTCTGCCGACAAAGAAATCTGCAGCAGTCATGATAGGGCTCCGTTGAGCTCGCTTAACTCCCCCTCTCTCACTCACTCATTCTTTTTCCCCCACCATTGCAGGCTGCCATTTTGTACTGAGCCCCTGCCTGCATTGCTGCCTTTTTCTGCCCACAAAGAAATCTGCAGCAGTCCTAACAGAACTCCGTTGAGCTCACTCACTCACTCCTCCTCGCTCACTCGCTCATTCTGTGTCTCCCGCTGCTGCAGACCACCCTTTTGTACTGGGCCCCTGCCTGCATTACTGCCTTTTTCTGTCCACAAAGAAATCCGTAGCAGTCATAATAGATCTCCGTTGAGCTGGCTCACTCCCCCTGTCTCACTCGCTCGCTGTATTTCTCCCGGCGCTGCAGGCTGCCCTTTTGTACTGGGGTCCTGCCTGCATTGGCACCTTTTTCTGCCCACAAAGAAATCTGCAGCTGCCCCCACAGAGCTCCGTCGAGGTCACTCACTCTCCTGGTCTCACTCACTCATTCTGTTTCTCTTGGTGCTGAGGGCTGCCATTTTGTACTGGGCTGATGCCTCTGTTGGCACCTTTTTCTGCCCACAAAGAAATCGGCAGATGTCCCCTCAGAGTTCCGATGAGGTTGTGCACTCCCCCTGTCTCACTTGCTAATTCTGTTTCTCCTGGTGCTGCAGGGTGCCCTTTTTGTACTGAGCTCCAGCCTCTGTTGGCACCTTTATCTGCCCACAAAGCAATTGGCAGCAGTCCTGACAGAGCTCCGTTGAGCTCACTCACTCCCCCTCTCTGACTCACTTGTTCTGTTTCTGCTGCCACTCCAGGCTTCCCTTTTGTACTGGGCTCCTGCCTGCATAGCCACCTTTTCTGCCGACAAAGAAATCTGCAGCAGTCACGATAGAGCTCCACTGAGCTCGCTCACTCCCCCTCTCTCACTCACTTGTTCTGTTTCCCCCACTACTGCATGCTGCCATTTTGTACTGGGCCCCTGCCTGCATTGCTGCCTTTGTCTGCCCATAAAGAAATCTGCAGCAGTCCCAACAGAGCTCCGTTGAGCTCACTCACTCCCCCTCACTCACTCACTCGTTCTGTATCTCCCACTGCTGCAGACTGCCCTTTTGTACTGGGCTCCTGCCTGCATTGCCACCTTTTCCTACCCACAAAAAAATCTGCAGCAGTCAGGATAGAGCTCCGTTGAGCTCGCTCACCTCCCCTCTCACTAGCTCACTGTGTTTCTCCCAGCACTGCAGGCTGCCCTTTTGTACTGGGGTCCTGTCTGCATTGGCACCTTTTTCTGCCCACAAGGAAATCTGCAGCTGTCCCCACAGAGCTCCACTGAGGTCGTTCACTTCCCCAGTCTCTCTCGCTCATTCTGTTTCTGCCGCTGCTCCAGGTTGCCGTTTTGTACTGGGCTCCTGCCTGCTTTGCCGCCTTCTTCTGCAGACAAAGAAATCTGCAGCAGTCACGATAGAGCTCTGCTGAGCTCGCTCACTGCCCCTCTCTCACTCACTTCTTCTGTTTCTCCTGCCACTGCAGGCTGCCATTTTGTACTGGGCCGCTGCATGCATTGCTGCCTTTTTATGCCCTCAAAGAAATCCCCAGCAGTCCCAACAGAGCTCCGTTGAGCTCACTCAATCCCCCTCACTCACTCACTCATTCTGTGTCTCCCACTGCTGCAGACTGCCCTTTTGTACTGGGCTCCTGCCTCTGTTGGCACCCTTTTCTGTCCACAAGGAAATCTACAGCTGTCACAACAGAGTTCTGTTGAGGTTGCTCACTCCCCCTGTCTCACACGCTCATTCTGTTTCTCCTAGCACTGCAGGCTGCCCTTTTGTACTGGGCTCCGTGTGCATTGCTCCCTTTTTCTGCCCACAAAGAAATCTGCAGCAGTCACAATAGAGCTCCGTTGAGCTCACTCACTCCCTCCCCCTGTCTCAGTTGCTTGTTCTGTTTCTCCCGCCACTGCAGGATGCCCTTTTGTACTGGGCCCCGTGTGCATTGTTCCCTTTTTCTGCCCACAAAGAAATCTGCAGCAGTCCCAACAGAGCTCTGTTGAGCTCACTCACTCCCCTCCCTCACTCGTTCGTTCTGTGTCTCCCGGCGCTGCAGACTGCCCTTTTGTACTGGGCTGCTGCCTGTGTTGGCACCTTTTCCTGCCCACAAAGAAATCCGCAGCAGTCCTGACAGAGCTCAGTTGAGCTTGGTCACCCCCCAACCTCGCTCAATCCTAATCTGTCCCAAACACAGAATTCCAACAGCAATATTCTGCACCGGAAGCACAAAAATGACATCTGTGCTGTTCATAAGGAGGTGTGGAAAAATACCAGTGTTGAAAATGTGACCTGAAAATATTACTAATATGCGAAGTTTCAAAGGTGCGTGGAAACGGCACAATGCACGCTTGTCACACAGACATTTTATGGAGTTTCATCACAAAATTTTCAACATTGGCATTTTAGGACCTCTACTCATGAACAGTGTCAGTGTTATTTTCTTGATGTGTCCCGAACACTGATTTCCCACAGCGACCATGCTATTGTGTGCCGGAAGAGCGAAAACACATTTTGGCCAGGATGTGAAAAATGACAGCTGCACTGTTCATAAGGAGATGTGGAAATATGGCAATGCTGAAACTCTAGAGTGAAAATATTGCAAAGTTGCAAAGGTACGAGCGTGCATGGAAACTGCACAACACACGCTCGTAGCACACTCATTTTATGGACTTTCATCACCAAATTTTCAACATAGGCATTTTAAGACATCTGCTAATGAACAGTGTCACTGTCATTTTCATAATGTGTCCTGAATATGGATTTCCCACAGTGACCGTGCTATTCTGTGCTGAAACTGTGAAAACATATTTTGGCCAGGATGTGAAAAATGACAGCTGTACTGTTCATAAGGAGGTGCAGAACAATGGCAATGTTGAAAATCTGGAGTGGAAATATTATAAACTCGTGAACTTGCGAGCGTGCGTGCAAACTGAGCAATGCACGCTCTTAAAACAGTCATTTTTTGGATTTTTTTCCTCCAAATTTGCAATATTGGCATTTTGAGAGCCCATCTCATGAACACTGGCACTGTCATTTTGTTAATCAGTCCGAAAGGTGTTTCAGTGCAGTGACCACAAAATCACCTTTCGGGGCTGATTAATCCCATGACAGTGCCAGAATTCATGAGGAGGAGTCCTAAAAACCCCATGTTGACAATTTGGTGCCAAAATTCCAAAAAAAGCCTGAGATATGCATCAAATTTGAAAAAACCCTAATTATTCCATTATACAGCTTACCGGCATTTCCTCAGTTTGCAGTCGGCTTTGAAGAGTGCAGATGTGTTCTCGGTCCACCGAAGATCATCGTGCTGGACTCCGAAGGTAAGTATTGGGTGAGGGGGGTGTGGGGAGGTAGGGTGTGCAGCAGGTGGGTGCGGGTTGTGGGAGGGGGGCAGGGAGACCACAAGGGACCATTTTCTTTTTTGACAGGGTAAAAAAAACAAAAACATTGCTGGACCATTTTTTTTTAAAAAGAGGCATGCAGCACACTGGGGTGGGCTCCTAGCATGCCAACAGACTCTTTTTTGGGGGGAAGCTATAGCCGATGGGGGATTGGGCACCCCCGTCGGCACACAACAAAAGGAAGGGGGTTACATTATGATGACAGGGATTGGGCACACCTGTCGGCACACAACAAAAGTGGGGGGGTGACATTATGCCGATGTGGATTGGGCACCCCCATTGGCACACAACAAAAGTGGGGGGTGCTACGCATAATGCAGGCAGGGAGTGGGCTCCCCTGCCGGCAGCATTACTCGGGCACTAGGCTGACAGAGTTGGGGCCCCCGTTGGCAACAAACATGGTGGGGGGGCACATGCTGCCGAGGGGGATTGGGTTGATTGTGAATACAGCGGCAAGCCGCTGCCATGTTCGCGAACAATATCATTGTCACAAGGTTCCGCCCAGTAATGACGGGTCACTCTCTCATTGCAGCAGAATGGCTTGTGCTGCAATGACGAGGCGGCCCCTGATTGCAGCGGCTGAAATCTTACAAGGTTGTGGCATGCTGGCTGAACTGGTGTCAGCAGCAGCATGCCACAGCATTGGAAAAAGCAGACCAAGCCTTTAAAGGCTGTGGGGGCATTAGCCTCAACAGTGCCGTGCCTCCACAACCTGCTTCGGGCAACCTGCCGCAATATGTTTCTTGCGCATGTGAGCAATCAACATAAAAAGCATATGTAAATTTGCCCCTTTACTTCAGGGTGAGAACCCAGTAACAATTATGGTAGTGGGTGGGCAACAGTCTCCTTATCTTATGAAAAACTGTAACCTCTCCTGGGCTCTAAAACTAGATGGACTTAGATGCCATAATAGGCAACTCCAGACCCCTTAAGTTAACACCAATAAGAGAAATAATTTCTTCACCATCAGGGCATGTAAATTTAGAAATTCTTAACCCAACTATTTGGTGGCTATCAGCTCTTTTGAAGTATTTAAAAATACTCTGGATAAGTACCTACTTGACTATGGGTTGTAATAAACACCCTGCAAGTGCAGGGAAGGTGGTCTTGATGGGCTTTGCCTTCTTCCACCATTAATCACAGATTAATATCGAGTAGTAAACACTGAAGACCATCTGACTAGTGATGGAGAAATAAGAGTCAGAGAGATACCACACTAGAAGTGGGGGCTTAGGTAGAAGCCCAGGGAGTATTCTGGAGGAGTAGTCATGTAGGGCATGGCCCAGGGAATAAAGGAAGGTAGTGTGAGCATGGAAACATCATGAATGAATGTGGCCAGGAAACTGCACAGAGAGCTGCGTAACACCAAGGTAGTTAAAAAAATATGCCACGCTTGATCCCAGTTATTATTGACATTGCAGTTTCTGTGTGGTCTTATGCTAATGGTGCCCAGAATATGGCAAAGGTGCCCATTGTCCCCATCACCCCTTCACCCAATACAGCAAGGCAATAGATAATGGTGCAGAACTGGTGCTCATGGTGTAAGGCCGGCACTCTCCTGGACATGATGTCACCATATACTGTACCACTAGACATAGGAGGAGGCCACAGACTTTACACAGTTTTAAAGACTGTTTTGGTTTACTTAACACAATCAGATTTTACAAGCAGCAGACATTCTTAAATTCTATTAGCAAAACGTTTTGGAATCACTTAACAAACATATTTTAGAAGCAACACTGTACACTAAAAAAAAAGGAAAAATACAGCTTTTAAAACCTTATGTCAACAGTCTCTTCCAGACTGAGGGAAACTACTAGAAACTACTAGAAGACTGTGAGAGATCCCATAGCTGCACTGGCGCTTACTAAGCAGTACAATAGCTGGGTGGGGACTGTGTCCTCTGGTACAGAAAGGTCTGTTTCTTAATAGGAAATCTTTTCACATTTGTGGACAATTAGGAACAAATGTAAAACACTCCATAGGGGTTTGAACACAGCATATAGAGGACTTAGGAAAGTGTCAGTCTAGTCAAGAAAACATTGCTCGAGCCCCTGTTGTGTGTTGCTAATGAAATAAGATGATGCATATATGTGGCTTGTTGGAGTGAACCCCACTTTTTTAGGTTTTGGATTCAATTGTAGTCAGCTGGGTTGTCCCCAGGATTTGGAACATTTGTTCCCCAATTCAGGAGGAGGGCAACATAGGACAATTATTTGTGACAATATAAACCTCTCCTGATTTGAGTCAGGACTTACTGTTGGTTCAGAAGTAGGGCTGTGCAGAATTTTCAGAATCCAACAGAACAAAATGCCATAGAATTTATGAAAAGTCTGCCTTCCCCACATCAGTAGCAAAATTCTGAAACTTCAGAAGGGGAATGCTTTTCACACAGACATTTGTAATCCATGAATTATATAAAGAAGATTTCTGTAATTCTTGGAAAGTTATTCCTCAGTTTACATACAAATGCTTTTTGGAATTCTGAGGAATTAAAAAAGAAATTCTGAAAGCCATGTAAGGAGTAAGCCACAAGAAAGCATGGGTCTACTGTGGAATTAATCCATGGTTGGGGGGAGGTTGGACCACAAGGCCGAAGGCTGAGTGGGTTCAACCAACCAACCATGGATGAATTCCACTGTAGACCAATTCTTTCTCGTGGCTTAATCCACTTGTAACATGGCAATGAGTGTATGATTAATAGTCTTTGAATAGAGTACAATCACACTGATTTACTTTCAGAAAACTGTGTGTTGATCTGTTAAACATGATGTACATATACTTGAAAACAATTGGAACACACCTATTGGAAATATCGTGGCTGCTATTTCACTTTTGTTAAAATAACTTTCATTACAAGCTTTAAGCTTTCTAACATCAAAACATATTTTACAACTTTTCAAAAACTTGCAATTCACTTTCTATTTTAGGTGCTTTGATTTTCCTCTCTGTGTATTAGAAGATATGGGCTGCACTGCATGATGGGAGTGTGCTATGGTACAGTTTAGTTTTCTTCCTGCAGTTCCTTTGCAGACCAATAGGTGGCTGTCAAACAATCCTAGTAGCACAAGCACTGTTTCTCCAAATGTACTGAATTAAGTCAATCTGAAAAACACTTTATTGAACAACTACTATTTTGTGGAATATTATTTTCACTTTTTTTCCCTCTAAACTAACTAACTCAGCAGGACATAGAACAACATAACGTTTACTGCTTACACCTTTCAAATACTTGTTTTGACTACTATTGTTAGTCTGTTTCTTTGATTTCTTTTTGTTTCTCTCAATTTATTTTTCTTTTCACCCATAGAAGTATCCTCTCTCTTTAATTTTGTTTTGTTTATCTCAGTGTCTGTTATTTTTGCTTTCGGTTATAGAAGCTGCATGTCCATCTTTACCACTGTGTATTCACCAAGAAAAGGCTAGGACAGATAATGTTATTCAATCATCCACAATGCATTGCGCCCACAGTTGATTAGAAAGCAGTAGATCAGAAGGGATGGTGACAGTATATAACTGTTCACTTCTACAGAAATATTGTTGCAGCATAATTAACAGTATATGTGGAGTTTAAATGTGCAATCTTTGGTAACTCGTGAACTTCTGTCGCAGTTACAACATAGAACAATCTTGAAAATGTCAAAAACCCTGTGCCAGCAAAAACTTTAGCAAATACAAGCTGGGACAGCTACACAGTGCAAACTATTTGCATATTGCTTTTGCTTGTATACTGCTTCTTGCCTGTAGTGGATTGCCAAGGTATTACATCACAAACCATGATCTACTATGGTATTAGACCATGGTTTCTACTGTATCACATGGTGTGTTTACACCTATCTGAGTGCTTCATTTCATTTTTCTTTTTTATGCCATGTTACAATCACAATTAGAATTGCCATTCCCCATAAATTCTGGCAGCAGAATTTTGCACTCTGTACTGCTCTGTTCAGAAAAGGCTGTTAAACATGATCTCCTTTAGTACATAGGTAAATTGAAAAAGGTAAAATCAATGATATTTGGCTCCAAATTTAAGCTAAGGTAAGTGAACTCCAATTCTAATTTTTCAATAATTGAGTCAATTGGAATTTGTATTTAAGTGTTTCACAACTTCATGTACTTAGGTGTCCTTCTCGATATTACTCCTGCCTATTCTGATCACATCACCCATTGTTCAAAATACCACTTATTAGAAGTTTGTGATTGCTATAAGATATCCACATTTTTCTACTCTTGATGTGTGTTGGGGAATTGCTAAGAGTACAGGTATATTACTTATTGCTTTAGATTATGGTTGTAAAATTGTTTGCTATGCCTCGCCTACCAATATTAGTACATTAGGTAAATGTTTATGTGCCACTCCATCTGTAAATTTGTCTTATCTGTCCCTGTTAAAATTCATCATTCTGCTGTATATACAGTACCAAGCTAAATTGCTTTTCTCTTAATGATTAGAAGGCTTATTTTCTCAGCTGTTGAATTAATAAATCGTATGATGTAAATTACTCACTGGCTTATTTTTTATGTATTTATTTAGTTTTTGTTGACCGGGTAAGTGCACTAGACAAATCTTGCCTATTTTCGGGCATGACCCAGAGGAGGGGGATACAAATGAATGCCAACTGACCTTGAACCAGATGAAGCTATTGGTGGTATTTTTGTTTAGCGAAAGAGGGAAATTTGGCCAGGACACCGGAGAACTTCCCCTATTCTTTTCGATAAGTACCATGGGATCTTTAACATCCACCTGAACTACCACCAATCCAGGCAGATGGGACCTCAGTTCAATGTCTCATCTGAAAGACGGCACCTCAGAAGTGCAGCACCCTTCTCATGCTGCACTACAGTGTCAGTACTGGGATATTAACTCAAGTGCCAGATGTGGGAAGTATTGAAGTATAAGACTGGTCTGAGGGAACTTAGGTTTCTACTTTATTCCCAGTTACCTCCAGGATTGGCTCTACGGTCTTTTTATTGATGCTCCCAAACTTTGGAATAGATCTGCCTTGATTCATTCAATTTAAACAAAATGCATAAGAGAACACCTAGTGGCGTAATGCTTATACCAATACTTTTCGTCGAAATGAGTTGTAATCTATTGCTGTGTAATATGATTGTTGGACTTACTGCCCTGGGTCATGATTGAAAATGGAACATTGGACCAGGACACATTACACAATTACAAAATAAAATAAAATAAAATGTTTGTGGAAAACAGCAGAAACTGTGGAATTTTGTAATTTGCAATGGAATTCTGCCAAAGGCAGGATATGTAGTTTCTTCCGAAAAGAAAATTAAGGAAAACGTAGAGTTTGACTAGCTGATATAGAATTCCTTGGAATTTCTTGAAATGTTGTGAAATTCTATGGAATTCTACTGGAAGTGAAATGTTACTGTTCCACCCAGCAAAAATAGATTCTTGAACAGTACAAAAACCACACAGGACCACAATAGGTGGATTGCTCAAATATTCATATCTAGACAGATAGTATTGGAAATGGATAATTTGTTGAGATAACCATAGATAATCTGGATAATTAATCTGAAAAATGCCCACTATACCTCATGATATGATACTGACAAAAAGTCCCATGTCTAAAACTGACATTACCCTAGTTATCCTAAAGATTCTTTGGATTGAATTAACAAGTCTGATTTTTTATGTAATACAGTTTGTTATACAGTTGCAGCAAAATTCTCAAGTAGCCCTTATACCATAAGAAATTATCTTAAGGATATGAACTCACTAAAAACATAGGTATCTAAAGATTAATTTACTGAATATGAAGTTAGAAATGACTGTATGACTCTACAGATGCCACTGATTACAAAATTAAATACAGTTCCAGAAAGATCTATATTTCTACGGTTTCTCACTTGAATGGATTATTGAAATCTGATGCAATAACCTATACTAAGATGTGATTTCTTAAGGCAGTGAGCAAATATAGATATATATTTTTTTTTCATAAAGATATTCCTACATTTCAGGTAAAAGTGACATTTTGGAAACTGTTAGGAAATGTGCAGGCACCTAGGGATTCTCATTGAATAACACCACTAAGAATCAGCATATAGATGGGTTGGCCAGTAGTCTGCAATATGTGAACTTGCTCAAGTGTGAAGCTAACTCCTAAGTTAATCCCCTGTGCCAGCAGTCTACCTAAATCAAGTTGAACACTCTAAATATGGTATATTTATGTCTTGCCTTGAACCACAGCAAAAGTTCTTCTGAAGTCTTTACGCTGAGGAGGAGTTCATCTTTGAACTGTATTTGAGAAAGGATTAGAGATAAAGTCTTGACTAAGGTTAGTGTGCTTTCCCAACCTTGTCTACATTTAAATCCTAGTTCTTGTGCTTAACCTATACATCAATTCCAACCCCACCAGTAATTGCCATTGATGATATTTCACATTAACATAAAAATCAAATGTGTGATTACTTTTCTGAATGATACTTTTATTTCTCATTTGCTTTTATGCTTGAATAACCTGCATCAAGATTTATTATGTGACTTTGCAGCCTAGTAAGAAACATAAAGTTACTGATGCTAAAAAGAAAGCCCAGAGTCCTTATTGTTATGTATTGTTTATTAAATGGTTTTTCATGATTGAAAAGGATACAAATGTGCTGGACTTGATTCAGTTTTATAGTAAGTCTCTAAGGAATCTGTGTGAAAGATGTGAAGAGCTTTATTTCATCACACTCTATGCACAAATGTTCTTATACAAAAAGGGAAAAGAGGTGTAAATGCTGGATATTGACTAACTTAAACTATTGAATTGAGCAAGGTGCAGGAGGGGAGACTCTTTCACAGGAGGAGGAGGAACACCAGAATGCAGGGGCATGTTATAAAGCTGGGGGAGGGGTTAGCAGGGATGTGAGTAAATATATCTTCACAGAAAGGGTGATGGACACCTGGAAGAGCCCGCCAGAAGAAGTGGTGGGGGGTGAAGAAAGTAGGGAGCCTCAAGCATTTGTGGAAAAGACCAGCCCACCAGTGCAGTGGTAGCACTACCGCCTGAGATGCCAATGACCAGAGTTCAAAAACAAGCCCAGGTTGTTGGAGGGCCAGCTGAGACGAGGAGAGTCGCATGTACATAGGACAGCGCTTCTCCTCTGTGGAGGGGTGAAGAAGAGCACAGCACACAACTGGCCTCTGACAGAAGACAGGGGAGAGGTGACCCAAGCTAGAAGGTTGTGGTGGCATGGCAGATGTCAGTGTGTGCACCATGATGTCATTGCATGCCATGTCCCCCTCAAGGTCGAAAATGGAAAACTCCCCGACCACCAAGGATGATCACCATCCTTCACAGGACTCACACCAGGCAACTCAGGCTCCTCCTGCAAATCTGGATCTCATTCTGGTGGGTTGAGGGACTCCCCATCACCCTGCCAAAGAGGGCAAGCCATTGGCAAGCCATGGGGGACTAAAAGAGAGGTAAGTCCTGGGAGAAGCCAGGGTAACAGGACTGGGAGAAACAGTGGGATGGAGGGCCAGCTGAAGAGGGTGAGCATAAAACAAATGCATGCATGGGATAGACACGGGGTATAATAAGTAGTGGTAAGGGAGGAGGGAAGGACACTTGTTACCAAATAGGGTCCAGGGTGTAGTAATAGGTAGGGAAAAGAGGGCAGACTGGATAGGCCTATTGGTCCTTTTCTGCAGACACATTTTATGTTTCTATTTTTCATTTCATTTGTATTCAGTTGCTGGCACAGGGGGTTATCCATTAAGTGAAATGCTCACTTATAATAGTATGTTGCACAAATCATGTTTTAGCTGTCACACATGCCAGGTTACATGAGTAAACATGCATTTGTCAATGTTGAATGTTGCTTGCTTATATGTGCTGTTTAGGTATTTTAATTTTTTTTTTTTAGTATTTGTATTTATTCTCCTCTCCGTATGGACCCCATCTGACTGGCTCCACCAGCTCTATCCCCGGAATTACAGGGGCTTATCTTATGCCCGGTCCAGGAGCTACATAGATACATAGACAGTGTCAGCAGATAAGGGCCTATGGCCCACCCAGTCTGCCCATTTGAGCGTGTAAGTTCAGTTTATGTTTTCCTAGAAGTCTGTTGCCCCTTACCCCTGACCTCCAGAATTCCTTTATGTCTATTCCATGCATTCTTAAATCCTGTGATTGTTTCAGCCCCCACCACTTCCTCTGGCAGGGTGTTCCACTTGTCCACCACCTGTTCTGTGAAGAAATTCTTCCTCATGTTTCCTCTGTATCGTCCTCCCTCCACCTTCATCCCATGCCCTCTAGTCCTGGAACATCTTTTTCGCTTAAAAATAGTGTATTCCTGCACCCTGTTCCTCCCTGTAAGATACTTGTATGTCTCTATCATATCCCTCTCCCTCCTCTCCTCCAGGGAGTACATGTTCAGTTCCTTCAACCTGTCTTCATAGGACTTGTGATGCAATCCATGCACCATCATTGTTGCCTCCTCTGAACCTTCTCTACCCTGTCTATGTCCTTACGTAGGTATGGTCTCCAGAACCTGCACACTGTACTCCAGGTGGGGCCTCACTAGTGTCTTGTATAGCAGAATTATGACCTTTTCCTGCTGGTGATGCCCTGCCTATACATCCCAGCATCCTATTTGCTTTACCTGCTGCCTTGTCACACTGTTTCCCTACCTTGAGGTCATCAGAGATGATAACCCCAAGATCCCTTTCCTGCTTGGTGCATGCTATATCTGCACCCCCCAACTGATATATTGTGCCAGGGTTTTTGTGCCCCATATGCATTAACTTGCACTTCCTTGCATTGAATTTCAACTGCCAAACCCCTGACCATTCTTCAAGTTTCTGCAGGTCCCTTCTCATTCTGTCTACACCCTCTGGTGTGTCTACTCTGTTACAGAGCTTTGTGTCATCAGCGAACAGTGAAATTCTGCCTTCTAGGTCCTGTGCAATGTCACTGATGAAGATGTTGAATAGGACCAGTCCCAGCACTGATCCCTGTGGTACCCCACTGGTCACTCTTCCCTCTGTGGAGTGACAGCCATTTACCACCACCCTCTGTGTCTTGCCACCCAGCCAGTTACCTACCCACCACACTACTGTCCTGCCCACACCCATATTCCCCAGTCTGTGTAATAGTCTTCTATGTGGCACAGTGTCAAAGGCCTTGCTGAAGTCCAGATAGGCCATGTCCACTGCCCTCCCCTGATCCACCTCCCTAGTCACCCAGTCAAAAAATTCAACGAGATTGGTCTGACATGAACTCCCCCTGGTGAAACCATGCTGCCCTGGGTCCTATAGTCCATTGACAACCAGATGTTCCACCAATCTCTCCTTCAGTAGTGCTTCCATGACCTTCCCCACTACCGAGGTGAGGCTGACTGGTCTGTAGTTCCCTGCTTCCTCTTTGTTCCCACTTTTGTATAAGGGGACTACATCTGCTGTCCTCCAATCTTCGGGTACCTCCCCTGTTTCCAGCGATCGGCTAAACAGGATAGCCAGAGGTTCAGCCACCACCTCTCTTAGTTCTTTAAGGACCCTGGGGTGCACCCCATCTGGCCCCATTGCTTTATCAACTCTTATTACTTCCAGTTCCTTCAGGACCCTTTCTCGTGTAAAGGGACTTGTGTCCATTTCTGCACCATTCTCACCCCTTGTACTCCCTTTAGACCCATTACCTTCCTCTTCCTCAGTAAAGACTGAGCAGAAATACCTGTTCAATATGTCAGCTTTACTGTTGTCATCCTCCACGTGGCCCCCATCCTCCCCCTTCAGTCTCACTATCCCTCCCTTTGTCTTTCTTTTTCACTTATGTACCTGTAAAGGTTTTGTCCCTCACCCACTGATTTTGCAATGTGTTCTTCTGTCTGAGCTTTGGCTTCCTTACTGACCTCCTGCCTCCCTTTGCTTTCTCCTGGTACTTCTCCCTATCCCTTCTGCCTGTGTCTTTTTGTATTGCCTGAATGCAATCTTTTTGGCTTTCACTTTCTTTGCTACCTCTTTGGAAAACCATAATGGTCTCCTCTTCCTTTTCTCTTGCTAACCTGTTTAATGCATAATTCTGTTGTTCTTGTAATCCCTATTTTAAATACTGCCCACTGTTCCTCAACCCTGATTCCTGTCCCATTCCCTTAATGCCTCTTTCAAGTATCTCCCATTTTCCCAAAGTCTGCCCCTAAAATCCAGGATACGTGTTTTGTGTGGTTTGGTTCTGCTCTTTCTGTGATTTCAAACCACAATGACTGGTAGTCACTGTTCCCAGGTGCTCCCCACTGTTACCCCATCACACTGTCCCTGTTTGTGAGCACAAGGTCCAGTATTGCCTTCTGCCAAGTTGGTTCCATGACCAGTTGCTTGAGGAAGGCACCCTGAAGGAGTCCAGGATAAATCTGCTCTAGTTGATGCTACTGCTGGATGCTCAATCCACGTCTGGAATATTGAAGTCTCCAACCAGTACTACTCACCTTTGTCTGCCATCCCTTGGATGGCTAGCATCAGCTCCCTATCTGTTTCTTCCTCCTGGGCTGGTGGTCTATAGACCACACCTATGCGGATGACTGTCCCCATTTTCCTTTCAAGCTTAACCCACAGTATCTCTCCCCCATTTTGTTCCTCCTGCATCTCTGTGGCCCTTGTGTCATTTTTCACATACAGTGCCACTCCTCCTCCCTTCCTGCCTGCTCTGTCTCTTCTGAATATGTTGTGGCCAGGTATGGCCATCTCCCAGTCGTGGTTATCATTACAGCTGTGCCTGAGGAGAGTCGGTCGCCATCCTGCCGCTGGTTTCTTCCTCTATTTTCTCCACACTTTTTCCCCCGAGGGCCCCAGGAGAAGGTTGCATGCATGTGGAGGCAAGTATGCACCTTACAGTACTGGTAACAACCCTCCTCCACCTGCCCCATTGGCCTATCACCGGCACTCTGCTTGTGCAGCCCCTCAGCCTCCACCAGGGGGCAGCTGTTAGCGAGGGATGCCATCCCACCTCCCCGGAGAGGAGAGCTGCTTGTTGGTCACTCCATCCAGCTCCATCCCCTCCCCCCCGTGCCTACCTCTGATGACCCAGGCTCACTCCTGAACCCAGGTCGCCGGCATGCCACGAGGTGAGACGTCCAGTGCCTCAGCCCTCTCCACCACCAGGCCGGCATCTGTTTAGATATTTGGAAGTGAAAGTACCATGCCTAAGAACTGTCACCGGGGGTTGGAATCTCATGCTGCCTGACCGTAGCCCATTGCCCACTTTTCTCCCCTTTGCAGAGTGTAGTCGAGCAATGACACTTAGGCACAGCATGCCAACATCCACCATACTCCGCTCCCTTTACTACACTGCTCTAGTAGCATCCCAGTCATCACCAGGGGCCACTACAGAGCAGTGGGTCCCTGGATCCCACCCTGGGATAGAAGAGGAGTCCTCTGGATGCTCAATCCTATCCCTCTCCTGCCGACCCCTGGTGGCCTGGGCTCATGTCTGAACCCGGGTCGCCAGCATGGCGCGAGGCGTGGCATGCAGCACCTCAACCCTCTGTGCCACTGGGCTGGCAGTAATGCTGCCTTTAATACTCCCCTCCCTGCTCCAGTGTACCCTGTACCCCGCATACAAGTCACTATTCCCCCCAGACCCTACCCCAGTTAGTCACTAACCCATAATGTTTGGTGTGGCACCAATCCCTCGGTCACTCATTGAACTCTTCAAGCCTACCCTTCCTCCCCCTGCTTGCACATGATACTGGCAGTACCTCCAAGAATGCCACTGACTTCCCCACCTCCTCACACTGCCTGCCCAACTACTCGAACCTCCCCCTCACTACTTCCACAGTGTCCCCCGCCAAGTCGTTTGTATGCACATGCAACAGTAAATGAGGTTTCTTCCTCCCCTTCGCTGAAAGCTTGAGAAGTGCCTGCCCCACCTCTCCTGCACTGCCTTCCCCCTTTCTGCCCCATCTCACCCATTTCACTATAGAATCCCCCAGAATGAGTACCCCTTCCCTTACCCCCTTTCCCTTCTAATGCCCCTTCACCCACCCCAGTATTTGTTCTTCTCTGCCCCTTACTCCCACCAGCTGCAGCCTCTGTGACTTCTGTATCTGTACCTCCTCCTTCCACCTCACCCCCTTTCTCTGCCTTATTCCTCCCATTCCCCTTGAACCCCTTCCCAGCCTGACTACTTCCTACTAGGCTTCCAATGTCGACCTCTCCACCTCCCCTGCTGATTTCCAACCACTCTCCTATCCCCACTGTTGTCGATTTAGAACCCCCATTCCCTTCTATCCTGATAGTGATGCCCCTCCCAACCTTCCCCCTTCCCGTAGCCTTCTTACCTCCAGTCACCACCCCCTCCTTCCTTACTAGCCTCCCTTCTACCCTTTCATCTTCCCCTACCTGTTGCCATCCCTCTCATGCCCCACTTGTCCTCCCCCTTCAGTATGTTCCTGCTCCTCCTCTCTCTCCCATAGCAGAGGTTCGCATCTATTCTTAGTCGATACCCCTCCTACATCTCTTCCCCTATCAGTTCCCCCCTCCTACTTGTTTCCCCTCCATGCCACCCCTGGTCCCTCCCTATCCCAGCCATCTACTCTCACCCCTGGTACTCCTCGTGGTCTCTTCCTCTCCCATCAGGAGGCCCTCCCCACACCTCAGGCACCCCCTCCCTTCTCCTGTCTTTTCTGTTAGAGCCTCTGATACTGTGGTTGGTTTCACTCCCTAGTTGTTCTTCCTGTGTCCCCCTTTGCCATGCCCTATCCCCCCCCCAGGATGTCTACCATACTTATCTGCCCTGCCACTTAAACTCCTCCCTAACTTCCACAGTTCCTCCCTCAAACTAACCAGTGATCTACAGACCATACAGCCTCCCCCATCCTCTAAGCCCAGTCCAGGATCATGGCGGACCCACACCCTGTATAGCCACCACCCTTCCAAAGATGCCTGCCCTATTGACATGTGGCACCTGCCCCATTTTGGCTGCCATCTTATGTTATGGCTCTTACTCCCAGGTTCTGTACCCTACTACAACTGTTAGGCCCCTATATACTGAAATTCCTGCCCCCCCCCACTAGTACCCCTACTGCCACCTTGCCGTCCGGGTTAATTCAGTCTCAAATCTCATCCATTAGATACTGTATTACTGTAGCAATCCTAAAGCCTCCTTGTCCATTTTTCACCCCTCAGCTACCATACTTTTTGTTCTCAGCTCTCATATAATTTCACTTAGTCCAGTTAGAAATCCTATTGCACTCCAAGTATTACTCAGCTCAGTTAGAGAAATAAACAGAACAACTAAATCTGTATTATTACAGCAATCCTAAAAGTATCCAATCATTGCTTTGTCTCGACTCCAGAGACTCTGCTGTAATATAGGACCACAGATGACCCTGGGTGGGACGGTGGGCAACTCTAAAGTCCCGGCAGAGCTCCATTAAACTCACTCACTCCCCTTCTCTCACTCGCTCATTTTATTTCTCCCAACGCTGCAGGCTGCCCTTTTGTACTGGGCTCCTACTTGCGTTGGTGCCTTTTTCTGCCCACAAATAAATCCACAGCAATCTTGACAGAGCTCCGTTGAGCTCGCTCACTCTCCCCTCTCACTCGCTCATTCTGTTTCTCCCGGCGCTGCAGTCCGCCCTTTTGTATTGAGCTCCTGCCTGCGTAGGCACCTTTTTCTGCCCACAAAGAAATCTGCAGCAGTCCTGACACAGCTCTGTTGATCTCGCTCATGCCCCCTCTCTCACTCACTCATTCTGTTTCTCCCAGCGCTGCAGGCTGCCCTTTTGTACTGGGCTCCTGCCTGCGTTGAGGTCTTTTTCTGCCCACAAAAAAGTTCACAGCTTTCCCAACAGACCTCCGTTGAGATCGCTCACTCCCCCTCTCTCACTCACTCCTTCTATTTCTCCCAGCACTGCAAGCTGCCATTTTGTACTGGGCTCCTGCCTGCATTGGTGCCTTTTCCTGCCCACAAAGAAATCTGCAGCAGTCCTGACAGAGCTCCGTTGAGCTTGCTCACTCCCCCTCCCTCACTCACTCGTTATGTTTCTCCCAGTGCCGCTGGCTGTCCTTTTGCACTGGACTCCTGCCTGCATTGGTGCCTTTTTCTGCCCACAAAGAAATCTGCAGCAGTCCCGATAGAGCTCAGCTGAGCTCGTTCACTCCCCCTCTATCTCGCGCTCAATCTTAATCTGTCCCAAACACTGATTTCCCACGATGACCTTGCTATTCTGTGCCAGAAGTGCTAAAACATATTTTGGCCAAGATGTGAAAAATGACAGCTGTATTGTTCATAACAAGGTGTGAAAAAATGGCAGTGTTGAAAATCTGGCATGAAAATATTACAAATTTGCGAAGTTACAAGGGTGCATGGAAACAGTGCAATACACGCTTGTAACACAGTCATTTTACGGACTTTCATCACTAAATTTTCAATATAGGCATTTTAGTACCTCTGCTCATGAACAGTGTCACTGTAATTTTCTTAATCTGTCCCAAACACTGATTTCTCTCAGCGACTGTGCTGTTCTGCACCGGAAGTGTGAAAACACATTTTGGCCAGGATGTGAAAAATGACAGCTGTACTGTTCATAAGGAGGTGTGAAAAAGTGCCAGTGTTGAAAATCTGGTGTGGAAATATTACAAATCTGTGAAGTTACGAGCTTGCATGGAAACTGCACAAAGCATGCTTGTAAAACAGCAATTTTTTGAATTTTTTTCACCAGATTTGCAACATAAGCGTTTTGAGAGCCCACCTCATGAACAGTAGCACTGTAGTTTCATTAATCAGTCCTGAAAGGTGATTCCGCGCAGTGACTGCGAAATCACCTTTCGGGACTGAATAATGCAATGATAGTGAATAAATTCATGAGGAGGGGTCCCAAGAACCCCATGTTGAAAATTTGGTGTCAACATTCCCAAAAATGTCTGAGATATGCACCAAAGTTGGAAAAAAAAAACTATTTATGCCATTATACAGCTTACCGGCATTTCTTCAGTTTACGGTCGTCGTTGAAGAGTGCATACATGTTCCCGGTCCACCAAAGATCATCACGCTGGATTCCAGAGGTAAGTATGGGGTGAGGGTGTGTGTGGGGAGGTGGGGTGAGCAGAAGGTGGGCGCAGGTTGAGGGAGGGGCCACTGAACTCTATGAGGGGCTGTTTTCTTATTTTACAGGTGTTGGAAAAAAAAAAAACATTGCGGGACTGTTTTTTTTCAGGCACATTGGCATGCTGGGGTGGGCTCCCAGCATGCCACCTGAGTGTTTTTATGGGGCTGTAGTGGACGGGGGATTGGGCACCCCCGTCGGTACATACCAGTGGGGGAGAGAGCTGAGGGGGATTGGGCACTCCCCTTGGCAGACAACAAATTGGGCGGGGGGAGAAATTATGCTGATGGGGAGTGGGATCCCCCTTCGGAAAATTTATCTGGGAAGTGGGGACTGAAGCCGACGGGGATTGGGCACTCGTTGGCAAAGAAAGCAGGGATATGATGCTGAAGGGGATTGGAAACCCCCCAGCATACAGCAGAAACTTGGGTGTGGGGACATTATGCCGACGGGGACTGGGATCCCCATCAGCAAACTGGGTAGGGGGCATGCAAGGTACCACCCAGCAATGATGGGTCCCTCCCTCATTGCAGTGGAATGGCTGACACTGCAATGATGAGGCAGCCCCTGATTGCAGCTGCTAAAACATTTCAAGGTGGTGGCACACTGGCTGAACTAGTGTCAGCAGCAGCATGCCACCCCATTGAGGAAAGTAGGCCAAGCCTCGGAAGGCAGTGAGGGCACTGGCCACAACAGTGCCGCACCTCCACAACCTGCTTCTGCAGCAAGCTGCCACAACATGTTTCTTGCGCACATGCGCGAGCAACATAAAAAATAAATACAAGTATCTATATATTTAAAATAATATTCAATACATGTACAATGTTGCATTATATTACTTTATTTTACTAAGCAGTACTCATCAGATACAATAAGTAAGAAATAACACAGAAAGGTATGGGTTAAGATGTTATAACCCACACTCTGGGTGCATTCAGAGGCGGAGGCACAGCCAAATGCTTTTATTTAGCTAGGCTGTAAGTATTTACAACACCAACCCACAAACCCCGGAGCATGTAACTGTGCTTTTAAAATGAGTAAATCGGGGAAACAATTCAAAACAAACCCTAAAGAAAGATGGGGAGGTGGTGGTGGTATTCTAACAAACCAAGGTCATGTCTTCAGGGTCCACCTGTCATAGTGCAGAATTTCCCTAGCTCATTTTATAATTTCAGCTGTAAATCAGAGCTTCAAATCAGTTTCCAAATCCTACAGTATGTGACCTTGTAATCATCAAATACTCTGCCCCTGACAATGGTTATTAGGTTGTTTTTATACTTTCTTTCCCTACTAGTCCCTATATCTGCTCTACCCTTTTTCTTGTTTCTTTCAGACTCATTGCTAATTCCTTATGGAACATGTTACTTAACATTGAAATGATGAATACCTCTCATAGCATCCATTCCTTGTGAAAAGCAGCTTGGTCTAGTCCCATAACGTATGAAAACATTTCTACCAGAGAGACCTTGTTCACCTGGGTCCATCATTTCTCCCTCATTGAACAAAGTTTGTAGTCACTTTCAAAAGATAGTGTACATCACGTTGCTGGGGAGTCATCCAAAACCTAGTCCCCCTTCAGGATGTGAAGAACTCTGAAAGGGAGGCTCAGAGTAGATGAGCTGGAGCAAAGATAAAAGGGAGAGATAGGATGCAGAGAACAGCCAGTCAAGCTAAATCCCCTTCAGGATGCCGAGAACTCTGTAAAGGGGTCAGGGTGCTGGTGAGTAGGAACAAGGTAAAAGGTAAAAATGGCAGATTAGAGAGGATTAAAGCAGGTGCAGTTAGCCTGTCCAGTAGCATGGAGGGCTGAGGCATCACTGCCTTACCTTCTGCCTCACCGGCCACTTATGTTCATAGTGTAAGCAGGTAGCCAGGGGTCGGCTGGTGAGAGAGAGGATCGAGCATCTGGAGAACAGCTCTCCTCTCCTGGGGGAGGGTGGGGACATGGACCAGCACTTGTCTGACCCAGGCGGAGGTGCAGCCACTTGATGTACAGCATGTGGACATGCGCATGGTGCATCACTGGTGGCACTGCATGCTCCCCTCCGCATCAAGAAAAAAAACCCAGAAAAGTGTTCCTGCTGCTCATAATGATGATGGTCCTCCCCCTGCGAGCAACCCCAAGAGGACACCTACCGAGCTTGATCCATGCAGATGGGTTATGTCGCTCCCCACCCCTGCCACAAAGGGTAAGTCATGGGGACAATAGGGTGGGAGGTCTGATCCTCGAGGACAGTGAGGGGAGGGAACATCAGAGGTGGCCGGTGGGACCCAGGGGAGAAAAAAAAAGCAGGTGCAGTTGGAAGAGAGGAAATTGTGAAGAGCAGTAGGGAGGGAATTGGTGGAAGAAGAGTAGCTTATTTGTGAAGGAAGTGTGTTCCAGGTTTTAGGGAAGCAGTGGGGAAAATCCAGACTGGCCAATGAGGGTAGAACGGGAAAGTACCATCAGGGTGCGCGTGTCGTTAGTTCTTAGGGAGTGGGGGGGGTGGGAGGTGTAGAAAGCGAGGATAAAAGGTAAGAGGGGAGTTCACCAAGCCAGAATTTGGTGGTCAGTTTGGCACAGTGGGAGAGATGTCGGTTAGACAGTGGGGAATAAGCTAAGGCATGATAGAGGTCACAGTGATGAGTCTTGGAAGGGGTGTCAAGGGTGAATTGACAGAAGGAATTAGAGTATGTATCCTCTGTTAGCACTACTAATAGCTGCCCAGGCTACTTTATGAACAAGAACACTTCCAATCTGCTCACTCCTCTTTAGAGGTGTCAAATTGCCTAACCAAAGAACTGACTTGTGGTGCTGCTTTCCTAAAATAAATCTGTAGCTTCTTTATCCATAGTTCCACCACAAAGTTAGAAGGCCAACTTTTTGTGGCACATGCCACTTTGTCAGGGCCAACAGTGGTTATTATGTAGCAAAATAAAATTAAAATAACTAGTAAAACAAATGGTATTTCTGTGCCATAATGTGTGACCACACCATTAAAATAGATTAAATTAATCGAGTATTTGCTATAATTTGACATAATTTTACATTTACAACATAGTCCCAACCTCAATGGCATCCTTTTAGTTGATCCAAATTATTTTTGTGCAAAACAAAATGTTCAACTATATACGTCTGTATTTCTGTATGATTAATAAATATTGGGTCATTATAGCATCATCTATTACAACATATATATCAGGGTTTACCAGTACTTCATTACTATATGACAGTCATTCTCATAATGCTAATTAGCTATGAATGATGGCTGTGATGAACCCCTTACACTGGCTCATATGCACCATAATAATTGCCTAGTTTCAGATACCTATAGTTTGACAGCCTGGTGAAGCAGAGGACTGATGTACTTGTAAGTACCTTATCTCGAACCATGCCAGCAACCTGAGTTCAGGAACTAGCTCAGGTTTCCAGAGGTCAGAGGGAGGAGGGAAGGAGTGATGGAAAAGCCATCTGACAGCTCGTCTCTCCTGGATCACAGAGGCTTTCCACCTTGGCTGTTGGCTGCCACCATGTAGAAGCTTTGGGGCAGTGCCGATATCTGAGCAGTGGACAAGATTGTCACAGGGTGCAGGGAGAGACACAGGTTCTGAGGTGCATGTGTGCCTCCATGTGCATGTGCAACCTGTGTCACCTCAGCTCACACTGGGAGAAAAATGAAAAAGGCAGCCAAGAATTAGCTGGCACACTGCGCACCTCTCCGAATCCACTCCATCACTCGGACTCCTTGGCACCTTCTGGATATGATATTGGGGGGGTAGCTCTCCCTACTCCAGCACCACCACAGGGGGCAGGGGGTGTTATCTGTGGAGGATCTGCACAGAGGTAAGTCCGAAGAAAGTCTGGGGGAGGGAGGATGGAACAGTCAGCAACCCAAGGGTTAAAAAGATATAGGAACAAAAAATATATCTTTAGTATATCAGTCCTAGATTGCCTGCTATTTCTTCTCTTAATGCTCTTGTTGAAGATTTCAGGAGCTCTTATTCTTAGTATTCTGCAAACAGAGACACTACTTCTACATTCTTTCTCTGTTCATATGCTATTACCACACCTTTGCTGAGTGCATTTGGACAGTGAGTCCAAATAAGGATTACACTTAAATATCATACTATTGTTCATACCTTTGTTGCAAGGCTAGCTTGTAGGCCCTCCCTGTTTCAACAATATTTGTTCTTTAGTCCACCTACATGCAAGCTATCAATTGGAATATAGATTTTTTCTCTATATTTAGTTTCATGTACAGTATACAGTTCCTACAATGCAGTAATGTGCCTTTTGTCAGTCCTAGCATTGTCCTATGTCATGCTCACGTTAGTCTGTAAATTACCATAAGGTAAATGTAAGCTCTGTTTCAATCACTATCTGTACAGTATAATTCCTCTTTTATTTCATTCACTCACTGAAGTGTGTTGCCCTGCTTTACAGGCAGACAACACAAATTAATTAAAATGCTTTATGAAAATACATGCACTTATTTAGTTATTTACTGTACATATCTTTATTTTGCAAATGAGAGCTGGGAAAGAAAAGCAGAAAGCACACAGCACAGGAATGCAGTCTGTCTGTATTCCTTGTTTCACCTCTATCAGGTGCTCAGTTCTTTTTTATTATAGTCTTTCTAACAGTCTTTACGTAAGCTGCATTGCCACTGTATTATGTGGGCTACACTATACATGCAAGAGTCATGATTTTTAAGTGCATATTTTCAAGATCTAATTCATTCAGTTCTTCTAAGTTTTGCTGTTTTTAGGGCTGTAGTGGACATAGCTCTGCAGACCTCTTGCTATGAGAAAAGGACTCCTGCATTTCTTCTGACCGAACAACATGTTGCAGTTACAACACAGTTGCCTCTGCATCTGTGAAGCACTCTGCTTGCTGTCTCTATAGGCAGTTACACTGCACTATTTGTATTTACTGCAGTCACAGTGGAGTACGGCAGACGCTGCCATTTCCAAGATGGCCGACAAATCGAAATGCGCATGTGAAATTATTAGTGCATGCGCAGTGAGGCTCAGCAGCCATCTTGGTCACAGTGGAATGTACCATGTTCTGCTGTGACTGCTGAAAAAAATAGTTTTAATTGTGGATATCTCTCCCCAGAAACATATGAGTGACACTGGGGGTGCCCAATCCCCCAGTGTCCAAATCAGACATCCTCCTTTTTTTTTTTTAATAAAGATATCCCCCCCACCTGAAACAACCTCTCAGCACTCACCACCCCATTCCTCCCATCAAGAAACATAATAGCTATATTGGAGGGTGCCCAATCCCCCCAGTGCAGGAATCCTCACTCTTTTTTTTTTAAAACTTTAAAAAGAACACCTTCCATAGATGTCATTTGTGGTTGTGAGACTCCCCCCACCTGACACTCTCACTCAGCACCCCCCTGCTTTTATTGGCAACAAGAGTTGGATCGTAGTTTGGATGAGGGAGTGTGGCGGCAGGTTTGGCAGCGTTTGTATCAATACGCTAAGCAGGATCGTCTTCGCTTCTTACAATACCGTGTCCTACATAATCTATATTTCACTCCCTCTAGGCTTTATAGGATGGGTAGATCTGCATCTTCAATCTGTATCAGTTGTGGACACTTCAAGAGGACTCTAAAACATATTTTCTGGAATTGCCCCCTAGTGGCTCCATTCTGGCAAGCAATTTGGGATTCTTTAGATCCGCTCTTGGGACTGGATCCATATTTTATGCCTCAGATATGCCTGGTAGGCCATTTTCCAGCAGACGTGGCTAGTTGTCATAAGGCTTTTCTATCCTCCAGGTGTTGCTAAACTAAATGTAGTCTGACACTGGGTGGATAACTCAATTCCCACCCTTAGAGAATGGTATTCGGAAGTACTCCAAGTTCTTGAATTGGAGAAACATATTGCTCACCGGCAGGCTCATCAGGAGGGATTTATGAGGAGATGGGGTCCCCTGTTAGCTCTTTTACCCTTATTACAGGTTCCCTGAGGGGGTACTGGTGAGATTTGAAAGCCTGACTCTTCCTGGAGGGGGCAGAGGCACCTGGCTCTCCTCATTATGCCCCCTTCCGGTTTTCTTCTTCTCTAGCTTTTTCTTATTCCTATGGGATTATGCTCCTAATTGTGCTTTGGGGGGGTGAGGGAAGGTTCAGGGCGTTTGGTGGGGGAAGAGGGGCTGTTTGGAATGTTTGTTAGTGTTGTTTTCAGTATTAGATCTTACTGATCTGTTTATGACTATAGTTCTTATGTGTTTGCAGCTGTTCTCCTGATCTATGTAACATATCAGCTGTTGCTTGATGCTTTGTTTTTCTGTTGTTCAAATTTTAATAAAGTATATTAAATTGGAATGTATATGTACAATTCAATTATTCATTAATTTAATTTTTGTATTTTTTAATTGATCCATACCGAAGAGGTGAATCAACAACTTGATTTGTCATCCATTATTGCATCAACACTACTGCCAGAAGAAAACGAGATTAATTTGTCATGTAATGGTATGTATTTCTATTTTACTGATCACAACATTTTTGTTTCACCTACCAAAATGATGTCACAGTGGATACATGGGAGTGTAGGGAGGGAGACCTGGAAAAGGTAGAAATACTGAACAAATAATTCTGTTCAGTATTCACTGAATAGGGGGAGGGTCAGGGACCACAGTTGCGTAACAGGCATGAAGGAGTTGGAGATGGAGTAAATACAAGTCAATTCACAGATGAGAGAGTCCTGGCAGAGCTCGCAAAACTAATGGTGGAAAAAGCAATGTGGTCAGATGGCATACACCCAAGGATATTAAGGGAGCTGCGAAAGGAGCTTGCAGCGCCTCTGGCAGCCATGTTCACGGAGTCACTCAGCACTGGAGTTGTTCCAGAGGACTGGGGAGAGGGCACATGCACTACCTCTACACAAAAATGGTAGTAGAGAAGAGGCAGGGAAGTACAGGCCAGTCAATTTCACCTCAGTAGAGGGGAAGATCATGGGGGTACTGCTTAAAGAAATAATAATGGCACACTTGGATTCTAGTGGTGCAGATGATTCGAGACAGCACGGATTAACCACAGGAAGGTCGTGTCAGATGTATCTTACAGTTTTTTTTGACTGGGTAACTGAGTTAGTAAATCAAGGAGGTGCAGTGGACATCGCCTACCTAGATTTCAGCAAGGCCTTCAATGTTGTCCCACATAAAATGGTAGTTAACAAGATGGTTAGTCTGGGTATGGGGCACAGTATGTGACTCCCTTCCACTTTATTAGTTGCCATAAGTCTCTCTTCTTCATGGGCACTCTTATTCCCTTTTCCTCCCTGACTTTTTACATTTTATTGAATTCTGCTGGCTACCTGTCTATCTACTCCTTGGGTAGTCTTGTAGAGCAAGTGTTCATCGGTGGGGAGGGGGTTGGGAGAGACTAAGCCTCCTACCCCTCCTGTTCTTGTGTTCATGGCTGACCTGTAAGAACTGGGGTGATCTAGTGACTTCTATAATTATGATTCAGCTTTATTAAACTTTTGGCATATTAAGTATTTTATTATTGTGAAATTAATAAATTAATAGACTAATGAGGTAAACATTCAGTAAGTTTATATTTACAACTATTCTTCTATAATAATTTTTTTTTACAACTGCAAGTTAATCCAAGGACTAAGATTTACATTCAGTTAATTAACTTCTAGTTCACAATATCACGGTCTGATCAGCCTTGTGCCACATTACACCCATAGGTGGGGATTAACATAATGCTAATCTAATGCACTGCCATGCCTTATTGGTTTATAATGTATAGTAGAGCATTGTTCCCTATAGAAATCCATCCTTTTCAAAATGCTGTTGTACTCAGTTCAAAGGTCATGGAATGTGAGTATACTTTTCTGTGGTAGACGAGCTTGCTAGAACCTCTAGGGACTGCTCAAGTCTGTTCCACCGTGAAACAGAAAAAAACACAGTGTTCACATTTCTCATAATACTATACGCTATAAAAATACAGGATGAGCAACTTTATGCATAACTAGTGTGTTCTACCACCTCAGGGTTCTGATTCCCATGGACCTCTGGAGCTTCGCTCTTGAGGTCAGAGGGAATCCGATCCCACCTGTTTCAGAACACTCTGGTTATGCATAGTTGACCATGAAGTATACTCTACATTGTTTTGTTTTGGTTAAACATATAAGGCAACAATCTGAAAGTGGACTATACTAGGAGCACACTGTGCCAAACAACAGGTGGCACTGATTCCCTGGTGAATCAGGGAACCTATGCCCAGTTCTCTATCGGGAATGGTCACAGTAGCAGCAACCATCACCTTGTGGCAATGATGGCCATGCACTAGACAGACAGTGCACTGGAATGGTTATCACCCATCCAAAACCTGATGGAGTAGCCATCACCCCATTCCAGATCCCTGATTGTGACATTATTCATAATATTAAATAAGCCCTCATCTGCAATGGTATAGTTGCCACCATCCCTGAACACCAATTTTCATATAAATAGCATAATTATCTAACCTGGTTGTCTAGTTGACCATCCACCGCCCACCCGGCAGTGCCATACCACCTCGTTATCCCTCCCCCCACCCTACTACCATCTCTTAATGGAACTAGTGACTCTAGTGACCATCACAGCCAAATGCTCACCTCCATGGCTAGCCATCGACAGTGCTCTCAATGAGTGCATATCGTATGTAGTACATGCCTAGTAAGCTGTCAATCACTGAGTGTGTACTATATACAGTAATCACTCTTTGAGTGCTCATTCAGTGACTGGCCATTGAGGTGAATGGTGGGCTGTGCCAGACACAGACTCTATTAAGGGTCTGTGGGTGGAGCAGGGTGGCAGGTCACATCTGGGAGATCAGTTCCACTGGAAAACCAGGCTTTTTAATTACATTACTTTTGGTGACCTCAGGGACAGGGGACAACTAGACCACAAGTGTTGTTTATTACAATACTTTCAGGTCTTTTGGGATTGTGAAGGGGGCACTATACCACCAAGGAATAGTGAAATGTATAATGAATTCTGATGCTACCAAGGATTGAAGGGGGGTGGATGACCAGCAGAGCACTAGATAAGTATATTGCATTACCTTCTGGACAGCAGAGACTGATGAAGGAGGGCCACTAGAACACTGTGATTGTTTAATAACTTACTGACGTGGACATCATGGCTTGGGCTATGTGGGGGGTGTGAGTGGTTAGTTGTTTGTGACTGAGTTAAGCACAGAAGTAATGCAACAAGCAGAGACTTTCTTAAGTAGTCTTAGAGTAGTCCTTACTGGTCTAAAGGTAATTAGAATTTCTCCATCTTGGAGATTTCAGTGGTTCCAGTTCTCAATGCTGAGTCAATCTGTATCTGCCACATCCCACCTAACACAGGGTCACAGTCCATTATTTGGTGAACATTGGTCTCTAGCACGGTATGGTTACAGGCAGCCTGTGGTAGCTGCATGCAACCTTTGGTAATAGCAAATAGTGAATATTTTTGCACAAGGTGCAAATGTGGGTCATGATTTATGGTGCAAGTCCCTTTGCACTGTTAGGAACTCTGAGAATCAGGCCTGTAGTTTGTAAGCACAGTTATTTTCACAGTGTATGAGTATAAATTATTATTACTACATATGTATATTCTCACATGTATTCTGGATAGCTATAGAGAGAGTTTTACAACAAATATGCTTAGAACAGATGATAAATTTAACAAACGTCACCACACTCCAGATAAGTATTCAAATGTGCTAAAGATGCAAACAGAAAATATGCATTTAGAAAAATTCATCCTAGAAAAGGAGAAGTTAAATCTAAAAATAAATAAACTGAAACTTCAAATAATTAAACTTAACAGGGAGCTAGGACCGGAGTACTGCAATTGTCATTGCATGGGTTAATTGTTACTGAACTAGAGTCTCCAGCACTAAAAGCAGTATCTCTAATGCTGTGCTGACATGACAACTCAACAAGACCCTTGTTAATTGGTTTAATTGTTTTTCAGTTTTAAGGTCCGTGTAATTTAATAATAACTACATATTTTAATGACAAAATGATTGCAGATGTCAAAATTACTATATGTACCAAATTAATATTAATAATATGTTGAGCTACTATACCTTGTAATTGTGTTATTGTAGAAGTACTTCTCCTGAAACTAAAATGCTTTTTTTTAATAATCCACTGTTATATGACTACGGAATATTATTTTTTAAAGTTTATAAAATGAGTTCAAGATGTAGGTAATATTGTGTATTGGTTTAAAGTTAGTATGTTACCAAAAAATTACATACTAATCTGATGTGAACAGTAAGTAATGTCAATGTTACTGTTTTTTTTTTTTTTTTTTTTTTTTTAGTTAGTTTGTTTGTTATTTGGTTTATTGAAATGAAACCCATCCTGGAGAGTAAACTGCAACACAGAATTCCCACAGTACAATATTTACATACTTTTATGCAGAAGTCTTTATCAGTGTCTGTCAATTAGCAGCATCAGCATTCTTCCCCAACCTCCCCACCAGCATGTTTGCAGTCCTCCTACATACAGTATTTGTGACACACACCGGTTTGTCCAATGTACTGCATACCTTACTGTCAACAACAATTTGTCACACCTTTCCATTCTGGACCTCCACATAGTGTACCCTCTACTGAATTCATACTGACTTGTTACTTACTCCAAACATAACCAACATCAACACTATCGTGGAGTCTGCTGACATCTACTTTCCTTCAGTCGTCATCTGCATTCACTGCATCAGGTTATGTTATTCTGGTCCATGATGGAAGATGCATACTCTTCCCTGAACTCCTCAGTACCATGGGTTGCACACAGGCAGACGCCACTGATTTATCTACAGTAAGGGTCTTTAACTGTGTTAGGAATCAGTCAACTGTAAAGATGTAGTGCCTATTTCCCTTCCCTTCACATCCTTCTACTGCATCTCTGACCATGTCCACTGTTACTACAGTTCTTTTAGGTACCCCTAAATCTGTCAATGTTCCGCTCATGCATACCATGCTTTTCAAATTTTCTTTGAGTAGGTTTTATTTAGTACATTTATTGTACTGTCACACAAGCATGTTATTACATATAATCAGTTGACTGGTAGTTCACATAATAAAAATTTTATTAATACACACTCTGAAACATATAAGTATCAAATAATTATACCAATAAGAGAAATAAAGTTAAACATGTAGGATTATTATATACAAAATGTAAATGAAATTCATGTATTGTTTAGAAGTTGTCATAAATAATATCTAATAAGTTATGTTAAACAAGTTAAGGTTATTAAATTCACATTTATAACTGTAGAATTTTCTAATCTTTCTCATGTCTTCTTTTTTGTTTTGCTTGGACTTTGGATTTTTTTCCTGTTTCTTCAACCCAAAGAATGGAAAGACAAAAGAGTTTAGATCAAGTGTTATACAACATACTCTGAAATAACAATTACTTTTCTATTAGAATACATCACTAAAAATACCACCAGCAGCTTAATCTGGCTCAAGGTCAGTTGGCATTCATCTGTATCCCCCTGCCCGGGTCATGCCTGAAAATAGGCAGGATTTGTCTAGTGCACTTACCCAATCAACAAAAACTAAAAGCTTGGACTTGTACAGCTAGTAACCAAACCTACAAGGATCAAATAAATAAATAAATACTACAAGCACCAGTACAAGTATACGAATTGTAAATGTAGAGATTAAGAAATTATGAATCACATACAGTCGCTATATGTACTGTAAATCAATTAGTTGCAGTGGTGACATTTCTAATCAAGTTTTGAATTGATTTTCAACAGTATCACAGATTCATGCTATGTTAAACAAATAAGTAATTGGGCACAGACAAACTGTTAGATATCAGATGATTTGTGCATTCATAGGTTATTAGTTTACTGTAGAACAATTCATTGTGAATTTTTTTTATTAGTCACAAGATATTCAATATGGTGGTGAGTAGACTGCAACCTTTTCTTCACTGTGATCACACTGATATTGTTCTGTTAGGATGACTTTGATGATGAATAAGTTCTTAATCATCTGATCATGCCTTGTGTAAGCAATAAGAAATGGTTGCGTGTTCATAGTATTGAAATACTACAAGTAAAAAATACTTCTCATTTTTAATTAACTCCCTAAAGAAAATACTGTTGCTGCTCCTTCTTTGCTCAGGCAATGTGGAACTAATCCCGGGTCCACCCGCTCAATTTTCCTCTCCCTTGGATTTTGCGGATGCTCCTAGTCTCAAAATTATGCTGGTTAACATCTGAAGCCTGATCAAAAAATTCAACCAACTTCAAGCATGGGCTGTGCACACTCACCCAGACCTTATCATCATTACTAAATCATGGCTTAAAAAGACTAATTTTGACCACCAAATTAACCTACCTGATTATAAACTCTTTAGTGCAGATAGGAATTTTGGGGTATCTACGCCAGAACAAAGCCTGCAGTTAGTGACATAATCTGAAAATCCAAGTCCAAAGAATTTGAGATTGTCTCCATGAATGCATTACCATTATAAGTGGCTACATGACTCCATCTGGCGGCACTGAATTCCTTGACACCCTGAAATCCTTAACCATAGCAGCCAACTCTGAAACAATAATTATGGGTTACTGCAATATGGACTTGCTGTCTGCTAAATCCTGCAGCCTTAAAACCCTCTGCGACAAGCTTGGATTTGTACAGCTAGTAACCGAACCTACAAGGATCAATATTTCTAATCCTTACCATAGCTCCATCCTAGACATCATACTAACTACTCACCCTCATAAAATCTCCCCCTCAGCAGTGTTCCATAATGACATGAATGATCACAGTGTGGTGGTATGCTCAAGACTGCAAGCCAAAACCAACCAACAATCTAAGCTTAGAACTAAATGGTCCTTGCACAAGTTCAATAGTGCAAGCTTCCTGCTTGACTTAAGCAGGGTCAGATGGCAAGATTTATTCCATGCTAAAGCTGTTGATGAAGCCGTCTCCATTCTTAATGTTAACCTTAACATCCTGGTAGACAAACATGCCCCATTCATCAAAGTAAGGATGTGTAACCTTTCCCAGCCTTGGTTTACCCCAGATCTTAAAGCTGCACTCACTAGCAGAGACAAACTTTGGGCTAAGGCAAGGCAGTCTAAGAGCCCTGCCAACTGGTAGTCATTCAGAGCTGCCAGGAGTGCATGTGTAAAAAGCATCCATACTGCAAAATCTCAATTCTACATCTCCACCCTGGAGCATGCTAAAGGAAACTCTCAAAACATTTGGAGGACTATTAAATCTATTGAAGACCAGACCACAGCCCCATCCATTCCATCTTAGATAATCACCAATGGGAGGCTGGTCGAAAACAAGCCCCAAATTTTTGAGAAACATAATTCGCACTTTGTCACTGCTGGACTTGCTTTTGACTCCTCTTCCTATGCTAATCATGTTAAAAATCCTGCTAGCTCTACCACTGCTACCGGCACTCCAGCCCATTCCTTTCAACTAAACACTTTCACATTTAAAGAAGTTGAAGGTTCTCTTAACCTAGATACTAGAAAGAGTGCTGCATGATGATGGTCTTGAACCATATTTCCTTAAACTAGGTGCTGTTCACCTTGTTGCCCCTATCCTGCATATCTTTAATTTATCCATTACTTCTGCCTCTGTCTCATCTTTTTGGAAAGCAGCCCACATTCTTCCTCTTTTCAAATCGGGAGATCCTTGTGATCTAAACAACTATAGGCCTATCTCCATCTTGTCTATCCTTTCTAAAATTCTTGAGAAGCTAATCCATAATCAATTAAAACTACACATTGAATCTCACTCTCTGCTAAACCCTGCCCAATCGGGGTTCAGGTCCAATCATAGCACTGTCACTACACTGGCTAAGGATACTAATGACTGGATTTCTGTGGTGGATTCCATGAAGACCACCGGTGCAGTGTTCCTTGACCCGAGTAAAGCATTTGACACTGTTGATCATCTCCTCCTAATTCAGTGCCTCACTAAGCTAGGTATTAATCCATCTACAGTAAAATGGTTAACCAGTTACCTTTCTGGTAGGATTCAGAAAGTCAAAGCAGATGGTCTCCTCTTGGCCCCTTTCCATTTGCTAGGAGTCCCCAAGGCCCTATCTTAGACTGATACTTTCTCTCTCTCTCTCTCTATATATATATATATATATATATATATATATATATATATATATATCAATGACCTTGACTCACTTATAACAAAATCAACTCTTCACTTCTTCGCTGATGACACTGTGTTATACACCTCTGGTACTACTCTATCAGAAGTTAGGGATGTTCTGCAAGCTGACTTTGCTCAACTTGAAATTCATCTTATTGAAGCAAAGCTCCTTCTAAATGCCAAGAAAACCAAGGCGATGGTCTTCTCTAGTAGCCCTACAATCAGCACCCACCCCTCAATCCCCAAGAATCTTATAGTCACCTCACTAGACGAACCACTAGAAGTGGTTACTAAATTTAATTATCTTGGCTTCTGGATTGATAATAAGCTGTCCTTCTATGACCACATCAAGGACTTATCCAGGAGGCTAAAAATATGGTTAGGGTTCTTCTTTAGAAACAGATCCCTCTTCCTTTTTGATACTCGAGCCAGGCTCATATTGGCCACATTTCTTCCCCTACTCAATTACAGCGATTTCCTTTATGCCTCAGCAGCAACTTCTAGCCTAAAGAAACTGGACATCTTTATCATCGTGCTCTACAATTCATCACCAGCTCCCTCTTCAGAACCCACCATTGTGACCTGTATTCAATTGTTAGCTGGACGTCACTTGCAATTAGACGCTTGCTTCATGCCAGGTTCTGGACCTTTAAGATACTTCTTCACAAATTGCCTAGCTACATAACATCTCTTATCCACATCTCCTGCAGTGTTTATTCTCTCAGGAAATCAAATTTTATCCTACTTGATGTCCCTCGAACTTGTACTACATTTGGTCACCGAGCCATCTCATACTCCCTCCCTAGCATATGGAACCAACTCCAACCTACACTTAAGCTAACCAGCACTGTATCACTTAATCTCTTCAAAACTTTATCCTTATCCAAATTAAAAGATTCCTGTAGCTGTTACTAATGCCTCCCTCACCCATAGGTTAGTACCCAATATTTTGTACTGTTTATATTTAGGCCTTACCTGTGACCATTGTACATAAGACATGTAACTACTAAACTATTTGAATGAATTTGTTTAGCTGATCATGTTGCTAATGTTAGTCCTTATTTCTGTCTTAAATGGTTCCTTTGTGACTTTCACTGTATTCTGTAAGTACTTGACATATTCTTATTGAAATGATACCTGTATGTATTGTCCTTATGCCTATGTATGTGTACCAGGACCTCCCTGTGAATGAGCTTGCTCAATGGAGTATTTTCCTTCAATAAACTTGAACTTGAAATACCCACACAAGATGACTAATGAGTCATGAGGCCATAGGCTGAGTGCTTTCTGCATCTTTCTGTGTGGGTATCTCAGTACTACCAACACCCAGCAATGTCTTATTGCCTACATAAATGGACCCATAGGCAATTTTAAAAAGGCATATTATAAAAGTCTGCAAAATCACCACAAAAAATATACTAAAATGCTACTAAATAATGTAAGGTAATCCCTCCACAGATGTTTATCATCTGACAGTAACCTGTATTTATTCACACTCAGAACATTCTGTGATTTATTTATCATGGAAAAGAAGAATTTGAATCTATGCATTATTCCAGTAGTAGAATGCCTCCCCAACCACACACAGTATGGTAACATGGAATACACGTTATCAAAATCCTTCTGAGTTCCACTGGCAAACAACCAAAGACACACTCACAGGTCTCAGGTGGGGCCATAACCTAAATTTTATTGGTTTCCAGGTAAGTAGCAATGAGTACTCTGGCAAAGTGGCAGGAATAGACAGGGTTTTTTTTTTCATGGTCATCAAAGAAACACAAGCAATGGAAACTCAGAATAGTACTGGATAGCTATAATTTGAATGGGTCTTTAAGGAGGGCTCATGAGTGTGAATAACAGTAAATTATTCACTTACTTTATTAAATGTAATGGACTTTTAATTTAAGGGTTTTTTATATAGGAGAAAAGGCTGCAACCATGTTTGTGATAGAAATTAGGAATTAAGTGGCTTATGAATTCTGTGAGTTGTACTTGTTGGCAGGTAACTTTTTTTTCCAGTTGGTGGTGCTCTCTGACTGACATGTCTAGAACCACATCTTAGCCAATCAGGACATATAGATTTCCTTGCACATTATAAATGTGTCAAGTATAGCATGTTCAGGTGGGTGTCATGTACTATGCAATAAATGCATCACAAAGCTAACATATTAACATACTAACATACTAAAATGCCAGCAGAATAGACCTAACGGTCTCTCAAGTCTGCTCGATTTTCAGCACCAAACTGTGGGTGCAAATTGATTACAGTTCTTATTTCAGTTCAGGCCAGGAACATCGTGGATGAATCAACGTGGGAAGAACAATGCAAAAGCAACACCGAAAACAAAAACATTGCAGCAGACAAAACACAGCATAGCAGATTCCTCGCTGAGCCCCAAACACTACAGAACAGCACAGCAGCAGCACTGTATGCACATGCATGGCACAATATGAGGAGGGGATGCAAGCATAGCTCAAACTGAGAAACAGCCAGCAATGTGGACCCAGATGGAACGTCACTGAACTGGACACAGAATGGAACAGCACTAGAAGGCCACACAATGGACAGCACTGGACTGAAGGAGGGGGAGGCACACGCTGCCCAGTGGGAGATGGAGCCTGCACAATGTGCACAGGGTGACGGACAGCCCCCAAGATAGGGAGGCACAGCCACAGGTGAGCACAGCACAGGTGCCCATCACTGTGCCATACTCATTGTTTGTGCAGTGCATGTTGTCTTTGACTCCACTGTTCTGCCCAGCACTGTGGTGTCTTGCCTTGTGGTGTGCCAGTAGCATGTTGGGTGGCAGTGTGTGTTCTGCCTCTATTGCTGCTGTTGCTGATTCACCCTGCAGTCTGTGGCTTGGCACTGTTGCTGCCTGCTTTCTGCTGTGCCTTCGGCATTGCAGGCAGCGCTGTTCTGTCCGCTTTGTTTTCATTAGCAATGTTTTATCCCACGATGTTCCTGGCCTGAACCCTTATTTCTATTGAAAAATAGTTTTTTTGACAGTGCTACTCAATGTTAAACTAATTACTACATTTACGCTTAATTTCTACAGATTTACATGAAACGCACATTGTAAATCAGCAGGATGCTGGTATTAGCATTGCATAAACTGGAACACGTTTCAAATAAATACTTCCTTAATATGTGATGTATCTGTTTGATTATTTAATATATTGATGAACTGTATATCCTTTGTGTCTCAATTCTATCTCTTTATTTTTTTTTTCAGATTATTATATACAGTACCTGCAGTAGCAAGGGAAAATGCAAGAGTTGCATTGGAGCATGGTAAGTAGTATAGATAATTTTTCTCAACACTCACAAACTCACACACAAAAGTAAATTTGCATCTGGAAGCATGAGTTCCATTCATCAGAAAACATTGTCCCGGACTCCCCCCTTTTTCCCATCAAAAGACAGTGACCATTGTTTGTTGTGCTCAGATTGGCAATTAATTTATTTATATTCATAAATCCATATTAAATTTCTCATTCTTTATTATCATATATTCCATAAATTTCATTTATTTCCATCCATATATCACTGTCTGATTATCCATCCCCCAGGCAAAAACCTGGGTGCCTTCTTCTTCTCCTTTTCTGTTAGGTAATGGTGAAAACCGAGACCGCTTTCTCCTTCATCTTCTTCCTCCTCTTGTGTTATTCCTTTTTCTTCTCCCCTCCCGTCCTCCCCCCCTTTTCCTCCTGCCATCCACCTTGGCAGTCCATAACCATATTATCCCTGCCATCCCCTTTTTAGTAATCCATAACCATTTTATCCCTGCCATCCACCTTTGGCAGTCCGTAACCATATTATCACCTGCCATCCACCTTTGGCAGTCCACTGTCCTACTGGACGCATCTGTCATCCACCTTGACAGACCCACCATACAGTCTCAAATTGATTGTTTTCCCTTCTTGCTCTGTCTAGCAGGGTGGGTGGGAGGAATCAAAACTCCAGCAAAAAGTGGCTGAGGCCCCCTTGTGCTGACCCTTATGTACCTCCCTTCTCCCCTCCCCTTCCTGCTACCTGCCCATTGTTCTGTCCCTTAGCCCTTCCCCTTCCTTCTCCCCTTCCCTTCTGAGCACAACCATTCTCTAAGGAAGGGAAGGGGTACACCAGGACAACATGGTCTGCCCCTTAAAGGGCAAACTCCATTGTCCCGGATTCCCCCCTTTTCCCTCACAAAAGACAGAGACCATTGTTTGTTGTTGTGCTCAGATTGGCAATTAATTTATTTATATTCATAAATCCATATTCCATTTCTCATTTCTTTATTATGATATATTCCATAAATTTCATTTATTTCCATCCATATATCACTCTCTGATTATCCATCCCCCAGGCGAAAACCTGGGTGCCTTCTTCTTCTCCTTTTCTGTTAGGTAATGGTGAAAACCGAGACTGCTTTCTCCTCATCTTCTTCCTCCTCTTCTGTTATTCCTTTTCTTCCCCTCCGTCCCCCCCTTTTCCCCACTAGCCAGTCTCGAGCTTGCGTTGGATGACTGGCTTCCTCCCAACTTAGGGTAGCACTCTCCCTTACCTCAGGGATGATACTTCCTACTTTTCTTATTTATATATATTTTTTTCTATATACCAGTTTTTGCCTGTTTCCTCCATTCCTCTATGAAACCCATTGTTTCTGCATTGAACATATCTATTGCTAGATCTGACAAGTGTACCCCATCTGACCTGTAGAAGTCCTCCACCCATTCTTCTACCACTTGCGGTATCACCTGTTCCCCCATCTGCCTTATCAGTGTCCCCTCACTTCTATTTATTTTTCTCCTGGCCCTCTCCACCAGCCTGTGGCTGTCTTCCTGTCTCCATACCCTTTGTGGCATCATGTCTGACCAAGCCAGGCATACTTGAGGCCACCACTGTCTTATTGGCACTAGGTCCCTCTTTATCTGTAAGTATGTGTGTACCCATGGTCTACCTGCCAGGTCATTGTCCCCTAGGTGTATGATGATTAGGTCTGGACTGGACCGATGTCCCTTGAGTTCCTTCAAAGCAGGCAGGAGCTGTGCCCATCTCATTCCCCGTAGGCCGTGCCATACCAACCAACACTGTCTTGCATCCTGGTACAGTTGTTTTCCCCCATCTTTTTTCTCTGCTCTTTTACCAGCTCAGTAAATATAGGAATGGCCGCAGATACAGACTTCTATGCTCCTCCCTCTACCTATGGGGTGCAAAGAAAATTAATTAATTCACACACACTCTTAGTGCCCTCACTGTATTACCCCCCCCCACCTTCTTCTCTCCTTTTTCTTGTGCTCCCCCGTAGGGTCACCATAATTCCATCTTCTTTTTCCCTTTTTTTTTTTTAAAAACCACACTTCTCCTTCCCTCTCTCCTTTTTTTTTATTTCAGTGCTCTGATGTATCTGGCAGACCGCCAGAGCCCTTTTTCCAAAATGTTCTTCACAGGTTCACCCATTGCTGCCCACTGTGAGGCAGCCCCAATTCGTAGGGAATGGGATGAGTAATTAACTGGGTCCTCCCCCAGAAAATGCAATCCCTTTTCCAGCACTGCTGTGATTTGATAGCCAGTGACCCTTTTCCCATCACCATGTACAAATAGCTTCCCCGTCTTGGTCACCTGCTCTGCGGCGAAAACCCACAGAGCCTGCACTGGGCACATCACAATCTCCGACCACCCTTTCAGTGTTACCATGCAACCTTGCCCTTTTTGGTCCGCCTTTGACCTCCTTAGCTTGATCCGTAACTCTCTTATCCCCCAACTCACATCCTCCCATTCCACACCTCCTTCCATGTCATTTTTTCCATGGCCTACTACTTCACTCACTCTCATAGCGCCCACAAACATTATCACATAAATTGTGTGAAATAACTGGGCCTCCCCCTTTGATCTGCATATTGCCGGGAACACCTCTTTTAGCTTTATGAGCCACTGCTCACCTATTGGCCTCCTATTATCCCCTGGCCCTCATTTTAACCAGCCCCATCCCTGCATCATTCTCCTTATGAGCAGTGATTTTGTTGGGTCATTCCACCCTTTTAGGCTGCAGATCACACTGATTCCTGCAAGATAAACCCCCACTATGGTGTGAGCAGTCCCTTTCTGCCATTGTTCCACAGTGAACATTCCCAACTGTTCCTCAGAGAGTGGCCCACTTACCTCCATCTGGTGTTTAGCCCTGAATGTTTGAAAGACTCTCCAGGCCCCATCATAGGCCCTCAGAGACCGTGGCGCCCATGAGCTGTGAAACAGCAGTTCTGCTTCTTCTTGTCAACGTTCCAGATGTTCATTGGTATGGGTGTTTTTTGTTCCTCCGCTGCTGGTGCCAGCCACCAGAAATGGTCCAGCTGCAGACGAGAAATGCTGTCAGCAAGGGTATTGTGTATCCCTTCTATGTGTTTTGCTCTGAAAGACATGTTCAGCTGCAAAGCCCTTAACACTAACTGTCCTACTACCTGTATGACTGTATCCGACCTGGCTCCCTTGTTGTTTAGTACCTCAACCACCACTTTATTGTCACACCAAAATGTCACCTTCTGATCCCGTAATTCCTCCCCCCAAACCAAGGTACATGCCCATATGGGCATGATCTCCAGTAGTGTTATATCTCTCACTTTCCCGTCCCTCACCCAACTGGCCGGCCATGGTTCTGCAAATCACCTGCCCCTTAGGTATCCCCCCATGCCTAGCCGTCCAGCTGCATCTGTGTAGAGGTCAAGGTCTGTGTTGTACAGCCACTCCTCCTGCCAGAACGAACACCCATTATACTCCTTCAGGAATTCTTCCCATATACTAAAATCCTCCCTGACACCTTGTGTCAGCTCAACCCAGTGATGTGGTCTGGTGACCCCTGCTGTAGCTCTGGCTAACCTCCTTGTGAATGCCGCTCCTGGTCCTATGGCTCTACATGCGAAGTTCAGGTGTTCCAGTATCTGCTGGACCAATTTTAGTTGTACCTGTCTCCTGCTGGTATGTACCTGGATTAGTTCCTTCAACCTCCTTACTTTTTTGTCCGGAAGCCCAAACACTTTGCTAGTGGCATCTATCTCAATCCCAAGGAATTCCATAACGTTGCTGGGCCCCTCTGTTTTGTCTGGTGCCAATGGGACTCCCAGCTCTCAACACAATTCCTGAAACTTATCCAGCATTCTCTGTGTCTCCCTTTCACCCTTCCCAATGAGGAGAAAATCATCCAGGTAATGGATGACTGACCTATAACCCGTCTTTTCTTGGAATATCCACTGCAAACATGTGCTGAACGCCTCAAACGTGGCACATGCTGTAGAACACCCAATTGGCATTGCTTTGTCGAAATAATACTGTCCCTCACTTTTAAAACCCAACAGATCCCAGTCTTCCCTCCTGACTGGAAGCAGTCTAAAGGCGGACTCAATGTCAGTTTTAGCCATCCATGCATCTCCTGTGGCCTGGATTATCCAGACTGCATCCTCTAGTGTCGCGTATGTCACCCTACTATGTTCCTCACTGATAAAGTCATTCACCGACTCCCCTTCCGGATATGACAGGTGGTGGATCACCCTGCATTCCCCTTCTTGCTTCTTGGGTACCAAGCCCAAAGGTGATATCCACATGTTTTCCAAAGGGGGGGTGTTAAATGGGCCCTTCACCCTGCCTGCTGCTTTTTCTTTCTCAATCTTCTGTCTTAGCATTTTCTCTTTCCCTTTTACATACCCCAGGTTGCTTGCCTCCCTTGCTTGCCTGGGTCCCCTAGACTGCAATGAAAACCCTGTGTTAAAACCACTTAATATCATATCCTACACGCTCGTGTCCAGATATCTGTCCAGGCAAACTGATCATGCTGCTAGGTTGATGGGGGTTCTTGCCATACCAAAATGTTCCTTGTTGCGCCACCTGTCCCCCCTCCCTGACCCCTCCCTTTCTTCCTGTCTGACCTTCCTTGCTTCAGTGGTTCTGGCCCCCTCTATTCCCATTCCCCCTGCCCCTCCCTTGTTCCATGTTTGCCCTTTAAACCCCTGGCCATCTCGAAAAAACTGTTGGCCTGATCCTTGCCCCCCATGCCTTTGTGCTCCCTGTGTCCATGTTGTTCTGCACTTGCTTGCTGAGTGCACCCCCCCACATTTTGAACAGGCATGTCAAAAACAACACTGAGGCCATGAGCAGAAGGCCCTGTTATATGCCCAGCAGCCTCTTTGTGTCGTAGACCCCTTTTTGTCCCACCCACCCTCGGGTGTGGACTGATCTGTTATGTAATCCGTCCATAAATCTATTTGCTTGGTGTCCCATCTTACATCCCCGAATGTTGCCATTCTCTGCCGAAAACATTCATCATAGTATATCCATCCTACCCCGCCTTTTGCTTTTGCTCTCCGTATTATCAATGAATGGGTAATGAGTGGGATGCCTAGCTCCAGCATCTTTTCCAGAACGATGGCTGAACAAATGGCAAAACCTAGAAACCGCCCATCCCAAGTCTTCCCTTTCATGAACTTGTCATCCTCTTTCTTTCCTAAGAGCACTATGGCAGCTGCCATCTCACTCTTACCTATGCTCTCTGTTTCTTCATATTTGGCCACCGCCTCGCGGCACACCAAAATAAATATATCCACATATTCCCCTTTCCACATTTTTTTCTTTGCAGCCAATGGTACATGTTCACCTATTCTCATTCCCGGCGCACCTACCTCTCTTGTACCTTTTCCATCTGTTTCCTCTCCATTTACAGTATCTCCTGGCACCTCTTTTCTTGTCCTAATCTCTGCCAGATCAGATTCCATCTGTCCCAGTCCTTCTGTCCCCAGTGCCACCACAACTTGCCCTATATATTCTTTTATACTATCACCCACTGTGTTGGATGTGTTACCTGTAACCTTGTCCTGGCCAAGCTGCCTGGAGGTATCCAAAGGTCCCCTTGCTTCTTCCTGTGATTGAGGTGGAGGTGGAGGGTGAGCTACTGGGGTCTGTGGGCAGGACCCCCTGTTCTGGGCTTCATGTCCAGGTTCTGCCGGGGAGGTTCTCCTTTGATCTGGGGTGGGTACTGGGGTCACTGGGTCCACCGGCAGTGTGAGTACTGGATCGACTGCCTTGGCAGGCCCCGCTGTCACTGGTGCTACCCTAGCGGGACTGTGTAGCCCTTCGGCTGGCCTCTTCCCCTTGCCACCTTTTCCCGTACCCACTTTTCTTTTCTCCCCGGGCCTCCCTGGTTCCTCCCCCTTCCCCAGTTCCCACATTTTGTTTGCTTTTTCTGCCAGTTCAATTATAGCCTTGTAGGCATCTTCCTTCAAGGGCCTGCTCTTCTTGGGTGCCATATCCGTCTTATCTTGTGCTCTGTGAAGACAACTATAGGAAACGAAAAACAGGGTTATTCGTATATCAGTGCCTCCCGCTACGTCTTCCTCCTGTCAGTCACGCCACCCCCATGCCAACACAGACCGGGGCCACCCATAAAGGACCCCCATCCTGCTTGGCAGGTTGCCCTCTCCTAGCATGGGCCCGCACTCACTGCAATCCCTTCACCACGTGAGGTGTCTCCCGTGAATTCCAGGGTCAGGATCCCTCCCCTTCTGCCCTGGGGCTCTCCCAGTTGCTTCATTTTTACCCCTAGCATGCCTCCCCAGGGGGGAAGCCTTCTCCCGAACCCCATCCATGTGGAAATCCCCTAACTCACACACACTTTCGTCCCATATGCCCTAGCGGCGTGTGACGCCACACAGCGAGGTCCCTTGTCTACTCACCCTCCTATGTTCCAGGGCCCCTTCCCCCCAAGCCTGCTTTCTAATTTTTTTTTGCACCCCCTTTCTTTTCTTATCCCATTTTTTTTTTTATCTTTGAAGCTTCATAAGGAGCAATCTCTCAGATTCTGAAAACCTGGACCTTGTGGACCAAAGACAGCTCCCAAAACCACAAACCTGTTCTTATCCTCTCTCTCTATGCCTCTCTGCCTCCTCTGCTCTCCCCTGCCTTCTAATGGGGGCCGATACCATCCGCTGCCCCCCCACAAAACTACTTCCCTCATGTGTGATGCCAGGTTATATTTACACATCTTTCTGAGGGGGTATGCTCTCCCAGGAAGCCAACCACTGGAGGCAGCCCCAGGGTTCCCTTGGGGTGGGGGAGTGTCTGCTTCTCCCCCATGCCCCAGCTGACATGCATGTGCATCTCGCCCCCCCTTCTCCTGTTGATGCTAGGCCCTGTGCAGGCCCACAAGGTATACCACCTACCAGAGGGAACAGGCCTCTATCGCGACCATCCACTCGGCGTGTGACGTCACGCCACGTGGTTGCCACTCCGTATTCTCCCTCCCAGCCCTTCAGGGCCTCTTCCAGCCTGCCAGAATGAGCCACCACTCCGTGAGCAGCACCAAGACAAAGGAACAAGCTTCCAGCAATGCACCACGTGGCGTGCTACATCATGCCATGTGTTCCAAAGATCGCCCTCTCATTCCCTCTTCGTTGGGGCCTCTACAGGCCTACTATTTACCACAGCAATAGGAAACAGGCCCCCAAAATGTTGCATGCAACCAAAACAGACAGGGTAAAGGCTTCTTTGTGACTCTAGCAGCATGTGATGTCACGCCACGGGTCTCAGCTCACTCCCTCACTCACTAACCTCAAGGCCTAATCCAGGCCTACCGATTCTATTAGAAAACCAGCCCAACCGGCCCTAAAGGCAGCAAGCAGCCCAAAACAAAAGGGCAACCTACATCGCAAGCACCACACGGTGTGTGACGTCACACCGTGTGGCCTTGGTAACGCATCACATGGTGTGCTACGTCACGCCACGTGTTCCAAAGATCACGCTCTCACACCCTTTTCATCAGGGCCTCTACAGACCTACTATTTACCACAGCAATAGAATAAACAAGCTCCCAAAATGTTGCATACAGCCAAGAACAAACAGGGAAAAAGCTTCATCGTGACCATAGCCGCATGTGACGTCACACCACGGGTCTCAGGTCGCTCCTTCTCTCACTAACATCAAGGCCTAATCCAGGCCTACCAATTTATTAGAAAAAACATCCAAACCGGCCCTAAAGGCAGCAAGCAGCCTAAAACAAAGGGGCAACCTTCATAGCAAGCACCACGAGGCGTGTGACGACACACCATGTGGCCTCAGGTCATGCTCTCACTCGCTTTCTTCAGGGCCTCTTCCAGGCCTGCTAAATTTAAGCAATAACCACAAAAATTTCACCCCTTGTCCCAGCTTCCAACAAACTGGCTCTTCTTTAAAACAACTGCAGAAACCTGGTCTCCCACTCTGTGCAGCCCAAAGCACTTCTCCCTTAGCCCTCTCTGCCATGGAAGGAGCTTCTATCAAAAAACCTCTGCTTCATCCTGTCTTCTAACATATCACCATATTCTCAACTAAATGCTGCAATGATTTTCCTTTTTTTTCTACAAAAAACAACTTCGCATATCTACCCAACTCAACTGTTGAATCCTTACCTTCTTCTGCTTGTGAACAAACCTGAAAAGTAATGCTAATCCGACGTGCTGCAGTTGATGTAAAATCAAAACTCCAGCAAAAAGTGGCTGACGCCCCCTTGTGCTGACCCTTATGTACCTCTCTTCTCCCTTCCCCTTCCTGCTACATGCCCATTGTTCTGTCTCTTAGCCCTTCCCCTTCCTTCTCCCCTCCCCTTCTGAGCACAACCATTCCCTAAGGCAGGGAAGGGGTGCACCAGGACAACATGGTCTGCCCCTTAAAGGGCAAACTCCATTGTTTATATTGGTGCATGGACTAAAATGTACAGCAAAATCTGTGGCTAACCAAATTAAATATAAAGCAAAATTCAGTTTTAAGATGTCAAGATTCCAACAATAAAGTTAAAGTCATAGCAAACAATTTGAAACAAGACAAGATATGCAGTCATGCTAAACTAATCCTAGTGTGGACCATGCTATCTCACACCACAGCACATCACGAAGCCATGTAACTCATCATGGGGTCTTGCACTGAGTGACAGTGTAGTGTGAGCCAGGATTGAATGAGCCTGACTTCGTAGGATGCTGTGTTTCAGATAGTATGTTTCATCTGTCATTTCATCATTGGATACTTGCTAATTTGATAATGATGGCTGCTTTAGCTTTGTTATGGTAGAGATGTAAGCTGGTTTTGCACCATCTTGAGTACATAATTACCTTGGTATGACAACATAAAATGTTTTAAGGCTACACTTACCCTTTTAACATTACCAAGCAACTATTTTTTGTCATGTAATTTTCAGCTGACAGTTGGGAAGAGAACACGAGTTATTGCCATTGGCAAATATTGTTTCCTAACCAGTTAGTAGTTGCCATAATGTATGAGTTCTCTTCACTGTCAGTATCATATGAAATGAGCTATCTGGATCCACTAGCGATTCACTCAAGCACTGTCTGAACTATGGTTGCTGGGGGACTGTGGAATTGGTGTCAGAAGAAGACACATTTAATGTTACCAGTGAGGTTCAATACCAGAGTGTTGCATAGAGAATAATGAATATGCAAGTGTGTGTTATGGATTTTTTTTAACTCACCTGAGGTGTGTGATGACCCATAAACCTTGAGAGTGAAGCTCGAGAGGTTTATAAGGTCATCACACACACCGAGGGTGCGTAAAAAAAAATCAATAACACCACACTTGCATAGCCTTTATTTTTTTTAATTACTGGTGCAGGCATATTTCTTTCTTCTACACCTGAAAGAAGAGACATAGAATGAATGTGAGGCTGTTCTGTTGAAAACACACACACACACACACACACACACACACACACACACACACACACACACACACACACACACACACACACAGTCTTTCTCTGTCTCATTCTCCATTAGAGTAGTGTTTTCATTTCTTTAAGATGCTGTGTGGATCTACTACAGTAAGCAGGATAGGTTGACAGCAGTCAGTGAAGCATGGTCTGTTCTGAATCAGTCTCACTGTCTAGTGTCTTCTGATGTCCAGACCGAAGTCTGAGAAGAGCAGGATCAACCAGATAGATTTTTTATTGGGAATTGCAGGATCAACCAGATAAATAGTCAAAATAACTTACATGTGAGGATGGTCAGAGGCAAACTATTACTTTGGGTGAGCAGCACTATTCCTTGGCAATGAGAAATGTAGCCACCATGCTTTTAGATGCATTTGACCTGCCCATACTCACAGAGTATGGACCAGTAAGGTTACGTGCTACAAATGACTGAAACTTTTACCTACAGAAAGTTTGAGAAATGCTGTAATTATCTGTTTTGGGTTATTATGGAGTTTAAAACAGACCTGTAAATGGTTTGATAAAGAGGGGTCACCAGTAATTATATTTGGTTACTGACATAATTGCTGTTCACAGGTACCTGTATACAATTACAGACAATGACTCGTCAACATTGCATAATGATGTCAATATTTTTGTAATTTAAGTCATCATGATAACAAGAGACCTCTCAATCTTTGCTCGTAAGGTCTAGTGGTTATTATGATGATCTAGTGAAGCAAACACTACATTGCTATTTGATGTAGCTTCTCCATTGCCCGGTAACTAGAGTGTATGGGAGAGAGTTCTTGTGCATAGAAATCGGCAGAAATTCAATCCTGTTGTACCATTGTTGAGACCTCACACAGCAGCACACCAGTATTTAGTATTAAATAAATAAAACAGAATCTATGTGGACTGGGAAGGAGTGGTAAGTTATCATTGACTGTGTGGGTGGTGGTCCCTGACATCTTTGCATGACTGGTGAAGAAGTGACAAGATAGTTATTTACTGTAGCACATACACCATACAAGACAATGGATGGTCTCCTGAGGTTAACTTAGTTATCATGACAACATTGTCAAGCAAACAGCAGGGTTGTTGTTCACTGTTGCCTATCCATTATCCTCTATATAGTGCAGTTTGTGGGGTTATTGTGAACAGAAACAAAGACAATAACCCCGTTGCACACCTTCCAAAGGACACATTGTGCATATTCGCTATTTCGTCCATCCCAGTTTTAAACTACTACTGTGACTGCTGTGTCTTGTCTCATTTAACATATTTTATGTAGAAAAGTGGGTAAGGAATGGAAACCGGAACTTGAGTGTAGGACTGTAAATCCAAATATCACTGGAAGATATGTGATTAAAAAATAAGACCCTTAGCTTCTTATGATTTTTTTATTTGTTGTGCATTAGTACTAAAGGTTGAAAATAATCATAATAGCCATTTCAATCCTGCTGACATAATAATTAGCTCAGAAGCCAAACATGTAAAGAATTATAATGTGGGTGCCAATGCACAACTAGCCCTACTTTACAATCATGTGATTGAGGCACCAACATGGACCACTACAGCTTCACTCTCGAGGTCCTTACAGTGGTATCATAACCACTTGATGGAAATACAAGCTCGTTGTGTATGGGCACTCATATATTAAATTTGTTCTGATACAATTACTAATCTAGTAATGTTAGTTAATACATTACCACTTTCATCAGGAAAAATATGTATTGGCAACCATGTTTCTGGTTGAACAACCATTTTCATGTTGAAAGTCAATATCGACTTCATGCTACATCAAGTCTGCATCATCTAGATCAACTTACAGATCGAGGACTCTCCTCATCCTTTATACAATTTGAATTTAGAGGACTGTAACAAGCTGACTTAGCAATTATAAAAATGTCAAGACATTATTTAAATTAAGTTGTACACTAATTTGACAGACCATTTTTTAAAAATGGGCATTGACAACCTTAAATACTAATATGAAATAATCGGTCTTCAGGCAGTGCTTGATGTCAGTTCAAGCAATAAAAGTATTGTAATTATAACTCATCACACATCAGTGTATTTCAGTGTTAGCTGGAACTCGAAGGCTGCATCATTTTTCTTCCGGAACTACAGGAAAGTATGGTCTGAGGAAGCTCTTCATAATGCAATTAACCAATGCAGCAGCCTGTAATACTGTTACTGAGTGATTCTTCATATAACTTATGATGCAGCAGTTTTGGAAAGCATCTTCTTTGCTGGCCACAATAGTACTATGTACAGCCTGAGATGGGGCCTTCATAATTTGGCACAGTAGTACAGGGGTGTAGTCAACATTGTTCAATATGTAACGTATGGGAGAGGCTATTATTAATGGAAAACATGAAGATTACTACAGTACAAGTCACATTAAACTGTTCCTCCACCTCACTGCTCTGGCATTGTTTTTATATGCTGACAATGCAGTGGCAACTCTAAATGCTTAAACTACAAACCCTGTTTCAACCATTCATCAGCTCAGAAGCTGCTCACATGCAATGCACTTTCAGATCCCTTATGCAGTCCCACAGTGCAGTAGTAAACTACATCTCCCTACAGCCTCAACTGTTGGGTTACAGTACAGTATTTACCATTTTATATTGGAATTAATGAATTCCAGTACCATTTTGTTCCATGGGGCCCAGATATTCAAAGAGGTTGTGCCTGGTGCAACCCTTCCATTATGCCCCAGTGGGATATTGAAAGGGCTGCCAGGCACAGTGCAAATCCTGATACACCAGAGCACTATGTAATCATGTGCAGTGCAGCTGCAGGGGGCTTGCCCATGCATATGTGGCATATTCCGATATTTAGCCCAGGATGTGCGGCACATGTGCTGGTGCAACCCCGCAGTGTGCCGCAAAGGGGGGCTCAGAGTTGAGCCCCAGAAAAGAGGGAACAAATCCAGGCCACCCACACATGAGCTTTTGCATTGCATGGTGCAACACAGCAGCCACCAGATATAGGTGACCACCCGCCCACCCAGAACACCATCCATAAGCACCCACAGCTCCCTAGTGGTTGAGTGGCACCATCCTCCCACCCGATTGCTGGTAAATGGTGAATGATGCAACCAGTGGTGGTCTAGTGGCCTTCCTCTTCCCCCACTCACCCAATCACTGGTAATTGTAGAATGACACATTCCCTGGTAGTCTTGTGACCCCCACTCCCTCCCAATCACTGGTAATTGTAGAAAGACTCAGTCTCTGGTGGTCTAGTGGAACCCCCCCCGTGTCCCCAATCGCAGGTGATCCACTGTATTAAATGTCCCTGGTAGTCCACTGGTACCACCCCACCCGGTGCTACGATCATGGTAAAACCCCATAATACAAATCACTGGTGATCCAGTGGCACCCCCACCCCTTCCACCCACACAGACCTCCTTGCCCACCCCATCGGCAGGCAGCTGCTACCCACCCACCTGCCATCCGTCTGCCCACCGAATGACAGGTACAGTATGGGCTTGCAGGGCATACTGTACTAGACAGTCCCAAATATGTGAATGATGTCATTCACATATTTGTGACTGTCTAGTACACAATGCCCTACAATTCCACTGGTCCACACTTGGAACCAATGGGCTTACAGCCCATACTGTACATGTCATTTGGTGGGTGGCCTGGTGGTATGCTGGTGGGATGCAGCCACCCGCTGAAGATGGGGGGGAGCGGGGTGGGCAAGGGGTTCTGTGTGGGTTGGAGGAGTGGGGGGGTGCCACTGGAACACCAGGGCAGTTACTTACAGAGGTTTATCATGATTGCAGCAATGAGGGGGGTTCCACTACACCACCAGAGACAGTCATAATGACATATATCAGGGATTTGGGGACTGGGGTGAGAAGGGGGACAACTAGACCACCAGGGATGGTCAAGTATTATCTTTATCAGGTTATCAGGGACCCAGGGGGGCCACTAGACTGCCAGGGATGTCTCTTTAAACACATACCGCATGATCGCTGCTATGGGTGGGGGATGCCCTGGGATCCCCACTGCACACGTCACCAGGCTGCCCTGTGCAAGTCATGCAGATGAGGTCATAATGATATGCAAATGGCCTCATTTGCACCTTGTATATTATGGCCCCATTTGCATGCCTCCTACTGAATATTGAGGGTGATGCACCTAGCACAATTGCACTTGCACTGACGCATCCTCGTGCTCCTTATCTGTGGCTTGTGCTGGCACAGTGCCACTGTATCATGCACAGTATTTGTGCTGACCATGCCATATTCAATGGTGTTGCACCATGGTGCATCACTGTTGAATATCACCTGGTCCTGGCACTAGTGCATGCCAGTTGCGCTGTGCCCAGGTTTGCGCCACTGCCTGGCACAGTCTGAATATCCTGGCCTGTATGTTTTTTCCTCATTTTTTTGCTGCTTTCCCTGAATACAGAAAATGGCAGAAGTTTTCTTCAGCTGCTTTAGTATAGTGCTAATCGCACAAAAGTTACCATTTGCACAATAGCCATTAAAAGCAACATGTATTGTGCTATTGTGCAAATGGCAGCTTTTGTGCAGTGTGATCTCAGAGGAGATAAACAACTGCAAACAGTCAGTGGAGCTAGGGGATAAAGGAATAAAAGGGCAGAAATGACATGTAATAAGCTAAATTGAATTAAAAAAAAGCAGACAGTGGACTCCTCAAAAGTGGGGAAAACAACATGGCAGCGGGGAAGAGGTTTTCAGTCTGAATGCAGGATAGCTATTGGCTCAAAACTGGTGAGAGTTTCTTCAAGGAATTGGGTAGAATGACATGTCAATCAAGTTGTACTGAAGACTGCAGTAGTGAAATTTAGTTCCAACTCAGTGATTCAATTTTTTTTTATGGGTTGCTTCGTGAGTTGTACTACATCGATAAGTAAGCTGATACTGAATATCAGCTAGAAGCAAACCATTAGGAAACTGTTGTTAATTAATTGCAGTGAAAATTGCACACATTAAGCAACTCATTGCTTAATGGTAAACCAGTAAGTTGGAGGAACAGTTTAATGTGATTTGTATTCTACCTTGTTATGTCATTGCTATTACTGTATTTCAGGTTGTGGTTAATCTTTCTTGAGTACATCATAGTGCTGGCATAACAACACTGGCACCTCTGCACATGTGCATCTCTCACTCTTTCAGCATAATGCTGTTAAAAGACAAAATGGGAGAGCAGCACCAAGGTATGAATGTTTCTGGGATGCTGGTCTTCACTGGAGTTTAATTTATTTTTTAAAAATACACTCTTGGCTACCAAGAAAGTGTCCTGGGGATTGATCGGGGAGGTGGCAAAGATTCAGAAAAATCAGGCAAGTTGGTCCTCTTGGGTAAGTCTGAAAGTATTGACCACAAAAAAAGAAAAGCAAAACTAAGTAGAATTAGCTTTTGTAGTGTGTGGAGCCCATACACTAAAAAAGCTAATGGATGGCCATCGGACAATAACCTCTCTGAAATCACTTCTTAAGGTTTCCATGACAACAGTGAACCTCTTGAGCTAGACACTAGAGGAATAGCCTGATGTCATGGAAACCATTAGAAGTTATTACAGCATGATTACTGCACAATGGTCATCCATTATCCTCTATATTGGAGCAAGACAAACTTAAGTTTTCAGAAGATGACATCCCTCCATATGTACACATATGTACACAGCATCCTAATATCATTTCATACTTCATGGTCACACTAGTTTGATACCTGTATGTCCTCTGATATGATGACACCAGATCTATGGCATGTTCTGTTGGTAACATTTTTTTCTATGAAAAAAGGAAAAAAAAACAGGACAAAGTAATGTTTACACTTTTGATGAAAGAAACAATCTACACTTAATGGGCATAATTATGCAGCAATGCTGTTTCTCATACGACTGAACACACTCTGTCAGGCACCATCTGCAACTCACCATGCAATACATGAAAGTGATGTTTAAGTACAGTATGCCTATGCACCTCTCAACTATATTTCTAATCCAAATGTTTGCAGTGTTGATCTTCTCCTGGGCAGCAATCTGAAGGGTTTAGATATGGTGTGAGGAGTCACGGCTTTACAGCATATCAACTATCCCTGAAGAGGAATCCTTAGATTCTGCTTTCCACAAAATCTGATCAGACTAGGCTATTCATTTGAATTCTTGAGCCATGCATGCTACTGGACCACATGACAACAATATTTGTTATTAGAAGCCTGGCGTTGCATGTTATCTGAACATTTACTGGTACCCTTTCCTGTCCACATAAATAATAATAATAGAACATAATAAATAATAATTGATAATAATAAACAGTACTAATAATTAATACAAATAAGTATAATAAAAATATTAAATAATAATAATTTTTATTTGTAAAGTGCCTTTCAAGCAAGCACCAAAACACTGGACAGTAAATAAGCATATAAAAGCAATAAAATACATAGCAATGTAACCAAATAACAGGATAAATAATAAAGCTAAAATGAGAATTCTGGGTAGGCGTTCCGCCATAGATGTGTCTTCAGGGCCTTCTTAAAGCCCTCCACGGTTGTGCACTCACATATCTGACAGGGAAGAGAATTCCACAGGGCTGGGGCCACATACATAAATGCACGGGCCCCAGATGACTTAAGGCTCACCCTGGGAAACTCTAGCAACTCGTTGTCAGCTAAGTGGAGTAGTTGTCCGGGGCTGTAGGGGCACAGGAGCTCTTGCAGATAGTCTGGGCCTAGTCATGCAGGGCCATATAGGTCAGAAGCCTGACCTTGAAGGTGATCTGCCACTGAATAGGCAGCCAGTGCAGTTCACGTAGCACTGGCATGATGTGACTTGTATGAGGAGTCCCTGTCAACAGCTGGGCTGCAGCCTTCTGCACTAGCTGCAAGCGGCAGATATCAACTTCTGGAAGCCCTAGATAAAGGGAGTTGCAGTAGTCAAGGCACAAAGTCACAAAGGTGTGAATTTTGTGACTTTCCTGCAGTCAAGGAGGCTGTATTCATATTTGGGTGCCATCAGCAGCACCCACTACATTCGGAAACCCATCAAGCTCAAAAAAGATTCATTTTGTTCTGTCTCAGCTTGTTTTGCTCAGTAGGAAATGTAAAAAATAGACTAGTTTCTTAATTAGTGCTGCAGTGACACGTTGTAGTATCCTTGAGGCAGAGGATTTATGAATGCCAGCAAAATCACCAACCATATTCAGGAAGGTCCCTGTTGCATAAAATCTTAAGGCCAAGCAAACCTGTAGTAATGTTAGTGTGCTGCAGCTAAGGTGAGTCTGTGGTTTCATGTCTTCCTTTATCAGATCTACTATTTCCGTTGTACTAGCACTATGAAATCTCATTCTTTTGAATATACCAGCGTTGGTATACAGTTCCAGTGGGTTTGATCTATCTTTGAATACCCATTCTCTTCTCAGGGCCCTCTCATGGTAAACATCTCCTAATAAAATCCTTCTAGCTGCCATCTCCAATTTTTAAAAACAGAACTGTTGCGTAACTATGGCAGCATAAGACCATCTCAAACTTTTAAGCTTACTGTACAGGAAGCTTAAACATAAGACTACTAATAAAACTTATTATATAGGGCTAGACTAACTTGATGCAACAGACTTATTTTGAATTAGCCAAAGTCCACAGTTTTATTTTGAATTTGCTAAAGTCCACAAAATAAGACTAGAAACAAGACTTAAACACAGACTTACATCCTTTGTGCAACCAGCTGCAGGCTACTACATGCTGGCACCCCCCTGCAGTCTCTCACACAATCAACATGGCAGGCCACAAGAAGGTTGGTGATAGGGCTGGGGAGGGTGTTGTCAGGAAGGACCAGGCAGGAGTATAAACAACTAAAAAAAAAGAGCACAGTCAAGCAAGCCTATCCTTTCTTAGGAGATTTTTTTTCACTGGGCCTAGCTTCAGTAACTCCAAGTCTCCTTTTCCTCCTCCTCCACCTTCCCTTCCCTTCATGTGCCTACTCCACTGTGCCTAGCTTCAGTCACTGAAAGCCATGTCTTACCTACCTGCCCAACAGGCATAATGTTTAGAAACACTGACACCTTGCCAAGTACAATGTGGGCTGCTGTATCTGCTACAGCATACTGACAGCCATGATAAACATGTCAGACCAGACATACTTTTTTTTTTTGAAATCTCTTTTTATCCCCTCCTGGTTGCCCTCGCCACTGCTCTCCTTTGGGCTAGCTCACTGCCCTCCAGTCCCCACTGAGTCTGCCCCTAGAGTGCCTCTCTGGTGACTCCTACCTGCCTCCTTGCTCCCATGGAGCACCTTGCATAGCGGGATCTGCCCGTGATTGCAGACTGGGTGGCTGGAGCAGCCATCATCTGGAGTGCCGAGGGTTGTTTTCCGGTTTTCTGTCCCTCCCCTCCATCCCGCTGAGGATGCTGGCTCAGGTGGAACGTGCTTACGCACGCCTGCCAAGTGCCAGATGGCATCCTCCCCTCCCCGACTCCCCCCAATGGAAGCCGCCATTGCCCCGAGAGTTGGTGCTTCCACTGGCTCTCCTGGGCATTGGGTGTATTAAACACCCCTGGTATCCCTCCCTGAAGGAGGAGAGCATCCGTGGGGACGCTCGATCCTCCTTCCCCCTGCTGACCCCCGGTGACCCGAGTCCGTTCCCGAACCCGGGTCGCCAGTGTGGTGCGAGGTGTGGCATCCAGCGCCTCAACCCTCAGCACCACGGGGCTGGCTGACCAGACATACTTTTTGGAAACAGTGGCAGCCTACACCACTGGGCTGCTGTATTTACCTGCATCTGCCTAACAGCAAATTTAAGAGTCCCCCCATCTCAGTTCACATTCGCTTCACTTCATTTCCAATCACAGCTACAGTTCCAACACTCAGAATGAAGTAAAATATCTGTGCTGTAAAATACTTAAGCAATAAGACACAACAGGGTGTGTGTTGTGCTGGGATAATGGCATGCCTTGGATTGGTCAAAGCATGAGGTGAAGCAGAGTGGTTCCACTACCCAAGAAGTGCTGTTATCCCAGCACAATATACACCTTGGACTGCTTTACTGTGATTATGAAAGGGTAAAAAAACTGTGATGGCACATATTTAATATAAAAAGCAATCATAATTTAAATAACTGCTACAGATAAAATAAAAAAATTATTATAAACAAAGAAAATCGTGCCATTTGATTTTTGAATTGCTGCTTCTTGGCTACAAGGTGGTGCATATGCTGCATCTCAGCATCTCTACTTTCTTTATATGCGTCTTGTCATTTGTTAGACAAATCAGTTCAGGACTGACCATTTTAAAACACAAAAAGAAGTTTTTTTCAGTAGTGAGAGATGTTCCATGCTGAAGTGTTGGAATAACCACCATCAGTAACACTGGCAGAAGAGACATTACTAGCGTGCTGATGAGCTGCTGAGGGTAGCATTGTGAGGAATCCAATCTGCCTTGGTGGCATCAACAGAAAATACCTTTATTACAGCCCATGATCATGTTAGAGAGCATCCACAGTTGATTGCATTGGAATCTTTTTTTTTTTGTTCTAATCAGTTTCTTTTGGGAGTGGTTTGTTGAGCAGTTGAAGTGTGTTTGAGCGGGAGTGATCATCTAATCGATTGTCGGCAATAGGGAGTCATATTCCAGAGGCCAGACTGAGGTGAAGAGGACTCGGAACTTCTTCACGTGCTGTTTTGCTGGGATATCAGCACAGGGTTCCAAGGTCCTCTGCCAATCAGGTTCCTGTATTTTTTGAACTCATTTCATGATGTTTTTAAACCGCATTCTGTCTCATTTACAATCATACCTATTAGCGCTCCAAACACAAACTGTTAAAAAAAACCTGCACTTAATCAAGTAATGTTTCTGTCTGTATCTGGTGTTCTTCACAGCACAATGGAGATACACCCTATTCCTTCCTCTAACACACTAAGCTATCTAGGCCCCAGTCTCTTCTTTAATTTACCATACACTCACAACCTCATTTAATCTGATAGAGCCTCACTGTACATCCCCAATTTTGGTAGTTTGTTGCATCAACTAAGCTGCTGCAGTATGTGTAACATGTGATATGTTTTTAAATTTTGTTCAGCACCTTGGTTCTAGAAAGGCGCCATAAAAATAGTTTTATTATTATTATTATTATATTTAGCAGCCGCAATACACTTCTGCTGACTTTTTTTCCTGAAACAGCAAACTGGTTATGACCATACATTATATAACCACTAGGAAAACGTATTTGCTTCAGTGCAAAATACTGAATTTCTTTTCATATGCTTTCATATACTATTTATAGTAGGCAACACAGTAGTTTTCTACCTAGCATTTTCTGGACTCTGTGACAAAATAAGACATGCCTGAATAGGGCTCATCATCAAAATCACCCCATTCACTCCACAATTTACAATGCACTTATAAACACAGTTAATCTGATAGAAATTAAATTCCCTACAATTTAACAGCTGCCTTTACATTTCAATTGAGTATTTATTTTCAGAAACAGCAAACCTCCACTTATGACCTTTTCCTCCTACCGGAACAATGTGTTATTTCTGTTCATTGGGATTTAATACGTTTTCATGGAGATGCTTCCCTATATTGTAGGAAGCAGACAGCATAAATATATAGATATAACTATGCGCACACACACACACACACACACAGTGATAGATATATAGATAGATAGATAAATAGACAGACAGACAGATACAGTAGGTATCATATAATATATACAGTATATTCTTTGCAAAGAACTGCATTAATGTACTAAAAAGGGCTCAGTTTAAAACAATAAATAATAGCAAATATAGCATAAAATAACCAAACAGGTTAAAGGTGCCAATGCCATTTCACACGAAGAAAGGCTGAATAAAATTAACCTGATGTGTCTACAAACTAGAAGGTTATGAGGTGACCTATTACTGGCTAGAAAGGTCATCAATGACACTTATCTGATGCAAGAGCTAGATCTAGATTTCAAACAAATCAATGTTAACAAAAGAGGCCATCCTTTGCAACTGACTCATAACCAATTCACAACACATAAACAAGCTTACTTCTATTCATAGAGAATTATTGGTTGTTGGAATAAACTACCCACTGAGGTAGTCCTAAGTAAAGATAAACTGACATTTAAAAACAGACTGGATAGCTTTCTGTTACAAAACAGGCTAGATTATTATAGGTGAATGACAGAAGCATCTTATGGGTTCTTGCCTTCTTGCTTCTTTCCATATCCTAGTGAATCGTAGTGAAAAAAAACAGAAGTAGAGAAATTGTGGTATTAAGGTTTCCAACTCTTACTCCCCACCCCCACAAGCAGTAAAAGGACAAGACCATATAAGCAAGCACAGCCTGCCATCATCAGGTAAGACAAACAAAATACTACTGTTTCCAGATGACACAAAAGTAGTAGCACTGATGTGCTAGCTTTGTTAATTTGTATACGTGGCATGCACAATGCAAGACATACACATTCACTTGTCAATGCAGATAGAAATCCACAATACTCAAATCATAGCACTGCTTTTGTGTGCAGAAGCACAGGTCCCTGCAGTTACAGATACAAATCCACAATACCCAAATTACAAGAGTTCTTTTGTCTGCAGAAGTGAAGGCCCATAGGGGGCCAGCAGTTCTGTATCCTTAGTTGCTCATTCACACTGAAAGTCATACACACACTTGAAGAGCCTCTGCTTCTGCAACCACAGGTGTAAAGTATACACACCGTCCTCTGGCTACAGAAGCCCAGGCACCACAATATCCATGATACCACAATTTTAACAGTATTTATATCAACAGAAGTGCAGGCCCCTAAGGGGCCTGTGCCTCTTCAGCCACAGATGTAAGACATATATACTGACTTCTGACTCCAGAAGGGTAAGCCTAGGTTGGGCCTGTAGTTATGCAGCCAGAAGAACTGCTGCAACATGGGTATCATGATTTCAGCAGCGTTTGTAGAAATCATTCAGGAGAGTAATAGTTTTTCAGTTACGCTGCTACATATAAAAGATCATGCACTAGTAGATCACTTTAAATGTACCTGCTATTCCATGCATTCACAATCTATTTGCAAATGCCACTATTTTTCTATAAAAGTTTTCCCTGTTTTTTTCCAAAGACAACCTGATGTAATTACTTACTTACTATTTATATCAATGTATCCTGGTGGTAGTTGTCTGTCTGTCTGTCTGTCTGTCTGTCTATCTATCTATCTATCTATCTATCTATCTTTCTATCTATCTATCTATCTATCTATCTATCTTATCTAGCTATCTATTTTAGACACACACACACACACACACACACACACACACACACGTATATTATACTTACATGTTAGTACCAGTATTGTTAAGGCTGAGTAAGGTATTCAGTGTCAAATCCAAGATTTGCACCTTAATAACTTTGGTGGCATTCAACGGAATTGCCCAAAATCTGTCCTGTGCAGTTTGGCTGCCAGAGTCTCAAGACCTAAAAAGTTTCATGATGGCATCTTGTGCAGATTCTAAGATATGGAATGTCAATCTTTGGAAAAGTGCATTTTTTTCATGTACTTGACACAATTTTTTTTGCTCTCATGTACAGCCTAGATGGTATGCAATATTTTCATGAAACTTCTAGGGTAGAAGTGGCTGTGCCAATGCAATGTCCTTCAGAGGTGTTGTGAAAACATATTAAATGCTTCCATAGGTATTTAATTTTTTTTCTGATCATACTCAGTAGGGTTTTTGGATAACCCTCTAATACACACTATAAAAAACATCACTCATGAAGGCCTATCTACCACAAACTATGATCATGAGAAAAAATATTGATAGTGTTGGTTGCCATCTTGATTTCTTAAACCCCAAAGAGTTTGATAACCAAAAAAATGAAGTGTTTTTTTAAAAAAAGACACATGAACCTTGGTAAATGGGACCTGTTTAGCTAGCTTTTGCTGTTAATGTTTTGAAAATATGACTGGCAATAATGTTTCTTGGCCACCCAAAATCCTGGTTGTCTAGCTTAGTGAGGTGAACCATTCACCTGCATTCTCTGTATGAGAACAATTGGGATTTCTAGATACCTGCAGCAGCAAATGGAGTGTTGCTACTGAATTCAGTGGCAGCAGTGAACTGGTGGTCTATTGAGCCATCATTTTCATCTTATCTGTCTGTCTGTCTGTCTGTCTGTCTATCTATCTATCTATCTATCTATCTATTTATCTATTTATCTATCTGTCTGTCTCTCCATCTATCGCTGTCTGCCTATCTGTTTATCCATCTGTCTTATCTAATTGCCTTAAGTGGACCAGTGTGCCCACCCCCCAACCCCGCCATCCAACTACTCTCTACCCCTTTCCTTACAGGTTACCTGTCCACCTTCCCAATATATTACATAATAGCAGACCAGGGTGTCCACCCCGGTACTGCTTCTTTCAACCCCCCCGTCATCTAGGTCACCCTCCCCAAAAATAGATGGCAGTACCTGGTTGCGCATCCCCAGTGCCACTGAAGATTTTCCTGACACTTTAGTGCCAAATCCCGGTATCCTGTGATATTAGCGCGGGAATAATAGAGAGTGAAAAATAGCGAGTGTTAAATAGTGAAAGTGAAAACCACAACGTGTTTAAAAAAGCGACTGTGCTAAAATAGTTAAAGTAATGGTATTCTAGCAGCACATAATAGTGAATACAGGAAAGGTGATTAGAGGAAAGGTTAACTGGAGCAGAGATAAGCAGCCCAGAGAAAGGATGTTCTGCATTGGAGTCATGGGCATAAAAGGAAGTACAGAGATTATTACTGAGTGTCTTGCAACATCAAAATAGTGAAAGAAGAAAGGAAAAAAACAATCACGAGGATTGTGATGACATTCCTTTATTTCATTTGTGCATTCCTTTAAAATCTGTCATCTCCGCATGGGCGCATATCACAGCAGGAATTTTAAGTTACATGCTAACTCTCAGAGGTAATCATACCTGTTCCAAGTAGCATATTGACTAACAAAGTTCTTGATGTGACTGTTTCGATCCTTGTACTTCCTTTTAGGCACAGAACTGCTAGCCCCTGACACCAATTGCTCAATGGTGAGCTTTGTCAGCCTCTGCTCCTCTTTTAGGCAGTCGATCAGCCTCCACAATCTGGAATGGCAGGATCCTAGATCACTATTGAACTCCCAATGCCATCCTTCAATGGCATTATTTGTTCTTGCTATGCCTCGGGTTGTTGCATCATAGCAGTTCCACTGCACGGGTGGAAAATGAGCTTTTGTTCTGCCAGTACAACCTCTCTGTCTACCAATCTAATTGGTCTTGAAATAATTGAGTAGTGGCATTAGCAATTCCTCACTGGCCACAAAAAATTCCAACTCTCTCTTGTCATTAAAGGTTGATACCACATCATCAGGAGGCACAAACGCTAGTGAAAGCAGCATTCGGAGGTGTAGTGAGAAATCAGCATCTGCACAGTACCTTTCTTGAACATCAGGGTACTTCTGGATCCTTCTCCATACTGCCTGTGCATAGTGAAAAAAACAGCCTCAGATATTAGTTTTGGGGAACACATCACTGAATGCCTTCCAAGCAGATTTTTCAAAATCCATAATAGCTGTGTCATAGGACAGACAATACAGTGCACAGTTCACTAAGTGTTTTGAACACCCTTGCATAGGCATTGCTTTTCTGTGAACTCATGAGAACATAGACTGCAGTAATAACTTTGCCTGACCTGATGCAGTGCATTGTGTAAAGTTGCTCAAACAGAGCAGGGCAAGATTTAAATGTGCCATCAAGCATCCAGTCACTTGACTCCCTTAGCAGGTGTTTTTTTGCCTTGATTGCAAAAATCAAGAATCTGTCCTGCTCACTCCCACTGTCATAGCATAAGATATTTTCACCAGACATTGTTAGGGTAAACTCATTTGTTATTACCAGATCTGGTACTGTAGCAGGAGTAGCAGGAAAACCTCTCTCAACCTGTCTGATTCTCTGCACTGTTCACTTGATTAGGGGGACCGCAGGTAAATGACCAGTTAGGGCATCATGAGCTGAACTAGTACACTGCACCACCACCTGTGAAGTCGTCTCAATGCTAGTTCTTGCTCTTTCCCTAATGTTTGCCATAACTCTCATGGCACCCATATTCCCAGGACCAGCAACATGAGTGTGATTCTTGTATTGCTTAACAACTTCATTACCCACTGTGTGAATTCGACTTAAACAGCTGAATTTATGCAAATCCTCTAGTATATTGTATAGGATGTTCAAGAAAGGTACTGTGCAGATGCTGATTTCTCACTACCGCCAGTATATTTTTTTCAGTGGTTTCCTTGTCCTTTCTGCACAGATATCCATGGAACAAGGCTAAGGGCCTACTTTTTTGGCTGGTAATAAGTTAAAATTCCATTGCTGTATCCAGTATAAAGACCTTACTGAAGAGACCAATGCACTGGTAACCACCATTTTAAACAGTATCCATAACAACACCATTGGGACAAGGCATTCTGGGGGCAGAATTGAGACAAGACATTATGGGGGAAGGCATTCTGGGGGAAGAATAACTGGTTACCCATGGCAACATTTAGAAAAAAGTGCTAACAGACTGGATCACAAGTAGGAAATTGTTTTAAAAAGTATCCATAACAACATCCTTGAGATAAGGCATTGTCCTGGCAGAATTGAGAAAATGCATTATGTGGGAAGGCATTCTGGGGGAAGAATAACTGATTACACAAGGTAACAGTTAGAAGAAGGGGCTACCAGGCAAAAGAAAAATTGAATAGGTAGGAAATTATGATTAGTCCTGATTGCTAAAAAGCCGTGCTCGCTATTTTGTGGTTCACTGCACTTTACTGTCGCTTTACTGACACTCGTTAAATATGACTCTCTTATTTTTATGTCACGATTAAGCAATCGCGATTTTCACATGGAACCCCCAATCCTCATTATTGGCTCCCCTGTAAATAAAGAAAACTGTCCCTCATTGATCATTTTTATTATCATTAGAAACCTGCAAATAAGAAAATGGGTCCCTTGCTAATCCAATCCCCTACACCCTCACACATCATACCCCAACCCCCTCCCAGACAGCATCCACCCCCCTCCCCACACCCCCATACACAGCCTAACTCACCTAAAAGTGTCCCTTGGCATAGATCTTCTCTCACATTGAAAACACATCTTGCTGTTGGAACTGGCAACTGTGCTATATGACCAAACAAGGTAAGTTCATTTGATGCATTTCAGTGCATTTTGAACTTTTACCCATAATTTTGTCATGTTTCAATATTTTTAATCCAAATTTGCAATGTGTCATTCTTGATACCCCACTTCATGAAAAAGGTAAGTGAAATTGTTTAGCTCCATCCTGAAAGGTGATTTCATGGTTGCTCCAAGAAATCACATTTTGGGCAGGATTTGAAAATGTTCACCTATTGGGTTCATGAGGTGTCATAACAAGATGCTGAAATGTGGTTGAAAAATATAGTCAAATGACAAATTATGAGTGAAAATTGAAACGTTTCAATGTTCTCTCAAAACTTCATTGTTTTTCAGTAGTTACCCATCAGACTTTCAAGATGGCCTTTTGGGACCCCACCTCATGGACAATACAGGTGATTTTTTTTTTTTTAATCCTGGCTGAAAGGTGATTTTACAATCACACTGTGAACTCATGTTTTGGCTGGGATTTGGACATTTTACCTACCTTGTTCATTAGCTGTGGTAATCAGATGGTTATGTTGAATAGTTTGTGGAAAATATGGTAAAATGACCAAGTAATGAGTGAACATTGAAATATTTGAAATGGCTAGGATTTGAACATTTCACCTACCTTGTTCATGAGCTGCAGTAATAAGATGATTATGTTGAAAAGTTTGTGGAAAATATGGTAAAATGATGAAGTAATGACTGAACATTTAAATATTTCAATGTTCACTCAAAACCTCACAAATTTTCAATATTTTGATTCCAAACTTTCAACATAGCATTTTTTTACACCAGCTCATAAACCTGACAGATGTCAATTTCCAAATCCTGGCCAAAATGTATTTTTTACTTGTGGTGTAAAATGATGTTTTGGCCAGTATTCTATAAATGCCACATCATGTTTTTAAGAGGAAGCTTTAAAATAAGTCTCTTTAAAATTTGTGGTAAAAAAATATAAAAAATACTGTATATTAAGCAATGCTGTGTGCCTTTACTGCAGCAGGTAGTGTTCTGTGATTCCACACAAGTGGGCTAAGTTTGGGGTTGAGCTCAGTGAGCCAGTTGGATTGGCCAAGTCTGGGGGAATGGCACTCTCATGTGACACCACTGCCCCAGGCTGGGAAGGGAAGGCGTAAGGTTGCCAGCACTGACCCAAGTACCATATAGTGAAAAGAAATCTTCTCTTGGCATAGGTCCCTGGACCTCTGCACCTGTGGGTATCAAGGACCCTGTCCTTCAGCTGACTGATTGAGTTGTTGCCCCAAGCATCTGTATCTCTGACCACATGAAAGAGCAGGGCCCAAAGAGACCTGTGATTCTGCAGCCCACCAGACATCCCACAAATCTTTGACATCCATTGCCCCATGGAAGTGTAGGCCCTGGAAGGGAACTGCATTTTTACAGGTAGACAGACTCTTCCCTTTATGTAGGGCTCAGAGGGTTCTATGCATCTGCATCTGTTCACACAAGTCCTGAAAGGACCTGTATGAATGAGGATATGATTCCGCTGTCTCAAAAAGAAAGAATAGGCTTTGCAAGAAACTGTGTTACTGCACCAGTTAGCATTCTACCTAATGCCAGAAAAGTATGGAAACCAAAGAAGAAACAACAGGCAGCAATCACCTAGTAAGACAAATAACATGCAGCTGTTTCCACATGACACTAATGGAGTAGCACTGATATCCAGTCTTTATGGATTTATATCTGCAGCTGCAGAAGCAGAGGCCCCACAGAGGTCTGCAGCCACACTTGTGTGTGTGTGTGTATGTCATACATTGTGCATGAGTGCCTGTGGCAGCAGAAGCACAGGCTCCATGGGGTCTGTGCTTCTGCTGATAGAAGACCCCATGGGGCTTGCGGCTCTGCAACCAGAGGTTCTCATGCAAGCTATACAAAGTACCTCACATTTAAAGTGACTGCTGGCAGCAAATGGTTGTTGTTCTGTGTTCTGCTCTTGTGCCTTTCAACACCCCTAATGGACAAGCATACTAATTCTGTTGGCTTTTGTCACATTTTATAAAAATAAGGCACACTTGTCAGGGAATATCTTATAACATGACAGCTTTAGAAATACCTCAGAAAGATAAATTTGGAAGTCTGCCTTTAGAGACTAGTCTTTTTGTTGTAAAGGTGGTCTCACACACATTCTCAGGGCATGATAACCATGAACCAAATCTGAGCAGCCCTGATGCCCAATGAATGTGAGACCACTCTATTATCTGCAAGAGTGGTCTTTGTGGCAGTATTTATGTATCATTGATCTAGGTTTATCAATACTACATTCAATTTAAAAAGAAAACTCCTCAAAAAGAGTAGGTTTACAGGGAATCTGCATATGAGACACTGTTTACAGAATAACAGTGTCTTATGTACAGGGGAATGTACTGTAGTGCTCTGATGTAGAGATGCAGTGAAGTTAAAGAGCTGGTGACACATTCAAGAGAACTATAACAAAACATAATATATTGGCACTGTCCAGCTTGTATTTCACATTGGTTCTGTATTCCCCCCTCCCCATTATTTAGGAGTGAGGTCATTTGTATGAAAACAGGATATTTGATCCTGAAGAGTTCTTCTATTCCTGCTGCTTTCTCCTTACCTGAAGTCATAGAGCTCTGCTTATGACCTCACATTTACTACCATGGCAACAGATTGTGATGTCACAACAGAGGGTTATGACTTAAAGTAGAGAGTAAGCAATAGAGGGAGATGAACTCAGAATGAACTGTAAGGGACAACAATCATATATTCGTACACATTCCTTTAGTAATAAATTATAGGAAGGAGAAATATATAAAATATAAATGGAATACAAGCAGAATTGTGCCTAATTATTATGTTTTTTAAGGTTTTCTTTTAAGCATCAGCAGCTCTTCAAACAGTGTTGGCAAAGTTGCCATGAAGTTGCGAAAGTTCAACTTTACAAAGCTTTGTAAAGTTCCTATTATCATCACCAACTTTGACTTTGCTGACTTTGTAATGTTTTTTTCCTCAGGTGAAGTTGCACTTTTTTCCTGCAAAGTTGCAACTTTGCAAGTGAAGTTTGGTCATTTTGTGGGAAAAAGTTCAACTTCTCTCAGCAAAAAACATTGCAAAGTTGGCATTTTGAAGTTCATAAAGTTGGCCAGCTTCGCAACGTTCTTTCAAAGTGAAGTTTTCTAAATGTAGCACATTTCTACTGTGATGGGTCAGGCAGGCACTCATTTCTCATGGCTTGCCGGGGGGCAAGCAAACCAGGACAGAAAAGGACTGCTGGCTTCCTCTAATCTGCAGAATAACTTGAGGAGAGAATGCGTCTTACAGACCTTACTAATGGTGCACATCTCCTAGTGACCCTCAGCTATCAATTCTTAGCATAAGGGGTTAAGCATAAGGGCACCACATGTATGGTGTTAGCTTTAGAGCTGTCCATTGTCTGGGTATGCTGCCCCTAGTGTGATGTCACTCTTCTGCTACAAAGCATCCTGTGGGCACTAGCCAGTCTTCAGTAATATGGTACTTCACTCTCATTTCTTGCTAATATATTTTTGCTATGAGCATTTGATCTTATTATTTATTTATTTTATTTAGTTTTTGTTGACTAGGTAAGTGCACTAGACAAATCCTGCCTATTTTCAGGCATGACCCAGGGAAGGGGGATACAGTTGAATACCAACTGACCTTGAACAAGATTAAGCTGTTGGTGGTATTTTTAGTGAATGAGGGAAATTTGGCCAGGACACTGGGGAAATTCCTCTACTGCCAGCAGGGGTCTTGACTTCCTGTGAGCAGGGATGGAGGAGCCCAGTTGGGAACCGGACCGAGGAGGAGGGGGAAGTGCTGATGTGGCAGAGGAGATGGCCTCCTCCCCTGACCTCATATTGCATGAGGCTGCTTTACTGGAAATAAACCAAGAATTAATTCAAAATAAACAAGAAGAGATGTTTTTCTTGATCGAGGACTTGAGTAATATTGATGGAAATAAGGACTGTGAGAGAACTCCAATGTGAGGAATTAAGGGCAAAAGTAAAGAAGAACTTCTGCAGGAATTAGAGAAAGCCAAGGAGAAATATGCAGCTTTTATGGCAAGAAAACAAGCTGAATTTTAGTCACTGGATCACAGTGAAGAAATTGACAATGGGTATGGCCCAGCTGACAGCTCCAAATATAATGCATCAGCATCAAAGGACGAGGAAGGAGCAAGCCAATAGGCACTCCTGCAGGTAAATCTTCACCCTATTATTTCAACCACTGAAGCAAATGTGAATAGGGCTGGCAGGAAAACTGAGGGATTTGGGTGCCTAGAGCCCCAAGGGGTGAATGTTTTGAATAACCTGCGGGAGGTAGAGAGCAGTGATATTAAGGCAGAAGTTCCTATCAAAACTAGCTTTAAAACTGAGAAAAGGAGCAGGAAGGAGAATGAAGATTTAAAAACTGCTGTACAAGATAAAGAAATGCCTAATGTAGTTTCAGGACTGGAAAACAATCCTAATTCTGGTAATACAGTCCCCTGGTTCAACACAGAGATTCAAAAAGGCCCAAATACAGAGGAAAAGAAAACTGGGGAAGTCATTTTCCAAAATAACCCCTTTGAACAGACTGATGCTACCATTTTTTCTTTCTCAGCATGATCTGCTAAACCAGGATCAAAGGAAGGGAAAAACAGAAGAGAGGCTATTATGTTGGCAAAACGCAATCTAGACGGGCCTAATACTCATAAAGGGCCTGTAGAACACAAAGGACAAAATATATCTATGCAGTCCTGTCCAACAACAACAACAGAGGCAATTGGCAAAGCATTTTCCCCTACAAACTAATCTAAATCAGGGACTTGAACCCTTCTGCAGTTGGTCACCAGGAAAAGTCCTACAGCAGGCAGGATGGAAGAAATTGCCTTCAGGCCAGTGGTTGCCAGACCCACCGTGGCCTGCAAACACCCCAGAATGGTGTCCCAGGGGTTTGCCTCAAATCTCTGTTGGGGAAAAGGAGAATACAAATCCTGATTCTGCTCAAGATATGGGGGATGAAAATATGGGAAAGGAGAATATAACTGAACTGATAATACTGGAAAAAGAGCATTTAGGGAAAAACATATGGGAACCCCGGGGGGAGGGGTCTGGCATAGGACAGGAAGAATGAAACAACCTTTGCAGGGACCCCAGATCTCAGAAGAGGAGCGGCACCTGAAGGTGAAGAAAAACAAACTGACCCCCTCCCCAGCACCCACTATTGTCAGAACTCTTTGCTAAATCAAAAAAAGAGGCTGCTCCTAGAAGGAACGCAGTTAGGATTCGGTACAAAGGGGGTCTGGAAATCAGGCCAGATCAGCAATATGTGGGGAGAAAGCTCCTGAAGGACTCACTACACTTTTCACCAAAAGATGTTTATGCTTTTATAAACATTTCAGGAGAGGACAACTATGACATTAGTTTCAGATCTGCATACACCCTGGATTTGTTCTGGCAATGCTTCAATCAAGTTAAATTTTCACATCTGTGGTCTCTCTTTATGGTGATCCCCTTGACAAAACCCCTCATTAAATACGTGACAGTGATGTTTCAGAATGAAGGGGTACACGTTGATGACATTACATACTAGCATCAACAAAAATGTGAAGTATTGAGTGCACCAGAAGCACAACTGGATTCCTAGATGTTTTGGACTGGGGGATGGTAATATAAGGTTAAACTGAGGCAACTGGAGAGTGACATAGATAATATACCAAACTCCTTCATGCTGGGCAGAGATAGAGGAGTGTGTTTTTATTCAGGGCAACCACGTGCATGCTACAAGTGTGGAGTTAGGACCCACTTCTGTAGCGTATGTGATCACCCCCAATGTGACAACTGTGGGGAGGTGGGGCACATAAGTATGCAATGCACAAACCTGACATGATGTGAGTTATGTGAGGACACAGGTCACATATTTCTGGAGTGTCTGTGGGCTGCAAGAAATAAGGCAACAGTCATTAGCCCTGAGCTTCTTATCCAACAAGCTCAAGAGGAAGCAGCCAAAAAAGGTGGTAGAGGCTGAAGCCCCTCCTGCAGAACACAACCCCCCAGATAAGGCTCCAGACCCTTTTCCAGGCAGAAAGGAGGAAGTTGAGACTGAGGAGATAAGAATAGATGAGGAGAATCATCCACCCTGTCCCAATCCTGATAAGCCCATCCAGTGGGGGGGGACCTACTACCGGTTTGCTACACAGATAAGCAATCCACTGATGTGCAGGTGATCGCTCTTCCACCCCAAAACCCTCCTCCAAGGAGGACAACTAGGAATACAAAACCAAACCGCCCCCCACCCCCACAAGTGAGCAAGCAGGCCTAGGGGACCTAATCCCTTTGAGGTTTTGGATCCCACTGAGGTAGAATCAGACACAGAACAGATGGATGTAGCTCTTCCACCAACACAAGCTGAAGAAGAGAAGGATGATATGATTGAGTACAAAGGGAAGAAAAAGAAAAAGAGTAAGAAAGGGCCTTGAACTCTTAAATTGAATGGTTAAGTTATCCCTGGGGTCATGTAACTGTCATAGCCTCCTACATTCCCTTAGAAGAATGGCGTTGTTTCACCTATTGATAGATCTAAAACTGGATATCTGTATTTTGCAAGAAACATGGATGCTCACATCAGACCAACCTAGGCTGTTCCAGGCCAAATGGAGATGGCGGCCATCCTATTGGTCCTTTGGGCCAGACAGGGCCGATGGACTAGGTATCATATTTAGTACCTTTTCCTTCCAAATGACCAAGATGGTGGATTTGATTCCAGGGAGGCTGTTCATCCTAGATGGATATTGGGATAAGGTCCCATATAGATTAATAAATGTATACAGCCCGCAAACAAAAGCAGATAGAGTGGCTCTAATTTCCAAACTTCAACCTTACTTACAAACATCCCCTTATGTAATACTGGGTGGGGAATTTTAATTGCGACTTACCCAAAGGGGGACTGAGGGAGGAAAGAGGGAAAACATACTGCTATTCAAATGCCTTGCAAAAATGTGTCGATATTGGCGAGCTGAAGAATAGTGCACACTACCAATCCCAAGGGCCCAAATATACATACAAAAGGAGACACCTGACATCAAATATAGACCATATTTTTTGTTTCTAGGAATCTCCCTGACCCAAACTTTCATACTATCCCTATAGAATTTTCAGACCACCTTCTCTTACAAATAATGTTTCAAACAGCCTCCCCAAAAATAAGGAGGAAGAAAAGATAGAGATTAAATGTTTCAATGCTCACAGACCCTTTTGTTAAAGAGAAAATTCATCATTACTCTGGGCTAGGACCTTGGTGAGTGATCTCTACGAAGATTTGGGGGTATGGTGGATGGACACAAAAAAAAGATATCAATATGGTTCCAAAACTATGGCAAGCATAGGGCACAAAACATTTTTTTTAGCTATTTAAAACTAAGATCAAAACTTCAGAACATGCTTTCACAGTCTGCTATGTCTAGACAGGATTATGGCCCTGACATTGAACAGATCCAGGATGAAATGAGAACATTTCAATATGACAGGCCAAAAACTTTAAATACAGAATTGCAATTTGGAACACAAAAAAAAAAACATATGGAGACCCCTTTGAAGCCTGTAAAAGGAAAAAAGAGACTTTAGATATGTTTCAGTTAGTAGATGATAGAGAAAACATGGTGGAAGATGAGATGGGGATCCATGAAATAATCTGTGGGCTTTTGGAATCATATGAGAGTTCCCCTTCTCCTTCTACAAATTTGATTAATTCTTATTTGGAGAAAAGCTAGGTAACCTTGGCCCAGGAGGATCAAGAATTTTTAACCTGTCCTTTGAAATTACAGGAAATAGAAGTTGTAATTATGAAACCAAAAAATGGATCTTCACCTGGACTTGACGGACTGCCTTATGAGTTTTACAGATCATTTTCCAAAATAATGGCAAGGTGTTTAGTAGAACTGTTTTCAGTATTTTTTGACAAAGGGGTAGTCCCCCTCAATTCACAGCAGGTCTCTTAATTTTTATATATAAGGGAGGGTGAAAGGAAGACATCGCAAACTGGAGACCTATAACTCTCCTGAATGCTGATTTTAAAATATTGTCTCAGGTTCTTAACAATAGGCTAAGGCAAATAGCTCCTTTATTAATACATCCAGCCCAGTTTTGTGGGATCCCTGAAAAGGAAGCTTCAACATGCCCTAATGATTATCAGAGATGTAATAGAGATGTGTGGTACTGCACAAACATCTGGTTGTATCATTACTTTAGATCAAAGCAAGCCTTTTGATAGAGTATGCCTTCCTTTCCTCTCTCAGACCTTATTACATTATGGTATTCCAAAGGAATTTGTGCATAAAATCCAACTTCTATATTCCAGAGTCCATGTGCAACCTATTATTAGAGGGTAGGTAATGAAAGGTATCACCATAAATATAGGGGTTCAACAGGGCTGCCCCCTCAGCCCACTCCTTTATAACTTGTCCCTGGACCCTCTGATTAGAGTTCTGAGCAATACTCAGGAATGGGAAGGCTTGGGGGGATCCCAGGCTAAATGGAAATGAAAATCCAAGCCTATGCAGATGATATATGCCTGTTTATAACAAACCTGGGGCAATTACCAACAGTAATAAAACAACTGCAGGAATATTCTAGAGTATCTAATGCCACCCTAAATCTAAATAAATGTAAAGGGTTGTACTTAGGAAATAAAGAGAGGGCACCTGTAACAGTAAACCATATTTATTTCTCCTCAGAGCCACAAAATATCTTGGGAATAACATTTGGACAACATAATCTCCCGCCTGAGAACTGGGAAAGGGCTCTTCAGGGGCTGAAAATAACGTCCAGAGATGGAAGTCATGGAGGTTGTCTAACATAAAAAGGGCAGACATAATTAAAAGATTCATTATACACACTTTGTTGTATACAGCCATGATTTTCCCACCCCCAGTGATCTTAGAAACCAGGTTATATGCATGCTTTTTTCAGATGGTTTGGGGATCCAGACTGAACCCAATAAAAAGGTGTTTTACATACTTGTCTAAACAACATGGGGCTCTGGGTACGGTGGACCCTATAATCTTTTTCCATAGCCTTTTCCTGTCTCGCAATCTTAAAATTGGCTAGGGGAACCATCTGGTGTGACATACCATTTGTTTTGTAAAACTTGTAGTGCATATTTAGAAATTTGGACTGGAAACTTTCCCCCAAAATTGCCCACCCATATCAAAATACCAGAATACATTAAGCCAGTGCTCAAAAAGCTTTGCAAATGGGAGATCACTACTATGGATATCTCCAGACTCTCAGGATGACAGTTGTACTCGCACATAGTGAGTCAAATCCATCTGGAACAACCTGAATTTAAAAATTGACCCCCAGATCTAAAGGGAGGGGTGTTAAAACAATTAAATAACAACAGAATTCCAATGCACATGTGGGAGGTATTATGGCTTTCAGCTTATGGGAAACTGAATGTAAGAGGCAACACAAAACACAAGCCCCAAGAGGAAAAGAAGTGTCCATATAATGGTTGCATAAATATTGAACAGACAATGGATCATTTATTTTTCACTTGTTTCTATGCGAAAGCCCTATGGGTATATTTAAAGACAGAATGGAAACTAAGGTGGTTAGACAGTTTAACCTACGAGTCTTTGGTCCTTGGACATTGTCCCAACCTCAGGATAATGTATGATTATGATACTTTAATGGTGTTGTTTTGCTGTTTAAAGTTTTACCTTTGGCAGACTCTGTCAATGGACACTCCAATGGAGACTGATGTCATATACCACCTATAAGACACTGGTAGAACAAGCTATGGGGGCAGTGTTTAAGAAAGATCTGCAGGTTAATCCTAAGAGCTATATTTTAAGGAAATGGAAAGGGTTGTTTGGATTTATCAAATACAAGTAAGGAGGTAGACTAAAAACCTATTTCTAAACAAGACGTGTTTAAAAAGTACTACTGATTTTTGCCCTAATAGTTTATTGGTTACTCAGTAGTTGGAAAATTATTTTTGAACTATCACTTTTAACCAGAGTATGAATGAAATATTTGTTTATTTGGGATTAAAATTGTATTCTTTCGTGTGACTTAACACACTCAGAAGTAATTAGGTTTGAGAGCTACAACTAGCAAAATACCCTGCCACAATGGTATGAGGAAAGATAATAAGGGGGAGGGGGAAGTTTCTTTATGGTTAAGGAGTGATTATTGTGTGGTCTTTAACATACTGCATCAAGTGTATGAAGTGAATACCTGTTGTTCTTTCTTTCTGAATGTTTATTTTTAATTTTCTCTTTATTTTTTGTACAATGTGTTATGATTTGTGATGATGTGATATCAATAAAAAATTCCCCTACTCTTTTCGATAAGTGCCATGGGACCTTTAACATCCACCTGAACTACCGCCAATCCAGGCAGATGGGACCTCAGTTTAACATCTCATCCGAAAGACAGCACCTCAGAAGTGCAGCACCCCTCTCATGCTGCACTACAGTGTCAGTACTGGGATATTAACCCAAGTGCCAAATGTGGGAACTGAACCCACAGCCCTTTGATCTCCCGGTCTCAGAGGTGAGTGTGCTACCTACTGAGCCACTGCCACTGCCACTGTCTAGTTACAGTATTCCTTGTATTGCTACTTAAAAAAAATACACTGCCTGTATTATTGAAATTGTGCCTATTCGAAATTCTCAATTTACTAGTTAGTTAACAGTGCACTTATTTTCCACTTGGTGCTAATTGCATCCTGTATAGCTAATTTAGTCACTGTATTATTAACTTACTCTGTTCAGTCTGGATAGATTCCCATACTGTATATTTAATCCTCACATTCAGTATTGCTATGCAATCTGTGTATCACTCATTTCATGTTGCTAAATTTTCCCTTCCTGTTCTCATTTGTCTTTTCTGAACCTACGTTGTCATATTTTCACATTACTGTCCCCCTTCCCCCCTCCTCCCATTCATACTGCTTCTTCCATCCACTCATTCAGATATCTTCTCTGTGAATTCTCTTTTCACTCTGTCCATTGCCCTTGACCCTGGCTTGGGCTTCATTTATGTTTCAACCCTCCAGTTCTAATCTCCCTTGCCCCTATTTCTGCCAATAGTAAGTCCCCAGACCGTTTTATTTCTCCCATTCTCCCCTACCAGGTCTACTCAGTGGTGCCCTGCTTACCCTACAATTTTGGCTTCCATTTGCACTTTTTGTCTGAAACACCTAGACCTTTGTTCACACTACAGTTTTGCCACCATCTGCACTTTATTGTACACTTTGTTCTTGTTACTATTTTTTGTTAACTTGTACTGTTTTGATTATTGTAAGCTATTTGTTGTAAATAATTGTTGTACTCTCTCCCTCCCCTGTCCCCATGAATCATCTGGAATCAAGCTATCTCAGTTCATTTTATGTTTCCTAGTAAATATTTTGAAATCAATCAGGCAATATCAAACCTTCCCCTTAAACCTATGATTCTCTCAAACCAAATGAAATCAAATCAGACTTTATTTAATCAGACATCAACACCATTGAGCAAGCTCATTTTCAAAGTGGTCCTGAGGGAAGAGAAGGATGAGGATGAGGCTGAGGCTGAGGCTGGATAGATGGGGGAGGAAGGATCAAAGCTTAGGAAAATGATACAAGAAGGCAGCTTGGCCCATGGATGTTTTCTTGGGGGGAAGTAAGAAAGGTTCAGGAGAAAGATGGAAAGGGGTCTGCCTTTACAGTATGCCCAGTATCTGAGAAATAAAATTAGATCCAGGCAATGGTGGCAGGCACTGAGATGGACCTTCAGTAGTAGCTATCACAGAAACTTAGGCCACAGAGAACAATGAGTGTGACCTGACAGTACCAGGCTACAGCATGTTTAGACAGGATACAGGAAAAGTAAAAGGAGGAGTCATATCCCTATATGTCATGGAAGGCCTAGAGACAGTGAAGGATGGACATATCAGGGGAAGTAATAGGGAAACAGAATCACTGTGGGTCAGCTCATGGCATCCTCAGGCAAGAAACAATGGAGGGAGTGATTTATGGACCACTAATGCATGGGGAAGAGAGAGAGAGAGAGAGAGAGAGAGAGAGATAAGGAGCTATCAGCAGAACTAGAAAGGGGGCTGACAAAGGGGGATTGGTGGTGGTGGTGGGAGTTATAAACCTGTCAGATATTGATTGTGTCACTGCAGCATCCAGGAGCTCCAAACATCAGGCCCTGCTTGATGCATTGCAGGACTGCCTGCTAGTGCAGCTGGTTAAGGAACCCACTAGGCAGACTTCCATTCTTGATGTGGTGCTCACCAACTCAGAAGTGGTAGGAGGAGTGAGAGTAGGGAAGCCACTATAGTCCAGTGACCATAACTCTGTCTAGTGCAACTCAGGCCTTTGGACAAGTGAGCCCTCAGCAAAGACTGAAGTCCTAAATTTCAGGAGGGCAGACTTCTACTGGATGAGGGAGCTGGTTGGGGACAAATTAGTTGGGATGGACAGCATCAGGGATTTGGAAAAAGGATGGGGGGGCAATTAAAGTGGCCATTCTCGAGGCAAAAAAGTTTTTCATGAAAATGGTAATCAAAAGATACAGGTACAAGAGACCAATATGGTTCTCTGGAAAGGTTAGAGAACAGTGAGAGTGAAAAATAAGGCCTTCACCAGGTACATGGAAAAACAAGTGAAGAAGAATGGGGCAAGTACCAAATGAGAACTAAGGAAACTTTGAGGGTGATCAGAGAAGCAAAGGAAGACACAGAGCTGTGTATTACAGAGGGAGTCAAGGAAGGGGAAAAACAATTCTTTAGATTTATTAGGGAAAAAAGAAGGAAGGAGAAATTGTATAGCTAACAAAGACTGTATTTGTGTATTTTGTTATTTATCAAAAGTGTTTGTCCTTTGGAATATACACTTGTGTCTAATAAAATGTATTTACTTATTTACTTATTACTAGCCAACAAAGGGAGGTATGGTAATTGAATAGGATAGGCAGAAAGCAGCTATAATTACTGATTCTCATTTTTTCTCATTGCGAAACCTGGTTGTAATTTCGCCGTTATAACCGGCTGGTTATAACGTCGAACACGTATGGGTTTTCCTGGGTCTGCGCATGTCGCAGCCCCAGTGTTTCCATCCCTCAATGCTGGCTACCTTTCTCAAACTGCTTAACTCTTCACCACTAGTAGGACTCAACAGTAAGTACATTTAAAAAATATATACAGTAATAACTGGGCTACAAAAATGCTTTCAGACAGGGCTGCTTTTCAGAAAAAAAGGAAAACGTTCCTTCCCCGCTCCTGACCACAGACTACATTGAAACCATGCTGGTCTGGAGCTCCACAGTGTCTGTCTCTTTATTTTATATAATTGCTGTGGTGAAAAAATGATCCCAAGAAATTATATAAAATAAAAGTTGGGTAGGTGTGTAAAACTCGAATTTTACACATACCCCTTGGTGTGGGATGCCTTTATAAATGCCTTGGTCTTCACTCTTGGGGTTTATGTGGCATCCCACACCTTGGCGTGTGTGTGTAAAATTCATGTTATAACTCCCTACTCAGCCATTATTCTCTATGTTCTTAATGACTTCTTCTGCTTTGTATTCGCAAGGGAAGACAGAAGACCTGTGTCATACAGTGGCATTAAGGCATCTATAAGGGTGATCCCTGAGATAAGGCAGCAAGTATTTACCAGTTCAGAATGGGCTAGAAGCTCTAAAGATAGATAACATTCAGGGGCCTGATAAGATGCAACCAAGGGTGCTCAAGAAATTGGCAGTGAATTAAATGAACCCCTGGTATGGCTATTGAATAGCTCAATTCAAACAGGGGTAGCTCTAAAAGACTGGACAGTAGTGGATGTAGTCTTGCTCCATGGAGGGGAGGACAAGGAGCAACCAGGTAACTACAGACCCATCAATCTTACCTCTATTGTGAGTAAACTGATAAAGACACTAGTGAAAGAGGACCTCATTGATCACTTGGTGAGCAATGGACTCCAGGGTACTAAACAGCTTAGGATTATGGCAGGGAGGTCTTGTCAGACCAAACTGATAGCATTCTTTGATGGCGTAATAAGGGTAGTGGATAAAGGTCCTGCTGTGGATTTACTCTACTTTGATTTCAGCAAGCCTTTTGACTTGGTGTCTCACAGAAGTTTGCTGAAGAAATGTGAGGATCTGGGTGGAGTGAAGGGCACAGATGGGTGAGAAACTGGTTGGAAGGGAGAGAGCAGACAGCTGTGGTTAAAACAAGCAAGGAAGAATGGCCACCAAATGGAAACAGCTGAGCTGCAGACATAGAATTTCAAGTAAAAAAAGACAGAGTCTAGCTCAGGCACCACTGGAAGTAAAAGTCAAAGTGATTAGGTGACTGATTCAAAAAACAATTTATTGTTTATAACGAAGCAGCCACTTCCTAAGTAAACACCAAGGGCTTTGGTTAATGGGGTCAAATCAGAAGAGAGTGAGGTCATCAGTGTGGTGCGACAAGGATTGGTCTTGGGTCCAGTCCTTTTTAACATGTTCATCAATGACAGAGGAGAAGGAATTTATGTGTCTCTTTGCAGGTGACCCTAAGCTCCATGGCAGGGTAGACAGTGAGCAGGTGGTTACATAGAAACATAGAAGTTGGTGGCAGATAAGGTCAGCAAGGCGCATCCAATCTGCCCATTTTTTCTACCTTATGAATGTGCCATAGGCCTTTACTATGTCAATGGCCTTTCTATTCATACTCATCTGTATTGCTCACTTATGCCTATCCCATGCCTGTTTGAAGCCCTGCACTGTATTCATATCCACCACTTCCTAAGGTAGGCCATTTCATGCATCCACCACCCTTTCTGTGAAAAAGAACTTCCTCACATTACCCCTTAATTGGCCTCCCTCTAATCTCGTGCTGTGTTCTCTTGTCCTGCTATTTTTCTTATATTTAAACATATTAGACTCTTTCACCTTGTTAATGCCCTTAAGATTAGACCCCGGAGCAGTGGTCAGCAGTTGAACTAGTCAGTTGCAGTTCAATGCAGTTGCAATCAGTTACAATTGCACTGGATTGCAGTCATAAAATAGTGTAGTTGAAATCCACTGCAGTTGACAATTCCGTAACCCATCCAGGTTTGTTTTTTTGGTGCACTGCAGTGTGTTTTCTTTTTTTCTTTCCTGGGGGGAGAAGGGAGGATGCAAATATCTAACGGTCCTCAACTGCCGGCACCGAGCCTTAGAGCCAATAAAATGCACCCTGGCTCCTGGACAAGAAGCATCCACCCATTAGGAGAGCTACAAGGAGGAGCCAGGAGCTTGAGGGTGTCTGTGACTGGCTGCATGAGGTGGCAGAGACAGCATGCCTAGGTAGGAGAGGAGAGGGTCAGGAGAGGAGGCATCTGTGCTGTTGTGTGGGCAACAGAGTGAGCAGTGTTTTTCTGCAAGGACAAAGCTTGGTGGATAGGCCTTTTTTTTTTAAACTTTCTTTATTTAATGTAATTTGTTGGGCCAGGCCCATACGACATACACAGACAACAAACATATGACAGTCACATAAGTTGATTCACATCTATTACAATCACTGGCAAAGAAGGTCTTAGAGCAAAGCAGTTGTACATTATGCAAAGTAAATCTATGCCCTAACTTCTTAAAAAATCTAGAATACTCATCTGAACGCATCTCATAATATCTTCATCACGCATTCCCAATCCACATCCCATAGAGTGCTCCTCACATGATAAGGAGAATCCCTAGGGTGAGGGGGGGGAATGATGAACAGCGTGCAGGTGCCCATCAATGTGTATACCACAGGACCCACTGTTTTTTCAGATTCTACGTTGTTAGGCCCTAATCTGAGCCCACTCTTGCCCATATTCAGGGAACAAACTCAGGCCTTTCCACTGCCATATAAAAGACCCATCGCCTCCACAATATCTCAAAGGACGAAAATCTCTTATTAAGCTTGGCTGTTATTGATTCCATTCTATACACGTCTGTCATACGATCCTGCCACATGGTCAGAGTGATCCTCTTAGGGGATAACCAATTACTGGTGATTACTTTTTGAGCCACCAGAAAGGCGATCTTCAGAAACCTAACTGTCAGAGGGTCTCGAAATTTCCTAGGCAGGTCTAAGAAAAAATAACACAGGGGAGACACCTCCAGTTCGGGGTCTATGAATTCTTTTAAAGCCTGCGGAAGGTTTTGTTTAAAAGGGGTCAACTCGGGGCATTCCCATAATAAATGGGCTAAAGATGCAGGTGTATACCCGCAATTCCTCCAGCACGTCGCGGAGACAGAAGTATGGAATCTGGTCTGAATAGCTGGGGATCTGAAGTAACGAGTTAGGATCTTCCATGAAAACTCTTGCCAGCTCCCTGATGAAACACCCCAGTGAACTCTTCTTTGAGTCCATATCCAGAAATCCTCTGGGATCAGCACTCCCAGATCCTTCTCCCAGGCTTTTTAATGTGTGCAGAGGAGTCGACCTTCCAGGATAGAAGTGCCTGATATAGCTTGGAGACTATATGGGACCTAACCGGGTCTTTTTCTATTGCCTTTTTGAGTAAGTATGCAATTTGTGGAGGCGAGGAGCTCTCTAGCTTAAACTGTATTACCAAATTGCTTATATAATTTCTTATTTGAAAATACCTGAATCTATCTTTCCAGCTGATTCCATATTTTTCAACCAGCGAGTCAAAAGATATGATCGTGTTTCCATCCAAGAAATTCCAAATCAAGTGTAAACCCCTTTCCTCCCATCTCTTAAAACCACTATCCCATTTGTTAGGTGGGAAAGAGTTCAGGTACGGGACTGAGGTCAACAAACAGCTCCAACTTTTAGCATCTTTATCCCTTAAGACCCCGTGCCACACCCCCACAGTGACGGCTGTATAGGGATTCTCCTCCCGATTTACATTTGTTCTCCCTCTCTGCCTTAGTAGCATATCATTTATATTTTTAGATGAGGTGATCTCCCCTAGTTGCAAATCTTTCCACCTGGCAGTGTACGCTTGATCCAACCAGTAGATGGCAGGACGCAACTGAGCTGCACAGTAATATAGTTTAAAATTTGGGAATGCTAGACCTCCCTCTGTTTTTGGGATCTGGAGTACCGAGAGTCGGATCCTAGGTTTGTTTGGACCCCAAATAAAGCATGATACTGTCCTGTTCAAGGAGCAAAAACATGTCTCCGGGACTGAAACAGGAAGAGTCTGAGCCAGATATAAAAACTGAGGGGGTATTATCATTTTTATCCCTTCCACTTTCTGAATCATAGGTATAGCAACAGGCGCCCATCTGTCTAATTCTAATTTAATTTTTCTCAACAATGGGACAAAATTAAGGGAAAACAACTGATCTGCCTGATCACTCAGATATACCCCCAAGTATTTGATCCGGGAAGTGTCCCATCTAAAAGGGAACATCCTTCGGATCAGTTCCGAGGGATCGTAGTGTGACTTTAGGACCTCCATTTTAGTCATATTGATTTTATAGCCCTCTAGAAGACTAAACTCCGATAATCTCGCCCATAAGGGTTCTAATGTAGATTCGGGGTCCCTAAGATAAACCAGTAAGTCATCAGCGTATAGCACCAATTTATGTGTTCCCCCTCCCAAGTCCCATCCTTTCACTAATTCGTCTTTCCTCAAGGCTTGGGCCATGGGCTCCAAGTATAACGCAAAAAGCAAGGGGGAGAGGGGGTAACCCTGTTTCGTCCCCCGATGAAGGTCTATTGAAGGGGACACTCTTCCATTAATTTTTATATATGCTTTCGACTTGGTATTTATGTTCTGTATAACTCGGATGAATGACTCAGAGAACCCAAAGGCCCTGAGAGCCAACGCCAAGAATTTCCAGTCCACCCGGTCGAAGGCCTTCTCCGCATCTAGACTGAGAATCAGGCTGGGGGCCCCAACCGAGCGGCATGGTATAGAATCTGTAGCAACCTTTTAATATTGTCTTGGGTCTGCCTGCCAGGGATAAACCCAGCCTGGTCCCCACAGATCAATTTAGGTAAAACCCCTTCCAGGCATCTCTCCAATATTGAGGTATATAATTTATAATCAATATTTAAGACTGAAATAGGGTGAATTGCACTACAATGTGTAATATCTTTCCAGGTTTAGGGACACTTGAAATGACCGCATAGTTCCATGATTCTGGGATTAATTCCCCCGAATGCACTGCCCTACATGTCTCCAACAAGGGCTCCTTGATTTCCTGGCTAAACAATTTAAAGAACTCAGGGGTGTATCCGTCTGGACCAGGAGATTTTTTTGTTTTCAATTTTTTAATCGCAGAGAATAGTTCTGAGGTGGATATAGGGGAGTCAAGAGCCTCTCTTATTTCCCTTGTTAAGGTCGGCAAGTTTAAGTTGGTCAAATAGGTGTTAATTTGCCCTTCATCTGGGTTTTGCTCCAAGGTATATAGCCTCGTGTAGAACTCCCTAAATCCATTTAGAATTTTTTCCGGGGTTTTTAATAATTGACCTGAGATAGGGTCTCTGATTCGAATGATCATAAATTTAGTGGTGTGTTGTCTCAGGCGATGAGCTAAAAGGCAAGACGCTCTGGGGCCTGTTTCAAAATACTTTTGTCTCAGACACTGCAGGGCCTGTTCTGTCTTAATATCTATTAGCCTCTGGATTCTCTGTTTAACCACCTGGATGTCCTGAGATATAGAGAAGTCCCCCTCTGCTAATCTCTCTTGTAACTTCAATAGCTGACTCTGAATCTCTGCCATCTGCTGATTTTGTTGTTTTCTAAATTGTGCAGCAAACTTAATACAATCCCCTCTGAATACCGCCTTCACTGTGTCCCAAAATATACTACTTGGCACTTGAGGAGTCCTGTTGTCCTGCTGAATTTGTATTAACCTCTTTTTGGCCATATCTGTAAACTCTTTTAAATTTAAAATGTAATTATTAAACTTCCAGAGAGATTGACCCCTTTTCACTCTCCAGTTCAGTCGCAGCACCACCTGAGAATGATCGGAGAGTACAGAGGGAATGTGTCTACATTCAACAGCCTGATCTTGATGTTCCCCAGATATCAATATGTAATCTATCCTAGCAAAAGAGCCATGTGGGTGAGAGTAATGAGTATACTCCCTTTTGTTCTTATTAAGCACTTTCCAGGAATCCACCAAAAAAGTACCCCTCAAATGCTTTTTAATAAATCGACTAGCCGGGCTCAGATGAAACACTTTTACATTAGATGTGTCCCTCTGATCCCACACTTGATTTAGATCAGCTCCTATTATTAACAAGCCTCTTTGGTGCTCGGTTATCTTTTGCAATAGGAGGCGTAACGTTTCCTAAGTGGAGCCCGGAGGAGCATAGAGAGAAGCTAGGGTGACTGGGGTACCCTCTAAGTTCCCATTGACAATGACCAATTGCCCCTCTGGGTCTGCGTAACTAGCTAGCTTTTGAAACTGCACCCCTCTGGAGATCAATACTGTGACCCCTCTTCTTTTCCCTTTCCCATATGATGCAGCTATTACCTGCTCGAACCCAAGTTTCCCTAACTTCTGATGTTCAGATTTATTTAGGTGGGTTTCCTGTAGGAACACGATTGAGGGCTTTTGTCTTTTAATCATAGACAGAATTTTGTATCTTTTCACAGGGTTGTTTAGCCCATTAACACTGTGAGAAAGAATTCTCAAGCTGATGTTATCAACCATTTAATAACCAGGGATAGACTTCCTTCTGTTGGTAAACCTGCTCTCCACCTCCCCTCTCCTCTATGTAACATCCCCCCCATCCCCCAGGCACTGTAATACATTCCACTTATTGCCATATTGTACCACTATAAAATGCCAGTGATAAAGTCTAATTACAGTCAGAACCTTGCACCTAACATAGACAAAAACAACATAAACATTACCTTTCCCAGGTACAGCTGCCAACTGGGCAGTCCTCCACCTTGGGTCATAACTATTTACAGAAGTGCTCCCAAGGCTGGAGAACAGTATTTTCTGCTCTCTATCAGTCCGAGTTGACTCAACCCGGGTAGGAGGTAAAGGTGCCCCAAATGGAGTAAGTTCCCCCTGGACCTTGAGATCCAAAGGTCCTAGCCCGATGTCTGGGCAAAGTATCATCTGCAGTATACCAGCATCATCGAGGATTCCCCCGACATCCAGGCCCTCACCCCAATCAGCTTGAGTAAGTGCCCAGCGTCAGGAAGTTCCCCCCCACCTCCCTATTATGACTCAGAACTGTGGTCCCAATTTCCTACTGGTATTAAGATTTCTGCGGATATTGTGCCCTCCCTCCTGGATCAATTCTAAATTAATGGCATCTCAGAGCTGCTGTTCAAACACCCTTAAGCTTCCCCCCTCTCGCTAATTGGATCATCAGGGGATGTAGGGTACCCAAGTTAGATCTCTGGCTGGATAGCTAGCAACTGTGCCCCCTGAGGGGTCTATGAGTATATCTACCCCTCTTCCCTTTCTTAATGACTAGGGTGAGTCCTCTAATACTGGGACATACCACCCCTAGCACCACTCAGTACTCAGGAGTGTATAACCTTCCCCCATTAGTTTCAGCTCTATATTGCCTTTACTGATCTGAGTGATAGCGAGGGGATGTTGGCTGTTCCTGCCCAATCCATTTTTGCTAGAAGTCTCCTTGGGACCCACGGAACCCCCTCCTCCTGATTCACAGTGCCCAATGACATCTCCCATTCCCCTATAATTGAGAGAGAGATCACTATGACATGAAGCTCCCAGGCGGCCCCCTGAGCCAACTTGTATGATACCAACAGGTCTGTTTACACAGATAAAGCCACCTTGGGAAGCGTCCATCCCTCTGTTCCGCCCTCCCTTCCACGCAGTTTAACTACTCATGAACTCCCTTCTTTGGATTACCTTGCCCTCTCCCCCTCATTTGTAGAGAAACTGTATTATGCTTGTGGGCCTGACATTACAATCACTTGTCTTGTAAAGCCCCCAGGCAGACCCGGTTCCTCAGCAGTTACCAGTCGTCTTACTCCCCCCCCTCCCCATATCCCTAGCATTTTGTTAACCACGACCTTCCTTTTATGTCCACTTAAAAGTATTCAAGATGTCCCATCAAATCAGAAAACTAATGTCCAACATGTTAGGGCCCTTAGCCGTTTGCAGCAGTGAGCCCAGGTACGGCAGAAACATCGTAGATATTTGCCTGTATCCAATCTTCCGCTTCCCTTTTTCAGGTATTCTCTAAACTCTCCACTAACTGTCCCTCTGGGGGTTGAGGATGTGAATGTCTGTGTAATGCTTCTTTAATCTCCTGAATTGTAGCTGCTGTTATACACCCTTCTGGTCGATTGGAATGCTGAGGTTTAAACGATTGCCATGGAGGCTGATAGGTAGGCTGGTGTATTTTACGAAGTGAGGCCTCAGTAATCTCATGTCCTTTGTCCTTTAGTGCTCGAAGAGCCTCCTCAGGAGATTGGTATAGCTCTGTGCCTGAGTCCCACCACACTCGCAGGTGAGAGGGGTAGGGAGTTTGAAATGTTATATTTAAAGCTTTAAGTTTACGCTATATCGGAGAGTAGGCCATATGCTGTTGCAGAATCGAGGGGGGTAGTCCTGATCAAAAGAGAGACTTGCGCCATTATATTCTACTTTGCTCTGTTTCCAGGCTGTTTGCAAAATCTGTTCTTTCTCTCTGAAGCTTGCAAATTTCGCCATGATCGACCTAGGTCTGGCGTTCGGTGAGGTTGGTTTGGGTACCAACGCTCTGTGTGCTCTTTCAATTCTGAAGTGAAAGGATGGTGGGAGGTCTAAAACATGTCGCAGTAGATCCTCCAGAAATTCGTGCATCTCCCCGACCTCTGATGCTTCTGGCAATCTGTAAATTCTTAAATTATCTCTGTGGGAACGAGCCTCAAGATCTGTACATTTAGCAGCCATCTGGTCTTGTTGGGCTATTTTAAATTCCATTGCTCGAGAGATTTGGATAAGATCGTCTTCTGCAGTTGAAACGCGCTCTTCCGTGGCAGTCACTCTTTTCTCTAGCCCCTTTAAATCAGAGTGCAGTTTAAAAAATTCCTGCTTTGTTTCCGAGTGAAATTGTTTAATTTCAGACAAAAGAGTTTCAAACCTGGAGCAAGAGAGTGTGTCGAGCTCCATTTCAGTATCCCCTCCCGCCATATTTAAGGGCGACTCTCTGCCACTGTTTACTGAGCTAGCTGGGATCAATCCTCTGCCATACGTCTTCTTTTTCCGGTTGTTGGAGTGGGATCTTTTCCTGGCTGAGTTTCCACTGGCATTCCTTTGCATTTCTCACCAAAATTAATCAATAAACTGTGTGGAAACAATTAAATTGATCTGAGAGGAGGGGAGCCACTCAACTAAGCTGCCATACAGCTGATGACGTCACCGGAAGTCCGGTGGATAGGCCTTTAATTAAAAAATAAGTTAACTGTGTCCACTGTCCTGATGTGTCTAGTGCCCAGAGAGAGACTAGTGTGTGGTTGTGCAGGTCCCAGTCAGTCCTCCAGAAAAGCAAAGCCGCAATCATGTGAAGTCAGCAAGTCAGTGGTCTGGTCGTCGTCAGTATCAGCCTATGACCCTGTTAGCAGGGCCCATCTGGCAACTCTCACTCAGTCTTGGTCAGGTCTTCAGAGTCGGCGAGGAGGAGGAGGAGGAAGAGTGGTAGATGCACTAGTTCCAATACGTGGAGTATCTGAGTGGGGATGTGGGTCTGAGTTGGGGACCGACTATGTGGGTTGGAAGGAGGGAGCACACAGCTCCAGAATACACTGGCACCACCACTGAGTAGAGCAGCAGTGGCAGCCTGAACCATGGAGCCACCCGCTGATGCCGACTGAATCATCACCCAACACCTGACTGAACTGGCAACAGGCTATTACAGTGAGCAAGGTACTGTATGGGATGTGTACATAAGGCCCGCCAGGACTGGGCAGTGGGCAGTAGGAAGGAGGAGGAGGAGGATGGTCTCTCACAGACTACTCAATCTGTCTGTGTGTCTGCTGCATGCTGGGCTGGCTTGTCTGGCTGGTTGAGGGCTTGGGGGTTGTGGGGCTCAGGGGGCTGAACTTGAAAAGCCAAGACAATTGATCGTCATCGATCTACTGCTGGTGGCCCAGCTGGGTTCTCTTTGACTGTGGTGGCATTGTGAGTAAGTCAGACTCCCCAAAAAGTTATGGAGCTGGTCAGGTGCAGGTGTTTGGCTGCAAAGTTCCCGGACCCATAGGAGGCCAGAGCGAGAAGCATGGTCAGTCGGGTCCAATGGATGAAATGTTTGTTGTTTGCCACTGTAGGAATCGGATAGACTAAATATTGAAGTCCTCATGGCAAGATGAATAAACTTTTAAAAAACACACTCGTGTACATGCTGAAAGTCAAAACAAGTTTAGAAACTGTGTAAAAAAATGTATTTTTGGGGGCGGCGCTGTTGAGCCCGAGCAACGAACAGCAACTTTTCAGAGCTCTTTGCAAACAGCTACATAATCTGCTTTAATCCTCTCTTTGTGAGCTCTGAATCAGCTTTTCGACAGCACCAGAGGAAAGATCGACTCCAACTTTGCTAATATGGGTAATCCTAAGCAAGATAAAGTGGTCGTAATGTCAGGGACAGCCAAGGTGCCGAACACACCAGACAAAACCACATTGGTAGATGAGGCCTCTAGCTCAGGAGAAACCATGACTACCCCAGGAAATAAATTGCAGACTATGATTGCCTCAATCTTTACTCTAAATCAGAAAATAGATGATTTTAATGGACGGGTAACAGTCCTTGAGTCATTGGTAGATGGATTAAAAGGGGAGCTACAACGAGTCAGTAAGCAAGTGGATGCATATTCCAGAGCAATGGCTGGAACTACAGCATTTTCGTGCTTGTTTGGAAACCCTGGAGAATCAAACCCACACAGTGAATGTTCGATTATTGGGATTTCCTGAGGGTTTGGAGGGTGATCATCCCATTTTAACCATCTGTGAATAGCTGTCAGAGAAACTTTTGCCTGAAGGAACACAGGAGAGCTGGGACATCCAGAAACTATACCATGTGACCCCTAGAGGATGGGCCTCAAGCTCTGAAAAGCCCAGTACTCTGATGTTGATTACCTCAAGTGCTGGAGCCAGGGACAAGATCCTCCAGTATGTCCATAGAGCTGCCCCAATAATGCAAGATGAGAACTCAGTACATATTTTTCCTGACATTAGTTATGCCACGAGGCAAAGGCGTAAAAAGTTTGATGCAGTGAGGCGGGCACTACAGGAACTGAATATACCACATACGATTATCTTTCCGGCGCGGCTTCAGATCACTCACCAGAACAAAATCGTTCTTTTTTCGGATCCTATTGAAGCCAGCAATTGGACAGATAGTCAGATGGCAGAATCGAGAGTCAGATTAGAGGAATCGGCTGATGAGGATGCTTTAGATGCTTCAGTACCCTGAGGGCTACCATCATGGGAGATATTTCAGAGATCGTGGGTTGTTTAAAAGGTGATAGCTGGAGACCTTAAGTTGTATCATGTTTAAAAGTTAAATTAATCAATGATTTCTCCTCTAGACTTTTTAAAAGAGACCTCCCAATCTCTTTCTGTTTTGGTCCCATAGAGGATCCTAGTTATATAGCAAATCAAGTCAAATGGGATGTCTTTTCTCCCTCTGTTGCTATTTTAATGTTTATTTCCTCTTTTGCTGTATTTTAGGGCTAAGAAAGCTATGATAGTCAATTTTTGTATCTAATGTGAAAAGTTTAACTGCATAGATAACATAGTGTTTTATTATTTACATCAAGCACTTATACATGGCATTAATGATCCCTTAGAGGGACTCTGATAATATTGGATTAGATTGCTGGACAATCCTGTTACATCAAGGTAAGCCATGTTGCTCATGGACTCATAAATGGCAAATTATGGACTCAATTTTAGGTTTTTCTTGTATTGTAGTTACCCTCCAATGTTGTACCATAATACAGCGAATGCATAATTCACTCTTTAATCAAGGGAATGTGTTCCCATATGGTATTGAAACAGATGCTCTGTTGGCAGTATGTAATTCTTATCACAAGCCTTGTCTATGATACAAGCTTAAAAATAAAGTTAAAAAAGGATTTTTTTAATAAGTATGTTTTTTTTAGCTTTAAATTTTAACTATGGATACATCTCAGTTCTGGTATACCATACAGGAGGTATTTCTAGGCATCCTCTCTTAAACTGTTTTTAGACTCACAGATTCTACAACTACTAGTAAACTAATATATATTGATGGTTAGCTCTGTTTGCAAAAGGGTACCTTCTAGCTTCTGCGGGGAGTTTAAGGGCCCTACCTATACTGTATTTTAGACTCACAGTTCTTTTTCTAAGTAACTAGTATTATTGCTGCTTATTTTTCTATACCATATACTGTTTTACTGCCCTGCTTCAACTTGTTACTTCAAGGGACTTACTATATTGTGTTGTTGTTTTGACTGATTATTGTGCTTTAGTGGGGCCCTACTGTGTGTAGATTTGTTTCACTGCACTTTGTATTTGCATTTTAAGAGCAGTCAGCTTCTTAGTTGCTGCTGACTAGTTGCTGCTCCCTCCAACATATGCACTACCTCACCTGCCCCAGAGTTGAGGGGCATAAATAATTCCTTTTGATTCTGACCATTAATGAAGTTATAATGCTGCTAAATCCCTAATGCTAAAAACAGAGCTGCTTCCTGACCTTAACCCACCAACATGCCCCAACGTAGGCACATGCAGCCCCGTTTTGTTATGTCAGAAGGTGAAGACTGTGTGGGCATGCATCCCATTGATTCTAAGGGGGGGACTTTTCCATACATTCTATTAACTTTTACAGTTGAAATTTTAATTAGAAAAATATACAAAGTTTAAAACGTATGACAAACTACTACATAATAAAATTCAACAATGGTGAAAGTTTGAAAAATTGGTTGGATTTTCTTCTGTTAGTTGAAGTCAGAAATTTTAAACTAGTTGAAAAAATCAGTCATAATGTGCGGTAAGTCAGTCATAATTGGCTTTTCAACTGACTCCGGTCTACTTAAGATGTTTGAATGTTTCAATCATATCACCTCTCTCCTTCCCTCCTTTGCTCTAGGGTATACATATTGAGCTCCGTTAATCTGTCCTCATATGTTTTCTGATGCAGTCCCTGCACCATTTTGATTGTCCTTCTCTGGAATGCCTCCACTTTGTTAATGTCCTTGTGCAGGTGCAGCCTCCAGTACTGCACGCAGTACTTCAGATGCGGCCTAAGTAGTAAAATGGGATTATTACCTCCCTCTTATGATTTGCGATACCCCTACTAATACACCCCAACATCCCTCTAGCCGTACCTACTGCTTTAGTGGTTTGCTTGGATGATTTCAGGTAATCTGTGATGATGATGATGCCCAAGTCTCTTTCTTCCCTTGTGATTGCCATCAACTCCCCTCCCACCCTATAGGTGGCTTCAGGGTTTCTCTTCCCTATGTGCATGATCTTATACTTCTTTGCGTTAAACCCCAGTTGCCACTCTTCCGACCATTTTGCCAGTTTATCCAGTTCTCTTCTCATTCTGCCTACCCTATCTGGACAATCTACTCTGTTGCAGATCTTGGTGTCATCTGCAAACAGACAAACCTTACCCTCCAGTCCATCTGCAATGTCACTGATGAAGATATTGAAGAGGACTGGCCCCAGGACTGATCCCTGAGGTACCCCACTTGTGACCTGCATCTCTTCTGTTTGTATACTGTTTACCACCACTCTCTGTTTTCTGCCCGCCAACCAGTTTGCCACCCAGTTGACCAACTTCTGACCCACTCCTAGCCTGCCCAGCTTATTAATTAATCTTCTGTCTGGAATGATATTGAAAGCTTTGCTGAAGTCAAGGAAGGTGACATCAACTGTACCCCCTTGGTCCACCACTCTGGTTACCAAGTCAAAGAAATCTATGAGATTAGTTTGACAGGACTTTCCTGTTGTAAACCCATGCTGTCTTGGATCCTGTGCTCCTATGAATTCCAGGTGTTGCACTATCCTTTCCTTAAGGAGTGTCTCCATAATCTTGCCCACTACTGAGATAAGACTGACTGGTCTGTAGTTCCCTGCCTCCTCCCTGCTACCACTCTTGTGGAGCTGGATCACATGAGCCCTCCTCCAGTCTTCTAGGACCTCTCCTGTGCTCAGAGACTCACTAAACAGTTCTGCTAATGGCTCTGCTAGTTCCATCCTTAGCTCCTTTAGTACCCTGGGATGTATGCCATCAGGTCCCATTGCCTTGTCCACCCTGAGTTTAGCGAGCTCTTGTAGGACCATTTCTTTTCTGAAGGTGGTGCACACCTCCCCCCCCCGTGTCCATGGTGCTGAGCTATGGGCCCTGCCCTACCTTCTCCTCAGTAAATACTGAGCAGAAGTATCTGTTTAGGATAGATGCTTTTCCTTGGTCTTCCTCTATACATTCCACTTTATCCCTTTTGATCTTAGCAATACCCCCTCTGGACTTTCACCTTTCACTAGTGTAGCTATAGAAAGTCTTGTCCCCATCTTTTACTATTCATGCTAGTGTTTCCTCAGTTTGGGTCTTTGCCTGCCTTACTGCCTTCCCTGCTTCCTACAAGGAAGTTTGGTATGCCTCCCTATCTTCATCGCGCTGCGTTCACTTATATTTCCTGAAGGCCAGCCTTGTGGCTTTGACCTTTTCTGCTACTGTTTTTGAGAACCAAAGTGGTTTCCTTCTTCTTTTGCTTTTCTCTCTAAACAATGGGATGTTGCTTCAAGTATTGCATCCTTAAAGATAAATGGCAACCATTTACACATTGTAAAAAAAATGACTAAATTCAGGTCCCATTGTCATAAGTAGTGTTTTCTGACAATTGCATGCTATTTGGTTTTGTGGTTTGCTTTAAAACAGCATTTGTTAACTTGTTCTGCCCTGATTGAAAACAGTCAGGCTGTTTCTGTCCCTCTGACTGAGCCTGGGAGAGTGGTGACATATATTGGACTAGGCTACAGTTTCAGCAGTGTAAGTACCTGCTTGACTGACGAGCTGTTAACTTCCCAGTTAGAACACTCTGTGAGAGAATTGCTTGCTGTCCAGGGTTTGTACAAACTCAGTCTCTGGTGTTTGTTCATATAAATTAGCTGAAAATCCACATTTTGTTTTTCTAAAGAGCTGATTATTTGAGTTTCAGTGCTGAATTGAAGTGGTATACTTTTGAGAAATCAGCTTATCTGTATTCCAGCTACGTCCAGTTCTTTCATCAAAACTCTGTTTTTTTCTAGCTATAACACTGGGTTGTTTATTTAATGGATATAAAATAAGTCTAAAGTTTGTTAGTTCATACAAGTAGTTTGTCTTTTTAATGTAGTCTCAATAAATAAGTTCATGCAAGAACATTGTCCTGGATTCCCCCCTTTTCCCTCACAAAAACTCAGAGACCATTGTTTGTTGTTGTGCTCAGACTGGCAATTAATTTATTTATATTCATAAATCCATATTCCATTTTCCATTTCTTTATTATCATATTTCCATAATTTTCATTTATTTCCATCCATATATCACTCTCTGATTATCCATCCCCCCCCAGGCTAAAACCTGGGTGCCTTCTTCTTCTCCTTTTCTGTTAGGTAACGGTGAAAACCGAGACCGCTTTCTCCTTCATCTTCTTCCTCCTCTTGTGTTATTCCTTTTTTCTTCCCCCATCCCTTCCTTCCTCCCCTTTTTTCCCCTGCCATCCACCTAGGCAGTCCATAGTCATATTATCATCTGCCATCCACTTTTTGGCAGTCCCAAAGCATTTTATCACCTGCCATCCACCTTTAGCAGTCCATAACCATATTATCACCTGCCATTCACCTTTGGCAGTCCACTGTCCTACCGGACGCGTCTGTTCTCCACCTTGACAGACCCACCATACGGCCCCAAATTGACCGTCTTTTTCTCATACTCTGTCTAGTAGGGTGGGTGGGAGGAATCAAAAACTCCAGCAAAAAGTGGCTGAGACCCACTTGTGCTGTCCCTTATGAACCTCCCTTCTCCCTTCCCCTTCCTGGTACCTGCCCATTGTTCTGGCTCTTGGCCCCTCCCCTTCCTTCTCCCCTCCCTTTCTGAGCACAACCATTCCCTAATGGAGGGAAGGGGTGCACCAGGACAACCTGGTCTTCCCCTTAAAGGGCAAACTCCATTGTCCCGGATTCCCCCCTTTCCCTCACAAAAACTCAGAGACCATCGTTTGTTGTTGTGCTCCGATTGGCAATTAATTTATTTATATTCATAAATCCATATTCCATTTTCCATTTCTTTATCATATTTCCATAATTTTCATTTATTATAATCCATATATCACTCTCTGATTATCCATCCCCCAGGCGAAAACCTGGGTGCCTTCTTCTTCTCCTTTTCTGTTAGGTAACGGTGAAAACTGAGACCGCTTTCTCCTTCATCTTCTTCCTCCTCTTGTGTTATTCCTTTTTTCTTCTCCCCTCCCATCCTCCCCCCCTTTTTCCCCACTAGCCAGTCTCCAGATTGCGTTGGATGACTGGCTTCCCCCCAACTTAGGGTATCACTCTCCCTTACCTCAGGGATGAAAATTCCTTCCCCCCTTTTTTTTTTTATATACCAGCTTCTGTCTGTTTCCTCCATTCCTCTATGAAACCCATTGTTTCCGCGTTGAACATGTCTATTGCTATTTCTGACAAGTGTACCCCATCTGACCTGTAGAAGTCATCCACCCATTCTTCTACTCCCCGCAGTATCACTAGTCCCCCCATCTGCCTTATCAATGTCCCCCCCATCTATTAATCTTTCTCCTGGCCCTCTCCACTGCCCTGTGGCTGTGTTCCTGTCTCCATACCCTTCGTAGTATCATATCTGACCAGGCAAGGCATACTTGAGGCCACTACTGTCTTATTGCCACTAGGTCCCTCTTTATCTGTAAATATGTGTGCACCCAAGGTCTGCCTGCCAGGTCATTGCCCCCTAGGTGTATAATAATTAGGTCTGGACTGGGCCGTTGTCCCTTGAGTTCTTTCAAAGTGGGCAGGAGCTGTGCCCATCTCATCCCCCGTAGGCCATGCCATACCAACCTACACTGTCTTACATCCTGATACAATTGTTTTCCCCCAGCTTTTTTCTCTGCTCTCTTACCAGCCCAGCAAATATAGGAATGGCTGCAGATCCAGACTTCTGTGCTCCTCCCTCTTCCTATGGGGTGCAAAGAAAATTAATTAATTTACACACAATCTCAGTGCCCTCATTGTATTATCCCCCCGCTCCCTTTTTCTTTCTTTTTTTTTTATTTCAGAGCTCTGATGTATCTTTTATAACTGGGCTGACCGTCAGCACCCTTTTTCCAAAATGCCCTTCACAGGTTCACCCGTTGCCGCCCACTGTGAGGCCGCCCCAATCCGTAGGGAATGGGAAGAGTAATTAGCTGGGTTCTCCCCCAGAAAATCCATGCCCTTTTTCAGCACTGCTGTAATTTGATAGCCGGTGACCCTTTTCCCATCCCCATGTACAAATAACTTCCCCATCCTGGTCCTCTCCTCTGCTCAGTGGCGAAAGCCCACAGGGCCTGTACTGGGCATATCGCAATCTCCGACCACCCTTTTAGTGTTATGATGCACCCATGCCCTTTTTGGTCCATCTTTGACCTCTTTAGCTTGATTTGTTTTTCTCTTATCCCCCAACTCACATCCTCCCATTCCACACCTCCTTCCTTGTCATCTTTTCCATGGCTTACCACTTCACTCACTCTCATAGCCCCTGCCAACATTATCACATAAATTGTGTGAAATAGCTGTGCCTTCCCCTTTGATCTGCATATTGCTGGCAGCATCTCTTTTAGCTTTATTAGCCACTGCTCACCTATTGGCTTTCTATTATCCCCTGATCCTCGTTTCAACCTACCCTATCCCTGCATCATTCTCCGGATGAGCATTAATTTTGTTGGGTCATTCCATCCTTTTAGGCTGCAGATCACACTGATTCCTGCCAGATAAACCCCCATTGTGGCGTGAGCAGTCCCTTTCTGCCATTGTTCCACTGTGAACATTCCCAACTGCTCCTCAGAGAGCGGCCCACTTACCTCCATCTGGTGTTCTGCCCTGAATGTTTGAAAAACCCTCCAGGCCCCATCGTAGGCCCTCAGAGTCCGGGGCGCCCATGAGCTGCAAAACAGCATTTCTGCTCCTTCCTGCCAATGTCCCAGATGTTCATTGGTATGGGTGTTTTGTGTTCTTCTGCTGCTGGTGCCAGCTTCCAGAAATGGTCCAGCTGCAGACGGGAAAGGTTGTCAGCCAGGGTATTGCGTACCCCTTCTATGTGTTTTCCTCTGAAAGACATGTTCAGCTGCAAGGCCCTTAACACTAGCTGTCATACTACCTGTGTGACTGTATCCAACTTGGCTCTCCTGTTATTTAGTGCATGAACCACTGCTCTACTGTCACACCAAAATGTCACCTTCTGATCCCGCAATTCCTCCCCCCACACCAAGGTACATGCCCATATGGGCATGATCTGCAGTAGTGTTATATCTCTCACTTTCCCGTCCTTTATCCAACTGACCAGCCATTGTTCAGCAAACCATCTGCCCCTTAGGTAACCCCCCATGCCTGACCCTCCCGCTGCATCTGTGTAGAGGTCAAGGTTTGTGTTGTACAGCCACTCCTCCTGCCAGAGCGAACACCCATTGTAATCATTAAAATTCTTCCCATATACTAAAATCCTCCCTGACACCTTGAGTCAGATCAACCCAGTGATGTGGTCTGGTGACCCCTGCTGCCGGTCTGGCTAATCTCCTTGTGAATGCCCTTCCTGGTCCTATGGCCCTAGATGCAAAGTTCAGGTGCCCTAGTACCTGCTGAACCAATTTTAGTTGTACCCGTCTCCTGCTGGCATGTACACGGATTAGTTCCTTCAACTTCCTTACTTTTTTGTCCGGTAACCTAAAAACTTCGCTCGTGGCATCTATCTCGATCCCCAGGAATTCCATAACCTTGCTGGGCCCTTCTGTTTTTTCTGGTGCCAATGGGACTCCCAGCTCCTGGCACAATTCCTGAAACTTACCCAGCATCCTCTGTGTCTCCCTTTTGCCCTCCTCAATGAGGAGAAAATCATCCAGGTAATGGATGACTGACCTATAACCCGTTTTTTCCTGGAATATCCACTGCAAGCATGTGCTGAACGCCTCAAATGTAGCACATGCTGTGGAACACCCCATTGGCATTGCTTTGTCGAAATAATACTGTCCCTCACTTTTAAAACCCAATAGATCCCAGTCTTCCCTCCTGACCAGAAGCAGTCTGAAGGCGGACTCAACGTCCGTTTTTGCCATCCATGCATCCCTCGTGGCCCGGATTATCCAAACTGCATCCTCTAAGGTCGTGTATGTTACCCTACTATGTTCCTCACTGATAAAGTCATTCACCGACTCCCCTTCTGGATAAGACAGGTGGTGGCTCACCCTGTATTCACCTTCTTGTTTCTTGGGTACCAAGCCCAAAGGTGATATCCACAAGTTTTCCAGTGGAGGGGTATCAAATGGGCCTTCCACCCTGCCTGCTGTTGCTTTCTCTTTCTCAATCTTCTGCCTTAGCATTTCCTCTTTCCCTTTTACAGACCCCAGGTTGCTTGCCTCCCTTGCTTGTCTGCGTCTCCTAAACTGCAATGAAAACCCTGTGTTAAAACCACTTAAAATCATCTCCCGTACGCTCGTGTCCAGATATCTATCCAGGCAAACTGTCCATGCTGCCAGGTTGATGGGGCTTCTGGCCATACCAAATTGCTCCTTGTTGTGCCACCCGTACCCCTTTCTTGACCCCTCCCTTTCTTCCCATCTGACCTTCCTTGTTTCAATGGTTTTGGCCCCCTCTATTCCCATTCTCCCTGCCCCTCCCTCCCTTGTTCCATGCTTGCCCTTTAAACCCCAGGCCATCTCGAAAAAACTGTTGGCCTGATCCTTGCCCCCATGCCCTTGTGCTCCTTGTACCCTTGCTGTTCTGCACCTGCTAGCTGGGTGCCCCCCTCCGCATTTTGAACAGGCATGTCAAAAATGACACTGAGGCCACAAGCAGAAAGCCCTGTTATAAGCCCAGCAGCTTCTCTGCGGCATAAATCGCTTTCTGCCCCACCCACCCTCAGGTGTGGACTGATCTGTCATGTAATCCGTCCATAAATCTATTTGCTTGGTGTCCCATCTTACATCCCCAAATGTTGCCATTCTCTGTCGAAAACATTCATCATAATATATCCAACCTACCCCACCTTTTGCTTTTGCTTTTCTTATTATCAATGAATAGGTAATGAGCGGGATGCCTAGCTCCGGCCTCCTTTCCAGAACAATGGCTGAAAAAGTGACAAAACCTAGAAACCACCCATCCCAGGTCTTCCCTTTAGTAAACTTGTCGTCCTCTTTTCTTCCTAAGAGCACTATGGCAGCTGCCATCTCATTCTTACCTATGCTCTCAGTTTCTTCATATTTTGCCGCCGCCTCCCGGCTCACCAAAGCAAATATATCCACATATTCCCCTTTCCATATCTTTTCTTTCATTGCTAATGGCACATGTTCACCTGTTCTCATCCCAGGCACACCTACCTCTCTTGTACCTCTTCCTTCCCTTTCGGCTCCCTTTACAGTATCTCCTGGTGCCTCTTTTCCTGTCCTAATTACCGCCAGAGCAGATTCCGTCTGCCCCAGCCCTCCTGTCCCCAGTGCCATCACAACTTGCCCCATATATTCTTTTATACTATCGCCCACTGCATTGGATGTGTTACCTGTAACCTTTTCCTGGCCAAGCTGCCTGGAATCCTCAAAAGGTCCCCTTGCTTCTTCTTGTTATTGAGGTGGAGGCGGAGGGTGAGTTACTGGGGCCTGCGGGCTGGACCTCTTGTTCTGGACTTCGTGTCCAGGTTCCACCGGGGAGGTTCCCCTTTCAGCTGGGGTGGGTACTGGCATCACCGGGTCCACGGGCCGCGTGGGTACTGGGTCACCTGCCTTGGCGGGCCCCGCTGTCACCGGTGTCACCTTAGTGGGGCTATGTAACCCTTCGGCTGGCCTTTTTCCTTTGTCACCTTTTTCAGTACCCGCTTTTCTCTTCTCTTCGGACCTCCCCAGTTCCTCTCCCTCCATCAGTTCCCACATTTTGTTCGCTTTTTCTGCCAGGTCAATTATAGCCTTGTAGGTGTCCTCTTTCAATTACCTGCTCTTTTTGGGTGCCATGTTCGTCTGTGAAAACAACTATGGGAAATGAAAACAGGGTTATTCATATATCTGTATCTCCAGTACATCCTCCTCCTGTCTGTCTAGCCACCCGTGACAGACCCGTCCTCCCGCCCGGCAGGCCGCCATCTCTTAGCCGAGTCTGCCTTCTTGTGACCCCTTCCCTTACGTGGGACTAGTGGCATGTGGCCCCCTCCTCGAGATCCCTTGTCTAATGGCCCACCCCTGCTCCAAGGCCCCCCTAACTCCTGCCTGCTTGCTATGTATCCATCACCCATTTTCTATGGGTTATATTATTAGTTATTATTATACTTCCCCCCTCCTTATATTATATATTTTTTTTGAAGTTTCTTAGGGAGTAATCATCTTCAGATTTTGAAAATCCCGAACATTGTGAATCAACCACAGCTCCCCACAGCCAAAACCAATCTCCGCTCTTCCCTTAACGCCTTTCTGCCTCTTGTGCCCCTCCCCCGGCATGTGATGTCACACCACATGGTCGCCGTTCCACATTTCCCTTAAAAAATGCCCCTCTGGGCCTCCTTCAGCCTGCAAATGGGCCCTTGAAAATAGTCTTAGGCCAGGAAATGGAGAGGGGAGAAGTCCTCGACACACCACGTGGTGTGCCCTGCCCTCCTCGTGTTTGCACACTCGCGCTCTCGCTTCTTCGCTTTAAAGGCCAACTATTAACTCTTTACCACAAACAGGCCCCAAACCTGTTGCATGCGGCCACAACAACCTGGAGCAGGACTTGCCATGACCCCAGCAGCACATGCTGTCACGCAACGGGTTCCCAATTCACTCTCTCATTCGCTAACTCAAATGCCCAAACCAGGCCTAACACTCTACCAGCCAACAGCCTTAAGAACAGTAAGCCACCAAACCAATGGGGCAATGTGCATCGCGATCCCCACAAGGCGTGTGACGTCATACGAAAATGCCTTGTTCTTAACTCGAGCTGTCTTTGTCCTACCATGTGCTTCCACAACTCCACATGCTTGGAGTCACCCTAAGTCTCTCCACCTGACTTAAAAAGCCCAGTGCACCTCTCCCATGGCTATGCAACACCTGCAGCTGGCAAATTTCACTTGGACCCCGCTCCCAACCCTGCACATGCTTCCATCCAGAGGACCAAGCTGCGATGATCCAACAAATGCACCCAAAACTGCTGGGAGCATCACCAGTGAATGTCCAAACCATCCCCAGCTGCTGCCCCCATCCTGGGGACTCCACCAGCCAAACCACAGTGTTCCATGGGCATGCTCCTGGGGAGTGGCTTCCCAAAACCACAGGCTACCATCTCCCGAATGCACCAGCCAGGCCCCAAGCCCCTTTCCACTGCAGGGCAGTCGCAATGGCCCAAACAATGGGGCATCTCCTTCCCTCGCACCACGCGGCATGTGACGTCACGCCGCTTGGCCTCGGTTCCATCCACCTTTGGCAGTCCATAACCATATTATCACCTGCCATCCACCTTTGGCAATCCATAACCATATTATCACCTGCCATTCACCTTTGGCAGTCCACTGTCCTACTGGACGCGTCTGTCCTCCACCTTGACAGACCCACCATACGGCCCCAAATTGACCGTCTTTCCCTCATACTCTGTCTAGTAGGGTTGGTGGGAGGAATCCAAAACTCCAGCAAAAAGTGGCTGAGACCCCCTTGTGCTGTCCCTTATGTACCTCCCTTCTCCCCTCCCCTTCCTGCTACCTGCCCATTGTTCTGGCTCTTGGCCCCTCCCCTTCCTTCTCCCCTCCGCTTCTGAGCACAACCATTCCCTAATGGAGGGAAAGGGTGCACCAGGACAACCTGGTCTGCCCCTTAAAGGGCAAACTCCATTATTTTCCTCTCAGATTGACAGACAGGTGCCTACCACACTCTGCTGTTTCAGGCACATGTAGTATATGAACTCACACATTTTGGTTCTTTGATGGTTTATGAGTTAAAATACATCATGCAAATGTATAACTAGAAACACTACATGGCATACTGATGTCCACATCTCCTAACTATAGTTGAGGCAGCAGCATTGTGCTGCCCAATGTCACCTGCCCCATAAGCTCCCTAACTCCTGCCCCAAATTTGAGGATGCTGCACCCTGTTGTCCACTCTTTTGTCTCATAGAGTCAGGGCTGCTGCACCTTGTTACCCCATGTCCTGCCTGAACAATCAGGGCTTCAGCATTCAGCTGCCCCCTGCCTGAACAGTTGAGGTTACTCCACCCTGCTGCAGCCCTTTGTCCCCCACCACCTTAATCAGAGTTGCTGAGCCCTATTCCCCTTTTCCTGTCACCACAGTCGGGGCTGCTGTGCATTTCTATACCCTAGAATCCCATGCCCCCTGCTTCTGCTTTTGGGACTGCTGAACCATGATGCCCATTCCACCAGAGGTGGGGCTTTTATTGCACCCTGCTACCTACATCCATTTTCTCAAATGGGCAGGGCTTCTGCACCATGCACATCCCATCCCACAGTCAGTGCTGCTGTGCCCTGCTGCCCCTCCATGTTCTGTCCCACAATCAAGACTTCTTCACCATGCTGTAGTCTGTCTCTTGCCACCATAGCCAGAGTTGCTGCACCCTGTTTCTGTCTACACACTCAGGGCTGCTGTACCCTCTTGCACCCTACAGCCCAGTTCCTCCACAGCCCCATGACTCCACAGTTAGGGCTGCTGCACCATGCTGCCCCCTGCCACCAAAGTCAGATTTATTTGCTGCACTGCCCAAAGGAAAAAAAAACAGAAAAATGCTTTCAACTTGTGTTATGGGGTTAAGGGCAGAGGGCATTAGGATGCAGAAGTCCCAACTGTTTGGTCAGGATACAAGGGAGGCTTTATGGTACAACAGCCCAAACTGTGGAACAGGATGCAGCAGCCACACATGAGTGGAACTGACACAGCTATGGGGCAGAGGGCAGGGGGCATCAAATGTCCTAATTCTTGTGGAAAGTGGCAACATGTTGCACCAGCCCTAACTATGGAGTCAAGGGACTCTAGAGAACAGCAGGCCATAGCAGCCCTGCCTGAGTAGTCAGGAGCAGGGTGCAACAGCCCTGGCTATGGTAGTAGGGGACTGCAGACAGCATGGTGCAGAAGCCTTGACTTTGGGGCAGGATACAGGTGGCATCAGGGCACAGCAGCCCTGACTGTGGGATGGGGTGCTCATGGTGCAACAGCCCTGCTCATTTGTGACATTGGATGTGGATAGCAGGGTGAAGCAAAAGCCCCATCTCTGATGGCATGGGGTGGCATAATGCAGTAGCCCCAACTGTAGAGGCAAGATACAATGGACCCTAAGGTGTAACAAAGCTGAGCAGCCTTGACTGTGGAGATGGGAACAATGGGCAACAGAGTGCAATGTCCCCAGCTGTGGGTTTGGAGACAGTGGATAGCAGGTTGCAACACCCCAACTATTCTGGCATGGGGAAGCATGGAGCAGCAGCCCTGATGGCTCAGGCTGATGGTGGGTAACAGGATACAGCAACCCCAACTTTGTGGGAGAAGACAGTGGGCAGCAGGGTGCAGTGGCCTCGAATGTGGGGCAAGAGACAGAGGGCTGGTGGGGGGGCAGAGGACAGGGCATCAGAGTGTAGCTGCCTCAGCTGTGGTGCAGGAGACAAGAGGCGTCAGGATCCTATACAGTGTTTCTAGTTATACATTATGTATTTTTACACAGAAACCATTAAAGAACTGAAATTTGTGAGTTCAAATTGTACATGTGCCTTGAATAACAGAGAGTGGAAGACACCTGTCTGTCAATCTGAGAGGAAGAAAATTGTTCTTACATGTACCTATTTATTGAGGCTACATCAAACTACTTGTATGAATTAACAAACTTTAAATTTATTTTATATCCATTAAATAAACAACCCAGTGTTATATAGCTTGATAAAACACAGCGTTTTAATGAGAAATAACTTGCAGCAGCTGTGATGCAGATAAGCTGATTTCCCAAATGCATACCACTTCAATTCAGCACTGAAACTCAAATGATCAGCTCTTCAGAAGAACAAAATGTGGATTTTCAGCTAATTCATCTGAACAAACACCAGAGACTGAGTTTGTAAAAACCCTGGGCAGCAAACAATTACCTCACAGATTGTTCTAATTGGGAGGTTAACAGCTTGTCAGTCAAGCAAGTATTTACACTGCTGAAGCTGTAGCCTAGTCCAATATGATGTCATTACTCTCCCAGGCTCAGTCAGAGGGACAGAAACAGCCTGACTGTTTTCAGTTAGTGCAGAACAGGTTAATGAATGCTGATTTAAAATAAACCACAAAACCAAATAGCATGACATTTTCAGGAAACACTACTTATGACACTGGGACCTGAATTCAGGCCTTTTTAAGTTTTTTTTTACAATGTGTAAAATGGTTGCCATTGATCTTTAATGCTTGCCCACTTTGCCTGTACTCCCTCACCTGTATTTCTTCTTGCCAGTGCTAGCTTAACTCTGTTGGCCATTTTATCAAAGTCAGCTCCTCTGAAGTTCCATATTTTAGCTGTGGAATGGGATGATGTAGTTGTGGTGGCCAAATTGAACCATACCATGTGGTGGTCACTGGCCCCCAGGTGACCTTCTACCTGGAGGTCTGTGATCCTTTTCCTGTTAGTCAGTACCAGTTCTAGGATAGCCCTGTCTCTTGTGGGTTGTTGTACCAGTTGTTTGAGGCCCTCCCCATGCAGGGAATCCACCATGGCCCAGATATTCAAAAGGGTTGCACCATGTGCAATAGGGTTGCATCTGCGCAAGTCCAAAATTGCGCCATTCTGCGATATTCAGCAAGAGGCAGTTGCACCCCCCAAGTCATGCTGAGCAACAGCGCAATGCTAATGAAGGCAGGCTCAACCAGAGGGGAAGGAACCATGCATAAACTGCACAGCCCGATATTCAGATGGACCATGTAGAGTTGTGCAGGCTCAACCCCCTACCTGCGCCTGCACAACTTTAAGCCCCCCAAAAAAGGATTAAGTTGAGGCCACCCACAGGTGAGCTGCTGCATTGCAGGGTGCAACACAGCAGCTACCACCTGTGGGTGGCCCCTATTCCCTGTGCCCCCGCGAGCCCGATCGTGGGCATAATGTAACCCCGTGGCCCAATCGCGGGCAGAAGAGTATTCCCCCAGCAGCCCGACCGTGGGCAGAAAGTGAAACAACCCCCACCCTGACTTGCCGATCGTGGCAGAACTCACCCCTACCCGACTAGCCCAATCGCGGGCATAACGTCAACCCCCAAAGACCAATATCCTGGTGATCCAGTGGACCACGAAGCCCGATTGTGGGCATAGGTCAAACCTATCCCCCAAGCCCAATTTCCCTGGTGATCTAGTGTCCCCCACCCCACCACCCAAGGATCCCCACCACCCGCTGCCCCATCAGCTGGCAGGTGGCAGCACCCCACCGCCTGCTGCCCCACCATCGCCGACTGACAGCAGTAGGACTGCATGCCCATTGGTTCAGAGCAAGAGCCAATGGGCGTGCAGCCCATACTGTACAAGGCGGTCCAGATATGTGAAGAATTCATTCACATGTCTGGACTGCCTTGTATGGTATGTGCTGCACGGCCATTGGCTCTTGCTCTGAACTATCGGGCGCAGCCCTACCGAGCTGTCAGTCAGTGGATGGCTGAGCAGCAGGCGGGTGGGGTGCTGCTACCCGCTGGCTGAAGGGGGGAGGGGTGGTGGGGCTCTGTGGGTGGGGTGGGGGACACTAGTTCACCAGGGATATTGGATTTTGGGATTTGACCTTATGCCCATGATCGGGCTTCACGGTCCACTGGACCACCAGGGATATTGGTCTTTGGGGTTGACGTTATGCCTGTGATCGGGCTAGTGGGGAGTGGGGATGAGTTCTGCCCATGTATTGGGCTAGTCGGGGGTGGGGGGTGAGTTCTTCCCATGATCGGAGCTAGTCAGGAGGGGGTTTATTACGTTATGCCCGCGATCGGGCTAGTCGGGGGTTAATACATTATGCCTGCGATCGGGCTAGTGGGGGTAGATTTACTTTATGCCCATGATCGGGCTGCAGGGGGCGTCAGTCCCCGACGGCTGCTACCTGGCAGGGTGCCAGGCACAAGTCGTCGGTGATCGGTGCACCTGCATGCTAATGGCATGCAAATGGGGCCGTAATTAGATGCAAATGGCCCCCCGTGTGCCTTGCATAAATTATGGCCCCATTTGCATGTCACCTTTTGAATATCACAAATTTGTGCATGGCGCAATGGAACTTGCACCACCGCATCTGAATGCTCCACTGTGACCACTTGCAGTGGCGCAAGTTCCACTGCGCCATGCACAGTGGCTGTGGCTGGGGGGACATTCAAAGGAGTTGCTCAATAGCGCAACTCCATTGAATATAGCCCCAGCCACACCCCTGCGCAACTTTTTTGAGCAGCGCAAGGGCTTGCGCCACAGAATGGTACAGTTTGAATATCCGGCCCCATGTGTCTAGTTCTGGCAGATATTCCTGCTGGCATTAATCAATCTGTATCTGGCATGTTGGAATCTCCCACTATCAGAAACTCCCCTTTTTCTGTCATGTTTTGTATATCTTCTAACAGTAATGTGTCTATGTCCTCCCCCTGGTCTGGAGGCCTGTAGACAACCTCAGTTGGTATGGCTGTCCTATTTCATGTTTCCAGGGTGACCCACAGTTTCTTCTGGCTCCTTATGTGTATTCTGAATTTCTGTAGCTTTGATATTTTCATTGACATAAAGGGCCATTCCACCCCCTCCTTTTGCACCTTGTTCTTTTCAGAACAGTACATAGCCGGGTACTGAAGTCTCCTAAGTGTGGTTACTGGTGAACCATGTCTCGCTAATGGCTACTATGTCCAGTTTAGCCTCTGTCATTGTTGCCTGCAGGTCTGGGATCTTATTTCCCAGACTGTGGGCATTTGTGTACATGATTTTCCATTTGCCAGGTTTTGGTGTGTTAGTTTTTGTACGAGGTCCGGCATTTCCCCTGCACATCATTTGGAGAGCTGGACCATTTTTCCTTACCTGGTGATGCAAATGAACTTTAAACATGCTGAACTCCTGTTTGACCACTAGCTGAAGGGGAGGGGTGTTCTTCCCATTTGATGTGTCGGGTGCTGCACTGCTCTCTCCATTTGCTAATTTAAATATTCTTCAAAGATATCAAAGGACAGAGAGGTAGTGAAAGGTTCGACACCTAGTGCTTGATTCTCAAAGATCAGTGCAAACTGTGCCAATGGCAGCTTGCACCAATTACAAGTGTGCCAGGGACCCTGTGCCCAGTTCAGTACTGCTAGGGTAGTGGAGGCAAAGTCCTGCATCTTTTGGCAAGGGTGGCAGTGCGCCAAAGAGATGGCACACCCAAAAGTTTACTGCAAGCTGCGGGCATGGTTGAATGGCCACTGACATGTAAAATATGCAACAACCCTGGTGGCTAGTGGCACCCACAGTCTCGATCTCCTGTTTATGACAAGTAAGCACATACCTGGTAGTCTGGCACACTCCCCTCCTTATCCCCAATCGCCCCCATAATTAACTAATTATATACAGTATATATATATATATATATATATATATATATATATATATATATTCCTGGTGGTATAGCAGACCCACTCTGCAACCCTGATCTCCACCATAAAAAATTCAACATCTTTTCCTGGTGGTCTAGTGGACACAACACCCCCCCAACCCAGTAGGCAGTGCCCCACCACCCTGCTCCCCCATCCTATCCCTAAACTAGCAACTGGCATACCCCTCCACTCTCCACCTTGGCTGGCTGCCACTGAGGTGTCAGTGAGCATGCACAGTATGTGCTTACTGACTGACAGCTCAGTTGGTGGCCAGCTGCAGTGGAGAGCAGAGAGCTGTGCCAGTCACTGGCTCAAGGATGGGATGGAGGAACAGAGTTGTTGGACACTTCCCTGCTTGGGTGGGGGGGGCAGGGTCCACTAGACCACCAAGGAAAAATACTGAATTATTTATGGGGAGTTGGGGGATGGGGAGGGGGATCTTCAAGATCACAAGGGAAAGATATTAAATTATTTATGGGGAGATTGGGGCTGGGGGTCTGCTAGACCACCAGGGACATGTTTATTTTAATAAAAAGGGGATCTGGGCTGGAGGGGTCCACTAGACCACCAGGGACCTAATTCTTTGTTAAAGAAGTGATCAGGGCTGGGAGTGGGGACCATAGCACATTGGTGCAAGTTCTCTTCCCTCCCAGAGGACACATTCTAAATACCCTCAACAGTACTTAGAAATGTGCCCTCTGGGAGGGTTTTAAGAATCCCAAATTAGAGGATATGGCAGCCTGCATCTGCCGCAAGCCCATTAGTTCCAAGCCACAGCCCATATTGTGCTGCAAGGATGGCACAAGCCCCCTTTGGTGCACATGGCCTGAGTTTGCTGCAGGCTACTTTTGTGAATTGCTCATGACACATCTTTTGGTGCAAGTCACAACATGCACCATTCATTGTGGTGCAAGCCCCTTGTGCCATTCAGAGGGCCTTTGTGAATTGGGCCCTTGAAATTCAATGAGAAATTGTGCAAGGTGATGCACATAAGGAACAAAACCCCAGGGACAGAGTGCTGGATGGGAGGCTATAAAGCTGGGCACTACCTCTGTGGAAAAAGATATAGGAGTTATCACCAGTGACTTCTAAAACAATCAAACTGGTGTAACAAGTACTACAGTAAGGAAAACAGGATGCAGCAGATTATAGGAAGGGGTATTTATAGCAGAAGGAAGGAGGTATTACTACCTCTGTATAGATCACTTGTGAGGCCCCTTTGCAGTACTGTGCCCAGTTCTAGAGTCCTCACCTAAGAAAAGATTAGGACAGGCTGGAGACAGTGCATTGTAGAGGTGATCAAAATGATTCACAGTCAGTGGGACAGATCTAATGAGGTTCTGCTCAAGGCACTGAACATGCGCTTGCTGGAGGCCAGACAAGGGTATCACGTCAATTCGTAGCAAACAAAACAGCGCAAGCATTACAGCACAGATATAATATCGAAATAAAATTCAGCGTAATTGTTAAATTGCCGCAAGTCAGCTCAGCGCATCAGACATCAAGTTAATCATTTCAACTTCAGTTTTCACTGACATATAATGAGATAGAACAGTCCATTAAATTATATTGCCTCTAAACTGTTTACCCTGTACATGAAATACTGAAATATCGAAATAAAATTTCTGGACATCAAGTCAGACTTCTGAAATCAGCATTAGTTTGTTAATACTTTCAACTTCATGGAAATCAGAGGTTGTAATATTGCTTCTCAAAAAGGGAAATAAAAAAAGTGTCCCAGCACAATAAAGCGTCTTGCATCATGTTCCTCATGTGTTTGCAGAAAAGGTAAGAGTTTTGTTTTTGCATAGCTTAAACATTGGTGCAGCATTTTCAGCAGCGTACCCATAATCAACCAAGTCTCTTTACCCTTTACCCTGTACATGAAATAGCGAAATAAAATTGCCGCAAGTCAGCTCAGCGCATCAGACATCAAGTGAGACTTCTGAAAATCAGCATTAGATCATTAATACTTTCAACTTCAGAGGTTATAATTAATACAGATACAGAATTTGTATTTTTCTTACCTTGTGTCAATTCAGCGCAGTGCAGTGAAAATGTAATCCTTTATTAATTAAAAATGTAAAATCTGATAAAAGCTCAGCTTTTAGACTTGAAGTTGAAAGTTATGTGCCACTCCATGCAGGTAATCAATGATGGAGCAGGTGCCATAACTTTCTACTACCATGCACAGCCGTCTTGCAGTGTCCCTATACTTCTTACGCTGAGCTGGAGGTTCATGTCCTGCAAGATACTGCTCAATACGTAGCTCGTTCATGTTTTGTTCCGTTCTCAGGGCTCGTATAAATTTCCAGATTGTCGGGTGACTGGCTCCTATCAAGCTACTGAAACTGCAGTGCCACCCCTCTACTGCATTATTTGTGTGCGGCAACCCTTGGGAAACAGCTGAATGGCAGTTCCAGAATTGGATCGGGAATAGTGGGCGCCTTCGACCGCGCCATCCCACAGGTCTCCCGATCCAAGTGTCCTCGAAATAATCTATGTATGGTGCTAGGACTTCCTCATGCTCAGCATAAAACTCTGAATTTTGCAGACTTTCAAATGCATCCACAGCATCATTTATGGGAACATATGCTAGGGCTGCAGTCATTCTTATGTTTAGTGCATAGTTCTTGTCTACAGTGTACTTCTTTAAAATTTCTGGACAATCCTGCACCTTTCGCCATAATGCCTGACAAAGATGAAAAAACAACCCCTTGCTTGTGCTTCTGGAAACTGGCATGCAAAAGCATGCACAGCTGCTTGCTCAAATTCTGTCATCACAGAACGCGGAGAGAGTGCAGGGCATAGGGACTTCAAAATGGAAAGAAGTTCGATGTAAGCTGAAGTTGTGCGTGCAGTCATGAGAGCAAAAACAGTCAGAATAGCAGCATTAAATCGAACCCCATGAATTGTGTATAGTTGTGAGAATAAAGGTGGAGTAACCTTAAATGTGCCATCTGCATACCAATTATCTGCTGTTGCCATATGTTCAAGATTTTTTTTGGTGCTGAAAATTAGCAATCGTTCATGGTCTTGGCAACCACTGTCATGTAGCAGAAACTGATCCCCATTATCAGACACGCAGTATTCTGTTGGTATTTTTAATTCAGCTAAACTTAAAGGCAATGCAGGAGCAACACACGCCTTTGCCTGCTTACGCTGTGCTGTTCGTTTCAGACAGCTAACAGAAGGCAGTTTATTTGCAACAGCTCGATGTAACTCACCGGTGGCTCCTGCCACAATTTGCTGTGTTCCCTCTAGTGAGGTAATTGCCTTTTCCTTCATGACTGCAATTACTTTTTTAACTTCTATTTCACCAACATCTGGCACATGATTATGGGAATTAATGTAACATACGATATTGTCGCCGATAGTATGGCATCTTGCAGTGCACTTGAGTTTATCGCACCCTGCACATTTCCAATATGTTTTACCGGAGTGAACTCTCTCTTTACGGTACAAATATCCTGGCTCCGCAAACAGCTGCTGCCCTCGCTGGCTAAGAACGAATGACAAAGGTATGTTGGAATCAGTGATACAATCGAGGCTAACATAATGAATATATTTAAATGCAGTCATTAGGTGATTGACTGACACCTGTTACTAATTGTCTTTATGGAATTAGTGTGTTGCTATGCGGCAAATTAGTGACTTGCAGTTTTTTTCGATTAGAAGGCTATTTGCTGAATCAGTGTGACGATGAATTTACATGCGCTGATATTGATGCGCGGTAATTGTATGCGCTGAGATAATTTGCGATGAGTTGACATGGACCCCCAGACAAGAGAGGGAAGATATGACAGAGACATTTATGCTCCAAAAAAGAATCGACAAGGTAAACTGCAAGGAACTATTTAGCATAAATAGTGGATCAAGAACACAGCGGTATGACTAAGAAATGACGGGGGGAGGTTCAAGAAGGAAGTGAGAATATTTTTATAGAATGGGTCATGGAACAACCTGCCAGCTGATGTAGTGATCTCCAAAACTATTAATGGTTTCAGACATGACTGGGATAGAATGAAGTGCTTAGAGGTTGCTCAGGGTGATAGCCATAGGGTGGGAAGCATGGGAATGGGTAGTATGGGTTAGAACCCTGTATGGACAATAGGTCCTGGGTTTGTAAAGGTTTATGGGAACTCTGGATGGACCTGTGGTCTTTTTCTGCTGTCATTGTTTGTGTTTCTATTCCACTACACGACTGCCACCTTGGTGACCATGAGTGGCAGTGCAGGCTTAAGAGCATTTAGTTGGGGGGAAGAACATGAATTGGCTGTAAGGGACCTGAAGCACAGCATTTAGATGCCCATTACAGCCAGCATTACTCAGAGGAGGAGAGGAAAAGTAGAAAACCCTTAGTCATTGCAGCATGACAACTCCAGTGTTCTCACAGACTTTGTACCCACCAATCCAGACAAAATCTTCTGGCAGCAACCTGCAGGATCCCAAGGTATCTCACCTATCCCAAAGGCCTCCCAAAGGATATATAATGAGGCTAACCAGGAGGACAAGTAAGCCCTGGGACATGGTGGGGTGGTGGAGATGAGGCAGCCCAGGGACCAGAGATTGGGCATGAGGCAAGACAAGTTAACAGGCAGGGACAAATAGAGTATAAAAGAAGAAGGGGGTGGAAGAGCAATGCATTTGGATGCAGCTGACAACAGCTATTGTTAAGATGATTAGGTGAGTGGTGGTCTACAGATCACTAGGACAGAAAGAAGAACAGAACAGGAAATTGGAGGATGAAATCAGGAAGGAATCAAAACAGAATTTACTGTTAATAGGGGTCCTGAGCCTGCTGGATATGGACTTGGATATTCCAGGGGCAAAGACCACCAGGAGTTTGGCACTACTAGATACATTACAGGGCTGCTTACTGCAGCAGCTGGTCAGAGATCCCACATAGCAGGACATTGTACTTGACTTGGTACTCACCAGTTCGGATATTATGGGGGGTGGCAATCAGTGAACCTTTGGGGTTCACTGACCACAACACTGCATGAGTCCAACTGGCAGAGGGGAATAATGGTTCTCCTTTGAGGATAGTGATTGTGGACCTCAAACAAGTGGATTTCAGCTAGATGCAGGACTTACTCAGGGAGCGATTTGTCAGGTGAAGACCAGATCTAGGGGGTAGAAGAATAACTGCATAGGATTAAAGGGGCATTTCTGGAGGTAATCATATCTTGAGTAAGGAAGGTTACCACAAGAAACAAGCACAAAAGGTTGTTCTGGTTTTTGAAGTGGGTGAGGAAAGCTGTGAGGCAAAAAGGGCTTTCATTAAGTACAAGAGGGACATGGAGAGGATGGCTGGCAGGAATAGCAGACTAAACTCAAACAGGCAAGAGTGGAAGAAGGGGTGTGCGAAAAAGAATTTCCGCCAGCAGAATTTCAGCAAAAGTGCAAATTTCACTACCGTAAAAGTTTGGAAATCATTTTCAGAACTTTCATAGAAATTCCACCTTAAAACTGTGGAATAAATATACAAACTGCAGGTAAATTTATTAAACTGCTGGGAAAAAAATCCGCAGAAAGGATCACTGCCAGGGGTCAGTTCTGAGGCCTTTGTTAACCACAGTTTAATTCATTAATCCACCCCCCACCGATCAGGGGTCCCAGTAAATAAATAAATACCTCCAATCCCTTCCTTGGACCTTCCTGGTTTCTACTGCCCCCACTCCCACCCACCAATCATGGCTCCCCAAAACATTTTATTTCCTTGATGTCTAGTGGACCCCCTCCCTATCCTGGATTCCTTAATCCACAAAACAACAGCTGGCAGTCCACCGACTCATCCCCCTCTATTCCCAGTATTCCCTGGTGTCTAGTGGACCTCCTCATCCCCAATTCCTTATAAAAAAACTAATCCTGATTACCTGGTGTCTGGTGGCCCCCACCCCCACCCTGACATTTCATAAGCCACCACTCTGCTGCTCCCCCACCCTGCCCCTGAGCAGGCCACCAGCGCAGCCCTCCTCTCTCCTCCACTACCAGTGGCCCACTGAATTGTCATTGAATGACCACATGGTTGTACAAGCAGGCACTCATTCACTGACAGTTCATTAAACTGTGGATAGAATAAATTCCACAGTTTATATGCATTTTTATGCAGTTCACAAAAAAGTCCATGGAACTTGTCGGAAATCCATGGAAAATCCTAATTTCACCAATGGCGAAAGCTCTGAAATTTCCACAACATTTTGCTGACGTTCCACGAAAGCATAATTCGCAACTTTTGCCCACCCTTAGGTGGAAGTCAAGAGGGCAAAGGCAAACATGGAGTTGTGGATTGCTGTGGCAGTAAAAGTGGGAGAAAATAATTTTTAGATGCATATAGGATAAAAGAAAGGCAAGGGGAGATAGACATTCAACAACCAGGTGAGCATACATGGGTAGGTGAGGTAGCAAAAAAGACTTTCTCCACTCATGAAACTGCTTGTTTCTTGCACGGTATACAGATTTTATTTTTTACCTCCATTTACAGTCAAGTGCCTGATAATATACATAGAGAGCAGATAAAGTGTATATGAGTATATAAACTTAATAGCTGCCTTTTACAAACATGTAAACTTAATTCACCTACCCTAGTCCAGTGCACCAGCCACCACTTACCCCTGCACTTTGCCAATAAGGCTTCCTGAGGGGAGAAAGACTAGAGATGATAGTCCAGCTTGCTGAGGGGGGGGGGTAGTAGAAGACGATGAGCAAAAACACAAACGTACCGAACCCTGTTTGGTATCCATAGTGAAGGATGATTGACCTCTACCAGAAAGTTGTAACAAGGCTGCCACATGGGAAGGGTCAGGAAATGTACAGGGTTGTGGTCTTAGATTACTATAAGAAAAAAGGATCTGGAAGCTGCATGGTAGACAAGGTGCCAAACTGGGGCAGCCTGCACCATATGTTCATAGGGAACTGACCACAGAATTGGCAGTATCCATAACCCAACTATTTAATGACTCTGAAAAGCAGAAAGGCCACTCAGTGACCAGTGGTGCTAGAGGAAAGGTGTCAAGAGAAATAATCTCAGTGCATGCACACACACACACACACACACACAGACACACACACACATATATATACAGTATATACACAGCAATAAAAAGTACTTTCCAAGCTAAAGGCTAGTGCAGAAACAGTTTACTGTTACCAGCAAAAGAACTGCATCCATTTTGCTGCTGCAGTGCTTTGTCAAGATTATGATCTGTGCCCCCCCCTACCAACTGTATGTAGCACTATATTAATTAATATTCATGCACTCCAATGGTGGAATTCAAACCAGATGCATTACTACTAGTGATGAAAAATACACAAAACATTTTAAAAAACAGTTTGGTATGAATAAATGGCTAACAGAGTATAATGCTGAAGATGCAAGCTCAGCCCCCCAAAACTTCCTAATAGGAATATTTGGAAAATAAAAAGATATAATTTATATTGTATGTGTGTGAATAGGTAAAAAGCACAATTAGAACAAAACATACGTTCCTCATAAAAATGTGAGAAGCACAATTTTATCGAGCCCTGGAAATGTAGTGCACTTGAGTCTAAATAGTCAAAAGGTTTCCCCCTTGGAAAACCTCTCTCATAGGCAACAGTTCAGCATCCCCTCCTTTGTGACCTTGGACCACAGTCACGACACAAGACTCCATTAGCCTGATGTAAATGCAGTTTTTGCAAACACAAATGCATCCAAGGTTTGAACAGAGTTAGACATCCAATCAACTGAACAACAGTTTAGATGAATGTCTGCCTCTGAATTTATGGATGAACGGATCCTGGACCAATCCTTTTGAAAATCTGACCCCGTCTCCACATTCCTATGTGAAACATACATTGCTGTACGAACAGACCTTGGAGCAGATTAATACTATATTCTATATAAAAAGCTATTGTGTTGTCCGGCCATGCAGAAAATATTATTGAATGGCTGCTTACATTCATTGTAGATGAATATATTTCTACAAAATAAGATTGTGTAGTACAGGTTTCAATCAGGTGTGTCCAAAATAGTATATTGTTGTATCAGCACATCCCAGGTGGCAATAAACATACCTGTAATGCAAGCACATTAAAATAAACTACAGATAATGTCACATATTCTAGCCATTGTTGACTAATAGTATTTTTACATTCTAAACAGTACTATGGTAGACTAGGAAGCATAAAGAAGAGACTGCACTGACAGTGATAACCACATGCATACTGTAGGACGTGGAGGTTCACCTACGCGCTGAGTAATTTAGCAATATAAACTCTGGAGCTTTGAGACATAAAATGGGGCAAAGACAGCTGCAAGACTATAATAAATCATACTTACGAAAAATCATGATACTTTAAAAACCCTTACCACTAACAGTCTCAGAGCATATAGCGCTTAAAATATTACTGCAGTTCAGACCTTCTCATGACTATGTATTTTGATGGTGCTAATGAGATATTCATATTTATGGATTCCATTACCCCCACAAAAATGACAAATGAATTGGAGAAATGTCATATTCCACAGAAGAGCGCTGAGGTTACCACTTTATAATGGATTTACCTGTCTTCAGTTTAAGATATTTCAGCTCAAGAAATGCAGTGAAACTAGTGAAAAAAATTTAGAAAAATGTTTAAAGGGAGAAAAACTATAACTACTGTACAATTACCTTGGGCTAGAATGTGTACCTAAAATACTAACAGCTACTAAGAAGTTATATATTTAAAATCCGATCACATTAAGTCCACACTGAGGAACATTTCTCTATTTTCAAGTGCGAAAATAAATAATTGAATTTCAGCTCAAGAAATGCAGTGAAACTAGTGAAACAGTTTTAGGAAAATGCTTAAAGGGAAAAAAAAACTGTAACTACTGTACAATTACCTTGTGGTTAGAATTTGTACCTAAAACACTAAGGCTACTAAGACATTATATATTTAAAATTTGATCACATGAAGTCCACACTGAGGAACATTTCTCCATTTTCAAGTGTGAAAATGAATCTTTGAAAGCACATATTTTTTACAATTTTTATCTAGCAAAGGCACACAATGATTAATTTTATTTCTGGTGCATTCTGGGAGTACAAAGTAATTAAGAGACTTGCTCTGGGTCACACAGTATGTAAATGGAGATAGTGGGAATCAAACCCATGTCTGTTATTGTACACCAAGCTTGTATATAGCTTATTGCTCTACCCTCAAAGCTATAGTGCCAGTCCAAATACGCCAATGTCTATATTACAATATATAGGAGCCTGATATAGTATATGAATCAATGTTCAAGAAATACAGTAGATCTGGAAAGGGAGACCTAGGGGAGCCATTTGCTATATGACTCTTATGGGTTTTCTCCCTGGAGTGCAGCAGCATGCCACCCAGAGTAATAGTAAACATCCCACGGGGCACTATCCTTCTCCAGTGAGGGTGGACTCCTCCACTGTCACAGTCTCCTCTGGTGTTGAAGGAGGGATAGTGCATGAGTACTCAGGGAGGCAATATATTTGGGAGTTTCCTTGGGGTTGGGGGCATGGTATTTGTTGCCCCATCATGGGGTGAGAGGGTGCAGTGGAACAGGGAAAATAAAGGTGACCTAGATCAAGAAAAGGACATCCCTAGCAGCTATTACCACAATTTGGACAGGTTTAGACAACTGACCTCAGCAGTTCTTTCCATAGAACAGCGGCGTCACCACACTGATTTTGGGGAGGCTACAGCCCCCCTCAATTGAAGTTAAAGCCCCCTCAATCATTTCAGTAAAAAAACAACATAAAAATAAGGCAGCAGCAGCGTGAGCCTGAGCCGACAGCTTAGCTTAGTTAAGTTGGAGGGCTAGTTATTATTTTTAGTTCCCCTTCCCACCCTATCTCTTCCCAGTTCCCACCACACTGACCACAGCATTCCCATCACCGATTTGTTCTCCTCTGATTTTACCTCAGTTTGAAGTTTGAACTGCATGCAGATCATGATCTGATTCTGCAGCATGCAGTTCAGACTGAGGTAAAATAAAAATATTGATGTTCACTGTAGCCCGCCCAGATCCAGAAAGCACCCGCTGACCCTTCCAGGGTCTTGGAGGAAAGAGCCGCTGATCTGCCCACCCGAAGTCTCGGAGGAGGAACGAGCAGCAGATGTGCCTGTGGGGTCTCGGAGAGGAATGAATAATTGACCCGCTGAGGGTCTTGTCTTGGAGCGCTGACCCATTGTTTGCTCAGCTGTTGGGTTGGTGGTGGAGTAGACTTTGAAGAACCTGACATGCTCTAACTATAGGTTAAGTATTGGGCCTCAAAATATGGGGCTAACACCAGGTTACAGGTTTCAGAGAACCATATGAGTGTTAGGTCCAAGATTCTAGCCATCCATGGAGGCTAAGGGGTATCTCATCTGAGCCAAAGGGGCCCCTGCAGAGTAAGAGACATACTGTATATAGAATTGTAAAAGAAAAAAAAAAAAGATCAGGCAGGAGATATAAGTTTACACTTCCACATGTATACAACAGCCACAGAAACATTATTTTTTTTGTAATGAGTTCATGCATTTAATAGGTGTGTAGTATAATTTCCTCTGTTGAGAGTTATGCTGTTGTCTTTTTTTTTTAAATCAAGTGTGTTTATGTGTATAGCTGAGGCAGGCAGGGCTCCCATTGACCCTGTCCCCACCACTCCCACCATCTCCCACCTACCAGGACGTATCTGGTCAAACAGCAATTTCCATGGATCCCCCCCACCATGTGGTAAGGTCAGGAGGGAGAGGGCTGACCTTACCTCAGCACTGGTGGTTCAAGTGTCTCTGGCAATGGAGCAGTTGGGTTTGGCGCATAGGGCATCATACCTGCCTGCTTTACCATTTTTTCCTTGTATTTTTTTCAATTCCTGTGCTGGGATATGCACACAGATGTGCACACATGTGGAGGAATGCATGCACTGTGGAAGCCCACAGCTTTTTTCCCTTCCTCGTCCATCTGCAGACCTGCCCTGCCACCAGCCCACCACTTTATGGCAGTCATTCAGTGGGAACAACACACATCTCTCCATAAGAGAGGAGAGCAGTCCATTGAATGCTCATCCACTTCCCCCACTGGCCAGCCCCCAGCAACCCGAGATCACTCCCAATCTTGGGTCACCAGGATGGTGGGAAGTGGCACTACTGCCATGCCTTGGGGTCAAACCCTGATAACAGTGATTTGAACTACAAAATGAATTCAACACTTACTTTCTCCATATGACAGGGCAGGCTGTCACTTTCTCATGGACATGTGAAACTGTGAAGCAAAACAATTCTTAAACAGCTTTTCAATATTTTTTTTCCTGATGTTTTGTCATGAAAATGCAAACATTTGCAGGAGATGAGTACACTGGCCTGGATACTCAGAAATGCTCCAGAGCCCCACGCAAGTCCAGCACAGCACAAATTCGATGTGCACAGGCACAACAGGAGCAATATTCAGAGATTGCGCATGCCGTAGTGCACCAGCGCAACCTGGCTGAATATGGCAAAGTTGCACAATGGTGCAACCGACAATGCGCCATGGCGCAAGGAATGGTGCACCATGGCGCAAGAAGAGGTGCTCCATGGCACAAACACACACATACAGTTGTGCCACAGCAGCAGAGCAATGGGGGGGGGCATGGCACGGAGAGGTGACCCACAAACAGAACCAGGGAGGCAGAGTGACATGTCGCAGGAGGCCACCACCAGCAAAGCACAGCAGGGTGTGAACAAGCCCTCACACCCTGCCCCAAGCACAACAGTGGCACTGTAGTCAGGCAACAGGAGAAGCCAATGGCCAACTGAGGGCCACAAAGGGGACCCCCGCAGGCTGCATGCCATGCCCCCCAACACAGCCAGACCAGAGCAGGACACACCCAGGACCATGCAGCAATGCGCACACACACCCACAACACACCCCTGACAGGCCATGCATGGGCACCCCCACGACACACCCACTGACCTGAGAGGGGACACCACCACAGTGGGACACATCATGGCACACAGCAGGGACCCACAGCAGCACAACAGGTACCCCAATACATGCACACTAAATGGACAGGCATTGGGCCACTGCAGCATGGCATCACACGCCACCTGCAAAGCAGACACTGACACAGACAGGTAGGGAATAACAATGTATTAAGGAACAGAACAGCCAACTATGCACAAATCAATAGGGGAGGGAAGAAGTAGGACTGAGAGGGGTGTGACAGGGAATAGGGACTGTACAGTGGGAAGGGGGACTGGTGGGGGAGGAACAGCAGGGGACACAGGGGATGGTAGGGTGTCCATCAGCAGTGGCCAAGCTGTGCCGCCCCGCATCATCCACCGCATCCACCATCAAACACCCACCAGTATATCTGGACCACTGCCTCCACCATGTTTGACGTGATTAATATTAACTGCCACAACAGCTGGCAATACAGGAGCATCCTCCTCCTCCACCTCTGGGCACCAAGGAGAAAGGCCAGGACAAGCCATCAATGCAGTGTCCCTCAAAACCATGCCCAACCACTGCTCTCATAGGGCAGTGGGAACACCACCCCCGCAGAGGGCCTGCACAGGCCACCCACAGGGGGATGGACCTATGTCTGCCAGAAATGTGGAACACCACTACAGTGCACAACGGTGGCTCCTGCCACACAGTAGCCGCCCAACTGCACATTGCCAGTCACATGGCACAGTGCCCCTGCAGCACTACAGCACTGACAGTGGTGGCCAGTCGCACACCCACCCCACCAACAGCTGGCACATGTGTACAATGGATGTGCCACAGTGGTGGGCACCAAGCACAGTGAAACAGACACAGCCCCCACAGCACACAGCTCAGGCAGCCATGTCCAGACCCATGCCCCTGCCAACCCCCAATAGGTATGTGGAGGCCCATGCCAGTGCCTACCTGCTCTTCATGGCCCCACAGGTGCTGGGGCTACTCCAGTGCCACCTCCAGATCATGCAGCCACCTGCTGCCCTGCAGCTCTCTGCCAATTTTCAGGGCCTGGGAATGGAACAAGGACAAGAACACATCAGTACACAGTCACTGGAAAGCCCCCCCCCCAAGCACAGTGTGGTCCCCTGCCTGGCTCAGTCTATACAGTGACAGGGCAATGCAAGCAGTGGTGGGTGATGCATCCCTGTGATGCACACGATGACAGACCATGCCTTGCAGGACACACCAGGCTGCCCACAGTTCACCACAGTATAGCACCAGGGCACACATGCATGCAGCGCCTACTCACCCGGCTGTGGCACATGCCTATGCCTGACACATGCCTCCAGGCATTGGGGATGACCTGGATCCCTCCACAGGAGGTCCCCTTACCAGTGCCAACACTGTTCACTGGTCCTGGCCACCCCAGTACGCTGCACTAGTGCAGCCACAGTGCCGTCCCAAACAGCGACACCAGGCTGCTGTAATGGGGCCTGACCATACAGCTGAGGTACATGGGGCTGGACACAGGCCACAAGGTTGGCCAGCTCCACCTGTTTCCAGTTTCTCACATGAGTTGCCCTCAGCTGTTCCATAAAGCTGCTGTGAGCCGTGGTGCAAAATGGCACCCATAGCCGCATGTGGCAACAGCATGCGCCAGATGCGTGGGCTGAGGGGATATGCATTGTGCCCACAAGTCGTGCAATGGTGAGGATGCATGACATGGGTGTGGCTGGGTGGGGGGTCCATGTGTGTGGCTCGGTCAGAGTCAGAGGTCACTGCAGGGGTCAGGGCATGCCACACACACATTGCACCGACTGCTTAAAAGCAGACATGGTGTACACACTGCGCCATGGCTGCTATTGTGCAGTTGGTGCACTGTGTGCAATAGGCAGTGGTGCACCACAATGAGCATGAACACAGTGCCACTGCACACCGTGCATGCTTGCAAAATGTACCATGGCGTTCTCCGGCGCATCCAACTGACTTGCTCCAGAGCACTCTCAATGCGCAAGGCAAAAATACGCGATATTCAGCCGCCACATGCTAATGAGCTAATCAGCCAAGGCATGGCACAATAGGGGAATTAACATATCATTACCATTGCGCAAAAGCAAATTTGCATATGATGCACCATATAAGCACCACAGAACAGCACAGGCCATAGACTGGTATTGCATCCTTGTAAGCTGCACATGCTGCAGGAGCACACTGAGCACAGAGGGCACAGCATGGGGAAGGGAGATGGAAGCTGCAGACACTGACACACTGTGCTGTCCATTACTACATGAAGCTACATGTTGGGACCCGAGGAGGTTGGGGAGTGTGGGTCTGCCTGCAAGTGCAGGCCCAACTTCATGAAAGCAGAGACAGATGACCTGTTCAAGGCCTACCTCGACAGGGAGTCACTCCTGAGCGGTGCCACGGGTACACCACAGGCCAGGGATGGAGCCTGGGTGGAGGTGGCCGACTGCATCAACTAGCAGGGCAGCCACCAGCAGGCGGTGCAGGAGTGCCGCAAGAAGCTGGGCACTGACAAGAGGTGGATTAAAAAGAAGGTGGCAGCCATCTGTGCAGCCTGGACTGCCACCAGGAGGAGCTGGTAGCAGCCACCATGCACTGCAGCACCATGGAGGGTGTGCCTGGTGGCATATTCCAGACAGGTGTCAGCCCATCCCTGCATGGTATGTATGGCAGCATCGTACAGCTTTCTGTGGCATGATGGGGGGGCACATGTGGCCACTGCATCACTGACTCACTTTTTTTGTCTTCCAGCACTGGCACACCTGCGTGAAGAGGATGGGGCACCAGCAGCAGCTGTGGAGGCTGTACAGCCCCGGATGACCAGCTTTCCACCTCCACGGGCATCCAGGAGCCTGCAGCAGACCAGCACTGTCCAGCCGGATGTCCTGGGCATGGGGTCAGATGAGGCCCGGGATGCAATCCTACAGGATGCCAGACATGGTGTCCTGTGCATGGAGACACAGGCCAGGGCGGGGTCTGACACTGATGATGACCTCACCATGAACCTGGGCAACATGGGCAGTGATGTAGGGGAGACACCCATACCAGGCATGGGCAGCGTGCCCAGTGACCTGTCAGTGGGGGACCAGCTGCCTGCCACCACTGAGGGTGCCATTGTGTGCACTGCCACAGCAATGCTGTGCAGTGGTGGTGATGCAGTTGCACAGGTGCTGGGCATGGGTCAGTGGATAGAGGGGCAGTGGTAGCAGGCCACTGGTGCCACAGGGCAGCTGGACACAGGATCCACCACTGGGGAGCCTGATAGGGACACACCCCAAGAGGACTCCACTGTGCAGCGTCCACTTGAAAGGGGGGCTGTGCAGTGTGGCCAGTCACCACTGGAGGGTCGGCATCCCACCTAGATTCCCCAGGATGCTGACCCAATGGCTGAGCACACCCATTTGCTCCTGGCCTCTGTTGAACAGCAGGTGCAGGTCATTGCTGGGCAGTGTGCACTGCGCACGGAGGTGTGCCAGCTGGCCGAGCAGTGCGAGAGGGTCATTGTGCAACTCCTGGAGGGGATGCAGTGCATGTAGGAGGCCTCAATGGCATCCATGGATCGCATTACACAGGTGGTATCAGATGGCTTTGCACTGCTGGCTGCCACAGGGTGTAGCTGGCCACCATGGATACCAAGCAGTGCATTGTCCATCCCACATTCCCGGTGTTGGGTGACATCAACACTGTTGAAGCTGAGCTCTGCTGTTGGTATCCCAGGCACACCTGGGGTGGGCCTGTTTGGGCACCTATGCAGCCCTGTGCAGACCCAGTCATGGTCCCATAGGTCGACTCCTGGGGAGCAGCCCATGGCTGCTGAACAGCCCCGGCATGGCCACCCCAGTGGCCATGGTGGTCAGGGATCCATGCGGTGGCCCTGATGTGTGGCCCTTCCTGTCCCCAGTCAGCTGCTGCTGTCTGATGCATGCATGGGTGGTGTGTGTGTGTGTGTGTGTGCATACCACAGGCGTGGTGCCTGTGTGTCACGCTGCATGCTACCTGATCCTCACCACATGCCAATGCATGGGAGTGTGGGAGTGTATGTGTGTGGCTGTGTGTGTGTGTGCGTGTGTGCATGTGTGTGTGTGTGTGTGTGTGTGTGTGTGTGTGCGGCGTGCGTTGTTGTGTGCTGCTGTGTGCTGTTATGTGTAGTGGTGTGCCGCCATCCTCTGTGACCCTGCACCAAGCCTTTGTGTGTGCATGCCCATCGCCATGCTCACCCCTGCCTGTGTGCTGTACCTGTGTGTGACTCTTGCATGTGTATGGCGCCATCTACCTTGGTGCACCATAGTGCTCCTGTGCAATGGTGTTATGGTGTTGTGGTGTTGTTGGGCCTGCCTCACCAGTCTTGGATCCCTCCGCCTGGGGGGGCTGTTCACCTCCCTCTGGCACATTGCCTACATCGTCCCCACTACTGTCATCCTCATCAGCCTCAACAGCTGTCCCATGGTCAATAGCCATCTTGTGCAGTATGCAGCAGGCCAGGAATAGGCCACAGGCTTTTGAGGGGCTGTACTGTAGGGCTCTGACAGACCTGTCTAGGCAACGGAAGCATGCCTTCAGCATTCCAAATACACACTCTATGATGTTCCATGTGCTGGCATGTGTCTCGTTGTAGTGTTCTTCTGATGGGGTTGATGGGCACTGGTAGGGTGTGAGCAGCCAGGGCCTCAATGGCTAGGTGCTGTCATCTGTGTGGATAGGGACATGGTTAGCTCTCTGACTGCCCTTGCTGTGCCTCTTGGCTGCCCAGGCACCCTCACCTGCTTGCCCACCCTTCCTGCCCCGTTCCATGGCCTGCCCTGCCTGTCACCCCATACCCATCCAATACTCACCCACTAGGTGGCTTGTGAGGATGTCCCCACATTCGAATCTGAGGCACAGCATGGAACTGTGCCAGAAGAAAGAATCATGTGTGCTTCCAGGGTGTGTGGCACAGACATTGGTGATGCGCCCTGTGGCATCGTACACACACCCTGGCAGTTGATGCTCGGGCTCCCCTTCTGGTTGATGTAAGCTAGGCCTTTGGGACCAGGTGGCATGCAGATGCCCACATGGGGGCAGTCAATGGCCCCAAACATGCCAGGCATACATGCTACCCTCTGAAAGTCCTGTATGGCTGCTGTATGCTCCGCCTGTGTGCTGTAGAAATGGATGTATTCGAAGCATGTGGCAGCAGGGCATTGAGGAACTGTTTGAGGAGGCGTGACATGGCTGACTGGGTTATGCCTGTGATGTCCCCCTGTTGGTCTCTGGAAGGTGCCCGTGGAGTGCAGGCACATGACTTCTGTGATTTTCATCTCCACTGACATTGCATGACTCCTTCTAGTGGGTGCCTGCATCTCCTCACTGCATGGCTCACAGAGCTGCCTCAGAATTGTCCTATTCAGGTGGTACCAGCCCACTTTCTCCATATCAGTGAAGTTCTCAAAAGTGGTGCAGGCATGGTACCACCTGTGTCGGGCATACCGCCGACAGGCCCTTCCTCGGCCACGTCACTGTTCCACCTGCCCCCTCACATCCCTCATTACGGCCTCCATCATGTATGGTGCACTGTCCATGGCCCCCGTTATCTCATCACCCCCTGGGAGGTTGGCTGTGGATGGGTGTGTGGCACCCTGGTGCACCGCATGGCACTGTGCCTGCTGCTCCCTCTCACTCCCACTGCCCCTTCTCCCTTTTCAGTGCCACCTGTGTCTCACTCCCTCTGTAACTGCCTTTCTCTCTCTTTCTTTCTTTCTTTCTTTCTTTCTTTCTTTCTTTCTTTCTTTCTTTCTTTCTTTCTTTCTTCTGCTCTCTCTCTCTCTTTTTCTCTCACTCTCTCTCTCTCTGTCTCTCTCTCCCCTTCCCTTTCTTGCCTAGTGCAAGTGCTGTCCGAGTGCATTCACCTGTTTTTTTATAGGCTCAAGTCTGCTCAGTTCATCTTGGAATTGCTCCCCATATGCACTATGGTTTCACAGTTCAGTATCGCTCTGCACTGGATATGCATGGGCACACCCCCTGCGGTTGAGCCTGCATTCATTATCATTGTGCACTGGTGCACTGGTACTTGCACTGCGCATTGGCGCCTGCTGAATATGGCTCCATGGCGCAGTTCCGTACTTGCGATGGCGCAACTCAGTTGTGCCATGTGCAACTGCTTTGAATATCTGGGCCACTGTGTCTAATGATGAAGACAGAACACTGTTACTGAAAACATGTTACAGAGTTAGTCCAGTTTGAAATTATGAAAGTAAATGCCTACAAATACACAAGTCCATTCATGGTCCAAACTCTGCCATGAAATGATACCCATCAATGTCACTCAGTAAATGAAGGAGAGCACTCGCCCCATTTTCAAAGAAATAGTTTCACAAAACTGACTGTAGCAAAAAACTCTCTTATTTATTTCATAGCCATGAATCAAAAGTGCAGCACACAGCTGAACTAGGTTTTGGTGCCACAGCACTAGGGATGTGCGAAAATTAATTTCCGCTCGCAGAATTTTGTTGAAAATGTGAATTTTGGCTTCCTCAATAGTTCAGAAATAATTTTCTGAACTTTCACAGAAATTCTGCCTTAAAACTGCGGAAAAAATATAAAAAACTGTGGGATAATTTATTAAACTGTGGAAAAAAAATATGCAGAAAGGATTCCTGCCAGTGGCAATTTCTGAGGCTTTTTTAACTGCAGTTTAACTCATTAATCCACCCCCCACTGATTAGGGGTCCCAGTAGATACCTCCAATCCATTCCTTGGACCGTCAAGGTTTCTAATGCCCTCCCACCCACCGATCATGGCTCCCAAAACATTTTATTTCCCTGATGTCCAGCCAACCCTCTACCTATCCTGGATTCCTTAGTCCACAAATAAACAGCCGGACGTCCACCAGCTCATCCCCCTCTAGTCCCAGTATTCCCTGGTGTCTAGTGGACCTCCCCATCCCAGATCCCTTGTAAAAAAAAAATCATCTCAATTACCTGGTATCTATTAGCCCCCACAAACACCACCTTGACAGTTGATCTGCCACCACCCAACTCCCTTCCCCACCCTGCCCCTGAGCAGGCCACCAGCGCAGCACTCCTCTCTCCTCCACTACCAGTGGCCCACTGAACTGTCAGTGAATAACCGCATGGTTGTACAAGCAGGCGTTCATTCACTGATAGTTCATTAAGCTGTGGAAAGAATAGTTTCCACAGTTTATATGTATTTTTCCACAGTTCACAAAAAGTCCACAGAACTAAGGCAAAATCTACGGAAATCCTACTTTGCCAATGAAAGTTCCATAATTTCCGTGGAAGTTCTGCGAAAGCGGAATTCACAACTTTCACCCACTCCTACACAGCACTGACCTCCTAATGTTTCATGCCAGTCAATTAGGGGCTTTGTCAGGGAATATATCATCAACAGATACATAACCATTTAAAAGGTAAGCTCATGCATATGTATAGTGGTACTTCCAATCAAAAATGTTGTAAGAGATTAAAACAATCCAGTTGTACCTCTCCAATTACACATACCCACATTCTCAATGTAAAAGCTGACAAAGCATACTAAGTGAAGGTGAGCAACAAACACAGTTCATGTCATACATCCACAATCAGAAAAAACATATGATCAAAGTTTTATAAAACTGTTGCAAAAATTATTTGTTTCTTCCTCCTTGTTATAATCCTTTGCTCTGTTCCAATTCTGATAGCATAATGACATCAGAAGGAACCCAGAATCCAAACATATCAACATACAGTACAGCGGCAAAAAATATATAAGTAATTCTATCTCTTAGTTTACATATTCTAATCTCATTCAACAGGGTGAGCATCGCCCCAAATCCTCAATGCATTAGAGCCGGGGGGGGGGGGTTACTTTTCATTCATGTATGTATAGTGGAAGGTCACACCTACTAAACTGCAGGGATCAATGGCACACCACAGAACATATAAGAAGCACTTTTGAATTCACATTGTTCAAGTTTCACAAGCTAATTCTATATTGGGGGGTGTGAACCAGACTGACAAAAAAATGAGAAAAGATACTTTAGATTTGAAATCAATATTCCTACATGATCCCAGGTCGCATCTGGAAATGAGTGGATCCTGCTCAGTATGCTTATCTGGTAAATCTCTTAAATAAATAAATAAATAAATAAAACTCCATCTATTTAATCAGGAATTGTGTCAACTCAAATGTATCATTGAGGCCAGGATACCTCAATGCTTCCAATTTGTAAATCCATTCTTGCTCTTTTTTATTTAGAAAGATCTCAAAATTCCCCACCCCATATCCTTCGCTATTGACTCTATGCCCATTGCTTTGACTGTGTGTCTGACATCATCAGTTACATTATGTATATGTGTTGCCATGGCATATTAAAAATTTGCATTTTTGATTGCTTAAATGTGCTCATTTACATGTTGTCTTAACCATCTTTTGGTGCAGCCTACATAGTACTGTACCTTCCACAAGAGCATGTCAAAAGATTTATCATTCCATCTGTTTCACAGTTTGTCTTACCCTTGACTCGTTCCTGTTGATCTGTTTTGGGGTTCACAAAAAATTCCTTATTCTCAACCATGTTACATATTTGACAGTGCCACAGAGTTTACATACTCATTACTTTGACACATTAAAATAATCACTTTTAGGTTGATAACTGTGAACCAGAAGATCACACAGATTGTTACCATGTTTATATGACACCCTCAATGATTTGTTTAAATACTGTCTTAGTCATGGTACATCCCTAAAAACACTTAGGTTTTTCCAGACAATATCTGTGACCTCCTTTGCACCTCTACCATACGTGATCACAAATGTCAGTCTTTCATCTGCATTCTTCCCCCTATCTTTTGGAAACAGCAGGGATTCTCTGTTCGCATTATTAACATGTTGCACTGCCCTACTGGTATTAGTCTCACTGTATTTCTGTTCTCTGATGAGTCATCAATTCGCTAGCTCTTGTAGCATATAATTTAGATGTACCGCAATTACATTTGATCCTCATGTACTGTTCTTTAGGTAGGTTTCTAACAACATGCCCAGGATGGCAACTGCTTGCATGAAGTAAACTATTCTGATCTGTAGGCTTTTTATAGAGATCTGTTAACTCATTGTCTCCTAGCAGATGCCTGTAGTCATCAGTAAAATACGCTGGTGTGTCCTGAGGACACCTTCAGAAGTCAGTTACTGATTTCCAGTGTGCCCGCGCAACATCTGGAGATCTCACTTATATATTTTAATATATAATATAACAGAATATAATATATATTTGACTGCATAGTACCATTGGAAAGGTAATTTTGTGCTGAAAAACTTTGCCACTGATCTTTTGTGTATATCATGTATACTTTAGAAGTTATTCGCATTTGTTTATGGAATGGTGTGTATGGCTTATGTTGCCTATTTTTGTAAATATTTTTTTTTTTTTGCTGTTTCAACCAGCATAGAAAAAAAAACAAAATTACATATTATTATTTGCATACCACCATTAGAAAGGTAATTTTGTGCTGAATAGCTTTGCCACTCATACTTTGTGTCTAGCTCTTACGGTTCTTGAGCTATTAGGATTTGTTTGTGGCATGCTGACTATAGCTTGATTTTGCTTAGAAAGGCCCAGGATTCACTGTTAACAGTATACAGGAGACAAGTGGTGCAACTTCAGAGAGCTCCTGTGGAGGCAATGAGATAGCAAAGTGCCATCAGAAAGTTTGTGAATCATTAGATCTGAAAAACTTCACAGATCGTAAGTCAGCTGTCACTTTAAATTTTAAGCTACTGTTTGTTTCTTCCAAAAATCTCACAACTTCATCCAGCTCTGGCCTGGATCCCTTCCAAATCATAAATATAATAATCAATAAATCTCTTATAAAGATCTAGTTTGTCATAGTAGGGGTTCTTTTCTTCACAATAAGCATATTACTCTTCCCATTCTCATAAATACATATTAGCGAGACTGGGTGTCAAAGTGGCGTTCGTAGCCATCCTCTTTACCTGCATATAATTTTGCATTCAAACATGCATACCTTATTCCTTATGCATGCGTGCACGAAAAGTAACCCCTATCCTAATGTTTTGGGGATTTGGGGTGAATCTCTCCCTGTTAAATGACATAGGAATACAGTAGCAGCCACAGACACTGCCAGCTATTTCCTAAATTTATTTGATATTTCCAGAAATATCTCCTGCTTTCTGCTTTTCCACAGTAGGGGCAGCAGAGAAAAACTCTTCAGAAATTTTGCAAAATATCTGGAATAGCTGGCAAAGTCTGTGGCTACTACTGTATGTGAGCTAAGAGATGAGATTACATATATATTTTTGCTGCTGTACCATATGTTGATATGTTTGGATTCTTGGTTCCCTTTGATGTCATTATGCCATCAGAACTGGAATAGAACAAAGGATTATAACAATGAAGAAGAAACAAAGATTTTTTGTAACAGTTTTATAAAATGTTGACCCTATGTTGTTTCTAATTGTGTATATATAACATGGATTGTGTTTCTTGTTTGCCTTCACTTAGCATGCGTTGTCAGTTTTTACATTGAGAACATGGATATGTGTAATTTGGGTGGTACAATGGATTTCTAACTGTCTTATGACATTTTTGATTGGAAGTACCAATATACATACAGTATGCATGTGGTTACCATTTAAATGGTTACCTGTTTGTTCCTGATGTATCCTCTGACAAAGCCCCTAACTGGCTGGGGTAAAACATTAGGAAGTCGGTACTGTGGCACTGACACCTAGCTCACCTATGTGCTGCACTTTTGATTCACAGCTATGAAATAAACAAGAATGTTCTTTGCTACAATCAGTTTTGTGATACTAGTTCTTTGAAGCAGGGGTGAGTGGTCTCCTTCATTTGCTAAGTGCCACCACATTTAAGAGAAGAACCAGTGCTCAGCTTGAATTGTGATACCCATCAATAATCTCATATGCAGACATTGTCCTAGGTAGGGAGGAGAAAACCAGTTCAGAAAAGTTCAGAACCACCCATAACCAATACCATTTTCTGTAAAAGAGCCTTTTTTTATGTGCTAATAAGGTTCTGATAATTTCTGAAACACTACTTTTGGAGCTCAAATGTTTCCCAGTAGGTCTTTATCTGGTAAGACAGCTTGTGATGGTGGTAGAAAGACCCACAAGGAGGCTGCAAGTAGAGTAGTACCACTCCATGTCGATTTTAGATTCCTTGCCCTTAACTGACAATAGCTTAAGTGTGTACAATGGTGGTTAAGAGTATCTGTACTTTAAGCAGAAAGGTTCTGAAAGTTCTAATAAGCATTGGATACCTACTGAACACTGTATGGCTTATCTGAATATTGTAGAACCTTATAACCATTTGTGGTTCTCACATATCTAGTTTGAGGGTGATGCTTAAATGTGCAGAATCTTACTTAATACAGTACATGCATTCTACATGGACATACTAATACTAACCACTCCCAATTTTGTACATTTGATCTTGACATCACTTTACAGTTTATTTACTTACTTGGTAGTCTATGATAAAATCCACTCGATATATATATATATATATATATATATATATGTGTGTATTTATACAGCAGGTGCAAGTCTGGATTGGTCAAGATAAAACTATTATCTTATGACCAACTTGCAAGATAGTACTACTATTTTGCAAAGCTGGGTACGTCACAATGGAATACATTACCATCTTGCAAGACAATACTACTGTCTTGCAAAGCTGAGTTTGTTACAGTGGAATACTAAACCAGTCAGAAATCAGCTTTAAAAATGATGATGACATCACAATAGCAATGTGCAGCATAAAAGGCAGCATCTGTGAGATGCTTTGTAGACTTATTTGCTTTTTACTTCACATCTATTTTGATAGTATTGACTTGTGCTGTATTGATTGCATTGATTAGAACTGTACTGATTTGTAATGGGTTGATATCTTTCTCTTGTGCTGAGCCATTGTTCAGAAGAGCACAGTTAAAATTTTGTATTTTCTGTCTTTTTGTAACTTCTGATCCTATCACAAAACCAGCTAAACACTTGTACAAATCAAATACAATATGACATGGATGACAGTGAGACAGTAGAAAAATCATCACTCAGCATACCTAATCTCTTCAGTCGAGTATAGCTTGTGAAGTTATTTCTACTATCTCACTCTTAACTATATTGTATCATATATATAAACCTGGATATTTGGGTTGAGTAAGCACGTTAATGTTAAACCCCTGTTTTTGCAGCTTAATAATTTTGCCCCCATTCATTCAGTTTACTTTGCAGGCAGTATAACAGAATGGTTAAAGGCACTGAGCTGCAAACCTGGAGACCTGGGTTTGAATCCCATCAGCTCCCACTTGCATACTGTATGACCCTAAATCATTTAACTTCCTTGTGCTCCTAGGTCACATCTGGAAACAAACTCCAACGTAGTGTGCCTTTCCTGGTTAAACAATTTCCCTTTCCCCCTTACTTGAAATTTGGAACTCACAGAGATGGTGCCAGGAGCTCTGCATCCTGAAAATTCTGTGGCAATCAGTTCATGCACAACAAAGTTACAAAGGGCCAAAAATCACAGAAATCACACAAATCAAGATCTTTTTTGCTCACCTACAGCATAACTCAAAATCTAGGAAGATTTCAAACCTGAAAATTGCAGGTTTGATAGAATATGGGCCAAGGTACCTACCTTTTGTTGCTTTTAATTCCCAAACTGAAGCAGTTTTTAAAATATTTAAGAAAACATGTTCCATTTCTGAGCATGCATAGTTTAAACAAACTCTGACCTGAACCTATAGGGCTGCATGAGAGGAATTTGGGGTAACAATATTAAAAATGACCAGAGTTGCAAGCCTGCATTAGCAAAATATAATGTAACTCTTAAATGTGTTGCTTTGTAATATTTATACACCAAATTGTTACATAGCCTTGTTATGACCCTTCATCATGAAGAAGGGCAGAGCAAATGTTCAACTCCTGCCCGAGGGACTGCAAAATCAACGTTCAGGCCACAAAATCACATTTTGGGCAAGAGCTGAAAAATTACAGCTGTCACATTCATAAGGGGTTCTGTAAAGAAATGGCTATGTTGTAAATCTGGGGTAAAATACTGAAAATTACCAAAGTTACTAGCCTGCGTTTGCAAAATTCAATGTAGGTTCATAACTGTGTTGCTTTGTAATATTTTTACAACAACTTTTCAACATAGCTTTCTTATGACCCCACCTCATCAACAAAGACAAAGAAAATTTTCCACTCCTGCCCAAAAAGGAGATATAGTGCAGGGACCACAAAAGTACTTTTGGGATGTGAAAAAAAAAATTTGCCAGGATTTGAAAAATGACAGTTGTCACATTCATAAGTTGCTGTAAAGATATGGCTATGTTGTAGATTTGGAGTAAAAATATTGAAAATTACCAAAGATACGAGCCTGCATTTGCAACATCCAATATAGGCTCATAACCTCATTTATTTTTTTTATATATATATTTTTATACCAAATTTTTAACATAGCCTTCTCATGGCACCACCTCATGAACAAGGGCAGAGAAAATGTTCAACTCCTGTCAGAAAGGTAACTTTAGGCAAACTGCAAAATCACCTTTAGGAACAGATTTGCCTGATGACAGTGGAAGTGTTCATGAGGTGGGGTCTCAAAACAGGCATGTTGAAAATTTGGGCCAAACATATAAAAAAATGGCCACGTTATACCACTAAGTTGAAAATATCATTGAAATACATTGAACCGCATACCTCTTTCTTCAATTCATGGTCCAGCTTTGAAGAGTGAAGCTGTGTCTGTGGTTCAGAGAGGATTATGGCATTTGACCCTCCATTGGGTAAGTAAGGGCTTGGAGGGGTGTGGGGTGGGTAGTGCTGAGTGGGAGAGTCAGGTGGGGGAGAGTTCAATGGCCACAGAAGACATTGATGGACTTTTTTGTTTACAGGTTAAAAACAACAAAAACAAATGAGGATTCCTGCAATGGGGGATCACCCCCCCCAGTGCCACAGTTTCATTTTTTGGGGGGTGGGTTAGTGGGTGCTGAGAAAGAGGGTTGGTGGGGGAAGGAAACTATAAAAAATAAAAAATGCAGAAATAACCATCCATGTATGGTAGTGGACGGGGGTCAATAAGAGGAAACAAATGAAAATTCCTGCTCTGGGATTAGGCACCCCAGTGCCATGGTTACATTTCCTGGGGGGAGTGGGTTGGTGGGTGCTGAGAGGGAGGATCAGGTGGGGGGAGGAAACAATAAATAAATAAAACAAAAATGCAGAAATAATCACACATGTGTGGTAGTGGATGGAGGGGTCACTAAGAGGAAGCAAATGAGAATTTATGCACTGCGGGATTATGCCCTCCTCAGTGCCATGGTTAAATTTCTAGTGGGAGAGTAGGGTGGTGGGTGTTGAGAGGGAGGGTCGGGTGGCAGGGGTGAAAAAATAAACAAGTTATTTTAAAAATTCACAAATAACCTTACCAACACCCATAGTCTGGGCAAAAAGCTTCTTGAACTGGTGGCCTTGATGGAAGAGGGATGCCTGGATATCATAGCAGTCACAGAAATATGGTAGACAGAGAACCCTGACTGGCATGTTAACATACCAGGCTACATAACCTACAGGAGAGACTGCGAGGGAAGAAGAGGGGGTGGAGTAGCTCTCTATGTAAGGGAAGGGATAAAAGCAACTGAACAAAAGAGTAAACAGGGAGGAGAGGAGGTACTGTGGGTCACCTTAGAGACTGGAAATGGCACCACAATCTGCACAGGGGTTGTATACAGACTCCCATGTCAGGGGAAGGGAATGGACAAGGATATGATAGAAGGCATACTTAGGATGGCAGAGAAAGGGGAGATACTGTTGATGGGGGACCTTAATATGCAGATGTTAACTGGAGCACTTTTGCTGCAGCCACATCTAAAAGCAGGGCCATTCTCAGGCCCTTCAGGTGGCATGCCTCAGACAGCTAGTTTTGGAACCTACATGAGGGAGCAATCTTAGACCTCATACTCTCAAATGGGAACAGTGAGAGAATCTCAGATCTAGAAGTGGGTAGCCATTTGGGAACAAGTGACCACCAAACAGTGTGGTTCATGATAAACTCAACTACAGAGTCAAGCCATACAAAAGTGAGGGCTCTGGACTTCAGGAGGGCTGACTTTGGCAAGATAGGAGAGTGCCTTAGAAAAGCACTAGAAAACAGGCTAGAAGGAGGGGTGGAGCAACAATGGGGAAATATCAAAACTGCCACCATAGAGGCAACAAGCCTTTGTGTGAAGCAAATAAATAAATCAAAATGAAAGAAAAAGCCACTATGGTTCTCAAAAGAGGTTGCAATGAAGGTTAGGGAGAAAAAGATAGCATTTAGGAAGTATAGGGAAATACAGAAGGAGCAGGACAGAGAACTGCACCAGTTAAGGCAGAAGGAAGCAGGGAGGGTAGTCAGAAGAGCAAAGGCCCAAACGGAGGAAAAGATAGCCAACTCAAGAAGGGGAATAAAACCTTCTAAAGGTACATCAGGGAGCATAGAAAGACAAAGGGAGGGATAGTGAGGCTGAATAGAATGGACGGTGAATGGGCAGAGAGGGACAGTGAAAAAGCAGAGATACTGAATGAATACTTCTGTTCAGTATTCATAAAAGAGGAGGTGAGAGAGGTGCCTAATCCAATTAACAGAATCACTCTGGATAGAGGGGTTGATCTCAATCCTTTCACAGAAGAAAGGGTTCTGAAAGTGAAGATTAGGGAGAAAAGATAGCATTTAGGAAGTATAAGGAAACACAGAAGGCGCAGGACAGAGAACTGTACCGGTTAAGGCAGAGGGAAGCAGGGAGGGTGGTCAGAATAGCAATTGCCCAAACTGAGGAAAATATAGCCAACTCGGTAAACAAGGGGAATAAAACCTTTTATATGTGTATCGGGGAGCGTAGAAAGACAAAGGGAGGTATAGTGAGGCTGAATAGAGTGGACAGTGAGTGGGCAGAGAGGGACAGTGAAAAAGCAGGGATATTGAATGAATACTTCTGTTCAGTATTCACAAAAGATGAGGTGGGGGAGGTGCCTAATCCAATTAACAGAAGCACTCTGGATAGAGGGGTTGCTCCCAATCCTTTCATAGAAGAAAGGGTTCTGAAAGAACTCCTAAAACTGAAGGTGGACAAAACAGTGGGGCCAGATGGAATTCACCCCAGAATTCTAAAAGAATTAAGCAGAGAACTAGTGACACCATTGACTACCCTTTTTAACAAATCATGGGAGGATGGTGGGATACCTGAGGACTGGAGGAAGACAGCTGTAATTCCCCTTCACAAAAGTGGGACCAAGACAGAGGCAGGAAACTACAGACCTGTCAGTTTGACCTCTGTGGTAGGGAAAGTGATGGAATCACTTCTGAAGGAAAGAATTGTTAAGTACCTAGAGGTCAGTGGGGCTCAGAACCAAAGGCTGCATGGGTTCACATCGGGAAGGTCACGTCAGATGAATCTAATTGATTTATTTGACTGGGTGACCAAAATAGTAGACCAGGGAGGGGCTGTGGACATGGCTTACCTAGACTTTAACAAGGCATTTAACACAGACCCACACAAAAGATTAATAGTCAGATTAACTAGCCTGGGAGTGGGTCCCAGGGTGGTAGCCTGGGTAAAACATTGGCTGGACAATGGGACATAGAAGGTAATTGTTAATGGAGTCCACTCTGAAGAAAGATAGGGTTACTAGTGGGGTACCGCAGGGTTCAGCACTGGGTCCAGTCCTTTTTAATGTCTTTATAAGAGATATTGCAGAGGGACTGGAAGGAAAAGTATGCCTCTTTGCAGATGACACAAAGATCTGCAACAGGGTTGATACATGAGGAGACATAGAAAGGATGAGAAGGGACCTGGCAAGGTTGGAGGAATGGTCAGAAGTATGGCAGCTTGGATTCAATGCAGAGAAGTGCAAAATAATGTACCTGGGAAACAAAAACCCTGGGGAATATTACACAATGGGGGGGTAGTAGCAACAGAAAAATGGAAAGGGACCTGGGGGTAATCATATCAGATGACCTTAAGGTTGGCAAGCAATGTGAGAAGGTGGTAGGGAGGGCTGGGGGGATATTGGAATGTATAGGGAGAGGCATCACCAGCAGAAAACAGGAAGTTGCTATTACCCTGTACAGACAGTTGGTGAGACCCCATCTGGAGTACTGTGTCCAGTTCTGGAGACCCAATTTTTGCAAGGACATAGACAGGATGGAGGCAGTTCAGAGGAAGGCAACTTAAATGGTGCAGGGTCTGCAAGAGAAGTCATACGAGGAGAGACTAAAGGAGCTTAATATGTATACCCTTGAGGAAAAGAGGGAGAGAGGTGACATGATAGAAATGTTTAAGTACTTCAGTTGAATCAGCAAAGTCCAAGAGAGTAGCATCTTTCAGAAAAAGAGGTGTGCAAGAACAAGGGGACACAATTTGAAGAAGGGGGGGTGGCTCAGGGGCATTCTAAGGAAGTATGTTTTTCACAGAGAGGGTGGTGGATGCATGGAACAGTCTTCCTGAGGAGATTGTGGGGTCTAAAACTGTGGGAAAATTCAAGAATGCATGGGACAGACATAAGGCAATTTTTGTGGGGGTAGGAATAAATAGGCTGTTAGTCAAATAGGATCTGCAGCTCACCCTCTAGGTAGGGAAATGGGCAGATTAGGTGGGCCAAGCAGTCCTTATCTGCCATAAAAGTCTATGTGTGGTAGTGGATGGGGGGGACAGTATCAGGATTTCTTGATCGGGACACTAGGGGATTTACCACCTCCAGTGTCACTATTATGTTTCAGTGGGAGGTGGTGGGTGCTGAGTAGGAGGGTTGGGTGGGGGGATCATATGTATAATTAAAAAAAAAAGAAAGTGACTGCCAACAGTAAAATAATGCCTTGTAACTGCCTATAGAGACAGCAAACAGAGTGTGTCACAGAGGTGCAGATGACTGTCTTGGAACTCCAACATGTTGTCCAGTCTGAAGGAAAGTGGAAGTCCTTCTGTCATAGCAAGAGTTCTGCAGGGTTAAGCCCACTTCCGCCCCCAAAATCAGCATTCGAAGGATAACTGAATTTTTATGACACATGAAGTCATGGGGTCATATTACAAAAATATTATCATTTATCAGGTGGTAGTGACAGCTCCCAGTCTGTGTATGTTGTTGTGCTGTTTTTGTTCTGCAGGAATGGGGCTATGTGTCAATGTGTAGCTCTGCCCTGCTGAACATGCTGTGCATGACTTTGTTGTTATTTTGGACTAGCAACCACCGTCATCCACATGAGTGACCGCATAGATTTTAACTGGACACCAGGGTGCTTAATTCTCAGTGCCAGCGGTGTCAGCTACAGGCATGGTTTTTTTTTTTAATATACTGACACTGGGATGCCCTCCGCCTATGCTGGTTCTTTTCTCTCTCCTTCCATTTTATTTTCAATTCCCCACCAGGTTAATCTGCTGACACCAGGGTGCCCAGTCCCTGGTGTCAGAGTACTTTAAGCCCCCAAACCCTTCCAGCAGTCTTGAACACCAGGGTGCCCACCCCAGTGCCCTCTAGTATCTTGTCTACTGTGGGGTGCCCAATCCTCAGCATCAGAAGTACAGTACCTAAAAAAAAAAGCACACCATCCCATGACATCCTTTCTTTTATTTTAATCCCTGAAATAAAGAAGAAAGTTTCACATTGTTGGCCGCTGTCCCCAGCCCCACTCTGACCTTCACACTCAGCACTCACTACCCCACACACCTCTCTTTCTCTTTACATACCAAGCAGAGGTCCAACGGTGTAATCCTATCTAGACCAGAGACATGTCTTCACTCTTCAATGCTGGACCAGCAACTGAGGAAAACAGGTAAGTGCTGTATAATGTATTTCAATGGTTTTGAACTTCTGTCCATAACCTGGACATTTTTTTAATATTTTTTACCAAAATTTTCAATGTGACCTTTTTGGTACTCCACCTCATAAACAAAGGTGATAAAGTTAGTCAAATATGGCCCAAAAGGTGATATTCCAGTATGTGCATGAAATCACCTATCAGACAGTAATTATTTCTTTTTTTTCATTGAAATCTGCCAAGAATTACCTTTGAGCACAAGTGCACATTTTTTCAAAGGCTCCACTTCAAATAGATAGTCACAAGAAACATTACAAGTACAGTATAATAAGTAGTCACAGAAGAAATGTAGTCGAGTCAGGCTCAAAGCACTTAAGGCAGAACAGTTACATACAGTTTTGAGCAAACAAAAAAGCAATCCACACAGATCCTTGTATGAAAGGTTATGAGTAAACACAGAAAGAAATCAAATAAAACTGTTTAGTTACAATTGCACTGAACTGCAAAGGCAGACTGCAAAGATCTCTTAAACTAATTAAACTTGAGGAGCTCCAGTAGAGTATTAGGCAGTTCATTTACCCAGTTAGCGGCCTTGACAGCAAATGACCGCTTGCCCAGCTGTGTACACCTGAACAGATTTTAAAATGTTCAACTTCTGGGATCATGAGGAGGGGTCCTAAAAAGGCTATGTTGAAAATTTTGGGTAAACATATTCAAAAACAACAAAGTTATGAAGGTACATTGAAATATTTTAGTGCTCACTTGTAACTTTGGTAATTTTCAACATTTTGACCCCAAATTTTCAACATCAACTACTGACTGGGTCGCTAAAAAGGACAATGTGGCAGAATGGACAGAGTGGGAGGGAGGCAGGACACAGTAATAAAAGATGATACAAGGGGAAACCAGGGGGTATATGGCTGCAGTACAAGATTTTTCCCAGGCATGAACCCCCATCGAAGTAGAAGCACAGGAGAGCCACTTGAAGGGCAACTCTGATGGGGTGGCAGCAGGGCATCTTCTAAATTATTTCAAGACAGGCTTTAATTTACAATATCAGGGCCCAAGACAAAATAAGGAAGTGAAGAACTTAGGCTTGGTAAAAGGCAAGGAAGAGATTTTAAGGGCTAAAATTCTAAAAGAGAAAGAAGCGGAGCGGATATAGGGACCATTCCAGGACCCTCCATTACTGGCTTTGAGAGTATTCCCTCTAGGCTTGGTGCCCAAGAAGCAAATGCGAGCGTACAGGGTTATCCATCATTGGTCATACCCCAAGGGGGACTCAGTTAATGACTATATTGATGAGAGGGACAGTAAGGTGTCTTACACCACCTTAGAGGAAGTGGTACAAATTATCCTGGTCACCACAGAAGCTTGGCTGGCTAAGAAAAACATTGAAGTGGCATTTAGGTGACTGCTGGTTCGACAAGAAGATTGGGATCTGTTGGGTTTCAAGATGGATGGACAGTATTATTTTGACAAAGCCATGCCTATGAGGTGCTCCTTAGCCTGTGCCACTTTTGAGTTATTCAGTTTGTGTATACAGTGGGCATATCAGAAGAAAACAAGTTACAGGGCGATCATACATTACCTTGATGACTTCCTATTCATAGGGAATGGTAAGCAGGAAGCGGAACACATGTTGACTTGTTTTTTGGACCTATGTGGGGAGCTGGGAATTCTTCTGACACCAGACAAGACAGAAGGGCTTACTGGACAATAAGGTAACTAGACTGAAGGAGCTAATAAGGGTACACTTGGCCAGAAGAAGGGTTCAGCTTAGACAGGTTCAGGAGCTAATGGGGCACCTTCATTTCACCCGTAAGGTGATAGGCCCAGGATGGGCTTTTACCAGATGCCTGGTCAGGGCAACCAAGGGTGCAGTCAGACTGCACCACTGGGTTGACATCGCAAAAGGTGTAAAAGAGGACTTACAGGTATGGGAAACATTCATGCGAGATGTTAATGGAAGGTCATTTTGGAAGGAGGATTTGGTGTACAACACGGACTTGGAATTATACACAGATGCAGCGGGCGGGTTGGGCATGGGGGGATATTTTCAGGGAAAATGGTTCACTGAACCATGGCCAGATGAATGGGTTAGCAGGGGTCTGACAAAGGACATCATGCTGTTAAAGATTACACTGATCTGGGTCAGCACAGTGTAATGGTGCGATAACAGAGCAAACCCCCATGTAGATTAAGAAGCATTCCTGTCTATCAGCCCATGCCAAGGAGACTGAGTTTCTCCTCCAGAGTGTTACATGGCACTCGTCTAGACTATCCTGTCTGGGGATAGAATGCTCAATGGTAGGGAATCAAGGCAGAAACAAACTTTGAAAGAGAATCAGATCTCTCTGCTGGCAAACTGAATATGTGACTGGTGAGCTAAAACAAAAGAAGCATGAGTTCTTGACTATGACAATCATAATAATTATCATAATATAAAGAATAATGTATGGGTGTCATACACAACAAGCATGTGTTTCTATTAAAGAGTTGAGATGACATCATATGGGACTCAAGAGATAGAAACATAGGTTGAGTTGTGTAAGGCCACCCATAGCTTACTTTTTGTAGTATATGGTTTTAAGGACCAAAGAGGTTCTTAGCATGCAGCCGGGCTTGCTCCTACTGCCTTTAGACAGTCAATTGTAAAATGCTTTGTTTTTTTAAAACAATCAGGTGGTCAGTACCTTTTGCAGCTGTGACTCACTGCCACAACCACACCTGACTTTCTGATGGTTTCAATTTGAATCCACCTCTTCTCTCTGTCACATTGTGTGGCTACAGTTGTCCTGGGTTTTCTCTCCCAATAACTGATAGACTCTCATGTCTTGGTGCTGCTCGGATCAGCAATTAATTTATTTATGGTTATTTGTACTTTCCAAAATCATCGTGTCATTATGACCATTATTCAAGCATTGACACTGTTCTCATTTTATCTTTCTCTTTCACTCCATTTCTTTATAACTACCTTCTTAATTTTTATATCATCCTTTTCTCGCATTTCCTTCTTCTCACCCCCACATGTAAACCTGGGTGACTATTCTTCTGTCTTCTTGGAAGTAAGGTGTAGTCCATTACCACTTTTCTGCTTTAATGTTGTTGTCTTTCTTGTCAAGTTTCTTCACCTCCCTTCCCCACCCATATCCCCACCATTTGCCCCTTTTTAGATATAATTTTCCATTTTCTCCATGCCTGATTCTTAAAAATTATCTTTTTTAACTCCTTCCCCACCAGCCGCACAACTGGCTGTCTCCCCTATGGTCCCCTTCACTATTTTGTTCTTGCTGTCTTCCACAGCTGCTGTCCACCATTAGCAGTCCCAATTCTTGCAAATACTGAAACCTTTTAATCCTTTTGCTTTTTTTATAACCCAAAAACATTTTTAATCTCTTTTGCAGGGTGAGTGGGTACTGTAAGATTTCAAAGTAGCAGCAAAAAAGACAGAAAATTATCTGTGCAGCCCCTTAAAAGGGGGTTTGCTTTTATCTGTTCCCTTCATGCCTCTGTCCTATCCCTGGTCATGCCTCCCTTGCTCTGCCCCCTCCCCTTCCGTAACGTCATCTGATGACTCACTCCTTCTGGCACCACCACCCCAGCTGTCCATCTCCTCTTTCCCTCTCCTTTTCCCCCCCTCCTCCTCCCCCTTTGGAAAGGGAGAAAGAGGGGGAGACCACTGGGAGGTGTCACCAGGACAACCTGGTCCGCCTTTTAACAGGCAAACTCTATTAGTGCTATGTGAGCTAGAGCTGTGCTACTGGAAATGTAAATGCAGTGGAAGTCAGTATGAGGAGGAAGCACAGGTGATCTGATGATTGAACATGCAGTACAATGTTTAGAATATGCACAACTTTTAGAACATGCTCAACAACCTTTGAGAGGTATCTCATTTCCATACATAATAATGGCTGACCATATACTGTAATAATAGTAAGAGTGGGGACAGCATGCACTGCTCAAACATGGTGGACAGCTGAAAACATAGCTCCTAGTTACATCCACACTCTTCTTGGTTTATATCAACATTGTGGCTCTAAAAAGTGCTTTTATGTATATAAATAGGCATCAGAATAGTGGTTGCACAAGGTCGTGACAGGACAAAATACTGTCTCAAGTGTTTTTAGTTTATTTTTCTAGAGTTATGGCAATAAAGCACTTGGTTCATCATGCCAGCCTTTGCTGGGAAGCAACCCTACCCTAAAAAAACAAACTCTGGCAACACTGCACAGCCTACAAACAGCAACACCAGCAAATACGACATAAATTATCTGAGAGAGCTGCTGGCAAATTTGAAAGTGGACATCGCTGAAGTAAAGGCTGCAACAGTTGATCCTAGAACAGACTCAAATCTACTTAAAGAAAAGGCAGCAAAACAGACATTCAAATAGAGAAATTAAGAAATCAAATAGCCAAGGTTAGGAAAAGTAATGAAAACCAATCCAAACAAATTGACTTCTTACTAAACAAAATTGATATCCTGGAAAACAGGGGCAGGAAAAATAATTTAAGGATTTTGGGTGTGCCAGAGGGCTGTGAAGGAGGTACAGTAACATGGTAGTTTTTCTACAAAAATTTCTACTCAGGCTTTTGAATTACCTGTGACTCTGGTCATTAGAAATTGAAAGGGCACATAGGGCACTGGGTCCCAGAACTCAAAAAGACTCCAAACCACAGAAAATAATTGCTTATTTTCTAAGGTTTTCAATAGAAGAAGAACTTTTAAAATTAGCGAGGGACATGAAAATGCTCTTCTTTAATGGTGAAAAAATCTTTCTGTTTCAGGGCTTCTCTGGTGCCCTAACGGACAGAAGAAGAGAACTTTTTGAAATTAAACAGGAGTTCCAGAGGGCTGGTATTCAATATTATTTTCAATATCCTGCTACTTTGGTGATCAGAGTTGCAAATGGGAATGTTGTTTTATGTGAAAATGTGGCTGATACTTAGGACTATGTTCAGTTGCCTACTGAACTCTCATTTTCATCTGGGAATAACTTTAGGCCTAAAAACCAGTGCCTCTACGCTCCACAGTACAGGAAGCTACAGTGCGTGGTGCAGTGAACGCTTATACCATGCATTCTAAAGCTGATTCCTTTTACAGTCCCAGCCCTACTCCTAAAGCACATGTGGTAACAACACCTCACCTGTATTCTTGGGCCATCAAACAGATACAGGATCGGAGTTAGTCCAAAAGAATCACACGGAAGCCTAAAACTGCCCAAAGATCAAACTCAAATTACTCCCAAACACCATACTCCAACAAAATTAAAAAACAGAAGCCATAGCAGGGACAGTTCTCATCTCTCCTCAAGCACCTCATACCATCAATCACCAATCTTGGAAGAAGTACCAGTGGTTACAAACAATTCTGGCCTAAGAGAAACACTTCCTCTTCTTCCAATGAGGAGGAACCTGATTTTAATTCTGTCATTTCATGTGGGACATTTTCTGTGGAGACACCTATTGCTGCACCTATGGCAACATGAGACTCTGGTGTTTATTTTATTCAGGATACAACATGGACGTCCATGGCTGTTCTAGTCCCAAAGGAGGAAGGGTACAATGCATTTATGGATATAAAACTTTTTAATGGTCAATGACTTTGCACAGTTTGGCAGAGGGATTTGACATTTTCTATGTCTTTTTGCTGCATAGATACATAGATACATGGACACTGTCAGCAGATTAGGGCCTTTGGCCCACCCAGTCTGCCCATTTAAGCTTGTAAGTTCACTTTATGTTTTTCTAGAAGTCTGTTGCTCCTAACCTCTGACCTCCAGAATTCCCTTATGTCCAACCCATGCATTCTTAAATCCTGTTATTGTTTCAGCCCCCCACCACTTCCTCTGGCATGATGTTCTACTTGTCCACCACCCTTTCTGTGAAGAAATTATTCCTCATGTTTCCTCTGAATTGCCCTCCCTCCAACTTCATCCTGTACCCTCTAGTCATGGAACATCTTTTTCACTGGAAAATGGTAATTTACTCACCTGGTAAAGGTGATTATAGGAGTACCTTTGTACAGCACTCCAAGACAAAACATATGGGGTAATTTTGGGCTCTCCTCATAGACTGATGCACAAAAGAATTCCAAAAATTTGAAATCCGATCCCTTCTCCTCCCTATCTGCTCTCCCAAACCTCAGTACGAAATCTTCCAGAGTTTGTGTAACCCTGAAACTGATATCAATAGGAAAAGACAGGAGAAAACACAGCAATCATAGTGCACTCCTACTATGGTGTCACCACATTAAAGTATGCACACGATTAAAATCTCTTGGAAGGCATTACCTTCCTTTTAATGAAAGAATACATAATATCTCTACACACTTTTAATTGCAATGCAGAACATACATAAAATCACATTAGCATCCATTGACTTGGACTGTGCTGACCTGATAACTCACTGATTATGTTCCTTTCCTCCTCACTGGGTGGGCTTTGAAGTACTGTAAAAAGATGCTCCTATAATCACCTTTACCCGGTAAGAAAATTACCATTATCTATCACAGCTTTTTATAGCACTCTGAGACACAACATATGGGTGAGTAACCAGCAGTATAGAATTGTTATTGGGTGGGAGAAGGAGGAGTAGGCCTCAGCACAGTTCTGATCACCTTGTGTCCAAACTCAGAGTTACTGGTGACACCTGTGTCTAATTGGTAGAACCTGCTAAGGGTGTGGGGGGATGACCAGGTAGCAGCCTGGCAAATCTCTACAATTGAGGCTAAGTTGCGTTCCATCCAGGAGGTAGCTATCGCTCTAGTGGAGTGGGCTCTGACATTGGGCAGTATGGGGGTATTGGAAACTGAGTATTCTTTGACTATGGTTTGCCGTAGCTACCTAGCTATTGTTGACATTGATGCCTGAAAACCTTGCTTTGGTCCCTGGGGGATAATGGACAGCCTGTCTGATTTTCTAACGGTGGCTGTTCTGTCAAGGTATGTCCTCAGCAATCTGCCTGGGTCTAGACTCATGAGGGTCTCCCTGTGGGGATCATTCTCTGGCCAGTTCAGTCTGGATGCCACCTTGGTAATGAAGGATGGCACAGTCTGCAGCACCACTCTGTCTGGGAAAAAAGTTAACAAGGACTTCTGCATAAGAGGGCTTGGATCTCAGTGGTTCTTTTGGCTGACAGTATGGCGACCAAGAAAGCTGTTTTCATTATTAGGTAGGGTAGTGAAATCATTTCTAGTGACTCAAAAGAAGGGACCGTTAATGCATCCAGTACTAAATTAAGGTGCCAAGGGATGGTTGATGGTCTTGGTCTGTGATTCATGTTGGCTGCTGCCTTTAAAAATGTTTGGACCAGTGGCCATCTATTTTGCCACAAATAGCCCCGATGGCTGCTGCCTGTACCCTTAATGATAATGGGGTCAGTCCCTTGTCTAGGCCAGCTTGTAGAAACTCTAGAATGTCTATAATCAGACAGCTATAGGCAGACTGGTTTCCAGTGTTGCACCAAGATGTGAAAATTAACCACTATCTGTTATATGCCCTATTGGTAGAGTCCCTTCTGGCCTGTAATATAGTCTCGGCTACCTTACCAGATAGCCCAGTGTTTAGCAATCTAGTCCTCTGAGCATTCAAGCTGTTAGCTTCAGGGATCGAGGTTCCTCGTGCCAAATTGGGTCTTGTCAGAGCAGGTTCTGGTATGAGGTTAGGGGCTTTGGGTTGTCAACCAGCATTTTCTTGAGTAGAGCATACCAAGTCCTTCTCAGCCAGTCCAGGGCTATCAGGAGGACCATGCTGCCTGTGTGTCATATTTTCTGTAGAACTCGCAGTATCATTGATATTGGTGTGAACACATATGCTCTCTGAAAAGTACAAGGTGTGGAAAGTGCATCCACTGCCATTGCCCTCATGTCTTTGGATAGTGCATCCACTGCCATTGCCCTCATGTCTTTGTACCTGCAGATGAACTTCGGCAGTTGTATGTTCTGTTTTGATGCCATCTGATCTATCTGGAATGGTCCCCATTTCTTGTTTAGCCTGTTGAAAATCTCTGGATTGAGCTGCTATTCCCCTTGTTGAATTGATTGCCTGCTGAGCCAGTCCACTCTTGTATTCAGTGCCTCTGCCAGGTACACTACTGTGAGTCTGAGAAGGTGTTTCTCTGCTCAGATCATCACTCTCTGACTCTCCCATGCCATAGACCTGCTCCTTGTGCCCTCTTCTTTGTTTATGTAGGACATGGCTACTCTGTTGTCCATTCTTATCTTTACGTGCCTTCCTGTTACCTGGTCTTGGAAGTGTTCAAGAGATAACCTTATGGCTCTTGTCTCCAGAATGTTTATGAGAAGGAGAGATTCTTTCTCCATCCAGGTTCCTTGAAATGTTTGCCTGTTGATCACAGCACCCCAGCCTTGCAGGTTTGCATTGGTTTCTAGGATGTGGGTCACGTGTTTTTCTAATCAAGCTCCCTGCCTTAGGTTGGATGGATTCATCCACCATCTCAGAGATGTCCTGACTGGGATTGGAACAGCTATTCTCTGATGGTAGTTCTGTGAGCTGTAGTTCCATGTGTCCAACAGGAGACATTGCAGTTTTCTCAAGTGGGCTCTGGCCCAGTCGTGTAGGTCGATGCATGCCGCCATCAGTCCCAGTAATAGCATGAGGTGCCATACTATGGTTGATCTGATGTGCAGTATCTGTCTGCAGTGCCTGATTAAATTGGCTATTCATTCTTTGGATGGTCTGACCATGCCCTTTATTGTGTTGAAGATTGCTCCCAGGTGTTCGATCATGGTCGCAGGGTTGAGGTGGTTTTTGAGCGTGTTGATTATCCAACCATAGCTCCGTAGAATCTTCTGGGCTCTTAAAGTGGCTACCTGAGCCTCCTGTGCTGTTCTTGCCCTTATCAGCCAATCACTGAGGTAGGGGATGACATTTATTCTCTCAACCTGTAGCATAGCTGCTAGTAGTACCAGTGGTGCTATGACCTTTATGAAGACCCAGAGGGCTGATGAGAGGCCAAATGGTAGACATTGAAGTGGAGTCCCAGGAGACAGAATCAGAGGAACATCTGGTGTGACAGTCTGATAGGGATGTGGAAGTCTGCGTCCTTTAGGTCTATGGATGTCAGCCAATCTTTTGTGGATTGCCGCAATTGTTGAGCACGATGTCTCCATTTTGAATCTTTGGTACCAAACAAACTTGTTTATGAACTTTAGATCCAAGATTGGCCTGTTTTCTTTGGGAGTAGAAAGAAGACTGAGTAAATGCCTGAACAGTGTTCCTGCTTTTGGACCAGGGTTATGGCCTTGCTGTGAAGCAGCTGGTTCAGAATTGTCCTGGCCTGGGATATTGTATTCGAGTCCCCTGTGATATGAGATTGTATGAATTTGTCCTTTGTGGGGGTGACGTTGAACTCTATCGTGTACCCTTTTTTTTTTCTCTTTATACCCTCTTCTCGCTGCAGTACTCCCCTTCTTCGGGAAACTCCTGTGGCCTTGTACCTCTCCACTCCTCTAGCCAGCCACCAGCACAGTCCATCCCCCCACAGAGCCTTTGTTATACCTCCCAGGCAGGTGCGGGGTGGGGCCCTTACACCCTGACATGTCTGTATTTCATTGGGGATGATGTCGCTGGTGCCGGTAGGGGCAATGGAGATCGGGGCTGGAGGCTCCATCTACTGGGAGTGCTGCAGGGTGTTTCCTGGTTTTCTGGTCCACCCAGGACATCGGCTCACTGGGAGAGCCTATGGGCGGAGCATGTCAGGATGTGCATATGCTCTGGTTCCTGGCTGATGTCCTCTCTCCCTCCCTTCTTCCAATTGTCCCACTGCACTTCCACCCTTGGTCACCCAGGTGTCGGTATAGTGACAGGGCAAGCAACCCACCCACTCCAGAGAAGGAGAGCAGCCTCTGGGTGATCGATCCTCCTCTGTCCTGGCTGACCCTCCAGCTGCCCAAGTCCATTCCCGAACCCAAGTTGCTGGTGCCATGAGCGGTAACCCTACCACTGCACCAGCAGGCCGCGTATTGTGTACCCTTTTGATATGATTTCCGTGACCCATCTTTCTGGAATTGATCTGGTTCAGGAGGCTGCAAACTGCCGCAGTCTTCCTCCCACTGCATACTGTGCCTCCTGGACTGGTGGAATCTCATTGGTGAGACCCCCCCTGCTGGCACCATCGGTCTTGTAGGATTGTTTGCCATTGTAGCTGCCCCCGCTGTAATTGCTGCCTATGCCCCTGTTCCCCAGATAGTTGGTTTTGCGGTTGAAAAAGTTTTGTTTGAAGCTGAACGAGTGCCTGTCCTGGGTTTGGTGGGTCTGGGCTCTTTTTCCCCTACAATTGAAGCTGTGGAACTTGTTACCCTGAAAGGAAGGCAGAGTAGCTTGGCCACCCTGACCATCTTTGTTGGCCCCTTTCTTGACTGCAAACTCTTCAATGACAAAGACTCTGTCACCCAAGAATAGTAACTTCATCACTCTACCCTTGGATTCCAGATCTGCATTCCACATTTTGAGCCAGATTTGTCACCTGGCTCTGTTCATGGCTGCCGCCAACCTGGAAGACATTCTGAAGCTGTCTACTGTGGCATCCACCATGTACTTGATAGCCTGTATGGCATACTCTATTGTGGCCACATGGGCACTGGATATTGGAATGTCCTGGCATGCAGCTTCCAGCCACCGTAGTATGGCCCTGGAAGAGTACGTGGCTGCCATAGAAAACCTCATGATCATGGTGGTCATATTATTCACTTTCCTGAGTATGTCCTCAGTCCTCCTATCCACTGGGTCTTTTAAAGCATAGGATGATTCGGAGGATAGAACTGTTTTGTTGCTGAGGTAGGATACCTCTGAATCTACCTTGGGGGAGATGGACTACGCCTTTTCCTTATCCTGGTGTAGCGGGTACCTTCTCTCAAAAGTTCTCTTCTCCCATGTCTTGAGGGGCTCCTAGGCTTCCCATTACTTTGCTAAGATTGCATCCAAAGCCTTGCATACTGGGAAAAAAGTGGACAACTGCTTATTTTCCCATACCAGGGGGTCCAGTCTGCTTTCTGGTTGCTGCACTGGTTCATCAATTTGTAATGTCTAACAGACTACCCTGATGATCTCTAGGATTTGGTCAAAGGGACACAGCCTGGCCAATATGTCTTCACATTCTTTCTCCTCAGGGTCCCCCTCTCCCTCTGACTCAGAGTAATCTGCTCCATCATCCTGTTCAGGTCACTTCAGACGTTTTGACCGTTTGGGCCTGGGGGCTTCCTTGTCAGGGGAACTGGGTCTTTTGTTTTGTCCTAGGGCCTCAGTCTTGTAGTTTCTGAAAGAGCTTCACCACTATGCTGTGGGAGGCGGTGGAGTCAGAGTCATGGCCTGGTTCCTCTCTATTGGCCTCTCCCATGAGGACTATCTCTTCGGAGTCCCGTCCACCTTACAGAGGGAGCATAGGTCCCCATTCCCCTGGTTGAGTTGGAAATTCGGGCACTTCCTGCACCCCCTCCTGATTTTTCCTGACCTTTCCATTGAGAAAGTGTGGAAGTTTTCCTGCAAGACACAAAGAATGATGGGATATACTTGAGTTTCCCCCTTTAAACAGGTTTTGCATCATTGCCCCTTTAAATACAATCCTGGTGCTGTAGCCATTTTGGGAGAGGGCTTTCTTCCGGTGGGTGCCACCATCTTGGATAGCTATCATCATACAGTCTGAGGTGCAGCTTGAGTCCTCGTGAGGGCTCAAAAAACAGGAAGAAAGATGGCGGCCCCATTGTTCTGTAGCCTCAGGCAGTTGTGGGAGAATGCACACAGCCACTGCCAGTTCATGGGGACCATCTCTGTGACCTGCCATGCCTGCGTCCCACTTGTAGAGGAGGCTGCTCAGGCAGGGGAAATTCAAATCTCTCCTGGAACTCCGAAGTAGGATAAGCAGGTAACTGGGAGGCCGGGGGGCTCCAGGTCATGAAGGGAGGTGGAGCATCTGCTGGGGTTGCCAGATGTGTGTGTATTCCATTGTCTGCCTCACAGCTGAACTAGGTGAGCCGTGGGGAGCCTGATGGATGTCCCATTCCTCTTGAGGCATGTCGAGCATTAACCCGTTCCCCGACTGAGGAAGGTAAGTTGGGGTCAGAACAGAGGCACTAAGCCCCCGAAACTGAAAAAAAAAGTCACTCCCTCTTCTCCCTCAGTTAAACAAGGTGAACTGGGGGGCAGGGGTAGAGGAAATTCCAAACTCTTTTCCTATCTCAGCATTGTACTTTCACATGAATAGACACTATTGTGAGCATATAGCCTAGCCTAAGCCAGACATCACAAGAGCTAGACTAGCTAGGATTTGGTCAGCCTGTTTTTCTGGTCTTAGCTGATATTTTTCCTTGCCCAGTAGGGCAGAAGATAAAGATGAGCACTAAACTGAAAGGTTGAAATAAATTCAAAACACTTGAGCATAATGAATAAGGGTCTTACCTTAATGCATTGGCACAGAGCCAGAAAATCTGTGAACAGCCATGGGGATGCACAAAAAAGAACTGATGTTTGGGAGAGCAGAGAGGGAGGCGAAGGGGTCGGATTTTGAATTTTTGGAATTTTTTTGTGCATCAGCCCATTAGAAGAGCCCAAGATTACCCCATATGTTGTGTCTCAAAGTGCTGTAAACATGTACAATAGATAACAGAGTATTCTTGCACTCTGTTCCTCCCTGAAAGATACTTGTATGTCTCTATCATATCCTCTTTCTCCCTCCTCTTTTCCAGGGAGTACATATTCAAGTCCTTCAGCCTGTCCTCATAGGGTCTGTGATGCAATCCCTGTACCATTTGTGTTGCCCTCCTCTGAACCTTCTCTACCCTGTCTATGACTTAACATAGGTAAGGTCTCCAGAACTGCACAATGTACTCCAGGTGGGGCCTCACTAGTGTCTTGTATAGTGGAATTATGACCACCCTTTTCCTGCTGGGGATGCCCCTGCCTATGCATCCCAGCATCATATTTGCTTTACCTGCTGCCTTGTCGCACTGTTTCCCTACCTTGAGGTCTTCAGAGATGATAACCCCAAGGTCCCTTTCCTGCTTGTTGCATGCTATATCCTCACTCTCCAACTAATATGTTGTTCCAGGGTTTTTATGCCTCATATACAGTATATTATCTTGCACTTCTTTGCATTGAATTTCAACTGCCAAACCCTTGACCATTCTTCAAGCTTCTGCAGGTCCTTCCTCATTCTGTCTACACCCTCTGGCATGTCCACTCTGTTACAGAGCTTCATGTCATCAGTGAACAGGGAAATTCTGCCTTCTAGATCCTGCACAATGTCACTGATGAAGATGTTGAACAGGACCAGTCCCAGCACTGATCCCTGTGGTACCCGACTGGCCACTTTTCCCTCTGTGGAGTGACAGCCATTTACCACCACCCACTGTGTCCTGCCAACTAGCTAATTACCTACGTACTGCACTACTGTCCTGCTCACTCCCATATTCCCCAGTTTGTTTAATAGCCTTCTATATGGCATAGTGTCAAAGGCTTTGCTGAAGTCCAGATAGGTCACGTCCACTGCCCTCCCCTGATCCACCTCCCTTGTCACCCAGTCAAAAAATTCAATGAGGCTGGTCTGGCATGATCTCCCACTGGTGAAACCATGCTGCTGTGGGTTCTGTAGTCTGTTGGCAAACAAAGTTTCCACCAGTCTCTCCTTTAGTAGTCCAAAAAACTCCTTCAGAGGTGTGCTCATAAAAACCCTGGTGCAGAGCATGGGGTTGCTGACCCCAACCAACGTTTGGAGTTTTCACTGGCACTCGAGTGTTGAGCATTATTGAATTTTGCCTCCTTCAGTTTTTTTCAAGATCTTCCCTACCACTGAGGTTAGGCTGACTGATCTGTAGTTCCCCACTTCTTCTTTGTTCCCTCTTTTGTATAAGGGGACTTCATCTGCCATCCTCCAGTCTTTGAGTACCTCCCCTGTTTCCAGTGATCAGCTAAACAGGATTGCCAGAGATTCAGCCACCGCCTCTCTTTGTTCCTTTAGGACCCTGGGATACACCCCATCTGGCCCCATTGCTTTATTGACTCTTATTCCTTCCAGTTCCTTAAGGACCCTTTCCTGTGTAAAGGGACTTGTGTCCATTTCTGCACCATTCTCACCCCTTGTATTCCCATCAGGCCCATTACCCTCCTCTTCCTCAGTAAAGACTGAACAGAAATATCTGTTCAGTATGTCAGCTTTGCTGTTGTCCTTCTCCATGCGGCCCCCATCCTCCCCCTTCAGTCTCATTATCCTCCCTTTGCCCTTCTCTTTTCACTTATGTACCTGTAAAAGATTTTGTCCCCTCTACCCACTGATTTTGCAATACTCTCTTCTGTCTGAGCTTTGGCTTCCCTTTATGACCTCCCTGCCTCCCTTTGCTTCTCCTGGTACTTCTCCCTATCTCCTTCTGCCTGTGTCTTTTTGTATTGCCTGAATGAGATCTTTTTGGCTTCCACTTTCTCCATTACCTCCTTGGAAAACCATAATGGCCTCCTCTTCCTTTTCCCCTTGAAAACCTGCTTAATGCATAATTCTGTTGCTCGTGTAATCCCTGTTTTAAATATTACCCACTGTTCCTAAACCCCTGATTCACTCCCCATTCCCATTAATGCCTCTTTCAAGCATGTCCCCATTTTCCTAAAGTCTGCCCCCCTAAAATCCAGGATATGTATTTTTGTGCGGTTTGGTTCTACTCCTTCTGTGACTGCAGGCTGCTGTATGGACAAATACCATCTGGTGCTTTTCACTGTGCTCTTAAATGTAGCAGATGTATATTATGAAATGATGGTTGCAAAAATGGGTGGGTTGAGAACTGAGAGAGTGCACAGTTACTTTATTAAGGTTGTATAGTTCTCTTTTTTTCTTTTTCACTTTTTCTCTACCTGCTCTTATCTATCTGAGACTTCAAGAACATGTGAGTTAAATCCTCTTACTAGCTGATAGCCTCATGTTTTATCTGAAACAACTGCCCTGATTATCAGAACTATTTTTAGCTGTTATGTTACTGTTATAAGTGACTTTTTAACTAAGGGAAGAGCGTCAGGAAGGTCTGAGAAGTCAGATTGCTCCTGTCAGATCCCTCTGAATGTTTTTGATGAATTTTGCTGGAGTCTATTTTGAAGAGTGCAAGGAGATCCTGGGAGCAGGATTTATATTGGCAGGTCCTACAGCCCAGAATTAATGGATATTAAAGTGGAACAGTGAAAGGTGGGTCAGAATCTCTCAGGGAACCAAGATTTCACTGGTTGGAGCTACTGGTTTCATGTATCTACTTCTCCTGTTCATCTAATTTGGCCATGGTAAAACAGGTAATGTCTTAAAATGTTGTTGGCAATGATGACAATTACCACAGCTTTCTTGAGGCCTATAAGCTGACTTCATATTTATAAAACAGGGTTCAGGCATCTCAGCAAATATGGTGTGTCTTTGTCTACCTCATTCTTATTTTTTCCTTTTTTTTCTTTTTTTCCCTCTCTGCTGATTGCACATTTCTTTTCACACTTCCCTTTCACCAATTGTTATATTATTTTGATACACCTTTAGGCCCTGTGCTCAATTATTTCCCAACATACTCCTCTTCAGCACAGACTACAATGTCACAAACCAAAAACTAACATATATTGTAATCATCACTTATATTGTTTTTTACTGCATGCCTGTTTTCTTCACAATGTTGTTCTTAAAATGACAAAATCTGTTCCGCAATCCTATGTGTTCCAGGGTTGGATTCAAACTGGTTAGTAAATCCACATACCGGACAGGCAACAAAAACAGGCATCTCACTGCCTTGGATTCTATGATCTGGCAGATAGGAGGCCGAACGTAGCACAACAACCTACTTATTTAGCACTTTTGGATTTGTTAGTCTGAATTTTGTTACTTATTTGACTAACTTTACATCTAAGTATAGTTTAAAACTTAATTCAAACCTCCAGATCTGACTGCTGAACCTGAATTTTCATTACTCTGATCAGTCTGTGCCACTGTCAGATCTTATTCAATAGACAGATTGATAGATAGGGGCTGGCAGTATAGCCTAGAGGTTAGAGTAATGAGCTGTGAATGAGCTTGGTACATCCAGCAGACCAGACCCAAGTCTGATTCTCACAACCTCCACTTGCATACTGTGTGACTCTGAGCAAGTCACTTAACTTCCCAGTGCTCCCGGGTCACCCCTGAAAACAGGCACTTGTGCCTAGTGGGCCTGGCCCGGTTACCAAAGACTAAAATAAAAAAAAAAATAGTAGCTAACTTTTATTAGATAGTACACCTCTATATTTTTTCATCATTTGATTAGTGGTGGAGTTTAGTAGTTTTAATTGATCTTTGGATTTTTAAGCAATTTGTTCGAGCTTTATTAATTAAGATTACTTGTATTTTTATATACTCCTAACTGTGGTTTAGTTCCTACCTCTGTAGAATTATTTTATTGGTATAGTGGTACTTCTCCTTTCTTGATAACTTATTAAGGGGTTTGAACAACTGTGCTCATCTTTAGTAACCTACACTTTTTGTTTTGGCAGTGGGCCCCTATCTAGTACACTCAGTGTCACAAGAGTACAGTAAGCACTACGATGAATTACAAACTGGTTTCATGGACTGTCAAGGGTTTGGGATCCCCCATCAAGAGGAAAAAGGTATTGTCTTTTTTTTGAATAAAAGCAAAGCGACATAGCTTGTATTCAAGAAACCCATTTACTGCATGAGGAAGTGGAAAAACTCAAGGGCATGTGGGTGGGCCAGGAGGAACACAGCTGTTTTAACACTAAAAAGCATGGAACTGTCATCCAGATCCAAAAGGGGGTGAACTTCACTGAACATTCACATATAGTTGATAAAGAGGGAAGATTCCAAATTTTGGTGGGGATACTTGATGGACAGAAACTGGTCCTGTGGAACATCTATGCCCCTAACTGTGGGCAAGAACCCTTTCTACATCATATCTACATAGAGGTTGCGAAATATTTAGATTATGATGTCATTCTTGGGGGAGACTTTAACCTTATTACAGACCCAGTATTAGCCAAATTCTGCAACAGAGCAGTTCAGTTGGAGACAAAAGTTAGAATCTCCTTCAAGAAATTGCTTAAAGACCTGTCTCTCATAGATAGTTGGCACCTAGTTCACCCCAAAGGTAGAGAGTATACCTTCTTTTCCAACAGGCACCAATCATATAGTATAATAGATTATTCACTATTGTCTAGCAAACTATTGACCACAGTTACTAGAGCTGATATAAGTAACATCACCATTTTGGATCACGCCTTGATTAGTTTTGATTTTGACTAGGATAACGGTGGTGAAGTCACACAGATGGAGGTTGAACACACATTTACTTAAAGATCAGAAATTTGAAGAATTGGTAGAGTCTCATACCAGAGATTACTTTAGCATCAATAATAATGGTACCGTCTCCAAGGCAACTTTTTGGGAAGCCTATAAAGCAGTTATTAGGGGGCAGATTATTGCTTATACTTCTAAGGAAAAAAAAGAAAATGGAAAGAGAGTTGAATAACAAGGAATGTGAGCTTAAAAAGCTAGATGTTCTGTCCAGATCCCATAAAACTCATTCCAGTGACCTCCTTCACAAAATAACATGTTAGGTTTAAGATCAACTCTATTAATGCAGCTAAAGCTGAATATGCACTATTCAGAACCAAGCAGTGTTACTGGGAAGCAGGGGAAAAATCTGGCAAATTACTGGTGGCCACACTTAAGAAACTACAACATTAAAATATAATACCGGGTGCTCAGAGTAAATCAGGAAAAATAGTAGCTTGCAACACTGATATCAACAATGAGTTGCTTTCTTTTTTTTACAAAGACATTTACTCTAATGCAGACAAATGTAGACTTGAATAGGGTTATATCACAACAGGAAGTTGACTGGGCCTTCAGTTTTCTACCCACTGGTAAAACCCCCGAGCAGGATGGCTTACCAAGATAGTTTTATAAAAAACTAGGCCCCACTACAACACTTATCATATTCAGTATTACAAGGTCTGCAAGATAATGAAGCCCTCTCCAACACTATGCAAGAGGCATTTATAACACTTATCCCCAAAAAAGGCAAAGATCCATTAGAATGCTACAGCTATAGGCATATATCCTTGTTAAATTCAGATTACAAAATCATGACCAAGATCATAGCAAGAAGGGTACAAAATGTTTGTGACAAAACTGATTGATTAAGAACAAGTGGGTTTTGCTCAAGCAGATCTGTATCAGATTGTTTAAGAAGGCTATTTAACCTAGTGTAACTGGAAAACAAAAAGAGACCCCTAAGATGTACCCTCCCTAGATATCTTCAAAGCTTTCAATTACTTGCACTGGGATTACCTATTTAGGTCATTAGACAATTTTGAGTTCTGAGCAAAATTCCTTACGTGGAGTTAAATGCTATACAAAAAACCTTCAACCCAACTTATCATGAATGGGATCCTATCTATCCCTTTTAATTTGCACTGTGGATCAAGACAAGGATGCTCCTTATGCCCATATTTATTTATTCTAACTGTTGCACCCCTGATCTGTGCTATCAATGGGGGTCCACACATTCTGAGAATTAGATTGGGTAAGCATGATCATAAGGCTCTTGCCTTTGCTGATGATCTGCTCTTGACAGTAACAAGACTTGTTGACTCTTGCAAGGCACTGCATTACCTTTTGGAAGGGTTTGCACACATTTCAGGGCTGGTAATAAACTGGGATAATACTCAAGTTCCACATAACCATTTCTCTCCTCTGCATAGGACTGCATTAGAAGGGGTACTGGATGCTAAGTGGTTTAAAGATTCTATCACATATCTGGGGCCCTAATGTATCTACTAACCTTGACTCCATGGTAGAGTGAAATTATACACCCTTTTTCTAGGAAGTTAATGTTGACCTGGCACGGTGGCCCAAACTCAATCTCTCATTATGGGGGAAAATAAATAGAAACATATAGAAACATAGAATTTGATGGCAGATAAGGACCACTTGGTCCACCCAGTCTGCCCATTTCCCTACCTAATGGATAAGCTGCAGATCCTAGTTAACCAGCAGCCTACTTCTTTCTACCCCCACTCCCTAGAATTGCCTTATGACTGTTCCATGCATGCTTGAATTCAACCACTGTTTTTGACTCCACAACCTCCTCTGGAAGGCCGTTCCCTGCATAAACAACCCTGTCTGTGAAAAAATACTTCCTTACATTACCTCTGAGCCGCCCCCCCTCCATCTTCAAATTGTGCCCTCTTGTTCTTGCACACCTCTTTTTTTGAAAGATGCTATCCTTTTGGACTTTGTTGATTCCCTTGAGGTACTTGAAAGTTTCTATCATGCCCCCCCCTTTCCTCGAGGGTATACATATTAAGCTCCTTTAGTCTCTCTTCATATATCTTCCGGTGCAGACCCTGCACCATTTTAGTTGCCCTCCTCTGGACAGTTTCCATCCTGTATATGTCATTGCAGAGATTGGGTCTCCAGAACTGCACACAGTACTCCAGATGGGATCTCACCAGCTGTCTGTACAGAGGGATAACAACTTCCTGTTTTCTACTGGTGATGCCTCTCCCTATGCATCCCAGTATCCCCCAACCCTCCTTACTGCCCTCTCACATTGCTTGCCCACCTTTAAGTCATCTGATATGACTACCCCCAGGTCCCTTTCCATTTTTGTTGTTGTTAGTATCTCCCCCCGATTGTGTACTCTTCCCCTGGGTTTTTGTTTCCCAGGTGCATTACCTTGCACTTCTTAGCATTGAATCTAAGCTGCCTTACATTTGACCATTCCTCTAACCTTGCCAAGTCCCTTTTCATCCTTTCTACCCCACCTTATGCATCAACTATTTTGCAGATCTTTGTGTCATCTGCAAAGAGACATCCTTTTCCTTCCAGTCTTTATGCAATGTCACTTATAAAGACATTAAAGAGGACCGGTCCTAATACTGAACCCTCCGGTACCCCACTAGTAACCCCCCTTTCTTCAGAGTGGACTCCATTTACTATTACCCTTTGTGTCCTATTCTCCAGCCAATTCTTTACCCAGGCTATCATCTTGGGACCCACTTCCTGGCTGGCTAACTTGTATATTAATCTTTTGTCTGGGACTGTGTCAAATGCCTTGCTAAAGTCTAGGTAGGCCATGTCCACAGCCCCTCCCTGAGCTACTACTTTGGTCACCCAGTCAAATAAATCTGTTAGATCCATCTGGCATGACCTTCCCACTGTGAATCCATGCTGCCTTGAGTCCTGTACCTCTCTGGCCTCTAGGTACTCAACAAGTCTTTCCTTCAGAAGTGATTCCATCATTTTCCCTATCACTGAGGTTAAACTAACAGGTCTGTAGTTTCCTGCTTCTGCCCTGTTCCCACTTTTGTGAAGGGGAATCACATCTGCCCTCCTCCAGTCCTCAGGTACCACCCCATCCTCCCATGATTTGTTAAAGAGGGTAGTCAGTGGTGTCACTAGTTCTATCCTTAGTTCTTTTAGAATTCTAGGATGAATCCCATCAGGCCCCATTGCTTTGTCCACCTTCAGTTTTAAGAGTTCTTTCAGAACCATTTCTTATGTAAATGGGCTGGTATCAACTTCTGTATCCAGAGTGTTTCTATTGTTTGCTTTAGGTATCTCCCCCCTCTTCATTTGTAAATACTGAGCAAAAATATTTGTTTAGTATCTCTGCCTTTTCACCGTCACCCTCTGCCCACCCCTCCTTTATTAAGCTTCACTATCCTTCCCTTGGTCTTCCTTCACTCCCTGATGTACCTAAAAAAAGGTTTTATCCCCCTTCTTAACTGAGTTGGCTATCTTTTCCTCAGTTCGGGCCTTTGCTGTTTTGATTGCCTTCCCAGCTTCCTTTTGCTTTAACTGATACAATTCTCTGTCCTGCTCCTTCTGTGATTCCTTGTACTTTCTGAATGCTTTATTTTTCTCTTGAACCTTCACTTCCACCTCTTTTGAGAACCATAGTGGTTTCTTACATCATTTTGTTTTGTTTATTTGCTTTACACAAAGGCTTGTTACCTCTGTGATGGCAGTTTTTATTATTCCCTATTGTTCTTCCACCCTTCCTTCCTGCCCAAACCCAAACACTAGCATTTTAGTCTCATTTACTGACATCCAGAATAAGTTCAGGATACACAAATCACAGTTGTATCAATATCTGTGGATACAAGATATACTCAATAGACAAATTCCAATGCACAGTTACTGCTGGGAAAGGAACTTGGAATGGGAAAAAAATAATTAAATTAGGCACCCTCAGGAGAAATGCAGGAATGCTTTACAGGGTTCTAACATCTATTGCCTTCTCTAGAGCCCCCACCATTAAAGCAAAAGAATCATGGGAAGAAGAGCTTGGCATCTCTATCAGTGTGAAGGATTGGGAAGACACCTGGAAACAGGTATATTTAAGCTATAGAGAATTGCAAGGTAAGTTAATCCATTTCAAAATATTACATGGGTTTTATTATTAACCCCTCAAACTTTTTAACACAGGCCTAGCCATAGTGTCTAACTGTTGGTGCTGCAATCAATCCAATGCAAGCCTTTCCCATACCATTTGGTACCGCTCAGCTATTTTTGGATTATGGACCGAAATTCATGAGATATGTAGCAGCGTACTAAAAGCAACTTTTCCAATATCTCTATTGGGTAGTTTCTCTGAAGACTGTGAACTTGACCCCTATGAATGCAGATGGGTCTGTTCGGCATCCCTGACACTAAAAAGGATTCTGCTAAGAAACTGGAAGTCCTCAAAAATCCCTCAACTAGGTGATTGGTATGACAACATAGCACTTTTAACTAACAGTAAACACATGAGCTACAGTATCAATGATAAATTGGATTTGTTTTATTGAATCTGGGCACCATTCCTAAATGCAGCCCCATAGGCTAATTTATAACTGAGCCCTAAAGGTTTTTTGCATTACTGTCTATTTTAGTTTTGTTGGCAAATGATTACAATTTTTTTTAACTTTTAAGTTTATTTCAGAAATTAATGTGTTGCTCCAACATACATTAAGTAAGCTTGTTTTATCCTGTCTTCATCTTATTTTCTTAGAAAAAGTGTGTAAAGCTCTTAGGAACTAGGGTCTTGCTTATTTGTTGTATTCACTTGTGTTTATTATAGTAATTATCTAGGGAAAATTAATGTTTTATGCTAATTCCTTTGTTATTTGTATTTGGAAATATTAATAAAAATTAATGAAGGAAAAAAAATAATAGTAATAGTAATTTTATTCATGAGAAAGGAGCGCACCTCTAAGTCCAGGACTTATTTACAATGGTTTTGAATTCCAGTGGGATTAAGAAAATCATCAATGGTTTAGCAGCCATTGAAGGTACTGTAGGAAGGTCATGTGAGGTACTCAAACTGACCACTGGAAGGCATATTTAAAACACTTCTCACAAAAGGTGAGAGGAAATAGTTTTTTTGCACATCTAGATGCACCCTCCCCTGTTTACCTTTAATGCGTAACCAATATAGTGCTCAAATGCCACAGTGAACTCTACTACAGAGAATTCCCAAGTACACCTGTATAATAAATGAGCTATGTGACTCCCAAGAAAAATGCACTGTGAAGCTATGAAGCTGTCAAAATCAAAGCAGCTATTGGTTTTACTAACATACGCATGTGACATTGCTTGTGATAGCTGTAGCTGGCACCTGTACTGTCTGTAGCTACAATTAATTTCTAATTTTCTTATTGCTTAAATTGAGTTAAATTAAGTACTTGGCAATATATAAACGCCAGTCACCACTAAACTTGTCAGAATGCAGCAGCAGTCATTATGCAGTCTGCATACTCCATTGAGACAAAGCTAGCAATTTTTGATTGCTTAAAGGTGGAGAAAGTTTGGCAAAATCCTCCTCAGAAATCAGATTCTCCAAATCCACAATCTGTACCTGGCATAAGCAGGAGCCCTCACTTTGAGAGTAAAATTAATGTTCAGAGTTTGAAGCACTGATAATATGCCATATTATCATGGTATTCTGATATGTTTTGATTTTTTGTTAAATTAATCTAATGTTTTTGGACTGTGTACATATACAAAGTACTGTTCTGCATTAACTTAGAATAGATGCCCAGGAAATAAAAAGTACCACTCTAAGTGCCAGTTGCCCATGGAGAAATCCTTGTGCCCATAGAAGTTTAATGCTTAAATTGCTGCCATGCTGTTGTCTCAGTTAAAGACACATACAACACCCCCTCCCATTCACTTGATGTCCCATTACCACACTCACCTGTCAGGATTCAAGTGCACCATTTGGAGTGTAACTATTTGTTTTTTTCTTTCTTTCTTTTCTTCTGGATTTTGTTTTCCTTCTCTTTTACAACCCCACCATTGTAACAAACACCTCCCCCAACTATGAATAAAACAGCTGGAGTGGTCTGTAAAACTGCCAGAGAAACATAGTCACATTGGTATTTACTTTTTCCATGTTTAAAAAAAATTAAATAGTAACTGGCACTCCATTAGTAGCAGTAGCATGTCTCATGCTCAGCGCTACTGACATACAGTGCAGCTTCCCTTAGGTGTACATGCAGTGGAGGCAAGCACAGTAGAGACATTTTTTTCTTCTTTAAGAGATGTATAAACATTACCTTTCAAACTGCACCATCACTACATGTAAACCTCTTCCACCCCCACATTCTCCATGTACCCACTGCACTCTACCCCATTCTCTGACTCCCTCACACAGTGCAAACTCACAGATCCAAAGGGGGGAGAAAAGTGAGCCACTCACCCACAAAAGCAAACCCATGCAAGAAATAACACCAGAGCGCCAAGGACCTTTGCATAAGTAAAGGAAACCATCTATAATGAAAAGTATATTTAAATGGCTATACAGTTTAACAACTGTACCACTACAGTGCCCACTATCAGTAGAGTGACTGCTTTACCAACAAAATGAGTTACTAGATTTCTAATAAGTTTTTCTATACTATTTTTTATTTTATCAATACTGCACAGCTGACAACCCCAAGGTATCCCACCAATGCTGGTTGGTGTGTGCAGGAAGGGGGTGGGGTGTTAGGGTTGAAACCCTAAAGTTGCATTTCTGTCCTTTTTACGGTTTGATATCAACTCTAACTGATGCTATAACATCGTTTTTTGCAAAAAAATTTCCTTACTTTTTGAGATAGTGTAATTGTAGCCTTATTTGCCTGTGGGAGTGCAGGGCCCTGCACTTTTATGTGAGTGTATGTATGTCACTGTGGAAGGGCTCTGCACAGAGAAAGTTAGCAAACAGAAAATGTGGGTTTTTACCTAAAAGTTATATGATGCAAAAAAGGTTGTCAGTGTCCCTTTAACAGGAGGCTGATTTTCATGACAATGGCCAGAATATGATGTCAGTCATATTGATTGACATTTTGTGTCATAGGATGATGCAGGCAAGTGAATAATAAATAGTGTTATTTACCCCTTGGATAAATAACTCTGTTTATCTTTTATTTGGGTCAGATTGTTGGAAAAATAAAGGGGTTATTTAAATTGTGATAGTCCTACAGTACATTCATTGTTTACCAATGAATTATACTTTCTTAAGCTTGATATAAAAATGTTTAATTATATTGTAATGTGGGAAAAATGTTTACAATGGTCTCTGACTTCACTTCTTTTGTGACATTATCTTGATTTCTGTAAAGATATCATAAATTACTTTTTAGTTACTTTACATGATTTTACAACGTGACTGATCTATGGTTATATCTAGATAACTAAAATTCTTGACTACTTCAGGTGATTCTTTATCAGACCTAATAATGTGTATTTTTTTCCATGCTTGTCTAACCTTTGACAGTCTCCAAAAGTCATCGCTATAGATTTTTTCTCCTTTAGTCAGTTTGGTTTTGTACAAGGAAGATCATGCCAACGTAATCGTAGTAACTTTTTCGAACCAGTAAGTTTGGCACTGGACCAGGGCCTTCCAGCTGATATAATCTTCTTGAACTTTGAAAAACATTCCATTCTGTACCTTATGGCATTTTGATAAAGGAATTGGTAAATGTAGGTTTTAATGCATATATAGTTAGTTGGATAAACTCTTGGCTCACCAACAGGAAACAACAAGTTAGTATTAAAGGACATCTCTCTGAATGGGGGTGATGTAAGCAATGGTGTCCCCAGGGATCTGTGTTAGGCCCCTTGTTGTTTAACTTACTAATAGCTAGCATGAAAACTACAAATGATTTTAAACCCTAAAAATGTTTATGTTGGGACAAATGTTAAAAAGCCGAAGTGTCAACCCAGTCTGTAATTGAAATTACTTGAATTGTGGTTTGGGAAATAAATCTAGTGTTTACAGCCCTTTCTCTGCATACGTGCACTGGCCCTAGACACTTTTGGGTGCTAAAGTAATACACGTCCTTTTGTTCTGCAAATTTTGGACTCCCTGCTGTTCTGTCTAACCCTTTATGTGAATCCCCTTTATTAACCCTTACTCTCCTACTCTCCCTCAGCCGAGGAACTGTCGCCCAGGCTCCCAGCTCCTAAGCCATGAGATTCCCAGCTACTGGGCGGTCGGTGCCTCTCTAGTTGACGCTCGAGACCACAGACACGGACCCAAGGCCCTACAAGGTACGGCAACTGCCGCAACTTTTTCGACCACCTCCCCCCCCCACTTCCGCTGATTATTAAATACAGTAGCTCTTGCCAAAATATTAGTCCACGTCCCCTGGCGCAGTACCCCACCAACAGAGACTTAGCTCGTGATCCCCCTCTTCTCTGTCCAGCCTATGGGATCCAACTCTCAGGGCCTCACCTTACTAAAATGCATAGGCTCTCCTTGGCTGTGCCTTCACCACTAAATATTTTTAATGCTATCAAATTTGGGTTGACCTGGATCAGAAAGCTACTGATAAACTGCATTAATCCAGCAACCCCACTGGCCCCTGGACTAATTGCGTAGCTCCTTTTTTGAGGTACCATCATGTTGGGCCCTATATGGCTCCTTATACTGCCCCTTCTTCTGCTGATACCAGCTGCCCAACATTGGACACCTGAACTACCATCATGTTTTGTCTACAACGGCACCATGTGCTGTATACCACATGGCAACTTATCCTTTAATTGCCTCCGTAATTCCAAGTACCAATACCTCGAACCCTGCTCTTGGACCACACATACCAGTAGTACTTATAATGCTCCCCTACCACAAGGCCCACCTCCCACCATGCAGACTTCTATCTCCTCCCCACCTATTGTGGTAGGGGTACTAGCTCTTGCTACAACAGATCAGCTCTTCTATGGTGGCTACTTTCCAGTCAGTAAAAACATCATTTCTACTAGAGGGGAGAAAGGCAGAAATTATAAGCTTATAATTAGCGCTCTTAGAAAAATCCTACTTATCCTCCTGCTATGTTCAGGCAATGTAGAACTCAATCCTGGCCCCCCAGAAGCTATTGCTTTGCCAGCAGAACTAGCAAATTTAAAAGGAATAAGCTTCTTGCATATTAACGTATGTAGCCTCCTTAAAAAGATAACCTTAATACAAACCTGGGTAAATCATACCTCTCCTGACAAACTTGTGATTTCCAAAACTTGGCTTAGACCCAGCACCACTGATAGAGAAGTAAACATACCCAACTATGCCTTGTTTAGAGCTGATAGGCATGCCAGAGGAGGAGGGGTAGCTGTCTACGTTAAAGACAAATTTTCTGCCTTCTGCTTATCCTCGGCATCTGTCGCCAGCGAATTCGAATGCCTAATTTTCAAAGTGGAAATTACACAGACTACTGCACTCTGTGTAATAGGATGCTACAGACCACCGTCTGCTGGCCTACAGCTTGTGTCATATCTAAGTGACAAGTTGGGACAGGAGCTGCCAGAAACTATTATTTTAGGAGACCTCAACTTTGACTGGCTCTCTAACACAGCTGCCCCCCCCTTGCATCCTTCTGTGATGAACATGGGCTGACGCAACTTATTACTGAACCAACACACCCAAACATGAAGAATCCCAGTAAAAGTACTCTTTTGGATGTGCTAATGGTGAGCAAACCTCATCTCTTCTCCCACATTGATGTCTTCTTCTCAGACATCAGCGACCATTGTTTTATTGCGGGAGTAAGATCCACCAACAACCCAGCACCCATCAGCAAGTTCTCTATGAAGAGATCCAGGCACAACTTCAATGAACATGCCTACCTAAACGAGCTTAAGTACTCCCCTCAGTGGCAAGATTTCAACCTGGCCAAAACGATTACGTCAGCTTACAATATCTTCCACAACATTCTATCAAGGACCCTTAATAAATATGCTCCCCTGATTAAAGTTCGAACTAGGACCAAAACCTGTAAATGGTTCACCCCTCAGATCAAGTCCTTGCTTCTATAAAGAGATAAGCTCTGGAAAAAAGCACGCAGACTGAACACTGCAGAGGACTGAAACCAGTTCAGGAGACTAAGAAATTTATGTACCAAAACAATCAGAGAATCGAAGGCCACCTTCTTCAAATATGAACTAGACTCTGCCACAAAGAGCCCAATCAAGCTCTGGAATGCAATTAATGATCTGCTAGGCCACTCCCCAGGAAATTCACTCCCGACCAAGATTACCTCTGGCAACTTGACTATAACCGAAAAGATGGATATACTTGATGCATTCAATAACCACTTTGCTACTACAGGCATGGCATTTAACAACTCCCCTGCAAACATACTTTGCTCCCAGACTGGCAGCCAACTGCCTGAAACTCCAATAGCTTCGCCGCCTTTCTCGCTTCAACCTGCCCCACTGAAAGAGGTAGAGGACCTCTTGCTTCTGTTGGATACTAGAAAAAGTGCTGGGGCCGACACCCTTGACCCTTACTTCCTAAAAATTGCCTACCACGTACTAGCATACCCATTACCCACCTTTTAACTTATCCCTGTCTCAGGGCTCCTTACCACCTATATGAAAGACAGCACATGTCATACCACTGTTCAAATCAGGTGACCCTGGTGATTTCAATAACTACAGGCCAATTTCTCTCCTTCCGGTCCTGTCCAAGCTCCTAGAGAAAATTGTAAATGCACAGCTGAGGACTCACCTTGAGTCTAGGGAACTGCTAAATCCTATGCAGTCTGGATTTAGAGCTAAACATAGCACTATCTCAGCCCTCGCCAAAGTTACTAATGACTGGCAGCGTAATCTTGAGAGCAAAAACTTTATTTGTGCTGTTTTCCTTGATCTAAGCAAGGCTTTTGACACCGTCGACCATAGTCTGCTCCTCTCCTCACTTCAAACCGTAGATGTGGACCCCTCCTCTCTGCGTTGGTTTACTGACCATCATACAGGGCACCTTCAACAAGTTAAAGCCGAAGGAAGCCTGTCCCCCTTAAAAACTCTGCAAAGAGGGGTACCTCAAGGTTCTATATTAGGGCCCTTACTTTTAGCAAGCTACATTAATAACATCGACTACTGTATAAAAGAAGCCAACATCCATCTGTTTGCAGATGATACAGTTCTCTACATGAGTTGCCCAGCACCTGAAGCTGCCTGCAACGACTTACAGTCAGAATTCAACCTTTTGCAAAGCCAACTCCTCCAAAAAAAGCTACTCCTTAATGCCAAAAAAACTAAAGCAATGGTCCTCTCCCCTTTTATCCGTACAGCTAACCCTGTGTCCAGTGGGACAGTTCCCCAAATTACCACAGTTTTAGGTGAAAAACTAGAATTTGTTACAAAATTCAAGTATCTGGGAGTTTGAATAGACCAAAGGCTCTCCTTCATTGAACATATCGAGGACTTGCTAAAATGACTTCAGCAAAGGCTTGGATTGTTTTTTAGAATCAACCAATTTCTCTCCAGAGATGCCAAGAAACAACTGGTCCAATCCATTTTCCTATCATTGGTTGATTACGCTGACTTCCTCTACAGCCAATGCCCCAACTCTTACATGGCTAAACTGGACACACTCTACCATCGAAGCACTGAGGTTTATAACGGACCCCTTCGACGCCGCATCACTGCACCCTATATGCGCAGTGGGTGGACATCACCAAAGTTCAGGCGCCACAGAAACGCTGCTCTCTGGACCTATAGGCCATCTCTAATAAAGCTGCTTACTATATCTCCTGCTGTCTTCCCCTGAGTATAATTGAAATCTGCGTTAAAGTTACTCAGCTATTACACTTAGTACCCAAAGCAAAATCCGCTTTGGCAGGGCAATCCATAAACCGTGCTACCTACCTTATGGAGCGATCTACAAAAAAACTCAAATTAAGCACTCTAATCGGTATAAATGCCTTCAAGACACTTTATTTCTGTATAATCAGAGAAGTATGTAACTGCTTCACCCACTCAGACCCAGTACCAGTGTCTGCACTGGTATATAGCCACGCCTAGACCCAATTTTAAGTACTGACCCCCCAGCTTGCTCCTCACCAGCCTAATTGTTCTCTCTCTCTCTTATCCCTCTGTCTTATCAACACTAGACCCATCCATCCCCTTATTCTTCCTTTCCCAACCTCGCATAGGAGCTCACTACCCTGGGTTGTGACATCCTACCATGCCCCGTACTTTATAGCATTCAATCTCAGGGCTCACACATACTCCTTTTTTCCATCCACCTTCTCTACATCCTGTTTTACCAACTCCTCTCTGTGCACCGTGCCCTCCTAGCCTTTCTCCCCCTACCTCCCTCCCTTCTCCCCCTACCTTCACGTCTACCTGGTGTATATTTTTATTTTAATTTTTTTTCTTCTGTTACTTCCTCCTGCAACCTTAGATAACCTGCTTTATCTTCCTATAGACACTTCTATGTATGTAAATACCGTGTAATCTGTACAATATCTGTATAATTCTATGTACATATGAACTTCTTTTTCTTCCTCTCTGTAAAGATTATTATCTGTATTGCCTTGTAAATACCTGTGTTGACCTGTATATACAATTGTTCATGCTCCATCCAGGTCCATCTTGCAAATGAGCGTCTGCTTAACAATGAATGCCTGGTTGAATAAAGACTTGATTGATTGATTGATTGATTCACAAATATGCAGACGATAGTAAACTTGGCAGTACTGTTAATAATTCTAATGCAGTCTGCTCTTTACAAACTAACCATGAAAATTTAGTTAAGCGGTCTGTTAAAAATAAAATGGCCTTTAACCTTGCCAAGTGCAAAGTTATGCATTTAGGAAAAAATAATTAGCAAGTTATAAAATCAATAATTGTAGCACACAATCTATCACATCTGATAAGGACTTGGGTATTACCATTACACACAATCTAAGGCTCATTTCACACAAAAGTAATATAAAAAAACACCCTGGTACACTCTCTTGTATTTTTAGATATATTAAGAGTAGAGAACCCGAAGTATTGATTCCACTATATACTAGTTTAGTGTGGTCACAAATTGACTATTGTGCCTCTTTTTGTACTCCAACATCTATGGGAGGGATAGTATCCTTGGAGAAGGTACAAAGGTGACTGACTAAAAAGATAAAAGGCTTAACTGATTTAGATTACAGTTCTAGATTGAGATCACTGGGTTTATTTTCTCTTCAATATAGGGCATTTAGGGGAGAGTTGTGTCTATCACATAGATCAATTAAGGATCAAGCATTATGTGAGGCTCTTTGTCTCAAAATAAACCCTGTAGGTTATAATACTAGATCACATAATTTAAAGTTTAAAACTGTCATAAATAACACCACTAAGACAAACATATTTTTTATACAAAGGTTACCTCCAATATGGAACTCCTTACTGAGGTTGTTGCCAGCAATAATTTGGCACAATTTAAATATGAGCTAGATAATCATATGGGTGATACGAAATTTGAATTTCACCAATAGACGACGAGTTTATAATGGGACCCCCCACCCATTGAACTCATATCATCCCTATGAACCTTTAATGAGAGTCTGTTCCTTTAAAGCCAGTTTTGAAACTTGTGATAAGTGCCCTACAGGTGTTCTTCTTCACCTGCTCCTATTTTACCCGCACAATTAAGTACTGTATCATCTGAGCACCATCAGGGCACCTCAGCCATGGGATCCACTGGGGCTATACCACAATGGTTACAGCCTCTTCAAGGGGCCTATTCTGCTTTGTGTACAACATACAAAAAAATGTGAAACAAAAGCAAGCAGACTAAAAGGGAAAAGGGTAAATTTAATAGGCTCTGCAGAGTAGGGGACTGCAGGGACAGTCCCCCCCAAAAAACACATAAATAATGGAAATACAGGAAGAACACAGGTGGAAATTTAAGGGGGGGGTACAGGGCCGGCAGCCCACGAAGGGAAGAGGTGGAGGTCCTGATGGGGAAGATGTCACAGCTTATCAAGAAGGCCCAGGAAAGAGAAGAAGAAGAGGAGGCTGAACACAAGAGGAAGGAGCCGGCAGGACTAAGGGGCAAGGGCAGGGGTGGGAAGCATCCTAGAGGGGCTTATACGGAGCCACAATCAGTGCCCCGCTAGAGCCCACTGCAGAGCCAAGAAACCCAGATACAGGAGCGGGTAAGGGATCAGATGATCTGACAGGTAGTCAGGTTGATGGAAGATATTTACAGCAACATGGAACAAGGGCTGCTGAAGGGAGCTATTTTCTTGACCTGAACAAGGCCTTCGATATAATAGATCATGCTGTATTAATAACAAAAGGGTACAAATAATTAAAATAAGTACAGTTAAATCTGAGCCAGAAAGGCTTAGTATGGATGTCCCTTAGGATTTAATTCTGGGTCCACTTTTTCCATGTACATAACTAATGTATCAACAGTATGTAAGAATGCATGTATCATCATGTACACAGATGATACACTACTTAATTGTGCATGTGAAACAGAAGCAGGCTAAGAGGAATGCCTGTAGGGCACTTATCACAAGTTGCTAAACTGACTTTAAAGAAATAGACTCTTATTAAAGGAGAAAAAAGAGAAGAAATGCTTGGGTCTGATATAGAATCACCTGAAGTACTAGATTTTGTCCTAAGTGATTGAGTGTGTGGTCATGTGCATGATCTTGAAGTGCAGCCAGCAAGCTGCATGAGGGACAAAAATTCTGGACCATTTCCCAGGATGATTTTCAGTATTTTTGGAGATGAACACAAACTGTAAACTTTGTCCTGAGGGAGTGTGAACTGTGGATGGTCAGCCTCATTACAGACCACTTCAGAAACAAAATACTGTTAACCGCTGATTAGCGGGAAAACAAGATGGTGACAGGAGTGAATTTTGAGTTTGAAAGTGTTGTTTAGGACTGGCTGTTAAAGGGACACTTTCAACCTCCTTGGTCTTCAAAGTGTCCCTAGTTTAAAAAACTAATTTTATAGCCAGCCCAGTGGTGTGGAGGCCTGAGGCATCCATGCCTTACCTCCTGCCATGCCAGCAACCTGTGTTCGTGGTGCGAGCAGGCCAACAGGGGCCAGATGGGGAGGGAGAGGGTTGAACATCCAGAGGAGAGAGATGACTGAGCATCCAGAGGACAGTTCTCCTCTCTCGGGGAAGGATAACAGGCACTCCCACAAAATGACTGCCCCCAGGTGGAGGCCTGAAGGTAGAATGGGTCTGAGGATGCCTGTCAAGGGGAGGATGCTACAGAACTTCGCTGATGTGCGGCACCTCCATGCACCCACGTCTAGCTGTGTGTGCCCAAGCTATGGGGGGAGGGAGGGAGAAAAATGGTGCAAAAAGCCATGTGGCAGGATGATGCCCAACCTTCCGCAGGCTTCGCATCCAGTGACTGGGCTGAAGGTAAGTTCTGGTGATACTGGGGTGACAGGGCTGGGGGGATCAGACAAAAGGGGCCAGTTGGGACAAGGAGTGTAAACACTTACACAAACCCCCCTCCTAAAAAAAAAAAACACATTTTATGATTGTTCACAGTCTATAGAAGCTGTTAATGCAGCTGGTAGTTTGATTTGGATCCTTGTTTTTTTTTTTTAAGTGTAAAACTGAGTGCCCACCATACTGGTGTTACCATAGCAAAACATGTTTGTTTACATTTCTTGACAAGGTCGCACTGCTTCTTTCCTGGACTCAGGAACACCCCCAATACAATCTAGCTACTCATTATGCAGTGGGAGTAGAAGAGACTATTGTATCATGAGTGGCTGCACTGGTTGCAGGTGTTTCTAAAGTTAAGGAGGTGTGCACAAAGAGAAGTTCAATGATTTGAAGCAAAACAAAACTGGACATAGCTATACATTACCATGCATAAAAGGGCTGTTTTCTTGGGCCTAGGTTCAGCCAGCGCAGTAGGGGATTAGGTAATTTTACAGTGGTATTCACAATCTTTTGTTTGCGGTTTCCACTAGCCAGTTCTCCCACTTGTTAAAGAAAATGAATAAGGAGCATGGGGTGGTCAAACTGGGCTGATTTGGCTCAGGACCAGGAGTTTTCTTCAGTACCCAGCTAGGTACTTTTCCGAAGAGACTGAGGTGCAAAAAAGAAGGTGGGGAGTGGCCCCATATGTCAATAAAAATATCAAAGCTACAGAAATTCAGAATACACATAAGGAGCAAGAAGAACTGTGGGTCACCATGGAAACAGGAAATGGGACAACCATACAAACTGGGGTTGTCTACAGGCCTCCAGACCAGAGGCAGAACATAGACACATTACTGTTAGAAGATATACAAACGTGACAGCTAAAAGGAAGAGGGATCAGCTGGTGAAAAGGTTTCGTAAAGAGGGATTATTCATTTTTAAAACTGCCTTTTTTTAAATAACTGCACAAAACCAAAGGCATCATCCCCCTAAGCAAAACCCATGCCTTTGTTTTCACAAAAGACGTGGCTATGGCAAGTTATAAGATTTTGTTTTCTCCCCTCACTAAGCATGAAAACAAGATGGCAGCTGACAAACAGGGATTTTCTTGTGAAAAGGGATTTTCCAAGATTTCCGAATCCCTTTTTTGCAATCCCTGTTCATGAGCCATTCATGACCAGGAATCCTTGATCGAAACTGTGCTGCTAACTAAAAGACTGAACTGTGCATGCACAGATCCTGAATTTTTAAAATTGAATAACTTTTGGACAGATTAATATTTTTTCCCCAAAGTAATACTGGATTGTTCCTTAGGATAACCACTTTTGACTCTGAAAAGTTCAGGCTAAAATCACAAGTGGTGTGGCTGCAGTGCAATGTCAAACAAATGACCCTGACATTTGCCAAAAAAGGTAAAAAATTCATGTTTTGGTGCTTCGTTCCACGAAACTACAAAGTCAATGAAAATGCAACTTGGTAAATCAAAAGATCCACCAACCGTGACCATGTGTTCCAAATTGTGTGCAAATCTGTTGAACAGTTGTAAAGTTATCAATGTGCAAAATATGAGGTTTAACATTAAAGTCCCTACTCAACCCTAACAATAGAGGCTAATATATATATATATCTATATATATATATATATATATATATATATATATATATATATATATATGTATCTATATATATATATATATATATATATTTATATATATCTATATCTATATATATAGATATAGATATATATATATATATATATATATATATATATATATATATATATATATATATATATATATCTATAGATATAGATATATATATATCAGTAAATATCAATTTATTTATTTATTTAGTGAAAAGTTTCACCAGGTAAGGTACTCTGAACAACAAGTTGCTCATCTCCCAGTACGACCTGGGGGAGCAGGTAGGGGAGTTACATAGCAACATATAAATATAGAATACAAACAATAGCACAAAAGCAGTTTAGACAAGAAGCATTAAGGCATGGATTATAAGCATACAGTGGCATGGAGTACAATAGTACACACAATAGCACAGAAGCAGTTTACACAAAGGCACGTAAAGCAAAGCTTAACAAGCATAAAGGCATGGGTAGTTACACGGTAGACAAGGATTCAGCCTATTCTACATCCTAGAGGGTGAGGCAGAATAGTGGCTAAGGTATTCCAAACTTGTCTAGAGGCTTACAGTATGATGACTATTATAAAGCAAGATGAAAACAATGAGAAGGAAACTAAAAATGTGGCAAACAAACGAACTAGAGACCAGTGTGAATCCCGCAATCTGAGGAGAAAGTACCAAAGAGAGAGATTGATAGGGCAATCAAATAAATCTCTTTAGAAAATAAACTGTCTTAATAAAGTACAACTTCATTTTTACACGATTCAAGATTACACTTGAATACAATCATTTTAATTTGTGGGAAAGAAACCCTCTCTAACAATATTTAAATTTCTTCAGCAGTGATAAAAAATGTAAAACTCACCAAATGAAGGGATATTATCTATGATTACCATCCAAAATATAAAAAAACAATCACAACATAAAATCCTCAAAAACATCAGAGAAAAGTCCACATTTTCCCCATTTGTCTGTGCAAAAATAAGGCCTCCTAGTAATCCAATGAACTCATCAACTACAAATAATGCCCATGTATTCATGACATGTCGATAATACACGCACGCGCACACACACACACACACACACACACACACACACACATGAAAGTCAATTAATCCAGAAGGTTTTCACATCTCATCAGAAAACAAAATTCACTCCTTCTCAGAGCCAACAAGTAATCTAAAAATCTTCCAGTGCTGAAGAAAACGTGTACATCAGTTCTCGCCCTGCTCTGATACACAGTGACTGTACTGAAGCCTCATGCTTAATAAACTCCCCAAACCACTCCTGATATTCCTGACACATTGGCACAGAAAACCATGTGCAACTGTTGCCTTTCTCCATGCTTACAGCAATGACGTCCTTCCCCATTGACTGCCTCCAGCTTACTGACTTTGCTCATGCACTTAAGCAGTGCCTCCAAACCAACCATCCAATTGTGTTCACTCTTATAAGACAACTAACCATTCATAACATTTTCAAAAAAAAACACTGTCAAGCCAACATTCAACCACCAAGCCTGCCCCACAGTACAAAAGCACTGAAAAACTGCAAGTGAACAAAATCAGCGTACAAAAAAGGCACATTCCCAAACTTCAATCCCAAAACATCTGTTTAAGTAATCAGATCATGATATGGCCTGACTGAGGATATGGGACCCAATTCTCACAAGGATATGCCAGGTGTAAGTTGACTTGTGGCAAAATAAATGGAGCAAGTAGCAAGTTACCTCAGTAGTTGCGACATACGGTTTTCTGCAAAGCAGCCTGCGACTTGTTGCAGGCTGCTGCGTCAAAGTGGACATACACCACCAGTTACACCCTAAACCCCTGTGACATGATGCTAGGGGGGGGTTCTGGCAGCAGCTGCACCCTATTCTGGCAGGTCAGCAACCAAGTCCCCCAGGGTGCTTTTCTCAAAAAAAAAAAAAAACAGAGGACATCTGCCAAAGTACAGTTACACCAGCTTTCAGCTGATGTAAGTGTACTTACACCCTCCAGGGGTTGTGCCACTGTATCCCCTTCCCCAACCCCCAGTACATGCAGCCCCCCATCCATGCCCCAATCCCCCAAAATACATTAATAAAGCCCCACAGAGCCAAGTAGTCCCCATGCCCCAACCCCCAACATTCATTAAGAATGCCCTGCAGAACTCGTATTCACCCATGCCTTGATCCTCATAAACTTCCCCTCTAGCCTTGATCCCCCCACAAGATTCATATAAAATCCCCCTCAGCTACAATCCCCCATAATATTCATTCATAATCCCTCTCAGCCCAAATTCCCCTAATATTAATGCACCCCCCCAGCCATGATCCTGATCCATGCAACCCAAGTACTATGGCACCTGTAAATATAAAACATGAAATAAAACACATATCCAGTCACCCATCATCTCTGGTAGTCTAATGGCCCCCACCCCACCACACAGCAGTGCCAGACCACCCTGCTTCCCCCCAACCCATACCCAGTTGGTGACTGGCACAGCCCACCTCTCACCACCGCAGCCAGCCATTGACTGAGCTCTTTTTGAGTGTGTACTACTGTAAATAGTACATGCTCAATGGCTGAGCTGTCATTCATTGAGTGAGTACTATTAACAGTAGTAAGCACTCAAACAGAGCTCAGTCGATGGCTGGCTGTGGGTAGAGAGGTGGCCTGTGCCAGTCACCAGCTGGGTGCTGGTCAGGGGGAAGCAACGTGATCTGGCACTGCCTGGTGGGGGGCCGCTAGACTACCAGGGATGATGGGCAACTGGATATGTGTCTTATTTCTTGTTTTATATTTATGGGTGCCATAGTACTTGGGTTATGGGGTGCGTGGATGAGGAGGGTTGAAGCTGGGGGGGTTGCATTAATATTATGAGGAATCAGGCTGGGGGATTATGAATGTATATTATGGGGGAATCAGAGCTGAGGGAGAATTTTATAGGACTCCTGTGGGGGGATCTTGGTTAGATGGGAAGTTCATGGGGATCGGGGCTGGGGGGTGCCTTCAACCTTTTACAGGGCAATGCCACAGGTTTGCAGCAATGTCTGCTGTTGCACCCTCCATTTAGTGAAAGTCTGCTGTTGGCATAAGCCACAGGACTTAGTTGCAGGGACCCTGCCTGATAGAGAATCAGTCACAGGGTCCCTGGTGCAACTGCACCCCTACAGTGTTGCAGCTTGCCACATGCGTAGGGGTGCTTCTAGAATCGGGTCCATCACATTTATCATTATTCAAGGCCAGTGGTATTAAGATATCTCACATGTGGCTTCAACACTTGTGGGATATCATAATATCACTGGCTTCTTATGAAGATAAATATGATATTGTCAGTCAGGCCATGTTTTATGTGTGTGTGTGTGTGTGTGTGTGTATATATATCTATATCTATATATATATATATAGATAGCTATATCTATATATATATATATATATATATATGTATAGATAGATAGATAGTTAGATATAACATGGCCTGACTGACAATATCATACTTACCTTGCAAATTTCTACCTTACATAACAGTACAAGTACTGAATATCATATGTATTGGTGGGAGCTCATATGGGTGGGAATGTGGGGCACTTTGGGCCCCACGCTCCCACCACTTTGAAGCAAAAAGTTTAATTCATTGGAATGGCATAATTTCACACCTGTTTATATGTCAGACACCTAACCACTGAAAATTACCTCCACGGCAGTAAGGCTAGCTACCCTATAAAATGTGATGCCACTACCACAGTGCAAAATGTTATACACAAAATGTAATGTGCATCACACAATATTTCTGCAGCAAATTAATTTTCCAACTCTAAATACCAAAATTCACATGTACAGGACATCCCCTCAACACCCTCCAAATTTCAAGTTAAAAGACCAAACTATTTCCGAGATATTACATTTTAAAGTTTGAGATTTTCATTCATCAGAGTGGCATAATTCTGCACCTGTTTACAGTTTACACACCTAATGACTAAAAAGTATGTCCATGGCAGCAAGCCTAGCTACCCTATAATTTTCAAGCCATTACCACAATGCAAAACGCTGTCCACAAAATGTAAACTGTGCTACACAATATCTCTGCAACAAATGGATTTTTCAACACTTAAACACCATAATTCACATCTACAGGACATCCCAGCAACACCCCCCAAATTTCAAGTTAAAAGACCAATAACTTTCTGAGATATTTAATTTGAAATGTTACTAAAATTGGGTTATCTGGTCCCTCTAACTCTGGCCATCTAGTCCCTCCCTTGCAAACGAAGATCACGATCAAAGAATCTAGCGATCAAAAAATTTGCAGGCTCTTGACCAAAGAATTTGCAGGCTCACTATCAAAGAATAAAAAATGTTAAAACTCAATTTTTACAGAGAAATACAGTAAACCACAGCCATGACTTGATAGAACAAAGCCCACTGAGCAAAACCCATCCTAGTTTGACTTTATAAGTCACCCCTGGGCTGAGATATTTGATTTTTTCATCTGGCCATCTAGTCGTGCCCTTGAGATCAAAGATTGCAGTCAAAGAATCTCTTGATCAAAGAATTTGCAGGCTCATGATCAAAGATCATTAGCGAGCCATGATCAAAGAATTTAAAACTTGAAAACTCTATTTTTAGACACAATTACAAGAAACCACAGGCATGGCTCAATAGAGGGGAGCCCCCTGAGTGAAATCCATCCAAGTTTTACTTCAGGGGTCACTCCTGAGCTGAGATATTTGTTTTTTTCCGCCTGCAAAATGAAAACAAGATGGTAGCCATTGCAATCAAAGAATTCCTCACAGTCAAAGATTCTTTGATCACGAGCCTGCAAATTCTTTGATCATGAGGAGGGACCAGATGGCCAAAACCCCATTCTTCTTTCGCAAAATAACCATATAAATTTTCCCATAGACTTATAATGGGAACTTAAAACTTTAATAACTTTTGAATGGAATAATATTTTTCACAAAACAAAAAGCAGCATGTTCCTTGGTACAAGCTCTTTCAACGTGCCAAGTTACAGAGTGAAACACTACACAACAGCCATGCAGTACCACGGACAATATCCGAAAAACTGCCCACAAAACTGGCGAAAAGTGCATTTTTCAGCGTTTTGGTGCACAACTGTAAGTCCAACCAAAACAAAATTTGGCAGATCAAGAGATCTACCATGCCCCACCGTGCATATCTCATTCCATGCAAATCCATTGAATGGGTCCAAAGTTATTAACACACAAAATTTCGAGTTTAACATAAAAGTGTCTTCATAACCCTAAATATAGGGGCATGCCACTAGAATATATATATATATATATATATATATATATATGTATATATATATTAATATTATAGTTGTGGGATAGTACCACAATAGTTAGGGTTGAGTAGGGTGTTCAACCTGTCACTGCAACAGGGAAGGGTTCCAGAGGACTGGAAAAAGGCCAAGGTGGTACCACTGCACAAGGGGGGGGCAGAAGGGAAGAGCCAGGTAACTACCACCCGATAAGCCTGACCTCGGTGTTCAGCAAGCTGATGGAGGCACTGATTAAGGAAGGACTGGTTAAGCATCTTGAGGGGGAGGGCCTGCTGAATGAAAATCAGCATGGAGTCACAGGTGGCAGGTCATGCAAGACCAACCTGATTGAATTCTTCAACAAGGTGACAGAGATATGGGACGAGGGAGGGGCGGTGGACATGACCTACCTGGACTTCAGGAAGGCATTCAACACTGTCCCCCATGAGAGACTTGTAGGCAAGGTGAAAAGCTTGAGGGTGGGAAGCAAGCTCACTAGATGGGTGGAACATTGGTGGGTGGGGAAGACTCAGAAGGTCAAAGTTAATGGGGTGTACTCAAAGGAGGAAAGACTGACAAGTGGGGTTCCACAGGGGTCTGTGTTGAGACCCATGCTCTTTAACATATACACAGGGACATCACAGATGGTCTGAGTGGGAAGGCATGTCTCTCTGTGGATGACATGAAAATCTGTAGTAGCAGGGTGGATATGAAGAAAGGGGGGGTAGAGGATATGAGGGAGGACTTGGCCAGGTTGGAAGAATGGTTAGAAAGGTGGCAATTACAGTTCAACACAAAAAAGTGCAGGATTATGCACATAGGGTGTAACAATCCGAAGGCAAAATACCAACTGGAGGGGGAGGAGATGGAGGAGACAGAGCAGGAAAGGGACCTGGTGATTACCATCTCAGACAACCTGAAAGTCCGGGGTCAGTGTGACAAGGCATCAGGAAAGGCACTGAGTATGCTGGCATGCACAGGGAGGAGTTTCACAAGCAGGAGAAGGGAGGTGATCCTGGTGCTGTACAACACCATGGTCAGACCACACATGGAATATGGGGTCCAGTTCTGGAGGCCATGCAGGAAAGGGGACATGGACCAGCTGGAAAGGGTCCAGAGAAAAGAGACCAAAATGGTGCAGGGGATGCAGGGGAAGCCATACGAGGAGAGGCTTGGGGAGCTGGGCCTATACTCGCTGGAGGAGGGAGAGGGTGATGTGGTGGGGACATTCAAATACTTAAAGGGCATAAACAGGTTGAGGGTTGACAGCTTATTCAAATCGAGTAAGAACAATTCCACAAGGGGAGATACCCACAACCTTGAGGAGGGCAGATTCAGGGGGGACATCAGGGACAGGTTCTTCACTGAGAGGGTGGTACAGCCATGGAATAGGCTGCCAGAGTAGGTGGTGGAGGTGGATACAATGGAGAATTTCAAAAGGGCCTGTGACATGCACATGGGACTAGTGGGCAGAGTGCAGGCTGCAATGGGATGAAGGAAATCCTCCTGGGGGGAGGGGTTACAGGCAGACTAGATGGACCTAGAGGTCCTTATCTGTGACAGCCTTCCATGATTCTATGATTCAATGTTAAACCCCTAACTTTGCACATTAATATCTTTAATATTATTTAATATATAATCGATGAAATGAGCTGAAATGTTGTATGTGCTGTCTAGGATGCAAGGTCTTGATCTGTGGCAATTTTTGTAATGTCAGCTTGTGCTGTTTCTGAGATCCTCATATGTCATTTTTCTTAAATGTCTTAACCTTTTTCCTATACTTAATATGTTTTTTTCTTTCACTTACAGCCTATATGGAAAGGAATTTGTTTCCCAAACTTGCAGAGGACATGTGTCATGTATTAAGGCAGTGCCTTTGATAGGTCTGGTGAAAAATTATAAAATGGTTCCAGAGTTATAAGGCTTAAAATGTATTTGTTTCCATCCTGCACATGTGCAGTAGGGTTTTTGAGATAACACATTGATACAAAATGAAAAATTTGACGTTGTGGATGCCCTTTTTTGATTTCTCACCACATACTTTACATTATTGTGCCATGACAACTGCCATCTTGTTGATGTTTTTCTACAAACAGGAGTGGAAAATACATAAAAATGCTGGCATTTAAGCTGGCCCAGTGGTACTGAGGGTTGAGGTGCTGAACACCACACCTCACACCGCGCTGGTGACCCGGGTTAGGGAACAGGTCTGGCCGCCAGGGTTGGCAGGGGGAGAGAGGATTGAGCATCCGGATGACTGCTTTCCTCTCTCAGGGGGAGAGAAACTAGTCATCTCGCTCACTGATTGCCCTCTGGTGGTGGCTGGAGGGCAGCATAGGGCGGGAGGCTTGAAGCTGACATCCTTGCTTCAGCAGGGAGGAATGGGCCACGCAAAAACAGGAAACTCGAGCCTGGCAGGCTCAATGATGGTCCACTGCTCCTGGCAGAACTACTGGGGGGACCTCCTAGCATGGGAGTGGTGGGACCAGAGAAAGAGTTTCTCCAATTGGAGGGCCTTAGCTGACTGTCCTGGCTCAGGAGGAAAAAGTACATATCAGAACCTAGCTAAACAAGACTCTTTTAGCTAAATTCTAATGTTTGTTTTTTGACTTGAGGAGCAGAAATACCTTTTCTTGGCACCCAAAATCCCAGGTGCCCAGCTTAGCAAGAGGAGTCCTTGACCCGTGTTCTCTGTATAAGAACAGCGGTACTTTCTTGACTTCTACAGCTGCAGGTGGAACTCATGCTGCAGGCTGCATTGAGAGCAGTGAGTCGCCATGTCCCTGGTGTCCAGTGGTGCCCACCATTGCCGACCCATAATATTGTTTCCTTTCCTTGGTTTCTAATACCACCCCCCCAATCGTGGTCCCCTTAATATATTTATTTTGTTACCCTGGTAGCTAGTGGCACCTCTCACCTTCTAATAACCATCGTCATAAATTTTGTCTCTTTCCCTGGTGGCTAGTGGCACCCCCCCCCAGTCACGGTCCCCACAATATTTTTATTTGTTTCCCTGGTGACTAATGGCACCCTGACCTTCTGATCACTGTTCCCATAAACTTTGTCTCATTCCCTGGTCACCAGTGGCATCTCTCCCCCATTGGGGTTCCCATTATTTCTTCTTGTTTTTTTTTTTCTGATGCCTAGTGGCACCTCCCACCTTCTAATCGCTGTCCCCATAACTTTTTTCTTTCTCTGGTGTCTAGTGGCACCCCGATGTGGTCCATTGTAATAATTTTCTTTGTTTCCCTGGTGGCTAGTTGCAGCCCCCACCTTCTAATCTCCATCCCCATAAATTTTGTCTCTTTCCCTGGTGGCTAGTGGTATTCCCCACCTTCTACTCACTGTCCCACTCTGTAAAAGAAAACTGTCCTTTGATGTCTTGTTTTTCATACCTGAAAAAAAATGGTCCCTCGCCAATCTGACCCCTCCACCCTGACCTCGCACTGAACACCCACCACCCTGCATCCCCCACACACCCTCACTCACCTGAACAAATCCCAGGGCGAAGGAGCACTCTCCAATCAAAGACTCGTCTTGCTGCTAGAACTGGTTACTGCAATATGAGTAACTGAGGTAAATGCAGTTTAATGTATTTCAATGGGGTTTTCAACTTTGTGGCATAACTTTACCATTTTGCATATTTTAAACCCAAATTTCAACATGGCCTTTTTGAGACCCCAGCTCATGAACAATGCTGATGAAATTACACAAATCTGCCCTAAAAGGCTATTTTGCAGTCAGTTGGTAAAATCACCATTCAAGTGGGATTTGAACATTTTCACCAACCTTGTTCATGAGGGGAGGTCATAAGAAGGTTATGTTGAAAAATTGGGGTCATAATATGCAAAAATGGCAAAGTTATGAGCATGAGTTAAAATGTTACTACGCTCGGGCGCAACTTTGGTAAATTTAAATATTTTGACCCCGAATTTTCAACATGGTCATTTTTTACACCACCTTATGAATGTGACAGCTGTAATTTTTCAAATTCTGGCCAAAAATGTATTTTTGCACCAGTTGTACAGAATCATGTTGTGGAGGAGCGAAATGACGTTTCACTGGGGATTTGAACATTCTCATCATGGCATTCGTGAGGTGGGGTAATAAAATGGCTATGCTGACAATTTGGTTGCTGTTTTGGCTGAAATGCAAGCACAGGGTTTTAATTGTCCAGTTTCCCATTAGCAGATTATAAAGTTCTGCCACTAAAGGGACCTTAGTTCTTTCTAAACAACTCACAAACGTAGGCTTGGTGCTCTTCCTCTTGTTCCATTCCACCTGATCCTTAAATAGTGGACATGTCCTCCTCTGCACTGCTACTGATCCTTGGAGTTTACACATGAGTAAACATAGTAGGACACCTTATAGACCAATATCCACTTGATTCCACTGCGAACATCAGTATCGAGTGCAGATAGCTGAAGCCACCAACTATAACTTCCTGTAAATACAGTCTTGACTCAAATAATGCTCTTGTTTCATTCTCAATACCCAAGAACAAGCTACACTCAGGATTCTGTAGTATCCTATCTACCATTGGTGGTGACTTTAAGTCAGCAATTGCCTGACTTCGGCAGACCAAAGAAATGCAAAAGTCACCTTCATGGTCACATCAAGGCAAGTAATACTTTCAGTGTTACTTTTGTCTGGGAATGTGCACCCTAACCCTGGCTCTAGAGCTGACACCAGCACTAAAGTGTCAAAGGCAAGTGGCCTTACAATTGTAGCTATGAATATTTGTAGCCTGCTCCCTAAGATGGCACAGCTTCAGACCTGGGTAGCCCTGCATACCCATGACATAATTTGCCACACTGAGACCTGGCTAACACCCCAGGACAAGGATAGTATAATTGCTCTGTTGGGCTATCAATCCTTCAGAATTTATAGGAATAGCAAGGGGGGGGGGATATGCCTTATATACATCAGGGATACCTTTCAAGGGGTATTTCTCCCATTAACTGCCATGACTGAGGACCATGAGCTACTTATGGTAAAGCTCCTATTTGGTCCCTAGAACAGACCTCTAGCCATTGTGTGTGTCTATTTCCCACCCAAAAAGCCTGCTGAGGGACTCCAGAAAGGTCCAGGAGCCATAGATGGCATCTCAAAGAGCTGTGAACTCATTCTTACAGTGGACTTCAATATAAATTGACTCAGTCCCTGCTCGTCGAAACTGAGACATAGTGGGTTGCTGCTATCCCTCATAATTAATAACTGAGTCCACAAGGTTAAATTACAAATCCGAAAAACACACTCTCCTTGACTGGCTCCTCACAAGCTCACCGGATAGGCTCACTGACACTGCAGTGCTCCCAGACACCCTGAGAGGTCACTCCCTAATTATCTGAAACTTGTCCAATTAATAGAAAAAATCCCCACCTAAGCTTGTGGAAAGCAGAGTGCTATGTAAAGGGCAGCTTGCCTCCTTGAAAGAAGCATTACCCAGATAGACTGGTCACTCTTAGACTTTCTCACAGTCAGCAGAGTAGGCCTTATGGTCTATCAAGTCTGCTCGTGCTTCAGAACCCTGGGTGGGTACCGTCATAATCTCCCTGGCTCCTTTCCCTATTTCTCCTTCCCTCCATCCCAGTACTCCCCCCCCCCCCGGTGCAAGCCAACCCCTGTTTCTTCCCTTGCCTATACCTGTCCCATCCTCTCTTGAAACCCTCCACCATAGAAGCCAGTACCAGCTCCCCAGGCAGTGCATTCCGCAGTTCCACCACTTTTTCAGTGAAATACCTCCTCCTCCTTTCCCCACTTATCCTTCTACCTTCAAGTTTCCAACTATGCCTTCTGGTGATGCCACTCTTCTTCAGCCTAAAGATCCCATCTTGATTTACCCTATTGTTTCCCTTGAGGTACTTGAAGACCTCAATCATGACCCTCTGTTCCCTCCTCTCCTCTAGCGAGAACAGGCCAAGTTCCTCTAATCTCTCCTTATACATCCACTCCCCCAGACCCTGGATCATTTTGGCTGCTCTCCTCTGAACCCTTTCCAGGAGCTTGATGTCCCTCCTTAAGTGCGACCTCCAGTACTGCACAGAGTACTCAAGGTGTGGTCAAACCAGGCCATTGTACAGTGGCAGAATTCTGCAAGACGCGGATCAAGCATTACAGTACCTCATTGACAAGTTTGATCAGGTGTGTGACAGGTATGCCCCACTCAAAAAAAGGAAGGTCCGAGGTTATAACAATGGGTGGATTACCAGTGAGCTATTAGAACTAATGAGAGAGCAGGATAACCTATGGAGCAGGGCCAAGGTCACGGGGGGGGGATCAATGACACCCAGAACTACAAGGCTGCTAGGAACAGATGCACTCACCTAATACAGAGTGCAAAGGCAGACTATTGTAAGAATCAACTTGAATGCAGCTGGAAGGATGGGAGGCATTTCTGGGACAACCCTAAGGAGCTCCTAGGAAAGGATATCAAGCAACAACCTTTACTACTCAGTCTTAATGGCTACAATTCTTTGGACCCACTCACCATAGCAAAAGAGTTTAACTCTGCATTCACGGATCTAAGCTCCATCCTCCCTGATGTATACTTGAAGCCTGTGGATGTAGATCTTGAAAACATATCCATGAGTGCATAGCACCCACAATTCTATTTCAGGTGGGTTACAGTCAAGGAAGTCATGGGTTACGTCAAAAAGGTCTGAGGAAAGACAAAGATCGGCAGTGACAGTATCGACATGAAACTGGTAGCTCAGACAGTGGATGTGCTTATTGTTCCCATCATTAAAATATTTAATAAGTCCCTAACCCTGGCTAAGTTCCCCTCCCTCCCTCTGGAAACAAGCACTGGCCACCCCAGTTCACAAGAGTAGGGACAGCACATGCAAAGCTAATTATAGGCCCATCTCTATCCTCTCCACCCTATCCAAAGCACTAGAGAGGATCACAGCAGACCAAATCACAGAATATATCCAGAAATACCAGTTGCAGTGTCCCCAGCAGCATGGTTTCAGAAAAAGCCACAGCACTGCCACTGCCCTGGTTGATTTCACGGATTATACTCACAAGGCTATGGACAAGAGTAAAGTGGTTGGATCCATCTTTATTGACCTGATGAAGGCCTTCGACATGGTCTTTTACCTCCTCCTCATTCTCAATGAACTACAGGCCCTTGGGCTGGCCTCCAACACCATCCAGTGGCTTCAAAATTACCTATCCAGAAAGTCTGAAAGTGTTAGAATTGGATCAACAGTTTCTGCCTCTCAAGACATAGTGCTGGGAGTTTCACAAGGGTCCATACTGGGTCCACTACTGTTCAGCCTCTTTTTGAACACGCTCCCAGAGGCATGCACCAGCAAAATTATCCTCTACACAGATGATGTGGTGGTACTCAGCAGCAGTGCCCACACTAAGACCCTGCAGGCTGAGCTGCAGTCCACCTTCCAACAACTGGAGGGCTGGTTCAGCTCTGGTAGGCTGTTACTCAATTACAAAAAAAAACAAATCCATGCTCCTCTCTAGCCCTCAGCTAAAAAGGAGGTACCCCATACTAACAGTTACTGACAACAGGTCAGCCACTCAAGAACAGGTTCATTTCTTTAAATTCCAAGGAGTAATAATAGATGATACTCTCTCATATGACCAGCATGTTGACCAGGTTGTGAAGGCAGTAAATGCTAAACTTGGGGTACTTTATCAGCATAGGAAAAGCATCACTACCATTGGTCTCAGGCTCTCCATAAACAGCTCCATTCTCTCCATGGTTGACTATGGTCTGGTGGCCTACAGAGCAACTTCTGATACCACCCTCAAGAGGGTACGCACAGCTCTAAATGAGGCCTGCAGACTGTTACTAGATGCTGACTGGCTCACGCACACCTGTGTACTCTATGAGAAAGCAGACATATTAAGCCTCAAGAATATAATCTCATACCAGACGTGCCTCCTAGGCAGGCAAGCCATGCTAGTCCTAACTCCTCCCTGTATCACTGACATGATTACATTAATCAACTCCATGTACAGGACCAGGAATAAAGAACTACACCTGTTCTGTGTCCCATTCTGAAGGACAGCTCTTGGACAAAGATCCTTCTTCTACCATGGTGCCCCACTGTGGTGTAATGAGATCCCAGCTAACACTTTAAATGTTGCTAACCCTAGAACCTTCAAAGCTGAACTTAAGCAGTTTCTACTGCAAAAGAATGTCTGTGAATGCTAAACTGTTCAGAGTGGGTCTCCACAGCCTGCACTAACCCTGTCTACCAGCAACTACTCATTGACTCACAGGGGCTACCCCTCCCTACTCCCTATCATTTCTCCCCAGACTCTGGCACCTCATGCTCCATAGCTCTTATTCCACTAGTGGTTGTTTTTGTTTGTCTTGTGCCTCATCACCCCCTCTCTCTCCTCTCTTCCCCCTCCCTCACCCCTCCCACCCCCTTTTCTCTTTCAATCTCCTCTCTCATGATGCCTCCCTCCCCACTTGGTCTCTCTCTCTCTCTCTCCTTCCCTCTTGCCCCCTCCCTCTCTCCCCCTCCCCCCTTCTCTCTCTCTCTAACAACCATCTTCCACCTTACCAAACATTCCCACATGTACCATCCCCAGCTCCTCAGCTCCAAAGCTATAATGCAATGTGACAATGCTCCTGTGCTGCTCTATCCCCATGCTACATTCACTAACCACTCTCTCCCTATCCTACATTTTCCTCTCTCTCATATACTTATGCCATATAGCACTTACTGTAGCATTAAACCCTTAATGAAACTTAAAAGAAACTCTTCGCTGTTTTCTATGTTTTTGCTACTTCCTGTACTGATTATTCAACTATATCTGTATTTGTACTGTGAATTCAATTATGTACTGATATTTCAGCTATGTCTGTATTTGTACTGTGAATTCAATTATATCTGTATTTGTACTGTTTAATGGAGGTGGACTCAGTGTAAAAGAGTTCTTACTCAAAGGTTGTTTCCAAAATTCCAGTAAATAAATATAAATAAATACATGTGCACATCTATAGAGCGATGGGAACACAGGATCTTCTGGGCCCTGCGGTTCTACAGACAACTGAGAATTTGATTATACTATCTAAAAAAGTAAAGAAATAATTTGCAAAAAACTGTGTTAATGCACAGTTAGGATAACTTAATGCCACAAATGTAGGGAAATGTGGCATTACGGTTTGTCACCCTAACACCCCACCCCACGCTCAATCAGCAAAAGGAAAAAGAAAACTAGGGTTTTGGGTCTGTAGAGTCTTGGTGAATCAGTGTTGGAGTCTTCCTTGGGGGTTATCAACCCTAATGCTCACCTTTCCCCCTGTGGGCTCTGTGTGAAGAAAGGAGATCATGTGTGATGCTGTTTGTTTAAAGAATGGGGTGGGCAGTAGGGTTAACAACCCCCATGGAAGACCCCACCACTGATTTGCCAAGGCTCTGGCAATAGATAGACAGACAGACAGACAGAAAGACAGACAGGCAGATGGACAGCTAGGCAATATCATACTGCAGAGTGTGTTTATTGGAGGATATAGGTGCTTCTCTGGCACCACAGCTCCCTTCCATGGACACATCTGCTGCCCACCTGTCCTGCAGCTTGTGGCATACTGGAGGCTGTGCACTTCATTGAACAGATGCGGCAAGCTGCAGGACACAGGCTCCTTGACCCTGTTTGTTTCTGCATCTGGTGCAGGGTCCAGGATGTAGGGGACATTGCCACAAGCTGCCATTATCATAGCTTGCAGCAACCTTTTGTCAATTTCAGCCCTGATATTCTCATACTAGGTCTGACTTCCCTCTGAATATGAAATATAATTGACCATGTTTTTCCCAAGTGCAGTTTGATTTGATGACATCACAAGTGTCAAAGCTATGAGCAATGTCAAAGGTCAAAGTGCTCCAAGAAAAAATAGCAATGATATACCTTGTGGGGACATGTCATATTTGATTTATGCAATGCTTTTCTCTTTTTCCTCATTATTATGCTTTTTAAAGTTTTCTTCTATTTTGTTTAAATTGCTTTTTTTTTATGCTGAGTAGTCTTTCAGGATGACTAAGTGGGACACACATTATGCTGTATCGTGCATCATTGTATCATTCTGTCCTGTTGCAGCCTGTTTTTTTGTGAGTATGCCATGCCAGGTGACAGAACTCAAAGTGTCCAGGACAATGAGGAAAGGGTGGGGCAAGTACTGGAATACTGCTTGAGGCTGGACCCTGCGGTGTGCTGGTTGGGAATCAGATGGGGAGATTCTGCATATGGAATGAACAGTAAGAGAGTTGGCAAGACCTATTGGATGGGGGAATTAAAATGTCTGAGGAGTGTTTTAAACAGTGATTTTCATTTGGGATTAATAGTTTTAGTGAAAAGGGGATTTTACGTGGGTGCTTATACTGTTGTTGTGAAGACGGGCTAGAAACTGAAAGTTGTGTAAGTGGAGGTAATTGGCTAGAGTCCACAGCCATGCTGCCAGCTCCAGCCAATCACTACCTACTGTGTGGATAAATTTGGCCATGAGGACCTTGAGAAAGGATAAACATGATATTCTCACTCTAGGTCTGACCACCCACTGAAGGTCAAATATATTTTATCAAATTTATCCACAAAAGCACTGCATAAATGTATACAGACACAGAAAGTACAGAAAGATAGATAGATAGATAGATAGATAGATAGATAGATAGACAGACAGACAGACAGACAGACAGACAGACACAGACAGGCAGACAGCAAGCTAGGCAATATCACACTGCAGAGTGTGTTTATTGGGAGATACATGCACTTCTCTGGTATGTGTTAATGCAAATGGCTATAAGCCAGCAAATCCTCAGAACACACCCAAGGAGTGCCTGCTTTTATCTCCCAATTAATTCAGCACCCTGGGTTGTGTCATTTTACTTACGAAACTGACTGGTACAGTATTTAACGTTTTCATTTAGGATGTGCAGTACTGTGCATCAATGAGTACATACAAGCACGAGGGATGGCCGATTTTGTTCAAACAGAGCAGAATTTATGGTGGCCATCTTGACTCATTTTATGTACTATATTTATGAACCTAGGTAATAGAACTCTAACTTGCTACATCAAACAGGTGCTACATAAATTGGAGAGATCAGTAAATACTTTACCTCATACAGCAGAGCAAAAAAAAGTCTGATCAACTGCTACAGAGAATTGTTTACATAAAGCAATATCCTACTACTCATCTAATTTTACCCACAAGTGGTTGCAAAATTGCTTCACACAACATTGCATGCAAAATGCTATGCATATTTCCCAGTATGCATTAAGGGGCCAGGTTGCTATTATCCATGGCATGTAGGCAGCCCTACTTATGAATCCCATGAACCAGAGGTCATGTAAACTGCTGCATTCATTCACGGACGGGAAAAAATGTCCCTTCTGCACAGGATCTTCAGTCAGTTGCACAGCTATGTACATGGCTGGTCTGGGGGATGTCTTGGGGGGGTGTACCAACACTGGGGGCACAGGATATGGTAGCAGAGACCTTGCCATATTCATTGCACTTCCTCTTTTTAAACCCCTGCAAACTGCAGGAGATGAACACATCCCTCTACAGTGCTAACCTAGCCCACCAGTCTGACAGTGAGGGCTGGGGGCAACCATTTGGGTACTCGACTGCACTTTGACATTTTTCCCATCCTGTGCCTTCCTAGAATCCTCTGCTCACACAAAGCAGAGGATCCACTTTGGAACCCAGTATGGGCATCCAATTGTATTTCCACCTGTGTCCCTCAATCAGTCTCTGAGCAGCTGCATGCTAGGGACAGGTCCATGGACAGGCACCCTGCAGAGGTACACAGTAGTGCATACCATGCACCTTGTGCCTGTCCACTGGTGTGGAGCTACACAGGCTAGGTACATGTGATCTGCATGTACCCAGCCCCACAATAGTGCATTGCCCCAATTTTTTCTAATGTGACTAGCATTCAGTTACACATCACAGCAACTGCTACACAAACATTTTTAAGTAAAATATTCCTTGACAATGACTGGCATCATAAAGATCCTACAATGTTGTGTTTACAATGTTTCCTTTAATGACTGAGGAATCTGCTGGATTATTCACAGTACAGTTAATGTCTCACCTGAGCATCTCTGTATCTCATACTGGCCACTCTGAGTGATTTCAACCAATTAACTTGCCACTGTGAGAATACAGTCTCATTCTGATGATCAAATTTACCACTGAATTTCATTTGATGCAAATAGAACAACAGAAGATGGTAAGCACCATGGTTCATATACAGACTACTACTACCTTTTTAAGCATCTGTTTCATGCCTGCACTGTCAAGATCTAAAGAAGGCCTTAGGGGAAATAATCAAAATAAAATGCTAAGTTGTCACTGCAAGATGTTGTGCTATAGCAGAATGAACAGCTGGTTAACATACCTCTGCTACAGTGCCTTGGAGGGAAGAAGGACTAATATTGTGATGCAATGTAATACATTCCATACAGTTAGGTGCATATTTTTCTTTCAAACCAATATACTCTTCAGAAGGAAAGGAATGTGGTTTGTATTGCATCTTTTATACACACTGTATCCCAAAATGCTTTATAATCATGAATAGTTGGCAGCAGTATTTAAGGAAAGGATTTTGTTTTTATACACTGTAGCGCCTTTCATATACATTATATCCCAAAGCACTTTACCAGTCATTAAGCATGCACATAAAGGTTAAGGAAAGACTGTGGGGGGGGAGAAAGAAAGAAAGAAAGAAAAGAAAGAAAGAAAGAAAGAAAGAAAGAAAGGAAGGACAGAGGAAGGAAGGAAGGAAGGAAGGAAGGAAGGAAGAAGGAAGGAAGGAAGGAAGGAAGGAAGGAAGGAAAGAAAGAAAGAAGTGGGAGATTAAGTGACTTGCTTAGGAAAACATAAAAAGTTAATTTTGTTTATGGGATTCCAATCTGGGTCTCAGGGTTCACAACTCTGTGCAATTAGGGCTATGCAGACTCCCAGATTTATAATTAGTAGTTTCAATTGCTCTGTGAGTAACAGTAATAGTACTGCAGTATTCAAAACTTTTTGCTGGAAAGGATTACTTCCATTCAAATTCCAGTCTTGTCTTAGTAAGGATTTGTATCACATGAATTGTTAACTAAACATAAGCTGTAAAAAAGTATAAAATCAATTAACTAACCAATCCATGCATGCAGTGCAAAGATGGAAATCCTAAGTGTTATCAATGTGTTCAGTTAAATTTTTGGTAGAGTTTTCAGAGCTACGGAAGCATTAAAAGAATTTAAAATGCAAGACTTGCATACACAGTATGTAAATATCAATTAGTGCCTGTGACAGATATGAACATTTCACCTTGAACTGTGCTTTTATAGCAGTCTTACACTATAGATCTAACTAAACTGAATAATCAATATCCAATACAGTTGCACAGTCTATAAGGAACAATCAAATTGCTTACTTAGAGAGTAATTATATTTGAAGACACCAACTTAAAAGCAAATTATTTTTACAACTAACCTTCAGCAGGGTGTTGGTTAACTCAAATCTTTCCTCTGCAATGAGTTTCAATTCTTTTGTGTTTGAAATATTCAATGAACTGGAAATAATGAATGTTTTGACTAATAGACAGAATATGAAGGCATGTAAAATGGGCAGATGATTTCTTGCATCCTGACTAGCTGACAATGTTCTGAACCCATGTTCTGGTAGGGTGACAACTAATGGTTTTGGAACTCTTCTGGCAACCATGACACAACACAGTCAGGTCTATATGCCTACCAGAAACTTTTGAAAAGGTTGCTGGCAGCCTTTTTGGTATATTAAAAAAAAACTACCACACTTGACAATACTTCAAAAAATAACATGTTGCAACATTTTAATAACCACCACCCCACATCCCCCTTTACGCACCCTTAATATTAAAAATCAGATACCTAAACCCATATCCCACCTATTTTTCACCATTTTTCTGGTAACTCCAACATCAACCTTTCTCCCTGTCCATCAATATATGGCTGTCCCCATTCACTCTTACCCACCCCCAACCATGCCTTCTGGACCCAAGAAAACAATGGTGTTCCACTTCAGTCATATCTTCATGTTTCATACAAAGTTTGGATAGTGGGGCACTCCATCTAGTTGGCTTAAACATGGGAGGACACCACTTCCAGAGTAGCAGAGTTGTGATATAATATTGAGCACACCAGGGTGCTATGGAAGGTCATTAGCGGTGTAAGGTGGGCACAGCTTCTGCTGCTATTGGGCAAGCTAAGGGTGCAGTGGGGCATGCCAAACAGCATTATCATACACTTGGGGGGCAATGACTTGGGGGGGGTCTGCCATGGGGGGGACTGAGGCAGAACATTCTGGAGGACTTGGAAAAGATTAAAGGGTGGTGCCCGAGGGAGACAATTGGCTGTTCTGATATCACCTCCTGGCAAGATGGAGGGTGGTCAAGGATTTCTGGCTGATTGAGAAGATCAGAAAACATATGAATAGGAGGGTAGCAAGGACAGTATTTGAAATCGGGGGCATGCACCTGCAACCCAATGACAGTTCCTTTGACCAGGTTGAGGCAATCTGATGGGGTGCATTTGCTAGAATTTGGCATGTGCCTATTCTTGAGGCCACCTGGGGAGCTAGTGGGTGAAATAGCCAAAAAAGGTTTGAGATACTAGCCCACAAGGGGGGAGCTCCTCCATCCATCATAAGCTGGAGGAGGGACAGTGGAAGAATGAAAAAGGGGGGAGTGGAGGAGAAGGAAGGGGGAGGGGGTAGGATGCATGGGCTTGGGAAAAGGAACCCAGATGTGGTGGTAAAGCAGGGAGGGGGATAGGTCCAGACACTGGATTCAGAAGTGTCTGGGCCTGGAGGGGTGAAAGCCCAGGTAGGCGGAACCAGCCTGGTTCTGGTTTGGAGGAGAAGGACAGATTCACAGTGTCCGGACCCTGAAAGACAAGATGGAAAAATAACCAGAAGAAGGACAGAGGCCAGAACCAGGAAGCTTTAAAAGAAATGTTGGTGTGGAATTGAATTGTGAATTGAAAATATGTGGTTGTAACTATATTATCTGTGCCATAAATAAATTGCCAATGAGCAACCATTAAGTTCAATTGTTGTAGCGTCCATCATTCCTGGGGGGATTCAGAGGACAATGGGGCTTGCCACTAAAAGGCAAGCCAGGTTGTCTAATGATCCCTTCCAGGAAGAGGCACAGGAGGGGGAGGGGGGAACAGATGGAATAGAGGATGTATGGCGCCTGCTGACATCACCAGGCAGGTAAGGTGTAAAATGACACGGGCATGCCACAGCCCCTGGGATTGGCTGGGGGGTGGAGCCCAAAAGGGGTCCTGACCAGGGGTCTATAAGGGCATATTAGGCCAGAACTCATGCAGGATGACCTCTTTTGCTCGGAGTGTTTCCCACTCTCCCACCCTTATTAAGAAAGGTTCTGGGGGGGAGGTCATGGTTGGCACAAAGAAAAGAATTGGAGGGCAGGTAGAGTGCCTTAGGGGCCCTGAGCATAGGGCTGGTGTTTCCACTGTGGGGAGGCAGCATCGGCCCTGGGGGCAAGATCAGAGTCCCCTGTTAGGGAGGGGCATGGATGCCCATGGGAGTGGGAAGAAAAAAAAAGGGGGGAGTGGGTGGGAGGAAGGGGGTACAGGGTAGGATGCATGGGCTGGGGACAAGGAACCCAAATGTGGTGATAGAGCGGGGAGGTGTATAGGTCCAGGTACTGGATTCAGAAGTGTCCGGGCCTGGAGGATGAAATCCCAGGTAGGTGGAACCGGCCTGGTTCTGGTGTGGAGGAGGGGGCTGGATTCACAGTGTCCTGGCCCTGAAAGACAAGATGGAAGAACAACCAGAAGAAGGACAGAGGCTGGAACCAGGAAGCTTTGAAAGAAACTTTGGTGTGGAATTGAATTGCAAATTCAAAATCTGTGGTTGTAAATATATTATTTGTGCCATAAATATGTTTGCCAACAAGCAACCAACAAGTTAAACTGTTGTAGCATCCATCATTCCTGGAGGGATTCAGGGGACAAGGTTGCTTTTCCTTCCCTCTCAGTCCTGAAGAATGTCTGGCTTTCAATTACAATCCACTAAAAAAACTAAACCTTTGATTCTCCCTCCCATTGTTATTAACAAGAAACAAACCCACACCAAACAACCACTTCTTTCTTTCTTGCTTTTGCAACACAAGCAGCCACATTCAAAACTGGCAAAATATGTACCTTTGCTGTCTCAGCAGCATTGTTTTGATGTCACTGCTGTATTTGAGTGTGTTAACATGTCTTTTCCAGTTTTTGAATGTGGCCACTTGTGTTGCAAGATCTAGAAAGAAAGGCAACTTCACAGTGGCACTAAATCCACTAAATCCAAACTTGAGCAAATAAGCAACACCAATTTCTACACTTCACTACAGTAGACTGTCAACAGAAACATGTTTAAAGCAGAACTGTCAGCACAAAGGACCCCGCACTCATGTGTGGGGCAGATCCCAATGTGCACTTTGTGGGCAAAAACATTCTGGTTTACTTACTGTTCACTGTAGTATAGTACATTATACCAGACTTAGTTGAAGGCTGACATCTTCATTTACTACAATTCCCAGAATCCCCTGCAACTGACATCAGAACAGTAGGCAGCATGGGAGAATTAATAGCCTGTTGTGCATGTAGAATCCCTGGTTAGGTGTTAACCAGTACTGCTTTTCTCCAGGGGCCAAGAGCAGTCCTTTCTGACTGTACATAGCCCATGAAAGGCAGCAGGATCAGCAAAACAAAAGATCAGAGATTATATAAACTCTGACATGCACTGCAGGCTTTTGAATCTTTTCACTGCTACCTGCTGCTCTGATGTGACAGTAACAGAAGATGTCAGCCTGCAACTAGCAAAATGAGTCTGATACAATCTACTATACTGCAGTAAACAGTAAGCAAACCAAACTGTTTTTGCTCACACAGTACACATTGGAAGCAGCCCACTCGTGCATGGGGACCCTTGGTGGGGACTGTTCCCGTTAAACCTGGCCCTTGCCAGACCATCGTATCACTACCTGATGAAAGCAGGCCTTGTGAAGGAACTACATTGCCCTCAAAGTAACTCATTTTAAAAAAAAGAGAAACAAGTTCCATTCTAAATATTTTTATTCTGTTAATTATGTTTTTGTTTACCTTCAGTACCCATTTTATAAGCACAATAATTCACTCTGGGGTGTTCATTGGAGTGTGACGACCACACTTCCTGCTGCCGAAGGCATTTGGCAATATGCAACAGAGCATATCACTGTCACATACCAAGCAGCATCTTGTCATGTTTAATATTGTTTACTTGAACCATTTAAACTTTGGCAAATTGAAACATCTGGACAAAATGTAAAGCAAAGTTTTAACTGAGCAATAAGAATTATACGCCTCAACATTGCTACATCTCTTTGATAGTAACTTTTGAGCTTAGAATATCTGTATTTGTGACATCACTGGGGGTTGCTATTGTAATGTTGTTATCCTAGAAGTATATTAACAAGTTAACCTGGAATGTAAATTTCAAGAGAATAGTTTTTAAAGGAACACTGCCAACCTTTTTTGCAGAATATTTTTTTAAAGCTGAAAACTCACATTCGGTGATGTTGTTAGTTGTTTTAACTGCCTTGTTTCTTAATATAACTAGAATGCATGCTAATGGTGTAATTATCCCCAACTTTGTTTGGTTTCAAATACTTAATTCAGTCTGCCTACATTCTTTCTGAACATAAGGAACACTCCCAAATCATGCAGCCACCCATAATGCAATATTCTCTCCTCCCGCCTACTGCATCATGAGTGACTAGACTGTGTTAGGGATGCTTCCAAGTACCGGAAAGATAAAGTGGGAGTTGATGAAGGACTATAAACAAACACAGTTTGTGTGGTAATACCAGTATCACGAACAATCTGTTTTTCACTTTTAAAAGAAAAAAAAGGAATCAGAACCAAACTACCAGCTACATCAACAACATATGCAGATTATGATCAGTCATAACATGTGTCTTTTAAATAAACATTACTTTGAGGACTATGGGTTGACAGTGTCCCTCTAAAATCTTGCATACACTATCAATGCTTGACAGAGGTATTTGCAGAAACTGAAAGTCCTCAGAATGCATGTTAGCCAATCAAAGCACAGCAGCAGCTGCAGTTTTTAATTTTCTCCCAGCAGACATTGACCTGAATCCTTCTCTTGCTGTTTTCAAAACAAAGCTGTTGTGCATTTAATTTGATTGATTGAACTTTGTATGTTTTGGCTGGCAAAGTGCTGTGTAGGCAGAAATGCCTGGGTGCTGAGCAGCAGCTTGTGTAATGAAATTCTGGTAAATCTTTTTATCTTTGCTTGTGCACATGCCCAAGACAAACATATTGGCAGTGATCAAGCAGTTTAGGGGGCTGTGGAGGTGTGCTATATAAGTCAATGGATGTAGAAATGCAGGATGCTTACTACTCAAAAGCCAATGATGAGAAGGCTGATTATGACAATGTTGAGCTGGCAGGTGGGCCTAAATGTTGTGTACTTTAAAGGATGCAGCCTCACATATCACAGCCAATTTCCACCCATTAACCAGCTAACAGACATCATCATCAGGCATTGACGATGAACATCAAGCCTCACAGCCCCTCACTGTTTGTGTGTTTTTTTTCCCACTTTTAGTGGTTTCTGTAATTACAGACAGGAGTCTGGGTGTCTCTTGGAAAACAATTAACAAAGTAGTGCATGCAGAATGCAAATGTAATAGCATCAACTGTATTAACAGCATGCTAATAATGAACAGAAAACGCTATAAATAGTTGATTTAAATGACATTTTGTTTATGTTCCTATTAAAGCTCTATTATACTGCAAGCAAATATTCAGCATTGGCAAATATGTGTTTGTGACTGTGCTGCAAATTAATTTGTCTTTGATTCTTGAGTTCTAGTCCTTGGGCCCTTTTTTGTCAGTGTGCTCATCCACTGGACTTCCCACCATTCATGAGCATTGCACATTCCATTACTGTTTTTCAATGGAAATGCATTGTCTGCTTGAGTCTACCTGATTGTGAAACTCTGGAACCTAATTTTCAAAGGTTCCGGAGAATGTGTGTGCAGTGTGTCACAAAGTGACACATGACTCAAAAAAGGGACATGTTTCAAAAAACAATGCATGCATAAAATAAATGGTGCATGCATCCAAAAATGGTGCATGCATCACAAAACGAATTGATGCATTGAAAAATGCTGCATGTATCACCAAACTGGTGTATGCATCAAAAATGGTGCACACATTAAAAAATGGTACATGCATAGAAAATGTGCATGAATCAAAATGAATGGTGCATGCATTAAAACAAAGTTGTGTACGCATCAGAAAAATGGTACATGCATAATTTGGGGGGTGCAAGGCTCCATCCTTTGTGTCTAGACCGCTAGATCATCTAATAGATGGTCTAACAACGTGAATGGAAGTCATATTTGATAATATGGGTAGATAGATACCGTTTGAAAATCCTACCCTATGTCTGTCAGTGTTGCATGTTGAACTTAATGTTAAAATTCACAAAATCCTGCAAGGGAACTATACTGAATAAACCCTACCTTGTTCTGATAGCAGGCTACACAAAGGTGCAAGGTCCACCAATTCTATAATGCTGGGTATGACTGTCTTCTTTAGCTGCTAGCTGGGTTGTTTTCTTTCCATGACTTAAATATAATGCTTTTACATTTTGTATTGTGTATAGGCAAAATGTTTCCCCAGTAAAAAAAAAACTCCCTTGGTTATTTTTATAATCACCTTGCCTAATAAAGCTAACCTGTATATCACTAATCTGTTTATACTGTACTAACCTGCTTTGCCTCCACAATATACTGATGTTAGTACAGGAGAACATTTTAGTACTACGAGCAGTCCTGTATTGCCCACTTCAGTATATATTATTCTTACTGTATTTGGTTTATAAATTTCCTAAATCCAATATTAATTTCCTTATCTGACAGGCATAGGTTATCAGGTAATGCTGCTCAGAGTCAATAAGTAAATCCTATAGTAAAGGGGTGCATTGCTTTATTAATTTCACTAGTTTGATTTTTTTGATTTATGGGCTGGCAGTATAGCCTACAGTAGAAGTTAAGAGTAATGAGCTGTGAATGAGCTTGGCACATCCAGCAGTCAGACATGGATTTGATTCTCACAACCTCCACATGCATACTGTGTGACTCTAAGCAAGTCACTTAACCTCCCCAGTGCTCCTGGGTTGCCCCTGAAAATGGACAATTGTGCCTAATGAGCCTTACCCAGTTACCAAAAAATGCATAAAATAAAATAAATGATTCGCATATTGTATTTTGATTAGCAAAAGGATAATGTTTGCAAATGCACTACTTTAAATTATTTTATTTTTTTATTTAATTTTTAATTTATTATATTGCTTAGGTCCCACATGGAAATAATACTGTGAAACATCAAAACATTTTGACCCAGATATTTAATGGGTTAGTGCTGTGCTAACATAATAAGCACCACACAAAGTGCGAATAGCGCAGTCAAAAGCCTTTTAGCCCAGCTGCTACTACATTCAGACAGACACACACTTAACATGGCACTAATCTATTAGTGAACGAGTGTTAACACCTACTAAGCCATATGCAAATGAAGGGGCTGTCAGGCAGACAGTACACACTGGTATATTCAATTGGTTTTGGAAGCATTAACAGGCTGGTTGCACAGCACTATTAAACACTTCCAAAACCCTGCTCTTTCAAATGTGCACTCTTACAAAGGTGACAGTATCACATGCCCATCTCTCAAATATGAACTTCTGGTGCTGTGTATGTTTTAAAAGAACAATGAAATGGGCCAGCCCAGTGGTGTGGAGGGCTGAGGCACCCAGCACCTTCCCTCCTGCCACACTGCTGACCTGGATTCAGGAATGGATTTGAGTCATTTGGGGGCTGGCTTGGGGAGGGAGGGAGGATAAAGTGTCCCAAGGATGGCTGTCCTCCCTGAGGGAGGGAGGTTGTGTGACCCATTGCTTGTCTGCCATCTGGAGGTGTCCATGTGGCAGCACAGTCTGGGCACACAAGCAGACAAGCCAATCATGGGCATTTGAGGACGTCTCCACAGAGGCAGAGCTTGTCCATCACGCTATTGCACATAGTGGGAAATAACAATGGAGAAAAAAAATCTTCTGGCTGCAACATGACATCGAGGCCATTGCAGGCCCCACACCAGTAATCAGGTACCCAGCCATAAGTCCTGCCATCGGAGGAAGCCAGGTAAGAAGGAAAGTCCCAGGGAAGTTGGGTGATGAAGTTAGAGGGATAGGACAGAAGGGGGTAGGCCAGAGGCAACAGAGGGATACAATACTGATAAAAAAAGAAAAATGAAACAACATGCCTGGTTCTCCCTCTCACACCTGAGCCCCGTACCAAGTATAATGATCTGTATTCTTGGTAGTTTAATGGTACCACTGTCATCCAGTTTCCATTCCTATTTTAAGTACAGGCATTTCGTGGTGCTCGATTGCACCACCATGATCCCGCCCACCTACTAGCCCACCACATGATGACAGCCAAAACAACCCTTTGCTTGCCTATATGTCTGGCCTCCACCTGTCTCACAATTTGGATCTATCAGTAAGCACTAGCACACAATAGGTGTATATCAATATTCAGGACTTCCAGAATTACACTTCAGACTTATTTCTCTGAGATGAAAGTGCCATCCTACAAGTCCTGTATATTGGCAGACACTAGATGCATGCTAGTTTATGCCAATAAGCCCAAACTGCAGGACAGATAGAGACCTGCCATGGAGATGAGTGGAGGATTGTGCTAGCCTCTGTCATGAATGGGTTGGTAGGGGTACAGGGGTGCCACTGGACACCAGGTAATACTATATCTGTACTTACACTGGGCAGGCAGGTTGGGTGAGGAAGGGGAGGGTATTGCTATTCTACCAGAGATAGAGATTATTATGCTGGGTGCAAAATCAGGTGAGAAACTCAATGTATTTGTATATCTTTTTTAAACATACACAGCAGAAGAGATGCCTGCTTATTAAGGAAGGAGGACCACACACATTATGTAGGAGGGAGATCCCTCCATGCAATCCAAGGAGAAACATTATCACCTCACTAGATAATGAGGCCATCACTAGAGGAACATTATCTCTTATCTCCTTGTATGGGCAAATAGGTCATTTGCATTGTGACATTCAAGTGTATAACAAGTTAGGGTAAGAGTCCTAACATGTTTAGGATGCCCCACATGTTTTTGCTCCTTGACAGTTTCTATGTTCAGTGTAGGATCATTCCTCTTCTAGGCCAGTAGGGGGTTGTGCTTTGTGGCAAGATCACCTGTTAGTGCCTCCGTTAGGGCTGCACTCTAATAGATTATATTCAAACATGTTTTGAGCACTCACACTGTGCTCTGAACTTGTTTGAATATTGCACATTTAGGGTCTTGTGTTAATTTGTGGTCAGGATTATTTATTTATTTATTTAAAATGTTTAACCTGGACAACTGAAGAACTGTAATGTGTTAGTACTTACTACTGCAATTGTTTTGTTATATAAGAGGGCAGAGGGAACAATATAAAATTAATAAGCACAGGCACTCTGGATGAGCCCAGCAATCTCTTGACTACTGCTATATTAATATGTAGTTTTTAGGGCTGCAGTGGGTGTAGCTCTGCATAACTATTGCATTCAGTAAAAAAGGACTCCCGCATTCCTTGCAAACCAATAACATGTTAAAGTGTCAAAAAAAGTCAACTCCATCTTGGAGCATTCCCAGCTCACACTGTCTTTTTAGGGCTTCGGTGGGTGCAGCATCTGCTGCAGCACTCCAGCAGAGAGAGAGATCAAGTACATGGGGAGTGGGAGAATGAGAGAGAGAGAAAGCAGCTGTCTAATCAGCAAAAGACACAGAGCATCCCCGACATGCAGCACAGAATTCCATTTCTCTCTCTCTCATTGGCAGCTGTTAGCTCAGCATCCTGTGATCTGCAAGAACATAACATCCTGTGCTTGGCAGCATTCCAGTAGAGAGCTAGAGAGAACAAGTAAGTGGGGAGCAGGTGAATGAGAGACAGAGATAGAGAGAGAAAGCAGCTTTCTGCTCAGCTAGAGACATACAGTGTCCCCTACATGCAGCACATAATTCCATTTTTCTTTCTCTCTCTCTCTCTCTCTCTCTCTCTCTCTCGCTCATTGGCAGCTGTCTGTGCAACATCCTATGATCTGCAAGAACATAACATTTTGCACTTGCACTACTTTTTTAGGGCTTCAGTGGGCTGCAGGCACAGTATCCATGGCAGCATTCCAGCAGCATAGTGCACTGAAAATCATACAGTGAATACTAAAATTCTGTAAGAAAGCAAATGTAAAACTGCAGCTCATGCTTTCATTGCCCATACTGTCTGGGGCTGGCATCGAGCTTTGCCTGTCCATCCCAGTCAAACGCTGCCACTGCCATCAGCATGGATCCCTGAAGCCAGCAGTCGCTGCCACTGCTTTCAGCACAGACCCCCTGAAGCCGGCAGACTTCTGAGTCATGGACATGTTATTTATTTTATGTTTTCCCCATATGCTACAGCAGAGAGAAGTTGGAATAGTCAGTTGCAGTCACATACATTTTCTTATTTCTTTTTTGCTGGGAAAGGAAAAAAGCAAAGAGAAATAAGTGACAGTCCCATGACAGAAAAAAGGTGGAGTCTTACCATAATAGACCCCAGCAACATTTCCTATTGCCTTTGTCCACACAAAGAAGTTACAGGATGCCACTGAGACCAACTTAAACAATTACAAATCATGAAAATCAACTTTCTAGATCTGTTTTTGGTCTTTTTGCTAGCTTACTGAAAAAAGATGTCAATTTTCTTTTCAATGTGTGGGGCTCATACACTTTGCTGCCTTTAGAAGGAGGCTTTTAAACGTGTTTTTTTTTTTTTTTAGTAAACAAAAAGATCAAAAGAGACATAGAATTGCGACTCAGGATTTGAAAGAATTAAGTAAAATTTCAGAAAAGATTACGGAAAGTTAAGTAGAATCTTTAGAGGTAGGGGTGGGGAACTGTGAGTTGTTTGCTTTAGTCAAGAAGAATGTCAACAAGCAGATCAGTTCTTCATGTCTCGAGGTGCTGTGTAGGTGCAAGGGGTCTCGTGGTGCCACCTCCCCCAACTATGATAAACTTTGAAAAATATATTGGGGGGCAATACATTTTAGAGTAATAGCAATTACAGGACTTTTTTTTTTATCTTGGCTTCCCCAACAAAAAATTCATCCAGCGTGTGTTACTAATGCTATGGAATGCCCTCCCCACCACTACATGTGCTGAGTTTCATCATACTCTGGGAGGATTCCAAAAACATCTTTGTATTCTTGTGTTCTGATAGAAACATAGAAGTTGATGGCAGATAAGAACTGCAAGGCCTATCTAGTCTGCCCCCTTCTTTTTCTACCTTATAAATGTGCCATTAGCCTTTGCTCTGTCAATGGCCTATCTATTCATACTTATCTGTATTTCTCCCTTATGTTTATCCCATGCCTGTTTAAAGACCTGCACTGTATTCATATCTACCACTTCCTGAGGTAGGCTGTTCCATGCATCCATGACTCTTTCTGTCAAAAAGAACTTCCTCACATTACCCCTTAATTGGCCTCCCTCTAATCTCATGCTATGTCCTCTTGTCCTGCTATTTTTCTTATATTGAAACATATTAGACTCTTTCACATTGCTAATGCCCTTAAGGTGTTTGAATGTTTTGATCATATCACCTCTCTTCCTTCTTTGCTCTAGGGTATACAAATTGAGCTCCGTTAATCTGTCCTCATATGTTTTCTGATACAGTTCCTGCACCATTTTGGTTGTCCTTCTCTGGACTGACTCAATTTGGTAAATGTCCTTGTGAAGGTGTGGCCTCCAGTACTGTACACAGTACTCCAGATGGGGCCTAACCAGTGCCTTGTAAAGAGGGATTATTACCTCTCTATTCTGACTTGTGATACCTCTACTGATACACCCTAACATCCCCCTAGCCTTACCTACTGCTTTAGTGGTCTGCTTGGATGATTTCAGGTCATCGGTGATGATGATGCCCAAGTCTCTTTCTTCCCTTGTGACTGCCAGCAACTCCCCTCCTAGCCTCTAGGTGGCTTCAGGGTTTCTCTCCCCTAAGTGCATGATCTTGCACTTCTTTGCATTAAACCCCAGTTACCACTCTTCTGACCACTTTGCTCTTTTATCCAGATCTCTTCTCATTCTGTCCTCCCCATCTGGATCATCTACTTTGTTGCAGCTCTCGGTGTCATCTGCAAACAGACAAACCTTACCCTCCAGTCCATCTGCAATGTCACTGATGAAGATATTGAAGAAGACTGGCTCCAGGACTGATCCCTGAGGTACCCCACTTGTGACTTGCATCTCTTCTGACTGTATACCGTTTACCACCACTCTCTGTTTTCTGCCCGCCAACCAGTTTGCCACCTGGTTGACCAACTTCTGACCAACCCCGAGCCTACACAGCTTATTAATCAATCTTCTATGTGGAACAGTATCGAAAGCTTTGCTGAAGTCAAGGTAGGTGACATCAACTGCTCCCCCTTGGTCCACTACTCTGGTTATCCAGTCAAAGAAATCTATGAAATTAGTTTGACAGGACCTTCCTTTTGTAAATCCATGCTGTCTTGGATCCTGTGCTCCTATGGATTCCAGGCGTTGCTCTATCCTTTCCTTAAGGAGTGCCTCCATAATCTTGCCCTCTACTGAGGTAAGACTGACTGATCTGTAGTTCCCTGCCTCCTCCCTGCTACCACTCTTGTGGAGCAGGATCACATGAGCCCTTCTCCAGTCTTCTGGGACCTCTCCTGTGCTCAGAGACTCACTAAACAGTTCTGCTAATGGCTCTGCTAGTTCCACTCTTAGCTCCTTTAGTACCCTGGGATGTATGCCATCAGGTTCCATTGCCTTGTCCACCCTGAGCTTATCGAGCTCTTGTAGAACCCATTCTTTTGTGAAGGGACTAGTTCCTACCTCCCCCCCGCCGTGTCCATGGTGCTGAGCTGTGGACCCTGCCCTACCTTCTCTTCAGTAAATACTGAGCAGAAGTATCTATTTAGGGTAGATGCTTTTACATGGTCCTCCTCCTCACATGCCCCCTTATCTCCTTTGATCTTAGCAATACCCCCTCTGGACTTCTCCTTTCACTAATCTATCTATAGAAAGTCGTGTCATCTTCTTTTACTGTCTGTGCTAGTGTTTCCTCAGTTTGGACCTTTGCCTGCCTTATTGCCTTCTCTGCTCCCCTTAGGGAAGTTTGGTATGCCTTTCTACCTTCATCCTGCTGCGTTCCCTTATATTTTCTGAAGGCCAGCCTTTTGGCTCTGACCTTTTCTGCTACTGTTTTTGAGAACCAAAGTGGTTTCCTTCTTCTTTTGCACTTCCTTTTCTCTCTAACACAATGGGATAGTGCTTCAAGTATTGCATCCTTAATGCTTGCCCACTTTGCTTGTACCCCCTCACCTGTATTTCTTTTTGCCAGGGCTAGCTTAACTCTGTTGGCCATCTGATCAAAGTCAGCTCCTCTGAAGTCCCATATTTTTACCTTGGAGTGCCAGTGCACTACAAACTTCATTGGCCCCAACTGCCAAGAATGCTTTTTTGGCTTCTCCAGTTTCACCTGCATGGACAGGAGAGTACTAATTAGGAAAAACATATTGCAATCCCCCACGTTGCCCCAGCCCCCACACAGACCTGCCAGTGCACTGCAAACTTCATGGGCTCCAACTGTAAGGAATGCTTTTTCTTTGCTTTTCCAGTCCCACCTACACATACTGGAAAGTACTAATTAGGAAAAACATGTTGCAGTTCAGTCAGCCCCCACCACAACCAACAGCTTTCAAAATGTGACACACCCACTCTGTGGTTGCTAAGCCATTTTAATTGTTGTTAACTTCATTCGGCATGGCAAACCAGTTCTTATAACCCTTGGTAACATAAACAGATTTTGAATGATCCCCCCACCTTGATTATCAGCTGAATTATAAAACAGAAGTACTTTATCTCTTTTATGGTGTATATAACTTTACTTTATCAACCTAGTAATCAGTGTTATAAGGCAGGATATGTACATCATAGATCATAATTCAGAATTTCAGTATTTTATTGTTATAGGACTTTAACACATGGCTTAACTTAAATCCCATTGCATTCCATATACTGTACTTCCTTCTCAAATAGATCAAACATAATTCATCAGTTACATGAAAAAAAAAATGAAAAACAGAGTGCAGTGTAACATACTCTGTATTGCATTGCAGGAAACTACATCAGCAGCCTGAGAACATTAAAGAGCTAGTGGATAGGTACTAACAGAAGTATTATTATTATGCATGTATTACCTTCCAGCTTAGATGTCATTTAGATTTTTCACAATGGCAGTTGATTTCATTGCTTCATTTTGCAATTTCATCTGTTTGCACCATTACCGGAACTTTGGATTGATGGGCAGCACCATTTGTTGTTCCTCCAGCTGGCAGTGACATATCAGGGGGGAAGCAGTCAGATGTATTTACAGAGGACTTTGGGGGTGTTTTGCTTTTCTTACTGTGGTGACTAACCACAGAAAACAGTAGTCTGTTAATGTGCGTATAGTCAATTTTATTGTGAAGGTACTGAAAGTAACAGTTTTTTAATTTTTTTTTATTTTAGCACGCTGGCATGCTAGTGGATGTTGCAATGCAGAGGTGTTTTTTAGCAGTGTTGTATGTGCTGTGCTAATATCAATGGCAGTGACACCAGCCTTGGTGTTAATAGTTGGAAAATAAATAGGTTTACTTGGTTTATTGACTCGTATGTGTGCCAATTCAGCGGTACTGCTGCTTGGCAGCTGCTGATTTCAGAATTTGCATTCTGAGGGTAGGTACTACTGCTTTACCTATGTATGTGAACATGTGCCTGTGCCTACTCATGTCATCAATAAATATTTTGTAATCTACTTACTTAAGTTGCACTCCGACTCAAATGTTTCTACATGTGGTGAAATAAGAAGTACGTTTTGCCTCCTGATTGCTGTTCATGTGTATGAAGCTTATTTAAACAGTCACATGGAGACTGTCTAATTCAGAGAGGCAGCAATCAGAGATGCTACACAAAGCAAGTGAGTGCAGAGTTATAAATAGCAAACTTTAGGTGGCACATCAAATGTTAATCTTTTAAGCACATAATGTCAGCATAACATCTTTCAGACAAGTCAGAAAATAAATATCCGAATATAGATTAGCATCCCATTTCTTGACACCTACACACACACACACACACACACACACACACACACACACAAGTCTGTCCTGGTATCACACAATTTTAAATATTAACAGTTCACAAATCGTTTACATCAGATTTTTTTTTCTCTATGAAAAAATATTTTAGTTGCAGTGACAATCATTTCTGTCTGCTGTCATTACTTCATTGGCAGTGATCACCATCTGAGCATCAGAGCAGCATTATGCTGCTCAACAATAATGCAGAAGACAATGAGTTAGCCGTAAATATTTTGGGTCTCCATTGCTGGACAACTACCATACCACTTCAGTGTGAAATTTCATTTTATTTTAAATCATGAGCCCAAATAAAAATGATCCAAACACAAATGCAATAGACAGTGTAAAGTCTATCATTCCTGACAGGACACTTCAGGAAGTGAACCTTATGCTTTCCCTTAAAAGGCATCACATCTGGCCAGATGTCACCACTGCACACACTCCCCATTTTAAAATTTGATTGGAGACTGAAATGAGCAACAAAAGAAAACAGCAGCTAAAACGGTAAGGGAAAAAAGCATTATTCAATAGCAACAGCATAATTAACAGCATTCCCAAAACAATTATTCAACTGCTCCCAATGTGACACTACAAGACTAAATACATCATCCACTAGCTCTTTAAAGCCAAAAGGGTGCCAATAAATGACTGAATATTGTAAATCAAAAATAGTTTAGCACATTTTATCTCAAACTCATCAGCTTCTCTAAATACTAACCAGAAAAAAAAAACAGCTGTTCTTTTATTAATGAAATTAGTGTTCAAACTGGGTGCTGACCCCCTAAAATGTGTACAAATCTTATTGAGTGTTGGTATCACTTTAGCTTTATTGGATAGGGGGCATCTGATTTTTCAGCCCGTACATTCATCCCACTTCCAGCTGTGATGGCTTGTTTTTATTTCCACAAAGGTATACAGGCCATTAAAGTAACCATGTATATACATTTGGTTTATTCTCTTTCTAAATTAAATACTAACCATAGTGTTTTCAAATATATAATTGCATATTTTAATATAGTTGTAAATATTTACATAATTTTAAGCTCTTCTGAAGCTTCTCAATTCACGCATTTTATTTTCCAGTATTCAAGAAAATGCTGCAAATTATAGTATTAATCCAAGGTCTGCCAATAGAACTAGAATGTATAGTAGTTCTGGAGTTCAGCACTTCAAGGGTTAAGACACAATTTCTTCTACTTCATTTATGTGCATTGTCTTGTGTTTTTCTGCCCCATTCTTTACTACTAAGAACATGTTCATGGAAAATAGGATCTTTGCCTCCACTCTTCATCTCATCTTTGAGCTTTTCCATTATAATCCCGTTTGTAAAATCATAAGTATTTCCACAACAAAATATTGTGATTTCACAAATAAGATTGTGAAGGAGGGAGCTAAAAATCCAGTTTACATGTATATTATGTCTTCACTAATAATGCACAAAGGTGATCAGTACAGAAAAATAATAGCATATAAGAAAGATGTCTAATGATTATGTTCTAAAATGTTTTCATGGATGCTGAAAATTACTTAAGCAAGTCCACTGATACTGATTTGTACAGGTAGATATATCAGAACTATACATTTGGCAGCTTATTGCCAACTATTGCCAAAGAACAGCACTGCCAGTATCCGAAAAATTGTGTGCTTGTGTGTGTTTGTGTGTGGGGGCTCAACTACAGTCCTTTTCTGATAACTCCATAGGACAGAGGTGTGCGTGTGTATGCGCGTGTGTGTGTGTGTGGTGTGTGTGTGTGTGTGTGTGTGTGTGTGTGTGTGTGTGTGTGTGTGAAAGTTGCCTATATGTTACCATTCAAACTCCACTTTCCACCGAGTACTAGATCCTTAAACGCAAGTGAATACTATACATTATAAAATCTGTATGCACAATCATTTATCAATCCTTACTCACAAGTTCATTTTAAGTAGAGGTCACTTCATATATAAAGACAGAAATTGCTGAAAAAATCTTGTTAACTAATACCCAATGCATTAGGAAATTTACACTAGAACAAAGTCAGTGTTACACATATTTTTGGTTCCTATTAGTTTTCTGACCCAAATTAGTTAAAAATGTTGAAGTCAGACTTTTTGCTCATTCTGCCTTTTTTTGTACTAAAATATTTATTGCACTTTTCAAATACAAGTACAACTACATTACATTGTCAGTACAGCAGGAGTACATGCAGACATACCTATTAAGGTGCAATTGCCCTTGAACATAAGAGACAGGGAAAGCTTGAATAAATAACTTGTTTATTTAGCAGTTATATTTAAGCTTTGATAAAGTTCTCCAAGCAGCACAGAGCCACTTACCATACATGAAGTGGCTTATCACAATAAGGGTATTATTAGCATACCAAAGGATTTACCAGCTGCAAAATGACTCTTATTTCCTGGGAGTGCTAACTTTGAGGGGAAAATGGTCTCTGATTCACACTTCTACATGAAATATATAACAAATGCCATTGGGGATCTTTCTGCTTACACAGTTGACACTGACAGCTAACAGCTTATCAAAGGTTCAGTTGTCAGCATTTGCAAGAGTCCACACTTTCATCAGATTAATAGTACCACCACAGACCTTTGGTACTACTACTCACAAAATCCACTCATGGTAGCTCACAAGAAGATAGAGCACAGTAAGTCAGCCATGTACAGGAATCAGCAACAGGATGCTTGGGACCCAACTAGGCTATCCAGCAGACAGCAAGCACAGAAAGGCAGTTTTAATTGATAAATGAAATCAGATGTAACCATATTTTGTGCAGTTAAAATAGTTTCATGTACACAGATCTAATGCCATGCACATGACTGCATCTATGGAAATTTTGTATTCATTAAAATGCTTTCATTATTATACATATTTGATATAGATGTACAATTATGAAAGTTGGAGTCATCGGTATAAATTCTTGTATGGGGGGAGGCAGTCAACTGCTGTCTAACCAGTACTACTCAAAATTCAAGATGTAAAAAAAGAAACTTAATTCTCAGAGTACAGTAGTGTCACAATATAACTGCAACAATAACAAAACTACAACAATAAAAAGACGGTTATACATCTGAATGTATGACAATTTAATACAGACCCTACTATAACTCAAAAATATGCAGAAATGCTGGTTGGAATTCTCTATCTACTGCTCTACTGACAGACAGCACTGTGACAGCAGGGATTAAAGACCATCTTATACTGTAGCAGTTTGTCATCAGTTCTAAAATTAAATAAAAAAAGTCATAGTAGAGTACTATTAAAATAACTCTTCAACATACATAGAAAAAACATTCTTAACTAATAAATTAATCAAGGCCAACAGGAATACCAACTAGCAAACACAGCTAGTCCAGAATTCAAGCAGTCCCATACCAATCCTCCTGCAGTACAACTTCCTTTCAGGTTTGGCAGGCACGCAGAATGCAATTCATTGCAGCTTCTGTCCTGTAGTTTGTGCAGCCAGCAATTTGAATATATAAATACAAACTTATCAGATACTTTTTAATATTACATTTGCTACTGAGTGACATTAACTCAGCACTCCTGTCACAACCATTAATCATAAAAGACAGATTACACTAGCTATTTAAGCAGACACATTTAAGAACATTGTACACATGAGCTATTTATCCCTTGTTCTGTCATCAGCCTGTGATTTTGCCAGAAACAAAATCAGGTCTTCATCTGAGATAAAAAAATAATAAGTGCTGAAGTAATGTGGTTAGCAAGTGATCACTCAGAAAGCAAACCGATACTGTATCAAAATGTAACAGATGCTGTGTTAATGCTTGTTTATTTAGAAATTCCATTAAAATGCAGAAAACTAAGGTAATGTTCTGGTATTCAGTGTGAGCAATATTCCATAGTATGATCACTGAAACATTTGCTGAAATTGTATGGTACAAAGGAATGCTGTTATCAAAAATATCTTGCCATGGTGTGTTATGGCAGGATAAAGGTCCATTGTGAATAGCGTGAATGTATAGAGAACAAGCATTTGTCAATGCTGAACGTTCGCTTGCAGGTATTTGCAGTGGTGTTTGGCACGTATGGTGCTTTACCCTAATGCTCTGTGCGATTGCTGGTATTTGCACAATAAATTTTCAGCATGACCTTTTTGTTACCCCCATTGTGCACTACATAGGCGGAAACATGTTTTGGGCAGGATGTGAAAAATGACAGCAGTACTGCTCCAGGAGGTGTGGTAAAATGGCAATGTTGAAAATCTGGAGTGAAAATATTGAAATTCGCAAACTTATGGCGTGCATAGGAACTGCACAATACCTTAAGTAAAACAGTTATTTTTAGAATTTTTCACCAAATTTTCAACATAGCCATTTTAAGATCTCTGCTCATGAACGGTGACACTGTGATTTTCTTAATGTGTCACACACACTGAGTTCGACAACGACTGTGCCATTGTGCTTCATGGGTGGAAACACGTTTTGGGCAAGATTTGAAAAATTACAGCTGCACTGCTCATAAGGAGGTGTGGCAAAATGGCAATGTTGAAAATGTGGAGTGAAAATATTGAAAATTCGCAAACTTACAAGTGTGCAAAGCAGCTGTGCAATGAACACTCGTAAAACAGTCATTTTTAGGAATTTTTTCACCAAATTTTCAACATAGCCATTTTAAGACCTCTACTCATGAACAGTGTCACTGTAATGTTCTTAATGTGTCCCATACATTGAGTTCGCACACCGACTGTGCCATTGTGCGCTACATGGGCGGAAACATGTTTTGGGCAGGATGTGAAAAATGACAGCTGTACTACTCATGAGTAGGTGTGGTAAAATGGCAATGTTGAAAATCTGGAGTGGAAATATTGAAAATCCGCAAACCTACAAGCGTACGTAGGAACTGCGCAACGCACCAGAAACAGTCATTTTAGGAATCTTTCACCAAATTTTCAACATAGCCATTTTAAGACCTCTGCTCATGAACAGTGTCACTGTGATTTTCTTAATTTGTCCTATACATTGATTTTGCACACCGACTGTGCCATTTGTGCTTACATGGCGGAAACACGTTTTGGGTGAGATGTGAAAAATGACAGCTGTACTACTCATAAGAAGGTGTGGTAAAATGGCAATGTTGAAAATCTGGAGTAGAAATATTTAAAATTCGCAAACCTACGAGCGTGCGTAGGAACTGCGCAATGCACGCTCGTAAAACAGTCATTTTTAGGATTTTTTCACCAAATTTTCAACATTGCCATTTTAAGACCTCTGCTCGTGAACAGTGTCACTGTAATTTTCTTACTGTGTCCCATATATTGATTTCACACATCGATTGCGCCATTGTGTGCTACATGGGCAGAAACACGTTTTGGGCAGGATGTGAAAAATGACAGCTGTACTGCTCATAAGGAGGTGTGATAAAATGGCAATGTTGAAAATCTGGAGTGAAAATATTGAAAATTCACAAACTTATGAGCTCGCGAGGAACTGTGCAATGCACGCTGAGAACAATCATTTTTTAGATTTATATCACTAATTTTGACTTCGATGATAACAACTGACATGAGTTTCAAAGGGTGATTACATGAAATCACCCTTTGAGCCCAAATAACACCATGACAGTGACATCATTCATGAGAAGGGGTCCCAAAAACCCCATGTTGAAAATTTGGTGCAAAAATTCCCAAAAATGCCTGAGATATGCAATAAAGTTGAAAACCCCCTATCTAGCCCATTATACAGCTTACCGGCATTTCCTCAGTTCGCGGTAGGCTTTGAAGAGTGCAGACGTGTTCCCGGTCCACCGAAGATCATTGCGCCGAGCTCCGGAGGTAAGTATGGGGTGAGGGGGTTGTGGGGATGCTGGGTGCGCAGTGGGTGGGTGCGGGTTGCGGGAGGGGGGACTGGGAGAAGCGCCGTGGGACCGTTTTGCTTTACAGGTGAAAAAAGAAAAACAAGACTACGTGGGACGTTTGCCACGCTGGGGTGGGCTCCCAGCATGGCAGAAGGATGGCTGGGGGGGCTGAGAAGCCAACGGGGGATTGGGCACCCCATCGGCGAACAACCTGGGATGTTTGCCACACTGGGGTGGGCTCCCAGCGTGGCAGCAAAGATTTTAGGGGGCGATCGGAAGTCCTTGCATGACAAAGGAAGTTTTCATTGAGAAGACCACTCGCTATCATACACAGCTCCCACACCCATTGGTGCAGGACCGCCACGCCTACTCAACTGAGCAGTGGATTGAAAGGGAGAGGCACACCTCCAAAGTGTGCTACTCTCCCAAAACATTCCTTTCGCATGCACGCAAGCGAATGTAAAAATGTACTGTATTTTTAGAGGTGACTGTACTTCATAAAACTGAAAGTGATGACAGAAATTAAGCATACAAATTGTTAGCGATTACAAAACTGTGGAGTCTTTATTCTTCCATGCAGACAGAATTCACCTCTATTCCATTACACAAGAGAGGAGAGAGAGAGAGAGAGCGAGAGGGAGGGAGGGAGAGAGAAAGAGAGAGAGAGCATCTATGCATTCCTCTCACTTTCAGAAGTAGTAAAATAAAGGACTTGGCTCTGGATAAAAGTAAAGTAGTAAAATTAAAGAAAACACAAATTGCACATACCCCAATAATGCAACACATTATGGCAAGCATATACAAATGCCTATGAATTTGCTCTTTGGTTCTTTCGTAGTTAGTAAAATTAAAGACTTGGCTCTGTGTGAAAGCCCTATAAAATGCAACTGTTCTTGTGAGGCTCAAGGCTAGCCTTCAACTAATTAGTTTAGTGCATGTAGAAAGCTGACAGATCTCACTCATGTGCTCTAATCTTTTCACAAATAATTTGTTAACTTGCCTAACTTTGCCTCTGATCTGCAGTGGTTGATTCCATATACATCAGGGTATGCCCTAGCATGTGCGCAGACTGGACTGTGAGAAAATATTGAGATCTCCATTTGTACTATATTCAGTCATATGTTGAACAAAGCAATTTATTGCATGTCTGCTGCTCCACATGTCTTTCCCTACAGTTTCTTCAGAGAAGAATGCATGAGAAATGCATTCCATTAATCACCACCACTACTCTCTGTTCTTTAGTTGTGATATGTGGTGATACAGTAATTAATTTATGGATCCTTACATACCACCCATTTCAGGGTTTTTCATCAAGTCTGTCTCTTGGTGTTTATACATCGTTCATTAACGTTGGTTATGTTTTAGACTGGACAACTGTCGACTCTCGGACTTCAATCTATATTTTACCATTGCCATTACTTATTAATGGAGTATTTAAATTACAATTCATTAATAATTAGTAATTACTTTTGGAACACTGGAATGTGGAAAAGTTATTTAATTAGAAGCTTGTGAATCATGATCATTTGTCCCCAGTGCTGTTACAGCATCATACTTTTCCTTCATATTTTTAGCTTCTTGAGTGTACTATACATAGTAAATTTTGAGTGAGATTTAAAAATATCTGACAAGAATGATACCGTTCTCCCACAGACCTTTTTCTGTTTTTTTGTTCTTTGTATTTAGTATATTGTTTTTATGGATTATGTATTGAGCACTTTAAGATTGTAAGTTAAAAGCAGGTCTGTTACTCCATTCTGACACGGCCACTGAAGAAGACCTAAGGGTCAAAGTCCTGCAGTTGCCAGTCGGCCTTCTCTGTCTTCCAACTCCTAAATAAACATATAAATTAGCAAGATCATTTTTGTTTACTTGATTACATACTCTTTTCATTTGTTGTTTTCATTTGATAAGAGTTTTGATTTTGGGATCAGATTCCAACTCTGTAATAATTGCATAGATTTTCCTTGCTGTACCCATGTTATTTGCAATTATTAACAAATAATCCTTTTTTTTATAGATTAGTGCATTGTTAGTCAGCAACAGTTTGCCCGGGTCCAAAGTCACTGGCTCAGTACTCCTTCCAAGGCAACTGCTGTGTAACATCAGTGTTCACACATGCAGACCACTGATAACCCCACCCCAGAATGTCTGCCTGCAACTTGTTTTTAATACCCTCTATGTCATGGTGGTATATGTTCCCCCTCATAATCAAAAACTGGCCTTTGCTGCTGTTACCAATTGTATCTCACTACTACCCCCTAATAGTGAGACCATAGTCATGGGTGACTTCAACACAAACTGGCTATCGTCATCTGCTGCCCTCTATAAAGACTCTACCTCAGTCACTGATCTAACACAAGTCGTCCAATCCCCCATGAGACTCAACCATAAAACAGAGACAGCAGCACTGCTTGGCCTAATCTTTACAAACCGCCCTGAAAGTATCTTGAGGGTCATGGTGCTCCCTGATGCCATTAATGATCACTCGCCTGTACTGTGCTGTGCTGGTGGTCCTGCAAGACTCTGAACCCCCCCAAAACTATTCACTGTCAGTGCCTAAAATGGGGTTCACTCATCCGGCTTAAAAACCACCTCTCTGACTGTGGACTGGTCACCCATAGATACAGCAGGGAGCACTGATAGTGTCCTTGCCTACTGCATCACCTCCTTCAATTCTGCATGTGACCTCTTTGCTACTGTTTCAAAACAAGTTGTAAAATACCGTGATACACCCTGGCTCTCCAGACACTACTCAACCTCATGTGCCACCGGTATAGTCTCTAGCACAGAGCTCTTGACACAGGTTTGCCTCAGGACAAACAACAGTAAAGGAAAGGGAGAAGTAAATGCACCTGTGCCCTGCACCAGGCTAAGACCAATTACTACCATAATGCCCTTTCCTCTGCATGGGGCTCTGGGCATAAATTCTGGGGCGCTATTAAAGAACTAAATGGCAAAACAGTATCCCCTCCACCCTCCCAACTCTCAGTAAATGGGACTATAACTCTGGACCCGCTGCAAATTGTCAATGTTTTAAACTCCTAATTCTCTGACCTCAGCAGTGTGCTCACCCCTAATTTCTTCAACCCCCCCACCCTCTACATGCTCCTCTCCTCCTCTCCTCCTTATGTCCCCCGTGCTCTGCTATTTCCCTGCCTTTAGGTTTCAGTTAATATCACCAAGAGAGGCAAATACCTACATCTCTAGAGTCCTGGATAAGAGCTTCCACAGTGAAGATACCCAGTATTTAAAACTCCTCCATCTCACTCTCAACAGTCCTTGACCACCACACTAAAATACTTAACTGCTCCCTCTGCCAGGAAGAGTTCTCCTCCCTTTGGAAATGGGCAGTTATCACCCCAATTCTAAAAGGTGGCGAATGTACCTCCCCCACTAACTATCGGCCCATCTCCATTCTCCATTCTGCCCACCCAAGTCTCTTGAAAAAAAAAAATATCTGACCAGCTCACCGAATACTTATCAAAGTATAATCTCCTTTGTCCTGAGCAGTATGGGTTTTGTAAGGGTCACAGCACCACCACAGCCCTATTGAAATATACCTCCTACATCCACAAGGCCCTAGATTATGGACACTTAGTTGGGTCAGTCTACATCGACCTAACTAAGGCATTTGATCCTGTCCATCATGCCCTTCTCCATAACTTCCTGTCCACTGTAGGGCTAACTCCCAAAACTGTGTCCTGGCTTGAGTGTTATCTAACTGACATGTCCCAACAGGTCAAAATTGACTCTACCCTCTCCTCCAGCCTCCCAGTGTGCCCTGGGGTATCCCAAGGTTCTATCTTGGGGCCCCTTCTATTTAGCCTCTTTTTAAACTCCCTTCCAAGTGCCAGCTTTGGTCGGCTACTTCTGTACACCAATGATGCAGTAATTTTCTGGAGCCACCTTAAACCTCTATCCCTTCAGCAAGCCCTCGAGAAGTCTTTCACTGATGCTGAAGCCTGGTTTGCTGAGCACTGGATAGTATTAAACTATAAAAAAAAAACAAGAAAATGATTTTTGCTCACCATTAGAACCCACACAATTGCTTGTCCACACCTCCCAAGGCTCCCCAGTAGAGCAGGTTAACTCCTTCAAATATCTGGATATCACCCTTGACTCCTCCCTTACCTATCAAGCACGTATCCACCACCTCTCTACCACCATCAACTCCAGAATTGGACCCCTATACTGGCACAAACACTATTTGCCCCATGAAGCGCTATGCCTCACTGTGTCATTCTGTGTCCTCTCTGTTCTGGACTACGGAATTGTGTTCTGTGGCTCAGCAGATAATACTGCTCCTTGTCGAATAAAGACAGCATTAAACAAAGCCTGTCACCTTGTGACAGGATGTGACAGACTGACCCACATGTTTGATCTCTACAGTAGCTCTAACTGGCTAAACTTTGAGTGCTGCCTTAAATGTCATACATGACTCCTGGCTAAGAAAATTCAGTGTAAACTCACCACACCTGGCCTGCATAGCCTTATCCAGCCCTCCCCCACCAAAGAGTCTCCAGGAGTACCTCCAAGGCCTCCCTCCTGGTCCACCACTGTAGGACATCCATGGGTCAAAAAGCCTTTTATCACAGGGCCACTTTCTGGCTAAATGGCCTACCAGCAGCTCTCTCTGCTGGCACAAGGATAGGCCCCTTCAAACCCACCCTCAGGGAGTTTCTCACTGAGAACTCAACCTATGACTACTCCTAGCATCCGTCCACTAAATTACTAAGTCCTCTGCTTTTTTGTTCCCCCACTCGCTAACTCATAGTGGGCTATATTAATGGATTATGTAATTATGCACCTTATCTCTGCTAGTCTACCACCTGTTTTTTTCTCTGCAATGTAATAATTACTATGGTGGAATAAATTACTTATTTCTGTATCTCCTGTTTTTTACTCGAGTCTGGTTTGCCTCTACCTATAGAATGTAACATGAATCAGTTTTACTACTTTCTCTTCTGTATTCTTTATGTAACCCCCAGTCAGCGCTAAACTGAGAGGGCTACAACCCCTGCCTGTGTGGATAGTGAACAGATTGAGGGACCTGGGTCCTATGACATGGTGCCTTCATTTTTAATAAGTTGAATCTTGGGGAGAAAGGTGTCGCTTGGCATGTTGGCTAGGTTTGGCTACTCTGCACAGGGGCCCCCAAGTAATCTGGAAACAGGAAGCAATAAATGTAATGTCCATAACAGAAGTTGGGGTTCTAAAGTGTGGCTTTTATTCACAACAAAAGGGAACAATAAAGCATAGACAGGCCCCCACAGGTCTACACTCCTGGCAATGTAGAGTTCTCTTGAAACAGACATTCATTTTCTAAACTTTTAAACCCTTGGGCTTAGAAACACTCAGGGTGCCCGGCCTGAACTTGACTCTTCTCTGGTTTCCCTGGCTCAACTCCCTTGCCAGCCCTTGGACTATCTCTCATTTATCATGGATAATTATTTGCGGCTCCCCATACCACACATGAGCTCTCCTGGCTCTGTCAGGGAATCTTCATCATTAATCAATAAATCGATCAATCAGTCAATCAAAGTCTTTATTTAACCAGGCTGTCACCATTGAGCAAGCTCATTTTCGAGGCGGACCTGGGTTTGTTAACAAGGAACAAGTGACAATATACATGGGATGTAACACACAAGAAAATAGTAATAATACAAATAAAGTGAAAAACAATAATACAGTATATACAAAGTATCAGCAGGTAGCATTGACAGTAGTATATGTTTGGAACAGAAGATACAGCTAGTTTTGGGTATGACACAATTTTTCATAAAAGTAAAGAAATATACATATCATGTGCACTGAACACAAATAAAACCTAATATAAAAAGATATATAGTGATACGGTATGGAGAATTTAGAGCTGGAACCAGGGTCAAAAGAATGTGGAAGGGACAGATATGGGGGTAGAAAAAGAGGAGAGGGAAGAGTCGATTATAGATGTGATCAGTCTTTTAACAGTAGTAATTAGAGTGTGCTTGGACTTATAGGAGTCACTATTTAGGGGAGATAGGCACAGGACTCCTTATTATGATGTAGATATAGAGATTTAAAAGCTGCTAGGCTGATGGGGTGAGTTAATTTCAAAGTTTTTTGCAGCTTGTTCCACAGTTGAGGGAGCACAAAGCTGATGGCTGCTCTACCAATGTGAGATTTTGCTTTGTAAACATAAAGGTAGATATATGAGGTGCTTCTCAGGGCATACTTCCCCAGAGTGCACAAAGGTAAACAGACAGAGATATACTGGGGCAGTTTATTTGAGATAGCTTTGTATGTCCAAACCACTGCATTTTTTTGCCATCTGTAAGCAAGGGATGACCATCCCACTGCCGTGTACAATGCACAGTGGTGAGTTGAATATGGAAGACCCATGATAAATCTTATGACTCTGTGATAAAACATACTGAGTTTGGCTAGGGTACCTGCAGGTTCCTGACTATATAGAATGTCTGCGTAATCCAATAGGGAGAGAAAGGTAGTTTGAACCAGTTTCAGTTAAGCATTTCTTATGAGGAGATTATTAATCCTAAAGAACAGACCAAGTCTTTGTCTAAATTTCTTTGCCAGTTCTTCTAAGTGATCTGTGAAAGTAAGTCTATGGTCTAATCAGACCCCCAGGTACTTGAACTTTGGTACGTAGTGCAACCGCTCACCTATAATGGGGGGGATCTGTGGGAGCATCCCAGCAATTGCAGGATTTATTGCATTTTGAAGAGGCGAGAGGAACATTACTTTGTTTTTTTTGCAAATAGGAGAAGTTTCTGGTTTATAAACTGATGTTGCAGCAGATTAAATTAATTTTGAATGACTTTACAGGTCGCTTCAGGTGTGGGGCTACTAGCATAGAGTACCGTATCATCTGCGAATAGGTGTATCTGTGCTTCTTTGATGGGGGCATCTACATTGTTAATATAAATGGTGAAGAGCAAGGGACCAAGAATGGAACCTTACGGTACACCACTTAATAGGGGGTTTGGTGGAGAAACTTCCCCTTCTGCCTTTACTTGTTGAAGTCATCCTGAGAGGTAGTTGGAGAACCATTTAAGGGATAGGGAATCCAAACTAATGTTCTGGAGGGATGACAGAAGCAGTCTGTGATCAACAGTATCGAATGCCTTACTTAGGTCCAAGAAAACTGCGCAAAGTTTTTTTTGTCTAATTCAAGCTGCCAGTCATTTGTCAACTTGGCTAGAGCAGAGATTGTACTATGCTGTTCTCTAAAAGTGGATTGTAACTGGCTGAGCAATTTTTCTGATTCCAGGTACTTCTGAAGCTGGGAGTTCAATATTTTCTCCAGCATCTTCGACAGGATTGGAAGTAGGGAGATTGGCCTGTAGTTATTGAGGTCACTAGGATCTCTTGACTTAAACAAAGGGACCATAAGCGCATTTTCCAAATGGGTGGTAGGTCACCCTGGGACAAAGATAATTTGAAGAGATGAGTAATTGGGACTGCGAGGACACAGTAGCTGACCTTTAAGAAGTACGGGTCAATGAGGTCGGCCCCAGCACTTTTCCTAGTGTCCAGCTGAAGAAGAAGATCTTCGACTTCTTTCAGAGAGAAGGATGGACTGGGGATGGGTTTTTCTTTTGTATTCAAACTAAGTTGTTGGCGAAGGATATTCAAGGGAGAGGAGTCAAAGGCTAGCCCTGCAGTGGCAAAATGATAATTGAGAGCATCGAGGATAGAAGGTCTGTCAGAGATAACAGTATTGTTGATCAATAATTTAGTAGGTAGGGAATTTATGGTGGTGTGACCTTCAATGTCTTTGATAGTCCTCCAGAATTTGGAGGCATTTCTTGAGGCACTCTCCAAGTGAGAGCAGTAGAAATTAGCTTTGGCTTCTCTGACCATTTTGGTGCAGAGGTTCCTCACCTTCCGGAAAGATTTCCAGTCATTTATTAAATTAGTTTTCCTAGCAGTTCGCCAGAGTACATCCCTACTCTGCAAAGCATCTTCCGGGTCTTCTGTAAACCACCGACAGGATTTGTTTCTGGCATGAACTTTTACTATGGGAGCATACTTGTTGAGAACCCCTAGGACAATTTCTGAGAAAATATCATAAGCCGTAGTCAGGGACTTGACTAGATAGAAGTCCTGCCATCGCATGGAGTCTCTTAAGTCTGATATATACCCATGGAGATAAAAGTTGCATATGCACCTTTTAAAGGAGAATTTTGGTGCAGTTGTGGATTTAAGAGTGGATCTTACACACGCGATGAAGCAATGGTCACTAATATCAGAGAAAAAGAAGCCAGCATGGGAGAATAAATGGGGTTTGTTAACTAAAATGATATCCAAGAGAGTACTGTTATTAGGGTTGAGCTTGTTAGGATGAGTAGATTTGTTTATTAGCTGTGACAACCCAAGGGAATCACAGGACATTTTAAGTGGGGTGGGTGCAGTAGAGAGCCAGTCTAAGCTGAAGTCCCCTAGTATGATACACTCGGAAGATGCCAAAGCCAGGATGTTTCGGAGATGTTTTAACAACTGTAGTCCAGCTGATGGGAGGCTGTAGCATCCTATTATACATAATGAGACACCGGTGGCAATTTCAGTCTTTAATGACAAGCTTTTGAATTATTTTGTGACAGAGCTTGAGTCAATTATGGAGGCAGGGAATTTATCCTTGATGTAAATAGCTACCCTGCCACCTCTGGTTCGTCTGTCAGCTCTGAACAAAGAGTAGGAGGGGGATGTTAACTTCATTGTTACTGGTCACCAGTCGGAGCCAGGACTCCATAATCACCAGAACATCTGGAGCAGTATGGCATACCCAGACCTGAACAGAGGTGATTTTTTTAATATAGGGAGTCCTGAGGCTAGTTCCCAGTTTTCCTGATGCTGCATACAATAATACCCTGATCAAGAGAGTCAATGGGAGTAGGGGGGAGTTTGCAGAAGGTGGTGTAGCCCTGTGGGTAGGATCTAGGAGAGTTCCTGTATGCCAGTGCAGGTGAAGCACCAGCAGTGGGCTAGGGGAAGTTAGAGCACATGCAAGTTCTTCTACTTGATAGGAAAAGTCTCAGTTGGACAATGTAAAAAGAGAGTCATTCTCCACTCTAGCAGTTATTTTTTTATTCATGTTCAGGTCCAATACATGTAAGATGAGCAGAGACAAGCATAGAAGCAGGTAATATGCCCTCATTATGAGACTATTACTCAAGGGGGCACTATAAGTGCAGTGAAGGGATTCTCAATGAAGGAGAATTTCTTAATCCCTGCAGAATACTACTATAGGCAGTGGAGCCCGAAGCAGTAATCCTTAAGTACAGTTCCTAGTCAGACTAATAGGAAAAGAGTTCATCTCACTATAGAATAGTACTAGGGGCAGAGAGGCTTTGAAGCAAATTTCTTAGCAACTACTCTGGAGTAGACTAAATACTAGAGAGATCACCAGACCTAAATAAACTGCCTTAGCAAGACAGGATATGCTAGTTAGCAGCAATAAGCAAACCTAAAGAACCAAAATGGTATGCCTCATCAAGACAGAATGAGATAAAGCTGCTAGAAAGCTTAGCTGCAAAAAGGGGATGGGAGGAATTGCAGTTGTTGACACTAAGTAACCAATAAATTGAAACATCAGATAGGAGTGGGCAGAGACTGTGTGCATTTAGAGGCCGGGGGTGGGACGAAAAATCAAGGGGAAGTCTGCAGGGCTAGCACTGAATCAGTGCACATCCAGTTGGACAGAAACTGCAGCGGGGGTAATGGTAAGTTACTTTACACAGGCCAAGCAGAATAGGCTAAATTAAAATATATAAATTAGGAGCCAAGTACAGGGATGCAGGCTTACATTAAGCCACACGTCTCAAGTGCTTCTGTCTCAGGTGAGTGATACCAGCCAATCAGGGAGCTCTACACAGGCGTGGAGCCAATAGTGCTACCCTGAGAAGGCACCAAAATTGAAAACAGCAAATTGCAAGTGATTATCTGGCTCAGCGTTCACACAGCCCAGAGAAATCATGGCAATTATTCAAGTGTCGTACCTTATCTATCTCTTTGGGAGTGGGTGGATCAGGCTCCTTGCACAGTAGAGGTGCTATGGCTGGATTGTGACTGCTGCCCGTGGGGGCACGTGGCACCTGTAAGGAAGGAGACAACAGATTAAATAGGAGCAGATGGGGGGTATCTAAACAGAGACACACAAAAAGAGCTGAACACCAACTTGAAAGACAAAGTCAGGGGGCAGTATCAGACAGATGCAAGGTGCCGGCTAACTCAGGAATCCAAAACAAGCACAAAAGAACAGACTGATGGGGAGGGCAGGAGGGACAGAACAGAGACAGAGAAGGACAGGGTGACAAAGGAAGATGATTAGGAATGAAAATCAAGGGCAGGAGCCTTAGGCTCAACACAGAGGCTACACAGATTTTACAATTCACTGAATTTTCTAAGTCCATAGCAGTGAGCATGTAAACCCAGTACAGTCTTAAATAGGATTAAAAAAATATATTAACAAAGCCAGTAAAACTTTTTTACAAACTCAGTTCAAGGCAGTGTACAGAGTGACCGCTGCCCATGGGGGCAAGTGGCACCTTATCTATCTCTTTGAAGGGGGGTGGATCAGGCTCCTTGCACCATAGAGGTGCTATGGCTGGATCGTGACCGCTGCCCATTACACACACATCAATTCCACTTCTGGGTACCCTCTTCAGGTACTGGCCAATACCTGACAGAAAGGTATCTGGTGTCTCAAAGCAAATCCTTAGAGGTGAGCCCTGTTACACCAGGTAGGGGCTCTCCCACCTTTTGTTCCATAGACCTATACCCTGCCATTCCTTTGTTTACACACACATCCTTGGTTACTGTAGTGCAGACTGTATATGGCTTTGTAATGCAGTAAGTGTCTTTCTCTGAAGACTTCCCACATACAACAGTCATTACATCTCACTGTTCCATAAACCCTGGACTTGGCATCCTGACTGACCCACGGCCCCAGAGACTTATTTACTCACTGATTTGGTTAACGACACTGGTCTTTTATCAAAGCTTCATCACCCTCCACGTTGCAGGTGTCCAAAACTCTGAAGAAATCTCATTCCTCAAAAACTGTAGTGCCCCAGCACCCTCCATCAGGCAGCTTCTTCCTTTTCCCAGGCCAGGGGGTTGCCCCTTGGAGTTGGTTCCTTGTGCCTCTCTTATGGTGGAAGCACACACCCTAAGGTAGCTCTGAGTCAGAGCTGAGGGCAGAGGCTTCTGCCCCTGTGGGGCACCCCCTCCCTCCACTACACTGCAGGATCTACATCCTTCTCTCTGCCTCTTGAGCCTATTCCAGACTTCAGCAGACTGACTCAGACTGATTCAAAAAAAAACCAACGTTCTAGCCTAACTCTCAGCTGCAACATTCCATTGTGGCTTATGCTGCTGCAGAATTCTAAATGATGTCATAGCCCCAGCTCAACAGAGACTGAAAACAGAGAAGACATAGTGAAATCCATTTAACTAGAGTTTCACTAGCTGCCTGTCCCTGCCTGCCACTAGTTCTAACTAGGGTTCTAGTAAACCCAGGTAACGGGGGGGATTACACTTATGTACCATATTGATTCTTTGTTTGATATCCACCTTTAACTCCACTGTGTAATGCTTGTATACCATGTTAACTGACGAGGAGCCTTTGAAAAAGAGTCTATGACTCTAACGGTGTAATTCTGATTTCTCAATAAATAAAATAAATAAATAAAATAGCCATGGACTGCTGTATTTGGAAAACAAATGTATTATTGTATGATGTATGTGTATGTAATTTGTTTTATTCCTCATCGTCTCTTTCCTCTCTCTCTCTCTCTCTCTATCTCTGGTTCCCCTTCTCTTCAGCGTCTCTTTCCCCTCTCTCTCTCTGGTTCCCCTTCTCCCACTTGCTTACAGCAATTTTATAAAACAGTATGACACAAACACCCCAGGTAAAACCACACAGGCTCAGTGATCACTTGGTAATAATACACAATTTCCCCCAACTCTTGGAGTCTGTTGGTCCACTTACTGACAAATAGTCAATTAGTCTGCTTGCTTCTTCGGTGTCATATTTTCTTTAGAAATGGAAGAATTATACTGTAATCCTAGCCAGAACATGATATCTAAGGGTCAAAGTGTACTATGGCGTTCACTGTCTAGTCCTGTAAACCAGGGTATGATTCAAATTACAGTGTATTCATTTTTACCATATCACTGCAGATCTGGAGACCTGGGTTTGCATCCCACATGTGCATACTGTGTGATCTTAAGCAAGTCACTTAACTTCCTTGTGCTCACAGGTCGCTTTGACTTAGTGTGCTACTCCTGGTTAAACAATGTCCCCTTTTATATAACAAATATACAGTGTAAGTTTGAAGTGTATCTTTGTTGTGTAAAGAAACCATATTGACCTGCAATTTAAATAGCACAATATTTCATCAGTAATCCCCAGTATTGCTGTTTTTAAATTTCAGAAATTATTTGTTTGGTTTCTTGCTTTCTAATATATCATTTTATGAATCGTGCAGTTGTTGCTCATACATGAATTTTCTTAATACCCTCATATCTGTTATGCATTTTTTCATACTGAACTTATTTTTTTGTGGAAATGAGGGTGGGAGTGAGCCTTGCTCTAAATTGGCTTACAAACTTAAGTACCACGGTGATATCAATGACAAATGTGTTGAAATCAGTGACCTATAGTGGGAATTGGTAGGTGAAGAGATACAGCAGACAGAGAGAAATCCTTTATTTATTTATTTATTTATTTATTTATTTATTTTCAAAGAACCCAAATCATTGCCACTCTCCCACCTTTCATCCATTCATGTGGTCCCTAGATACATTATAAAACCCCAAGAACCAGCTGGTAATTTTTTTTTAACATCTTTTAGCCCTCAGTATCTCACTCCCCTCTTCCCCAGCTCCCCTTTTTCTGCAAACTTTCAATGATTTTATAAGTATGACACAAACCATCTGGATAAAAACACAGACTCCTGAGTCCTTCGCTTGTAATATATTATACGTTGTCTCTCTGTCTATCTGTCTATCTGTCTATCGGTCTATCTGTCTCTGTCTGTCTGCCTATCTATCTATCTATCTTTTACTCCTTAATGTTGTTCCCCCATTCCCATTTTGACACTCCTTCCAGTAATTGTGTTATTCAGTATGAAACACATAGAATAAAAATGCAGAGTTCTGATTCTTTTCCTTGTAATGCATAGTAAGCCCCTCAACAACTAGCTGGCAATATTTTTTGTTTTCATGCTTTGATCTTTTATTCCAGAGTGTCACTTTCCCTTCTTCCCCTAGTTCCCCTTTTCCCATCCACTTACAGTGATGATATAATAACTATAACATGAATAGTCTGGGTAAAAATAGTGACTCAGAAACACAGATTTTATTGGCAAAAAAAAAAAAGAATCTTTAAGCTAAACCAATCTGCCTTTTATTTAGAGATGTTGTAAAATGTTATTGTGCCTGTGATATTGCCACAAAATAGAAAATCTTGCCCACAGAATATTTCATGTAATTACAACATTTTGCCCACATCTGATATGCCAGTATTCTGTGTCCCTTCAAGTCCCTGGTGTCTAGTGGTTCCCCCAGTCAATCAAAGGCCAAATTCAAATCAAGAAGCCCCCAATCCTCCTGAGCCCCAGCTCCCAATCTTTGTAATAAAAAAAAATAATCCCCTCCCATGTTCCTGTTGTCTAGTGATCCCCCCGACTGATCACCGGCTGAATTCAAATCAAGATAGAACCCTTCCTCCTCCCCCAGTCACCCTTAGTCCTAGTCCTACAAAGTCTTTCTATTTTGAACATTTCTATGGAAAGTCTTTTAGATGAGGACATTACCAGCGTTTTGCCTCCACATCTATGAGTTGGACATTTAAAATGAATTCAATGAAGCCAAATGGTTTCAGTGAGGTCCTAGATTGTGCACTATTTTTATAAATATTCCTGTATTCAATCATATGGTTCAACTCTCTGATTGGCTCTTAGAATATTTTCTTTCATGTGTTATTTTGATATTTGTGGTAGTTACCTGTTTGATGTTTGGAAAAAAACTAAATTGTATAGGGTACAGCAGAACTATAAATTGCATTTCACTTTAATGTGTTGCATACCTCAAAGGGGTAGGGTGGGGGTGGGGAAGCATTTAAAAAATAGAAAATGGGCACCAGAGCTAGAAAAAAAGAACAAGAAAATTTCCCACTGTTCCGTCACAGCCAGTATTGCTTTATGATGCTTTGATTTCTGTTAGACAAAGACAGTATGGAACTGACTCATGGAAAGCTGCAGTAAAGACAGAAGTTAGAAGTGCTGTTTAGGCAACAAAGATGTAACTAATGGTCACACACAATGTTACATATTCTTTATTTTACATAAAGAGCCCAATTACAAGGAAAAGGGAACAGGAGAATTATAGCAGCAAAGGCAGCCATCCAGTATGACAACAAAGGGTCTATAATGAGAAAACCACCTACTAGACATGCAATTGTGGTGTAAAGTGCGAGTATCAGAGAAGGTGGGGGAAAAGTCAGTTTCACTTTTAAATTAAAAATGTTGTAAATTGACATGTTGTACAAGAAAGCATTAATGTAAGTTAAATATTAGGTTTTACATGGACGGGCCATGTGAGCAGGAACACTGGCAGGTACAGTACTGTAGATAGTGATATATTCTGTATGTGTACCTCAGAGGATACCTTTGTCAAAGTGTGCCACTGTTGGGCTCAACTTTGACAGACAGATGGCTCATGTAAGGCATTGCAAACATTTCTATTCACATCATTTTTAATTAAATGTAAAACTGATTTTTTACTGCATTCTCCAGTGCTCGTCATTTTACACCATCACACTCTCCCTCTCTCTGCAATTCTTCAGAAGCAGTAACTATGTGCTGGAAGCTTTACCTTTTATTTCAAAATTAATTACAAAACAAGAAAAGTAAAACTACCATACTGTTGTGTCTATGAGTCTGTGTGTGTGTGGGGGGGGAGGGGTGATGGAGGGATAGCAACAAACTTGGAAAGCAGGAGGAGGGGTCAAATAGAGAGCTGAAAATCCAGAGAAGTGTAACACTCAAAAACTGGGATGGTAGCAAGAAATAAGACCCGAGAACTGCCGTCTTGCTTTAAATTCAGTATGCTTTCCATGTGAGACCAGCCCTCATAGTGCACAATACCTAAATTAAGCAAACATAGCCCAAGATGTGACTCCTATTTTGTGTATTGTGCACAGTGTGGACTGATTTCACATTAAAGCATACTGAAAATTTTAAAACAAGATGACAGTGCTCAGACTGATTTTTTGCTGCCATCCAAGGTCTTGAGTGCTACACATCTCTGGTTCTGCTGCATTTGTTGAGGGCTTACTGCCCTTTTGTGCTTTAGCATCAACTTTACCCCAGAGTCCTCTCTTGCAGCCCTTTCAGCTCTGGCCAGAGTTTGTTCTTTCTGGAAGTTACTGAAGCTAAGCCCCCCAACAGTCCTACTTCACTACAGAATACAGAAAACAAAATTATAACTTTTATCTAACTAAATAACAAAAAATATTACAAATAATTGATGATCTAGAGGCACAAGGCACAGTAGACACATAATGGAGCAATTTGTTGAAAAAAACTGCCTGTTTTAAATGCTTTCCAAAAGTTTGTAGGCATAACGATACAGAGTGCACGTAACACCAACTGTCTCTTTCTCACACTGCGTTGAATTCAGTTTACACATGGCAATACAGCTCATTGCAGCACCATGTGATCTCCAGTCCCATGGATCCTTGCAAACTTCACCTTAGAGCTAAAATTTGTAGGCAAACTTCACAAGTTTTGCCATACAAGAAGTTCTCCTTTCAGGTGAAGTAGAACTTCACCTTACAGGAGGATTAAGTGAATTTGGTAAAATTCATGAATTTCTCCACGACATGAAGTTTGCTAACTTTGCCCACCTCTAATAGCATAGTGAGTGCAAGTGACACTAACATAAATTATAGAATGGGTCTGGAGAATTCTGTGTCCTGATTGGCTGAGAGGTTCCTGTGGTCGTGTCCCTATCAGGACTTATTTTGCCAACTGGCACCTCTTCAGCCAGTCAGGGTAGATAACACTAGAAATCACTGTGCCCAAACCTGTCCTTTCTGAGCTAGAGCCCTCATCCTGTTCACTGTGGAAGACCTACAGTCCCCCCACCCCATTCTGCAACACCACCCAAATACAGTACAAGCAAAACATTTTCGTGGAAAACTCTGACCTCTGCTCCCTCTGGTTCACAAAAGAGTTGTTCACAATCCCCACAAAAAGCAACCCACAATACATGGTCCATCCACAATCTGCACACAGTGCTGCCCACAATCCATGCTGATGCAGCATCTCCATCTGCAGAGACCCAGTTTTTCCTGCTTGTTTTTTAAAATGGAGCAAGCTGCCAGCATGGTGGCACTGAGAGCTGAGACAATGGATGTCTTACCTCGCAGCACTCCAGTGACCCGGGTTTAGGAACGAGCCCAGGCCATTGAAGTTTGGCAGGGGAAGGGCAGAGCTGGATGGAGCTGCCGACAGGCAAGCTCTCCTCTCTGGAGAGGTGCAAGGGGCTTCCTCAAGCTGATGGCTGCCACCTGGTGAAGGCTGGGTGCAGCACAGGCTAGGAGGAGCCAGGTATTAGGCCTGCGGTGGTAGGAAAGGGGTTGTTACTGGGGCTGTGGGACTAATGCGTGCCTCCACATGTATGCATACCCACTTCTGGGGCCCCTGGGGTAAAAATGGAGGAAAAAAGCTGGCAGCAGGATGGTGGCCAAGTCCCCGCAGGCTCTGCTCCTGGGCCAGGCATAAGGTAACCTCCAGTAATTCTGGGTGATGGGGCTGGGGAGGTCAGTCAGATGGGGCTGTCTGGGGGAGCTATAAGAAATGCTAAATGATAAAAAAAAATGGAGCAAGGTAGAAGCCTATCACTCATTGCAGCCTGACTCTATAAAAACCTTTTTTAATGACTCATTTCAAATGTTAAAATGGTCACCTCTTCATTTTAGAAACACATCCCTGATCCAGTGAGAGAGTTGAGCTTGTGCCACCATAACGCAGCTTTCAAATCATACCCTAAACCTGCTCCTCCATCAGCTGTTGTAAAACAAGTTGTCAAACTGCTTCTCAAAGTTAAAAAAGACTCATACAACATCCCCTATTAGCAACGGCAGATCACAGCAGAGTACGATTTGCAAAACCACAAAGCCAGAAGCCGCTCTGTATGGTGGAAGTTAAGGAACAGGCTCGCTCCAACTCACAGCTACAAATCTAATGTATTAAAACATTAAAAGCATTGTTAATGATACCAATCTTTAAAAAAAAGTTTATTTCTCCATGCTGTTTGTCTTGGGGGGGTACTGGCAGACAGACACTCATTACCTTGCATAGCGGCTAGTAAGAGACACAGCTGCTTTGAGTCAGCCTGGCTGCTAGCAGCAAATCAAATGTATTCCAATGTATAAGGAAGCATATGATACAAAGCTAAAAGAAAGTCTGCTTGGGTGCGGGGGGGTATATACAGACACTTATTTTATCACTTAGAAAGGTTGTGCGGTTCTGTATTGAAAGGAAATATTTTCTCCCAACCAGTAAAAAAAAAAAGAAGCAAAAGAAACTTTTAAATCTACACTAACTTTATTAAACTGTATTTTGGAAATAATTCTGCACCCATTTTATAAGTGGAATTAGACACACTGACGTATGGTTTATGGGCTAATAAGAGCACGTCCCAGGTGTGAAAGACACTCGGTGCAAGAGCCTTGTCCTCATTACGCACCTGGGGCTTCCTCTTATCAGCCCATAAACCACACCTCATCATGTGTTATTCCTTACATATATAAACTGACTAGAGAGAAGCTAGCATGCATTCTTAAGATATCTATATATATATTAGAGGCAAAAAACTCCATTTAATGCATCAGTTAGGGTTGTTCCACAGTGACAAAAGTGAGGAAATTCAATGTTAGGGTTGAAACCCCCTTTCCACCCCTCCAGTCCACCCCCCCAACTGGAATCAAGGTGTGCATTGGGCTCATCAGCCCTAACTGTCACCCCATCACATGTGGAAAGAAGCTGAGGAATGGGAGAATGGGGTGACAGTTAGGACTGATGACTGATGCATTAAATGGAGTTGTTTGCCTCTAATTTCCCTTCTTTTTGAGAATGATAATGAGAAATAGTGAGGCTCCCGCCACGTGATGTCTTGTCACATAGTAACATCGTGCCCACAAACGCAAATCGTAATGCGCATGGTGACGCAAAGTGAAACAGAAAGAGAAACAGTACTGTAGACAGAAATGTTAAAAACAATGCAAACGCAAACACAAATGAAAACGCAAAGGGTAACACACATGGTGGCGTAAACGTGAACGGTAAGTGAAACGGGTAAGGAACCGCAAGCAGAAATGGTAATGGTAACAGTAATGTAAGCGCACAGGCTGGTTTTACCCAAAAGCTGTATAGAGAAAGACATTGAGTACAAAGAATGTATGCAAAATAATGACTCTCGGAACACAAAAATGAGGACTTGGAATAGTAAATTGCTTATATCTCAGTAACTGTATGACACAGAAAAAAATGTAAAAGTCATATGAATTATCACTTTCCTGGCTAGTTTTGTACTTAGCCCCCAGCATCCGGTCCCAGCATTCTGACCCCCAGAAGTTACAAGAGGCCCACCCATCCTCTAAGGAGAAGAGCCGTCCCTGGGACACTGAGTCCTCTTCCCCCTAGCAGCACTCTTACTCTAAGTTCACTTCCAAACTCGGGTCTTCTGTGTCAGAAATTTTTCAACAAAAAGTCCGTATCTCGCACCGTTTTCGAGATACAGGCCCTGAAAGGCGCGGCAAACACCGTAATGTTATCCAATGGGAAAAAAACAGAAGTTTGGACTGCCATAACTTTGTCTCCCTGTAATATTTTTTCACCAAACCACTGAAAGGCACATCTGTGGGATGTTGGATGTGTTCCCTGCAAATATCAGCCCAAAAGACCAAACCGTTATGTTGCAGCAGGGCGCCAAACGATTGCTGCAATGCGTCGTATGCCGTAATGTTATCCTATGGGAAAAATCATCAGCTTTGGAGTACCGTAACGTTGCTGCCGTGTAATATTTTTTCAACAAAACACTGAAAGGCACATCTGTGAGATGTCCACTGCGCTCCCTCCAAATATTAGCCCAAAACTTCAAACCATTCTTTTGCAGCAGAGTGCCAAAGAATTACTGTTATTTTAGGCATAGTGTCGCAAAGTAGTGTCGTGATTTGCGAAAGCTTTCGCAAACATTTGCGACACTTTCGTGAGTGTGACACTACTTTGTGAAAGTACTTTTTCCAGAAATCTGAAAATCATATTTCTGGGGTGTTTTACCCCAAAATAAAGACATGGCTAGCATCCTTGGGGCCCGACTAGGTGAATACAAAAAGAATTAGGTTGCTAGAGGGTCTCAATTTTAAATGCCAAGCATTTTTCTGATCACTAACTGAAAACAAAATGGTGGATTTGCAACAGTAACAGGGCCATTTGTGACAGTAAATAACTTTTTGTTAACTTTTCCCATTGACTTATAATGGGAAATTGTTTTTTGAATAACTTTTGAACCGTTTAATATTTTCGAAATCTTCAAAAGGCACATCGGGGACCCTGGCCGCATGTTCCCTGATGATTTCAGGCCGGTCGCATAAACCGTGCGACCTGTAGGCGCGACTGTAGAATTCCAGAAAAAGCATAAACACACGTGCAGATCACGCCTAATAACTCTGCAGCCATGTATCTGACTGGTACGAAGCTTGGCAGATAACAAGGCATATGAGTCTCGATCGCGTATTCCAAATTTCAGACAAATCCATCAAACGGTTGCAAAGTTATTAAGGTGCAAAATTTTGGGTTTAACATGTAAATGGCTCCTCAACCCTAACTATGGTAGCACTACCGTGCTACCATAATACATATATATATATATATATACACACATACATACATATACATACATATATATATATATATATATATATATATATATATATATATATACAGGGACATGACCTGAAGCTCAGAGGTGATGTGTTTTGGGGTTATGTTAGAAGACACTTCTCTTCCCAAAGGGCAGTGAACCTGTTGACAGCCTACTAGCAAAGACTGCAGATATGAAGACAGGCCTCCAAGGTAATTGTGGGCACACTTCTGCTTACCAAATGAGTCACAGGGTACCCAGGGTACTAGGAGAGGGTCATAATCATGTGGTGGGAGGTGATCTTTCATAGCCATAAGATCTGTTACAGCATAGACATTGGTGAAATGGCTGAACCTGGCACTCTGAGGCCCATTCAACTTTCCCTGGTAAAAAGAAATGAAAATAAAATAAAAAAAGGTCTTTGCCTAAATCTTTTGGAAAGGAGAGGCTGGCAATATTGTTGGAACTTTAAAATGCATGAAAATGCTCCATTTACAATGCTTTAAAAATTAGCTTTTCCTGGGGAAGCATGCCCCCTAACCTCCCCCCGGCATTGAAGACTTTATCCATTATGTTACTGACCCCCTAGTTTGTGAACTCTGTGCATGCCTCTGGTGTGCGGGGGTTAGAGGACTCCCTATAAATTCATACATTTGCACAGAATACTTATTAATCCCTTCTTGTGAAATAGAGGGGGCAGACCTGATGGACCTACATAGAAACATAATTTAATGTCAGGTAAGGACAGCTTGGACCACCCAGTCTGCCCATTTTTCCCTACCTATTCTATCTTGTCACTACTGACCATACCTGATCTCCGGCTCCCTCCCCCTTACTTCTTATCTATGATTCCCTTGGGCCTATCCATGCAGGATTGAAACCCCCACTGTATTCATCCCCACCTCCTCTGCTGGAAGACTGTTCCAGGCTTTCACCACTCTTTCAGTGAAAAATAATTTCTCACATCTCTCCTAAACTTCTCACTTCCAGCTTTATTGCATATCTCCTTATTGTTGTGAATCTTTTCCTCTGAAAAATACTCCCTTCCTGAACCTTATTTAACCCAAAGAGGTATTTATAAGTGTCTATCATGCCCCCCCATTCCTTCTCTCTTCCTGGGTGTACATATGGAGTCTTTCAGTCTCTCCTCATAGGGCTTCTGAAGATGCAGCTTCTGCACCATTTTAGCTGTCCTCCTCTGCATAATCTACACCCTGTCTATGTCTTTCCTGAGATGCGGTCTCCAGAACTGGAGGCAGTACTCAATGTGGGGCCTAGCCAGTGATCTATACAGTTTCAACATTATCCCTCTCTTTCTGCTGACGATACCCATGCCTATGCACTCCAGCATCCCCCTGGCCATACTTACTTCCTTGTTGCACTGTCTTGCCACCTTGATGTCATCACCCCCAGGTCCCTTACCTGTTTGGTTGCCATCAATACCTCTTCTTCCATTTTGTACTCCATCCCTGAGTTTCTGTGCCCCATGTGCATGATTTTGCATGTTTTTGCATTGAAACCGAGTTGCCATGCCTTTGACCACTCATTAAGTTTTCTCAGATATCTGTACATTCTTTCCACCCTCTCTGAAGTGACTATCCTATTGCAGATGTTTGTGTCATCTGCAAAAGGGATACCTTCCCTTCCAGTTACAGGTGGGCAAAGTGCTCCCACTTTGCTATGTGGAGCACTTTGTTTATTATCCCTCAATCCGCATAGTGCTCCACAACATGAAGTAAATTACTCCACCTATAAATTTGAATGCGAAGTGTATTGTTTCCATTGGACTTCATGCTATTTCACCTTGTATTACAGCCTTCCCCTTAATTTGAATGCAAAGTGCCATTGATTTTAATGGACTTCACTTTGCTTCATCTGTTTATTTCTATTTGAGGCAAATTTTGCATTGATTCATGGGATGGCAGGTCACGTGTGCCCTATATTGTCTTGCACAGCCTCAGTTCTGCATAATGTGTGTAGCGGAAAGCTGAAGACAGTTTGCTGTCAGAGCTCTGAGAATCAAACCATTGAAAAAGCTTTAAAAAATCAATTTTGATCCATTTATTTTGTTAATTTAGTACATCAACTGTAGGAAACCCTCCTGTGCTTAGATGATTGAGTGTTGATTGTTTTTGTGTGCATTTTGAATTATAATTTAGAACTTTTCACCTGTGTATTGACAGACACTATTGAAGTGTGCTTAAGTGAAGGGTATATCTGTGGTGGAATGAGATTCACATTTCTAACTTTTTTTTACTAATAGTATGTGTTTATATTTGTATGCACAGTAATACTTGAAGTAATTTTTAATAATTATTTTCTAGGGATGTGCAAAAAGAATTTCCACCAGTGGAATTTCGGCAAAGGTGCGAACTTTGCTTCCACAAAAGTACAGAAATTATTTTTGCAGAAGTTCCTCCTTAAAACTGTGGAAACATATAAAAAACTATGGGTTATTTATTAAACTGCTGAAAAAATCTGCAGAAAAGATCACTGCCAGTGGTCATTTCTGAGACTTTTTTTAACTACAATTGAATTCATTAATCTGACCCCCACTGATCAGGGGTCCCAGTAAATACCTCCAATCCCTTCCTTGGACCCTCATGGTTTCTAGTGACCCCCCACCCATTGATCATGGCCCCCAAATATGCTATTTATCTTATGTCTAGTGGACCTCCCCTTCCTAACCTGGATTTTTTAATCCACAAAAAAACAGCTGGCAGTCCACCAACTCATCCCCCTCAATTCCCAGTATTCCCTGTTGTCTAGTGGACTACCCCATCCCAGATTCCTTATAAAAAAAAATTATCCCAATTCCCTGGTGTCTATTGGATCCCCCCAACCACCACCCTGACAGTTTCTCTGCCACCGCCACCACTCCCTTCCCCACCTTGCCCTGAGCGGTCCACCAGTGCAGCACTCCTCTCCCCTCCACTATCAGTGGCCCATTGAATTGTCAGTGAATGACCGCATGGTTGTACAATCAGGTGCTCCTTCACTGACAGTTCATTAAACTGTGGTTAGAATAAATTCTGCAGTTTCTATGCATTTTTAAGCAGTTCACAAAAAAAGTCCACTGTACTCCATGAAAATCCATGGAAAATCCCAGTTTCATGAATGGCAAAAGTTCTGCAATTTCCGTGAAATTTCCAAAATTTCGCAGAAGTTCTATGAAACTGGAATTCACAACTTTCACCCACCCCTATTATTTTCTGTTTGCTGTGGTGCCCCTGGGATCAATCCTCAGGCCACTATTATTCTTAGTCTATGTAAATGAATTGCCGAGAACATTTGAAATACGTATATAAGACCTCACACAGATGACACTGTGTTGTTAGCTTCAGCAAAAACACAAGACCTGATGTTAGGAAAGCTCCAGACTGATTTTGACATACTCCAGGACTGGTTTTCTGAATCAAAGTTAGTACTAAATGGGAAAAAACACAGGTAATGTTCTTTCAAAATAAGAAAAGTAAAAATCATTTTACACAAAATTTGGACATTATCACCAGAAGTGGACAAACATTGTCAATCACAAATCAATATAAATATATAGGAGTCATCTTAGATAGTTCATTGACATTTGAAAATCATATAGACTACATAATGAAAAAGGTAAATGTAAGGATAGGTGCCTTGTGAAGGTCAGCATCAATTATGACACATCCAACATGTAAAACAATAGCAACACAATTAATCTTGCCAGTCCTGCAGTATGGCAACTTAGTTTATGGTTTTGCTGCACAAAAAATTCTGGAAAAGGTTAATAAATCTTATAATCTGCTTGCCAGATTTGTCTTGAACTGTCCCTTTATGAGTCATGATCACTGAGAGATGTATACAAACTTGAAATGGGATAGTTTGGTTATTTAAAAAAAAAACAATATGCAAAATTGATATTTAAAGTCAGGGAGGGACTGATCAGGGAAAATCTAAGCATCCAACAAGAGTGTGATGGGCAACAATACAAACTGAGGGAAGTGGTTCATAGGGGTCTTAAAATTCACAAAATGTGAACCAGATATGGTCACATGACCTTCCAGTATACTGCTGCAGTAATATGGAATGAAATTACCCCACTCGTATGAAATTTGCACAAGTTATCCATTTTTAAATCAAAAATTGATATTATCATGAAGAATGTATTTGTTCTTAATTATTTGAGATAGCAGATTTTTTATGAACAAAATATTTTTATTTTTGTGCAATCAGTGTTGGAACTATTGTCTGTTTTATAATGACTTAGTTGCATGTATGACATAAGAGTGTTCTTGAATGTATGTTTTATGTACACAGGACAACTTTGAAAATAGGCCCTTTGGACCTAAAATTCCATCCTGTTGTAAAATAAAGTTTTAACTAACTATAATGTAGTGGTTAAGGGCATGAAGCTGCAAACCTGGAGCCCTGGGTTTGAATCCCATCAGCTCCCACTTGCATACTTTGTAACTCTGAGCAAGTCATTTAACTTCTTTGTGCTGCCTGATCATACCAGGAAACAAGCGCTGGCTTAGTATACCTTTCCTTGTTAAACAATTTCCCCTTTCCCTTCAAGAAAATAAAAAGGAACTGGCCACAGTACTGAGCCCTGAAGCACCCCGCTTTCTGTGGAATGAACTGAATTTAGCACCCTCCTCTGTACCTATCCTTTAACCAATGTCTTACCCAGTTTATTACCTTAGGACCCACCTTTAAGTTGCCCATTTTCCTTACGAGTCTCCTATGTGGTATGATGTTGAATGCCTTACTAAAATTAAAGTAGGCCATGTCCACTGCCCCATCCTGATCTATTTCTTCGGTGCCTTAGTCCAAGAAATCTATCAGATTTGTTTGACATGACTTCCTTCCCATGAATTCTTGCTGACTTAGGGCCTATAACCTGCTGGATTCAAGATACTCCACAATCCTTTCCTTTAGTAGTGAATCCATTAACTTCCCCACCACTGATGTCACACTGAATGGCCTGTAGTTGCCAGCCTCCTCCCAGCTACTGTTTTTATGAGGCGGGACTACATCTGCCCTCCTCTTGTCCTCTACAACCACTCCTGTTTCCAGTGACTTGCTGAATAGGGCTGTCAGAGTTGCAGCCAGTACATCCCTGAGCTCCCTCAATACTGTACATTTGGGTGTATGCCATCTGGCCCCATTGCTTTGTCCACTTTCAGATGTTTGAGTCCCTTCACCTAGACCCAGAATCCCTTTGGACCTTAAATTTCCATATAGCTTGTTTGTTACTATCTTTGTATTTCAACAATTTTTTTCTCATTTTAAATCAACAAAATAATATCATGTTAAGAGAGAATGCATTGTTGCTATAGAAAAAATGTATTCAAGCAGACATTACCTTCAAGATAGTTCCCTTGTTACAAATGCAATATACTTCAATTATTTTAAAATCATTAGATATTCACTGGAATAATTTTGTGAGATATTACTTAAGATGCTACAAAACATATACAAATTGCATGATTTAAACATAATTTCCATAGTGAACTTAAATCACAGATACTTGCATCATAGATTACCAAACACAAATTCTTACTTATTAAATTGCCATATATGGTCTTGCATTCATTGTTGGACAGTAATTATCAGTATTCAAGATTCAGCATTTCTATTCATGACCATGACAGCTGCCAGTGCATTCTTAGGTTAAAAGGGCAGAACAGAGGCATGTCACAGTTTAAAAGCTGTAATTGTATGTGGTACATGAAGCATTTAAATTGATTAAGACTTTATGTGATTCAGACAAATGATAGTCATATCCCCCTTTATCAAAATGCAAACAGATTTCCTTCTACAAAAATGAAAATAATTTTATGATATTCTTAAGTAAGATAAAAAAAACTAGTACAATACTTGAAAGGAAAATGTTAGCTTATCTACATACTGTACTGTATGCTGACAAAAAAAAGACAATAACTGATGTTAGAACTGTACTGTAGTTTGGAGAATATGATCAAATGTGCTATTGTCCCAGTTTCCCCCCTTTTCCCTCACAAAAGACAGAGACCATTGCTTGTTGCTGTGCTCAGATTGGCAATTAATTTATTTATACATCATAATTCCATATTCCATTTTCATTTTCTTATCATATTTCAGAATTTCATTTATTTTCATCCATATATCAATCTCTGATTATCCGTCTTTCTTCCTCTTTTCTCCCCACAGGTGAAAACCTGGGTGCTTTCTTCTTCTTTTCCTTTTCTGTTAGGTAACGGTGAAAACCGAGACCGCTTTCTCCTTCATCTTCTTCCTCTTCTTGTGTTATTCCTTTTTCTTCCCCCTTCCCCTCCTCCCACCCCTTTTTCCCCTTTTTCTCCTGCCATCCACCTTTGGCAGTCCATACCCATATTATCTTCTGCCATCCACCTTTGGCAGTCCAAAACACTCCAACCAGATGCGTCTGTCATACACCTTTGACAGACCCACCATCTGATCCCATCTTGACTGTCATCCCTCTTGCTCTGCCTTGTAGGGAGGGTGGGAGGATCAAAAACTCAGCAAAAGTGTCTAAGGCCTCCCTGTGCTGTGCATTATGTACCTCCACTTGCCCTTCCCCTTCCTGTTGCCTGCCCATTGTTCTAACCCTTAGCCCCTCCCCTTCTTTCTTCCCTCCCCCCCGAGCACAACCATCCTATTGAAGGAGGGAAGGGGTGCACCAGGACAACCTGGTATGCCCCTTAAAGGGCAAACTCCATTGTCCCGGATTCCCCCCTTTTCCCTCACAAAAGACAGAGACCATTGTTTGTTGTTGTGCTCAGATTGGCAATTAATTTATTTACACATCATAATTCCATATTCCATTTTCATTTTCTCATTATCATATTTCAGAATTTCATTTATTTTCATCCATATATCAATCTCTGATTATCCCCCTTTCATCCTCTTTTCTCCTCCCAGGTGAAAACCTGGGTGCCTTCTTCTTCTTCTTCTTCTCCTTTTCCATTAGGTAATGGTGAAAACCGAGACTGTTTTCTCCTTCATCTTATTCCTCTTCTTGTGATATTCCTTTTTGTTTTCCCCTCTCCTCCTCCTCCCCCCTTTTTCCCCACTAGCCAGTCTCCAGCTTGTGTTGGCCGACTGGCTTCCCCCACATTAGGGTATTATTCTCCCTTGCCTCAAGGAAGATCCTTTTTACTCCTTCACCTTTTTTTTTTATTTCCTATTTTTTGCATGTCTCCTCCATGCTTCTATAAAGCCCATTGTTTCTGTATTGAACATGTCTATGGCTAGGTCCAACAGGTGCATGCTATCCGACCTGTAGAAGTCTTCTACCCATTGTTCTACCCCCCGCAGTATCACCTGTCCTCCCATCTGCCTTACTAATGTCCCAACCCTTCTATTCATCTTTCTCCTGGCCCTTTCTACCATTCTATGGCTGTGCTCCTGCCTCCACACCCTCCTTGGTATCATGTCCAACAAGGCGAGGCATACCTGAGGCCACCACTGTCATATTGCTCCTAAATCCTTTTTTATCTGCAAGTATGTGTCTACCCATGGCTTGCCTGCAAGGTCATTGCCCCTAGATGTATAATAATTAGGTCTGGACTGGGACACCATCCCTTGAGTTCCTTCAAGGTGGGAAGTAGTTGTGCCCATCTCATCCCCCGTATGCCATACCAGATAAACCTACACTGTTTCACATCCTGGTACAGCTGCTTTCCCCCCAGCCTTCTTCTCCGCTCTCTTTCCAGCCCAATAAATATAGGAATGGCCGCAGATCCAGACTTCCATGATCCTCCCTCTTCCTATGGGGTTCAACCAAAATTAATTATTTTACACATGCTCTCAGTGTCATCACCATAGTATCCCCTCCCCCTTACCATTTCTTGCCCCCCCCAGATCTGTAGCTAAAACAGGAACAATACTTTCAATTTCTTACTTCAGTGCTCGAATGTATCTCTTATAACTGGCTGACTGCTAGTGTCCTTTTTCCAAAATATCAGTCACCATTTCTCCCGCTGCTGCCCACTGTGAGGCAGCCCCAATCTGCAAGGAATGGGATGCATAATTAGCTGGGTCCTCCCTCATGAATTGCATACCTTTTTTTGAGCAATGCTGTGTCTTGGTAGCTGGTGACCCTTTTTCCATCACCATGTACAAATAATTTCCCCATCCTGGTCCTATGCTCTGCAGCAAAAGCCCACAGAGCCTGTACTGGGCATACTGCAACCTCTACCTGCCCCTTCAATGTCACCATGCAACCTTGTCCTCTTTGATCCGTTGTTGACCTCCTGATCTTGATCCGCATCTCTTTCACCCGCAGCTTATATCTTCCCATTCTAAACCCCCTTCCTTGTCTTCTTTCCCATGGCCTACCACCTCACTCACACTCATGGCCCCTGCAAACATTGCTACATAAATTGTGTGAAATAGCTGGACCTCGGACTTTGATCTACATATTGCCAGGATCACGTCCTTTAGCTTTCCCAAGCCACTGCTCTCCTATTGGTCTTCTATTATCTACTGGCCCCTGTTTCAACCTGCCCCATCCCTGCATAGAAACATAGAAACATAGAAGTTGACGGCAGATAAGGACCGCAAGGCCCATCCAGTCTGCCCATTTCTTTTTCTACCTTATAAATGTGCCATCGGCCTTTGCTATGTCAGTGACCTATCTATTCATAGTCATTTGTATTGCTCCCCTTATGCCTATCCCATGCCTGTTTGAAGCCCTGCACTGTATTCATAGCCACTACTTCTTGTGGTAAGCCATTCCATGCATCTACCACCCTTTCTGTGAAAAAGAATTTCCTCACATTCCCCCTTAATCGGCCTCCCTCTAATCTCATGCTGTGTCCTCTTGTCCTGCTATTTTTCTTATATTTAAACATGTTGGACTCTTTCACCTTGTTTATGCCCTTAAGGTGTTTAAATGTCTCGATCATATCACCTCTCTCCCTCCTTTGCTCAAGGGTATACATATTGAGCTCCGTTAATCTGTCCTCATATGTCTTCTGATGCAGTCCCTGCACCATTTTGGTTGCCCTTCTCTGGACTGCCTCAATTTGGTTAACGTCCTTGTGAAGGTGTGGCCTCCAATACTGCGCAGTACTCCAGATGGGGCCTAACCAATGTCTTGTACAGAGGATTATTACCTCCCTCTTACGACTTGTGATACCCCTACTAATACACCCTACACCCCCTAGCCTTACCTACTGCTTTAGAGGTCTGCTTGGATGATTTTAGGTCATCAGTGATGATGATGCCCAAGTCTCTTTCTTCTTTTGTGACTACTAGCAACTCCCCTCCCAGCCTATAAGTGGCTTCAGGGTTTCTCTTCCCTATGTGCATGATTTTGCACTTCTTTGCATTAAATCCCAGTTGCCACTCTTCTGACCATTCTGCTAGTTTATCCAGATCTCTTCTCATTCTGCCCACCCCATCTGGATCATCTACTCTGTTGCAGATCTTGGTGTCATCTGCAAACAGACAAACCTCCCCTCTAGTCCATCTGCTAGGTCACTAATGAAGATGTTGAATAGGACTGGCCCCAGGACTGATCCCTGAGGTACCCCACTTGTGACTTGCATCTCTTCTGACTGTATACCATTTACCACCACTCTCTGTTTTCTGCCCTGCAACCAGTTTGCCACCCAGTTGACCAACTTCGACCCACCCCGAGCCTACCTAGCTTATTTATCAATCTTCTATGTGGAACAGTGTCAAAAGCTTTGCTGAAGTCAAGGTAGACGACATCAACTGCTCCCCTTGGTCCACCACTCTGGTTCCCAGTCAAAGAAATCTATGAGATTAGTTTGACAGGACCTTCCTTTTGTAAACCCATGCTGTCTTGGATCCTGTGCCCCATGGATTCCAGGTGTTGCACTATCCTTTCCTTAAGGAGTGCTTCCATAATCTTGCCCACTACTGAAGGTAAGACTGACCGGTCTGTAGTTCCCGCCTCCTCCCTGCTACCACTCTTGTGGAGTGGGATCACATGAAGCCCTTCTCAGTCTTCTGGGACCTCTCCTGTGCTCAGAGACTCACTAAACAATTCTGCTAATGGCTCTGCTAGTTCCTCCTTTAGCTCCTTAAGTACCCTGGGATGTATGCCATCAGGTCCCATTGCCTTATCCACCCTGAGCTTAGCAAGCTCTTGTAGGACCCTTTCTTTTGTGAAGGGAGTGGTGCTCACCTCCCTCCCCTGTGTCCATGATGCTGAGCTGTGGGCCTGCCTACCTTCTCTTCAGTGAATACTGAGCAAAAGTATCTATTTAGGATAGATGCCTTTACAGGGTCCTCCTCCTCACATGCTCCCTTTTCTCCATTAAGCTTAGCAATACCCCCTCTGGACTTTCTCCTTTCACTAATGTATCTATAGAAAGTCTTGTCACCTTCTTTTACTGTTTGTGCTAGTGTTTCCTCAGTTTGGGACTTTGCCTGCCTTACTCCTTACCTGCTTCCCTTAGGGCAGTTTGGTATGCCCCTATCTTCATCCCGCTGTGTTCCCTTATATTTTCTGAAGGCAGCCTTTTGGCTCTGACCTTTTCTGCTACTGTATTGAGAACCAAAGTGGTTTCCTTCTTTTTGCACTTCCTTTCTGTCTAACACAATGGGATGTTGCTTCAAGTATTGTATCCATAATGCTTGCCCACTTTGCCTGTACCTCCTCACCTGTGTTTCTTTTGCCAGGGCTAGCTTAACTCTGTTGGCCATCTTATCAAAGTCAGCTCCTCTGAAGTCCCATATTTTGCCTTGGAATGGATGATTTAGATGTAGTAGCCAAATTGAACCATACCATGTGATGGTCACTGGCCCCCAGGTGACCTTCTACCTGGAGATCTGTGATCCCTTCTTTGTTAGTCAGTACTAGATCTAGGATAGCCCTGTCTCTTGTGGGTTGCTGTACCAGTTGTTTGAGGCCCTCCCCTGCAGGAATCCACTATGAGTCTAGTTCTGGCAGATGTTCCTGCTGGTATTGACCAATCTGTATCTGGCATGTTGAAGTCTCCCATTATCAGAACCTCCCTTTAGCTGTCATGTTTTGTATATCTTCTAACAGTAATGTGTCTATGTCCTCCCTCTGGTCTGGGGGCCTGTAGACAACCCCAGTTCTTATAGCTGTCCCATTTCCTGTTTCCAGGGTGACCCACAGTTCTTCTGGCTCCTTATGTGTATTCTGATTTCTGTAGCTTTGATATTTTCATTAACATACAGGCACTCCTCCCCCTTTCACTCTGGTCTCTTCGAACAATACACAGCCAGGTACTGAAGTCTCCCAAGTGTGGTTACTGGTAAACCACATCTCACTAATTGCTACTATGTCCAGTTTAGCCTCTGACATTATTGCCTGCAGGTCTGGGATCTTATTTCCCAGGCTGTGAGCATTTGTGTACATGATTTTCCATTGGCCAGATTTTGGTGTGTTGAGTTGTTGGGTGAGGTTTGGCATTACCCTGTATGCATGTGTGGAGACAAACCTTTTTCTTACCTGGTGATGCAAATGAACGGAAACACACTGAATTCCAGTTTGACCACTAGCTGAGGGGAAGGTGTTCTTCCCATTCAACGAGTGGGGTGCTGCACCCTCTCCCCATTTACTAGTTTAAATATTCTGCAAAGACGTCAAACTTGCCCCAATGCACTGACTCCTCTTTAGTCAGATGCAGTCCATCAAATTTAAAGAACTTTCGCTCCCAGAACTGTTGCCAGTTCCCTACAAATCTGTGTCCTTTTTCCTGGCACCAGTCCTGAGCCATGTGTTTAGCTCCCTATCTCCCTTCTTTGACCTTCCGTCCATCTGCTCCCTTCTCCCAGACTGGCAGGATCTCAGAGAAGGAGATGCGGACAGAAATAGATGATAGTTTGTCACCCAGCCTAGTCAGGTGTTCCTTGGTCTCCACAACTGACTGGCTGGCGAGATCATAGTCCCTATGTGTACTAGGACATCAATGTTTTCTCCTGCTTTGTGAACAATTTTGTATGCGGTCAGTGTCTCTCCATGCTGATGTACCTGGGAGACATCTGACCATCACCAACTGGAGATGGGTATCAACTCCGAATCCTATGATCAGAAGTTTTTTGATTTCCTTTGTGCTTGCTTAGTTTTGGTTCCTGATTTGGGTGAGTATTGTGTTAGCTCCCAGTGCAGTGTCCTGCTCTGCAGTGTCTTCTGCCTCTTTGATTTCAGAGATAGAGGCAGATACCTGTTTGTAGTGTTTATATGGTTTTTGGAGGTAATGTGTTGGAGAGCAGAGAGTGATGGGGCACCTGATTTGCTCCTCCTAACCACCTGCCAACCTCCTGGACCAACTACCCTCTACGGTTGAGGTTTTTCTGTTGGATGCTGGGGATCCTGCATCATTCTTCTGATGAATAATGATTTTGTCAGGTCCTTCCAGCCTTTTAGGCTGCAGATAACAATAATCCCTGCCAAGTAGACTCCCATTGCATTGTGGGCTGTCCCTTTTTGCCACTGCTCCATGGTGAACATTCCCAATTGTTCCTCTGTGAGTGGCCTACTTACCTCCATCTGGTGCTCTGCCCTGAATGTTTGAAACACTCACCAGGCCCCATCATAGACCCTCAGAGTCCGAGGCACCCATGAGCTGTGAAACAACAGTTCTGCTTCTTCTTGCCAACTTCCCAGATGTTCGTTGGTATGGGCATTTTTAGTTCTTCCGATGCTGGTGCCAGCCTCCGGAAATGGTCCGGCTGCAGATGGGAAAGGCTGTCAGCCAGGGTATTGTGCATCCCCTCTATGTGTTTTGCTCTGAATGACATGTTCAGCTGCAAAGCCCTTAACACTAAACGTCGCAATACTTGCATGACTGTATCTGACCTGGCTCCCCTGTTGTTTAGGTCCTCCACCGCTGCTCTATTGTCACACCAAAATGTCACTTTCTGATCCCGTAATTCCTCCCCCCAGACCAGGGTACATGCCCATATGGGCATGATCTCCAGTAATGTTATATCTCTCACTTTTCCATCCCTCACCCAGCTGGCAGGCCAGGGTTCTGAAAACCACCTGCCCCTCAGGTAACCCTCCATGCCTAGCCCCCCAGCAGCGTCTGTGTAGAGGTCAAGGTCTGTGTTGTACACCCACTCCTCTTGCCAGAAAGAGCACACATTATACTCCCTAAGGAATTCTTGCCATATTTTAAAATCCTCCCTGACACCTTGTGTCAGGTCCACCCAGTGATGTGGTCTGGTGACCCCTGCTGTAGCCCTAGTTAACCTCTTTGTGAATGCCCTTCCTGGTCCAATGGCCCTGCATGTGAAGTTCAGGTGCCCCAGTACCTATTGCACTAGTTTTAGTTGTACTCCTGTTGGTGTATACTTGGATCAGTTCCTTCAATTTACTCACCTTTTTGTCTGGTAGCCTAAATATTTCATTCGGAGCATCCATCTCAATCCCCAGGAACTACATCACCCTGTTGGTCCCTTCTGTTTTTTCTGGTGCCAGGGAACCCCTAGTTCCCTGCATAACTCCTGAAACTTACCCAGCTTACTCTGTGTCTCTCTTTTTCCCCTCCCAATGAAAAGAAAATCATCCAGATAATGAATGACCATCCTATAATCAGTTTTTTCCTGGAATATCGACTGCAAGCAGCTGCTGAATGCCTAGAATGATGCACATGCTATGGAACATCCCACTGGCATGACTTTGTCGAAATAATACTGCCCACCAATTTTAAAACCCACTAGATCCCAGTCTTCTCTACTAACTGGCAGCAGTCTGAAAGCAGATTCAATGTCTGTTTGTGCCATCCATGCATCCTCTGTGGCCCGGATTATCCAGACTGTGTCCTCTAGTGTCGCATATGTCATCTTACTATGCTCCTCACTGATGAAATCATTCACCGAGTCCTCTTCTGGATAGGACAGGTGGTGGAGCACCCTGTACTCCCCTTCTTATTTCTTGGGTACCAAAGCTAATGGCGAAATCCACATGTTCTGTAATGGGGGGGTTAAATGGACCCTCTACCCTCCCTGCTGCCTTTTCTTTCTCTATCTTCTATCTTAACATTTCTTTCTTTCCTTTTACCGACCCCAGGTTGCTCACCTCTCTCGCTTTTCCAGGCCCCCACACTGCAGTGAAAACCCTGTGTTAAAACCTCTTATAATCATATCCCACACACTTTTGTTCAGATATCTGTCCAAACAGGCTGTCCATGCCTTTAAGTTGATGGGGGTTCTGGCCACCCCAAACTGCTCCCTGTCGTGCCCCCCATAACTTCTCCCCAGCCTCTCTCTCTCTTGTTTTGTGCAATGTTTTTTCAGTCAGTGATTCTGACCCCCCTACTCGTGTTTCCCCTGCCCCTCCCTCTCCTGCTCCATGTCTGCCCTTTAAACCACTGACCTTCTCAAAAAAACTGCTGACCTAACACTTGACCCCCATGCCGCTGTGCCCCTTGGGCCCATGTCGTTCTACATCTGCTTGCCGGGTGCCCTCCCCCACATTTTGAACAAGCATGCCGAAAGCGACATTGAGGCCACAAGCAAAAGGCCCTGTTGTAAGCCCAGCAGCATCTCTGGGGCATAGCCTCCTTTTTCCCAATTCACCTTTGGGTGTGGACTGATCTGTTATGTAATCAGTCCATAGGTCTGCCTGATTGGTGTCCCATCTCACGTTCCCAAAAGTTGCCATTCTCTGCCGAAAAAATTCATCATAGTATAACCGCCCCACCCCCCTTTGCTTTTGCCCTTTGTATTATCAAGGAATAAGTGATGAGTGAGATGCCCAGCTCCAGCCTCTTTTCCAGAATGATGGCTGAGAAAGTGGCAAAACCTACGAACCACCCATCTCAAGTCTTCCCTTTCGTGAATTTGTCTCCCATCCTTCTTCCCTAAGAGCACTATCACCGCTGCCATTTCACTCTTACCTATGCTCTCAGCTTCATCATACTTGGCTGCCACTTCCCAGCTCACCAAAGTGAATATATCCACATACTCCCCTTTCCATATTTTTTCCTTTGTAGCCAGTGGCACATGCTCGCCTATCCTCATCCCGGGTGCACCTGTCTCCCTTGTGTCTTTTCCTTCTTTCTCTGTATCCCCTTCATTTCTGCCCAGCACCTCTTTCTCCATTCTAATCTCTGCCAGAGCTGAATCTATCTACCTTAAACCTCCTGTTCCCAGCACTGACACAATTTGACTTATATATTCTTTTATACTGTCCCCCACTGCGCTGCGTGTGTCACCTGTAACCTTGTCTGGGCTGTGCTGCCTGGAGTCTTCCAAGTGTCCCCTTGTTTGTCCCTGCAGTTGAGAAGAAGGGTGAACTACTAGGGTTTGTGGAGGGAACACAATGTTCTGGGGATCTGGTCCGGGTTCACCAAGGGAGATCCCACCTTGATCAGGGGGAGGTACTGGCATCACCGAGTCTATAGGCTGCAGGGGTACTGGATCAGCTGCCTTGGCAGGTCCCACTGCCAGCGGTGGCACCCTAGTGGGACTGCGTGGCCCTTTAGTTGGTCGTTTCCCTCTGCCCCCTTTTCCCGGGCCCGCTTTCCTCTCATGCCTGGGTCTCCCTGGTTCCTCCCTTTCCACCAGTTCCCACTTTCTGTTGGCTTTTTCTGCCAAATTAATTATTGCTCTGTAAGTGTCTTCCTTTGATGGCCTGCTCTTCTTTGGTGCCATGTCCTTCCTTTCCTTTTCACTGTGGAGACAACTACGGGAAGAGAAACAGGATTAATTATATATATATATATATATATATATATATATATATATTATATACTGTAATGCCTTCCCTCTGTCCCTTGTGCCACGTGCCCGCATGTTGGGTTGGGCCCCCAGTAAAGGCCTCCATCATGCTCAATAGGCAACCAGGTTGCATTGGCTGCTCCCTGCCATGTTCTTTTGTGAGTGGCGCATGCCACGTGGGCCACTCACCCCTCCGTGCCTTTCCATTGACGCCCTTTAAGCTTTCCCTTGACCCCTCTTATTTATTTACTATTAATTAAGGAAAATGCCCCTTATGGGGCTTGCTCTCCCCCTACGATGAACCCAAGTGGAAGGCAGCCACTAGGTTCTTTTATTGGGGGTTAGGGGTGTCCTGTTTTTCCACCCGCGACCCACTGGCGTGTGTGTGCGTTCACTCTCCCAGTTTCCCTGTGAGCCAGTCTCCCTTGTGGCCCATACTCACCTCCTCACCTTATTTGCCCTCTCCTGTCCCCCCACTGCTCCTCTATTCAGATTCCCCCAATCCTCACACCCATTGCATGGCATGTGACATCATCGCATGGCATGATGCTTCCGCCTCCCCTTGCTACAGGCTCTTCTCCTGGCCCCTACCTCAACAGTCCAATTGTCCCCTCCTTGGAATCAACCAAAATGTTTACATCGCAGGCAATGCAACCTCCCCTTGAGCCACCAACCACTGCTGTTGTCCCCCAATCTTCGAGCCAGGCTGGCCTCCACAGGAGCTTCCTCCCAAGGGATGATGCAGAACTCACAACCTGTGCTGGGATAGACAACACACATGCCTAATACATTAAGCAGCACAACAAGAGGGAAAGGCTTCTATCGCAACCACCACACGGCATGTGACGTCACGCCACATGGTCACTGAATCAGGCTCTCGTTCCCATTGCTTCAGGGCCTCCTCCAGGCCTACTAATTTCATGAGCAACCAGAAAAACAGGCCCAAAACACAGCAAGCAGCACAAACAAGGGGGAAAGGTTTTCATCGCAACCATCACGCGGCGTGTGACGTCACACCACATGGTCCCAGATCGCGGTCTCACTCCCTTTGCCTCAGGGCCTCTTCCAGGCCTACTAATTTCACCAGCAAACAGAAACAGGCCCAAAACACAGCAAGCAGCACAAAAACAAGGGGAAAAGCTTTCATCACCAACACCACTCAGCGTGTGACATCACGCCACGTGGTCCCGGATCATGCTCTCGCTCCCTTTGATTCAAGGCCTCTTTCAGGCCTGCTAATCTCACCAGCAACCACAAAAATCCTTTGCTCTTGTCCCAGCTACCATCATATGGCCACCACTGCTATTGCAGCCCTCCTTTGGTGTAAGCCCCAATACATCCTAGCATGCCTACCCTGATACCCACTCTAGCCTCACTTTCCCAGCTGTACAGCACCTTGCAATTCTATCAATGGCTCTCCTTTTCAGCAACTGTTCAGAGATAATTGTAACCCCCACCCTGCCTGCCTTGACCAACACTCCTGCCATCAAATGTTAAACCAAACCAAATGAATTGGACCTTCTAAATAACCATAAAACCCACCAGCTGTTATTTGCTTTTCTCTTTTTTTAAACAGCCTATTGTTTATCAAACCCCTGCTTCACCCTGTCTTCTATCATATCTTTGATGCGCTATTCTGTCCAAAACTATGTTTCTTCAACTATACACTGTAATTTTTTTTTAAACGACTTCACATATCCTCCCACAACTCAATTGTTTGTTTCCTTACCTTTCTCTCCTGGTGAACAAACCTCAAAAGAATATTCCAATCCAATGTGCTGCAGTTGATGTAGGATCCAAAACTCCAGCAAAAAGTGGCTGTGGCTGTGTTCCCCCTGTGCTGTCCATTATGTACCTCCACTTGCCCTTCCCCTTCCTGTTGCCTGCCCTCCTGAGCACAACCATTCTATTGAAGGAGGGAAGGGGTGCACCAGGACAACCTGGTCTGCCCTTAAAGGGCAAACTCCATTCATTAAGTGTTCAATAGCCCTGGGGAGATAAAAATGTACATTTCACACATTCAAGAACCTCAAATGATTCCATATACCATATGGTAAGGAAATAAACATAGACTTACAGAGGCATGGATTCAGGGAATTTGCTTGATTTCTTCCTAATCAGGCTACTAGTTGCTTGTCAAAGACATCAGGGTAGTAGTCAATGTTCTTTCTCTACATTTTCACGAAGATAATGTCCCTAAGATTCATGAATTTAGTTTTAGGAGCCTTGCTTGGAATTAAAGGTTTTTAAAAAAAACATAAATGGGCAAAACCTCAAGCATCGGGCTAGCCTTGAGAATAGCTTGTTTATAGCTCTTTCATTGTAAGATACAACACAGCAGTATTCTCACAGCTGATCTCTAGACTTTAGGCAAAATTCCTATGTTTAAATTACTTTTGACAGATAGAGTTGCAGCCTGCAAATAATAAACAAAAAAGTAGGGTTCATGGTTAAGTCAGGTGTTGGAAATCATACCCTGGAGTATAGTTCCGTAACATTAACACCAGGGTGACCTATTTTCACAAAATTGGATTTAGGCAAGAATGATGCACATGCTTGTCAGGAAAGAGAATAAAAAGCCAAAGGAATAAAACTTTGTTTTATGATGAAGTAAGCACTCACAAACAATGTGAAATCCCCTCTCTTTTTTTTTATTTCCTTAAAGCAGCAGTGCAATGAAAAATGTTTTTCCAAAAACCTAGGTTCAGCTACAGTTAATAAAAATAGCACTGGGCACTATGAAGTTTTTTTTTTATAAACATCTAATTTGCCTACTTTTGTTTCTTCAACCCTAACTGATGCATTAATGAAGTTTTTTTGCAATATCTATATAAACATATATGTATATATGTATTTATTTATTGAAAATGTTTCACCAGGAGAGGCACACACTGAGCAAAAAGATGCTTGTCTCACGGTGCGACCTGGGGGGGTACAAGGGAGGAGGGTATACATACAAGAGTCAATAGGTTGAACTCGGAATTGAGCAATACAAACAATTGTTACATAGTTAAGTGTGGTTAATTACAACTTTTTACATGAGGAGATAGTAAATACATGTGCCACAATGAGGGTGGCATAGCATATTTGATTACACATTTAAAACTATACGTGATTACATAAGTGCCTAAATCAGAGATTGAATTGAAGTATGATGCACCAAGTTGGCATAGAGAAATGGAGGTCTGAGTTTGGGACCAGGGAGAGGTGACAGGTCTGGATAGTAAACACTGGGAAAGATGAGGGGGTAGACTTAGGGAAGATGTTGGTGGGAATAAGAAGGGAGATAGCAGAAGTGTCATGTGAGGGTAAGTTCTTGGGTTGTTTAGGGCAATGTATAAGTCAGTCATTTGGGCAAAGGCTGAGTCACTGGTCAGGCGTGTAAGGAGGTCGGGGTTGGGGGAGAGAATGAGTTGGGGGGAGGTCAAGGGCAGTTACAATTAGGTGTGAGGAAGTTAGTGAGGGCAGAGGACAGAGAGTGTTTGGAGGGAGAATGGTGGATTTGGGCCAGCAGGGCATTCCAGAGCTTAGAGAGCAGGTAAGAGAAAGACGATTGGCCTGCGGAGGTCCTTCAGTGAGGGATTACTAATAGCCTGGAGTCAGCATACCTGAGGGTGTGGATGAGGATAGGTGGGGAAGATAGGGAGGTGATGAGGTAGGGAGGAGGGGAACTGAGCCAGAAGTTAGAAACAAATTTAGCACTGTGAAGTAGGCACCAGTTGTTCAGGGATGGAAGGGCCAGTGAATGGAAGAGCTCTCAGTGATGGGTATGAGGGGCATTGAGGGCTAAGCAGCAGAAGGCATTGAAGAGGGGGTCCAGTCTGGCTAAGGTGGACTTAGAGGCAGAGCTGTAGACAACATCGCAGTAGTCAAAGGAGGGTAGAATCATTTTCTGGACTATTTCGCATCTCACAGGAAGTGGGAGACTAGTGCACTTTCTATAGAGGGTGCTTAGCTTAGGGACAGTTTTGATAGGATGGCATCCACGTGTGTGGAAAAGCAGAGGTGGTGATCAAGCCAAACCCCCAGGTACCTGAAGGAGGGCACATTTTCAAGGATTGTGTTATTTAGGGTACAGAGGATCAGAGGGGATGTAAGTCTGGATAGTCTTTGTCTAGTGCTGAAAGACATAGAGACTGTTTTCTTGGCATTTAGGGAGAGTTGGTTGGAGTTGAACCAGTGTTGTACTTTATTGAAGTCAGACTGAAGATTAGAGGTGACTTCTTCATAGGTAAAGCCAGAAGTAAACAGGACCGTGCCATCAGCATACATGTGTATTGAGGTAGTGGAGCAAGCCTTTGGCAGATCATTTAATAGGATGGAGAAGAGAATGGGGCCAAGGACTGAGCCCTGGGGAACGCCAGTGGTAATAGGTAGTGGAGGGGAGGTGCAGTCATCTATTTTTGTATATTGGGTTCTATTTTGTAGGTAGACACTGAACCAGTTTGTGGCAGACACTGATTACCCAGCCCCTGATAGGCAGGATAGTAAGAGGGAGTGGGATACTGTATCGAATGCTTTGGATGGTCGATGAAAATAATGACAGTAATTTGTCCTTTGTCCATCACAGAGAGGATGGAGTCTGTGAGTCTTAGTAGGGAGGGGGTGGTAGAGTGGTGTTTTCTAAAACTGGACTGGAACAGAGTGAAGAAGTTAGTTTCAGAGAGAAAGTGGGAGAGTTGAGATACTACTAGGTGTTCCTGGAGTTTGGCAAGAGTGGAGAGAAGGGAGATGGGACAGTAGTTAGCAACGCAGGTAGGACCACCTCCTTTTGGTTGAGGTAGAATGGTGGCATGCTTCCACTCTATGGGGAGTGACTCAGTGGTGAATGAAAGATTTAGCTGGTGTATATACATATATATATATATATATATATATATAATATTTATGGTTAAAGGGTCAAATTTTGCACCTCAATAACATTGCCTCTGTTCAATGGATTGGCCTGAAATTTGAAATGCTTAATCAAGAACCACACATCTTGGGATCTGCCAACTTTTGTAGTGGACGGATATATGGCTGCGGAGTTATTAACCATGATCTGCGCATGTGTTTACGTTTTTTGTTGAATTCTTTGCTGGCGTCTACAGGTCAGACAGTTTGCGTGACTGGTCTGAAGACTTCAGGGAACATGCGGCCGGGGTTCCCAATGTGCCTTTCAAAGATTTCATGAAAAAATATTGAACGGTTCAAAAGTTATTCAAAAAACAAGTTCCCATCATAAGTCAATGGAAAAAGTTGACAAAAAGTTTGACAGTGTCACAAATTCAGTTTTTACTTTCGCAAATGGCCCATTTACTTTCGCAAATCCACCATTTTGTTTTCAGTTAGTGATCAGAAAAATGCCTGACATTTAAATTTGGGACCCTCTAGCAACACAATTCTTGTTGTCTTTACCTAGTCAGATGCTCAGGATGCTAGCCATGTCTTTATTTTGAAGTTAAACACCCTAGAAATATGTTTTTCAAGTTTTGGAAAAAGTAGTGTCGCAAAAGTACTGTCGCACACACAAAAGTACTTTTCAGACTATGGACAAAATAACAGCAGTTCTTGCCACCCTGCTGCAAAACAATGGGTTGGTATTTTGAGCTGAAATTTGGAGGGAATGCAGCCAAGATTTCACATATGTGCCTTTTGGTGGTTTGGTGAAAAAATATTGAACGTTTGCAAAGTTACGGTATTTTTTTCCATAGACTAACATGGTGGCGTCTGCTGCACCTTTTAGGGCTCATATCTTGAAAATTATGTAGGATATAGATTTTTTGCTGTGAGTTGCATAGCCTTCTGGGCTATGTAACAGTAAAAAACTAGCCAGGGATATTATGATTTTACTGAAATTTAAATGTTTTTTCTACGTCGTGCGGTTCTTGAGATATTAGCAATTTAGTACTTATAATGCTCGTTCTATTCTTCCATGCCCATTATAATGCATACAGTGTTTGTGCACGCTGTGTTTCTCTATGCACCTGTTTGGGATAGACAGACTGTGTGGTACTGCCACTGTAACAGTTACTGTTTTTACTTCTGCTTATCTCTTCTGTTGTGTTGTCACTACCATTGTTATGACTGTAACAATGTTACAAGCCATCACATGGTGGAAGCACAGTGCCTGATGGGTCCCATGTTACTGCCACTGTACTGTGCTTAGACTGTCACAAGCTATCATGTGACAGGAGCACGGGGCCCAAAAGGCCCCGCACTCCTGCCACTGTCTTCTACTTAGAATGTCACAAGCCATTATGTGGCAGGAGTGTGGGGCCCAAAGGGCCCTGTACTTTTGCTACTGTATTGCACTTAGAATGTGTCAAGTCGTCATGTGGTGGGAGCACCCATGCTCCCGCCACTGTATTCTTCAGGTCCCGCACTCCCACCACTGCATTGCAGTTAGAATGTCATACATCATTGTGTGGTGGGAATTTGGGGCCTGAAGGACCCCGCAGTCCGGCCACTGTATTGGAGTTGGGCCCCATGCTGTTGCCACTGTATTACAGTTAAGATGTCACAAGCTATCACATGGTGGGAGCACAGGGCCTGAAGGGCCCCGTGCTGCTGCCACTGTATTGTACTTAAAATGTCTCAAGTCATCACGTGGTGGGAGTGCGAGGCCTGGCGGTAGTGTGGGGCCCGGAGAACCCCACATTCCTGCCACTGTATTGCAGTTAGAATGTCACACATCATTGCATGGTGGGACCATGGGGCCTAAAGGACCCAAGCTCCCACCACTGTATTGCACTTGGGCCCCATGCTCATGCCACTGTATTACTGTTAGAATGTGGCAAGCTATCATGTGGTGGTAGCAGGGGCTGAAAGGGCCCCATGCTCCAGCCACTGTATTGCACTTAAAATGTCCCAAGTCATCATGTGGTGGGCATGATAGGAGTGCAGGTCCCAAAGGGCCCCACACTCCTGCCACTGTATTGCAGTTAGTATGTCACACGTCATTGCATGGCAGAATTGTGAGGCCTGAAGGGCCCTGCGTTCCCACCACTGTATTGCACTTCAGCCCCATGCTCGTACCACTGAATTATAGTTAGACTGTCACAAGGTATCATGTGGAGGGAGCATGGGGTCCAAAGGTCCCTGCGCTCCTGCCAGTGTATTGCAGTAAAATGTCTCAAGTCATCACATGGTGGGAGTGCGGGGCCTGAAGGGACCTGCACTCCTGCCACTGTATTGTACTTAGAATGTCACATGTCATTGTGTGGCAGGAGTGTGGGGCCTGAATGGCCCCATGGTCCCTCCACTGTATTGGAGTTGGGCCCCATGCTCTTGCCACTTTATTACAGTTAGTATGTCACAAGCTATCACATGGTGGGAGCATGGGGCCTGAAGGGCCCTGCACTACCACCACTGTATTGCATTTAAAATATCTCAAGTCATCACATGGTGGGAGTGCGGGGTTCGAATGTCTCAAGTCATCATGTGGTAGAAGCAAGGGGCCTGAAGGTCCTGGTGCTCCCACCAATGTATTCTATTTAGAATGCCACAAGCCATCATGTGGTGGGAGTGAGGGGTCTGAAGGGAACCACACTCCTGCCACTGTATTGCAGTTAGAATGTCACATGTCATTGTGTGACAGGATCGTGGGGCCCTTTGGGCTCCATGGTTCCACCACTATATTGGAGTTGGGCCCTGTGCTCTTGCCACTGTATTACAGTTAGGTTGTCACAAGCTATCACATGGCAGGAGCATGGTGGCTGAAGGGCCCCACACTCCCGCCACTGTATTGCACTTAAGATGTCTCAAGTCATCACGTGGCGGGAGTGCAGGGCCTGGAGGGAGTGTGGAGCCAGAAGGGCCCTGCACCCCTGCCACTGTATTGCAGTTAGAATGTCACACATCATTGCACAGAGGGACCATTGGGCCAGAAGGGCTGCATGCTCCCACCACTGTATTGCACTTGGGCCCCATGCTCATGCCACTGTATTACTGTTAGAATGTGGCAAGCTGTTATGTGGTGGTAGCATGGGGCCCAAAGGGCACCGCACTCCTGCCACTGTATTGCACTTAAAATGTCTCAAGTCATCACTTTGTGGGAGTGTGGGGCCTGGCCGGAATGGCGGGCCCAAAGGGCTCCACAATCCTGCCAATGTATTGCAGTTAGAATGTCAATCATCATTGCACTCTCACCACTGTACTGCACTTCAGCCCCGTGCTCGTGCCATTGTATTTCAGTTAGACTGTCCCAAGGTATCATGTGGCAGGAGCATGGGACCCATAGGCCCTGCACTCCTGCCAGTGTATTGCAGTTAAAATGTCTCAAGTCATCACATGGTGGGAGTGTGGGACCTGAAGGGACCCACAATCCCGCCACTGTATTGTACTTAGAATGTCACACATCATTGTGTGGCAGGAACGTGGGGCCATCAGCACCACCACTGTATTGGAGTTTGGCCCCGTGCTCTTGCCACTGTATTACAGTTAGGATGTCACAAGCTATCACATGGTGGGAGAATGGGACCTGAAGGGCCCCATGCTACCACCACTGTATTGCACTTAAAATGTCTCAAGTCATCACATGGTAGGAGTGCGGGGCTTGAATGTTTCAAGTCATCATGTGATGGGAGAGTGGGGCCAGAAGGCCCCCATGATCCCACCAATGTAAATGTATTCTACTTAGAATGTCACAAGCCATCATGTAGCAGGAGTGTGGAATATGAAGGGCCCACACTCCCACCACTGTATTGTACTTAGGATGTCACAGCTGTGTTAGGGCATGTGGGGCCCAAAAAGAGCCCATGCTCCCACCACTGTATTGCACTTGAACCCTGTGATCCCAGCACTATATTCCAGTTAGGATGTAACAAGCCGTTATGTGGCAGGATCATTGGGCCCTCACGGCACTGTATTCCAGTTAGGATGTCAGAAGGGCCCTGTGGTACCGCCAATGTATTGCAGTTAGTATTTATTTCCACATTTGCATTGTCATTTATGCTTGCATTTTCTTTACTGTTAGCATTGCTACTATGTCAGTTTTGCATTGTGGTTTGTGTTTCTGTCACTGGTGCCACTGCTACTATGTCACAAGAGATTATATCATGGGAGTGCACTGTATTCATACTTCAAATAATGTGGTGAGAATACCGGGGCCAAAGTTGTTTTTTGTTCTGTTATGTGTACTACAAATACTCCAGCATGTCTTGATTAAGCCACTTGGGTGCACTTTGTGATATACAAGACAAAGTGTGGATAGATTCTTAACAACCCATTCCATATTGTGCTTTACTGCTTAAGTATATTTGCATGCAGGCAACAACAACAGCAATATATTAACTTTCTAACTTTCTGGTTAAGTAAAGACTCAAGACAGGTGTTAAGTTTAAAAAAATATATATATTGCCAATTTTAAAGAGTGAAAAAAGGCCAAATTAAGAGTATTATTATTTCACACTATCAGTCTCACAATACAATTGAGATGTGTGTTAGCATTGCTTGTAACTAATGTTACGCTGTATGACAGGTACTTCATATATGTTTTGATATGGGATGACTACTTGCTTAAATACAAGTATGGTAGTACCCTGTTCACATTGATAACACACATAGAAAAGTGATAATTTTGTTGTAGCTGATAAATGTGTATGTTCCTGGGGTAGGCAAAAAACCAAATGCTAGATGTAATAGCAATAGCTACAGAACGATTTAATTCCCTCAGCAAGAATAGATAAGTGGTATGCACAGTTAAATATGCTAAAATATATCAATGAGTAAATGCATTTGGAAAATTCCCACCCGACCCCTCAATAGAGGCGATCAAAAACATTATCAGGAACAGGTATTAATTCAGTTGGTATCAGCAAAAGTATGTGATTTACAATTTCAAACATTATGAATATAAATAACATTTACTTGTCTGAAAAGTACATGGAATAATATAGCATAACAGGCACAATGCTTATTTCTTAAACTGATAACATTTCTTAGTATGTCGGTTTACACCAATAAAAACAACTTATGTGAGTAGCATGGCATAATTCTTGTTACAAGTATGTTTTTTATTATTATGACTAAATCAGAAAAACCTTTGTTGACTATTATGTTAAAAGCTGTAGTCCTAATGTTTAGCTATTTATCAAGAGTTATCATATGAAACACAAATGCATATCTCATGTATGAGTTCCTTTGTAGCTATTTTATATACATACTGTAACTCTGTTAGTGTAATAGTGAAACAGTTACAAGAATGTTACTTGACAATACTTGGAGATAGCAATTTTTTCATGTGTCAAATAATACAGTAGTTTTTTTATCTTACTTGCATATTATAGTATTACAAATTGTTAATTCTGTATTAATACTTTTATTTATATATATACAATTTAACAGTTTTAACAGTGACAGGTCTAGTGATACACTGTTGCATGACAGAAAAGTGGTGATGTAGTCTGTATGTCAACAACTGAGACTCATGCATAGACTGGTGATACTATTTATGTAACACAGTGTTCAACATGGTCAATGACACGTGTTTAAAATGAATACAATTAAAATAGGGAGATTTGTGTGCCTTTGTGCTGGCAAGTACTTCTTGTCAAGCATGCGTATTGCATAGTTACAAGAAGAGATATGTGCAAAAATAGTGACCCATGAAGGAGTGTGCTCTGCAATGTCTCACTCTTTCTTAGACATGTAAGCATGGTTCCTCTAGCAACTGTGAAAACAGTTGGCACCAAGTGAAGCCACTACAACAATTTCCACACTGTCACTGATCCACACATTTAAATCTTATATGTCATGTTGCAATAAATATGCTTTGTCACCATATCATATTTTACATGGGTGACTTATATGAAAAGTATTAGGTTGAAAACCATAGTAGTATTCTATGAGTCACTGTGTCACAAGGTAGACAGCCAACAATGTCACGTGTTGTGTGACTATTCCTCTGAGATAAGAAGACAATCATAATTCTTCATTATCAGCAGATAGGCATTTTTCAAGTGTCTTAGTAGTCTCTGCTTGAAAGAGATTGTTGAGTCATCTCACTGTACCCACCCAGTTGCATACCTTAATATACAGGTGTTGTGTCCTGAGTGCATAGATTGACCATGGTGGTAGACCACACTGTGTGTGTCAAATACTGATTGGTTAAAAACTATTCTGTCAGCTGTGTAATCTGTGATAGGTGTGTCAACTCTGAGCCCAATTGAGTCAAATCTGTGCAATACAAGCAACAGATATTGAGATGAAGTCCTGAGACGTATGGACTGAGTACACGTTCCTCCACATCTTTCACATAAGTGACCACTTTCTGCATTTGTAAATAGTTGCTGAAATTTAATACTTTTAGCCTGTGGTACAGAGACTGTAATCCACAGCATGCCTTCTGTGGCATCACAGTCTGAATGACCACATGAAACACATGTATATTTGGTAACCTATGACACAGTGAAATAGTGACGCATTGGAATCCCTTCTTCATCCAAGCTCCTTATCACTGCCATCATTAACTCAGTGGTATCCTGTTGCATGTCCGAAGCAAATGTACTGCAACCATCATATGTTCCCAGCACGTGATATAGCGGTGTCAGAGACTACATTGCTAGAGTTCTGAGAAACGAAGTTGACAACGTGCTTCAATGTGTTTTACAGTGGAGTGTCTTGTGAAGCAAATATGGCCTGCACAAAGTGTGACATGTGTAGAAAAATTTGCATGGCAGAATTAGCAAAGCAGTTAACTCTACTAGTGTTGTCAAAGACTGGTACAGCATCCACACCCACTGATTTCTGACTAACAGCTGGTTCTGCACTTGTACTTGAGAGTCTGACCTTTGTAGAACTCTTAACAGTTGAATCACTTGTGGAAGCTCATTTTTGTTTGTTGAGAGATGAAGATATGACTGTGCGATGTGAGACAACCACAGATGTAGGCACTGGTATCAAAGGCAGATGTGGCTGGTACAGGGTACGTAACCTATTGTACTCAACAACACATCTCTTGTCAGCATGTATCTTTTTAGGTGCAAGGGTTATGATATGCAGCCCAGATAGACTACAGACACGAGAAAGTGTAACTTAGCTCATGCCATCTTTGAAAATGTCTGTGCCTATGTCCACCATTGCTGAACCCAAACTTAGACCCTGAGATTTGTGGATTGAGACAGCATATGCAACACATACTGGGAACTGTTTCCTGTTTACATATATATCCTTGTATACCTGGAATTTTACACAGGTATGGTCTATCTGTGCAGACTGTTCCATGTTGTCGAAGTGGACTACAAGTGTGTTGATACATGTCTTCTGGACATTGTAAAGAAAGTTGATGATGTTTCCCATTGCACCATTAACCATGCCACACTCAACATTGAGATTGCATCACAGCATGACACGTGCATTCTTACACAGTGTTAGAACAGCTTCCAGACCAGCTGTTCATGAAACATCTGACTTTAGTTCAGTAAGTCGCTCAGTCATCTTAGCTACCAGTTTACGACTGAGAATGGCACCATCAACTGTGTCAACAGCATGCAGTGTGAGGATTTCTTGATTCTTTTTCTGCAACATGATACTGTTGAACTCAGCACATTTCTTCAGTCATGGCACGAGACACACTATCGTGTGCCTCTGGAGTATACATCGCTGAAAACATCACATGATGTTTCTATGGATGTACTGTCTAACCTGATTCTCTGTTCATTTAACATGGAAACATGTGCTGGTGATAGAGAACCTGTGCGAGCTTCATCTAAAAGTGATTTGTAAGCCAGATTTCCACTTTGGTGCATGTTCTCATAGAGCTTGACATAGGTGAATAACTCCCAATGATTCACACCTTCAATGCAGCCTAGTGTGCTCTAAGCCTGCTTGGCAGTCAGAGTTCAAACACATGTTCTGCATTGACTGGCGCAAGCTGTAAAAGGTCTCCCAATACAAGAACACTTTTGCTACCAAATGGCACTCCATAGTCAGTACCCAAGATCTCCTGTAGATGTAGGTGTATATAGACAAGCATTACATTGGATACCATGCTAATTTCTTCAGTGACAAACAACTTCATCTTTGTAAACATGGAGCGAAGCTGAGATGCAACTTCAAATGACAATTGCCATGCTCTACTGGCAACATAAAGTGACGGTGTAAAGTAACTCCACCGATGTTGTATGCGGCTAGTCCTATGGGGGCACTAACAGCAACAGACATTGATGATCCTGTCAAGGTCCGTATCTCAGCAGTGTTGGATTCAATAAGGAAACTCTTTCCTGTGCCAGCTGAGTCACTAACAAATATCAGTAGTAGCTTATAGTCAAGACAGGCACATTTTCTGGCTTCATGTAGCAGTCCATGTCAAACTGCATCAGTGACCTGAGAGTGAACTACATGCTGCTGCTGATTTAGTCTTTCTCTCAGGTCAGCTGGGTTGACACCACAGTGTGTTCCATGTTCCATGACACTCTCGACTTCTGACATTAAGACATGTGCATTTAAAGGCAGAGGCTCACCTAGAACACCGTCTCCTTCTGGATCAAGGTTGTCTTGTGAGCTGACATGGATATCCTTCTGAAGTTGTTTCTCTGCATTCTCAAGCTGTTTTTTTCTCACTCTCCAGTCTCTGAATGTATGTCTGTCTCTGAGTATTCAATTTTGAAAGTTTTGTAATTGAGATTGAATTCTTCCACGAATGTATCACAGTTACCTTTTAATTCAGACTCATTCCTCCAGGGTTTAAATAAGAATAAGAGAGCAAAATAGTTATGTTCTCTGCTCTCTTTTGTGCCTAGATGTAATTTACAGTGGTCTATGAGCCAAGGCTTGTGTCTCTTAATGAGACAGCCATCGACTCCTTTCACCTTGTAAATGTTTCATGTACAATCAGGTGACATATTTGTTTTGTAGTCAAACCACTTTGCCACCTCAAATAGGCACATAACATCCATGTCATCATGCCTACAGGGGTAGTATGTGTCAATGAGACTATTCCTCAAGATTTTCTTTGAAGAAGGTCTAGTGACAGCGAGTTCCTCTATCTCAGCATGAGGAATAAGTACACATTTGTGTGTCTCTTTGTAATTCACACTATGAAAGCATACAGCATCAGATTTGCTGTACAAATGTGTGGCCAGCAGGCAGTCACTTGTCTCATAAGCACCACATTCTCTGTGTGAGAGGGTTTTCAATCCCAATGACCACAACTGAGATGCCAAGCTCTTGCTTGAACTGGCAATATCTTCCCAAAGATCTTGCAAGCTTGTCTGCTCATGCTTAGTTATGTACGAAGTAATGTACTGCACCAGAGCCAGTGAATTGTCAGCCACAATCTTAACATCTATGTTTGCTTGCCACATTAGGAGAAGAGTTGGGTTGTAGTCATTGATGTACACCTCTTTCTCATCTCTGGGTAACTCATTTACCTGCTTGGTTGATTTTGCCTTCAAGTGGTGGTGCATTACTGAAAACTGTTCATTCATGCCACCATCCTGACAAACCCATCTAGGGAATCCAAAACAACATCTTGTGTACCAATCAGATTTGTTCTTTACTACCCGATGGCAGTATTTTGCACAAATATGTCACTGGAACTTTTGAACCAACTTCCACTGTGTTGGACTGTCATACTTGTCCAGGATACAGCAAGCTATGTATTGCTTGATGAATGCCAGCACTTGTGCCACTTCATGTTCACCAAAGCGTGGTGCATCCTTGATCCACAATAACATGTGAATATGATGGGCGCCCTGTGCTTGATATTCCGTCCTCCAAAAGTAATGTTCTACAGTACCAAGAGGTGGATTGTCCTTTGACAAAATAAAAGTCAGTATGTCATTGAAGCATTTGTGGAAATGCCTTGTGACAGACACAGGGTCACGTGAGCACATCTCTCTGACAGTCATTGATGAAATGCTGTCTACATCAGAATTTGCCTACTTTAACAGTTCAATGACTTCACCTCAAGCATATTCAGCAAAACTGAGTGTAACAAACCATGTGGCTGCACTGTACTCTCACAGCATTGTCATCACCTCAGAGTGTCTGCAATACCAATATTCTTTTGTGCCATGTAGGCTAGACAGAATGGATGACAAATTGACTTGCACATTTTCATCTTTCTGCTTCAATTTTTGCAGGAATTGTGCAGCTGTGATTCCATCTAGTGGAGTAGTAAGATGAATAGCGTGTGCAGTAGACACAGACAGTATGCTAAGCTCACTCTCCCAGAGGAGGTGAAACAGATACTGTATGTTACATCTAAATTTTCAGTCCTTGCTGAGTACACAGCTTGTTCGATACACAGTGCCTTGTATACGTACTCCTCTTTCTTCTAGGCAACCGCCTGACCCTTTTGGAAATAAGTCTGGAAAACAGCATGCTTCAAGTGTTGCCTCCCATATGCTGACAGGCTCACCTTCCACCTGTTTCATTTGATAGAGGTCAATATTGTCCCCCACTGATCACTTCCATGTAGTGGGTGTATGGTGTACCATTCATACACATTGTCATTTGTCTGGACATTGACCTTCTCAATCATTGGTTTTGTACTTCCCAACAAATTGCATTCTACTGACATATTAGTTATTGCATCAATGTCAAGGTCTGCGTAGAAGGGATTGTTGGTCTTCAAATAAGTGAGAGCATGCTTCACCTTGTATACATTGACAACATCTTGCCAGATGACCTTGGCCTTGGTTGGAACACCATTAACAAGAATCGCCAAACTATTTTCTGTAGAGATTGCATCCACATTTTCCTGCAGAGGGAGTGACAGGTACGTGACAGACCCCTTGAGAGATCTAATGAGCCCTTTCTGTGGGATGTTTCATGTTTTTGTGTTCAGGTGTAGAATGATTTGAAAAGGTTTCATAGTCTGAAGTAGAATACATTTAAACATACTCAATGTGGCGATCTCAGTTAGTGTAGCTTGTGCCTCCATGTTATTCAACAATGACCTTGGTGGCAAAAATGTTACACTTCAGTTTGTAGAAACAGTGCTTGCAGAGCACAATGATGGGCTGCTACTGGAAGTCTGATTTCAACAGCAAGAATGCTGACAGTTGAAACCACATGTCATTGTATGGTGACAAGGTTTCAAGGTTCACAGTGACCGTTTGTTGCTTGTAACACAGACGTTCACATGAGGCACATACAGAGTCAAACTTGTCTGACTTTGCCAATTTGAATCTCGCAATTTCTTTGCCATACTGTCTCAGGATGTCACCTTCTAAAACAGATACACTGGCAGCATCAGAATTAGGAGACTGATTGCTTGTTGCATCTGCCACAGAAGCAATGTGTCATAGTTGTTTGAGACATGTGATGACACCTTCCATGTCACCAGACTCTAATACATTTTTCAAAGTTGTGTGCTGCTTGACAACTCGTCTAACTTCATATATCCTATATACAAAGTTCTGCATCCCTGTTTGATGCGCTGAAAGCATACACATGTGGTGAAACATGCTGTCATAAACACCACTATCGAGACACACAAGTGAGTGACCCATAAGTCCAGTATGTGGATGGATTTCACATAGGTCAATATTGGAAAACAGTTTATGTCTGTCTTTATGGTCTGTTATGACAAAGAGGTTAATAAAGTGTGCAACTTTATCAAACAATGACTGTCTATGGTTGCAAGTTGTATCACATGGCCATGAGAGACAGTGACACTTGCGATGCTGACTAGGTGCTTCACTTTCATCATTTGACTCCATAGTTGTTTCATCAGAGACACTTAGTACATTAACCAGTTTACCGGACAGGTCAATAGTGAAATTGCTGTCTTTTTTCTGTGGATGATAAGACTCTTCCAAGAAAAATGCTTCTGAGGGCTGTGTGTGGAGCCATTGACCTGTGAATACATCACAGAAATTGTGAACAGTCAATTTAGGATATTCCTGTAACCATTTCTTGATGTTGTATACAACTTTTCTGAATAGTTCCAGCATGAGACATCTTACTCCATAAACGCTGCAGAGCAAATACTGCCCTACTCACTAATGTGCGCACTTTGAGATGCAGTTTCATCAGACTCATCTGACTTTTTTCTTTTTGTGCTCATGTCTCATCACAGCAGCAATGAGCCTCTCAATCTTTGCTTTAGATGCTAGTGATCAAAAATACATCTGCTTTCCGAGTCTCAGATCACCAGGCACTACATTCCGCTGTTGTTTAGTGCATGCAGTTATGCTTACCTTTGAAATAGTTGTATTTCATCTCTGTGTTCTGCACAACTGTTCCTTTGGTAAACATTTTTTTCTTACTGCTGAGCAACTGTGCACTGTTACAGTGGAGTGAGACAATTTAGGGTCCACTACTTCAGTGGTTTTCTGAATTGTTTTATTTCTTGAACTCACATCAGTCTCTTTTACATTTGTCTTAACCAACAGTGATCCACCACGATACCTGTCTCATCTTTGCTTAGATTGTCATCTGTGTTTGCTGGGCTTTTTTTTCTGGGACTTCACAGCAGTAATCAGAAATCTTACAGAGGTATCAGACACCTGTATAATAGAGAGAAAAAAACAATATTAGTATATGTTTGTTTTGTTGTCTTCTAACATTCATTATTGAGACTGTCTATTTTTGACTCAAACATAAATAATTGACATGAGTGCTTACAAACGAATAGACAGTTCTTCAGTGTGGTAGCAGTGCACAATGAAAATCAATAAACAATGGTATTGCTATGTTCTAGTTGATTGATTGACTAATAATTTAACAATAGCAATGTGAAAATGTGCTAGATAGTCTATTGCCACAGAATGAAGTGAATAGAGAAGCTCTTACTGAAAGAATCATTTGTTTTGTAGAAAAAGTAGCAAAATAAAGTGGCAAAATAATGGCATTCATTTGAAAGTGTTGCAGAAAATAGTGTTGTTCATGTGAAAATGTCATGCCTGTGTACTGTCATGCATTTGAAAGTATCGCAAAAAATAGTGTCATGCCACGACAGTAACCAATAAATAGTTTTGTGCATTCGACACTTTTGAAAAAAACAGTGTCATGCATGTGACACTTTCACAAAAACTGTGTCATATATTTGAAAGTATCACAAAAACTAAATCTGGGGAGGGAACACAATGCATTAGCCAATAATACGTTGATTTGACTTTGACTGACAGGCACTTAAACCAATGCAGAGTGAGAATTATCAGGCCATGTAAAACAACCAATCAGAGACACTGAAGGATATAAGGAAGCACAGAAGGAGCAGGACAGAGAACTTTATCAGTTAAAGCAGAAAGAGGCTGGGAAGGCAGTCAGAATAGCAAAGGCCCAAAACCGAGGAAAGGATAGCCAATTCTGTTAAGAAGGGGGATAAGACCTTTTATAGGTACATTAGGGAGTGAAGAAAGACCAAAGGAGGGATACTGAAACTTAATAAAGGGGAGAGAATGTGGGTAGAGGGTGACAGTGAAAAAGCAGGGATACTGAACGAATATTTCTGCTCAGTATTCACAAAGGAAGAGGAGGGGGAGTTACCTAAACCAAACAAGAGAAACACTCTGAAGACGGGGGTCGATACCAGTCCATTTACAGAAGAAAGGGTTCTGAAAGAAGTAATAAAATTGACGGTGGACTAAGCAATGGGACCTGATGGGATTCACCCATGAATTCTAAAAGAACTAAGGGTAGAACTAGTGACACTGCTGACTACTCTCTTTAACAAATCATGGGAGGATTGGGTGGTACCTGAGGACTGGAGAAGGGCAGATGTGATTCCTCTTCACAAAAGTGGGAGCAGGACAGAGGCAGGAAACTACAGACCAGTTAGTTTGACCGCAGTGGTAGGGAAAATGATGGAATCACTTCTGAAGGAAAGAATTGTTGAGTACCTAGAGGCCAGTGGGGCACAGGACCCAAGGCAGCATGGATTCATGATGGGACGGTCATGTCAGACGAATCTAATAGATTTCTTTGACTGGGTGACCAAAGTAGTGGACCAGGGAGGGGCTGTGGATATGGCCTACCTGGATTTTAGCAAGGCATTTGATACAGTCCCACACAAAAGATTAATACACAAGATAGCCAGCCTTGGAGTGGGTCCCAATGTGGTAGCCTGGATAAAAAATTGGCTAGACAACAGGAAGCAAAGGGTAGTAGTAAATGGAGTACACAGTGAAGAAAGGAGGGTTACTAGCAGGGTACCGCAGGGTTCAGTACTGGGACCCATCCTTTTTAATGTCTTTATAAGTGACATTGCAGAGGAACTGGAAGGAAAAGTATGTCTCTTTGCAGATGACACAAAGATCTGCAACAGGGTTGATACACAAGATGGAGTGGAAAGGATGAGAAGGGACTTGGCAAGGTTGGAGGAATGGTCAAATGGATATCAGCTCAGATTCAATGCAAAGAATTGAAAGGTAATGCACATGGGAAACAAAAACCCAGTGGAAGCATACACAGTGGGGGGTGAGATACTGACAACAGTAAAAATAGAAAGGGACCTGGGGGTAATTATATCAGATGACCTAAAGGTGGGCAAGCAATGTGAGAAGGCAGTAAGGAAGGCTGGGGGGATACTGGAATGCATAGGAAGAGGCATCAATAGTAGAAAACAGGAAGTTGTTATCCCTCTGTACAGACAGTTGGTGAGACCCCATCTGGAGTACTGTGTGCAGTTCTGGAGACCCCATCTCCGCAAAGACATAGACAGACTCTGCATTCATCCCCCAAACCCCCCAACACCACACACACACAGAAACACACACACACATGCAAGTGGCTGGGAGGACCAAGGCAACACGACCAATCACAGACATCCAGCAGCAGGTGACAAAAATAAAATACAACTGTATTAATTTACTACAAGACATCCCCACCCACCCAACCAGGTACTGCAAGCTCAGTGGAGATCCACAGCAAAACTGAGGCCATGTACACCAAATGTACACATCCCTGATTGCAATTGCGCACAACGTAACACTCTTAGGAGTTGTATGGCCTTACCTAGTGATGCTGCAGACCTCACAACACCTGCTGGTGCACTGTGACTGTACACCAGCAATCAAACTCCATTATTACAGAAATACAGTTGTCTGTACACTTATAAGTACACAAAAGTGCCATACAACTGCCTAGATAAACTTCAAGACACATACATCATCATGAGACAACAACGGTAGCATTTGAGCATGTGTTGTACTTAGCTGTACATTCTCTGTGTCTGCACATTCAGGATGGTGAACCTGATCTTAAGGCTCAGCAAGTCATTGCCTGTACAAGGGTGTGCAAGTTCTAATTTTGCTAATAGGTGTGCAGCCTTAGTAATAGAGCTGTACCATTGCTGTGCATCGACTTACTTTAGCTGTGGCTCCATACTCAGAATGCAGTAACTTCACAATGCATACATTCTTTGTGTTTCTGTATGCAGCTTGGACACCTCCAGCCCACCCCCCAACCAGCATCGGAGTGCACGTTGGGGTCATCGGCCCTAACTCTCACCACATCACATGTGTAAAGAAGCTCAGAAATAGGAGAATGGGGTGAGAGTTAGGACCAACAACCCTAATGTACACCCCAATGCCGGTTGGGGGTGGGAGCAGGGGTGTCCAAGGGGCGCTTTCAACCCTAACACCAAATTTCTTCACTTTTGTTGGTATGGAACAACCCTAACTAATGCATTAAATGGAGTTTTTTGCCTCTAATTTCCCTTCTTTTTGAGAATGATAATGAGGAATAGCGAATGTAATGCGGTGGCGGGAGCGCCACATGATGTCTTGTCACATAGTAACATTGTGCCCGAAAACACAAATAGTAATGCACATGGTGACACAAAGTGAAACAGAAAGAGAAACAGTAGTGTAGATAGAAATGTTAAAAACAACGCAAAAGCAAGCACAAATGAAAACGCAAAGGGTAATGCACATGGTGGTGTAGCCGTGAACGGTAAGTGAAATGGGAATGGAACCACAAGCTAAAACGGGAATGGTAATAGTAATGTAAGTACACAGGCTGGTTTTACACAAAAGCTGCATAAAGAAAGACAGTGAGTAGAAAGAATGTATACATAATAATGGTTCTCAGAGCAGAAAATGAGGAGTTGGAATACTAAATTGCTTATATTTCAGGAACTGTACAACGTAGAAAAGAAATTTAAAAGTCATATGATTTATGACTTTCCTGTCTAGTTTTGTACTTAGTCCCTGTTAGGGGCTTAGTATTTTCCTGACAAAAAGTCCGTATCTCACACCGTTTCTGAGATACGGGCCCTGAAAGGCGTGGCAAACGTCGTAATGTTATCCTATGGGAAAAAAAGAGAAGTTCGGAGTGCCATAACTTTGGCTCCCTTTAATATTTTATCACCAGTCTACAAAAAGGAACATCTGTGGGATGTTGGCTGTGTTCCCTCAAAATTTCAGCCCAAAAGACCAAACTGTTATTTTTGCCGCAGGGCACCAAAGGATTCCTGTAATGCGATGGATGCCGTATTGTTATCCTATGGGAAAAAGCATCCACTTTTGAGTGCCGTAACTTTGCCACCATGTAATATTTTTTCAACAAAACACTGAAAGGCACATCTGTGAGATGTTGGCTGCGTTCCCTCCAAATTTCAGGCCAAAACACCAAACCGTTCTTTTGCAGCAGGGTGCCAAAAAATTGCTATCATTTTCCCACAGCCTAGAAAAGTACTGTTGAAGTTTGCGAAAGTTTTCACAAATTCATTCAACAATGTCACAAGTGCAACAGTACTTTGCTAAAGTACTTTTTCCAGAAATTTGAAAAACATATTTCTGGGGTGTTTTACCCCCAAAATAAAGACATGACTTGTATCATCAGGGTCTGACTAAGTGAATACAAAAATAATTAGTTGCTAGAGGGTCCCAATTTTAAATGCCACGCATTTTTCTGATTGCTAACTGAAAACAAAATGGCAGATTTGCAACAGTAAAAGGGTCATTTGTGAAAGTAAAAACGGCATTTGCGACACTGTCAAACTTTTTGTTAACTTTTCCCATTGACTTATATTGGAAACTTGTTTTTTGAATAACTTTTGAACCGTTTAATATTTTTTCATGAAACCTTCAAAAGGCACATCAGGGACCGTGTCCACATGTTCTCTGAAGATGTTGGACCAGTTGTGCAAACTGTGTGACCTGTAGGTGAGACAGTAAAATTCCAGAAAAGCGTAAATGCACATGCAGATCACGCTTAATAACTCCACGGCCATATAGGCGACCAGTACAAACCTTGGCAGATCCAAAGGCATATGGGTCTTGATCATGTATTCCAAATTTCAGGCAAATCCATCAAACAGTTGCAAAGTTATTAAGGTGCAAAATTTTGGGTTTATCATGTAAATGGCTTCTCAACCCTAACTATAGTGGCACTACCGTGCACTATAATATATATATATATATATATATATATATATATATATATATATCATATATATATATATATATATATATATATATATATATAGTTATAGATATATACATGGCACTATTTTAACATTACCTACCTCCTTCACAAACCATACCCAAAGCCCAAAAAATAATATTTGATTATCTATGGGCCCACCTCTTGACCCCATTCCTAAATATGAGGGTGGTCATCTGATGGAATCCAGGCTAGCTAAGTCATCCTCTGCCTCCTTAAGTCATAGTTCACTTTTCTTAATACAGCAATCTGCTTGCACTTGTGTGAGGTGCATGAATTTGGGAGGGAAGGGGGTGAATTGGTGTGCATCACTGATGATGCTGGATAAAGACTTCCCAATCAGTTATCCTCATCATCAATAAGGAACACCCCACTACCTCCCTCGCTCTGTCACATGCACCTCACATTAGTGCAGTCAGATGAAAGAATTGAGAAAGGCAATCTATGGGTTATGGGGGAACGATGATAGCACTTGCCAAAATGTCATTGAATTAACTCCAGAAAATCAAGGGCTGAGAGGGTGCCCAACATTAGAAAAGTGCTACTGTATTTTGAGCAAATTGGAGAGGGCAGGCTAAGGGAGAAGTAGTATTAAAGATGGTGACAGTTCCTAGCATAGTGTCAGAAGCCAGCAAATACATTTTTTATTTTATCAGTGTCTGATAAAATGGCAGAAGGGGTTGGAAGGAAGGAGGTGACTGGGATTGGTGAAGGGAGACCACTAGACTAGCTATCACCACCACCTAGGGAGGGAACAGAGTATTTTTCCTCTGTTTATTTTGAAATTTGATTGAATAGCCAAGCACTGATCAATAAAAAGCTGAGTACTGCATATGGGGTGTTGAGCACCAATACTCACAGAGCAATCAAAGAGTTGCTTGTACAGCCCTATTACATAGCTTGTGAAAGATGATTGGAAATGTTACGAAATATACACAAAACACCCCCTTGTTTCTTTCAGTGCAATCCAGTTTTATAGTTTAGATTTTGGGAAGGAAAAATAAGGTATTTAAAGGCAACCATTCTGTATTTAAAAGGTTTTTCTTGTTTTATTTTTAAGAAGATATCCCCATTCAAAATATTTTGTGATGGAATGATAATAAATCAATATGAAACCTCATGAATTAGGCATTACATACACTCAGAGGTAGCTTGCAGAAGAGGCAGTTTACAAGAAAAGCAGCATGTAGGATCCATAAAAGGGTGCTATGAGAGAAGAAAACATTAATGTGTTTGGTTTCTGTGCATCTCATCAAACCAAATGAATGCCCAGTAAATCTTCAAACCTTGTGCTGAACATCTTCGGTATGCAAATCTTTGTGGCAGGCTGACAAGCAGTCACCTGATACGCAGGTTTCTACATTATATTCCATATAGAATAAGAAGCACAAAAGACAGAAACATGTTCCATTCTGCTGAGACATCTTAATGCAGTTCTATCATTGAATGTGTCAAGTACAAGGTCAGTCCCAGAGGAAACTAGACCTTAAGCACACTCAGTGGAACAGTAGCATACTGAAGAGGCAGTTTGAAAGAAGAGCAGTGTGTAGGAGCCATAAAAGAATGAAGGAGAAAGGAAACAGTAAGTTTATTTAGTTTCTGTTCATCTCTACAAACCATGTGCATATGATCCTAAGCTTCAGACCCGTTGCAAGGCATGTGTATGCAAATCTGTGCACAGGACAGGCTATCTTGAACATTATATTCGAGACAGGCTTTTACTTTTGATCCAGTATAGGCTGAGAATGACAAACTGCAGATGCGTGTTTCATCCTGTTGGGACTCCTCAGTGTAGCATGGTCATTGTCTCAGCCCTAGGTCAGTTCAGCCACAGAGGAAATTAAGAACTTTGAATAAAGTGCATGATTATCATTCGCTAAAATACTGCAGTCATTGGACAGTATAGAAGAAATCAAAAAGAATGGACACAGCTTTCATAAAATATAATTAAAGAGCTAGTGTACTGCCTGAAAATTGCCTCCAATTAATTGTAGCTTTCAGATGTAGTAAGCTATCACTACTTACATCTCAAGTATTTTTTCTTTTCTGTTTGCAAATTAGAAGATTTTCCACCTGGCAGTATTGGGACGATGTGTGGAGCGGCAATCTGGAGGGGAAAAAGTCAGGGACCCTGGTTTTCCATTTTTACCGGTAACACCGGTAACAATCATGGAATCCTGCTTGGTTTGCGGAATTTGAATTCTTGTACCGGTGCCTCACGGAAATTGCATGTCACTGCACGGAATCGCTAAGATTTCAGTATCTTTTTATTTTTTTTTCAATTTTCTCTTTCTATGTCCCCTTCTCAAAGTATCGGTATCCCCTAGCTTCACCCCCAGGTAATGCTCAGGAGCTTCTGTGGGACTGCTTCTATCCTGCCTGGGTTGTACCCCCCCAGGTGGGAAGGGAGGGTACCCTAGGTCACCCCTTCACACTCCCTTAGTGTGTGTCAGACAGCCCAGTGGGTCCCTCATGGAGCCTGGTTATGAAGTCTGGGGCACCTGGGTCCCTTCTGCCAGTGGCCGATGCGGGTGATTGTTCTTGGTTTTCTGGTCTTGTCCCTGAGGCCACCGGCACTAGAGATCCAAGGAGGTAGGTCACATAGAGACATGCCACTGCTCCAGATCCTGGCTAGCATCCTCCCCTCCTGATCACTCTGCAGCACCATTGCATCACCACCCATGGTCACACTGGTGGTGGTAAAGAAGCAGGACCTGCAGCCCACCCTCTCCGGAGGAGGAGGAGACAGTCCCCAGGTGCTCCGATCCTACCCCCCTGGCCAGACCTCCAGCAACCCGAGTTTGCTTTTGACCCTGGGTCACTGGCATTGCAAGCAATAGTGCTACTGCAGTGCCAGCGGCCAACAGATTTCAGCATCTTAAAATGAATGCTGCTGTGCTTTGCATTCATTCTGCTTTGCTGCGTATAGAAACAGTAAGGAAATCACCCGCACTGCTTTGTTGTAATCAGCCATTCAGTTTAACCACCCATGCCCAGTGGTTAGAGTAACAAACTGTGATTGAACTGGGTACATCCAGCAGACTTGGGTTTGAGTCCCACAACCTCCACTTGCATCCAAGCAAGTCACTTAACCTCCCAAGTGCTTCTAGGTCACTCCTTAAAACAGACAGTTCTGCCTAGTGGGCCTTGCCTGCTTTACAAAGAATATATAAAAAATACCAATGTATTTTACTACATCATAGAATAGTAGTCAGGGTACCATGTAATTTACTTGAGTTTTACTTGGGCTGCAATGATTTTGTATAGGTAAAGATAAATATTCAGATATGTTTTATAAGCTTGTTTTCAGATTTTAGTCAGGTTTGTATTGTATTCTTTGCATATAAGCATCTAGGTTGTAGATTGCTGACATGGGACCACTGTTACCTACTAACTTATTCAAGTTCATAATCTGTGGGGCCATCCAAAATCCTCAGTTGTTTGAATGAAAACTAGTCTGAATGAAAGAATGTTCACAGAGAAGAAACTGCCTTACTACTTATGAAAATACTTCACAGTTAGCACCCCATTTAGGTGAATTGGATCACTTGCACCTTTTCTCCCACCTGCTGATTCTGTCTCTGTGACAACAAAATGTTTTCTGATAGACTGCTTCAACAAAAACAAATGTTAAGTATTTAAGAGTACTTAATAAGGTAAGACCCCAGGGGCTGTATGATGCTGGTGGGTAGAGTAGTGCTCAATTCACATCTGAACAAAGACATGAAAACTGGGAGACACCCTTTTCATGGACACCAAGTAGAAAAAAAAAGCATCCACATGTCTGGGAGATGCATGAATCCATTTGAAGGTCCTCCACTAATCACTTGTGGATTTTTTAGGTGAAAACACTTTATTTCAAAGAAGCAAATTCAAGCAGGTTTTTTTGCTCCTCCTACCCCCTGGCCATCCACTCCTTCAGGCCTGCCAAGGCCCCCTACCACCACTGCTGAGTCCCGACCACTATCCACTGACCCTTACTGCTGTGCTACCAGATAACCCAAAATAACCCTTCATTGAGTGGGCCCCTACCCCTCTGGGAGGCTACCAGGGGAGGATAATTGCCCCAAAGAGCTTCCTGTGTATCCTGGGCATGTCGGGGGTCAGAATGGACACATGTCTGGGGCTTCTAGTGTATGGCAGAATCAGCAGCCATCCTTCAGTTGGCCAGCGGGTGTTTTCCCATTTTCTTTGGAGCGTGATAGGCTACATGATGTCAAGGCATAAGCCAACATCCATCACACTCCTCCCACAGTGAGGACTGATGTGTTGTGCCTCTGGCCTCCACCATGGGCCAGCAAATGCTGAGCTGTGAACCCACCCTCCCTCTCAGGAGAAGGGGAGTGGTCATTGGACACTCAAGCCTTCACCCACCAGCTGGCCCTCCAACACCCAAGTCTGTTCCCTAACCCTGGTCAGCAGTGTCACAGGCAGATATCCAATTCAGGCAGTTAAATTATAGATAGGAAAAAACAAAGGTAGTCCACCTTAGCTGTGATGGTTCTGATTAAATCACATCTGAGTTCTAACAAGCAAAGAGACCAAGACATTTGTAACTTGTGCATGTGGGGGTGTGAGTGTTGAAAGGGGATCATGGTGCTGTCACTACTGCCATCACCCCAGAGGGATATGTACTGCATTGTTGCTACTGCCATCACACCGAAGGGGTGGGGGCTGTAGTGCTTCTGCCATCACCACTGGTGAATGGGGAATGTAGGCCTGCTGCCGTCCCACCTGAGGGATGGGGGCCATAGTGCTGATACTGCCATCACACATGAGGAATGATGACCATAGTACTGCTGCCATCACACCTAAGGGATGGGGCCATAGTGCTGCTGCTTCCATCACACCTTAGAGATGGGGGCTGTAGTGTTGCTGCTGCCATCACATCTTGTACCTAAAATAACTTTAAATTGGTACAAGGATGGAAGGATGTGCAACAGTGGAGGTCAAAATTGCTAAAATGCATGTTAGCAGAGTTAAAAATTGTTAAATAAAGTACACAAAACCAAACACCGGTAAAACCGGATTTTGGCTTAGCAGACACCGGTGACAATACCATTTTTTACAATATGCAAAACGGAATATGCCCTTTCTCAATCCCGGTAAACCAGTGTCCCTGGCAAAAGTCAGTTCTGTTCCTCCCAGTACATCAATAATGAGACTACACTGACTACGACATCACTAGTAACCAAAGAGAACCATTTCCCACTGCCAGGTTTCACTTTCACATGAAGCAGCAGGGACTGGCTTTCCCTGGTTTCTAGTGATGTCACAATTTCCTGAATTTTGATTGGTAGCTTGTGAAAGTCACTGCTCAGGCTGCAAGTATTGTGCTGCCTCAAGGTGTTTGGTCTCATTACTGATGATGTAGTGGGAGGAACAGAACTGACTTTTTTTCCTCCAGACAGAATGTTGTTCCACACATCACCCCAGTACTGTCAGGTAGAAAATTTTCTTATTAGCAAACAAAAATTAAAAAAACTATTTCAGATATTAGAAGTGACAGCTGACTGCATCTGCAAATTACTATTAATTCCAAGCAGTACACTAGCACTTTAAGCAATAGTACATATTAGGGGATGCTATAAAGGGGGTTTCCCCAATAAAGGGGCAAGTTTGATTGTTATTGGCCCCCTGGCATCTACAAAGGGGTGGGATTATGGGAATAGGGATAGATTGTCCAGGGATGGTCATTGACCCACTATCCACTGCAAAGGGATGGGGATTTAGATAGAACGGAAAGGAGGGTGGGGAGAATGACATCACGGGGAGTGAGGTCACAGGAGGGGTGGTGCCTGGAAGGCTAAGAGGGCTGGTGGACTAGGAGGGGATTGGTTGAGAGCCATAGGGAAGGGGTAGGAATTGATGGTAGAAAAGGGGCTGCATTGGGGAAAGAGCCCTCTCTCTCTCCTCTCTCTCTCTCTCACTCTCTCTCTCTCTCTCTCTCTCTCCTGCAGCTGAACTTGGCCTTGGACCTGTATAGCTGCACTGATTTCTTTTAAGAAGAATTGATTCTCAGGAACTGGGTATGGTTGGGGTATAGGCCCTGCCAAAGGGAAACTTGATTCATGCTGTAGATTCTTCAATGGCAGTATGATTTTACAGAATTTAGAGCTTATAAACTGAAAAACACTAACTTACGTTGTCTTTAATTTTTTATTTTACAGTGCATGTGTATGGTACTGAATGTTTGGTTTAAATGTGATATTTTGTCTTAAATTGAGGTGGTTGGTGCCTCACAGGGCACAGCCTACAGGGTAAGCATGCAAGGTTGGTATTTTCAATGAATCGCTGTGCTGGTTTCCTTGCTAACAGGTCTATTGGTGTTTTTGATGATGTAGCCTCAAGGACCACGTGGTCAGCCAGTGAGACAGGCTGCGGGGGCCACGGTCTGGCAGAGTTGGGGAGGAGGACCTGATGCTTATCTTCACAGTGGTCCTACTTATTGCATCCAGCCCTCTTTGTCTGGGTGGGCTGCAGCAGGGATCATTGTGAGTGGAATGATCCACCATCCACATCTTCAGGAGTGGCACATTATAGGGTCGTGGGCCTGTTTATTGTTGCCCATAAGGGAGGCCGCTGGGCCTAGTGTAGCTTAGGAAGACTCAAGGTCAGTGTATGGCTCAGGGAATGGGGCACGCTGGGCCAGGAAGTGCTGTTTGCTAAAGGCCACTGTTTTCACATTTGGCAGGAGCACGACTCTTGCTTGGGAGGGGGGAGTTTGATCAGGGTCTCCCGGCCATGTGGCAGTGGCCGCCATTGATAAGAAATTCTCACAAGTCTTAGGGGAGACACAGAGCATGGGCCAGTGTGCAGGCAGATTTGTTAGGGCATTCAGGAAGGCAGCCCATGGGGACCGTGGCCTAGTTTAAAAAAGAAATACACCTTTTTGCCCGTGCCAGAAAGGTTATGTTTGGTGCTCGTTGTGGCTGGGGGAATGGGGGAGTTTGCAAGTGCTACACATGGGGCATAATGAGGATGGGGAGGGCAGGTTTACAGCCTCACAGTTCTCCCCTCTCCTAGTGGAAGGCCTTTGGTGGCTCACAGGGTGGGGAAGCATAGTCGTACCATTGGGGTACCTCTTGCAGCAGAATAGTGACTGTTTGTCAGTCCAGACCCAAGGGATCAGAGGGGCATACAGAAGAAGGAGTTTATGCTGATTGGGAGCTCTGGTTTTCCAAGGGAAAGTCATGAGGCCCTAGGCCTAGGAGCATAAGTGGACTTTATTGGGGGACCCGTATGAGGTTATGGCAATGGCGTGCACCTGCATTGATGGGGTATGTGAAGTGGTGGAGGTTATTCCTGGCTGGTAGCAGCTCATTAACTGACTGGAGAGTTTTTACTGGTTGGAGTGTGGCCAAAGGCAATTTTAAATGGGGGGCGTGGCATGGGGTGCTGCCTACATCAGGATCCAACCCACAGGATCTCTCTGGCCACAGCCACATGCAGTCCTGGCCACAAATGTTTTAAAGGAAGACCCCAGGGGAAACTGAAGGGTTGCCAGGGAGCCATGGGGGCTTGGGGGGGGAGAATGCCAAATGAATATCAGGACTGCTGGCCCATGTTTTTTGTTTTCCCCCAGTTAGTAATGTGGGGGGATTCTGAACCCCATGCAAGCAAACATAAAAATAAATAAATAACATATAGATAAATAGATAGAAAAGAAATACGCAGGAACATAGAGGTAGGGGGCAAGGGGGATAGAGGACAGGTTTGGTGCAAAGCAGTAGCAGGGAGGGTGGGGGGCATGCAGTCTGACATAATTCTGTGATATGGGCTATCAGGGTTAAAGAGCAAGCCTGCACACCACCAATTAGTGGTAGCTGGGAGTCATACACACTCGCAACAATTGGACAGTTAGCAAGGCAAAGGTTCAATATAATAATAATATGCTCACACACATTACACTTCAAAAGACCCCTGGTAGTTAAGTAGTAGAGGTTCCACAGAGGCCATTGGATCAAAAAAAAAACAACTAAATAAATAAATAATATGTTGAGTTAGTGGGGGAATGATGGTAGCTGGATCTGGGAAGCATGAGGGAGTTAGTGGGGGAATGACGATAACTGGACGTGGGGAACTGCAACATTGGTAAGGGTGTTGGTTTCTGGTGGGCCAGTTTTTTATTTGTTGGGAGAGAGGTTCTAGGTTGAGGTTTGAGGCAGAGCATGATGATGATGATGAATTGGGGCTAATGGTTGATGGTTGTAGTTACAGGATGGCACCGAAGAAGGCTCCTAAACAGAAGACCAGTGAGTTGTTGCGCAGAAGGTGGCTGAACTGATGGAGCAGGTGCAGGCCATCATCAAAGAGTCAAGGGCTGAGGAAGAAAAAGAACAGAAGGCGGAAAAGCATAAGGAGCTGCCTGCCCAGAAAGGGTGCCCACAAAAAAGATCAACCAGGAGCAACCAGAAGGATGGTGGTGAGCCTCAACTGGATAAGGGTAAGGAGCAGATAGTTGACTTATCGGTGGAGGGTAGTTTAAAGGACTATCTGGCAAGTATCATGGAAAAGCAAGGGGAAAAAGGTGGGAGGAGGCTGACAAGGCATGGAAGGAATTACAGACAGAGAAAAATGTTGAGAAAGAGGCACAGGTTCAGGGGACAAGTGAGGGGGTACATTGGTGTTTATGGATGGCCTCAAGGCATGATACTGGGAGACCACGTATCTCAGGCCCTTAAAGACAAGATATGGAAGGTGGAGTATGTGGACATGTTTGTCTTGGTCAGTAAAGACTTGTCAAAGAAGTAGAAACAGAAAGAGTTGGTGGGCAATTCCGAGATGGTAGTGGCTCTTGCTATAGTTGGTAAGACCAGCAAGGGCATCAGTTAAAAGGGTAAAACATTCAGGGCATGAATGGAGGGATTCATGCATTTTAGCACCATTATGTTACAGAGCAAGCCAGAGTTAGCCATACCACTGCTCACTTACTTGGCCATAATCAGGGATGCATACAGGGTAAAGAGTGGGTACAGGTGGCTGATCTATGATGAAAAGTTTTGACAATGGGCTGCATCCCACAGGGACATTAGGTGAGACATAACATTATCAGAACTGTGGATCAGAACTTTGTCTGTTGAGGAGGGTCAGGCAGTGAAGGTAAGAAAAGTGCAGGAGGAGCAGGCGGCAAGATGTGTTGGGCTTTCAACAAGGCTAACTGTAAGTTTAAGCATGCCTGTTTGAGTTGCAGGGGGAGCACATCCTGTCAGCAGGTGTAGGATGCATGGGGACAGAAATTCCCCACAGAGGCAAGGGCAGTCCTTTTGGGGTGGACGTGGATGGAACTGGGGGGGCATGAGGGGAAGGTTAGGAATTACAGCATTTACAGATGGCAAAATGGTAGGGGCAGATATGAGGGTCGGTGAGACACTTAAGCTAGGTGGATGCACTCAAGGAAAATGAAAACTGACCCTCTCCACTATATGCACAGACAAGGCTAATGAATGGACGAGGGCATATCCAGACACTAGGGCAGGGAGTATGCTATGGGAGGGTTTCACTGTAGGCTTCAATCTGTATTTCAAGGAAGCCCAGAAAAATAGGTGGGCAAATAATTTAGCATCCATAAAAAGGGAGGAAGACATAGTAGAAAGGAAAGTAAAGAAGGAACTGGCAGCTGGTAGAGTGGAGGGACCATTCAACTCCCCCCCCCCCATTTCCAAATTTCAGGGTGTCTCCACTGGGAATGGTCCCTAAGAAAGATCTGGTGGCATACAGATTAATACACCATTTATCTTATCCATATAGGGACTCGGTGAATGACGCCATTGCATCAGAGGGATATATGGTGTCATATGCCACCCTCAACACCACAGGGGATCAAATTAGGGCCAGAAAGGGGTTATGGGTGGAAAAAACTGACATAGAGTTGGCTTTCCATCTGCTGCCAGTGCAGCAGGAGAACTGGGAGTTATTAGGTTGTCAGTTTCAGGGGTGGGTCTATTCTGACAAGGCAATGCCTACGGGATGTTCCGTAGCATGCACCACTTTCAAAATTTTCAGCACCTGGCTGCAGTGGGTACTCGAGACTAGGCATGGGTAGGGAGCTGTCATCCACTACTTGGATGATTTTCTTTTATAGGGAAGGGTGAGTCAGCCATGCTGGCCATGTTGAACAAATTTCATAGGATTTGCACTGAGCTGGGTGTTCCATTGGCAGAGGACAAAATGGATGGGCCTTGCAGGATGTTAGAATTTTTGGGGCTCGAACTAGATTTAGAAGAGCAGTGTTTCAGACTCCCCAAGGGTAAGGCGGACAAGCTGCGTGGCCTTATCCAGGGAATAAATGGAAAGAGTAGTGTACAGCTTAAGGTGGTATAGCAGGTGTTAGGGCATTTGAACTTCGCATGCAGAGCAGTGGCACCAGGGAGGGTTTTCACCAGGCGGCTTCACAGGGCTTCAGGGAAGGCCCATCTGCCACACCATTGGGTTGACATCAGCAAAGGAATCAAGGAGGATATGTTGGCCAGTGAGGTTTTTCTTACAGATTATAATGGGATCATTTTTGGCAAGGGAAATGGGAGTCCGAGTCGCAGTTGGAGCTGTTCACTGACGCAGCCGGGGGTTTCGGCATGGGAGCTTATTTTCAAGAGGAATGGGTGTCAGAACAATGGCCAGCCCATTGGATAGAACTGAGGCTGACAAAGGACATTACTTTCCTAGAAGCATTTCCTATATGGGTGGCCATGGTGGTATGGGGGAAGCGCTTGAGGAACAGGAAGATGTTGCTCCATTGTCACAACATGTCAGTGGTATCAGTGATAAACAGACAATTGGGATCCACTGTGGTGGTCTTGAGGGTAGCAAGCATGTTGGGTTGGGAGGGCCTGAAGTTGAATTTGTCTTTTAAGAAAAAGCATGTAGAGGGCATAAAAAACAACATAGCTGACAGGCTTTCACATTTGTAGTTGGACAGGTTCCAGTCAATTGTCCTGAAGGCAGCTGCCTGCAGAACTCAAGTGCCATCACACCTTTGGGAGAGTGGATGGTAGTAGCCTAGCTCCTCTTTCAGAATGCCTGGGCCCCTAACATGCGGAGGGCCTATGAAATGGTATGGAGGAGTTTTCAGGAGTTTCGGGGGTGAGTGGGGCTAGAGGTAAGTGACCCCATCTTAGAAGTACAGGTCATCAGGTACATGATGGATAAGTGGGAAGCAGGTTTGGCTGGATCCACTATAAGGATACACTTAGCCGGGATTGGGATGGGATGCCAACTTCAAAGATGGGAAAAACCTACCAGGGCTCCAGCTATTCACAGGATGCAATAGAGGATGCAACAAGGGTGGATCCAGATGGTAGGCCAGTGGCTTGACAGGCGCAGGCCTATTGGCAGTGATCTTCTTCGCAAGTTGGTGGCCAGTTTGATATATGTATGCTGGTTGGCATACAAGTCCAAACTGTTCACGGACATATTTTGGGCCATGCACATAAGGGGCTTTTTGGGTCAGTGAAGTGGTGGCAAAAGGGAAGGGGGACACACAAGGAGGTCTACAGGTCCAGGACTTGGCCTGGTTGAGTGGGTGTGCTACTGTGTGGCTCAGGTGGTCCAAAATGGACCAAGCTGGGAGAGGAGTCCAGATTGATTTAATGCAAACAGGGACTGACGGGGTTGAGGTTGGGGATGCCATAATGGACTACACAGCCAACAGGCCTCAAGAAGGGAGAATGGTTCTTTAAACATGGCAATGGGGACCCGACAACAGCAAATCAGGTTGCAGCTTTATTAAAAAAGTGTATCATATTCCTTGGCAAGGTCCCCAGTAATTTTTCACCTCACTCATTTAGGATTGAGGCAGCCTCAGAGGTGGCATGGCTTGGAGGATCTCCCATGGAGTTAAAAAAGATGTGGAGGTGGTCCTTGCAGGCATTCAAAAGGTATTTACGGAATTGACATTAATAATTTTTTTTCTGTTTTCCCAGGGACTGGACAGTGCAGGGTGCTGTGGCTTGTCGAGCACTCGTTTATTCACTGGGCAGAACAATGGGCAGAGACCATGCCGGGGGGGACACCAATTAGGACAAGACCCAGATAAAACCTTGATTATGTGGCATGGGCAGAGGTGACTACTTTGAAGACAGCTGTTGTCAGTGCTAGATGGCAGAAGAGGCAGCTGGTTGATGCCAGATTTGATTATAATTCAAGCGGTGGGAATGACCAGGGAAAAATATGATGGGTGACATCAGTACGCAAAATAATGATGGAAATGGATTTCATAAAATCCTGGTGGCTGCACATAAAGATTGGAGGGTCAGAAATCATCCCAATGACATGTTGACAGCAGGGGAGGAATGTGAGGGCACAGGCAAGAAAGAGGGTAAACAGGAAGCTGGCAGAATGGGCCAGAAAAGGGGCGGTTTGTAAATCATGCATGAGTTGATCAAGGTGGACACTCTGGGGATGTACAGGCCTGATGGGGTCCACATGCATGTGGTGGGCAACATGGTCCTCAATGGGGCAGTGCAAGAGGCTATTTAGAAGAGGCAGGGGTGTGGGGGTATTTGCTAGTTTTTAGTGCGGGGGCCCAATGGCTGACCAGTGGTCAGGCAACAGGGCTAGTGGGAAAAATGGGGAGCCTCTGCTGGAATGAGGTATGGGAGGGCAGGGGAGGGCTCTTCATGGAGTAGTCACCTCAGGGGGGATAGGGCTGGGGATCAGGTGGGACATCTGAACCCAGATAATACGGGAAGCATGAAGAGGCATTGGGTATTTTGACACCCGAGCAAAAGAAGATGTGTTTATGATGGGATTATAATCATGTGATGGTTATGCAATGCACTGAAGTGGTGAACAATGTAAATAAAGGGGGAACCTTACAGTGGGTGTAATGTAAAATATTTGATGGAGGTGGTATACATATTTGAAAGTGTAAAATCTGAGAATCATCCAAAATAAACTTCAAATGTCAAAATCAAGCTGGTGTGGTGGTGAATGATTTCAGGAGTGCAAATGACAATCATTGCATATCATCACTCCTCTGTACATTTTGGGGCACAAGGTATAAAGGATACTGGGTGTTTGGTGGTAGTTTGAGTGAACATTTGTCTGACTTGGGAAACAAACTGTGAGCATTGGTACTGACAGTAGATCCCTGGAAGCTTGGAAATATGGGGTGAATGTTGTTGGTGAGAGCAGAGGAAAGCATGGCTCAGGATACCTACTGTGAGAGATAACATTGAAAGTAACACCCACAGGGACCAAAATATAGGAGCCTAAGGCCCAAGTGATATGATACAAATGGCTGATGTCAGAATGGAGATCAGGGGAGGTTAAGAGACATGCCCAAAACAGTGGCAGTATATGTAAGCTGATAGGGTCCAGCAGAAGTGGTGTCGCTGAGGTGATCATATTGATAGTGGGCACCAGGGCTCAGGAAAGACAGCAACAAATGGTAAAGATGCTGGCTGGGGGTCAACAGTTCTGAACTTTGATGATATTGTAGTATATTGTCATGGTTAGAAATGCTCTCATTTAATGAAACTAAGAAATGTTTCCAATCCATTTTATAGTTTCCATATGCATGTTGATTAATTTATTTAGTTAGTTTTTGTTGATCAGGAAAGAAGGGCTAGGCAATTCTATCTAATTTAAGCCTCGCCTTGTGACAGGAGGGTACAGATGGAACCAACTGAAATTGAAGCAGATTTAGCTGATGATGTGAATGAGGTGAAATATAGCCATCACACAGGGGAAATTCCCCAAAACCTTTCGAGAAGTGCCATGAGATTTTTAGTATCCACCTGAACATGCAGATGGAAACTTGCTTTAATGTCTCTGCCAAAAGACAGCACTTCAGGAGTGCAGAACCCCCATCATGTTACATTACAGTGTCAATATTGGGATTATACTCAAAGTGCCTGGTGTGGGGCTAGAACTCTCAACCTTTCAGTCTTCTGGTCTTAGAAGTAAATGTGCAACCTGGTGATCTGTAGGCATTACTAGAGTACAGAGAAGTTCAACTTTTGCCATAGGTGATATACTCCTTATGGCTTACTTAAATGACACAGATTGAAGGGCTTCCTGCTCCTCTCTGCACTTGCTCCTACAATTAATTATCTTTTACTACTGGTACTAACTGTAGAGTGAAATTGGAGTCACACCATGCACTTTATGTTCTAGTGCTATCCCCTACCTCTTGTGACTGAGGTTGCTACCACATTTCACTATCTAATGTATCTAGGGTGATCTTGACTATACTACAGTTGCTACTATACCTATTGTGCTCTGTTTTTTGTTGCAATCTCCAGCTTTATTAACTGCAATCATGTAACCCTGATTTGTACTTTTGTAGTACCATTATTTTGTACTATCATGCTGTTTTTATTGCATTACACTCTGCCAGGTCATGCCTACAAATAAGCATATTTATGCTTAGTGTATTTACCTGGGGGAAAAAAAAAACAAGAAAGAAAGAAAGAAATTTAGTTCACGTAAATATGGAAGCAAAAAAACAATAATGTAAGGTTTAACTATGCAAACGTAAACTGAAAGGAGGCAACACTTTAATTAATAGTGATGTTATACTGAACAATTAAAGTGAGTAAATTGAGTGTGTGTGTGTGTGTATATATATATATATATATATACTGTTTACACACACACACATATATACAAAATCACACATGCTCATACAATGCAAAGCATCATGGGCTGCATATGAAAATCACCACAGAATGTTTTATGCTGGTTCAACTCTAAGCAGAATTGCATGGTGCCGAAAGGCCTCTCACACAGTTTGCAAAGGGTGCTAACAGATGACATAGACATGTGTTTCATCCTACCAGGACTCATCAGTATGTCTCGTCTGTTTGACACCCCAGTGGAATGAACCAGCTACCCTAAGACAGTCTGTCTGGGTTATATTATGGTGAACCCATTAAAATAAAAAAATATGTGTTTGCATTGTGTGGGCATGTGTGATTTTGTATTTTCTTGAAACTTGGCTTCCCAGCCAAATGCCCTTCAAACAACATGAAGTCTTGCTGTATTCTGACAGTAGCAGTGAGCCCCAACCTTCGAACTGCCCCAGAGATGAAAGAGTTAACTTTCCATGCCAGGCATGGAACGCTGAGCTCGAGCTCGGTTGAGACTCTTTCTGTTGCTGTTTAAACTCAAACTGTCAGATTCTTTACTCCACCTCACTGAACAGTCGCTCCAGAGATTTCTCCTTCTGCTCGGTTCAATTTGTCGGTTAAAGTACCGTTTTTCTCGGTTTTCGACCGAATTGAATCCGCAACCTGTCAGTTCAGTCTCTGTGTGTGGTATTTGTGAGTACTAGATAGGTTATATATTAATTCTATTCTGTGTGGAACTTGTAAACGGTTCATCGGTTCGGTTTGAACCGATCAAGTTGTTAGAAAATCTTAAATTGTACTTTTAGAGTGTGGTTACCGGTTCTTATCGGTTCTAAAAAAATGGATTTTATTACGTTTTTTTCTACGACCCATGACACGGTCAGGAACCGATAAGAGGGTCTTGCCTAGTGGATTGCCATTAAAAGGGTAAGTTTGGTTAGGACTGGCATGATGTCTGAGAAACCCAAAGGAAAAACTGTGCCCACTGGGTTTCAACACTGTAGTGTGTGTGGGGAAGTCTTTGCTAAGGCTGACCCCCACACCACCTGTTTTTATTGTCTGGGGTTTGACCACCTCAATGTAGACTGCCAGATTTGTAAAAATTTTCCTGCAGCTACCCTAGAAAAGAGGCTCAGGGAAAGGGAGGCCAAAAAGTCCGCTGAACCGGATGGCCAGCCCGATTCGGTTCAAACCGAACCAGAAGGAGTGCCCTCTGACCAGGGCGAGACTTCTTCAGGCAAAAGGAGATCCGATTCTGAGGAGTCGGTTCCAGCAAAGAGAACTAGAAAGGAAAAATCAGCTGGCATGGAGCCAAAACTTTCCTCTCCAACCGCTGAAGAAATAGCCAAAGCGATCAAAATTGTCCAGTCGCTTTCCCCGGTTCCGACCGAACCGGCACCATTAGGGAGGTGCTCAGTTCGGCCAGTTCCACCAGTTCAAGATTATGATTTAGAGGAGTATTATGAACCGGAGGAGGAGAAAGAGGAGTATGAGGAAAGTGAATGTGGATTAGAAAGTCTGGATGTGCCCATTGACCTGGACATCTCCCCAGACAGACCTTAAGGAGTGTCTCCTCCTAGGCTTTCTGAGTCTCCCTCTCATTTCATGTTTTATAAAAAAGTGGTTGAAACCCTCCAGCTTCCTATGGAAGAAGCTGTGGATGACCAAGAGGAGCCTGACTTTGTGGAAATGATGGACATCCCAGAGTCTAGGAGACTGTCTATTCCCTTGCACCAATCTTTTGGGAAACAGACATTTAAAATTTTAAAGACTCCTAATACTATACCTCCTGTGGACAATAGAATGGACAAGAGGTATGCATTGTCAGGCTCAGATACGGAGTTCCTTTCACAACAATGCAGCCATGTTGGGGTAGTGCAGGCTGCAGCCTGTGACAAGGCAAATATTCCCTTGGCTTCACACCCCCCAGACAAGGACTCCAGGAGGATTGATGCCATGGCAAAGAAACAGTACATGGCAGCATCCTTGGGACTCAGACAGGCCAATTATATGGCTTATGTTGCTAGGTATCAGAAATCCAGATGGGACACTGTCATGGCTTTAGCAAAACAGGTCCCTGGCCAGCTTGCCAAGGAGCTGGAGCAGGTGGCTGCTGATGGTATTGAGGCATCCAAGGTTCAATTCCATGCTGCAGTGGACTCAAATGATGTCATCAAGAGTCATGGCTACATCTGTGGCACTTCACAGAATGGCTTGGCTCAGATGTACTAGCCTGTCACAGGATACCCTGACTAAGGCCATGGATTTTCCTGTTGTTGGTAATTCTTTGTTTGGGGAGCAAACAGAGAATTACATGAAGAAAATGGATGAGTATAGGACCACCTACAGGAGTGCCCAGGCCAAGGAAAGGCAGCCCACTCCTCAAAGGCAGCATCCCAGGGGCAGGGGCAGGCCTTTTCATAGGCCTTTCTACCAAGCCCAGGACTCCTCTTCTGCCTACGCTCAGAGGGGGTTCTTTAGAGGGAGAGGCAGAAGGGGTACCAGCAGACCTGCTTCCATCCCTCAGCCAAACCCCCCTGCCAAACAGGCACCCTGATGGGTTTGCCAGGGCCAATTCTCCACCACCTGTAGGGGGCAGGCTGGCTTACTTTGTCCAGGACTGGAAGTCTCTAACATCAGACAAGTGGGTCCTGGAAGTGGTAAGCCAGGGACTGGTTCTCAGCTTCAAAAGATTTCCAAAGCTGAGAACCAGATCCTTTCCACCTGCAAACCCCTCAGAGGCACTTGCCCTAGAGGCAGAGGTCTCTTCCCTCCTAGCTCTCAGAGCTGTGGAAAGGGTTCCACTCCTACACCAGGGCAAAGGGTTGTACTACAGGTACTTCCTTACCCCAAAAAAGACAGGAGAATGGTGGCCCATCCTGGATCTAAGACACTTAAACAAGCACCTTTTAAAACCAAAATTCAAAATGGTGACTCTGGGAATAATTCTACCCTCTCTAAGGCCAGGGGACTGGCTAGTGTCCCTGGACCTCAAGGATGTCTACTTCCACATTCTCATCAGAAGCTCCTATTGAAAGTACCTCAGGTTCGAGCTGCCCTCAGGCCATTACCAGTTCAGAGCAATGCCCTTTGGTCTGACCTCTGCTCAAGGGTATTCACAAAATACCTGGCAGTAGTAGTTGCCTCTCTAAGAAGGCAATCATCTTCACTTACCTGGACAACTGGCTTATAGTAGGCCAGTCCCCAGACCAAGTCAAGTTACACTTACAGATAACTCAGCAGCTGCTCACCTCTTTGGGTTTCCTTCTGAATCTTTCAAGGTCCAGTTCCTGACTTGTCAGCTCCTCACCTTCATAGGCACAGAGCTAGACACAGAAAGGTCAGAGCTTTCCTTCCCCTGGACAGAGACAAGGACCCTTATCTCTCTGGCTTCCTCATTCACCCTGCAGGTGTCTCTCAGACCAACAGGCATTTCTACAGCTCCTGGGGCACATGGCTGCTTCCACAGCAGTGGTGCAGGGAGCAAGATTTCAGATGAGGGACAGCCAGTTCCATTTGAGAGCCTTTTGGTCTCAAAGGAAGGACCCTCTGACCAAATTGATCCCAGTGACTCGAACCCTGATCCAGGCCCTACAGTGGTGGCAGGATCAGAACAATCTGAGACAAGGAGTCCCCTTCATCACTCAGTCTCACTCTTTAATCCTTACTACAGATGCCTCCCTCTTGGGTTGGGGGGCTCACTTGGGCGACCTGTCCACCCAGGGGTTGTGGTCCCCTCAGGAATCTCTGCTTCACATCAATCTGTTGGAACTCATAGCAGTGTTTCTAGCACTTCAAGCCTTTTCCAAATCTGTTCAGAACAAAGTTATCCAGGTCAGAACAGACAATACCACACAATGTACAGTACAACAAGCAAGGAGGCACTCGCTCCTATGGCCTGTGCACAGAAGCAATGAAGTTGTGGTCTCTGGCTTATTCACAGACATACCTCCTCACAGCAATTCACCTTCCAGGCAAGGACAATGTCCTGGCAGAGGACTCTCCCAGGGCCATCACGAATGGTCACTGGATCCCCTGGTCTTGGAGGTGATAACAGCTTAATCTGGTTCAAGGTCAGTTGGCATTCATCTGTATCCCCCTCCCCTGGGTCGTGCCTGAAAATAGGCAGGATTTGTCTAGTGCACTTACCCGGTCAACAAAAACTAAATAAATAAATAAATATTTTCCAGATGGGGCACCCCACAGATAGATCTTTTTGCAGCCCCAGACAATCACCAACTTCCCCTTTTTTGCTGCAGGCCCCCAGTGTTTGGCTCAGTCCCCCTGGATGCCTTAGTTCTCAGTTGGGAAGGGAAGTTCCTGTATGCTTCCCCCCCTTCCCTCTCCTGTTCAAAGTGCTAGTCAAAATCAGATCTCAATCCTGCAAGATGATTCTGATTGCTCCAGACTGGGCCAGACAGCCTTGGTATCCACTCCTACTGTCCTTAGCAGTCCATCTTCCCCTGTGTCTTCCCAGGAATCACAACCTGTTAACCTGTGCTCAGGGAAGGGTTTGGTACCCGAATCTCAAATCTCTCAAACTCAAGGCCTGGCTCTTGAAGAGTTAGAGTTTGCTGATTTACACTGCTCCCAAGGTGTAATGGACATTCTGAAGGCTTCTAGGAAACCTTCCACCAGGGCTACTTATAATTCCAAGTGGAAAAGATTTTCCATCTGGTGACCTGGAAAGCATACTTCCCCAGAGTCTGCTGATCTGCCCACAGTCCTTGATTATATGGTCCATTTAAATAGCTTGGGGTTTAGACCAGCTACACTGAAGGTGCATCTGGCAGCTGTTTCTGCTTTTATCTCAGCAGGTAAGCCCTCTTCTCTTTCAGCTCACCATGTATTCTCCAAGTTTTTCAAGGGATTGCTTCACACCAACCCTCCTTTCAGGGACCCTGCCCCTTCTTGGGACCTTAATGTTTGCATTGCTCAGCTTATGCAACCCCCTTTTGAGCCTTTGTCTTCAGCAGAGCTTAAGTACTTGACTTGGAAAACTGTGTTTCTGGTAGCCATCACCTCTGCCAGATGCATAAGTGAGTTACAAGCTTTGTCAGTGGAGCCTGATTTTATCTCCTTTCATAGAGATAAGGTGGTCCTCAGGACTAACAGGAAGTTTTTGCCTAAGGTGGTTTCAGATTTCCACCTTAATCAATCTATGTCTCTTCCTGTGTACTGCACTGACAATTTCTCCTCTGGCAAGAGGAGGCTCCATAGTTTAGATGTGAAAAGAGCCCTTAGCTACTACATAGAACATACCAAGGGTCACAGGTTTGACTCCCTCCAACTGTTCCCCACTTATGGTGAGGTTGGTAAAGGGAAACCTGCCACTAAAAGATCCATTGCCAGGTGGATTGTCTCTTGTATCCAATTTTGTTATGAAAACTGGGTAAGGTTCCACCCTCAGGCCTGAGGGCTCACTCTACCAGGGGTACAGCTGATTCCCTGGCTGCTGCCAGGGATATCCCTATTCTAGAGATCTGTCAAGCAGCTACCTGGAAAACAGTTCACACTTTTACCAAGCATTACTCCCTGGATATCCATGTTAGGAGTGATGTTCGGTTTGGCACAGCTGTGCTTCAGAGCCTATTTCCTAAGTAGGTTCTGTCCCTCCTCCATCGAGGTACTACTTGGTAGTCTGCTATTGTCAGAATACAGCAAGACTTCATGTTGTTTGAAGAAAAAATTACTAATCTTAGTAATGTTGTTTCTTCTAATGGAGTCTTGCTGTATTCTGACCTCCCCCACTGCCTGCCCCTTTCAGAACCTCTTTTTTGGGATGTGGGTGGGCAGTGGCAGTGTTGGCACTCAGTAGATGCCCACCTTGTGGTTCTCATCCTCTTTCTTGGGTGAATTGGTGTTGTGTTTTTCATTTTTTGGGTCTCCTGACTTGAGTCTTTGTTTTGGGACCAAAAAATGTGTTTTTATGTTTAGTAGCCAGTTGGCTAGTGTAGGTTTACAGCTTCCACACAGGGCCTTAGTGAGTTTGCTAGTAAAGATCTGACAGTTTGAGTTTAAACAGCAACAGACAGAGTATCAACTGAGCTCAAGCTCAGCGTTCCATGCCTGGCATGGAAAGTTAACTCTTTCATCTCCGGGGCAGTTCGAAGGTTGGGACTCACTGCTACTGTCAGAATACAGCAAGACTCCATTAGAAGAAACAACATTACTAAGGTGAGTAATTTTTTTCTTTGGGGTAACCCTTGCCTCAGTGTTTGCGCACAGAGGTTCTTTGTCTTTTAAATATTTTTTTTATTTTAATGGGTTCACCACAATATAACCCAGACAGACTGTCTGAGGGTAGCTGGTTCATTCCACTGGGGTGTCAAACAGATGAGACATACTTATGAGTCCTGGTAGGACGAAACATGTGTCTGTGTCATCTGTTAGCACCCTTTGCAAACTGTGTGAGAGGCCTTTCGGCACCTTGCAATTCTGCTTAAAGTTGAACCAGAAAAACATTCTGTGGTGATTTGCATATGCAGCCCATGATGCTTTGTATTGTGTGGGTATGTGTGATTTTATATTTTCTTGAAACTTGGCTTCCCAGCCAAATGCCCTTTGGGGTAACTCTTGCCTCAGTATTTGCTCACAGAGGTTCTTTGTCTTTTAAATATTTTTTTTATTTTAATGGGTTCACCACAATATATCCTAGACAGACTGTCTTAGGGTAGCTGGTTCATTCCAATGGGGTGTCAAACAGGTGAGACATACTGATGAGTCCTGGTAGAACGAAACATGTGTCTGTGTCATCTGTTAGCACCCTTTGCAAACTGTGTGAGAGGCCTTTCGGCACCATGCAATTCTGCTTAAAGTTGAACCAGCATAACATTCTGTGGTGATTTGCATATGCAACCTATGATGCTTTGCATTGTGTGGACATGTGTGATTTTGTATTTTCTTGAAACTTGGCTTCCCAGCCATGTATATTCATGGCAAAAAACTCTGTTTAATGCATCAGTTAGGGTTGTTCCACAGTGACAAAAGTGAGGAAATTTGGTGTTAGGGTTGACATCCCTTGCACCCCAAGCCCACCCTGTCTGCACCCACAGGCATCAGAGTGTGCATTAGGGTCACTGGTCCTAACTCTCACCCCATCCCATGTGTAAACAAGCTAAGGTGGTGCAGTATTGGAGAATGGAGTGAGAGTTAGAATCGATGACCCTGACACACACCCTGATGCCTGTGGGTGAGGCGAGAGTGGGCATGGCAACCCTAACTCAAATTTCCTGCTTTTGTCACTGTGGAACAACCTAACTTTGATGTGTGAAATGGATTTTTGCCATGAAGTTCCTCTGTTTGAGAATGAGCACTATAAATAGTGAATGAATGTGGTGGTGGGAGCGCGGGCCACCATGTGACTTTTGTCACATAGAAATGCTAACGGTAACTCAAACACAAGTGCAAACAGTAATGCACACGGTGACGCAAGCGTAAATGGTAACACAAACAGTAAGAGGAACGCTAGTGCAAACATAAATGAAAACAAAATGGTAAGGCAAACAGTAATGCAAACGCTAATGGCAACAGAAATGCAAATGTTAATGAAAACAGTAATGTAAATGGTAATGTCAATGGAAACACAAACGGTAAGAAAAATGCAAACTGTAACACAAATGCAAACAGAAATGCAAACGGTTAAGGCAACAGCTCCGCAGAAGGAAACAGTAATGCAATCAACAATGGAAATGCAACCAAAAATGCAAACGCTAAGGGAAACAGAAATGCAAATGGTGATGAAGGCACAAACAGTAGTTGTAATGCAATTGGAAATGCAAACAGCTACAGAAACAGCAACGTTGCTGCCAAAGTGAACAGTACCGCAAATGGAAATGAAAATGCAAGTGAGTACGGAAATGCAAATGGTAACGCACAGTGTCATGGTACAGCAATTGGAAATGCAAATGCTAATGGTAAAAGTAATGATGATGCCAAAGGAAAGACAAACAGAAACCCAAACGCAAGTGCGTACAGAAACGCAAACCATAACGCTCATGGTTGTGGTAATGCATTGGAAATGCAAATGGTAACAGTAACAGCAAAGATAATGCCAAAGTAAAGACAAACACAAATGGAAGCGCATACGCAAATGCAAATGGTAACAGTAACGCAAACACAAGCGCAAGCACTAACGCACATGGTGATACAAACGTTAATGATAATGCAGATGGTAACAGAAATGCAAATGGTAATGGAAACAGAAACACAAATGCAAGCGGGTACAGACACACAAACCATAATGTGCCTGGTAGTGCAATTGGAAACACAAATGGTAACGGTAACAGCAACAATGACACCAAAGAAAAGACAAATGCAAACAGAAGCACGTACTCAAACACAAATGGTAATGCACACTGACTCAAAACAAAATGCACACAGAAACAGTAGTGGAAATGCAAATGGTAACAGTAGCATAGCATAAACACAAGCGAAAATGTAAAGTGAAAGCATCACAGTGGCGTAAATGGAACGAGTAGCAAAAATGGGTACGGAAACGCAAGTGGGAACGCTAACTGTAACAGTAATGGAAGCGCACACCCTGTTTTTGCCCAACAGCTGCATAGAGAAACACAGTGAGTACAACGAATGTATGAATAATAATGAGCCTCGGAGCAGAAAACAAGCACTTGGAGTATAAATTGCTTACATCTCAGGAACCGTACCATGTAGAAAAAAAAATTAAATTTCATATTAATTATGACTTTCTTGGCTAGTTTTGTGCTTAGCCCTCTTGTGGGGGCCTAAGCACTTTTCTGATAAAGTCTGTATCTTGAGCCATTTCGAGATACGGGCCCCGAAAGGCACGGCGGATGCCATAATGTTAGTCTATAGGAAAAAGCATCAGATTCGAAGTACCATAACTTTGCAGCCCTGTAATATTTTGTCACCAAACCACAAAAAGGCATATCTGTGGGATGTTGGCTTTCTTATCTCCAAATGTTAGCCCAAAAGACCAAACCATTCTTTTGCAGCAGGATGGCAAAGATTTCCTGTTATTTTGGGCATAGCGTCACAAAGTAATGTTGCAAATCACCGTCATTTTGGCAAAAAAAATCATGAAAGTGTCACAAGTGTGACACTACTTTGCAGCACTACAGTTTACAAAAATTTCAAAAACATATTTCTGTGGTGTTTAACCCCCCAAAAAGACATAGCTAGCATCCTCAGGGCTCGACTAGGTGGACACAAAAAGAACTGTGTTCCTAGAGAGTCCCAAATTTAAATGCCAAGCATTTCTGTGACCAGTAACTGAAAAAAAATGTCTGACACATGACACTACAGGGGTCATCTGCAATACTAAGAACTGCATTTGCAACAGTGTCAAACTTTTTGTTAACGTTTCCTATTGCTCATAATGGGAAACTAGTTTTTTGAATAACTTTTGAACCGTTAAATATTTTTTCACAAAATCTTTGAAAGGCACATCAGGGACCCTAGCCACATGTTCCCTGAAGGATTTGGACTGGTTGCACAAACCATGCCACCTGTAGGCATGAGCAAAGACTGCACAAAAAAGCATAAATGCACTACAGAATGTTGCTTTATAACTCCACAATTGTATAGCCAACCAGTATGAAACTTGCCAGATCCTTAGATCAATGGTACTGATCTATGCCTGCCAAATGTTAGGAAAATCTGTCATACAGTGGCAAAGTTATTAAGCTGCAAAATTTCACACTTTAAGCTTAAATGGGGAACTCAACCCTAACTATAGTGGCACTATATATATATATATATATATATATATATCTTTGAAAGGCACATTGGGGACCCTGGCCACATGTTCCCTGAAGATTTTGGACCAGTCACACAAATCGTGTGACCTGTAGGCATGAGCAAAGAATGCATAAAAAAGCATAAATGCGCTACAGAATGTCACTTTATAACTCTGCAACCATATATCTGACCAGTATGAAACTTGTCAGGTCCCTAGATTGATGGTACTGTTCTATGCCTGCCAAATTTCAGGCAAATCCGTCATATGGTGACAAAGTTACTAAGCTGCAAAATTACACACTTTAACCTTAAATGGGGTACTCAACCCTAACTATAGTGACACAATAATATATATATATATATATTTATATTTATATATATTAGAGGCAAAAACTCCATTTAATGCATCAGTTAGGGTTGTTCCACAGTGACAAAGTAGAAATTCAGTCTTAGCATTGAAAACCCCCTTGGACTCCCCAGCCCACCCCAACGGCATCAGGTGTGCATTGGGGTCATGGCCCTAACACTCACCCCATCACATATGTAAAGAAGCAGAGGTATAGGAGAATGGGGTGAGAGTTAGACCAACGACCTCAAGAGCACTCCGATGCCGGTTGGTGGGATGGGCTGGGGGTCCAAGGGGGGTTTTCAACCCTAACACCAAATTTCCTCACTTTTATCATTGTGGAACAACCCTAACTGGTGCATTAAACTGACTTTTTTGCCTCTAATTTCCCTTCTTTTTGAGAATGACGACAAATAGTGAAAATAATGCAGCGGCGAGAGCGCGGGGCCCTTTGGGTCCCACGCTCCCTCCACATGATGTCTTGTGACATAATAACAGGAACAGCATCACAAACAGAAGTGCCAACAGTGGCACACATGGTAACGGAAATGGAAATTGTAAAGGAAATGTTAATAGAAATGCAAGCGCAAAGTGATGCCAACGGACATTGAAGCACATACAAAAACACAACTGGTAATGTGAACAGTGATGGCAGCAGTATTTTAAATGGAAATGTTAAGTGTCACAGCAAAAAGAATGTGAAAGGGAACAGAAACAAAAACACGAACGTGAGCGCACACGTAAACACAAACTGTAACACGCACAGCCACAGTACCACAATAGTAAATGCAAATGGTAAAGTTAACATGAAGAATAATGCCAAAGGAAACAGAAACAGAAACGGGAATGGGAACAGAAGTGCATACGGAAACGCAACCCGTAATGTGCATGGTCATGGAACCGCAATTGTTAATGCAAATGGTAACGGTAACAGCAACAATAAAGCCAAAGGAAAGAGAAATGCAAATGCAAGCAAGTACATAAAAACAAACCATTACACGCATGATCATGGTACCGCAGTTGTAAATGAAAATGGTAACAGTAATAGCAAAAATAACGCCAAAGGAAACAGAAGCGAAACAGAAATGCAAGCGCGTATGAAAACACAAACCATAACGCATGTGGATGATACCTCAATTGCAAATGAAACTGGTAATGGTAACAGCAAAAATAATGCCAAACGACACAGAAACGCAAACGCAAGCGAAAACGCAAACCGTAATGGACACGGTGGCGTAGTCAGTAATGGTGCCACAAACGGTAATGGAAACACAACTGGAAATGCTAACTGGCACAGTAACAAAAGGGCACACCCTTCTTTTCCCAAAAAAATGCATTGGAAAACACAGTGAAAATGAAGAATGTATACATAACAATGGGCCTCGGAGCAGAAAATGAGGACTTGGAATATTAAATTGCTTATATCTCAGGAACCGTACGACGTAGAAAAAAATGTAAATTTCCTATGAATTATGACTTTCCTGGCTAGTTTTGTAATTAGCCCCCATTAGGAGGCTAAGCACTTTTTCAATGAAAAGTCCATATCTCGCACCTTTTCCGAGATATGGGGCCCGAAAGGCTCGACAGGCACCATAATATTATCCAAAGGAAAAAAGTGTTAACTTCAGAGTGCCGTCACTGTGCCGCCCTGTAATATTTTTTCATGAAACCACCAAAAGGCACATCAGTGGGATGTTGGCTTTCTTCCTTCCAAATTTCATCCGAAAGACCAAACCGTTATTTTGCTGCAAGGCGGCAAAGGATTCCTGTAATGCGGCAGACGCCATAATGTTATCCTATGGGGAAAAGCATCAACTTTGGAGTGCTGTAACTTTGAGGCCCTGTAATAGTTTTTCACCTAAGCACTGAAAGGCACATCTGAGAGATGTTGGCTGTGTTCTCTCCAAATTGCAGCCCAAAAGACCAAACCGTTTTTTTGCAGCTGGGTGGCAAAGAATTGCTGTCATTTTGCCATAGCCTGGAAAAGTAGTGTCGCAATTTGAGAAAGCTTTCGCAAAAATCTGTGACCCTTTCATGAGTGTGACACTACTTTGCAAAAGTACTTTTTCTAGAAACTTGAAAAACATATTTCTAGGGTATTTAACCTCAAAATTAAGACATGTCTAGCATCCTCAGGGTCTGACTAGGTAAACACAAAAAGAATTGTGTTGTTAGAGGGTCCCAAATTTAAATGCCAAGCATTTTTCTGATCACTAACTGAAAACAAAATGGTGGATTTGCGAAAGTAAAAGGGCCATTTGCAAAAGTAAAAACTGCATTTGCGAAAGTGTTGAACTTTTTGTTAACTTTTCCCATTGACTTATAATGGGAAATTGTTTTTTGAATAACCTTTGAACTGTTTAATATTTTTTCATGAAATCTTCAAAAAAGGCACATCCGGGACCCCAGCTGCACGTTCCCTGAAGTTTTCGGACTTGTCGTGCAAACTGTGCGACCTGTAGAGATGAGCAAGGAATTCAAAAAAGCATAAACGCGTGTGCAGATCATGCTTAATACCTCCACAGGCGTAAATCTGAACAGTACGAAATTTGACAGATCCCAAGACGTATGATTCATGATTGTGTATTCCAAATATCAGGCAAATTCGTTGAATGGTTGCAAAGTTATTAAGGCACAAAATTTTAGGTTTAACATGTAAATGGCTCCTCTACCATAATATATACATATATATACTGTATATATATATATATATATATATATATATATATATATATATATATATATATCTATATATCAGTGATCTCTGTATATATATCTTTTGCTAATAATTTACACAATTACTCTCACAACATACAGTAATCTCAAAATACAACATTACTAAACAGACAAGAAATTCAGAACTGGTTGATATAAAACATTATGCTTTGGGTGTGGTAAATCACCATATACAGTCAATTCCACTTGTATGCCATTCAGATATACAGTATGCAATTTTCAAAAATATGCACGTGTTCCTTTCGTCCTGAATCATTTCCTGTTGTTTGCTGTTTACTTTTCTTTTTGGATATTTGCACAGCACAATTCAGTTGTATGCAACTTTTTTGCCTCTTTTCCAGGTATTCTGAACTAAGAGAGTAATTGCTCAGATGTGGTGTGAAATTAGGTACTAACTGGTGCTATAGGTGTAACTTAAAAGATCTGAGGAGACGTATACACTCTATGCTGCCTGCCAAATCACTGAGAACCACAAGGGAACTTTCTCTCCATTAAGCATGATGTGCAACTACTTGATAAGCCTTCTCTACCTGGAGTGCAAAAAGACAGTTAAAGGGGAAGTCTCCCGTAGTTTCACACCAATATTTTGCCAGCTGCTTATGTGTAACTGTTGTGTGCCTCCTCCAGTTGCCAGCAGTCCTATTGCTGTCCAAATCAAGATTATAAATAAAAATATATAACCCCCTGAAATTATCAATGTGTTTGTCCTCCATTTTACCATCAATGTTGCTGGAGGATGATGTCATCAGAGTAACAGATAATGGTGCTGCATTAAATGCAGTTCTACCAGTAAACCAAACCCACAATGTTTGGTTCCCCATTTGAGTAATGGAGGAACCCTTTAAGTGTTGTACACATCCTGAAGTGGAAGTCTAATAGGGACTAGGACCATGTGAGTGTGATGCAGCACTGATTTGAGGTATAAACAGTATTCATATAAGGAAGTGCCTGTATGTGTTGTGTTACTGTTTCTGTTAGCAAAAACAGTTTACCCAATAAATGATTCTGGGTACAACAAGAGTTTTAAGTAGTATTATTCAGCTGTTGCATTATGTTGTGTGTATGTGTTAGCATTCTCTGTTTAGATTGACACCAGCAGTGAGAAATAACCTTACAAATAGGCCTCTTTCCCTTTGTAACTAAGCAGTCAGTGATTGGATGGCTGCTGTAAGGCAATAAGGCAATAACGAATTTAGCTATAATGAGAAATAGGTTACCAGGAAAGCTTCAGCTGCAGCATATGGAAGAAGGATAATCTAGTGGTTAAAGCACAAGCACTGGGGACTCTGGTTCAAATCCTACTAGAGTCCCTTAATCTCTAACCTTTAAGAAGTCCCCCTAACCTCCTTGGAAACTGTAATGGCCCCTCAGGTTCATGACTTTAAAAGTGCCCCAAGTCCCATTATAAATCATTAGCAGTGACGTGAGAGCTACAGCACTTCACTTTCAAGGTACTAAGGATAAGCTGTGGCTGCCCCCGCTTTGTAATGCCAGCACTTGAAGTAGAATGCCCCTCACAAATCAGATGCTACACCTCAGCTGTTGTAGGTAAAGAAACTAATCAGTCTCAGTGTTTGTAGTGCTCTGTATTTGCTTAGCTCACTCCTCCCATGTTATATGTATTCTCTGTCCTGGTAATTCCAGTCAGAAACTCAGATTTAAGGAGCATTTGAAATGTAAAACAATACACTTTATAAAGTAAATGATTTAGCTCTCCACTTTCAGGTGGCTGAAAGGGAATGTGTATAAGTCAGTCTTGTGTGATCCTTTGACAAACTGCCCAGGCTCACCTTGTAATGAATCTTCTCAAGGGTGTTCACCTGGTTCAATACTGAGTGACTGATTGACTGCTCGATTGATTGATTGGTTGGCTGATTGGTTGATTGACTGATTCAGTCTACTGCTTTCCACAACATGTTACAACTGTCTCACAGAGAGAAATGAGCAGTACAAAGGAACAGCTTTTGTTTCTTGTGAACGAAATACTGTTAGATGTATTATTTGCTCTATACATACAGTATTAAGGCTACAAGTACTACTCCCTGTGTGAGTTGCATGACAGAACTACCTTAAGCCATTGCAAACTTAAACTAAAATCAGGCTAGACAGCATTGATACCCTTATGTTTTGTTCTGCACTGTTGCTGCAGTGACATCATGGAATGGGAGGGGCTGTTTTACAAGTGACTCATCTGCATGTTAATGGAGGCTTGCTTGACATTTTACTACCTTGTGTCACAGCCTCAAACTCTAGATATGTGTTGCAACAGAAGAAAAGGCTGATCTCTTATTGACATATGTATAGTACTTGATGTAATGTATAATAAATACATCAGACATATCCAAATCATAAATATACAGGAGTCTTCTCCTGTAATTACTATATAAACTGCACTGGCAAGCCACTTGAACAGATCCACTCCTTCAAATATCTAGGGATCACTATTGATAGCTCACTCACCTACTCACAGCATATTGATAACGTAGCTTGAGCTGTCAACATAAGAATTGGCCTACTCCACAGGGACAAGCATAGCCTCACTCTCGAGGCACTAAGAATAGCAATTTTCAGCTCTGTCATTACCATTGATTATGAGCTGGTTGTTTATGGCTCTGCCTCTGCTACATCCCTTCACATGATCACTTTAGCTCTTAACAAAGCATGCAGACTCCTTACTGGGGCTGCCTGCCTCACACACACATGTGACCTATATGCTCAGACTGGGTGGCTTCAATTATTCAGCCAGATCCAATATCAAACCTGCTTACTTGCCAAGAAGGCACACCTTGGTTTGTTACCCCCTGGGGTCCAAGAGCTCCTTAGTCCTTGTCACAGTACCCAACATACTTGCAGCTTGGCAATTCAGGTCTTTACTGTTCTCAGATGCTGTACCACCATAGGTCAGAGGTCTTTTGCTTACAGAACCCCAGCTGGCTCAACTCCCTGGGTAGGGACATTTCTGCTGAGTCCAAACTCAGTCCTTTCAAACACAAACTCTGACAACATCTATTAGCAAACAGTATATGTGACTGCTGCCCTTAGCAGCCTTCTGCTTATTTTATCATAGTACTTATACCTTTCAGCACTTTTAACTCTTGGCACTTCATTTCGATCCTACCCTTGATCCTTTTCCCCTCCACCCCCTCACCCCGCTTCTTCTCTTCTTGTGCATCTTCAAGTTCTTCCCTTGCTCCTCCTCACCTTCCTGATTCCACCCTCCACCCATTCTCTTATCTCATGCCACCTCTTTTGCAACTTCTTCTCTTCCTTCTTCTTATGTTTCTCTCTCTTACCTCTCTCCCACCCATATCACTCTCTCTCTCCCTTGGGTTTTCAACAAGGCCTGCTAGGCTGCCCTCTCTCCTGACTAAACACTACCTCTTCTTATACTATTAATTTGTCTTCCTCCACCTCACTTCACCAGCACTCCTCCCTTATCTCTGTACTCATCCCATTTCTCTCCTTCCACCTCCCCATCCTCTTATCTCCCTCTCTCCATTACCTCCTTTGCAACTTTGCTCCTTCCCTCCCCACCTCCTGTGCAACTCATCTCCTTCTCCCTCTTGTTTCTCCCATCCCCACCTTATAACCCATTACTTTCTCTCCTTGATTTTGACAAGGTCTCCCAGGCTGCCCTCTCTTCCAGACCACTCTATTGTTATATTGAACAACAGTCAGTGCTATTTTGATTGCTTTTGATGTATTAATTTGTTTTAAGTATATTCTTGATATCTGCTATTTGCTTATCTATTGTTTACCTTGTTTTGTTTCTGTACTACTGATGTGGAACCTTTGTAAATTAGTTGTATTGCTCAAAGGTGCTGTAATCCAAGATTCAGTAAATAAAATAAATAAATAAATGTGCTTTCCTGCAGGCTTTTACAATGTATAGTTCATTTTCTGGATACAGTTTTGGATGTATGCACAAATACTGCTGTCCCCAACAGTGTGCATACAAGAGAAAATGATTTTAGATCATTTATTTTCTCTTTATAATATTTTTTTAGAGTTAAACTGTCTATTGAATTTTTTTTCAGGTCAAACACACAAAACAATACATCATTTACAAGTATGACCATGTGTCCAGTATTATACTGAAGAAGATAAAACACATGGTCTGGTAAGAGCAGAGCTAGGGATTAATAAAGCATTGGTATTGCTCAGGGGAGGTGAGAACTTTCCTGGGCTATTGAAGTTATTTAAGTTATATATATTTTAAGAATTTTGCAGTAATTAAGTATCTGTTTAAGTCCGTGTAGGATGTGCTGTTTGTCTGCCTGCATGGTTGTGCACTACTCACCCTCTGCTCTTCGTGCCCTCCATCCTTTTTTTTCTCCTCCTCTGGAATTTGGTGTGTACCAGAGCTGTAGAGCACTTGGTATAGCACAGAGGAGGGGGAAGGAGGATGGAGGGTGGTGAACAGTAGAGGGTGAGTGAGCAGGGTCATCAAATCGTGGTCGTGGGAGTCAGGAGATGCCCTTGCATGAAATGGAAATCAGAACTTGGTCAGCCATGTCTGGTTCCCATACCCAAGGGCACGACTGAATTGAGTCGGTAGGTGGTTCGCTAGGCACTAGGCATTCGTTCAACTCAGACGGTGTTATTCAATGCCAGGTCAGTCAAAAACAAGACAGCAATTATTGCTGATCTTGTGGAAATGGTTGACCTGGCTTGCATCACTGATGTCTGGCTGGATGAGAATTCTGGCCCCATTTTGGAGGCTTTAGTTTTGGCTGGGTACTCGGTAATACACCGTCCGAGATTGGACCGCGGGGGGGGTGGCAGTCTGTTTCAAGACCAGACTCAACCTCACTAGTGTATTGGTAGGGGAGACTGAGTCATTCGAGTGTACTGTCATAGCGAGTGTAGGTTGTCGGATCGTTCTCATCTATCGTCCACCCGGTGATGAGAGACGTTTCCTTCAGGAAGTAGTGGACTTCATCATTGGCATGGCATTGGAGTCACCAAGATTGATGTTTCTTGGTGACTTCAATGCCTGGGTCGACGATGAACTCTCGCAATTTGGACAACACTTCCTCCGGTTGATGTCTTCTCTGGGCCTGGCACAGGTGGTTACCTCCGCTACTCATAGACATGGTCACTCCCTTGACTTAGTCTTCCTCCTAGGGATCAAAGCTTCTGATTTGGAGGTGGATCCATTCGGGTGGTCTGATCAATGCACTGTGGGATTTAGTTTTTTATACCCCCCAGTAGGTATACCCCTATGGAAATGGTCAGGTACCGCCCTTTACGAGATGTAAGTTCTCAGGGCCTTATGGTGGTGCTTGACCTATTGCCTTCCTCATTTGCCAGCAGTGATCCTGAGACTCTTGTGACGGTCTATAATTTGGCCATCTCGACAGCTTTGGATTCTATTGCCCCTGTCCGCATTCGACCTCTCCCCCTTCGCCATCAAACTCCCTGGTTTGATGGGTCTTTGAGGGGAGCTGCGGAGACTAGGTCGAAGGTTGGAGCATTACTGGCGGAAGTCCACCCATGATGCCAACCATCTTAGATTGTTGGAACATTATCAAGTCTACCAATCTGCAATCTCCTGTAAGAAGGCAGAATTCCTGTCCAGGGAGATTGCAGTTGCTCAGAATCGACCAGCTCAGTTTTTTCACACTGTGGACAGACTGTGCAACCCAGCCTGTCTTCAAGTGTGGAGAGCTTTTTCGCAATTAGAGTGCGATGAAATTGCTTGATTCTTTGCAAATAAGGTGGCAGATATCAGGGTGGGACTCCAGCCAGCACACTCTGTGGGCATTGCTATTGATCAGTGTGAGGTTACTACACCTCAGGTGTCTTGGAGTACCTTTGGCCATCTGGAGTTCATGGATGTCATGCGGACTATCCAGATCCTGCACCCCACTTGCTGTAGATTGGACCCTGGACCTACTTCCCTTATTTTGGAAGGTATTGAGGTTATCAGTCTGGTCCTGGCACAGATTGTCTGGTGCTCCTTGAAGTCTGGAGAGTTTCCTAGCTCTCTAAAAGAGGCGGTGGTGACACCTCTCTTGAAGAAAGCTTCCTAGGACCCAGACTGCCATGCCAACTACAGACCTGTCTTTAATCTTCCTTTTAGAGGGAAGATTATTGAGAAAGTTGAGGCTGCACAACTGGAGGACCATTTGGCCATCCATGACATTTATGAACCACTCTAGTCTGGTTTTCATAAGAGACATAATACCGAAACAGCGCTGGTTTGGGTGCTAAATGATGTCCTGATGGCTAGAGATCGGAAGAACCATTCCATCTTGGTCCTTCTTGATCTCTCTTCAGCTTTTGACACCGTGGACCATGAGATGTTGTTGGGTCATCTGAGGTTAATCTGTGGGCTGTCTGCAACAGTCCTCAGGTGGTTTTTATCTTTCCTCATGGGTAGATCTCAGAGAGTGGTGCTGGGAGTTTATTTCTCGGACCCTACTTCTCTGTCATGTGGAGTCCCTCAGGGTTTGGTCCTCTCACCCATGTTGTTCGCGGTGTATATGCTGCCCCTCAGAGACATTGTAAGAAGGTATGGGCTGAGGTTTCACTGCTATGCTGATGATACCCAGCTCTACCTCTCTTTTGCACCCAATCAGAATGAAGTTGTATCGATCTTTAACAACTGTCTGAAAGAAATCCAAGACTGGATGGGTTCCAGCTGGCTAAGGTTGAACCCAGACAAAACTGAGGTTTTGGTTGAGGATCCAGGTTGTCAGATGGGGGGTTAGGGGAGGGTGCGCCTCCGGGAATTTTTCTGGGTGGCGCCTCACTCCCAACCTCTGAATGGGTGCGTAACCTTGGGGGTAATTTTTGATGAAGGGCTGACCTTGCATTTGCAGGTGTCAGCGGTCGTCAAAATTTCCTTTTACCATCTTAGTAATACCACTAGGATTAGGCACCTTGTTCCGTCCAATGACCTTACGACATTGATCCATGCCTTTGTTTCTTCTCGCTTAGATTATTACAACTCCCTTTACCTAGGGCTTCCTGGGGTAGAAATCTGCTACTTGCAGCTGGTGCAGAACATAGCAGCCTGACTTTTGACGGGGGTCTTTGTGATCTTGTCATATTTTGCCAGTGCTGCAGGAGCTGTACTGGCTGCCAGTTCAATGGCTATAAAGTCAGCTTGCTGACCTTTAAAGCCCTACACGGACTCAGCCCTGACTACCTGAAAGAGCTCCTGATTCCCTACCAGCCTGGTCGATTACTCCACTCATCTGGCAAGGGGTTGCTAGAGGTTCCAAAAGGTTTAAAATCTTCTGGCGCAAGAGCGTTTGAGTTCGCTGTGCCTACCCTTTGGAACTCTCTACCCCATCGGATTTGGGAGTGCGCAACTGTGGAGTCATTCAAACAGGCTTTAAAGACTTATTTGTGGTCTCAGGCTTTTAATAATTGAGTTTGTTGGTTGTATTATGATTGTGTATGATTTCATTTATAAATGATTGTTTATATATTTGAATTGCTGATTTTATTATGTACTGTGCCTTGGTTTTTTGAAAAGCACCTAAAAAATTAAAATATTATTATTATTATTACAAGTATATATTATAGTAAAAACAGTCATATGTTACATATCCCAGTTTCATACTGTCCATATAGCAGCTGGTCAAGGATTTTACTTGTATACATTCATATAGCATTAGACCTTTAAGGCATGAAGGGTAAAGTACTGTATGAGATATGTCTTGTGTACAGTCAATTAGGTTATTGAATTCTTGAGCATAAGAATAAAAACTAGTTAGTATTAACTACAGTATATACAGTAATGAAACTTCTAGAGCAGTATTGGATATAGCATGGGACACTTTAGATCTATGTTGAGAGCTGAAAGAGGTGGTATCAGAGCAGCCATTATAGTATAAACAGTAAGTGAGACCATGAGTTGGGTGGTTATTCACAGAGCAGAGCTCAATCTATGCCTTGCCTGGGAAGGGGCAGGATATGGGTATGATTCCCAGAATGTCCAGTACGCATGTTTTAAAAAAAAAGGTTCCCAAGTGATGGCATGTGCATGCACAGTGTTGTTTGTTATATGTGAAAGGCGATCATAGATAGCTAACTGGGTAAAATCTTCTAGAAATTTGTATGTTGTAGGTGTATTATGTTTGTGCCAGTTACACAGTAGTATTCTTTTAGCAACTATGCTGGCCTGGATTAGTAGGGTTTTGTATTTCTTAGATAGGGTGTCTGTGCCTTTATCTAGTCCAGTAAGGAAGAGGTCTGGGAATAGTGGGATAGGCATAATCAATATGTTGAAAAGAGTTCTTATAGTATCCATCTAGTATGATTTGATATTTAGACAATTTCATAGTAAGTGGTATAGGTCTCCATGCAGTTGGACACATCTCCAGCAATGGTGAAATGGTATGACCTGGGCAGCAAATAGGACTACTGGTGTACGGTACCAATGGTGCAGTATTTTATTTTGAATAAGCAAACTTCCGGGGTCCCTAATTGCTTTGTGGGTATTTTTCCAACATTGGAGGCATTGTTCTTCAGTAATGGTACAGTTCAAAACCTTGGCCCAATATTGTTTAGCCTGCATTGTTTGATCCAGTATATTATCCCTGATCAGTGTGTAAATTAAGCCTGTTTTACCAATCTTATCACTGAGCCACTTTGGGAGAGGGTGCCCGTGGAGGAGTATATGCAAATGTTGTATGTTTTGAGAAGAGGTGTAAGTGCGCTATGAATTTGAAGGTATCTCCAGAAGTCTTTAATTAGCAATTTAAATTTAGATTGTATTTCCTGAGAGGAGTCAAGGATATCAGCTTGGGATAGGACCATGTCTTTTAGGTTATGTATATCCTTGTTTTCCCAGTCTTTCCATTGCAGAGGTGATCCTGCTACTTGGATAGATGGGTCATTTCACAAGGGGAGAAGGAGTTAGTGTGCATTTTCAAGTTTCATCCTGTTGGTCGATTGCCTCCATGCTAAGGAGGCCTTAATGGTGGGAGGTAAGTGAGTGGGAGGCTTTACATCCATGAAGATTTATGCAATAAGGTTACTCTGTCCTAGGAGAGTTGTTTCAAAATATGTCCATAGAGGAGGGGGGCCAAGTGTATTGATCCATTTTCCTAGTTACCAAAGAATAAAATTAAAAAACAAAATAAAAATAATGCTTTGAACATCCGTGAAAGCCGAATAGTATCTCTTAAACCAGAATAAGTTCCACCTCCCCCCACATCAATGAGATCTTAATTTATTTCTGCTGTATCAGGGTTTGTGTCCATCCCATAAGAATTGACCTATCAGTTTATCATTCTGGTCAAACCATTTGTTAGGGATCAAAGTTGGTATATGTCAGAGTAGGTGGAATATAGTGGGGGCTGTAATCATTTTAATTGCTTCAACTTTGTCCACCATGACCAGTTGCAGGGTTTTCCAGTGGTCTAGCTTGGTTTTGATTTTGGGGAGCAGAAAGTTGAAGTACATATCACAAAAATTGTGCAGTTTGGGCTTATCTTAATTCCTAGATATGTCAAGAAGTCTGGTGCCCATTGTAGTTGCATGTTGGTGAATTTTTCAGGATTGGCAAGTCAGTTTAAGGTCAGAACTTAAGTTTTAGATTGGTTTATTTTTAGTTCAGACATAAAAGTGAAATTGTTTAACATGTCCACTGAAGGGTCTCTCTAAGATATTTTATATTTCTAAGTGTTAAATTATTCATTTTATAAATTCAGTAAGCCCATTATTCTTTAGGTTCTAGATCATCATGTGGTCATTTAATAATTTTTGCTTCAGCTTGGTCCCTAAACTTTTCTATTGGGTTACTTCTAATGACATAGTCACTGGGATGATGATTTTATTTGGGACTTGGTAAAAACTGGATTGAACCCCACACTGGAATCCTCCAAATCCCCTGCCGCAAAGCTCCTGGGTCAATCACTATGGTGGGCATTCCAGCAGGTGCAGTAACTATAGGGGTGTTCCATTTGGGGGTACCATTCAGGGTTTGGTGCGCATTCCAGTTTTAAACCAGAATGCACCATGCATCTGCAGTGGTGCCCAGCCAAACTAAATGCTCCTTATTTTACCAGAATCAGAACTCCCCAAACACTCTGCCAGAATTGCCCTTTGCAGAATGCTCCATATATCAAATGTTACAGGGGCAATCTGGCATAGTATTTGGTGATTTCCAGTTCTGAGTGTGTTCCAGTTTTAACCCACACTGATGTTGTTAGATTAATTGTAATCTACTACCCAAGACGTGTGTGCTTTCATTTTTTCTGTTCATCAACTGGCAATTTATTCCCTCAATGCATACTTTACAGTAATTCATTCTACATGTTTGCAGCATGCAGGTAGGTGCATTTTTAGGAGAGAAACCTAATTAACCTTTTATGCAAAATAGATAACTGGTGTTCTCTGCGGCATACTGAATTGCAATGGTTTTATCTGTAGCTCTTTGGCATCGGGTCTGAATTTAGCAAACAAGAATGCCATCGGCAACAACAGCATAGCAAAAATGCTGTCATTTTAGCCCCCCACAACCCCCAAGGCAGGGGGCTATGCCCCCTGCACTACCCATACTAAAAGATTCCCACTCCAGTGGGAGCAGATCATGGGAAAAGTAAATATTTGTGGGGTCGTGGAATACTGTTTTCATGGCCCCTTGTACAAAAAAGAAGTCCCAATTCCTGAAAAATGCATGGAGACCAGAATTAGAACCCTGGTCTCTATTGCCTCCCAGCCAAGGTGTTCCATGGCCCAGACCTCCATGCCATGGGAGCAGCTTGGCCAGCCCCTGGTATTTTGCAGCCCTTGTCCTGTGGCAGCACCATGGACAGCGACCTGGGGACACATATTCCAAGTGCTCCACATCCCTGCTTGCTGTCCATGGTAGCGCTATAAGGACTTGTGCTCTCTTGCCTGGCACTACTCCTTTAGTGCTAATCTGACTGGGTATGGAGGGGTATAATTTCTCAACAGCTGCTATGTGTCCTGAGGATTCTTGACAACTTTTGCTCTTCATGAACCATCTGGCATAGGTTTTCAGGCTAACTGACAAAAATGTATACATGTGAAAAGCAGTCTTACATGGTTAAAATAAACTGCTCTTCTAATCCGCAGTGATATGCTAAGCTCACTTAAAAAAGAAAAATTTGGAATAAATATTTTAGATGCACTGCAAATGAGCTGATGCATAAGCAGGATTAGCTGCATCTATACAATGCAGTCTTTCAACTAAGAATGGTAGTAGTTTTATTGACAAAGTTATAAGTTTGGGCTGCCAGTACAGCCTAGAGGTTTAAAGTAATGAGTTGTGAATGAGCTTGGTACATCCAGTAGGCCTGGTTTAGCTCCCACAACCTCCACTTCCATACTGTGTGACCCTACGCAAGTCACCTAACCTCCCCAGTGCTCCTGGGTTGCCTCTGAAAATAGGCCTTGTGCCTAACAGTCCTAACCCTATGACCAAAGAATAAAAAAAAGATAGCCAGTGAATAACATGTAACAGTAGGTTGAAATGTTCATACCACTGCCTGGATGGAGTAAACATTATGCTGCCCTGTGCTTTGTCAGTAAACCTTTTAAACATGCTGGTTACTGACATTATCAGTAAAGCTTCTGGGACCATGTTGTTTGCTGCATTGGCTTGTGACTGAAGCCAGGGCAGATTTGTTGCTGTAAAGCTGTGTAAGTAAGAAATTGCTAAGGTCAGAAAGATCCATATCTGGAGAAAAAGCAGAACAGATCAGCTGTTTCAATTTTATTTCTGTATGCTTACTTGAACAATGTGTGAACCATATAGCCTACGCATTCTGTTAGGGTCAGAATTCTGGGTATCCTCTTTCAAAAATAATTTTTCTAAAATTGTAAGTTGAACTCAGCCTCTTGAATCTTCAGTTATCAAGCTTTCCACATGTCTTTGAGTTGCTGGACCGATGTTGCTGTAGTACAAGGCCTGAGAGAACATACATCAATAACTGAGTCCACCAGTTCACTGTTCCTTTACAGAAACTGCTCTCTTCGCAACAGGTACTTTCATACATTTCAACAGACTGCCAATGAAGTTAAGTTGCAAGTGCACAGACAAATGTCTATTTCTCCCTGCAGGGAAAAAGTGTTCTTTCTTTCCTTCAGTTGCAAATATTTGCTTTCATTTCCATTAAAACATTTTCACATACAAAAGAGACAATGGATGTACAGACCTGGGGGGGGGATTTCCAGAAGGGTTGGATGTGGACAGAAATACATGCTGTGTCTGTATCCATCCACTTGCATCCAAGTAGACCTGCTGTTCTTTATACAGATGTTGCTTCTGTTTATGACAAAACATCATGATTTGTAGCAGGAAATGGACACAGTTGCTAGCTGCATCCAATTTGGATGCACTTGCATCTGTTTTTGGGATGCAAATTTTGAATGCTTTTAGGCCATCTAATAGATGGTCTCTAGCAGCTTTGGATGCATTTTCCCTTTGAAAGTAGTGGTGGATGCATGGATGCTTATGAAATGCCTGCCTCAAATAAATTACTTTTGTTTATGTAAGCAAGAATACCCAACATGGTACATGGTACTGGGCTATACCAGACAGCCCAGGGACGTGATGAGGCCCAACGCCACAGGCGAATGTCCTTATAGCCCCTGGAAGGTCTAGTATAGCCCAATACGGCCCACCCTGGAGGATATTATTGTACTTAGAAAAAGGGTTCTAGGCCAAATATTATGAGAAAAGTGGTTAAAAGATGTAAAAGATTACTGTAAATACTTAACTTTAATAAATAAACATGGCAGATGTAAAGTAGTCACTGTACATCTGTCATTGGCAATAGAGGGTGCTGTTGTTTTGTATTGTGCCACTCTATTGAAAGTCCTGTCCTGTCTACCCCCAAAACAGCAGAATCCACCTATCATTTTTGTCCTGTCTCACTTGAGGCCCACAGAGGAGGCTGTAGCAGGAGTACACTAAGAGGAGGTAAGACTGCTTTAATTTTATTGAATGCTTTATGCCACTTGTGAACAACCCCCCAGCCCCCCAGTCAGGATAAAATGCACTGCAGGAGCTAGCCACAATAATGTCCCTCAATTTTCTGGCTCACTATCAAATAATCTCCTTGTTCTTGTACCTTAAAAGTTTAAAATCAGCAGGCAAGGGTGAGAGTTTAGAGCAGGTTTAGCCCACCAAATTCAGTGTCCTTGATCCAGCTCAAAATCGTGTATGGCAGATTCTAACTGCAGCCATTCCAAGAAGTAATGTGAGAGTGGGCGAATGAGAAATGGGGTTTTTGCTAATTTTGTTTTGTAAAGATGCCTGTCCCTACTGCACTTGAACAACAGTAACTGTGGAAGTGAGTGCAATACGAGTAGAGAGGGTGCAGGATATCGGATGCGATGGCGGTCAGCTGGCAGACTGCTACACTGCAGTACTTAGGTACAGTGTGTTTAGATTCCACTATTTAATGGAAAGCTTTTCTTATTTAAAGCTGAACATACTGGCTGGGCAGGGGAAAGGTGGTGAGTGCCTTCTGTGTCTAAAAGTGGCACTGAATTAAAAAAGGAGCATTGTGTCAAGTTGCTGTATGCCTTGCTGAACAAGAAAAAATAATGGTGGCATGTTTAAAATGAAAATTCTATGGGCTCAGTGATACTAAAACTGCAATCAGGCAGCCGGACACTGGGACTCATTATTTCCCGGTCTCTGTTGCCTGATACCGGATCAGCTACTTGGTCAATTAGTCAATCAGAATGTAGAATTCTCCCTACCCATTTTCTAAAAGCAATTAATTGGAGGGCTCTGCCCATGGTTCAATGGGCAGGGATAATCTATCTACTTAACCCCGCTCACCCAGCTCAGCATCACTTAACTGTTTCAATTTTGGATGCTGAGCCAAACGTTGTACAGTAGGCTTCTGCTGCTCGCTTTTATTTTGCTTCCATGTTTGCTCTCTGCTGCTTCCTCATTGTTCTTTCTCCTCAGCCTCCCAGTTTCTCCCGGCTCCTTCTCACCCTGTTTTCAGGAACCTTTTTTTGCTCTACTCCTCCTCCTTCTTCTGATGCTGTTTCTCCTCCCTTCCTGCTTCTTTATTCCTGGCCTTTGCCCCCTCCCCCCGCCTCTTGTCTCCTCACTGTATTCTGCTCTGTCCTCTGGCTTCTTCTCTTTCTTACCTTTCTTTTTGGGGGGATTGAGACTCCTCTCCCTCATTGTATTTCTGCCTGTTTCTACTGTATTTCTGCCCATTTCTCTCCCATTCTGTCTCACTTGCTTTCACGCTCCACTCTTCCTGGTTCCTCACTTTCCTCCTCCTTAAAGCTGTACCACCTCCTTTTTCTTTTTCTCCTTCTTGCAGCCAACAGCAGCTCGAGCTAGTACCCTCACCTTCTACTTCTTCCTTCCCCTCTGTGGAACATTTTCAAAAACAAGGCGATCACTACATTTTGCACCTTCCATCATCCAAAACTGACAGACTATGTAAAGGAAGCTTCATAAATTGCCTTTCCACATTCAGTAATTGGTGTCCGATCTGAATTTCAGACCAATTACTCCAATTCCATTCTAATTACAATCCATCTGCTCCACTACTGCCATCTTTAAAATCCTCTCCACTAACTACTAAAGAGTTCATGGACTCCTTCAGATGTCTTCTTCAATGCCTGGGACATGACCCTTTCTCCTTTTCTGGACACTCATTTCTTATAGGAGCTGCATATTCAGCTTCAAGAAACAATATCCCAGCACATATAATTAAAAGACCGGGCAGATGGACTTCATCATGTTTTGAATTGTATATTCCCAACCCCGAACAGGAACTCTATTCCACCATTCAATCCATCTCCTCTTAGCATACCCAGAGGAAGGACAACTTGGTGCCCATGGTTCTTCAGAGGTGTCCTCTTCTAACAGGTTTTTTTCCTCTCCTGCAAGCTACCGAGTACACTCTCCATGAGCTGGAGGAGGTGTTATTATTAAATTTTGTTTCTAACTTCCTTTTTGGGCCACCATTCCTAACTCAGCCTCTTCCGAGGGTGAGAATGAGCAAGGCCAAACCAATGCAAGTTAAGCACCAAACACTAACAGTAAATGCACAAGCACTTTTATCCCTGCATTGTCTGCACAGTGAATTGGGGGGCTCCACCCATGGTTCAATGGGCAGGGATAATCTATCTATTTAACCCCACTCACCCAGCTCAGCGTTGCTTAGCTGTTTCAATTTTCCATCTACCTCACCCACCTCCTCCTTCTCCAGCACTCTTCTCACCCTCCATCCCTGGACTCCATTCCTAATTCAGCCTCTACCAAGGGTGGGAATGAGCAAGGCCAAACCAGTACAAGTTAAGCACCAAGCACTAACAGTAAATGCACAAGCACTACTATCCCGGCACATTGAACTAATGTTATGCAGATAGTGCCCTATCAAATCTGCCAAGATGTTTGAATGATCAGATCCATTTAGCCTGGATCATGGCATTGAATAGTGCACTGTGTGAATATATCTGATACATTTAATTTGGATAATGGATTTGAACAGTGTATTTTCTAAATTGATCTGATCTGTTTAGTCAGGATAATGTAATTCAGTATTGAACTATCTGAATGTATGTTGTCCCATTAGCATGGATACTGGGTTTGAATAGTGTAATGTCTGAATGTATCTAATCTGTTTAGTCTAGATCATGGATCTGAATACAGCTCTGTCTGAATATATCGGATCTGTTTATTCTAGATAATGGGTTTTAATAGTGCTCTACTAAATATATTTGATCTGTTACTCCTGGATAATGGGTGTGAATAGTGCTCTTTTTTATTTTTAATGTTCTGTTTATTGTTTTCAAAAAGACAACTAATACAGCCTACATTCTCATGCAAGGAATCATAAAAGAAATAGCAACAAGTACAACTGCAGTAACAAAGTTAATACACAGATACACTTCTTGCAATCTTGTACAGAAGGAGTGGGGGAGAACTAGAGATTTCAGAAATATGCCAAAATGTCCCAAATATTGCCAGTTACTTCAGTGGCCATGGTCATGTCATTAGGGAGGAAAAAACAGGGATAGTATACGCACTTAAAAAAGGTGCTATGAACTGGAACAAGTAACAGTAACAACAAGGTAATATGTGCTTTTTCAATGCCCCCACATCTCTAAATCAATATCTAATACAGAGCATCTATAAAATAGAAAAGGTAAACAGGTTGCAAGAGAACAATAGGCAAATATAAGTACCAGCACTCCTTTTTGAGAAAGAAAGCCACGTGGAGTTATGCTGGAGTTTGAAGTTCCCTTTTCCAAATAAACACTGTGCTCCAAAAGGGACTACAGACCTGATGGCCCACCTGAGCAGGTAAAAATAGCCAAAAGCCCCGCCACCCACACCAAATACCCCGATAGCACATGTTAAAAAAGAAGACTCAAATTAAACAGAAATCCCAACTTTAGCTCTCTAGGGAAGTGCAAGAAATTGTCCTCTCAAGAAAATGCATTCAAATGTCTTTGGACTTCGAATCCTCAGCTGGTGGTTTCACAGAAGCCTGCACAGCAAATTCATCTCTGTCCATTCAAGTCAAGGATCACCATCCTTGGGATCAGAAAATTGTCATGACTTGCCTCCCTAGGTGATGCAGCGTCTTGCAGGTAGTAGGAAGGAATGTACAATACCCAGTGCTCTAAAGCAATGGTGCACAGTATCGAACTGCTTCCTCTGGGCTCTGGTTTTGAAGGATAAGTCTGGAAAACACTTCACATCTTGAGTAGTAATGAGCAGTGGGTACACTGTCCAGGCTGCAGACAGGAGAATTTCCTGAACCTCAGCTCCAGTTGTTTGCAACAAGACAGTGCGTGGTTGGTTGAGAGAGTCAGGCTGAACATGAGGATTGACCCAGAAAGCACACCTGAGATGGGACCAGTCAAATTCTTCATACACTGTGATCTTTCCTGGTAGCCAACTTTTTACAAAGTCCAGCAGGTTGTTACCTTCCACTTCCTCGAGTACTTCTACTAAGTATACACTTCTACCCTAAACTTTATTCTCCAAATCTTTCATGCGGCCTTGAAGTTGCATGGTTTTGTCAGGGTAGCAACTGTAGCCTGCGTAGCTGAAGCTCATTTATCTGCCTCTGCCACAGAGCTGACTAGGTTTTTAATTGCTGCATCATGCAACTCCAATTTGGACATTTTTTCAGTATTAGTATCCATTGCTTTCATGGTGTCCAGCATGATTTGCCATGGGAGATCGGATGTTGGTCCTGTGAAACTGGTTCCCACTTGCCCCATGGAATCTGTGGCCTTGTTGGTTTGCTGCTGAGCCTATTTTATTATTTTGGAGTCCTGATTGTTGATTCTTTGGGTGATCCATCAAAATCCTTAGAATATTTGACAGCTGAGGTATTTAGTAGTCTGATAGAGCTGTGAAAAGAAAGTTGCTTGAGTAGTTTTAAACTGTCAAAGTTAAAGAGTTTTGAGTAATGATGTGGAGCACACTTAAACATAGAAGCATAGAAGTTGTCGACAGATGGGGACAGTACAATTCATCAAGTCTGCCCTTGGCTTCCTACCCCCTACTTAGCTGTCTGCTTGCAGATCCCACAGTATCTGTCCCGTACCACTTGAATTCCCCCAGTCTTGGACACCACCACCGCCTCTGGCAGGCTATTTCATGGATCCACAACACGCTCTGTGAAGAATTTCCTTGTATTGCTTCTGAACTTTCCTCCCCTAAGTTGAAGATTGTGCCCTCTAGACCTGCTGTAGCCCTTTACCTGAAAGACGTTCTGCATGTGCACCCTGTTGTTACCTTTAAGGTATTTGAATGTTTCTATTATGTCCCCATGATTCCTGGGTTCTTCTAGGGTGTATAATTTGAGGTCATCCAGTCTTGCCTTGTACGGTTTCTGATGCAAGCCCTGCACCATCTTTGTTGCTCTTCTCTGTACCATTTCCAGCCTATCTATGTCATTCCTGAGGTGTGGCCTCCAGAACTAGACACAGTACTCCAGGTGAGGCCTAATCAGGGACTGATACAGGGGCATGATTACTTCATGCCCTCTGCTCATGATGCCCCTCCCTATGCATCCCAGGATACCACTTAGCCTTTAGTGCTGCCTTTTCACATTGTCTACTGACCTTGAGATCATCTGATATGATTACTCCTAGGTCTTGCTCCTGCCTGGTAGCCACCAGCTGCTCCCCTTCCATTGAGTACAGTTTCCCTGGGTTACGCTTTCCCAGGTGCATGACCTTGCATTTTTTGGCACTGAATTTTAATTACCAGGTCTTGGACCACTCCTCCAGTTTTCAGAGATCAGCTGCCATGCTTTGCTGTCCTTCTGTTGTGTCTACCCTGTTGCTGATTTTGGTGTCATCTGCAAACAGGCACACCTTTCCCTCCAGTTCATCCACAATGTTGCTGATGAATATGTTGAAGAGGATCAGCCCCAGAACTGAACCCTGCAGGACATCACTAGTCACCTTCCCCTCCACAGACAGAGTGCCATTTATTAATACTCTCTGAGTTCTCCCATGTAACCAGTTTCTGACTCAGTTTGTAACCTCAGGCCCAATTCCCATGTTCTCCAGTTTTTTAACTAGTTTCCAGTGCGAAACAGAGTCAAAAGCTTTGCTGTAGTCCGGGTAAACCACATCCAATGCCCCACCCTGATCCACTGTTTTGGTGCCCCAACTGTAAAAATTAACCAGATCTGTCTGGCAGGACCACTCTGCCATGAAACCATGTTGATTTTTGTCGAGCAGACCAGTTTGCTCCAAAAAAGCTATGGTTCTTTCCTTCAGCAAGGACTCCATCAGTTTTCCCATGACTGACGTTAGACTAACTGGATGGTAGTTACCTGGCTGTTCCTTGCTTCCACTCTTGTGGAGGGGTACTACTGTTGTACTCTTTCAATCCTCTGGCACCTCCCCACTCCTTAATTATTTGTTGAAGAGCACTGCTAAGGGGGCTGCCAGTTCCCTCCCTAGTTCTTTCAGTATTCTTAGGTGTATCCCATCTGACCACATAGCTTTCTCTACCTTTAACTTGTCTATTTCCTCCAGGATCCTTTCCTCTGTGAAGGGACCCATGTCTACTCTTTCAATCCGACACTTCTTTATGTCTATTGTTGGTCTGTTACCATCTACTTCCTGTGTGAAGACTGAGCAGAAGTACTCATTGAGTGCCTCTGCCTTCTCCTCATCTTGCTCTATGGTTTGTTCATCTTTTTTTGTGATTCTAACAATGCCCCCTTTGGTCTTCCTTTTTTTACATATGTACCTAACATACTAACATACTAAAATGCCAGCAGAATAGGCCTAATGGTCTTTCATGTCTGCTCATTTGGTCAGCCCCCACCCTGGGTGCTGACCTTGCTTTCCCCCTCGCCTTCTCTGGCTTCTCCCTTCCCAGTTCCGGATATTCTTGCTGCATTGGATTTTGCTTCCTGAACCCTTCCGCTGTACCTGTCCCACCCCCTCTTGAACCCCTCCACTGTCTCTGCCTCCACCAGCCCCTAGATAGTGCATTCCATGGCTCCACCACCCTCTCAGTGAAGTAGCACCTCCTCCTTTCTCCCCTGAATCTTCCCCTCCAGCTTCCACCCATGCCCTCTAGTGGCCCCCTCCTCCTTCCTTGGAAGCACCCTCACTGTTCCTCCCCTATTTACCCTCTTCATGTACCTGAAGACCTCTATCATGTCTCCCGGTCTCTTCTCTCTTCCAAGCGTACATATTTAGCTCTTTGAGCCTCTCCTCATAGGTCCTGTCCCCAAGCCCCAAATCATTTTGGTTGCCCTCCTCTGGACCCTCTCCAGGAGGTTAATGTCCCTCTTTAAGTGCGGCCCAAACTGCACCAGTACTCCAGGTGCGGCCTCACCAAGCAGTTATACAGAGGGAGTATCACTTCCTCCTTCTGGAGGTGATCCCCCAGCGATGCATCCCAGCATCCTGTTGGCCTTGGCTGCTGCCCTCCTACAAGTCTCAGAGTTGTTCATCTTGACATCCACCACCACCCCCAGGTCCCTCTCAGCCATTGAGACTTGTAGTATTTCTCCCCAGGGTGTACACTTGGCCTGGGTTTCTGGCCCCAGGTGGAGTACCTTGCATTTCCTGCATTAAACCTCAGCTTCCACTTTCTAGACCATCTTTCCAGAGCCTCCAGGTCCCTGCAGGGCCACCCTCCCTCCTCCCCATCCACCACCGCCCCAGTTTTGAGTCATCTGCAAAGAGACTCATCTCACTCCTGATTCCTGTCCTTATGTCAGATACGTGGCGTTGAACAGAAGGGGCCCAAGGACTGATCCCTGTGGGACCCCATCAATGACCCTCCTGGAAGAGACTATCCCACCAACCACGACCCTCTGGGTCCGGGTCCTGGAGCCAATTGCTATCCATCGGATCATCTGGTTTCCCACCCTATTTCTCCTAGTTTATCCAACAGGCCCACATGAGGAACAGAGTCAAATGCCTTGCTGAAGTCTAGAAAGAGGACATCCACTGGTCTACCCAGGTCCAAGGCACTTGTCACCCAGTCATAGAACTCCACCAGGTTTGTCTGACACGATTTCCCAGGATGAATCCATGCTGTCTATCGTCCAGGCACCCTGACTTATACAGGTCCCCCTCAGCCTCTCCTGACAATGCCTCCATCACCTTGCCCACCACTGATGTCAGGCTGACAGGCCTGTAGTTCCCTGCCACCTCCCTTGATCCCCCTTGTGGATAGGCACTACGCGCCACCTTCCAGTCTTGGGGCACCCACCCTGTCCTCAGAGAGATGGTGAAAAGCTCTGCCAGGGTTCGCAGGACATCTGCAAGTTCCTTCAGCACTCTAGGATGTAATTTATCCGGCCCGGTGCTTTCTCCGTCTTAAGGGAGCTGAGGGCTTCCTCACTCTCTCTGCTGTGATTTCCACTTCCAGTACCTCTTCTCCTGCTTAGCCCTCCCCCCACCTGCCAGTGATGCCCCTCCCCAGACCTGCCGATTGGTAAGGGGCCCCCTCCTCATTATCTCTGTCTCCTCCCATGTATGATGCAGCATCCCCATTTTCCCTGGTGAAAACTGAGGTGAAGTACTCATTTAGTACCTCAGCCTGCTCCTCTGGGTCTTGTGCCCATCTCTTCCCTGATTTAATCCTGCTAATCTGCCCCTTCACCCTTCATCTTTCCCCAATGTATCTAAAGAACCCCTTTTTCCCTCTCCTAATTTCCCTGACCAGGTTCTGCTCCTTCCTTGCCTTAGCCACCCTCACCACTCTAGTGGCCCTTCTAGCCATCAGCTCATACTCCCCTCGATCCCTTTCACTCCTTGAGCACTTGAATATCTTATAGGCTGCTTTCTTTCCCCGCATCACCTCCTGGACCTCCCTGGTCCACCAACAGGTTTTTGGGCCCACCGCATTTCGTCTTACTCTTTTGCACAGTGCTGGTAGCATCCTGCACCCCTCCTGATGATTTCCCACCTACTATCAGCGTCCATGTCTGACCCAATCCCATCCAAATGCTCCTTAAGGATCCTTCCCATTTCCTTAAAATCCACCCCCCTGAAGTCAGTTACTTCCGTCTTTGTGCAGCCTTCTACCCCTCCTAGGTCCAGGCAGAACCAGACCGTGGCATGGTCACTCCCCGCCAATGGGTCCCTTACCTCCAGGCCCCCAATCTGGTCACTGTCTGCCAGGACCACATCCAGTACCCGTGCCTCCCTGGTTGGTTCCCTCACCTGCTGAGTTAGGAACGCATCTTGAAAGACATCCAACAACCTCTGTTCCCTGGTCACAGAGGATGTCATAGTCTCCCAGTCTGTTCCTGGCATGTTTAAGTCCCTAACACCACCACCTTTCCTCTGCCCAGTCTGCAGTGTCTCCTAACATCTGCCACCAGACTGTCCTCCAGCTCCTCCGCCAGGGCAGGGGTCTATACACCACTCCTATTTTTACTCTCTTGCCCCTTGTTATCAAGGTGACCCAAATCGCCTCCACGTTCCCTCCGCCTCCTCTACTCCCCTATGCCAATGCAGTTTTTACTATCATTGCTACCCTCCTCCCTCCCTCCCCTGTCCTTCCTGAACATGGTGTAACCCTCCAGGTTCAGGTCCCAGTCATGTCTTGCAGTGGCCCAAGTCTCAGTGACCGCTGCCACATCCACTGCTCCCTCAGTTAACATCGCCTGGAGCTCAGGCATTTTATTGCCCAAGCTCCTGGCATTTAGCAGGACTACCTTCCACCCTTTCCCTATAGTTCCATTTCCCCTGCTATGTTCCCTTGGGGATTCTGTTTTCTCCTGGTCTGCACTTTGCCAGTTGGTCTTTTCCTGCAATCCTCCTGGTCCCCAGGGGGGTGGAGACAGAGTCCCTCCTTTATCGGCATCCCCTTGACTGCCTTTTCTCCCATCCCACCCCCCTTCACAAGTTTAAACCCCACTTTTCACCAATGAACTCCTCTATTTTCAACTTAAGGATTCCCTTCCCCTCCAAATTGAGATGTAGTCTATCTCTAGCATACAGCTCCTTATCCTCCCAGGTCTCCTCCAATCCCCCATCAACCCATACCCTCTGGCCTCACACCACCCTTTGAGCCACTGGTTTATCTCCTCAATTTTTCTTTTGTGTTCCCCACTAGCCCTTGGCACTGGCAGGATTTCTGAGAAGGAAACTGTGTATCCTATGTCATGACAGACCCTGGCGAGCTCCTGAATCTTGCCTGTATCTCTAGCTCGCTATTTCCCTCAATGTCATTTGTGCCCAGGTGGACCAGTATGTCTGGGAACCCCACAGTCCTTTGCCAGCTGATATACCTCGTGCTTAGCCCTGTGCACCGTTAGTCCAGGGAAGCATCTTGTTCTAACTGGCCAGGCTTCTCCCTCCCTATCCCATTTGATACCCCGATCATAGAATCCCCCAGCAGGAGCACTCTGACCACTCCTTTTCCTCCATTCCCCCTTCCATGTCCCTCATCCTTTCTACCGGCCCCTCCACCCAGCTGGCTCCTTGTTCCTCCCCCTATCTGGGTGCCACATGCCACCGCTCTCTTATTTACCATGGCCACTCCTCCCTCCAATCCTATGCCTTTCCTCCTCCTGAGTATCCTTCTGTACCTTGTTAATTCCCCTCACTGCTCACAACTGGTCCTTCTCCCCCATCTGCTAAACTAGCCTGGCTCATCCTCCCTCCCTTCCTTCCTGTCTCCATTTAGTTCCTCCTTGCTCGTCGTGCTCCCCTGGCCTACCCCCTCAGCTCTCTTTACTGAATCCTCCTTGTACTTCTGGTCCTTCTTTACCTTTCCTCCCAACTGGTCCTTCTCCTTGCACTTTCCTCCCTCTTTCCCCTGCCCCTCCTGCTCCGATTCACTGCTCCCCCCATTCTCCTGCATTCCAGGTCCCCCGTTCTTCCTGCTATCTGGCCCCTGCCTCCTGCACCCCACTCCCACACCCTTTCCGTCTCTAACCACCTCTGTCGTGGCTACATCCCCCCTCATCCTTGAGCAGAAGAAGAGAATTGAAGCAGTTACTAAGTATAAGGTCTGATCCACCTCCCTGCCTTGCTTCCTTCTGTCCAGCACTGGCTATCCGCCTACTTCCCTGAGAATGTTGTCCCTCTGTCCCCCCTTTGTGAGGGTCCCCAGTTACCTGCCTGCTTCCTTGGTAGTGTCCTTTTGGGCCCCCTCTGCCAGGGTCCCTATGTGACCCCTGAGTATTCTCCTGCACTCCTTTCCTATACCCCGGCCCCAGTGCTTGGTGCAACCCTGGAGATTTCCAGCCCCTTCCCCAACCATACCACCCCTTCCCCAGCTTTCTCCTCATCCCAGAACCTCCTCTCTAAGCTGTGCTAGCTGGTAGCACACTGGGCAACCACCAAACTTCCAAGCCCAGTCCAGTATCATGGCTGCCCACACCCTGTGCACCCCACCACCCTCCCAAAGATGCCGCCCTAATGATGTGTGGTTCCATCCCTTTCAAATAGGTTTCCTTGGGTGAGCCACCAGGTTCCCCTATTCCAAGATACCCTACTGCCTAATCAGGTCACCCACTAATCCTAGAGACAGTCCCACTGTACACCAGTAACTCTGTTACTAGGTGCAGTACAACACATTAAACATGTAAGGAAAATGAACAACTCCTAAGCTCCTCTCCCGGCCTTTAAATTCAACCCCAGTGGCTAGAACTACATGAGCTGCACCAGCGCCTTTTCCTCAATTGCAGGGCAGGTCTTCCCTATACATTTGCAGACTTCTGGGAGGGAGGGGTGGGGAGGGTGGGTCTTGGGCAGACACCTGACAAGAGAGAGTGTATCAGCCCTGTGTCCTCCTCCAAGCCCTGCAGCTAAAGAACCAGGCCCAAGCAAATCCCACCAAACAGGTTTTAAATCAGAAGAAATAGGCCTCTACCAGCGCAGCCTGTTACAAAAGTGAAACATCCACAAAAAGAGCCCCACTTACAGCCACTAAATCAGTTTACAAACATCCAGGATCCCCAGAACAATACCCTGCTAGCCCTTAGAAGCAAGAAAGAAAAGAACTAACCTACAAGTAAAATCCACAAGAACCCTGTGAAAACAGCAGCAGCTACTGTCCTGGAACACAACTGATCCTGCCCTTCCAGTTCTTTCTGAGAAGACAAAGCAGCTAGCACCTCAACCTGATTCAGCCCTGCCTCCACTCAATTGGCTGAGTGAGACCTGGCCAGACCATTAACACCCTCCCCACTATGAACTAACCTTTACAGCTAATGAGTCAGCACAAGGAATCAAAATTCAAGTCAAAGCCTCCAAAATATGTTTGCTGCCAAAGGAAACAGTTCTCCAATTTAATCAGCTTCACTAACACCAAATCAAACTAGGCTTGAAATTAACAGATATAGGTATCCAATTCAAATAACCATCTCCAAGCAAATCCACAAACAGGTTTTAAATCAGAAGAAATAGGCCTCTACCAGCGCAGCCTGTTACAAAGTGAAACATCCACAAAAGAGCCCCACTTACAGCCACTAAATCAGTTTACAAACATCCAGGATCCCCCAGAACAATACCCTACTAGCCCCTTAGAAGCAAGAAAGAAAAGAACTAACCTACCAAGCAAAATCCACAAGAACCCTGTGAAAACAGCAGCAGCTACTGTCCTGGAACACAACTGATCCTGCCCCCTTCCAGTTCTTAGAAGGATTTTACTTCCTGAGCTATCCTAACCTCTGTTTGAGCCCTTGCATTTCTTATCACTTTCCTTGTCTCTTTTAGTTTCTGTTTATATTCTGTTTTGTCTGCCTCATTCCCTGACTTCTTGTACTATCTGAAGGCTATGCACTTTTCTCTCACTATGGTTGCCACCTCCTTGGAAAACCATAGTAGGTTTTTCCTCTTTTTGCTTTTACTAACCTGATGGGCACACTGTGATGTGACCATGGTTCTTGCGTCTTTTAACCTTGTCCAATATTCCTCAACACACCCTTCTGTTGAGTTACTAAGGTTGTCTCTTAGGCAGGCCTTCATGTTTGTGAAGTCTGCCCTCCTGAAGTCAAGGACCTTCAGTTTGGAGTGTGTGGAGTCTACAGTCTTTTTTACCCTGAACCATACCGTGTTATGATCGCTGTTGCCCAAGTGATACCCTACTTTGACACCAGTAACCCTATCTCTATTTGTGAATATCAGTTCTAGAACCACATTACCCCTTGTGGGTGATGTCACTAGTTGACTTATGACTGCATCCTGTAGTGTGACTAGGTATTCCTTGTTCTTAACTGATGTCGCTGAGTGGATATTCCAATCTATGTCCGGCAGATTGAAATCCCCCACCAGCACCATGTCACCTTTGCCTGACATCTGTAGGATGGTTTCCAAGATTTCCTTATCCCTGGATCCTCCTGATTTGGGGGTCTGTGGATTATTCCTACCCGAATGGGTTTCTGGCTTCTGGACCCTATTGTGATCCATAGATCTGCTGTTTCTCGTAGTGCCTCCTGCATTTCTTTAGCATTGATGGTATCCTTAACATAAATAGCTACCCCCCTCCCTTTTTCCCCAGTCTTATCTCCTCCTAATCAAGTTGCTCCCCGGGATAGTCACCTCCCAACCATGATTATTTGTGAACCATGTTTCGGTCATGGCTATATCTAGTCTAGTCCTGCCTCAGCTATTGTGGCAGTGAGGCCAATCATCTTGTTAGCCAGACTGCACGCATTGAGGCATAGTGCCGACCACTCGTGCTGTGTTGCTTTGTTTGTCATGCCTCCGTTGATCTTATTGTTCATCCCTTTGTAGTTTTCCCTGTTTATGGTTCCTCCCTTTCCATTGTGATGGTCAACGCCAGAGCCAGAAAGGATTTTATGTTCCCAGCTATCTGCTTTTGCTATCCTGGAGTGTGTAGATTTGGTACTAGCTGGAGGGGGAGAGACAGCAGGGTCTATGTGTGCTTCTCCTACAGATATCATCATCTCCCCTCCCACTGGTTTAAATATCCTATGTGGACATCAAATTTCTGGCCCAGTACTCTGACTCCCTCTTTGGTCAGGAGGAGACCATCAAATTTGAAGAACTCCCTTTCCCAGAAGTTGCCCCAGTTTCTGATGAAGTGGTGCTCCTTTGTGTGGCACCAGTCCTTGAGCCATGTGTTGAGCTCACTTATCTCTTTCTCTCTGATTTTCTGCTTGTTCTTCCCTTTTCCCAAACAGGCATAGTCTCAGAGAATGCAATGCTGGATGAAAATGAAAACAATTTCTCACCAAGCTGTGCAATGTGCTCCTTAACCTCCTCGACTGACCAGCTACCAAGGTCATTGGTCCCTAGGTGGACCAGGATATTTGAGCCTTCTTCTTCCTTTTTAACTATGTTGACTACTCAGTCAGTGTCCCTTCAAGCAGTTGCTCCTGGGAGACATTTGACCTACACATCTGCACGTTTGTTTTGCCTCAGGTGGGGGTCCACAATGCAAATCATGGAGTCCCTTATGATTATGATTTTTTTTTCCTGTTGAAGTTTTGTTTATGATGTTGTTTTGCTGTCCTGTTGCATTTGGCATTCCTTTGGCCCTAGGCATCCTCCTTCGTTACAGATGGTATGAACGCAAGAGGTATGCAACTGTTTGCTGTGTTTAGAGTGCTTTGTTGGTTTGGGAGCATTGCCTGAGCTCTGCCCCGTTTCCTCAATCAATTGCCATCACCCTGGCCTGGCCGTTCTCTGGGGGAGAGGTGTGCTGGTTTGGTGTCGGCGATGTGGAGGTGCACTCCTAATAGAAATGTTTCCCTGTAGGTGGTTATGCAGGATGCTGATCTCACCCCATGCCTCCTGTAGCTGAGCCCTCCGGTAACAAATCTCTGAGCATATGGGACAGCAGCACTGCCTTCAGGCCACATGACCATTGAAGAATGTTGTCAGCCAATGATATCCATGTGCGTGCCAGTGGATGGAAAGAAAGTGGACACAATTATTCAAATTTAGAGAAAGATGATCTGATGCAGGCAGACAAAAGCGTAACAGGCTTTTTTTTTGTCTTCTAGTCAGGTCAGGCAGGAAGTGGGTGGTGACATGCAGAACCTATATACGAAGAGGACCAGGGGGTGGGTGGAATTAGGGGGTAGCGTGGGAGAGCAGAACCTTTGTAACTCCTTCCTGTTGAAAAAAAAATGATCAGTTTGTTTAGGTCTGAATAAATATTTTATCTGGAAGCCAGCTCTCTGGCATGCCATGAACAGTGCTTTATTTGAATTTATGCAATAGACCTAGACACTAATCAGTCTAGATTAATCATTTAGTTGCATTTATCTCAATAATTGCCATGTCATCAGTGACCACCCCTTACCCACCTGTCTGCCCACTGACCCTTCTTCCATCTCCATAGTAACTTGTTTCCACTTGTAGTCCTATTTGTAGCCTCCTCACAAAATCTACTCTCCAAAACCTTTTACAGAGATTCTTTACTACAGCATCTGTCATTTATGTTTTAAAAAAATTCTAATTTCACATGACCACAGTGATTATTTAAATTCCCCCATCACGCACCAGCTAGAAATGAAACATCTGCTGCCTGCTCTGAAAACAGCTCACTGTCTCCTGATATCACTTGAAACATAGACACTGCTGAAAACCTTGAAGAAGATTCTTTTCTCTTTACTTTAAACAGCAAAGCCATCCACACACATTGGATGCTCTCAACAACAAAAAAATGTTGCCTTGTTTCTCAAAAGATTTTGTTCAAGCTGCACACTAACCAATCAGGTGTGATGCTACAGTGTCAGAAGGACATTCTCATGCTGCGTCAATGTCAATGGCCATGAAAATGGAGTGGGAAAACTGGAAAAGCATTACAACCAAAAAAAAAAAACCAGAAACTGTTTAAATTACTTTAAAAGCAACATGAATTAAATTATTTTAAAAACAACATGAAATTCTTAAAAACACCTATACAAGGTCCTGTCCTTGCATAAATCAAATATGCAATTGGGACCAATGGGATACCTTATTGATCTGCAGTCGAGAAATTTGACCTTGGGCACCTCTGTCATGTTTTATGCCACTCTTGAGGTTACCCGAGGTCAGCCTGCTGTAGTGAAGATAAATAAGGTCTCACACTGGTCCCCACTTCATTTCCCTTATACACCTGATCCATCTGTCAGAAGCAGAAACAGTAAGCAAGAGAAAAAACGTAGGATGTCTCAATTGTTCTCAAGAGAATTTACCCTTCTGAAATGTGAATTGTTTGATCAACATATGTACAATGTACGTATTGTCAAGTGCTCTGCAATAAACCAAGTATTAGAAAAAAAACATATAGCCAGGAGGTACAGTGCAGTACAGTGAATTAAATGTATTAGATGGAGATATTGGTGTTAATGGTGTCATTGCAGATATCTGTAAGTTCCTCTAATAAAAAAATATGAATGCCATTGGTTACATTGTATTTCTTACTCTAATAATATTTTTTTTCTGAAGCTGACACCTTAGAATTCCAAACAATCTGAAATAGGATGAGCTGATAATGGACAGGTACTGTACAAGGTTCAAAACAAAACCCTATCATCCAGTCTGGTGCAGAGGATTTTGTTTCTGAAACTTACCTATAGTAAATGAGATCTAAGTTAGAACCAAGATGTATGACTGCAAATATTGTATCTGATGAAACAGGTCAATAACAAAATTAGTGCAACAACATCAGCCTTAGACAAACTGAGAATTAGAGAACCACCTCCACCCTGCTATTTTAGCAATAGCAAACAACTTTTAAGTAAGACAGATCAGGCTGAATATTTAGAACAGCATTATGACTGACCTGGATTCAGATGACGATTACGTTAAAAAGAACCAGCTGGCTGTGATGCGAGTTATTCGGTCATATACTTTATACAATGAGTTTAAAATGTAGAGATGGGATGACCAGTTTGCATACCTTCAGAACTTTCCAGAACCTAAACCATGTTCGAAAATAAACCTTATCAAAACTTTACATAAGAGTCAGATAAGTTCTGATCATTTTTAAAATATTAATTATGTCATTAATCGTGTATTAATAATTAATTATTACCTATGCTCCCTTGCTATTAGACATGCCTAATTGTTTTTTCTCATCATGTTCTGCTCACACTGTTGCTAAATTCACTGTCGTGTATATAATTTGTACCCTCTTGGATTCTATCACAAATGTTATTGTTGTGCACAAAAATGTACTCCTCTGGTTATTATGTTGCTTCTATGTTGTTAACATTGTCTACACTGTACTGGCCTAAACTGCTTGTACTCTCCTGGGTCGTGCCTGAAAATAGACAATTGTTTGCCTAGTTCACCTTATTCGGTAAATAAAACCCCCCAAAATAAATAAATTAATTCCTGAACTTACCAGACAGCACCAGTGGATCTTCATTTGGAAGAAGACCAAGGTGAAGGAAAGATCCAGAAAAGAATGCTGAAGGTGGGAGTAAGACCCAGAAGGATGTTTGGCATTGCAGAAGGGACCCAATGAGTCAAATCTATATTAAGTGGTAATACAGTGGTGTTATACAAGAAGTTACACATGGGGTAATACCTATCTGAATAACCACCACAACAACTACATGGGACCTTGGTGTAACATCACATCTTAAGGATGGCAAAGCCCAACAGTACAGGATTCAAGTTTGGCTACGACCATATCATGATTTTATTCTCAATTTTTAATGACAAAAGTACAGCCTTAGGTATGATTCATTATCCCCACAGAGGGTGCGAATCATTTTGCTATTGCTAAAAATATTAGTGAGCAAGGACACTAGTCAAGACAGTGTGGTCTAAATGTTAGAACAAAGACATGTGGCACAGGAGATCAAGGGCTCAAACCCCACCACAGCCACTGGCTCACTTTTTGATGCAGAGACTATTAAATGCGTAGGGCTGGATTCATGGTACTTACTGCTTGCAGTGTTACTGAGGTGAATTTACACCACCAATTGGTAAGTACAATCCAGTGCAAGGCTGGCCTTCTCACACTGAACCACCATAGACCCGCTGTCAGGATGTTGCACACAATGCAAGGTGCCTGTGTGTGCATCCAGGCACCATGGGTCTGCCAAGCACATTTGCGTGCACTCTGCACTGGAGTTCCCAGCATACACAAAGGGCCAGCTGGCAGACAAGCAGGCAGAAAGCGAGCAGGGAAAATGTCAGACTTAGCTTTCTGCATGCTCTGTTCAACATCAGAACCCTCCCAGTAGATGCATATGTGCTGTTCATTCTGATGACTTGACAACACCAAACTGCCCAGGGCTACTGCCATTGTAGCTGATGGCACGAGTGTAGCTGAAAGTAGCACCAGTTTTGCACACAACAAATGGGAAAACTTGTATAATCCGTCTCTTTCTTCCATGTACCCTGTGTTGCCGATGTGTTCCACAACTTTTGAACATGTTGGGGTCATTGACCCAAGTATCACAGCTACCTCTCTGCCCCAACACACACAGCACCACATTGGCAGGTGGTACAAGGACCACTGCACTGCTCCCAATGGGCTCATGCATGTTCATGAGCAGCTGCCAACCCACTGCACAGATGGACTACTGCTGCTTGCTGCCCTCAGGGTTTGGTGTCTAGTATTCCAAGGGAGGCAACCAGCCAGCAGTACCGCTGTTTGTAATTATGTAGGTAAGGCCTGGATTCCTGAATCCAGCCCATAATATTACGAAACAAATCACTTCATATTTCATTTTCTTGCTTTATCATTCTGTCAATGTTCCATTCTTATGAAGGATATTTTGATGTAAGCAAGACCATTGCCACTTAGACTTCATCTGCTGTAGTAGCCTATTCCCAACATGAACTTATGATTCTTTGCTTAGAGCCATAGAAACACAAACAATGACGGCAGAAAAAGAACAACGGTCCACCTAGTCTTGTGACATCACAGACACTTTCTTGGCAGCATATTGTGATGTGAAAATAGAGAACTGTAATTTCTAGTAGGGGATGAACAGCAGGAATATTTGAAGTTTAAGGTGTGATGGCTCAGATTTTATGCAAATTACCCTAATTTTAAAGAACAAGGGGGAGTCTAATACCGAAACATTTTCAATTATGTGTTACATTTTGTCAAACGTGAACCTCCGGTGAACAATAGGTCATGAGGGCCTCAGAGCCAGCCCTCCCCCAAAATGGCAAGATGGACCCTGTGAACCCCCGGTGAACAGTAGGTCATGAGGGCCTCAGAGCCAGCCCTCCCCCGAAACAGCAAGATGGATCCCATGAACCCCCAGTGAACTGGTATGCCATGGCAGCCTTTGTCCTTCCATAGTCTCTGCAGCAAATCCTACCTCAGAGTGCAGAGGAAATTCAAACTTGTCACCATTTTGGGAGGGCCACGCCACATTTCTGTCGGCACAGCTGTGCTGATAGGTTTTCAGGCTGACTTATTTCTGGACTTACTGCCATGCTTGGTTAATCTTGGGGGGTGCCTTAAATGAATGTTAAGATTATTGCTGTGTTTTGGCTAATTCTAGGGGGTGCCTTAATTCGCATGCTTAGATTCATTGCCTGTAGCTTTACACGCTTGTACACCTTCCTGGAGGGGCTCGTAGCAGTATGTTAAACCTCATAAAAGGTTATTTGTGAACTAGGCAAAACAGCAACAGTGAGTCTAAAACCTGCTTATTTTTCTGCACAATCTGGGGGGGAACCATATTGAACTCGGGAAGCCACAGTAAAAGCACTCTGGTGACCTGTAATTTACAACAAACAGGTCTCGAGCATACTGTTAACAGTGCAAAATAGCTGCTGTGAGTCTGAAACCTGTACATTTCTGCCCAACTTGTGTGGGAGCCTTTAATTAACACTGGAAGCCACATTACAAGCACACCAGTAATTTGTAACCTGCAACAAACAGGTTAAAATATTTCATTGTGTAAACGCACAGCTGCAGGGGTGCCTAAATTTGACTTGTTGGCTAAACGTGCTTTGAACTATCAGGAAGGGAGCCCGCAATCTTTCCAAAATCATTTCTGATGTTTAGTGCATACAGATACTGAAAGACTTGTTAGACACTGAAATACGTGTTAGCTCCAATTTGATAGATGAATGTTAACTGACTCCTCCTCCGACAGCCTACCTGCTTTCCCTATTTAATCTTTCCTCACTTCTTCTGTCTTCTCAGTAGGTTATGAGGGCCTCAGAGCTAGCCCTCCCCCAAAATGACAAGATGGACCACGTGAACCCCTGGTGAGCAGGTACGCCACGGCAGCCTTTGTCCTTCTATAGCCCCCTGCAGCAAATCTTACCTCGGAGTGCAGAGAGGCCCTGCTGGCGCTTCGCGCCGGCTGCCCCACCACCCCCACCACCGCCCTAGGTGAACTCTGCATTACATAGGATGCATCACGTGATATGAAAAAACCTATTAGCCCTCTTTCCCATATGCAGCTTATCTGCTCTCTCCACTAGTGGCTGCCCCGGAGACTCAACCTGTGGTACTGTGACGCCCAGTATTAGCTTAACTAAATGTGCCCTGTCTTCCCCCTCTCTGAGAATTTAAAAATTATGTCCTGTCTCTCCCCTGTCTAAGAAATCATTCCTCACTCACATAACTTCTTGGAAACAGTAGGACTCTAACGTGTAGCCTAAAGTACTGCTAATCCCTATTGGTTGGGCTGGATAAGGCATACCATAGCCACCCAAACCATCTGCGGTATTGTCATATGAGCTATCTGCCCTTACCAACATCCCTGTGCTGGTCACTCCAGGGGCTCAGAAACGTGCGGTTGCAAGGGGGTGCTGCTTGCATAGCTATCTTCATACAAGCTGCTTGACACACACCCTGCCAACCTTGGTTGCAGTGCTGCTCTATCAGAAATTCCCATAAACGCGGTTTGTGCTTCTGTCACCATGACACTCCCTGGACTGGCTGGGGTAACGACTAACAACCTAGGGCTACCTGGGGCTATGGACAATACTCAAGGACCTCAGGCCACCTTGCCCTACTACAAGTCCCCCTCTGCCTGGCTGTCTGCCAATGGTCTAAAAATGGTACACCTTAATGTTCGTAGTATCCTGCACAACCTAGCTGAACTTGTGGCCTGGTTGGCACACTACAACCTGGATATCTTGGATATCTAGCAAACATGGCTGAAGTCACACATCCTAGACTCTTTGTGTGCCCTACCTGGCTACAGCCTCATCAGACAAGAGAGGTCTGGGAAAACACGTGTGAGTGGTGTACTCCTATACTTTAAGGTGCACCTAAACGTGTCTGCTATTGATCATACCCCCCCCCCACTTCCCTAGCCTGTGAGTTCCTGCATGCCCTCCTCCTGCTAGGGAATGCAAAAAAGGTACACTTGGTCTGTACCTACAATCCTCTGAGGGAAGGAGTACTAGGGTTCTCCTCGCTGCTCAACTACCTTATTGACAAGGTAGATTCAAATGAGGTACTAGTCCTGGGGGACCTTAACCTCAAGGCCCCTAGAATTCTGCGGCCACAGAATTTTGTGCAGAATTTTCAATCTACCGCAGAACTTCTGCGGTGCTGCAGAATTCACTCTTCTTGTTGATTTTTATTAATATTTCTTTTTTCCATAGAATCTGGTTCCCTTCCCCTCTTTTTATATCCCAAACCCCCTATATGCTCAGAATATGATGTTATCATTGCTATAACATCATACATTAGCTTATGAAATGGCTGCAATCTGCAACAGAAATGAACAGTCACTTATCTACTACAGCTCCCACTGCCAGAGACGGTGGCACAGCACATCAGGCATGGTAATATTTGCTCAACCTGCACTATAGCCTAATACGATTTTCAGTCTTACATTATTGTACTAGGGCTAACTTAAACAAAACCTTGTCAATAGCACAGACCTGATAAGTCCCTACCTCACTTTGTACAAACCTATTTGTGCCTTTAAGGTATAGAGATGCCATCTGAAATGAATAACTAGTAAAATGAATTTAACTGTCATTTTTAAGAAAAATAAAGTAATTATGCCCAGAAAAGTGGAATATAATAATGTGTAGACCTGTTGAAAGAATAGACCTGTTAAATAAATAATTACACTGTATGCATTTTTGCCAGGGTTATTGATTACATATTGTCATTGGTTGCTAGAATCACTTAAAAGTTATAGAGAAATGTTGTGTGCAGGGACAGCTGTTAAGCCAGTGGGTAGCATGCTGTGTTTCTGTGCCGGCAACTCAGGTTCAGAGATTAGCTCTGGGAGCTGGCTGGGCAGCACAAGGATTGGTGGAACACATCATTGCTCAGAGCCTGGGAAGGTATGGTGAAGTGTTCTGTCACATGGTGGACACACTGTGCTGGTCTGGAGAGCTCTATCTCACAATCGGTTCACATGCATGTCATGGACTGATGGTGTTATGCAGTGTGTCAGGGAAAGCAGGTTGACATCAAAAATGAGTTTTGCAATGACTCCTCTATTCCATTTCTAATGGAACCTGTATGAATGAGGATGCAAGTTTATGGAAATTAAAAAATACACACACACACACACACACACACACACACACACACACACACACACACACATCTCTGTCTCTCTCACCACACACACACACACACATTTGTATATATGTTACAGATTACACATAAATATATAAGTGATAGACAGTGGAAACCTCATTAGTGGGATAGATAGCATGCATATAGAAATACCTTATTTATCACATAAGATCCCCTCTGCATATGTCATTTATTTAACAGGCTAGGACCTTAAGGGAGAGACATTTTGCTTTTTTAGGCATAAAATTATTTTTATAATTCTGTTATTTTTTGAACAAGTGTTACTGTGCTTTCCACCATCCTGATTGCTATAACCACTGCCATGAAAGTGAAGTCAGGATGACAAGCTGTCACTGTGATGTGGTAGTTTGTTAGTGCCGCAGAACTTCTGCGGCAAATGGTAGTCTTGCCGCAGAACTTGGTCCCACTGTGCAGCAGAAAAGTAGGGGCCCTGCTTAACCTCTATTGGATGGGACCCAACACACAGTACTATGAGCCTCTTCTCTCAGGTCTTGCCCTCAGCCAGCTCATTACTGAACTCACAAGGCTCTCCCACAAGGGAGATAAAGGAACCCTCATCGACTGGATACTGAGCAATAGACTGGATAGAATAGCCTCTGCAGGAATTCTCCCCGACGTCATCTCAGATCACTCACCAACCTACTGCATATGGGATATCTCCTCGCAGAAAATCCCCAGTAAAGTGATCCAGATGAGGGACTATTCTAAATTTAAACTAAATGACTATCTAGCATACCTACTACATGCTGACTGGTCCTGGGTCGCCACCACTAACGACCCTGCAGGATCCCTTGACCACTTCCTCATGGTGTTTTGCCCCCTTGCAAAACAAGCACTCACCCCTCACAAAAAGGAGGGTGAGGGGTACTGTCACAAAATGGCTCCATGATGGCCTACTTTCCCTCATGAAATAAAGGGACAAATGCTGGGAGAAGTACAAGATCTCCTGCAACCACAATGACCTTCTTGAATATCGGCAGCACTGAAACTCTTGTAAAAGAGCAATCCACACTGCCAAGAACGAACACTGTCAATCTGCCCTGCTTTCCTCACCCAGAAAGCCAAAGAGTTTTGGGCAAAACATCAAAAACTTAGCTGGAGGGTCTGCTAGGGCTCAGGTCACCAACATGCATATTAGTGGGGCCAGCTGCAATAACCCATGTACCATCACCAATGCTTTCAACTCCACGTTCACTGACCTGCCTGCCCCCCCTTCCCAACCTCCTACTCCTAAGTCCCCGATTGGGCACACCCCCGACCTCCCTTCTACCTAAAACGGGTCTCTGTCTTGGAGACTCAGAAGCTCCTTGCAGGTCTCTCCCACCACATGGGGACAGGGCTTGACAGCCTTGAACCCAAATTGCTCAGCCTGGGTGCTCCCCTCCTAGCCTGGCCTATCACACACATCTTTAACTCCTCTCTAATCTCAGGGATCATCCCCGATACGTGGAAAGAGGCCAAGGTTGTCCCTGTCTTCAAACAAGGTGACCCTAAAGAGATCAAGAATTGCAGCCCCATCGCCATCCTGTCTGCAGCCTGCAAATTTCTCGAAAGGGTTGCTGCCACACAGCTCCCCCACTACCTACACAGCTATGCACTTCTCTCCCCTGCTCAGCATGGGTTCAGAAAAGGGCATAGTACTTCTACTGCACTTGCCGTGGTCACCTCTGAGATCAGGTCTGCTGCTGATCAAGGCCAGCTGACAGGAGCCATCTTTGTTGACCTCTCAAAGGCCTTCAATTGTGTCGACCATTTCCTCCTGTGCTCCACTCTTCACTCTCTCAGATTCTCTTCCCCTGCCTACACCTGGTTCTCCAACTACCTCGCGGGCAGGCAGCAATTCACCACTTTCAACCGTGCCCTCTCTAAACCCTCCTCTGTCACCTGTGGGGTCCCCCAGGGATCCATCCTAGGACCCATTCTGTTTTCCTTATTCATTAATGAACTGCCCACCGTTGCTACCCAGCGGTGCACCACCCTCTACGCTGATGATCTCCTAGTTCTGGCCATCTCCCAAGACATCACTAGCATTAACTCCAGACTAAATTCCGACTTCAAACCTATCCAAGACTGGCTAGTGGGCCATAAGCTGACCACCAACCTGGAAAAAACCCAGGCTATGCTCTTTGGCTCCCTGGTCAGGACAAAAACCTGCCCTGCTCCCTTAAAAATCTATAGATCTGATGGTACCCCCCTACAGGCCGTGGATTCAATCAAGTATCTGGGAGTAACCCTTGTTCCCCAACTGGATCTCAACCTGCACACTCGGAACATATGCAAGTCAACCAATGGCAAGCTCGGACTTGCCTACTGAGCAAAATGTTGTCTCACTCCAGCTGCACGGGTTGCCCTAGCCAGCGGGGTCCTCCTGCCAAGCTCTGCTATGGGCTCATATCCTTAGTCTCAGTCCCAAAATCGAGTCTTAGAAAATGGGACACTGCATACAATAATATTTGCCACTTTGCGCTCTCTGCACCTCTCCTCATGCATCGCTCTGATCTATACTCGCGGCTGGAGTGGCTCCACACTGAAAAGTACCACGTTTTTGTACTCAGCAATTTCATAGACAACATTGTTAGAACGGCTACTCCTTCTGCACTTACCCTCCCCCCAAAAAATCGAACCCTTGCCTACCACTTAAGATCCAGTGCAGCGCTGGACTGCCAAGTTCCCAGGACCCATACCCTTGCTGGAGACTGAGCTTTCTCTGTCCATGCGCCTAGGGTACAGAACTCCCTTCCTGCATCAACTCGCTCCTCCCCCCCATCCCTGCTTCAAAGCCTCGCTATGGAGCTTCCTAAAATCCACCTCCACCTGTCTCTGTGCCATATAAGACCCCGGATGTGGCAATCTTGTCCCAAACTGACTGATAGAGGTCAAACTTCTGTGCGCTTGGTCCCAAAATACGCTGAAATTGGCCCTGCAGCCCTTTTTCCCCTGCTTACTTGGTCCCTGAGTGGGGTCCTCCGTGGCTTAACCCATATTTTTAGCACTGTGGACAGTGTCTGTATATTGTTGTTGCTCTGCCTAGCTATATGTTATGTATTCTTTTGCTGTCTTCCTATCAACCTGTTATGCCTGTAATCCCACATGTTGTTATCTACCTATCTACTTATTATGCTGGGTGTTCTTGTATGTTACCCTGTCTTGACTTGATGATTTGTATGTACCTTGTATCCTCATGGGTCACACCTGAATATAGGCACTTGGCTGTCTAGTGTGCTTACCTGGTTAACAAAAGCAAATAAATAAATAAAGACATAAAATATGTCTTCCAATAATTGTTTTTCAGCTCTCTGGAGTCAGTCAGCACCCACACAGCCCCAGCTTGCCCCTGACAAATGACTGTTTTACCCAGGACTCACCTACCACATGATTCCCCATGGATTCCCCCCAGTGGCAGTAGGGAGGGCTGGGGATATACTGGGATGCATAGGGAGAGGCATCAGCAGCAGAAAACAGGAAGTTGTTATCCCCCTGTACAGACAGCTGGTGAGACCCCATCTGGAGTACTGCATCTAGTTCTGGAGACCCCATCTCCGCAAGGACATAGACAGGATAGAGGCAGTCCAGAGGAGGGAAACTAAAATGGTGCAGGGTCTGCAAGAGAAGCCGTATGAGGAGAGACTAAAGGAGCTTAATATGTATACCCTTGAGGAAAGAAGGGAGAGGGGAACATGCTAGAAACTTTTAAGTACCTCAGTGGAATCAACAAAGTCCAAGAGGGTAGCATCTTTCAGAAAAAGAGACATGCAAGAACAAGGGGATACAATTTAAAGATGGGGTTCAGGGCAATGTGAGGAAGTATTATTTCACAGAGAGGGTAGTGGATGCATGGAACAGCCTTCCTGAGGAGGTTGTGGGGTCTAAAACTGTGGGAGAATTCAAGAATGCATGGTACAGACATAAGGCAATTCTTGTGGGGGGTAGGAAGAAATAGGCTGTTGGTTAGCTAGGATCTGCAGCCTATCCTGTAGGTAGGGAAATGGGCAGACTAGATGGGCCAAGCGGTCCTTATCTGCCGTCAAAGTCTATATTTCTATGTTTCTATGTTTCAATGGCAGATCCAGGAGAAGCACGGCCATTCCCACCTCCACCACCAGAGCACACACACATCCAAATCAGCAGGGGGCCAGGTGACAGCGCAAGCTGTAGGATAAACCATGAATCATCTGCTACCTACTTTTTCTCCCCATGAATGGTGGTGTGCAAGTGATACAAGCATACCGATTTGTGGAGGCATGCATGCAGCACATGGCCTGCTGCTGGCTGTCCCTTGTTTACGTTGCTCCCACTGCCCTACCTCCATGCCTCTATATGGTAGCATACTGGAGCTGTGCGGAAAGTACCACCTTCATTGGTAGAAGACAGTTGCTCCTCAGATGCTCAATCCACTCCCTCCCACAGCCAAGCCCTGTGTGACCAGAGTCCACTCCTGAAACCAGGCCGTGAACATGGCATGCTGTAGAGCTACCAGCAAGCCACTGGGCCAACCTAAAATATTATGTTTTTCAAAGTTTTATTAGAGTGTCAGTTGTTCTTTAACATCCTATGCTCCACAACTGCATGCTGTAAAAATGTGTGTAAGCACTAGGACCCCATTGAAAATGAGATATATCTCATTTGAGTTATTTCTGGCTTAATAAGAAAAGATGTTCAATAAAAATGTTATACTGTACACTTAATGATAACACTTTTCATGAGAATAGAATGTCAAATTATACTTTGCAATCAGTCTGCACATCCTAAGAAGTTAAAACTCAATTATTAGAATGTGCTATTCAACTTAACGTAAGTGATTATGTGAAGACAGAAATTATTGTTTACATTATACGAGCTAGTTTAACAGTTTGTGCTACAGTGACTTCAGAAATAATATATAGAATAATGAATAGGGAGGTGTGTTTAACGAGATTTTACATACACCTCAAAGTGTTGGATGATACATAAACCCTGAGAGCGAAGCTCGAGGGATTTATTGAACCATCCAACACTGAGGGGTGTGTGTAAAATCTTGAGTTAAACACACCACCCCATGTTTTATTTTATATAATTGCTGGGAAGCATTTTCTCATGACAGTAATTATGTAAAATAAAACAGCTGTGGTCCAGTGTGGATGAACGCAGTCTGCAGTCTGTGGCTGAGTGGCTGCTGAAACTTTTTTTTTTACTTAAAGTTTAGCTGAGCGAGAATTAGAGCTGAGTGGCAATTTTTTTTTAAATTATTCACTTACCGCCCATGCCAAGTGAGTGGCATCCAATCAGCAGTGGCAGGCAAGTGTCTGTTGCCAGTACCCTATCAGTGGGGAGAGCAGAGGCAGGCGCATGCATGAAGTTTTAATAACCCGGCGTGTGTTCACCATTATAACCCATGGGTTATAATGGCGAATTATAACTGGGTTTTCATATGAGAGAAAATGTTCCCCAGTTATTATATTAGTTTAATATATTTAGCAAATGACTTGAGGATTTCTTTATGGGTTTATTATTTCAGTTTGCTGACTAATTGACCTTATTGTTTGCGAAATGTGGGGTATTATCTCTGCTGGTAGGAACAGAAACAGAGCAGGCTGAATTTAAAAAGTTGACCACTGAAAGTATGCATGCCACCAAATTTGAAAAATTTATCGACATTGCCACTGTTGTATTTATGAAACTGCTATTGAATAAAACCAAAATGCAAAAATTAGAAAAAAATAATGTTTCATGATGCTGCATTTGATACACATGTGCCAATATTACCATTTGGAATCTGTTTGCTAATCATTCTGTTCTGTGTGGAATATGTGAACCTCATCACTTGTTTAGTATGACTACAGTACATCAGCTTATCACAGTAATGGAGTGAAAGCAAAAGTTACTCCTGCACATAACAAAGAAAATAAATAGATGGGGGGCATGGTAATGTTGAGGTGTTGCTTTATTCATTTATACAGATGTCAGATATGACTGAAAGGAAGTAAACTATCTTACCCCAGCACTGTCTGGTGACCTTAGACAATTGCTTGTTTTCGTGCTCTGAATGGATAATATGGCATATTTACCCTCTGTATTTGAACCTTTTACTGAAATCACATTAAAGAGATCTCAGAAACAATGTCCAAACCAAAACTTAAAAAAAAAAAATATATAAGAAATAACGTATGGGTGACCATGTAGAACAAGCCTGTGCTTCCACTAAGGGATTGAAATAACAGCATATGGACCTCAGCAGCAAAGCTCAAAGGTCCATGCTGTAATCCTGACCCCAAGATGGAAATATAAGTCAAGTTGTTCATGATCACCCAAATTAAATATTTTTATAGTATGTGGTTCTACAGAGGGAACAAGCAAGTGGCACTGAGAGCCAGTACAGAAAGAAAGAGAGAGAGAGAGTGAGCTGAGGAGCAGCTGTGCCAGGTAAACACTTCCTATATATTAAAATAATGTCAAATCCAGTACAGAGAGAATGAGTGCTAGTACAGGGTCAGTGAGTGAGTCAAGGAAAGGCTCTGCCTAGTAAGCACTACTGTGCTTTGAGGGGAATCCCATCACACACACTGAGGGCAGAAATTACAACAGTTAGTGTGGTTCAAAAGGCAAGCTACACAAGTCACATTAAGTGAAAACGAAAGCAGGTGCCAGGCGGATGTCAGTGCAAACAGGTACACAGGTGCACTGATGACAGAACATGCACAACAACTTTTAGAATGTACAGAACAACTTTTAGAACATGCACAACAACTTTTGAGTAGCCACTGATTTCCGTACACAACAAACTCTGGTCAGAGCCAAAATGGCTGCAATGCATTTAAGCAGATAAGGAATATGAATGCCTAGAACAGAACAGTGTCACACTTGAGGGGGAGGCATACAAAAATTACAGAAAGAAATGGACTCACTGGAGCACAATGCAGAAGATAGTAAATATGCAGAGATGATCAGCACAAAACTATGATGCATCATACAGTATAATATAATCCATGAGGATTTATAGCAGCACTGTTTGTTAGCCACCATGTGTTTTTTTTTTCAACAATGAGAGTTTTCTGGCAGAAACATCAATGTACCCAATTTTTATTTTTGTTTCCTTTCAATTCAGCTCAGAGATATGGGAATTAAAAATGTTTAAAAGTTTCAGCTCCCATGCCATACCAATCATGAAACAATAAAATATCTTAGTTCAGCGTTGTATTGTGTACCATCAGACAAATGTGGTAGCATCATCCAAATACATCCACAGCATGAATTTAGACATGTACATTTAACAAGTAACCTCAGCAGAAGAGGTTTTTAAAAATTGTGAGTAGTGGCCATCTTTAATGATGCAGGTTATTATTTACACAGAATTAGTGGCTCTCTTCTCCTCACTTGCATCTTGACTGTGTCTGACCACTTTTCTCTCTCTCTCTCTCTCTATATATATATATATATATATACTGTATATATATATATATATATATATATATATATATGTCAGTATTTGCCTGCTCAACTCCGCTGTCCTGTTATCCCTGGACAAATACATCAAAATAAATGCAACAAGACCAGCTCAGGCAATAACTCAGAGACACTATCCAGTCTGGTAAAGACCAGCTGCAAATGTTTCAGTGCCAATCTCATTGACTGGGGATATTAACATGTTTTGGGGGTATTTAATTTTTGATGACTGCCACCAGTACTATACCTCAGCCTGTTCTTCCCTGCAGAGCAGCACGAGCAACAGGTACTTGGGTGTTATTGGTGGTGGGGTCACCTTGTGACAGTCTTATAGACTGACTTTCCCTACCCCACTAATGGCTGCTCATTGTCTTTGTAGATAACTTCATCATCATTAATCTGTACCCATGGACATAAATACTGCAAATGAAGAGTGTACAATAATGTTCATGCCATACACTGTATGTGTTCAAACAGATTAGATATTTAAACTGCTAAATAGAAGCTTTTGTAGGAGCAGTAGTGTCTTACAGCAGCACATTATTTCTGAATACCAGTTAAGAGTGAACCAACTTAAAAGCAATTATCAAAAAAACAGAGATCATCCGAAAGGGAGTAGGACACTGTAGATTCGCTTTAAAAATGGCATTTATATAAAAATTCACATTAGACCAATGAAATAAATAAATAAATAAATATGAGGAAGGCACAAGGTGTGTAAAACATCACTGCCATATGAATATGCTGAAAGTATGACTCATGTGCAGAAAAATACAATTAATGTTAGATATTTGCCATTGGGAAGATGTAACAGTAATCTCTGTTTAAAACATAACTTGTAATTCAGATTTAGGAACATTTGATTTAGATAGCTATACTTTTGTTGATATTTAATATCATACTACACAAACTTGGTTTTCATCTTGTTATACCATAGCATGAGTTTGAATTTACTTTAGCATTTACATGTTTATATCACTGATGTAAGTGTCTGTTCATCTAGCCCCCACACAAACAAACAACATGAATATCAATTCATACTTACAAGCTGGATTTTCTGAATATGTGTGTTTCATCAACATTGCAGGATAGATTTTAGATCTGTATCCGTTTTTCTGGATTTATTAAAAATAGTGTTAAAGGAACTGTTAGAAAACTGCAAATAGAGATGCTGGCCCCCATTTTCAATTGGTTAGCATGGCACAATGAGCACATAATGTCTACTGTGTACACTCAGTGGTGATGTGAGGAGGGCTGTACCAATTGAAGGCACTGGTCGGGTTTGGGGGAGTGGGGTGGTGGGTTACTGCCTGTCAGGGTGGGGGGGCCACTAGACTACCATGGTATTATTTACATCAGGATGGCTATCAGTAAATGGGGGATGGGGAGGGACCATTGAACCACCGGGGGTTTTATTAGATGATGCGGGATGGCGATCATTGAATGGGTGAGGGGGAGGGACCACTAGACCACCAGGACTGTTTACATATGGCAATCGCAGCTGGAAAAGGGACCTCTAGACCACTAGGGCGGACTGTATGGGGGACCATTAGACCATCAGGGTATACAATTTATGTACACAGATGATGATCCTGGCATGGCAGGGACCACTGAACCACCGATGTTTATGTTTTTATCCATGGATACAGGGATCAGGGCAGGAGAGAAACACTGAACAACCTCTGAGTTTCTTTTCTATATGGGGCAGGGATCAGGGTGAGGGAGGATTGCGGAACCACCAGTGCCTTCTGTTTCTCTATGTGGACAGGGTTCAGGGCTGGGGAGGAGACCTGGCCGGGTGCACTCTAGCATGCAAATGAGACCATAATTGGCATGCAAGTGGTCCCTTAGTGCCATGCATGCCCAATGGGCTTATTTGCATGTTTAGGCTAAATATCGCCCATCGGGCCAAGGAGCTAACCAGTGTGTGGTGTGCTTTCCAAACAGCAAAAGCAGCAGCACAGGTATCCAGATAAACCAAACAGTTTAGTTCAGAATAAAATTGCTTTAAAGTCATGAAGTGATGTTGACAAAATCCAGAATAATTTATTGGAAGATGAACTTAAACAAATAAATCAATAGGTACAAATAAACAATTGTTTGGAAGCTTTGCTGCCACCTTGACCAAAATAATTGTAACCACAGCACTTCACTCTGTTGCACTTCCTCAGGGGGTGCCATTCACAATTTAGGATCAATCTTTTATACACCAAATTTGTCTCAAGATTATGATATCATACATATGCACGTCACACTAATGTGTCTCGTCAATAAATTGGGATCTATGATTAGTTAAATCAAAAATGATACAGTATATATAAACAACCAAAGCAACAGTGTATTTAATAGCTCCATTAGAAATCTCAAATCCTAACAGAAAGACATAAAAAATGAATAAGGATAAAAAGAAAAGAAAATGAAACAAAACAAGAAAGCATATATCATAAATGAGCTTAACAGACAATGTGAAGGGTATCCAATTGCATTAGTCTAATTCATATAACCAGAGTCAGGAGCCATAACATAATGAAATGCATATAGCAGGATGTCCTTCTCTCCACCAGATCTCCAGCCTAGAAAAAGACAAAAAATGATAACAAGTTAGATATAGTCTCCAATTTTATGACATAGCTTCTGAAAATGGATGGGTGGAAGCTCCATCCCTTCCTGGGACAGGAAGGAGGTAAGCAGACTGCAATAACTGCTTCCCTCTTAAGGTGGGGCATATGTGACAGGGAGCTCCTGACACTCTTTAGGACTGACCTTTTCTTAAATCTATTGCTACAGTTCTTCTATTTCTAAGCCTAATCTATCCTTTTCAACTTCTAGTCCATAAGGTTGGCCACCTCTGGACACCCCTCTCCTTTCTTGACTACGCTATAATGTCTTCTTTAATTTTCCTTTTCCCTCTCAGGTCCTTGTAAAGGGAGGTTATTGTAATGATCTCCAAGTGTATGTAAAACAGGTTATGTTTATCATTGTTGGATTTAGTATGTAATAGCACTATGTCATAATATACTTTATGTTTATGAAACCTGTAAATGTTGAAAATACCATGGTACTAGGTGTTTTTGATAATGGTAAAAAGTACTAGGTGACTATTATAGAAATTAAGATAGTTGTGCTATTTAAAATGCATATAAATTGCTGTAATCTGGACAAGTCTGAAATACCATGGTGATTTGCATATATCCCATAATGCTTTGCATTAGGGAAGTACTGTAGGTATGCTGGTTTATTTCTTTGAAACTTGATTTGTTGCCAGTGCCCTTTTGGGTAACCTTTTTTCCAGCGATTCTGCACTGAGTTTCTTTGTTTTTAGCTTGTCTTTTTTTCCTTCTTGAGACCCCACTACCCAAGCAAATGGAGCCCATATAAGGATGAAGAGTTTTCACTGAAAAGTGATTAGATCAGAGATCAGTGTCAGTAGGTGCTGGCTAAGTGCAGAGAAAGGACATGCATAGTCTGTTGCTGCAAACTTGATATACTGAACAAGGAATATGACATTGCTGAAGGTTATTTCCTATATTTTGAATAAACATCACACAGATTGTGTGTTGAACTTGAAGTTTGGCATCTGTTCCATCTGTTATCCCACAACCCCTCCACAGACTTGCTGTCAGTGGGATAACTTGCTGTAAGTGTCTGGACTGGCCAAAGAAGGACATTTTCTGTTGGATATAGCCCCAATATCCCAGGTGGACCGATGGACCAGGAGTTGCTGGAGAAGAAAGTCTGTGGAGTTCTGGCCAGAACCATGGCAAACAGATGGAGAGAAGCTGCAGCCTGGACTGGACCTGAAAACTCAGAGGAAGGCCAAGCCTGAATATGATGAAGAGATGCCGGTCGAGGCAGACTGGAGGTGTCAGAGACAACACCCAGGAGGCAGAGACCCTACGAGGATGATCCACTGGATGAGTGGGCAGTGGCTGGAGGCAGACAGACTAAGCAGAAAGGTGGAACACCAGTGCCAGCTGCTCAAGAGGCCCCTGCTGGAGAGTTTGTGTAGAGAATCAGAGGAGGATTTTTTAAGGGCTCAGCTGGAGGAGGACCCCCTCACTGAGCAGGATATTCCTTTGTTGCCTGTGTTCCCTGGATGTTACCTGTTGGAGGTCAGAGATACAAGTATGGAACTTGAATGTGAGACCCCAGGTAAGACTGTACCTAGTGATATTGTGCTGGGGTTGAAGAGTTTAAGCAAGCAAGAATAAGGCTGAAGGGACTTTTTCTTTTATTGATGCAGCTAAATCTATTAACTGTATTGACTGAGGTATATTGCAGGCTATAGATGCTAATATTGCCAAAATGTTATAATAAGTTAAGATTAAGGAAGTGGTACATGTGTTTTATTTTGTCAATGAAAAACCTACAAAGGAGAAGGGGGTGGAAAATGGATTGGAACATGTGTTGGGGTAACATCAAAAGAGTGTCTACCCTCAAGTATCTGTATCTGTAGCAAGTGAAATGTATCAACAGCCATAGTGGGTTTATGTAGAGGGGTTGAGCCTAGGACTGGGCCCCTGCTTAAAACTGACATGTCTGGTGGGGTTGGAGCAGGTAATTACTCACCCCAGAGAAATTGTTTCTATGGTAGTAGACTTTACAGCCGTCCAGATTTTTTGGTTAAGAAATTTGACGTACTTTCCCTAAAAGGAGATAGTTCAGGAAAGATACTGTTAATCTCTGTTGAGAAATGTGTTAATGGCTCAGGGTAAAAATAATGATATCCACTATGTTTATGATAGAATGTTTATCGTTAATAGGGACCCTGAGACATAGCTTCTGAAAATGGATGGGTGGAAGCTCCATCCCTTCTTGGGACAGGAAGGAGGTAAGCAGTCTGCAATAACTGCTTCCCTCTTAAGGTGGGGTATTTGTGACAGGAAGCTCCTACCACTCATGAAGACCGACCTTTTCTTAAATCTGTTGCAACAGTTCTTCTATTTCTAAGCCTAATCTATCCTTTTCAATTTCTGGTCCATAAGGTTGGCCACCTATGGTCACCCCTCCCTTTTCTTGACTATGCTATAGTGTCCTCTTATATTTTCCTTTTCCCTCTAAGGTCCTCGTATAGGGAGGTTATTGTTGTGATCTCCAAGCATATGTACAGTAAAACAGGTTGTGTTCATCATTGTTGGATTTAGTATGTAATAGCACTATGTCACAATATACCTTATGTTTATGAAACCTGTAAATGTTGAAAATGCCATGGCACTAGGTGTTTTTGATAATGGTAAAAAGTACTAGGTGACTATTATAGAAATTAAGTTAGTTGTGCTATTTAAAATGCATGTAAATTGTTGTAATCTGGACACGTCTGAAATGCCATGGTGATTTGCATATATCCCATGATGTTTTGCATTATGGAACTATGTATGATGTTGTATTTCTTTAAACCTTGACTTTTTGCCAATGCCCATTGGGATAACATTTTTTCAGTAATTCTGTAATTGACATTTTTTGTTTTTTGCTTGTTTTGTTTTCCTTTTTGAGCCCCCACTACCCAAGCAAATGGGGCCCACATAGGGATGAAGGGTTTTCACTGAAAAGTGGTTAGATCAAAGATTAGTGTCAGTAGGTGCTGGCCAAGTGCAGGGAAAGGACATACATAGTCTGTTACTGCAAAGTGATGTACTGAACAAGGAATATGGCATTGCTGAAGGTTATTTCCTGTATCTGAATAAACATCACACAGAGATTTTGTGTTAAACTTGAAGTTCGGTGTCTGGTCCATCTGTTATCCCACAACCCTCCACAGACAGACCTTGTTGAATGTCAATTTGATTTTGCTGGGCCCAGTTTTGTCTGCTGCACCATGAATTAGAAGGCCATAGTCCACAAGGGACAGGACAGAGGAGATGATAGCTAACCTCATGGCTTCCGGGGGAAGGCAATTTTTGTAGTGGTACAGCAGGCCAACACGTGCATTGATGGCTGATGCAAGGGTGCGTGTGTGGTCATGGAAGGAGAGGGCACTGCCAAAGGTAACGCTGAGGTATCTATAGGTACTAACTTGTTCAAGGCGCAGGAGTGTGCTTGATAGAACAGAAGGAGATGTGCCCCTGTGAACACTTTGATAGTGTGTGAAAAGCATTGACTTTGTCTTTTTTAGATTGATTGACTGCCTTCAATCCATGAAGCAGGATTCAGCTTGGTTAAAGGAGGACTGTAGGGCACTTTTGAGGAGGGTAGGGATTACTTCATGCCTCAGGACCTGGCAGAGATGGCATTCAATGATGTGCATCAGAGGACACGGGGCTGCATGGAGTGCACCATTGGCATACTCCAGATGTGGTTCTGGTGTGTGGACCACACGGAGGGCACAATGATGCATGCACTGGGGATGGCCTATAGAGTGGTCACCGTGTGTGCCATGCTACACAACATCTGTGTACGCTGTAGGGTAGTGGTCACACCCATTCCCCCATGCAACATACTGCCCCCTGATGCTCCACTGGTGTCAGACCATTACCGGGAGAAGGAAAGCGGTTGTGCCGTCTGCCATGTTGTGGTGCATGATACTTTTGGATGAATACTGTGGGCTCCAGGGGGGCACTGTGATAATCCCATGGACTGAGTGCCCCTAGCTGTGTCAGGGAATGTCACACATGCTGTGATTCACATGTGCTGTGGCCAGGCATCTGATGCAATGTGCCATGCACCATTGACGATGGTGAGAGTGCAGTGGATGCCACCCATGGGCTGTGGGTGAGTTAGGTATGCATGTTTGCACTGTACCTGCTACCCATCAGGCCACAGTGGGTGTTGCACTGCTGTGCTTGTCACTACCACTTGCTACCATACAAGTGGGAGTTCACAACATGACAATGAGTCCATCTGTGGCACCACTGCCCTGGTGTCATGTCTCTGTGCCATGGGACCAAGTGTTGTTTGGGTCTCCATTGATCTGCCCTCATGTGGGGGGCAGTGTAGGTCACTGTGAGGATTGACATGCCCATCTGGGCCATGTTCCTGATAGTCTAGTAGAGGGGGGTGTGTGGGCTGAGTAACTGTAAAAGGTCCCGATATCCCCTCGGCTGCATGGGTGTGGGATGCAGGTGTATGGCTGGCAGGAGTGTACGGTGCCTGCTTTGTGTGGCCGTGGCCATGGTGCATCCACGCCAACCTTGGTAATGGTGGCCATGCATGTCTGTGTGGCACATGTGATGTGTACTGGGGATAGTGCATGGGTTTGTGCACTGCCAGCTGCCTGTCTGCAACCCTGTCCAGCACATCCCTGATACAGTCGATGCCCCATGCCATCCTCTCAACCACATGAGTGAGCCCACAGACAGCATCTGTGTGTTCCCTCTGTACCGCAGCCTGGCATCCTCCAACCACTGCAGCTCAGAGTACTGCATGTGCAGCATACCTGTAACTGTCACCCACTGCTCAGGCCACTGCCTTGTCCACCCCTGGGTCCATGTGGTGGAACAGTGGTGTTTGCATGGGCCTTACTGCCAGGGTGCGCAGTTTGCTGTTGCAGTGATGTTGAGGCTGCATTATCGCATGGGGTGACCACCATAGCAGGACGGGGTGCAGGGAGCACGGTGGTGTCAGGGCCCATGGTGGCTGGATGGGTTGCACCACTGGGCAGTGTTGTCTGCAGGCTGTGCTCATTGTTTGTGTCTGTGCCCAGCTGCATGCCATCCATCTCATCCTGTCCGTGTGTGTGGTTCGAATCACCCTCAAGCCATGCCTCCTTCTCCCTTGCGTTCTCTGGTCAGGTACCTCTGGGGGTACAAAAGAATGTATACATCCCCTACCATGACATTTGTATAGTGATAGACACTACAATGACAATAGCGCCAGGTCACTGTAGTGTTGGCTCTGGATCCTGGCACTGCTTTCAGGAGGTCTTGCACCCCCTACCTGAATCAGCTCTGACTCAGAGTTGATTATTTTAAGTGGGGTGTGTGGGGGAACAGCATATGGGGGTTTAGAGATGAAGCCCTGCCTGAAGAACACACAGTAAACAGTGACCACCATTATGCTGACTGCAAATGTAATCGACATAACAGTGTCACAGTAAAGGTGGTCAACATCGAAACTGTCGACCTCCTGTCATAGATCCAACAAGACAACAGGTCAGCATGGTGTTGGCAGCTGTGGGCCCCATGTGTGGGATGTCATTCTGTCAGGGCATGGCATAACTACCCTCATGATCAGTTGGCAGCTCCACACCCCATGTGCCACTGCATGCCTTGTCACTGCATCTCCCCGAGGGACCTGAGGAGATGAGAAATGCCTGTAAGTGCTCTGTTCATACCGGCATACCCACGCCTCTGTTCATTGCTGCCCATATCATGCCTACCTGCTGAACTGTCACACCCATCTGGCACACCCTGCTAGATGACCTTGGCTATGGTCTGTGCCATGGTCTTCTCAAGAGGTGACAGTCTGGTGCTGGGGAATGGTGATCCCCCCATTCCTGTCTGGGTTCTGTGTGCAGTGGTGAGCTTACATTTTATGGTAGAATGAAGGTCCCTCCATTTATGGTAAATTGAGGTGAATTTCAGTGCCTCTGGTCCCACAGGGTTGATGGCAGCCTGGAAGTCCAGCCATAGCCACTGCTTGGCCTCCATGGGTGATGTCAGCTAATCATCCCCTTACAGGATGGCATAGCTTGTCTGGATGTCTATCACTAGGTCTGTCACCTGGGTAGTGGTGAAGTTGCTTGCCCTGCCCTTCTTGCCCATGCCGTTCCATTCCACACTGCCTGTACCTATCAGGTCCTCCACCCCCAGCTGCCATCCAGTACCTTCCCCTGCCACAGACAGACCACTGCTGTCAACTTGGGATGCCTGCAACACCATTGCACTACCACTTCTGCATTCATGCATGTACACATTCTCTGCCCATGTCTATATTTGGTGGGGTCAAGGGGCATGTTGTGGGATGCATGGCCCCTGGCACAGCCCCTAGGTGGGCTTCTGCACATCTCTCCATGCCACCACTATGGACACCTTGGTGCATGCCTCTGCATCATGTGCACACCATGCACAGCATGCACGTATGCACAGCACTTATATGCACTTTGCGCGGCGGCAACACAACATTGAGAATAGTCACCATTATGTCTAAATTTGCAGTTTGTATGTGAGCACATTAATAAATTTTGATGTTTAGCATAGTATACTTCTGTTCCTCTCCTACTTTTACTGGTGCAACCTGTTGCTTTTGGTTGTCTGGGTGCAGAAGTTGAAAAGGGAGTGAATGACCCTCCAGATTTAGAGGGTCATTTAAGGTTATTCTGGAAGAGGGAAGAAACATATTTTGATTTTGCCAGCCTGGTAGCTTTAATGCAAACATTCTTTTGATGTTTGTACCTGACGAGATCCCCTGAGGAGCAAGAAGCTTTGTAAATGTGCTAAGCCAGGTCTTGAACTGTGAGACATGAAATGAGCTCTGCTGAGATCCAGGGAAAATGTGAACCTTTACTATGTACTGTACCTTCCAAATAAATGGCTTACCTATTACAGACAGCAATTAATATATTTAGTGCATTATCTGTATCAAAGGATATAATGATAAAGGACCAATCAGTGGCATGGAGGTGTGACTACCTGGTGGACATGTCTAGCAGTGTTGATGACAGGAGAACAATGAATGACCCTGTAGTTGGATTTTGGGCTGGTGAACACTATGTACACAGTGAGTAGACCATAAAATGGAAACTGAGTGCACTGGGAAGATTGACAGCTTCCACAATATGCTAGATGTGGGAGTAGAGTGCCCAGTGAATAAGGAAATAGTTTGAAGTTGAGGAGTAGTGCTGAGTATGTTCCAAGATGTGGTGCATGAGTGGATAGGACTGGATATTCTGGATGAATTTTGTGAAAGTAGGGGATAACCACTTAGTGTTTTAACCACCCAGAACTAGGCTTACTTGTAACTGCAAGGGAAGAGACAGGAGAGAAGACTGAGGATATAATCAAGTTTGGATTCAGAGCAAAATCAGATGACAGCAATGACTTTAGCAACAGAAAAAGGAAAGCAGAGTCTGCAAAGCAGGAACTCATCTGAAGCAGGGATGGATGCATAGTAGGATTTAACCTAATGCTGAGGAAAATGCACTTATCCACCCCCACCACCTCTCATGCCTCAGTCCAGTCTGAAAACAATGTAACCAAGGAGAGAGATGGCTTCATTGGAGGTTCCAGGGCTGAGCTGGGTGTGTCAAGTTAAAGGTTTAGGGATTGCAGTCTCAGATGGTCAGCTTTTGGGATGCATCTGAAAACATTGAGGTGAAGGACCCTCTGCCCTCTGGGAGGGGAGGTAGAGGCATTGCATAGGGAAGGAGGGGCTATGGTTAACCTTAACTTGACCTGCCACTAGGTGAGATAAGATAACAATTAAGGGGAGATTTTTACTGATGGTATGGAAGGGGGAATTGAAACATGGAAAGAGGGGGAATGGGGGAATACTGTACAGAGGGCTTTGAAGTAGAGTCAGTGCATGGAGGAGACTGCTGCTAGTAAGAAAAATGATTCATGACGGGGAGAAAAAGGAGATGAGGGGGTGGGAAAGGAAGGTTGGAAAGACAGTAGGGGATAGAAAACAGGGACAGAGAGAGGAGCAAGACAGAAAATGAGGAAGAAGAAAAAAGAGATAGGGAAAAGTTCAGCATGTTGACAAAGAGAAGTGGGAAGGAAATGGGAAGAAAAAGAGGGAGAAGCAAGGAGGAGATGAAAGGATAAAGTCAGTGGGAGTGTCAGCAAAGCCCAGCAGGAACAGGGCAAATACAGTAGCATCCATTCATAATGAGGTAAATATAAACCTAGCTGAGGAAAATATAGAGGATTGTGTATGGTCACCCATACACAACAAGCCTGTGTATTATTTGAGAGGTTGATGTTGCAACCAGAGAACTCAAGAGCGCAGCTTGAGAGGTCTATTGGTTGCCACAGCAACCTCGAGAGTCATACACAGGCTTGTCTGTGTATGGGTGACCATACATGATCTTTTATTGTGTATGGTCACCTTTAAGAAAAGCCTGTAAATAGTGTCACCTTCTCACCCCCACCACCGCTGAGTTTCTACTCTTACTTTTCCAATTATTCGTTGAAACTCAGTTCAAGGTCCTACTTTCTCTAATCAGGGCAGCTGCTCTTCCTCAAACTTTCTGTTCTCATCGCCACAGCCCAACTGTTCATCACATCAGGATCACCCTTACTGAAAACTTGTAAAAAAGAAAAGAAAGCGGCTTCCAAACATCTCCAATACCTTTCGGTTTGTCTCAGTTGGCAGTTGGAGCCACAGTTTCACATGGTCACAGAGTCACGCACAACACGGAGTTCCATCTTGTGCTGCAGTAGTGACGTAGCTAGTGCAGCACAACAACATCCTGATGTCCCTACTGCAGCACAACAATGCTGTTCCAGTAACCGATTTTCATACACAACAATGATCTACCATACACTGTAAGTCCATAGCACCTGGCAAACTGCATCTATAAACCAAAATGAGTGTACTGTATGCCAAACTTATTAACTTAATGCTACAGTAGGTAATGTATAAATGACTTTAGGACTGCTATTTTGAGTAAGCATGCTACAGTGTTTATCTTGTGATTTTCTGGATGGAGAAAGATTACACCATCTGCTCTTTTCTAAAAGGACCAATTAATTACTATCTGAGTCAGATAACTATCTGGTCAACATTTATCTCTGTATCTACTATCTTAGGAAATTATTGGCCCACTCATAAGTGTTTTGATTAGATTGTTGCTACAGTATATATAGAAACTTCTAACTACTCTTCTAAGAAAATTGAATGCTTTGCTTCTTGAGTATACTTCTGTAGGTAGATACAACTACTGCACTCTCCTTCAACCATGTTTCAGCGAAATCTTTCCATAAGTGCACAGACATTGGTGCAGATACTGCATAGTTAGCATTAAACTTTAAAACAACTTCATTTCTATTTAGTTTACAACCAGGTGTCTACATTAACTAGCAATGAGTTTAAAGCAGGAAGTCCAAATATTGTACTGATTCGTAGCTGGCAATGTATTGTCAATCATTTTGCATATCATTCTTTTGGTCACACTTTACTGTGCATAATTTAAATTTTTACATTAAATTTATATTCAGATTCAATCCTTAAAAATGCATAATTTTTAACAAAACACTAAAGAACAACTCATTAAACAATGAGCTATGAACTCACTGTACTTAAAGTTCAATGTGGACTATTCTGTAGGAGCCATGTTTAAAACAGATATGGTAACATCAAAAGATGAGGTCAAAAGGGATTTTAGGTAAATCGTGTCCCTTTTCTCAATAGTAAAAGTAGAAGGAAAAAGAGACTGTTCTGGTTCTCTAGGGAAACAGTCAAGGTGGTGAGGGGAAAAAGGGTGGCATTCAGGATTATAAGGAAATGCAGAAGGAGGAAGACAGGGAGGTGTACCAAGTAGAGCAGATGGAGCAGGAAAGATAGTGAGAGGAGCAAAGGCACAGACTGATGAAAGGATAACCAAAGGGGTAGCTAAAGGGAATAAGACTTTCTTCAGGTACATAAGTGAAAAGAGGAAAGCAAGGGGAGCGATCGTGAGGATAATGAGGGTGGCAGGGGGAGACTACACAGAAGAGGATCAAGAAACTGTAGACATTTTGAACAAGTACTTCTGCTTAGTCTTCACAGTGGAGGGAGGATGGGAGGACCACCAGAGAGCATCAAGAATGGGGAGGGGGTGGACGCAAGTCCATTTTCAGAGAAAAGAGTCCTGAAGATACTTGCATCTCCGAAAATGGACAAGGCTATGGGATTGGATGGATACACCCGAGTGTACTAAAAGAACCCAGGATGGTGCTAGCTGCCTCACTGATGGCCTTATTCATTAGCTTACTGGAAATAGGTCTGGCTCTGGAGGACTGGAGGAGAGCAGACATGATTCCTCTCCATAAGAGCAGCAGCAGAGAGGATGCTAGCAACTATAGTCAGTCTCATATCAGTGGTAGGAAAATTAATGGAATCCCTGCTAAAGGAAAGGTTGGTACAGTATCTTGAATCCAATAGGTTACAAGACCAAAAGTATCATGTATTGATGTGGGGAGATCAGGTCAAACAAATTTGATTGATTTCTGCAACTGGATGACCTGGGAAATAGATCAGAGGAGGCCAGTGAACATGACCTATATGGACTTTAGCAAGGTCTTCAACACTGTGCCACATAAGAGACTGATTAAGAAACTGAGAAGCCTAGGTGTGGGACCCAAGCTGGTGATTTGGGTAAGGAACTGGTTAATGGATAGGCGACAAAGGGTGGTGGTTAATGGCACTCACTCCAATGAGGGGGGAAAGTGACAAGCCGGGTTCTATAGAGCTCAGTACTGGGACTGGTCCTTCTCAGTGCCTTCATAAGTGACAATGTGGAAGAACTGGAAGGAAAGGTATGCCTTTTTATGGACAACACCAAAATCTGCAATAGTGTGGACACTCAGGAGGGGTAGAGAGAATGCATGTAACCTTGAAAAACTCAAAGGAGTGGTCAAGAGCATGGTAGATGGGGTTCAATGTGAAAAAGTGCAAAACCAGACACCTAGGACACAGGAACACAAGAGATGAGTATAGGATGGGGCAAAGGTACTGACAGTCACCAAGCAGGAAAGAGATCTTGGGGTTATCATATCTGATTACCTCAAAGTGACAGAGCAGTATAACAAAGCAGTGGGTAGGACCTGTAAGATGCTGAGATGCATAAAGAAAGGCATCTCCAGCAGGAGAAGGGAGATAGTGTTGCCTCTGTATTGCTTGCTTGTGAGATCCCACCTACAGTATTGTGTCATGTTCTGGAAGTAGCATCTCAGAAAAGACATAGACAGGGTGGAGGCAGTCCAGAGGAGGGGGCAACTAAAATGGTGCAGGATATGCATCAAAAGCCCTATGAAAAGAGAGAGGGATCTCAGCATATACACCCTGAAAGAAAGGAAAGTGAGAGAGAATATGATAGAGACCTGCAAGTACCTCTCTTTCAAATGCGAAAAAGGACCAGGACAAGAAAGCAAGTGATAAAGCTGGACGGGAGTTTAAGAGGGATGTGAGGAAGCACTACTTCACTCAAAAAGTGGCGGGCACCCAAAACAGATTGCCAGCTGAAATGGTGGAGGTGATAACAGCAAGAGGCTTCAATCATGTATGGGACTGACATAAGGTCATATATATATATATATATATATTTTTTTTTAATATATACAGTATATGCAGGGAGGATGAAGAGTCTGCAGAGATTACTGTTGTTAGGGTCTGTGAAGCCAGATCAGGAAGCAACTGTCTGGGCAGAGTGGGTGGACCAAGTGGTCCTTTTCTTCTGTCAAATTCTATGTTTCTATGTTACTGTAGTAAGTATGTTGTGTGAACGAATACTACATATGTTGTATAATCATGTACAGTGATGCCCCGCTTTACATTCCATGATGTCAAAAGATATTATGGTACAGTGCTACTGTCAAGTAAATGTTATTGTTAAATCATTAAAATAAGAGACCATTACAAAATGTAATACATTTACGACATTTATAACACTTTATAAGTTATTACATCACAACAATACAGAGAACATGCATAAAGTGTCAAGTGCAATTGTGCTTAGTCATATAGTATGCTTTCTGACCTGGGTAATAATAACAGACAAATGTCTAACCACTCTGGATTATGAATTCATCCTCTGTTTTGAAAAGTACATTTAAGATAATACTGTCATTAGGTTCCCAAAGTGATCTGAGTATTCGTTTAATCCATGTTTCTCTTGCCTTATGATACCATATACATTATAGCATTACATGAGCTAGACCTTCCTTGTCTACTTTGTTGCAATAGAAGCAGGAGTCTTGCATCAGATGTACCCTTATATCTTGCTGTTAACACATTTGATTCAAAGAGTTCTATTTTATATCTAGTAAACAATTTTCGCAGTTAACAGTTTTCTAATGTATCAAGGTAATACCGATAATAATTGTAGCCATTTGCAGAGTACCATTTCGCAAATCTAGACACAGCAATACAATCTAAATCTTTTTTTAGTGTAAACAGAGAAAATAATGTTTTTAATACAGGGTTTGTGAAGATCACTTATTACTATGTCCATATCAACATATTTCATTAAACTGCTTAGACCACAAAGATACTATACGTTAGATTTTTTAAGTGAGTTTACCAATGGGATGATTTGCATCCTATGAAATCCCAGCTCTTTACCCACTTATCAGGAACCAGACTGGTTGCTGATAGAGCGAATGAGGCTACAGGAGTTCAATATTTCATTAGCCTCCCTTCTGTTTATCCCATATGCAAAACTTCTGCATAAATTAAGAGTCCCCAATTGGATGGTCAATAAAATCCCACAAACAGATGTTTTTCTTCTTTCAGTTGAAACACAAATTGAATCCAGGACAACCATTATTTGGAAACCCAAACCTGTTGATAGGCAATAAGGATATCACTCATAGATTTTGGCTAACTCAGAAGGTTGTGCTGTTATCTAATTTGGTTAATCAGGACATTTTTATTCCCTTAACAAAATCTTGTTATTTGATCTGCCCCCTGGCACCAAACTTCTTTAAATATGCACAGATTAAACATTGCGTTCAGTCCTTCTTTGGGAATCCCCCATGGTCAGCAGGAGCTAGTCACCTTTTTTCAAAGCTAGGAGATGCTATCGTTCTTAACAGACCTATTTAAAGACTCAATAAATTACTAGGAGCACTCATTTGGGACAAATGTTTGTCTACAGCTTTTTATTGGCAACAGGCTCTGCAATTCCCCTATGCTCCCAATATTTGGAAAAGAATCTGGGCTGACCTTTACCACTTTATTAAACAAGATAGATTAAGACTTTTACAATATAATATATTGCATCATCTGTACTATACCCCATCAAAGCTCTTTAAGTTGGGCAAGGTGGGTGAAATAAGTTGTCCAAGATGCTTCCTTAGAGAAGGCTCTCTACTTCATATGATTTGGACATGTCCCAAGGTGGTGGAATTTTGGCAGGACCTTAAAATTATGAGTTTTCCACTTTTTGGCAACTCCAATCTTTTCTCGGTGGAGATATGTATTATAGAGAATTATCAGTCAATACAAACTACCAGTCATTAACTTCCCTGGTCACTAAATTAATTTTGATGAGACACTGGTTAAGTGACACTCTCCCATCTATCCGAGAGTGGACTCAGGAGCTACTCACAGCTTTTAATGCTGAGAGAGCACTAGCTATTCAAAATCACACCCTGGGACATTTTGGTGAGCTTTACTAACATACTAACATACTAAAATGCCAGCAGAATAGGCTTTACAGTCTTTCGTGTCTGCTAATTTGGTCAGCTTCCACCCTGGGAGCTGACCTTGCTGCCCCCCTTGTCCTCTCTGGCTTCTCTCTTCCCAGTCCCAGATATTCTTGCTGCACTGGACTTTGCTTCCAAAACCCTTCCCCTGTACCTGTCCCACGGCCTCTTGAACCCCTCCACCGTCTCTGCCTCCACCAGCCTCCTGGGCAGCGCATTCCATGGCTCCACCACTTTCTCAGTGAATTAGCACCTCCTCCTTTCTCCCCTGAATCTCCCCTCCCTCCAGCTTCCACCCATGCCTTTTAGTTGCCCCCCTTCTTCCTTTGGAGTACCTTGACTGCTCCTCCCCTATTTACCCCCTTCATGTACCTGAAGACCTCTATCCATGCCCCCGGTCCCTTCTCTCTTCCAATGTGCTTTATGTTGGCTCTTGAGCCTCTCCCATGGGTCCTGTCCCCCAAGCCCCAGATCATTCTGGTTGCCTCCTCTGGACCCTCTCCAGGAGTTCAATGTCCCTCTCTAAGTGTGGCCTCCCAAACTGCACACAGTACTCTAGGTGCGGCCTCACCAAGCAGTTATAAAGAGGGAGTATCACGTTCATCCTTCTGGAGGTGACCGCCCTAACAATGCATCCCAGCATCCTGTTGGCCTTGGCCACTGCCCTTCTAAAAGTCTCCGAGTTGTTCATCTTGACATCCACCACCACCCCCAGGTCCTTCTCAGCCATCGAGACTTGTAGCACCCCCCCACCAGGGTGTACACTTGGCCCAGGTTTCTGGCTCCCAGGTGCAGTACCTTGCTTTTCACTGCATTGAACCTCAACTTCCACTTTCTAGACCACCTTTCTAGAGCCTCCAGGTCCCCCTGTAGGGCCACCTTCCCCTCCTCCCCATCCACCACCCCTCCAGTTTGGAGTCATCCACAAAGAGACTAATCTCATTCCTGATACCCTTCCTTATTTCAAAGATGTAGGCGTTGAACAGGAGGGGCCCAGGGCCAATCCCTGAGGGATCCCACTGATGACCCTCCTTGGGGATGAGACTAACCCACCAACCATGACCCTCTGGGTCTCGTTCTGGAGCTAATTGCCTATCCATCTGATCATCTGGTTCCCCACCCCATTTCTCCCAGCTTATCCAACAGGACCCAGTGAGGAACAGAGTCAAACGCCATGCTGAAGTCAAGAAAGAGGACGTCTACCGGTCTACCCAGGTCCAAGGCACTCGTCACCCAGTCATAGAACTCCACAAGGTTTCTCTGACATGATTTCCCCAGGCCGAATCCATGTTGTCTATCCTTCAGGCACCCCAACTTTCCAGGTCCCCCCTAGTCTCTCCTTGACAATGCCCTCAATCACCTTGCCCACCATCAATGCCAGGTTGATGGGCCTGTAGTTCCCTGCCACCTCCCTTGATTCCCCCTTGTGGATAGGCACTATATGTGCCACTTTCCAGTCCTGGGGCACCCACCCTGTCTTCAGAGAGATGCTGAAAAGCTCCACCAGGGGTTTCGCCAGGACATCCGCCAGTTCTTTCAGCACTCTGGGATGTGATTTATCCAGCACCAGTGCTTTCCCCATCTTAAAGGACCTGAGGGCTTCCCTCACTTTCTCTGCTGTAATTTCCATCTCCACTATCTCATCCCCCTGCTTTGCCTTCCCACCTCCTACCAGTGATGGCCCCCCTTCTCCCCAGACCCGCTGATCTGTAAGGGTCCCCCATCCTCAGTTTCACTGTCTCCTCTCATGTATGATGCAGCCCCCCCCATTTTCCTTGTTGAAAACTGAGGCGAAGTACTCATTTAGTACCTCAGCCTGCTCCATCGAGTCATGTGCCCATCCTTCCCCTGCTTTAATCCTGCTAATCTGCCCCTTCACCCTTCGTTTTTCCACAATGTATCTAAAGAACCTCTTGTTCCCTCTCCTAATTTCCCTGGCCAGGTTTTGTTAATTCCTTACCTTAGCCGGTCTCACCACCCTAGTGGCCCTTGTGGCCATCAGCTCGTAGTCCCCTTGATCCCTTTCACTCCTTGAGCACTTGAAATGCCTATAGGCTGCCTTCTTTCCTCTCACCACCTCCTGAACCTACCTGGTCCACCAGCAGGGTTTCTGAGCCCTACCACATTTTCATTTTACTCTTGCACAGGTACTGGTAGCATCCTGCACCCCTCCGATGATTTCCCACCTACCGTCAGCATTCATATCTGGCCCAGTCCCATCCAAATGCTCCTGAAGGATCCTTCCCATTTCCTTGAAATACACCCTCCCTGAAGTCAGTTACCTCCATCTTTGTGTAGCCTTCTACCCCTCCTAGATCCAGGCAGAACCAGACCGTGGCATGGTCACTCTCTGCCAATGGGTCTGTTACCTCCAGGCCCCCAGTCTAGTCCCTGTCTGCCAGGACCACATCCAGTATCCACGCCTCCCTGGTCGGTTCCCCCACCTACTGAGTTAGGAAGGCATCCTGAAAGACATCCAGCAACCTCTGTTCCCTGGCCACTGAGGATGTCATAGTCTGCCAGTCCATTCCTGCCATGTTTAAGTCCCCCAACACCACCACCCTTCCCCTGCCCAATCTGCAGTGTCTCCCAACATCTGCCACCAAACTCTCTTCCAGCTCCTCCACCAGTGCAGGGGGGTCTATACATCACTCCTATTTTTACTCTCTTGCCCCCTCTTATTATCAAGGTGACCCAAATTGCCTCCACAGTTCCTTTTGCCTCCTCCACTCTTCCTATGTCAATGCAGTTTTTGACTATTATTGCTACCCCTCCTCCCCTTGCCTCCCCCGTCCTTCCTCAACATGGTGTAACCCTCCAGGTTCAGGTCCCAGTCATGCCCTGTGGTGGCCCAGGTCTCAGTGACCTCTGCCACATCCACCTCTCCCTCAGTTAGCATTGCCTGGAGCTCAAGCATTTTATTGCCCAAGCTCCTGGCATTTAGCAGGACTACCTTCCACCCTTTCCCTATACTTCCATTTCCCCTGCTTATGTTCCCATGGGGATTCCAACTTCCCCCGATCTGTACCTTACCAGTCGGCCTATTTGTGCATTCCTCCAGCTCCCAAGGGGGTGGAGACAGAGTCCCTCCTTTATCAGACCCTCCTTGACAGCCTTTTCTCCTATCCCTCCACCCTTCACAAGTTTAAACCCCACCTTTCACCAAAGAACCTCTCTATTTTCAACTTAAGGATTTCCCTCCCCTCCAAATTGAGATGGAGCCTATCTCTAACATACAGCCCCTTGTCCTCCCAGGTTTCCCCCCAATCCCCCATCAACCCATACCATCTGGTTCACACCACTCCCTGAGCCACTTGTTTATCTCCCTAATCTTCCTTGGCACCAGCAGGATTTCTGAGAAGGAAATCATGCGTCCTATGTCATGACAGACCCTGGCAAGCTCTCTGAGCCTCACCTGTATCGCTAGCTCACTATTTCCCTCAATATCATTGGTACCTGTGTGGACCAGTGTGTCCGGAGGAACCTCCGCAATCATTTGCCAGCTGATATACCTCATGCTTGGCCCTGTGCACCTTTAGTCCAGGGAAGAATTTTGTTCTAACTAGGCAGGCTTCCCTCTTCCTATCCAATTTGATACCCTTGATCATGGAATCACCCAGCAGGAGCACTCTGACAGCCCCATCTCCTCCATTCCCCCCTTCCATGTCCCTCATCCTTTCTACTGGCCCCTCCCCAGCCAGCTCCTTGCCCTCCCCTATCTGGGTACCACCACCTGCCCCTCCTTGGCCTCACCCTGGCTACCCCTCCCTCTGATCCTGTGCCTCTCCTCCTCCTTGGTATCCTTCAGAACCACTACCCGCCAGTCACTGCTAGTGACTTTTCTTCCCCATCTGCTAAACTAGCCTGACTCATCCTCCCTTCTTTCCCATCTCAGTTCAGCCCCTCCTTGCCTATCGTGCTCCCTTGGTCTAAACCCTCAGCTCCCTTTACTGTATCCTCTTTGTACTTCTGGTCCTTCTCCTTGCCCTTTCCTCCCAACTGGTCCTTCTCCTTGCACTTCCCTCCCTCTACCCCCTCCTGCTCTGATCCACCACTCCCCCCATTTTCCCGCATTCCAAGTTTCCCCCTTTCTTCCTGCTATCCGGCCCCTGCCCTGTCCCCACTCCTTTCCTCTCTAACCGCCCTGTCATGGCTACATCACCCCCCTCATCCCCAAGCAGAAGAAGAGAATTAAAGCAGTTACTGAGCTTAAGGTCCGATCCACCTCCCCTCCTTGCTTCCTTCTGTCCAGCCTCAGCCATCTGCCTACTTCCCTGAGAATGTCCTCCCTTTGGCCCCCCTCTGTTAGGGTCCCCAGATACCTTCCTGCTTCCTTGGTAGTGTGTTCCTTTAGTTAAGGCCCCCTCTATCAGGGTCTCTATGCAACCCCAGAGTACTCTCCTGCACTTCTTTCCCTATGCCCCCACCCCTAGTGCTTGGTGCAATCCCATGGAAGAGCTCCTGCCCTATTCCCCAACCATACCTCCCCCTTCCCTCCAGCTGTTGGGGCAACCACAGAACTTCCAAGCCCAGTCCAGTATCATGGCTGCCCCACACCCTGTGACCCCACCACCCTCCCAAAGATGCCGGCCCTAATGACACGTGGTCCCATCCCCCTCCAAGTAGGTTTCCTTGGGTGAACCACCAGGTTCCCCACTAGTCCAAGATACACCCCTACCCACTAATCAGGCCACTCACTAATCCTAGATACAGTCTCACGGTAAACAGGTACCCCCATTACTAGGTGCAGTACTACACAGTAATCTTATAGGGGAAGTGTACAACTCCCTAAGCTCCTCTCTCCCGGCCTTTAAATCCAACCCCCAGTGGCTAGAACTACATGAGCTGCACCTCAAGCCTTTTCCTCTAATTGCAGGGCAGGTGTTCCACTATAAAGGAGCCGAGCTGAGGGGAGGGAGGGGTGTTGGAATGTGGAGTTAGGGCCCACAACCGACTCTTACGAGAGTGTATCAACCATGTGTCTGCCCCTCAATGCAACCTCCTCTGGAGGAAGGTCCCACACAAACACTGTATTAAACAAGTTGCACTACTGCCCTAAAGTCCACTCACTGAAAAGAATGCAGTAACCAGCAACCAAATCCTTTCCCCAACTGCTCAGCAAAAGAAGGTTCAGACAACCTCTGCCTGACCCCAACTGCTTCTGCAGTTAACAGACATCAAATACAATTTCCAACACATAGAAATGGCAGCTAAAAAAATGCTTTAAATCAACTAACAAACACACTCAGTGGCTAAAGCCCCTTTCTCCCTCTCTTCTAGCTGAAGACTGACTGAGATGGCAGTTAACCATCACATTCTAACAGCACTAATCCCTGTAATATGATGCCTGCATTTACAGGCCAGAGAGCAACATTTAGGATCCTTTTCTGAGAAGCATTGCCTGGATGCTGGTTACCCTTCAGGCTGAGAACATAAAATAGACTTCCTTCCAACACTATAACTAGAACATTGATGGTCTGGAAGTGCAGATACTTGCTGGGAGAAGTAGTGATTGCTTAAATAAAGAGATTCAAGAGATATTACAATGTCTTGGGAGGGAGGTCAAGAGGGATTGGGAGATAATAGAGGGGAGGGGAGGAAAGTTATTATCCTGAACTATACTCAATTGGGTATGGAACTGGCTAAATTCTTCTGGTGGAGGAGTGAGGGAAGGGGGGGGAAGGAGAGGGTTGGGGATGTTGAACATTTATGAATGTAATTTGGAACTGTCATTTATGGAAAAACTTAATAAAATACATTTACAAAAACAAAAGGAATCCCAGATCTTTTTCCTCTAGGCATTGCCTGGCCAATCTATGTTGTGGAACCTTAGTTATTTTTATCCCAAAATTGATCATTCTAGATTCAGCTAGTGCACATATATTTTGATTCAACGTGCCTGTACAATTGGTCTCATGCTTGCGTAATATAGATAATCTTTGGCTGTTCGCCGGTCTATCCATGGGATATACCACCCTGTAGGGGTATGAAGACAAGTAAACCTATGGGAGGGTTCCACCCCTTGAGGTGCCGCGGGAGTGATTCCCTTGCCTAAAGGTACCTAAGGAAGAAGCCCACGGGATCAAGAGGCATGCTGCCAGAGGAGAAGCGGTGGATGGAGGGGCAAGGAAAAAAGGTTTTGTATGGAGTGAGTGAGAGCAGCCCTAAATAGGCCAGTAATTGTACAATGCCACTCACCCCTTTGAACTACATGCTGTAGCCTTCCACCCAATGTGTCTGTGCAACTGGTTTCATGCTTGCATAACATAGATAATCTTTGGCTGTTCTCCTCTCTATCTATGAGATATACCACCCTGTAGAGGCACAAAGGCAAGGAACCCTAGGGGAGGGTTCCACCCCTTGAGGTGCCATGGGAGTGATTCCCTTGGCTAAAAGTACCTGAGGAAGAAGCCCAAAAAGAGTGTCAAGTAAAGCATACAAGGTAGTGAACACTTATCGGAGTCAAGGACCTGTACGTAGGTCGGTTGGAAGTATGGGTTCAGTTGGTAGCATGGGTCAGTTGGTAGTATGTTTGAGTAGAGTAGGCAGGAAACAATAGTGACCCACTCATAGGTCTATCTGTAAGGCATAGAGGCCTGGCTTCCTAAGGAGAGAGAGAGAGAGAGAACAGTCAAATGGGGAGACAGGACACTTACAGGACGGAAACCCACTCCATCCAACAGCGTAAACCTATCTAAGTGGCCTAAGAATTATTGCTTAAAGCTAACTAAATATTATGATCCGTGGCTCAGAAGAGAGAAAAAAAACCTTTAAAGAGGAAATCTCTGGGGATCCAAAGCCTAGGTTGCCTTCCCTCCAGACTTGGGATGTTTTTGATTAGTGACAGCTCTGCTGCTGCAATTTGAAAACGCAATTGAATGGGGTGGAAAATATTCCAATTTGCAGGAAAGCTCTCCTCTAGCCTTCTAACAGGAATGCAGTGAAGGGTTGTGAAGCTAACTTTGTAACACTGCTCCTCCTAGGTGGGAAGAGGAGGAAAGTGATGACTGCTGAGGTGCTTAGCTGGCCAACTGATCTAAAAACAAACCAGGTGAGCCAGAGGCAGTCATAGGGAGAATAGCTTTGAAGGGTCCCTCCGAACCCAGTCAGGCAGCTAAAGGGGCCCTTCATGAGAGTCCCACCCCTTTGCTGTTGAAGTCTTAATGCTACATCGAGAGGTGCCATCGGTACAGTTAATGACTGAAGGTCCACCCAGAGCGAGGACATTCCCAGCTATGGACCAGGTGAGAATGACCTTGCCCCAAGCTTCGCATGCTCAAGATGTGGAATTCAGGGTGTGGAGTGAGACTGTTGGCTGCAGGAAGAGCCCTGCACCATGGCAACTAATGATCGAGGTTGGCATGCCTCCGAGGAGAACTTAAGGGAGTGCTGAGCATTGTAGACCCTCATGTAGGTCAGACATGTTTTATAGCAAGCATATAGCAGAAAGCTTCCATGTAAGCAATGACTGGACCTGCAAGTAGACTTGTGAGGCAGAGTAAGCGTTGCACATAGGTCAGAGAGGCAGAAATTTGCATAACATGCAGTGAGGCAAGCCAACCAGTCCCATTAAGGAAGCCAATTAAAAGTGACATAAATAGAGGATTTTTGTGGCAGAGGTAGTATTTGAACATGAGAAATTTGGATCACATTGGGCCACAACTTCACCACAACCCCCATTCCCCGCAGCAGGAAAAGCAAGGAAGCAACAACAAAGTGCTGCGACCCACATGAAGATTTTAAAACTAGTTTACAGTGACAGCTGTAGCTGTGTTGACTTCCAGAATTTAATGAAGCAGTATATAAAAGTAATGAACAGACCCTACTCAACATGACTTTGGGCAACAACACTCATGTTTAACAAACACACTCATTTTTTATAATAAAATTAGTGAATTATTAGACATTTGTAGACCTGTGGATGTGGCTTACCTGGACTATAAAAAGGCTTTTGATAAAGTACCACATGATACCCTCCTTCAGAAACTGATCAGACTAGGCGTGAATAATAAAATAATTAACTGGGTTACACAGTGGCTTACAGACAGGAAACAAAGGGTTAGGGTCAGAGGTCACCTGTCCAGAGATGGTCAAGTGACCAGTGGGGTCCCTCAGGGATCAGTTTTGGGGCCTGCATTGTTCTCTATATTCATCTCAGACATAGGACACAACATGAATTGTACATGCACTAAATTTGCTGATGAATCTAAAATCTGTGCTGAAGTAGCCAATGATGATCAGACTAAGTTATTTCAAGAAGAGCTAAACCACCTCCAAGATTGGACAAATTCAAATGGAATGAAATTTAATTCCAAAAAGTGTGTCATTATTCCTTTTGTGGTAAACAGTAAGTTCCAGAATTATACCTTGAACAACATTGCATTGAAAACTGCAACACAAGAGAGGGATTTAGGGGTCCTTATCACAAACAGTCTGTCATTCAGTGGGCATTGTAATGAAACAGTAACTAAGGTAAACAGCATTATTGAGCAATAAGAAGGTCATTTGTTACAAGACACAGGGTACGTTTACTGCCATTGTACAGCACCCTCGTGAGACCACATCTCGACTGTTGTAGTTCCTTGTGAAGCCCACATTTGAGGAAAGACATAAATGCTTTAGAAAGAGTTCAGCGTAGATTAACCAAAATGATCTCTGGTATGGAGCACCTACAGTATGAAAATAGACTAGAGAACCTAGGTTTATACCCACTTTAATTAAGGTGTAAGAGAGGTGATTTACTACTAATGTATAAAATCAACAAAGAACTTATGACTGGACTTGGTCTGCAATGTTCTAATAGGAATATTAATCTAAGAAGTCACAAATATCAGCTCAAGCTAGCATACTCCAGATTAAATCAAAGGAGAAACGTCTATACTGAAAGGATTATTCCTTTATGGAATCGCCTACTAGGGCATATCATTGAGTCCAAAACACTGGAAACTTTTAAAAACAAACTAGATAAATTCCTATTAAGCTTAACTGGGAATGCATACACCCCTAATGGGGAGACAGAGCCCATGGGTGTCAGCCTTCTGCCTGTCTGGCTTTACCTAGTATAGCATAGTATCTAGTATGGTAGTACCTAGCAGCATCCAGCAGCAAGTAGTTATAGCTTCTAGGATCAGCCAAGCTAAGCAAACAGCGAAATTGCAGGGAGAGGCAATGTACTGAAACAACAGCAAGGATTGCTTGGTGCAATTGCATGAAAGCAGATTTGAATGCCATGGGCTAGCTTTGCAATATGAGCCTGCACAGGTGCAAACAATTAAGGTGGATAAGCTCTGAGGCAGCAAGCAGGGAAGCAGAAACTGAGCTGAAACATACAGATAACAATTGCAGTTGCACTGAAGGTTTGCTGAAAGCTAATGAGCAAATGGGAGCCAAATAGCACCAGTACAGGATTAGCATGATACAAGCAAATGAACAGGAAGCTACAAAACCAGAAAGCCCCCAGAAAAGAAAATGCAAACAAAACTCAAACACAGTAGGACAGGAACAAGTAACACAAAGAAGCACACAGCAGCCGGAGGCAAGCAATACTAACCAAAAAGCAGGACAACACAAAACAAAAGTCCAGTAGAAACCAAGCAGCCCACAACACAGCAACACAAGGGTGGGCAAGGCCCCAGCAGGGTCCAGGTCAAAAGATAGACTGACAGAGCCTCTGGCTGCAAGGAAAAAGTGATTGTCTGTGGAGTGAAGAGAGCAGCCCTTAAATAGGCCAAAGAGGGGTGTGGCCTGTTGCACCTCCCCCTTAAACTACAGTCTGTAGCCTTCCAAATGCCCAGCTATGTTCTTACAAAGTAAGCTGGAGTTCACTTTGAGAGCCCTAAGGCTGCCCTTAATACTTGAATCACAGGCATTTCCAGATTATTAATGGATTCATGATCTCAGATCTCTACTCCATAAAGGATATACTGGCCCGGATATTCAGAAGGGTTGAGCATGACGCAACAGTGTTGCACCATGCTCAACCCACTAATGTGCCCTGGCATGATATTCAAACAGGGATTGAGCCTGGGACAAATCCTGATGTGCCGGAGCGCATCAGTAATGTATGTGGCATAGGTGGGGGGGCATGCCAATGCACATTCCGCACATCCCAATATTCAGTCCGGGATGTGCTGAGCTCATGCATGCACAACCCCTACCTGCGCTGCACACAGGTGAGCCAAAAAAAAAGGAACAATGGCTGGCCACCCAGAGGTGAGCTGCCGTATTGCAGGGCACAACATGGCAGCTGCCACCTGTGAGTGGCCACCCGAGCTCCGGCTGCACCTTCGTGGCAGCGACCCCCCATGCCCGACCACAGGCATAAGTTGAATAAAATAAACATCCTATATCCCTGCTGGTCCAGTGGACCGCTCGCAGCCTGATTGCGGGCATAAGTTGAATAAAATACACGTCCTATATCCCTGGTGGTCCAGTGGACTGCTCGCAGCCCGATTGTAAGCATAAGTTGAATAAAATACACGTCCTATATCCCTGGTTGTCCAGTGGACCGCTCGCAGCCGATTGCAGGCATAGGTAATAAACAGGAGAGGTCCAATATCCCTGGTGGTCCAGCGGTAACCCCTTCCCTATCCGCCCACTGAGCCCCACTGCCCTACCCCCCTGGTCAGCAGTGGGTGGCAGCAGCCCACCCGCCTGCCACCCCACTGCCCGCAGACTGACACTGTATGGTAGGGCTGTACGCCCATTGATCCACAGCGTGAGCCAGTGGGCATGCAGCCCGTACTGTACTACACTGTCCAGATATGTGAATGGATCCATTCAGATATTGGGACTGTGTAGTATGGTACAGGCTGCACGCCCATTGGTTCACGCTGTGGACCAATGGGCGTACTGTCCCACCATATGGTGTCAGTCAGCGGGCTGGCAGTGGGGCAGTGGGTGGGGTGCTGCCACCCGCTGCTGACTGGGAAGGGAGCGGGGTGGTGGGGCTCAGTGGGCAGGTGGGAAGGGGGTACCACTGGACCACCAGGGATATTGGACCTCTCCTGTTTATTACTATGCCCGCGATTGGGCTGTGAGCGGTCCACTGGATCACCAGGGATATAGGACATGTATTTTATTCAACTTATGCCTGCGGTCGGGCTGCAAGCGGTCCACTGGACCACCAGGGATATAGGATGATTATTTACATCTACATATGCCCACGTTCGGGCATTGGGGCACTTTTCTGTGATGTGCAGGGGCTGTCAGTCCCCGATGGCTGCAGCCTGGCAGGGCGCCAGGCGCAAGTCACCGGGGACCGTTGCACTTGCATGCAAATGAGGCCATAATGGCATGCAAATGGCCCCATTTGCACCTTGCATGCATATGGCCCCATATGCATGTGCACTTTTGAATATTGCGGCTGTTGCAGCTAGCGCAATGGACCTTGTGCTAGTGCATCCCCCGCTCCACTCTGGCTACTTGCGCTGGTGAAGTGCCACTGCGCCATGCTCACTGCGGGGGGCCAGGGTGCGATATTCAGTGATGCTGTGCCATGGTGCAGCTCCGTTGAATATCACCCTGTCAATGCCCCTGCGCAGTCAAGTTGCACTGCGCCCAGGCTTGCGCTACAGCCTGGCACAGTCTGAATATCTGGGCCACTGTCACAATGTCCTCAGTCCCAACTAATTTCAGTGCTTATAAGGTCTCTTGGTGTCACTTTTCTTAAATGCTATAAATATACATAGTCATGTATAAGGCTGTTAAAATGTTAATAGGTGGCATGAAACAAAACCAGTGTTGCACATGTGTATCCCTCTGGATCACCTGTAGCCTGCAGCCTGTAGCCTGCAGGATTTAGTAGTACTCTGGCAAAATGACACCACAGGCAAGTGCAAAGAGATTGCCTTAACCATTCTTGTTGATTCATCACCCAAGATACTGATTGCCATAACTAGACATAAGGGAACCTGCCACTGGGCACCACTGTACTAACTTAAATACAGTCCACTGAAAGTATCCCAATTAATTGTTCTAAACTTACAATTCAGGATACAAGGAAAAAGTCATAGCTTACTCCAGAAATGAATCTGGTCAAACCTAGTCATTCCATATCTAACTATTAACTTTTTCAATGGGTTCAAATGATTAACAGGACAAAAAAAAAGTATGTTACAAAATTTTAAGGATGGCTTTGATCATTCACAAATTGTACAGATTCCATTCTAGAACCCAAGCAACTTAATCAGCTAAAAATACAATAAATAAAGGGTTACTGTTGGGTCAGAAAAATTGTCCCTGTGATAATAATAATAATAATTTTTATTAATATGGCGCCTTTCAATTATCAAGGTGCCATACATGAATAACAGTTAAAACAGTTAAAAATCATTAGAAAAATTCAGCCAAACCAAGACAGTTAAACCAATCAATATTCTGAAAATGCATTTTCCCAAAGAAAGGTCTTCAAACCCCTCTTAAAATCCTCCACAGAGGTGCACTCCCGCAACCAATGGGGTAGAGAGTTCCAAAGGGTGGGGACAACATACAAAAAAGCCAGAGCACCAGAAGATTTCAAATTCACCCTTGGAACCTCTAGCAACCCCTCATTGGCCAAGCAGAGTGATAGATCAGGGCGGTAGGGAACCAGAAGTAGTTCTTTCAGATAGATGGTGCCCAGATCGATTCCAGATTCTGGTTATATTCCAGATAAGATTCCAGTTAAACTGATGGTCCACTCGTGCAGCAGTTGCACTACTGCCTCTGATGTTTCAGACCTGAATTCAGGAACAAGCTCAACTTGTTTTGGGCTGGCCAGGGAAGGAAGATCAAGCATTCCAGAGGATGCTGTCCTCTACCAGAGAAGGAGGGCAGCCAACCACTGCCACCGAGTGACCACAGGTGGCAGTGGTTTATTGGGCAGGAGGACATTGTCTGGTGTTGCACCATGTACACTTGTGTATGTGTGCACTTGTGCACCTTTGTCACTGACATCCAAGGTAGAATGGGACCAGTACAGGTGGAAACGTCCTGACTTGCAGGATGGTACAGTACTGGTGATTTTCAGGCCTCACAGCCAAAGACCCAGGTATTACCTCTGAACTAGATATGTCTCACAGTGGGGGTTAGGGAACTCCTCTGACCTAGCCAGTGGGTAAGCTCTTGGGGAACAAGCAGATGAAGGTAAGCACTCCAGGATGTCAGGGTAGTGGGGCTGGGTGGGGGAAGGTAGATGGGGGCCAGTCAGTGAGTGGGATAAAAAAAAATATTTTTCCAGTCAGTGTTTGGGGTTTGCAAATGTAGACCCATTTCAGCAGACTGTCTTCTTCCTAAACATTTACTGTAACAATGCATGGCTTTATGATATTACAGCTGTTAGTAGTATGACAACATAAATTATGACTTGTATGAGAAAATTAATTAACAATTGTTTAACTGCAAATTCATTCATTGTGCTTGACAGTGTGAAACTCTGTAGGGCAGACATTTGATTTATGTTGCCATAAAACTTAACATGGTAAAATTATATCATACTTTATTAATTAATTACTACTTGCCCATGCATGATAATTTATGCAGTAGATGATTTCAAAGCTTAGTGATGAGAATATACTAAATACAGCCTTAGTCTTTCAAAATAATAGCCAGTGAAGTTTTCCTTTTATTTTACCCATTTTTCTGACTGTCTTCAAGAGTATGGAATTTGAAGACATATAACTGGCAACGGTACAGTTTACATTAAACTTACCATACAGACAGTCTACAACTCAATCTTTTTAACTGCATGCAATGAGTTGCCAACTAGTTGGTATATTTTTTTTTCTCTCAGCTGCAGTACGTCTTTCAACTGAAAGAAGCATATTCAAATGTTGAAATACTGAAAAAGCATACAGAAATGTTTATAAATAGTCCTTGTCTCTGGGTCCGTCATAATAAAATGGCCTTGGTCCCCAGTGGGCTAAACCAGTTACCAAAAAAGAACCCAAATACATAACTATTCCAGCAGCACAGCTCAACAAAAACAGTTGACAGCCATATATAAGTAATTAAGAGATTTCCAGTGCAGAACCTTAACATCTCAGATGCTAACAGGCTGTTATGTGATTGCACAGTAAGTTTAATGTGAACCATACTATAGATTTTAATGTACGAAATATCAATGTTCATAGTACATACCTGTACTAGGCTTAGTGACCCTACAGGGTCTACACTGTTATTAATATTGTGTTCTCTGATCAATATGAGATAATCTAATTAAACAAACAAGTTTACAAGAACTGACACGTAGTGGAAAAAATTCAATATATTCTTGGGTCATGCAAACTGAACCATTGACAGAATGAGGAATAATGTTTATTCACGTTATAAGTTATTAATATTTTGGATGAGTACAACTGATAGTTCTCTTTTGCATTAGGTTTATCAATGTCTTAGCTTAATGACAGATCTTGAGGTGACAATTTTAACATTCACATAGATCACAAAATAATATTTGTCTGTAAACAAACCACTGTGTGGATATCCAGTGCGGGGGTGGGGGTGGCCTAGTCACTAGGTTACTCAAAAGAGGCAACTGTTGCCACATGCGGCCACCAGCATCATTGTGTATGGTCACATAGCTCTTTAGAGCCCCACTTGCAGAGATAATAGCCTAGAACATTCTGTGCCTTAAAAAAAACACAAGCAATACATTTCAAGTGAAAATACATCAGTGACTTGATTTAATGTGTAATGTGTAAATAGAAGTGTGTTATACTGGTGGGGTTGGTATATATCAAAGGGTTTGGGTGAAACAAACAAGGAGTAAGACCACCAGTGAGCTCTGGTGGTGGCAGCACTGTGAGGACCTTTGAGGCTATCCGGATGTGGGGTTTGAGAACCACAGTGTGAGTGCCTTTACTCCAGGGAAGTAAGCTACAAACTTTGCCACTCAGCAGCCGGAGTAAGCAAGAGTTGCACTCCAAAAAGTATAAACTTGCTAATGTACTGTGCTTAGATGTACAGTACTGTAGTCTTTGAATTATCATTCTGACCATGGTACACTGCTCAAGCATAACCCAAACAGCTTTTCTCAGAAGTCATGCTTGTGCTGGAATCACACTGATGCCATAGTAGCAAGCACCCATAGAGGGGATCACAGCACAAGCATGACTGTTTGAGCTGTGTTTGAATAGTGTATCATGGTAATAATTTGAAGTATCGAGTACATCTAAATACATAGAAACATATGCTTTGATGGCAAATAAGGACCGCTTGGCCCACCTAGTCTGCCCATTTTCCTACCTACAGGATAGGCCGCCGATCCTAGTTAACCAACAGCCTATTTCTTTCTACTCCCACAAGAATTGCCTTATGTCGGTCCCATGCATTCTTGAATTCTCCCACAGTTTTAGACCCCATAACCTCCTCAGGAAGGCTGTTCCATGCATCCACTACCCTCTCTGTGAAATAATACTTCCTCACATTGCCGCTGAACCACCCCCCCCCTCTATCTTTAAATTGTGTCCTCGTGTTCTTGCACGTCTCTTTTTCTGAAATATGCTACCCTCTTGGACTTTGCTGATTCCACTGAGGTACTTAAAAGTTTCTATCATGTCACCCCTCTCCCTTCTTTCCTCAAAGGTATACATGTTAAGCTCCTTTAGTCTCTCCTCATATGGCTTCTCTTGCAGACCCTGCACCATTTTAGTTGCCCTCCTCTGGACTGCCTCTATCCTGTCTATGTCCTTGCGGAGATGGGGTCTCCAGAACTGGACACAGTACTCCAGATGGGGTCTCACCAACTGTCTGTACAGAGGGATAACAACTTCCTGTTTTCTGCTGCTGATGCCACTCCCTATACATCCCAGTGTACCCCAGCCCTCCCTACTGCCTTCTCACATTGCTTGTTAACCTTAATGTCAACTGATATGATTACCCCCAGGTCCCTTTCCTTTTTTGTTGTTGTTATAACCCCCCTCCCATTGTGTGTTCTTACCCTGGGTTCTTGTTTCTCAGATGCATTATTTTGCATTTCTTTGCATTGAATCCTAGCTGCCATACTTCTGACCATTCCTCCAACCTTGCCAAGTCCCTTCTCATCCTTGGAACGCCTCCTTGTGTATCAACCCTGTTGCAGATCTTTGTGTCATCTGCAAAGAGGCATACTTTTCCTTCCAGTCCCTCTGCAGTGTCACTTATGAAGACATTAAAAAGGACTGGACCCAATACTGAACCCTGTGGTACCCCACTAGTAACCCCTCTTTCTTCAGAGTGGACTCCATTTAGTGGACTCCAAATAGAGGAAATTTGTTGTTTTTTACCTCTCGAGGTGCCACAGTACAAACTTCTGCCAAGGAGTTGTGCAGGTTGTAACTTGTCTATATTTTGTACCCAGAAAGAATGTTGATGCATCATGCTTCTTAACAGCAAAGTTAATATCTATTTGTAGTTTGTTCAGTGCCTGGATTTCTGTAATGTTAGCATGTTAAAACTGATTTCTGCAGCTTTGTGTTATTTATATACAAGTTTTGTTTTGTTTGTGTTTAATCTGTAAAACAATTAAGTAACAAGGCACAACAGTGCTTTGGTCATTTTAGGATATAGCAGTGCCTTGTCTGGTGTGATACAAGGCATAACTGGATGCCTCAAACCACATGAGAAATGATTAAGTCACAAGCAAGCAAGAAGATCTGGGAACTGAGCAGAGGCTCATTTATCCAAAGAAAAAGGTAGCATTGTCTTATGTTCAGTCAAGGCTGGTGTGAAATCTGAAGCAAACAGGAAATGGAATATTCTAAAAAATAAGCTGTACAAATCTCATAGTCCTAAATAACAATAACTGCACACACAGAGGAAGAGGCTAGGCCTCCAAACATTGATGTGAGCTACAGTTTCTTTACAGTTTCTATCTTCATACGTAGTGTCTGTAATAAAAGAAAAATATTGTCGACTAGAGTGGTGAGTGAGTCATTGTTTAAATACCTCTTTCAAAAATCCCACAGTAACATATGCCCTGGAATTCCTTATTCTGATTATTAAATGGACCCTTCTGTAAATAAACACTGAAACACACAATAAATAAATTCTAATTTAATATTTTCATTAACAATGCAATAAAGCTTGATGGAATGAATCTGCCAATCAATAAAATAATCTCAAATTCAATAGCTATGTACAGCTATTAGTGTAGTATGTGTATCATATAAGGCAATTTATCCTAAACCGGTTTACCCATCCCTGCTTCCAGTGTATTTGTTTGTTTATAATAATTTTCAGCAATTTTTAACATTGCCTGACCAAGTTATAATTTCCCATTATAACTCACAAGTTATAAGAGGAAACACACACAGAGTCAATCACGAAAACCCACTCCCTCATTCGCTGTGCGTGTGGTCCAGGGTGGCATTCAATTTCCCAAATATGGCGGCACCTCACTCACTTAGCAAGGAGCTGCCAAACCGAGTTCTAGTCCATCGCTTTTTATTTAAAAAAAAACACAAAAAAACATGACATTAGCCTAAAAAACTATCTGGTTGATCCTATCATTGAAAACCGTACCACAGAACATCTCTGAGTCTCGCTCACTATCTGGTTGATCCTGCCATTCCATGTCCACACAGAACACAAAGTGGCAGTGGGAAGAACTCTAACATCTTAAACTGTGGTGAGATTGCAACTGCAAAATAAACAGAAATACAGAAATTGACCAGCAATTATAAATAACCAGCTGTAAAAAAAAGCGGTGTGTGTGTGCCTGTCTGTGTGTGTCTGTGAGAGTGCGTGTGTGTGTGTGTGTGTGTGTGTGTGTGTGTGTGTGTGTCAGGGAATCATAGACACTAGACAAAGACTAAAAAAATTGCTGCCCAGCAATTATAAATAATAAAAGATGGGGAAGTGTGCTTAAATTCCAAAATGAATGGTTGCCCTCAGTGTGGGATGCTTTAATAAACCCCTTGGGCTTCCCTCCTGGGGTTTATGTAGCATCCCACACCTTGGGCAACCATTAATTTCTCATTAAGCACATGTCTCCATCCATTATTGTATATAACATAAGTGGGATCCTTATTACTAATCAAAATCAAGCAGATTGCACTTTGTTATGCCATCGTTATGACATCATTCTGTTGTTAACCCTTCTTGAGTATGTCACACCAATGGTATAACAAAATGGAATGCTCACAAAATTCAATGTTCCGCTTTGAGAAAAATTTAAAAAATGTTTACTGCGTTGGTATTAAATTAATTGATTTGTGCCAGGCTGTACCAATGAATAGTTTTATGAAGAACACACAATAAACATTATTGAGGAATCTTCCTGCATGATTTACGACTGCTTAAGGTTACAATTACTCAGAAAAGTAATTCAATCCATGATTACACAATCTTGGTAGCCCATACACTATAAAATACAATGAATGGTGTTTGGCTAATAACTGCACTGAAAACACTTCTCAAGGTTGCCAAGACATCATAAAATCTCTCAAGCTTTGCTCTCGAGGTTTACAATGATGTCATGACAACCTCTCGAAGTGTTTACATTGTGGTTATTAACCAAAGACCATACATTATCCTCTATGTATTTCTTGACCAGGCAGGTACACTAAGCATAAGAATGGCTACACTTAGGCACAAGCTGAAGTCATGTGCTTTTAAGAACTACAAGAGTTTTTCAAAGTGCTGAGGGTCTGCATACTGGGTTTTTTTTGTATTGTATGTTTTTCCAAACATACAATATTTGTAAATTGTTTACAATGGAACACCAGAATTCACAATTATGCATAATTCTGCTGGTAGAATATTTACCCCTACACATGGAATATTTACCATGGAATACAAGAATTTAAAATTCTGTAAAATTCTTCAGAATAAAAATGCCCCCCCAACACACACACACACATACAAACACACTCACAAGAGAATGCCTAATATGGAGCAAGAGCCTTAATTTTATTTGTGGCAGTGTAAGCAGCAGAGATTTTCCTGATAAACGGGCCAGGATGGAGGGCATTTTTTATAGTGATCATAGAAACACTAAAAGCTAAAACTACAGTACGAGTAGTACTTTATTTGTTAAATTAGTATATGTTTGTAATGAAGAGATGATAAAGGGAAATGACATTTAAGTAATTCTTTTATTTATTTTAAAGTAGCAGTGCAATGAAAAATGTTTTTCCAAAAAAGCTAGTTTCAGCTGCAGGTAAATACCTGTTAAATCTACTTGTCCAGGTACTGTCAATGCTGTGTGCTAGGGCTGGGGTATTCAAATCAGTAGAGCATGGCAAAACTGAGTTGCACCGGTGCAAGTGCAGACATGCACCAAGGAGCGATATTCAGTGGGAGTCATTGCACAGCACAAATCCCATTGCGCCAATACGTAACTATAATGAATGCAGGTAAAAGAGCAGGGGGCATGCTCATGAATATCTGGTGCAGTGCGATATTCAACCATGGAACCATGGTGCAAGTGAGGACCAAAACCGGGATGCTCCCAGCAGACTTGAGCCTATAAATACAGGGCACAAGCACACAGACAGTACTTGCACCAGGCGAGAGGGAGAGAGAGAGAGATAGTGGCAAAACATAGAAAGAAGGAAGGACAGACAGACAGAAAGACAGACCAAGAGAGACAGAGCAAGTGAGAGACAGCGAGACTGACACAGGCAGCCACAGAGGGAGAGGGACAGAGGTGGCAGTGGAGAGGGAGTCATGGGCAAAGAGAGTGAGAGGGAAAGTCAGGCACAGTGCCAGGCAGTGTACCAGACTGGCACATAACCCACAGCAGCCAACTGCCCAGGGGGGAGACAGGACATCAGGGGCTATGGATTGTGCACCTTTCCTGATGGAGGTCATAATGAGAGGTGTGAGGGGGCAGGAGGAACAGCAACATGGCAGAGGAAGGGCTTGTTGGTGGTATGCCCAGAACAGGTAGTACCGTACCCACACCACCTTCGAGAACTACTCTGACATGCAGATCATGGGATGGTACCACCTGAACAGGGCCATTCTGAGGCAGCTCTGCAAGCTGTGCAGTGAGGAGATGCAGGCACCCACAAGACGAAGCCATGCAATGTCTGTGGAGACAAAGGTGACAACTGTCATGTGCCTGCTCACCACAGGCACCTTCAAGAGAGACCAACAATGGACACCACAGGTATAACCCAGTCAGCCACATCACACCTCATCACACAGATCCTCAATGCTCTGCTGTCACGTGCCTCAGAATACATCCATTTCCCCCGCACACAGGTAGAGCATACAGCAACCATGCAGGACTTCCACAGGGTAGCATGTATGCCTGGTGTGCTTGGGGCCATTGACTGCACCCTTGTGGGCATCCACATGCCACCTGGCCCTGAGGGTGTGGCCCATATTAATAGGAAGGGGTTCCCAAGTGTCAACTGCCAGGTGGTGTGTGATGCCAAGGGGCACATCACCAATGTCTGTGCCACACACCCTGGGAGTGCACATGACATGTACATCTGGCGCAGCTCTGCACTGTGCCACAGGTTTGAGTGTGGGGACATCCCCACGGGCCACCTAGTGGGTGAGTATGGGATGGGCAAGGGGTGACGGGCAGAGCAGGTCATGGAATGGGAGATGACAGGGTGGGCGTGTTAGCGAGGGTGCCAGAGACAGGCAAGGGGCACAGCAAAGGATGTCAGAGGGCTAACCATGTCGTTATCCACACAGGAGACAGCGCCTATCCACTGAGGCCCTGGCTGCTCACCCAATATTGATGTTCATCATCACCAGCAGAGGAACGCTACAATGAGGCACACTCCAGCACACAAAACGTCATTGAGCATGTATTAGGCATGCTGAAGGCACGATTCCATTGCCTAGACAGGTCTGGTGGTGCCCTACAGTACAGCCTCTCGAAAGTCTGTGGCCTATTCCTGGCCTGCTGCATACTGCACAACATGGCCATTGACCGTGGGATAGCTGTCGAGGCTAATGAGGCTACAGTAGTGGGGACAAAGGAGGCAATGGGCCAGAGGGTAGTGGACAGCCCCCCTGGCTGGAGGGATCCCCGGCTGCAATGGATGGCAAGGCAGCAATGTGACACCAGTGCACAGGAGCACTGTGGTGTATGCAGATAGGTGGCGCCTAACCCATGCAAAGGCCACACACACAGGTACAGCACACAGGCAGGGGTGTGCATGCACACACAGAGGTGTGGTGCAGGGGTAGGGGAGTCAGTGGCACACAACCACACACAACTGCAACAACATCACTCAACAATACACACATGCACCCACGCACTGGCAAGTGGTGGGGATCAGATGCATTGAACCGGTGCACAGGTGCAACCGGTGCAGAACTGCCCTCATCATGCCCATGTCACACTGTCCAGTGGCTGGGCAGGCACGCACACAGGTAGCGTGTGGCATGACACACAGGCTCCACACCAGTGGTATGCACACACACACACCACCCATACGAGCACAGGGCAGTGGCTGCAGACTGTAGTCAGGGCAGCATGCACATCAGGGCCACTGCACGAGAGTGGACATGCTGGGGTCGATCAGCAGCCACAGGCTGCTTATAGGCCACAGGGGGTGCATGCAACAGCCTCCCAAGGGCTGAACTGTGGGACCACAACTGGGTCCATGCAAGGGTGTGTAGGCGCCCAAACAGGCCAGCCCCAGGCATGCCTGGGATTCCAACAGCAGAGCCTGGCATCAACAGTGAGGATGTTGCCTGATGCCGGGATCATGGGGTGGAGAGTGCACTGTGTGGGGTCCGTGGTGGCTGGCCATGCCCTGAGGCAGCCAGCAGTGCAAGGCCATCCGTGATCGCATTGGCAATGCGATCCTGGGATGCAGTCGTGGCCTCCTACATGCACTGTATCACCACCAGGAGATGTGCAGTGCCCCTCTTGCACTGCTCGGCCTCCTGGCACCCTCCGCGTGCAGTGCATGCACCCCAGTGGCAAGCTGCACCTGTTGCTCCACGGAGACCTGGAGCAAATGTGTGTGCTTTGCCAATGGGTCAGCATCCTGGGGTACCTGGGTGGGATGCCGACTCCCCTGTGGTTACCGACCATGCTGCATAGCCCCCCACTCAGGTGGATGCTGCACAGTGGGGTCCTCATGGGGTATGTCCCTAGCAGGGGTCCCAGCAGCAGACCCTGAATCTGGCTGCTCTGTGGCTTCTGTAACCTGCTGCTGTTGCCCATCTGGCTGCTGAACACTGTCCAGCACCTGCATGGCTGCACCACCACCACCACATGGCACAGCTGTAGCAGTGCACACAGCAGAACATGCAGTGGTGGTACGCAGCTGTTCCACTGCTCTCAGGACACTGAGTGCACTGCCTGTCTTGCTGTCTGGTATTGGCATCTCCCCCACAACACCACCCATGCTGTCCAGAATTAGGGTGAGGTCGTCATCGGTGTCAGACCCTGCCCCATTCTGTGTCTCCATGCAGAGGATGCTGAGACTGTCATCCTGTAAAAACACATCCAGGGCCTCATCTGACCTCATGCCCGGGACATCCAACTGGACAGCGGTGGTGTGCTTCAGCCTATCAGGCCCCCGGATGCCCATGGAGGTGGATGACTGCTCCTCCAGGGCTGGTCCTGCCTCCATGGCTGCTGCTGGCACCCCATCCTCCACACTCAGGCATGCTGGTGATGAAAAAGAAAACAGGTGTGTCAGTGATGCAATGCCCACAAGTGCCCCCCCAAAACACAGCCAATGCATGCTGTGCATGCCTGACATCTGTACCATGCAGTGATGGGTTGCCACCTGTCTGGAATCCTCCACCAGGCACACCCTCCACGGTGCTGCGGTGCATGGTGGCTGCCACCAACTCCTCCTGCGCTGTGAGCTGTGGCACATCAGCAGGCCCCCCTCCGGTGGCATTCTGAGCCACACAGATGGCCACCACCTTCTCCTTAATGCACCGCTTATCCATGCCCACCTTCTTGCAGCAGTCCTACACTGACCACTGGTGGCTGACTTGCTGGTTCACGCATGCCACCACCTCCTCCAAGGCCCCAGTCCTGACCTGTGGTGTGCCTGTGGCACCACTCAACAGCAGCTCCCTGTCGAGGTAGGCCTCAAACAGGGCCTCTACTTCTGCCTTCATGAAGTTGGGCCTGTGCTTGCGAGCAGGCCCACGCTCCTCACCCTCCTCAAGTTCCAACATGTCGCTTCCTGTGGACATGGACAACACAGTGTGTCAGTGTCAGCAGCACCCTGTTCCGTCCCCCCTGCTGTGCTGGCTGGGCTCAGTGTGTTCCAGCAGCATGCTCAACGCACCTCAAAAGGTTGCAGTACTGGTCCATGGCCTGTGCTGGTCCGTGGCGCTTTTATAGCGCAATGCATGCAAATGAGCTTTGGTGCAATGGTAATGACATGCTAATTCCCACAGTGTGCCACGCTTTGGCTGATGAGCTCATTTGCATGTGGCGGCTGAATATCGCATATTTGCTCTATGCACAGTGGGATTGCTCCAGAGCAAGTCGTGGTGCAGCGTGTACTCAAGCACAGTGCACAGAACCACAGTGCACATGCGCCATATGGTGTGCTGTCACCTATTTCATACTTTGCACCCACTGTGCATAGGGATCTTTGGCGCATGGTGCGCCATGCCTGCTGTTGTGTACATGCACACTATGTGGTGGCTGAACCCTGACCCCTGCTGTGACCTCTGCCCCTGAGTGACCTCCGCACCCATGACCCCACCTAGCCACACCCATGCCATGCATCTCCATGACCGCTTGATGGGCAGACACAGAGCATGTCCCCTTGGCCTGAGCATCTGGTGCATGCAGTGGCCACATGTGCCACATGCCGCCATTTTGTTCCATGGCTCACACCAGAGACATGGCGCTGCAGAGAATGGGATGGGCAGCAAACTGGATGCAGGTCGAGCTTGCCAACCTCGTGGCCTGCGTCCAGTCCCATGCACCCCAGCCGTTTGGGCTGGCACCACTGCAGCAGCCCTGGGTGGCTGTGTGGCAGGCAATTGCTGCCTCACTGGGCCAGCGCACAGGGGTGGCCAGGATGGGCGAGCAGTGTCGCCACAGATACAGGGACCTGGTGCAAAGAGACCCAGAGTGCCTCAGGAGGCTGGAGGCACATGTCAGGCATGGGGCTGTGCTACAGCCAGGTGAGTAGGCCCATCATGCATGTGTACCCTGGTGCAGTACTGTGGTGTTGGCTAGGCTGCCTGGTGTGTCCTGCAGGGTGGTGTACTACCATCATGCGCATTGTGAGGTGGCATTGCCCTCCGCCACTTGCATTGCGCCACCTCTCTGTGAGACGTGTCGGGCAGGGGCTCAGCCTGTGCACAGGGGTGGGGGTGGTGGATGGCTGCCGTGGTTGGTTACTGATGTGTACCTGTTTCTTTTCCATTCCCAGGACCTGAAGACAGAAGACAGGCAGCACTGGCAGGATGCCAGGCCATAGCAACCCAGGGTGGAGGAGTGGCTCGGGCACCAGTGGGGCCACAGAGGGCAGGTAGGCACTGACATTGTTCTGTGCACCATCATTGGGGAGTGGTAGGGGCATGGGTGCGGGCATGGCTGCCTGTGCCTTATGCCATGGCAGCTGTCTGTGTCACTTTGTGCATCGTGCCCACCACTGTGACACATCCATTGGACGTGTGTGCCAGCTGCTGGTGGGGTGGGTGTGTGTACAGCCGCCACTGATTTTGCTGTGGTGCTGCCGAGGCACTGTGTCACGTGACTGCCATAGCGCAGTCGGATGGCCACTATGTTGTGGGGACTGTGCCATGTTTCTGGAAGGCATTTCGCCCACGCCCCTGTGGGTGGCCTGTATGGGCCCTCTGAGGTGTGTGTACCCCATGCCTGGTACACGCTGTGGTTGGGCATGGTTCCTTGGGACATTGCACTGATCACCTGTCCTGTCCCTTGTCCTAGGTGTCCACTGATGGTGCAGGAGACCCCTCTACTGCTGGCTCCTCAGGCAGCTGATTCAAATAACTTCTATGATGGAGGTGGTGATGCAGGTGCGCAGACTGATCTTGGTGGACAGGAGGCAAGAACGTCGGCAGGGGGTGGCAGAACGTGGCCGCTGCTAGTCAGGCCTTGAGTTCCCCTGTTTCCCCAGTCATACCTCCCCCTACAGTCCCTCATCCCACTGTACAGTCCCTCATCCCACTGTACAGTCCCTGTTCCCTGTCCCCTGTCCCCTTCCCTCGCCATACCTACCCTTTCCCAGCCCCTGATTATTGTACATAGTTTGTGACAAAATATATTTTTCTGACTTACTTGCCTGTGTCTGTGTCTACTTTGCAGGTGGCTTGAGGAGCCATGCTGCAGTGGCCCAGAGCCTGTCCGTATGGTGTGCATGTGCTGGGGCACATGTTGTGCTTCTGTGGATCACTGCTGTGTGCTGCACTGTGTCCCATGGTGGTGGTGTCCTTCCCCTCAGTTGATGGCTGTGCCTTGGGGTGGCAATTAGGGTTGGGTGGCGGGTGTGTCTGCTTGCCTGTGTGCTCCTGGGTGTGGCTTACCCTGGTCTGGATGTGTAGGGGGGGCATGGCCTGCTGCCTCTGGGGGTCCCCCTTGGTGGCCCTCCAACCCCATTGGCACCCCCTGTTGCCTACTGTCTGTGCCACTGTTGCATTCTGGGGTGGTGGTCTGGGTGCCTGTGTGTGCCCTACTGTGCCCAGCTGGTTATGGCCTCATGTGGCCTTTCACTCTGTTTCCCTGGCTCTGTCCCTGGGTCTCCTCTCTGTGCCATCCCCCCGTTGCTCTGCTCCCACGGTTGCCCTGGGGCTTCTGGGTCTGCCTATGGCACTCCTGTGGTTGAGCCATGGTGCACCTCTGGTTGCACCATGGCACAACTGTGCCATGTTCTGCCTGGTTGTGCTGGCGCAGTCCGGCCAGCGCAACCTCTGAATATGGCTCCTGTTGCACCACAGCGAATCGGATTTGCACTGCGACGGACTTGCACCGGTCTTTGGTGCATTTCTGAATATCTTGCCCTATAAGTTTTGCATTTTCTCTAGTCTAACCTTTGTCATGCTATTTCTATGCTAAACTTTAACATGGCAGCCATCTTTTTCAGAGAAAAAAAATAAGTTAAAATATTTCTAAGTACTCATATTTTGTTGGAACTATTTCACCACCAAATAAAACTGGAAGATGCCTTGAATCTTTTATAGTGAAAAAAGGTAGATTCAAATGTGTTTATCAGTTTTGTTGCACTGCTGCTTTAAGGAAGATTTGTTTTGTTTTTGTTTTATTTTGGGTTGTGTTTTTTTTTGGTTTTGTTTTTTAAGTAGTCATATTTGTCAGTTACAATTTAGATTTTTTAGTGATAATATTTTTCTAGCAAAACTATCAAGATATTCTCATACCCCAAGGATGAGCCACTCTGAGCCTTGGAACAAGGCCAATACACAAAATCTTGAATCAATTATCTTCCATTTATTTTATATGCACCCCCCCAATGTGTGGGGCTTACCTTAATTTGACTCCCACCTTCCAGTTCTGGTTAGCTTGGTGCCCCTTTATGCTCTTGCCGGCCCCCGATGTCAGTAATCTTGTTGAAGGGACTTGAGAATCTGTGGTGGAAAAGTAAACTGCCAGCTCTGGGGTACAGCATTGTGAACACCATGAAGCTAGTGTGCTCACACTTAAGCTAGCGCCTGCTCAAAGGTACGAGCTGCAGCAGTTGACTCACTGACTACAAGCACTATGGTGCTTAGTTGAAAGTCATGATTGGCAGATCATTTCCAGTTCTCCTTTGTGTGCTTCAACCCCAGGGATACCAGTGGCATCAGAGAGCTCGGAGACTTGCTTGAGAGGCCACCAGAAAATAAAAACTTTGGAAAAGCATTCTTCAATGCCAGTACTGTAAAGGGCACTATTCCTTTAAGCACAGCTGAGACAGATATACTGTATGTTTCGAATAGCCCTGCCTGCTGCCTAGAGGAGCAGTGCTACAGTGCTGGTGACAGGCAGGGGGAGAATCTGCCATGCTCTACTCTGCCACCAGACAATAGGGCATAGGGGCAGCTAATGGACCGTGGGGCATTTATTTATCCAAACTGTTTAGTTTGCCTGCTGGAGAGATTGTAAGTGGAGACTTGGTGTGAACTGCCTGTAAACAGAACTGCACACTGCAGCAGCCATATTTGTCACCCCTGACCCCAGTCTGTCTCAATCAAAGTTTGAGGAGTCCTGGAAGACTAAACATTGACTCCTGGGAATGAGGAAATGACAATGCTTTGGTGCCTTCCACTGCATTGAATCAGATGTCACGGGGAATTCGTGCATATTAATTCTGCAGATGGACAGCTGTATTCAACCAATAAGAAGCTGCCGTATTTACTCTGATACACTTAGGGAGTTTTGTGTATGAGGCAGCCCTGCTTGAAGCTCTCCACGAGTGAGAAGGGCTTAGACTGTGTCTTGTAAAAGTTTGGAAGTCAGCCTAAGGTTTCCACAACCACCTCCTAGGAGACTTGCCTTATTCATTCTACAGTTTGGAAAGCGAGAGAAGTGGGGAAAGCTGCCTTGTGGTTTGACCCTGAAGTGTGAAAATATCTGAGAAACTGATTGCTACCCTCAGCCTTGGGAGGTAATCCAGACCTGCTTCAGGAGGTATCTTCATCTGCTGGCATGCAGAAGGAAGAAAAGACTGTGTGTTTCCTGAGCTGCAGGAGAAAAGTCACTGCCAGCCAAGGATGGTCTGGGGAATTGGCCAGGTAGTGTTACAGCCCAATATTACCCATTGTCTCCCTATGAGGGTTGAATACCTGGACCTGTGGGGTGAGGCATGTGGCCCTGGTCCCTAGTACTGGTCTGTCCATCACCTACAAAACTGCAGAAGAGAAAGTGACAAGCTGCAAGAGTCTATCACCCTACAGAGGTACCAGATGCAAAGAACCTACAAACATACAAAATTAGCCAGCAGAAAAAGGCCTAAAAGTCTATCAAGTCTGCTTGATTTTGCAGCTAGCCGCCCTACTCAACAGCTGCCCTCCCTTCCTTCCCCCCTCCCATAACCCTCCCTCTTACCCTGTCCCATCCCCTTTTGAAGCAGCTCACTGTTCTGCAGGATACCACTTCTGCCAGTAACACATTCCACTCAGCCACTACCCTCTCTGTAAAAAAGTGTCTTCTCATCTCCCTCCTGAACCTACCCACCCTCCAATCTCATAGCATGGCCTCTGGTTTTCCTCCCTTTCCTTACTTTGAAAAGCCCCTCCATCCCAGTCCTGTTTATGCCTTTCATGTAGTTGAAGGTTTCTATCATATTCCCCCGTCCCTCCTCTCCTCCAGTGAGTACATGTTGAATTCCTTCAGTCTGCTCTCGTATGGTAAGTCCCCCAGACCTTGGATCATCTTTGTTGCCCTGTGTTGCACCTCCTCCAGTAACTTAATGTCTCTCTTCAGGTATGAGTGCCAGTACTGCACGTAGTACTCCAGGTACGGTCTTACTAGTGATCTATACAATGGTAGAATAACCTCTCCCCTCCTTGAGGATATACCCCTGGCAATACAACCCAGCATTTTATTGGCCTTTGCAGCTGCTTTCCTGCATTGAACTGAGTTGTTTATTGATCTCATTATGAGTACCCACAGATCCTTTTCTCCCTCAATCACTGCAAGCTGTACTCCACCAAGATGGTAGCTCCTTTGTGTGTTTTTTTTGCCTCAAAATGCAGCACCCTGCACTTTCTGACATTGAACCCCAATTGCCAGGTATCCAACCAGGTCTACAGCCTTGTGACATCCTCTTGCAGCCTCTGCCACCCCCCCCCAGGTTATCCATCACTGCTCCCATCTTGGTGTCATCTGCAAACAGGCTGATCTTGCTCTTGATACCCACTGAAATGTTTGCAATGAATACCCCAAATAACACTGGTCCCAACACTGAGCCCTGCAGAACTCCACCTGTCACTGCCCTTGGGGATGAGAGCTTCACATCCACCACCACTCTCTGCTGCCTTCCACTTAGTCAGCTTCCTACTCAACACACTGTCTTCACACCCGCCCCTGTGCCTTCTACAGCCAAGTCAGCTGCAACCTTGTTGAAGCACCTCAGAGCTAAAGAAAGAGAGGGACAGAGCCTATGCTACACAGATACCATATCCTGAATCTGCAGAACGTTAAGTCAATACAGGGCCTGCCCTGCAACTGGAGATGTTATCAGTTGTTTCTCAATTTTACTGCTTTGGCTATCCAGTCAGGAGTTGTAAGTTGTACTAAAAATAGCCTTTGTATCCATTTAAGGGGTTTGAATTTAAATTGTTTGATTCTTAATGTGCACCAACACCGGTGAACCAGCTGCACCATTATCAGGCCTGTAACTGCTCCAGCTGGGTACCCAGGCAGATTGTGGGCGCTCCCAACCAAAATGACTGAGGAGAGACTGGTACCAGTTGGGGAGTGAGTAATGTTTTTAGAACAGGTGGACTATTACACTACCTATATTGATGCATTTGCTGGTGGGAGGTGGGCACTGTGCATGTCTCTGGTTTTACAGACATAGTGATTGCTTGTTTGCAATATTCAAAAGTTATGTGATCCCATCATGGTGTTTTGAAAGGAATTGCACTTATTACTTTCATCTGCTTTAAGCAATGCAGAAATTTAAGAAGGGGAATGTAGATTTACCTGGCAAGAATATCCCTTTATTCCAGGATTTTACATCCTGTTGAAAGTTCATAAAATCTGGGAGAAGCTACCAGGTAGACCTATCATTTCTGGATATGATTCCATGACACAGAATCTTTCAACAGTTCAGTGTACTTGATTTAAAATCCTACATCAAAGACACTGCAGATCTTTTGAAGAAACTCAAGAATGTAAAATGGAATGATAGCTACACCTGGGTGGGTATAGATGTGGAGATTTTATTTGCTTCTAGTCAACGCAGTCAGGGCCTGTTAGTCACTAGGCATTTTGTAGAGGAACTTTATAGCAATGAGAACATCCCAATAGTTTTCATCCTAAAAGCACCTGAATTTATTTTAAAACAAAGCCACTCTGAATTTGAGGAAGCCACTATCTACAGACGTGTTGTACAGCAATGAGTGCCTCTATAGCACCAGTTATGTTAATCTTTTTTTAGGCTACTTGGAGAAAACTATTGTCTTATATGAAAGCATCAATCCATACCATAAGAATATCAAATACTGGTTTTGTTTCATTGACATCATTTGGATATATGTAATCACCCAGTCCACTGGGGTTACTAGAATCCTATCAGATTTAGTGTTAAGCAGGTAGCAGGCAACTGGTAAGAAGCTCAATAGGGACTTTTTACACAATTACATCATTGCTTACTCAGCCTGAGAGAAGAATGATTATGTCATTTGGAACTCTCGCAGCAGCATAACCCTTTACTGTGTACAGCTGCTCTGGGGAGCCTTAGAATGTTCAGGTAGTCTCAGTTGGAGGTAAGAGTGGCAGAAGGTCTGCCAGTGGGATCTGAGTTGAGGACCCAGACCTTCTCACTCTAGAGTGGAGTACAATTGCCAGCTTCCAGTGAAATGGTGGAGACCTTTCTACAGCAGGATTTCTTGATTTCTACTCCTAGTGAAGTGGAAGAAACTGTTTGTTTTTTCTTAGTGGGTCCAAGGGGCAATCCCCTGAAGATCCTTTGCATGTTTCAGGTGCCTTTGGAAAATAACTTTTGAGAGACTGTTCTGACATGCTATCCAAGTTAAGGTGTCTTTGAGTTGCACCCTATCCAGTAGAAGGAGTAACTGTTGAGTAAGTACTGTTTTTAGGAGACAAGTTCTCCACACATGTAAGGGAATCATTTCTGGGGTGTTTGTGCCCATAGACAAGGCTAGGTCACACCTGTCAGTGCCCCTACTGTAGTTCACCCAGGAGAGTGAAGTTCTTTAAAATGTTCACCCAAGATAGTGAAGTTTACACTACAGTCACCACAGTTAGTGACAGTAATGGAAAATGTGGGACCTCTAGCATTTCAGTGGAGAATGGGGGTTTCAGTGGTGTAACCCTGAAGGAATGGCAGAGACTGTTGGTTGGGGCAAAGGGTGCGAGGAATGCCATCTGGATGCTTACAAGGCAGGGCTAACTGGTTCATTAAGGGCACCAGTTTTTACATTAGCAAGGGCCAGTGCTGCAGGTTTAGGTTTGTGACTGAGTTTCACTTAATTGCACCTATGTTTGAAGAAGAGTTCTGAGTGTGTGGCTTAGTTTCACATGTATGCACTCATGGGAGGAAAATGTTCATGGCCAAGTGTCCACGTATGTGCACTCATGGAAAGAAAAAGTGTTCAGGAGTGTGGCTAGGCTCACGTATGTACACCATGTTGGAAATGGTAAGATGTTTTTGTTTCTCAAACTGTACCGCATGCAAGGAAAGTTTGGGACTGATGTACCTGTTTTGGCCTTGACCAACCCTTGGGGGTTCACTACTTGCTTTTAGTTTTTCATCTGTAAAATAAAGCCATACTGCACAATCCCAGTTCCTGTTCCAGATAGTCTAATTCTTGCTTCTGGTATGGAATTACTGGGGCCCCCTCAGCAGTTTAGATCTAGCATATGCCTAGCAGCCTCAACCCTGGACCTGGTTGTAATTTTACAAAGGTTCATGTGTTTTGTTCTTGTACACCCACCCCTCTTCCTCTGGAAGTGAGCCTGGTATACATCCTAATGCCAAGGGTGGCGCAACCTTTGACGTTTCTGCTAAAAATAAATGGTATGCCATATGTGGGTACTAGTGTCAGATTTTATGGGGGGGGATCCTACTTGCTTTAAGTAGCAAAGGGGTTACTTATTATCTAATGATGTAACCAAATGGTTTGAAAGCTACCTCTCGGCAAGGAGCCAAGTAGTCAAAATCGTTGACTCTCTCTCAAGTGCCCTTTCTGTCCGCTCAAGTGTACCTCAGGGTTCCATCCTTGGCCCTCTACTTTTCAGCCTTTTCATCAGTATTCTTCCTGCAGCTTGCAATGATAACTTAATACCCTATGCCGATAATGCAGTCCTCTGTTCCTCCCATACTGACCCCGTCTCACTCTCCAAGGTGCTACAGATGAATTCAGCCTAGTTGAAACCTGGCTTCTCCAACATAAGCTGTTCATGAATTACAAAAAAAAAAAGTCCATGCTGTTCCGTAGTTCTCACAGCAAATACAGATCCATAAACTTCACCATACTTAATGAACTTGAACAGCCACTTGAGCAAGTGCAGGAGTTTAAATACCTTGGTATTACCCTTGATTGCACAATGTATTTCAGCTTGCATGTTCAACACATCTCAAAATCAGTCAGCTCAAGAATTGGGGACCTTTACTGCCACCATCGCTGTCTTACCAAAGAAGCTATGCGTGCAGCTATAACTGCCTCAGTCCTACTCATCATTGATTATGGGCTTGTCTTCTACAGGGCTGCCATTGATACCACCCTAAAATGGGTCAAGACAGTCCTTAAAAAATGCTGTAGACTTCTCACTGGTGCAAGGAAGCCTACGCATACCTGTGATCTCTACAAGCAATCCAACTGACTCAATCTAAATAGTAGACTTACCTACCAGGCCTGCCTACTGGCTAAGAAAATTTGTCTTAACCTCACACCCCCTGCAGCTCATGCCTTAATGTTGCCTGCAGTCACTGCACATTTTATGTGCAGTTCCCTCAAACCAATGTTTATCGTTCCATTCTGCCGTACTAACCAGGTTCAATGTGCTTTCCATACCAGGGTCACCGTGCTGCTAAACAACCTTCTCCCTGAAATTGCATCTGAAAACAATCTTGGTCCATTCAAACATAAACTTCACCAGCACCTTACTGACCTCAGCTGTTGTGACTGCTCTGCCTAGGCTTGCGGCTTTCTTTCACCTCTCCCTCCTCTTCCCTCCTCCCTTGCTACCCTCCCCACTTTCTCAGACCCTCCATCACCTGCTACTCACCATCTCTCTCCCCAACCCCACCTACCATTCTAACCCCTCTCACCTCCTACCTACCATTCCACCCCATCTCCCACTCCTCTCCTCCTGTCTCCCCTTCCCTATCACCCTATTTCTTGTTACTCTACCCCCAAAATACCTAGCACTTATCTTTCTGCTCTTGCACTTACGGCAATGTCAAATCCTTGACTGCCTACCCCCTTTTTCCCCACCCCTCCCCCTCTTATTCCCCACCTCTTGCTCCACTTATGTCACCCTTGGGATGGTTTTCATTTGTATCTGTGTTTTGCTACATATAAACCCGTATTGTTAATTGTGCATTGTTATTTGCCATTAACTGTTTGCTACTGTGCTAGTCTGTACACACGTACTGTCTTTTGCTACTAAGTTAACCTCTTGACCTGTATGGTATCTTACCACTGCTTGCTTCTATGTTAACCTCCTCACGTTTTATTGTATCTTACCACTGTTTTGCTTGCACCCATTGCTGATGCGGAACCTTTCTAAAAGAACCCTTGGTTCAAAGGTATTTGTAATCCTAATAATAAATAAATACAAATAAAAATAAAATATGGCAGTGTGACACACAAGACATACTGAATCTCATTAACTATCTCAGTGTTAACAATTTAAATCTCAGATTTACTTACACTGTGAATTAGAACAACCTTGACTTTTTGGATCTTACACTATCAGTAATGAAATGGATGGTAAGGTGATAGACACTAAGTGCTTTAGAAAGCCAAGAGCAACTAATTCAGTGTTACATGCCAATAGTGTTCACCTCACCCACCTGTTTAAGGAACGCAATGCCTTAGAGCCAGATATTGAGATTATGCAGAAATTGCAGCACTGACACTGCTTTTGAACAACAAACAGAGGAACTGATTGAAAGGTTTGTGAACCAGTAGTATGACATTGATTTGTTGACCAGATCTAAAGAAAAAGTTTATAAAATTATCAGGGACTCCTTATTGTCTGATAAGGCACCAGAGACTTCAGGTATTATGACCAACACATTCATCACGGAATGCAACCACATGGCAGGGAGACTAGGCAATATTATGTACAAGAACTGGCTTATTCTAATCAGTGATGACAAAGTGAGCTTAGCAGTAGGTCCTAAGCAAGAGTGACCTATAGCAGAGCCAACATCTTGAAAGATAGATTAGTTCACAGCAGATTCAAAAGAACTGGTGAAACTGGAGAATCCAGTAGGAGTTGGTTACACAAAAGACTAAGAGGGTTTTGCAAATGTATTAGCTGTAGTGTATGCAAATATGCTGTGGGCAGCAACCACTTTCAACACCCGGGGGTTCCAGGACACAAGTGCTGAATTTCATAGAAATTGATGACAGAAAAGGACCCTCCAATGCATCAAGTCTGCCCCTCACCCCCCCTTAGTCCACCCTCCCCCCTCTTGGGGATCCACCCCATAACCCCATGTGCTTGTCCCATGCTCTCTTGAAACCAGACACAGTCTCGGCCCCCACCACCTCCTCTGGCAGCCTGTTCCAGGATTCCACTACTCTCTCAGTGAAGAACCATCTCCTCACGTTACCTCTAAAGTTCCCTCCCTGTAGTCTCAGGCTGTGCCCTCGCATTATGGAGCCTACCTTCCTTTGAAATAAATGTCCCGCCTGCACTTTATGGATCCCTTTGAAGAACTTGAAGGTCTCTATGATGTCCCCCTCTACCTTCTAGTCTCTGATGTGTAGAGACCCAGTTCCCTACATCTCTGTTCATAGGGCTTGTCATTCATCCTCAGCACCATCTTGGTCACTCTTCTCTGAACCCTTTCCACCAACTCTGTGTCTTTCTGGAGGTAAGGTCTCCAGAACTGGATACCGTTCTTGAGGTGCAGTCTCACTAAGGCTTGGTACAGGGGTGTCAGGACTTTCTTTCTCCTGCTTGTTATTCCCCTGCTTATACTTGCCAACATTCCATACGCTGAGTTCCTGAGTTAATCACATGTGACACCTCATAAGTGGTTTATGTATTATGGTGTAGTTGTCAGTTGATTTATGTGGGCTGGACAACTCATCCTTTAAAACAACGCATACAGGAACATTTGTGCTCTACCATAAATAACAGACAAAACACACTGGTTGATGTGCACTTCACCTTGCATCACAAGTCTAAACGTGATGATTTAAGATTCATGGGGCTTAAATGGGTTCATTCACCTAAGATGGTTGGAGACAGAACTAACATGTTATTGTGAAAAGAAAGTAAATGGATTTTCAAATAGAACAGTGTTACACTACAAGGTCTGAAAAATCAGTGGGACTCTAAACCATTTCTGAAGAACTAAACTAGCAGCAGAACATGCAATCTCTATGTAAGATCACTGAAGAATTTAATTGAAGTGTTTATTGATTGCATTTATAACATGGGTCTGGTGAGAAAGAAGTTTCATTTGCCAGAAAGCATCACCTGACCGTTGATTAAATGACTGTACCAGCACAGTTAAGGTGATTTTTCCCAGAGTGGGATCCCTTAGCCTGGTAGACCTTGTTATCTGGCCAGCTACTGAACATTATGTGGCAGCCATTTAAAATGCTGTGTAAGTGAGCGAGAGCTGTTGCAGGGTAAGTCGATGAGAGAACCACAGTATCAGTGGCAGCTGACCTGTCTGGTCGGGACACGGGCAAGTCACCGAGGGGCGGCTGGAACACCTACACAAACAGTGAGATATAAACACATGGTACGTTCATGCTAAAAGTGCCATAGTTGTGTGTGTCTGTTTATCTGTCTATCAGGCAGCAGCTCACAAGCTGGGGAAAGTGCTGTTGCAAGAAACACACTTGCACTGACAGCGACAGTGAGACATGGGGGAAGTTCATACCAGAAGTGCTGCAGTTGTGTGTGTCTGTCTGTCTATCTTTCTGTGTGGTAGGCAGCAGTATGCAAGCTATGGAAAGTTACAGCTGTCAAACTGTTAGCCGCTGTCCAGTAGTCAGAGCCATGGCACACAGCATGAGTTGCAGGGAGTGGTCATCTGAAATTCTATGTGCCGCTGCATTCAGCACCCTGCAAGTAGTGTTGTTTGAGATGGGTGACAGACTAACAGAGATCGACAGAGAAGAGACAGAGAAAGGTCACCCCACAATAAGTGACACATCAGGAGGGAGCGGGAAAGAGTATGTGAAATTGGCTGCTATTCGCAACAGTGAGTTGGACAGGGTACAATCAGGGCTGAAGTGGCATACACTGTGTCTGTGTGTGACGCTGTGAGCTGTATTCTTAGTGAGCCGAACAATGTCCATGTATGCATGGTTTTGTGTGTGTGGGGGTGGTGGACCGGCTCCTACCTAACACAAAGAAAGGGTTGAAATAGTGCTATGGGCATGATAGTACTTCAGGCATGTGGCCCTGTACTGCTGTGTACATCCTAATAATAGGATAGACAGACGTGTAGCAGGCCATGCAGTAATAGCTGCTATGTGTCCCTGGTGTGGGGGGGCATGGCACACAGCTGTGTTTGACACAGTAAACCCCTGTTCCACAACACAGAAATGTGACATACAACATCAGCACAATACGTGTCACATTCCTGTCTAAACAGCATCCATGCAGCATAGTTTTATTCTGAGAAACTACTTTTCCAGGTGGCAGGATCCATTCCCTTTTGGCCTGTTTCAAGATGGGAAAACCCTGCTTTACCCACAATTTTCCATCTTGGAAGGCACCCATATTATAAGTGCAATAACCCACTCCAGGGTATGGGGTTATAGTCATTTAATCCATGCCTGGGGTGCTGTGAGGACACAGCCTGTGGCCTTGTGCCTCACAATGCACCCCAGGCATGCATTAGATGCCTATAACCCCATACCCTCTTGTGGGTTATTGCTTACTTATAGGTTACTTAATCTTCTTTTGATCTTTCTCTTATCTCCACCTGTGCCTTTCAACACTTTCAGAGGGACTGTGCCTGTGGATTCCCATCCCCCCTTCCTACCCGTCATATGACATATTCACAAGGAGGTCTTTGATTGCCTGTGCCATGGTAACAATCAAATATTGAGGTCCTAGTTTATTTCCCTCTTTTGCTCTTTAATTATCTTTTTTGTTACATAAAATCTTTTTTCTTCTTTAGTATTTTTTTCTTTGCTATTAACTCATATACATTAAGCACTTTAAAACAGTTGCTGGTATTGCACTGAAACCAAATACAACTCAGCCTGGTAATTTCAAGTTAGCAATAACGACGTGTTCAATTGAATAGACTTTTGCTCAGTTATTTATAACCATTTTTGAGTTCATGTATAAATTATTGTAAGGTGCAAGATGCGCATACACAAATTTATTTCCTTATGAATATTAATGTTTTTGATAAGCTTAAAAGGGGACTGCGCTCCTATCAGCCCTACTCCCTGATGAAGAATCATGAGATTCAAACAGCTAGGGTATGACCTGGAGCAGCAGTGTTGTGAGACCCGTGACTGCTTTTTGCATTCACAATAAACATTTCCAATTTACCAGCTTTACCAGATCAGGTTTGGAATTTCCAGTTATTTTTCACAATCATTTGCGTTTTGAGTGACACTACCATTGATTGTTTTGTACTTTGTTGTTTAGGGCAGGCCACCCTTCTGTAGTGTGCAGCAGCCCAACTGTAGGTCAAGGCCATATCCCAGAGGATGTTTTTTTTTGTTTTTGTATAGGTTTCATTCTTTGATATACATGAAACAGTGCATCATTGTCATTTCTTCAGGTAATGTTACAGGTCTTCTGTCCACATCTGTGAGCAGCACGCTCTGATGTTTAGTGATAGGAGGCAGCCCAATTGATTCAAGAACTGTGTGTAATGGCCTTATTCCAGGGCTCAGAATGGCTCATTCTAGGCACAGAGTGGCTCATCGTTGGAGTGTGAGAATAGCATCCATCAAAGCAAGCTCCACAGTTACACCTTCCACAAGAAACTGTGCTTACCCATAAGGATCTTGTTCTTTGCAAAAAATATCAAGATATCCATTTTTCTTTTTTGTCTTTCTTTCATTCCTAACTCACACTTTGAAATTCTTAAATGTTCCTAGTCCTATGCCATGCCTGCAATGAAAAAATTAGAAACCTTGGCATACCTCTCAACCTCAAGCATTAAAATTCATAGCACTGGGCTTCAAAATTCAGAGCAAATGGCAAGAATGTGTTGTACATTCTTATTTTAAAGCATAATGGCCCACATTTTTAAAGGAGATGCCCGGCGCATCCCAAAAATGCACCAAAATGTGATAGTCAGAGGACAGAGACGCTTTGTGCAGCCCCAGATGTGCCCAAGAGCAAATACAATGTATACAATGCATGTAGAGGGGGAGTTCCTATGAATGTGCCGCACACCAGCATTTTAAGCAAAAAAGAGCTGCACAAGTGCAGCGCATCTTGAAAATGCACCACTCAAAGACAGGCATAAAAGGAGCATGCCTAACTCTGCAAACCACCCACAGGCTGCAAGCTGAACAGCATCAGCCATTGATGGATCTGCTTTTCTGATGGAAGTTGTTATGAGGGGTGCGAGAGATGGCCAGAACAACAACAACAATGTGGCCAGGAAGGGCCCATAGGAGGTATGCCCAACACAGACAGTACCGTGTCCATGTCACATTTGAACAACCCTGTGAGACAGAGATCTTGAGCTGGTACTGACTCAACAGGGCAATACTGAGACAGCTCTGCGAGCTGGTCCATGATGATTTGCAGGCACCAACATGCAGGAGTCATGCCATGTCTGTATAGACAAAGGTGACAGCAGCACTGTGCCTGCTCACCATGGCCACCTTCCAGATACTAGTGGGTAACACCTCTGGTATCACACAGTCCACTATGTCCCGTCTTTTCACACAATTCCTCACCACCCTGGTGCCCCATGTTATAGAGTTCATAACATTCCCTACCACACAGGCAAAGTGGACAGAAACAATGCAGCACTTCCACAGGGTGACACACACACTAGGCACGCTAGGGGCCATTGACTGTACCCGTGTAGCAATCAGGGCACCTCCTGGCCCTGAAAGTGACAATTATGTCAACAGAAATGGATACCACTCTGTGAACTGCCAGGTGGTGTACAATGCTGCAGGGCGCATCACCAATGTCTGTGCCACACACTCTGAGAGAGCGCATGATGCCTACATTTGGCATCAGTCAGCTCTGTGATGCTAGTTTGAGAATGGGGAGATACCGTGCACCCACCTAGTGGGTAAGTTGTGCAGAACCCCATGCCAACACAGCACACTCTGTGTCCCACAACACTGCTGGTGGCAGTGCTGGGGAAGGGGATAGTGACTGGTACAATGCGTCGGCCAACAGCCATGGGGAACTGTAGAATAGAGAAGTCTGCTGGAGTGAGGCCTACATACTGAGAGACAGAGGAATGGTGGTGCATGGGGTGTGGCAGGGCAGGGGTACATACACAGCAGGCACAGGTAACAGGGCATGTAGCAACACATGCCCCAAGGCCCAAACAATCCCTGGGGCATGGTAGAGTACCACAGTTGGACAGGACAGTGGCAGGGTGCTCAAACAGGCAGGGCTGGGGCTGTGCAGCACAGGACAGAGGGCAGGCATGTACTGTCAAAACTGGCAGTGTGCATCTATCAGCTGGGGTGCCCCCACAGGCATAACAGGGTGTGCGCAGGAGGGGAGGGAAGAATGGCATACTGTTGGACAGACACAGTCAGCAAACACAGGTGAGGGTAGCTGCTATTGGAGTAATGTGGATGCTTGATGGAGACTAACATACTGCATTCTCTCCCCACAGATTACAGGGCCTACCTCCTGCGACCATGGCTGCTCCCTCCCATTGGTCAGACCTTTACTGAGGCCAAGGAAAGATACAATGAGGCTGGTGGCACTGCATGGTATACGGCGGGAACCCCTGTGGGCAGGAGGCACCATGGCTGCACAGCCCACCTCAATGGCCCAAGCAATCCTGTCAAGGCCCATAGTCATGTCCACCTGCAGTTAGCACATCTCGCCAAGCAACTGGGTATGTCTCACAGCTGCATGCTCATCTGAGATCCACCTGCACCCACAGTCTGTGAATTGCCTCCTTTAGCACCATCTGACCCTTCACAGATGCACAGAGGAGTTGAGTGTGCTCAGCCACCCTGTCAGTAGGGGACATGTTGTAGGAGGGGGTCTGACAGGCAGGGGGTGTACCGGCCTGCTGTGCCACATCCATTGACTTTGCACGCCATACAACAGGCCACTGTTGGGCCAGGGATTGTGCATGGGCAGGCACAGTGTGCTATGGGACAGCTATGCTATGTGCCTGTGCAGGCCGTTGCTGGTCCACACCACTCTGCTGTATGGTGGCAATGACCCCGGGCCCCACAGCAGCACCCTGCCCCTGGCCAAACAACATAGTCTTAACAGCAGCAGACAGTGTGTGGTGGGGTTAGGGAGGGGCATATGAAAGCCCAGGATGGCCTACGCTGCCCAATGCTGTCCGTGTGGCACTAGGGACTACATGGGTTGGAACACTGTCACGCATGTGCTGCCTCATCTGGGTGGCAATGTCAGCATCATCATCCTCCATGACTGATGCCAGTACAGTGACGTCATCCAGCATGTCAAAGCCAGACAGATCAGCAAGGCCAAGAATATCACCCAACACATGCACAGCATCACCCTCAGCACTGGCCACAGCTATGGCAGATGCGGATAGTATAGGTTCATCCACCTCCTGGCCCACTGAACAGGCCCAGGACCCTGCAGCACCACTGAGGTGAAATGGGGCTGAAAGGCAGAATAGGAGAACATGGTGAGGGATGCATGTCCATGGTGTTGGTTGACAGGTGGACACAGGGAGGTGTGCATGTGTGCCACAAGTGTGCAGGTGTTGACACATGGGCCATAGGCCACCAATGTGGCCTGTACTGCACAAACACCACAGCCACATGTGCGATACAAGTATTCTGGAGCATGCACCCACAGGGCACAGCATTGTGCGTGACCATAGCAGTCAGGCCAGTCCTTAGCTGATGACATTCCCCTGCCATCAAATGGCTGCTCCCAAGGCATGGCAGGTGAGATGTGGACCAACAGCCCTCAGTGGCTGGACAACACAGTAGCCAAATGTTGCCAGCAAGGTGCACATGCACATGGCTCAAATGTCCCAGTGGGTAGGGTCGGTCACAGGTGGCGTATTCACCTGACAGTCCTTTTGCCATGGTGATGCAGCATCACATAGTGCCAGCAGCATACTATGCCAGAGGCCATGGTGGCCTACAACAGGGCTGTACACAGACGGCATGTTGGCTTGGTGCCACTGAGACACATTGACCATTAATGCAAGGCATGACATGCACACCCATGTAACCCATGTGCAGTTCTCCACATTAACTGACATATGCATACTCACAGTGCTGCATTGGACTGCCTTTCATCTGGAAGCTGCCATCAGGGACACCCTCCATGGGGGCATGGCATATGGATATGGTGATCAGTTCCTCCCATACTGATAGAGCAGGCACCCAGTAGTGCCCTGAGATTCCCTGATTGCAGCCAGCCACTCCCTGGCCCTGGTGCGTTCACTGTTCATATGCTTCATACACTCCTGGGATGTACAATTGTATACCACATGGGTGTTGACTGCCTCTGCCACCCCATCCCAGCCCTGGGCCTGCTCCTGCTGGGTACCCGTTTTGTGGGTGAGGAGGTTCTTCCACTGGAAATAGTATGAGGGCATGCAATTCCTCCTCTATAAAATTCAGCCACTTTCTCTTCCTTCCTTCCTCAGCTGCCATACTAGTGTTTGTGGACAGGAAAGTAACAATCATCAGCACAAGACCAGCACGTTTGGCAGGTGGTGCAGGTTTTGCTGGATGCATTGCACCAAACACTGTACCACTCCAAATGTAAACACATTCACCTCCAAGGTTGCAGCACCTGTCGGTCACCTGTGTGGAGGGGTGGCACAGGGCAGCCCATTTATAGCTCAGCATATGTAAATAAGGAGCAGTGCAACCTGTAATGAGATGCAAATGCGTGTGGACTTCGGCCAGGATTTGGAAATGAAGCCATTTGCATATCCTGGCTGAATATTGCACATTTGTGCCTGGCCCATCTCAGTGCACATCATGCATCTATTTAGGCAGCGCATCTCCACACAATGCATTTCTGACATATGCACAGTGGACCGTAACATCACAGACTTGTGCAATGGCATGTGTGTGACATCACTGCTTGTACATCATGTATCCCCCAATACACTGCCCTAATGCAGGGTTGCTGTGTACGGCACATGACTGCCACCATGCGCCATGCGTATGGCTACAGTTGTGGCATTGCCCAGCCTCCACAACATGGCCATGCCACTCGGCCACACATGCATGTAGCATGGGGGCATGACCCTGTTCTCCCACCCAGCCACGAGCTACTGTGAATGTACAGTAATGCGCCATGCTGCAGCTATCATGCATCCCTATGGCACATTTGCAAGCCATGTGGCCCAGTGGATTATTGGCCTATTCTGCATCCAGTGTGAGCCTGCCCCATACCTTCCAGAGCTATCCAGTGAGCCACACTTGTTGCAGCTCATAACTGGTGGGGTGGAATATGCTGGTACTTCCCAAGGGACCAGACCATGTGCCCTGAACTGGGGGGATGTAGAGCTTGCCAATCTTGTGGACATTGTGGCACCCCTGCAGGGTTAGTTGTGTGGGTCTGAGGAGCTTCAGTAGGCATGGGCCAAGGTATGGGGCAGGGTGGCTGAGCAACTCACACATGGGATGGTGATTGCCAGGACTTAAGGTCAGTGCAGGCACTGGAATGATGACCTGCGCTAGAGAGACCAAGGCAGGCTGGGCCACCTGTGAGACCAGGCCCACAGGTGAGCAGTGCCATGTCAAGGTATGCATGCGCTGTGTGCATGTTTTCCTTGCCTGTTACTGGGGGGGCTTGCAGGTGTGCTGCAGGGGGCGGGTACCACCGCCCACATATTTACCATAGCCCTAGTCACAAGGCCAGGCCCATGCCTCTTTGCATGCCACTGTCTGGCCATGGGGGCCATGATGGTGTTGCCATGTCCATGGTGGTTCCCTTTGTGCATTGCCTGTCACCAGGGCTTGCGTTGTGCTTTGCCATGATGTGACGTGTTACTGTGAGGGGACCCTGGGTACTTGAGGGGTTCTGCATGATTCTCACAGTGCCTTTGCCATTGTGCCCCCTTGCAGGTTGGGAGGAGCGGTGCCATTTTCAGTGCCTCACCAGCAGATGGGCCAGTGATGGTGGTGCAGCAAGTGGGATGGCCATGGCACACTCAGGGGTGCGTCACACCATACTTCAAGTAAGTGTGCTGCTAGTGCTGCATTTTGCTATTCTGTGGGATTGGGGGGGAAGTTGTATTGCCCACTGAAGGCCATGGCCTGCTTGTTGTGCATACCCACATGGTGCTTGCCTCCCACACATGGTTTGGTGTTGCTGTACCATGTGACATCTTTGCTGTGTGTCAGGCTCCTGTGTCTTGGTCCATGTCCAGTGTGTCTTTAGAAGATGGTGGATGCTCAGCAGTGTTCACACAGGGCCACTACTGGGTGTGCACACATGGGGCACATGAACGTCAAGTGCACATGCTGTGGGGGTCATGGCCACATGTCCCTTGGCAACCTCCAGTGCATGCACATGTTGTCATTGCCTGTTCCTTGTGCTGCATCCCATGCTCTGTGTGACACTGTTGCACATCACTTCACCAGTCTGCTGTGTTCTTGGTGTTGCAGCGGCCCTGTGCAGAAGCCTGCCCAACATCTGGCATGTGCATCCACTCCACCCCAGGCACTAAGGGTCCATCCTCAGAGTGGCCCATAACATATTGTGGGCTCTGCAAAGCAGTGGGGGCCAACGCAGGAGGCGGTCAGGCCACAGCATGGGGTGTTAGGTCTATGTGACCCTGTTTGACTATTCATACTGTATATAAACCCTATATCCATGTCCCCATACCCACTACCTTGACATCCACATGTATATAATTCCCCCCCGCATCAATTGTTACCTGTCCCACTCTGCCCCACAAATCCTTTTTGTATTGACTATAGTTGTTTCTGGTTTTCGGATCCCTGTTGGGTTCTTTATTGTTGTTGTTTAAACCTGTTTGTTGTTTGTCTATCACTGCAGTAAAGTTGCTTACATCTTGACTGTGCCTGTGTCTGTGGTCCTTCCTTTGCTGGTCATTGCCATCACCTGCTGTGTAGCATGGTTGGCCCACTGCCACCTGCTTCTCATTGGCCATGTGTGTCCCCACCATTGCACACCCTTATGTTCTGTCCCCCAGGTGTTGCCCCCACCTTGTGTGTCTTCCTTTCCACTGGCCAGCCTGTGGGGGGTCTGTGACAGTGGCACTTGTTTTCCCTTGCACATGCTGTGCCATCCTCTGCTGTGGTCATTGTTCCTGTGCTGATGTGCTGCACTGTAGGTGGTCCTGTGTCACTGTCAGCCCCTTGTGTGTCCTGCGACCCTCAGCCTGTGTGACACTGGCCCGGTGGCACACTGTGCCTCCACTCAGGCTGCCACATTTTATTTTATTTTATTATTTATTTATTTATTAAATTCTCGGATTACAAATACCTTTGAGCAGAAACTGCTCGTTTACAAAGGTTCCACGTCAAAGGATGGGGGTCAACATACATACAGAGGTAGTAAAATAATGCACAATAAACAACCAAAACAACTAAAAGAAAAAATAATGATACTCAGTTATAACATACAAGCATAAAACGATGCCTTGCTTGGCATGTTAGTCCTGTTGTAATGGTGCCTGGCCAGTCTGCACTCTCCACTGGCACCACTAGTGCTGTGGCACCTCATCCATGTCCTTCTGTATGCTGTTCCCAGTGTACCCGGTACTATCCTTGGCTGAGGATCTGTGTGTGGTGCTTCATACTGTGCACCCAGAGGCTTTGCCTGTGCCCGTATTTGCACTGTTTCTTTGCCACTATCCTCCCCTCTGTCTTGGGGTGCTGCTCTGTTGCAGCTATGGCCATCTGTCATGCACTATTGTTGTGGGCTGCTCTCACTGTTTGTCCGCCACTGTCCCAGGCTGTCTTGCTTATTTTCCCATATTCAGCCCTACCCTGATGTGTAGCCCATGTCCAGCTGTGCAGTGGAGAATTTCTACTATATTCAGCCAGGGATGCTCAGGTGCATCTTATAGTGCATCATCTTAAAATATTGCAGTTTTTTAGGATGGCACATCTCAGATGTGCGGCTTAGGCACTTGCACTATTTTTCAGGGGACTTTAGAATATGGGGGCTAATATATCTACAAATAGTGGGCCCAATATAGTTACTGTTAAGGGATTTTTTTTCTATCAAGTTAGTTCAATGATTTAATAGTTTGTGTGTCCAAAAATAGCTCTAATATTATTACGAACATCAGTAAGTCTTTGCAGAACAAGAGTAATTTTGAGTGCAAATACCATAGCACTATAAGAAATTCACAGCAGTTGAGGGATATGTATTTTCAATCAATCAGTTTTATTTGTTAACCAGGTAAGTACACTAGACTAGAGGTCTGTTTACTGGTATGACCCAGGTGTTTTTAGAAACACAACTTATCTATAAATGATTTACAAAAATGTCTGTACATTCACATTCATAAATTAGAACAATGTTGCACAAGATGCGAGTTGAACAAATACAGGCATTTGTCAGCATTGTGCAAACAATATATGTACATAAAAACTGTAGAATCAATAACTTTTACAATAAAAACTACACATTTGCATAGGGATGTGAGTGACAAATGATCTAACAGTTTTTGTCTAAAATCTTGGTACAGTACTCTGCTGTTTACCCTGAGAAACATGGCAGCACCATCATAATACATTCACACTATACATCTAGCATGAACATTCAACACGTAACCTCAACAGGAGAGTTTTTTTTAAATTTCGAGTGGCAGTCATCTTTAATGACGTGACTCATTAATTACAGAAGAAGATATAGCAGCTGTTTTAAAAATAACTGAGGAAACTTAAAATACACTGAGGATGAATTTGATGATGTCAGGAATAGATTTTTGCTAAAAATGTATGCTGAATTTTTTGCTAACAAATACTGCTGCTTTAAATGATACCTGAACCATCTTTTTTTACACATCTTTTTTTTCTACTTCATAAGCTTGTAAAGGAGAGGCTTTTGTTTACATTTATACTAAAAATGCAGTTATTAAAGTAGAATAAATGCAGTTTCATAGCATTTGAAAATTGTAAACACAGCATTCCGGATTCAAAAATCCTGCTCTCAGAATCACCAAATGGCTTCCTTGATGATATCATATATGAGAGAGATACCAGCTGTACAGATGTATTCTAGCTCTACTAGCCATATTCAAATATGAATAACTTTAAAATGAAAAATTAAAGCATGGTACTGTGAGAACAAAAGTTATACAGCACAAAACATATCTACAAAGTGAGTGGTGTTTCATTTATAGATACCTTGCATTCTGTTTTTAAATTAGCAAAGAAAGCAGCAGAAAATCCAATTGTTACTTTTTCAACAAACAAATGCAAATAACTTTAAAACAAAAACTGTGAGCATGACATTTGTTCTGCACAAAAATATCTACAAAATGATTGGTGTTTCATTTATACAGCATATACTTTTAGTTTTTTTTTTGTAATTAGTAGAAAATTCATTGTTTTCACCCTTTGAAACGCACAAATGCAAATAGTTTAAAAAAAAATGATAGCATGGTACTTTGAGTACACAAGTTGCTCAGTACAAAAATATCTACCAAGTGAGTGGTGTTTTATCTATAGATATCTTTTAGATTTTTATAATCAGCAAAAAATGGCAGGAAATTCTTTTTTTTCCACGTTTTTGGAGGTATGGCATAAATAGAGTATGCTACCTTCCTACTGGAAATATTGTTGATACTTTTTGTTCTCATGCCAATTGACCTGATGACATCATTTGTAGCTTCGACACTCATGATGTCATTGGGTCAATTGGCACTCGAACAAAAAATATCAACAATACTTCCAGGAAGGGGTATCATATTCCTTGTACATTCTTTGCAAAAAAAAACCCTCCATTAAATCTACCAGTTTGAGTTGCTATTAAAGCAGCAATAGTATGGAAATGTGATGTTAGGGTTTTCATTACAAACTCCACACACCCCCGTCACCAAATAGCCAAAGGGAAAAAGGCAACCCAAGCAACAACAGATATCCATCATAATGTAAGACAAACAACATAAAACGCTTTCCAAATGAGGGTTCCACTGTAAATTGTAAGCAAGAAATAACACATGACAGGGTGTGCAGCCATGTCCAAGGTGGGCTGTGAGGCATGAGGCACAGCCGAATGCCTTCAACCACCTGGGAAGTCTGGTGTATGATTCTCACAGGATCACGTTGTGAATTGTAAATAAGCAATAACATACAGTAGGATGTGCAACACTACTAAATTGTTGTATGCCCCAGGTGAGTTGTGAGGCACGAGGTACAGCTGAGTGCCTTCTGCCACCTGGGAAGTATGATACAAAATTCCCATAGGATCACATTGTAAATTGTAAGTAAGCAATAACACACAACAGGGCGTGCAGCAATGCTAAATTGTTGCATGCCCCAGGTGGACTGTAAGGCATGAGGTGCAGCTGGATGCCTTCATCCACCTGGGAAATGCAGTATATAATTAGAATAAGATTATATTATAAATTTTTGCTCAGTACCATGTGGCAGGGTATGCAACAAGGCTAAATAACTGCATGCTCTAGATGGATTGGGAGGCATGAGGTGCAGCAGTGTGCCTTCAGTCACCTGGGAAGTGTGATATAAAATTTCCATAGGATCACATTGTAAACTATAAGTAAGCAATAACACATGACAAGGTGTGCAGTAATGCTAAATTACCACATGCCCCAGGTGGGTTGTGAGGTGAGTTGTGAGGTATGAGGCATAGCTGAGTGCCATTAACTACCTGAGAAGTTCTGATGTCTTCACTGAGATGTCAAAGGCACCTATGCTGCCATGAAAGTGCATGCTAAGGACATGGGAGAGTCAGCAAGTGGCTGCTCTGATGAGCACCAGGCACCTGGTTTCTTTGCCTGGAAACAGAGGTAACATTCTAACTTAAATAGCAGACAGTTGAATGACACAAAATGAAACCAAAAAAGGGAAACAGCAGTGAAGTAAGATGTAGGTCTGGGTAGTATGGTAAAGAAAGTTTTCATGTGCACTGACTAAATGCAAGATAGAAAAGGAAGTGTCTGTGGGTGGCTGCCTGAGACATTTCATGCAACAATATTTGCAGATTCACTCTGTCTGCCCCGCATCTTACCCAGCACTGCTTGCTTTACTCAACCTTACACTGGCTGTCCCCCAATGACCTGCACTGTTTTATGCTGTGGTGTTTTATTGACTCCTTAACCTGACATCCCCATCCTGACTCATTGAGAGATGTGCTTTAACGCTGTGACTCTATCCCACCCTCTGAGGTCCTCAACTTCCACTCTGCTATCAATCCCACCCTGCTCTATCAAGATGGATGAGCAAACTTTCTCTCACTTTACTCCCAAATTCTGGAATTCCCTACCTGACCATATTAAGGGTTCCACATCTCACGTCACCTTCAACAATGCACTTTTCTCTCACCTATATGCATTTGGTATTTGTAATTGTTCTCAATAATTCTTTAACTTTATGCTTGCTTCCTGCCTGCCTTGTCTTTAGTTTTACTCTTAAATATGACTACTATATGTCTTGTTTTTTTGTCTAAACAGCCACACATCCCTGTGTGGATATTACATTCATATCACACACAGGCTTTGTATAACCCTAAGTTTAGACATGTTGTACACTTGTTCTGGACTTGACTGCTTGTTACTTTGTTTGGATTGTTTCTCTGTATATTTGTACTCTCCTGGGTTGTGCCTGAAAACAGGCAGTTCTACTGCCTAGTATACTTACCTGGTAACCAAAAACTAATAAATAAATAAGTGCAGCATGCCATAGATCACTTTGTCTGATAATGTAAAGTGGGAATACAAGAATCAGTGGCTCACACTGTCACGTCAAGGCAGCACTGACAGAGCAGGAGAAAACAGAAATAGAAACAGTAACCGTTCAACAGTTTCATACCCCCACCTCCCATTCGGGAGGTGGAAGCTATTTGAAAAGCAAATTGAAGTTTGGTTAATTGGAGGGGGTACGAGAGCAAAAAATATCAACAATGTTTCCAGTAGGGAGTTAGCAAATTCCATTTATGCCATACCTCCAAAAAAGTTTTAAAAAAATGTATTTCTTGCTAATTATAAAAAAATCTAAACAGTATCTATTAATGAAACACCACTCATTTAGTACATATTTTTGTGCTGAACAACTTTTTTGCTCAAAGTACTATGCTATTATTTTTCATTTTTAAGCTATTTACATTTATTTGTTGCAAGAAGAGACTAACAATTGAATTTTCTGCTGCTTTTTGCTGATTATAAAAAATACCTAAAAAGTATATATCAATGAAACGCCACTCATTTTATAGATATTTTTGTGCTGAACAACTTTCTTGCTCACAGTAGCACGCTATTATTTTTTGCTTGAAAGTTATTTTCATTTGTTTGGTGAAAAAGTGACAATTGAATATTCTGCTGCTATTTTTTGCTAATTTAAAAAAAACTAAACGGTATCTATAAATGAAACACCACTCATTTTGTAGATATTTTTGTGCTGAACAACTTTTGTGCTCACAGTATCATGCTATCATTTTTCATTTTAAAGTTATTTGCATTTTAATGCGGTCAGTACAGCTAGAATACATCTGCACTGCTGGCATCTCTCTTATATATGACATCATTAAGGAAGCCATTTTAGGATTCTGGGAGCAGGATTTTTGAATCAGGAGAGGCTGTGCTTACAATTTTCAAATGTTATGAAACGCCATTTATTCTACGTAAATAAATGCAGTTTCAGTATAAATGTAAACAACAGTCTCTCATTTACAAGCCTATTGAGTCATTTTAAAAACCAAAATGTGAAAAAAGATGGTGTAGGTGCCCTTTAAGGGCCTGGTTGAAAGTTTCATGATAGAGGGAAAATTGCTGCTAAGGTATTTGAAACATTAAAATTCCAAGAGTTAGGTATGAGCATTTTAATGTGTGTAATAAGTAGAAGTGGGTGAAGCTGGAAAACTTATTTTCACAAAGAACTATGGAAAGTGACACTTCACATAGTTCCTTTCCAGATAAAGTGCCCACTTTGCCAGGCAAAGACTGTGGCTAGTGATATGTCTCTGGCAAATTTCTATCATGAATAGTGTTAATTTTTCCTTTCCTCTGATTAATGAACCAAAAAACACACTTCCCATCAATGTAGATCATTTGTTTCAACCACTCCCAACACAACTCAGTATAAAGAGGCAGTATAGCACAGTGATTTAAGGGTCTGAGCTGCAAACCTGGAGACCTGGGTTTAATCCCACAGCCCCCACTTGCATACTGTGTGACCCTGAGCAAGTCACTTAACTTCCTTGTGCTCCCATATTGCACCTGTGAACAAGCTTTCAGCTTAGTGTGTCTGTCCTGGTTAAAACCAAAAAAAACAAAAAAGAGGTACCTCCACCAACCCACCCTTTTAGCACTCAGTTCCCTCCTACCCGAGTCCTAACAAATTTTCTTTCACATAACCCTTCCCCTCTTCCTTTAAATTCCTGCCACCCCTATCAACCTCTCACCTGACCCAGTAATGCATATGTGTACCCACTCCACCACCTTCTGTTACCACATCCCCTTCCCCCCACACTCACTCACATAATTGGTTGACTGCAGCGACCAATATGATCTTACTACTATAGGACACTTCACTGTAGAAGTATGTGGTCATGAATTATAAAGAGAATAATGTATAGTTCTTTGTGTATTACTGGTCAGTAATACCATTGAGAGGTTCCTAGATGTCTAGAACCACGAGATGGTATTGCTGACCGATAATACACTCGGAACCATACATTGTTTTTTTTTTTTAATATATGGATCTGAGTGTGTTTTGGGGTCTTTTGAGATGGGCAGTTTGCCAGTTCAGTTAAGGACTGTCTGGGTCATGGCGAATCACCACACTGTCTCGCACTGTGTGTTGAGATGTCTGCTCACTCCTGATGGTTCCCGGCCTCTGCCTGTTTGCTTTTTAAATTCAGATCCTACCTACGCTTCATCACTGGATTGGCAGGATCAACCAGATATTTTCATTTGCTGATGGGGGAAAGGTAAATAAAAAGGGAGAAGCGTGACGACCGCGTTCGCTTTCGGTAAGCGAGAGAAGCACCGCCATGATTTTCAACTGTTCTGCCCACTCACACAAGAAAACCAGCTAATGAGGAGGCACACTTACAATGTGGAGGCAGGAGGTATCTTTTTGGAAGCTTGGAACGATACCATTATCAGCACAAAACAATAGTATTACCAGTGATTGCCAATACTATTACCAGTGATTAACAATAGTATTATCACTGAAACTTTGAGGCTATTACCAGACTTTTTTTGTATGTTTTACAGACCTATTAAATTGAACATCCATATATTAAGAGACTTTAACATTTCAAACTGTGAATAAAAAAAGTTAGAGCCCATACCTTTTCTATGCATTATTGTTCTGCGTCATGTACTATATTATAACTTTATAGCTCCAGACTGAGTCAACTCTTGCTTTACAAAATGGAAAAGAGTATTATTTATTTATTTATTTATTGATTGATGTATTTATATATTTATTTGAAAATTGATGACTGGGAAAGGCACGCTTAGACAAGCCTTGTTTTAAAGTGTGACACAGTGAAGAGGACAGAGCATACAAAACACATAGCAGAGACACAGTTCACAGTTACAATAAATTGCAATCAGAATAACATGGTGAGTACAGGTATAAGTGCAGCATGAATAAGCTAGGCAAAAAGCAACAATTAAGCATCTCAGCCACACCTACACTGGGGTTGGATAGCAACTGCATTTGAAATATCAGGGAGATGGAAAAAATGAGCAAGGGGAAGGAGTTTTAGCTGACATCTGATGGTGCCTGGAGAGGCAGTGAAGTGGGGGGATATGGAAGCTGGTTTCAAAGTGTGGAAAGAGGATAGGAACAGGCTGATTGCCCTGGAAAGGAACAGGAATGAGGAATGGTGAAGGTGACATAGCGTTTGTGTTGACCCAGAGTGGGTTGGATTGGAACCAGCACAGGATGTTGTGGAAATCTTGTTGGAGCAGACCTTCCATGTCTATAGTGGATGGACCAGAGGTGTAGGTGACTGTGTCATCTGCATACATGTGAATATGCAAGTTGGCACAAACAGAGGAGATCATTAAGAAAAATGGTAAAGTGTATGAGACCCAAGAAGGAGCCCTATGGGACCCCAGCCTGGATGAGAAATGGTGTTGACCAAGCATTACCAACTGTACTGACCATAGATGGCCCAAGAGGTAAGAGAGGAACCAGTCCTCAAAGGGAGATGAGAGGCCAGAAGACCTTATCCAGGAGCAGTGGGTGGGACACAATCAAAGGCTTTGGCCAGATCATGGAAGATGTCAGTTATGATGTGTCTCAATCCATCCCTAAGAAGATAGGCTCAGTTACATTCAACAAAGAAGATACCATGAAGTGATGCTTCCAGACACTAGACTGGAATGGGGAGAGGAAATTGGTAGAGGAGAGGAAATCAGAGAGTCAGGTGAACACAAGTTTTTCTTGCAGCTTAGCAAGGGAAGGTAGACAGATAGATAGATAGATAGATAGATAGATAGATAGATAGATAGATAGATAGATATTTTATTTATATAGCACCCATCTCTGTAGACTCTTGATGCTGCACAGTATAAACATACAATCATACAACACATTTGAAAACAATAATAGCACCAATTAAAACATCAACAGGATGCAGCTGAGATCACACTTATCCACCCATCATAAAAACACAATAAACTATGAAATATCCTCAATTAAAAGCTTGACAAAATAAATATGTTTTTAGGCCCTTCTTAAAGGTAGGAGGGAGATTTGCCAGAAGTTACCTGGAGAGAAAGGGTAGGTACCCTTGTGAAGTGAAATAACTTTGGCCAACATCCAAAACTGAGGAACAGCACTAAGGGAGAAGGAGGGGTTGAGTAGATGAGTCACAGGAGATGCTATGGCAGAAGCAAAGATGTGGAGGAGTTTAGCACCCAGCCCATCAAGGCTGGACTTGGTAGACTGAGGGAGGAAAGGGCAGTTTGAGTTTCCTGGGTAGTAATGGAAATATAAATAATAGTAATAGAAAGTGACATGTTAAGTGGTCTTGGACAATGCTTGCAAATAACTTGAAGTGTTCATGTACTTTTAACTAGTTGTAGATTTGATTTATAAAAAAAAATACTACATCAACAACATAAAAACATAGACTTTGATGGTAGATAAGGTCCGCTTGGCCCACCTAGTCTGCCCATTTCCCTACCTAGAGGATCAGCTGCAGATCCTATTTAACCAATAGCCTATTTCTTCCTACCCCCCACAAAAATTGCCTTATGTCTGTCCCATGCATTCTTGAATTCTCCCACAGTTTTAGACCCCACAACCTCCTCAGGAAGGCTGTCCCATGCGTCCACCACCCACTCTTTGAAAAAATACTTTCTCACATTGCACCTGAGCCATCCCCCTTCTATCTTCAAATTGTGTCCCCTTGTTCTTGCACACACGTAAAATAAATACGCATGTAACATACATGTAAAATAGCAATGTAATTTTGGAAGGGCCTCTAGGTCCATTATTTCCATATCCACTGCTTCATAAGCAGGATGAAAAAAATTTACATTATTATGTGCAAACATATACTCATTTATAATAATTCACTGACCAGTCTACTATGCAGGGTACTCACTGATTTCCTGGTAAGCAGGAATTTGTTCACATTTACCTAGAAGGCCTTTACTGTCTTCATATCCACTCTCTCTACTGGTAGGCTGTTTCATAGGTTCAGTGCTGTCTGTCTAGTAGAAAGGGGCCTCCTAATGTTAATTCCTGAAGTTGCAGTCTCTGAGCTTCAGGCCAAGTCCTTAAATACTGATGCTAGCTCAAACATCCCCATATGTTTAATCTTCTCAATATCCATGTGTATGCAGAATACTGACATCATGTCCCCTTTCTCTACCTCATTTTCTTCCCGGTGAATATGGTAAAGTCCTCTAGCCTCTCGTCATATAGACCCTAATGTATTCAGGGGTGGATTACCTACGTGATGCATATCTGTGACTCGTAGGCAACTCCAAGTCAGAATGCCATGAACTAGGGTTCAGCAGACCCCCAACAGCATTCGCAGAAGAGGCATACACCCCTTGCACACATGAGCCCCTAGCCAGTTGCATAGCTATGCACCATGAGTGGTTCAGGATTTTGTCTGAAGACATGCCTGCATTACACAACATATACTGAGGTGCTTATTGCCAGGTGAGGAGGCTGAATGATATGGCAGCAGAGATCCTGCTGTATCTGTTGTGCAATCCCCAAAATGACACCCGCTAGCTGCAGAGGGACAGGGAATCCCCCACCATACTGCTTCAGCCCACTAGGCTGACAAGAAGGGCTATGGCAGCCATTTGGGCATTTGACCATTTTTTTAAATAGTTCAGTCCCATGCCTTCCCAGAATCTCCTGCTCACATGGATCAAGGGATCCACTTTAGAACCAAGGATGGGCATCTCATTGGCTGCCCACCTGTATCTCTCAACCCCTCCCCCTGGCAGTGCTGCGCACTGGGGGCAGGGCCATGTGCAAGCATCCTGTGAGAGTTCGTAGTTTTGCATACGACACAACATGCACCATTCCCCAGGTGCAGAGGTATGGGGCCAGGTACATGTGAATTATGCATACCTGGCTTGTAATAATGCATAGCCCCATACATTTTGTCCTTCATATGCCTGATTATTTTGGGCCCTGCACTGCACACTCTTGACTGATTCAATGTTATTTTGATATTAAGGAGCCCAGAACAGCATGCAACACTCCAGGTTGTTCCTCTCCTAGGCTTTCAAAATTGTCCAGATTGCTTCTCTTGCTGTGCTTTGCACCCCACTAGTGATGCACCCCAATATTCTGCTGTCCTTCTTGACAGCAGCTACACACTTGCCATGCATCAGCCCTATGTCTGTTATGACCCACCAATCCATTTCCTCCTCCACTATAGCAAGAGGAGCCCCGCACAGTGTGTAGGACCTGCCTCTGTTTTTCACCCCAAGAATAGTATGGTTTGAAGTGAACTACTTTAAATCTGAGGACCCAGGGGTCCGATCAATCACCCAACTTGTTCAAGTCTCCCTTGTAGGAAAAAAACATCCGCAAATCAACAACTTGTAAAACAAAATTCTGCAAGCCAGTCTCCAGAACTGTGAACTTTGGATAAATGTTTTCTTAAAAATGCAAAACAGAGACTTGTATAAATATTTGCATGCATTTTTTTTATTCACCTATCCATAGTAATGGCAACATTGCTGTGAACAATTGTTCAGACAAAGAGAAACACCACACTGCAAAATCATTATCATTCAAGGAAATTGTTACTATAACAACATCACATTAACCTACTATACTTTTGAGGCTTTGTGATTCAACCTTTACTGGTGTCAAGATCGATGTTTTTGCAGTTGATATACCTTATATGTGGTTTTCTAGAATAAAATGTGCTTCTATTACTGTTAACAGGTGTAAACGCAACATCAAATATAACATGTTATTTAAAATAATGAAAGTGATATTGGAATGTTTAATCAAATAAGAGAGTAGCTGGCACAATGCCTATTGACATCATAAAGCCCACTGCTACTCTCAGACCAACAGTTACAGCACATTAAATCAGAACCAATTTAATCTTTGTATAAAGATATAAGTAAACAAAATAATATTTGTGAAAATATGTGGTATATATTGACTACACCATATCCAATACAAAATACTATGTAAGTGTTACACGAGGTCCCTGCACCCTTATTAGTACCCCCAGAGGTACACCGTAGACAGCTAGCATATAGGCATATGTTATACTAACATACAGGGCTAAGGGCATCTACTGTATAAGAGTAGATGTCAGGATATGTATGCATATTATTGTTAGACACTTTGCTTTCTAACACATATATATTTCTTATGTATTTCTTGCTTACAAAATGTTAGGACACTTGTGTCCTTGTAATGATTATGATATATAAGTCGGCATTGGCACCTTTTGGGTGCGTTATACTACTACACAGATTTATGTAAGAACTGTACTCTTGTTTCACAAAGTGATGATTCCTACAAAATTGTATAATGTTATCTTGAACCGTGGAGCCACCTCTAATGTAGCCAATAGGGCTCACCTCTGTAACTAGAAATGTTTCTATCTTACGGTAACCATAATAATTATCATAAGTATATAATGTGAGACATTATGTCTTCTACCTCAGAGACCCCAATAGACACTGAGAATCCTCGAGGTATAGGGAATGCTTAGCACTGGCTCCAGGTTCATATTGGTAAGAACTACTTAGGGGCAATTGTAATTATCCTTTTTGGCAGTAATAAACAAGTTTATTACTCTTGTGCAACGTGTCTGTGATTCCTTGCATTCACAGTATTGCTAAGAACCTGAGGGTAAGGTTTAGATCTCCTGACAATTGACGACCACGTGCAGGCAATATTTGGTGTCTGCAAAGTTTTGCTTGTTGCTTAACAACTTTTCCCTTCCCAATGGGGACTGTAGGTGTGCATTCCTGCATCACCTCTCCCATTTTCTAACCACTTTGTAACCACTTGCAAAGTCTGCCAGCTTTCTGGCGGTGGTCGATGCCGACTCAACACACTCCATGGCAGATTTGAATTGCAGGCTTACAGGTGTACAGTAGCCCGACTGTGTATGAAGTGCTCCTGCTGTGGATCGATACACAGCACAGCGCCTTTTTCACAGTCTGATTTTTCATTTCCTCCCACACAATGGCCACCGTATCAAATATATGCACAGAACTGAGACTCGATGTCTTAAACGTCCGTGTCTCCCATGGAGGCTGGGGTGACTTCACGTGGGATGCAAGTCAATTCAACAACCCTATACTAGGGATTTCAACCCAGTATACTGAGACAAGACAAACAGCCAATAAGCGTCAAGCTAAAGGGCTGTTGGTCGCAGCGCTCTATGCTGCTTTGGCAGCCTCCAAAGTGAGGTTTCAAACTCTTGAACTGCAAATCTCATCTCTTAAGCAAGATATGGGTTTGCAGGAAATGGAATGTGTGCAATTGCAGCAGAATTTGGAGTCTGAACTTCAAACTCTGCTAAATGAAAAGGATTGACTTTTGCATCATTCTGCCCAGACAGAGAGCAAGAAATTTCTATGTTGAAGCAGGATTGTGAAAGTTTGAGACAGGATAAGGGACAGGCTTTGTATATGAATAACTTGTTAAGTAGAATGAATAAACGGTTGAGTAAGGAGATGGGAGAGCTACAGGACGAGATAAACCAGGTACGTAATGACTTAGAAGTGACTACTAGGGACAATCAGGAATTGAGCACCGTGTATAGAGTGTTGCAGAAACAAATGCAAGATGAGGTTGATGTGAATGTTGTGAATGTGATTCATGCAGAATGTGAACCTAAGATGGCGAAACTGCACCATCAGCAGGAGGTTCTGGCTGGACATGTTAAGGTGAGTGGAGGCGTAGCCCCTGCCTTAACTACGTCATCTGAAGGGGAGGTCTCAGATTATCACATCTCTCAATACAATGCCCAGTCACACACCTACTATAGCCCAGAGACCCCGCCCTGCCATCCACAACATGGCAGATCCCCCTTTACACCCACACCATGTCATACGTCATCGACGTCATGACACACATCATGGGTGATGCCCACATGGTGACCCCCATGACAGTGGGGGAGCAGGCCCAGACTTAGTCCTGATGCCACCACCAGTGGCCGTTATTAATGTGGAAGACAGGCAGGAGATAGACAGAATGACTGATAATGTGATAAACAGTGTACCCATTATGGAAAGAAATAGGCAAGTTTTAAAAGGCCAAATTAGGCAGCTTATTCATGAAACTGGCACTCAGGAGGGCATAGTCGACTCCGTGGTGGAGGCCACAGCTCAGGCAGCCTTGGATGGCACCCGAGGCAACATACCTCCACCAGATCATCCCAGTAATCCCCTACAAATGGCCTACTCTGTTCAGCAATTAGCTGACAGTATCAGTCGGATGAGCCTGTCTGACAACCTCACCTGTCACTTGGAAAAGGTGCATGCCAGATGTGAAATGCTAAGTCTCACTGCAGACTACCTGGTCCAGATCCTATGCCAGACCATTGACCCTGGACTGTGGGTCAAACTCACTGATGCCATCCGCCAGGCCAGCAACGCTACCTTTGATGAGGTTGCAGCTGAACTAATTTCTGCGCACAGCCCAGGTATAGTAGGAGTGATGCTTGCATACCCTGTAAAACAGAATGCAAAGAAAAGTCCAGAGACTTATCACCAAGTCTCTGGATGGCCTACCAAGCAGGAAAACAACTCACTCAAGAAGCTACGGATGTAGATCTTATCGAGTATAAGACCTTTTTCCTTAGGAACATGATCCCTGTGGTGAGAGAGAAGGTAGAGCCAAACATCTATCACACCATGGAAAGATTTGTCAATATCCTTTGGAAAACTGAAAGAGTTTATCAACTTTACATCTGTGATCTGGGCTCTGGTTCCAAGAAATTAGCTGCCATGGAGCATACCCCAGAAGCCGCGATGCACTACACGGTGGAAGGGCTGGCCCAAAACAAGCAGCCCCTCCCTGTGGACAACCAACACCCCCAGCAGGCCCAACAACCACAACATCAGCAGCAACAGCAACAATGGGGCAGGAACCAGAATTATCATAAGAAAAAGAAACACCATAAGAACAAGGGTAAACAAAAACAAAGACCAGGCCCTTCATATAGGGAGATAGCCGAAGAGAATCAGAAGTTCAGGGAGCTCCTGGGGCAAGTGTGCTCTGTAGTGGACACTGTTCCTGCTCAGTCCCTTGCAGCCATACAACCAAGAACCCAGACCCCAACAGGCCATGGTGATACTGGAAGTACAGGCCCTCAATCCCATACAGGCCTGAACCCAGAAGCGCCTCCTAATGTAGCATCAGTACAGTATGGTAAAGTGGTTCACAGGAGGCAGGCCCAGCCTCTCCATTCCTCCTCCAGTACAGATTGACAATTACAGGCCCCAGTCTGGATTGTAAACAAGCTGGTCTTGGATACAAACAGAAGGCCCTGCACTGAGGCCGAGGCCGGGGGCCACCTACTAACAGTATTACTGGATACAGGCATGGCTGTGTCTGTATTACATGATGACCACCCAGATACATCTCCTTGGTCCACCGGACAGAGGATCAACAAGTCAGGAGTAGATGGTACTAAGTTGCCTGCATACCGTTCTCTACCCTTGCCTGTAGAGTTAGGATACCTGAAGGCCTCTCACACCTTCCAACTAATGGTATTGCACAATCATCCTAGTATCATTGGAATTGACTTCCTTGCACCACACGGCTGTGTGGTGGATCTAGCCAACATGCTACTAATCAAGATTCAGTGCCCATATCATACCATTTTGTTTCCTGATTCACATGTGTTGGCAATAATATCTGCCAACAATAAAAAGTATAACGTTATAGATTTGTTCAAGAATCATGAGCTTTTCCCAAAGCTCGTCCCCATTCTACAGAGACATTTGGAAGCATTTGCTACCAACAAGCATGACTGTGGCAGAATGCACACTGTCATCAAAGTGTCAGGCCCAGCACATGAGAGGCAAAGGCAATATTCTTTCCCACCTGAGGCCTTGCCTTCTCTTAGGAAAACAATAAAATCTCTCCTCAGCCAAAGTGTAATTAGAACATGTGTCTCTACTGCCAACTCCCCAGTGTGGCCTGTGAAAAAACCCACAGGTGCCTGGAGACTTACTATTGACTACAGGAGACTGAACCAGGTCACCCCCAGTTATGCTCCAACTGTGGCCTCAGCATCTAATGTGCTATGACTTCTGACCCATGACCAAAAATGGTTCAGTGCCCTGGACATCTCCAATGGTTTCTGGTCACTGCCATTGGTCCTTAAGAGTCAATATAAGTTCACCTACACCTTTGAAGGTAGACAGTACATGTGGACTTGCTTACCACAGGGATTCCATAACAGCCCGTCCCTGTTCCATCTACACATGATGGATGCCTTTGAGGGCTTCTCTATCTCCCAGTGTCTCTCGCAGTATGTGGATGATCTGCTGTTGGCAACTGCCACACAGGAACAAAACTTGGATCTCTTGGACAAACTACTGACTCTCATCCAGATAGCAGGCCGCAAATGTAATCCATAAAAAGCACAACTATGTCAGAAAGAGGTACTCTTTCTGGGCCTGAGAATAACTGATCAAGGCCGAAGCCCTACCTGGAAGAAGATACAAGGATTGCAAGACTTGCCATTGCCCACCAGTGTGGCCACTCATAGGATGTTTCTAGGTATGGTAAACTATTCCAGAGATTTTATTTGTGATTTTGCTCAAAAAGCTGCTCCTCTGTATGAGTTACTGAAAAAGGACATTCCCTGGACTTGGAGTCTCATTCACACCCAGGCTGTGTCATCACTGAAACAGGCCTTGGCCTCAGCTCCAGCTCTGGTCAGCCCCTACCCAGCACTGCCATTCCATCTGGAGTGTGCCACCTCTGACATAGCTATGTCAGCAGTGTTGGCCCAGAAGGTTCATTGTACTCTGAAGCCCATTGCATATGCATCACAGCTCTTGACCCCAGTGGAGCAGAAGTACAGCAGTTGTGAAAGGAACCTTCTGGACACCTACTGGGCTGTCAAGCAATTTCTGTATATAATTGGTCATTAACGCCAACCACACCCCAACTACCTTTCTACTATCAGACAGAGTGAAGGATGGGTCATTCTCTAACACTAGGCTGACACACTGGTCACTTCTTCTCCAGGATAGAGACATACAGGTACACCCAGCCAAAATTCCATCCATGCTGGCACATGGACTCCTTTTCCAAGGAAAACCCCTTGACTGTATGCTGCAACCACCTGATCTTCCAGATCCAGGTCCTTTACTCCCTGCCATGCCACAAATACTTGAGAACACCTCATTGTGTCATATTTTTACGGATGGTTCAGCTTCCTACTATCTGGGAGAACAGATTGCAGGGATGGGTATCTTGGTGATCGACCCTTATGTTAACACTGTTAAAATCTCTAAGCATTGCAGTGTTGCATCATCATAGTATGCCAAGATGGCAGCGGTGGCCTGTGCCCTATAGTTCATCCAGCATGAGACTGAGCATACCATCATCTTTACAGACTCTAACTGGGTTTGTTGTTCTCTTGCAGAATTTCTCCCTTTTTAGCAAAATAACTCCTTCTTCTCTTCTGATGGCAGTCCAGTGAAGCACAAAGAACTGGTAGTCTACATGCAGTCACAAGCACAAAGGTTTGCACACAAACTCTATGTACACAAATTTAAAGCTCACTCCATACATGACTCCTATCATGCCTTCAGTGACATAGCAGACACCCTTGCCAAGAAAGGGGCCTGAGCCAGGGACACCTGGATGATGGACCATCCAGAAGCCAGAAGAGCTATACACATAGCAGCAATCAGAAAGAAACCTGAACCATTTTCCCCCTTGGACCTCTCAGCAGCTCAGCATGCTGACTCTAAACTCAAATAAGTGTTCAGATTCCTTGACAAAAGCACCAAGAGAATCTACCTACCCATAGGTAAGTTATGCTTGTCTCCAGATGACAAGCTCATCTGGTACCAACCAGATGACACCACCACCAAGTTGTGGGTGGTTCCCAGACACCTTAGGTCAGACTTCTTGCACCAAGTGCATGACACCCTTACTGGTGGACACCAGGGAGTGAAAAATACCCTCAAGAGGCTCAAGACTGCTGCTTGGTGGCCTGGTGTCACCAAAGATGTCAAACAGTTCATAGGCAACTGCCTTGTTTGTGCAATAAAACAATCCCGTTCCCACCAGATGAAATGCCAAACTACTACCACAAAGACATTCTGGCCCTTGGCATGCCCTTCAGATTGATTTTATTGGTCCCTTGACTAATACTAGCAGAAACAACAGGTATGCTCTTGTGGTAACTGACCTCTTCTCTAAGTGGATTGAAGCTTTCCCCACTAAGACATATACTGCTAAAACCATTGTCAAAAATCCTGGTAGAACAGATTGTCTCCAGGCAGAGCCTACCACTCAAGGTAGACTCTGACAAAGGAACCAATTTACAGGTGAATTGATGAAAGAATCACTTGAACTCCTCGGAGTTCAACAGAAATTCCACATACCTTACCACCCACAATCTTCAGGTCAAGTAGAGAAAGCCAACAGATGGATTAAGCAAATGCTTTCCACATTTATCGAGGACAATCCCAAGACCTGGGATTTTCTGTTGCTGTTACTCCTTATGGCAATTAGGGGTACACCCTCCACCACTACCCTGTTGACAACTTTCGAGGTTATGACTGGAAAAGAGATGAGATTACCTGAACACCTGTTGTTTGACCTGCACACCCACACAGCAGACTGTGTGTCTGTTATCCAATATGTGGAAAAACTCAGACAAGACCTCACACACACACACACACACACACACACACACACACTTGTATGCTGCCAATTGCATGGGCAAGGCCCAGCAACAGTCCATAATACAGTTTAACAAACATGCACAAGAAGTGGATTGGCAAGCTGGAGATCAAGTGACGGTTCTCAGATTTGCACATCCCACACACACCTTCTCCAGTAAGTGGGAAGGCCCTTAACCCATTGTCAATAAGCTCAGTCCAGCAGTCTATCATGTTAGACTCTTGCACAACAATAAACTGACTGACAAATAGTTACATGCAAACCAGCTGATACTGTATAAAGGAGTACAATTACTTTTCCTCACCACATTGGGTGGAATAGTACTAACCTACTAATGTCTGATTTTCTTTTCAGATACACTAACAAGATAGCTATCTTGTTCCATTTTGTCCTCATCTCAGGAGTTATTCCTTGCATCCAAGGCACAGCAAAGCACTTCCTTCCTCACCTTGATCCTCCAATGTCTGCCCCAGAGGGAGTTGCCATCAATATACCTGACAATTTGATTACTGTCCAGGAAGGTTATGATGCCTACCTTAATGTCTCGGTTGTTGCTCCTGACAAATCTACCCCACAAATTGAATGGCAAACCACATCGTAAGGACAAATTCTCCCTGTGGACAAGCTCTCCAAGGGAACTTTCCATGGATGGCTCAAAGCTAAATTATCCCCTAATGGTTCTCTGTCCTTGCTCCAAACTGCTCTTAGGCATTCTGGTTTATACAGTAACACTGCTTTAATTGATCCCTCATATTGTAATTCTTTGTCTAAGGACTCCACCAGGAAATTTTGTGCTGTACACAACATGGCCTCTGCTGCCATATATCTCTCTGTGTTACCCCCTACTGAGAAACAGCTTTTGGAATGTCCAAAACATACCCCTGGTCCTTGTAGTGGTCTCACAGCCACTGCACTACCTGGTACACTTATTAACAACTTACAATTTATGCATATACCTGTTTTGTTTAACTTAACTTAACTTACTGGAATATGAAAGAATTTGGTATGTGCCATACTACTAATACTTCAGCATTTTATAGTACACTATTGCCTGATAGTTTAGCAGCTTTTCAGATTCATACTCAAGACCCTATTGCTGGGTACACACCACTGAGCAGAGAGGCAACTTCAGGAGAAAACCCAATCCTGATGATCTGTCATAAACTTAATACACGTGAAGTTAACAGTTCTGATGTCACCGGTGCCACAGGAACTGTCACAGGTCTCTTTGGTACAGCTATGTCTATCTGGAATAAGGCAGACATTGCTACTATCAAATCTCATTCAGTTAAATTCCAAACTGGTTTGGTGAATAATATTTTACCCCCATTATTCCATGGTGTGGATGGCCTTAGTCAGGAAGAAAGATACACAGTCTATAACATGCATGATATTGCTAAGGCATTTACATATTCTAAAGATAAGATTAATGCACTCATTGCACAGAACAACAAAGAAACAGATAAACAATACATTTCTAGAGAAATCTTGTGCTCAGCCTATGGCTCATATATTATCACTACCATCAACAATCTCTTCCGTGATCTAGAATCTGGAAGGATCCCTGATATAATACATGACAGACGTATTTCTAAATGGTATTGTCCATGCTGTAAAACCCCTGGCTGTATTGCTATGTGTATTCAACAACCTTTAACTATTCCTCTTTCTACAGCTAGGAATCTGGGTCTCGTGACCAGCCACCCTAATACTGGTCCATGTTTTATTTCTAAGAAATGTTCTAGCAAAGATACAATGTTTGTTTCTTTCACTGTCTCTTTACCACGTTTTGATCCCATGACAGTTTTGTTTGACAAGCTTGCATCTGTCCACTCAGTCGGTCACCTTGATGATGACATCTACAATGAACACCTGGACTTGCCTCCTCTACTGGTCTTCCATCCTTTCCTGGATGCCTGGGTCACCCTGCACATGGACTGCTGCGCTAGAAAGGGCTACATTTACCTGTGTCGATATGATGTATTTGATGTTATTAAACCTGTATATGGTTATTCTCCCAACAGTATTGATTGGTCCTTTTCTATGGACGATGACATCAGCATGAATGGCACAGACTTTTTGGACTCAACATTGTCTCCAGACAAACTTTCCTAGTCTTATCGAGAGGAGGTTCATAGCCTGTCAACACAGATTTCCAAGGCCAGCTACACCTGCCTGATGCAGTTGCAAAAGTGGAGATTATCTACTGTAAAAATGCAATATAATTCTGATGGTGAGTTCTGTATTGTCACCAATTTGAAGTCTTATGTATACGGCACTCAGACATGTTTTATTGATTCCCCCAATTTCTGCTTTGTTCCCCATCAGAAATCTGTTATTGGACATACCGTTATTACCCCAGTCCCTCTTATGGACGTTGATATCATTGATGGTAACCCTGATTATCTGCTCATCCTTTCTGAGTATTTACCATATTTCAATGTACACATTGATCCACTGACACTCACATTAAAATCACTGTTAGAGAGAAAAGATACCCATCTCATCCATATCAGCAATAATATCACTAAAGCTAATTAAGCTATCTTTTCATTGATTAATTCAATTAAATTCAATTCAATTTTATTTATATAGCCCCTTTCAAGGCCAAGGCACTGTACAAAATGTTAAAATTAATAAAATCCAAACATTTAAAGGTCAGCCACAACTAACACAAGTATGCTAAATCAAAAAAGATATGTTTTTAAGGCAACTTTAAAGTTATCGATGGTTGGTCATTCTCTCAACCAACGAGGTAGAGAATTCCACAGGGTTGGTGCTGAAAAAGCAAAGGCACAGGATCCTGATGACTTTAATTGAACCCTGGGAATCTCCAGCAATCCCTCGTTCACAGAACGGAGAGGACGGAGGGGACAGTAGGGAATCGGGAGATCTTTCAGGTAACCGGGTCCCTGATCATGTAGAGCTTTAAAGGCTAGTAAACCAACCTTAAAGGTGATCCACCACCAAACAGGCAGCCAGTGCAGTTCATGGAGCACAGGCATAATATGACTGGTTCTGGAAGTCCCAGTCAAAAGCCTGGCTGCCGCGTTCTGCACCAGCTGGAGGCGGTGGATATCAACCCCTGGTGGCCCTAGGTAGAGGGAGTTGCAGTAGTCCAGACGAGTAGTGACAAAGGCATGGACCAATGTTGGAAGGTCCTCCAGGGGAATCAGATGTTTCACCTGGGCGATATTTCTCAGATGGTAATAAGAGGATTTGACAACAGCTAACACCTGAGATTTCATGGTCAGACCATCATCAAAAATAACGCCCAGATTTTGCACCTTCCCAGAGGTAGAGAGCGGTACACCATCAAGTAATAAACCTGATGGTTGTCCAGCTCCCACACCCACCCTGGATGACCTGGATCCACAACCAATACCTCAGTCTTATCTGGATTGAGTCTCAACCAGCTCAAACGCATCCAAAGTCTGATCTCATCAAGGCAGTTATTAAGTGCAGAGAGTGCATCACCCTGACCAGGGAGAAAGGACAAATACAGCTGAGTATCATCTGCATAGCAGTGAAACCCAGACTGTATCGCCTGTTGATTTCCCCCAATGGCAGCATATACACTGCAAACAACATGGGAGCTAAAATGGAGCCCTGTGGTACCCCACAAGGCAGGGAGTGAGTGCCAGAGGAATAAATTCCAGTGACAACTCTCTGAGACCTGTCCGTGAGGTAAGAACGAAACCATTTGAGGACTGTACCAGACAGCCCACAAAAGACCCGCAGGTGCTCAAATAGCACTCCATGGTCTACAGTGTCAAATGCAGCAGATAGATCAAGAAGGACCAGAATGGTACGTGCCTTTCGATCTCTGGCCATAAGGAGGTGATAATGATGGTGATATGAATGATGCATTGACTAACACCTGGTTAGAGATTCCTTTTAAAGGTTTTGTTATTATACAAGCATTTTTGATCATTTTCTTGATTATTATGCTTTACTGCCTATGGCGCACACTGTGTCAACACCGTGAGCAGCTGAAGTTCCTTTACAAGGCTTGTGCATCGGGTCTGTAAATGGTCCCTGCTCTTTATCCAGTTCCCAATTTTGCTGTGTTGCCCTGAGAGACAACAAAGGGGGGGATGTTACACAAGGTCCCTGCACCCTTATTGGTACCCCCAGAGGTACACAGTAGACAGCTAGCATATAGGCATATGTTATGCAAGCAATAACACATGACAAGGTGTGGTTTATCACCTGATAAGAGCATGCCCAGGGGTGTAATAAGGCATGAGGCGCTTGCACCAAATGCCTTATGCCACTGGGCGTGCTCTTATCAGGCAATGAACCACACCTCGGAGTGTGTTATTGCACTTATAAAATGGGCTCCCGTGTAAAGAAGTTATCTTAAAAAAATTACTATAAAAAGTGTACATAGAAAGAGTGAAATATTTTACATTAGTAGAAAATAAGAAAAAGTAGTTCCTGTTTTTGTATTGGAATGTAGCTTGTTAATGGAAAAGTCAGTATAAAAAGCTGGTGTTCATGTGTCTGCAACCCACCTACTCACCAGAGAAACAGTCAAAGAAGTGTTTGTTTCATTTGTTTAATATGGAGTTACTTAGTTTTTTTTTTTATTTACAGCAGGACTGGGTATGTTTAGCACTTGCTGTGATGTTTGTTGCCCTGTCCGCGGCAGTAAGATAACAAAAGAATGTTTTTTTTTGTTGTTTTTTTTTGGGGGGTGTTATTTCTTTATTGACTCTTTTTGCTTCTTTTTTTTAAGAGCTGATGACTGGCTGATCAGGAGCAAGCGTGTCCATTTGTGGCCACCATAGATAGTTATTTCCTGGTTCGCGAATTTCAACTTGTAGATTCCAGGTTCGTTTAAGTGAGAAATGGAGAAAAATATGGGCTGAGCATGAGGACTGTGCTATTGAAGTGGGTTTGAAAGCTGCGGGAGGCACAGTTGCTAGATTACAACCGAGACTGTGATTCAGCGATGAAAGCCGTTTCCTATCAGCATGCGGGATGCTCGGTGGATCACGGGCAGCTGTTGGGATAGTGAAGATTTCAAGCCAGATATTTTTTTACCATCAGGGAGGAGAGGATAGAATACAAGCAGTTTGTTTTGTTAATTTTTTGTTGTGGATCAGTATACTGTGAGCTTGGTCGGGGCAGTAGAGCAGCACAACAGGAGATTTATTTTTTTCATAGAGGCTGCTGTTTCCCTGCTGTGAGCTGTGCCAACCATTGTGCTGGATTGCCGCTTCAGTGAGCTCTGCGAGTTAGTGTTTCTGGTTACGCTTGGCAGAGCTCACTGATTCCTTCCTGTCATGGGGCATCTTGGTGGGCAATAGTCCCGGCTGGCTACTATATCATCTGATTAGGACACAGCTCAGATGATGTAGTAGCCAATCAGAGACTTGGATTTCTTAAGCCCATTTTATAAACTAACATATAGGGATAAGGGCATCTACTGTATAAGAGTAGATGTCAGGATATGTATGCATATTATTGTTATACACTTTGCTTTCTAATATATATTTCTTCTGTATTTCTTGCTTACAAAGTGTTAGGACACCTGTGCCCTTGTAATGATTATGATATAAGTCGGCATTGCCACCTTTTAGTGATTTATACTACTACACTGATTTATGTAGGAACTGTAATCTTTTGTTTCACAAAGTGATGACTGCTACAAAATTGTATAGTGTTATCTTGGACTGTGGAGCCACCTCTAATTTAGCCAATAGGGCTTGTCTCTGTAATTAGAAATGTTTCTATCTTACAATAACCATAGTAATTATCATAGGTATATAATGTGAAACATTACGTCTTCTACCTTGGAGACCCCAAGTGACACTGAGAATCCTTGAGGTACAGAGAATGCTTAGCATTGGCTTCCGGTTCGTACTGGTAAGAACTGCTTAGGGCAACTGTAATTATCCTTTTTGGCAGTAATAAACAAGTTTTTTACTCTTATGCAATGTGTCTGTGATTCCTTGCATTCCCAACTATTGCCAAGAACCTGAGAGTGAGGTTTAGACCTCCTCACATAAGGATTAACTCACAACAAGGCAAGGGTTTACTGAGAATGAATCCACACCTGAGGGGGTTGTGAGGCCCATGGTCGCAGGCCAAGTGAATTCAACCACCGAAGTGTGGATTCATTCTCAGTAAACCCATGCACTGGAGTGGGGTTAACTCACTTATAAAATGGGCAACTTTATTTTAGAGGTTTACCAAAATAAATATGTAAAAAAACACTTTCTACATGCATTTATAATAAAATAATTCTTCCGCCAAATGGGTTTGTCCTACTGAGGATGCCGTAGTTGCAGTTCTCCACTAGGTGGATTTGTCCTAATGAGGATGTCATAGTTGTAGTGTTTTACACATCTGTCTGGCGGAGTGATCTGACTAGGTCCCTTTACAATAATATCAACCAAGATGTTGTAGTCAGGCAACCCAACTGTGGGTTTCTTGAGAATTAATCCATGCTCAGATGACCAGTTTTGTTGTGTCAGAATACAGGATTTTTGGAACCCTTTTTATAAACACAATTAATCACCACTTGCAAAGGGATGGACATTCATAACTTCATTGTGGTTTCTTTGTGCATACATTGTGGTCCTTCTCCCTCATGAAAGAAAATAAATTGCATATTTTGTCAGTCAGTTGTATGTAACAAAGAAAATCTTCATTACAAAAAATCTCTCTCTCTATCTCTCTCTCTCTCTCCCCCCCATCCATGACAGACAGACAGATAGATAGATAGATAGATAGATAGATAGATAGATAGATAGATAGATAGATAGATCTGATTACCACTGTGCAGTGTATGTTGAAATGCAAGTTGTGTAATGAACTGCCTACTTCACATCTCTTTCTTAATGTTAGTAATGCATTAATTACTACAGCTACAAATGTGATTTGGTGACATTGACATTTGGCTGTGAGTTTTATCATTACCATGTAGGTGAACATTGTGGCCATCTTCAGTAAAATATGAGATATCCCACTACATTGTAAAATGCAAGATAAATATTAAACAGGTGAAGGAGCAAATCAGTTGTGTCAAAATAATACAGCTTCTCAAGGAACAGTACCGCTGCATCTTGCAACAGATTTCCTTCTTTATAAAATGGTTCCAAGTGTATTCTTACATGCCCAGTTATCCTGAACCATTCCTTTTTCTTATGTTGTATGGTAACTAGGATTCAGTCCTCTGTACACACGAACTTATAACAAATACATTATCTATATGTTGAAAATCTTACAGAAATTAAACAGGGGTTTATCTTAAAAGGTCTTTTCCCCTTTTAATGACTATGTGAGTAGATAATAGATTATCATAGTTCTCTTACACGAATCCTGGGTTCAAATCTACTGTATTAAAGGGTAAAAGCAAAATGTTAATAATGTCTACAGTATTGTTCTCAAAAAAAGGGTGTCCATGTCCACCAAAGGAAACCGTTATTGCAATTGTACACTAGAAAACTTTGCATAACTGATACTGCAAATTATGCAAATATTAACAAGACTGAATTAAGCTTTCACCTTTAAAGGTTTGTTCTGACTTGACTAAGATCAAAGCATATTGTTAGAGCTGCCATGGGAAGCACACAAAGCCAGTTTTACAATGGTTTGTTTGTGTAGGAACAAGGACTTTCACCATGCACTCTTTTCCCTCATCCCATTTGAAATGCCAAACATGAACTACAATAGTATATTTTATGAACCTGCCAACACTGGAACAAAATTGCCCATACCTCTAGCATGAATGCTACTATATCTGGAAACAATATCCTATTTTTTGTTGAAAGCTAAAGAGACTTTCCTTTGGTACTGATAGAATATTGATATACGCTAGCAAAAAAAAAAAAACTGAAACTGCTGTACCTGGTGATCATATAAATTAAACTAGACATATGATCAAAGATCACATATAGGCTGCTACCTGTCTTTACTTCAATGAACTAGCAAGGTGGGCTAAAGTATTTAAGTAGAATTGTGGTCATTCTTAGATTTAGTGATAAAACAGGAAATGTCCATATAAAACACTCGGGTCCAGATATTCAAAAGGGTTGCGCATGGCACAACGGTGTTGCGCCATGCACAACCCACTGATGTGCCCCAGTGCGATATTTAAAAGGGAAAAGTGCACTGCACAAATCCCAATGCACCGGAGCACATCAGTAATGTATGTAAGCACAGGTGGGGGGGGGGCGTACCCATGCATAACCTGCACAGCTTTATATTCAGCCAGGGCTGTGCAGAGTCATGCATGCACAACCTCTACCTACACCTGCACAAAGTTACGCCCCCCCAAAAAAGAAACGAGTGATGGCCACCCACAGGTGAGCTGCCACATTGCAGGGCACAACACAGCAGCTGCCACCTGTGGGTGGCCGTCACTTGTTCCTGCCGCACCTGGCAGTGCCCCTATGCCCCGATTGTGGGCATCAGTCATCACCCCCAGTCCAATATCCCTGGTGGTCCAGGGACCGCTTTCAAACCAGTCATGGGCATCATTTATCCCCAAGTCCGATCTCCTGGTGATCTAGTGTACCCCCACCCACCAACTGAGCCCCACCACCCCGCTCCCCCTTCAGCCAGCGGGCGGCAGACCTCACCCACCTGCCGCCCGCCGCTCACCAGCTGACAGCTCAGTAGGGTTGCACGCCCATTGGTTCAGAGCATGAGCCAATGGGCATGCAGCCCATACTGTACTAGTCAGTCCAGATATGTGAATTAATTCTTTTAGATCTTCCACAGCTTCCACAGCTGAAGCCCAGCTCTGATGTCAGCTGCCACAGCTGAAGCCCAGCTCTGATGTCAGCTGCAGGGGGTTGTGGAATTTCCGGTTACAGTAAATGTCAGGGTGGAAGTCAGCAGAATCAGCCAGATAAAATCTAATATAATGCAGTAAACAGTAAGTTAAAAAAAAATGTTTGCACATAAACTGCAAATTTGGGACCAGCCCCGCTCTTGCAGTTGGGAGTGGGATTCGTTCTGTAGTGCTGACTGTTCTCCTTTAAATAATAAGGATGCAACAGCTACAACTAAGCCTCTACTATAAAACTATATGAGAAACTAAGAAACTGAAAGCATGCAACCAAAGTAAGGACTAATAAACATTTTGTACAAAAGACTTAATTAGCACTAAATAGAACAGTGAGTACAGTCATCTTTAATTACTTTAGCCCACCATGTTTGTTTATAAAAGTAAATATGGTTATGGCTTTCAAGACAGTATGTGATTGCTATAATGGCTGGTGAAAACAAGGCAGGGAAAGGGGTGTAGAGTAGGGTGGAGAGGGCTGAACTGTCTCAGGGCATTCAGCTTATGCGTAGGCAAGAGTGGTTTGATATGATTCAGGCAGGAAATAGGAAGACATAATGGACTATGAATCTTTTTCTGCCAACACTTTCTACGTTTCTTTTTTTCTAGGGAGGGCATGATCAAGTGTGCACTCTGTAGAGTTAAAAGTTTTATTCCACACTTGCCTTAAACTTCTCGCAAACCAAACTGAACATTAGGGTATATACTGTACATTATCTTAATTTTTTAAAACACAAATAATACATGCAACATTAATGATAATTTAATTTTATTACTCAGCTGCTTTTCCCCACAACTGACACTAATTCAAACTACAGTGCAAAATAATATCTTTTATAAATGCAGCATCCAGAAAATGACAAGAAAACAGTCTCTATGACTTTCAGCACTACAAAGGGACTTGCTAGGCTCACCATGTTGCCTCCTTCTGTTCTCTTTAGGGTGTAGCAATAGAAGATGTCTCCTTGTTCAAGTACTTTCAGGTTTGGCTAGAATGTCACCTCTGTTTTTCTGTTCATGTGAACACAGTGCACAAGAAACTCCATTCCAAACTTGGTGTCTTTTCCAGCAATAACAGGAACATCCAGCTTCCTGCCTGCAGAGATATTGCTTGAAGATGATTCTCCCAATTTTTGACAATGGTGACATTATTTACAGTGCTGCTCCTTTGTCCACCTGAACCAGACACTACACCCTCTTTCATGCCTTCTGGCAATTTGTCCTCAACAGTCCCCTTTGTACTCACCACTATTCTTAGTACAGCTCCCTCTCCCTCCATCCCTTGATGCCAGGTGCTTTGCCTACTTTGTCTCCTTTATCTCCAGATTTTGGTTTGGCTCTCTCCTTTCTTATCTTGCTTCTTGCCTTTCCCTCCCTTACCTCTCACTCCTTTCTCAACTCTTGCTCTCACTCTTCCCAAATAAAATCCTTTGCTGGTCAAGCTGCCTTCTCTTTCCACTTCCCCAAACTCCTTTCCTCCATGATTTCACGACTCAGTCCTGCAGTTGCTTATGGCATTAGGTCTTGGAATTTTGCCCTTCTCTTTACACTGCCACAAGTATAACCCCCTCTCCCCAGTTTTCAGCCATTACCCCTACCCATCCTATTACTGAACTGTTGCTCACTGCCAAGGCACCTTGTTTTCTGCATTTCTGTGGCATGTAGCAATAGCTGCAGAAATTGATTCCAGCCACAGAATTTGGGTTTGACCATGGAATTTGTGGTTGACCATAGAAATTAAACAGATACTACCCCAATAAATTAGAGAGTCAGCCCACATGCATTTCCACCCATTACTGTGCCTGTTTGTAGCTTTATAAGAATTAAAATTCGCCCAACCATCTCAGTTCCTCACACCTTCCTTCCCCAGCCCTGAGAGCCCCTTGAATCACTCTACTGTTTTAAATTGGCACTCTTTTTTGGTTGAAGGCTGCAAGACTATACCAGTAGGGATGAAACAAAGGAATTTTCTTACAGTGTAGATAATAACAGCGGGCATAGGGGAAAGGATGGGTAGGGCATACATTGGATGCAAGGAGCCTGGGGAACAAAACAGCTGAGATGCACACTTTTCATGGTAGAGGGGGAGGTGGACATAACTGCCATCACCAAAACATTGGCCATCCAATACCAGGACTGGGACCTGGGGATCCCAGGATACAGGATATACCACAGGGAGAGGGAAAAAGGGAAAGGGGTGGGGTGGCAATTTATGTGAGGGAGGGGATAAGGTGTGCCAGGGAAGAGGGGGAGGATGGTAGAACAGAGACACTATGGATGTTATTCCAGGATTCTAAAAACAGGACACAGGATGGGGGTGGTGTATATGCCATCATCTCATACTAACATACTAATTGCCAGCAGATTAGGCCTTATGGTCTATTGAGTCTGCTCAAACCTCAGATCCCCTGTTGAGAACCGAGGCCCTCTCCCCCCCTTGTGTTCCGATACCCCTTACTGTATCTCTCCCACCCTCTCTTGAAGCCCTCCACATTGAAAATCTGGGCCAGCTCTCCAGGCAGTGGGTTTCAATGATCCACCACCCTCTCCGTGAAAAACCTCCTCCTCTTTTCCCCACTGATCCTTCCGCCTTCCAACTTCAAACCATGCCTTCTGGTGATACCACCCTTCTTTAGCCTAAAGATCCACTCTGTGTTTACCCTATTTATTCCCTTGAGGTACTTGAAGACCTTGATCATGTTCCCCCTGTCTCTCCTCTCCTCCAAAGTATACAGGCCAAGCTCCTCAAGTCTGTCCTCATACATCAACTCCCCAGTCCGCAAATCAACCTGGTAGCCCTTCTCTGTACCCTCTCCAGGAGCTGTATGTCCCTCTTTAAGTGCAGTCTCCAGTACTGTACACAGTACTCAAGGTGTGGCCTTACCAGCCTGTGGTACAGCGGCAGAATCACTTCCCTGCTCCTAGAGGTGATCCCTCTTACAATGCATCCCAACTTCCTGTTTGCTTTGCTAGCTGATCTCCTCCACTGCTCAGAGCTATTATACATGCGTCCACCATGACCCCTAGGTCTTTTTCCCCAGATGAGGCCTCCAGCACCACCACCCCCAGGGTGTACGTCTGTTTGGGGTTTCCCCACCCAAGGTGTAACATCTTGCAATTGTTTGTACTGAAATTTAACTTCCATGCAAGAGCCCAACTTTCCAGGGTGTCCAGGACCCCTTGCAGGGCCAACCTCCCCTCTTCCTCCTCAACTACTTCTCCCACCTTGGAATCATCAGGAAAGAGACTCATCTCACGCCCTATGCCCACCCTGATGTCAGTTATGTATGCATTAAACAGGATCTGCCACAGGACTGAGCCCTGCTGAACCCCACTACCTACCTCTCTAGGATTCGAGAGCTCCCCACCGATCACCACTCTCTGTGTGCATCCAGCTAGCCAGTTTCCTACCCATCTGACCATCAAAGGGCACACACCCAACCCTGTCAGTTTCTCCACCAGCCCATTGTGGGGGACCGAGTTAAACGCCTTGCTGAAGTCCAAGAATATTACATCCACAGGCTTCCCCCTGTCCAGTTCCGATGTTACCCATTCATAGAACTCCACAAGGTTGGTTTGACATGATCTATCTGGCACAAACCCATGTTGTCTACCGTTCAGCCTCCCTCCTCCTCCAGGAAACCCCCCAGTCATTCCTTCACTATACTGTCCATTACTTTTCCCACTACCGAGGTCAAACTGATGAGTCTATAGTTACCTGGTACTTCCCTTGAGCCCCCCCCTTTATGGATTGACACCACACGTGCCTCACACCAATCCCTAGGTACTGTCCCTGTTTCAAGCAACCTGTTGAAAAGCTCCACCAGGGGTGCTGCCAGTATGTCCGCCAACTCCCATAGTACCCTCAGATGAATGCCATCTGTCCCAGGAGATTTATCTTTCTTCAGGGCTTGCCACACCTGTTCAGTTGAGATAGCTTCATCTGCCCCCCCCCCCCGCTGGCCTTTCTATCCTTTTCCTGATGTGAAACCCCAGGGGTGCCTCTCCTTCCCTTATGCTCTCTTTCTGTTACTCCCCTGATCCCACTCAATTTTGCTTCTATCCCCATTGTGCCTTGCTTAGCAAATATCCCACCCCCCTTCCTAGTGAACACCGAGGCAAAGTGCTAATTTAATACCTCCGTCTACTCCCTTGCCTCTTCTACCCACCCACCATCTGATCTCAGTCTGCCAGGCTTGCCCTTAGTTTTTCTCCACTCCCCAATGTACCAGAAAAAAACCTTTTCCCTTCCCGAATCCCCTGTGCCAGTTGTTGCTCTTTACTGGACTTTGCCCTCCGTACCATCTGGGTGACTTTTCTAGATGCAGGATGGTACATTTCCCTTTCCCTTTCCCCTCTTGATGTTTTGTATTTTTTGTAGGCAGCCTTCTTCTCCCTGACTGCTCCCTGAACTCCACCAGCATGGTTTATGTGACCTTGCTCCCTTGCACTTCACCTTAGCACAGGTTCTGACTGCCTCATGAAGTCCCCATTTTATGCCATCCCATTTCTTTTCCACATCCATCATTTTTGTAATCCCTTTCATGTGATCCTTTAGAATATTTCCCATGCCCATAAAGTCTGCTCCCCTGAAATCCACTGTCAGTGTCCTAGATCTCTCCCCCTCTCCACATGTTAATTTAAAAATAGACAGTGTCATGGTCGCTCCCAGTCAGGGGATCCTCTACAACCAGGTCCCTTACCAGATCCCCATCTGGCAAGACCACATCCAGAACATGTCCCTCCCACATGGTCTCCCTCACATACTGTGTTAAGAACACATCCTGAAAACCATCTAGCGGCCTCTGCTCCTTGACCACCTTAGAGGACATGGTTCCCTAGTTTGTCCCTGGCATATTAAGATCCCCCATTAACACCACTCTCTCCCCTTTTGGTCCACACTGGGCAATAATGTTGTCCAGCGAACCATCCTCCAGAACATCACTCATCCCAGGGGGCCTATATACTACACCCAACTTGACCTTACCTCTTGTCGGGGTTCATAAGGTGGCCCATAAGGCCACCACATTTCCCTCTGCCTCTTCTATCCTAGCAATTTCTATGCCTTCTCTAATTTACATAGCCACTCCTCCCCCCTCTGCCCTCCTTTCATCCTTCCTAAGCAAAAAGTAGCCCTTCATGTTTAGGTCCCAATCATGGTTGTTGTTGGCCTACGTTTCCGTGACCACTGCCACATCCACCCCCCCCCAAACAGCATGGCCTGGAACTCGGGGAACTTGTTACCCAAATTCCTGGCATTTACTAACACCACCACCCCCCACCCCTTGTCCTTGATCCCCTTTGTCGAACCACACCCAGGTTCCTTGTGCCTTCTGCCACTATCTGCTCCACCTGGAACCTCCTCCCTCTGACTATTTTCCCCCTCCTCCCCTTGGGTTTGATGGCTACTCCTCTCATCTGGAGGAGGGGACTTCAGGCCAGCCCCTCCCATGTCCATCCCCCTCACAAGTTTAAACCCCACGTTTCTTGAATGTAGTCCGCCACCCCCTGTTTAAGGATTTAATTCCCTAATGAGGTAAGGTGAAGCCTGTCCTTGGCATACAGTCCCTTATCCTTCCAAACCCCTTCCCAGTTACCTAACACCCTAACCCCCTTTCTTCCCCCCCCACTTTCTGAGTCAGTCATTTACCTCTGTGATCTTCCTTTTGTTCTCCACTGGGGCCCTAGGTACCAGCAATATTTCTGAAAAGGAAATGTTGCATCCATTATCCCGACAGACTCTAGCAAGTTCACGGAACCTTGCTTGGATTCTCAAGACACTGTGCCCATCCATATCATTAGTCCCCAAGTGCACCAGGAAATCTGGTTTTCCTCCACATTCCATTACCAGCTCGTACACCATGAAAGTAGCTCAGTGCACCATCAGCCCAGAGATACTCACTACTTTCACCTGGTTCTGGCATTCCCATCCCCTGTCCCTCTTATTGGATACCCTTTATCATTGAGTCACCCAGTAACAGACCCTTAACACCTCTATCACCCTTATGGTTATTTTCACTACCTCTCTGCACTCTCACCCCCCCTTATCCAAGATCCCAATGCCTTGGGAGTCTTCCTGCCTTATTATGCGAGACCCCCTTGCCACCCTCCCCTGTTTATCTTATTAACATTTTGCCCACTTGGCTCAGATCCCCCCCCGTATAGGTGTCCCCTTAATCCCACTCATATCCGGGCCATTTATCCTGGCCTTGGTCATATCCTCTTCCCCCACACCATCATTCTCACCCCTTATAATGGTATACCTACCTCCAGAGGCCCCCTGCAGGACCCATTCACCTAGGTCCCTATCCTTGAGACAGGCCCCCCTCCTGAGGGGGGTCTCTCCCCCACCTTCTTGTCTTCTAGATTCTCTCCAGTCCTGCTCTCCTCCCTCATTTCTGCTATATATTGCATCTCCCCTCTCTGCTTCACATTGAGGTTTCCCCTTCTCCCCTTGGGACTATTTCTATCCTTTCATCTCAAGCAAAGGACTTGGACAGAGAGCTGACAGAGCAGATAAGGAGGGTCAGTAGGAAGGGTAACACTGTGATTTTTTTTTTTTGATAGTGATAATGGGGGACTTCAATCTGCCAGGGGTGGATTGGAGCATCCCAGTCACCTCAAGTGCAAGGGAGCAGATCCTCCTGGAGGCTTTCCAGGACAGCTTCTTAGCACAGATGGTAAACAAGCCAACCAGGTTAGGCAATACTCAGGATCTTGTGCTGTCTAATGTTAAGTTTGTCAGGGAGCTGGGGGTGGAGGATCCGCTGGCAAGAAGGGACCACCACACAGTGTGGTTCTCACTCACCATGGGCAAGGAGGCTGGGGGAATGGAGACCAGGGTGCTGGACTTCAGGAGAGCTGACTTTGGAGGATTGGGGAAATAGTGGTTGGGCACCTATCCAGAATCCAACCACAAATGGATGCAGTAGAGAAATGGGAAGTTATCAAGTTAGGACTCACAGAGGCCACTAGATCCTGTACCAAGACACAAAGCAAGAGGGCTAGGGCTAAGGAACTAAACTAAGTTTGCTAAGCAGGGAAGTGTTGAAAAAGGTGAAAGAAAAAAGGGCAGCCTTCAAGAGATTCAAGAGATCCAGGCTGGGGAAGGATAGAGAGGAGTACCTGAAGAAACTGAGGGAGATGACCAGAACAATAAGGGCAGCCAAGGCTTCCAGGGAACTGAGGCTGGCACAGGGAATCAAGGATGGTGAAAAAGACTTCTTCAGGTTCATAAGGGAGAGGAGGGTCTGCAAGGATCAAATAGTACAGATCAGGAAGGAGGAGGATATGTAGAAAAAAGCAGCAGAGCAGGCAGAAGCACTAAATGAATACTTCTGCTCCGTATTTACTAAGGAGAAGGATGGGTCACTACCTCAGGGGTTAGGGAGGGTAGGCAAGGGAGAACGAGGTGACAGATGGAGAAATCACAGCAGGCAGGGTACTTAATGGATTATTTATTTATTTTTTATTTATTTAGCTTTTGTTGACCGGGTAAGTGCACTAGACAAATCCTGCCTATTTTCAAGCACGACCAGGGGGAGAGGGAAACAGATGAATGCCAACTGACCTTGAACCAGATTAAGCTGTTGGTGGTATTTTTAGTGAATGAGGGAAATTTGGCCAGGACACCGGGCAAATTCCCCTACTCTTTTCGATAAGTGCCATGGGATCTTTAACATCCACCTGAACTACCACCAATCCAGGCAGATGGGACCTCGGTTTAACGTCTCATCCGAAAGACAAGATTAAAAGCACTGAGGGTGGACAAGGAGCCAGGATCAGACGGCATACACCCCTGGGTTCTAAAGGAATTGGCAGAGATCCTGGCAGAGCCATTGGCAGACTTGTTCAGAACCTCTCTGGAAACAGGGTGCATACCCCAGGATTGGAGGATGGTTTACATGGCATTCCTCCACAAGAGTGGACCCAAGGATGAACTGGTCAACTATAGACCAGTGAGTCTCACATCCATTTTGGGAAAGTTAGTGGAGACAACCCTTAAAGAGATGTTGGCAACTTTCTGGAAGGTAATGGTCTCCAGGATGGTAAGCAACATGGGTTTGTCTCAGGCAGGTCATGCCAGACCAACCTAGATGACTATTATGACTGGGTGACTAGGGAAATTGACAAGGGCCATGCAGTGGATGTCCTGTACCTGGACCTCAGCAAGACATTTGATTCAGTGTCACATGGGAGGCTGATTAGCAAGGTGGGATACCAGGGAGTAGGGATGAAGATGAGAAACTGGATCAAGAACTGGCTGCAAGGGAAACAACAGAGGGTAGTAGGGGAAGGGGAACTCTCAGCTCCAAGGGCTGCAACAACTGGGATACCACAGGGTTCAGCACTGGGCCCAATGTTGTTTCATCACCAATATCTTGTATGGCATTAAGAACAAGATAAGTCTCTTTGCGGATGACACCAAGATCAGGGTAGTGATGGATGACACAGCAGGGTGGGAGGGACTGCAGGATGATCTGGCTAAACTTGAGGAATAGTCAGATGCATAGCAGCTGGGGTTTAATGCCAAGAAGTGCAAAGTCCTGCACTTGCAGGCAAGGAACCCAAGGAGGGGTTATCAGTTGGAGGGGTGCAGCTAGCCATTACAAGGAAGGAAAAGGATTTTTGGGTGGTTATAACAGGGCAAATGAACCATTCAGCACATTGCAGGAAAACAGCAGCTTAATAGCCAACAAGATGCTGGGGTATATTGTTAGAGGAAACACCTCCAGGAAGGGGAAGGTGATCCTGCCTATGTACAAGTCACTAGTGAGGTCGCACATGGAGTACTGCATGCAGTACTGGAACCAATACTGAAAGAGAGTTGTTAGACTACTGGAGGGGGTCCAGTGCAAAGCACCAAGGATGATCCCAGGAATGGAAGACAAGCCCTATGAGGTGAGACCGAGGGAGCTTAACATATAATCCCTGGAGGAGAGGTGGAAAAAGGGGAGATATCATTGAGACCTTTAAATACATAAAGGGTATAAACAGGACTGGTACTGAGGGGATGTTTAAGTTGAGAGGAAGGAGGGACACAAGAGTGGCATGGTCTAAGGTTGGAGGGTGGATGATTCAGGAGAGAAATAAGGAGGTGCATTTTCATGGAAAGGGTGGTGTCTATGTGGAACACACTGCCTGAAGAGGTGGTGTTTTGCAAGTCAGTGGGCAGTTTTAGAGCATCACCGTGAAGGGAAGGGGTGGGAAGGGCAGCTGCAAAATAAGTGATTGCTAGCTGCGCACTCAGGCAGACTTGATAGACCATATGGCCTGTATTTGAAACATAACACAGAATCTAATGGCCGATAAGGACCACTTGGCCCACCTAGTCTGCTCATTTTCCTACCTAACAGATAAGCTGCAGATCCTAGTTAACCAATAGCCTACTTCCTCCTAACCCCCACTAGAATTGCCTTATTTCTGTCCCATGCATTCTTGAATTCTGAAGTCCCATGCATTCTTGAATTTCCCCACGGTTTTTGACTCTACAACCTCCTCAGGAAGGCCATTCCATGCATCTACAACCCTCTATGTGAAGAAATACTTCCTCACTTTACATCTGAGCTGCCCCCCTCTAACTTCAAATTGTGCCCCCTTGTTCCTGCACATCTCTTTTTCTGAAAGATTCTACCCACTTGGACTTTGTTGATTCCCTTGAGATATCTAAAAGTTTCTATCATGTCCCCCCTCTCCCTCCTTTCCTCGCGGCTATACATCTTAGGCTCCTTTAGTCTTTCTTCACATGTCTTCTGGTGCAGACCCTGCACCATTTTGATTGCCCTCCTATGGACAGCCTCCATTCTGTTTTTGTCTTTGCGGAGATGGTGTCTCCAGAACTGTACACAGTACTCCAGATGTGATCTTACCAACTGTTTGTACAGAGGGACAACAACTTCCTGTTTTCTACTGGTGATGCCTCTCCCTATGAATCCCAATACCTCCCCAGCCCTCCTTACTGCCTTCTCACATTGCTTGCCCATCTTTAGGTCATCTGATATGACTACCCCTAGGTCCCTTTCCATTTTTGTTGTTGTCAGTATCTCACTCCCCATTGTGTACTCTTCCCCTGGGTTTTTGTTTTCCAGGTACATTACTTTGCACTTCTTTGTGTTGAATCTAAGCTACCGTACATTTGATCATTCCTTCAACCTTGCCAAGTCCCTATTCATCCTTTCCACTCCACACTGCATATCAACCCTGTTGCAGATCTTTGTGTCATCTGAAAAGAGACATACTTTTCCTTCCAGTCTCTCTGCAGTGTCACTTATAAAGACATTAAAAAGGGCCAGCCCCAGTGCTGAACCCTGCTGTACCTCACTAGTAACCCCCCATTCTTCACTGTGGACTCCATTTACTATTACCCTCTGTGTCCTGTTGTCCAGCCAATGTTTTACCCAGGCTACCACCCTGGGACCCACTCCCAGGTTGGCTAATTTGTTTATTAATCTTTTGTATGGGACTGTGTCAAATGCCTTACTAAAGTCTAGGTAGGCCATGTCCACAGCCCCTCCCTGGTCTACTACTTTGGTCACCCAGTCAAAGAAATCAATTAGATTTGTCTGAAATTACCTTCCTGCTGTGAATCCATGCTGCCTTGGGTCCTGTGCCCCACTGGCCTCTAAGTACTCAACAATTCTTTCTTTCAGAAGTGATTCCATCATTTTCCCTACCACTGAGGTCAAATTGACAGGTCTGTAGTTTCCTACCTCTGCCTTGCTCCCACTTTTGTGAAGGGGAATCACATCTGCCCTCCTCCATTCCTCAGGTACCACACCATCCCCCATGATTTATTAAAAAGGGTAGTCAGTGATGTTATTAGTTCTTTCCTTAGTTCTTTTAGAATTCAGGGGTGAATCCTTTCGGCTCCATTGCTTTATCCACCTTCAGTTTTACGAGTTATTTCAGAACCCTTTCTTCTGTGAAAGGACCATATCTACCCCCCCCTATCCAGAGTGCTTCTATTGACTGGATTAGGTATCTCCCCCTGCCCTTCCACTGTGAATACTGAGCAGAAGTATTCATTCAATATCCCAACATTTTACTGTTGCAGTCTGCCCAACCACTCTCCTCTTTATTCAGCCTCAGCATCCCTGCCTTGTCTTTCTTTGCTCCCTAATGTACCTAATGTGAAAAGGTTTTATCCCCCTTCTTAACTGAGTTGGCTATCTTTTCCTTGATTTGGGCCTTTGCTATTCTGACTGCCCTCCCCATTTCCTTCTGCTTTAACTGATACAGTTCTCTGTCCTGCTCCTTCTGTGTTTTCTTATACTTTCTGAATGCTATCTTTTTCTCCCTAACCTTCCCCTCCACTTCCTTGAGAACCATAGTGTTTTTTTCTTTCATTTTTTGATTTGTTTATTTGCTTCACACAAAGGCTTATTGCCTCTGTGATGGCAGTTTTGATGTTTTCCCATTGTTGCTCCACCCCAACTTCTTGCCTATTTGCTAGTGCTTTTCTGAGGCACTCTTTCATTTTGACAAAATTAGCCCTCCTGAAGTCCAGTGCCTTCACTTTTGTATGGCTTGACTCTACAGCTAAGTTTATCATGAATCACACTGTTTGGTGGTCACTTGTTCCCATATGACTACTCACTTCTAGATCTGAGATCCTCTCTCTGTCATCATTTGAGAGTACCAGGTCTAATACTGCTGCCTCCTGAGTGGGTTCCAAAACTAGCTGTCTGAGGCATGCCCACTGTAGGGCATTGAGAATGTCCCTGCTCTTGGATATGGCTGCAGCAAAGGTACTCCAGTTAACATCTGGCATATTCAGGTCCCCCATCAGCAATAAATCCCCTTTCTCTGCCATCCTAAGGATGCCTTATATCATTTCCTTGTCCATTTCTTCCCCCTGACAGAGGGGTCTGTATATAACCCCTGTGTAGATTGAGGTGCCATTTCCAGTCTCCAGGGTGACCCACAGTGCCTCCTCTCCTCCCTGTTTACCCTTTAGTTCTGTTGCTTTGATCCCTTTCCTTACATAGAGAGCGACTCCTCCTCCTCTTCTACCCTCCCTGATCCTCCTGTAGATTGTATACCCTGGTATGTTGACATCCCAGTCGTGGTTTGTTGTGTGCCATGTTTCTGTGACTGCCACGATATCCAGGCATCCCTCTTCCATCAAGGCCACCATTTTTGGGAGCTTTTTCCCTAGATTACAGGCATTGGTACTCATTACCCTTCATTTTTTAATGGATTTATTCTTTTTGCCCCATCCCTGTCCTTACTGCCTTTGTCTTTTTCTCCATTTACCCCTGCCCTTCTCCCTATCAACTGCTCTATCTTGGTGTTTACCTCACTAACTATCCTGATTTTTTTTGGGGGGGGCTAAGATTTCCCTTCTCCTTTTCATTGCCTCCCCCTTGGCTAGTTTAAATGCTTGCCAATGAAGCTTTTAAACCCATCATCTAGGATCCTGGTTCCCCTCCTGTAGGTCTCCATTGTGGAGGTTCCCAGCATCCTCCTTGATCTCCAGTGCAGGTGTCTCCATAAAGGAACCATGCTCTGCCAGAGTGGAGAATTAATTATGGAAAGGCATAACTGGAGGGATGCACCTCTGTTCCAGCACCCTCACCTTCTCTGAGCCCACCGTAGTCCAACCACTCTTCTTTCTTGGCAACTGCTGACTGTTTTGTATGTTTGTATGATGATCCACTGCCTTTTCTTGTCATTGCTAATGGGCCAGAATGTTTAGCATCCAAGTAGTGCTTTCTGGGCTCACCATTTAGATCCAGTGGTAACGTGAAAAGGTAGAGGATCATCCTGCAGTGTTGAACCCCAAAAAAGGTGCCAATATGAAAAAAAAAAACTAAGTGACTTGATAAGGCTCTTGGTGGGGTGAGTTTTGGGGCTGAGATATGCAGGGTGTTTTTTTTTTTTGTTTTTGTTTTTTTGTGAGGGGGCAGGGTAATGTCTAAAAGGAGACCTTACAATACTTTTGAGGGATGAAGGGGCAGAGGATATTTGTATCATGTTGGACTGGATAATGACACCAATTTAAAAAAGCAAGGACACTCAACAGCATTCTCAAGGCTGGTTAGAAAAGTGGTGGGGCTAAGATGGGATGCTGGATTTTACAATGTTTTAAAATTATGAGAGGGCAAAGTACTGACTGAGGGAAAATAAATTTGCAATGTTTATGGAATTAAGTAGAAGAGGTGGCTGTGGATAAGACTGCAGGGGTGGCCCATGATATGAGTGACTCATATTGATCAACTCAATATGAGTGACTGAAAGAATAGAGAGGTGGAGAGAATAGCAAGGGTGTGAAAGGAGCAAGGAGGAAAAAGAGCAAGGAATACAGAGGTAGGGAAACAGTGAGGAGAACAGGCACATGTGATATTTAGTGCAGCAGCTGTGGTCTACAAACCGTGCTGCCGGCTTATCATGGTGGTTAGAGTCACTACCTTTCAGTAGCTGGGTTGTGCAGGCAGTGCTGGGTTTAGTTCCAAGCTGGTAGTTTTTTTTTTATTTTAATGTTTATTTTACTTGCTTCACCCGAGTAACATCTCCCCTCTCGAGTTTCTCCCACTCCCTGAGTTGCCCTCCCCAAAACTGGATGATTATTTTAGTTAGGGGGTGTAGGGGTGAAGCCCCCACAAAAGCACAGTAAGTTATTTGCTGTTTTAGCAGCAGCTGTAATGCTGATCGCTGTGGTTGTTGTCATCATTTTGTATTCACTGTATTGTGACAGCTCTGTTTTTACTTCGCTATTATGACATGGTACTGACTGGAGGTTGCCAACCTGATCAATCAGCTCTGGTGCCTGAGAGAGGAAAATGTGAATTAAACAAAAAAAAAAAAAGCAAAGCAACAGCTAAGTAAACAAAATTGTTGGAGCAGGAAAAGAATGAGAGATTGATGTGTAGACTGAAGTAATTAAAGAGATGAAGCCACAGTAAGAAAAGTAAAAAGCAAAAGCTAAAGATTATTTATTTAGAATGTTTAGAATGTAGTAACTAAATAAAGGGAGAGAGAAACAAACAGCAAAAATAGAGAAAACATGATGATACTGCAGAGGAGACACTTTAAAACTTTTTGTTAATATGTATATGTTGCTCTGGGACAATATTATATTGTTATTACTGGAAAATGCAAGGATGGATGAGGGATGTGTGGGGAAGACACATTTCAGGCTCACTGCATCTCAGCTAAAAATGTTGCTGAGGGACAAATATGTATACGAACATACAAAAACACCAGCAGAAACAGGAATCAAGATCTATTGAGTCTGCTCGATTGTGAAGCTAGCCCCTCAACTTGCAGCTGCCCCACCCTCCCCACCCTTCATCCTTACCCCCCATTCCATTCCATCCCTCTAAAACCACCCACCAATCTACAGGATACCACCTCCTCGGGCAGAGCATTCCATTTGTCCACCACCCATTCTGTGAAAAAATGTCTCCTGATTTCCCTCCTGAATCTGCCCCCTCCAATTTCAGCTGGTGCCTTCTCATGCACCTCCCTCTTCTAATCTGTAAAATCCCTTCTGTATCAGTCTTATTTATCCCCTTTAAGTATTTAAAAGTTTTGATAATTTCCCCCCATCTTTCCTCTCCTCCAGGGAGTACATGTTCAGCTTGACCAGCCTATCCTCGTAGGACTTAAACTCCAGTCCCTGGATCATCTTTGTCGCCCTACACTGCACCCCCTTCAACAATATGACATCCTTCTTCAGGAATGGGCACCAGTATTGCAAGCAGTATTCCAGGTATGGCCTGACCAGCAACCTGTACAATGGAAGGATCACCTCCCTATTTCTGGAGGAGATTCCCCTCTCTGTACACCACAGCATCTTGTTGGTTTTTGCTGCTTCCTTCCTGCACTGAGCTGAGTTGTTCATACTCCCCATTATAAGCTCCCCTAGATCCTTTTCCTCCTCGGTGCTTTCCAACCATACCCCTCCCAGCTGATAGTTCCTTCCCTGGTTCCTAGCCCCGAAGTGCAGCACCTTACAGTTCTTGGCACTGAATCCCAACTGCCATGCTTCAAACCATTCCTGTAGTTTGAACAGGTGTTCCTGAAGCCCCCTCCAACCTTCAATATCATCTACCACAGAGCCCATCTTTGTATCATCTGTAATCAGACTGATCTTACTCCAGATCCCAATTGAGATATCAGCTATGAATATTCCAATAGCTCCAGTCCCAGTACTGATCCCTGATGTGCTCTGCTCATCACCGCCCTTTGATGCCTTCCATAGAGCCAGTTATTGATCCATTTGATCATCCTTGTTCCCATCCCTATATAGTCCAGCTTCCCCCCCCATCTTCCTATGCAGCACAGAATCAAAGACCTTGTTGAAGTCTAAATACAGAACATCCATCGCATGGTCCTTGTCCAGCTCCCTGGTCACGCAATTGTAGTACTCAATTAGATTTGTCTGGCAGGATCTGCCCAAGACAAACCCATGCTGTTGACCATCCTGGAGTCCATTATCCTCCAAAAAGGTCACCAGCCTTTCCTTTAGGATCATTCTCCATGAGCTTACCCACAATTGAGTGAGGCTCACTGGTCTGTAATTGCCCGGTTCATGCTTAGAGCCATTTTTGTGAATGGGCACCACATGGGTCATTCTCCAGTCCAGTGGTACACATTCTGTGTCCTGGGAGGTATTGAACAGGTCAGCCAGTGGTCCTGCCAGGATCTCCCATAGTTCCTTAGGTACCCTAGGGTGAATGCCATCTGGTCCTGGTGCCTTGTCCACCCTTAGTGCCCTTAATCCTTCTAGGACACTGTACTCTGTAATACCTATATCAGTCACCCCATCCCCCCACTCTTCCCCTCCCTTGTGGTATCTGCCCCTTTCCTCCTCTGTCAACACAGAAGTATTCATTTATGCCTCTGGCTGATCCACTCCCTCTTCCACCTACCCTCCGTCCTTCCTAATCCACAGTTTGTTTTTTGTTCTTCCTTCTCCTTCTCTCATTTATGTATCTGAAGAAGTCCTTTTCTCCATCCTTAATACCCTGCACCTGTCTCAGTTCTCTTGAAGCCTTGGCCTCTCTGACTAGCCTGGTAACCTCCCTGGACTTCTTCATATTCTCATCCTTGTCATCTTCCCCTCCCGATTTCTTGAGTCTCCAAAATGCTTTTCTTTTGGTCCTCACCCCCTCCATGACCTCTTGAGTCAACCAACTGGGCTTCTTTGCCCTTCCCTTCTTACTTCGTATCCTTGTGCATGTCTCAGTAGCCTCTGCCAGTCCTTTTTTAATAATGTCCCACTTCTGATTAGCATTCATGCTTGGTTGAATTCTCGCCAGATGACTACCCAAATTTGCCCCATCCTTTTAAAGTCCACCCCCTTAAATTCAATCACCCTGGTTCCCATACCCCCTGTTTCCCTACCCATATTGAGTGTGAACCACACCAAGTGGTGGTCATTCCCAGCCAGAGGGTCCTCTAATCCCAGATCTCTTACAGCCTCCCCATTTGATAGTACCAGGTCCAGAGTGTTTTCCAATCTAGTCAGCTCATGGACCAACTGAACCAGGAAACTGTCATGAAATGTTTCTAATATGATCTGCTCCTTTGCACTCATGGTAGCTGGGGTGCTCCATTCCACCCCAGGTAGGTTGAAGTCCCCCATCACCACTGTGTTCCCCTTCCTACAGACCCTTCTAATTTGCTGAGATAACTCTTTATCCATGTCAACCCCTTTCACTGTGATCTGTCTACTACCACCCATCCTCAGTGTCCTACCTTACAGGCATTGAAACTGCATCCATAGGGCCTCTGTTCTGCCTTCCTCCCCCTCCTCCCTTATACACCTTATCCCCTCTCATACATAGATTGCCACAACCTCACCTTTCTGCTTATCCCTTTCCTTCCTGAATGTCCTATGTCCTTGGATCAGCATATCCCAGTCCTGGTACTGGGTGGCCCATGGTTCCATGATGGCCACGATGTCCACCCTCTGTACTGCAATTCAGCTGATTTGTTACCTAAGCTTCTTGCATTCAGTGAGACCACCCTCTACCCTGTTTCCTTTCCTACCTCTCCCTGCTTTTCCCCACTCCTAACCCCCCCCAGTGCCACTACCCTGATTCCTTCTCCTTTAGCTTGGGGGGGTTAAGCTCATTTGGCTCCCCTCCATGGGATCTCTGCCTACCAGCTGTCTGTTGCCACACCCCACCTAGTTTAAATCCACCTTTGCTGCTATGTACCCCCTATCTTCCACTTTAATACCCACTTCCCCTCCCTGCTCATGTGTAGCCTGTCCCCTGCATATAGATTATTATTATCCCAGGTTCTGCCCCAGCAACCCACCAACCCGTACCCCATGGATCAACACCATTCCCCTAGCTACATGTTGAACTCCTGAATCCTCCTTTTCCTCACTGTACTTGTGCTGGGCACTGGGAGCACCTCTGAGAATGCCACCAATTCCCCCAACTCCTCACACAGCCTTCCCATGTCTTTGAACCTCTCCCTTATTACTTCCACCGTCTCCCTCTCCAGATCATTTGTATCCACGTGCACCATGAGATGTGGTTTCTTTCTGCCCTTCTTTACACACTTAAGAATTGACTGTCCCATCCTGTCTGCTGTTAACTCAGATATGGACTCCATCCATATGCAACTATGCCTTTCCCCCTATGAACACCAATGCAGCTTCAACATTTTTTTTAAAAGCAGAAACATCTTAACCTTTCAATACAGTAGTCAAATGAATCAAATACTTATTTGAGAATGGGACTAACTTACAGTAAGCAAATGACTTAAGTGTTGGCTCTGTAGAACTGACAGTCCTTTCTCTTACATTTCCCTAGTCAGAAGGCCAGCTCCGATATATCAACTTTCTGTGATGAAATTGTTTTGGTGAGCATTGCAAGTGCCATCCTTTTCCTCCCTAGGGTGGTGGTGGTGGGATTGAGATGGATGGGGTGGGCTACACTGGGCTTTAAAAACTGGGATCAGACAATGCTACTAGTGGGCAACAGTGGTAGGATCACATAAGGAAGAGGATAGAGCAGATGGAACTTGCTGCCATTAGGTCCAGGGTGAGGGTTGCAGAGACCATAGCTACTATTGAGAGGAAGGGGAAGGAGAGACAGCATTGCTGGCATTAGGGCCGGGGGACAAGAGGAGAGGAGATGAGAGGAGTGGAGGAGAGGAGAAGGGATGGAGGAGGAGAGGAGAGGAGAGGAGGGAGAGGAGGAGAGGAGAGGAGAAGGATGGGAGGGAGGAGAAGAGAGGAGAGGAGAGGAGAGGAGAGGAGATGAGAGGAGTGGAGAGGAGAGGAGAGGGATGGGAGGGAGGAGAGGAGTGGAGAGGAGAGGAGAGGAGAGGAGAGGAGAGGAGAGGAGAAGAATGAATCGGTACTATTATATGGAATAAGGGAGGAGACAGAATTTATGCCATTAAGTAGGATGGGTGGGGAGGAGAAAGCTTTTCATTTACTAAGTTGCGGTAGGGGAGAAAAGAACAATGCATCCTTTTGGTCTGGGCACAGGGGAAAGCTTTGCTATCAATATTTTTTCCAGGGGAAGGGGAGCATTGCCTGACATAGAAACATAGAAGATGAAACTACAGAGACAGAAGAAAAAAGTAAAAATAAAACAGGCTAGCTGAGCCACCCTGATAGGCCAGCGGCAACACATCAAGGTGCCACGAGGACAGCCCATGTTCAAGCATGACCCTGGGATCCTCAGCTCTAGGACAGCCCCAGCTCAGGGGACTTTGCAGATGTCAGGGCTTTTGGCAGGGGGAGGGAGGTTCTCATGAAACAAAATGAAGAAAAACAAATGAAGCCAAGGTAAGAAAGATGACAACCAAGCTAAATATTATTTATTCAAAATGTGAAGCTAAACAAGGAACAGGGGAAACAAACAGAAAAAAAAAGAAGTAATCCCGCTGACACTGCAGATGCTAGATGTTTTATATGTTTAATGTATGGCAGTTTTCAGGGGTGGCAGTTGGGGAGCCTCTGTGTGCCCCAAAATTCTGCCATCTCCAACTGCCACAGTGTATGGGGTCCCCAATAGGTGTTCACAGAGATGGGGAGTCTTGGGTACCCCATGGCTAGGCTACTTTAGGCTCTTCCTTGGAGAACATCTATTCAGCTCTTTGCTTTGCTGCCAGCAGTTCGGGCGTGTGTGCTTGCTAGTAGCCGTTCAAGTTGCATGAAATGACACTAAGCCCTAAACAGATTTAGATAAATGTGGAGAGTCAGGAAGCTGTTGAAAAGTGTAACACTGGAGGTTTAAAGCAGCAGTATGTGTTAGTCGGCAAAAAAATTCATCATATATTCTTTTTAGCAAAAATATGTTTCTAACGTGCTTACATTCCTCATCAGGGTATTTTTTTAGTGATTCACATCATTAGTAGTTAATAATTGTTATTAAATTTTAAAGATAATATCAGACATAGCCAGGTACATAGAGAAGATACAGCATGACACATATGCATACACATTGACTGCAGTGTCATTATATAATTGACAAAATCGAGCCATTAGAAAAGCACATTGATTAGTAATGATACAGTAAGAAATTATACATTAAGTTGTATTGTGGTATTGTGCCCACGAAATAAGAAAAGAAAAGAAAAGAAAAGGAAAAGAAAGGAAAAGGACAGAAAAGAAAAGTATGAGAGACTGCATGATTACCACAGCATCTAGGTTAGTTAAGGCGTCTAATATGGGTATAATACATAAGTGTCTCCTGATACCTGAATAAGCTTGAAAAGCACATACATAATAACAAAATACTAACAACATTAAGGTCCAGCTCTGAATTCTTATCCTATAAGGAGAAAAGATAACAGTCCTTGCAGGGAGGGGGTGGGTTTTGGGGTTCCAAACCATTTCCTACTGGTGTATCTACTATGTTGGTCCAGATCATTCCATGGGGGAATTCAGACAATCCCTGCATGTGGGGAGAGATAAGCTAAATAAGGGGCCCAGGTAAGATAATATTGTGAAAGAGTGTTGGTAACTAAGGGGGACTGATGATCCAGTGCTGCTACATTAGAGAGGGTGTTATATAATTCAGAGATGGTGGGTACCTCTGTGGTTCTCCACCTACAGAGGATAAGCCTCTTAGTTTGGAGGCTAAGAAGTATCAGCCATCTGTGCTGTTGACGAGTGAGCACTCTCAGAACAGGAGGAAGGTCCAGAATCCAAACTAGGGGATCTAGAGTCAGAGCAGAGTCTGAGGCCTGTTGAGCCAGACCCAAGACAGCCATCCAGAATAGAATGAGGAGTGGGCAAAGCAAAAGTATGTGCAAAAGGTCTCCCTCTCCCAAGAGACATCACCAGCAATGATTATTGTCCATGAGATGCATTCTGTACAAGACAACAGGAGTGCAATATTAACGTGGCAATATCTTGTTTTGCATAAGTTTACTTCTCATATCTGTATACACAGAATGAGCATATTTCCAGCATAGCTTCCATTGGGCATCCAAAATAGATTGTTGAAGAACTTGTTCCCATTTACCTTTAGTATGAGCTGATTGTGCAGGGAGATGATTCCTAAGATCAGCATATATAAGACTGGCTTTAACCCCCTTATAGATCAGCCATTTAATTAACAAATGGGATCTTGCTATATCTGTTTTGTGGTGTTGTTTAATATAAGCTAAAATTGAGCTTCTGAGCTGCAAGTACTGCCAAAAGGCTTGCTTATCTAAGTGGAACTCCTGATCCAGTGTTTGAAATGTTTTGATAGTGAGACTGTCATCTGTCATCAAGTCCTTTAGCGTACAAATTCCTTTACTCTGCCACAGAGGCCAGTGCAAAGGTTTGCCATTCACTTTTATGAACATGTTCCCCCATATAGGGGAGGCCAGAAGGGGGCATAAATCTGCCTCCAATATCTTTTCCACTAAATGCCATGTCAGTACTGAGCCTGCTATTGTTTGGCAGGAAGACAAATGTTTGGGAAGGGGATTGTAAAGTAAAACTGCTAGGGATTGGGTCTGGGCCATATATGCCTCCATGTATATCCATTGTGGTTACTCAGATGTCTGATATTTGGGATGTCTTGCGTAGCGATGCACATCATTAAAGATGGCCGCCACTCACAATTTTAAAAAACCTCTTCCATTGAGGTCACTTTTTTTTTTTTTCATAAAGCTTTTTTTCATTCTGGTCACTGCTGGTGAGATCTCAGTCCTGTCCCCACCTCCTCTCACCTGACACCCATCTCTCCTGGTCTCCGAGCCCTGGATCCCCCATAGATTTCTCCCCCCATGGTGGGGCCAGGAATGGCAGGTCCATCCCCCCCCTCCCAGTGGCTCTCATTCACAATGTCAGGCTGGCAACCAGGTGATGGTGCGGGGTCAGAGGTAGGCGGGCAGAGCTTCATGTAGCCCACAGCAACCAATTTTCTGTTTTATTCCCATAGCCCCTCCCCAGCCACAGTGATATGTAAGCATGTGCACGTGGGGACACACAGATGATACAGAACGGAGGTCTCTCCATACTTGCTACTCAAGCTGGTGGTGCTACCTCCAGGCCTCCACCTGGGGGGTAGCCAAGGGCCGAGTCGACCAGCCTTCCCACCCTGGGAGAGGAGAACTGTACTCTGGATCCTCAATCCTCTCCCTGCCAACCCATAGAGACCCAAGCTCTATCCCAACCCTGGGTTGCCAGTGTGGTGAGAGGTAAGGCACAAGCACCTCAGCCCTCTACACCACTGGACTGGCCTCTGAGGTTACTTTTTAATTTAAATACTAGTGTCATACTGTGGATGTATTAGCATGGGGCTGGATGATTATTCTGATGGTAAACAGCGTGGCACTGTAGCAAGATGTTTTACTTGTTTCATGGCGGGCATTGCACAAGAGCTAAAACTTCTACAACAACCTAAAATCCCATATCTTCATTCAGGAATGAAAGAAAAATGTGTAAATTGATGTTTTTGCAGTAAAAAAGTGTTATTTCTGAAAAAAAACTACAAGGTGGCTAATATACTGCTGATTTAAGGGAAATTATTTAATGTACTTTTTTTCCTTTTTTTTCTTGGTACTTTTTTTCCCGCAGGGAGACCTCTGCAATCCCTCTGACATCCCGCATGCAGGCAACTGGGTACGAGGCCCCCATCCCCTTAACCCCCATGATTTACCTTTCGTGGCAGGGGGTGGGGAGCTTCTTGACTCACCAGACCTGATCCAGTATTCAGGGAGGTGCCTTCCTGGGCCATTGCGGTGGGGACTATCATCATCCATGCAGAGGGCTTCCCATTCTTCCACTGTTCTTCCTACCCCTTGAGGGCTGTGGCGTGCAATGACACCAGTGGTGGTGACACATGTGCTCCCATACACAGTCTGCCAGGCATCTGCCACAACCCCTGCCCAATTATCTCCAGTGTCAGTGTGTCACCTCCCAGCCTCTGCTAGGGGGAAGTCAATCACCGAGTGCTGCAATCCCCCATCCCCGGAGGAGAAGAGCGGTCCTAGGGATGCTCAATCCTTCCCCACCCTGCTGACCCCTGTGGCCCATGCTCATTCCCGAACACGAGTCTCCGGCATGACATGAGGTGTGGTGTCCAGTGCCTCAGGACTCAATGCCACCGGGCCTGCATTTAATGTACATTTATGCAATGGGGGTTATGGCTCCTCCTTATAGTCTATCCTTGTGGGGTCCCACAAAACTGTAATGCTGGGTCTAAATTATTTATTTACAAATGTGCTGCAGAACTTTAAACCATGTTGCAGAACTTAACCTAACAATTCTGTGGAAATTCAGACTCCCTGTTGCAGTAGTTACTTCTACAGTGCTGCAGAGTACAGTGGGCTATGCTCACTGCACATTGTTATTGTTTTTCTGTAATTTATTGTAGTGCTCAATTCCTGCTCAGAAGCATTGCCTGTAATAGCTCATTTTGTATACTTATTTTCCATATGGATGCATTTTATTTGGTCATTGTGCATTGTAGTTGTACTGTTCTATATTCCTCTGTCTCCCCCAGAATGCATCTGCAAATGAGCTAAATCCAGCTCAGTCTGGAAATAAGCTGATACCAGCTCAATATGCATTTTCTGGTAAAACATTTGAAATAAATAAATAAGTAAATACATATATGCATACATAACTGTACAATTGCCGGTTAGTTCCAAATGATTGACACAAAGTTCATTATTTAAGTAGTTATGGTACTTTATTGTACCTTAAAGTGCCTGGATTCCTTCAGAACACCAGTCAAGAATAGCTGACTAGCATAGCAGTAATGAATAATGAAATGAGCTAACTTATCTTCCCCAAACCAACCCAAGACAAACCTTGTTGTTAATGGAAAAGGTTTTTTTCTGTTTGTAAAGATAAACCCCCAGAATTTGAAAATTGTAACCAAACCAAAGTGGGATAGTGAATGGATCCATTCATATATCTGGACTGTGTAGTACGGTACGGGCTGCACCCCCATAGGCTCACGCTGTGGGCCAATGGGCGTACAGCCCTTCCATATGGTGTCAGTCAGTGGGTGGCGGGGCAGCAGGTGGGTGGGGTGCTGCCACCCGCCGCTGACCAGTGGGGAGCGGGCAGTGGGGCTTAGTGGGTGGGTGGGGAGGGTACGCTGGACCACCAGGGTTGTGGACCTCTCGTTTACAACATACTCCCGCAATTAGGTTGTGAGCAGTCCACTGGACCACCAGGGATATCGGACAGTTATTTAAATCAACATATGCCCGCGATCAGGCAGTGGGGCACATTGCAGTGCTGTGCAGGGGGCGTCGGTCCCCGACAGCTGCTGCCTGGCAGGGCACCAGGCGCAAGTCGCCGGGGATTGGTACACCTGCATGCAAATGGGGCCATAATCACATGCTAATGGCCCCATTTGTGCCTTGCATGCATTATGGCCCCATTTGCATGTGCACATTTGAATATCGCGGTTGTTGCGCCTAACGCAAAGGAACTTTCATTAGCGCATCCCACTATTCCACTCTGGCCACTTGCACTGGCACAGTGCCACTGCACCATGTGCACTATGGGTGGCTAGGGTGCGATATTCAATGCTGCTGTGCCATGGCACAGTTCCATTGAATATCACCCTGTCAATGCCCCTGGGCAGCCAAGTTGCACTGTGCCCAGGCTTGCGCCACAGCCTGGCGCAGTCTGAATATCCGGGTCCATATGTACAATCATCCTGGTTACATACATTGGAAGAAAAATACAAAAGTGCAAAACATTTGTTTATGCATAGTTTCTTATTTTAAAAGTATACTATACATTATACATTAAGATGCAGTACACTATTGGTACCATACAAAAGAAATCAAACAGTAAATTCCCAAAGGGTAAACAAGTTATGTAACATGGGAGTGGGCAATAAGGTGGTAACCTGGGTAAGAAACTGGTTACAGAAGAGAAGGTAGATGGCGGTGGTAAATGGAGTTCGCTCTGAGGAGGGGACAGTACCAGTGGGATACCACAGGTGTCAGTACTGGAGCCAGTCCTCTTTAATATCTTCATTAGTGACATAGCAGAGGAAAGAGAAGAGAAGATCTGCCTCTTTATGGATGATACCAAGATCTGAACAGGGTGGACACTCCAGAGGGGGTGCAAAGGATGGACAGAGACTTCAAATGACTGGAGGAGTGGTCAAAAGTTTAGCACCTAAGGTTTAATGCAAAAAAGTGCAAAATAATGCACTTGGGTCACAGAAACCCATGGATGCAGTACAAAATGAGGGGAAAGAGATACTAGCAGTGACCAAGCAGGAAATAGATCTAGGGGTAATCATATGAGATGACCTGAAGGTGGCCAGACAATACAACAAAGCTACTGGGAGAGCTAGTGGGATGCTGGAATGTATGGGTAGGGGTATTACCAGCAGGGAGAGGGAAGTGGTGTTGCCACTATATAGGCCTTTAGTAATACCCCACCTGGGGTGCTGTGTCCAGTTTTAGAGGCACCATCTCAGGAAGGACATAAACAGGATGAAGTTCATCCAAAGGAGTACTACTAAGATGGTACAGGTCTACATCAAATGTCCTATGAGGAGAGGCTAAAGAAATTAAACATGCACACCCTGGAAGAGAGCAGGGAGAGGGAGAATATGATTGAGACCATTACATACCTCACAGGGAAGAATAAGGTACAAGTGGGAGGTATTTGTCAGAGGAAAGGGTGCTCCAGAACAAGGGGCCACTGGAGGGGGGTATGTTTAGGAGAGAGGTGAGGAAATACTTCTTAACAGAAAGGGTGGTGGATGCCTGGAATGGTCTTCCAGTGGAGGTTGTGGGAACGAAAACAATGGTAGGATTCAAAAAAGTCTGGGATAAGCACAAGGCAGTAATAAGGGATAGGTAAGAGGGTGGTAGAAACTGCCATGGGCCTTTAGGGTCTACAGTTTAAGAAATGCACCAAGCAAGGGCAGACTGTTTGGGCCATGTGTCCCTTATCTGCCATCAGCTTCTATTATTCTATGTTTCTATGCTGTTAAGCACCCCTTCCATGAGGCTCAGGGCACTGTACAAGGAGGACAGCACAACATAAATAATATTTGTAAATGCATACCTAACTTCCCAAAGAAGAGTAAAATAGATAATATAAATTAAGTAACGTTGTTAAACTGTAAATTTTGATCTAAAACCATCCAGTCAGCAGCTGATGTGAGGGATTCTTAACTACACTCAAAAGGCTTCCCTGAACAGGTTGTACCTTCAGGACCCGTTTAAATGCTTCCATTGAAGGGGCCTCCCTCAAAGATCTTGGGAGTGAGTTTCACAGGGCTGGTTCTGCTACTTCAAATGATCGATCACCAGATGATTTGATCCAGGATCTAGAAACCAGTACCAGGTCCACCTCAGAGGAGCAGAGAGGGTGCCGGGTGGGTCCACCTAGGGACGAATGACTTGGCTCAACATGAGATTAGGGCAGTGCAGGAGGACTTTGTGGAGATGGGGAGGGGCCTAAGACAAGTAGCACACAGTATCCTTCTCAGAGGTGCTGCATGTCTATGGCATGAGTGAGTCAAGTGTACTTCGCATTATGCGATTCAATGAATGGTTGAAAAAATGGTGTGGAGTACAGGGGTTTGGCTTCATTGGGGACTGGGGTTCCACCTGGAGGGATACCAGCCTATACTGGCAGGATGGTCTAGGGGAGGCACTGATAAGCAGCAGAGAATTCCCACCCTAACCCTACAAAACAGGGTACTAAATGAGGAAAAGAGCAAGGTAGAAAGGTCAGTGGGGGATCTTGCTACAAGAGGTAAAGCCATCAAAAAATGGAGAGCAATGAGTTCCAATACCTGTAGTCTGGATAACAAGCTTCCTGAATTAGTGGCCTTGATGGAGGAGGAACATCTGGTTAATTGCGGCAGTCACAGAAACATGGTACACACAGAATCATGACTGGGATGTAAACATACCAGGATACACTATCTACAGGAGGGACAGGGAGGGTAAAAGAGGAGGAGGAGTAGCTCTCTACATAAGGGAAGGAATCAAAACAACAGAACAAAAGGGTAAGCAGGGAAGAGAGGAAGCACTGTGGGTCAATTTGGAGACAGGCAATGGCACCATAATCTGCACAGGGGTTGTATACAGACCCCCCTCTCAGGGGGAGGAAATGGATAAGGAAATGATAGAAAGTATACTTAGAATGGCTGAAAAAGGGGAGATATTATTGATGGGGATCTGAATATGCTAGATGTTAACTGGAGTACAGTTGCAGCAGCCACTTCTAAAAGTGGGGTTATTCTAGATGCCCTTCAGGGGGCATGCCTTAGACAACTAGTATTGGAACCCACTCGAGAGGGAGAAATCTTAGACCTGGTACTCTCAAATGGAGATGGAGAGAGGATCACAGATGTAGAAGTGGGTAGCCATCTGGGAAGTAGCGACCATCGAACAGTATGGTTCATGATAAACACAGCAGTAGAGTCAAGCCATGCAAAGGCAAAAGTACTGGACTTTAGGAGGGCTGATTTTGCCAAAATGGGTGAGTGCCTAAGGAATGCACTAGCAAATGGGCAGGAAGGAGGGGTGGAAGAACAATGGGGAATAATCAAAACTGCCATCACAAAGTCAACAAGCCTTTGTGTGAAGCAAATAAAAAAACAAAATGAAGGTCAGAAACCACTATGGTTCTCAAAAGAGGTGGCAGGGACGGTTTGAGAGAAAAATAAAGCATTCAGGAAGTACAAGGAATTACAGAAGGAGCAGGACAGAGAATTGTATCAGTTATAGAAAAAGGAAGCTGGGAAGGCAGTCAGAACAGCAAAGGCCCAAACCGAGGAAAAGATAGCCAACTCAGTTAAGAAGGGGGCTAAAACCTTTTATAGTTACATCAGGGAGCGAAGGAAGACCAAGGGAGGGATAGTGAGGCTTAATAAAGGGGAGAGGGGGTGGGCAGAGGGTGACTGTGAAAAGGCAGAGATACTAAACAAATATTTTTGCTCAGTATTCACAATGAAGAGGGGGAGGTACCTAAACCAAACAATAGAAACACTCTGGATAAAGGAGTTGATACCAGCCCATTTACAGAAGAAAGAGTTCTGAAAGAACTCTTAAAACTGAAGGTGGACAAAGCAATGGGGCCTGATGGGATTCATCCCAGAATTCTAAAAGAACTAAGGGTAGAACTAGTGACACCACTGACTACCCTCTTTAACAAATCATGGGAGGATGGGGTGGTACCTGAGGACTGGAGGAGGGCAGATGTGATTCCGCTTCACAAAAGTGGGAGCAGGGCAGAAGCAGGAAACTACAGACCTGTTAGTTTAACCTCAGTGATAGGTAAAATGATGGAATCACTTCTGAAGGAAAGAATTGTCTAGTACCTAGAGGCCAGAGGGGCACAGGACCCAAGGCAGCATGGATTTACAGCCGGAAGGTCATGTTAGATGAATCTAATAGAGTTCTTTGACTGGGTGACCAAAGTAGTAGATCAGGGAGGGGCTGTGGACATGGCCCACCTAGACTTTCGCAAGGCATTTGACACAGTCCCACATAAAAGATTAATATACAAGTTAGCCAGCCTGGGAGTGGGTCCCAAGATGGTAGCCTGGGTATAGAATTGGCTGGTGAACAGGACACGGAGGGTAATAGTAAATGGAGTCAACTCTGAAGAAAGGGGGGTTACTAGTGGGGTACCGCAGGGTTCAGTACTAGGACTGGTCCTCTTCAATGTCTTTATGAGTGACATTGCAGAGGGACTAGAAGGAAAAGTATGTCTCTTTGCAGAACGACACAAAGATCTGCAACAGAGTTGATACACAAGGTGGGGTGGAAAGGATGAGAAGGGACTTGGCAAGGTTGGAGGAATGGTCAAATGTATGGCAGCTTAGATTCAATGCTAAGAAGTGCAAGGTAATGCACCTGGGAAATAAAATCCCAGGGGAAGAGTACACAATGGGGGGTGAGATACTAACAACAACAAAAATGGAAAGGGACCTGAGGGTAGTCATATCAGATGACCTAAAGGTGGGCAAGCAATGGAGAGGGCAGTAAGGAGGGTTGGGGGGATACTAGGATGCATGGGGAGAGGCATCACCAGTAGAAAACAGGAAGTTGTTATCCCTCTGTACAGACAGCTGATGAGACCCTATCTGGAGTGCTGCGTGCAGTTCTGGAAACCCAATCTCCGCAGAGATATAAACAGAATGGAGGCAGTCCAGAGGAGGGCAACTAAAATGGTGCAGGGTGTGCACTGGAAGACATATGAAGAGAGACTTAAGGAGCTTAACATGTATAGCCTTGAGGAAAAGAGGGAGAAGGGGGACATGATAGAAACATTCAAGTACCTCAAGGGAAAAAAACAAAGTCCAAGAGGATAGCATCTTTCAGAAAAAGAGGTGTGCAAGAACAAGGGGGTGCAATTTGAAGACAGGGAGGAGGCAGCTCAGAGGTAACGTAAGGAAGTATTTTTTCACAGAGAGAGTTGTGGATGCATGAAACGGCCTTCCGGAGGAGGGTGTGGAGTCAAAAACAGTGGTGGAATTCAAGAATGCATGGGACAGTCATAAGGCAATTCTAGGGGGTGGGGGTAGGAAGAAGTAGGCTGTTGGTTAGCTAGGATCTGCAGCTTATCCATTAGGTAGGGAAATGGGCAGACTGGGTAGGCCAAGCGGTCCTTATCTGCCATCAAATTCTATGTTTCTATGTGTGGTAGGGTGTCAGGAGGTTATTCAGGTAGCCAGGGCCCAGTCCATATAGGGCTTCATAGGTCAGTCAACTGGCTTTGAAAGTGATTCTCCACCTCACCAGCAGCCAATGCAGATCACACAGTACCAGAGTCACATGACAGGACCTTGGAAAGCCCATCAGCAACCAGGCCACCATGTTGTACACTAGCTGAAGGTGATGCAGGACCCCTCCATTTACCACGAGGTAAAGAGTATTGCAATAGTCGAGTCTGGAGGTCACAAAAGTATGCACTAGTGAGGGCACATCATCAAGCAGGATTAAGGCTTTAATCTAGATGATTTTACTAGAATGATAGAAGACACTCCAGACAACTGACAACATCTGATCCTTAAGTGCCAATCTATCATCTAGAATGATCCCCAGATTCTTCATCTGGGAAGATGCAGCAAGTGGTGAGGAGCAAAGCATCACAACAGTTACCGCCCAAATTCCCTCCACCCCCTGCCGATGACCAGACTCCCATCCCCAGTTCCTCAGTCTTGTCCGGGTTGAGCTTCAGCCAGCTAGAGCACATCCAGTCCTGGATCTTGGCCAGACATGAATTCAGTACTGAAACTGCACCATGTGCCCAGGTACAATTTACAAATACAGCCGGGTTTCATCTGCATAGCAGTGAAACCCCATGCTGTAACATCTGATGATCTCTCCCAGGGAAGCATGCATACCACAAACAACATGGGTGAGTGGATGAAGCCCTGAGAATCTCCACATGACAGAGAGTTTGGAAGTGAGGAGAAACCATCACCATCTGTGACCTACCTCTAAGAAAGGGCTTAAACCCACTGATGTAAAAGGTTATGAGATGTGCGTCAAGCTGCAGAGCCACTAGTTTCTCAATAACCTTTCCCAGAAAGGGAAGGTTAGAGACTAGTCTATAATTCACCAAGCAGTCTGGGTCAATGGATGGTTTGTTTAGAAGGGGCCTCACCAGTGTCTCTTTCAAGGTGCTACTGAATGACCCCTCCAAGAGCAAGCACCAGACAATCTCAATGAACACTGGACTTATGGAGCCCTCATAGCCCACAAGGAGATGGTTCAGGTCTAGGTCCAGTTTGCAGTAAGTGGGCTGCAGCTTCAAGATTACCTTACACACCTACTCCACCCCACTGGCCTAAATTTACTCCAGACAAGAGGAGTGCTCGTAGTGACGACCATCTCACCACTGCAGGGCTGTGATCACCCCATTGAGGAAATCCTAGATCTAATAGAGAACACTCTTTCAGAGAAGAACCAAGTGAAGTCTTCACACTTAGTGGCTGAAACTGCTTTTTTCAGCTGCAGAGAGGCAGGATGGAGTAACCTGTGCACAGTCCAAAAGAGCTGAGCCAGTCTGTTCTTCCCTGAAGTAATCTCCCCTGACAGGAACACTGCCTTGTCATGGGAGATTGCTGTTTGATACTCACCACAGTGAGTTGTCATGGCCAGACTGTCCTCCTCAGATCCAGACTTCTGCCAACAACGCATCTAGAGTACGGAAGTATGATTGTTTGATACATAACAACTTTTTAAAGAAGTCCTTTGGGCCTAAAGTTCTTATCCTGCCAAAAAATAAAGTTTTAACTATCTAACACAGCGCAGGTAGAGCTAAGATATAATCAACACCTATCAATCTTATCTTTTATAGCCTCAGCAATCTCTTATGTGGTTTACTGAATGTATTTTAGAAATGTGCCTACCTTTGTTAAAAAGAAAATAACCCTGACTTTCCCATTTGTATGGCTGTGGGCAGACCCTACAGCCGTTTTGCATTCACTTACTTAAAACGGCAGATCGTGATACCTTCCATTGGACTTTGGAAGTATCCTTCTGAAAGTCTAACTGAACTTGTAACACTCCACCATGGTCTGCCACTAGGTAACAGCTGCACTATTCGGCTGTTGCTGGCATTCAGGACAGGAACTGTGTGGCGCGCGCACTCCAAGTAGCGCGTGCAGTCTCTGGCATCGCTATCTCATGTAATGCATAATGCCATTCACCACAACTATGCATGCTCAAATGCCAAGCATGGGCAGTTGCATTGCCACTGGATGGCACTCTGCAGCACTTGCTCTTTGGAGCTTTGCAAGCTCACTACAACATTATCAGCTCTGGCTAGAGTTTGTTAATATAATGGTAACTTTTGGCATTTGAATAGTTAGCTCAGTCTCCCCATTGCACTATTTTAGGGTCAATTTTAAAGTCTCACTTTTTCTGTTTCTAGGAACTCTTTCTTATGTTGCAGTTTTCAAGATGGTGAGGAATGCAAAATGGTTCTATTGCAGGTTCAAGAGAAACTGTTACCAAAGTGATCCTCAAAGGTAAAGCTAGAGAAGGTTACCCTGGCAACTATTTAAGGAGAACCTGCAGCTAGAACCACCCTGTGCACTACCGGTATACTTCATGGAAAAGAATGCTGTGGCTGAAAATGTATATTTTTCTCTCTAAACATTCTCCTTCCTCTCAGACTACTCAGGAGTTCCCATTTGAAACAGAGCTGCAGCCTGAGCATGGTAACATTGGAAGGAGCCTGCAACAAGATCGTGACATGGGCAGTGTAAAATCATGATGACACTATTAGGATTGGTGACACTGAGTTCTATAAGAATCTCTGCAACTACTACTTTCCTTACCCATACATTATAACCCCATTCTCTTTCAATATGCCTGGTAAACACATGGAATTCAGGTTGTTGTACTAATCAGTAAGATCAACTTCTCATTGTTGTAATTTTTGAGACATGGTTCCAAAATTAGATGACTTTGTAAATAAAATAAATGTAACTAATTAATTCAATGCATAATTTATGTATGTGGACCTGGTCTTCAAACTGGGACCTGACATTCTGGATGCCAGGGTTAATCCAGTAGCTAAGTCAGATCACCATGTGGTGAGAAGCAAGATTGAGTCACTGATTGCTTGCCCCTTTTTGTGGAAAAGTCCCCATAATAGTCCAAATGCAATCTTGGTACAGACAGATTTGCTGATGCTTGACATATCTGGCTTGGTGGTCTCCTGCACTGGGGTGTTGGGTGAATGGCAGATGCCCCTCATTGGCTGTACACAACACAGAGTGGATCTGTGCATACCCCTGTCCCCACCACAGCTCACCATGGTAGAATGATGAACTTAAGCATTTGAATGTGCAGTGGTAGAGGTTAGAGCATACCTTGAGGAAATGCCACTCAGTGGAAGGCAGACTGGAAATGAGAACCACAAAAGTAAGTATCAAAAGGTACTCACTCCAAGAAAGGCTGTTTTCCTGTCATGGATACTTGCCACAGGGACAAAAGACCAGCTCAATTCTTATGTACCATAGGCAGGCTATTACAACCAACCTGCCTGAAGTATGGAGGAGCTATTGGTGCAGAAAGATGCAAGGTGTTTTGCAGTGTTTTCCTGGCCAATGTTTCAGCCATTCAGATGGAGATATCTAGAGTTAACCCAGCAGTGATAGGGGTGTCAGTGATGTAGGCACTCAATCGTCAATCATGTTTTATTTTTAAAAAGGGCAATTCCTTTGCATATTAAAGCACTTCACAACATAAAAGAAGCCCCCACTTAAAACAAATAATTAAAAAACATACATGCATACAACCAATAGCTAAAAACTGATACTTAAGTCAAAACAGCAAACTAATCAGTCAGGAAAGGTCATGCTGAAAAGATGTGTTTTAAGAGTAGATTTAAAGCTCTCAATGGTCAGGCACTCTCTAATCCGATGAGGTAGTGAGTTCCACAAGGTAGGGGCCATAAAAGCAAAAGAATTGGCCCCTGAGGTCTTCAATTAAACCCTTGAAACCTCTAGTAATCCCTGGTCAAAGGAATGGAGTGATGAAGGGGGTGATGTGGCAGAGAAAATCTTGCAGGTAGCTCAGTCCCTGTCCATCTAGGGCTTTATAGGTCAATAGCCCAACCTTGAAGGTGATCCACCAATAAACAAGCAGCCAGTGCAGGACGCGGAGCACAGGTGTGATGTGGTAAGATCTTGATAAGCCAGTCAGCAGCCTGACCACTGCATTCTGCACCAGCTGCAAACAGCAGATATCAACCCCCGGTGGCCCTGGGTAAAAGACATTGCAGTAGTCAAGGCAGGAGGTCACAACGGCATGAAACAGAGTTGGAAGGTTGCCAGGCGGGACCAGGCGCTTGATGCAGGAGATGTTCCAGAGATGTTAAAAAGAGGTTTTTACAACAGCAGACACCTGAGATTTTAACATCAGGCTGCTGTCGAAAACAACACCCAGATTTTGCACCTAATCTGAGACAAGCAGCTGGCCCCCCCAAGCCAAAGCCCAGATGATTGACCAGCCAACAACCCCAAACCCAGGTGAACTGGGTCCACCACCAACACCTCAGCTTTATCTGGATTCAGTCTCAGCCAGCTGGCACTCCTCCAGCCCCGGATCTCAGAGAGGCAGCTATTAAAGATTGAGATGGCTCCAACCTGCTCGGGCACAAAGGACATGTAGAGCTGAGTGTCAGCCGCATAGCAGTGAAAACTCAGCCCATGCCACCTAATAATGTCCCCCAACTGCAGCATATACAATGTGAACAACATGGCTGATAGTACGGAGCCTTGCGGAACCCCACAAGACAGGGGGAGAGGGGCCAAGGAAAAAATCCCTGACACCACTCTCTCCGAGTCCTGCCCATGAGAAAAGATTGAAACCATCTGAAGACTGTACCAGACAGTCCACAAAGCATCTGCAGGCACTCCAGCAACACACCATGGTCCACAGTGTCAAATGCTGCAGAGAGATTGAGAAGAACCAAGATGGAATGGCTCCTATGATCCCTCGCTATCAGGAGATCATTAAGTACCTGAACAAGCGCCATCTCGGTATTGTGCCACTTCCTAAATCCGGACTGGAGAGGATCATAGACATTGTGGATAGTTAAATGGTCCTCCAGCTGCACCACAACCACCTTCTCAATAACCTTGCCCATAAAGGGCAGGTTAGACAGAGACAGGTCTGTACTTTGCTAAGCAGTCACGGTCAAAGGAGGATTTCTTTAGGAGGGGTACCACTAGCATCTCCAACAAACACCGGACTCTCTCAGCCAGGACCGGGTCAATGACCTCAACACACCACACTAGGAGGCGCCTTGTCCCTTGTTGGGCCTGGGTCCAAAAAAACTAAAAATTGGGCACATACCCTGGATGATTCACACAATGTCTACGATCACCAACTAGGTAAAGTCAGACCAGATGAACTGGGTGCTTGCAGCCTTCTGCCAACCTCCACAAAGCCCATTTGAGGGTGCTGAATGGATTTCTTACCTGATGGTGGCAACCTTATCTGCGAAGAACCTAGCAAACTCATCACACTTACATTGTGAAAATGCTCCCTGAGACCAAAGACAGAATGGATTGCACAATCTGTTGACAGTCCAGAATAGCTAAGTCAGTCAGTTCTGCACAGCGGCACTCACCTTGGACAGGAATTCTGCCTTCTTATGGGAGACTGCCAATTGATAGTCTTTATAATGGACCATCAATCTTAATCTGTCATCAGCTAGGCCAGATTTCTGCCAGAGCCGCTCTAACCTTTGACCACCTCACCCCAGCTCCTTCAAAGTCCCATCAAACCAAGGGGACTTGGGGAGAAGACAGAGGGGGTGAACACAGACAGGAGCTAGGAAATCCAGGGCCATTGTCACTGCCTTATTATAGGCTAGTACCAAATCCCCTGGTTCACTGCTAACACTCGACATACCTGATAGGTCCAGAACCGCCATAAGACCATCAGGTTCACACCCCTTAAAGGGCGGTACTGGACCATCTCTATAGGGACAGGTCTATTAGGGGGGAGCCTTAAAACTGAAACTTATAGTATTATGGTCTGACCATCTGACCGGTTCCACCAGCAGATCGGAGATCTCCATCCCCAGTAGGAAGACCAGGTCTAATGAGTGACCATGACTATGGGTCATAGAGATAATAATAACCCATGTAAGGCCCAATAAATTCATAAGCTGGAGGAAGTCCTGACCAAATTGCAAGAGTTCATTGTTGACCCAGGCATTGAAATCACCCAGAATTAACCATCTAGGGGATTCTAATACCAAGTCAACTATGAAGTTCACGACTTCCTGCAGGAACTCCTTCTCACCACCAGGCGAACGGTAGATGAGAAGTATCCTGCAACCTGCACCTGCTCCCATGATACACTCAAAGATCTAGTCACCACCACTGAAGTGTCTATAAGGATCAGTTCTGACTTAACACAAATGGCTGCACCCCGCCCCTATGATCATCCCTCGAGCAGTGTATCACAGAGTACCAGGCTGGCTCTGCTGATTCCAGTACTGGGCCAGCATTTCCATCCAGTCAGGTCTTGGTGATGCAAGCCAGGTCAGTTGAATCAACAAGATCAGCAATTATAGCTGTCTTGTATTTTCATAGAGCTGGCAATGCATAACACCAATTGAGTAGGCTAGGCCTGCGAGGTCAACTGAGCAACTTGCCCACAAAAAGTGGAGCCCTTAGGTATGGAAACCAGGCAAAGGGAGCCCCTTTTCTGGACCCATTTTGCCTCAGGGTGTCTTCTTGTCCCCACCACCCCAATCCACCCACCCACCCTACTCCACTACCCCACCAGACCCATTCCACCCCCCACTTCTTCCTCCTCTTAGCAATCCCTAGTGCATGGCAACACCCATACACCTCTGCAGACAAAGGGGGGATAGCTAAAAGGATGTAGGTCCCTAAGCCTGGTGGGACAGTGGTACCTGAACATCGGTAGTCTCTGCCAATACATAACACAGAGCTAACCAAATAGTAAACAACTAAGCAATTTAACTATAACTAAGCTAAAACTAAACAAAATAAATTACAATCACTTTCACACAACCTCATACACACACACACCGTCTTATACCACAGTCAGTTAACAATTATAACCCCTTCCCTCAATTCTACAATAAATTCTAACAAAATCCCTCCCCAAACAAAATACAGAAAACCACCAGCAAATATTACAGGTAGTTTTAGGTTTTAGAGCAGTCCTTTTACGGTTATGTTTTTGAAATACTGTATGTATCTTGTCCACAGTTTATGAGATGTGCTAGATCTCACTGGGTGTTAGAATGTAAGAGATATTGGAGCTCTCGCCTCCTCTAGCCCAAATTGTCAAGAGAATACATCAAATGTGCGAGTCTCTCACTCCCTCAAAATTTGGAGCTTAAAGCAGACTTTAAAAATGGCTAAGAAACTGGGCACTGTCGTTGCCCTGTAAAAACATCAGCTCAGTCCAGTCCAAACCTGCAGAAGTTGATGTCCAATAAAGTCTGTTAATATCCTTCTCAATGTTAACAGAAAAGGCAACTGGACTTCTCTCCTACCAGCTTCTTTCATAATATCTTTCCTTGGAGTTCCATTGAATGACAACGCCATCCTATGCGGTTCTCTCCAGTGGCTGATACCCCTGTAGTGGTCACCATAGGACCACGTAGACTGCAGGCCAAAGTTAAACTGGGGCCCCAAGACACCCACCCTGGAGGCAGCCACCCAAATCCCAGAACACCCCAAATCACAGCACTGAGACAGAGCTCGCCCTTCAGCACGCACCCTTGGATAACCACAATGAGTTCAGGAGTATCAAACCTCCAGCTGACACCTCCAAACACCCCCTCAAGTGACCATAAGACCACCAACCAAGCAGGTGGACAAGCCCCAGTATGCCACAGCAAAGGTCCAGATAAGCCTTCAGTCAGCAAGTCCTGACTTCACAATCAGCTGACAAAGTGGAGCTTCCACACCACATCACTTCATCCAGCTTTCCAACTCCTTGTAGCGACTTAAAACAGAAACTCTCCAGATCTTCCCCAACTCCTTCCAACTTCAGTGGACACACTCCAGATTCAAAGCAGGGCAATCCACAATGAGCAGGTAAGATTAGGACGGAGGTTAAGACAACGTTTCACACTAGAAAATCTGCTCTTACAGCATAATGGTCCAACAGTGATACAGCCCATATTGTCACTGCAGTAATAAGGGTAAAGTTGGTATTCTCTCAAACACCCTAATCTAGAACTTGTAGCTGGTGTCCGCCTTACTGAACCAAAACTCGCAGTAGCAAACACACTGACTACCTCACTGTGAGTTCCTTAACTACAACTAAAGATTCCATAATCTACCTTTACCTGAGAAACGAAAATAAAATAAAAAAATTAAAAAAATATAATGTGCACACTGCTGCTCACTGACAGTCAGCTCAACATGGCCACCATCTTGATCCAGGCAAGAGAAGAATGCAAAATGATAACTCCTATACTATTGGCTGAGCTTCAGCCAGTCTCTTGTAAACCGGAGCCACTGGTGTCAGCTGAGCTGCAACCCATGTACTCTTTACTAGATCTTGGGCTCGTCTGTTAGTGGTCGACTGTCTGATTGACCTGGGTCCAATGTTTGCTAGTAGGGTTACCACATTTTAAGAATCCCAAAGTGGGACATTTCTTAGTGAAACATGATTTTTCACAGGACAATATATAACCTTGACCAATGCAACAGAATAGTTTTCTCTAAATAATCAGAATTAAGACTAAGTGTTGTAGTTTTTTTTAGTCATTTCTAGTGTTTCTTGTCATTTTAATGTATTTTAGTTAAGGTATAGTTTTTTGCAACATTTAGAGGAAAGTGAGAAAATATTTTTTTCTACTATAATGTCAGGACATGTAGCATTTTTCATGTTTTTTTGCAGGACACCACTGCACAAATCAGGACTATCCTGTGAAAATCAGGACATGTGATAACCCTATTTGCTAGTATAGCATGGGGTTCCACAGATGAGGGTAATTTTCCTGTAGCATAAGTTCTGAAGTGTTCCTGCTCAGACTTATGGGGGAAATTGTTTAACCAGGAGAGGCACATTAAGCCGAAGCTTGTTTCCCAGTGTGACCTGGGAGCTCAAGGAAATTAAGTGACTTACTCAGGCTCACACAGTATGCAAGTGGGGTCTGTGGGATTCAAACCTAGGTCTCCAGGTTGGCAGCTCAGAGCCTTAAATCACTGCACTATAGTCTTATGTTCCTGCAGTGAATATCAACATAAGTTCTTCTGAGGGAGGCGGTCTGTTCCAATAATGGCTAATGCAACATTTCCCTGTGAGCTTGGGATAATTGAGCAACTCAACAGATATTTTCAAAATAAAATGCTAAAAAACCTTTAGACAGTGCCTGTCACTCACCAACATTTGAGGGTACCCACTGACCCGTTCCTCAGGATGGACAGGTCACATTGTTTTTTTTTGTTCACTACTAATTGGCATGAAACATTTTTTATCATAAATTCATATTATGTTTTAGACATCTCCTTTCTTGAAGCACACAGTGTCATCCTTCACAGTTCCTATATGCCCTTATTTCCTTCTTCCCACCAGGAAAGCATTTCCTGTCCCCAGGATTGCAGCCTATTGTTGGATCCTGAAAAACCCTCACTAGGGTGTGCTGCCAAACAGATTTTGCCAGGTAGAGATTAGGCAATTGGGTGAAACAGAGCCAGTTGTTCAATCTAAGGGCTGAGGCAAATACAAGGAGTCATTACTTGAGAATAGTGGAGGGTAAGTTTAAAGAAGATTTGAGGAAATGTTTATTTACAGAAAGGGGGTAGATAGAATGAGCAAGTAGAGGAGGTGGTAAAAGCTGACTCCATCTCAGGTTTCAAGGAACAGATGACACAGGCACAAAGGGGTCATTAGGAACAAAGGCAGCAAGCTTTTTTGTAGATTAGGCATAAAGCATGTCAGTCTAGGAAGAAATATACATTCAGGCAGAAAAGATGGCTCAAAATCCTTATCTGTCCATAACAATGTATTTATATCTCTAACAGCTTTTCTCTGCATGCAGTGGAGCCACCCACGATGCAATGCAGTAACTTGCAAAAGTGTCGTGAAAAAATACTGCATGACGAAAGTGCTGAATTGCCATTGAATTACATTGTTCCCTGCAGTATACCACAGCATGAAGACGTATTTGTGGAGCAAGGCATACTGTGACTAACTGTGTAATTTTATGATTTTATTACATATTTATTACTGTTGTTTTTATAAGCTTTTTATACTCTGTAATGCACCTTGATATTCGAAAGGCACAAAATAAATAAAGATTATTAATATTATTATTATTATTATTATTACTGTGTTCTATCCTGGTTTCTGCCACTGTGCATAAGAGAAAGCATTTAAATATCCTATGGATTGAAACAGTGCTTCCTGCAGACAGTAAGCCTGTTTGGCTTATTTAATTTTTTAGCATGGTTGTATGATGATGCAACATTTTTTGTGAAGGGTCTTCAGTCTGAGCAGTTCATGGGCCTCGCTGAAGGTGAGTGAACAGCTACTCCTGGTGTTCTCATTTATAAATAACTTCTCACTTGAAGCATATACCGACAAACACATGCAAAGGATTCTGGATTGGCTTACAGACCCTGTAGTCAGCTGTGGCTTTTAGATAAGTCTAAATAAGACAAGTAAAATGCAGCAAAGTGCCCCAGAGAAACCATAAATGCTGCTCCTTTTCTATTTATTTTACACTTTGGAAATAACATTTGAGCTATGAGTTCTTTTACAAAGGTTCCACATCAAGAGGCAATACTACAGATACAATGGTATAATTTACATAGATAGAAATACAGATATCTAACGTAGGAATACTAGCTGGGCACGACAGTAGCCATGAAGCTGATTACAAGCAATTGCAAATTACAAGCTTGAGAGGTGAAAAATAGCTGCCTTGGGACCAAGCATTGTCAAATGTTTCAGGTCCTAATTCTTCAAAATAGTTGCAGGTATTGGGAGGAGGGAGAAGGGTGCAGAAGCCAGAGATAACAAGGCTCAGTCCCACAGATGTGATTGGAAAGATTGGAACTAGGAGAGCTCTGGTTGATGGGTGCAGTAAAGTGGAGGTGAGCATGAGGTAAGGGCAAGTTAGGGTGGCGAGACAGAGCTGGAGAGGAAAATGTAGCGGTAGGGGCAAGAAAAGAATAATAGGAAAGGAACTTAATTATTGGAGCTAGGGGATGCAGAGAGAGGGGCAGGAAGGAACATACTGTAGGTAGGACTAAGTACTAGTCTGCGGTGGATTAATATCCTAACGGATGGGGTTAGGGAGTCTGATTTCCCACAGAGGAGTTATTTATGTGGACGGCAAGTGCCTTTCAGAGGAATGTGAGTGTCTTATGTATTTCTGCATTCACAAGTTCTAGTATTGATTAGGGATTGCTTCAGGTTATGCTTAAGGTAAAGTGCCTTGGGTTGATTACTTCAGTTGGGAGCTCATTTAGCCAAAGGGCAGCCCTGTAAGCGAATGAGCACTGGCCGAGAGATGTCCTCATGAAGGGGATGCATAGGATACCTCTAACAGTGCCCCTTATGTTACACTACTGATGAGCTGGTAGGATGAATTGTTGGATGCAGGGGGATGTAAGGCCTAGTTGGGCTTTTTTACCTAGTAGACAAGTTTTAAATTTGATTCTGCCACTGAGTGAAAGCCAGTTTGTTTGTTTCGACAGGGCGCACATGTGGGTAAGTTTATCTGCTCCAAGGACTAGCTTACATGCTTTATTGAGTGCTGTAGCCACCTGTTTAGGGCTGTTTCTGAGGTAGCACAGTACACTACCTGGCTGTAGTCAATTATTGATAGGATAGAGTTGGTGATGGAAAGGTGAAGGACTGTGGCTGTAAGGTACTGACGGTGCCTATATAAAATCCCAAGTCTGATGTTGACTTCTTTTATTACCTGTTCAATGTGCTTTGAGAAGGACAGAGCATTGTCTATTATGACCTCTAAGTATTTGAAGCAGTTGACTTGCTCCAGTGGTACTGCCTTGTTGTTGGTAATGGTGAGTAGAGGGTTTCTTGCCTTGTGTTGGTTGTTTGAGATGAGCATGGTTTTCATTTTTTTGCAGTTGAGTAGCAGCTTTTGTTGGTGAAACCAGTCTTCAAGCTTGTGAAAGGTGGCCTGGAGATTTTGTTGGAGTTGAGCAAGCAGGGAGTGACAATTCATGAAGACTGCACCATCAGCATACAGAATGATTTTGCTTGTGCAGGCCTCAGGAAGTGCATTTAAAAATAAACTAAAAAGCAGCAAGCCAAGTATGGACCCTTGGGGGACTCCCAGGAAGACCTCTCTAGCGGTAGAGACAGCGACCCTATTTTAATGCACTGTGATCTACAGGACAGGTAGTCATGGAGCCACCTTACAGAGGTAGTTGACAGACCTAGAGACTGCAGCTACCGTGTAAGAAAAGATTGGTTATATCAAATGCTTTGATGAGATCCTAATTCTCAAAGGGTCACAGCTGAGCGTTTGTAGCCAAATATATCTACCGTGGCCATTTACTTACTAGTGATGCACATTTAGATCATGATAAATTTGTACTGAACTTTGTAAAACACCCTTTTTGCCATATATGACAGTGTATTATAGATCAAGGGTGTGCTCACGACCTATCATGAGACACTCTTATTCTGTGAGAAGTGTTTCATGTGCAGCTGCCCTAGAAATGGGCATGTTCAGGGAAGGTTTTTGTTTAAATTTTAACATATTATGGACCAATCTCAATCAATAAAGGAATAATGCATGACAGGGTGTGTGTCGTGCTGGGATAATGCCATGCCCGGGGGGGTTGGGCACAAGGCCCACTGGCCGAGTGCATCAATGCCCCAGGCGGGGCATTATCCCAATACACACACCTGGGTGCATTATTCCTATTATACAATGGCTTGTTGTTATATATAAAATAAAAAAAAATATTTTAAAGAATGTTTTTATTAGTGTGGAAAAATATTTTTGTTTCTTAAGAGGAGATGCAAAAAATGAGGTCCAAGAGGTCATCTACATTGGTTCACAGTGCTGAGACTAGACCTGTGGCATTGTGCTGGGTTAACACCATGGGTCCAGCCCTAAACTGAGCAATCACAGTCTAAGATTCTTTCTTGCCATTGTATAATATTATGTTAACACCACTACAGAGACCACTCTTAAAGCTGTAAGATTGTTCTCAACCGCATGCTTAAGGTATCAGAACTGCTCACCTTCTATTTTTGGTTCTCATAATGCATGCGATACTACTCTTATAACTGTAAGAGGGGTCTCAGCTGGAGTGTTAACATACACATTTGCACACTGTGTATTGTTTCTTACTCCAGTGTACCCTACCACCAGGAAATGCCTGGTAATGAGCCACTTGCCATTCAGCATGTTTCTCCTAGACAAAAATAAGTAAAAAAATAAATAAACAGGATTATATATGGTGCTTTTAAACATGTAGGGTATTAACATAATGCCCTGACCAACATTTTTTCTAACACAAGGTTTAATGTAATTGTCCATTGCTAATTGTTGAGAAGTTCCATATGTCCATTCACAGTTGTTTCAATATTAATATGTAATTGTTTTCAAAGGCACATTGAGATTTGTTGTGTAATAATGATGCTACATACTTCAAATTATATTATATTCGTTCCCATTCTATTCTGTCTTCTCATTAATGTTGCTGTCATTTTGACCACCAGCTTCTTAAAGTGTATAAGCTAACCTAAAATTCAGTTCTGGAGTCTGGCCCCATGTATTCAATATGAGAGAAATGGTCAAGCTCAGTATTACTATATTAGAGATGGCGCAAAGTTTAAATTTGTGGGCGAAGCGGCCGATATTCGCATTTGCAGAGTTCCACAAAGTTTTCCCAGCCATCAGCATCTTCAACTTCACCCAAAATCATGAAGTTTTTGTCTGCAAATGGCAGAATTTTGCCTGTGAATGTTGAAATTCCCCTATTTGTGGGCAAAATTCCACATTTCGTGGTGGAATGTTGCACTTTGTGGATCGCTTTGAGCTCCACAAATTGCATTAAATTCAAGGATTAATTCAATAAGCAAATTCTGCCAACTTCGCCTATCTCTGTACTGTATGTAACAGCACCTGTTGTGATTGTGCAAAAAAACAAGATGGGAGGGATTTCAAATGGGATTCAAATGGCAAATCATTTTTATGGCTGTGGATGGAGCCTAAAGCCATCTTTCTATCTGTAGTTGGAAAATGGAGTATCGTGGAACACATGTTTTGAACTTTTCAATGTATCCTTCCATGCCAACTGAAATAAAATACTCCCTTTTTTCTGTTAAGAATGTTGGAGACATAACTCCAAGCTGATTATCAGATGCTATTAGGAAACTGAAACAGCTTGTTACATATTTGTCAAATATTGGTTGCATATTAAACTGGAGATTTGTTTACCCCTTCAGAATGCAACAACTTGCACATTTAAATACTTAGCATTTAAACAGCTTCTTGCTACTAGTTTCACTTAGGAGTGTATTGTCTTTCAAGAAAGATTCAGACCTCATAAATGTCAACCTTTCCCTGCAAGTCTAAAGTTTACACTGTTTTTTTAACCTCTAAAGACACGATCTGATAAGATCATGTCTCAGATATATGTCAGATCTTCAGTGAACTACCCAGACTAAATATGTAGCAATCAGCAGGCATTTTCTACCATGCTGTTTGGGAAAAAAAAATATTGAGCTACAGCAAACACGCAAACACACACATACACTGTACACACCATCCTCATGGCCACAACATTCAAAATAAATACTGCATTCTAATATGTTATAAAACAATAATTATACCATGGACATAAGTGAACAGCCAATGAAATGGTCAGACTGGCAGTTTACCACCGGTGTAAATCCTCTGATAATGAGCAAATAATAATGGTAATGGTAATCATCTACATCCTAATCCTCTGCAGCCCAGGAATAAATACAAAAAAAAAATAAAAAACAAAGCAACCTCTTTAAAAGTTGTATTTTATTGTAGTAAAACAATGAACCTTGGTATAATCGCAGTAAGCCACTCAGAGGATGTGGGTTATCGGGGGACTTACCATGGCTGGCCAGGATTTACCAACTCGGCTGTGCCTCGTGGGCAAATTACTCCAGCTGTGGTAATTCCCCCGATAATCCACACCCCCTTGTGGCTTATTGCTTAACTATACAATGGCAGTAAAAAATCCTGGAACCTGATTGGCTGTCTGTCTTTGGCAACAGTAAGGTTAACTGAGCCAACCTCACTGTATTGATTTGTTGTAGCATTGTTTGCATCTTCTCTTAAGAAACAAAGATATATTGCCACACTATGGGCAAGATATTCAAAACTTTGCCCTGGGGCTAAATTAGCACTGCCCGGCAGACAAACTTAGCCCAGAGCACAAAGCAAGCCATATTCAAAAGGAATAGCCCAGGGCAAACAGCTTCTGAATATAGCATGGGAATGAAGCTGGGCAAACTGGGCTGGGAGTGCAGGAAAAACTTAGCCCTGGAATAAGACAGCTTTGAATATGGCAACCAGGAAGTGCAAACCACAACAACAACACAGTGCACAGCGATGTGAAGGTGGGTAGAGGTGAACTATTTGGCCAATGTGTGTGCCAGCAAATGCGTGGATCCAGTACAGCTGCAGGCAGCAGCGTATGTGAAAGTACAGTGTGCGAAACTGTAAAATATTCCCTGAAATGTTTGCGCAGCGCTAACACGTTTGTGCGGGTTTAGCGCAGGGCTAAACCATTAGCCCGGTGCAAACACGTTTGCCAGGCACTAAACTTTGCCATATTCAAAAGTGACATGCAAATGAGCCTACTTAGGTAATCTCTGGGCAAACATCCAAATTAGCATCTCATTATGCACTGATTTGCATGTAGTTTGCACCAGGTTAACAGTTTAGCCCTGCGCTAATCCCATGCAAACGTGTTAGCTCTGCTCAAACAGGTTGGGGAATATTATACGATTTTGAACACTGTACTTTCACATGCGCTGCTGCCTGCAGCTGTACTGGAAGAACATGGAATAGGCACAGATGGTGGTGGTGCTGCATGCAACTGTCACACTGTAGGTCATGCTACAGTGCACAGCAGACACTACAGTAGCAAGGGGGCCAGTAGTGTGTGGACACAGCAATGCCTATGGTGTGTAGGGCAGTGATGATGACTGCACTATACACAGTGAGAGGCCCAACCTGCAGGTGTTTACTGACAGTGGACATTAGTGTTACGCTGTTGTGTGACCAACAGATGCTGCACCTCTGGCATGGGAGGCTCACAGTGACATATACATGTCCAGCTTTGTGTTCTGTGGCAGTTGTACAGCTGTGTGGTATGTGGCCGGGGAGGAGCATATATTATCAGAAAGGCACACTGGTGTTGGGGTATTCCCAATACTGGCCCATGTGCACTGCATGATGTGTCCCAGCCTTGTGGCCACACCTGGTCTGTGGCACAGCCTGGCCACCCATACACTCTCCCCTTAACATCCTCCATGCCCACAGTGCTGCATGTGTGTGCTGGCATCTGTTGGTGTCCACAGAAGAATGGTCTGCAGGTGTGTGCTGTATGGCCACACTGCCATGCTGTCCACTGGTTGCAGGGTCACCACTTACTGCCTGGCATGGCTGGGACTGGTGGCAGATGATGGCATCATTGTGATGCCATCAGTTAGCAGCATGTTTCCTCTATGTTTGTCTTTGTCTATGTGTCATATGTATTTGTTAGGGTCATGCAAAGTCGAGCAAAAGCCACGCAAAGCTGATTGCCCAGGGTTAAGACAATCTTTTCCTGGGTGGTAATGTGCTCTGCGCTATGTGTCACGCTAAGTCATGCAAAACCACTTAGCACGGCACTAGTCGCTGATTATAGCATTGCACCTGTGTTCTTGTCAGTTTGCCCCTTGCATACATTATGATTTTGCCTGGCACGAATGCAGTTTGCCTGCACTATTTGGCCTTTTGAATATAGCAGACCCACGCTAATCCCATACTAAACCTGCACAAATGGGTTTTGCCCGGCGCAACGTTTTGAATATCTGGCCCTAAGAATCTACCAAAAAAAATGTTTTTCAATTTTTTTTTTGTGTATAACAACGAGCAATTGTATAAAAGTAATAATGCACTCCAGGGTGTGGGTCATGCTAGAATAACCTCACTTCTGGGACATTGGACACACTTGGCCTGTGGCCTGATGCCCAATCACTCAGGCGTGAGGTTATCTCAGCATGACCCACACCCTCTTGTGCATTATTGCTTAAAGAAACTGTTTATGTCAGTGAACACAGTGAAGTTCAGTTCAGAGTAGATTTCCCTTTAATATTTCTTATCCTATATTTTATATCCTGGATAGTGCGGGGGAGATGCTATATCTCATTGTCATAAGGATCTTCATGAGCACATTTTTGAACTGTATTTACTCAAGCTGTCCCAGATTAGATGCAATATCTTGTTTTCGGTGGGGTCATGATTTTACCATTTGGTAATGTATTTCTTCAGGGTAGACTAGTCCACGGCCCCCACATTCAAAGGAGATGCATAGCGCATCCTGGTGGAAAAGCATGCTATTCAAATGTGTGGAATGTGCTGGATGCAAGGGAATGGGCCAAGGTGCACACAAATAGTATGCCGTGCAAGTCAAGGGTGCATTCTCATGCATATGCCACGCTGCAGCATACTGAGTGGGAATGCACCCCTCACAGTCCAGAGCAGCTCAGCGCAGCCCACAGTTAGGCCATGAATTAGGCCTAACTGGCCAGCCACCCACAGGCAGGCTGTAGAAGTACACCCAGGTGCACAGCAGCCTGGCAGCCCTGGTGGCCTACAGATACCCGCTCCCATTCCTGATCGATCCAACTCCATCCCTGAAGAGCTCCATAGTGTAGGGCCCCCCATGACCCAGTCGCACCAGAGGAAACCACAGTCCATATCCATAGCATACAGGACCCCCACCCACCACCTCAGTACATAGACACCCCCGCTTTCCCCATACCTGACCTGTTGCAAAGACTGGCACTGCCCTCTGCACCGTGCCATGGCCAGTCACCGACTGCACTGGACCCAGGCCAGGGACCGGCACTCCAGAATGACTCAAGTGGCTGTACCGTGCACTGGAGCACTACAAAAGCTGTGGACCCACCAGTGTATGTCCCTGGCAAACAGTAAAAGGGAACTGGCATACCTCCAATGCATGCCTTGTGGATGCTGTATCTTCCTTCTGTCATACACCTCTGCAGACCCACAATCTTCACTGTTCCCCTGTGTAAAATGCCACCCTCCAGACTGCTGAGGTATCCTGGGTGCCATGGGGTGTGGTATCCTGCAATGCCATTTGCAGTGTATGCTCCAGGCTATGGATAGTGTGTCCATGGTTCCCTGAGTGTACAAATGAATGGGAGGTTGGCTGTAACATGCCTATTCCAGGACCTGTGTGACTGGGTACAGCATTGGCTGTGACCCGCACTGAGCAATGCAACAGCACCGGGACGATGGATCCACATGTGAGTGCCTGAGGTGTTTGGCCACTGGGCATTATTGCCCGCACCCAGCTCATGCCTATCTATGATGCATTCCAGAATCCTACTTCCAGTGCTCTGCCACCTGAAAATAAGATGCCATTTCTTCTGTGAAGTATCCAGGCTAAATATATAGCAATCAGCAGACATAATCTAGGAAAATACATTGTAAAAATACGTAAAAGGAAGAGCACATTGAAACTGCCCCTCAGCAGATCTGCATTGTGCAAATTCATTAGAAATAATGGGTAAAAGCATCCCAAATGCTCTCCACAGCCATATCAGCTCTGACCACACCTTGTTTTTTTTTTTTGCAGTCAGAGCTCTGAACTAAAACTTCCTCAAAAACACAGTCAGCCTTTCATGTGCAATGTGATGCAATGCTGCCTCCAAGCATACTCAAGTGCACACTCTGTGTACCCAAAATCTGTCACACATGTTTTGAACCAAGAGCTGGCCTACCAGGCAGCAAACTGGACATTAATTTCCTTTGCGTATCATTTTTAAATTTCTGGGGGCAGCCCTGATGTGATATAAGAACAGCTAAACAGATGGACAAGCTCCTGTTACATCTGTTTTTTAGCCTTGCAATTATTGAAATAGCATCCGTTAACAATTAGTCTTTCAGTTTTAAGTCCATCAAGTGTAAGAAGTGCTACATGGAGAGTTACAGAGGATTCTGGGAGCTAAGTTTAAGTGCAGGCAAAAGCTGATCACATACACTCTCAAAGAAAGGGACCAGTAACTTTACCAGGTGCACACAGATGGGAAACAGTACTACTGGTTAGAACTCTCTCAGCAGCAGTGCCTTTTTAATCCCTGTGTGCACCTTACCTTCATAACGCACTTTTTCGGCACCGAACCATTTTCTAGACCATTAAGACGAGTGCTCAGATTTTGTTCATGCCTGAACTAGTCTGTTGCTGTTGAGCACTACAGTATGTGATTTCATGCAGTTATGTCCTGTTTCCTGTTAGCCAAATTTGCATAACAATACTGAGAATAAACAGCATCATTTCATATTTTATTCTACTTGTAACAAAAGTTAGCAATTGCTGAAGAGATATAAAACAAACATTTCCATTATTGAGTGCTTACTAATCCTTGGGATGATATTAAATAATTTAGTGATCCTATCTGTGTCTAGCAGAAGACAAATACATAATGATGAGTGTTAAATTTAGACTTGAACTGCTAACACGATCATAAATGAGTCTGTCAAATATCTAAGTGTCTAATTATTTGCTAGCACTTTGGGGATTGTGTTATCTGTGACATTCTCTAAATTGCTAAAAGTTTCTTTTATCTGGAATAGTTAATGAGAGGCTAAATACTCAGGACAGCAGGGGCTATCTCATTTGGGATTACACATTAAATGTATTCTAAAGACAATTTTTAGAAGGTGTTCAGGATTTTTCATCAAATAACCCTCTTGTCTGCTTTGGTACAATGCCACGGAGATTTGAAGACATTTAAATTGAACCTAAGCTAATCAGTTTCAAGGGTTGCTCCCATAAAGGCAGAAGAGCTTTGAAGCTTTCATGCACATGAAATTAACTGTCTTCACAAGGCTTCTTGCAGACTTCCTTTGTCTGACACCCAAAAGCTGAATTAACAGAAATAACCTAGGTTGAGTGCACTGATAATATTGGTATAATAAAAAATGTTTTTTTTACTTAGTTTCTCACTCTTTTAGAAAACTTTAAAAACATAATATTTATATACAATTCCACTCATATTGTATAAACTGTCTGCACTTCTCCTTCCTTTATTCTTCAATAATCAGTTAATTTTAATGGAAACAGGATCCTTGTCTCCTAGAGTTCATTTGCCTCTGTTGCTTAATCCTCTGCTGAAGTCATGATCCTCTTTTTATGACACCACAGATTGTTGCCATAAAAATAATTATGACACAAACAGGAGACTGTGACAACAGCTAAAGGAATATCAGCAGGTATAGCTCAACTGTAGGGAATAAGAATCCTATTTCCATGCCAATCTATCAAGAAATGAAGAATAAAATGAATAAAAATACAGAAAGAATGTCTATGAAATATTAGTTGTTCCAGGGGTGTCTGTTTCCAACATAGGGCTGTAGTGCACTGTGCCTCTAACCTTTATGCAATGCTACCATCTCAGGGATAGTGATAAAGTGGGGTAGGTAAGTGCAGAGTCTGTAGGAGTGTGGAAGACTGTTGCAGTACTCCCTCCCCCACCCCCTTTTGTGCACATCCCAGTGACTGCAAGCCCAGCATTTATTTCATCAGCTGGGCTGTGCAAGCTAGAGCAGCCCTTTCTCATCCATCGGGGAGGGTTCAAGCTAGAGCAGCCATTTCTCATTCATGAACTGTGCTGAATTGTGCTGATGCTTGATTAGGACTGCCTGACTATCAGGCTGGTATTATAGAAACATAGACTTTGACAGCAGATAAGGACCGCTTGGCCCATCTAGTCTACCCATTTCCCTACCTACAGGATAGGCCACAGATCCTAGTTAACCAACAGCCTAGTTCTTCCTACCCCCCACAAGAATTGCCTTATGTCTGTCCCATGCATTCTTGAATTCTCCCACAGTTTTAGACCCCACAACTTCCTCAGAAAGGCTGTTCCATGCATCCACTACCCTCTCTGTGAAAAAATACTTCCTCACATTGCCCCTGAACCGCCCCCCAAGCTTTAAATTGTGTCCCCTTGTTCTTGCACATCTCTTTTTCTGAATGATGCTACCTTCTTGGACTGTGTTAAGTCCACTGAGGTTTCTATCATGTCCCCCCCTCTCCCTTCTTTCTTCAAGGGTATACATATTAAGTTCATTTAGTCTCTCCTCGTATGTCTTCTCTTGCACACACTGAACCATTTTAGTTGCCCTTATCTGGACTGCCTCCATTCTGTCTATGTCCTTGTGGAGATGGGGTCTCCAGAACTGAACGCAGTACTCCAGATGGAGTCTCACCAACTGTCTGTACAGAGGGATAACAACTTCTTGTTTTCTGCTATTGATGCCTCTCCCTATACATCCCAGTATCCCCCCAGCCCTCCCTACTGCCTTCTCACATTGCTTGCCAACCTTAAGGTCATCTGATATGATTACCACCAGGTCTCTTTCCATTTTTGTTGTTACTACCTCTCCCCCATTGTGTACTCTTCCCCTTGGTTTTTGTTTCCCAGGTGCATTATTTTGCACTACTTTGCATTGAATCCAAGCTGCCATACTTCTGACTATTCCTCCAACCTTGCCAATTCCCTGCTCATCCTTTCCACACCTCCTTGTGTATCAACCCCGTTGCAGATCTTTGTGTCATCTGCAAAGAGGCATATTTTTCCTTCCAGTCCCTCTGCAATGTCACTGATAAAGACATTAAAAAGTACTAGACCCAGTACTGAACTCTGTGGTACCCCATTAGTAACCCCCCTTTCTTCTGACTGGACTCCATTTACTATTACCTTCTGTGTCCCGTTGTCCAGCCAATGTTTTACCCAGACTACCACCCTGGGACCCACTCTCAGGCTGGCTAATTTGTTTATTAATCTTTTGTATGGGACTGTGTTAAATGCCTTGCTAATGTCTAGGTAGGCCATGTCCACAGCCTCTCCCTGGTCTACTACTTTGGTCACCCAGTCAAAGAAATCAATTAGATTTAGCTGACATGATCTTCCCACTGTGAACTCATGCTGCCTTGGGTCCTGTGCCTCACTGGCCTCTAGGTACTCAACAATTCTTTCCTTCAGAAGTGACTCCATCACTTTCCCTACCACAGAGGTCAAACTGACAGGTCTGTAGTTTCCTGCCTCTGTCTTGGTCCCACTTTTGTGAAGAGGAATCACATCTGCCTTCCTCCAGTCCTCAGGTACCACACCATCCTCCCATGATTTATTAAAAAGAGTAGCCAGTGGTTTCACTAGTTCCCCATTTAATTCTTTTAGAATTCTGGGGTGAATTCCATCAGGCCCCATTGCTTTGTCCACCTTCAATTTTAGGAGTTCTTGAAGAACCCTTTCTTCTGTGAAAGGACTGAGATCGACCCCTTATCAAGAGTGCTTCTGGTAATTGGATTAGGCACTTCCCCCTCCTCTTTTGTGAATACTGAGCAGAAATATCCATTCAGTATCCCTACTTTTTCACTGTCCCCCTCTGCCCACCTGCTGTTCATTCTATTCAGCCTCACTATCCCTCCCTTTGTCTTTCTACGCTCGCTGATGTACCTATAAAAGGTTTTATCCCCCTTCTTAACCGAGTTGGCTATCTTTTCCTCAGTTTGGGCCTTTGCTATTCTGACTTCCCTCCCTGCTTCCTTCTGCCTTAACTGGTACAGCTCTCTGGCCTACTCCTTCTGTGTTTCCTTATAGTTCCGAAATGCTATCTTTTTCTCCCTGACTTTCCCAGCCACCTCTTTTGAGAATCATAGAGGCTTTTTCTTTCATTTTGATTTGTTTATTTGCTTCACACAAAGGCTTGTTGCCTCTGTGATGGCAGTTTTGATGATTCCCCATTGTTGCTCCATCCCTCCTTCTAGCCTGTTTGCTAGTGCTTTTCTGAGGCACTCTCCCATCTTGCCAAAGTCAGCCCTCCTGAAGTCCAGTACCCTCACTTTTGTATGGCTTGACTCTTTAGCTGGGTTTAACGTGAACCACACTGTTTGATGGTCACTTGTTCCCAGATGTCAACCCACTTCTAGATCTGAGATCCTCTCACTGCCCCCATTTGATAGTATGAGGTCTAAGATTGCTCCCTCATGAGTGGGTTTATCTGCACAAATCTATTTTCAAATCTAATACTGTTCACCTGTTTAAGCTGTTCTGAACTGCATTGTGCTGTTTTGGCTTCTGAAGTTACAGTATATTGTTCCTGTTTACTACTGAAGCCTTTACAAGCCTTCCTCCTGCACAATGATTGGCCCAATCTTGTGGCAGCTTGGTTTTGGGTGGAGTCAGCCCGGTTTAAATCCAATCCCTTGGATAGATGCAGTGGTGTCTTAGTGGTGGCGGAGAAGTCCGGCAGGGAAGTGGCGAGTCTGCATGAGTGTGGCAGATTGTTCCAACTCTCACTTCCTGCTTTTGTGCAATATCTCAGTGACCACAAGCCCAGCATTTATTTCCTCAGCTGGAGCGTGTGAGCCAGAGTGCCTGTTTCTCCTCTGTGAACTGTGCTGAAATATGCTGCTGCTAGATTGGAACTGCCTTGAGTATCAGGCTGGTATTATCTGCACAAGTCCATAAGTGCACAAGTGGGATACCAGTAAATCAAAGGGAGAGGTCCAAAAAAGAACCCGAGTGGCAGAAAAATATAAGGAGGGAAGAAGGATAGAGGGGAAGTACAGAGTAAATGGAGGGAAAGAGGATAATGTAGGAGGCAGTCCACAGAAAGGGTGGGTGGGAGCCACTACAGAAGAGGGACATAGGGGTGGAACCAGGGCATGGAGGGTCATGACCACCACTGCTAGGAGCCTGGGAAACAAGATCTCCAACCAGGCTGCAGCTGTGACAGAAGCAGACCTAGACGTCATGGCTATAACAAAGACGTGGGGCATTGGGGACCTGGACTGGGACATGACTGTACAGGGATATGCTCTTTTCAGAAGGAAAAGAGAGGTCAGGAAAGGGGGGAGGGGAGTAGCACTTTATGTGAAACAGGACATTAAGTCTACAGAAGTGCCAGGCAAGTGGGGGGCAGAGGCTATATGGGTCACCCTAGAGACTGAGAAAGGGGAGGTCATTCACATAGCAGTGATATATAGGCCACCATTGCAAAAAGTTGAGGTGGATAAAGCCATGATGGAGGAATAGAGGATGGCAAACAAAGAGGAGGTGCTGCTGGTGGGGGATTTTATCCTACCAGATGTGGAGTGGAGAACCCCAGCAGTGGCCTCTGCCAGGAACACAGATGGCATAGATTCCCTTCATGGGGCACACTTGAGACAGCTAGTCATGGAACCAACTAGGGAAGGGGCATTACTAGACTTAATCTTAACAAATGGAGACAGAATGGGGGAGGTCTCAGTGGGACAAAGTCTTGGCACAAGTGGCCATAATACAGTATGGTTCACAATAAGGAAAATGACAGTAGGAGAAACATAGAAACATAGACTCTGACAGCAGATAAGGACTGCTTGGCCCACATAGTCTACCCATTTCCTACCTACTGGATAAGCTGTAGATCCTGGTTAACCAACAGTCTGTTTCTTCCTATCCCCCACAAGAACTGCCTTATGACTGTCCCATGCATTCTTGAATTCTCCCACAGTTTTAGACCCCCACAATCTCCTCAGGAAGGCTGTTCCATGTGTCCACCACCCTCTCTGTGAAAAAATACTTCCTCACAGTGCCCCTGAGCCGTCCCCCCATCTTCAAATTGTGTCCCCTTGTTTTTGCATATCTCTTTTTCTGAATGATGCTACCCTCTTGGACCTTGTTGAGTACACTGTGGTTTCTATCATGTCCCCCCTCTCCCTTCTTTCTTCAAGGGTATACATATTAAGTTCCTTTAGTCTCTCCTCATATGGCTTCTCTTGCACACCCTGCACCATTTTAGTTGCCCTTATCTGGACTGCCTCCATTCTGTCTATGTCCTTGTGGAGATGGGGTCTCCAGAACTGAATGCAGTACTCCAGATAGAGTCTCACCAACTGTCTGTACAAAGGGATAACAACTTCCTGTTTTCTGCTATTGATGCCTCTCCCTATACATTCCAGTATCCCCCCAGCCCTCCCTACTGCCTTCTCACATTGCTTGCCAACCTTAAGGTCATCTGATATGATTACCACCAGGACTCTTTCCATTTTTGTTGTTGTTACTACCTCTCCCCCATTGTGTACTCTTCCCCTTGGTTTTTGTTTCCCAGGTGCATTATTTTGCACTACTTTGCATTGAATCCAAGCTGCCATACTTCTGACTATTCCTCCAACCTTGCCAATTCCCTGATCATCCTTTCCACACCTCCTTGTGTATCAACCCTGTTGCAGATCTTTGTGTCATCTGCAAAGAGGCATATTTTTCCTTCCAGTCCCTCTGCAATGTCACTTATAAAGACATTAAAAAGTACTAGACCCAGTACTGAACTCTGCGGTACCCCATTAGTAACCCCCCTTTCTTCTGAGTGGACTCCGTTTACTATTACCTTCTGTGTCCCATTGTCCAGCCAATGTTTTACCCAGACTACCACCCTTGGACCCACTCTCAGGTTGGCTAATTTGTTTATTGATCTTTTGTATGGGACTGTGTTAAATGCCTTGCTAATGTCTAGGTAGGCCATGTCTACAGCCTCTCCCTGGTCTACTACTTTGGTCACCCAGTCAAAGAAATCAATTAGATTTATCTGACATGATCTTCCCACTGTGAACTCATGCTGCCTTGGGTCCTGTACCTCACTGGCCTCTAGGTACTCAACAATTATTTCTTTCAGAAGCGATTCCATCACTTTCCCTACCACTGAGGTCAAACTGACAGGTCTGTAGTTTCCTGCCTCTGTCTTGCTCCCACTTTTGTGAAGGAAAATCACATCCACCCTCCACCAGTCCTCAGGTACCACACCATCCTCCCATGATTTGTTAAAAAGGGTAGTCAGTGATCTCACTAGTTCTCCCCTTAATTCTTTTAGAACTCTGGGGTGAATCCCGTTAGGCCCCATTGCTTTGTCCACCTTCAGTTTTAACAGTTCTTTCAGAACCGTTTCTTCTGTGAAAGGACTGAGCTCGACCCCTCTATCCAGAATGCTTCTGTTAATTGGATTAGGTACCTCCCCCTCCTCCTCTTTTGTGAATACTGAGCAGAAGTATTCGTTCAGTATCCCTGCTTTTTCACTGTCCATCTCTACCCACCCACCGTCCATTCTATTCAGCCTCCCTATCCCTCCCTTTGTCTTTGTGTATACTGCCTAATGTAACTATAAAAGGTTTTAGCCTCCTTCGTTACCGAGTTGGTTATCTTTTCCTCAGTTTGGGCCTTTGCTATTCTGACTGACTTTCTTGCTTCCTTCTGCCTTAACTAGTACAGTTCTCTGTCCTGTTTCTTCTATGTTTCCTTACACTTCCTAAATACTACATTTTTCTCCCTAACCTTCCCCACCACCTCTTTTGAGAACCATAGTGGCTTTTTCTTTCATTTTGATTTGTTTATTTGCTTCATACAAAGGCTTGTTGCCTCTGTGATGACAGTTTTGATGTTTCCCCATTGTTGCTCCACCCCTCCTTCTTGCCTGTTTGCTAGTGCTTTTCTAAGACACTCTTCCATCTTGCCAAAGTCAGCCCGCCTGAAGTCCAGGACCTTCACTTTTGTATGGTGTAACTGTTCAGCTGAGTTTATCGTGACCCACATTGTTTGGTGGTCACTTGTTCCCAGATTGCTATCCATTTCTAGATCTGAGATTCTCTCACTGTTCCCATTTGAGAGTACGAGGTCTAAGATTGCTCCCTCACAAGTGGGTTCCAACACTAGCTGTCTGAGGCATGCCCACTGTAGAGCATCAAGAATGGCCCTGCTTTTGGATGTGGATGCAGCAAAGGTGCTCCAGTTAACATATGGCATAGTCAGGTCCCCCATCAACAGTATCTCCCCTTTCTCTGCCATCCAAAGGATGCCTTCTATCATTTCCTTGTCCATTCCCTCCCCCTGAGATGGGGGTCTGTATATAATCCCTGTGCATATTGCGGTCCCATTTCCAGTCTCTAAGGTAACCCACAGTGTCTCCTCTCCTCCCCTCCCCTCCCTGTTTACTCTTTTGTTCTGATGCTTTTATCCCTTCTCTTACATAGAGAGCTACTCCTCCACAGCTTCTACCCTCCCTGTCTCTCCTGTAGGTTGTGTACCCTGGTATATTAACATCCCAGTCATGGTTTTCTGTGTACCGTAGTTCTGTGACTGCCACAATATTCAGGCATCCCTCTTCCATCAAGGCCACCAGTTCAGGGAGCTTGTTGCCCAGCCTATGAGCATTGGTACTCATTACCCTCCATTTCTTGATGGCCTTACCACTTTTTGCCCCATCTCTGTCCTTATTGCCTTTGTCGTTTTCTCCATTTACCCCTGCCCTTCTCCCTATCAATGTCTCTATCTTGGTGTTTACCTCACTTACTACCCTGATTTTTTTTGGGGGGGGCTAGGATTTCCCTGCTCCTTTCCAACGCCTCACCCCCCCTTAGCTAGTTTAAATGCTTGCCAATGAAGCATTTAAACCTATCACCTAGTGTCCTGGTTCCCCTCCTGGACAGATGCAGACCATCACACCAGCATAGGCCTGCATCACTCCAGATGGACCCCCAGTCCCCAGTGAAGTCAAACCCCTGAGCTCTGCACCAGTTTTTTAACCACTGATTGAATCCCACAGTGTGGAGCACCCTAGCCTCACCCATGCCATAGACAGGCAGCACCTGTGAAAAGGTTACCGTGCATGCTACTTGACTAAAGCCCCTCACCAACTCCACAAACTCTTCCTGCACTGCTCTGATCCCTTTCCCAGCCAGGTCATTTCAATGGTAAAGGTCCTAGATTTTAGGCGGGCTGATTTCATGCTTATGGGTGACCGCCTCATGAAAACTATTGCAGGGTTGGGGGATCTGGACAGGTTGGATGAAAAATGGCCAAAAATTAGAGAGGCCATAGTAGAAGCCACAAATCTTTGGTCAGAAAGGTCAACAAGAACAGGAAAAAAGGAAACCACTATGGTTCAGCAGGGAAGTAGCATAAAATGTCAGAAGGAAAAGGGCAGCATTCAGGCGATACAAGCAGATGCAGAGGGAGAGGATAGAGAAGTGTACCAGCAAAAGCAAAAGGAGGTGGGAAGGGAGGTAAGGAGAGTAAAGTAAGAGAGTGAGAGGAGAATAGTTCAGTCAGTTAAGGGGGCGCAAAACTTTTTACTGGTACAGTATATGAGCAAAAGAAGGAAGGCAAAGAAGGGAATAGTTAGACTAAGATGTAAGGGTGGGGAGGCAGTGGAAGTGAACTAGGAGAAGGCTAACATCCTGAACAGCTACTATTGCTGTATGTTCACAGGGGAGGGAGAAGGAGGATGAATCAGGGAGAGAGGCATAGCTGGGGATGGGGTGGACTCCAGCCTATTCAAGGTAGAGGAGGTACTAAAGGAATAAGCAGTGCTGATGGAGGACAAGGCCACAAGACCCGAAGGGATACACCCCAGAGTACTGCAGGAGTTGAAGGAAGTCCTAGCAGAGCCCTTAACTTACCTGTTCAACAGATCACTGGAGACAGGGGTGGTTCCAGTTGACAGAAGAAGAGCAGTTGTGGTATCGCTCCACAAGGGTAGAAGCAAGGAGGAAACCAGCAACTATAGGCTGGTCAGCCTGACATCAGTGTTAAGGAAGATAATGGAGAAATTGCTGAAGGAAAGAATTGTCAGTTATCTCAAATCAAGGGAACTGCAGGATCACTGACAGCATGGAATCACAGAGGGGAGGTCATGTCAAAAGCAACTTAATTGAGTTCTTTGATTAGGTGATCAGAGTAATAGATCATGGAGGGGCAGTGGATATAGCTTATCTAGACTTCAGCAAGGCATTCGACACCGTGATGCACAGAAGGCTACTGCACAAACTAAGAGCCCTGGGGGTAGGTTCAGAGGTGGTGAGATGGATGAGAAATTGGTTAGATAGAAGAAGGCAAAGAGTGGTAGTTAATGGAGCTCCATCGGGGGAGGGAGGGGTGACTAGAGGGGTGCTGCAGAGGTCTGTACTTGGACTGGTCCTGTTCAATGTTTTTATAGGGGACATTATGGAAGGGATTGAGGGGAAGATATGTCTATTCACAGATGATACAAAGATCAGCAACTGGGTGGACACTTCGGGGGTGGAGAAAATGAGGAGAGATTTGCACAAATTGGAGGATTGATCAAGAGAGTGGTAGTTGAGCTTCAACATGAAGAAATGCAAAATTATGCACTTGAAGAGAAATCAGGGAGCAGAGTACAGGATGGGTGGCCAGGTACTACAGATGAAAGAGCATGAGAGGGACCTTGGTATAATCAGGTTCTATGTCATAACGGCGATAGTGGAATAGCAAAAGCCGTTTGGGTGAGTGTACACCACCAAAAATAAATAACGGCGATGTGCACTCGCAGTGACTACAAAACCAGTGACGGTTTTCTGTTATGCAATGGGCTGTGCCCCCCCTCACCCCAACAGTGGGCTTCACCCCCCACCCACCCCTACTTAAAGATTCTCAACTCCAGGGCATGCATGTTGGGGTGGGTGTAAAACTTAAAAGAAATTAAAAAACAGACCAGACACAAAAAGCGATCGTGGCCCAGATCCAAATCCAGCACCCTCCCAACCCCAGCCTGCCACCCTACCCACCATGCCACATGGCCAGCTCGACAGGTGACTGCTGCACTATACCCCACATACCCTCCCTCCCTTTCAACCCATTGTGCGGCTTGGTCCCCCTCCCCTGCGCATGTGTATATATGTAGTTCCTGTCGCCATAGTCACCCACCCCTATCCTGTCACTACCCTGCCAGTTAGCCCAGAATACAGGCACTGTGACTGAGTCACCCCTTTTACAGTCACTCAATCACAGTCACCATGTTCACTGGATACCATATAATCATATCAAATGATCTCAAGATGGCTAAACAATGTGAGGGGGCAGTAGTGAGGGCCAACAGGATGCTGGGATGCATTGGCAAGGGTTTCATGAGCAGAAGGAAGGAGGCAGCGATGACCTTGTACACGCAGCTGGTGAGGCCACACCTTGAGTACAGGGTTCAGTTCTGGAGATCATACTTCAGGAGGGACATGGATAGAATGGAGAGGGTGCAGAGGAGGGCAACGAAAATGGTGTGGGGCCTGAGCCACATAACATATGATGAGAGGCTAAAGGACTTTAAAATGTATATCGTGGAGCAAAGTAGAGGAAGGGGAGACATGATAGAGACTTGCAAGTACCAAAAGGGTATTAACAAGGTGCGAGATAGCAGTATTTTCCAAAAGAAATGATGTTCTATATGAGGGGTCATAATATGAAGGTGGAAGGGGCAGATTCAAGGGAAACATCAGGAAACACTACTTCACAGAAAGCATGGTGGATGGATGGAATGCACTCCCTGAGAAGGTGGGGGGACAAAGACTGTAACGAGATTCAAGGCTGCCTAGGATAGGCATAAGGGAATATTAGAATTAGGGAAGGAGCGAAAGGTAGCATTACGGAAGGGGGCAAAATTTCCAGGGACACTTAGGGTCCTTGGTTAACATGTAGGTTGTATGCTTGGGCAGATGGGGTGGGCCTGGAGGTCCTTATCTGCCATCAGTATCTATATGTATCTATGTAAGTCCATTTTCCAATCTAACTATTATTATAAAATAGCAGGGTTAAATCATGTCATCTGATTGGCTCTTATTTATGTGTAAAATATGGTTTATACATGGTTAAAAAAGAGGACTGCTCAGCAGTGTAGAGTCTGCAACACTGATCAATGGGCATTTGGAACACAGGCATTTCAGTTATCCCCTACTGCCAGAACTGATCTTCCACCACAAACATGGCTGCTACCTTTACACTGTAAAACAATTCAACTGGGCCCTAGATATAAAACTACTGTAAATAAAAACTAAAACAAATTAATGTAATGTTGTTTCCCTGATTATCACACTCTCCTTATATACATAAACAAATTAGAAACAGTAAGTATTGTTTAAAGTTTTCACTACAACTGTTTCTTTATTGACAGTGAAAAATCTCACTTCTGTCTTTACCTGCTTATTAGAGAACTCTCTTCTTCTTGCCCTGATAGTGAGATAACTGAGTCTCTGGCTGTAACAAAGACCTTTGTTGTCTGTGTGTACAGTGTGCTGGAAGAGAAACATTCTGCCAGTGGAGCAGAATTTTGAATCTATGTATTCTGTGGTAAACATTCCATGATAAACATTCCATATCTTGAATGTGGAGAACAATAGAGAAAACAAAAAACAGGTAGAAGAAAGTAGGCAATATTACAATGACATCTTCAATGACATCACTTGCAGTGGGCAGAAGGACTATTTTATCACAAATGCACACAAGTAAATCTATTTTTTTCTACATATAAACATACTTTTCCCAATAGTCAAATGTGAAAAAAAAAGAGTCAATTTTATACGCCCAACAAGGAACTCGGGTGTATGTAAACCATATTTTACAGCAGGCCAGCAGCTGAAGTCACTCAGCCTTCAGCTGTGTGCCTTACTACGCTCCTGGCCATGCTGTAAAATATGGTTTACACACACACCCCTTCATGCCTTATTGCTTATCTGTTGGTCCTGTTTAAGCTGCCCTGAACTGTTTTGTGTTGTTGTGAGTCTAGAAGCTATTTCACTCCTGTTTACTAGTACAACATTTACAAGCTTCCCCCACTGCACACTGATTGGCCCAAACATGATGGCAGCTTAGAAACATAGAAACATGGAATTTGATGGCAGAAAAGGACCACTTGGCTTACCCAGTCTGCCCATTTTCCATACCTAGTATAATACCATAGACCCTTCTTGACCTCTGGCTTAGCCCTCCCTTCCCTAATCACTAAGGTTCTCTTATGCCTATCCCATGCATTCTTGAATCTTTCCACAGCTTTCCCCTTCACTACCTCCACAAGAAGGCTGTTCCAGGCATCCATTACTCTTTCTGTGAAGAAGTACTTCCTTATGTTTCCCCTAAGTGTACCCCCCAGCTTCATAGCATGACCCCATGTTCTTGTGCATCTTTTTTCTGAAAAATGTTTCCCTCTTGTACCTTATTTATACTCTGTGAGGTATTTGAAAGTCTCTATCATATCCCACCTTTCCCTTCTTTCTTCCAGGGTGTACATATTGAGGTCCTTTACTCTCTCCTCATATTGCCTCTGATGCAGACCCTGCATCATTTTTGCTGCCCTCCTCTGGACCACCTCTACTCTGTCTATGTCCTTCCAGAGATGTGGTCTCCAGACCTGGACACAGTACTCCAGGTGGGGTCTCACCAATGATTTATACAGTGGTATCACTGCCTCCCTCTTTCTGCTGGTAAGACCCCCCCATGTACCCTAGCATCCCACTGGCTTTCCCCACAGCCTTGTCACACTGTTTGGCTACCTTTAGGTCATCAGATATGATTACTCCCAGGTCTCTTTCTGTTGGTTGGTCATCAGTGCCACTCCCTCCCCATCTTGTACTCTGCCCCTGGGTTTCTATGCCCTCAGTGAATGATTTTGCACTTCTTCTCATTGAAATTTACTTGCCACATTCTCGGCAACTCCTCAAACTTTGCTAAATCTGTATTCATTTTTTGCACACTCCCTGGAGTGTCTACTGTAACACGGCATTGGGTAAAGTTGTGGAAGGGCGTTACCTCCTATCACGTATGTTCCATTTTCTCTCTGCCAGGACTACAAAGTGTGGTGCATACACTACAAGTCCCAGAAGGCATTGCACCACAACTTCACAGAGCTAAGTACTTGATTAAGAGCAGGTGCAGGAGAGTGATTGCCTGCATAAAAGAGGTCTCAAACAATTGCTTGTGTCTCAGTACCTGATTAGGAACAGACCTGGAGCCTGGCTGGAGAACATTTGCAGAAGGATTTTACTTTGGAAAGAGAGAACTCTGAGTCAACTGACTGCCTGGTTTGGAACTTTTGTTTGGCCTTCAACAACAAATTGTATTTTTACTTTGGAAAGAGAGAACTCTGAATCAACTGACTGCCTGGTTTCGGAACCTTTTGTTTAGCCTGCAAGAATGAATTGAATTCTGATTTTGGACTGGCTGAAAACCTGAGACTGGTAAATAATTTTCCTTTGAAACTTAGAACAAGAGACTCTGTGCTAATTTTGTTTGTATGTCCCAGGAAACAGCTTAGCTACCTGGGTTATAGAGAGGGAACAAAAGTTCACTGTGTAGTTAGCGCTCAACAAAGAGCTAGGTATTATTTTCTGTTGTTTTATTTTCATCCTGTGTTATGTTTGAATGCACCTCTCACAGTAATCCTACCAATAAATGCACAATCAGTCTGCTGTGTTAAGCTGCACATCCTGGGCTGTGATAAAGTGTTTATATCCCCACCTACAAGATCCCAGGGTAACACAACCTCCACCCCTTGTGTTACAGTGGTGGAGAATGCGGGCAAAGGTTGTGGGGATAACAACACTAAAACACTGAAGCAGCTATGGAGAGCCTATTGCAGCAGCTTGTACAAGTGAATCTGGCCCAGCAAACCACAAACCAGCAGCAGGCAGAGACCAATAGACTGCTGCTGGAAGAGCAGTGGAGGGGACAGCAAATGTTGAGCTTAGAGCTACAGTGGCTTGCTGCAGAGATGGCCAAAGGGAAAGAAGCCTGAACAGCAGGTGCATCTTCCATTGTAGCTGGGCACTTCCTGCAGAAGATGACAGCCAGTGATGATGTGGAAGCTTATTTGAAAACTTTTGAAAGGACTGCAAGCCGAGAAGGATGGCCTCAAAATAAGTGGGCTGGCATTCTGGCCCCCTTCCTCAGTGGTGATGCACAGAAGGCATATTATGACCTTGAACCAGGGGATGCTGAAGACTATGATAAGCTAAAAGAAGAAATCCTTGCACGCCTAGGGGTAACAACCGCAGTGAGAGCTCAGCGATTTCATTTCTGGTCATTTCAACCAGAGAAACCTCCCCGCTCACAGATGTTCAATCTGATCCACTTAGCTCGAAAATCGCTACAACCTGAAGTCCTGATGTCTACTGCAATAGTGGAAAGAGTGGTACTGGATCACTTTATCAGAGCCCTACCCTATGATTTAAAAATAATCATCAGGTAAGGTAACCCTAGTACCGCAGAGGGACTGGTAGACCTTGTGGAAATATATTATGCTACTGCCAAACTTTTAAAAACTACCAGACCTGAAAAGATCAGTCTGGATAAGAGAGCTCACCAAAAACAAGATAAGAGAGTCATCCATTGCACAACCCAGATGGAAGGGCGAGAAGGAGCCAGGGGACCAGATGACCACAGTACCAGTGGAGGGCGTCAGGACACGTTTAAAGTAAGAAAAGGAGTAATGAACCGAGATACCAGAACCTGTTTCACATGTGGAGAACCAGGACACATTTCTTGGAACTGTCCTAAGAAAGATGAACCAATGCAAATAGAGGCAAACCTGTCCAAACAGTGTAATATCATTACTGTTCTCCTGGGGAATCATAGTCAGCCTCCTCATATCAGTCCAGTACGAGTCCAGAACCAGGAAGTGGACGCCTTGCTGGACTCCGGCAGTATGGTGACACTAGTCAAACCCTCTTTAGTACCCCTCAGCCAAGTGAGTGACAACAACTTCATTTCCATCACGTGCATCCATGGGGACACCAAGATGTATCCCACAGTCCACCTTGAAATAAAAACAAAGGCAGGTGTATTTTCTGGAGCAGTGGGAATGGTAAAGCAGTTGCCTTTCCCTGTGTTGTTAGGACGTGACTGTCCGTTCTTCCAAAGACTATGGAACTGAGGAAAAGACGAAGACAAAGAGGAGGATAAAGGCCATGACACCATAGGTAAAGATAAAGAGGAAGGCAAAGACAATGAGGACGATAAGACATATGCAATGTCTGACAAACTTGAAGAAAAAAATGTTCTGTCAACGACAAAAGTCTTCATGGAAGAAGACAATAATGAAGAGGACGGAGTAGCAGATGTCATAGAGGACATTCCAGATGACCTAGAAGAGGATGGAGGAGCAGATGTCATAGAAGATACTCCAGAGGACCTAGAAGAGGATGGAGGAGCAGATGTCATAGAAGACACTCCAGAGGACCTAGAAGAGGACAATCTCTTCACACCAGAAGGCTCACCGCATAGAGGAAAATTTGGGACAGCACAACTCAAAGACCCCACACTCCAGTACGCCAGAGGAGATGTGAAAGTGGTGGATGGGAGGCCCTTCAACCTTGACCAAACCCTTCCCTACCCACACTTTGCTATGAACAACAACTTGCTGTATCGAGTACACAAAACAGCTGACAAACTGACAGAGTAGCTACTCGTGCCCCAGCCCTTCCGGCACACTGTATTGCATTTGGCCCATAGCCACCTCTTGGGAGGACACCTGGGAATGGATAAGACAAAAGAGAGACTGTTGAGTCATTTCTTTTGGCCAGGGATCCATGCTGAGGTGGAACAATATTGTCGCTCCTGTCCGGAGTGCCAACAGAGAGTTCTGCAACCCTCTTTTTGAGAACCACTAGTTCCCCTGCCAATCATCGAAACACCGTTTGAGCATATTGCCATGGACCTGGTAGGACCCTTGGTGAAGTCTGCGAAAGGGTATCAGTATATTCTGGTAGTAGTGGATTATGCTACCAGATACCCGGAAGCCATTCCCCTGCAGAACACGGCCACCAAAAACATTGCCCAAGAACTAGTACAGATGTTTTCCCGAGTCAGGATTCCTAAGGAGATCCTTATGGACCAAGGAACACCCTTCATGTCCAGAGTAATGAAGGACTTGTGCAAGCTCATGCAGATCAAACAGCTGAGCACATCCGTGTATCATCCGCAGACAGATGGGCTCGTTGAGAGATTCAATAAGACATTAAAGAGTATGATAAAGAAAACCATGGAGACAGATGGACAGAATTGGGATCCATTATTGCCATATTTAATGTTTGCCATCCGTGAAGTGCCCCAAGCATCCACCGGATTTTCCCTGTTTGAATTGCTGTATGCCCACCGCCCACGAGGTCTCCTAGACATAGCAAAAGAGACACGGGAGCATCAACCCTGCCCCCACCAAACCGTCATTGAGCATGTGGAAGTAATGAGAGAGCGCATTAATGCCATAATGCCCATTGTGAAGGAATATATGCAAAAGGCCCAAGAAGCTCAAAGTAGAGCCTACAACCATTCCACAGTGCCTAGAGAGTTTCAGCCTGGTGACAGTGTTGGTACTTGTCCCCACCTCTGAGTGTAAATTCCTGGCCACCTGGAAGGGACCCTATGAAGTACTTGAAAAAGTAAACCAAGTCAACTATAAGGTAAAACAACTGGGTAGGCGGAAGCCTGAACAAATATACCACATCAATTTGTTGAAAAAGTGGGTGGACCGTGATGTCTGCTGGAGTGAAACAAAAACCGATCCAGCAGAGGAAAATCTTAGGGATGCAGTGACGGTTGGAGACCTGACACCAAGTCAGAAGCAAGACCTCTTCGAGTTCCTTGACAGAAATAAAGATGTGTTCTCCGACCGGCCCGGCAACACTCAACTCGTCACTCACGATATTGTGACCCCTCCAGGGAAAGTGGTACACCTCAAGCCACATGGTGTACCAGAAGCATGCTGAATTGCGATAAAAGAAGAGGTTAAAAAGATGTTAGAGATGGGAATAATTGAAGAATCTCACAGTGCCTGGTCTAGCCCTATAGTACTTGTCCCAAAACCTGATGGATCAGTCACGTTCTGCAACAATTTCAGAAAACTGATTGAGATTTCAGCCTTTGATGCCTATCCAATGCCACGAGTAGATGAGCTCATCGAAAGACTGGGAACTGCCCGCTTCATCAGCACTCTTGACCTGACGAAAGGCTACTGGCAAGTCCCCTTGACAAAAGCCGCCAGAGAGAAAATGGCATTTTCCACCCCTGATGGCTTATACCAATATACAATGCTTCCTTTTGGTTTACATGGAGCTCCCGCCACATTTCAACGCCTGATGGACCGTGTACTGCGACCTCACCAGGAGTATGCTGCTGCATATTTAGACGATGTCATCATCCACAGCCACACCTGGGACAGTCACTTGGAGAAACTACAAGCTGTGACGGAGTCACTTCAAAAGGCAGGGCTCACAGCCAATCCAAAGAAATGTACCTTAGGGGTGAGTGAAGCACAGTATTTGGGTTATACGATAGGAAGAGGCCTTATAAAACCACAAGAGAAAAAAATTGCTGCTATTCAAGACTGGCCACGACTGGTTAATAAGAAACAAGTACGGACATTTTTGGGACTCGCAAGCTATTACCGGAGGTTTATTCAAACCTTTGCTACTATAGCAGCCCCCCTCAGTGACCTCACACGTAACAGTCAACCTAATATGGTGAAATGGACTCCTGAAGCCGATAAAGCATTCTGTAGCTTGAAACAGGCACTGTGTGCCTCTCCTGTCCTGCATTCCCCAGACTTCTCCAAACCCATGATTGTACAAACTGATGCATCTGACACGGGTCTGGGGGTAGTCCTGTCCCAGGACATTGAGGGTGAAGAACACCCGATAATATACTTGAGCCGCAAGCTGTTGCCACGTGAAAGGCGCTTTGCCACGGTGGAGAGGGAATGTCTGGCAATCAAATGGGCACTTGAGTCTCTGAAATATTACTTGCTGGACCATAAGTTTTTTCTTGTGATTGATCACGCTCCCCTCACATGGATGAGACAGACTAAGGAAAAGAATGCTCAGGTTACCCGATGGTTTTTGAGTTTACAGCCTTTTGATTTTCAGATTATGCACCATGCCGGGGCTAAACATGGGAATGCGGATGCTCTTTCCCTCATCCACTCCTTCTTTTCTGTGGCCGCTCAGCCTGAGGGAGCTAAGATGAGGGGGGAGGTATGTAACTTGGCATTGGGTAAAGTTGTGGAAGGGCGTTATCTCCCAGCACGTAAGTTCCATTTTCTCTCTGCCAGGACTACAAAGTGTGGTGCATACACTACAAGTCCCAGAAGGCATTGCACCACAACTTCACAGAGCTAAGTACTTGATTAAGAGCAGGTGCAGGAGAGTGATTGCCTGCATAAAAGAGGTCTCAAACAATTGCTTGTGTCTCAGTACCTGATTAGGAACAGACCTGGAGCCTGGCTGGAGAACATTTGCAGACGGATTTTACTTTGGAAAGAGAGAACTCTGAGTCAACTGACTGCCTGGTTTGGAACTTTTGTTTGGCCTTCAACAACAAATTGTATTTTACTTTGGAAAGAGAACTCTGAATCAACTGACTGCCTGGTTTGGAACCTTTTGTTTAGCCTGCAAGAATGAATTGAATTCTGATTTTGGACTGGCTGAAAACCTGAGACTGGTAAATAATTTTCCTTTGAAACTTAGAACAAGAGACTCTGTGCTAATTTTGTTTGTATGTCCCAGGAAACAGCTTAGCTACCTGGGTTATAGAGAGGGAACAAAAGTTCACTGTGTAGTTAGCGCTCAACAAAGAGCTAGGTATTGTTTTCTGTTGTTTTATTTTCATCCTGTGTTATGTTTGAATGCACCTCTCACAGTAATCCTACCAATAAATGCACAGTCTGCTGTGTTAAGCTGCACATCCTGGGCTGTGATAAAAAGTGTTTATATCCCCACCTACAAGATCCCAGGGTAACACAACCCCCCCCTTGTGTTACACTACCCTATTGTAGATTTTAGTGTTGTCTGCAAAAAGGCATACCTTACCTTCTAGTCCCTCTGCAGTATCACTAATCAATACATTAAAGAGGACCAGGCCAGTACTGATCCTTGTGGCACTCACTGGCCACCCTCCCTTCCTTGGGGTGATATCCATTTACTACAACCCTCTGATGCCTATCCCCAACCAATTCCTTACCCAGTTTACCAGTTTGGGCCCCACTCCCTGGCTGCCCAGATTGCTTACTAGTCTGCTATGTGAAATGGTGCTGAAGGCATTACTGAAATCTAGTAGGCCACAACCCCCACCCTGATCTATTTCCCTGGTCACTCAGTCAAAGAAATCGATCAGCTTTGTTTGACATGACCTCCCCATGGTGAATCCATGCTGCCTCGGATCCTGTAGTAAGTTGCTGGTATCAAGATATTCCACAATCCTTTCCTTCAGCAGTGATTCCATTAATTTCTCCACCACTGAGATCAGGCTGACTAGCCTATAATTTCTAGCTTCCTCCCTGCTACCACTTTTGTGAAATGGGACAACATCTGCTCTCCTTCAGTCCTCTGGGACCACTCCCGTCACCAGTGAGTGGTTAAACAGGACTGTCAGAGGTGCAGCCAGTACCTCTCTGAGCTCCTTCAATATCCTTGGATGTATCCCATCTGGCCCCATTTCCTAGTCCACTGTCAGACATGCAAGCTCCTTCAGGACTCTCTCCTCTGTAAATGGACTAGTGTCCACCTTTCTTTCCCCTTTCTCTGTGAACACTAAACAAAAATATGTGTTCAGGATGCCTGCTTTTTACTAGTCCCCCTCCACACGCTCCTCTCCTTCCCTCCTTAGCCTTACAATCTCTCCCCTGGTTTTTCTCCTTTCACCTGCACATCTGAAAAATGTCTTATCCCCTGCCTGTGCTGTTTTCCTCCTCTGTTTGTACCATTGCACTCCTGACTGCTTTCCCTGCCTCCTCTGCATCTCATGATACACCTCCCTATCCTCTTATCTCTGTGTTTCCTTGAACTTCCTGAATGTTAACCTTTTGGCCCTTACCTTCTCAGCCACTTCATTTAAGAAACATAGTGGTCTCTTTTTACTCTTGCTTTTGCTTACTTGCCTGACGTAGAGCTGTGATGCGTTACCAATGGCAACGTTTAGTGTTGCCCACTGTTCGTCCACTCCACCTATGTTGTACCCCCTGCCAATCCCTGAGGCATTCCCCAGTCTTTGTAAAGTAGGCCTTCCTGAAGCTCAAGACCCTCACCTTAGTGTGGTTCAGTTCTGGCTCAGTAGTTATTTTAAACCATAATGTATGGTGATCACTGGGCCCCAGGTTGTCACCCACCTCAGTGTCTTGAATGCTGTCCCTGTTGGTGAGTACTAGGTCCAACACTGCTCCCTCATGAGTGGGCTTCCTCACTAGTTGCCTGAGGAATGCCCCCTGCAGGGAGTCCAGGATGTCCATCCTCCTAACTGAAGCTGCAGCTGAGATGCTCCAATCCACATCTAGCAGATTGAAGTCCCCCATCAGCAGCACATCCCCCCTGGTCACCATCTTTTGTCTTGGTTGTGGGTGGAGTCAGCCCAGTTTAAATCCTGCCTGGGACAGATGTGGTGGCATCTCAGTGGTGGTGATGAAGTGAGGCAGTTAAGGGGAGGGTCTGTAGGAGTCAACAGTTTTAAGCTGGTTGTAAGCTGGTGGTGTGCCAGGTTACTGGTATTTGAAAGTGTGTTTTTAGAAATATTTTATGTCTTTTATTTTTTAGCTTGGTAAATTTGATTTTAGGATGTTTGGTGGGAATTTGGCTTGTGTTTTGCTGATTTGGGGGGGGTGGGAAGGTTTATTAATGTTCCAGCTGTTGATACTCCCACAGAGTTTACTGTTTCATCCTTATGAGAGATTATATTTTGGATTTTGGGATATTTTAGGGATAATGTATTCACTTCTGCAATCCTATGTGGCCAATGCAACCCAATTACGTTGGTCAGTTATTTCTTCAGCCATCTTGCCTAAAAACATCAGTTCCTCAGCGCTGCAATTTATTTCTTTTAGGATTGCTACTAAACAATCTATCTGGCTATACTGACCCCTTAAAAGACTAAGGAAAACTGTTTTTTCAATAATTTTTTTTTTTCAAATAGTTATTTATTATAATAGCTGGTGACGTTGAGGCAAACCCAAAGCTTGTTATAAATGGGCTGAGTTTTTATTATTGAAATGTGCAAAGTTTATACCTAATAAAGATCATTTAATAGCTTAGTCCTCCTGTGTTCAGCTATCCCTCATTGCCTTAACGGAGTCATAGTGAGATCCTTCTATACCAGACACAGAAGTTTATTTGTCCAGTTATTCTATCTTTAGACCAGACAGGAACAGACAAGGCAGTGGGGCTGTTTTATTTGTTAATTTATCTACTTCTTGCTCCTTAATCAAGGTTGACACGCTAGGGAACCACATTAATTCTGTTTTTCTTTCTTTAAATTTTCCAGGAAAGAGATTCTTAGTGAGTTGTATATATTATTGTCCACCAAAGTTTAAACAGCACAAATTTACAGGTCTTACAACCTTGATAAATTCCATGGTGGATTTTGGTAACTATATTCTTTTGAGTGATTTTAGTGCCCATTGGGGTGGCAGAAGAGGTGCAAAATTAAAGTAAGCATTGTTCTCTTTAGGTCTGCTTCAACTTATAAATGATTTTACGCAAACAGATATAGTCTGCATGGTATCCACTGGTAGCCCATCAAGATAGCAACTCCGGAATGGCAAAGAGTGAGAACAGCACTGAAACACAGTGTGGCCACTTATCGGTGACTGATGGTTCCCCCCTTACCTAGTTGCATCCCCCCCCTCCTCAGAGTTGACATATATAGTAAGTGGGGTGTGGGGGGGAGTGCCGGGTGAAACCCCCTACAATAAGAGAGTTTGCTGTAGGTGGTCATGCTGTGTTTCTGTGCTGTTTTCACTCCTTGCCATTCTGAAGTCAATATCTTTGAAATGGTACCATAGACACCATACTTGATTTAATTTTTGTGTCCTTTGTGTCCCCCGATGTCCCTGTACCACATTCTGGTTGCTTGGATAATACTCTCAGTGACCTTTTAGTCACATTTTGCACTTAAATCTTTTGCCACCTAAACTTCCACCCCCCCACAATACTGTAACATTTCACTGTTTTTAAAGGTTCAATTTTGAAATTTTCATAAATGGTTTAAATCAGGATCCATGTGGTGAATATCTTAGCTTATAAAAATGTCAATGACGCATGGGACTTTTTTGCAAAATAGTTTTTTGAGTATGTGATTTACATGCTCCCACTATTGAACAAACTCTAGCCAGAGCCAATAGGGCTGTGAAGGGATACCAAATGACCAAAGCCATTTTCTTGTTGGTGCCATATAGTGCTGTTTAGTCACAATCATCACAGTGCTCCCAGATCCAAATAACCATTTTCCTCTAACAAGCCCTCATTGTTCCTATACTTCCCTGTAGATGCAACATCAAATCCCTGTAGATTTTTCCATAAGCCACTAGTTTCTTATCTGTGACTTGTTTATTTAAATGTAATATGTTGGCAGCCTTTTATCAAGAAGTGGGCTCTGATTTGCTGTTAGGCCCAGTATTAAAATGATGTGTCAAGATGGCCTTTGAATGATTTGGATTTATATGGAATCCATAAGGCATAATGGGGGAATTTATTTATTCATTGTATTTTGTTGACCGGGTAGGCCTATTAAGACTAGAAGTCTCTTTTTCAGTGGTGTGGGGGGGTACAGATGGTAACCAACTAAAAGTGTAACATGGCATAAATCCTTACTTGAACCAGATTAAGCTGTTGGTGATATTTTTAGTGAATGCGGGAAATTTGGCCCGGACACCATGGAAATTCCCCTACTCTTTTTGAGAAGTGCCATAGGAACTTTAACATCCACCTGAACAGGCAGACAGAAAAGACAGGAGCACCCCCCCCATGCTGCAGTACAGTGTCAGTATTGGGATTTAAAGAGCTAGTGAAGCCAAACCAGGCAGACAGGAAAATAATATAAATTTCAAGAAGTCGTCAGTTATAAAATTTTATTTCTGAAGTGCCTTTCTTTTACCTTTTGCCCATCAGAGAGTGTTCTATGTCATAATGTTGTGGTGGATGTATGTAACAGCTCTTAGCATAGCAGCTGACATATCTAACTCTACTACCCCTCACTACATCATCAGCATTGTGATTTCACTGACAGTGAAATCACATGTGAATGACCTGGCAGTCACTGAGTTGCTGTTCCTAAGTAGCAGTGATGTCACAGTCAGTGAGGTCATGATGCTGGTAATGTAGTGGGGGCAGTATAGCTAGTTATGCCAGCTGCCACACAGAGTGCTGTTCCAAACATCACACATATTGAGATCAGGTAAACAATCTTCTAATTAAACACAGGGAAAAGATAAAGTACCTCAAATATAAAAGGTAATTGTAGACTGCTTTTAAACTCTAATATTAGTTTTAGGCAGTACACATGCTCTTTAACCCACATGCTTAGTGTGAGGATAGAACCCACAGCCTTCTGATCTTCCAGTTTCAGAGGCCAGTGTGCATTCTATTTTTTGCATCTTTCAGTGAAATCACATGTGAATGACCTGGCAGTCACTGAACTGCTGTTCCTAAGTAGCAGTGATGTCACAGTCAGTGAGGTCACGATGCTGGTGATGTAGTGGGGGCAGTTTAGCTAGCTATGCAGCTGCCACACAGAGTGCTGTTCCACACATCACACATATTAACATGAGGTAAACAATCTTCTAATTAAACAAAGGGAAAAGATAAAGTACCTCAAATATAAAAGGTAATGGTTGAATGCTTTTAAAATCTAATATTAGTTTTGGGCAGTATACAAGCTTTTTAACCTACATGCCTAGTGTGGGGATACATCATATTCTAAAATGAGAAAAATAAGTCTTCTGTTTCAACTTCTTGCCTGCAGTCTATTCTGTGGAACGGAATGTGAGGCAGCTAGCAATCTGCATTCCACAGTATGTACTGTAATCTAATACAGAGTCTACAGTTGACTTTCATTTTCACAAACAAGAAGAAGAAATTAGTCCCCTAGGTATTAGACTGAGCTGGACAGATAATAGAAACAGCAGTTTAAAAGGTTTTTTTTGTTAATATCCTGAGATGTTCTTAGGAGCAATACAGTAGCATCTCCCTCCCTCATTCAGATGCCTTTAACATAGAGCAACAAATAACAAAAATCAGAGGGGGAATGCTCTATTTTGCAGCTGTGGAGGAATACATGAAAATGCCTAAAATGGAAGTTCTAAGAAAAGCTATTTTTAAGCCACAGATGACAGAAGGGCTGTAGGCACCAACCGCAGCCCTAAAAAAGGGTAAGAGCAAGGCATGTTCTTTGGGTCACTCCATTTATTGCATCCCAATTCATAAAGGTCAAGGTGGCCATTTTGAATAAGGTTAAACATAGAATGTTTCAACTTATATATACATTATGGGAGTGAGTCTGTCAAAGTATCAAGAACATTGTACAAAAAAAAGCAAAGATCTTGATGCATCTAAATACTGGGATACATTTTACAATATTAGCACACAATTTATCATCATGCTTCTGGAGCTACTTTAGCCCCCCCCCCCCCTTAAGATACAGTATACTATTAACTGTTACATTTTATCCTATTTGTTTGGGATACATTTTAGAAAATTTCAAATTCTTGTGTCTCGCTTATTTGTAAATCTAAGTCATCTTATTTTAACACAAATGTGGCTGCCTCCAGGAACAACACAAAATATTGGTTTCTAGTGGTTTCTAGTAGAGTTTCAGGGAGGCAGTATAGCACAGTGGTTTAAGGCTCTAAGCTGAAAATTTGGTGACATCCAGCAAACCAGACCTGGGTTTGAATCCCACAGCCCCCACTTGCATACTGTGTGACCCTGAGCAAGTCAGTTAACTTCCCTGTGTTCTCAGGTTGCTCCTGCAAAAAAATATTTCAGCTTAGTGTGCTACTCTTGGTTAAAACAACAAATTAAATAAACAAAAATAATGGACTTTATTTGGAAGATATCCTCTGAATCCTCGGTTTGTGTATTATCTTATGAGGATACTACTTCTCATAAAAAGAGGGTACTGGCAAAGTGTTCAATTTCTTTTTTACTTAGGCCCTCTTGATCTTGTTATCCAAAAGCTGCTTCATAGCTTCCATCATCTTATTTATTTATTTTTATGTATTTATTGAAGTTTCAGAATTATAAACCTTTGAGTCAGAGACTCCTTTACAAAGCTCCACATCTAACAGTGCAAGTAAGTATCTTTATTGCTTCCAGTTACTGCTTGGGTTCTGCCATCTTTACTGAAGTTTTTTGATATACAGTATGTCCCTTTGTCAAACCCAAATTTTATTTTAAGAAGATTGAATGTGGTGAAGTTGCCATACTACTGTCTACTTCAAAAGTTGATTCAGTTAAGAGCCTGAATAATTTGGACATTTTTTTAGTTAAAATTGAGTACTAATGTCATTGTCTTCAGTTTGACTTACAGTATTTATTAGTCCACTCAATGTCTTCTTTTGCCTGGAAACAATCCAAAGTTATTCCATTGCACAAAGATGGGTCAGTCTTGGTGGTGGATAATTACTACCCATTTCACTTTTCTCTATTCTTTCTAAGTTCTTAGAAAAATTGTGCTTACCTGTATACAGATGTCTGACTATTTAGAATAGTATCAAATACTTTCAGTTTACTTATCAGGCTTTTGCTCCAAATTTGCAACACAAACTGCTCTTGTACATTTTCATAATCTTCTGGTTTGGCAATATAGCTTACAGGTTAGAGTGGTGAGCTATGAACAAGCTTGGTACATCCAGCAGACCAGATCTTGGTTTGATTCTCACAACCTCCACTCTGGGTAAGTCACTAAACCACCCAGTGCTCCCAGGTCACCCCTGAAAACAGGCATTTGTGCCTAGTGGGCCTTACCCGGTTACCAAAGACTAAAATAAATAAAAATAAATCTTGTTTCTGATGTTCTTTACTATGGCTGTTTTGTGGGTTCAGTATTTATCGATTTTTCTAAAGCTTCTTAGTTGATCAATCATCCATTACTTCTTTCTCATCTTTCTTGTTATGTTTTTTTTTTCATCTAATGTTATTAATTGGTTTTCTTCCTATTTGCAGGATAGGCCTCAATCAGATTTTTGGGATGGTGTCTTTATTTCTTCCTGTTACTGCTTGAATACTGCCAGGGTCTCATCTTGGTCCTATTCTGTTCAGTTCATTTGTAAAATCTTTGCCGTGTGCTATTCATAGTTGTCCAATATGTTTTTAAGCAGACTATTCCTTTTTATGCCTAACAAATCAGTTCCGTCTTTGTGAAAGGTATTGCAACAAGATTTGGATAATTTGGTAAATTGGTTCTCAGAAAAATGTTTAATTTTGAATAGTAGAAAACTCAAACAATGTTATTTCACTCACAATACAATTTGATTAATTTAGATTCTCCCTTTACTATTACGTGAAACAATCTTCCAACTAGAAAGAGTCTCTGAATTTAAGTTCCTGAGGGTCTATTTTGATTCTTCTTTTACTTACAGAATTCACATTGAAAAAGGTTTTTTCTAAAATTTGAGCATGCTTAGGCCATTTACAACATGCCAGACAATGGCTAATTTAGAAGACTGAACACATTAAGTGGTCCAAGGAATTCTTCCAATTTTACAATATTAGGACACAACTTATCATCATGCTTCTGGAGCCACTTTAGCCTCCACTTAGATACAGGCCAGATATTCAAAGGGTTGCATGGCAGTGATTACACCATGCACAACCCACTGATGTGCCGTAGCGATATTCAAAAGGGAAAAGTGTGCCACACAAATCCCAATGCAACAGAGCGCATCAGTAATGTATGCAGGCACAGGTACTGTAGGGGGGGCATGCACATACATAACCTGCACAGCCTGATATTCAGCCTGGGATGTGCAGAGTCATGCATGCACAACCCCTACCTGTGCCTGCACAAAGTTAAGCCAAAAAAAAAGGAACAAGTGATGGCCACCCACAGGTGAGCTGCTGCATTGCAGGGTGCAACACGGCAGCTGCCACCTGTGAATGGCCACCCGAGTTCCTGCCACACCTGGCGGCGCCCCCCATGCTCCATCGTTGGCATCCGTGTAGCTAAAACCCCCCGTCCAATATCCCTGGTGGTCCAGTGAACTGCTATGTGCCCAATCGCAGGCATTTGTCTACAAGAATAAGCCCCGTCCTATATCCCTGGTGGTCCAGTGGACCGCACTCTGCCCGATCATGGGCATCAGTATTATAACCCCCCCACATCCAATATCCCTGGTAGTCCAGTGGACTGATCGCTGCCCGATCGCGGACATCTGTAAATCATAAAATACTCCTATTACCCTGGTGGTCTAGTGTACCCCCCTCCCCACCCGACCACTGGGCCCCACCCCCCTCCCCTGGTCAGCCAGCGGGTGGCAGCACCTTCCAGCATGAGCCAATGGGGTGCAGCCCATACCGCATTTGTCCAGTCAGATGTGAATGAATTCATTCACATATCTGAATGTGTGGAGTGAGATGGCTGCACACATTGGCTTACGCTGTGAACCACTGGGTGTGCAGCCCTACCGAGCTGTCAGTCGGCAGGCGGTGGGCGCAGGCGGTGGGTGCTTCCGCCAGCTGGCTGACCAGGGGAGGAAGCGGTGGGCCCAGTGGGCAGATGGGGAGGGGTACACTAGACCACCAGGTAATAGGAGTATTTTATGATTTACAGATGCCCGCATGGGCAGGATCGTCCACTGGACCACCAGGGATATTGGACATGGGGGTTATAATACTGATGCCCGTGATTGGGCAGAGTTGTGGGGGTTATATACTTTATGCCCGCGATCGGCAGAGTGCGGTCCACTGGACCACCAGGGATATTGGACGGGGGCTTATTCTTGTAGACAAATGCCTGCGATCAGGCTGCAGGAGACATCGGTCCCTGACGGCTGCTGCCTGGCAGGGTGCCAGGTGCAAGTCATTGGGGATCGGCGCACCTGCATGCTAATGGGATGCAAATGGGGCCATAATGACATGAAAATGGTCCCATGTACACCTTGCATAAATTATGGCCCCATTTGCATGTCCCTTTGATATCAGAAGTTGTGCATGGCGCATGGCACTTGCGCTTAGCGCATCTCCATGCCTCCACTCTGCCACTTGCGCTAGAGACAGTGGCCACTGTGCCATGCACAGTGGGGGGTTGCCAGGGTGTGATATTCAAAGCTGCTGCGTCATAGCGCAGCTCTGTCGAATATCGTCCAGACCACACCCCTGCGCAACAAAGTTGAGCTGCACCCAGGCTTGCGCCACAGCCTGGCGCAGTTTGAATATCTGGTCCTCAGTATACTATTAACTGTTACATTTTATCCTAAAAGAAAAATAGGACACACATCATTGGCTGATGCTTTAAAAGGTAAACTGGATCCCCCTACCTGTAGGAGAGAACTACATTGGCTTTCCTTGATTTATTAGTCTAACAATCAGACTGCTTCATATTTACCTGACTGCATGACAGCTCCCTCCTACAGGTACACTTTATGTGAAGTACAGCATTGCTGTTATCAGTTGCCTAAGCATTCATTTGTTTATGGTAGAACAAATTGTTCGTTTGGATCACACCATGCCTGGAGCAGCTTAGCACAACAATTTTACAGATATTGTAGTTTTTCCTCTTAAATAATTCTGTGAAATTAGATATGTTAAATGCCAAATTGATATGTACATGTTTTCCAACTTGATTGTTTAATGCTGTTTTCTGTAATTTTGTTTTTTGTTTAGTCCTTTACTATATCCTATATATAGTCCTTTACTGATCACGCGCAGCTCGTCAAGAGCTACCCTAGTTATTCTGAGAGCCAGGACCTCACAAGGTCAGAGGGCATTCCCCTACCGTGTGCCCCACTGGTATAACTCCCTCCCTGCCAGTGTCTCAAACTCTCTAACCTTAGCTTGCTTTAAGCCCAGGCTCAGAAACTTCCTGCTTAGCTCTCGTAAATGCAACTGCTGCTCTCCTAGTGTAAAAAAAAAAAAATATATATATATATATATATATACTCTGTTTGACAATGCTCACTGAGCGCCCCCCTTCCTTTCCCTACTTATTCCTCCTCCCCTATCTCCCTCCCTTCTACCCCACCAGCTCTCCCGACCATAAGTTTTGCACCTTTGTTATCTTTTGCTCGTTGGAGATTGTACTCTATTGTAACAAAATTGTAATTGAACTGTAACTTTTTTGTTTGTAAGTACTGTGTCCCTTGTATTACTGTTCTGATGTCCTCTTTGTGACGAGGTACTTTTGTAAATGAGCCTCTGGCTCAAAGGTTTCTAAACTGATGTTTAACTAACTAACTAACTAACTAACTAACTAACTAACTAAATAAATAAATAAATATCTATTGACATGGGACATTCTGGAAACAAGACTTGTATCTGATAGAACCTATCCCATAACTCTGAACTTTTAAAAATAACATAGACTATATTCTTGCATTCAGTGTGCTCCAGACAGGGGCTATATATATATATATATATATATATATATATATATGTATATATCACTCCTGAACAAATTTAAATGCTTAGCATGGCACTAAAAGGATATACTGAAATGTGTCCAACAGCCTCTTAGCACTGCATCTGTATATTCATACAGTCCCATAGTATGGTGTAAAGTGATTAGTGCAATCCTGCTAAATACACCACTGTGCCCATGCAAGTGAGGGCAACCTCTTGCATACAGGGTGCAGTGGTTTATTAAAAGTATTCTGGAAGCGCTAAAAGGCTGCAGTGGCAGCACTATTTAATATTTCCAAAACCCTACTGTTAATAAAGCCCATAGTGGTGCACAATCCATCCCCAATGTGTAGCATTGGTACCTGATTTGGATAAAAAAGATAAAAAACAAAACATTGCCCATCCCTCATCCTTCCACCATTAATAATCCCTGGTAATCTAGTGGTACCCCCTCCCTAACCTGATACTCTTTCAATAAATCTCCCTAGCATATCTCTCAACCTTTCATCACTCAAATGTGTGACAGAACGTGTGATAAATGGGCAAAATGTGTAATACATCATCAAAAATGATATTGCAAGCTCAGAACACAGTCTAAATCTGTGCATTTATGTTATTCATGTTTGCTGATAACTGAGTATCATAGATTATTATGAATTTCTGCATTGAAATTTCAGTGGGTAGTATATTACCTGTGCCATATGAGACAGAGGGTTTCTGAGAGGTAAAATGAGTGACATACCTCCTAATGCATGACAGTTGAGAGGTATGCTCCCTAGTACTAGTGATACCCCCTACCTCATCTGATCCCTGTTTGCATGTTAGAAAACCTCCCTGCTTTCCCCTGGTCCCTCCCAGGAGCCTCTTGAACCCCATTCTCCCCAATTTCAATCCCTCTCACCAGATGGCAGCCAGTACATACCATCTACACAGCTCCCTCATGGGCCACCATGTGCCCTGTATACATTTTGCACTGGGAATGGGAGCATTGAAAACATGGGGAGGGAGGCAGAAAAGCAAAAACAGTAGATACAAGCAGAGTGGTAACAAAATCTGGAAGGCCATTTGAGTGAATGCTAGAAGTATAGGAAATAAAGATTCCAGACCTAGAGGCCATCATGGTAGAGGCAGAACATATATAGTGGCAGTTACTGAGTCATGGTGCACTGAACTCAATGACTGGGACATGGCCATACCAGGATATAATCTTCAGGAAAGATGGTGTGGTAAGGAAAGGAAAGGGGGTCATATGTGAGAGAAAGCATAAAAGCAATGGAGATATACGGAATACAGGGGAGACGGAGGTACTGTGGATCATCCTGAAGATGGGGACTGGAGCCACTATCTCGTGATCTACAGATCTCCAGCACAAGGGGATGAGTTAGATAAAGTACTGTTGGCAGCAATTGGCAAAATGGCAGAAAAGTGGGAGATGCTGCTGGTGGGGGACTTGAGTCTGCAAGATGTAGGTTTCTGCCTCCCTCCTCTGACTTCAGCTAGAAGCAGGGACATTCTAGACTTTCTGCAGTAGGCATTGTTCAGGCAACGTGTCAGTGAACCCATTTGTGATGGGATAATACTGAACCTGGTACTCATTAACAGGAACAGTGTTTCAGATGCCACGGTGGGAGGCCACCTTGTGACTGGCAATCATCATACAGTACAGTTCAATATAAGGACAGCTGTAGAATCAAACCGCACAAGGGTGAGGGTCCTGGACTTCAGGAAGGCAGATATAAAGATTGGCAAATGCTTCATGGATGACCTGGTGGGGGGATGACCTGGGTAGGGTGAAAGAACAGTGGGTGAAGCTAAAAGGGGGGCATAGAGAGAGGCAAAAAACCTCTACATCAAGTAAGTGAGGAAAAGCATGAGGAAAAAGTGACCACTACAGTTCTCGAAAGAGTTGGCAGAACAGGTAAAGGCTAAAAGGTAGTATTCAGAAGGTATAAGGAGACACAGAGGGAGGAAGATAGGGAAGTGTTTCAGGGAAACAGAGAGAAGTGGGAAGAGCGGTAAGGAGTGCAAAGGCACAAACTGAAGAGAGAATAGCTCAGGCCATAATGAAAGGGGACACGACATTTTTTAAATGTGTAACTGAAAAGAGGAAGACCGGGGAGAGATTGTAAGGTTAAAAACAGAAGGCGAGACTGTGCAGAGGTAGACCAGAAAAAGGCAGACATCCTGAACAAATACTTTTGTTCAGTGTCCAGAGAGCAAGTAGAAGGGGAGGGAGTCACAAAAATGTAACATGAGCATTGGAGGGAGGGACGTCTTCACTAGTTCATTTTTGTAGGCGAGATTCCTGAAGGTACTTGCTAATCTGAAAGTGAGCAAAGCAATTGGGCTAGATGGAGTGCATCCAAGGGTATTGAGGGAGCTGAACTGTCCTATTTAACAAATCATCAGAAACAGGAGTGGTTCTTGAGGACTAGAAGAGGGCAGATGTAGTCCCACATCAAAACACTGGTAGCAGGGAGGAAGCTGACGATTGCCGAACACTCAACCTGACACTGGTGGTGGGAAAGTTAATGGAATCACTGCTGAAGGAAAGGGTTATGAAATATCTTGAATCCCGTGGGTTACAAGAAAAAGAAACATAGAAATTGATGGCAAATAAGGACTGCTATACCCATCCAGTCTGCCTATAGGAACTGAGGCAGCATGGATTCACAGGGGGAAGGAGGGGTCATACCATAAAAATCTTATAGATTTCTTTGACTGAGTGACCAAGAAACTATCTCAGGGTGGAGTGGTGGACATGGCCTATCTAGAGTTCAGTAAGATTTTAGACACTGTTCCACTTAGGAAACTAGTAAACAAGTTGGGTAGATTAGGAATTGTCCAAAGATGGTAAACTAGCTAAGAAATTGGTTAGGGGACAGGTGACAGAGGGTGGTGGTAAACAGAGTTCACTCCAAGGAAGAGAGTGTGACAAGTGGGGAGCTTCAGCTTTCAGTGCTGGGACAGGTCCTCTTTAATGTCTTTAAATGTGACATTGTACAGGAGCTAGAAGGGAAGGTCTGACTCTTTGTGGATGAATCTAAATTCTGCAATAGGGTGGACACACCGGGGGGAATGGAAAGAATGAGCAGAGACCTGAAAAAATTTGAAGAGTGGTCAAGGGTATTGCAGCTGGGTTTCAATTCAAAAAAGTGCAAAATAATGCACATGGGGCACAGAAACCCAATAGTAGGGTACCAAATGGATGGAGTGGTATTGATGACCACTAAGCAGGTGAAAAAGATATGGGAATAATCATATCTGATGAACTAAAGGTGGCCAGGTAATACAACAAAGGAGTTGGGAGGGCTAGTGAGATGATGGGGTGCATAAGGAGGTATCACAAACAGAAAGAGGGAGGTGGTGTTATCTCTGTATAGATCACTGATAAGACCCCTCCTAGAGTACTGTGTCCAGTTCTGGAGACCTCGGGCTCAATTTTCAAAGGTTGATGCAGTTCCTTGTGTCAAGCCCTGCATCAACCCCATTCTTTGGCGCAGCTGTGCCAAATGCCTTTGATGCAACTGAACCCAATTTTAGTACATCAGCTGCAGTTGTGACACTTTCCACACTTTACAGCAGCTTGCACTACATATGTGGCACAAGCCATGTAAAACTGGTATGCAGTATGCTGTAAATCAGACTTGGGGGGGGGGCTGGTCTAACATGCAATAGCTGGCGCAGAGAAGTGAAGATCCCAATCAGCACCAGGAAAATGCCTCAAGCCCTGTGCACCATGTGATCAGAGCATCAGGGGCTTGCAGCATTCTCAGGCATTTGAAAATCAAGCCCCTCATCTCCAAAAGGACATAGACAGAGTGGAAGTGGTCCACAGCAGGGCAACTAAAATGGTGTAGGGTTTGCATCAGAAACCCTAGGAGGAGAGACTAAAGGACCTCAATATGTACATCCTGGAAGACAAGTGGGAGATAGGGGGCTGTGATAGACATCTTTAAAGACCTCACGGGAGTAAATACGGTACAGTGGGGAAGTATTTTTCAGAAAGAAAGGTGCTCAAGAACAAAGGTTCATGCCTTGAAGCTGGAGGGAGGTAGATTCAGGAGACATGTGAGAAAGTACTTCTTCACAGAAAGAGTGATGGATTCCTGGAGTAGTCTTCCCATGGAGGTGAAGCGGGGGTGAAAAGACTGGTGGGATTCAACAATGCATAAGATAGGCATATGGAAATATTAGGGGAAAGGAAGGGGGAAGGAGAATGGACCAGAGATCAAGTAGGATCTGCACAGATACTTTTCTTAAATTTGATTTTAGTTATCAAAATGAATAACAGCAACAACAACAGAAGAGATAAAACAAAAGAACATTACATTTGGAACAAAACAAATGTTACAAACCCTACCCTCCCACCCTTACCCTTTAAATCCCACCCACCCTCCACACGGGAGCAAAGGCTATCAGATACATACATATAAGCAGACCATAATCACAGTTACTTCACATTATCAAATAATCTACACTATTTTGACAAATACTGACATAAGAAGAAAAAAATGCTTTATATGCAAAATATATACCCTCCTTAGCCACCGTACATACCGTAACATCAAAGCCAAAAACAGGACTTATAAAACCATTTGGGCTGGCAGTATAGCCTAGAGGTTAGAGGAACAAGGTCTTAATGAGCTTGGTACATCCAGCAGACCAGACCTGAGTTTGATTCTCACAACCTCCACGTTCATACTGTGTGACTCTGAGCAAGTCACTTAACAGCCCAGTGCTCCCAGGTCACCCCTGAAAACAGGCACTTGTGCCTAATGGGCCTTACCGGTTACCAAAGACTAAAGAATAAAAAAATAAATAAATAAAAAATAAAACAGTGAATGTTAGGAGCCATAAGGAAGAAGCTTGCTCCAATGTGTCATAATATGTAGTATGCGTGCAGCCTGCTCCTTTTTTTTAAAATAAGAGCTAAAATTATTGTAGATACTAGCAATCATTTTCTCTCTCTAAGTACAAGTAGCTATAAAGAAGTTTTTGTAGCCATTCTTGATAAGAAATACTAAGTTGATCTTGTCAGTGCCGAAGAATGAACTTCTTAACAGACATCGAGATCATGGCCATAAAATACTTATAGTGTATGGTCGAACATTGTTAGAGATGGAAATCCATCCCTTCAGAAATGTTGTTATGTTGCACTAGCTATGTCAGCTAGTTTGTTATGCTGCAATAGCTACGTAGGTAGTGCATCATAACAACTTGGAACGCAGTCACACATGTGCATTCTGATGACTTGCGATCCTCAGTGAATGGCCGCGGCAGTGAGAGCTGTCCTGGGAGGTGCTAAAATACAAAAGTAAGGACATTCATTCAATGTATGAGTGACCATACACTATAAAAGACTGTGCATGATTGCTCATACACTCCAAGGATATTTTTTTACTCTCACAGTTTCCGTAGTAACAGACCTCTTGAGCTACACTCTCGGTCTCTGTTTACCAAGGAAACTGCTCGAGTGAAAAATATCCTTGTTGTGTATGAGTGATCATACACAATCCTCTATATGTTGTTTAAAAGAGATACCATCATAGTTCCCCACAATGCATATCTCCGGTGTAAACAACTGATCAGTGCCCAAAAGTGAGTCAGTTTTAGATCTAATGGCCTCCCTTAGAGTACAAACCTTGGAGCATTGCCAGAAAAATGAAATAGGGTGCCCTCATCTTTACCACAGCTTACATAAACTTGGAAAGGAGAATGTTGCATTCTGAACAATCTTTGAGGAGAATAATAAAGGTTATGTAGAATGTAAAATTGACTAAGTCAAAGTTTATCACTAGCTGTATAACTATGTAAGTTGTACCATATCTGAGTCCAGTTAAACTTCCTAGTCAGGAAAACTTTGTCCCAATAAGGGCAATCCCCATTAAAATGGGGAAAAGGTGAAAAATAATTACATTGTAAAGCCATGATACAACATGAGGCTGGGAGGCCATTACCACCACTGAACCTAAAAAATCACTATAGTTAATATTCCAAGATGGAGGGCCAAAATAAGTCATTAGCACATGTTTAAGTTGGAAAAGTTTAAGAAAATATTTATTACCAAGCTCGAATGAACTGCAAGTATTCCTTAAAGATCTTAAGTGACCCTCATGAAGCAGTCTGCCTATGCTGACCTTATCAAGCTGAGGAAGTCAACTCCTAAGAAAAGCTTTGCCACCCAATTTTAGATTAGGGTTACCAAATAAAGGTTGAGCTGTATCCTTATCAAAATGATAGCCCAGGACTTTACCTAATTGTCCATGCACTTTAAGAGATAGGCCAATAGTAGAATCACGGGCCTCTTAGGAAGTGTCTGATAATTAACAAAGGGTTGTGAAAAGGGAGAAAGGCCCAGCTGCCCAATGAGTTCTAATTCTAGGTCCAACCATATATGTTTGTACGTAGAAGGACTCTCAGTCTCAGTGGTGTCCATCCACCTGAGATACTTACTTGAGTAACTAGCAAAGTAATAAACTGAACAAGAGGGCAGCCTTAACCCTTTTGATGCTTAGAGACAGCAAACTTATTATAAGATCTTCTAGGTTGTATATCTAGCCAAATGGAATGAGAAATTAAAGTGTGTATTTTCTCAAACCACTACAAAGGGAGACATAGATTTAACATACTCAGAGGAAAGACATTCATTTAATTATATTAATTCTGCCCCCACAGTGATAACAGGAGTGATCTCCACCTATCTAGGTCCTCCTCGATACCCAATAATACATTATCTAAGTTTAGTTTTCTTAGTTGGGTTTGTTTTTTAGTAAGGTATATCCCTAGATATTTGAGTTGACTTGAGGTAAAAGATAACCCTAAAGCTTGTACATTGGCCTTGAACATCCCAGTGTTTAAAGGCATCACTTCTATCTTGTCAAAATTAAGTTTATAATTTGCTACTTGACTAAACTGCTGAATGGTGGCAAGAGTGGCAGGGATGGACTAATCTGGGTATGCAATATGTAACAGTATGTCACCAGCATAAGCTGAAATTTTTAAAGAACTAGTACCTACTGATGTACCTGTTATAAGATGGTTATTTTTAAATTGGTATAATAGAGGGTCAAGATACAACTTAAATAATAAGGGAGACAAAGGGCAGCCCTGCCTAGTGCCACAGTGCAAAGTAAAGGTAGATGAAAAAATGCCATTACAATGTATTTTTGCATTGGGAAATAAAGAGCCCTTAACCAAATAAGAAAAGCCTTCTGCAAACCAAACATATCTAGAGTAGCAAACAAAAAAGGCCAACTAACTGTGTCAAAAGCATTTTCCACATTGAGGGACACCAATGCCACAGGTATACAGGAGATCCCCAAACATGGAAAAGATATCGGACAATATGCGGAAGTGATCAGAGAAAGATCAGGTAGGCATAAAGCCTACTTGCTCCTGGCATATATGGCTAAACTAGACCTAGTTAATTTAGTGGCTAATATTTTAGCAAGTATTTTAACATCATAATTCTTTACAGAAATTGGTTGAAAATTAACTACCCTCTCAGGATCCTTCCCTGGTTTTGGAAGTAAGATAATCATTAATCATAGCTTCCAAAAAGGTAGGGTCTGAGAAAACATGAAAATAAATGGTAGTATATAACCTTAACAGCATGGGACCTATTTCTTCTGCAAAAAAATTATAACAATTAGCTAATAGACCATCTGGACCAGGAGCTATAGTTGGAGCTAAATCCTTAATAGTGACAAAGATTTAAGCTATATCTATGAGCTAACTCAAATCATCATGGTGGGGAGCTGATATCACCAGCAGATCCAGTTCATTCAAAAATTGGTGGATAGCTTCTTGCAAAGGTGCATCTTGAGGAGGACCATAGAGATTATGATAGAACCTTTCAAATTCTTTGTCTGTCTCCCAAGGTGCAGTTTTGGTACTATTCTCCATATCTGAAACAATAAATGAAATGATCCTGTAAGCTTTCAGCTTTCTAAGATGTGAAGCCCTCAGTCAGTTGGCCTTCTTACCTTGATCAATGTAAGTCGAATAAGTCCTAAATATGGCATATTCAGCTGGCTTGCAGAGCAATTTTGCATACTTATCCCAAAGAAAAATCCAGTTGTGGCAAACTGAGTCTAGAGTAGAATGGGACAACCAACTTTCCAAGTCTCATATAGTGGACAATAACCTAGATGTCTTAGCTTGCCTTTGTCGCTTGCATTTGCTGGCTAAGCGTAGACATTATCCCCTTATAAAATATTTAAAGGCTGACAATTCCTTATCCACTTTCTCTACAGAACCAGTGTTAAAAGTACAAAAGATAATAATCAGTTCCCTAAGCCAATTCACTGTGATTTTGTCTTTCAAAAATTGTTTATTTATTTTCCAAATGGTATCTTTATTTTTTGCTGTGGGTTAAAAATATTGAATCCAAACTGCTAAGTGGTCAGATATGACCCTTGGAACAATACCCTTGCAATGAATGCCACAAAGAATTTCTTTACTTACTAAAAGGTAATCAATCCTAGAGTAAGAGAGATACATAGCTGAATAAAAAGTGAATTTCTTGTTAGAGGGGTCAAAAACTCTCCAAGGGTTGCATAAACAAAGAGAATCAGTGAACTCATGTAAGGCACATTCACCAGGAGTCAAACAAGCAGTAGGCCTATGAGTTCTTTCTAGATCCTGGGTATATTTTAAGTTCCAATCCACCCCTAATATAATTGGTAGGGATAGGAAGGGGATTAACAAGTTGGTTAACTTAGTAAAAAATGAAGGAGAGTCAGAATTCGGACCGTATACACTTCCCAGGAGAACTTCCATATGGTCTAACTAACCAGAGATGAAAATATACCATCCTTCTGGATTTAAAATACTCTGCTGAAGTTTAAAATTAATGCCTTGTTTAATCAAGATGGTGACCCCACTCTGACAGGTAGCATTCCCAGCTCCATAATACCTGATTAAGTCTAGCTCTCTGAAATAAATTAACCTCAGAGATCAAAAGATGTGTTTCTTGGGGAAAAATGATCTAACCATCCAAATGATTAACATGCTTAAAAATCTGGTCACGTTTAACCCTTGAGCGAGCCCCTTTGACATTTCAGAAGACATATTTTAATTGCATTACTCATGCTGTATCAAGACATAAGATAATAAGAAGACAGCCAAAACATTGGCCCGATGCTTAAAATAAAAAGCCACCATATTCCCAGCTCACTGCTGAGCATGCAGAGTCCCATAAACATTTCTCTAACCCCATGTACTGTAATTCACAAAATGTTCACAAAAATGAAAACTCCATCCACTATCCCTTCCACATTAGCCTAAATAAGTTCTAACAAACAGCCAATGAAGAAAAACGTTCCCCAAACCCCTCACTTGCATCAGGGTCCAGAGTAAGAGGTCTAGGGCCAAGAAACCCAGCTAGTTGAGGAAGGGGGTCATGGAGAAAGTAAGAAAGAAAAGAGCCACCTTTAGGAGGCTCAAAAAACGGGGAGAGATGAGGACAGAGAGGAGTACCTGAAGGATCTGAAGGAGGTGAAAAAAGCAGTAAGGGTAGCCAAGGTGTCTAAAGAGCTCAGGCTGGTGCAAAGCATCAAGAAGGGGGAGAAGGAATTCTTCAGGTATATCAGGGAGAAAGGGAGTTGTAAGGACAACATAGTAAGGATTAAGATGGATGGGGTGGGTGGAAACGGTAAGTGCAGGCAGAAGTGCTTAATATATACTGCTGGGGGGGGGGTTCAGTTAGCCATGACAGAGGAGGAGAAGGGTTTGGGAATTATCATAATGGGCTCAATGAATAACTCAGCACAGTGCAGGAAGGCAGCTGCAAAGGACAACAGCATTCTAGATTGTATTGCCAGGGTTATATCTTCAAGGAAAGGGGAGGTGATCCTGCCATTGTATAGGTCACTGGTTAGGCCACACCTGGAGTACTGCATGCAATACTGGCGCTCATAACCTGAAGGACATTAAGTTACTGGAGGAGGTGCAGCAAAAGGCAACAAAAATGATCCAGGGACTAGGGGACATACCCTACGAGAACAGGCTGAGGGAGTTGAACATGTACTCACTGGAAGAGAGGAGAGACAGGAGATATGACTGAAACCTTCAAATACATGAAAGGAATAAACAGGACAGTCATGGTGGGTCTATTTAAGTTAAGGAGGGGTAGGGACACTAGAGGTCATGATTTGAGATTGGAGGGGGGGAAGGTTCAGGAGGGAAATGAGAAGACACTTTTTCACAGAAAGGGTAGTGGCTGGGTGGAGCATATTGCCTGTAGAAGTGGTATCCTGTAGAACAGTGGGCTGCTTCAAAAGGGGGTGGGACAGGGTAAGAGGGAGGGATGGGGAAGGGAGGGAAGGGCAGCTCCAGTATAAGGGTTGATAGCTGCACACTCGAGCAGACTTGATAGACCATAAGGCCATTATCTGCTGGAAAATTCATATGTTCTTATAACCATTGGTGTATTCTAATCTGGATAAAGTCAGGGCTTCACAGCATGTAAAATCAAAACTAAATCATAACAAGCATATCTCCTTGTAGTGACTAATTAATCTACCGTTATTGCCAGTATCTTTGAGAAAACCAGTGTTTTTGTGATGAGCAGGCAACTACCTTCAATCCCATTCTGACACTGCCAGTCATAACAATATAACAAACCATTCTCAGCTTTTGAATCAGTAACACAAAAATAGATGGTGCAAGTAACTGAACATTTAGCGTTTCATACAGTTAAGTAGTTGAGACTGTCAATGAGGAAACCACTATATTAAATAAGCCTCTTATACCCCATCTACAAGCCGAAGGAACTAGAGTATCTAATTATCACACTGTCGTACTGCCCAACTCGATCACAGTCACTATCTACTTCCATATATCGCTGTTACAATGACACCAGCAGAGCGAATCCAACACAGTGACAGAACCCATTCAACACCCACAGTGTTGAACAGGTTGTCGGAGCACTGTAGAGATACAGTGACTCATACTGTTGGCCACTCTCCCCTGTAATCCACCACTCCCTAGAGTTGGTAATCTATAAATCTGGGGGATATGTGGGGCAGAGCCCTCCAAGTTGGGGTGCAGGGTTAAAGCCCCCCCTTAAGCAGTCTAAAGTGCACCATGCCATGGTGGTCAGTCGACACATCTGCCAGGCAATGTGATCGCCATCTGCAAAGTAATGTCACTGTAAAGTCCATCAATAACTTTGTTGTCGACAAGACTTGGTGGAACCATTTACTTCATATATGAGGACAACCTGAGAAGTTGTAAACCTATAATACCTTTCCATAAACTATGCTTGCAAATAGGATAGGAGAGGAAATAAAACAGACAATAACATCTAAATAAACAGTACTGAAAGATAAATTTGCTACACAGGATTGATTGCAAATGCCTGTGCTGTACTGTCTGGATTTGAGACAATTCTAGAGGAGCATAAATAAACGTCAACACTCTCCCTGTACAACAATGGAGAAATACCTGAGACCTTAAGAGTACAATTCACTAAACCTTTTCCTAAACTCCTACCTCTATTATGTTTTCAATACAAAACTATTCTAGAAAAACCAAGACAATCATCAGTAATTTCAGATCCAGTTAAAGTCAAAACTTAAACAGCTCACAGAATCCAGACTAAGTTATACCCGCCAAAATCACTTGTGGTGATGGATTATTCTGTCGATAGTACCTGTAACATTAAGAAAATCATCAGTTATAGCAATAATCACGCAACTACCATCAATCCGAGTATAACATTGCTTACTAGTGACAACTTGAAAAAACAGTATTGACTTAACAAATCAATAATACAAAATTAGATGTGACAGTTATCTAAACATTTGGTTTGCTGTACAGTTAAGTAGTCTTAAATAAGTCAGAAAGCAAAGAGACCAGATCGAGCTTGGCTTGTTCTGCTGAATTGCTTTTTTTTTTGTTTGTTTTGTTTTTATTTAAGGTTAATATAATTGAGCATAAGCTCATTTACAATGGTGACCTTATCAGCATAATAGAAAGTGTTACATACCTACTATTCGAACACAATGCATTAAATCAGACACATGCAATAAATATTATCAACTAAAACAGCTACAAGACCTAGGAAGTATAAAAATGTTTTCAATATAAAAATGGATGGGGATTTACCATACTGTTTTCTAAATTCTGCAGGGAGATCATTCCAGCAATTCGGTACAAACAGGCTAAAGAAATGTTCTGAACGTTTAAATTTTGTAAATGGAACCAATATTTCCTTTAAATGACTAACAATAATTCCTTTAAATTAAACAACAACAATTCCTTTAAATTAATTAAAGCTGTGCATAGTGTCCCCATGAAAAATGTGCAATTTCGAAGGGTATAACATTTTGAAATCAGATTTGGGCTGCTATCAGTTTTAAAGTGATGGGTCTGTATGCTAATCTCTGCTGTCAAACTTCTTGCAGCAGATCTTGAAAAATTTGAAGTCGAATTCCTTCCCAGGTCACTTCTTCATGCCCCTTACTTTCAAGAGAAGATGCTGCTTATCTAGATAATTTAGAAATGTAAAAATAAAGGGATGATGCTTCATGCCCTCAGGGGGCATCAGACAAAGTGATTTTTACATTGTTTAAATTATATACAGTACATCAGTACATTTGGAGATGGTCTGGCTAACTTCACAAAGCTTCTAGGCAATGAGAATAGAATTAGTGCCCTTCAAATGTTTCAGCAAACCAATAATAACACTATTTCCGCCACTTACCCTGCTACATCTTCAAGGCAGGCTTCAAGCCAAACTATCTCCTGCCGAACTGCCACCATATCAGGATCCAATCAAGTATGCTAATCTTTTAATGAGCTCCCCAAGCCTCTGCATCCCCCATTCTCTTTGAGAGCTCTTCTATGGTGAGACAGATAGCTTTTATGTCTCCAGTTAAAGCTAGTATTGCTTCTTTCAGAGGTACAAATTCCTGAATGAAATGCTTTTCAGTAAGGGCTCCTGGTGGAGAAAGAGTACTGCTGGTGCTGGTAGATGCAGACTTTGATCACTTAGGCCCATGACTTCGATCAGGAATGGATGGCGGGGTGTGACGCACTGAGGGAGATTTCATCTTAGCATCCATTTTTTAGTCCCAAAATCAGATCCTGAAATATTTTGCCACTCCAGAGGATGAATATTTCAAAACGGTACTAGTTAAACTGAAAATACGGACAAAACAAACAATTAAATAAAGCGATTAGGGTTGAAGCGTGAAACTGTCCTGTTACCCTCAGCAATACATTACATGGCTCTCCCGTAGCAGGTCTGCTGTGATACTGTAGGTGGGGAAAAGAGGCAGACTGGGTCAGCCAAGTGGTCCTTATCTTCTATCAGATTCTATCTATGTTCTATGATATACAAAGCTGTATATCGATACAGGACTGGTGGCTGAGAATGAACTCAGTCCATATAAAGAGATATTGCACATGTGCACTGACTTAATTAATCTTCAGCAAATTAACTTCCCTTACCAACAACACTGGAAAAGGTCAAACATTGTTCGACAAACTAAAGTGACTGCTTTCAGACCGGCATCTGTCTCACAACCACATTAGTGGTGCCACATAACCTCCACCCAAAATGAGTGTCCAGTGGGCAAGATGTGCTGAACACACATTTTATGTGGGAGTTAAGTGTAACTATTAATATGGTTGTGAAGGGGGTGTCCAAAAGCTGTCTAACTGTTTTGCATATTGATACAGGTTGTGTGCAGGGCAGACAGTGGTCAGCCAGGGAGGGAGTAGAGGATAAGTTCTGGTTGCTGTCTGGGGGAGTTGGCATTGGGTGAAAAGGGGGCAAGAGGCTACTGGGAGGGCCAGAAACCACTGGACACCAGGGATGCTTGCTAACATTAAAAGGGGATTGGGTGGGATTTGCCCAGTGGTATGGAGAGCTGAGGTGATGTGCGTCTTACCTCATATCACACTGGCAACCCAGGTTTGGAAGCAGACTCGGGTTGTCAGGGGTAGGCCAGGGAAGGAGAAGATCAAGCATCCATAGGACAGATCTTCTCTCCCAGGGAGGGTGGATTGTCATTCCTGCCAGATGACTTCCACCAGGTGGAGGTCTGGTGGTAGTGTGGGTTGGGGATGACAACACGTGAGAGTGTGCTGCAGGAGTCTTCAGCATGAACGTGTATCCACATGCGCACACTTATGTGTGTGCCCCAACAATGGGGAATGGATAGAAAATGGAAAAGGGACACTGGCAGGCTTCATGACACTCTTGGGGGCTGAACAGAGAACTTGAGAGAAAGAGAAAGAGAGAGAGAGAGAGAGAGAGAGAGAGCGAGAGAGCTAAAGCCTCACATGCCAGTCTCCTGCTGGGAGAAAAAGCTATTTGAAAAAAAGGGGGATTGGGTGAGTAAGGGAGAAGAGGTAGAACATTAGTACCAACAAGATTGATTGAATGGGGATTGGATGATGGAGGGGGTATCACTAGCACCAAGGATATTTATTAACTGTCGATTGGGTGAAGGATGGAGGTACCATTAGTACCGGGGATATTGACTGAAAGGGGTTTGAGTGATGGGGTACTACTAACACCAATGAGATTGATTAAATTGAGATAGGATGAAGGGGTACCACTAATACCTGGGAGACTGATTGAATGGGGATCCGGTGAGGAAGGGGCCACAAGACTACTAGGGATTATATGTTCATAGCACTGTGGCTGACATGGGGTTCTGGGGGGAGCAGGCACTGAATGCCTGTCTGTGCAATGCCTCCATGCATAAATCAGAATGGAGGCACTGCAAAGAGCTGCTAATGGACACATAATGGCATGCAAATGGATTCTTAGCACCTTACATGCCTTATGTGGTCATTAGCACGCTTTTGTTTGAATATAGTGGCCAGAACTAAAGGCCCTAACCTGTTAAGGACATGCTAGCCCCCTTTTATTCCTGGGTGTCTATTTCCAGCACAGGGCTGTAGTGCACAATGCCTTAACACTTTACACAGTGTTACCATTGCCCTATATTCATGCATGTAATGTGTGCTGAACAAGGACCCTATACATGTACAAACATCACTCCTGATAGGCAGTGTAATAATTAACATGCTATGCTATCCATTGCATGGCACTATTGGCCACATATGAATAGCGTAGCACAGGTTTGTTAAAGTTTTCCCAAAAATGATAAACTCCCTTTATAAAAAATGCCTGCCAATATTAAGATCCATGCTATACGTATGTCTTTTGATGGTATTCGGTGATTTATATACATTTCTGTATGATATAATGGAGAGGAGATATTTGACAAATACAGCAAATTTGGGAGGGTAGTTTGTAACAGCACAGAGAGTGCATCTCCCTTAAAATTAATTGGTGAGTTGATATACATTGCAGTCTGAATGAGTGGAGTTCCCAGGCTTATTTCTGATTTTGAAAGCAGGGTTATAGGCTTTTAATAGTTAACAAGTGGATAAGGGGTCCTGGCGGTGATTAAACATGAGTAATTCTTCAATTTGTAATACACTTATGGACAGGGAACAAGGAATGGGATTACAGGTTAAGTGACATAATAATGACCAAGATGGATGAGCAAAGGCATATTGTGGTCATAAAAATAAATCTCTCAAGGCACTGAACCTATGCTGAGAACTTGTCAAGAAACCAAATCAGAGAGCCAGTTGGCCCGTGACAGCATGTTGCACTGCTGTGCTGGCACCCTAGGTTTAGGAGTGGGCACAGGATGTTCAGGTGGGCTGCTGGGGCACAGTGCTGCAAATGGCAAGATTTCCCTTCCAGGGGTGGGGTGGGGGCCTTTTTGGCACAACTGCAACTCATGTGATAAGCCAAGTTGCTTGTTCCCCCCAGGAGTATGTAATAGCATCCATGACAACCTCTACACTTCATATAGAGGTGCAGGCCTCCTCTAGTGGGCGGAGGGTAGAATAGCAGGAGAAAACAGGGGCCAAAAGTCCATTGTCTTTAGCATAGTGGCTGGTGGAAATGTTTGTCCTTGCACTGTAGACCCACACTGGTGTGAGTGGGAGGGCTAGCACAGGACTAGGCTAAAGGTGACGTCAGCCAGATACACCCCTGGCCTGAGAACTGAGTGGGTGGCAATGGTGGAGAAGCAGCAATATAGAAAAAATAGTAAAGAAAATAAGAAGCTTAGATGCAAATAAAGGAGAGTTGATCAAGGACTATAATACAGCATTTATATAGGGCATTGTTCAGACCCCCACCTAGAATATTGAATGTAACCTTAAAATACCATTTAAAAAAAGACCTAGCAAAACTGGAAAGGTACAAAATAGTTGAAGAGGTAAGTGTGGTGGAGAATTACACCATCTGAAATAGGCTCAAGGATGTAGAGTTCATCTAATTAGAAAAGTAAACACTAATCGCCAGATCTTGAAATGGGCTACAACATGCATTTTGCTGGCACACACTGGTCTGCAATCCAATTCTGCTCCACTAGTCCTGCTCAGAGGCCACAGTCACTTGTCTTGAGACAAGAACAAATTAAAATCCAGCTGTATCACAAAACTGGAAAGAAAGTTCAGTCAGTCAGTTAACATTACTGTAATTTAAGCAACATAAGACAGAAAATATGTAATACATGCAGTTAGCAATTATCAAGACAAAAGTGTCATTCTTTTCTGTTTTATCTTTTTTTGGTGGAGGACTGTGCAAAGTCAGATTCTTTGAATTATCCTTTTGCAGCTGGAAACCTTTGTTCTAGGATCCTACAAGAAACAGCTTCCCTGCTTGCAGTCCATGGAAAACTTGGACCTACTGATGTCAGATGGGATCATGAGGTTGAGTTTTTGGGCTTCATCTTCACCACCCTCCCTCCTAATGATCGCCGCCAAGACTCTGCAACCAGTGGCACTGAGGGGACTCCGAGTCCACCTCCCAGTGAGCCGCCAACCACTCTGCAGTGCCACAGTGTAAGAAAAGGTGCTTAATTTCTGAAATTCTGCTCCTTTGTTCCAGGAGCCCACCCAAGGAGCCCATTTTGGGAGAAAAAAAGGGCACCAGTTTTCATATCTGCTCCTTTGTACTAGGAGCCTACAAAACACAGTTTCCCTGCTCGCAGTCCACAGCAATATTGGACCTACCACCACTGATGCCAGACGGGGTCATGATGCTGAGTTTTAGCCCTCCCTTCCACCCTCCACATGTCCAAGTTATGTATAGCCTTCATGGTGATTAACACTAATGGTAAAATATGGTAATGGTAAATCGCAGTGATGTAGGAATGTACTGTAGGTGGATTTGTGTGTGTTGAGTGCTGAGTCAACTCTATCAGCGCTCTCTGCATTTCAGAACATCCTATGCCATTATTTCCTATGGATGGGGCTCCAAATTGTAGTACTTTGCATAACATTACAGTCTTAGCCTAATGCAATCACTATCTCGCTATGGCTTCATAGTATTTTAGCCTTGCAGTCCCTGCATTTTGATCCCATTTGCCCCCATCTGTTTCCCCAATTACTCACAGCAGGGTTACATTACAAAAGCCTGCTAAATGCACTTGCCTAGTGGTACTAAAGTGGTTAGCTAGTCCCATTTTTACTGCCGCAGTTGTAGCTGCATATTTTCTGTGCTGCATAGGTAGTTCCTATTTTTACCTTTACAGCTTAGATTAGTAATTCAGGCATCTGCTTAGGTAGTTCTATTTCACCTTTATTTCCTCAGTTAAGTTCATTTCTGAAATCTGCTGCTGTCTCAGCTTGTACATTTTATTCAGTATTGTGGGAAGTTCTCTCTGTACTGTTATTTGTTGAGACACCAACAGTGTCAAGATCTGACCTATGCATACTGTGGGTTGCTGGAGTACACTGCCTCACTGCTGGTGCTGCTGTACTGCTTTGTATAATTGCCTGTATTTAGTTCACTCACTGCCTGCCCTATTCAAATTGCTCTATTTGCTGCTTCATTAATGCTGCCTATGTACTTGTCCATTGCAACTACCCCATTCATCTTACTGCCTCATTGACTACCTGGTTTAGTGCTTCTTAATTCATATTGCCACTGTCTTCAGCTTATACTCTTTCACTCAGTTTACTGAGTAATCTACAAATAGAATAACTACCTCTCCTAGGACTCAGTTACCTACTAATCCCTTTCTATTCCTTCTCTTCCCTACATATTCTTCCCTCCTGGTACTCATCCTCACTCTCTTTCTGCTGTTATCTTGCCACCCTGGGCCTTCCGTTTTCTCTCTAATTTATGTATACTACCTTTCTAAGGTTCCCTTATCCTTTATCTCCTAGGTCCTCTCTCCTTCTCCCTCCTCCCCTTAATCGTCAGTCTCCTCCTCAACTCCCTTTGTATGTCCCTCATTTGTCCACCATACCCCCACCTTCCTGCCTCTCTAATATGTTACTTATTACCCTTTCTAGCATTCCCATTCTATTTCCTTTGTTTTCCTCACACCTTCCAACTTTCCCTCTTTCCCCCTTTCTTCCTCTATCTTCTCACCCTTTCCCCCATGTTTCCTACCTCCTGCCTTCCCTCTCTCCCCCCCAGTCCTCCAGGCACCTTGGCCCTTCCTTCCCCTTCCCCACTCACCTACCCTCCATCTTGTATCCCTTCATAACTTGCTCCCAACCCACCCATCCACCCCGACTCACACTCACCACCCCCTCTCACAACTGTCATGCAGATTCACCTTTGTGCTTATCTCTGCTAAACTCTTTATCATACTTCTGCTCCTAGTGCAGGGGATATCGAGCCCAATCCTGGCCCTACTCCCTCCCCTACCACCTGTTTCACCAAAGGGTTCAGTACAGCTCTTCTCGACATCCATTGCCTCCACCCTAAGGTAGACCATCTACAACCACTCATGGTCAGTCTGAAACCTGACATGCTTATCATCTCTGAAGCTTGGCTTTTCTCTAAGGTTCTAGACACTGCGATCACCATCCCAGAGTACTCTTTTGCCCACCAGAATCATACCAATAGGGATGGTGGTATTACTATTTACCTCTCCTCTGCTATCCAGTTCATCCCTATTCTATCTATCGCCTCCTCTTCTGTGTACAAATTATTACTCCTCAAATTCTTCCTCCCATTCTCCCTCCCCATTTATGTGTCTAATCTACTGCTACCCAGGCATCTCCCCCTCTTCTGTCTCTGACCTCCTGGCCACCGTTACTTCCAATGCCTCATCCGGTGAATTACTATTCCTTGGTGATTTCAATATTAGTTGGCTGTCACTGCCCAATCCAAAGTCTGCATCAATATTAAGCCCTTAAACCTTTCTCAGTTGATCACTGAACCTACCCACCACAGTTACAAATCCTTCAACCACATCCTACTGGTCTAAGTTCTTGCCTCCCATCCCCACTGTATAATTGCTTCTGGCACCTTTCTGGATGCTATCAGTGACCACCACATGGTCTACTGTGTCCGCAAATCACATTAACCAAAGGCCCTACCCAAACTCCTTTAGATCCAGTCCTTCCAATTGCTGGACATTTCCTCCCTCCATGTGGAGTTGGTTGCCACTAACTGGTCACCCATTTCCACTGCTAGCACCATCGACTCTGCACTCAATTATTTCAAGGCATAATTTCAGGATATTTGGGATCTACAAGCCCCTTTTGGAGAAAACAGTCCATGGCTCACACCACCCCTGGATCTCAGCTGAACTGCTGGCTTGCCTGTGAGCTCAGGGTGTTGCCTGGAAGACTCATAAGTCCTCTGACTCCCCTGTTGATCTACTCTGCCAACATGCCTTGAGCAATGCCTGTACTAAAGCCACTAGTCATGCCAAGGCGGAATACTTTGCCTTCGCCTTCCAGAGCAACATTAACCACCTCTCTGAGTTCTGAAGGTTATCAATTCCCTTTTCTCCCCCAGTCCAGTCCCCTGCTCCATTACTCAAGGTTTGTGACATTACCGTTTCTGACCCCTCTCTATTGCCTCTGAATTCAACACTTTCTTCACCCTCTGTGCTGCTTCCCTTCTCTCCACCACCCTCCTCCCTTCTCCCTCCCACCCCACACACTCCTCTGTTCTCCTTTGCTCCTATTTGTTCTGCTGACACTCTAATTTCTCCTAGCTCCACACCCTCTTAAGGTTGCAAACCCTGATGGCTGGACCTAAAATCTCCTCTATCTTCCACTAGTCATAGCTTTACTAATCACTTCCCATTTCAACTTTTCCTTCTTCCTGGTCTCCTTCCCATACTCTTGAAAACATGCCACTGTTGTCCCCCTCCTGAAAGGTGGTGACCCCACCTGTCCTGGAAATTACCACCCTATCTTCCTACTTCCTACCCCTGCTAAGATGCAAGAGCACCAATACTCTATCAACTTTCTCCCTTCCTTGATGCAACCTCCATTTTCACCCCTTTTCAGTCTGGGTTCCATAAATCTCATTCCACCTGCTCCAGTTTACTGACTCCATTCTCTCAGGCATGGATCAGGACCTTATCACCTCCACCATCTTTCTTGACTTGGCCAAAGCCTTCAGCACTGTAACCCACCCTCTTCTATTTGACAAACTTAAAACAGAGGGGCTTTCCATCATCGCTATCAACTGGTTACACTCCTACCTTGAGGGTAGGACTCAATCAGTTAGAATCGGTGACACCATATCCCCTCCACTCCCCATCAGTACTGGTGTGCCAACAAGGATCCATCCTTGGCCCCATACTCTTCTTTACCTTCCTCAATGACCTCCACACTGCCAGTATTTCTGAATCTATTAATATGTATGCAGACAATACAGTTCTTTTTACCTCTGCTTCCACCCCTTCTATTTTGATGGCCAAGTTCCAGATGGATTTTGACAACATCCAGCACTTGATTAATTCAAATCAACTGTCCCTCAGTACCACAAAAATGGTCTATGTGATCTTTGGCTCATGGAAGAAGCTCTCCCGGTTTACTTCCCTCCCATCCTTCCACACCCATGAAGGATCTCTGATCAATGATCGGTGATTTCGGCACCAGCACCAACCACAGGCAGCCATGCTGTCTCCTTCTCTGGCTGCCCGCACCCAAGCTGGAACTAGGCTTCTGCCCTGAGTAGGCTCCTGTGCTGATTTTGGCCCCAGCACCAACCAAAGATGGCCATGCTGTCTCCTTCTCTGGCTGTCTGCTCACAAGCTGAAACAATGTTTCAGCTCTGAGTGGGCTCCTGAGGCGATTTAGGCCCCAGCACCAACCCCAGATGGCCACACTGTCCTCTTATCTGGTCGTCCACCCCCAAGCTGCGACAAGGCTTCTGACCTGAGTGGGCTTCTGTGGCGATTTCAGCCCCATCACTAACCCCAGATGATCACATTGTCTCTATCTCTGGCTGCCCGCCCCCAAGCTGGAACAAGGCTTCTGACCTAAGAGGGCTACTGCGGCAATTTCGGCACCAGCACTAACCCCAGACAGATGTGCTGTCTCCTTCTCTAGCCACCTGCCCCCAAGCTGGAATGAGGCTTCTGCCCTGAGCTGACTCCTGTGGTGATTTCTGCCCCAGCACCAACTACAGACAGCCATGCTGTCTACTTCTCTGGCCACCCGCCCCTGAGCTGGAACAATGCTTCAGCCCTGAGTGGGCTCCTGTGGTGATTTTGGCCCCAGCATCAACCACAGGCGGCAACACTGTCTTCTTATCTGGTCGCCAGCTCCCAAGTTGTAACAAGGCTTCTTTCCTGAGCTGACTGCTGTGCGACTTCGGCCCCATCACCGACCCAAGATGACTGCGCTGTCTCCTTCTCTATCCACCTGCCCCAAGCTGGAACAAGGCTTCTGCCTTGAGTGGGTTACTGCAGCAATTTCAGCCCCAGCAGTAACCCCAGATGGCCACCCTGTCTCCTTCTCTGGCCACCTGCCCCCAAGCTGGAACAAGGCTTCTGGTTTAAGAGGGCTCCTGTGGTGATTTCGGCCCCAGCACCAACCCCAGACAGCCGTGCTGTCTTCTTCTCTGGCCACCCACCCCTGAGCTGGAATAATGCGTCTACCCTGAGTGAGCTTCTGTGGCGATTTTGGACCCAGCAACAATGCCAGATGACTGCGCTGTCTCCTTCTCTGGCAGCTCACCCCCTAGCTGGAACAAGGCTTCTGCTCTGAGAGTGCTCCAGCAGTGATTTTGGCACCAGCACCAAACACAGACAGTCACGCTGTCTCCTTCTCTAGCCACCCAACCACAAGCTGGAACAAGGTTTCTGCCCTGAGTGGGTACCTGCGGCGATTTCAGTCACAACACCAACCCAATATGACCAGGCAGTCTCCTTCTCTAGCCGCCCGCCTCCAAGGTGGAACAAGGCTTCTGCCGTGAGTGGGCTCCAGTGGCGATTTCAGCCCCAGCACCAACCTCAGATGACCACGCTATCTCCTTCTTTGGCTGCCCACCCCCAAGATGGAACAAGGCTTCTGTCCTGAGTGGCCTCCTGTGGTGATTTCAGCCCCTGCACTAACCCCAGAAGGCCATGCTGTCTCCTTCTCTAGCTACCCTCCCCAAAGCTGGAAAAATGCTTCTGCCCTGAGCAGACTTCTGCGGTGATTTCTGCACCAGCACCAACTGGAGGCGGCTATGCTGTCTACTTCTCTGGCCGCCTGCACCCGAGCTGGAACAATGCTTTAGACCTGAGCAGGCTCCTGCAGTGATTTCTGGCCTAGTACCAACCACAGAAGGATGCATTGTCGCTTAATGTGGCCCCCAGACCAAAAGCTGGAACAAGGCTTCCACCCTGAGCTGGCTTGTGTGGTGAATTCATCCCCAGCACCAACCCTAGATGACTACATTGTCTCCTTCTCCGGCTGCCCTCCACCAAGCTGGAAAAAGACTTCTGCCCTGAGTGGGCTCCTGTGGTGATTTCGGCTTAGGCATCAAGCCCAGATGACTGAATCATCTCCTTCTGTGGCTGCCTGCCCCCAAGCTGGAACAAGTCTTCCACCCTGACTGGGCTGCTGCATTGATTTCTGCCCCAGCACCAATCCCAGAGAGCTGCCCGCAAGCTGGAACAAGGTTTCTGCACAGAGCAGGATACTGTGGCAATTTCAGGCCCAGCTCCAAACCCAGATTGCCATGCTGTCTCCGTCTCTGGCCACCTGCCCACAAGCTAGAACAAATCTTCTGCCCTGAGTAGGCTCCAGTGGTGATTTTAGCTCCATCACCAACCCCAGATGACCATGGTGTTGCCTTCTTTGGCTGCCCGTCACCAAGCTGGAACAAGGCTTCTGCCCTGAGCAGGCTCCTTAGATGATTTCGGCCCCAGCACCAACCCTAGATGGTCCTGCTGTCTCCTTCTCTAGCCGCCGTCCCCCAAACTGGAACAATGCTTCTGGCCTGAGCCAACTCCAGTGGCGATTTCGGCCCTAACATCAACCCCAGATGGCCGTGCTGTCTCCATCTCTAATCGCCTGCCCCCAAGCTGAACAATGCTTCTGCCCTGAGCAGACTCCTGATGTGATTTCATCCCCAGCACCAACTCCAGATGGCTGCACTGTCTCCTTAGCTGGCTACCGGCCCAAAGCTGGAACAAGGTTTCTGCCCTGAGTGGGCTCCTGTGGAAATTTTGGCCCAAGCACCAACCCTAGATGACTGCGTTGTCTCCTTCTCTAACTGCACGCCCCCAAGTTGGAACAAGGCTTCTGCCTGAGTAGGCTCCTGCGACGATTTCAGCCACAACACCAACACCAGATGACCATGCAGTCTCCTTCACTAGCCAATCAACACCAAGTTGGAACAAGGCTTCTACCCTGAGCAGACTCCTGCGGCAGCCCCAACTCCAGATGACCGCGCTATCTCCTTCTTTGGCCGTCTGCCCCGAGCTGGAACAAAGCTTCTGCCTGAGCAGGCTCCTGCAGCAATTTTGGCCCCAGCACCAACCCCAGATGGATATGCTTTCTCTTTCTTTAACCACCCACCCCCAAGCTGGAACAATGCTTCCACCCTGAGCAGACTCCTGTGGAGATTTCTGACCCAGCACCAACCACAGACAGTCATGCTGTCTACTTCTATCACCACCCGCCCCTGAGCTGGAACAATACTTCAGCCCTGAGCAGTCTTCTGCGGTGATTTTGGCCCAGCACCAACCCCAGATGGCCACGCTGTCTCCTTATCTGTTTGTTGGCTCCCATGCTGGAACAAGGCTTCAGTTCTGAGCTGACTCCTGTGCTATTTCAGCCCCATCACCAACCCCAGATGACTGCCTGTCTCCTTCTCCAGCTGGCTGCCCCAAGCTTGAGCAAGGCTTCTGCCTTGAGTGGGTTACAGTGGCAATTTTGGACCCAGCAGCAACCCCAGACGGCCACCCCGTCTCCTTCACTGGCCACCTGCCCCCAAGCTGGAACAAGGCTTCTGCCCTGAAAGGGCTCCTGCGATGATTCACCCCAGCACCAGACAGTCGCACTGTCTCCTTCTCTGGCCACCCACCCCTGAGCTGGAATAATGCTTCTGCCCTGAGCGAGTTTCTGCTGCAATTTTGGACCCAGCAACAACCACAGATGGCTGCTCTGTCTCCTTCTCTGGCAGCCCACCCCCAAGCTGGAACAAGTCTTCTGCTCTGAGAGTGCTCCTGAGGTGATTTTCGCAGCAGCACCAAACACAGACAGTCGTGCTGTCTCCTTCTCTAGCCACCCACCCACAAGCTGAAACAAGGCTTCTGCCATGAGTGGGCACCTGTGGTGATTTCAGCCACAACACCAACCCAAGATGACTAGGCAGTCTCCTTCTGTAGCCACCCACCCCCAAGCTGACACAAGGCTTCTGCCGTGAGCGGGCTTCTGCTGCGATTTCGGCCCCAGCACCAAACCCCAGATGACCACACTGTCTCCTTCTTTGGCTGCCTGCCCCCAAGCTGGAACAAAGCTTCTGTTCTGAGCAGCCTCCTGTGGCGGTTTTGGCCACTGTACTAACCCCAAAAGACCATGCTGCCTCCTTCTTTAGCTGCCCTCCCCCAAGCTGGAAGAATGCTTCTCCTCTGAGCAGACTCCTATGGTGAGTTCTGCCCCAGCATCAACCAGAGACGGCCATGCTGTCTCCTTCTCTGGCCGCCAGTACCTGAGCTGGAACAATGCTTCAGACCTGAGTGGGCTCCTGCAGTGATTTCTGGCCCAGTACCAACTACAGATGGATGCAGTGTCTCTTTATGTGGCCGCCGGTCCCCAGGCTGGAACAAAGCTTCTGCCCTGAGCTGGCTTGTGTGGCGAATTTGACCCCAGCACCAACCTCAGATGACTGCGTTGTCTTCTTCTCTGGCTGCCCTCCACCAAGCTAGAAAAAGGCTTCCACACTGAGCCGACTCCTGTGGCGATTTCAGCATAGGCACCAAGCCCAGATGACTGTCTTGTCTCCCTCTCTAACTGCCCACCCCCATGTTGGAACAAGCCTTCTCCCCTGAGTGGGCTCCTGCATTGATTTCGGGACCAGCACCAACTCCAAAGGGCCACGTTGTCTTCTTCTCTTGCCGCCCGCCCCCAAGCTGGAACAAGACTTCTGCACAGAGCAGGCTACTGCTGCAATTTCAGGCCAGCTCCAACCCCAGATGGCCGTGCTGTCTCCATTTCTGGTCACCTGCCTACAAGCTAGAATAAAGCTTCTGCCCTGAGTGGGCTCCTGAGGCAATTTCAGCTGCAACACTAACCCCAGATGACCATGCAGTCTCCTTCTCTCACAGCCCGCCAGCAAGCTGTAATAAGTCTTCTCCCCTGAGTAGGCTCCAGCAGTGATTCCGGCCTCATCACCAACCCCAGATGACCCAGGTGTTGCCTTCTTTGGCTGCCTGCTACCAAGCTGGAACAAGGCTTCTGCCCTGAGCAGGCTCCTGAGGTGATTTCGGCCCCAGCACCAACCCCAGAAGGTCATGCTGTCTCCTTCTCTAGCCACCCTCCCCCAAGTTGGAACAATGCTTCTGGCCTGAGTGGACTCCAGCGGCAATTTCAGCCCCAGCATCAACCCCAGATGGCTGTGCTGTCTTCTTCTCTAGCTGCCTGCCCCCAAGTTGAACAATGCTTCTGCCCTGAGCAGACTCCTGATGTGATTTCTTCCCCAGCGCCAACCACAGACAGCCAAACTGTCTTCTTCTCTGGCTACCCACCCCCATGCTAGAACAATGCTTCAGCCCTGAGTGGACTCCTGCTGTGATTTCAGCCACAGCACCAACCCCAAATGGCTGTGCTGTCTCCTTATCTGGCCACCGACCCCAAGCTGGAACAAGGTGTCTGCCCTGAGTGGGCTTCTGTGGAGATTTTGGCCCAAGCACCAACCCCAGATGACTGCGTTGTCTCCTTCTGTAACTGCCCGCCCCCAAGTTGGAACAAGGCTTCTGCCCTGAGTGGGATCCTGTGGCGATTTTGGCCCCAGCACCAACCCCAGATGGCCGCACTGTCTTCTTCTCTAGCCGCCCACCCCCAAGCTGAAACAAGGCTTCTGCACTGAGCAGGCTACTGCGGTGATTTTTGGCACCAGCTCCAACCCAGATGGCCACGCTGTCTCTTTCTCTGGCTGCCCGCCCCCAAGCTGGAACAAGGATTCTGCCCTGAGCAGGCTCCTGTGGTGATTTCAGCCCCAGCACCAATCCCAGATGGCTGCGCTGTCTCCTTATTTGGCCACCCGCCCCCAAACTGGAACAAGTCTTCTATTCTGAGTGGGATCCTGTGGCAATTTTGGCCCCATCACCAACCCCACTGTCTACTTCTCTAGTCACTTGCCCCCAAGCTGGAATCATGCTTCTTCCCTGAGTGGGCTGCTGAGGTGATTTCAGCCCCAGCACCAACCCCAGATGGCCAAGCTGTCTCCTTCTCTGGTCACCTGCCCCTAAGTTGGAACAAGGCTTCTGCCCTGAGTGGGCTCCTGTGGTGATTTTCACCCAAGCACCAACCCCAGATGGCTGCGCTATCTCCTTCTCTAGCTGCCTATCCCCAAGCTGGAACAAGGTTTCTGCCCTGAGCAGACTCCTGTGGTGATTTCAGCCCCAGCATCAACTCCAGATGACTGTGCTATCTCCTTATCTGGCTGCCGACTCAAAGCTGGAACATGGTTTCTGCTGTGAGAAGGCTCCTGTGATGATTTGAGCCACAGCACCAACCCCAGATGGCCATGCAGTCCTCTTCTCTGTTCAGCCACCCCAAGCTAAAACAATGCTTCCAGCATGAATGGTCTCCTGTGATGATTTCAGCCACAACACCAACCCCAGACAGCCATAATGTCTCCTTCTCTGGCTGCCCGACCCCAAGCTGGAGCAATATTTCTGCCCTGAGAGGGTTCCTGCGGTGATTTTGGCCCCAGCACCAACCCCAGATGGCCATGCTGTCTGCTTCTCAGCCACCTGCCCCCAAGCTGGAACAATGCTTCATCTCTGATCAGGCTCCTGCAGTGATTTCGGCCACAGCACCAACCCCAGATGGCTGCGCTGTCTCCTTCTCTAGCTGCCCACCCCAAGTTGGAAGAAGGCTTCTGCCATGAGTGGACTCCTGAGGCAATTTCAGCCCCAGCACCAACTCCAGATGACCATGATGTCTCCTTCTTTGGCTGCCTGCCCCCAAGCTGGAACAAGGCTTCTGCCCTGAGCAGACTTCTGTGGAGATTTCTGCCCCAGCACCAACCACAGACAGCCATGCTGTCTCCTTCTTTGGCCGCCCACCCCCAAGCTGGAAAAATGCTTCAGCCCTGAGCGGGCACGTGCAGTGATTTTGGCCCAGCACCAACCCCAGACGGCCATGCTGTCTCGTTATCTGGTTGCAGGCCCCCAAGCAAGAACAAGACTTCTGACCTGAGTGGGCTCCTGTGCGATTTACGCCCCATTACCAACCTCAGATGGCTGCGCTGTCTCCTTCTCTAGCCACCTGCCCCTAAGCTAAAACAAGGCTTCAGGGTTACTGCGGCAATTTCGTTCCCAGCAGCAACCCCAGATGACTGCGTTGTTTCCTTCTCTGGCTGCCCTCCACCATGCTGGAAAATGGTTTCTGCCCTGAGCGGGCTCCTGTGCCGATTTCAGCTCAGGCACCAAGCCCAAATGACTGCATTGTCTCCTTCTGTGGCTGTCCGCCCCCAAGCTAGAACAAGGCTTCCTTCCTGAGCGGGCTCCTGCATTGATTTCGGCCCCAGCACCAACCCCAGAAAGACGCAATGTATCCTTCTCTGGCCTCCCACCCCAGAGCTGGAACAATGCTTCAGTCCTGAACGGGCTTCTGTGGCAATTTAGGCCCCAGCATCAACCACAGATGGCCACTCTGTCTCCTTATCTGGTCGCCGGCCCCCAAGCTGTAACAAGGCTTCTGTCCTGAGCGGGCTCCTGTGTGATTTTGGCCACATTACCAATCCCAGATGACTGCACTGTCTCCTTCTCTAGCAGCCTGCCCCCAAGCTGGAAAAAGGCTTCTGCCTTGAGAGGGTTACTGTGGAGATTTTGGCCCCAGCAGCTACCCCAGATGACTGCGTTGTCTCCTTCTGTGGCTACCCGCCCCCAAGCTGGAACAATGCTTCTGCCGTGAGTGGGCTCCTGTGGCGATTTCAACCCCAGCACCAACCCCAGACAGCCGCAATGTATCCTTCTCTGGCTGCCCACCCCAGAGCTTGAACAATGCTTCAGCCCTGAGCCTGCTCCTGTGGCGATTTTGGCCAGAGCACCTACCCCAGATGGCCACACTGTCTCCTTATCTGGGTGCCGGCCCACAAGCTGGAACAAGGCTTTTGCCTTGAGTGGGTTACTGTGGTGATTTCAGCCCCAGCAGCAACCCCAGATGACTGTGTTGTCTCCTTCTCTGGCTGCCCTCCACCATGCTGGAAAAAGGCTTCCACCCTGAGCAGGCTACTGTGCTGATTTTGGCCCAGCCACCAAGCCCAAATGACTGCATTTTCTCCTTCTGTGGCTGCCCGACCCCAAGCTGAAACAAGGCTTCCGCCCTGAGCGGGCTCATGCGTTGATTTCAGCCCCAGCACCAACCCCAGACAGCCACAATGTATCCTTCTCTGGCCACCCGCCCCAGAGCTGGTACTATGCTTCAGCCCTGAATGTTCTCCTGCAGCAATTTTGGCCACAGCACCAACCCCAGATGGCCACCCTGTCTCCCTCTCTGGCCACCCACCCCTGAGCTTAAAAAATGCTTCTGTCCTGAACTAGCGAATTTGGACCCAGCAACAACCCCACATGGCTGCGCTGTCTCCTTCTTTGGCAGCCTACCCCCGAGCTAGAACAAGGCTTCTGCTCTGAGGGTGCTCCTATGGCAATTTTGACCCCAGCACCAACCACCGACGGTCGTGCTGTCTCCATTTCTAGCCACCCACCCACAAGCTGGAACAAGGCTTCTCCCTTGAGTGGGCACCTGTGGTGATTTAGGCCACAACACCAACCCAAGTTGACCAGGCAGTCTCCTTCTCTAGCCACCCACCCCCAAGCTGGAACAAGGCTTCTGTCCTGAGCAGCGTTCTCTGGAGATTTTGGCCCCTGCACTAACCCCAGAAGGCCATGCTGCCTCCTTCTCTAGCTGTCCTCCCTCAAGCCAAAACGATGCTTCTGCCCTGAGCAGACTCCTGTGGTGATTTCTGTCACAGCACCAACCAGAGACAGCCATACTGTTTCCTTCTCTGGCCACCCACACCCGAGCTGGAACAAAGCTTCAGACCTGAGTGGGCTTCTGTGGCGATTTCGGGCACAGTACCAACCACAGATGGATGCACTGTCCCTTTATGTGGCCGCCGGACCCCATGCTGGAACAAGGCCTCTGCCTTGAGCTGGCTTGTGTGGCAATTTTGGACCCATTACCAACCCCAGATGACTGTGTTGTCTTCTTCTCTGGCTGCCCTCCCCCAAGCTGGAAAAAGGCTTCAGCCCTGGGCGGGCTCCTGTGGTAATTTCGACCCAGGCACCAAGCCCAAATGACTGCATTGTCTCCTTCTGTGGCAGCCCGCCCCCAAGCTGGAACAAGGTTTACACCATGAGCAGGCTCCTGCAGTGATTTTGGACCCAGTACCAACCCCAGGCAGCCGTAATGTATCCTTCTCTGGCGGCCAGCCCCCAAGCTTGGACAAGGCTTCAACCCTGAGCAGACTCCTGCATCACTTTTGGGCCCAGCAATAATCCCAGATGGTCGCACTGCCTCCTTCTCTAGCCACCTGGCCCCAAGCTGGAACACTGCTTCTACCCTGACTGGGCTCTTGTAGTGATTTTGGCCAAAGCAACAACCCCAGATGGCCACACAGTCTCCTTCTCTGGTCGCGCAACACCAAGCTGGAACAGCGCTTCTGCCCTCAAAGGGTTCCTGTGGCAGTTTTGGCCTCAGCACCAAGCCCAGATGGCCACGCTGTCTCCTTCTCATGCCGCCTGCCCCAAAACTGAAACAAGACTTCTGCCCTGAGTGTGCTCCTGCAGTTATTTTGTCCCCAGCACCAACCACAGATGGCCGCTCTGTCTCCTTCTCTAGCCACACACCCCAGAGCTGGAACAAGGATTCTTCTCTGAGCAAGCTCCTGTGGTGATTTCAGCCCAAGCACCACCACCAGACAGCCACGCTGTCACCTTCAGTAGCTGCCTGCCCCCAAGCTGGAACAAGGCTTCTGCCCTGAGCAGGATCCTATGGTGATTTTGGCACCAGCACCAACCCCAGATGATCGCGCAGTCTTCTTCTCTGGCTGCCCGGCCCCAAGCTGGAACAACGTTTCTGCCGTGATCTGGCTCCTGCGGCGATTTTGGACCCTGCACTAACACCAGATGGCTGAGTTGTCTCCTTTTCTAGCCGCCCACCCCCAAGCTGCAACAAGGCTACTCCCCTGAGCGGGCTACTTGGTCGATTTCAGCCCCAGCACCAACCCCAGATGGCCACACTGTCATCCTCTCTGGCCATCCTCCCCCAATATGAAACAAGGCTTCTTCCATGAGTGGGCTCCTGTAGTCATTTGGCCCCATCACCAATCCCAGATGAACATGCTGTCTCCTTCTCTGGCTGCCCGCTCCCAAACTGGAACTAGGCTTTTGACCTGAGCGGACTACTATGATGATTTCAGATCCAGCACCAACCCCAGACAGCCGTGCTGTCTCCTTCACTGGCTGCCTGCCTCCAAGCTGGATCAAGGGTTCTGACCTGAGTGGGCTCCTGCAGCAATTTCAGCCCCAACACCAACCTCGGATGGCTGTGCTGTCTCCTTCTCTGGCCACCTGCCCCAAAGCTGGAACCAGTCTTCTACCATGAGTGGCTCCTGCAGCGATTTTGGCACCAGCACAAACCCCAGACAGCCATGTTTTCTCCTTCTCTGGCTGCCTGCCCCCAAGCTGGAAAAAGGCTTCTGCCCTTAGCGGTCTCCTGTGGCAATTTCCGCCCCAGCACCTACCCCAGGTGACCGCACTGTCTTCTTCTGTGGCTGCCCGCTTCCAAGCTGGAACAAGGCTTCTCTCCTGACCGGGCTACTATGGCAATTTCAGCCACAGCACCAACTCCAGATGGCCACACTGTCTTTTTCTCTGGCTGCACACCCTCAAGCTGGAACAAGGCTTCTGACTGGAGTGGGTTCCTGCGGCAAATTAGGCCCGAGCACCAACCCCAGATGGAGGCGCTGTCTCCTTCTCTGGAGTCTGCCCCCAAGCTAGAACAAGGCCTCCTCCCTGAGTGGGCTCCTTTGGCAATTGGGCCCCAGCACCCACGCTGTCTCCTTTTCTGGCCACCCGCCCCCAAACTGGAACATGGCTCCTGCTCTGAGTTGGCTTCTGCGGTGATTTTCAGCCCCAGCACAAACCCCAGATGACTGCAATGTTTCCTTCTCTGGCTGCCAGCCCCCAACCTGGAACAAGGCTTCTTCTCTGAGCATGCTCCTGCACTGATTTCAGCCCCAGCATGAACTCCAGATGGCTGTGCTGTCTCCTTCTCTAGTTGCACACTCCCAAGCTGGAACAAGGCTTCTGCCCTGAGTGTGCTCTTGCAGAGATTTCAGCTGCCACAGCAACCCCAGATGACTGCAGTATCTCCTTCTCCAGTTGCCTGCTCGAAAGCTGGAACAAGGCTTCTGCCCCGAGCAGGCTCCAGCTGTGATTTCAGCCCCAGCATCAACCTCAGATAAACTGCACTGTCTCCTTCTCTGGCTGCCCACCCCCAAGCTGGAACAAGACTTCTGCCCTGAGCAAGCTCCTGCGGCGATTTTGGCCCCAGCACGAACCACAGACGGTCACGCTGTCTCCTTTTCTGGAAGCCCGCCCCTATCTGGAAAAATGTTTCAGTCCTGAGTGTGCTCCTCTGGCGATTTTGGCCCCAGCACCAATCCCAGATGGCCGCGTTGTGTCCTTATCTGGCCACCCGCCCCCAAGCGGGAACAAGGCTTCTTCCCTGATCAGGCTCCAAAGGTGATTTGGGACCCAGCACCAACCCTAGATGGCAGAACTGTCTCCTTTACTGGCTGCCTGCTCCCAAGCTGGAACAAGGCTTCTGACCTGAGTGGGCTCCGGCGGCCATTTCAGCCCCATCACCAATCCCAGATGGCTATGCTGCCTCCTTCTTTGGCCATCCACCCCCAAGCTGGAACAAGGTTTCTGCCCTGAGTAAGTCATGCAGTGATTTTGGCACCAGCACACATCCCAGACAGCTGTGTTGTCTCCTTCTCTGGCTGCCTGCCCCTCAGCTGGAACAAGGCTTCTGCCCTGAGCGGGCTGGTGCGGTAATTTTGGCCCCATCACCTACCCCAGACAGCCACACTGTTTCCTTCTTTAGCCACCTGCTCTCAAGCTGGAACAAGGTTTCTCTCCTGAGTGGCCTACTGTGGCAATTTTGGCCCCAGCACCAACCCCAGCTCTCCACGCTGTCTCCTTCTCTGACTGCCCACCCTTAAGCTGGAAGAAGGCTTCTGACCAGAGTGGGTTCCTGCACCAAACCCTGATGGTGGCACTGTCTTCTTCTCTGGCGTCTGCCCCCGAGCAGGAACAAGGACTCTTCCCTGAGCAGGCTCCAAAGGTGATTTGGGACCCAGCACCAACCCTAGATGGCAGAACTGTCTCCTTTACTGGCTGCCTGCTCCCAAGCTGGAACAAGGCTTCTGACCTGAGTGGGCTCCGGCGGCAATTTCGGCCCCAGCACCAATCCCAGATGGCTGTGCTGCCTCCTTCTATGGCCATCCACCCCCAAGCTGGAACAAGGTTTCTGCCCTGAGTAGCTCATGCAGTGATTTTGGCACCAGCACAAATCCCAGACAGCTGTGTTGTCTCCTTCTCTGGCTGCCTGCCCCCCAGCTGGAACAAGGCTTCTGCCCTGAGCTGGGTCCTGTGGTGATTTCAGCACCAACACCAACACCAGACGACGGCACTGCCTTTTTCTCTGGCTGTGCACCCCCAAGCTGGAACGAGCCTTCTGCCTTGAGCGGGCTAGTGCGGTTATTTTGGCCCCATCACCTACCCCAGACAGCCACACTGTCTCCTTCTTTAGCCACCTGTCCTCAAGCTGGAACAAGGTTTCTCTCCTGAGTGGTCTACTGTGGCAATTTTGGCCCCAGCACCAACCCCAGATCTCCAAGCTGTCTCCTTCTCTGGCTGCCAACCCTCAAGCTGGAAGAAGGCTTCTGACCAGAGTGGGTTCCTGCACCAAACCCTGATGGGGCACTGTCTTCTTCTCTGGTGTCCGCCCCCGAGCAGCAACAATGACTCTTCCCTGAGCAGGCTCCTTTGGCAAATGGGCCATAGCATGAACCCCAGATGACTGCACCACAGATGGCTGCACTGTCTCCTTCTCTGGAAGCCCTCCCTATATCTGGAACAATGCTTCAGTCCTGAGTGGGCTCCTGCAGCGATTTTTGCCCCAGCACCAATCCCAGATAGCTGTGCTCTGTCCTTATCTGGCCATCTGCCCCCAAGCGGGAACAAGGCTTCTACCCTAAGCAGGTTCCAATAATGATTTCGGACCTAGCACCAACCCCAATAGCCGTACTGTCTCCTTCACTGGCTGCCTTCCCTCAAGCCGGAACGAGGCTTCTGACCAGAGTAGGCTCTGGTGGCAATTTCAGCCCCAGCACCAATCCCAGATGGCAGCGCTGTCTCCTTCTCTGACCACCCGCCCCCAAGCTAGAACAAGGCTTCTGCCTTGAGCAGCTCCTGCAGTGATTTCAGCACCAGCACAAATCCCAGATGGCCATGTTGTCTCCTTCTCTGGCCACCTGCCCCCAAGCTGGAATAAGGCTTCTGCCCTGAGTGGGCTTCTGTGGAGATTTCGGCCCCAGCACCAACCGCAGATGGCTGCGCTGTCTCCTTCTCTAGCCACCTGCCCCCAAGATGCAGCAATACTTCTACCCTGATCGGGCTCTTGCGGTGATTTCAGCTGCAGCACTAACCCCAGATGGCCGCACTGCCTCTTTATGTGGCCCCATTCCCCAAGCGGGAACAAGGCTTCTACACTGAGCAGGCTCCAATGATGATTTCGGACCCAGCACCAACCCCAAACGGATGTACTGTCTCCCTCACTGGCAGTCTGCCATCAAGCTGGAACAAGACTTCGGACTTGAGGGGGCTTCAGCGGCAATTTCGTACCCAGCACCACTCCAGATGGCCACACTGGCTCCTTCTCTGGGCACCCACCCCCAAGCTGGAACAAGGCTTCTGCCCTGGGTTGTCTTCTGTGGTGATTTCGGCCCCAGCACCAACCCCAGACGGCTGCCTGTCTCTTTCTCTAGCCACCTGCCCCTGAGCTGGAGCAATCCTTCTTCCCTGAGCAGTCTGTTGTGGTGATTTCAGCTGCAGCACTAACCCCAGATGGCCACACTGTCTCTTTATGTGGCCGCCAGCCACATGCTGGAACAAGACTTCTACCCTGAGCTGACTCCTGTGGCAATTTCGGCACCAGCACCAACCCCAGACGACTGCATTGTCTCCTTCTCTGGCTGCCTGCCCCCCAGCTGGAACAAGGCTTCTGCCCTGAGCTGGGTCCTGTGGTGATTTCAGCACCAACACCAACACCAGACGACGGCACTGCCTTTTTCTCTGGCTGTGCGCCCCCAAGCTGGAACGAGCCTTCTGCCTTGAGCGGGCTAGTGCAGTAATTTTGGCCCCATCACCTACCCCAGACAGCCACACTGTCTCCTTCTTTAGCCACCTATCCTCAAGCTGGAACAAGGTTTCTCTCCTGAGTGGTCTACTGTGGCAATTTTGGCCCCAGCACCAACCCCAGATCTCCAAGCTGTCTCCTTCTCTGGCTGCCCACCCTCAAGCTGGAAGAAGGCTACTGACCAGAGTGGGTTCCTGCACCAAACCCTGATGGTGGCACTGTCTTCTTCTCTGGTGTCCGCCCCCGAGCAGGAACAAAGACTCTTCCCTGAGCAGGCTCCTTTGGCAAATGGGCCCCAGCATGAACCCCAGATGACTGCACCACAGATGGCTGCACTGTCTCCTTCTCTGGAAGCCCTCCCTATATCTGGAACAATGCTTCAGTCCTGAGTGGGCTCCTGCAACGATTTTTGGCCCAGCACCAATCCCAGATAGCTGTGCTCTGTCCTTATCTGGCCATCTGCCCCCAAGCGGGAACAAGGCTTCTACCCTAAGCAGGTTCCAATAATGATTTCGGACCTAGCACCAACCCCAAACAGCCATACTGTCTCCTTCACTGGCTGCCTTCCCTCAAGCTGGAACAAGGCTTCCGACCAGAGTAGGCTCTGGTGGCAATTTCAGCCCCAGCACCAATCCCAGATGGCAGCGCTGTCTCCTCTCTGACCAACTCGCCCAGCCAAGCATGAACAAGGCTTCTGCCTTGAGTAGCTCCTGCAGTGATTTCAGCACCAGCACAAATCCCAGATGGCCATGTTGTCTCTCCTTCTCTGGCCTGCCCCCAAGCTGGAATAAAGGCTTCTGCCCTGAGTGGGCTTCTGGAGATTTCATTTGCACCAACCGCAGCCAGCTGACGCTGTCGTCCCTTCTCTAGCCACCTGCCCCCAAGATGCAGCAATACTTCTACCCTGATCGGGCTCTTGCGGTGATTTCAGCTGCAGCACTAACCCCAGATAGCCGCACTGCCTCTTTATGGGCCCCATTCCCCAAGCGAGAACAAAGCTTCTACACTGAGCAGGCTCCAATGATGATTTGGACCCAGCACCAACCCCAAGCGGATGTACTGTCCCCTCACTGGCAGTCTGCCATCAAGCTGGAACAAGACTTCGGACTTGAGGGGGCTTCAGCGGCAATTTCGTACCCAGCACCACTCCAGATGGCCACACTGGCTCCTTCTCTGGGCACCCACCCCCAAGCTGGAACAAGGCTTCTGCCCTGGGTTGTCTTCTGTGGTGATTTCAGCCCCAGCACCAACCCCAGACGGCTGCCTGCCTCTTTCTCTAGCCACCTGCCCCTGAGCTGGAGCAATCCTTCTTCCCTGAGCAGGCTGTTGTGGTGATTTCAGCTACAGCACTAACCCCAGACAGCCACATTGTCTCTTTATGTGGCCCGCCAGCCACATGCTGGAACAAGACTTCTACCCTGAGCTGACTCCTGTGGCAATTTCAGCACCAGCACTAACCCCAGACGACTGCATTGTCTCCTTCTCTGGCTGCCCACCCCCAAGCTGGAACAAGACTTCTGCCCTGAGCGGGCTCCTGTGGCGATTTTGGCACTAGCATCAACCCCAGATGACAGCATTGTATCCTTTCTGTGGCTGCCCGCCCCTAAGCTGGGATGAGGTTTCTGCCCTGAGCGGGCACCTGAGGCAATTTTAGCCCCAGCACCAACCCCAGATAGCTGCACAGGTTTCCTTCTCTGGCCACCTTCCCCCAAGGTGGAACAAGGCGTCTGCCCTGAGCGGGCACCTGAGGCGATTTCAGCCCCAGCACCAACCCCAGATGACAGCATTGTCTCCTTTCTGTGGCAACCAGCCACAGGCTGAAACAAAGCTTCTGCCCTGAGCTGACTTCTGTGGTGATTTTGGCCCCAGCACCAACCCCAGCTGACTGCATTATCTCCCTCTCTGGTTGCCCTCCCCCAAACTGGAACAAGGCTTCTACCCTGAGAAGGCTTCTGTGGCGATTTTGGGGCCAGCATGAACCCCAGATGACAGCATTGTCTCCTTTCTGTGCCTGCCCACCCCCAAACTGGAACAATGTGTGTGCCCTGAGTGGGCTGCTGCGGCAATTTTGCCACCAGCACCTACCCCAGATAGCTGCGCTGTCTCCGTCTCTGGCCACCCACCCCTGAGCTGGAAAAAGGCTTCTGCTCTGAGTGGGCTCCGGTGGTGATTTCAGCCTCAGCACCAACCCCAGACAACCGCGCTGTCTGCTTCTCTAGCCATCCACCCCCAAGTTGGGACAGTACCTCTTCTCTGAGGGGGCTCCTGTTGCGATTTTGGCCCCAGCACCAACCACAGATGGCCATGCTGTGTCCTTCTTTAGCTGCCCACTCCAAAGCTGGAACAATGCCTCTTCCATGAGTGGGCTCCTGTAGCGATTTGGCCCCAACACCAATCCCAGATGACCATGCTGTCTCCTTCTCTGGCTGCCCACTCCCAAGCTGGAACAAGGCTTCTGACCTGAGCGGGCTCCTACGGTGAAGTCGGTTCCAGCACCAACCCCAGACGGCCATGTTGTCTCCTTCACTGGCTGCCTGCCTCCATGCTGGAACAAGAGTTCTGACCTGAGTGAGCTCCTGTGGCAATTTTGTCCCCAGCACCAATCCCAGATGGCTGCGCTGTCTCCTTCTGTGGCCACCTGCCCCAAAGTTGGAACAAGCCTTCTGTCTTGAGTGGCTGCTGCAGAGATTTTGGCACCAGCACAAACACAAGACAGCCACGTTGTCTCCTCCTCTGGCTGCCTGCCCCCAAGCTGGAACAAGGCTTCTGCAGTTAGTGGGATCCTGTGATGATTTCAGCCCCTCTGCTACCCACTCTATCTTGACACTCCTTATTTTATTTTTTATTATCTTACTCTCTCTTTTGTTCTTCCCTGATGCCACCAGCTCCAAAGCTCTGCAACCCCCCACCAAGAATCTCTTTCTCTCCCTTCCTCCTATTCGTCCACTATTCACATCTAATCTGTTCCCCTGCTTGTTTTACCTCCAACCCTGCCCCCTTCAAATTAATCTTGTCTTTGTTTTATGTTCCTTAACTAACCAGTGCTTCTCCCCCTCTCTCTTTCTTCAGGCTTCATCTCTGAGTGGGCTCCTGCAGCGATTTTGGCCCCAGCACCAACCCCAAATGGCTGCCCTGTCTCCTTCTCTGGCCTTCCGGCCCCATGCTGGAACAAGGTACACCACAGTCCTTGAGACTGCTGACCAGCTTCTAAGTCGATAATTTGATTGGTTTCCATGGCTGCAGCTGGTCTTCCTATTGGCCGCTGTGGTCCTAATTGGAATTTCCTCTTTTTTTAAACTGCAAAGCGCTAGCCTGTTCTGTGTACATTTTTTAAAACTGATCCCATACACTTCCATGCTGATCCCCTTCCCTAAGACCTCGTACTAGTCAATTGCAGCAACTTCTTAAAGGGGCTGTCCTCTCCTGCAACTTCTTAAAGGGGCAGTCCTCTGTCTGCTCAAATTTGACAAGCTCTGCTGACTGCCCTACCTTAATCACATTCTCTCTTCTAACAGCCTCATACTACCTGTGCCTTACCACTTTGCTATCCCGGTACATAGTTTCTTTACCTCACTCAACTTTAGCCTACCCTACTTCCCTATTCCATCTCATATATTACTGTCCTGTCACCTTCCCTCTTTCTGTCCGGCAGCATGGAGTGCTTCAAGCGGTTTCACCTCCCCTATTTATTCTCACTCCTAGTTCTTCCCCTCTGACCCACTTTGCTCAACTCCCCCTAACCCTGTCACTCCCCTCCCCCTTCCTCCCCTCCCCCTCCCCTCCCACCAGTTTCCCCCAAAATCCTACTCACACCCTCCCTCCTTCCTCTTCTCTCACCTCCTCACCACCTCTCGCCTTCCTTCCCCTGCCCCCACTTGCACTGTCAAATCTGGCCCTGCCCTCCCCATGCGAACCCTTCATCAGCCTTTGCCTGTTCCATGAGTTCTCTCCTTCCTACCACAACCGTATCTTTTTCATCCACCACCATACTCCACCAAGCTGTCTTCGCTTGAGAGCCACTGGCACTTAAGGCTCCTACTCCTACTACTCTTCATCTCAGGCTCCATTCACCCCAACCCCAGCCCCACACCCACTATCCATTTTGCCCCTCACTCCTCCCCCAAACCATCTAAACAGCTCACATTTGCTCACCTTAACATGCAGAGCCTTTTGACAAAAAAAACCTTGATCGAGTCCTGGGTGATGGCCAATGCTTTTGATGTCATTGCCCTCATCACAACCTAGCTGAAGGAAGATATCTCCCCCAATGAAATCCTTCTTGAAGGTTACTTAGTCTTTAGAAAATACAGGGTGGGGAAGCATGGGGAGGCTGCCTCATCTGGGTTGCCGATCACCTCCTTGCCACCAAATTTGACCACCCACTTTCCACCTCCTCCCTCGAGATCATCTGGATCAACCCCATCCTTGGAGTGGATAAAATGGTCACAGTCAGTGTGGTGAACCTGTCACACTCCTCCGCACCCTGTGATCTCTACCTCTTCCTTAATATAAAGAGTTCCCTTCCCCAAGGGAGAGATTGAATCATCCTAGGGGATTTCAACCTAAAATGGCTGTCCCCTCACTCTGATTCCACCAAGGAATCCATACTTGGCCTTGGTCTCTACCAGCTCATCACTGAACCTACCAGAACCAACTACAAGACTGGATTTCAGTTCCTCATTGATTGGGTCCTGGTCTCACACACCTCCCAAGTCACCACCTCCGGAGTTCTTCCTGACTCAGTCAGTGACCACTGTGCTGTTTTCTGCTGTTGGTCCACAAACAACTTCCCCAGCCCACACAAATTCATCCAAACCAGGCAATTAAAGATGCTGGATGACTCTGAGTTCTCCAAAGCTGCCCTAGCCCAAGACTGGTCTTTCACTGAAAACATTTCAGACATCTGCAAAGCACCTGAAGTCTTTAACAATAGGTTCCTTGCCCTCTGGGACCCTTTCATCCTGCTAAAAAAAACCTGGGTCAAGGGTTCTAGTCAGTAATGGGTCACCCCCGAGGTTCGCAAGCTAATGAGGGTTAGGGACCAAGCCTGGAAGTAATACAGAAAACACAACCCCCTTCCCCCAACTCCTCCAAGACTTTAAAACCCTCAGGAACAGGTGCAAATCTTCCATAAGGTCTGCTAAATTCTCCTTCATCCTGGAAAAACAACATGCTTCCCAGGGAAACCCTAGGAGGACCTGGAACTTCATTAACAACCTAATTAGTAGGGAATTTTCCAAAGAACATGTCTGTCTCACCTCTGAAGGGACAACCACCATAGAGCCTAGTGAAATAGCCTTCCTTTTCAATAAATACTTCAGTAACCTTGACCAGTACAAGCCCAGCTCCCTTCCTACCCAATTTATCCCACCCCCTTCCCAGTCTCCTATCCCAGGTTCCATTTCAGATACCTAACCCCTGCTGAAGTGGCCAAGTTAATCAAAACAGACTACTCAAGACCATCCAAAGGCACCAACAGCATTGACTTCAGAGTTCTCTGTCTTGCCTTTGACTCCCTGGCCATCCCTCTAACTAACATCCTCAACTACTCCCTCTGCACAGGGCCCTTCCCCAAAGCATAGAAGTGCACCATTATTAAACCTCTTCACCAATCTGGTTTCAAGGATCTTGCAACCGATTGCCGTCCCATCTCTCTCCTTGCCCTTCTCTCCAAAATGTTAGAGAAAGTGGTCCACAGGCAAACCATGGAATTCCTCTCCAAATATAACCTGCTTACAGAAGCCCAACATGGGTTTCATGCTTACCACAATACCTAAACTGCCCTCATCAAGTTCACCCACTCCATAGACAAAGCCAACAACGAAGGCCTCTACACCAGTGCTGAGTTTGTGGACCTCACCAAAGCCTTTGACCTTGATGATCATGAAGTCTTCTTCTGTATCCTGGCTGGCCTCCATTTGTCACCTGAGGTCTGGCTCTGTTTCAAAGATTACCTAACAGGTAGATCCCATTGCACCATTATTAGTGGTGTCCTCTCCAAATCCTGCCCCATCAAATATGGCATCCCCCAAGGGTCCATCCTGGGCCCTCTACTCTTCTCTCTGGTCGCAAACTCCCTGCCTGACATCTGCTGATAATGCAGCCTTGTTCTGTCAGGACAAAACTCCTACCACTCTCATTAACAAACTCCAATTCAATTTCAGCAGACTTCACGCCTGATTCATGTCCAAAGGTCTAGTACTCAATTCCAATAAAACTAAGTTTATGGTTTTCTCCAGCCCCCGCAAACACTTAAGCTCTTGACCACTCCCTTTATGACAACCTTGATAACTCCATTGAAAGAGTCAATAAATTCAAGTACTTTGGCTTACTCCTGGATAGCCACCTCAATTTCGATGCTCACACAAGCCACATAATCAGAAAAACCCACCAATGCCTCGGTATCCTCCATAGAAATAAGCAGTACCTTGACAGTGAATCCAAATCTCTCCTAGTATCCAGCTTCCTCCTTCCTTCCTTCAACTTTAGGAGGCAGTATAGCACAGTGGTCTAAGGCTCAGAGCTGCAAATCTGGTGACATCCAGCAGACCAGACCTGGGTTTGCATCCCACAGCTTCCACTTGCATACTGTGTGACCCTGAACAAGTCACTTAACCTCCTTGTGCTCCCAGGTCACTCCTGTAAAAAAAGTTTTCAGCTTAGTGTGCTATACCTGGTTAAACAACTAAATAAAAAAAAAATAAATAAAAAAACTATGATTCTCTTTTCTCCCTCCCCCACCTCTTCATCAAAAAATTCTCCAGACTTTGAAGCTCCTACCACAATGCTATCCGCTTTGCCTCTGGTCTCCCTAAACTCACACACCACTGTGACCTTTATAAGCTTACTGGTTGGTCCTCCCTTGAGGCCCATCTCAACTGCAAGATGGCCACCTTCTTCTTCTTCAAACTCTCCCAAGGGCTGCTTCTTGATTGCCTCACCTGTCTCTTCCAGACAGCCACCACCACCAGGACCACTATACTGTCCTCCACTCTCTCTTTCACAGTTCTTTTGTGCCAGACCACTCAAGACCAGAAAATACTCTTCTTTGGGACCCAAGCTCTTCAACTCTCTCCCTCTGGAACTAAAACTCTGTCCCTCCACAAATGCCTTCAAACACAATCTCAGGAGACGTTTCTCCCTCACCTACTCCTGCACCTGCTCGCAGCTCTAAACTGGCTCCCCTCCTGAACTTTTTTCCCCCTCACTTTTTGGTTATCCACCTCTGGCACTTACCCTCCCTCTCTTTCTAGCACTTGTAGTATTGTTAATCCACATGGGCTAGTTTTTAGATTGCACTTAAATGTTTGCTTCCCACCCCTGACTAGAATGGATTCCCTCTTCCACTCATTCTGTCATTTCACTCTGGACTGCCCACCCTGCACCCACCATTGCTCCCTTTATAACTATCTCTTCCTTCCCTTCCCTCTCTCCCTCAAAGCCAGGCGTCTCACTCATTGTTCCTCCTTTGCAGCCAAATACTGATTAGGCTCTCTTCCTTCCATATCTCACCTCTTCCCCCATCCCCACCACCCTTTGCAACTCTGTCTTCTGTTCCCTGGCACTCCTGTCTAAGTCATCTTCAGCTGGATAGGTTGCCTACTTCTACCAATTCCCTAAACTTTAAGAACTCACTTCCACTTTCTATCCACTCTGTCTCTTCCCTACACTCTCTTTCCTCACTTCTCATCACATTCTCTTCTCACTCCTATAACTGTACTTGATCCTGCCTCTGTACCTTTCTTAAAATGCCCTTCCTATACCTCCTTCCCACCATTAGCTTCCTCTTGTTAACATTTAGTGTACTCTGCACTTTAATGTGAACCCTATTGCCACACCCCTGGTGTATTTTCTGCTATTATCCCATGCCAGTTGCACATAATATTTATATAGACTGCCTGTTTACTTAGCTTATGGTGTTTCTCCACTTGTACTGTATATACTTTTGTCTAAAAATGCTGTGATCTTGTATGTAAACTATGTTTATCTTTTTGCTACTCATGTCTCTCTTTTACCACCTCCCCCCAGGGACACATCTGGAAATGAGGCTGTCAACTCAGTATGTCTTTCCTGGTGAAACTTTTGAAAATAAATAAATTAATAAAAATAATTTCTAATGGAAATCCTTACAGATTACAATTTTATGAAAAGTGGGTATAATGCTGGTATATAGTTGTAATCTGACTTCTGTTGCTTCTGAAAGCTGAAACCTGACCTCCTGACTTTATTATGATTTCCAGTAACTTGTTTTATTGTACATCTCCCAGAGCCATTTGGGATGGGCACCTAACAGATAAAACTGCCTTGCTGTGATTTACCATGAAAAATATTGATGCATACACTCTGTAGAGAGTGGCTTCTTTTTTTATCAACATTTTATGCCCCCAGTGTTTCTGTGGAACTGGCAGGCAGGCTCTACCTCACCCCAAGGGGCTCACATCTGCTCATGGCCAGTGTCCCCATCACAGGGAACACCACTGGGACCATCATGGAGCCTGCCAGCTCCATTTTCTCTCCACCATACTGTGGATGCTTTCACATGTGTGGAGGCACACACACGCTATGGTCCTTCAGCACCCACCTTATTTGGTTGCCTTGCTTCTTCTATGTTTAACCCAAAAATTTGCAGGGGATATGACGTGGCCTGACTGAAGATATCATATTTATCTTCATGAGAGGCCAATGATATGATATCGCAGTTGGACATGCAGTTTTTGTGCAGTGAAATGCCAAAAAATGCACTTTTTACCACTTTTGCGTGTTTTGTGTCTGTGGCACTGCACAGACATCATGTGGTTTAGTGGTCCAAAACTTGGGACATAGAAAGAGCTTGGGCCAAGGAATATACCTGTGTTTGTTTGGTGAAAAAATATTAATCTGTTCAAAAGTTATTAAAATTTGAAGTTCACACTATATCCTAAGGGAAAATTTATATGTGTATTTTGCAATATCCATGGGAAAGACCAGATGTCCCTAGGGAAGACCAGATGCCCCTAGGGAAAACCAGATGACCCAAATTGGGATGATCATATCTCCATAATGGTTTGGTCTTTTTACTTGAAATTTGCAGGGTGTTGAGGGGATGTCCTCGGGATGGGATGTGAATTATGCTGTTTAGGTGTTGGGGAATTAATTGGTTGCAGAGATATTCAATGACCAAGTTGACATTTTTCCCCTTAGGATTACATTGCAGTCTGCGTCATGACTTTTGGCACCATTATCTCGGAAATGAAGCAAGACAGACTTTTCGCTACTGGCAGCTTACATCACCTTTAGGTGATGTATGCTGCTGGAAAAAGATTCAAAATCATAGAGTAAGCCTGCAGTGGAATTTTTTCGTACATTGCACGGTTCATGAGATATTGTGAAATTACTGTCACAAGGGTTCAAAGAGTGCCTGTCCAGTGTTTTTTGGTGCCCATATCTTGGAAACGATGTGAGATATGAGTTGGGGCATTTGGTGTCGCGTGAAGTACTCGCTGTCATGATTACAATGAAGCTTGAATTTTTTTTCCAGCTCTTACAGTTCACAAGATATCTGCAAATTACTGTTACAAGGCTTTGGTGGCCTACAGAGCTGCCGTATGGCTCTGTAGCTTTGCATAAGTGGGCCCGTGCTACCACAGATGCATAATGTTATGTAAAAATTGGCAAGTTTGTGGGAGCGCGGGGCCTCCACCAATACATGTTTTTACTAGTTATATTAGATTTTTTAAAAAAATAAGGAAACTCACGGCAAAAAAATGCATTTAATGCATCATTTAGAGTTTAAGTGAAAAAAGTCAGGAAATGAAACATTGGGGTTGAGCCCCTACTCCGCCCACGCTCCCATCCTCCACAGACTGACAGATGCCGGGGTGTGCCATTGTGGTCATGAGGCATAAGTCTCACCCCATTCTCCTTTACTGTAGCATGTCAACCTGCTTACACATGGAATGGGGTGAGAGTTTAAGCCACATGACCCCAATAGCACACCTGGCTTGTCAGTCTGTGGAAGAGGATGAGAAGTGAGGATTAAAGCTTAACCCTAATGTTTCATTTCCTGAATTGTTTCACTTTAACCCCAAATGATTCAATAAACACAGTTTTTTTGCCAAAAAATCTTATTACAGTATATCATTCATTCTAGCACCAATAATGCCTATATCCTCTCTAACTCCCTTTAATCCCTTTCACTCCTCCTCCCTTCCTGCCTCTCCACTTTCTTTTCCTCTGGGCACTTCATGCTCCTCTACCCTTTCCTCCCCTGCACTTTTCCTCTCTTAAGGCCCCTCTGCTCTAATTCCCTTCTCTCCTATTTCTAAATCTTCTTTCTCTTGCACCAGTCTTTACTCCTTAAATTTCTTTACCTCGCATGTTGTAAAAATCCTAATTGCTAACTTTAAATTTTTTTTCTCTTACTCAAATATGTAAAAGGAACTCAAATTTCTAAATTGAACTGTGCACAATGGAAACACTGTTTACATATTCTCATGTACTTTCACTTCAACTAATGCTTCTTCAACAAATGCTACTTAAATGTATGTCTGCCAACTTTGTAATTGTTTTTGTGTTTGCTCAATTGTATCCATGAGTGTCCAAACTATTTGTATCACTCTGACCATTGTAAATTCCTCTACCTGCTGCCCCCTGGTTGCACCTGGAAATGAGCCTCGGCTCAGTTTGCCTTTCCCAGTTACCAAACATTTTAAAATAAATTAAAAATCAAATTTAAAAAAAAGCTGTCTCAAGTTCATAACGAATAATGACAAGTTGCTCCACAAACATAAGATCTGCACCATAACAATTATTGATTAAATTAGTAATATCTTCACTTAAATACAAAAGAAAATAAGAATGAGGTTCAATTTTACCACTAGATAACAGAGAAGCCTTCAGAGCCTCTGAGGTAACATTTAAGGATTGGTAAATAATATTAAAGCTTGAGCCAAATTGGGGCTCTTGAGCAGCTTGTATGTCATTCTGCATTAATTTAGAAACATAGAAACATAGATTTTTATGGCAGATAAAGACCACTTGGCCCCCCTAATCTGCCAATTTCCCTACCTACTGGATAAACTGCAGATCCTAATTAACCAACAGCCTATTTCTTCCTGCCCCCCACAAGAATTGCCTTATGCCTGTCCCATGCATTCTTGAATTCCTTCACTGTTTTTGACCCCACGACCTCCTCAGGAAGGCCATTCCATGTGTCCACCACCGTCTCTGTGAAAAAATACTTCCTCATATTGCCCCTGAGCCATCCCCCCATCTTTAAATTGCATCCCTTGTTCTTGCACATCTCTTTTTCTGAAAGATGCTACCCTCTTGGACTTTGTTGATTCTTTTGAGGTACTTCAAACTTTCTATCATGCCCCCCTCCCTCCTTTCCTCAAGGGTATACATGTTAAGGTCTTTTAGTCTCTCTTCATATGGCTTTTTTTTTTGCAGACCATACCATTTTAGTTGCCCTCTTCTGGACTGCCTCCATTCTGTCTATGTCCTTGCAGAGATGGGATGTTCAGAACTGTACACAGTACTCCAGATGGGGTCTCACCAACTGTCTGTACAGAGGGATAACAACTTCCTGTTTTCTACTGGTGATGCCTCTCCCTATACAGCCCAGTATCACCCCAGCCATCCCTACTGCCTTTATTTAGACTTATCCAATTTCTTCAGCCTCATTATTGTATTATGAAGATCTGAAATAACTTCAGCCATAATAGAATTGGTACATTTACTCATAGGCACATCCACTTTCCAAGCATCAATGACTTGGATGATAGATGAACCTGGTAGTTCCAAGAAACTATTAGCCAAAACACTAACTTTTTTGGAGACTCCTAAGTGTCAGAATTTGGCACTTAACTAGTTTCTAATGCAGCCAACTCTGAAACCAAGTTTGGAGATTTAAGCAAAGAGTCAGAAAGCTTATCCACTGTTGGAGTTGCATTCTGATTTAAAGGGATAGTCACCAACAGACTTAATCTTGGGGTTGATGTAAGCTGCTTAGACTCCATTTTACTCTTACAGGACCCAGAAGAATTTTGTACTTGAAACTCAGTAATAGCTAATTTTCCACTATTAATTATAGGGATGGGTGAACCAGTTCTGCAGCACTTCCAAACTCCTCAGACTGGGGCAACTCAGCTCTGACTGGGAAAACTGAGCATTTCATGGCTTGACCCAAGTTGCCAAGTTGACCCAGTTTGGAACTGTGGTCTGGTCTGGAAATAACACTTTCACCACCAGTACTGCACGGAAGTCATGAAGCAAGGCAAGGCATGGTGCAGATATAAAAACAAAGCATTTTTATCCAATCTCTAACTAATACTCCTGAGTCCCTGGACCATCACATAACCAAGAAAGGCAAACACTTGTTATACTAGGTCACTGAAGGGAGGCAACCAATGAGGATATCTGTTGCATGATTGACTCATGTTCTAACCAAACATGTGTGTGTCAGCCACTAGAGGACATTCCTAGAAAACAGTGTAATGAGCGCATTTTGGGCTTTGCATTGAAAGGAAACAGGTGTGTGTGTCTGTCTGTGTCTGTCTGTGTCTGTGTCTGTGTCTGTGTCTGTGTCTGTGTCTAGAGAGATTCCAAAAAAAGGTGAAATTGAAAAATGTTTCATTTTCTTAGAAAGAGACAGAGAGAGGAAGAGTAGAGAGACCAACAAATTCAGCAGCAGGCAACAGCAGAGTGCAGACATTGCAGCAGACTACTTTGTATAAACAAACTCTGGTCAGAGTCAACATGGCTGCTTCAGAGTCACAAGACGGAGTGAAAACTTCTTAAAGATGCTGCCACAGCTAACAGTGTACTGGCACCGCATCAACAAATCAAGAGGAACAACAGGCATGAGACTACAGTTCAGGAGTAACACCAATATGTATAGGCAAAAAAATCCAGACTAGACCAGTACCTCCAATTTTTACCTGGTACTTCAGACATAAGCTCGGTTATGTTCTTCATCAGTGGGCTCTTTGACGAAGAACCAAGTTTAAGTCTGAAGCACCAGGTAAATATAATGCTCTCTGTGTGGCTATAAGTCCTCTCTGTATGGCTATAACACAATAAATAGTTTTTTTTATAATTGAAAGTACTGATACAATTTTTTTTTACCTCTACAAATTGGTATTATTCCTGAAGTGTGATCTCTGCCTGTTTTAACACTAAACACCCTTACAGTGAAATAGCTTTCAAGACACTGAGCCACTGAGGAGGTGGGGACCCAAAATTCTGCAAGCATTTTCAGGTTTAGTTTAGAATAATAAAATAGAATAGCATTTGGTATGTGCTTGCATGTACAGTTACTGTGTCCCTTATGGTTATAAGAGTGCATTCTTGACTTATTTGGGTGACTGAACTACAAAGCAAAGCTGAGCTGTTCTGTGACAAAAAGTACTTGAGCAGAAACTCTTGTAGCCACATGACACATGGGAACTGTACACATAAATATATAATAAATCATCACCTCTAGAAATTGTGAATTCCTTTGATTCTAAATTTTCTGATCATGCTCCTATGTTGCTCCTGGGAACCTGCAATCCATTTTTTGATAGCAATTTTTCCTGTAATTGGCCTGATTTTTATTTTTAACAAATTAGCCCAAGTGAGGTTTATAAATTACTTTCTCATCATCCTGATAATGGTTCTGATTGTGGTGCTGGACTGGATAGTTAGTTTCTTCAATTGGCAGCTCCTAGGAGGCAGTATAGCGCAGTGGGTTAAGGCTCTGAGCTGCAGATCTGGAGACCTGGGTTTGAATCCTACAGCTGCCTAGGTGCATACTGTGTGATCCTGAGCAAGTCACTTAATTTTCTTGTGTTCCCAGGTTGCAACTGGACACAAGCTTCAGCTTAGTGTGCTACTCCTGGTTAAACAATGTTCCCCTTTCCTTATATTGCATCACCCTTGTGCACTTTATTTAATTTGTCACTTATTTCTCAACTATTTTCTTTGATTTGGAAATGTGCTAGGGTTGTACCCATCCTTAAGAAGAGCCGTGCTGCTTGTGTTGAAGATTTTCAGCCTATTTTAAAATTGAGTACAATTAGCAAACTTCTTAAAAAAATTGTAGCTGAACAAATGAATGAATATTTAGAGAAATATAAGTTTTTTTGTCCACAGCATCATGGATTTAAAAAGGGTTATGGGACTGGGACAGCCTTGGTCAGGTTCACAGACTCAGTTCTCAGTGGTATGGAGAATTGTCTCCTCACTGGGGCCATGTTCGTGGACCTGACCAAGGCTTTTGATCTTGTTGATCATAAAATGCTTTGTTTCAGGTTAAAATCTTTGGGTTTCTCCTCCAATGTTGTTTCTTGGTTTGAGGATTAACTATCAATTTCTTCACTGTTATCTAGTGTGAATAGAATTTACAGGGGTGTACCTCAGAGGTCAGTTTTGGGTCCACAGATCTCCAGGTAGAAGGTCATCTGGGGGCTAGTGACCATCACATGGTATGGTTCAATTTGGTCACTAGAACTAAATCATCACATTCCAAAGCAGAAATAAGGGAATTCAACGAAGCTGACTTTGATAAGATAGCCAAAAACAGTTAAGCTAACCCTGGCAAGATGAAATACAGGTGAAGGGGTACAGGCAAAGTGGGAAAGCATTAAGGATGCAATACTTGAAACAACATCCCATTGTGTTAGGGAGAAAAGCAAGAGCAAAAGAAGGAGGAAACCACTTTGGTTCTCAAAAACAGTAACAAGAAAAGATCAGAGCCAAAAGGTTGGCCTTCAGGAAACATAAGGTAACACAGCAGGATGAAGATAGGGAAGCATACTAAACTTCCCTAAGGGAAGCAGGGAAGGCAGTAAGGCAGGCAAAGGCTCAAACTGAGGAAACACTAGCACAAACAGTAAAAGAAGGGGACAAGACTTTCTATAGATACATTAGTGAAAGGAGAAATTCCAGAGGGGGTATTGCTAATATCAAAGGGGATAAGAAGGAGTGTGTGGAAGAGGACCCAGGAAAAGCATCTATCCTAAATAGATACTTCTGCTCAGTATTTACTGGGGAGAAGGTAGGGCAGGATCCACAGCTCAGCACCATGGACACAGAGGGATGGAGGTGTGCACAAGTCCCTTCACAAAAGAAAAGGTCCTAAAAGAGCTCACTAAACTCAGGGTGGACAAGGCAATGGGACCTGATGGCATACATCTCAGGGTACTAAAGGTGCTAAGGGTGGAACTAGCAGAGCCTTTAGCAGAACTGTTTAGTGAGTCTCTGAGCACAGGAGAGGTCCTAGAAGACTGGAGAAGGGCTCATGTGATCCTGCTCCACAAGAGTGGCAGCAGAGAGAAGGCAGGGAACTATAGACCTTAGTCTTACCTCAGTAGTGGGCAAGATTATGGAGGCACTCCTTAAGAAAAGGATAGTGCAACACCCGGAATCCATAGGAGCACCGGATACAAGACAGCATGGGTTTACAACAGCAAGGTCCTGTCAAACAAATCTCATAGATTTCTTTGACTGGGTAACCAGAGTGGTGGACCAAGGGGGTGCAGTTGATGTCACCTACATTGACTTCAGCAAAGCTTTCGATACTGCTCCACATAGAAGATTGATTAATAAGCTGGGTAGGCTCAGGGTGGGTCAGAGGTTGGTCAACTGGTTGGCAAACTGGTTAGCTGGCAGAAAACAGAGAGTGGTGGTAAAAAGTATACAGTCAGAAGAGATGCAAGTCACAAGTGGGGTACCTCAGGGATCAGTCCTGGGGCCAGTCCTTTTCAATATCTTCATCAGTGACATTGCAGATGGAGTAGAGGGTAAGGTTGCCTGATTGCAGATGACACCAAGATCTGCAACAGAGTACGTGATCCAGATGGGGTGGGTAGAATGAGAAGAGATCTGGAAAAACTGGCAAAATGGTTGGAAGAGTGGCAACTGGGGTTTAACACAAAGAAGTGCAAGATCATGCACATAGGAAAGAGAAACCCTGAAGCTACCTATGGGTTGGGAGGGGAGTTGCTGGCAATCACAAGGGAAGAAAGAGACTTGGGCATCGTCTTCACAGATGACCTGAAATCATCCAAGCAGACCACTAAAGCAGTAGGTAAGGCTAAAGGGATGTTGGGGTATATTAGTAGGGGAATCACAAGTCGTAAGAGGGAGGTAATAATCCCTCTTTACAAGACACTGGTTAGGCCCCATCTGGAGTACTGCATGCAGTACTGGAGGCTACACCTGCACAAGGACATTAACAAAATGGAGGCAGCCAGAGAAGGTCAACCAAAATGGTGCAGGGACTGCATCAGAAAACATATGAGGACAGATTAATGGAGCTCAATATGTATACCCTAGAGCAAAGGAGGGAGAGAGGTGATATCATCAAAAAATTCAAACATCTTAAGGGCATTAACATGATGAAAGTGTCTAACATGTTTCAATATAAGAAAAATAGCAGGACAGAAGAACACATCATGAGATTAGAGGGAGGCCGATTAAGGGGTAATGTGAGGAAGTTCTTTTTCACAGAAAAGGTGGTGGATGCATGGAACGGCCTACCTCAGGAAGTGGTGGATATGAATACAGTGCAGGGCTTCAAACAGGCATGGGAAAGGCATAAGAGAGCAATACAGATGAGTATGAATAGATAGGCCATTGACAGAGTAAAGGCCTATGGCACATTCATAAGGTAGAAAAAATGGGCAGACTGGATGGACCTTGCGGTCCTTATCTGCCTTCAACTTCTATGTTTCTATGCTTCTATGTCTCTACTTTTATTTATTTTATTAATTGTCTTCCTTTTGTTATTAACAATTGTCAATCTTTGCTTTATGCCGATGGTCTTATTCTTTTTTTTTTTTTTTTTTAGCAAAAGAACCATTCAATTTTGCTAAAGATCTTCAACCTGACTTTTTTCTTGTTCATAATTGGTTTTCTGAAAATCTTCTTATTTTTAATGTAAAGAAGACAAAATCTATGATTTTTGGTTCACGTGTTAAGTTGACTGATTGTCCTCTACTTGAGTTGTATGATAATCAAGGCAACTTAATCAAACAAGTATCTCAATTTAAATATCTTGGTGTTATTTTGGATCCTTTGCTTTCGTTTTCTGATCATATCAAATCTGTTTGTTGTAATATTAATCAACAAATTGGAATGTTGTACAAGTTGAGAAGTTTCTTTTCTTTTGAATCTCGTAAAGCCATAGCTATAGGTTCTCTTCTGCCACACTTTGATTATATAGCTAATCCTTTTTTGGTCTTGGTTTTACAGATGTTCAAAATATTTTTGTTTATAACAGTTTTTGCCTTTTTGTCTTATTGGCTAGTGTATGTACTTACAATTGTCAGTTATATTCCAAACTTGGTTGGTTATCCCCAACTCATCGTATACAGTATTTTTTTGATTGTATGATTTTCAAAAATGTTTTTTTTTTTATTCTGTGTCCTCTTCTGTCTCTGATCTACTCTTAGTTAGGGACTTGTTACCTAGTCTGAGGTCTGCTAGTGTAGTTGTACTTAATGAGGGTGTTTGCAAAACTAAATCTGGATTGCAAGCATTTACTGCAGCTGCTGTGCATTTTTGGAATAGCTTACCCAATTCTATATGTATTGGTTACTCTTTACAAGATTTTAAAAAGTGCTTAAAGTCCTATCTGTTTGATTTATGTATTTGTAATTGTTATTGAATGTTTATTATATGTTTTGTATATTTTATATTGTATGATTTGTCCAGGTTAAGCCTGGAACAGGACCCTCTGTCCAGTGTTCTTATGCAGGTAACAAATTAAATAAATAAATAAAAAATAAATGTTGAAGATTTATGTTAGGACATGCAACTTGAATTTAAAATACAACTGTTAGATTTTGTGGAAGATTAGAGAAACCCGTGTGATGAAATGGACTACGCTATCTCAACTTAGAACTGTAGCATTAAAATTATTTGCATGAGATGTTTTGTGGAAAAAATAGTATGTTAAATGTTTAGAAATAAACAATCCTGATTTGCCAAGAATGATGTCATAATGTATAATGTTGTGTATAGAGGATAGGGGATGGCCAGCCATGCAAACCAAGGCTGTGTTGTCACCAGCCTCAATAGTAGTCAGAACCCTGTTGGCAATGCAGGCTTGTTGTGCATGTGACTGCGCATCCACTGTTTTATACAGTGTATTTTTTTTTTGTCTTAAAAAAATAAATTGTTTCCCCCCACACAAACACACACAAAAGACACATCATTTTGGACATTTTAAAACTAATAAAGCCACCCTACACCAACTGTTAATGCTCCTTGCCATGCTACTAACAGTTTATTCACTTTTAAAATCATTTGAAAAAAAGCTTACTTCATAAACAAACTCTGGTCAGAGTAAACACGGCTGCAGTAGCATTATAAGGGACCAAGACAAAGAATGTGAATGTAACTGAGTGATGGAGTTTTTCCATTTTTTTTCCTCCCAGAGGACTCCTTCAAAAACAACAAATCCTGCCATTGATACGGCAATTGCGCCCTTCCATTCCTGTCTCTGTCTGATCTCTTATCCCCTTCCATCACTCAGTTACATCCACACTCTTTGTGTCAGTCCATTATAGCACTGATGCAAATGTGTTGGCTCTGACCAGAACTTGCACAGTGGGGGATCTGTTTTGATACAGTTTTACAGTTGAGGGTGACTGAAGTACAAGGAAATCAAGTGATTGTCAGTGGCTGTGTTGGTATTCGAATACCATATCTCCAAGGTTCAATACTAGCACTTTATGAAAGGTAGTTTTAGCCCATTTTAGTATTTTACCCTAACAAACAAACTTTCTAAAGTCTGTGATTCCTGAATATCTTGTGTATACCAGGTCTGAATAGAAAGGTTGTGCTGTTGTTCAAACAGAACCCCACTGTGCTGAAATATATATGGAAAAACAACACAATTTGTTGCTGACTTCTTTGATACATTTGGAATGATCACTGCATTTCCATGCAAGTTTGGGTATCAGGAAATGGAAACTGTATCCAATAAACTACTGACAAAATGCTAGCATTTGTCTTTCAGTACACTGACATGGGGGACTGTCTCCACGGGGGAGGGCATTTTGCAGCACTGACTAAGCTTCCTGTTGAAACAGCCCATTGGAGAAGCATCTCATTTTCACTGAGGGATCTGCTTTGATCCAATTCTACAGGTGGGGATGCGTGGAGCACTTGGGAAGTCATGTGACTGTCAGCGGCTGTGGTGGGATTCAAACACCTTACCTCCTAGATAGAATACTACACCTTAGCAAAGGAAGTTTTATCACATTTTATTATTCATTTTACTCTCAAAACAGCCTTTCTAGTGCCAGGTCCAGCTTGTGAGCTGCAGGAGTATGGGATTAAATTTATTTCAGGGGGTTGTGTATCCAAGGTCTTTCTCATGTGGCCCCTCCCTTTGCTGAATTAATTTGAAATATCTGATTATCTTAACAGTAAACAGCCCAACCAAGAAGCACTCCATTTTAAGTGCAGTATCTGCAGAATAGCCTGGAGCTTCCAGCAATGAGTTATGAACGAACTTGTTACATTCAGCGATCTGGGTTTGATACCCACAACCTCCACTTGCATACTGTGTGACCCTGAGCAAGTCACTTAATCTCCCTGTACTTCCTGGTTACTCCTGTAAATAGGCCTTGTGTCCAGTGGGGCCTACCCAATTAGCAAAGAATAAAAAATAATTGTAAGATCTCAGTAATCCCCAGACTCTGAAAAGCATTTCTAAGTTCAGGCAGCTGTGTTAGTGCAGTGATCAGGTGGGTTTAAATGTGATTTATGCAGAAATTCAGCATTTGATCATATGAGCAGGTCCTCATATCCCTCCCCCCTTTTCATGGAGTGAATGAGATGGTATGGGCAGGTGCTGCCAAGCAGGTACTCTAAGTCACCAAGGGGGCACCCAGAAACACCAGCTGAGCTGCCTGTCAATAAAACCCAGCCAAGAAGCATCTAACTTTCAGTGTTGGATCTACTTCAAAGTAATTTTACAGCTGGGGCTAAGTGAAGCACAAGGAAGTCAAGTGGCTGTCATTGGCTGGGGTGAGACTGAACACCATCGAACTCTTGGTACAGTACTAGCATCTTACCAAAGGCAGTTTTAGCACATTTAAATATTTATTTTCCTCTAAAAAAAACAACTTTTCTACAGCTTGTGATTCCTGTATGTCTTGCTTACACCAGGGTTGAGTAGAAAAGTTGTGATATTGTTCCAACAGAGCCCTAGTGTATTGTAATGTAAAAGAAAGAACAATTTTCTTGGCTACATTTGCAACCACCACTGCATTTTCATGCAGGTTTGGTTATCTGAAAGTTCTTTATTCTAGCATTTCTCCTTCAGTACACTGTATTCACCATGGGGGGGGTGCTACAGCTCTGGCTAAGCTGCCTGTCAAGACAGTCTAATGAAGAAGGGTCTCAGTTTCAGTGCTGGATCTTCTATAATGCTGTTTTACAGGTGGGGTGGGGGATTTAGTGAAGCACAGTGATGTCCAGTGACTGTCAGAGGCTGTGGTGAGATTTGAACACCACAGCTTTTTGCTCTGTGCACTACCACTGGATGACACTAGCTTCCAGGTACTTGATTACAGAAACAACCTGTTTTCATCTTATTGGTTCTGTCCTAGTGGCAGTAAAATTTTTAAAGATTCACAACATCATTCCAGAAGATAAACTTTATTTTGCTCTTGATCTAGAGGGATGAAGACAATACCCAATTTTTATATGCAATGCTTGGTAAATCCAGAAGATTTTATGTCAATCCAGTCTATTCCAAATCCAGAATAGGTTATGCACCTCCAATCCATTCTTTTTTAGGTACAGTTTATGTTACCAAAGACATCACAACCAAGAAACAATGTCTCATGAAATATTTGAGCTAAATAATAAAAAGTGTTCAGAACTTACAACCTGTAGATCTAAATTGTCTGTATTATTGCAATGAAGTAATATGATATTTGCAGGAAGAGGTGAGATAGGTGGTTTACACTAAATGGCAGACCTATGCCACCACATTGAAGGCTGAAGCTAAACAACCAGTATAATCAAGGGTTAAAACTCATATCTGTAAATTTGAGAGCAGTAGGGGCATGGAAATATGAGTAATTAAACAGCTATGCTCAGGGAGACAGGATCTGGTCTGAATCTCCATTCACCAAGCTGCAGCTAATTAATCTTTTTTAATGTTCCTTCACTAAGTTAAATAAACTAGTGACTGATTTTTGAGACAGGGAAGTAATAGCTGGCTTACTTGAAAAGAAAGAAGCAGCTTAAAATTATTTATTTATTTACAATAACACAGAGTTGCAAATGCTTCTTGCAAATGAGAGGATAAGAAGCATTCTCATTGTCTTCGTTGCTAAGGAGGGGAGAGGGCATCTCGAGAGTCAGTTTCATTTTTCAAACAGCAAACTCCACACTTTGAGAAAATGTATTTTGTCATGCATGTTCAGGAACAAGTTTAGCTCTGCCTGGCAGGCTGCAAAGAAAGAGAGAGAGAGAAAGAGAGTGATAGCAATGAAATAAGAGTCCATATGTAGTGCTGACAGGAAATGAAGGAGAAGGCAGACACAAACAGACCACAGCTTTAAATGAGATAACCTGGACCGAAGCACTAACGTATGTCCACTTCGAAGCACTTAGAGAAAGAACACAGTCATTGTATCCTGTCAGTCCTCTTTCTCACTCTCCTAGTGATCCCAAAATGTCTGCAGAGCTCTGCCCATGCAGCCATAAAAAGGAAGACCTGGGTGATGAGCGAGAGCAAGATCTGCACTTATGTGCTTCCATTTAAATCAACACAGATTCACACAAATAGATTATAGTTATAATCATGTGCATGCTTGTTTCCCAGTTCCTTTCATTTTTGTTAGTAAGATTCTTTTTTAAATTATTCTGAAAGCAAAACACTATCATTGTTACTGGGTGGGACATTAGCAGCTGGGTGCAGGGTGGGCTTATTATTTAAAATTAATAAAAAAATAGAAAGTTTCTGTGTTTGGGTCTATGTGTACATGTGTGATGAGGGGAGACAACAGCTTTGAAAAAAAAACAGAGTACACCTGGCACTGATATTCCATTCTTTTTAAAAAGTTATTACTCCACAGACAAGTGCAACAGCATTGTCAGTGGCTCAGTAGGTAGCACACTCGCCTCTGAGGCCAGGAGATCAGAGGGCTGTGGGTTCAGTTCCCACATCTGGCACTTGGGTTAATATCCTAGTACTGACACTGTAGTGCAGCATGAGAGGGGTGCTGCACTTCTGAGGTGCCGTCTTTCAGATGAGATGTTAAACCGAGGTCCCATCTGCCTGGATTGGTGGTAGTTCAGGTGGATGTTAAAGATCCCATGGCACTTATCGAAAAGAGTAGGGGAATTTCCCCGGTGTCCTGGCCAAATTTCCCCTCATTCACTAAAAATACCACCAACAGCTTAATCTGGTTCAAGGTCAGTTGGCATTCATCTGTATCCCCCTCCCCCGGGTCGTGCCTGAAAATAGGCAGGAGTTGTCTAGTGCACTTACCCGGTCAACAAAAGCTAAATAAAAAAAATAAAAATGAGCTTTGTTCTGTGGTACCAAAGCTTTTCAGTTTGGATGGAAAGCCATGCAGAACAGACCCTAACTATATAATACAGTGCCTTCCATACACTCTGTAACCCTAAGTGCTTTAGAAAGCACCAGATTACAGGTAGTAAGAGGTTATGTGCAGCACACATACAGAGGCCACCGAGCACACTCATATGATACACACAGGCATACTACAATAAACCAGTGGTTTTCAAGCCATATTTCTGGAGGGCTACACAGTGCAGCCACCAAAAATTACTGGCGGCCCTGCTTTTTACATTTTTCATCCCATTCCCTTAATACAACAGACCTCTTTTCCCACATAGTACAGTACATAGCAAATTAAGTTCCTATTGTCTTCTCTTATTTTCCAGTAGGAAATTGCCAAAGTCGGCATCAACACAGTAGTAGAGCTACCATTCTTATGGCCAACAACCTGAGTTCTGGAATAAGCCAGAGTCATTCGAGGATGGCCAGGGAGAGGAGGACTAAGTGTTTCACAGGACACTTCCCTCCTGCAGAGTGGGAGGGTCTCTGTCTCCACAGCAATGCTGCTACCTGGGAGAACACAGGTGGAAGCAGAGCAGAAGCATTTTTTTTTTTAATTTTATTTTATTTAACATTTGTTAACCAGGAAAGGCATACTGAACCAAGGCTCATTTCCAGGTGTGACCCGGGGACATGAAAAGGCTTCAATATTTCATACAGGTGGATGAGCAACATATATACAGGAGACTGGGAAAAAATTCAATTAAAGTAATTCCATAAGTAGGGACATCATTTTTTACATCAGTAATGTGACTTTGGTGAACAGTAGGTAATAATGTATACCTAGAGGAAAGAAGGAGACCTTTAGTAATGGAGAGGGGGAGAGGGGGGGACTATAGCGAGGCTGCATCATGGGAGGGGTGAAGGGAGGGGCTGGGAGCTGTGTGTTGGGGAGGAGGTGATGGGGATGACTTGAGGACGGGTGCATATTAGTGGGGAGACAGTTCTAATTAGGTGCTTGAAGGCCAGGAGGGACTGGAAATCCAGGAAGAAAACAGGCAGCTGGTTCCAGAGATATGGAAGATGGTAAGAGAAAGCAGAGACTCTAGCTGAAGTATGCTGGTGAGGGAAGAAGGAGTACAGATGTCAAGATCTTAGGGGGTAGACAGGGATGAGAGCAGAGGAGAGAAGTGAGGAGAGGTAAGGGGGGGGAAAGTGTTTAGCCAGTATTTTGCCATGAAAGTTAGTGAATGAATGTGTCCCACCTGTGGGAGAGAGGTGCAAAATTTAGTGAGAAGAGTGCAGTGGTTGGTACATGATGGGGAGTTATTGGTGAATCTGCAAAAAGAGTTGAGAAGGATATTGAGTTTGGAGATTGAGGAGGCTGTGGCAGAAGCATAGATGATGCCCCTGTAGTCAAAAATAGGGAGGATAGTCTTTTGAACTAGGTCACAGTGAACATGAAGGAGGATAACATGCTTGTTACAATTGAGCACACCTAGCTTTGGGTGTAGTGTAGAGCAAAGGGAGTCAATATGGGTGGTGAAGTTGAAGTGCTGGTTTAGCCAGAGGCCTAGGTATTTATATGAGTTCATGGAGTCGAGAGTAGAGGTATCTGAGACAGAGCGTTGGGGTGGAGGGGAGCCTGGCTAGCTTTTGGGTGGAGCAAAACACCATGGAGACTGTTTTTTTTTCTGGCGTGTTCTGTTTTAGGAAGTTGCCCTTGAACCATGTAAGCACTCAGTTGAAGTCAGACTGGAGTTAAGCTGAATTGATTCAGTGGTGGGGCCTGACATATAGAATATGGTTGCATCCACATAGAAGTGGACATTAGATTGGGAGCAGACTGAGGGGAGATCATTAATAAATATCAAAAAGAGGATGGGAGGGCCCAGTGGTGCTGAAGGTTGAGGTGCTGGATGCCACACCTCGCTCTACACTGGTGAGCTGGGTTTGGGAATCAGTCTGGGATGCAGGGGGTTGGCTGGGGGAGTGGGAGGAGCTAGATTGAGTGACCAATTGGCAACTCTTCTCTCCTATGGTGGGGCAGGCACCGCACCAATGGCAGAAGCCGTGTCTTACCACGGCTTGCCACTTGGATGTTGGTCCTGTTTGCCAGAGCTCTCGGGTGTGGGGGTGGGACAAACTAGCTACTTAAGGAAAAAATCCCTCCCCATGGCCATGCACAACTATCCCAATTGGGGAGAAGGAGCTCCAGATGGTGGTATGCTGCTACCGAGCCCTAGACAGAGTAGACATAAATAAATAGATAGGGGTATGTTCATGAAAATGTACCAAATTGTGCCATGAAGGGTTAATTCTCAAATGCAGAGTAGATCATTTGTTTTCTAGCATTTTAACATGTCATAACCCTACAGTGAAAAATGCAATGTGTTGCAAAATAACTGACTTTTAAATGACCAAGAAAAATAAGCTTTAGTGTTCTGAATGTACCAGTGGACACCAACCTTGTGTTCTGAATGTACCAGTGGACACCAACCTTGGGTTCTGAATGTGCCAGTGGACACCAACCTTGTGTTCTGAATGTGTAGCGGACACCAACCTTGTGTTCTGAATGTATAGCGGACTCCAAACGTGCATTGTCAATGTTGCAAAGACCAGCAAACAACAATGTAGGTTCATAAAAGTTTATTAGTTGTGATCTATGTTGTCAAGAATTATATATTCATGCACTGAAGTGCACTGAAATAGTAAAAAAACATCAATAAGATGTAAAAATTAAAAAGTCAGAGAAAAGATTGTGCATAACAAATGATCATATTGTCCAACACATTAAATGCTGTCAATTCCGGCAATTCTTGAGCTTTTTATATTTTGTGGTGATAGTTTGCAGTTCATTCTGTGCAATTGCAAAGCTTACATTTCCTGACAGATGTGCAGGTCCATGGAAAAGTCTCTGCTGTCTCACCATATCAGTGTCTTGCTGTTGTGGCCATGTGAGAGACCGATTTTCATGCTGGTCCTGGAATTTGACAGTGAAAGTACGTTGTAGTTCATTAAATGTAAGCTCTTGACCAATAAAAAAAATGTTTGGAATAGTAGACTGCATAGAATTTTTCCAGCTGTATCTTGTCTGGGTTTGATTTTTTTTTTTTTTAGCAGGTGGACTGTCAGCAAGCACACTAGGGACAGAGGCAGTGAAGGCCATTGCTGAAGTTTCTTGAGTAGAAGAATTGTCCATTGCTTCAGTGCCTGAAGCAGCAATCAGGTCAGTTGATAAAGTGCTAGTAACAGCAGAGGGGGTCTGTCAGTAGAGTGGCAGGAGCAAAGGAGGGGTCAGTCACTGAGGTCTGTTAATACAGTGGCAAGAGCAGAGGAGATGTCAGTCACTGGAGCGCTGGAAACAGCAGGAGTGTCCGTATCTGTAGTGCTGTGTTCATGAGCAAAATTTTTTGTGCACCAAGTTGTAGAGGAATCTGTCTCTGGCATTGCTGGACAGTGTCATTCCTGCGTTCAAGCATTTGAGCTGTCTTAGAAGTACTGGTGCTGCAGTGTTTCAGTCTGAGCCTCTTTGAAGTCCACTGATCCACATGCTGCATGTTTGCGCATGGGCAATCATCATTTTGGCACTTGTGGCAGACACAAGACAGTGCTCTGGTGGCAACCACACTACCCCTCACAGATCTTATGCTCTGGACATGTTTTGTCCCAGGAAAAGCTATAACATCTAATCATTTTGACCTTCTTATGGATTTGTCAGGCACCCAGAAAAATGTTCTCTTGGAATGCCCCCACCCATCACTTGGAGGTTCTCTGGTCAGATTATCACAGTATTACATGAACATCTCTTCTGCTGTTGAAATGATAGGAATTCATGATTTTACAGCCGTGGTTGCCGACCATTTCACCACACCACTCTCCCCATCAGAGAGGTGCTTACCATGGTGTGATCCAAAAATTGGCATATTCGACAGGGAATCCATACTCTAATGAAGCCTTTGAAATTACATAGAAGGACCATTTTGATTTGTACTGACTGGCACAGCCATTTGTGAAATCCACCTCCTCCCTAATGTTTATGTGGTAAGTGTTCATTATGTGTTTATTGGCCATCGTAACAAAATGTCAAAAAGCATGGTGGTAATGTGTGCGGTCATTTGAGATGAATACCAGGTATTCCATGACAAGGTTATTACAATGTGAGCAACTGTAATATGTAACTGTCTGGTGCACTGTAGCCCACTCGTGACACCAGTGGCAGGACTGAATCTCATCCTGGTACTTACAGGCATAGTTTTCTGTAAAGTCCAGCACAATGATGACCCAGGCTTGTGGTAGATTTGTCTTGAGTAATGCGAATTGCATTATTTGCCAAAATGCCACATGTAGATGGTGACCAAGAAACTGTAGGCCTTCCAATAAGTTGTTGTAACGTGGTCTTCTTGCTGACCAATACTTTGTGGGATGTTTTTGTGTTAATGCCATCATTTGTTTTCTTCACTGTGATGGTTTCTCACTGGTACCATCTCAACATTTCTAACCCATGTTGATTCAATACAGCCTCTGCACGTTTTTCAATTGCCTTCACTGCAAAAGCCCCACATACCTTCTCCAGACAGTCTTTTCTGAAAAACATGAAACCTTCATTTGCACACATTGTCAGCTCCACAGTTTTGTAAATATTGGTGACTTTGCATACTGGCAGTTTGTAAAAATCTGCCATGTGGTTTAATGACCGCAGTTTTAATGTGGCATTTTCACAATACTTGCATAGGCACTTGTCTAGTTTCTGTTGTCTGACAAATTTTATATGCTTGGGGCACAAACTGTTGAACTTGATGGCACTGATATGACACTGTGGGTGGTGCTTCAGAAATTGTGCATGTAGTAAATGAAGGAGTTTAGATAGGAACACTTTTGTACATTGTCTTCTTTTTAAGAATGCCTTCTTGTACAGCAGAGGGGTTGCTGACTGTTCAATAAAGCTTTTTACTTTGTAATTTCCTGAGGCAGTACAGAACTGTGTATGCTTTTTACATGTTTCAGTTCACTACGAGATGCATTCATGAGTGTTGTCCAGCTAATTCCAAGGGTTGTGCTTACGTACATAGCATCTTGTAATTTTTCAGCACCAAAACTGCTCTGACTCACTCTCATTTCTGTTGTCTATTCTTCACATTTTCATTCATGACATCTACAATGTTTGCCTCCAAATTGTGACATCATTTCATGTTTAGTCCTCTTCTTTACACTGCTGCCTGCTTTGCAGGTGAACTTGATATTATCACTTATCACTTTATTGTTGATGCAAACCATGCAGGTGACTTGGGCAGTCCTGCTGGAGTACTTTGAATTGCCTTTTGGTTGGCAGCGTCTGATTGGGTGTCCTCAATTGGAACTGGATCACTGAAATTTACTTGAACTGCTACTGTTGTGGCTGTGTTTATTTGTTTCATAGTGGAGGAAAGGAAAAAACAGAGATAGCCCATGACCTACATCACAGCAGATGAAGCAATGGAACAGAATGTGGATAATTATTTCATAGCAGAGGATTAAGCTGGGGGAATTCTGGGATGCATAGAGAGAGGCATCACCAGGACAAAACAGGAGGTTGTTATCTCTCTGTCCAGACAGTTAGTGAGACCCCATCTGGAGTGCTGTGTGCAGTTCTGGAGACCTCATCTCCGCAAGGACATAGACAGGATGGAGGCAGTCAAGAGGAGGGTGACAACAGCAATGGTGCAGGGTCTGTACCATAAGCTATATGAGGAAAGACTAAAGGAGCTTAATATGTATACCCTAGAGGAAAGGAGGGAGAGAGGGGGGACATGATGGAGACCTTTTAGTACCTCAAGGGAATCAACAATGTCCAAGAGGGTAGTATATTTCAGAAAAAGAGATGTGTATGACTAACGGGGGTACAATTTGAAGATGGGGGGAAGGCTCAGAGGCAAAGCGAGGAAATATTTTTTCACAGAGAGGGTGGTGAGTGCATAGAATGGCCTTCCTGGAGACCATGTGATGCAAGCTACCGGATAGTCACTCCTCTGTACAGCTCCAGCCTCCCATCTCTTTCTAATTGTTATCTGGTATATTTTCTCAATCTCTAAAACTACTAATTTGTGCTATTCTGGTTCCCTATAACTTTATCCCCTTGCAGGGCAATTTTGAGAGAGAATGGATGTTTACATGAAAAAGCAACAGCTGAAACACACCCTGCCAGTTACACCAAAAAAATCCCAGGCCTCAAGTGGAGTGGAGAAGGGAGACGCTTTGAATCAAGGTGCGGATCAGGAGCCGCTCACATTGTCTAAATTTCTGGAAGAATTCAACCATTTCGAGATGAGATTAAGGAGATGGCATCAGAAATGAAGTCACTCATGAGAAAAATAGAAGAGATTACTCTTGCTACTTCAGACAACATGACCAGGATCTTCTCTTTAGAAAAGCAAGTGGAAAGGTTCAAGCCTGAGATGGCAGTTATGTGCCAGAAATTGTCCAGATGTGAGGCTAAGCTTGAAGACCTCGAAGGTCGCAGCCAGAGAAATAATGTAGTGATCCTTGGGCTACCAGAGGGAGAAGAGGGCCAGAATACCATTGCGTTTGCCCAGAAGTTGGTGGAGAAGATTGCTGGACCTTCCCCATTTGGAGCCAAATATATTACAGAGAGATCCCGCAGGTCATTAAGACTGAAGCCCCCTCCCAGAGCAACGCCCTGACCTATAATTTGTTGCTTCTTAAATTTTTTAGAGTGACAACACTTTCTGTACAAAGTAAGAGAACTCCAAGAAGTTCGTCGGGAGCAAGCTAAGCTTAGAATAGCGTAAGATATTCCGGGTTCAGTCCATTTGAAACGTGCAGCATTTTATCCAGTTGTCTCAAAAGTCATTGCTGCAGGACTTAAATTTCGGATCGGATACCCAGCCAGGCTACAGGTACAGGTGGCTGGTTCCTGGGCTACTCATGAAGATCCCGAGGCAGCGCTTGCTGGCTTAAAAGTATCCCTGCCAGATCTCTTTAGGAATACATGAAAGGCCTCTGAACTGTCCTGACAAGACGAGAACTGATCTGAGAAGGCTGGGCAATCATGTAAAGGAAGCTTCCGGAAAGAACGCTCTTAAACATTCTTGGACTCTCATCTAAGCCTGATTAAGGGGCAGAAGGGACCCTTCTGTTATCACAGTGATTCAATTATGGATACATATTCTTGTTTGTTTTGTCTGGGTCTGGGGTTTCATGTAATTAAGAGATTTCTCATTAGTTTTCGTGTTTGGAAGAAACAAAGCCAACCCAATAACATTTAGTTACACCTCCCCCTGTAAGAGTTTGGTAAGATTGGGCCTGGTAAAAGTTTATGGCTTTTGGGGGAATTTAATTACAAGGGCTATGATGTCCTTTCCCTTGTAAAGTACCAGTGTGCAGTCACACGTTTGCAACACAGGAGGGAGCTTGTGTTTCATGCATTAAAGTATTAACGGTCACTAAGGCCAGAGAATAGCGAGGGTTTACTGGCACAAGGGCACAACAATTTGAAGGAGAGGTATGGGGCCTGTCTCTATGGGGCTGGAGAGCTTATTGAGATAATGGCCCGCATTGTGAATTTCATGTATTGATGTATATCTCCCTGATCTAGTAAATGTCGTAAGCTCTTTTCATATCTAGCAAGGCATATCTTAGCAAGCTGCGATGTTTCTGGCGGAGACGTCTTATCTATGCTGGCTTGCTTTCAATGGTTTTCATTAGGGGATAAGCGAGGGATACAATGGCCTGTACTGCAATAATGTTGAGTCCTCTCTCCTTTGTTGTTGTTAATATTCCAAAAAGGGGGATTGAATTATAAATAATGCAGGGTTTGGGGACTTTTTTTGGGAGGCTGGGGGAGGAGTAGAAAATGGAGTATTGCTGAATGTTGTTAGCGATAAGAGGGGTTTGGTGGGTGTTTTTTTGGACAATGTTCTGGGGTTACTGATGTGGATTGTCTGAGGATACTTGGGTGGGTGGGAGGGACAGGGCTTAATAAGGGAGGTTGGCACAGCAGGTTCAGGGGAATTGAATCACCTGGTTCATGGTTGCAGTATATGATAGATGTCTTATCTGGAATTATACCTGACATTATAGATGGCTCAGAATATTAATATTGCTACGTGGAATTTGAAGGGGATTATGAAAAAACTGAAACAATACCAGGTACTTAAACACCTGAGTCTGTTGCATGCCCAGATATCATTTTTATAAGAATCTCACTTAGTGTAGTCTGAAGTATTACAACTTTGGAGACAACAGATAGGTCAGATTTTTTATGCTTCAGGGGAGATCAATAGTTGCGGGGTCATGATACTGATTAATAGAGACATTCCATTTGTCCCTTCTCAGGTGTTTAAGGATGCAGATGGCAGATACATCCTAGTTCAGGGTACTATTTGGGCCATGCTGTTAGTCCTAGGTAGCATTTATGGACCAAACACAGATGATCCCTCTTTTTTCATGAAACTGATCTCTACGATCTTTCCTATACTCCCTACTCCAATTATCTTAGGGGGAGACTTTAACTTGTTTCTGATCCTAATCTTGACAGGTCGAGCATTGGGTGGAGGGGACTGTCCCCTGGGCATAGGGCCTTTAAGGAAATGATGGATCAGTGTGGGTTGTGCGATGTCTGGCGAGTTACACATCCTAATATCAGGGAATATACGTATTGTTCACCAGTACATGGCACACAATCTCGCATTGACTACCTGTTAGTCTCTCATGAGCTCTTGCCAGGGGTATTGTCCACCTTGATCCAACTGGATCCAATACCTGATCATTCCTTAGTGCTGGGTAATCTGGCTTTCGTTAACATCCCCAAAAGAGAGACCAGATGGAAATTAAATGAACAATTACTAAAAGATGAAAAGTATCGGGGATTGGTGAAAGAGCAGATAGACTTTTTCTTTTCCACCAACCCAATAGACAGTGCAAGGCCGGATATTTTATGGGGAGCCTTTAAGGCTTATGTAAGGGGCATTCTCATTAGCCTAGCTACAAAGAGGAAGAGGGCACAGGAAACAGAGTTATTGTCCTTATTGTCCCAGATACGGGCATTAGAAAATATACAGCCAGATAACATTTCTCAAGAAGAGTCACAGAAGCTATAAATACATAAGGATGAATCCTTGGGAATGTTAAGAGAAAAGGCAGAACTGGCTATTATCTGCACAAAGGCCAGTTTTACAGATCAAGGAGAAAAAGCGGGACGCCCGCTGGCTTTATGTTTAAAGCAACAAGAGTCAGCAAGATTTATACCCCCAATAAGACCACAGTCAGACAGAACCCTGAAGGTATCCACCTCAGAGATAGTTCAGGAGTTTGCTACTTTTTACGAGCAATTATATAGGGATATGGATAGTCCTCCACCCATTGAAAAACTGGAGGAGTATCACAGGGAAGCACATCTTCTGTTACTGTCTAACTCTCAAAAGAAATTTATATCTTCCCCTTTATCACAGGAAGAAATAGCGGCTGTTATAAAGGACTTGCCTGTGGGTAAAGTCCCGGGTCCAGATGGGTTTTCTGCCTTATTCTACAAAGTCTTCAGGGATTAATTACTACCTGTGCTGCATCATCTCTATTTGCACATTATTTCTGGAGAGACGGCAGATGCACATTTGTTTGAAGCATTGATAGTTTTGTTACCTAAACCGGACAAAGACCCAGAAGTGGTTCAAAGCTACAGGCCAATATCTTTGCTGAATCAAGATGTCAAAATTCTCTCGAAGATATTGGCAGATAGACTAAACCTGGTCCTCCCATATCTGGTGAGTATGTCTCAAGTGGGATTTATGAGAGGACATGCATCTTCAGATCACCTGCGTACCCTCTCGCATGTTTTCTCAGAGTCCAGGGATGCCATATATCCTGCGGGGGTTGGTCTCCCTGGATGCTGAGAAGGCATTTGATTGGGTTAATTGGACTTTTCTATTTCAAGCCCTTAAGGCATTTGGATTCCCATCCATGTTCATAGATTGGATCAGGGCAATTTACAGGTCTCCTACAGCGAGGATTTCAGGGAATGGGACCTTCTCCAAGTCTTTCACGTTGCGGTCAGGTACGAGGCAGGGATGCCCCCTCTCTCCACTACTTTTCAGTCTTTATCTGGAACCCCTTATTCAACATATTCTCAATAATGAAGGAATACAAGGTATTCCCATTAGGAATGAGGTAGTGAAAATAACAGCGTATGCCGATGACCTCCTTTTACATCTGGCTAACCCGGTAATATCTACCCCGAATATGTTAAGGGAGGTTAACCGATTTAGTAGTTTCTTGAATTGTAAGTTAAATCCCAATAAGACATCCTTTTTCCCTCTTAATCATAAAGTTTTCAAGACTGACATTATCTCTCTAGGATTATGCTGGTCACCCCGGGCTATTAAGTATTTAGGTATAAAGCTAAAGCGTAATCCTTCCTTGTGGTTTAAAGAAAATCTGGACCCTCTCTTGCAGGGGATCACTCAAGATCTAGAGAGATGGGACAAACTCCCATTATCTTTATGGGATCGTATTAATATAATCAAGATGAATGTATTTCCCCATTTATTTTATCCTCTGTCACATCTTAACTCATTTGTCCCCTTAGTTTGGTTTCAGAAAACACATAAGCTTTTTACCAAGTTTATATGGTTTAATAAGACCTCTAGGTTGGCATATCACAAGCTAGCTGCACCCAAAAAGGAGGGGGGGCTGTGGATTCCTTACTTGCCCATCTACTACTGGGCTAGTCATTTGGCTAAATACCTGAGATGGGTAAGACCAGGCCCGGATAACATGAGCCTGGCTTGGCTCAAGATTGAATTAGACTTTATCCAATCTATGAACATGGACCCTTTGACCATGCTTTATCTAAAAATTTCTCATTTGCAGAATATTAACAAATGTCCCACTATCATGACCTCACTAAGAGTACACTCGCAATTGTGCTCTTTTCTGCGTTATAATCAAAGTAAAGATCTTGCTCAATCCATTTGGAACTCCCTGGCTTTCACCATAAATAAACAGAAAATTTCCTATTTATGGTTGCCTGATTTAGGAGAAGGGATAGTATCCTCATTTTTGGACGAGGCTGGAGACTGGCTCTCATACCCTGAGTTCATTTACAAGTTCAAAATTCCGGAGTCTCAGGTTTTTAAAGTGCTTCAATTGAGGCACTTGTTAACCATGGTTCTTGGAGCCACTCCACCCTGCCCAGTGGCCTTTGCATTGGTATCTGAACTCTCTCCTTTTCTCGTCTCCTCAGGTGTGATCTCTAAGATTTATCAGGTGTTGTTCCAATGGCGGTTTGGATGCAGTAGTGACCCCACTAATTTTTGGGTTTCATTTTTTTCCCCAATATACTTTTAACTGGCCCTTCCTCTGGATGTATTGCCATAAATATGTATCCCAGGATAGATTACGTCTTATGCAGTTTCACGTCCTACATAATTTGTGTTATACCCCAACTAAACTGATAGGTGCAATAAGTGTTCCCAGGACACAGGGTCACTTTTTCATCTATTTTGGTCGTGTACTCGGATAGCTTTGTTATGGGAGCTTATAAAAGACAGCCTGGATCCTTTATTGGGTTTACAGGACTATTTTACACCAGATATTTGCCTGCTGGGGGACTTGTCTTCCATAAAGGTTAAAATCCGGAGATTTCATATATCCATGATTGAGCTTTTGGCCAAAAAAATCATTTTTAGGCATTGGAAAGAAGGGACCTGTCCAACATATCAGGAGTGGATCAATGAGATTTTAGCAAATATATGTACAGAGAAGGCTATTGCCAGCCTTTAAAACAGAGTACATAGGTATAAGGTTATCTGGGATCCCCTTCACACTCTAATTATGGTGGCTATGAAATAATGTGTGGTCGAGGTTACCAATCTATTTATCCTTGATAAAGGTAGTTAGTGGGTGATAACAGTTTTATAATGGTCTGCTGTGCCGGGGGGGAAGGGTTGGGGCAGTATGACTTGTCTTACGAATCTCATGTCAAAATGTTCATTACTGCCTCCTGTAATGTGGAAAAAGTGGTGAATAATCTTTGAATTGAAAAAAAAAAAAGAATGGCCTTCCTGAGGAGGTTGTGGGGTCAATAACAGTGGAGGAATTCAAGAATGCATGGGACAGACATAAAGCAATTCTGGTGAGGGGCAGGAGGAAGTAGGCTGTTGGTTAGCTAGGAATCTGCAGCTTATCCAATAGGTAGGGAAATGGCAGGCTGGGTGAGCCAGGTGATCCGTATCTGCCATCAAAGTCTATGTTTCTATGTTAAGTATCAGCACAGCAAAGCATGGATTTAAAAAAAATACAATGGACATTACAAAACATCATGGAGACTATTATTACCCATTGACAATGTGGAATGCAACAGAAACAACATTTTTGGACCAGCCCAAACAATACCTAGCCCCCAACCCAACAACCACAGATTGCATGGTCTCAACATGGCCAGCTCAGCATCCAGCTATGTAGAGACCATACAGTGGTTGGTATTAAAAATTGTATACAACAAACCATGAATTTAAACAAGCATTTTGGTAGCAGGAAGGCCAAGCATAAGTACTAAATCGCCCTCCAGCCACAATAGCAAACATCAGTGGGCAGCAAACAGTAAGGAAATCACACTGCTGAAGTCAAAATAAGTTGCATAATGATCCCCTGTCCCTAAAACTGGCAGACCTGATCAGAACCTTGCCTTTTGGTGCTTTGAGTGCACTTTGGATGACTGGGGCTGTTCTTCATTTTGAATGCACAACGGCTGCTCCAGGTGGACACCAACACTTTCTGCTGTACAAAAAGCAGCAAGAAAGGGGGCAAGGATTTGTGTGAAGCAGATTTTACAACTCCCACTAGCCACCTATATCACAGGGAAAACTGGAATCCGAAAGAATCGGGCAACCAATTGGGGGGAGGGGGGCGTTCTGAATGGACCTAATAGGATCATGGACACCATTGGTTGGAAGGATTGAAAAAGATGACCTGACTCAAACAATAAAGAGCAGGCATGATGTACTACATGGCAATACAGCAAGGGAGCACTGGTAACACACAGGAGCATTAAAAAAAGGAATGTACATGTCAAAAAGTAATTAATTGGCCATGTTCTGAATGTACTAGCTGAGGACACCAACTAGTACTTTCAGAACACATTTTGGTGGTGCTTCAAACTATAAAAATAATCGGTAAAACAACGTAGGTTGTGTAAAAGAACTACAGGACAGCATCTGGATTGTTGAAAGAACACTTTATTTAAACAGAAAAATGGCAGAATTGACAGAAAACATACAACTAAAACTTACAGACTTTCCATGTCACAATTTAGGACCAATAAAACAGCAGGAAAATTGGGTTGGACAACAAAAAAAAATTCCAGGCAGCTGCAGACCACAATTTTATTATATGTATATCTACATATACAAAGCATTAAAACAGCATTTAAAATGTTATTTTAAATTTTTTTCCTCACTTTATATCACACTCTTAACATTTCCATTCCATTGGTACAAGATTTTCATGAACATAGCCATACAAAAAAAAAAAAAAAGAGGATGGGACTGAGGATAGATTCCTGGGGGACACCAGACGTGATGGGGTGATGGGGGATGTTGAGTTACCTGTGATGACAAACTGATATTAGTTGCAGAGTTAGGGTTTGAACCAGGGGACAGTGGAGGAGGCGAGCTGGCCAAGTGAAGTTTCTGGAGGAGGAGTAGATGGATGATGGAAACAAAGGCCTTGGCGAGGTCAATAAATATTGTACAGGTAAGGTGGCCTTCATCCATAGTTGTTTGGATAGAGTCTGTGACACGGAGAAGTGAAAAAAATGTGAATTGTTTTTTTCCTGAAACCCGAGTGGGGATCGGAGAAAATATTTGTAGAGGTGAGGGAATTAGTCAGTATTGAGTGGACTAGGGTTTCAAGAAGTTTTGCCAATGAGGGGAGCAGGGAAATAGGACAGTAATTTCCAGGGGATGAAAGGTCACCTCTTTATGGAGTGGGATAACATTGGCCAATCTCCATGGACTTGTGACTGTGTTGGTAAGAAAGGAGAGATTTATTATGTGGGAAAGATGGGAGGCAGTGGTGGGGGCAGAAAGGCACAGTAGCCTAGTATGAAAGCCGTCTGGGCTGGACTTATGTAGATCAAGGTTACAGAGGGCTTGATAGACTTCAAGGGTGGTCATAGGCTGGAGGCTGAAACCATATGAGGAGGGAGGGTTGTAAGGAGGGACTAGACTGTCTGGTGGGGTGCAGGATGTGAAGAAGTTGTTAAGGATGTCAGCAATTTGGGCTGGGACAGAGACATGGGAGCCATTTTGCATTAGTGAGGGGGTGGTTGCCTGGCTGGTAGGGTTAATGAGGGAGTTGATTGTGTTGCAAAAGGATGAGGGGGTCAGAGCAGGATGAGAGATTTGACCTAAAGTATTCAGTTTTTGCCTTGCAAATTTCTTTAGTGCAGGAGTTTGCGATAGTGGTTGAGGTCAGGGATAGCTTTTGAGGATTTAAATTTTAACCCGGCTTTGTCTTGGATTTTGCAGAGGGATAGGATGTGGGGGGTATCTAGGGAATGTGGTGACATTTGACCCTTGTGATGTGGACAGGAACATGCCAATCCCAGATACCTGACAGGATGGAGGAGAAGTTCTGGAGGGCCTTATTTACTTTGGAGGCAGAGAAGACAGGGTACCAGTCAGCCAATAAATGGGCAGCCTGGAGAAGGTTGGGGTTGAGTTTGTGGGTAGTGCAATGGTTGAGGTATTTGGGGATGATTTGGGAAGTTACACCTTCCTGATGCAATAGGTGAAACAGTGGTCACTGATGGCATCGTTCAGGAATCCAGAAGTATATATATGGTGGGGGCGAAAAGAGAGGATCCAATCGAGGAGTGTGTGGTTGGAGGAGTGTGGTTTGTAGCAGGTTGGATCCAATAGCAGCTGGGAGAGGTTAAGTGACTTGATGGAGAGTCTGATTTGGGAAGAAATAGGGGAGAGACAATCAATTTTGAAGTCCCTCATCATGAGTAACTCACTTTCAAAGGAGAGGGTGGAGAGTGAGTTGAGGCATGATAGAAGGGAGTCATGGGTGAGTTTTAGGGCTGTATAGAGTGTGCTGATGTAGATGGGTGCAGTGGAAGGGAGGATGAGACAAACCAGGAGGGTCTCATAGGATCTGGGGACTGATTTTTGGAAGGAGATGGAGCTGGGGAGAGAGCCGAGGACATACATGGCCACTCTTCCACATTGCTTTCCACGATCCTGCCAATAGACAGTAAAGTTAGTGAGGGCAAGGTGGGTATTGGGAGAGCAAGAGGAGAGCCAGGAATCCTACACAAAGAACATCTAGTGGGTGTTCTCATAACCAAACTTTTAGGACATCCATCTTGGGTAGAAGGTTATGGGCATTTATGTAGAAAATTTGGAGACCTGTTTGGGGTGGAGGCTGGGAGAAGGGAAGAGGAGTCCAGGATTAAGCTCTACATCTGCTGAGATCAACAGAGGGTGTCTGGAAAGGTGGGGGGCATCTGCTGGGCTCACAGCAGGCATGCAGATGTGCATACTATTGTTTGGAGCCCCGTGTGTGGATAGCCCAGGGATAGGGGAAAAAATATGGCCTCAGCAGTAGTCAGAGAGGATCACCCAGTATATCTGGAGGACTCCGCACCACTCTCACCATGCTGCTTGATGCAACATGAGAGATTTGGAGAAGTGACTGCCCACTCTAGTCCCTGTCTGTAGTGCAGTACCACAGCTTGATGGAAGTGGTATACTGCAGTCAGAGGTAATAGAGGTCTGGTACTTTGGGATAGTCCAAAGAAGCTGTACCTGAGATTGGAGGGAGCATAAATATAAGTTAAACAAGCAGTGGGGTGCTTACTATTTGCATAGTGTTTAAATAACATTTCATTGATGGGTGGTTAAGGAGGGTGCAGTTCTCCTAGACTGCCATATCCCACAGAAAATTAAACAGAATTTAATTGAACACTTCTCAGTGCCAGTGAGGACCCCAGCACACTGCAGAAGCTCTGAGGGCTGGGAGCTGGAGAAGATAGAGCCAAAGAGGTTTGAATATGTGATTTGTGGACAGGCAGAGGGGGATGTATAGCTGCTACTGCTGCTCTTAGCCCCCTCCACTGGCCCTATGTCTTAAGGAGTTTATGTCCAGGATTGGGTGGATACTGGGCTATGCCCCACCATTCCAACCACCCGCATAGAGAGGTGTGCTGGTCAGACACAGGGTACGTAGGGGACACACACGAAAACTGAGGATGCTCTGTAGTACACAGATGGTGTGCATGTGGTGCATAGGGGATGCTCCATGGCTTTTCCAGGAACTCTGCACTCATGGAGGGTCAACGAACCATTTAAGGATTGGGTCCTGAATATACAGGCTGCTGCAGATACACAAAACATGGTAGCGAAATGAGATAAATAATATACATTGCACTATAAAGATACAGCTGTGAAGCTTCCTTCTACCTTGCTCCACCAGATGTGAAGCTTGCTCAAATGTAAAAAAGAAGTATAAGTGGAGGTGCACACTGAATAGCATAATTTATGTATGTATGTATGTATGTAAGTATGTGTGTATGTACTGTATGTATTTGTTACCGGGTGGGCGCACTGATCCATTGAATCATTTTCAGGCACTACCCAGGACATGAAGATGGCACAAGGATTACAAACAAGTATAAGTACAGAAGAGAAGAAATCTAAATACAGAGTCCTGGAAAAAAAGAAAAAAATAACTGAAAAAGGGTTACAAGTACAGTGTAGTTCAAGAGCACAGTAACATTTTGTACAGTATAATCAATCTATCAATTGGAAGTGCACAGACAAACAGAGCACCATATAGGTTGCTAGGCAGACCTAGTCAAGATAAAAGCAAAGACCATGTTAATCTTTTGTAGGATGCTATACAATAGAGTGACAGCTGGAAGACCTCAGTGACCTAGTGAGCTTGTTGGGGGTGGGTATTTTTTAATAAAAAAAAGACCTGTTAAGAATATAAAAACACAAAGTCGTTAATATAGGTCTGATCTGAACAGGGAATTGCAAATAAAAGCATACCATTACAAGTGGCTGAAGATAAACTACCAGTATAATCTAGGGCTAAAAGTCCACTCAGAAAAGTCTGAATGATGAAAAGCAGCTCTGTAAGTTGATTCAGCTCAGTGTGAGATCAAGCAAGCCAGAAAGAGATGCAGCAGAACAGAAGAGGTGTTTGTGTGTACATGTGTGTGTGTGTATGTATCAGAGTGAGACAGTGTGTGTGTTAGAGAGAGAGAGAGAGAGAGAGAGAGAGGTGCATGCTAGATGAAGGCATTAGTTTAAAGTAACTCAGAGTGCTCTGTTCTTTTTAATGTTGTTAACACTTTGAGTTTGGCAGGCTACACCCCCTCTGTTCCATGCTCTTTCTGATGCAAAGCTTCATGGGGCTTGTCTGCCACACAGTCATCCTTTCTCAGTGCTCTGTAATGTGCATGCTGTGTTTAACACTTCACTTTTTCAAGAGCAAATTATCTGTTGCTGTAGATCAAGATTTCCAGTCTATATGAGACACGATTAAATATATTTTCATAAATGTGTTGGAATTACCTGAAGATAACCTCCCCTTTATAACATGTGCCTATAGAATGCCATCAAAAGAAAAAAATGCTCCAAACTTGCCTGCTGAAATGAAATTAACTACCCTAATAACACTGGTGTTTGAAACAGACTGTGATCTGGTCATGTAACAATCAAGAATAAAATCTTCATTGACATACACATCACACAGATTTTCGATCTTCCCCGATTATTCCTTTTCCGCACAACAAAATTTATGTCACTTTTTAGGATACAGGCAGGAACTGTTTGAGATGGGAGCAGAGTTTCAACTTCTTGCTCTTGCAAAACTGCATATTAAATTTAAAGGGACACAGTATATATTTTTTTATATAGACCAAGTTACTGAAGTCATCTGAGCACAATATGAACAAAAGGAACAAAATGAGACTTACTCTACAACTCTTTCAGAAGAAGAAATGATTAATAAAGATCTTGAGAGTTAATATCATACCTTAAGATGTAATAGCTAAAGTAGCTATGGGGGTAATTTCTTATTTTGCTTATCAGGATGAGCTATATAAATTCTTCTTGAGGTTTCATGCAGTTATGAATAACATTCTAAAAAAATGACTTAAGTACTGGATAATAATATGTGTTGCTGTTATAAACTATAGGTGAAAATTTTATTTGTCTCCCCCAATTCTATGTTTGATCTAGGTACGCCATACATAGCTATAATAACAATAAGTTTCTTGAAATATTTGTGTTTAAAACTACTATTCTTTATTATTGTTGTTATTTTGTTGTATTTATGAATTTACAAAATCAACAAAATTTAAAAGTAAATAAAAGAGAGCAGATTACTATATGAAAGTGCCCTAGTTTAAAATAAAATATTAATGTTGTGAAAATTAGTGCAGTTAGCACTGTACACAAAGCTATCTATCTCACATAGGATTGAGGGCTATACTCTATATAGTAAATCTAGGGAGTATCGCAAAGGAGGAGGTGTAGCAATTTATGTGGCTGACTGTATACCGTCCAAGGAATGCCAACTAAATGCAAACACCTCTGAGAAAATATGGGTTAAAGTAATGCCAAAAAAAAGCAAAAAATAGTCTTTGGAGTGAACTATAGACCTCCTCTGTAAATAATGAGGATGATTTAATAATATGTGACACAATTAAGAATTTAGATGCAACACACTATTTGTAGTTGGGGATTTAAACTTGCCAGGCGTGAATTGGTCTGACTTACAAGGTTCAATTCAAATAGAGTCAATAAATTTAGATTCCTTAGACTATGCTGGTCTTGTGCAATACATGGGTGAACCTACTAGAGGTGACCATATATTAGACTTGGGCCCTAAGCAATATGGGGGACACAACTCAAACTTGTAAAACTACAACACTTCTAGGAAATAGTGACCATGTAATGGTCTCTTTTAAGATAATTGAACATAGTACACACTTCCAGAGAAAAACTGAAAGGCACGGGGTCATAATGTCACAAGACATTATGCCGCAGCAATATACCATGCTGCCAGTACAGTGCAACATATTGCCAGCAGCATAAGTCTTTGTTGTGCAGGGGGCTCAACTCCCTGCACCCCATTATGGGAGGCTGCACCCCTCGAACCCCCCTCCAACTAAATTAACTAACTCCGGGGGGGGGGGTTAACAGTTAAAATCCCACAAACTGCAAAAAATAAAACAATTCATGCATCTGGGACTGGGAATCGAAACCCAGTACCAAACGCACTGCCTGCCTCCCTTACTGACAGAGGTTCATCCCATCGAGCCACAGCAGCTGCTTGCCACTCCCTGTCCCAGCAGAGGTCTTATCCTCTGTCCGGGCAAGTGAGAGGGTGCACTACCACGCGTACACCCTTTTGCGGTTTTGCATCCTCTCGCTCTTCCCTACCAGGATGTTCCTGATACACGGTTATGTCATGCACTATTAAGTGCAGGACATATTGACCCAGGAGGCTTCTGAAATGCTAAATACGGAAAAAGCAGACCTTACCAGCATGAGAAGAGAAATAGCAGATTGGGACCGGCAACAGGATCTCTATGATAAACCTCTGGAAGCTGCATGGGATCTTCTACATAATAAAATAAATACCTTAGTAGACTACTATACACAGTACCAAGAAAGAATAAAACAAATAGATCAGGAAAAATACTTCCCTGGATGACCACCAAAGTAAAAAAAAAAATAATAAAAAAAAAAACAAGGCATACAAACGCACAAGGCTGAGCAATAACACTATAGCATGGAGCCTTTGAAAAAATATCCTTAGGAATATGAAAAAGGAAATTAAAAAAGGCAAAGAGTAAATATGAAAAAAACTTGGCAGTATTAACTAATAACAATTCTAAGGTGTTTTATAGAAACATAGAAACATAGAATTTGATGGCAGGTAAGGACTGCTTGGCCCACCCAGTCTGCCCATTTCCCTACCTAATGGATAAGCTGCAGATCCTAGTTAACCAGCAGCCTACTTCTTTCTACCCCCACCCCCTAGAATCGCCTTATAACTGTCCCATGCATGCTTGAATTCAGCCACTGTTTTTGACTCCACAACCTCCTCCGGAAGGCCATTCCATGCATCCACAATCCTATCTGTGAAAAAATACTTTACACACTGCGCCCGCCCCCCATCTTCAAATTGTGCCCCCTTGTTCTTGCACACCTCTTTTTTTGAAAGATGCTACCCTCTTGGACTTTGTTGTTTCCCTTGAGGTATTTGAAAGTTTCTATAATGTCCCCTCTCTCCCTTCTTTCCTCAAGGCTATACATATTAAGCTCCTTTAGTCTCTCTTCATATGTCTTCTGTCGCAGGCCCTGCACCATTTTAGTTGCCCTCCTCTGGACAGCTTCTATCTTGTCTATGTCCTTGCGGAGATTTGGTCTCCAGAACTGCACACAGTACTCCAGATGTAGTCTCACCAGCTGTCTGTACAGAGGGATAACAACTTCCTGTTTTCTACTGGAGATGCCTCTCCCTATGCATCCCAGTATCCCCCCAGCCCTCCTTACTGCCCTCTCAGATTACTTGCATACCTTTAAGTCACCTGATATGACTACCCCAGGTCCCTTTCCATTTTTGTTGTTGTTAGTATCTCACCCCCCATTGTGTACTCTTCCCCTGGGTTTTTGTTTCCCAGGTGTATTACCTTGCACTTCTTAGCATTGAATCTAAGCTGCCATACATTTGACCATTCCTCCAACCTTGCCAAGCCCCTTCTCATCCTTTCCATCCCACCTTGTGCATCAACTCTGTTGCAGATCTTTGTGTCATCTGCAAAGAGACATACTTTTCCTTCCAGTCCCTCTGCAATGTCGCTTATAAAGACATTGAAGAGGACCGGTCCTAATACTGAACCCTGCGGTACCCAACTAGTAACCCCTCTTTCTTCAGAGTGGACTCCATTTACTATTACCATATGTGTCCTATTCTCCAGCCAATTTTTTACACAGGCTATCATCTTGGGACCCACTCCCAGGCTGGCTAACTTGTATATTAATCTTTTGTGTGGGACTGAGTCAAATGCTTGCTAAAGTCTAGGTAGGCCATGTCCACAGCCCCTCCCTGATCTACTACTTTGGTCACCCAGTCAAAGAAATCTATTAGATTCATCTGCATGACCTTCCCACTGTGAATCCACGCTGCCTTGGGTCCTGTGCCCCTCTGGCCTCTAGGTACTCAACAATTCTTTCCTTCAGAAGTGATTACATCATTTTACCTATCACTGAGGTTAAACTAACAGGTCTATAGTTTCTGCTTCTGCCCTGCTCCCACTTTTGTGAAGGGATCACATCTGCCCTCCTCCAGTCCTCCGGTACCACCCCATCCTCCCATGATTTATTAAAGAGGGTAGTCAGTGGTGTCACTAGTTCTACCCTTAGTTCTTTTTAGAATTCTGGGATGAATCCCATCAGGCCCCATTGCTTTGTGCACCTTCAGTTTTAAGAGTTCTTTCAGAACCCTTTCTTCTGTAAATGGGCTGGTATCAACTTCTGTATCTAGAGTGTTTCTATTGTTTGTTTTAGGTACCTCCACCTCTTCATTTGTAAATACTGAGCAAAAATATTTGTTTAGTATCTCTGCCTTTTCACAGTCACCCTATGCCCACCTCCTCCCCTTTATTAAGCCTCACTATCCCTCCCTTAGTCTTCCTTCGCTCCCTGATGTACCTAAAAAAGGTTTTATCCCCCTTCTTAACTGAATTGGCTATCTTTTCCTCGGTTCAGACCTTTGCTGTTCTGACTGCCTTCCCAGCTTCCTTTTGCTTTAACTGATACAATTCTCTGTCCTGCTTCTTCTGAGATTCCTTGTACTTTCTGAATGCTTTCTTTTTCTCTTGAACCTTCACTGCCACCTCCTTTGAGAACCATAGTGGTTTCTTACATTGTTTTGTTTTGTTTATTTGCTTCACACAAAGGCTTGTTACCTCTGTGATGGCAGTTTTCATTATTCCCCATTGTTCTTCCACCCCTCCTTTCTGCCCATTTGCTAGTGCATTCCTTAGGCACTCACCCATTCTGGCAAAGTCAGCCCTCCTGAAGTCTAGTACTTTTGCCTTTGTAAGGCTTGACTCTATTGCTGTGTTTATTGTGAACCATACTGTTCGATGGTCACTAGTTCCCAGATGGCTACCCACTTCTACATCTGTGATCCTCTCTCCATCTCCATTTGAGAGGACCAGGTCTAAGATTGCTCCCTCTTGAGTGGGTTCCGATACTAGTTGTCTAAGGCATGCCCCCTGTAGGGCATCTAGAATAACCCACTCTTAGAAGTGGCTGCTGCAACTGCACTCCAGTTAACATCTGGCATATTCAGATCACCCATCAGCAATATCTCCCCTTTATCTGCCATTCTAAGTATACTTTCTATCATTTCCTTGTCCATTTCCTCCCCCTGAGAAGATGGTCTGTATACAACCCCTGTGCCGATTGTGGTGTCATTTCCTGCCTCCAAATTGACCCACAGTGCTTCTTCTCCTCCCTGTTTACCCTTTTGTTCTGTTGCTTTGATTCCTTCCCTTATGTAGAGAGTTACTCCTCCTCCTCTTTTACCCTCCCTGTCCCTCCTGTAGATAGAGTATCCTGGTATGTGTACATCCCAGTCATGGTTCTGTGTGTACCATGTTTCTGTGACTACCACAATATCCAGATGTTCCTCCTCCATCAAGGCCACTAATTCAGGAAGCTTGTTACCCAGACTATGGGTATTGGTACTCTTTGCTCTCCATTTTTTGATGGCCTTACCTTCTGTAGCAGCATCCCCCACTGACCTTTCTACCTTGGTCTTTTTCTCATTTAGTACCCTGTTTTGTAGGGGGAAGTTGGGATTTTCCTGCTGCTTTTCAGTGCCTCCTCCCTTGACTAGTTTAAAAGCTTGCCAATGAAGCATTTAAACCAGTTGCCCAAAAGACTTTTTCCCTTCTTGGACAGATGCAGACCATCCTGCCAGTATAGGCTGGTGTCCCTCCAGGTGGAACCCGAGTCCCCAATGAAGCCAAACCCCTGTGCTACACACCATTTTTTCAACCATTCATTAAACTGCATGGTGCAAAGTACCCTCGCCTCACCCATGCCACTAACAGGCAGCAACTCTGAGAAGGAACTGTGTGTGCTACTTTTTATAGATTTATAAACAGCAAGAAAGAAAACATGCCCATTGTTGGACCGTTATTTGATTCAGAAGGCAAAACCATATCTGAACTGGGAGATATGGCAAACATACAAAACAAATACAGTATTTTGTTTCAGTGTTCAATGAAAAGGAAAATTGCTTAGAAAGAGTTGTAAATCAGTAAGACATATTGTGTCCTATCAAACTTGAGGTGGCTAATATAAGAAACATTTTATATAACTTGAAACCAAATAAATTCCTCGGACCAGATGGCCTCCACCCAAGAATCATCAAAGAATTGGCATCTGAATTAGCGAGTGCGTTAATGTACATATTTCAAAAGTCCCTAAATACTGGTGAGGTTGTAAATTCTTGGAGAACTGCAACTGTTTTTCCTTATACGAAGAAGGTAGTAAGAAAGAACCAAGTAATTATCGTCCCAATAGTCTGACTTCTGCGTTGTCTAATGTTTTGAAAGGTATCATCAAAGACCACATTGATAGGCATGTTAAGATCATAAATAAAGAGAATCCAAAACAACGCGGCTTCAAAAAGAGAAGATCATGTCAAACTAACATGCTGGAATTTTAAAATAAAGTAAGCAAAGCCTTAGATCAAGGTAAAGCAGCAGATGTCATATATTTGGACTTTACTAAGTCTTCTGATAAATTGCCACACCTGAAATTAATAAAGGTGCTAAAGGAGTCAGGTATCCATAACTGTATAGTAAATTGGATCATTTTCTGGCTTTCCAACAGAAGACAAAGCTGAGGTGTAGGTAGGAGCTCTGGAGGCAGAGCTGATCTAAGAGGGTCTCAGGCCAGGTGGGAGAAAGACTGTCTGACAGTGACCACATCCGAGGGAGATCCCAAGGGGCTGATGACCAGAGGAAAGAAGAATTAAAAAATACATATATTACTGATGACCTTTTTGAGTACTGTCTGGAAAAGAAAAACATCTGGCCTGCACTATCTGCCTTTGCTACTCAGCTTTGCAGTTGCCCTCCCACTAGTGTTTACTGTGAGAGTATTATTTAGCACAGCTAGAATGTTGTCTCAGATGGCCAAAAAAGGTTTACTCCAGAAAATGTACAGTGCCATACCTTCCTTAAAGTCAGTCTCAACAAATTCTCTTACCAGTTCAGTGAACAGTGGCAGAAACATAAACGCAATGATGATGTACAGCTGCAACGGGTGTCTCCTAATAAGGGTGCTTCATTGGTGATGTTTGAAGATGATGGTGATTATATTATTTAATTTAATGACTTAATCATTTGAATTCAGAGGACAAAGGTTAGCAACCATAACAGAAAGATCAAGTAAAAAAACATTCCTTCTTCTGAGGTCATGGTGTATATGACATCTTACGTATTCCTGTATGTGTTCTTCACATTCAATTTGGGAACTCAAGTGGAGTGTAATTTGTTTATTTAGCTAGTTAAAAATATGAACAGAGCACAGGAAGTGAATTGCTGGACATCTGGAGTGGAGGGCAGGACCAAGGGGACAACACAAAAGAAAAATACCTATGTGCATGCACTGCTAACATAAGTGTTGGCACCCACATTCCTTGGGTCCTGCACTGTGCCAATCCCAGTTGGCTTGACAATGGGGGGCATGACAACAGGGCTGGGGACTGGCAGGTGGGCTTCATGGCAAAAGTAGGTGGCAATCAGAGTCAAACAGCTTTAATAAAAAAATTGAGTGCAATTATTAGTTGTAGAAGCTTGTAGGGTATATCCAAAACTGCAATGCTGAGTGAGGGTTGGCAAGATCAACCACATAAGTTATACAACACAAGTAATAAAAATTAATTTGACCAATAAGGCAGGAGTGTGTGGGATGGTTTGGGGCCCATGATTCTTGCTATAACACCAAGTAGGCAAGCAAAATATTTACAAATAAAAAAATAACATCTCAAGTCAAAAGGGCAGGAGGGATGGCTGGGGCCCCATCACATATCCTACTCAGCATGCCAGGCTCGGTGAAGGTCTGCACGCTGCTGTTGTCATTCTTCTGTTGAATTCATTGGTCTCTTTCTCTCTTTCTAATTAATATTTGGCACACTGCCTCCTTTCATTGCAAAGCCCCAAATGACCTGCATATACTGGGCTGGATTCAGAAACATTATTGGGACTAAGTCCCACACTGTAGCTCCAGTTGTGGACCAAAATCTTTTCAGCTGTGGAGATTGCTTTTCAGATCCACAGCAGCTGCAGAAGATGTTACAGCTGGTCCCACCGGCAGCAAAATATTTCTGCAGCTGTGGGGATTTCCCCAGAAACACTACCCACAAGCTACCATAAATCATGGAGTTGGTCATAAACTGGCTTCACTTTTGAGAATACCATAGCTGCAGTCAAAACTGCAGTTCCGCAAGTGGCAACCCACTTGCACTGAGTTTTTCCCACAGCTGCAGAATTTTCAAGAGTTTTGTCAATCCAGCCCACTCTTTCCTAGAATGTCATGTGGTAGCTGATGCATAGCATGGCAAGAAAAACAGTTTATTTTTTATTACTTTTGGCTGCTTGCACACATTGAAATGACATGAAAATATAAACACATAAAAAAAGTTTCATTTTATTTATTTTTTTTAACAGAGGGATCTAAAAGAACACAACTAATGCATTTCTCATAATCAAATTGACTAAAAATAGGTCTATAATAGGCATGGGTGGGTAGTAAAATACCCTACCCTAAACACTACCCAAAGGGTACCTTCAAACTACCCTAAATTACCTAAAAATACCCTAATTCAAAATGAATAGTTTGTTAGAGTTGGGTAGTCTCTACCCTAATCATTCTATTACCCTATTACCCTACCTTTACCATAATAAAATGTGAAAAACTTTGTTTCTGACTACCCTAAACAGAGAAAACTACTCAAAAGGATTTGTCTTGAGTCACGTAAGATAGACAAAGCTGTTCTGAGTAAGCCTGCTACTGTTTCCAAAATACAGTCTTTAGTATTACAGCTGTATAATGCATTCTCCTATTGCACCACTGATATGCCCCAATTTTTCTTTATTAATGTGATATTGCCAGCCAGATTGTCTGTAGTTGAAAGAGAAAGCCATTTAATAGTTAGTTAAAAATACTAATGTGTCTATTGTGCCATTGGGTGAGAAAGGCGCTTACAAGAGGTGCAGCTACTCTGTGTGAGCCTGCTGCTGTTTCCAAAAATTAAACCCTGAGAAGAGGTGAGCTGTCTATGCCAAACTTTTTTTGTTTCATGTTTTTTTCCATCTCTCCCTGCCTTTCTGGCCAGCCACTCCTTCAGATTGCACAGTGTTGACCCCCTTTTTCTCTCACCAGGCCAGCCCCTTTGCCATCCATACCATCCTTACTTTGGTCCACATTCTCAGTAGACCCAGGGTAACCCTTTCTGGTGGACCCCCTCACCAGGGGGGTGCAGAGGAGGGAAGATAGTTCCTGCTACCTTGACAAAGGAGCAGGGGCTAGGAGGATCAGTGGAGGCTATAAATTGCTACATGACTTGAGGGAATGAAGCACCTACCATCCAGCAGCCAGGTGGGGAATTTATGCTCTTCTGGTCCCACCCATGCCCACATTCAAGTGGCCGCAGAGGCACCCTGGGGGCAGGGTGGTCCACGCTGCTAGGATGTCTCTATTAACCACCTCCAGGAGCCACAAGTAAAGTGTTCCAGCACTACCCAACCCACCAGGCAGGGAAGCATCCATAGAACACGTTGACCCCCTCCCTGCTGGTCTCTGCTCTTGACTTCCAGGCTCAGGGTGTGAACCTGGGTCACCAGCATGCTGAGCAATACCCCATCACTCAGTGCCATGGAGGCAGTCTGCAAATTTTTTTAATGCCAGTACAAACAGTAACCCTAAGACAAATCCCTTATACAGCCATAAAAGGCTGTCTAGGGACAGGGTCACAGAGTGGAGCTTCTTCTGACTTCGCCAAGGATCTCTGAACATACAGGAACTGGAAAAATGTAGGGGCTTGGTGTGATTCTATTAATGAATCACAACCAACCACTGGTGATGTCACTGTAGGCCTGTAGTACTATTTACAACATTACTAATATCCTTCCAGACTGAATGCAAAAAGACACTGTAAATAAACATGATGTACTGTGTATGTTTGCTGTTGATTTATTGTTATATGTTGAAAATGTAATAAAATCTGAGTTTTAAAATGGGGATTAATAGTGTTCCTCATCCCTGCTTCAGCTGGTAAAGTGTTAATAATTTTCAATCAGAAAAGACACACAAAATAAATGTTGCAATGGTTGGTGCTTACTGTTTTCAGGGAGCTCAATGTTCCAACATTAGTATGTTTCAAAACAGCCTGTTACTTGCAACTTATGAGCTCCCTACAAACAGTAGGCATCAATCATTGCAGTATTTAGGTTGTCTTTCTTTTCTGACTAAAACTGTTAACTCTTTACCAGCTGAGGGAGAGATGAGGAACACTAGTAATTATCCGTTACCCATCTCAAACTACCGGACCCTAGAATTATGCTGTTAAGTCTGGTAGTAGTACATTACCTGAACCACCCTACCCGGGCAAAAATAGGTGATACCCACACTACCCAGCCCAGCTACCCTTGGGTAGCCATGCTTAGTGTACAATTCATCCGAGTAAATCAGAACCTCTTGGAAAAAAATCAGAGATGGAATCAGAACTGGGTCACAGTGAGTTCACCCAGTCCTAATTAATTAAATGTTTAGTCATTTGTGGTTGAGAAAAACTGTCCTGTAACAATTAAGTTTTTTTATTCTTTTTTTGTGATTTTAAAGATTTTTTAAGACTATTCTGCTGTTTTTTTCAGAATTATTCTTTTTATTCCTATAGTGTCATCTAAAGAACTGATGTTGTGGAGCGTTTCAATCACAAAGCCTGTAGTAAGGGTCAATTTCTCATTCATCTGTCCCCTTGTGACAACCATGTTATTACTAAATCAGATATTGGAAATATGTGCTGAAGCATGTATTAATATTGCACTAAAACTGCTCATGCAATTAAAATGTGCAAACAATGCACAAACAATGAGGATGACTTTCATGTATTACACCCCAAGAATTAAAACACATTCATTTAAGAAGATTTCAAATCAGTACTTACAGCTCCATTTAAGTTAAGTAACCAGGATAAAATTAACTGGTGTTCTATCAGCTGCAGCTAGCGTATGGGTGCATCACAGAAAAACTGTTTCTTATTATTTTATTTACTTATTTGTATTTATTCAAGCGTTTCACCAGGAAAGCATAGTGAGCAATACTGCTCATTTTCAGATGTGTCCTGGTGAACATTACTAAATATTACACCAACCTTTACAGTAGTTACATAAAAAATTAAATATAACGCCAGCCCACTGGCTCAGCGGTAGGGCTACCGCTTGCAGCGCCAGTGACCCAGGTTCAGGAACAGCCTCAGGAGGCTGGAGGGCTGGCCAGGGAGGAGGAGGATTGAGCAGGCAGAGGCAACTCTCCTCCTCTGTGGGTGGGTGGGTGGGATGCTCGTCCCACTGCAATACTGCCACCTGGGTGACCACAGGTGGAGGTGCAGTGAAGACAGCATATGGGGAGGGAGGATGTTGGCCAAGAGTCAGAGCACTATCACATTGTGACATGCTCCACCTCTAGGCTTCCCTAACATGTCAATATTCAGAGGGATGGCAATGAAAAGCAGAAACACCCTGTGATAGATGCCTGGAGATAGAACCTGGCTGCCCGAGATAAATCCACAACTAGGCTCCAGATAGGGCCTGTGCGGCACTCCTGAAGAGGACTGATGGACTGCAGGGGATTATGGGGAATCCCTTTCCTCCCCACCTGGGGGGCAAACAGTGGCCAGATGGGGGAGTTGCAGAGAGGACCTCAGAAGGAGATGCCTGGGGATGACCTGCAGGAGCACACCAGCCGAGGATCCCCAAGGAAAGGGTCCAGAGCGGTGAGTAAAAGGGCATAATTAGAGAAGATAAAAAATAAATAAATAAAATACAAACAGAATAAGTACATGGTAGATGTAAGTGCTCATATTTAGTCAATAATACAAAATACAGTAACCAAAAGGGAAAACAAGAGACAGCTTAGGGTGACAGAAGTGTGCCAATTGGAGCGACCAAGTCTTCTCAAAATTTCTAGGCTGATTTACAGTTTATTCAAGGAATTTCAAATAAAGTGCATCTTTCTTCTTATTTTCTTTATCCCCCCAGGGGCCACCAGTCTGCCTTACCTTTCCCATGTCTGGCATCTCCCCAGGTTCATCCGGCCGCCATCTCCTTGGGCTGCCTCCGTCATCCACATTCAGGCCTCGCAGTGACCCCTGCGGCTTGCCCCCCATGGCGGGGTGGTGGGGAGCACTCCCTCTGGAGCTCAACCCACCCCAATCAGGATCCGGTACTGCTGTGCACCCTCAGGCACCGAGAGAGTCCTCTATGGGAGACGGCCATCATGCCGCCACAACTAGTGCCCCAGTTTTCCACTTTTTCCTTCCCCTGAGCTGGCAGGCATGCAGTGATGCCAATGGCCATGAGCATGGGCACGTCCGCCCACATTCTGGCCAAGCGTCAGCCTCTGGCTCTGTGCTTTGTGCTCCCGGCAGCAGTAGTACCTCCGGTCTCCACCTGGGGTCCCCACTGCACCAGGATGCCCCTGGATCCCCCAGGGAAAGAAGAGCTGTCCTATGGACGCTCAATCCTCCTCCCTCCCTGCCGACCCCCAGCAGCCGGGCTCGTTCCCAAATCCAGGCTGCTGGCATGGCGCGAGGTGTGGCATCCAGCGCCTCAACCCTCAGCACCATCGGGCCGGCCAAATAAAGTGCATCTTGAAATTTATAAGCAGAGCTCCTCATGCTGTCTGGGTGCCTTAACTCATTGCCTCCACAGAAGCTCTCTGAAGTTACAGCACTTGTTCCCTGTATACTGTTAACAGTGAATCCTGGGCCTTTATAAGCAAAATCAAGCAATAATTAGCATGCCACAAACAAATGCTAATAGCACAAAAACCATAAGTGCTAGACACAAAGTATGAGTGGCAAACTTGTTCAGCATAAAATCGCCTTTCCAACAGTGGTATGCAAGTAATAATAGGTAATTTAGTGTTTTTTCTATGCTGGTCGAAACAGCAAAAAAAAATATTTTGTCCACCAAAAAATGCACCATAAGCCTTTTTTTGTTGGGAAATATGTAACATATCAACACCAAATTAAGCATCCAGACTTTAGATGTAGTTTTAATAATTTGTTTGTAAAAAAAACAGCTATTTCTGTACTATTAAACATAATTTTTCCCTATTTTAGTCAAGGTGTGTTGGTGAGGTTTGAGGGACGAATGTGAACCATACACACCATACCATAAACAAATGCATATAACTCCTAAAGTATACATGATATACACAATGTATCAGCGGCAAACTTGTTCCACACAAAATTACCTTTCTAATGGTGCTATACAGTCAACTGTGCCCAGTTCAGTTTTTGTTTTATACTGGTTGAGATAACCAGAATGTGTGTTTTCTTCAGAGTGTTTAGGTGGTTCTTGATGGAGAAAATGTCTGCCATATACACCATATCATAAACAAATGTGAAAAACTCCTAAAGTGAACATGATACACACAAAGTGTCAGTGGCAAAGTTGTTCAGCACAACATTATCATTCTAATTGTGCTATGCAGTCAATTCTAATCAATTCTGGCTGGCAAGTAATATTAAAACATGTGAGTGACGTCTCCAGACATTACCAGGACACACAGAAAGTCTGTAGGTGACTTCTGTAGTCATTCTAGGACACACTGCAGTACTTTTGCTGCTGCCTACAGGCATATTCTAGGAGGCAATGAGTTAAGCAGGGAGAAAAAAGCTATCCTGAACTGAGAGCAGATCCACTATATAATGTTCGTGATGTAGTCACATGATTTACAAGCCCACAGAAAATAAACTAATCAGAAAAAAAGTATATTAAAAAAGACAATTTGTATGGAGCTAGACAATAAAAGAAACCTATATTTAAAAAAATCTGCAAAATGCAAGTTAATTAGTACATTGTAAAAAGATAAAAGGTAATAAGGTAGTTAAATACAATCGTGTGAGTTCTCTATTTTTTAACTGTAGTGATCATACTTTTTAAGCCAAAAAAGAATAATCATAAATGCCACCAGTTTTTGTTATCCTTATCTCTTTTTTTTTTTTTCTTCAAATCACTATGAGCCTTTTGTCTGTCATGCTGAATCTTTGGTAGGAGAATCTTTATGTCTTATAACGGTTCCATCCTCTGATGCTTCCTCAGCATCTCCAGGTCCTAGTGTTGGGCTCTGTCCTGAATCAGTGGCCACTGTCCCACTCATCACAGACTTCCTGACTAATCAGCCATCAGAGAGAGGAAAAGTCATGATCACAAGTCACATGGACACTCATCAGGACAGACAAATGTCTGTCAGACACATTGAACTTGAACTTCTGAGATGCACTTCAGCAGGCCCCTTGCATTACTCAGTGAGCAGTACTCTTTGCTCATCTCTTCCTGAGATCTGTGTAGAGTCAGGACAAAGTAAATCACTTTGTCAAGATAGCAGTATCACATATTCATGTTTTAAAAAGTTGTGCAATAAGACACTGTGTCAACATAGATGGTGTACCATTTTTAAGTAAATGAAATGCCTTAAGACATAAGAATTCCACTGAAGCATTTAGTCGAGTGATACAGTGGCAACACCACCTCCATTCTTCTCAGAAAAACATTTCCAAACTAATTAGGCATGTCTACACTGCTTCTTTTGCAACACAGTTAGTGTTGCTCCTGAATAATTATACTATTATTCGCAGAGAAATCATTCAGCATGAGTAAACCGAATCTTGGCTTTTCATGAGCCATGAAAAGAATAGCATCTGGCACCTGGATGATATTCTTGTTTTGGCACCCATGATGTAAGAGCACCTACTGTACAGTTTTAGAACTCATGGTACCATATTAAGGTATTACCACCAATAAGCAGGAATAAGGACTCACTCTGCCAGAACATTACATAGTTAAAACATTTTATTGAGGCCCAGTGAATCATACCTGCAATAGCAGATCCTTTTTCCAGCTTCTTGATGGTGATAGTCAGACTTTTTCTAGGAACTGGACTTCTTGCATTTTGATTTATCATTCAGGACTGTGGCCACATTAAGGTACTGCAAAACATTATTCACACCTCATTACCTCACCTGTCACAGACAATTAGAAAAGCTGCAGCTGCTTCACTAAACACGGTAATGAGGTATTGCAATAAGATGGAAATTAAAGATAGCTACTACTGTACAAGCCTTGATAAGGTCACAACCAGCTGCAATAACATGGAGTAAGAGTCACAACTGAGAATTGCCAGTTGCTGCGGGACTCTGTGGAGTACTTTGGATACTGCATCAATGCTCAGGGTCTGCATCCCACAGAAGAGAAAGTAGCAGCCATTATTAGCATGCCCACACCTCACAAAGTTACAGAACTATACTAATTTCTAGGACTGATAAATTGTTATGCCAGGTTCAATACAATCCTGTCCACACAGCATCAACCCCTGCCTGGTCAGCTGCAGAAGGGTGCAAGATGGAACTGGATACTGCAATGTGGAGCAACATTCCAAGCTTGTAAGAAATGGCTTCTCAACAGCAAATGGCTAGCCCATTCTGACCCACAAAAGAACCGATGGCTAGCATGTAATACTTTCCTATGTGAGTAAACAAAGTAATTTCTCACAATTCTCCACTGGGAGACAGACATCACTTTTGCTTCTAGGACCTTCCTTTCCAGTGAAGGGCAGTATGCACAGATTGAAAAAGAAGAAGTGAGTATAACTATGGGTATCAAAGAGCTCCATAGTTACTTTTATTGCCACAAGTACATTCTCAGCACCAACCACAAGCCCCTACTGGCTATTCAAAAGGCAAAAGCAATCATACCAATGCTCAACAACATTAGAATGCCGAGCTGGGCCCGAATCTTGTTGGTCTAGGAATACGATATAGAATATTGAAGATCTGAGGAGTGTGTGAGCCCTGCCATATAAAACTGCATCAGAAAAAGATGAACATGGAGAAATCTTTCAAATCTCCTGCCTCAAAGTTGGAGCTACCCATAGCTTACCAAGATGTGGTGAAAGAATCCCAATGGGATCCAGTCCTCATATATTCTGGATCTCACACTTAATGGCTGGCCAACCTTCACAAAGGGATCTGACGATTCAGCCCTTTTTTGATAAAAAGGATCAGCTGTCAACAGAACAAGGTTGTGTTCTGGGTGGTGCCAGAGTGGTGATTCCTCTAATGTTCTGGAAATTTCTGCTGGACAACCTCCAGGGGAGCCATTGCAGAGTTTCATGGATGACAGCGTTGGTCTGAGAATATCTCTGGTGGCCAGGACTAAATCACAACATTCAAGAACCAGTCATCTCATTTCTGCCCTGTGCAGCTGTCCAAAAATAAATTTGCCAAAGCACCTCTCCATCCCTTGTCCTGGGCTATAACACTCTGAGAGTTAATCCACATTGATTATGCAGAGATTGACAAGCAAGCAAGATTTTCTCATTGTGATTGATGTCCATTGAAAATGGATCAAAGTGCCTCCCACGCATGTACCCACTATGTTGTAAACAATGAATCTGCTGCAACCCCTATTTGTTACATATGGACAGTTGTGTTGAAAAGCAGTTCTCAGTTCTCATCTCTGGATTTCAAGCTCTCCTTGAAAAGGAATGGGATTCATCACATCCTGTCTTCACTATACCGCCCAGTCTGAAATTGAGTAGCTGAACAGCCAGTGCAAACTTTTAAAAAGCTTGGATGAAACAAGCCACTCAAGGTAACCACACAATAACCACTACAGAGAGGACACGAGTCAAATTGTTTTTAAAATGCCCACCCATGCACTAGGTGGCTGAAAGAGTCTTCTCCCGCTGGCATGGTGCTTGTAAGCTTCACAATATGTATGCAGTCCCTCAGAGCACAGCACTAAGATTCAGAAGTGGAAATCACAAATCCATCCACAGTACTATTTTCATTATTAGTGCAAAACAGCAAGTACAATGGATCATTGCAATGACAAGGTGAGCCCACAGAAGCCCCAACACTTTACACTTCCACTTCCTTGCCCATTGTCAAGCTTAGCAGGCATCCTCTAGTAGATTCTTTTTATAGTCCTTATTTAAAGAGGGAGCTCCACTATCACACTTAACCACATATAGACAGACATTAGGTAATAAACTAGAATGTACATAACAAAAGTGCATGCTAAAAAAAAAAATTGATCCAGTCAGAAAGTGCAGCCATTGTAAATATTGTACCATGGTTGACAACAGGGGTTCAGGTAATTCATTTTTAGGTAAAGTCTTAAACTTCCATAAATCAAAACTTGGAAGTCATTCCAATTTTTTGGAAGTCAAAATATTTCCTTGATTCTCCATTGTGGAAGTCAGTTTTCCAGGCAGGATCAATTTATGGAAAACTCCTCTGACATTGTATGGTTCCGTTTATCATGTAAGGTTCACTAACAGTGAGGTAATGGAAAAGGAGTAGGGCTTGGCTATTGTTGTTAGTAATGACAAGAGTGCAACTACGATTATGGTATGTGTAGGGATGGTAATGGGTTGGTTCAGTTCAAAATGTGTAAAAAGTAATAGAAGACTAAATTGCTGTAGTGTTAAATGAGTCATCATCTTCAACATAAATATTAAAGTCACCAGTCAGAATTGGGGCACAAGAGAAGAAGTGGTAAAGAGAGAGGAAGTCAGAATACAGCAAGTAAAACAGAGATAGGGTCAGACATAGAGTAACTTTTAATAACTTTGCGTCTGGATGGTGTTGGGGGGAGAGTGATATGTTCAGAGAAGAGGGACTATATTATCATGACAACACCCAAGCTTTACCTTATTGATGGGTTTGGTCCAGAAGCCAATAGAGTGTGTGTGTGTGTGTGTGTGTGGGTGGGGGGGGGTAGAGCATGTGGAGAGGAAATAGGACCAAAGAGGAATGCAGGTCTCAGTGATGGCCTCTTTTACACCATGATCAATTATATAATCATAGCAATGCACCAATGTTTTAGTGATAGAGTGAATTGTTTGGAGGGATGATGATTTAGAATGGAACACACTGCAAAGTGACAAACATAGAGTTCCAAGATATGGAAAACTGTCTAATAAGTAATCATCTTATAAGCATTCAAACCTTCTTCTGTCAGAAACAATAGATGCTTATATTTTTGTATTAATTTTCTAACAATTTGCAGCACAGAATAAAAGACATACACTGCTCCCTTGACTATCCACCAACTTTGGTGTAGACCAAGATGTGGCATTCTACAGAGGGTGAACAATAATTGAGTTCTATTAAAGAAATAGAATAGAATAATATATGTCAGATTCATTTGTGAGTCAATTATCATAGCAAATCATTCAACTCATATTCTTGTGTGACTTTCTTATAATAATCATGCTTCTAGCATTCTGCAATTGCAAACCAATGGACAATTAGCTTAAAGAAGAAAATGAGAATGCAGAATTTCCTGCACTGTACCAAAAATTAGGCAGGGTCATACTTTTCTTTTCAGAATTCCCACAGAAGTTAACTGTGCTAAAATGATAGGGTCCTTTTCCCTCTCTGGAAAGGGGGTGGTTGGTAGTGGTGCTGCCATGGTAATGCCTCCCCCCCCCACACCCACACATATACACTATATAAGAAAATAAGCTAGCTTAAGAAAACAAAGCACATAACCAAAGCACATCGTATAACTAGGTACTTAACTTTATCTTTTTGCTGGTCATGATCATCTCTTTCTATTTTTATGTTCACCATACACACACATGCAGTAAACATTTTGTTACAAGGGTGGTTTTTGAGGGGTGTGACACTGTCAGTCCAATGCAGAGTGGTCTGCAAAGAGCCGGTCAGTGTCACACCAGTCATCAGCCAGGCTGATCATGACACTGTTCTGGCTTGCTAGGCAGAAACTTTGTGTAGTTCAAAGTAGAGAGCTGACCCAATCAAAGTGTGGCTCTTTTTTTATCTATGTAATATCACCCAGCAAGCATCGCTGATCTGCCATGATCATCCCACTGAAAACCATCAATTGTAGATTTTTTTATTACACCCTGTAAAAAAGGAAACCATGCATTCTGTAGACGTATGTTGTTGCCACCACCATAACTGCTCCCCCCAGCCCAACTCACAAATGTTAATGTTCTGGCATGGGGTGCCCAGTCCCTTGTGCTGGCTGCTACCATCCACCCTGCACATTTTGAGTCTGCAGCACCAGGGAGCCCACCCCCAGTGCTGCCAAATATAACACTAACACTAGATGTGCCCAATCCCCAGTGTCGCCACCTGAATTAAACCCTGTAAAAAAGAAAACTGTCCATTAATGTCTGTTGCAGCTGCCTCAATAGCTGCCCCTTCAAGCCCAACCAACACATACTAATAGTCTGGCAAGGGGGTGAGTCTGCAGCACTGGGGACCCCATCCCCAATGCTGCTAAACATAACACAGACACTCGGGTGTCCAATCCCAGTGTTTGTACCTGAAATAAAGAAAACTGTCCCTCTTAGCTTTTTTATAACACTCTGTAAAAAAGAAAACCATCCATCAATGTCTGTTGCCATCACCGTCCCCCCACAAGACCCTCCCACTCAGCACCCACCATCCCACCACCACCAATCCTTACTTACCTACAGGGGGTCCAACACTATAATCTTTCCTGAACAGATGACACATATTCACTTTTCAATGCAGAACTACAAACTGAGGAACTCAGGTATGGTGTTCAATGTAGTTCAGTGGGGTTTTGAACTTACTGGCATAACTTGGCCATTTTTGAATATTTTTGCCCCAAATTTTCAACATACCTCATGAACAATGGCAGTGAAATTCGGCAAATCTGTCCCAAAAGGTGATTTTGTGGTCATTTTGCGAAATCACCTTTCAGGCAGTTAAAACTTTCTATGCCCTTGTTCATGAGGTGGGGTCATAAGAAGGCTACATTGAAAATTTGGGATAAACATATTAAAAAACAACAAAATTATGAGCCCATGTTGAAATTTATGAACATAGCAATTTTAAATATTTTGACCCCAGATTTTCAACATAGCCATTTCTTCACAGCACCTCATGAATGTGGCAGCTGTCATTATTCAAATCCTGGCCAAAATGTGTTTTTGCACTAGTGGCACAAAATCACCTTTTAGGCAGGATGTAAAAATGTTCTCCACCTTGTTCATGAGGTGGGCTTATAAAAAGGCTATGTGGGGGTCATAAGATAACTATGTTGAAAATGTGGGTAAAAATATGATTAAAAAATGTATGAGTCTAGATTGTAATTTTTCAATGCACGCTCATAACAGTGGTAATTTTCAGTATTTTGACCCCATATTTTCAACACAGCCATTTTTCATACCACCTAATGAATGTGACAGTTGTCATTTCTCAAACCCTACTTATAATGTGTTTTTAACACCTGTGTCACAAAATAACATTTCAGCCATTTTTTATAAATGTCGCCTGTCATGTTCAGAAGGAATGGTCATAAAAAGAGTATGTTAAACATTTGGGGTAAAAATTTGAAAAAACAACTAAGTTATGAGGAAACAAACATTCCAACATTTACTCATAACTTTATTTTTGGCAGATTTTGGCCTTTAATGTTCAACATATCCGTTGTGTTACCCCACATCCTGAACTGTAAAGTACTGTTTGAGCTTTTGTGCAATATATCTGGGGCATTTATTCATATCTCTCAGTGTTTGCTGCCAATTTTGGAGTCTGCTGCTTGTTTTATTCACCTTTACAGTGCCCAAGGCATTTGACTGAACCGCGACTAAGGGGGCTCGGTGGTGAGTCAATCGGGTGCGGGGTTGCGTCAAGAGGTGGGGATATCTCTTCCTTTAAATCTAAATGCTCACAACACAGTGTGAGTGTGTGGCACGAGCATGAGTGGCTCTGTAACAAAATAAAAAGTATTTATGAATGCTTAAGCTTGAACTTTCATGGTACGAAATACATTTGAGACAAACTAGTGCTTGTTAGAGAACTATATCGTAATTAAATAGTCTAATATTAGTGTTAAGGGTTAGACCTTTTTAGACTGTGTGACACACAATGTCTTTTTTAAGAAGTATGTAGACTTGTTCTTATAGTCTAGAGATATTCTGTATTATTATTTTGTTTGGTGTCTTGAATCAGCATTATTTGGGTGTTGAGAAGGGGGGCTGGAAGAATATTTGTTTGTCCAGTCCCATAGTTAATTACTATCATGATTCCTGGCCCTATCCCCTGGATTATGGCTGTAAAATAGTTCCACTCTCTAGGGGATGTGAAGATGTTTACCATCTGCCTCTGCATCTACTTTTAGATTTAGTTAAAATATGGGTACATTTATGTTTAAAAAATGCCCCAAATTTAGATTTGTATTTCTTAAAGTTATGTGATTCTTGGAAAAATGGATTTAAAGGGAAAATTGTAAAGTTAGTTTTTCTAACTCTGTGTCTCCTCAGAGTTGTGATATTAACCCTAACCCAGGCCCTGAGAATAGACATAGTTTTGGTAAGGGCATTCTCTTCACACATTCTAATATTAGGAGTCTTGTGCCAAAGATAGATCTGATTAGGGAATTTACAATTGAAAACCATCCTGATTTTATGGTATATACTGAAACTTGGCTAAATGATAAGGTGGAAGATAGGGATATAATGATCATTGGGTATAATGTGCATAGGGCAGACAGGAATAAAAGGGGAGGGAGGTTCTAATTTACTCTTTGTATAAGTATTCCTTGAGCTGAATTTATCTAGATGTGAGTTTAGACATTTGTGAGCATTTACACGGTGTGAAAACCAATATTGCTCATAGGTGCCTATTGTCCCCTCAAGAAGGTAAAAAGTAAGATGTAGCAATTTGCAGATATACTTTCCCCCTTTATTGATACCCATGAAATATTACTTATAGGATATTTTAATGATAATTGGCTGCACCCAGATGATTCTGGAGTAATGAAAAGTATGGCACTTTCTTTGGGCCTGGAACAACTGATAAAAGATCCCACTCATGTTAATACTAAGAATCCAGCTGATTCAACCTTGTTAGATTTAATTCTGACTAGTGCCCCCTTTTATTATTCAAATGTAGAGGCTTTAGAAGACCTAAATAATAATCACAACACTATATATTGTGTCAGAGGAAAATCTTTTTCTCCAAAGAATCCTAGGCTTATTCCCTATCGAGCTACTAGGAAATTTGATTGTTTTGCCTTTATTGAAGATTTAGTCTGAATAAATTGAGATAGAATAACTTTGATCCCAGATATTGATCTGGCCTGGAATTATTTCCTTATGGATTTGATGCAGGTGATAAATTATCACATGCCGATGAAAATAAGGAAGATGAAACAATCTTCCACTCCATGGTATTCATCTGCTTTGAGAAAGCTGAAGAGACAAAAAGGGTAGGCCTGGGTGAGGGTGCATAAATAAAACTCACAAAGGGACTGGGAACACTATAGAAGCCTTAGAAATTCTTATGTAGCTGCTGTTAGGAAAAGAAAAAGAACATACTATAACACTAAATTAGAGGGCTCTGCAGGGAATACAAAGTCCTTTTGGGACATAATTAAAGAGATAAATGATCATCATAAACAGAGTGATACTAATAAAATTGATATTTCAGGATATGTGGGGAAGGAGTCTCTTGCAGATGGGTTTAATGACTACTTTGTGAACTCAGGGAACTTTTTGGTGACCCTGATCCTTGTAGTTTTACTGAACATCTTTTGCCTCTTACAGACTTACCTAATTTGTTTTCATTTAAAAAGTTGGAGAAATACAAGGTTGTTGAGGCTCTGCTGGATCTCAAGATAGCTAAAAGTGGTGGCCCTGATAGTCTAACTGCCTAGTTGTTAAAAATTTCAGCTCTACAGATTGCTGCTCCTCTTACCTACTTATATAACTGGTCTATTTCTGAGGGAATAATGCCATCTGATTGGGGGGAGCCGGGACCAGTTTACCAATTACCGACCTATTTCACTTTTGTCACAGATTTCAAAGTTATTGGAAAGATTTATGGTAAAACAACTGACTGATTTTTTGAATTACATGGAGCTGTATGATACATATCAGTCAGGTTTTTGTAAATCACATGATACAATATCTGCAGTGTTGAGAGTTTTGGATGATGTCAACAAAGCTATGGACATGCGGTACTTGACTGGTGCCCTCTTTGTTGACCTCTCCAAGGCCTTCGACATGGTGGATCATCAAATTCTTTTTTTGAGTTTGAGGGACATTGGGCTATCAGGTGGTGCTTTAAGATGATTTACCTCTTATTTAGAGGGAAGGATGCTGTCAACTATTGTTAACAAGGTTCTTTCCACAGCTTTGCCAGTAGTCCGAGGGGTTCCCCAGGGCTCAGTACGTGGTCCTTTACTTTTTCTGATTCATCTGAGAGAACTTGGATGCCATGTGAATAATGTGGCTTATCAACTCTATGTGGATGATACAATAGTTTCTACCTCTGCTTTATCCTTGGATGAGATTCAAGTAAAATTACAGTTAAGTTTTGATAGGCTATATGAATATCTGAGAAAGATGAACCTTAAAATGAATATAAGTAAGACAAAATGTATGATATTTGGCTCCAATATGAAACTTAAATTTAGTTCTGAATTATTAGTAGTGTTGATACAGATGGGGTAAAATTAGATCAAGTGATGACTTACAAGTACTTGGTTACTGGGTGGACTCCGCGGCTACTGGCAATTCACATGTGGATGAGTTGGTCAGATCAGTAGGAAAGAGGGTGGGTTTATTATATCGAAATAAAAATTGTTTGGGTGGATATACGATAAAGAAAATTGTCGAATTGCAGATTTTTCCCTTATTTGATTATGGAGACATACTTTATGATTATTCCAATTCTGGAAAATTGCATAAACTAGATATACTTTATAATTGTCTGGCAAGATTAATCATACAGTGTCCTAGGGATACCCACCATTGTTTGATGTATCATAAATTAGGATGGATCTCTCTGTCAGAGAGAAGACAATTTCATAAACACTGTTTGACTTATAAAAGCGTTAAAGCAAAGATTCCAGATTACCTGGCTGAAAGGTTAGAAATCAAGGATGTGAATTCCTCTTTAAGGAATGCAGCTTATTGAGATTTGTTAATACCAAGGACAAAAATTAAATGTTCTGAATACTTTTTCAGCCAGCTGGTCCCAAAATTTTGGAATAATTTGCCATTTGTTTAATAGTAAAAGTCCCTCACAAAATGCTTTTAAAACCTGGTTCTTGGAGACACTCTCAGCTCAAGTTAAGTCTTGTTGTGGCTATGTATTTGTGATATGGCATTTGTTTGTATGTAATTCTAGTTGTGACTGTAATGTGTTTTTCTATTGTATTTTGTCTTGTTATTATCTGTTGAAATTTTTTGTTACTTAACCAGGGGTCACCATTTTAAATCAGTTTACTCATTGGTCTAACCCATTTAATCAAAATGAAATTAACTGAACGTGCCAATTGTCATTTTCCAAATCTTCCAAAACTTGTTTCAGCAGTCACAGAGCAAAATCACCTTTCAGATGGGATTTTAAAAATTCCACCAGTCTTGATCATAACATCAGATCATAAAAAGGCTGTTGGACAGTTGGAGTTAAAATGTGGGAGCCCACTTTAAAGCAGATATTGCCTCTCAGCTGCCTTATCCTAGGTAATTACTATCTAATAATGTGTAAAAGACATTGCATTTCCTCTGCTGTATCCTGGGTAACAACTGTATATAGTAAAAATGTGTTCAAGCGAGACCCGGTACAACACCAATACCAGCAGCAAACATTTGGCATTGACAAATGCTTTTTCTTGTACTCCTGCTGCTGTTCTGTGTTATTGGTTTCAAGGCTAGCCACCTGTGAACAAATATTCTCTGTGTTTGGGTCTTTTCTCCTTCCTTATCATTTTTAATGGCTGCATGAGTGGAACAATGCTGACATACTGTTATCAGTAGAGGAGAGAGAAGGAACAGTGGAAGCACTGGATTGCAATCCATCCCAGTTGTCTTCCCCAGTGCAGCAGCCATCTTCTACACTGCTATGATTATTTGTATTGTGTGATGTCTACATGGCTCCTCCCTTTCCCTCCCCTCTGTGGCAACAGTATCCCCCCTATGGATGCACTAATTTATTGTCCGTCACTCATGAAAAAAGGATCTTGCTGTGTGCAAGATGGCCACTGGAGCTCAGTGCACATGCACGAGTTCACTTCTGCAGTTGCGGTGAAGTCATGCATGCATACTGAGCTCACAGTGGAACAGTTCTCTGTGCCCAGGATGGCCATTGCAGCTCAGTGTGCATGCTCAACTTCACGTTGAACTCCAGTGGCCATCTTCGTCATTGCAGACTGTTCCATCATGAGCTCAATTGTCAAGAAGTGGTGTCTTTTCTCCTGGCACCACTGCTTTAACCAGCTGCTTAGCTTGATAATATCCCTTTCTCTGGTTTTCTGCCTGCTGCCCCCATTTTCCCACACAGGCAGGATCTCAGAGAATGAGATGATGGATGAAATGGAAGATAGTGTATCCGCTAGCTTGGACAGGTTTAACTTTGTTCTACAGATCGACTGGCCAGGTCATATGTTCCCACATGGATGAGAATGTGTGTGTGTTCTGTGGTGCCATGCATATAAGCTTTTCTATATGGTTCATGTAAGTCCATGCTGATGTCCCAGGGAGGCACCTGACCCTAACCATAGTATGATTCTGATGCTAGATGAGTGATTCTACTCCTTGTATCATTGAGTCACTTAGAGTAAGTATGTTTTTTTTCTGCTTTGTGATTCTTGGGGTGGGGTACACTTCCAGATTGCAAAGTGTTGATCCCTGAATTTATGCTAGTTTCATTTAAAAATGCAGATTCTAGTGGGGTGAATCTTTTTGTTGTTCAAATTGTGTTTCTCAATGAGCTAGGTATAGCTCCATTGGATCCTTTGCATTTTGTGATTCACTGCCACTGTCCTGGTCTGTTAGTTCTTTGGGGTAGGGGTGTTTGCACAATGTGAGTGTATTTAGGAGGCATAGTATTAGACCGCTGTGTGATATTGTGTAGTTGCAATCTAAGATAATAGATTTAAGCTTGTGCAGCCATTAGTTGGGATCTTAGGTCATTGATGGGTGTACATGTAAGGCAATTTCCCAACTGATGGGAAAAAGCCCTGGTGGAGAGGGTTCCACAATCATTGCAGTTGACAAAGTTTTTCATGGTGAATGAAAGGTCGAAGGTGTGCTGTAAGCCTTATGGTGAGCAGAAGAAAAGGCAAAAAGAGGTGACTAAGAAATGTTTTTTTAAGTTGCAGTCTCTAGTGCGTTGATGTCATAAGGAATGGCCCATAAAGGAAGTGAGAACCCAGGGTAGGTGGGATGAGGGGCAGGGTAGGTGGGAGTTGGCCTGGACCTCCAGAAACAATCAGCCATGTCACAGTGCTAAAGCTACTCTCTACCTCTGCAACCTAAAAAGACAGAGAAGAATACCAATGCCACTGTCCTGTGACATCATTCCTTTGTTTGTAGGAATGGGAAGTATGGACAGAAACAAATACAACAAGTACTCACCTAAAAGAAAAGATGTAAAGTTAGTTATAGTAGCACTAAATCAAACCTTTAAAATAAAGCAGCTACTAGCAATCTGTAAGAGAAATAAACATGCCTGAAAGCCTGTGGGGAGGGTGAGTCTCAAGGGTGTTAGTTCACCCTGTTGTCAGGATAAGTGTATTGCTTAGTGGTGGCTGCTAAGGACAAGGGTATTGCTCAATGGTGACTACTAACAGCAACCTGTGCAGGAAAAGCAGAAAAATGGAGTACTGAAGCTGTCAGGTGAAGGGTCAAGTATGTCACACCCAAATATCTGAAGGAAGTTACTGAACCAAGAGAGGTGCTGTGTAGACAGGGAATTAACAGAGGGGAAGGAAAGCATTAACATTTTTTTGAATCCAAACAGCACAGTCTGTGTTTTGTTAGTATTCAAGTCAAGTTTATTTTGGTGCTATCAGGGCTGAATATAGTGAAAGTCGGCATTAAGATGTCTGTTTTAATAATCTATGTTGTTTAGAACTACACAGAACAAACCATCCACATACAGGAGGGGATTACTATTCAACAGGCAAAGAGGGAGGTTATTAATATAGAGAGAAAATAGTAACAAACAGTGTAGACACATGAGGGTTGCTAATTAAGGTTGAGGCCATGTCAGAGCAGATTTTCCCAAATTCAACCAAGTTTTCTGTCTGCCAGGTAGTTAATAAGCCATTGGAGAGCAGAAGAAGCAACACCAAGGTTTTTTTAATTTGAAACATTGCAATTCAAGGTACAAGGGGGATGACAAGTTTCTTGTTATATCAAATACACTATCCACATTTCATGAGCATTAGTGCATCTCATTTTTTATTTGTGTTATGCAACATTATACTAAGTCAATCATTGTTAATCCATGGTAGTTATTACTACTAAAAGACATAGGAAAAGAAGGCCCCTCACCATATATGTGCCATTATTCAATTTTTATTGAAATATGCATACCTCTAGAAAAGTTACCCCAATCACCCTTCTCCTCTGGTCAGCTGCCATCAACTCAGATGCCTCAACTCTGCCACCCTATGTCTGCCAGGACTTACCTGCTAGCCAGTACCCCCAAGGCTTGCTCCCCCTAATAGGGTCAAAGAGAACCCCAGTCTCCATCAGGAAATTGATACAATACTTGTACTGCTGAGCCCAGCTAGTAAGGTGCAAGGCCCGTAAGGGTCCAAATGCCATCCTGCTGCTGGAGGTTGTTATTTCCTTTTTCTCACCTGAGCTGTATGATGTGCACTGATGCCATAGCATGCAGCACATGCTCCCTTGAGCTGCACATCACTGTCTGCCCTGCACCTTCTGCCTTGTCTAGGCAGTCCCTGCTGCCTATCCCCAGCACATTGCTAGAAGCCAGGTGAACATAGGGGTCTTCAAGCCCTTACCCCCACTGGAGTATAAGCGCAATCCTCTAGATGCTCAATCCTCCTCCCTCCTTCCCCCATCTGGCCCTCAGATGACCCCAGATCACTAACAAACCCAACTCACCAGCATCATAGCTCACCCACTACACCAATGGACCAGCCTATTGGGGCATTTTTGAAAGCCAAAAGAAATAGCACAGAGGGAGAGGGGCTGGACTATACCAAGGGAGTAGTTGATACCTCTGAGAGATTCTCAGCAAAGAAATATCCAAAACTGACAGTGTAAGATGTTTAGGAAATGGTTCATCAAATGAAGAGAAGGGACCTTTTATGACAAAGAGAACCAGGACAAAGACACAAAGAGGTAAAAGAGAATAATTATGGCAGTTATGGGCAGTAATCAGTTTGGGAACATCAAGCCTTTGCTAATAAAACATTGGAGAACTTTGCAAACAACAGAAGAGGGACATAATGTGTTTGCACAAAAGCAGTTAATAGCTGACAAAAGAAGAATGAATCTGAGCAACAGACTGCTGCAAACAGACCACAAAATCCCAGTCAACAGTGAAGAAGGTTTTCTTTCCAAAGTGGACATTAAGGGCAATGAAACCTGTGGTCATTACATCAGTTGCTCAAACACCTACAAACTGAAAGAAATCTACATGCCTGCAATGATGAGATTACTGAGATCCAGGACTTCAATAACTGACCATGAGAGTAATTTATATGAACAAATGCTCCAGTGATCTTATCTATATTGGACAAATAAAAAGAGAGTTAACAACAAGGACAGGAAAACACAAAGTAGACATCATGAGTAAGAGAATGAAGATCCCCTTTGGCCAGACACTTTAAACAAAATGGTCACACAATACCAACTTTAAGTTCGAAAACTACCGACCAGGGAAGCCTGTTACGTACTGAGAAGACAAAACTACTGCACGGCTGAGTGCACTGTAGGAAAAACACGTACAGCAAACTAACCCTCCAGCACCACCCACTGCAAAAAAAAAACAACAATCAAAACCACTGCAACTCAATTCAGATAAAAGAATATATAGTTTAATCAGGAAGTGTGTAGACCTCTTACCAGAAACTGGGGAAACACCTGCAGGACCCGACCAACTTCTATCAGTTTCACTATGGCGTTATCAGGCAGTGTCCAACACACAAATTAACTCTACTTTTAAATCACACTCTTAAAGAAATATGCTCTCATTTCACCCACAATGTGAATAGACAAAAACAAAGAGTGTGTGCAAACATACTGTGTGCAAAGAAGGATCAAACTGCACTAGATCAGCAATGAATAACTGAAAATGAAAAAAAGCTATAAAGAAATAAATCTATGATAGAGAACATGGCTACAACAGAACAGTGTTTAACATTCCCACATCACATAATGGTAATAGTAAATGTCCAAATATCTTTTAACATGCAGCGATGCACACATGTTCTTAAGTAGGAACAAGGATTTACGTCATATGTAACCAAAAATGATGAAACATAATTATAATAATCTTTTCAAGAGATAGTTGTGATACAACTGCAACATCAAAAAATCTAATAGTGGATCAAAAACCTCACATGAAAGTTTCTTGAATGCCCAGATATAAAATAATGAATAAATAATAATAAGTTTAGCAACCCATGGATAATGTATACATAAAATATATATACAGCACCCAAATAATGTAAAAAGAATGTATTGGGAGTGCTTATTACCCAATGAAATCAGCAAGATTACAGTTCTATAATCCCACCGTCATGACGTCAGAATCTTATATACGGTAAACATCTCATCTAAGTTATAACAGTGGGTTTGCAGAAAGGAATGCCACCTCTTGTAAATGTTCTAAACAGAATGCAATCACTAGTCTCATTCATTTGAAAAGCATTTCCGTCCTAACAGTTTACTGAGACTAGCAGTCACCATGGCAGACCAAGCTTTCAACTCCCCTGTTGTCTCTGAGAGCGAAAACTTCATAATAGCACGACAGAACCATAGAACAATAAAAGAACTGAATACAACGTTCGGCTCCTAAAGTCTTACTTGGCAGACATCAAGGAACTGCAGCCCATTACAGATGTTCCAATCACTGAACTTGATGTACATTTGGCAAAATTTATCTATAAAATAAAATGTAACAATGGGTCAGAATATGAACCAGGTACTCTATAGGATATTCGAGGGAGCATAGATAGGCATTTGTTAAAAAACAACCACAGAAACTTCATATTCCATGGCAACACATCTGCTTTTAAAGGAACACTGGCAACACTCTTTAGGCAATGCAGAGATATTTAAAACAAGCATTTGTCAATGCCGAATGTTGATTGTGTTGGTCTGTTGAGCTCGCTCAGTCGCCCTCTGTCACTGGCTCAGTCTGTTTGTCCCAGTGCTGCAGGCTGCTTCTTTGTACTGGGCTGCTGCCTGCATTGGCACCTTGTTCTGCTTAGGAAGAAATCCACAACTGTCCTGACAGAGCTCCATTGAGGTGGCTCACTGTCCCTATCTCACTCACTCATTCTGTTTCTCCTGGCACTGCAGGCTGCCCTTCTGTACTAGGCTCCTGCCTGTGTTGGTGGCTTTTTCTACCCACAAAGAAATCCACAGCTGTCCTGACAGAGCTCCGTTGAGGTTGATCACTCCCTCTGTGTCACTCACTCAGTCTGATTCTCTTGGCATGGCACGCTGCCCTTTCATACTGGGCTCCTGCCTGTGTTGGCGCCTTTTTCTGCACACAAAGAAATCTGCAGCAGTCCTGACAGAGCTCCGTTGAGCTCACTCACTCCCCTTCTCTCACTAGCTCATTCTGTTCTGCCAGCGCCGAAGGCTGCCCTGTTCTACTGGGCTCCTGCCTGCATTGCTGCCTTCTTATGCCCAGAAATAAATTTGCAGCAGTTACAATACAACTCTGTTGAGCTCACTCACTCATTCTGGTTTTCCTGCCACTGCAGGCTGCCCTTTTTGTACTGGGCCCCTGCATGCATTGCTGCCTTTTTCTGCCCACAAACAAATCTGCAGCAGTCCCAACAGAGCCCCGTTGAGCTCACTGACTCCTCCTCCCTCACTTGCTCGTTCTGTGTCTCCTGGTGCTGCAGGCTGCCCTTTTGTACTGGGCTCCTGCCTGCATTAGCGGCTTTTTCTGGCCAGAAAGAAATCTGAAGCAGTCCAGACACTGCTTCACTGAGATCGCTCACTCCCCCTCTGTCACTCTCGCATTCTGTTTCTGCCAGCGCTGCAAGCTGGCCTTTTGTACTGGGCTCCTGCCTGTGTTGCCACATTTTCTGCCCACAAAGAAATCTGCAGCAGTCACACTAGAGCTCCATTTAGCATGCTAACTACCCGCTCTGTCACTCGCTCATTCCGTTTCTCTTGGCGCCGCAGACTACACTTTTGTATGGGGCTCCTGGCTGCGTTGGCACCTTTGTCTGTCCACAAAGAAATCCGCAGCTTTCCTGCCAGAGCTCCATTGAGCTCACTAAATCCCCTTGCCTCACTCACTCATACTGTTTCTTCCACCGTTGCATGCTGTCCTTTTGTACTGGGCCCTTGCCTTTACTGATGCCTTTTTCTGCCCACAAAGAAATCCGCAGCACTCCTGACAGCGCTTCGGTGAGTTTGTTCACTCCCCCTCCCTCACTCGCTCTCTCGTTCTGTTTCTCCCTGGGCTGCAGGCTGCCCTTTTGTAGTGGGCTTTTGTGTTGGGGCCTATGTCTGAACACAGACAAATCCACAACAGTCCCGACAGAGCTCAGTTGAGCTTGGTCACTCCCCCCTCTCACTCGGTTGATCTTAATCTGTCCCAAACACTGATTTCCCAGAGTGACCATGCTATTGTCCGGCAGTAGTGCAAAAACATATTTTAGCCAGGAATTAAAAAATGACAGCTGTAGTGGTCATAAGGACCTGTGAAAAAATGCCACTGTTGAAAATGTGGCGTGACAGTATTACAAATTTGCAAAGTTACAAGGGTGCGTGGAAACAGTTCAATGCACGCTTGTATCACAGTCATGTTATGGAGTTTCGTCACCAAATTTTCAACATATGGATTTTAGGACCTCTGCTCATGAGCAGTGCCACTGTCATTTTCTTAATCTGTCCTGAACACTTATTTCCCACAGTGACCATGTTATTCTGTGTCAGAACTGTGAAAACACATTTCAGTCAGGCTGTGAATAATGACAGCTGTACTGCTTATAAGGAGGTGTGAAAAAATGGCACTGTTGAAAATCTGGTGTGACAATGTTCAAAATTTGCGAAGTTACAAAGGTGCGTGGAAAGTGTGTAACGCCCACTTGTAACACAGTCAATTGATGGGCTATCATCACTAAATTTTCAACGTAGGCATTTTAGGACCTGTGCTCATGAACAGTATCAGTGTCATTTTCTTATTCTGTCTCAAACAGTGATTTTCCACAGCAACCACTCTATTCTGCTCCGGAAGTGCGAAAACACATTTTGGCCAGGATAGAAAAAATGACAACTGTACTATCTATAAGTAGGTCTGTGAAAATGGCAATGTTGAAAATCTGGAGTGAAAATACTATAAATTTGCAAAGTTACGAGTGTGTGTGCCAACTGCACAACATACGCTCGTAACACAGTCATTTTATGGAGTATCATTACCAAATTTTCGACATAGGCATTTTAGGACCTCTACTCATGAATAGTGTCATTGCCATTTTCTTAATCTGTCCTGAACACTGATTTTCACAGCGACTGCACTATTCTGCATCGGAAGTGCAAAAAGACATTTCGGCCAGGATGTGGAAAATGACAGCTGTACTGTTCACAAGGAGGTATGAGAAACTGTCAATGTTGAAAATCTGGCATGAAAATATTGTAAATTCACGAAGTTACAAGTGTACGTAGCAACTGCGCATTGCACACTCATAAAACAGTAATTTTTTGGATTTCTTTCCACCAAATTTGCAACATAGGCTTTTTGAGAGCCCACCTCATGAACACTGCCACTGTCATTTCATTAATCTGCCCCAAAGGGTGACTCCGCACAGTGACCACAAAACCACCTTTTGGGGCAGATTAATGCCATGACAGTTCAAGAATTCATGAGGAGGGGTTCCAAACCCCCCATGTTGAAAATTTGGTGGAATAATTCCAAAAAATGCCCGAGATATGCAGTAAAGTTGAAGATACCCTATTTATTACATTATACAGCTTACCGGCATTTCCTCAGTTCGCGGTCAGCTTTGAAGAGTGCAGATGTGTTCCCAGTCCACAGAAGATCATTGTGCCAAGCTCCGGAGGTAAGTATAGGGTGAAAGGGTGAGTGGGGAGGCAGGGTGAGCAGTGGGTGGGTGTGGGTTATGGGCGGGGGGCAGGGTGAGCGCCGAGGGACCATTTCCTTCTTTTCAGAAGAAAAAAAAACAGAAGTCATCACGGGACAGTTTTTCCCTTCACAGGGGCATCTGGCATGCTGGGGTGGACTCCCAGCATGCCAGGAGAGGCTTTTCTTTGGGGACCAGCAGTAGCCGACAGGGGATTGGGCACCTCCGTCGGCAGGAACAAAATGTGGGGAGTGTTTCATTATGCGGACGGGGATTGGGCACACTGTCAGCAGAAACAAAATGGGGGGTTCATTATGCCAATGGGGATTGAGCACCCCGTTGGCAGAAACAAAACAGGGGGTTCATTATGCTGACGGCGAGTGGGCACCCATCGGCAGGAACAAAGCAGGTGGTTATATTGTTTGTGAACACGACGGCAAGCCGCGCCATGTTCTACAAACAATATCAGAGGGCCTATATCCAGCCCTGCAATTACAGGTCGCTCCCTCATTACAGCGGATGACTGACGCTGCAATGACGAGATGGCCCCTGATTGCAGTGGCTACTATTTTAGAAAGTTGTGGCATGCTGGCTGAACTAGTGTCAGCAGCAGCGTGCCATGGCATTGGGGGACGGGGGACAAGCCTTTGCAGGCTGTGGGGGCATTGGGCACAACAGTGCCACGCCTCCACAACCTGCTTGTGGAGAAAGCTGATGCAATATGTTTCTTGCTCATGCGTGCAATCAACATAAAAAGAGAGCAAAGGCAGTAAACCAAATTGAGCAGATGCTCTAATGTTCAACGACATAAACAAGTTGTATTAGACTCGAATCCTTGGCCTTCACAATGCAACTGCACTCATAAACATGCTTTTTTAAACAATGGCCTGTATTTTGCTCTAAGGAGTGACTTGAGCCTGCTGGTAGATACAAATGGGCAGGAGTACCTTGAGTACTCAGAAAGGCAAACCAAACCTGCGCTGGTGAAAACCCCAGAGACACCCGTGTAGTAAGGCCTCACATGTACCAAAACACTGAAATGTCTGAAAGAGATCCAACTGCAGTCTGCAAAGAATACAAGCAACAAAGACCACTAGCCATGTTAGCCCCTGATGCCCTTTTCAACCTCACCTCCAACATCAGTTGTAGACCTGGCATGTCTCTTTGGTTCAGAAGCATGCCACTGGGTGAAAACAAAATGAGAACCATCATGACATCTATTAAGATTGCAGCAGGGATCACCACAGAAAAACAAATAACCAACCACTTGACCAGCAAGACTTCTATCCAGTGCCTAGTAGACAACAGTGTCTCACCTGTTGAAGTCCAGCAAGTTTCAGGACACGAGTCACTTCAATCAATTAATAGGGTGGCAGTATAGCACAGTGGTTTAAGGCTCTGAGCTGCAAATCTGGAGACCTGGGTTTGAATCCCATAGCTCCCACTTGCATACTGTGTGACCCTGAGCAAGTCACTTAACTCCCCTATGCTCCCAGGTCACACTTGTAAACAAACTTTCAGCTTAGTGTGCCACTCCTGGTTAAACAATTAAAAAAAAAAAAATAATTACAGTGACCTAAGTGTAGCAAAACAGAAGAGGCACTCCCTCATTTTTGGCAAGCAAAGTGGCTCTGTACAAACCATCCCCTCCATTAGCAGTGCCGCACCACCAGTCACTGTCGACATGGCAGAAAATTCATCAGTCAGTTTGAGAAGAGACCCACTCTAAACTTTAATTTATTCAGAGAGGGCATCACAATCCACATGCACAATTATGCCCCACAAAAGAAGCGAAGGGTGGCTGTAATCAGTGACTACTCATCGGAAGATGATTGGTGAGTGATCAGCTCTTTTAAAATAATTGCTCCTTGTTTTAGCATGAAATTCTAAAGGTTTTCTTTTTTCTGTCCCCTTTTAGAATACCTGAGGGATGTAAGTCTCATGGTGATGATTTTTTTTTTATTTAGTTGTTTAACCAGGTATAGCACACTAAGCTGAAAGCTTTTTTTACAGGAGCGACCTGGGAGCACAAGGAGGTTAAGTGACTTGCTCAGGATCACACAGTATGCAAGTGGAAGCTGTGGGATTCAAACCCAGATCTGGTCTGCTGGATGTCACCAGATTTGCAGCTCAGAGCCTTAGACCACTGCGCTATACTGCCTCCTTCATTCTCCTTCTTCTGGATGTTTGCGCCCAATCTGAGGATGCCGCATCTCTTCCCACATTTCCCCTTCATGTACACTGCCTATGTGACCTCAGTGAGTGAACCAAATGTCTTTTTCAACTTCTAGGGGTTTACCTCATGGACTATAGTCAATACCTGTATTATAATTTCAAATTATTGTGTGTTGCTCTTAAAATAAAGTTTTTTCTGACACAGTCATGATCATGATGCATGGTGCACATTCATCTACGAGGTAGGACCTATTACCTAATTGTTGTGCTGTTTGGGGGGACATGAACAGGTTTGTAAAGCTCAACATCATTATTCATGGACCTAATACATTATAAAAGATATTGCCTGGCTGTGCAAGTGATAACCACGGATGTAATCACCTCTCATGGGTGCTAGGGCAATGGTGAACAATTTATTGCTGCTCTAGCAACCAGTCAAGGTGATTACACCGTGGTTATCACTTGCATACCAGGCATTATCCTCTATTTTATGCAAGGATTGCATATTGCTGGTAGCCTGTGATAATGGGGACCACTATTGAGCGCTTTCAAAAAGGCCAACCCAGTTATGGCGCCTGTGCACAGTATTAACTGGCAGTGGGGGCGACCGAATGGGGGTAGGTGAATATAGCTACAGGATGTCACTGTGTATACATGCACATGGGGGGGGGCCATGCCATGGGACTAGGGGAGTTGCTGCATGAGGAAAGGTTGAAGGAACTCAACATGTACTTGCTGGAAGACAGAAGGGAAAGAGGGGACATGGTAGAGACCTCTAAGTACTTGAAAGGCATAAACAAAGTCAAGAAGGGAGGATTGTTCCACTTAACGAGGGGAAGGATCACCAGGGGGCACAGTCTGAAGTTGGAAGGGGGAAGGTTTAGGAGGGAGATGAGGAGGCACTACTTCGTAGACAGAGTTGTGGTGTATTGGAACGCACTGCCAGAGGAGTTAATTGCTCAAAGCACAGTGGATACCTTTAAGCAGGGTTGGGATAGAGTCATGGGCAGGGTTCATACAGACAAGAACACAAAGGGGGGGAAGGACCAGGAAAGAGGAGAAAGGGATGGGGGTTTGGGTGGGTGTGGGACAGCTGTAGTGATATGAAACTAAGAGCTGCACAATCTTGCAGACTTGATAGACCTGTGGGCCTTTTTCTGCCAGCATTTTTGTATGTTCATATGATATTCTCTCCATTGTTAAAACCTGTCTCTCTCTCAAAATAGCTGATGTCTTCATTTCAATACCAGGTTTCACGGTCTTCTGACAGGATCGTCTAACCAAGCGGGGTGGCGGATGTGCGATATACTTCAGAGATAACCTTCAGGGTCTCATTCTGCCACCGCCCAGCACTGGTGCATACGTGCAAGTACTTCTTAGTGCACACAATGAAACCCTTACTGCCTTATCAGTTTATACTCCACCTAGGCGGACGACCTCAGGCTTAGACTCAACCTTGGAGTGCCTAGGCACTCTGAGGCTTAATTTATAAGTCATAGTGCTAGGTGACTTTAGTGTCAATTGATTTTACTGAATTACAGGATGGGAACTTGCACCTTATTAGACTGGGTACTTTCTAACCACCCTGATCATATATTGGATACCACTGTTCTCTCAGATGCAATTAGCGACCACTCCCCTGTTTTGTTTCATTGGTCTAATGAATTGTCCAAGCACCCTGCTGGAACAGTTACTAACAGGGTCCTCATCCGAAGTCATCTTGAACTACTAAAGTCTGACCTCTGCCTACAGTCTACACCTGCAATATTGGCACCGCACTTGATCAAGTCATCCATCAATTCAACACTGTATGCGTAAGGCATACTCCATTTATAAAACCTAAAATCAAAGGCCACCACAATTCTTGAATCTCTCTTGACCTTATCGAGCTTCTGAAATCCAGGGATCATCTGTGGCATAGGGCTTGGGCTACGGGTAAACTGATCAATATCCAAAGCTGTAAAAAGGCAAGAAATGACTGTGCCAGGGCCATACACATAGCAGAGAGTCAGTATTACAAGGAATCCCTCTCATGCATATGGAATAATGGCAGAAATTTTTAAAATAACCATAAAGAAGCCACAGGGAAAGACTACAAATCTGCCCCAACCATGCTTAACATTGATGGCGTGTCCTCTTTTGTTCCTAAAGCCATTGCAAATGCTTTTAATAATGCATTCACGGATCTGAGTAGTGTCCTTCTCCCTCCCAACTTCTTCTGCCAGTCCAACTCAAATGACTCAATTCCTGTGTTACCCTCCTATACTTGCTGAGAGCGCTGCTCGTTGCGGCTGGGAGCTGTCTAATTCTTTTCTGAACTGCACTTTATTCTGGATTGCCTGCCCACTAGCCCTATCCTGCCAAACACAGTGTGAGAGGCTGTGTGCTATTATATTTAATCGTTGCCAGCTGGAGCTGTGAGTGGGGGGCTGCCAGCTGTTGGTGTGTGGGAGTGGGGAGGCGCTGTATAAATGCAGGCATCACTCGCAAGCGCGAGCTTTGTGAGTGGCGCAAGCGCCACTCGGAGTTGAAATTTCGCCTTGTTTTGGGTGAGAGGAGGAATTAGATTATGTTATAACAGTTCATGTATGTCAAAACTATTTTATTGTAAAAGTAGAGTTTTAATGTGTGTTGCTTGCATGAGTTATATGTGCCATTTGGCTTATTTAATTAGACATGTGTAGGAGTTCTGTTAGATGAGTTTTAGGGCCTAGGATTGTTTATGGGAACTCGTAGCTGCATGCATTGCATCCTTTTATCCCCCTCCCTGTATCTGATATTATTATCAGGCGTTGTAGGGAAGTGGGGATTGTGGGGGATTGCTCTGCGTATGCGCTGTGGGATGACCAGGAGTGGGTTGATCAAAGGATAGAGGTGGTTAAGTCCAGGAGATGCCCTGGAATAAATAGAGCATCTAGGAGAAGCCAGTCGTGGTTCGTGCCTATTTCCAGGGGGGCCACCAGGCCAAGTGGCCAGGTGACCTATAGGGCTGTGTCACCCTCAATACCTCTGACGGCGGTGCTATGCAATGCCAGGTTGATCAGAAATAAGACGGCTATTATTGCCGCTCTGGTTTCATTGATCGACCTGGCTTGCATTACAGAGACCTGGGTGGGAGATGATGCTGGCCCTGTTTTTGAGGCTGCAGTCCCCCCAGGATATACTGTGGTGCACTGCCCCAGAGAAATCGTAGGGGAGCGGTGTAGCTATTTGTTTTAAGTCGAGCCTGGACTTCACCACACGCGGTGGGAACGCCGGGTTCATTTGAATGTGTGGCCATTCGTGGAGGACTTGGCGTGGGTTGCAGGATCCTCCTCATCTATCGCCCTCCTGGTCCGATGGGGGGGTTCCTGCAAGAATTCACCGAGTTTGTTGCCGGCGAAACATTGGATTCCCCAAGATGTATTTTTCTTGGGGACTTCAATGTTTGGGACGAGGATAGGAGTCAAAGGTGCGCCGATGAGTTATTGCAGAGTATGTCCCTATTGGGGCTGGTGCAGTCTGTCGGCGTGCCTACTCAGTAGGATGGCCACACATTGGACCTGGTGTTCTCACTGGGACTTGAGATCGCTGATCTTGAAATTGATCAGGTAGCTTGGTCTGACCATTGCACGGTGAAGTTCATGTTCAGTGCTCCCATTATAAATCCTTCCCCTTCTGAGATGTTTCACTGCCGCCCTTTAAAAGATCTTACCCCTGAGGGTTTTATGGTGGCAGTTGACTTATCAAGTGTGGGTGATGCATGTGTTGGAGCTGTTGACGCTGGGGTAGACACCTATAATAAGGTGCTGTCTGGTGCCATTGACTCCCTCGCACCTATCCATGTATGACCCAGAACCTCATACCTGAGGTCGCCTTGGTATGACGGTGATTTCAGGGAAATGAAGAAGCTGGGTCGGAGATTAGAGCGTCGCTGGAGGAAATCCCGTCTGGGGGCTGACAAACTGGTCCTGTGTGCGCATTATTGCACATATCAGGAGGCAATCAACCAAAAGAAGGCAGTATTTCTGTCTCGGGAGATTGCTGCCGGGAGTAGCCGACCAGCCTTACTCTTCCGGACTGTTGATAGACTTCTTCATCCATCCTGTCTTCAGCCCGGAAGAGTTTCCTCGAATGAGGATTGTGAGGAATTTGCTCGGTTTTTCTCGGACAGGGTGTCTGTGATCCGGAGGGAGCTCTCCTCAGCCAGTAATATCATTGCTGTCAGTAGTCATCAGTTGTGTTCTAAGAGCACTCTTTCTGGTTGGGGAGAGTTTAGACCAGTGAAGGTTCATGACGTTATTGATATAGCGGCCAACTTGAAGTATACCTTCTGTGAACTGGATCCCGTGCCAACACGCTTCCTAATGAGGTGTGTTGACACTGTTGGCCCGGTGTTTGCCCTTGTTGTCCTGTGCTCCTTGAGTCAGGGTGTTTTTCCAGATGCCTTGAAGGAGGCTCTGGTGAAACCCCTCTTAAAGAAAGTTTCTCTGGACCCGGAGATTAGGGCAAATTACCGTCCTATCTCCAATCTTCCATTTTTGGGAAAGGTTGTTGAGAAGGTGGTATCACTTCAGTTGGGGGAACATCTCATGACCTACGAGTTGTACGATCCCTTCCAGTCAGCTTTTCGGGCCAGACATAGCACTGAAACTGCGTTAGTTTGGGTGCAAAATGACCTCCTCAGGGCTAGAGATTGGGGGGACAAGACAATTCTTGTTCTCCTTGATCTCTCCTCAGCATTTGATACTGTGGACCATTGTGCGTTGCTTTTCCACCTAAGGGAGTTATGCAGACTCACTGGTATTGTCATCAAATGGTTTGAGTCATTTCTTACTAACAGGAGGCAGCGGGTTGTGATGGGTAATTTCTCATCTGCACCCTGCCTCCTTTCGTGTGGAGTCCCTCAGGGTTCGGTATTGGCCCCAATGTTGTTCGCAGTATATATGCTGCCCCTGTGGGGGATCATTAGGAGGTATGGTTTGCGTTTTCATTGTTATGCTGATGATACTCAACTATACCTATCCTTTGCCCCAGGAATACCAAATGCAGTGGATGTGCTGAATATCTGTCTGGCTGAGATAAATGACTGGATGTCCACCAGCTGGCTGCGACTGAACCCTAACAAGACTGAGGTACTGGTAGTGGAGTCGAACAGAGCTCGTGATGGGATGGCCTCTGATTCTGTGACTGGCCTTGTGCTAGGAGCTGTGTCATTGATGGCCTCCCCATGGGTACGAAATCTTGGTGTGATCTTTGACAGGAACCTGTCCATGGAGGCTCAAATATCCTCTGTGGTTCGTTCCTGTTTTTTCCATCTTAGAAATATCACCAGGATTAAGCCCCTTGTTCCGGCTCTGGACCTCCCTACTCTGATACATGCCTTAGTCACTTCTAGGCTTGACTACTATAATGCCCTCTATCTCAGGGTCTCTGGAAGTTCTCTTCGCAGACTGCAGCTAGTGCAAAACGCTGCTGCCCGGCTTTTATCCGGACAAAGTAAATTCCGTCCACATCACTCCAGTATTGCGCAAATTGCACTGGCTGCCTGTCAGGTGGAGAGTACTGTTCAAGGTGGGTTTTCTCACCTATAAGACCCTACACGGACAGGGCCCTGGTTACCTATCTGATCTTCTGGTACCGTCCACCTCTGTCCGGAATCTCCGCTCCTCCAGTGGTGGCCTCCTTAAGGTTCCGAGAGTAAGATTAAAATCAGCAGGGGATCGAGCATTTGGAGTTGCTGCTTCCGCTTTCTGGAACTCATTGCCGTTTGAAGTGAGAGAGGCCCCCACTGTAGAGGCCTTTAAGAGTCATCTAAAGACCTTCCTATTTATGCAAACTTTTGGGGATTAAGTTTTTATGTGTATTATATTTTATGTAATGTATATGGTATGACATACTGTATAGTTTTTGTGCGGCGTCCAGAGCCTTTGGGATTGGGCGTCTTTTTAAATAAAATAGACTTTGACTTTGACTTTGACTACACGGGGAAAGTGGACCAGCTCCCATCTCACCATCCATTTTTCATCAGAGTCATCACTGTTGTGGAAGCCAGAAAGTACTTTCTTAAGGTACTGGGGAAATCAAGATTTGGCAGTGATACCTTGGATCTTAAATTTGTCGAGCTTTCCTTAAGCGTAATATTGGCACCCCATATAATTAACTTATCTCTTTGGTATTTGCAATTCTAGCAAAAATGGAAATCTGCAATAGTGACCCCTGTACACAAGAGTGGGGATCGAGCTCCAAATGGGAACTATAGACTAATCTCCATTCTTCCTCTGCTCTTGAAGGTCTTAGAATGAATAGTGGCAGACCAGCAGGTAGACTACCTGGAAAAGTATCAACTGCAATGCCCACAACAGCATGGATCTAGAAAAGGTCATACCACCACTACAGCCTTGCTAGAGTTCACAGGCTTCCTTCATAACTCCTCTGACCAAGGTAACCTAGTTGGTGTGGCTTTCATCGATTTAACCAAAGCATTCAACATGGTAAATCATGCCCATTTGTTCAACCAACTGGCTGCTATTGGTCTTTCCTTAGATACCTTAGCCTGGTTTAGAAGCTACTTACATAACCACTTGAAGCAGGTGAAGATTGGTAACATCCTCTGTGACCGTAGATCAGTCCACTCAAGTGTCCCACAAAGGTCCATCCTGGGGCCTCTTCTGGTTAATGGGTTCCTTAACAAGCTCCCTTATTCTTGCCAGGGTTGCATCCTGTTATATGCAGATGATGCTGTTCTTTTCACCAGTGATCCTGACCCTAAGGTTCTTGAAAATCTGCTTTAGCATAACTTTATGGATGTAGAAAAGAAGTTCAATGAGCACAAACTAATAATGAATTACAAAAAGTGAAAACAATGCTGTTCTCCAGCTCCCAAAACAGACATAGATCTTACCCTCTTTCAATCACCAGTGATGTGGGTTCTTCCTTGGAGATAGTTCAGCACTTTAAATACCTGGGGATTACTGTTGACAACACCCTGTCTTAAGCCCAGCACATTGACAATATTGCTAAGGCTGTCAATACATGCATAGGGCTGCTCTACAGGCATAAATATTGTCTGACCTCAGAAGCTCTTAAACTTGCTGTGCACAGCTCAGTGGTCTCACTCTTTGACTATAGACTAATAATCTATGGGTCAGCCACAGCTACATTCCTGCACAGCATCAAAGTGGCACAAAACAAAGCCTACTGGCTCATAACTGGATCTGCGCAGCTGACTCACAGTTGCGACCTTTATGCACAGACTAATTGGCTCCAGTTCAAAGACAGACTTATGTACCAAACATGTCTGATAGCAAAGAAAATGTACTTCAGAATGATGCCCTCAGGTGTTCATATGCTTCTCATCCCCTACAACAACCCTCACTGCACCAGAAGCTCTGAAAGCTAGATCTTCAAAATTCCCTGCTGTCATACTTCTATAGGTCAAAGGTCATTCACACACCAAGCCCAGCTCTGGTTGAATTCTCTTCACTCTGACATATCCTCTGCAGCCACTCTGGGCTCATTTAAACAAATGCTTAGAAAACAGCTAGTTGCAAATGCCAGCTGTGATTAATTCCAATAATTCTGTTCACATCATGTAGTCAGGCATTTAACCCACCTATTACTTGACTGCCCTGGGACCCCCTTGGCCTAAGCACTTGCTTCTCTTGATCTTCCCTCCACCCTCTCCCACCCAATGCCCTTCCATTTCATGCTCCTTAACTCAACCTCTCACCTCCTCTTCCTTCTGACTAAGCCTTCTGAGCTGACCCTTCTCCCCCCCCCCCCCGGTAATTAGCTTTGTCTCTGATTGTCCACCTTTAGCATTAAGCCTCTTGGGCTGTTGTTCTCCTTCCCTATTGCACCAGTCTTTGTCTATTTTTGTTTCCCGATTACTGTATATGCATTTTTGTTATATGGCATTCATTGTACAATGCCACATTTGACTATTCTTAGTGTTCATATTATTATGTTTAGTTGTTCATAAGTTAGCCACATTATTACGCTTAGTTGTTCATATGCTAGCCACTTGCTTGTAATGTTATGTTCTCTGCTTGTTTAATCTCTTAACATGGAACCTATGCAAAGAGCTTTGAGCTCAAAGGTGTTAATCAAGAAGTTAATAAAATTAAAATAAATAGCAGAGCAACCACCCATCTGACTATTAAGCCCATGGACAAGGGGGGGAGCTCTGTAGTTCTAATGAATACAGTTGACTAAGCAGGAGATTCTCAGCAAATTGGCTAATACAGATTTCTATATAGGATTTAAAACTGACATGACTAATTGTTTTAAAAAAGAAATTGATGATTATATAGTCAAAGCATGTAAAGAGGGGGTTATCTCTGGTGAAACACTAGATTTTTTAACAGTGGATTGTCCCATTAGGCAAACTATATATACAGTACCCTTCTGAAGGTACACAAAACACTGACTGACCCCACAGGATGCCCAATTGTATCAGGCATATGTTTCCTTATGGAACCCTTGTCCAAGTATATGAATTCACATGTCAGTTTTTTGTTACCCTGGCTCTATGACGCTGGTTCGACAACTTTGTTGTTGACCGATGTTACAGTGAGGGCTTTATGTCGGCCACAATTGTGGTCGGCATAAAACTGTTCACTTCAGACTTTGTTTTCTTTGGGGGGGGTTGCCCCCTGAACACCCCAGGTGGGGCTTTGCCCCCCTCACCTCCTGTAACTAAACTAATCAACTCCAAGTCGGAGTTGATTTGGGGAGGGGGTGAAAGGCCCCCAGAAAGCAGTGCTGGGTCCTGTGGTGACAGTACAGTGACCTGTCAATGTTGTCACTTTACTGTTGTTTGAGGTGCAGGTTTCGCTGTGCAGTTGGCATACATAGTACCCTATTACCATCATATATACAAGATACCACAGAGATATTGGGTGTCCTGGAGGATCTTCAACTTGAACCAGGATGGCTACTGGTTGACTATGGATACTGAGGCCCTTTATTCAAATGTAACACATAAGGGAGGTCTGTATGCAATGCACTATTGATTAAAAACATGTTCCCACTATGAGCCTCTTTTTATTGACTTTTTATGTTATCTTTCTGAATTCTTACATAAAAAGAATACTTTCCAAGCTGGCCCAGTGGTGCTGAGGGCTGAGGTGCTGGATGCCTTACCTCACGCCGTGTCGGTGACCCAGATTCAGGAATGACTCCAAACTCTGGAACCTCTGTCCCTTCTACTCTCCTCCCCTGCCCACAGCAGTTTATAACCACTGCAGAGCATTGGGTATTGCCAGCAAGACATGGAGGTGGGTCAGGGGTCCTGAAGATGCCCTGGGGTGAAATGGTCTCGAGATCATGGTTCTCTATATCTAGTTACCATACCCAAGAGCTCCAGTATTTCTAAGCAGATAGCTCAGTCACCCCTGGAGCCCCATCTGACTCAAGTGGTGTTGTGCAATGCCAGGTCTATTAGGAACAAGACAGCAATTATTGCTGATCTTGTTGGGATGGCAGACCTGGCTTGCATCACTGTGACCTGGCTTGATGATAATGTGGGCCCGATCTTGGAGGCGGCGGTCCTGGCCTGTTTCTTGGTGATACACCGCTCAAGATCGGACCGCAGGGGCAGGGAGGTGGCTATCTATTTTAGATCAGAACTGGACCTTACTGGTGTGCCAGTTGAGGAAACCAGATGAATTGAGTTTACTGTAGTAGCAGCTGTGGGCTGCAGGATCATTCTCATCTATCATCCTCCCAGAGGTGAGAAATTGTTCCTGCATGAAGTAGTAGATTTCATCGCTGATATGGCATTTCAGTCATCCAGGCTGATGGTCCTGGGTGACTTTAACACCTGGGTCGATGGTGAACTCTTGCAGTTTGGTCAAGACTTCCTCCAACTTATGAATTCATTGGGGTTCACACAAGTAGTTGCCTCTAATACTCATAATAAAGGTCGCTCACTTGATCTAGTCTTCCCCCGGGGATCAAGTCCTCTGACTTGGTGGTGGAACCAGTCGTATGTTCCAATCATCACAGAGTAAGATTCAATTTCCAGCCTCCCCATAGGCCTGTCCCTGTGGAGAAGGTCAGATACCGTACATTGAGGGGTGTAACCCCAGAAGGTCTTTTGGCGGTATTTGACATTTAAGGAGTTTCGAGGGCAGGCGAGGACCCAGGCAGTCTAGTTCTGGCCTACAATAGGGCTATTACTGAGGCTCTGGACTCTATTGCCTCACTCCATGTTCGCTCTCTCTCTCTCTCTCTCTCTGCCCTTGGTCTCCCTAGTTTGATGGGACCTTGAGGGAGTTGAGATGTGTAGGATGAAGGTTAGATCATCGCTGGCAGAAATCAACCCTTGAAACTGACCACCTTAGATTAATAGATCATTATCAAAGCTATCAATCAGCAATCACATGAAAGAAGGCAGAGTTCCTGTTCAGTGAGATTGCTGCTGCTCAGAATCGACTGGCCCAGCTCTTTCGAACCATGGATAGGTTGTGCAACCCAACTTGTCTACAGGTTCAGAAGCATTTCACAAGTTAAGTGTGATGAGTTTGCTCAATTCTTTGGTGATAAGGTGGCCAACATCAGGGCCAAAATCTGCCCAGCACCCTCTGTGGGGGTTGGTGGTGGTCAGTGTATGGTTGCTTCCTCCCAGTCTTCTTGGATATTATTCGACCAGCCGGAGACAGCAGACATCATGCAGATAGTCCAGAATTTGCAGCCAACACGCTATAATTTGGATCCAGGCCCTACATGCCTATTATTTGGGTGTATGGAATCCATTGGCCCAGTCCTTGCAAAGATTGTCTGGTGCTGCTTAGATTCAGGTGAGTTCCCCAGCTCCCTGAAGGAGGAAGTTATGACACCGCTTCTTAAGAAAGCTTCTTTGGACCCAAACAGCTGTGCCAACTACAGACCCATCTCTAACCTTTCAGAAAGGTGATTGAGAAAGTGGTTGCTCTGCAGTTGGAGAACTGTCTTGCCATCCAGGATGTCTACGATCCTCTCTAGTCTGGTTTATGGAAGAGACATAGTACTGAGACAGCTCTGGTTCAGGTGCTCAGTGATCTCCTGATGACAAGGGATCAGAGGCATTGTTCCATCTTGGTGCTTCTGGGTCTCTCATCAGCATTTGACACTGTGGACCATGGGGTCCTGCTAGAGTGCCTGAGGGTCATCTGTGGCCTGGCTGGTCCAGTTCTCAAATGGTTTCAATCCTTCCTAGTCGGCAGATCTCAGAGAGTGGATTCACGTTTTTCTCCTCTGATCCATTCTCTGTGCTGTGCAGAGTCCAGCAGGGCTCAGTGCTGTCCCCTATGTTGTTTACAGTGTATACACTGCCCCTTGAAGACATTGTAAGATGATATAGGCTGAGGTTTCACTACTATGCTGATGATACACAGCTCTAGCTGTCTTTTGCACCTGACCAGGATAGTGCAGTCTCGATGTTTAACAGCTGTCTGGCAGAGTTCCATGACTAGAAGAAGTTCAGCTGGTTAAAACTGAATTCTGGGAAGACTGAGGTGTTGGTGGTGCATCCAGGTCACCAGATAGAGAGGCCAGTGATGGGTTTACCCTCTGCGCTTTGGCTTGAAGGTGTACAACTGCCTACCTCTGAACAGGTGCGTAATCTGAGGGTGGTTCTTGACGATGGGCTGACACTGCAAGCGCAGGTGTCTGCAGTCATCAAGTCCCCCTTTTACCATCTTAGGAACATCACCAGAATTAGGCACCTTGTTCCATCCCGTGATCTGCCTTCGCTGATCCATGCCTTTGTGACCTCTCACCTTGACTACTGTAACTCCCTTTACCTGGGGCTCCCGGAGGTTGATATCCACCGCTTGCAGCTGGTGTGGAACACTCCAGCATGACTGTTGATGGGGACATCTTGTTCTAGTCATATTAATCCCATGCTGTGCGATCTGCACTGGCTGCCTATACAGTGGTGGATTATCTTCAAGGTTAGTCTTTTAACCTGTAAAGCCCCGCATGGACTGGGACCAAGCTACCTGCAAGAGCTCCTGATTCCCTGCAGCCCTGGCTGTCCTCTCCACTCAACTGACAAGGGGTTGTTAGAGGTTCCCAGGGTGTGGTTGGAAACATCTGTGGCCTGGGCTTTCATGTTAGCAGGTCCATCCCTGTGGAACGCTCCACCTCGTCAGATTAGAGAGTGCAGGACCAAGGAGATCTTTAAAACTGACCTAAAAACATATCTGCTTAAGCAGGTATCTAGCATCTGATATTTTTTATGATCTCTGTGATATTTTAATTGCGGTTTTTAATTATTTGTGAAGTTTTATTGTATTGCTTGTTTTATGATGTTAATGTATGTACAGGGCTTTGATTTCTAGACTTGTGCTACATAAATAATTATTATTGTTTTATTATTTTCATCTGCCAACAGTAATATGGATTTTTCCATCAAACAGTTCATTAATTATAGTATCCTCATGGTAGTGTATCTTGCCACTTGTACGTGTGGCTCCTGCTATGTGGGGAAGACAGGCAGCCCATTCAAAGTCACAGTGGGGGAACATTTTAGCTCAATCAGGACATAGGACTTGGGTAAGCACTATGCTCTCATCATACAATGGTGGGGAGTAGTGGTGAACATTCATTCACATTTTATGGAATAGAAAGGATGAGGGTGGGAAGGAGGGGAGCTGATTCCCTTCTGACCCAAAAAGAAGCATTTTGGATCTATACACTTGGTGCATTGAGAGCACCTGGTCTGAATGATGGGTTTGAACTAGCAGTATTTCTTAAGAAGTAACCCCTCTTTTTTTGTGCTTTATTTGTCTTAATTGCTCCAGTTGGTTTTTTTTTTAGTTAATTTTGTATTTTTCTGTTAAGTGATTAGTATGAATCAATGCCTTACATGAGAATAGTTTATGCCTTTGGAATTTTTTGTCTCAACATTAGAAAGCAATATGCAACCCTTGGCAGAAATGTTACATTAATTGGGTATTGTATTTATATTCTAAATATTCATTCAGGATTTAATTTCTCTTCATATGCAACCCTTTGCAGAAATGTTACATTAACTGGGTATTGTATATATATTTTGAATATACATGGCCTGATTCTCAAAGCTCCTGGCTGGGCACAAGGGGCATGCACCGCAGAGAATGTCACAAGGTGCCCCGTGCACCAAAAGATGCACTGGGAGTGATTCACAAAGGCAACCTGCGTCATCAGCAGGCTGTCTTCCCCAAACCAGGCTTGTACTGCCTGTGCACCACAAACTGGGCTGCAGCAAGGTGCTGGGGGCATGCAGCAGATGCAGGCTGCCAAAGCTCTATACCTCAGAATTCACAAAACACACCCAGAGGGTGAAATTCCCTGGCTGGTCTAAGGGGACTTAAAATTTCTCTCTCTGGGTGTAGTGGACACTTTTGTGGCAATTTACCGCCACCATCACCCCCAATCACCCATGGTATGCATAAGTCACACCCTGGTTATGTAGTGCCCCCCTCCCAAACCCCAATTCTCATTGTGGTTAAATAATGAAAGTTGCCCCAGTAATCCAGTGGCCCCCATCCATGATCTTTGATCCCATTATGATTAAATAATGACAGTTACCCTGGTACACAAGTGGCCCCCCTCCCTAATTCCCACTCCCCATTAAGAAAAAATAATGAAAGTCTCCCCAGTAAGAAAGTTTCCCCCCTCCTTGGTTCCCAGTCCCCATCCTAAGACAAATTACATGTTCCCTGGTCATCTAGTACCCCCCCCGGCAATTCCTGATCATGCATAATAATGATTATATTATCTAGGTAGTCCAGTGGACAGATCCAGTCCTGATCCCTCATAAATTGCAAAACCCACATACCTGGTGGTCTAGTGAACCCCCATCCAGATTTGCCTTACCAGCCCACACCCCACCATCCTGTAACTGAGAGGGTGACTGGCTTAGTCCACTGCTCACCTCCATGGCCAGCCAATGACTGTGCTCTGATTGAGCACATACTGTATATAGTACATGCTCAGTGAATGACATCTGCTGTCAAGCACTGAGTGTGTACTATATACAGTATGTGCTCATTCAGAGCACAGTCATTGGCTGGCTGTAGAGGTGAGTGGTGGGCTGAGCTAGTCACCAGCTTGATTACAGGATGGGGGGTGCATAGTGGAAGGACAGTGCTAGGTGGGAGGTTCACTAGATCACCAGATATGTGGATTTTGCAATTTATGGGGGATTGCGGCTGGTGCAGTCCACTGGACCACCACAGATAATTTAATAATTATTATGAGTGATTGGGAATTGGGGGGGCACTAGATGACCAGGGAACATGTAATTTGTCTTAGGATGGGGATCAGAGATGAGGGAATGTGGCCACTTGCTTACCAGAACAACTTTCATTATTTATTCATAACGGGAATCAGGAGTCAGGGATCAGGGAGGAGGCCACTAGACTACTTTGCAAATTGCTATTTTTTTTATCGCAATGGGGCTCTGGTATCAGGGAGGGGGGGCCACTACCCTTCCAGGGAAATTGCCATTTTTGTATTTCCTACAGGGATAGATGATGGGGAACCACTTACACTTTCACTAGGAGCTTGCACCAGGCCCCTCCCATACACCATGTCTTTTGCCGCATGGGAGTGGCTGCTACAAGTTTGTGGACTTAAGTATTGGGACCCCTTCCATACCAGAATATTGTGCAGGGTCCCTGGATCAATGGGCTTTGGCACAAACTGCTGTCTGATGCAGTTTGCACCAACCGAAGCCCTGTTCGAAATTGAGCCCCCGTTATCTAAGGGTTGCAAAACTTATTATTATTATTTATTCATCATTTTTTATCTGGGCATGCACCAAGCAAGAAACCTTCACATGACATTTTTGATCCACTATTTTGATTTTTGGATGTTTGCAGTTGTTTCTCAACTAGAACTTCAAAGATTATTATAATTATTCTTCTTCATTTTTGTTTACATATGATAAAAAGCCGTGTTCCCTTTTATGAACATATGTGCATTGCTGCACATTAAAAGATATTTGGGCATTTACTATTACCATTATGTAATGTGTGAATGTTAAACACTGTTTTATTGTAGCTGTGTTCTCTGTCATAAATGTATTTATATTTATTTTTTTATTTTTCATTTTCACTTATTCATTGTTTATCTAGAAAGGCTTGGTCCTTCTTTGTACACAGTATATTTGTACATACTCTTTGTTATTGTGTATTCACTTAGTGGGTGAAATGAGGGCATATTTCTTTAAGAGTGTGATTTAAAAGTGGAGTTAATCTGTGTGTTGAACATTCCTTGATGATGCCATAGTAAAAACAGTAGGAGATGGTGGGGTCCTACAGGTGCTTCCCCAGTTTCTGGTAAGAGGTCTGCACTATACCTGATAAATTAAATGATTTTTTGTTTTATCTGCACTGAGTTTCTGCGTTGTTGTTTTTTTTGTGGCGTGGGGTGCTGGAGTATTAGTTTGCTAAGCCTGTTAAGACAGATTTAAAATGCAAAGAGCCCCTGAGCATTAGTAAAATATTGAAATATTCAGCTCCATCGAATTTCTTCATATATTTTCATTATAGAAATCATAGAAAATTTTCAAGCAACAGACTTAAAGTCCATATAGCTTGCCAAATTAGTATTATTTAAAAACTAACGATTATATCTTTATAATAGACATCTAAATTAATCTTGAAAGTGTCCCTACTAGGGATCTCCACTATTACATTAGGGAGCTCATACCAAAATGGAATCACCCTCTGGCTGTGCCTACTTTTCCTTAAATTTAGATTCTACCTTGGTGCAAATAATTGTTTATCATGTTTTCTACCACTGCACCTATTTAGATTGGGGGCAAATTCTAAATCCAGTAGTAATAATGGGTTTCCCATAGCCCTAAAAAGCATACATAAATCCCTTCTTAATCTGCTATAGGCCAAGGAATACAAATTCAGTGATTTCAATTTATCTGCATAAGATTTGTCTTTCAGTACAGAAATAGCTTTTGTGGCTCTTCTCTGTACACCCTCCATTCTGTTTATATGTTCCCTTTTATGAGGGATCCACACTTGGACACAATATTCCAAGTGTGGTCTAACCAAAACACTATACAGTGGCAACACCACCCTACTATCTCTACTAGAGATGTGCCTCAGTATGCAGTTAAGGATTTGGTTTGGTTTATTAATCTGCTCGTTGCAGTGTGTATAAAATTTAAATTGATTTGTAATTTTAACTCCCAAATCACTCTCCATCTGTGATTCTACTACTGGATCTGTACCTAGTCTATATTTAAATTCCATATTATTTTTCCCCAGATGCATTATCTAACACTTAGAAACATTTAATTCCAATTTATTTTCCTTAGTCCAATCTATAATGTAATTCAAAGCTCTCTGGAACTGAATCCCATCATTAACATTATTCACTACTGTACCAATCCTGCAGTCATCTGCAAACTTATGTAACCATATATTAGAATTTTGTAATTTTAGTGTAGAGATGTATATTAAATAAACCTGGTCCCAGAACTGATCCCTGTGGAACCCCACTAGTAACAGGTGCCCAATCTGAAAGTATTCCCTTTATAGTTACCCTCTGTCTTCTATCTTTCAACCAATCAGAAATCCAATGAATTATATTGCTTTGTATATTGAATTCTCTTCATAAATTTACTAGCTCTAAATGAGGCAATTTGTCAAAAGCCTTCGTGAAATCCATGAAGGCCATGTCCACCGAATTCCTCATGCCCACTTCTCGATTTACCTTATCACAAAAGGACAAAAGATTTGTTTGACATGATCTCTCCCATGTAAATCCATGCTGAGATGGATCTACTAAGCCTAATTCACCTAAGGAATCTAATATTTTTTCTTTTATGATTCTCTCAAGTAACTTCCCCATAACTGAAGTGAGACTCACAGGTCAAAAGTTAGAAGGCTCTGTCCTGTTCCCCTTTTTGAAAATTGGAACTACAATAGCATCCCTCCAGTCCCTAGGAACTTCCCCCTTATCTATTGAAGATTGAAATATATGTGTCATAATCAAGGCTATATGATCTGCCTATTAATATATCACCCTAGGATGGATGTTATCTGGTCCTGGAGATTTATTAGTATCCACCCCTCTCAGTTTTGCCCAGACCTCATTGGGGTCTTACTTTATTTGGCGAGGTATTGGGCTGCCATAATCCTTAAGTGGAGATATATATTTGCCATTTCTTCATCTGAAATTATTAGCCCTTGTTTACTTTTAAGCGGACCCACCTCACTATGATTGGATTTTGATTTATTTATATGACTAAAAAATTAATTTTTATTAGTGTTAATCATGTTTGCCAATAACATTTCTTGGTGAGCCTTTGCCTTCCTAATAGTTAATTTTATCTGTTTTGTGAGCGTCCTAAGTGCCTGATAATTTTTATTCGTCTTGTTATTTTTGTATTTTTTAAATAATCTATTCTTTTTGTTTATCAATTTTTTATTGATTTATTAAACCAGCAAGGTGCTCTATTACTATTAGCTTTATATTTCTTAAAGCTGGGAATGTACTTTTTTGTCAGATCACTCAATTTTAACAACAAAAGGTTCCACATTTCATTTACTGATACATAGATACATAGACAGTGTCGGCAGATAAGGGCCTATGGCTCACCCAGTCTGCCCATTTGAGCTTGTAAGTTCAGTTTACGTTTTCTTAGAAGTCTGTTGCCCCTTACCCCTGACCTCCAGAATTCCTTTATGTCTATCCCATGCATTCTTAAATCCAGTGATTGTTTCAGCCCCCACCACTTCCTCTGGCAGGGTGTTACACTTGTCCACCACCCATTCTGTGAAGAAATTCTTCCTCACGTTTCCCCTGAATCTTTCTCCCTCCAACTTCATCCCATGCCCTCTAGTCCTGGAACATCTTTTTTTGCTTAAAAATAGTGTATTCTTGCACCTTGTTCCTCCCTGTAAGATACTTGTATGTCTCTATCATATCCCCTCTCTCCCTCCTCTCCTCCTGGGAGTACATGTTCAATTCCTTCAACCTGTCCTCATAGGACTTGTGATGCAATCCATGCACCATCTTTGTTGCCCTCCTCTGAACCTTCTTTACCCTGTCTATGTCCTTATGTAGGTAAGGTCTCCAGAACTGTACACTGTACTCCAGGTGGGGCCTCACTAGTTAATACAAAGTGATATCTGGGTAGTGATGGACTCATATGAAAACAATTCCAAACTCCAAAAGGGTGCAGTAGACTTCAAAAAAAAAAAACAACAAGTGAATCCGGAGTCTGCTATGGCTTGTCAATGCGTTTTCTTTATTAAAACAACACCCCTACGTTTCACTCCTATGAGCTTGATCACGGGGCTTCTTTCGGATACTACTATGGGTCTTGATTGTAACGATTTAATACTTAAATTATCCATAGCTACTAAATGCCAATGTTTGTTTATTTTTCTTCTGATTTCTGTCATTTTGTGATTGTATTTTGTGGCAAATACTAGTCTATCCTTCTTTTGATTCTGTTTCTTACTTAAAAGTTGTTTACGTGTCATTTTTTCAATTTTGTCACTTGCTTGTGTTAAAATTTTTTTAGGATAACCCCTTTTCTGAAATGTGCCTAGCATATCTTGCTTATGTACTACATAATCACTATTTTCTTTGCAATTACGTTTAACTCTTACTAATTGTGAATAAGGTATACTATTTTTTAATTTCGGTTCATGAAAGCTTGTGTTATGTAATAAAGTGTTTCTATCCGTGCTTTTCCTAAACAATGATGTGCTAAACATGGAATCTGTTATTTTAATCTGTAAGTCTAAGAATGGTATTACTGTCTTACTGTAATTTAATGTAAACTGTAAATTTGTATCAAAATTATTTAGTAATTCATTAAATGAATGAATGCACTCAAAGTTGTGTCTATCAATTGAAATTATACTAAGTGTTTAAGATGTACAATAATGTTTTTGTTTGTTTCTAAAATAGATACCAAAAGAAGCCCCGTGATCAAGCTCATAGGAGCGAAACGTAGGGGTGTTGTTTTAATAAAGAAAACGCATTGACAAGCCATAGCAGACTCCGGATTCACTTGTTTTTTTTTTTTGTTTTTTTTTTGGGGGGGGCCTTACTAGTGTCTTGTATAGTGGAATTATGACCTCCCTTTTCCTGCTGGTGATGCCCCTGTCTATGCATCCCAGCATCCTATTTGCTTTACCTGCTGCCTTGCCACACTGTTTCCCTATTTGAGGTCATCAGAGATGATAACCCCAAGATCCTTTCCAGCTTGGTGCATGCTATATCCTCACCCCCAACGGATATATTGTGCCAGGTTTTTGTGCCCCATATGCATTATCTTGCACTTCTTTGCATTGAATTTCAACTGCCAAACCCTGACCATTCTTCAAGTTTCTGCAGGTCCTTCTCATTCTGTCTACACCCTCTGGTGTGTCTACTCTGTTACAGAGCTTTGTGTCATCAGCGAACAGTGAAATTCTGCCTTCTAGGTCCTGTGCAATGTCACTGATGAAGATGTTGAATAGGACCGGTCCCAGCACTGATCCCTGTGGTACCCCACTGGTCACTCTTCCCTCTGTGGAGTGACAGCCATTTACCACCATCCTCTGTGTCCTGCTGCCCAGCCAGTTACCTACCCACCACACTACTGTTCTGCCCACACCCATATTCCCCAGTTTGTGTAATAGTCTTCTATGTGGCACAGTGTCAAAGACCTTGGTGAAGTCCAGAAAGGCCATGTCCACTGCCCTCCCCTGATCCACCTCCCAAGTCACCCAGTCAAAAAATTTCAATGAGGTTGGTCTGACATGACCTCCCCATGGTGAAACCATGCTGCCCTGGGTCCTGTAGTCCATTGACAACCAGATGTTCCACCAATCTCTCCTTCAGTAATGCTTCCATGATCTTCCCCACTACCGAGGTGAGGCTGACTGGTCTGTAGTTCCCCGCTTCCTCTTTGTTATCACTTTTGTATAAGGGGACAACATCTGCTATCCTCCAGTCTTTGGGTACCTCCCCTGTTTCCAGTGATCGGCTAAACAGGATATCCAGAGGTTCAGCCACCACCTCTCTTAGTTCTTTAAGGACCCTGTGGTGCACCCCATCTGGCCTCATTGCTTTATCAACTCTTATTACTTCCAGTTCCTTCAGGACCCTTTCTTGTATAAAGGGACTTGTGTCCATTTCTGCACCATTCTCACCACTTGTACTCCCTTCAGACCCATTACCCTCCTCTTCCTCAGTAAAGACTGAGCAGCAATACCTGTTCAATATGTCAGCTTTACTGTGGTCATCCTCCACCCGGCCCCCACCCTCCCCTTCAGTCTCACTATCCCTCCCTTTGCCTTTCTTTTTTCACTTATGCACCTATAAAAGGTTTTGTCTCCTCTACCCACTGATTTTTGCAATGTGTTCTTCTGTCTGAGCTTTGGCTTCCCTTACTGACCTCCCTGCCTCCCTTTGCTTCTCCTGGTACTTCTCCCTATCCCCTTCTGCCTGTGTCTTTTTGTATTGCCTGAATGCAATCTTTCTGGCTTTCACTTTCTTTGCTACCTCTTTGGAAAACCATAATGGTCTCTTCCTTTTCCTCTTGCTAACCTGCTTAATGCATAATTCTGTTGCTCTTGTAATCCCCATTTTAAATACTGCCCACTGTTCCTCAACCCCTGATTCCTGCCCCATTCCCCTTAATGCCTCTTTCAAGTATCTCCCCATCTTTCCAAAGTCTGCCCCCCTAAAATCCAGGATACGTGTTTTTGTGTGGTTTGGTTCTGCTCTTTCTGTGATTTCAAACCATAATGACTGGTGGTCACTGTTCCCCAGGTGCTCCCCCACTGTTACCCCCATCACACTGTCCCTGTTTGTGAGCACAAGGTCCAGTATTGCCTTCTGCCGAGTTGGTTCCATGACCAGTTGTTTGAGAAAGGCACCCTGAAGGGAGTCCAGGATAAATCTGCTCCTAGTTGATGCTGCTGCTGGGATGCTCCAGTCCATGTCTGGAATATTGAAGTCTCCAACCAGCACTACCTCACCCTTGTCTGCCATCCTTTGGATGGCTAGCATCAGCTTCCTATCTATTTCTTCCTCCTGGGCTGGTGGTCTATAGACCACACCTGTGCAGATGGCTGGCCTCATTTTCCTTTCCAGCTTAACCCACAGTATCTCTCCCCCATTTTGTTCCTCCTGGATCTCTGTGGCCCTTATGTCATTTTTCACATACAGTGCCACTCCTCCTCCTCCCATTCTGCCTGCCCTGTCTCTTCTGAATATGTTGTAGCCAGGTATGGCCATCTCCCAGTCATGGTTATCATTACACCAGGTTTCAGTGATGGCCACAATGTCCAGGTCTGACTGCACCATGACAGCCTCCAGATCTTCCCTCTTGTAGCTAAGGCTCCTGGCATTTGCACACATGGCTTTCCATGATTTGACCTCCCTAGACTGTTTCACTCTTCTACTCCAGCCCCTTCCTTGGTAGTCCTTTATCCCTGGTTCTCCTTGCTGCCTGCCCTTCTGCTGAATTTCACCCCTTTTCTACCTATCCACCTCTTGGGCGCTAATCTCCATCTTTTGCACACAGATTTGTAGAGATAGCCACTCATCTGGTTCACTGGTTCCACTGCTAGCTGTGGGGGGTGAGCAAGTAGGTACCCTCCTTGCTGGCCTACCACCCCCTTTTGCTAGTTTAAATGCTTGTCAATGTAGCATTTAAACTTATCATTGAGTGCTTGATTCCTCCAGGATGGATGCAGGCCGTCAGGCTTGAACAAACCTCCATCCCTCCAGGTGAGTCCCCAGTCACCAATGAATCCAAACCCTTCCTCACAGCACCAATTCTTCAACCATGAGTTAAAGTTCCTGCTGCATGCACCCATATGCTCTCCCTTGCCTCTCTTTTAATTCCTGGCCCCACTCCCAACTAGAAATTTCTTCTCAGAAATGATCAAAATTAGCCCTTCCAAAATCCAGTTTTCAGTAACTAAGTCCCCATTTTCTTTATTACTGAACACAGTTGCATGAAAACAAAATCCCTGTTAATTAGACTATATCTACTCTGGCTGCTTCTCTACACATGATATCTCAGTTCCCTATTTATGACATCATAGTTACCTCCACAGCAAGATATTGTGATGTCATAAATAGATTTATGATGTAAGGTATAGGCAGGCACCCAGAGTTAAAATGGTAGATACTGTATTCATGCAAATACCCTTCGTAATAAGGAAATAAGGGTGAGCATTACAGAATAAAATATGAAATATAAGCTACAGTTATGCCTGAATATTACATTGTTTCAAAGTTGTCTCAACTGTGTCAGGAGCTCTTTAGAGCAGTAGATAGAAGATAGGATCTAAATGTAATAATAGACTGGTTGCCCATCATACACCATTTTTTCTGTTTGCTATTTTTCCACACATTATCCTAAATCTACTCTAAAGACCAAATTGTTTGGATTAGCTTTTCCAGACTTTAATTGAATTTCTTAGCTGGGTTTTATTTTATTTATTTATTTTTCTGATTTATTCAATCTCTGATTACATACCTTTGAGCTCTGGGCGGCTCATTTACAAAGGTTCCATGTCAGGGGGAAGGAAGTGCAACAACAAAGGGGAATACAATGTTATAGAAATCTGTCAGCAATATTTGCATACTTTGAAAAAATAAAAGTCAGTCAGAAAGAGAGCGTAGAGGAAAAGTAAGGGACCTTAGAACAGAGCAGCGCTAAGGCCTTGTCCAGATAGGGAAGGGTGCTCAGGGTTAAGGCAATAGGATGGACCAGATTTAAAATAGGAGGGTAAGGGTGAGGGTGGAAGGAGAGGGAGAGCTAGTGGGGGGGGGGTCAAGGTAGGAATGGCTCTGAGGTTAGGAGGAGAGAAGAGAGACCAAGGGTTTGTCACACCAGCAGAGAGAGAGACACTTAGGTGTAGCAATCACAGGAACCTTTATTAAATTTTAATTATTGTTTTAATGATTTTTTTTTATATATTATGTTTGCACAAGCACTTTGATCTTTGGAACTGCACTTTTTATAAATAAAGATTTGATTGATTGATCTATTTTAGAATATGGACAGCAAAGTGATATGATGTCTCTTTAAGGGACGACTCTATCTAATCTATATTTCTGGTTGACGTAGGTATTTATTTCTTGTGTATCCGTTGTACACTCTCTTTCCTTTCACACTTCCCACTCTCTTTATCTACCCTTCCTTCCTCTTCATTTTCTCAACATGTACTAATTGGCTAGTACTTATGGGAAAATATTATAAGGGTCTGGCTTATTTGACCCCCCCCCCCCCATTTTGTAGACACATTGGTTGTGAGATTCTAGTCTTGTATAAATAGAACCATTTACTCATCTAGCAATATTTACTGGTGCCCCACAAAAAGAAAGAGCCATTGACAAAAAAAGGTATTTCTTAATTATATTTTTATTTTATTTTATTTACAAGTGTTTATTTCAATAAAGCAGTTCCCTTTCAGTAAGTGAAAGAACTTAGAGCATTATAATAATGGCAAAGTTATACTTTCTCCTGGTTAGACAGAAGGAATTTTTGAGCCAAAAGTAGAAGCCTATCAAGGCTTGTCAGGGGCATGGTGGGGGCATATTCTCCACAGTACACTCTCGGCATGTCCTCTGACATCATGCACCATGATGTCATGGTGCCAAGCATAAACTTGATGCCAACTAGGAAGTGCTTATCAAAAGTGCACCATAAGCAATCAGTGCTCCATCCCGAGATTCCAGTGAGCAGGAGGAGTCTTGCTATGTACCACATCATACCAGGCCAGAAACAGCCTGACTATAGCTCTTCCACTGTTTCAGTATATTATTTAAGTACCAACGCCAAAATAGCCAGTTAAAAGAAGGACACCGCACTGTTTTGTGAGTTCCATGAAGTTGTAGACATTTGCATTTGTTACAAAAAAGGGTATTGGTGAATAAAATCTTGTTTAATCCTTGCAGATACAGCAGAATTTGAAAGTTTTTTTTGCACCCGACTTTATTTTTATTTTAATTTTTGTAACCAGGTAAGACCCACTAGCCACAAGTGCCTGTTTTCAGGGGTGACCTGGGAGCACTGGGTGGTTAAGTGACTTGCTCAGAGTCACCCAGTATGCAAGTGGAGGCTGTGAGAAATCAAACCAAGGTCTGGTCTGCTGGATGTACCAAGCTCATTCATAGCTCGTTACTCTAACCTCTAGGCTATATTGTCAGCCCTGATGTGAGACTGGTTTGCACACTGATGAGAGCTAATGTTTCTGCCTTGTGTACAGTGGTTAAATGATTTGGTGTTGGGATATATATGCAGGCTCGGGGGTCCTGCATCTGCAGGGATTGTTGCATTTTAAAGGGAAATAGAGCCATCTGCAGTGAAGTTGTTCCTCTAGACTTGCATTGGTATATGGGAAAATGAGCAATCCAGCTTCAGTAGACAATAGTATAATCTACAGGAAAACACAGGAACAGTTCTATACAGTTACAGGGAAAAGGCCAAACCAATCTGGGATCACTGGATATAGTATGAGTGAAGAAAAGTATTTTACATATTGAGAACACAGAACCAGCTTGGTGGCACTCAGGGTTGAGGCACTGGATGCCATACCTCGCACCACTCCAGTTACCCAGGCTCGGGAGCAAGCTCAGGATGCTTGGGGTCAGCCAGAGAGGAGAAGGTTTGAGCATACAATGACAGCTCACCTTCTCCAGGGAGGGATGGTTGAAGATCTTGGTGAAAAAATGCCTCACAGAGGTGGCTGGGAGGTATTGAGCCATCAGCCTTCAGTATGTGGGGAGGCGGGCCACAGCAAACATCAGCGGGGTGTGCCCAGAAGTGTGCACACCTCCCTGGATGTCATTGCATGTCGGTGCTTGCTATTGGGGGGATCATGTATCATGCATGAGCAAGGAAAAACCCTATTCCCTGGGTGGATGATGACACACCACAGCCCCATGCCCACTGTTGGATCCTGCCCTCCTGGTTCCAATATCCTCTGACCCTCACCCTGCCTGCAATGGAAATTGGATTTAGGGAGCACCAGAAGTGGAGACGGCACTGTCTGGGGGGGGTACAAGCCAGGGGATCTCCTTCAGGTAAGCGTGAGGATTAGGGGCACTGGGGGGGCTCAGGCTGGAGTATCTCAGGCTGGGCGGGAGAAGTCACAGATGTCATCTGAGGGAGTTCCCAGGAAGTGGTGACTTGAGGGAAAAAGAATGTATATTAAAATTTAGAACACAGTTCAATATTTACTTTTGGGTACATCATCCACTCTAATGAAGGGGAGTTATTTGGCCCCAAAATGTTGGTGGCTTGCGTTGACTTTTCTAGATATATGCATGTTTCAATAATAATTGCTGAATGGCATGCCTGGTGAGTGGCCTACTGTTCCTATGTCTTTTAGACATTCACACAATCTACAATGGAATAGGCTGCTCCCTAAAACATTTATCTGTATTATTTCACTCATGGAGGCCCCTGACACCTTTACTGAAGTTGCATATATTCAATCAATCCATCAAAATGTTATTTATAAAATAGCACCATTCCCAAAGGACCATAGCACTAGTACATAAGTAAAACAGAATTCACATAAAAGACAACTGCAGCAGCGAATATAAAATTAGGAAACACCAAAGTAAAAAAGTATGTTTTCAAGGCAGATTGAAAGCTCTCCACCATCAGGCACTGTCATATCCAACGAGGTAGAGAATTCCACAGGGATGGGGTCACAAATTCAAATGCTCAGGCCGTAGATGACTTTAAATGGAATCTCTAGCAATCCCTCTTTGATGGAATGAAGTGGTTGGGAGGGACAGTAGGGATGCAGAAGATCTTGCAGATAACTCGGTCCCTGTTACCCATGATATACTGAATTAGGGGGTCCAGGGAATGTTATGCTTCTTTAAAATGTGTCACTGCAGACTATACATGTTTATCATAATCTTTGCCTCGATATTTTGAATTGGAGTTCTTTTTCTTTTAAACTGCTTAACTGGTTTGGGCTCAGCTTGACCCAAAATGATAAAATATCACCATTAGTTGGCTGGTCTCCTAAGTAAACGAATATGATCTCTTATGGGAACTGCTTGATGAAAGCTATGACTGATTCTGTTGACCACATGTGGCAAGACATACTGTACTGTATTTCTTTACCTCCAAAGCGTATATGCCTATGAGGCACTGGTTTGGAGATGATTCTTGTGCTTCAGACAGCTATGGGCTGGAAGGAGAAGGGGATGGGCCTAGGGGTTGACAACCACAGGAACACCACACCATCAATTCTCAGAGACTTCCAAGACCCCAAACACTAATGTTTTTCATTTCCTTACTTTGTCTGCTTTGAATTATGCAACACTAATGTCTGTATTAGCGTATTGTTTTGCAATGAAGATATCTCTCTGCCTTTCTATCTATATACACACACACATACTGTGTATATATATATATATATATATATATATAGATATATAAACACACACACACCCCAAAACTGGTGCATGTCTCCACTTAGTGTTCAGACCACTGAGTTGTAAAGTCTTTTAGAATATCAACGTCAACTTCAAAGTTCTTCTCAAGATTATCACATGACCATAGAACACAATGGTTAAATACATCAGTTTCCAGTTTGGCATGATGTGTGGGTACAGCAAAATGCAGTGATAATTGAGATGCATGCCCTTCACCCTAATTTTGTTAAGTGGGAGGTGTGTATTAAAGCCAGTAGCATAGAGCAATAAAAATAATTCATTGCTATGACAACATCAGATGTTAATCATAACTGGTCTGGTGTAATTTCTGAAGTCTTCAGCAATTCTGTTTACGTCAACATTTTGAAACTTTTAAGAATACCTAAGATAATTTTTGTTTGTTACAATACTTGGAAAAACAGCTGTTCCTGAGCATCAGAAACTCAAGAAAAGCTTTTAATTGTTGTCATAGTTGGCATATTGGGAAATACTGTTACTGAGAAAAAAAGACTAAAAATATCATATCCCTACCTATAAGGATCATAGGGTTAGATTTGCAGTCACTATTTCATAAGTGGCTAAACAGGGCACACAGAAGCACCTTCTTGTGAGTCACCCTAAATCTGCAATACACAAAACTGTCTTTCTGCACGGGGGGGGGGGGTTCCCCTGCACCTAAGGTGGAATGCAAATAATTCATTGAAGATGTTACAGGCATCCACAAACATCAAATCAGGAAATCATGCACATTTGTGCAAGGTGCAGTGCCATGTACAGATGTGCTGGACTGTGTTCATAGCTCACACTCATCCTGCCTCCTGCCTGAACCATATCTTAATCCCACTTGTGGGCCATGAAGCTTTGCCTTTCTTTGGTCACTTGATGTCCTCCTGGTGTAGTCTAGTGCCCCCCACATCCTGTTTCCCACATGCATCTGTATAGTTGTAGGTACCACTATGATCTCAGTTCTCTGATGTCTGTGCACAGCAGGTGCTGCTGAGGACCAGTGCCCCTACTGCCTGCCCTAAACAGTTCTTCTGGAAGAGGGGGTGGGAAATTTTGTCAATGCCACACAGGGTAACAATGCTTTGCATTTTTAACATGATGACCCCAACTTTTCCATGCAATTTGGAGTGCATTGGTGTAGAAAGGGACTGAAACCTCCTTCTGAGCATAGCTCTAGAGTTGCAGGCAAGGGTCTGGTGCAAAGTCTTTGCTGCAACAATTTATTGCCAGTCCCCTATGACTGAGAATTAGGTCTACTGAGGTTTTTTTTTTCTTTTCATCATTTCTTTATCTCCATCATCCCCAGCCCCCTAGTCCCATCACTCACCTTTCTAGGGTCTTACTTGGCTCTTGGGAAACCCTCTATGAATTTTGCTCATGGCAGTATCTGAAGGAAAAGGGCTGTCTTCCCCCCCAAACACAATCCAGAGCCCTATCCAGTCAGTGGAACAGGGCCTGCAGAGGGCTGTGGAGCCAGTTGGGTAGTTTTCCTCTGGTATTTCCTCCCCAGGGCCACCCAAAGTACAAGTTGCAATGATACACTTCCTGACCATGCCTCCATGCATACGTGTCAACATACATGGGCAACTCTCCCACTGCTGAGGTGACCCCTGCTGTGCTACCACCTGGCCTCTGCTAGGTGGAAGGCTGGTAGCGGGGCAGTGGGACCCCCCTCCCCCAGAGAGGAAAGCGCTTTCCCCAGGATGTTCCATCCTCTCTCCACTGGCCAAACTCTGAATGACCAGAGTCCATTCCCAAACCTGGGACACCAGTGTTAGCTAGCAGTACTGCTGCCACCATGCCATCAGGCTGGCTAGGCCCACAGAGTTTTAAACAGAAACAGGTTTTATTTTATTTACCTGTCAACCCCTAATTATTGGAGTATTACTGTCACAATATTTTTTTCTGTTTTGCATTCACTTATTTTTTACAACTGTTTCCTTAATGCAATACATAATTGGCAATATTGTACATGCAAAATACAGTTAACACACTTGGGTTGACTTCCCTTAAATCATAACTGTATAGTGCTTGAGCATATAAAGTGACAATAAATCTGTAATGGCAGACAGCAACCCCCAGGCATGTGTAATATCCTGGCAATAATTTGACACCAGTGAGGTTTAGCCAGGACTATGCCAATGACTGTAAGGGGCCCTGCTGCAAAATATTTTGGGGGGCCCTACCTCCCTGCCAATGAGCATAAAAGAACCACTAGTGCATATAAAATATTTATAGCATGCTTTTTTTTTGTATCAGTCCTGCTGAGAATCCATATTATATACATGCTACCCCTTGCTGGCACCATGATCAAGGAACAGAACAATGCATTTTCCTTCCTTCTCCTGGGGAGGCTATCACCAAGATCAGATGTTTTCTGTAATGGATTCTATTGCTTCTTTTTTCTGAACTCTTCCCCACCCTGTGAAACTGGAACTTGAATCTGTAGCATTGACCCCACTGCTCCCTGCCCCAATATTAAATGGATAAGCAAGGTAAAAAAAGGAAGTCTTGAGTCTGTCTGTGACAATAAAAGGTTTTCTTAATACTGCCATCTGAGGCAGTGGGCTCTCTAACAGGGCGAGCTCTATGCATCCACATCTCTTGCACCCCCCCCCCGGTCATGGCCCAAGATGTCTCCATTGTCTCATTTAGTTCTGTAAGTCAGACAATCAACGGTAATAATTGCTTGAGCCACACTGAGCAAAAAAGCAGCAAATGATATTAAAGGAAAATAACCTCAATACAAAATCACTGTAGGGGCAAAGAAAATACAAATGTTACTGTACCAGCAATAAAGCCAAATTGTGAAAAAAACACAACATTACATATATCCCTGTAAAGCATTCTATCTTGCTACTCAGTTACAGTATCAGCAGTCAGGATCCAATGCACTACCAAAGAAGGCTTGGAAATACCTCAAAGCTGTCATTCATAACTATGAAGTATTTTTGCATTGAAAGATATCCCCCTGCTCGCTCATCCTTAAATTTACCCTGCTATGTCTTAACACCCAGAAGAAAGCGCTGTGAATTTTCAAGGACATGTATATGTATCACTCCAAATTGACTTACAAGAGTAGCACAAACAGCAGACCACCACTGCCCATCCACCAGACATTGTGATCACTGCAGTTCATCACCAGAGAAGGGCAGGGAGTCATGAATCCAAGTCATCTGTATGGCTATTGGCTCTGCAGTGTGTTGCCTTCCATGCCACCAGGCAGGGAAATCTCAAGTCATTAGTTTCATGATATAGTAATAATGTGCTTGTTTTCCTCCGAATAAGAACTTGCATGGAAAATTAATTAAAGATTAGAAAAATGTGTTTCTGTTCTGAAAATTATATTTCAAGACTGGAACATAGGCTCGTATGTTAATTTTTTTATTGCTTCTCAAGTTTAACATTGGAAGCATAAACTTTGAAGTGTACAATTAGCTGACTTAAAGAGTGCTTTGAATACTGGGATGCACTTATGAGGCTAGAAATACTTAATATTCCCTTTCTTTTCCATATGTAGTTTTTCTCAGATTCAGTTCTAATTAATGCTTATTAAAATTAATGATTCAGATGCACTGCTATAAGTGGCAGAGAGGTTCCATTGCCTCGTACAGAGGGTGCCAAACAACAAAATAACTCATCATGTATTATTCAGCAAACTGCTATCCATGAACCGCTTTTATATTTAATTGTTTCTCAAAAAGAAATGTTACCCAAAGGCTAGAATAAAGTTTTATAACCATAGCTAATGCAACAGGCACAGCTCTCAACATGATTAGAAACTGGAGTTATGTTAGCCTTAGTTCTGTTTTGTTTCACCTTCCCATTTTAATATTACAGTAGTACAACATTATAGGCCTGAATCCTTTTAGTAGCTTAGACCTTTTTGTAAATATTGCATTTTTATATGCTTGGTCCTTTTCTGTAAGGGGGTCATTTTTGTAGATACTAAACATAGCATACAGTAAATGGCTGATTCTTTTAAAAAACATAAGGAATAATGCATTGGCAACCATATACAACAAGCCTGTGTTTCCACTGAGGAGTTCAGATACCAGTGGACCTCAAGAGCAAGAGCGAAACACAACGCGAGTTATGTATGTTTGCCCATATTATATTTATATTGTATGGTTTACCTCTTGTGGTGGTTCTATTTTGGTGGGTCTCCATAAATGAAGCAGTTCCAGAGGTGCAACATTGACCAGTGTTAGAGTCCAGCAGATCTAGTCGGTGGCCAGTAGTGTAGTGATCCAGTGGCTTCCATGTGGGCTCTGTGTAGCCCCATCTGTTGTTGTTTTTGTTTTTTTAAAGAAATGTTTAAATGTCTCTTGGTGGTGTTGACCACAAGTGGGGTCACTTCACCATTATTAGCAGAACCATGGTAGTGAGAAGCAAAGTGCATAAGGGAACGGCAACAGAATGAGGTTGCGGTGGTGAGCAGGAAGGAGCATCCTCATTAGCATATGGTATGAGCACAATACAGCTTAAGGAACATGCACAATAATGTTAGAACATGTACAATAAGGTTTCAGACTATGCACAATATGGTTTTTGACTTGGCTGATGTCTGTGCACAAAATCATGAAACCATACATCATATGGTCCTTTTTTGCTTGCAGAAATCTGGGAAGGGGAATTCTAAAAACTGTTAGATGTGGATACAAATGCATGCTGTGCCTGTGTCTGCATCCATCCACCTGTGTCCAGGTAGCTCTGCTGCTGTTTGCATGAGTTTTGTTTATGACAAAAAGTCACAAACTGAAGAAGAAACTGGATACAGTTACAAGCTGTGTCTATTTGGGATGCAACTGCACTCAATTTAGATGCAAATGCATCTGTATTTGCAGGTGAACTTTGAATTCTCGCTGAAACCTCACAGATCTACAACAGACATGAAGTAATCATTGTAGGAGAGTGTAACCTTAATTGGATGAGGCTGTCTAACAGCTTATTACTCTCCATTCTACACAGTTACCGTCTTCACCAGCTGATAACTTTACCTATGAAAGTCTCACCTAGACTTCAGTCTTCTACCCTCATTGACTGGCTACTGGTGAACCATATTGAGCTTGTATGTAGCTCAGGCCTCCTAGATGATGCCCTAACCGATCACTCCCCCATCTTCTGTATATGGTCTTCAGTTTCACCCCTTCTCCACCACCTCATTTTGTAACTTTTACAGATTTTTCTAAACTGGACCATGGTGAATTTCTGTATGATGTATCCTGTATTGACTGGAAAAATGTTTATGCCTCTCGTGATGTTGAAGCTGCTCTGCAGATCTTCATAAATGAATTCCTGGCGATGCAGAGAAAGCACACTCCTCAAGTGACTAGACGTGTTAGGAGTAAGCACGCAAGATGGCTACACAAGGTCCTGCTTGCTTCCCTGCACACCAGGGACAAACAGTGGAAGCTGTTCAAGAGAACAGGTCTCCAATCTGATTTTCTTGCCTATAGAGTGCTAAGGAACTTGTGCAATAAGCAGATTAGGCTGGCTAAGAGTAAATACGGTAAAGACCTGCTGATACACTCAGCTGGTGACCCTAGGAAATTTTGGGGACATGTGAAGACCTTTCTAGCTTCCTCTCAGTCAGCTAACCCTAGTGAAATGATAATAAATGGCTCAAATTGCAATGATGGAAGGACCATAGCAAATGCTTTCAACCACTTGTTCTCAGACCTATCCCAGTTCACCTCATCCTTTTAACCATCCAGACCTCACTCTCCGCAACCTCCTATTCACCAAATGCCCTTAGTAAACAAGAGGCCTGATACATTACAAGATGCAGCACCTTTCTATTTCAAGGCCATAAACTACTTGCTGGTCTTGAAACTCCTGAAGGCCATATCAGACAGCACCAGCTCTAGGTCAGACTCGATTAAGCCTCGACTTCTTAAGCTCGCTGCTCCCATTATTGCCTCTCCTTTGGCAAAAATCTTCACACTTTCTCTTTCACATGGAGTAGTTCCCGACATCTGGAAGATAGCCCGCATTACACCAGTCTTCAAAAAAGGTGACCCAAAGGACATAGCCAACTACAGGCCCATTGCCATTCTCTTAGTCCTGAGTAAAATCATTGAGAAATTAGTGGCTCTCCAAGTTACTGACTACCTAACTAAGCTCAATCTTCTTTCAAGGTACCAGCATGGTTTTAGAAAAGGCCATAGTACCTTGACTGCACTTCTGCATTTCACATCTCACACATTTTCTGCCATGGACACAGGACAACTAACAGGTGCTGTTTTTATTGATCTCACTAAGGCATTTGACTTGGTGGATCATCCCCTGCTTCTTACAGCTCTTCAGAATCTAAATTTTTCATCCTCCGTGTGCAACTGGTTTAGTAGTTACCTCTTGAACAGGACCCAAGCCATGAAGTTCAATTCTTTCCTGTCCAATTTCTCCTCTACAAACATTGGAGTTCCTCATGGGTCCATATTGGGCCCCCTTCTCTTCTCTCTTTATATAAACAACATTTCAGACACCTTTCAATACTGCTCACTTATCCTGTATGCGGACGACCTTGTCTTCTTTACTAGTTCCTCTAATGTAGCCAGTATCAATGCATCACTGACTGCTGATTTTAAAAATGTCCAATATTGGCTTTGTGCACATAAGCTTCTGCTAAATGCACACAAGACAAAAGTAATGTTGTCTGGCTCTGCTCCAAAGCTCAAGAGCTGCCCTCCCCTCTGTTGGTACATGATCTAGGGGGAGCACAGATTGAGTCTGTGGAGTCCTTTAAATATCTGGGGGTCCTACTTGACCAATTCCTTTCTTTTAGCTCTCATATTCAGGCTACCTGTAAAGCTGTCAACTCTAAAATTGGTATGGCCTACAAAACTAGCTACATATTAATGCCATCTGATAAACTAGCTATTGCCAGAGGGATACTACTCCCTGCTGTCACCTATGGTGCCCCTGTTTTCTCCATTGCTCACAAAACATCCATGCAAAAATGGGACATTACATACAACAACATATGCTGCTGTGCCTCCTCATCACCTCGGCTCAAGCATCACTGCCTGCTGTACAGTGACCTAAACTGGCTCTCCCCCTTAGCAACTAGACAGTACTCAGTTGGTACACTCATTGATTCCATTATCAGAGATATTACTCCCTTGTCACTTGCAGCTTTTCTTACTCCTGCTACTTCCAATCACGGGCTGCGATCCGCAGATAAATCTGTAGTGAAGGTGGCTAGAAGTCATACATCTAAATGTGCAAGTGCCTTCCAGTATGTTGCCCCCCAACTCTGAAACTCCCTTCCTCCTGGACTCAGACAGTCAGTGTCCCATCTCTGCTTCAAAAGGGAATTCCATCGATATCTATTGCTTACCAGTGAGTGCTCTTGTTTCAACCTACTTGATATCGCTTGCCTCCTCCCATCCCTCTCCTATCTCCCTTCATTACCTGCCCTACTACTACTTCCTCCCCTTAATTTCACTTCCTCTATTTTCTCACTCAGTTTTGTCTCTCCCTTAGTTATTCATATTTATGCTATCCCCCATTATCTTGTTTTGTCTATTCTTGCTTATGTACCTCTTTGCTTACTCACTACTGTTTTTACTTGTTGTGCCATGTACCATTAGACTGGGTATGATTATATGTGCTAGGTTAGTCATGTTTATGTAATTCCTTTTGTCAGGGTTTACTTGTCTAGTTTATGTAACTTAGATTGCTCATCATTGACTGTATCTATTAAGCCATGTACTATTGGACTGTTTGTACAATGTTTTGTTCTGTACTCTCCCGGGTCATGCCTGAAAATAGTCATTTTATGGCTAGTGCACTTACCCGGTAAACAAAAACTAAATAAATAAAATAAAACAAGTCATCTAATGGATGGGCTAACAGATTTATAAGAATTTCAGCTATGAAAATGGTAGCAGACACAACTTGGGAGAATGCTTTTAAAAAAAAAAATCCTGTCCCATATTTTTAAGACCCATAACTTTAGGCTAACTTGATTGTCTTAATACAGTACACGTGTATTGTTTTAGTTAGATATAATTTCATGGACTTCCTTTTATAATCATGACTATGGTTTTATGGACAATGCACTAGCCAATGTGGCAGGATATCTGAAGGTTTAGTCAGTGCAGGTTCAGAACACATCTAATCATCTAATCTGTTTAACCTGTAAAATTGATTTGGTTAGTGCGCTATCGACTTTGGATCCTTGTGTGTTTCATACCATCTGAATTATATGAAAAAGACTTGACAGTATCCATCCAACTCTAACAGTGAATAATGCAGAATGGCATTGGGCATTTACTACACCTGAGGCAGACTGCAGGAAGAGTAGTGTATAGTATTCATAAAAGGATGCCAAGAGAGAAGAAATATCCAGATTGTTTGGTTTCTATGCATCTCTCCAAATCACACTTGAAAAGCATCAATTCCATTGCAAGGCATTATGGGTATGCACGTCCTTGTGCAAGGCAGGCTGAAAAAGATTTCACCAGAATGGACATCACCTTTCAACAGAAAAATAATGCAGAACATATGTATAATCAGTCTTTTCTTGCACTGGAACTATGTAAGTTATCACATTTAATGGCAAAGAGCTACAGGAACAAAATGGTTGTAGGTGTGTTCATGAAATGCAATGTGAAAGTCATTTTTGCTACTGCACAAGTCTAATAGACAGAGAACACTTTTAAGTTATCCGTAAGACCGTGTGTGGCCATTATGCCTGAAATTGTAATCTTATTTATACATTTGACCACCTATGCAAATTGGGTTCTTTTTTTTTTTTACAAACTAGTTAATAATAATAATAATAAACAACTTCATTTACTGAGTACCTTATCCGGATTTCAAAATGTTGTACAGTACACTGTGCCAGCAGGACAAAATACAAATAATAAAATGTAAAACAATAGGGTAAACAGGACATGCCAAAGGAGAGCAGTAGAAAAGTATTTTCAGCTTGGTTTTGAAAATTTGGATATTAAGGAAAGAGCAAAGGTTCATTGAACAAGTGGTTGGGGGGTAGGCTGGAAACTTGAGAATGCCTGGTCACCATAGGTAACCAGTCATATATGATATGAAGAGACAGCAGATTTAGAACAAAGCTTTAAAACAAATGAAGGCTTGCACAATAAATCAGCCAGATAAGTAGGAGCTAGACCATTTTGGCATTTAGTGGTGAAATTCTCGAAGACTCCCAGTTCTGCTTCCAAATAGCTTGGTGGAACTTCACAGTGAGTTCTGCAAAATGGACTGTGATTTTATTTTAAAGTAAACCATGGGTTATTCATATGAACTGCAATTCTGTTTGTCTGATAGCAGACATATGTTATGTAAAAAAAACATGGAGACAGGAATGTTGTTGTTTTCTGTGCAATTTTGCATCATTCATTGAAAGTATGCAATTGCTGCAATTATTCACAGTGGAAATGGTCAATTCCGACTCAGGCAGAATTCCGGCAGAAGCCAAATTTTGTAATTTGGCATAGTACTTCAGCTACATTGTGCACTTTTTTTTGAGCCAGCTGTTATTGCTTTCCTTGTGCCCACTAACCCAGGATGCATCAGGAAGTGAGTTGTTCTCAACTCAGTAAGCTTTCTGGATGAAAAAAAAAAGGAGATTGGATGATTGTGGGCTTTAGTTCCACTCCAGGTACTTGGGGTAATACTCATGACTAACACTGTAGTGCAGTACAAGTGGGGGTTACTGCACTGCTGAGATGCCATCCTTTGGATGAGAGTTTAAACCGAGGTCCCTTCTACCTATATCTGTCACTGTGCAGGTGGAAGTAAAAGATCTCATGGCACTTAATGAAGAAGAGCAGGGAAATTTGTTTTATTTGATAAGAGTAACATACATACCATGAACACTTAAAAAAAAAAACAGAAAAAAAAAAGCAAAAGTATAAAATTTCAAACACAACATAAATCCATTTTCCTTAAACAAAATACAGTTTATCTATTTGCAGTTAATAAATACATAAGGTTACCTTTGTCCCCTGAACCCCTCCTAGGAATAATGGATGCTACACTCCACACATAATAATTCGTTCAAAGTTTTCTTGGTTCCAGCCTCTTCCTTCTTCTGGTTGTTCCTCCATCTTGACTTTCAGGGTCTGGACACTGAATCTAGCCCCCTCCTACACACCAGAACCAGACCAGTTCCACCTACCCGGGCTTTCACTCTCCAGACCCGGACACTTCTGAATCTGGTGGCTGGACCGAACCCCCTTCCCACTTTAACACCACATCTGGGTTCCTTGTCCCCAGCCTATGTATCCTACCTCCCTCCCCTTCCCTTCCTCCCCGATCCCCCTTTTCATTCTTCCAACACATTTGGGCCTTGCTGTCACCTCCCCGGGGGACTATGACCCAGCCCCTGGGCCTGTAGCTGCTTCCCCACAGAAAACACACCAGCCCCTTACCAAGAGCCCTAAGGACACTCAACCTGTCCTCTGCTTATCTGTGCAAACCATGCCCCCACAGAGCCTTCATTAATAAGGGTGGAGGGTGGGAAAATTCCCAGCCAAAAGAGGTTGTCCTGCCTGTGTCCTGGACTGATATACCCTACAGGACCCCTGGTTAGGACCCCTTGGGTCTCTACCCCCCCAGCAAATCTCTGGGGCTCCGGCATCACCCTGTCATACTACACCTTCTACCTGCTTGGTGATGTCACTAGTCCCACCCCTTCTATCTGATCTTTCCCTCCTCCCCTCTCCCCACCCCTTTTGTGTTCCTTCCTGGCAGGGGTCATCAGACAACCTGGCCAGCCTTTTAGTGGCAAGCCCAATTGTCCCCTGAACCCCTCCCAGGAATAATGGACACTACACTTATTTCACTTTTTGGTTGCTCATTGGTAATATTTATTTTAGCACAAAGAATATTTACATCCACAATGTTATTACTTCTGATTCCTCACATAATAATTATTTCAAAGTTTTCTTGGTTCTGGCCTCTTCCTTCTTCTGGTTGTTCATCCATCTTGTCTTTCAGGGCATGAACACTGTGAATCTGGCCTCCTGCTCCACACCAGAACCAGGCCAGTTCCACCTACCTCGGCTTTCGCCCTCCAGGCCCGGACACTTCTGAATCTGGTGCCTGGATCTATCCCCCTTCCCGCTTTAACACCACGTCTGGGTTCCTTGTCCCCAGCCTGTGTATCCTACCCCTTCCCTTCCCCCTTCCCTTTTTCTTTCTTCCACTGCCCATCCTCCAGCTTGAGATGGATGGAGGGACTCCCCCTTGTGGGCTAGTATCTCAAACCTTTTCTGGCTATCTTGTCCACTAGCTCCCAAATTGGCCTCAGGAATAAGCACATGCCAAATTCTGACAAGTGTACCCTTTCAGACCTGAACACTGCAGCCTGGTCGAAGGAAATGTCTTTGTGCTGCAGATGCACTCTCCCCATTTCAATTACTGCCCTTGCCACCCTTCTATTCAGATGCTTCCTGACTTTTTCAATCATCTGGACATCTTTGACTCCCCTTCAAACCCGCTGGAAGGTGATGTTGGACCAGCCAATTGTCACCCTCAGCCACCACCCTTTTAACTTTTCTAAATCCCTCAGGACGTTCCACCCCAATTCCTCCCATGGCAGGCCCCCCAAGTCATTGCCCCCAGGTGTATCATAATGCAATCTGGCATGCTCCTCTGCAACCTTAACTCCTCCATTAGTGGCAGGAGTTGCCCCCACCTCGTACCCCTAATGCCTTTCCCCAGCACCCTGGTGTGCTCAGTATTGTATCACAGTTCTGTTCCTCTGGAGGTGGCAACCACAAACCTTTCAGCCCAATAGATGAAGGAATGCCCCACTATCCAAATTTTCCTCCTGGAACCTGCCATGGAAACAAGATAAACAGTGTGAGTTGTTGCTGTCAATACCTGACATACCTCCTATTGCAGCTGGATCTCCAGCACCCCACCTTATTTACTTTCTCCACTGCAGCCCCTTCTTCTGCTGCCTCCATGGCTGCCCCAATCAGAAAAGAATGTGGGGGATATTCATCAGTGTTTTCTCCAATGAAGGTCAGGGCCCTCCTGAGTACCACCCCCATCTGAAAACCAGTGACCAGGGAACCATCCCCATGTTAGAACAAGGCCCCCCCAGACCTCCTTTGAACACTCCCATGTGCCTCCAGTGCATTCACTGCACAGTAGGTGGACTGTGGTTGCCTCACCAATGACATCTTGGTCCCCTTTCCCCTTTTGGTCCATTTTAGACCTGGCCAGGTTAAAGACCACTCCTTCATGTCCCCACAAGCTGTCCTCATGTTGCAGAGCTTGCCCAGCAGCTGCTTTTCATGGGCCACCATTTCCCCCACCCGGAATGCCCCTGCTGCCATGACTGCAAACACAGCCAGGAATAGTGCCCCATCCTGGGCCAAGGTGCATACCTTCTGAGTTGTCCCTAAGACTTTTTTGAGAAACTGCCCTCTTACGGGGCACCTTCTATTCATCCTGGCCACCTGACCCCTCTGCCAACCTGAAACCATCCTTTTTATTGTCCTGCTGGCCGTTACATTGGCCCAGCCCCTGTCCTGACATACCCAACTGATGCCAGCCAGGTGCACCATCATTGTGGCATGGGCCAGCCCATCTTCCCACTGATCCACTACAAACCTCCATACCTGCTCATCTCAGGCTGGTTCATCCCTGTCCCACCAGTGCTTCCTTCTGAACTCCTGAAATCTCACCCACCCTGCTTCATAGGCCCTCAATGTGGTTGCCGATCAAGAACCCTGGTACAGTGCCCTGGCTGTGTCCCTCCAGCCTCCCATAACCGGTCTGGGATCCTGGTCCTGAGTGGCATTGCCTGAGGCCTCAGCTCCTGAAACCTGTCGATCTGCAAATGGTAAAGACTGTCTGCTATTTTGTTCCTCAACCCTTCAATATGCTGTGCTTTGAAAGACAGGTTCAGTTGCAGCCCCAACAAGACCATATGCCTGAGCAGCCTACCTACTAAATCCATCCTCCCCCCTTGCCTATTAATGACCTTCACTACCTCTTTGTTGTCACACCAAAACAAGATGTGCTTCCCCATCATCCTATAACCCCACAATTCCAGGGCCGCCCATATCAGGAAGATCTCCAAGAATGTGTTGTCCTTCAATACTCCCCCTTCTGCCCATGATGAAGGCCAAGGTTCTGACATCCGGTCCCCTTGGAAGTATGCCCCCATTCCCAGGGCACCTGAAGCATCCATGAACAGCTCCAAGTCTGTGTTCCGCACCCACTTGTCTTGCCAGAATGTCACCCCATTATAGCTGTCGAGAAACTCCTCCCATACCTGGAAGTCCTCCCAAACCCTTTTTGACATATCCACCCAGTGATGCAGCAGTTTAGCCTTCCCCATTGAACTTCCCAGCCTCCTTGTAAATGCCTTTTCTGGGCCAATGGCTTTGCAGGTGAAATTAAGGTGCCCCAGCAGTTGTTGCATTTGTACCAGTGGCACCCTCCTCCTCCCCATAACCTGGGCTAGCAGGCCTTTAAGGCACCCCACATTTTTTCCAGGAAGCCAAAACAGCCCTCTTCTGTGTCTACCTCTATGCCCAAGAATTCTAATCTCCGGGTGGGGCCGTCCATCTTGCCCTGTGCCAGTGGTATCCTTATCCACTGGCACATTTCCTTAAAATCCCACAACATCCCCTGCGCCTTTGTTCTCGATTCTCTGAAGAGGAGGAAATCATCCAGATAATGCACCATGCTCCTGTGCCCATACCTGGCCCTGAATACCCACTGCACCCAGGTGCTGAATGCTTTGAAGGTGGAACAAGCTACTGAGCACCCCATGGGCACGGCTTTGTCAAAATATATGATCCCTTGGAATTGAAAGCCCAACAGGTCCCAATCCACGGGCCTGATGGGTAAGAGTCAAAATGCCGACTCGATGTCCTTATTCACTATATAACACTGCCCTAAGGTGATCTGGTATGCCCTCATTCACCGATAAGCCCTCGGGGTAGTATAAGTGATGGATCAGGTGGAATTCCCCTTCGGCACTCTTGGGTATGATACCTAATGGGGAAACTTAGAAATGCGTACATGGGAGGACCCCCAATGGGCCCTCCACCTGGCCTGCCTTGATTTCCTTTTCTTTCTTGGCCACTACTATCCCCATCTTCCCCTTAACTGACCCAAGATTCTGGGCCCACATTTCTGCCACCCCCCCTTGAAACCCCAGTGGGAAGCCCATATGGAAACCTTCCCTGAGCAGCTCTGCTGCCCTCTTATTTGGGTATTCTGTGATCCACTCCTCCACCACCCCAAGAGAAATAGAAGTACATGCCAATGCGTAACCCCACTGCACTCCCTTGGGTGCTTTGTTAATGCCAACCTTCGGGGGTGTAGTGCTGCCCCATGTGGCTACCCACTCAGCCCCTGCCTTGTCTCCCCCGGGCACCCTGAAAAGACTGCTCATAGTACTGTCCACCATTCGGTCCTCCTCTGTCGCCATTTTGTCCTCATTTGGAGACCAGGTGCAACCTCCTGCATTTGGAACAGACATGCCGGGACTTACAGCTGCCCCATGTGCAGGTGGCCTTGTCATTACCCCCCAACAGATCTTGGACCCTGAAGCAGGAGTGGTCCTCCTTGCCTGCTCACCTCCAGTTCTGCTCCCCCTCCCCAGACAGGGTCCTCCCCCACAGCTCTAAGTGGGTACAGTCCCATCTCAGATCCCATTTTCTGCCATCCTCTTCCAAAATGTCTCATCATATTTGAGCCACCCGTACCCAACCTTTGCCTTGTACGCATCTCTGATGATGGACATGTACATCAGCAAGGGGACAGCTAGCTCTGGCTGGCTTCTCCAGCACCAATGTAATGTAGATGATGAAACCCCCTTACTAATTATTGATGGTCTTTCCCTTGTACTTCACCTCCTCCATCTTGTGACCTACCACTGCCAAAGCCACTGCCATTTCAGACTTCCCCATTGACTTCTTCTGTTCATATTTCCTGGCCGTGTTCTTGTCCACCAGCCTGAAGATGTCAATATACTCCCCATTCCAGATTTTGTCCTTGAATGAGGCCGGGACATGGTCCCCAACCAAGCAGTCTGGGGGCTCCCATACAGTTTCTTGGCTGTCATTTTGGCCCCCCTTTTCCACCCCAGCCCCTTTACTTTTTAAGGCCTATATGGCCTACTCCATCTTTTTGATCTCCGTGTCCCCCTTGCTGCCCAGCAACCCCTCTAAATAATCCTTCAGACTGCTTTCATCCGTGAGGTCCACGTCATTCTTACCCCATCCAGGCTCCCATCATCTGGTTCCAGTGTGGGCAGGGGCTCTGGGTTGGGCGCAGGGTATGGCACTTCCCGTCTGGGTCTCTCACCCCCTTTTCCCCTGCCCGGGCACTCCTCTCGCTCCTTTTGCTTTCTCTGCACCTCTTCCTCTGTCTTCCATTGCTTTTCTGCCACCACCAGCTCTGACATCTGCCCAATCAATTTCAATGCTTTCTGCATCATCTTCTAGCTGGACATCTGGGCTCACTTGGGTGCCATGGCTGCTCCTCAGTCACTAAATGCAGTGTCGTGGTGTACAGCAACTTGCTGCAAAACTGCCACTGCCAGTGTAAACTAGAAAGGCATCACCTAATCCAGAAAAAAAAATGCAAAGAAGAAATGTGGTAGCACAGTGTGGTGGCAGTGGACTGGACCAGTTATATATTTTCTGATTTTATAATGTCTGTACACCGTGAAATATTTTGGGTGCCTCAGAAATATTTCAAGTCTGTTGAGTATGGTTTGTTGAAAAGGTGGAGTGAGCAATGCTATGATCCCTTAAATGTCATGTGTGTACTCTGACTGAGGTGCACACTGTCCACTGATGGCACTGCTGCTGCTGATGGTACAAATAAAATATTTGTTATATATTATTATCTTTATTCTTTATACCATAAACACTTGAACAAGTCATCATATATAGGTTTGCAAGAAGCTGGACAGTGTCTGCACACACAGGACATTACACTGCACCCATGCAGTTTAGCACTGTATTATTGCACTGCTCAATCCTGCTTTTTAACAAACACTTCAAGATACCATTACAGAAAGTAAATATTACTTATGCTCCAAAGATATTTATTTTTGGAAATAGACATTTTGAAGTTGGAATATAAGTAGGAATGGAATTAATTAATGGTGCCGTCAGTGTTTGGTGCAGTGTTCACACTCACACACGTCACCAGAATTAATGTGCATCCCCAAAATGCCACTAAAAATTCCCAGAAAATTCCTCAGTGCTGATGAAGTGAAATGAGTTCATAACAAGAAATGCAAAGTCTCCCAGAAATATTGGCACACTCAGTCATGCGCACAGTGGTCACACACAGCCATCAGAATTAATGAGCATCCCCAAAATGCTACTGCCTTGTGTCCAGAAAATTCCCCAGTGCTGACAAAGTGAAATGAGAGCATAACAAGAAATGCAAAGTCTCCCAGAATTAATGGCGCACTCAGTCATGCGCACAGTGGTCATACACAGTGAGCTGAATTAATGTGCATCCCCAGAATGCTACTTTCTTGTGTCCTGAAAATTCCCCAGTGCTGACGAAGTGAAATGAGAGCATAACAAGAAATGCAAAGTCTTCCAGGATTAATGGCCCACTCTGTCATGCATGCAGTGTTCACACACAGTCACCAGAATTAATGTGCATCCCAAAAATGCTACTGTCTTGTGCCCAGAAAATTCCTGAGTCCAGATGAAGAGAAATGAGAACATAAAATGGAAAGAAAAGTCTCCATTGTGATTGGTTGGCATCCAAGGCACTCCAGACATTACCTCATGGGTTTTAGCCCACCTGATAGGCTAGTGATGCACATGACCCAGATCAAATTTCCAGTATATCCAGGTCCCAGAAACCCCTGCTCTCCAGTTTTGAAACGTGCATCTGAACAGGCAAGAAGTACACCAGGGATCCCTGTCTGCTCCTTGAAGGTAAGACTTTGTATCAAGGAGTATATATCATAAATTGTTTTCACTAATTCTTAGCAGTTACAGTATTCGTAAGAAGAAAAATATAAAAATATAAAAATATAAAATAGATTCTCCCTGGGTTTCCAGGTTAATGACCTTCTGGCCCCTGCCCTAGCATGGGCCCTTATCTAGTAGAATTCGCTGTTTAGCAAGGGGGAACTTGAGGAACACATATAGAGCACGCTTGTTCCTCCTGTTAGTGTGTCCAGAGAAAGTCTGTGCTGTGGTCCGTCTCCGCGACCATCCTGTGGCGTGTTTGAGAGATGGCCACTTAGGTAGGCCCGTTTTCAGGCCTGTAAGTTTGTGCTGCGGCAAGATTTCCCCCCGGCCCCCCACAAGCGCGGAGTCGCGTCTAGGCTGCTCAGAGGCCTAGCGCTCTGCCCCGTCCCGGTTCGGCGACTCCTTTTCCCTACCAGGCACCCGCCGGAGCTTGGAGAGGCCTCGGGAGCGTCAGGGGCCCTCTCCAACTGAGAGCGCCTGCCTGTGGTGCAGTCTGGATCATCCTGGGGGGGTCTCCCCACCTCCTCCTCCCCAGCCCATGCTTTCCTCACTCCGCGACTCCCAGCAGCGCTCACCCCATCTGTCTGGAGGCGGACCAGAAAGGCAGTGCCGCCACGCGGGCAGCGTGGCCTGTGGCAGCGGCAGGCGCTGTCCCAGGGCCTCCGCTCAGCCCATCGCAGCCAGGCCTGCTCACAGGCAGACGCCAAGGGCTCGTCGCCCACGCGACGGCCCCTGGACGGGGTTCGCCTGGTTACTTGTAATCCTCCCCCCCACCTCCTTCTCTCTTGGGGGATCTCTTGGGCTAAGGAGGAGGAAGGCTTCCTCCTCCTCGCGTCTCAGCCATGCGGGCCTTCTGGGCTGGTTGAGCCACAGGATTCAGGGGGGACTGCTCAGTTTATTCCGGCCCCCTTCTCGTCCCGGAGCAGGCGACTCCTCTTCTCTACCAGGGCAGGACGGGCAGACCACGCTCCTCCTGGCCCTACTACCGCCCTCCCGGGGAGCGTGGAGCCTAGAGGAGAGCTCAGCAATGCAGGGTGCCAGAAAAGAAGAAGAGGGAAAAAAAAAGGGGGAATGGCACCCAGGCCCTGCAGCAACTGCACCGGTGGGTCTTCGCTTCTTGGGCCTCTCTCCCACCCAACGAACTCCATTGGCAACTAGCTTCCTCCCCTTCTACCGGCCAGGGTACACTTTCTAACCCCACCACTCGGGTCCCTCACATAGTGACCCCAGTAGGTACAGATTCATCTGGTCTCCTCCTCAGTTGCCTCGGCTCTCTCCCATAGCGGGCCTCGGCACCAGACCTCCGCCCGTCGTTGTAGGGGTCCTCACATAGCACCCCTCAACCTCGGGCGCGCCTCTGGACCCTCTGGAGAGGCAGGGTACAATAGAAAGAAAAAAAAGATTTTTTTGTTTCATATACGGCCTCTTCCTAAGTGTGCCTCTCTCTGATTCCAGATGGTGAAAGCAAAGAAATGTTCCGCGTGCAGCGCCAACCTCCTCCCCCAAACCCCAGGCCCCCTCTGTGCCTCCTGTCTCCTAGACGATGACGATTCTTCCCTGGAGCGAATGCCGCCCCTGGGCCCCAACAACCCCGGACCCAGCAACCCTACGTGGATGGACCTGGGCTCCCTTCTGATCCAGAACCAACAGGCCACGGTGGCCATGATGGAGAGCCAAAAGAACTTCATGCTCAAAATCATGGAGAAACTGGGATCCCTCACCCAGAACAGGGCAAGGCCACCAAACACAGAACCCGACAAAGCGGGAGGTGAGCCCGAGGAACTTCCAATCCGTGAAGACACCCTCCCAGAAATTCCGCACGACAACGCACACGAGGACGGGGAGAGAGATGATGCAGGGGAAGAGGATGAGGTGGACTAGGATGCAGAGGACATGGAACTTCAGACGACTCCTTCTCTGACTTCAAAGTTATGTTCTTTCGACACGATCCCGGGGCTCATGAAGATGATCAAGGCCACCATGGGGTTCGACACCGAAGACGCTGAAGAAAGCAGGCCAGAATCAAAACTCGACCCGATGATTCAACTCAGGCCTTCAACCACAGAGACCTTCCCCGTATGTCCAGCGGTCGAAGACATATTCAACACAGAATGGCAATCCCCCGAACCGGGCAGGATGCCGAACCGCAAAAATCTGGACAGAATGTACCCGGTGCAAGGGGAAAAATCGGACGCTTGGTGCAAGGCTCCCACCATCGACCCTCAAGTGGCAGCCCTCAGCAAGAAGACCGTGCTTCCATGCCGCACAATAGCTCTCAAGGACCCAACGGATAAAAGATTGAAGACATGCTCAAGAAGGCATTTGAGATTGAGGCACCGCCCGCTAAGGAGTCCACCACAGCCATCTACCGACCGGGCACAGATCGCTGGCTCGAGGAACTCCAGGAGCAGGCTACCCCTAAGTCTAGGGAGGCAGAACTGTTGGAGTGCACCCTGGATGCAGCCAAATACCTGGCGGATATGGCGGTAGACACCTTGCACCTTCTGGCAAGGGCCACCGCCATCACCAACCGGGCCCGTAGGGCACTGTGGCTGAAACTTTGGGACGCAGACCATGAATCAAAGACATTGTTACAGAATTTGCCATTGAGGGGAAAGCATGTTTTTGGGGAGGGACTGCAGGATTATCTAAAATAAAAGGAGGAGGGCAGGGACCTCCTCAAGAATAGGTCCAAGTTCTCCTATCTACCCTCTTCGAGACGGAGGTTTCGGGGGGGGAACAAACCATACCAACCCCGCAGGGAGACCAATCAACAGGGTCACTCCTTTCAAGGTAGAGGCTCCTCCCCCGGCTTCCATGGCCCGTACCTCCAAAGCTACCAGTCCCCACCTTTCAGACCCCGAGGCCAGAGAACCGGAGCTCGAGGTAGAGGTTTCAGGGGAAAGCAACAATGACTGCCCCCTTCCAAGAACATGAGGCCAGGATCAGTACCCACCCATGGGGCAAAGGCTAACTCTCTTCGTCCATCATTGGATGACCACGACTTCAGACAGGTGGGTATGGGACATAGTGTCAAAGGGGTACTCCATAGAGCTATCCCGCACCCACATCCCTCACTGGTTCATGTCTTCCCCCGTAGCCAGGAGAAGAGCGTCCCCCCAACGGGTCCAACAAATCTTGTCAGAGCTAATCCAGAACAGGGCCATTCAGCCCGTACCGGTACCAGAGGAAGGACTGGGAATCTACTCCATCTTCTTCCTGGTACCCAAAAAACCAGGGGAGCTCAGGCCCATCCTAGACCTGAAGCATCTGAACCGACACATAGTCCCGCACCGATTCAAAATGGAGACCATCCGATCCACCCTACAATGCATCCGGGTAGGCGACTTCCTGACATCCATCGATCTAAAGGACGCCTATCTCCATATCGCCATCATCCGGAAGCACAGGCAGTTCCTCCGCTTCCACATCCTAGGCCACCACTTCCAGTACAAGGCGCTACCCTTCGGCCTGTCCTCAGCCCCGAGAGTCTTCACCAAGGTTTCCATAACACTGGTGGCCAGACTCAGGGAACTGGGACTAGATATCATTCCGTATCTGGGACGACTGGCTCATTGCGCTCGATCCGAAAGTCAGGCACGGACACACACGGAATTCGTTATGCAGGCACTCGAAGACCACGGTTGGGTGGTGAATCGAGAGAAGAGCCACCTCAGCCCCACTCAACAGATCGAACATCTGGGGGCTCTCATCAACTCGGCCGAGGGGGTGGGCAAAACCGTCCCCAGCGCGAGTTCGCAACTTAAGGGAGCTGGCACATAGTATGAAGGCTGGCCACCACACCACAATGGGGAAGATAGCCTAGTTGCTGGGCTGTATGGCCTCCTGCATAGACCTCATGCCCTGGGCCAGGTGGCACATGCGCCTGCTCCAGACCTACGTCCTGTCACGGGGGGTGCCGAGCGAGCACAATCTTCAATGCGTGGTACCACTACCCCATGCTGTAAGATCCTCCTTGACATGGTGGACAGTAGAGGGGAATCTATCCAGGGGAGTCCCACTGGAGCCCCCTCGCCCAGTCTCCATAGAGACGGATCGCGAGCCTCTCGGGTTGGGGAGCCTGCGTGGGAGACACGATGGCACAGGGCCGATGGTCACCAGTGGAGGCGAAGCTGTCCATCAACATCTTGGAGATGAGAGCCGTATCCCATGCCCTGAAGGCATTCAGGAGTCTAATACTCGGTCGGTCGGTCCTGATCCGTTCCGACAATCGGGTGACGGTGGCCTACATAGCGAAGCAAGGCGGGACCAGGAGCAGGGCCATGATGAGGGAAACGACGATGGTCCTCAGCTGGGCCCAGACACACCTCACCCATTTGAGCGCAGTCCACCTTGCAGGGAAGCTGAATGTCCGCGCAGACTGGCTCAGCAGGCAACAGGTACACCCGGGGGAATGGAAATTACAGCCGACTCTATTCCAGATGATCCAGGTGGCATGGGGCCCCGTGTCCATGGACCTCATGGCTTCTCGGGAGAACACCCAGGTCAGCGTGTACTACTCGCAGTTCAGGGACTGCCTCTCCCAGGGAAGGGATGCCCTGTCACAGACCTGGAGGCAGACGAACGCCTACATTTTCCCGCCACTCCGACTGATTCCTCAGGTCCTAGCCAAGATTCGGGAATCAGGTCTCACGGTCATCCTAGTGGCCCCCTATTGGCCACGCAGGGCTTGGTTCACAGCAGTCCGGGAGATGTCTCTAGCCAGCTTCCAGATACCCTATCACCCGGACATGCTTTCACAGGGGCCAGTGCTCCACCCGACCCCATGGACCCTGAAGCTCATGGCCTGGCTTCTGAGAGGAGGAGACTGAGGGCAACGGGGTACCATGAATCAGTCATCAGCACCCTACTGCAGTCCAGACGGGCTTCCACCACGTCCACTTACGAGAGGCAGTGGGCCATCTTCACTCGGTGGTGCCGAGAACGGGGGACAGTGCCCGAGCAGACTGACCTGGCCACCATCCTACTATTCCTCCAACAAGGAGTAGACAAGGGACTGGCGCACTCCTCCCTCAGGGTGCAACTGTCCGCCATAGAGGCGGCCATAGGCCTCGTGGAGGGGTACCCTCCGGGAGCACATCCCGACTCCATACGCTTCTTGAGGGCTGTAGAGATCCTCTGACCAAGGACTAGACCGGCCATCGCCCCGTGGGACCTCCCAATGGTTCTTGAGTCCCTCAAATCGGCACCCTACGAACCCCTCCGAGAGACAGACCTCTTCTGGGTCGGCCTCAAGACATGCTTCCTGGTGGCCATCTGCTCGGCCAGAAGGATCGGGGAACTTGGCGCTCTATCTTGCGCAGAACCCTACACAGTGTTCACGCCACTTGGTGTCAGTCTGAGAACAGTCCCAGCTTTCCAACCAAAGGTCCCAACCAGTTTTCACAGGGAGCAGCCCATCGAACTGCCCACCTTCCCAAGCGGCTCCACGCAAGACCACAGCGGGGCCCCTCACCACCTCGACATGGGATCAGTCCTCTCGGTTTACTTGGCCAGGACACGCCACATTCGCAAGACAGAGAGGCTGTTCGTCATTTGAAAGGAGCAGAGGGATATGCCACCTCCAAAACCACCATCGCGGATGGCTAGGCGAGTCATCAGAATGCCTACATGGCAAACCAGATGGCTCCACCCAGGGATCAAGGCTCATTCCACCAGGCCGGTTGCCACGTCATGGGCGGAGAGGCGGTGTATCCTCAGAGGACATTTGTAGGGCGGCTACATGGAGCTCCATACACACGTGCCAGACACTACAGGCTGGAACAGCTCCAGCCCATTAGGCCCGCCTTTGCAACTCAGGTCCTGGCAGCAGCATAAGCGGTCACTCTTAGTCACTCGACTCCCACCCGAGAACTAACTGCTTCTTATCTACCCATGAGGTAATGTCTGGAGTGCCATGGATGCCAACCAATCACAATGGGTGTTTACTCACCTGGTAAAGGTGATTGCGTTGGTTGGCATCCATGGCACTCCAAGGCCCTCCCTCAGAGTGATCAGAGTGACCGGGCTCCGGGGATAAAGGGCCCTCACCATGTAGATTCCAGGAGAGGATAACATGATTGATGCCATAATTAATGATCAGCCAAACCCCCGGGTTCGAGATTAGTCTGTAAATAATAGGGGAATAAAAGACAGGCCCCAGGCCCATCGCTACTACGTCGTGGTACGCCTCCTTTGTGTCATGGTTCATCTTCTAATTCTCTCTCTTGGCTGTAACTGCACTGTATGTTTCTCTCTCTTGTACTAATTAACCTTATTTCAGCTATGGAAGATTCGAACTGGAGAGCAGGGGTTTCTGGGACCTGGATATACTGGAAATTTGATCTGGGTCATGTGCATCACTAGCCTATCAGGTGGGCTAAAACCCATGAGGTAATGTCTGGAGTGCCATGGATGCCAACCAACACAATCACCTTTACCAGGTGAGTAAACACCCATTAATTCATGCCTCACTCAGTCATGCGTGCACACACTCCAATAAGAACTACAGTATGCCCCCTGCTGCTGCTGTTGGAATTTCATGTAATGCTTATTAACCTGACTGGGCTGATGCAGTGTCTTGAAAATGATGTGCTAGAAGGATGACCCGACCATTGAGTTAACCATCCATTATGATGTGATAATGCTGTTGGTTCCCCAATGTCTGCTGCACAGACCCCCAACAGGAAGGATGCCCTCTGTGTGTATCCTAATACTACCCTTGGAAAGTTAATGTACCTGGCACCATCATGGTTTTCCACAGAACCTGAGCTGACCTTAAATGTTCATATCCATATATTATTTATATATATATATATATATATATATATATATATATATATATACATGTAATCATTGGATTTTTTTGTATCACAGGTCATATAGTCGAACTTGGGGGTGTGCATTTCTTGGCTTGATGAGGAATTTTGGCATTGGAATACTGTCAAGCCGATGAAGATAATTATTTTTTTGGGGGAGGGGCATTATTTAAAAAAGTTAAAAAAGATTCATCAATGTTTTGGTTATCTTTACAGGTCTTCAGCATATCATCGGAACTGAAAAAAAATTAACTGCTTTGATTCGTGAAGCACATGATTTGTCTTGTGATGAGTGTCTGGTGTGACATGACCAATGATAATAAACTATACGGGAATGTGAATACCTATGGCTGTACTTCCCTAACCTGGCTGTACCACACAAAACTACATGATTTGAAAAATCATATCAGTGAGTACAATGGTGATTGAAGCAGAGCCCTGAGACACTACAAAACAGGCTTACATGTAACTAACTATAAAAAAAAACCTTAGTTTTGCGATTAGTGACGTGATCATGAATCATGACCATGAAGATGAAGAACGTGACTTATCTCAAAGTCAGAGCCGTGATGAGTGTCTGGGGTGACATGACCAATAATAATTAACTGTAGGGCAATGCAAATACCTATGGCTGTACTTCCCTGACCTGTACCACACAAAACTACACGATTTGAAAACTCATATCAATGTGTACAATGATGATTGGAGACCTGAGATACGACAAAACAGGCTTACATGGAACTAACTACAAAAAAACTTACAGTTTTGTGATTCGTGAATCGTGACCATGAAGATGAAGAATGTGATTTGTATCATGAGTGACTCATGATGATCGCCATGACTTAAAAATGCACATCAATGAGTACAATGTCCATGCTGTTATGCAACACACCAGTACTCTGATTGGAAGCCAAACAACAGTGATTTAAGTTACAGATGGACATTGGGCCCTAAAGAGATGCAAGTGCGCAGGCAGATTAAGATTGCACTGCACACTCAAGAGATGCAGATGCAAAGGCACAACAACACCTAACCAGTGCTCACAAGTCACAAATCCAAATCTGGAAAAGAATACCTTTTGCAGGTTGTGGCGGGGGGTAGTGCACAGCAGTAACAGTCCACTACCAGTAAAGATACCACAAAGCAGTACAAAAAAATGACGCAGGTGTAGTGGATATCAGGTTCACACTGCTGCAATTACTGTGTGGCACAAAAAAATGTGTCTTATTTGATGGCACATGTCACACTCACACAAACACACTACAAGTAATGCATAGCAAATTGAAAACTTCATTAATATTACCAAATCTCTTAAACACACTGAAAGTATGCACAGCTGCACCACAACAATCAGCCAAAAAATGTAAAAAATTAATTAAAATATTACTGTGTGCACATTAACAGTTAAACAAGAAAAATATAACCAAAACAGAAAGACTGTTTTTTTTCCCAGTTAATCTAACTACACCACAGATACACCCCTCACCCAAAGCACACTTCAAGTGTCTGTCAGTGCACAGACTGAATGTTCTAAATTAACATTCAAAATCCACACACAAACAATAAACACTCGATGATAAGAGCAAAGGAGGGTTTCCTACAAGCGATGTACTAAATTTTGAGAAAATAAAATTACTCAAAAAGGCTTTTTGTACAGCTTTTAGAGCTCTGAGAGCAAACTGTCTCCTCTCCAGCTACCACTACACAACACACTACCCAGAACTGAGGCTGTGCAGAACAATCTAGAGTCCTTGTGACATGCAATCCCATGACACTGCAAGGTTCTATCTCTAAAAATTCTAGTCATCTAGTCAGAACTTCAGTCTTGTCCCTCGACAAAGGGATCCCAATTACCCCCAAAAATTGCCTCAAAGCTCCTTAGCATGGTCCTAGTGGCCTCCCTGCCTTCCCCTATTAATAGAAAATCATTCAGGTAGTGGATGACTGCCTCCTGTTTGTGCCTCTACATGGAAACTCACTGTACCCACATACTGAATATTTTGAAAGTTGCACAGGCCACTGAGCAGCCCATTGGCATCACCTTATTGAGGTAGTACCACCCCTGGAATTGGAAACCTAGCTCCCAGTCCTCCTCCTCCTGGACCAACAGTAGCCGGAAAGCTGGCTCAATGTCAGTCTTGGCCAACCAGACCTCTGACCTCTCCTTTATCAGGTCCATGGTGTTGTCCAGTGTCATGTATGGCATCGATCTCCTACCAAGGACGATGGCATCGTTAATGGACTCCACTTCAGGGAATGAGAGGTGGTGTATCTGCTAATACTCCCCCGATTCCTTTTTGGACACTATGCCCAATGGGGAGACCCTAAGGTTTTCCAAAGGCAGGGCCTCGAAAGGCCCTTCCACTTGCTCCACCTCCCTTTCCTTTTCTATCTTCTTCTCCACTGTAGCCTCATTTCCCTTTATGGATGCCAGATTCTTTGCCCCCATAGCTCTCCTAACCCCTGTATAATAAAGATTAAATCCTGATGTGAAACCTTCTTGCACCATTGAGGCTGACCCTAAGTCTGGGTAGTCCCTAGTCCATGCAATCACCTCTTGTGCCCTAACTGGTGAATGCACCATTGGGAACCCCCCCCACCCTCTGACCTTGCCTGGAGTAACCTAGCAGCCTCCATAGCTACCCCTCCCACTCCCACTCTGCCATCTGTAACTACCCCCTTGCCCATTGAAACCTCCCCTCCCCCCATTGTACCTGCTCAGAAAGGACTGCCCATGTTGTGTCCCCCCATTCTGGCTCCCGTATGTCTTGCATCTGAAAATGGGGTGCAGGCCCCCTCATCCTGAACAAGCGTGCTTATATTTGCAGTTATTCCACTGGCAGCTGGCTTTATTAAATGCTCAGCAAGCTTTTGTCCCTGCTGACCCGCTGGCGTTTTTTCCCTCATTGCCAGATCCCCCCTCTGCTGATAGCATCCTGATCCAAAGCTCAGACAGTTAAACATCCCACCTAACGCCTCCATGAGATGCTACCCTCTGCTGGAACTTCTCATTATAAATCAATCACTCATACCATTCCTGACCCTATATGCATCCCTAATAATAGCTGAGTAGGTTATGAGCAGGATGGCCCGCTCCGGCTTTTTCTGCAGCATAATCACACTAACATGTGGGAAACCCTCCATCCAGGCACCAAATGTTTTTCCTTTGAAGCTAACCTCTTTGCTAGTCTGCTAGTTTGCTACATAGAGCCACTGCCATCTCAGAATTGCCCACCAATTCCTTCTGCTCATATTTCTTTGCCATGTCTTTATTGATCAGGGCAAACATGTCCACATACCCCCCTTTCCATATCGTTTCTTTGAGGGCCTGTGAGACATGATCACTCAAGATCATCCCTGGGGGCCACCCATAGCTAGCCTTGCTGCCACCCTCCCCTGTCCCAGCATTATCTGCCATCTTTTCAACTTTCTTCTCTTCCTGTAATTCCTTCCACACCTTATCCACTTCCTCTCAACCCTTTTCACTCAACTTGTCCAAGATGCCTGCCAAGTAGTCCTTCAGACTACCATCCACTGACAGGTCTACCACCGATACCTTACTCTTGTCTGGTTGAGGCTCACCACCCTCATCTGGGTTGTTCCTGGTAGGGTTCTTGCTGGGCCTCCCTTTCTTGGCCGGTGGTTCCTTCCTCTTGTCTTCCCTCCTCTCCTTCTATTCCTTGACAATCGCTTGCACCTGCTCCATGAGCTCTGCAGCTTTTTGGGATGGTATGTCACTTGCCCTCTGTCTCGGAGCCTTTTTAGGAGCCATCCTGGAACATATAAGAAACAATTAGGTTCTGTCTTAAGCACATGCCCTCCCAACCCACCCTATCACCCCATAACAGTGCGCCCCCATCCAGTCTGCCTATTTCCCCACCTCTTGGATAAGATGCAAATTATAGTTAACCACATAGCAAGCCTCTTCCTGCTCCCATGATGAGCTGGGAAGATTTAGGTCTAGCCTGGTAAGTAAACATATTGATGGGGGAGAAATACCCTTGTACTAAAAGGCAGATAATGTATAAATGCCTTACAGAGCCTTTTCCTTAAAAAGTGGACCCACTTGAGATGATGGGCAACTATTAGGCTGTGAAAGATTTTAAATCTGAGTGGTACCCACTTTTATGGTAAAATACTAGTGCTCCTGCTTTAATCAATTTATTATAGGACACCACTGCATGTTTTGTATTGACAGTGGCTCCAAATGGGCCCCTAATATACCCACCACAGATAAGCCTATTGATTGAACAGTTCTAAATGCACAGATCATTGCATCCACTGAATAATTCCAAACTTAAGCAGTTTTAGGGGAGCACTATGTTTTATTGCAGTAGTATTCATCTCTGATTGCTGGTATGCCTTGCTCCTAGTAACTGCTATCAAAAATCCCCACATTGCATTCCTCACAAAACCACCCCAACCACTCTGCATTTAACTGGGTAGCCTATCTAGTAACATTGTTATTTCTTTTTTTTTATTGTTCTTTTTTTTTTTTTTAATCTGTGGTTACCTCCTTATCCTGGGCTTCTCCCCACAACAGTGCTGCCTTACTACTCCATGGGTCTCAGCCCTTTCACCCACCAAGTAGCTGTGCAGCCTTCCACCATTTCCCACTGGCCTGGAAAGCCCATTTAAACCATTGATACCATAACTCCCCTCCTGTTACTAATCACTGGTGTGCTCCCCCCACACACACATCGCTCCTCTTGGCCCAATCAACCTGTTGGCCTAGCCCCAACCTGCTAGTGCTCCAAGCATGGCTGGTGGGCTGCTACTAATTGTGACCATGCCTGGGGCCTTTGTGTGGGCTGCCCATGGGCTGCAGCCCTTACAGGTTTCCCATGCCTCCAGCAGTCCTCAGCCAAATCAGGCCACAGCTCTGTCCCCCAAACATGTGCACTACCTTAATTCACATTTAAATCACTCATGCCTCCCCCTTCCATCTCCCTGGGGCCAAGCTAGAGGATGCCATGCACCATGACCCTGCCCCCTACCTCGCCCCCTACCATGTAGTGCTAGACACCAACTTGGAAAACAGCATGCCTTCTAGCACCCATGTCCAGGGAAATACTCCAGAAAGCAACCCGTTCCCACTTTTCACACCCTCAAACTCCAGAACCTTCTATTTCCATGGGAAGTTCCTGCCCAAGGGCCACCCTCACATGGCACAAGATGCCATTCCATCCCTCATACCCTCAGGATACCGAGCGGGAACCGCACAAGTTGCTGACAATACACGGCCAGCCCATTTAATTTTCCCACCATAGGAGCCATGCCTCTGGTGACCAAGAGCGACTCAGGGTATGTGTCCAGTCTAAACTGCATCAACCAGCCCACGTGGCCACCATCATGTTCCATGATCTCCAACAGGTTAAGCCCAACTCATTGAGTACACATTTCTTATTTTTTGGTGTAGTCAATCCATCAGAAGGCAAAAGCATTTAAATACTTATCTGGTTATTTATTTATTTATTTGTTTTCATTACATGGCATCTCCATCTAGATCACTTACCTGCAGGGCCTCATATAGGAATACCACTCAGGCACCATCAACTGAAAACAGTAACAAAAGGAAAATCTTCTCACTGTAAGCACTACAACCAAGATATAAAACAAAATAGAGTTAGAATCTGTACCAGAAATCTCAGAAATTGGTCCCAGGACCATAACCTGCAAACCTTGCTCCTCAGCAAATAATCCCAAGCAAGGCCATGGCTGCCCCCAGCCTTACCTTAATTCCAGAATAGAATCTGCCACTTCAAAATGCCTATGCAGAAGTTAATTTGAAATTATTAACAGGTACAGTAGAAAGAAGGATGTCTCCTCTCTGAAGGCCCTTATCAACCCCTATTAAGCTCTTCCATTAGACTCACCTTGTCCCAGTCATCTTCTGCCATCCGTCCCTTTACCTCACCACTCCCCATCCCTAACATGACCTCATTCTCCATCTCTCCTTTGATGTCACTACCCCTTCCCCAATCCTATCCTCTGCCCTTGCCCCCCCTTCAGCTAAACTGCTAATCCCAGAGAAGCCAGTGACAACCTGTGCTGTCCTTTAATAGGGCAACCTATATTATCACATAACTTTCATTGCATTTACTACTTCTTCTATTGTTATAGAGCATACCATTTCATTTAGTATCGTGTGAGGAAGTAGCAGGACATTCACCAGGTTAAGAAAATCCTGTATGAGCAAAGCATCACACCCATCAGAACCAAACATATTGTTTAAATGTTGTTGCTTTATTTTCTGCAAGTTGGCCATCTTCCTTCCACAGTTGTTCTTGCCAATGTTTCCTTACCCTATCTTTATAGCTTTCAAATAAATTACCAGGCCCTTTCTTCCCTTGCATACCACTGTAGTGTTCCATGAGAAGAGATGCAGCTCTGTCATATTGTGTTTTTTTGCATGTTTTGTTTTGTATTTCTTATGCAGTCTGTATATGTCCCATATTGTTGGTTTACCAACATTAACATTCTTGCTAATTGTGCTCATAATGACAAATATTCTAAATATTTCTTCTTTCTGTTTTATGTGCTTCTGCCTGAAATAATTGCTTATGGTGTTTTTTAATGTCCAACCACTATAACCCTATGTCATGATATATATCTCCACCAAATTTTTCCTTGCTAGAAGGAGATCTTGTATTTTTCTCTTGATTATTGGATGAGATAATAAGGTATTATTTAGTCTCCACCACCATTTACCTACCTCAAATTTAAGGGAATTACAAAATAATCTCCCTAGTAGTAAATGATCATAATTTTCAATCAGAGTAAGGGTGACCGTATTTATCCACCAATTTCTAGAAATAATGAAAAAATCAATTCTTTGGTGCATAAACATTGATAATGCATGGGTGTTCTGAATTTATATTTACATTGAGCATTAAAACACATCCTGGAACTATATCTAATACTCTTATGACCAAGAAATATACCCCTTTTAGGAGATTCCTATACCATCATATTTATCCTCTAAATTGTCCATAAGATGGTCCCCAGCATAATTGTTTTACTTAAGAAATTTCAGAAATAATGTTTAGCCTGGTTTCTTGTTACAGAAATATATTGTACGGCTAGTCTTTAAGAATCAAAAATTTCACTAAATGTTGTTTTGGAATGTATAATACTATTGACATTAAAAGTTGCAGTATTTGAGGTGAAATTATTTATGATACTATAATGTCTCATTCAATTTTTTCCCCACACATTTTACACTTCTTGTACAAATACCCAAGCTAACTTTCCTTTCCTTAATGGGATCCATAGAATGTGTTTTTTCCTCTGCTTCTAATGACACCAGGTGCTGTGAGAACTGTGTGGATGATGCCCCTTGAGTCCATCTCCTCCTTAGAATCTCCTCTATCACAGGAAAGAGCTTCACGTTTATATTCTAAAGCAATTCATGAGGTACGATGGTCTGTTCTGATCAACTTTGACTTAGAATGAGTTCTATAAAGTTTTTTTCCTTGTAACTATAGTCATCACAGGAGGGGCCATACTTTCTTCTTCCACAAGATCCTGCTCCACCATCTGAGCTTAAACTTTTAAGGAATCAGTATGATGAATGTCCGCAAGAAACACTGGTGTTCTGATAATTAAACTTTCTTCCATTTGCTAACTTACAGCTGTACTGTCTAGATTCTGTGGTTGGGTAAGTTCATGAAAAGGGGTTACAAAAGTGTGACATGAGGGTGAATTTTTCAGATCCACAATAGATCAATTTTAATAAATTTGTCAAGACACTGTGACTGAAGAGTCAAAAAGGAACCAGATTATGAGATAACTCTCTAGCAGGGATTTGAGAAAAATCACCCTCGGTGTTACACGTGCAATGGGGACACCAAACATTGCACATGCAACAGTGGACACAACAGGTGTTTAACTTGAAAAAAATTTTATTTTAATTTTTTATTTATTTTATTAACCATTCATTCCAAGACACTATGATCCAGTAGTGAAAAAGGGATTATGCTGTGGATAACTCCATATAATATGTGAGAGAAAAGAAATTTTGGTTTTGCACATGCAACAGTGGACGCCACACAATTGTTTAAGTTAAAAAAAAACATTGCCCACACCCCTCTCTCACCAAAGTCATGCAGTACATTTAAGACCCAATCACAAAAGAAAATTACCCACTCAAAAAAAGCTGGATGCTTTTGCTGAAAATTTGGGAGCATGTAAAAAATGCAGTTTGCTTGGACACCACCATTGCACACCCAACGCAAAACTTGAGTGAACCAGAAATTTTGTATTTATTGAAAAATTAGAGTGGAAATGTTTTCATTAACAAAAAAGAACACCCAAGGCAATTTTTAACATAAATTTACTGAAGTGCAACTAAAATAAAGTCTTCATAGAAGCAATGGAATGTACTGTGGTTTTGCATGTGACATTTTGCTAGGGAAAATCTGTGACATTTTGGAGGTGGACATGGAACATAAAATGAGCGCACCTAGATTTCTCAAACTATGAAATGTATCTATACTTGTGGCTACCTTTTAAATGTACCCATCCTGACTGCAGTGAGTGGCTGCTACTAATTTTTTTAAAATCAACATACAAAGTATTGGGCACATTGGTACCCCCATTTCATGGAATTACCCAATTGCTTACCATTGATTCTGTAAGCAAAGGCCTTAGGACTGGGTCTATACCACTCTCTTGCAAATCATGACCTTCATTCCCTGCTTCTCAAGGGAGGGCCAAACTGGGGTGCTGCATTACTTTACGAGTCACTTCCTGCTGTCTTTTCTGAATATTAGTTTTTTGTACTTTGTGAAAGAGATCTTCCTGGTTAGGTCGGTCATCTTGATTATGTGTGGCCCATCCACAGGTATGAAACAAATCTCCCCATTCCTCACATAGATTACATTATAGGTGAGTCGAACAATAGGAACCAACATGCTCATACTCTCTACATAAATTGCTTCACACTGTGTCACATGCATTACTTAAATGATTCTCTGATCCCCATTTAAAGCATTTCTTGGGCTGACCCTGATAAAAGCATTGCCTGGGATGTGTTGTATTCCAGTTTCATTTTGACAAAGGTTTGCTTTAAACTTCCAACCACTCTGTCCTAATTTGTTTCACCCATAATCAGTTCAAAAGGCCTCAGGATATCACATCTGTGGAAAAGCCAATATTTTATATCAAGCACATAGACTCCTTTATTTTTAAATAAAAATAGTTGCAGTTTTTATGGCTGGTTTTGCCAAGGGAATAGTTTGAAAAGGTGTCCACAGAGGGGTGAACTTTAGAGTACTGTACTTACACCAAAATCTTTCCAAATTAGCAGAGGTTTTAAAGCTTACATCAAAAAGAATGTCTCCAGGAGTATGGATTTATGCATAGATTTCCATGGTAAAAGAAGTCATGGACTGTTTTACTAAAACTCTTCTAAATAGAGTATATCCAGAGGTGTTTCCAGGCCCCCTTTGTATCTCAGCCTCAGAGCATTCTGTCTTTGAGCAGGAGCTTTATACATGGAAAAAGCATCTGTCATTTTCAATCTTCTCCACTGCTGAGCAGAGGTGCTTTGCCGATTTTATTTATTTGTTCAGTAAAATTCTGTCCTTCTTCACTGTTTAATTCTTGGTCCCCGCATGTGTCTATTGCTGGGTCCTTCATCTACTTGAATTCTGCAAAATCATCTGACTGAATTTCTGCTTGCTGAACTGAAACACTTTAGTGCCAGCCTCACTGTTTAACAATAACCTGGATTCAGCTGATTTTTTCTCTAATATTCCCAGCATCTCTAATATTATTAATAGACTCTTCTTGATCATGTATAGCAAGAGTAGTATTCATGGAAGGATGGCTTTAAACCATTGTATCTCTAACTGTTTGGGCTTCAGTTTGTACATCTGGGGAATCCAATTTCCTGGTAGCATCAGACATTTGTGCTGGGGGGGGGGACAGAACATTCCACAGGTCTTTCTTTATCAGAAACATTAATCATTTAGTTGCTATGAGCAACAACCCTTTGTACCATCTTTATTAGAATTATCATGCACATTTTGACTATTCCTCTGCTCATCACTCCCTGTATCAGATACATTCTGTGACTTAAGAGCAGCACACGATGATGTTTTTATAGTTTCTGCATTCAGTTCTTTCTCTGAATTTGACATAAGGTGCTTTGACTTAAATTGTAGCTTTTTTTATCATAGAAGGATTTATTGAAAGTTTTTTCAATTTTTTAAGGTGTTACACCTCCATATATCACATATATTACAACCATATAGGCAGGAATTTTACAGATCAAATAGAATTTACACTCCTCATGGCAATAGAGTTCTATCCAATATATGAGAAACAGATACTTGGAAAAAAGAAGATAAAAGTCTAAATAGGATACAGTGGTATAGCAGTGCTGATCATAGCTTCCCATGTAACTGCAAACAAGTGTTATTATCCTAGACATAAAAGCCTTACAAGAGGGGGATTCCATGGGGGAAAGGGATCTAACACAATGATGAGTGGAGGTCGGCTCCCCATTTCTTGAGGAAATAGTCCAACTGTCCTCGGTGTACATAAGAAAGTCACTCTAAGAGGGCCAGTCAGGCCATAGCAGCATGCCACATACCTATAACTGGATTATTAACCTGTCTCCAGTGCATTAATAGTAGCTTCTTAGCTTCCAGCAGTACCAACATAAACCATTCTCCATGGGCCCTAGACAAAAAGGTTAAGTCAAACGAGTCACCCAGAAGCAATTTAGGATCTAAAGGTAAACCCTGATGCCAAGGACTTTTGAGCACTCTGAAGTAATGGTGGACCAGAAGGTTAAAATTTGGGGGAAGGACCAGAGTATGTGGAACAGGTGGGCATCAGGTTGCTGACATCTCCAACTTCTGGAGTGAGACAAGACTCCCCCTAAATGCAGGGCAGCAGGAGTTCTGTACCAATGCAGAAGAATTTTAAGTTGTAAAAATCAGCTTTTTGAGTCTCTGTACCCTTTCTGTGAATTTTTAAGGCAGCAAGATCAGGAGTCTTCAGAGATAGCCATGCCCAAGTCAACTTCTCATTTAGCCCTGCAATGCACAGTAGGGTCAGGTTCAGAGTCTCGCCATGTAGCATAAAAGCTGCCTATACAACCCCGTGAGGAGGAGGAGGATTTATGCAGGGAGGCCAGCCATCTCCATTTACTGTCTAGTCTATACTGAGATGAGAGGTCAGTGATAATGCTGTGTATCTGGAGAAACCACCAAAAATTAGTGTTGGGGAGGTTGAATTTATTCTTTTATTGATTAAAGGATAGCAAGGTGTCTGAGTTAGGTAACAGAAGATCCTGCACATATCGAATACCCTGGGCCTCCCAAGAAGGTCATTTAATTGGTTCTCCTCCTACTGTAATAAAGTTATTCTGCAATAGTTCAACATAACACAAGGGAGGAGACCAAGCTTCTTTAGGGGTGCGGGATAGGGTCACACAACGATGCCAGGCATAGCAGGATTCGCATATGATAGGGGATAGGCCTTTATCTGACAGACCTCCTGGCCCTAGCAGGAACCTAAGTGGAGTGTATGTCACCATGATGGCTTCAAGGCAAACCCACAATGGGGGAGATGTAGCTATAAGCGTAAACCATTTTGTGGCTTGGGCAGTTACGCTCACCAAATGGTAGCCCTGGAACCAGGGGACACCAAGGCCTCCCCTGGACCTGTGCACTCTTAGCTTGTGTTTTTCCCACCTATGTGCTCACCCTTCCCATAAGATGAGGTTACCAGATTCTCAAGGGAGGAAAATAGACTGGGAGAGAGATGGATCAGGAGGTTATTGAACAAGTATGTGACTCTAGGTAGGAGGAGCATGTGAATAGCAGCTACTTTACCCGGCAGTGCTAAGTGTAGCTTATGCCAATGTTCCACTTCCATATTTAGCTTCTTTGGGGGGTGGGCAAAATTGGAAGATTCGAGATCCATCCAGTTAGTAGGAATGTAGACCCCAAGGGAAGTGAATGCTTGGCAGCCCAACTCAGTTCTGTGCCCCGAAGGCACTCTTGCGTACAGAGTGGGTTGAGTGGGGCTAAAGTTGTCTTTCATTGGTTTACCTGCAGCCCTGAGAGTGAGGCAAATTCATGTAGGACTGAGACAGCTACCAGAAGATACTGTTGGGGGTGAGAAAGGGTGAGTAGAAGGTTGTCGGCATATGCCGCCACCACATAGGAGTTACCATGGGCTGAGATGCCCATGAGCCCATCAGCATTGGTATGTGCTCTGATCAATGGGTCTAGGGCAACCAGGAAGAGGAGGGGAGACAGGGGACATCCTTAATGGGTACCTCTATACAAGGGAAAAGAAGGGGAGATATCGGAGTGTGTTAGAATTCTGCCCATAGGGAAATTATAAAGTGTCGAGACCCACAGATGGAATTGAGGCCAAAAGCTGTATAAGTGGCATGTAAATAATTCCATTCAATGGCGTCGAATGCTTTAGCAAAATCAATGGCCAAGGTAGCCATAGGAGTCTTGGACCGACTGGCTAGCCACTTTAGGTTAAGTAAGAGCCTAGTGTTATCTGAACCCACTTTCCCTGACATGAACCCCATCTGAGAAGGGTGTATTAAAGAGGTGAGAACATTATGCATCCTGGTGGCCAGAATTTTAGTCACAATTTTAGTATCCACTGGTAATAAGGATATGGGACAGAAATTAGCACAATTGAGAGGGTCGTTGGATTTCTTGGGTAGGAGGGTAATAAAGGCCTCCTTCATCATGGTGAGGAGAGAGCCTGAGGATTGAGCATCCTGTAGGGCTAACAACAATGGATGGGCAATCTCCTGTTCCAGTGCTTGGTATAGTTCAAAGGTCATCCCGTCAGGTCCCGGTGCTTTCCCCTTGGCCTTTTGGGATAAAGCCTGACATATCTCAAGGACCATAATCGGGGCATCTAAGAGGGTAACCTGTTCGGGTTAGAGGGTCAGTATGGCAAAATGCTGGCAGAACTAGTTCAGGGCTTGGGTTAACTGGGTTGGTGACTAGGAGGCTTGGGATTGGTACAGGGATTGATAGAACAACCTCATAGTCTCATTAATACCAGCAGGGTCAGTAGTAATCGAACCTGAAGAGGTACAAAGGGCATGAATTTTAGAGGAGACTTGTTGCTTCTGCAACTGATAAGCAAGAAGCTTGCCGCCCTTGTCTCCACCCTCCCAAAAGGTATGCTTTAATCTAGGCAGAAGCCACTCTGCTTTGTGATGAAGCAGAGCGTTGATTTGATATTTGAGCCCTATAATTCTATGAGTCAAAGACACGTCCCTGGAAGCAGCATGTGAGGCTCTGAAGTGTGCTTCTAGGCCAGTAAGTTCTGACTGTAACTGGTCAAGATTTTTCTTCCGGGCTTTGTTCTGGTTTGCTGCAAAAGCAATAATGTTGCCCCTGAGGTTAGCTTTGAAAGCTTCCCACACTGTGCTTGCAGAGACGCCACAATCGGAGTTAAGAGCAAAATATTCCTGGGTTGCATTCAGCATTGTTTGTTTAAATTCAGGGTCTTTGATGAGCATGGGGTTGCATCTCCATCACGTACCGATGGGCCGGTACCCCAGAGGGGTATAGGTAGTCATCACTGGTGCGTGATCTGAGATCATGATATTGCCTATGGGACTGTTCAATATCCCACCTGATGCTGCATTATTGGCCAGCTAATAGTCAATGCGACTATGTACACCATGGGAGGAGGAATTGTAGGAATAGTCCTGCCCAGAAGGGTAGTCACACCTCCAAACATTTATTAGGCCCCACTCTTCTTTCAGCTCTTGTAAGGCTGCATGAGCCCTAGGGTGTGTTTGGGGAGGGGGTTGGACCTGTCCAGAAATATATCTGTTACCAACTTGAAATCTCCTTCTAACAATAGAGGAGTGGTGGAATCAGGCTGCTCTAGGGTGGAAATTGCTTGGCTAAAACTGGGAAAAAAGTCTGCTTGATCTGTGTTGGGAGCACAGATATTGCCCACAATTAATTTCCCTGTGGGGGAGGCTAACCTAATAACAACCCAGCAACTTTGTGAATCAGATCAGGACTCCTCAACTACCCATGAACTAGAACAACAAATGAGAATGGCTACCCCTTTAGATTTAGATGAGGCAGAGCTAGCATGAAGAGCCCCCACCCAAGATTTCTTAAGCCAGGGATTAGACCTGTTGAGGAGGTGCATTTCTTGTAAAAGGGCTATGCCTGTGTGTAGGGAACGAAGGTACTGATTGACCTTAGTACGCTTTATAAGGTGGTTGAGACCCTTAACATTCCACGATACCAGATGGAGCCCTTGAACAGTAGAGGTAGTCATAGTAACAGATATGCAAGAAATAACTAGGTACTTACCCACCCAGAGGTAGAAAGATTCAGGGAAACCCAAGGAAGGTGGCTATGGGGTTAAAAACCTGGCTATCGACAATGAAGGGCTGCTGCTAGATATCAGGAAAGTATAACCGCACTACTGTGAGGAAAGTATTCAAGGGTGTATCAAACATAGAAAGGTATAATCATAAAGTGTTAACCAGAACAAATGGTGTACAGTCCTGTGGAAAACAGAAAAGAGAACTTGTGAGTAACCACACCAAATAACTTAGGAACAGCAAGGCTACTATAGCCTCGCCTGAATCAGACTGCTTGAAAAAGCAATGCCAGTATAACAATTCAAACAAGTGTACAGATGCAAAGAGTGAAAGAGGCTTTGGCGAAAGAGGATACGAAACAAGGGAGTACCCTCAGCTACGCAAGCTTCAATGCTCAAGGACTGGAGAGGAGGAAGACAACCCAGAAAAACTCGCTTCTCTTCATCCAGTAAACAAACCCTGGACAAACAGCGCAACTCTGGAGAGTGTAGGGAGGGAAAATGTGGGGGATGGAGGTGATAGGTAAGAGAGAGGTGGGGGGGAAGTTGGGTAACCTCCCCGATCGAAAACATAAGGGCGGGTTTGCCTGCGAGCTTAACATCGCTTGTTAAGGTAACTGGTGGCTAGGGTTTGGTCAAAGGAGCCAGCTGAAATGGAACAGCCAGGACCATATAGTATAGCCAGGGTATCCTGGGAACAAATGACTGATAAACCCCTAAGGCTTATGGATGGAGGAGGGGGCAATACAGTACCTCCTCAAGTGCCTTATGCCTGTGGGGGGGGGGTGGCCCAGGATTAACATCAGGCTGAGAGCACTGACACCGTGAGGACAAAAAACAAATATATAAGAAGTCAGCCACATTGGTTTGTACTGGTGCTGGCTTATGGGACACCTCGGGGCATATAACATTGTATGACATAATAGCAATAGAATTAAGCAGGGTAGTTAAATTTTATTGCATGAGGTAGTCCAGAAATCAGCCAGTAGGGTCCACATTTCACCTTAGGAGTGTCTTAGAGCCATTTTGAGGGTCCAGGAGAGCCACTGTGGGATCTGAGGGCATTGTTAATATGGCAGCAGCATAGGTTTTGTCACCAGGTTTGAGCTTCCCAGAAAGTTCCACTGCTTCAACCAGTGAAGATTCTGGTATATCAGCCCAGTCCATAGATTGTTCGTTGTCTATGGGAGAGAAATCTGGATGTGGAGAGTGACAATCTATGGAAGTAGATGGGGAATTATCCCTAGGCATCTTCACATGGGGGCTGCCTCTTGTTCTGGCGAAAGGTGCTGGCCGCTTCTCGATCACTGCCGCTGGCATGTAACTGATCCAATATTCCTAGGAGGTAGAAATATTTGTTCTGGGATAGCAGAAGGGCTAGATGTAGCCAGAGGCACTGTGTGAGTCAGATTCCTCACCCTGGGGGAATCATTAAGAGAGGGTCCTGGTCCACTTGTATTGCAGTCCTCAGGAGGCTGCCTACAAGATTCAAAGTTCCTAGTGGTTGTCATTGTAGCAGACAGATCCCACAGCCTTCTGGGAGATGTAGGCTGAAGGGGCAAGTTAGGCCAAAGTTTAGAGATCCAGTGTTCCACCTCAACAGGACCATCTACCAATATCTCTCTCTCCCCCCTCCTTGGATACCAGGAGTTTGGTGAGTCCTCTGAATCTGCAGTGAAAATTATGGGCAGCAAGGAATTTTTTCAGAGGTCCATAAGCTCAGTGTTTGCTTGCTGCATCTTGTGCAAAGTCTCTATAGAAGGAAATCAGTGCCCCTTGCCACCAAATTTCACCCAGGTCCAGAGCCAGCCTCAGTATATGCTCCTTGGTTGAATATCGGGGCAAGCATGCTACTATAGGTCTCAGGGATTGAGCCAATCTGTCTTTCCTCCCCATAATATGATGAGCTCTCTCAACTTCACCTGGGCCCCTCCAGCACTCCCCTAGCATCATGGGGAGCATGTCATTGAGAAAACATTCCATGGACAACCCTTCAGAACTCTCGGGGATGCCGATGATATGGATTTTGTTGTGGCATCTCCTATTTTCTTGATCCTCCACCCTAGCCAGTAGACTTTCCAGTTTCTCATTTTGCATCAGTACTTTTTGCTCAAGTTTGATTTGTTGTTGCTCTATTGTTTCTACTCACTGCTCAGCCACATTGAGATGGTGTTGCAACTGGTGCACATCCGAAGTGGTGCCTATGAGGGTCGAGTTGATGTCATCCATCTGTGACAGCAATGCCTCGATCATGTGGGTAATGTAGCTTAGAGAGTCCCCCACAGATGTTGGCAGGAGAGCAGTAACTGGTAAAGGAGGTAATGTGGGTGGGGATCCTCTGATTGCCGTCTCGCCTTAAAGTAGCTGCAGTCACCAGATTGAGGGTAAATGCTCAGGCAGGGCACAGCAGGAGTTAGAGCTGGGTGGGTGTCCAAGAAAGTAGAGCTGCGGGCTTCATGGCCTACCTAGTCAGAGCAACTCACAAGTAGCCGGCACCTGTAAAGTCACTTATATGCCACAGAACCACACAAAGTCACACCAGATGATTGAGGACATTTACCAGATCAAAATTAAAAGTAGCAGGAGGTGGGTTATATCCCGGGATTAGGCTAGCCGACCGCGGATTGTCACCAGACTTGGATGAGCTCAGGCCTTAAGCTGCCATTTTCTAGGTGGCCAGACCATGCCCCCAAATTGTAGCTTTTTAGCTATGGCAGAAGTTGCTGCCTAATCCAAACTTTGTTTCAGAAGCTGGTCTTGAGACTGTTGCCCATTATGTGTTCCAGTTTTGCTGTTTTTCTCCTTCCAACCATACCTCAGCTTTGGGGTCAAAAACTGGCATCAATTTTCCATCAGAGCTCTACTCCCAACCGTCTACTAGCAGAACCTTCTCAGTAGATCATTCCTCCATTTCAAATGGTGGTGTCTGGCAGCCCGACTGTCTTCCTTTTCTCAACGCCAATGACCAAACTCTTTTCTGGCTCTGATTCTCTTGTTGTGGGTCTTTCAGCTGCTGCTTTTTTTTTTAACACTTTATTGAAACAACCTTTTCTTGAGGTTGTAGAAAGCTTGCTATGAGATAAAGTACTGCATTCAGATAGTAGCGCCTTCAGTCACTGAAACTTTTACAGCTGCTTTCTTCTCTGCAGCATTTCTGTCAGGCAGCACCTTTGATGGTTCAAATGAGGAAATGGATTGGAAATCTTTCTTGCGTGATTCAGTCACGAATAACAGAGTTATCAAAGTGATCTCAGCCCAGGTGATTTAGATTTAGTTATAAACAAAGTTAATATTTGGATGTAAATCGATGTTATAATAAAAATTAAACACAAATATGTAATAAAATATCAAAACACACTTAGGAGGGTATAAACTGGTTTTATAAGAGTAGTATCTTAATTTATAGGGGATCCCTATTTCATACTGCCATGTTTTAAGGTAGCGTCATATCATTTGCTTTAATATATAATGAGAATTAGGGGTTTCCCAGACAAAATTGATAGGCAGATGACACGGTAAGTAGAACTACCTGAGTCCATGACACAATGTAAACATATCTCCTATTGAAAATGTACAAATGTAATCACTATGTCTTTAAAAGAATCACCATGGATTTAATTAATTGAATGGTTACTCCTGTTGCATCACTGTATAAAACACTAGAAGAGTTGTAAGCCACGCCCCTGACAAAGAGAAGTAAATCCTAGATGCACTGAGCTGGTCGGTTTTTGCTGTGAGGGTGCTGCCAATGTTGCGTGTATTTGTGGAAAAAGTAACTGCTTGCTGCTTGAATTTTGGAAAGTTTTTTCCTCCACTGAGATTTTGTACTGCGCATTGTCTAAAGTGAGTAACACTATTTAATTCCACAAGTAGAAAAAACTGTCATACTTCAACAAATGTCTGGAGTATTGGTTTTTATTTACTAAGCACCTTTGATGAACCCACTGAACATCTAAAGCCAGCTTCAGCACTCCAGGTAACAGCTCAGATTGCTGAATGCTCCACTTTTTATGTTGGCTCGCATGTGCGTACCAACCAACATCTTGTGGAAGTAGCAGATTTGGAGGTGCGGTCACTGTGGGCGAATGCAGGTGCATCCCTCATTCCCCAATAAGCCAGCATTCAGGCACTGATACCAGCAATACGTAAAGTGGCCACCACATCTAACAAAAGTGCCGCTGCAATGAGAGGCAAACTCATCATGCAGCGGCACAATAACACGCCTCCCAACGTGCCATTATAGGTGAAGTTTTTCACTAAAGATGGCAGCACTGCCACCGCCAACTTCAGAGGTGCCCAATCCCCCTGTCGCATGCCCAAACCCACTTCATTTGCTGACGGGGGATCCCACTCCCTGTCGTCATAATGCCCCCCCTCCCATTTCAAGTGTGTACCAAGGATGTGCCCAATCTCCCCCTAGGCATCATGGGCCACCCCAACAGTCTTTCTTTGCCAATGGGGGAATCAATCCCCATCGGCTTCAGTTTCCCCTTCCCAGTTCAATTTGCTGATGGGGGAGCCCAATCCCTGTCGGCATAATGTCCCCCCATTTGTTGCGTGCCATGGGGGTGTCCAACCCTGACTCTTTTCCCCGTTGGTATGTATGGATAAGTGGTGCCAAATCCCTCGTCTGCTACAGCCCCCAACACACTCGGGTGATGCAGCTGGGAACCCACCCAGCGTGCCAAATGTCCTGAAAAAAAAATCCTCGATGTTGTATTTTTTTAAACCTGTAAACCAGAAGACAGTCCTCTCAGTCTCTCCTGCCCTCCCCAACCGCACCCACCCTCTGAGATCCTGCCTCCCCACACACACCCATACTTACCTCCAGAGCCTGGCGCGACGATCTTCGGTGGACCGGGAACACATCTGCACTCTTCAAAGCCGACCATGAACTGAAGAAGTGCTGGTAAGCTGTATAACAGCATAAATAGGGTTTTTTCAACTTTGGTGCATATCTCAGGCATGTTTGGGAATTTCAGCACCAAATTTTCAACATAGGGTTATTGAGACCCCTCTTCATGAATTCAGTCATTGCCATGGTGGTATTCTGTCCTGAAAGGTGATTTCATGGTCACTTTTTGGGAATGATTAATGAAATGACAGTGCCAGAGTTCATGAGGTGGGCTCTCAAAAAGTCTATGTTGCAAATTTGATGTAAAAATTAAAAAAATTACTGTTGTACGAGCATACGTTGTGCAGTTTCCAAGCACGCTCATAACTTCATGAATCTGTAATACTTTCACTCTAGATTTTCAACATTGCCATTTTTCCACATCTCCTCATGAACAGTGCTGCTGTCATTTTACATATCCTGGCTGAAATGTGTTTTCACACTTCTGGCACAGAATAGCATGGTTGCTGTGGGAAATCAGTTTTAGGGACAGAGTAAGAAAATGACAGTGACACTGTTCATGAGCAGATGTCCTAAAATGCCTATATTGAAAATTTGGTGACAAAAGTCCATAAAATGACTGTGTTACACACATGCGTTGCGCAGTTTCCACACACCCTTGTACAGTAACTCCACAAATTTGCAATATTTTCATGCCAGATTTTCAACACTGGCATTTTTTTCACACCTCCTTATGAGCAGTATAGCTGTCATTTTTCACAGCCTGCCCGAAATGTGTTTTCACATCTGTGGTGTACAATGGCGTGGTCACTGTGGGAAATCAACTTTTGGGACAGATTAACAAAATCACAGCGCCACTGTTCACGAGGGGAGGTCCCAAAATGCCTATGTTAAAAAATGTGGTTAAAAAAATCTGAAAAATAATTGGGTTATGGACACATGTTGCGCAGTTTCTATGCATGCTCATGACTTCACCAGTTTTTCATATTTTCACTCCAGATTTTCAATGTTGCCATTTTTTTACACCTCCTCATGAACAATACAGTTGTCATTTTTCACATCCTGCCCAAAATGTGTTTCTGTACCTGTGGTGCCAAATAGTGCAGTTGCTGTGTAAAATCACCTTTCTGCTAACAAACTGATAGTGCCGCTGTTCATGAAGTGGGTCACAAAAAGCCCATATTGATAATTTGGAGTGAAAATATCAACACATGCCTACGGCATTAGGGTTTCCAGATGTAACACCCCACCCTGTAGAGACTGACAGGCATCAGGGGTGTGAATTGAGATCATCAGCTGTAATGGTCACACCATTCCACCCCCACCCTGCAGCTAGTGACAGGCATCAAGGTGTGCCTTGGAGTGCTTGACCCCAACGTTCACCCCATTTTCCTTTTCTGCACCCACCTCAGCATATTTCCTTAAGGAATGGGGTAAGTATAAGGCCCAAAGACCCCAAAGCAAACCACGACACTTGTCAGTATCTACAGGGTAGGGTGAAGTAAAATGGAATGAGCGTTATAGCTGGTGACCCAAAGGCACACCCCAATGCCTTTCAGCCTCTGCAGGGTTGGGGTCGGGTTGGTGTCAGTTCAGTACTTCACTGCCATTCCTATTATGCAGCTCTAACTCCTGCACTACCAATGCCAATGCCAGCGAGACAACATTCGGCATTGACAAATGCTTGTTTTACTATTGCTCCACCAGTAACTTTTCCCCTTGCATTAGGAAATGCATTTCTTCTTCTACCATTAAAGCTTTCAAACACTGCTTTCTTTCTTTCATTGCATACCGAAGTTTCCTTTGTTCAGACTGTAACTCTTGGTCTCAGAATTCTGAAGACCTTAAATCTTCTTCAGAGTACATTTCTTTGTATACATTCATACATGTACGCTACAAAGATTTTGCAGCAAGGAGAGACGTTATCTGTCCTGCATGCACAGAACTATCTTCTCCCCCACTCCAGGATCTGCCATCCTGGGAAGTCAGACAGTAACTCCCAATGCTGCAAGAGCAGGGTAGTTCCCCCAGAGTTATAGATAATATTCCCTTTGTCAATAAAACAGGTCCATGCAACTCATCCCCCCCTCTCCCTGGCCACACCTGGAAACAATCTATCATAGCTTAGTGTGCCTTTCATTGTAAAAAAAGATATTACAAATAAATTACACTTAATATCAGCTACTTGCTGAGCTCTTGTCTTCATGACCTAATGGCCTACAGTACACATAACTTCATTATTTATTTACATACAGTAATGGCCAGAGACCCACATGTGGCAAAGGTGCTGCTGAGTTCCCATTGATGAAGAGAATGTTCGTTGTATTTTATTTCACGTTTACGTATTGCCTTCTTGACACCTTCATCATAAATAGGGATTACAGTACAATGCTTCTAATCCTTACTGACAACAAGTTATTTCTGTTTCTTCCCTGTATCACAGCTAAAGATGATTAGCATCAACACCCACTTACAATAGTCCTGTTTTCCTTGGTGACAGCACTACAATTCATTTTCATTTTCTTGTCATAAATTCTCCGGAGTAAAGGGGACTTATTCAGTCAAGCATTCTCTCCAAAGTAATTGAAAAGCATGCATAATTAATATGGTAACAAAAGATACAATTCTTACATTTTGTAAGGATCCTTACATTGCCCAGGGCACATAAAATATTCATGCATATTGTCTTTGAAGCAGTTGTGCAATACCATTAGCTGACAAAAGACACAAACTGTCTCTCACAAGTGTTTTAACTGCAACTAGTTTTATTGCTAACACAGTATATGTGGAAATAACAGACAGATGAGCCAGCCAGGATGCAACACAGTACCTTGAAGTTAATAACATGTCACCAAAATACTGCATGTAAAAAGGGCTTCATTCCCATTGAACTGTATTGTTCTCTGCAGCATAATGCAACACTCTACAGTAACAGTGCAAGGTACAGTATTGCATTACATCCTGCCTGGCTCCTGATGTCCAGCTTCTCAACAGTAGTTAAATGGTTGAACATTGGACTTTACCCATTTTTGCACACCCTTTGCTGTGGTGCAGACATTCTCACTTTTTGATATTTTCTTCAGTGTAATGTACTTACTGTAGGCCTGGCAAGTGCAGCTCTCCGAAAGGAGTGAAATCACAAAAATACCCAATTGATATGGATTACTAAAGAGATGTACTGTACCTGCTATTTTCAAATGTGAAATGGGAAGCAAGTAACAGTAAAATCCCCTGCATTATTCAGAACATCTGTAGTCAGGAGTTAATATGTGTATATCTGCTAATATTTTTTGTTTAACTTGATGAATCACAGATTTTATGTTTTTCACTCAACAGTTCTATGTATTTTGATACTATACACCACATGGAATTGTTATGATGTTCTGTTTCTGTTTTATACCCTCCAGGGTTGTATCTGTAAACAGGCATTCAGTAGTCTAGTGTACTTACCCTATTAACAGAAAACAAATAAATAAATGGTTTTAGGAGCATCTGGGTAGACTGGGTGGCCCAAGCAGTACTTTTCTGTTGACAATTGCCATGTTTCTTTTGCAGTTCTCCAGTTGCATTGTACTGCAATCACTAGCAGACTCATCTGGGAATAATAGGAGCTATGTACAGAACAGGAAATTGCTTATACACCATGTATCCATGGCGCATAAGCAACCTTAAACTGGAATGCTTTACACTGGGGGGTTCTGAGGACCCCCAGAGGCATTCATGGAAGGGGCACATGCTCCCTTTTGTACTTGATCCCCTGGCCATTCACACTGCTTCATATGCAGATGTTTCAGGGAGTGTCATGGGGCCAGACCACACTCCACACCATCAACAAAGGTGAAGAATGTTGGGCAAGGGAAAGGAACATGATACGGAGCAGGGGCCCTGCTGTATCTATTGCACACTCCTCCATCGAATACCCAAGCTGGCGATGGGAAATCATCTCTCTTGCTATTTTATAAACACATAAAAGGAGCATTCTTTGTGTGCTGGCAGAGCAAATCAAGTGCCAACACTACATATCCACAATTTTCTGTAATTTGTTTCTGCAGAATAGTATTTATTTTAATAAACTCTACTTTTAAACAAGATTTTAGAAGGTACCTTATCACTACTACACAGTTGCATTTCTTTTAGACTCTAGCCTCCAAATGCCATGTCATTTATTCAGAGGATTTCTGTATATCTTCAATTAAGCATTCAAGATTCAGTTAATATAATATTGATTGGGCTACCACATGTCAACACTCGTATTCAAGATACTGTTACCCACTCCTTATGAAACATTCTTGGAACAAGATGGTTAACACAGTTGATGTGTCTTTTTTTTATAATAATTTTACATGTTTGGCTTTAATTAAGCCCTAAAAGTGTTCTTTATATAGCGTTGTGCAAAAAAGTCCTGTTTCACAATGCAAAACAATTAAAGCAAAGTCAAGAAACTTCTCCTTGTTCATATACTGTAGTTTATTACACCATCGGGCCATTTTGAAGCAGCAAAGGGGGGAAAAGGGAAGAGGGCAAAGTGACAATTCCATAGCTTTGTCACTTTACCAGCCAAGGGTCAGCCTCCTGTGTCCTGCTCCAACTGGTCCCTTCCACCCCCATACCCCAAAGCCACAACCTCATGACCAGCACACTGAACTCAAGACTTGTGGACTGCTGCAGCACTCAGCGCATCATGACACTAATCTTATTTAAAATCCTAGACACCATCTTCACCATAACCAGAGAGACTCCCTATCCTGTCAGATATATTGTAATCTGGCCAGAGTCCTCCCAAGATGGACCCCAACTGAGTTTCTAAACTACCACTACTTTCTTATGAATCCATCCAATGAAAGAAACAAAAATAATAAATCCAGAGACAGTCAAGGTAGAGCTGCCAGATGGTCAAGAATCTTCTCTTGGAGCAGAATAATTTGTGCAGTAGGACATCCTCAAGCAGCTTCCCTCCTGCCCACCTCAGCTACTGCAACCAGGAAAATTGAACATACTCTCCAGAGTGGCAAAGTTCAGTTGTCCTGTGAGCAGTGGCTGGAGAAAGAGGGCTGTTTCAACTGGCTCATTCTGTGGCAAATTATTCTGCTCTCAGATGGGCCTGGTGGTTCTACTTTGGAAGTTTCTAGATTAATTAAGATCAGTACTGAAAGGAGTTGAAAAAAGAATGATGTGGTGGTTCGTTGACTCTGTCATATCCATTGTAGGAGGTCCTTGTCCAGATTAGAAAATAGCGGACAGGACAGGGGTCCCCCTAGAGATGGGAAAGATGGATGTAGGGATTCTAAATAAGGTCAGACAAGCGGCCAGTGAGAATGGGACCTGGGAGGGTTATTTGCTTTTCTCTTGGCTGGGGTTGCAGAGTCATAGTCATAGGTAGTTGGAGACTTGGTAGTAATGATTAGCTGTTGCTGAATTTCAATTTGCTGAAGGTACCAAAATTCAGCACTTCACCTTCAATTTGACCGAGTCAAATGTTTTGGCCACTGTGGATCACTTTGACCTTTGACCAAATCATTAGAAGAACAACAATGTAGCTCTTTTCAGATGGACAGGTGTAGTCCTATGGTCACCCCTTTCCCCACTCTTATCACTTTAAATATTCTTCCCCCTTCCCCAGACTTTTTTAATAGAAATAAATTTCCAGCTCCTGGTACTGTGCCTGGTGCAGATTGAGTATATATATATATTTTTTTAATGATTTGAGGACCAAGGGAGTGCAGAAGAGTTGGAATTGACAGGCTTGCATGAGGGTTGGAGGAGAGGTGCTGCTGTCCCCTATTTTTAGCTGCTAGATACCCCATACCAAGAGCCAGAAGTGTCTATTGCTGAAGTGTCAAAGTCGAACCCAAGTCAAGGGGTCCAAATCAGTCAAAGCAACATTGTCAATTTTCACATTTTCTCACCCTTACTCAGGAGTCATGGCCAGAAAAAGATCAAACTAATAAGTGGATGTAGTACTTTGTGAACTATGCAGAAGTAGTATACCTGAACCTCGAAGGTGAAGTGAGCAGCTTCTTACCACTTCAAGGACACCATTTTAAAATTCACCCAGCTCTATTGCAAAGTAAATTGTCTGCCATTGTTTACCATGTTTTGTAATACACAGAAATGTGGTCGCCAGGTTAGTCCAGTTAAAAATTATTACGCTAACATAAATATTGTTGTGCAGACTAGACACTGAGAGTTATATTCTCTTCATCAGGTCAGTGGAAAAGCTATCACCATTTGAACACAACATTCAGACATTTAAAAACTCATGAAGAAATTAATAACTAATACTATTTTAAAACACGATTCTCTTCATGAATATAAAAAAAAATCCCTTAAGCAAAATATTAAGCAAAACATTTCTTTACAATCAGATCTGAGAGCTGAGAACTGCTTTATAAATAAAGGACATTATTAAAAGACTTGTTATTCGGGGAATGACAACTGCTAAAAGTCTGCAAGGTTAACACATATGCAACCCATTTAGATGATAGTACAACTAAACATATATTTCAATCTATGGTGGGTAATGATTTACATTTTACCCTGCCTTATAACATTTCTCATTTTGTACTTCATAATCATACAGCTGGAAAGCTTTTCTTTTTAAATTGAATGTGGTAAGCCAAAATACTGCTGTGGTTAAGATTAGCTTTACATGCTGTTTAGCATTTAAATGATTCTGTGACTTACTCTGTCAAGAACTTTAACTTTACAGGTCTATGTGCATTCTGCACACAGATGTATCATTGAAAAGGTCATGGATAAAGGTCATGGAGGTCTTAAACACTTCCTTAAAGGATATTGTTCTGCATCGTTATGGGTAAAAATAAACATTCTTCATTTATTGTACAGCTAACAGAATGGGCTACACTGTGCTTAAAAAAAGTATGACCTTCCAAGGACGGAGACAACCTTAATGCCTCTACGGTTCATTTTGCACTTTTTCTCCCTTTGTAATGGTGGTCTCATGCTTTTATTATAAGTATAGTGAAAGAGCAGTAGGATATATTTTGGGATCACCCTTATATTCTATTTGAAGACAGATTTCTGGTTGCCCTATACGGTTTGCTGAATTAATGATGCAAGTCTAAAAATAAGCGCTGAGCTGAATTTCTGCCTGGTCATGCAGCTCAACTCATATGTGAACCTCTGGTTCATCAGCCTTGATTGAGTTCAACTGAAAAGGATTATCTTGATAGGATAGGAGACAAAACTACATTAAATAATTTCAACATCAGGATTGTTTTCTGGGAATATAGCATGAATCAGTAGCATTTATTGGCAAATCATTTTGAACAGTTTTTTTTATGCATTTCTAGGAACAGAGATTCATTTTACTGCCAGAATCTGTATCCCAGAACCCCATTTGATTAATCATTAGCAACACTGTGGGCTCTGAAAACAACTCATATAAGACTGCAAGCTATCAAGCAGAATTTAGAAATTGGGGTGATAGTATTGTTTTACTAACAAATAGAACAATTGAAATACCTGGAGACATAAGTCTTTTTAGAATTTTCTGTAATGTTTCCGAGAGTGAATACACATCACTTTAAGACATGCATCTGTTCCCTGCTTATCTCTTGGAGAAATATTTATTGTAATGCACAGATGTCAAGGAAACTGCCATTTAACAGCTTACACTTGAGCTATAAGTGTTCAGAAAACTCACATCTTTCACAGGTAGCTGCATAATGCTGCCATCTATGGAATGTCATAGCGTGAGAGTTTTATAAAAACATTACTGAAATCCAATGAGAGCCTCTTAAGATAGCATCCACACAACTGTTCTGCAAAAGTTAAATATTCACACCAAAAACTGTTATTAAATAGGGGTTGAGATTACCAGTCAAACAATCATAGTGGACATCAGCAGACTCCAGCTAACCAACTTCCAAGAATAAAATAAAGTTATTTTTTATTAATAAAGACATAAATTTATGAAAACATTATCCTTGTCTTTTATAGTTCTGTGTCTCCTGATGCCACTGAGGACCTGAAGTCTCAATCCACTACTTGTATAATCACAATCTGTTGCACTGAAACTGATTGCAATATCACAAACTGCGTATTATGACCTCAGCTCATAAATAGCATCAGGGCAAAATTAATTTTAAGTAAGCAATAATGCCCAACAGGGTGTGCATTAAAGCAGTTTTGATGCATGCCACAGGTGTTTTGTGAGGCAAAAGGCCAAATATAAGGTGTACTTAAACACCCATGGGAAGTGCAACAGTTCATGTTATATCATTTTCATTTTATAGTGATAAGCATGGGCATAACTACCCATTTTTATATGTGACCAGTTTACAATAAATACAAACAAACATCAAATACAAAATGTGCATTGCAACAAAATAAATGGTACAAATTAATATGACAAAACATTAAAGACAGTTACAATCAGACCAATTTTCAAGTTTTTTTTAAGATAATTTTTAAAAACTGAAATACATTTACATGAGATTACTGATTGTGGAACATTATTGTAAAATTGAGTTACTCTTGAACTAAATGGGTTAAGAGTTGACCTAATTTAGAGTGCACCAGAAATTTCTAAAGTGAATTTATTTTGTGATCTACTGCAAATGGAATTTCTGAACTTATGAAAAGGTTTGACAATACTGTCAAGCAAAAAAAAAATACATGACTTTCTGCAAAAAAATGAAAAAAACGTGATTTATAAGAAAAGCAATATTTAAGAAAGGGCCATAACATAACAATGAAAATAGAAGAATATTAGTTAAAAGAAGGCTTGGCTCTGGTACAAGAAAATGTTTGGCCCCATAAACCATGTCAAGCTAATGAAGGAACTTACTGATGAGCCTGGAAACATAGGCCTCAAATAGAAGGCAATGATCTAAAAAGAGACTAATATTTGAATTTAAATATAATTTCAATGATTTCTCCTTGGAAATCAGCAATTGAAAAATCAAAATCATTAACCTGATGGGATCCTATGAAGATCATTAAGTTTGTTTCTTTCAATTCAGAATTAGTCTATTGAGAGAAAATCAAGACTGAATATTATTGAAATCCTCCTGCAACTTACAATTTAGTTCCAAAATAGTGCCACCATTGGATTCATGTGATAACAGTGATTGCAGAAAGGTGATTGCTGTTTGGGCTAGTGTGCATCACCAAAAATCAGTTTTGGTGATGTGCACTCACAGTGCACAGCAAAACAGTGCCAGAGACTCAGATTTTTTTTTATGTCGGGGGCTATGCCCCCTGCACCACCCTGCACCACCCTACTAAAAGATTCTAAACTCTCACGGAGGTGCATGTTGGAGGTGCAAAGAAAAAAAATCAAATCCCACACCAGTGCAAAAATGAGGACACCCAGAACTGAACCTGGCACCCTCACAACCCACCATGCCACATGGTCAGCTCAGCAGCCCACCACCACCACACTACACCCCACAAATCCTCCCTCCCTCCCTCCCCTTCCATCCATCACATGGCATGGTCCCTCCCACCCACCCCACATGCGTGTATATATAGCAACATCCTGTCCCTATATTTGCTGAACTCCCTATCTGGTCACTCTCCCTGCCCTGTAGCCCTGTGCACAGGTGCCATGATTGAGTTGCCCTTTTTGAAAGCACTCAATCACAATCATTATTATCACAGGCTACCCCACCTTTACAAAATAAAACAGCATTATCTGCATAGAGTATGATATTGGTGTGAGGGCAGTCTTTGGAAAGGGAATTAAAAGACAATTTGAACAATGACAGGCCAAGGATGAATCCTTGAGGTGCTCCACAGACAATGCTGCAGTAACCATAAAAACAACCATTAATCTGTGTTTTAGTAGATCTCCTTTTAAGATAATCTGTGAATCACAGGAGAACATCAACTGAAATATTCCCACTATATAAAGTATTGCTCAAAGCTTGAGAATCAACAAGGTTGATTGCATACCTTAATGAGGTTCACACACACTGTAACCATGAAAAGCCCCTAATTAAGGACCCCATGGATGTGGTTTGTGAACCTCACCAAGGCAGTCTCTATATTATGCTTAGCACGGAAACCACACTGTTCCTCTGACCAGCCTTTATTTTCATTCATAAAATCAAACATCTGGTTAAATAAATGTTTTCCAACAGTTTGGAAAGGGGGGGCCAGAGCAAGCTTGGATAGTAATCTGATACATAATATTTAGACCCTTACTTGTGAATTGGTCTAATGACAGCCTCCTTCCAGAATGAAGGAAAAATGTCATTACAATGAGAATAGTTATATATTGTCATAAGGGGAAAATAAATGGAATTAGGTACCAATTTTAACAGCCTGTAGTTAATTCCATTAACCAAAGTTGATGATCTAGGAGTCATGGTTCTCAGATACCTGACTACTTTCATGGGGCATAGAATATGAAAGTAGAATCTCTTGGGTTCCAGAGTAGAATAGCCAGACATAGGATTAACAATACTGGTAGTCGGTAACTGAGATTCTGGTTTACAAAAACTCATTCAAACTTTTGCAACCTCCTTGGGTTCACATCATGTTTTCCCTTGAGTTTCTGGAACTATAGATTCTGATTTCTGAGACTTGCAGCAAAAACATTAAGGGTGTTCCAGATTCTTTTAGAATTTTCAAGATATGGCTGTTGCTAGTACATAAAATAATTAATTTTGGCCAGTCTTACTAAGGACTTGGAAACTTTCTTACAGCTTTGCATTTCTCTAAAATAGAGGGGTCTTTTCTTAAACTGCGCCCATGTGTCCCTGATTCTCAGTTGTTTTAAGAAATCAGAAGTTAGACAATCACATCTAATGCCCTACCTCTGATCTTTTTATGAGGAAGAAACCTGTCACAAATATTTAGAAAAATGTGATAAAATTCTGCATAGACCAAATCTAGATAACATATGTTATTAAGAAAACACAGTCTACATTACGGATGGGATTGTTAAATTTGTCTATGCTAGCATTTTGTATTCTATGAGAGAACAAATAGTGGTGTCCTTCCCTCCTTGCCAACCAATTACAGAACATGTCACAGTAGCCAGGTATGGAGTCTGGGAGGACTCCAGTGGCAACCACCCTAGAAAGATTAGTTACAGTACAATTATCCAATCAAGGACAGATTCATAACCTGCCCTGTGATTGGTATGTGTCATGTCCTCAATTATTTGATACAGGCCATGATCCACTAAGGACTCCTTAATACGATCTTCCTGCCTGTTACCCTAATTCAAATTAAAATCACCCATTGTAATCCATTCTCTATTTTGGGGAGTCAGTGTTGAAAATTAAAAATAATATTAAATCCTGAACTCAAGTGCCCAGTGGGAACATAAATACAACTAATTGTAAAAATTGTTTCACCTGATTCTAAATTTATGTACAAAAATCATGGCCACTCAATCACTGGACACATAAAAAAGGCATCCGCTGCCCTTTTAACCAACCCTATATTTTCTAAAAATATGATATCCATCCAGACTAATGACACTATTAGATATTTTACCATTCAGCCAAGTTTCTGATAGTGAGATGACATCAAAATTATGTGTGGCTACCCAAACATCAGACAACTGCATTTTGACCATCAGGCTTTGAATGTTAAAGGAGAACTGAGCTGAACCTGTAAGTCATTTTTCCTAATAGAAGCTGTTTTTCAAGTACCGGTTAAATTTCTGGTATTGTTCCATCAATACAGGCCTTTTAGTAACCTCAGTGGGTGTTTCTGCTTTACATTCTGATGTTAAGTGCCATTTTAGAACTGTATGATGTAGATTATGTCCCCTCAACCTCAGAGTTCTATAGTAGAACATGAATGCATGGTGCCAACAATAGAAGAGTAGAACAGGGACATAAACTTCATCATACACTTCTAAAATGTTTTTTAACACAGTATGATAATCAGAAACACCCACTAGGATGGCTAAAAAGCCTGGTTAGCTAGAGTAATAACTGACTTTGAGTGAGTAGTTTAAAAAAATAGCTTCTACTTGGAAAAATAACTTGCAGATTCAGTGCAGTTCATCTTTATTTGAACCATTCTAATCACTGGGTTCACCCCATACTCAGCACCAGTATTACAAAAGTTAGCAGCCTGAGGCCCAGGATGTTGGGGATAGACCAACCCAGAAATAAAAAGCAACAGTAATAATAGTCTTGTAAACACTTCTAACTACAGTAAAATAGTTATCTGACACTTATTTCTAATAGCATCAGTAGAAAAGAATGAGTACTAAAATACTAACATACTAAAATGCCAGCAGAATAGGCCTAATGGTATTTCGTGTCTACTCGTTTGGTCAGCCCCCACCCTGGGAGCTAACCTTACTGCCCTCCTCTCCCTCTCTGGCTTCTATCTTCCCAGTCCCGGATATTCTCGCTGCACTGGTTTTTGCTTCCAGAACTCTTCCCCTGTACCTGTCCCGGCCCCTCTTGAACACCTCCATTTTTTCTGCCTCCACCAGCCCCCTGGGCAGCCATGCCCTCTAGTTGCCCCCCCTCCTTCCTTCGGAGCACCTTGACTGCTCCTTCCCTATTTACCCCTTTCATGTACCTGAAGACCTCTATCATGTCCCACCGGTCCCTTCTGTCTTCCAATGTGTACATATTTAGCTCTTCGAGCCTCTCCCCATAGGTTCTATCCCCCAAGCCCCAAATCATTTTAGTTGCCCTCCTCTGTATCCTCTTCAGGAGTTCAATGCCCCTCTTTAAATGTGGCCTCCGAAACTGCACGCAGTACTGGAGGTGCGGCCTCACCAAGCAGTTATACGGTGGGAGTTTCACTTCCCTCCTTCTGGAGGTGAGTCCCCTAGCGATACATCCAAGCATCATGTAGGCCTTTGCCGCTGCCCTCCTACAAGTCTCCGAGATGTTCATCTTGACATCCACCACCACCCTCAGGTCCCTTTTAGCCATTGAGACTTGTAGCATTCCCCGGGTGTACACTTGGCCCGGGTTTCTGGCTTCCAGGTGCAGTACCTTGATTTTCCTACATGAACCTCAGCTTCCGGTTTCTAGACCACCTTTCCAGAGCCTCCAGGTCCCCCTCTAGGGTCACCCTCCCCTTCCTCCCCATCCACCACCACCCCCAGTTTTGAATCATCCGCAAAGAGACTCATCTCACTCCTGATACCCTTCCTTATGTTAGAGACATAGGCATTGAGCAGGAGGGGCCCAAGACTGATCCCTGAGGGACTCCACTAATGACCCTCCTTGGGGATGAGACTCTCCCTCCAACCACGACCCTCTGGATCCGGTTCTGGAGACAATTTCCTATCCATCTGATCATCTGGTTTCCCACCCTATTTCTCCCAGAATATCCAACAGGCCCCCATGAGGAACAGAGTCAAATGCCTTGCTGAAGTCAAGAAAGAGGACATCCACTGGTTTACCCAGGTGCAAGGCACTCATCACCCAGTCATAGAACTCCACAAGGTTTGCCCGACATGATTTCCCCAGGATGAATCCATGCTGTCTATTGCCCAGGCACCCCAACTTTTCCAGGTCCCCCCCAGTCTTTCCTTGACAATGCCCTCCATCACTTTGCCCACCACCGATGTCAGGCTGACGGGCCTGTAGTTCCCTACCACCTCCCTTGATTCCCCCTTGCGGATAGGCACTATGTGCACCACCTTCCAGTCCTGGGGCACCCACACTGTCCTCAGAGAGATGCTGAAGAGCTCTGCCAGAGGTTTTGCCAGGATATCCGCCAGTTCCTTCAGCACTCTGGGATGTAATTTATCTGGCCCTGGTGCTTTCTCCATCTTAAGGGACCTGAGAGCTTCCCTCACTCTCTCTGCCATGATTTCCACCTCCGCTACCTTGTCTCCCTGCTTTGCCTTCTCCCCACCTGCCAGTGATGCCCCCCCAGACCCACCAATCAGTAAGGGTCCCCCCTCCTCAGTTTCATCATCTCCTCATATGTATGATGCAGCCCCCCCATTTTCCTTGGTGAAAACTGAGGCGGAGCACTCATTTAGTACCTCATCCTGCTCCCCCGGGTCTTGTGCCCATCCCTCCCCTGTTTTAATCCTGCTAATTTGCCCCTTCACCCTTCATTTTTCCCCAATGTATCTAAAGAACCCCTTGTTCCCTCTCCTAATGTCCCTGGCTAGGTTCTGCTCCTTCCTTGCTTTAGCCACCCTCACCACCCTAGTGGCCCTTCTGGCCATCAGCTCGTACTCCCCTCAGTCTCTTCACTCCTTGAGCACTTGAATTGCCTGTAGGCTGCCTTCTTTCCCCTCACCACCTCCTGAACCTCCCTGGGCCACCAGCAGGGTTTTTGGGCCTCACCGCATTTTCATCTTACTCTTGTACAGGTGCTGGTAGCATCCTGCACCCCCTCCTGATGATTTCCCATCTACTGTCAGCATCCATGTCTGGCCCAATGCCATACAAGTGCTCCTTAAGGATCCTTCCCATTTCCTTGAAATCCACCCCCCTGAAGTCAGTTACCTCCACCTTTGTGCAGCCTTCTACCCCTCCTAGGTTCAGGCAGAACCAGACCATGGCATGGTCGCTCCCCGCCAACAGATCCCTTACCTCCAGGCCCCCAATCTGGTCATTGTCTGCCAGAACCACATCCAGTATCCGCTCCTCCCTGGTCGGTTCCCCCACCTGCTGAGTTAGGAATGCATCCTGAAAGACATCCAACAACCTCTGTTCCCTGGCCACCAAGGAAGTCATAGTCTCCCAGTCTGTTCCTGGCATGTTTAAGTCCCCGACACCACCACCCTTCCCTTCCCAATCTGCAGTATCTCCCAACATTTGCCACCAGACTCTCCTCCAGCGCAGGGGGTCTATACACTACTCCTATTTTTACTCTCTTGCCACCCCCTTGTTATCAAGGTGACCCAAATTGCCTCCACAGTTCCCTCCGCTTCCTCCACTTCTCCTATGGCAATGCAGTTTTTGACTATTATCGCTACCCCTCCTACCCTTCCCTCCCCACTGTCCTTCCTGAACATGGTGTAACCCTTCAGGTTCAGGTCCCAGTCATGCCCTGCAGTGGCCCAGGTCTCGGTGACCACTGCCAGAATACATAAATCCCATAAAGTTGCTTTAATGAAATGGTCAACCTGGAAAAATAATGTTATTTCCCAGCCTTGTATACCTGAGCTGATAAACACAGGACACAGGACTGAAGTCCCAAACAAGTATATTGTAAAGTTCCAGTTATATGTTGGTTAAACGAATTAAACATGAAAGGAACAGCAGCAGCGGAGTACTGAACTGATAGAGGAAAAGTACCCAAAGAAAATTATACAAAAATGGTAAAAACATAATTAAAATAGTAAAAAGAAAACCTGTTGTAAACAAGAAATAAAACCAATATGAAAGGAAAAAAAGAAAAAAGAAATTAAATGCAGCTTCCCATTGTAGATTCCTGCAGGTGACTCCAGCCACTCCTGTGGAAGCCACTCATGTGGGGTACTGCTCTGCTGAGAGTCACGTGAGTGACTCCACTGATATGCAGGGAAAGGCTCCACCACCCATGGCATTACCTGCTGCTTCTCACAAACCGGCAACTGCCAGCTGCCTGTATGGGACCTAGGAGTCGATGAAGAAACAGACAGTCACTGCATGGTGGGTGGAAAAGCTGCAGCAGTTCAAGGGTTCAGCAGCCCATTGTCTTTTTTGCTGGTGCAGGGTCTAGGCTTTGAATGCTACTGAGCAACTTCACTGACATACGGGTATAAACCCCACCTCCCTTGATGTCACCCACCACTCCTCCCAAACCAGCAACTGCCACCAGCCAGTAAGGGACCTAGGAGCAAGCGAAAGAGCTGACAGTCACTGTGCGAGTAGTTCAAGGGGTCAAGCATGATTATATCCACCTACAGTATATAGGCTAAGTAACATATGACCAGGCATACATGAGGGAAGAAAGTCATTGAATAGAAACATAACTGAATGGAAACAGAATAAACTCTATATAGATATAAGACACCTGTCTCACTAATAATGGCATCCACCTGTAGCCGTGGATGCTCAGTGTGATGACTGTGCATAAACTAACTTTGCTGGGTACCTTGTTTAAGGTGGCCACCTTATGTAGTATATCGAGTGCCTCACTTTAGATGGATGCCTTATGACAGTGAAAGTGCCTCTATTAAGATGGCCACCAATACTGATGTTAGCACATATGTGCTACGTGAGCATAGATGACATCATTGCACATGCACAGCATGGATGCAAGAGGAATGTTAATCAAAGCAATACAGGGACCCCCACCATGAAAGGAATGACATGATAAAAAGGAGGACCACTACACTCTGATATCATCTGTGGTAGAAATCATTGTTACCATACAAATCTCTGCTCTCCAGAAATGGCAGCTTGGTGCCTCATTACAGTCACCTCAGTTCTCTTAAAAGTACATGACTCAGAATATTGCCATAAAAAAAAATGAATTAAGGCAGGATTTGTGGGGTTACACGGGGAGACTGATGTGGTAGGAGCTGGACATACTCATAAGGGGATCCACTGTGTACAGCTACCATCTCACGACCGCTTATAAGGGGCTTAAATGGATCAAGCCATATTTGCTTTAATTTGTCTGAAATAAATGTGCCAGAAAGCTATGCTCTCTTCCTCTACTGAGGCCATTCAGAAGATGAGACTGCAACTTAATCAAACTAAATCAAAGGCTTGGTGTATGGGGGGGGGGGGGGGTGCCCATGTCATCCTAGTATTAACAGCACCATTTTTAAATGGCAAAATAAAGAATGCTGTGATCTCAAACTAAGCAGATGTAAACAGTATAACCATTTATGCACATGTAATAATCAAATACCCACAGAACTCCATTATAAAATCTAACAGAGCAAATATCACTTTAGTGAGCTAGTTTAAAGAAGCATATAGGCAATCAATGCAGACTAGCAATAAAACATCTACAGTGCTGAGGAATTTTAGCATTAGATTGATGAAAAATGGACTGCTAATGAAATAAATGCCAATCAGAAATTGTTCTGAGAAAAAACAGCTGCAGTTCTCTAATAAGTGAGAGTGACAAGTGCCAACAATTCTAACCTGCAGGGAAGATCTCCTAAGAGATGCCCTCTCTGGAACAAGATAAAACCAGCTGAAAGATGCCAAAAGTTATTAAAATTAGAATAGCTGATGATGTACAGACTCAGAGGACACCAATGATGATATAATAGTTGTTAAACACAATCTGCCTTTTGCTTCTTACCTAAATCAGGACCCTTATAACTGGGAGTTGGCGATGCCTATGCATGTAGCCTCTGCAGTGCACAAAAAATAGCTGAGTTTCCTGCAGGAAGGATAGGAGATCAGGTGGATCAGGTTTTGAAACATATGGTCACATGTGCATTGTTAGCCTATCAGACAGACAAAACCCAGTTGGTAATGGCCGGGGATGCTGTAAGGTGATGTAATATGCAATTGGATTATTTTGTGATATCTGGTTATAACTTCTATCAATCAATCCTAACTTAAGATGGATGGACTTCTCCAGCCTCCTGTTCACTTCTGGGCCAAGTCTGAGGGAATGGATTTTTCTCAAAATTCAGATCATAGAAATGCCCTGTCTGAGGAAAAAGCATATCTAAGTCATACATATTCCTATGGCCCACTTTTGAAGTATTGCTTTATTGTGCAAAAATAATTTGGTACTCGAGTGACAACCAAAGACCAATCAATATCTCAAACAAACATTCAACTAAGTCAAATAATGAAATATATTTTGTTGCCATTTTAATGCATAATTAGAAAGCATTCATCAGCTGGGTTGCAGTCACAGAAAATGTGTGCCTCCTCACAGTGGTTTACTGAAGCTATAAAGCATAAGAGGAAATGGGCTATTGGGGAATTTATCTATGTCATGTGCTATGTCAGGAGGTACTGCTGGCTGATTTAACAAAATGAGAAGTGGGTAATCCCCACATTACCCAAGTCCTTGTGTGCCTTGTTATGTTTATATAATGGGCCCATGAGTACAATACATTTAAAAATGTGTTTATGGTTTTTAGTTTTTTTCCTTTTTCTTCTTTTTTTAAAATAAATGCCATTCCTCAGCAGTGGGTTATTGCAAGATATGAACATATGAGCATATGAAAATGGCAGCAGAAGCAGGCCTTATGATCTATCAAGTCTGCTCGAATGTAAAGCTAGCCCCTCAACTTGCAGCTGACCCACCCTCCCCCACCTCTTTATCGTAAGCCCCCTTCACCCTGTCCCAACCCATTTTAAAGCTGCTAAATGTTCTACAGGACACCACCTCCTCAGGAAGAGCATTCCACCTGTCCACCACCCTTTCGGTGAAAAAATGTCTCTGGATTTCCCTCCTGAATTTCCCCCCTCCAATCTCAGCTGATGCCCTCTCATATCCCTTCCTCTTCTAAAATGGAACATCTCTTTTGTATTAGCCTTATTTATCCCTTTAAGATATTTAAAGGTTTCATTCATATCCCCCTTATCCCTCCTCTCCTCTAAGGAATACATGTTCACGTCATTCAATCTATCCTCATTGGAATTTCCTCCAATCCCTGGATCATCTTTGTCACCCTACATTGCACCCACTCTAACAATTCAATGTTCTTGCTCAGGAATTAAAAAAAAAATTTAGGTTTCTAGCCTACAACTTTAGTCTTACAGCTAATTATGTCACGCACTCCCTCTCACCCTTCCCAGCCCCAACCTCTATTAAATACACTTTCTCCCCCACCTGGCTCTGCCTCTTATCCTCTCTCCCCCTTTATCTCTCACCCTTTCTCCTTCTATTTAATCTTCCCCTTAAAGTGACATGTGTTATATTTTCAACACCGTATACCAGGGAATCAAGGTTTTTAACCATCATTAAAACCTGAGGCAAAATTCTAAACAAATCATGGACACAAACCAACTCTGATCAAATTTGCAGTCCAAAAAAAAGCTCAAGTCACTAATCCTCATTCCAATTTTTCTTCATGACATTCATCCTTCTCTTACTCCTTTCTAGCACCATCCATTCAAACCCTGGCTCTGGAAACATCAACACCTCCTCCCACAACCCCTCCCCAATATGGAAAGAAACATTAGCATAGTCCACCTTAATATTCAGAGTTTACCAGCTAAATTCAATACTTTCCAAGCCTGGGTGGCCATGCATAGTTTTGATGTTATCGCCCTTTCTGAAACCTGGCCTTCACACAAAATCTCTGATGGAGAGATCGAGCTAAGTGGCTACACCTCTGTCAGAAAGGACAGACAGACAGAATAAAAAAGGGGTGGTTGCATGTTCTTCATCTCCAACAAATTCTCCTTCACGGACACAACCCCACCTCCAAATTTGCCCTATTGGAAACCCTCTTTATACACCTCCTCCTTGGTCCAATAAAACTATCACCCTCACCCCCGCCTACTTCTCCCCAGGGACACCACACTCTGACCTTGAGTCACTGCTTGCCCTTAGACACTCCCTCCCACTTAGTAGAGAGCTGATCCTCCTCGAGGACTTTAACTTAAACTGGGACTCCTGGCATGCCGATAAAGCCAAATCCTTTATCGCTAATCTTGGTCTCCACCAGTTCATCTCCTTGTCCACTAGAACCACCAATTACAAAACTGGCACCCAGACACTTATTGACTGGATCATTGACTCTCACCCCTCACACATCACTGACTCAGGTGTCATGACGGAATGTATCAGCGATCACCATGCCATATTTTGTTCATGGTCGGCCCAGCTACCAAAAAAACACTGTAAATTCATCTTCGCCAGGAGACTGACTGGAAAATAGAGCTGATTACCCATGACCACAGTCTTGTCGACTGGTGTTTTACTGAGGGGCCTGGGGACTGCAACTCGATCCTAGAAAAATTCTCCAGTACCCTAGACAGTATCTGCGACAAACACGCTCACCTAAAAAGAATCAGAGTCAGGGTCTTACTAATTAATGGGTCACTCCTGATATCATCAAACTCATGAGAACCAGGGACAAAGCATGGGCCCGCTACCTAAAGTACAAAGACCCCCTCCCAGCTATCCCTTAACATATCACTGCGTAACAAGTGCAAATCAGCAGTAAGAAAAGCAAAAATCAGCTTTCTGCACAACAAACAACTTGGGGGTTCCTCCAACCCCTGTCAGCACTGGGGAACCATTAACTCGCTACTCGGCAAGTCCAAGAACTCAGATCTCATTGCATCACAGTGACATTCAACCAAATGACCCCACTGAAGTAGCACACATTTTCAACACTTTTTTTGGTGACCTCCATAAATACAAACCACCTCCTCCTCTCCAGTGCCTGCTTTTCCCCACCATCATGCCCCCGACCTAAACTCTGAAGGCAGGACTTTCCCTAAATTCTACCTTAAGGCCCTAAGACCTGCTGACACCAAAAACTCATCCTTATGAACAATCCCAAGCCCAGTAAAGAGGTGATGGCATAGATTACAACATTCTTAAACTCTCCATCAATGCCCTGGATGTCCCTCTCACCAGCCTTCTAAACCAATCCCTCTGCACCAGCCATTTCCCTACCACCTGGAAAACTGCCACCATCAGACCCTTACTCAAGTTTGGTTCTAGAAATGAGGTTAGTAACTACCGTCCCATTTTCCTCCTCATCCCCCCTTTCAAAAATCATTGAGAAGGTTATACACACTCAACTCACTGCTTACTTAGAATCCAACAAGCTTCTCTAGTGCCCGACCCAGATTCAGAACTGGACACAGCACTGAAACAGCCCTAGTTAAGGTCACCAGTGACATAATTAAAGCCAACGAAAAAGGCCAGTACATTGGTTCTGCTTTTGTTGAACTTACCAAGACGTTTGACCTCGTGGACCACACCGTCCTCCTAAACACTCTAAAAGGGTTTCATCTTTCAAAAAATGCCATAAAATTGCTCTGTAGATACCTTTCTGGGAGATCCCACAAGACCTTAATTGAAGGCCATTTCTCCTCAGAATGTAGAGTTAAATATGTGTTCCCCCAAGGATCAAACCTCGGCCCTCTTCTTTTTTCACTCTTTATAAACAACCTCCCCTCCATATGCCACTCCACCCAACTTGTCCTCCATGCCGATGACGTGGCTCTTTTCTGCAGTGACAAAAACCCCTCTAAGATGATCCAGAATCTGCAGTCCAATTTCTCAAAGCTGCACTCCTGGTTTTCTGGACATGGTTTGGGCCTCAATGCCAAGAAGACTAAGCTCATGATCTTCTCAAGGTCCAGGAAAGTCCCTGCCCCTGGTTTTAAACTACTCGACAATTCTGAAAACCTAACTGAACAAGTGACAGAATTCAAGTACCTAGGTCTCCACCTAGACCCCCACCTCTCCTTCAGTCTACACATTAGTAACCGCATTAAGAAGGTTCATGTCAGGCTTGATCTTCTCTACAGGATCAGAAAGTTCCTCATCCCTGCATCCAGACTTCGTCTTGCTAGCTCTCTACTCCTGCCTCTTATTAACTATGGATCCATTATTTTCTCTCCCCCCTCCTCATTCTCTCTCTTCTTGAAACTCAGAACCACATACAACAACATGGCTCATTTCATCACTGGTCTCCACACACACTACTGCTCACTGTATTCCTCCCTCAGCTCTTGATGGGAGGTTCCATTTAAAGATGCTATCCTTCATACACAAGGTACACCCCAATATTCTTTTCCCTAGCGTTAAATCATTGTTCCCATTCACAGCCCCTGGGTAACCAACTAGGGGTGCCTCCAGTCCATTCTGCAGGACCAACAAGGCCCAGAACTCTATTACCTTCATGGGAACAAAGCTTTACAACAAGATACCCCCTGAAGTTCAGGTCTGTGGGTCTATGTACTCCTTCAACACTGCTGTCAAGGATCACCTGCTCCTATCGTCCAACTGCTGCTATCCTGGTAGCCCCCCCAGCCCACCAGCTAATTCCCACAGGCACACATTCCTCCCTGACCTGCACTTCTCTCCTAGCATTGTGCACCAAAAGAATCACAGAACCTGGTAGTTCAGCCTGCCCCAATTTCTCCTAATTGGATCCTATCACCCAGGCCATGCATCACTATCCATTGGTGTGCTCAGTTAATATCTTTCAGCAATATATGTCATGTAAAAATCACTACTTTGATTGATATCTCTTTGACTCTTACATTGCCCGCTCCTCTAAATATGATATTTATAGTATATACTTGCTAGTTCATTGTACCCTTAACTCTGTAAATATATTGTATTTACTGTGATTGTGGGTTATAAGTAATTAAATTGTCTCTGTAACTGTCTATTTGTGGTTTTCAAACATTGGATGTTTGTGAAAATGGGCATTTTTGCTCACATGCATTCCAGTATGCAAATAAAATTGAATTGAATTGAAAATTGAATTGCATGGGCGCCAGAACTGCATTCAATACTTCAGGTGTGGCCTGACTAGAGACCAGTACAGGGGAAGGATCATCTCCCTATTTCTGGGGGAGATTCCTTGTGCTACACACCCTAGCAACTTGTTGGTCTTTGTAGCCACCTTCCTGTACTGAGCTGAGCTGAGCTGTTCATACTGCCTGTTATAAGCACCCCAGATCCTTTTCCTCCTCGGTGCTTTACAGCTCCACCACTCCCAGCTGATATCTCCTCCCGTCCTCCTGCAGTTTGGTCAGATCCTCCTGCAGCCCCTTCCACCCTTCAATGTCATCTATCACAGCTTCCATCTTTGTGTCGTCAATGAACAGACTGATCCTACTCCAGATCCCATGTGAGATATCAGCTATGAATAGCTCAAACAGCACTGATCCCAGTACCGATCGCTGTGGCACCCCGCTCGTCACTTCCCTTGGTGATGACAGTTCCCCCACCATCACTCTCTGCTGCCTTCCATTCAGCCAGTTCACGATCCAGTTGACCATCTTTGTTCCCACCCCTCTGTATTCCCACTTCAGCCTCATGTGGCACGGAATCAAAGGCCTTGCTGAAGTTCAAATACAGGACATCTACTGCATGGCCCATGTCCCTGGTCACTCAGTCATAATACTCAACTAGATTTGTCTGGCAGGATCTGCCTTAGACAAACCTGTGTTGATGACTATACTGGAGACCATTGTCCTTCATAAAAGGTCACTAGCCTCTCTTTTATGATCGTCTCCATGAGCTTTCCCACAATTGATGTGAGGCTCACTGGTCTATAGTTGTCTGGTTCATCCCTGGGCCACTTTTATGAATGGGGACCACATGGTCCATCCTCCAGTACTGTGGTACACATCCTGTGTCCTGGGAGGTATTAAACAGGTCAGCCAGTGTTCCTGCCAGGATCTCCTCTAGTTCTCTGAGTATACTAGGGTGAATGCCATCTGGTCCTGGTGCCTTGTCCATTCTTAGTGCCCTTAATCCTTCCAGAACCTTGTCTTCTGTCATCTGTATGTCAGTCACCCCCTTCCCCGACTACCCACTCTACCCCTCTTGGGGTATCCACCCCTTTCTGCTTCATGAACACAGAAGTATTTGTTTAATGCCTCTGCCTGGTCCACCCCCTTCTCCACCCACCCTCCATCCTTCCTAATCCTCATAATCTAGTCTATGTTCTTCCTTCTTTCCCTATTGTATCTGAAGAAGTCCTCATCTCCTTCCTTAATACCCTGTGCCAGTCTCAGCTCTCTTGAAGCCTTTGCTGCTCTGACTAGCCTGGTAACCTCCCTGGACCTCTTTCTATACACATCCTTGTCAACCCCTTCCCGATTTCTTGAGTTTCCAAAATGTCTTACTTACCCAAGATTCCCCCATCCTTTTAAAGTCTGCCCCTTTAAAGTCAATCACCCTGATTCCTGTACCACCTGTTTCCTACACATATATATATATATATATATATATATATATATATATATATATATATATATATATTTAGCTTACTTTTTGTCCCCTGCCCCCTGGTTGGCTCCTTCTTCCTGGCATTCTTCCTTCTGGCTGCCATCTGTCCTGCACCCGTCCTCCATCTTGGGCCATCACCTTGCTACCCCCATGGCGGTATGGCAGGAAGCCCCCTAACTCACCCATCAGGACTGGATCCAGTACATGTGACCCCATCAAGCCTCTAAACCTGGGCTGCCATTTTCTGCATTTCTGTTTGGTGGCAGAGTGTGCAAGGTCAACAGTAGGCATGCCACACGCGCATCCACATGCAGCATGCCCTCCAGCTGCTCCACCTCCATGCCACACTGTACTGGGACAGGTGTGCCAACACCCAGACTCCACTAGGTATCAGATAAATGCCAACATCTGTTCCCCACCATCCTCAGGAGAGGACAGCTGTCCTTTGGATGCTTGATCCTCTCCCAACCCAGCCAGCCCCCGATGACCCGCTTGCACTTCGAACACGGGTCACTGGCATAGCAGGAGGTAAGGCATCACTGCCTCAGCCATCCATGCCACCAGGCCAGTGATTTCCTACCCATATTGATTGTGAACCACACTGAGTGGTGGTCACTTCCAGCCAGAGGGTCCTCTTCCCCCCAGATCTCTTACGGCCTCCCTGTTTGAAATTACCAGGTCCAGAGTCCTCTCCAATCTAGTCGGCTCATATACCAACTTCACCAGGAAGCTGTTCTGAAATGCTTCTGGTATGACCTGCTTCCTTGCACTCATGGAGGTTGGAGTGCTGCAATCCACCCCAGGTATGTTAAAGTCCCCTATCACCACTGTGTTCCCCTTCCTACAGACCTTTCTTATTTGCTCAGCCAGCTCCCTGTCCAGGTCATCCCTTGCACTGGTGGTCTGTATGCTACTCCCACCCTCAGCGTCCTACCTTTTGAGCCCTGAAACTGCATCCATAGGGCCTTACTGGTAAAGAGTTTAGATGACCAATCAGGTTACAGGAATTGTTATGTCCACTGTATAATCAACATTAAGGACCTTTGAGAAAGCCACACTTTTTTTTGTAATGTACCTTAGTTTTTGGAGCAGACAACCATGGACTCTGTACTTAATGCTGTAGACTTTCCTTGAACTCCCATAATCTCCATGTGTCCCTCCTGCCATGTACATCTGATGGCTGCTGCAGCTGGTGAAAGACTAGGGTTCACATGTGACTTCTGGAATCGAGTCCAGGGACCAGTTGATGGCTGTGCTCACAGTGCTCATAGTGGGAGTTATAAAGTGGATAGGGAATGTCCTGCTTCCTGACAGATCAAATGGGTTCTGAAGCCATGTGTTTATGAAGCTACAGACAATGGTTTGGGACTTCTTCTGTCAGCAAGTATAAAGCATGTTGATATATCAGTACCTCCCAGAACAATTCACGATTTCCATCGCAAACATGGCCACCAGCTTTATTTACTAAAGCAGCTTAAGCTAAGTCTCAAAAAAACTAAACTCCCTTAAATTAAAAAAAAAAAACATTTAAAAAGTTTTGATGACCATGAAACTAAATCCCCCTCCTGTTCTTATTTCTTACCAGCTCCTTACCCTGCCACAAATACTATTGAGGTCCTGGATCCATATGAGGACTACTGAGGGGGTGTGTGTGTGTATAGTCACATGCGTGTGTGTGTGTGTGTGTGTGTTTACATGTATGTGTCAGTGTGTCCTTTGTTTACTGGTTAACTTTAACAAATGAAAATACCTGTATTTTGTAAGAAATTAAATTTTAAATTGTTCTTCAGTTTACACATTTTTAAGTGCAATAAGACACTCTAGGTTAGTTGTTTTAGGAGAATAGTACTTCCAGGTGTTGAAGCTACTCAATGTAAATGCTTACTGGAGTATGGGTGCAGTCATGGAACTCCAGATTGCAGGGATAAGGAGATAGGGCTGAACAGGAGAAAATAAGAGAAAATTGTGAAAAACAAAAAGTTAATTATGATGTATGATCTGCTGAAATAATATATTGCTGGTGAGCAATCTGTGAATTATAGCACTATGCTAAATAATAATTGTTATTTGCAGGAAGAAAGTGGGAAAGAGAAGAAAAGGGAATAAAAAGGATCATAGGAGCATAGAATTTGTCAGCAGAAAAGGACCACTTGGTCTACTCAGTCTGCCCAGGTAGTCCCTGTCTTGTCTGTTTCTGCAGACCCTAACTGGTCTACAGCAACCTTCTCTCCTCCCTGCCTATTTACTAATATTCCCTTTTGTCTATGCCACACATGCTTAAATCCCCTTACTGTTTTGGCCCCAGCCACTTCCACTGGCAGTCAGTTCCAGGTGTCCACTACTCTTAAGTGAAGTAATACTTTCTCACATCACATGTGTCTAAGAAAGAAAGAAAGAAATAAATGAAGAAGAAAGAAAGAAAGATTACTACTATTTATTTGCTTAAATCATATATGAAATTATTCTTTTTTTTTATAGAGGGGAAAGGTAGACGCTTCATGACACTAAGGCTATTATGTTTCGGGGTGGCAGATCACATGTAATCACAGGTAATGAATAAGATCTTGTTATTTGAGATCAGACTGGTGTTTATTACATATCTCCTGTTCACAGTACCTAATTATTCACTTTGGGCAGGATTCACAAAGAAGGCCAAAAATCCCGCAGCTGTGAGAAAAAAGCCTGCAGCACTGCAGAAATGCAGTTGCACAATATTCTGAAAGAAAACTTGCGGAAGTGCAGAATTCCACAAAAATCCCCACAGTTGCAGAAATTCAGCAGCTGCAGAAATTGAGTAAGTACTGAAAATCCGCAACTGCGGAAATGGCTTAGGAGGCACAGCAACAGTGAACCTAATTAGCTGGAGCAGCAGACTTTAACAGTTCTGCCATACCATTTAGCTGAAAGCACCCACAGAGAGACCAGCAACCAGCTCCTCAACTGGGACCACTGCAGCACCACAGGTACCAGTAATATCATGGCATCACAGTGGCTGTCTGTCACTGCTGGTCATCCCTCCTTGGAGTGTTCCTGTTCCTTGCAGGAGTAGCATGCACTGCAGGCTTTTCAGGCTTTACTGCCTGTGGGGCTCCTTCATGGGCTGCACTGCGTCTGGTGGTTGTTTTTTGTTGCCATTCCATGGCAATGTTTGCTAATGTTGCTGTAACTTCAGTCACTGATATACCCACTGGGATGCTATTACCTGTGCCTGACCCCCACTTTAGGTGTATTTCAATTGTTGGGGCACTATTGCAGTTCATGAGGGAGTGTTACACCTCACTCCAATGTGTGTGTAACTTTTTTTCCGCAACTACGGAAAAAACCTGGCTGACAATAGCCTTTGAGGGGATGTGCCATACTTATCAATTAACTTTTTTTCCTCAGGAACGTCCACAGCTGCACTTTTTTCCACAGTCCGTGTGATGCTTGGCCAGCTGGTTATGATTAGGGATGTAAGTTTTCATGGATGAGGTTTCAATGACTCATTGTTTGTTCATGAAATCATTAGTAAACAGTAGTAAATGTTGTAGCACTGTCATCATTGCTACATTCTGATGACACTAGTGAAAGTAATAGAAGTCCTGAATAAAGATCAAACGTCATGGAATCAATGACATGTATGACTGCCATGACAAACTTATATCCCTAGTTATTATTATTGAATGATATTTGTAAAATAAAATATAGTATGTGATTGCCTCACATAAGACAGCCTGTGCTTCCATGGGTGCCCCCAGGTTTCAGTGGAGCTACAGGATATGTAAACTGACCAGGAACCATTTAATTAACTGACTTCCTTCAGAATGGCATTTTATTACCTTTTTATGACTTGCCTAGGCTTTTTGAAGTGGAAATCAAATGTGACTTTATGACTTCAGAAACAGGACATCATTAGGCTGATTCCTGTTCTTTTTTTTGTTTTTTTTTTAACACATTGGTGCTTGTGTGGGATTGTTAAGTTCAAGGGAAACGTGTAATTAAGGAATTATATATAGGAAATTTATTTTTTTCATCTGTTGGCACCTAATTTAAAATACCTCCTCATAGGAATTCATTTTTTTAATTCTGTATTCTAAAAGGAGGAGCTAGATGACTCACAGAAGGGGTGTGGAGACACAGAGTTTAAACTGATACTTGTGTCTGAAATGGGGATATATCATCTTGGGACTCTAGAACGAGCTCTCTGATGTAACTTTAAAACACACTTCCAGAGATAATACCTTAGATAACAAAAATCTAACTGTACTGTGGTAGGAGTTTTGTTTTGTAATCTTCCCTTGTTCTTTTATGTGATTGTGAGCTCTTTGATATATTGTTCTGTGTTTACATTTTTCATATTTTTATCATCTTTTAGTAAAGAATCTTTTCTTTGAAAGACTGCCTGGGTGTCTGTCTGTTCTTTTTGCACGTGACATATAAATGGTCAAGTCTGACAACTGTTCAACAGCTTGATGGTGTAACCGAGCATGAGTAAAAAGGTAAACATATACCTAAGGTCTCTTAATGAGTTAAAAGGGTTCCATTTGGAAGCCTGACTGGGTGCCCCTGGCAAAAGATTGCACCACAATCCCCGAAGAGAGTACGTATCTGAACCTGTTCATTGGGTATGCTGGCATAAAGTTCACAGTTTGAATCCCCCAAGAACTTGAGACTAAAGGTGATTTGGACTCAAAAGTAGACAGGAGGGTTACCCTGTCTGTTACCGGTTCATACTATTGCACTCTGAGGTTGGCACTGTGGGAGCAGCGGGTCTGACCTGCTGAGTGCTTCTGTGACAGTCTGTAGTATATTTTTTCTGCAGCTGTGAAGGTTTTGTGAATATTACTTAGAGTAATTTCTGCTTTTTTTCCATAGCTACGGAAGTTTTGGGGACTTAGGGAAGGTTTTGCACCTTCAGAAAGCTTTGTGAATCCTGCCCTTTGTCTTTACTTGCACAGACAAGTATATGGCAGCTTCATTCCAATATGTATTAGCTGCAGCATCCCAATATTCCTCTATTACTGATATTTATATTGCCGGCATCTGAAAAGATATAGTTAAAGTCTGTAATGTGGTGTATATTGATCTGATTATAGGCTATCAGTAATCATTTGTACTTCTAATTTTGCCTCGTCCAGTGTTTTTCAATTTTTCCCTTTGCACTCCCCCAATCAGAGTCACACCAGTAGTACCCTTCCTCCAGTAGGGAGGGTAATCCAACAGATGGCTGATCCATCAGTGTTAGTGCTGCTCATTGTTTGGTGACCAGGGAATGTAAGCACAAGGACACTACACTCTGTATCCATAGAAACTGAGCAGGAAACAGGAGGCTAACATTGCAGGGAAACACTTAAGAACAGTGCACATCATAGTTTGAAGGCCCATGAAAAACTCTATTAAATGAAATGTTGGGCTTCTCTGTATCTGGCAGCAGTCTGGAGATATCAACAACTATGTCTGCCCCATAACAATACTACATTGCCATAATTTATAAAACCTTGTGATAGCACTAATGAACAAGCTGGGGTTAATCGCCTTGGAGTCAACCACAGCTTGATCATCAGTGACATCACAAGATTCTGAAATGGTGATGTTGTAGTATCAATATGTGACAGGCTTAATCATCAATATATCTTCATTGCTGCCAGCTACACTGGGCCCAGTACATCATTTAAAATGTCTTTTCATGGATGTTACCACTATGTTAGACAATGTTCATAAATGTTTCCCTTTAAATTCTGATGATAAAGAAAGGAGACAATACAGTGACTCTCTACTATTAACTACTCAACTCTGGAGGTGGAAAACAAGATTCAAGCCCCTGTCCCCTTTTTCCATTTTTCTCCAAGCTCTTCTCTCGTACCCCACAGGGGCTGAGTTTGAGGGGGAGTCCCACCACAAGTAACCACACTTAGGAGACTTCAGTACCCGGCTATGTACTGTTCCAAAGAGGCAGAGGTGCAAAAAGGGGTGGTTGGCCCTTTATGTCAATGAAAATATCAAAACTACAGAAATTCTGAATACGCATAAGGAGCCAGAAGAACTGTGGGTCACCCTGGAAACAGGAAATTGGACAGCCATATGAACTGGGGTTGTCTACAGGCCTCCAGATCAGAAGGAGACATGGACACATTACTGTTAGAAGATATACAAAACATGACAGCTAAAGAGTAGGTTCTGATAATGGGAGACTTCAACATGCCAGATACAGATTGGTCAATACCAGCAGGAACATCCACCAGAACTAGACACATAGTGGATTCCCTGCAGAGGGAGGGCCTCAAACAACAGGTACAACAACCCACAGGAGACAGAGCTATCCTAGATCTAGTACTGACTAATGGGGAAAGGATCACAGATCTCCAGGTAGAAGGTCACCTGGAGGACAGTCACCATCACATGGTATGGTTCAATTTGGCTTCTATAACTAAATCATCCCATTCCAAGGGCAAAATATGGGACTTCGGAGGAGCTGACTTTGATAAGATGGCCAACAGAGTTAAGCTAGTCCTGGCAAGAAGAAATACAGGTGAGGGGGTACAGGCAAAGTGGGCAAGCATTAAGGATGCAATACTTGAAGCAACATTCCATTGTGTTAGAGAGAAAAGCAAGAGCAAAAGAAGGAGGAAACCACTTTGATTCTCAAAAACAATAGCAGAAAAAGTCAGAGCCAAAAGGCTGGCCTTCAGGAAATATAAGGGAATGCAGTGGGACAAAGATAGGGAGGCATACCAAACTTCCCTAAGGGAAGCAGGAAAGGCAGGAAAAGGCCTGTACTGAGGAAACACTAGCACAAACAGTAAAAGAAGGGGAAAATACTTTCTATAGATATATTAGTGAAAGGAGAAAGTGCAGAGTGGGTATTGCTAAGATCTAATGGGATAAGGGGGAGTGTGTGGAGGAGGACCAAGGAAAAGCATCTATCCTAAATAGATACTTCTGTTCAGTATTTACTGGGGAGAAGGTAGGGCAGGGCCCACAGCTCAGCATCATGGACACAGGGGGGAGGGAGGTGTGCACTAGTCCCTTCACAAGAGAAAGCATCCTACAAGAGCTCGCAAAGCTCAGGCTGGAGAAGGCAATGGGATCTGATGGCGTACATCCCAGGGTACTAATGGAGCTAAGGGTGGCACTAGCACAGCCATTATCAGAACTGTTTAGTGAGTCTCTGAGCACAGGAGAGGTCCCAAAAGATGGAGAAGGGTTCCTGTGATCCCGCTCCACAAGAGTGGTTGCAGGGAGGAGGCAGGGAATTACAGACCGGTCAGTCTTACCTCAGTAGTGGGTAAGATTATGGAGGCATTCCTTAAGAATAGGATAGTGCAACACCTGGAATCTATAGGAGCACAGGATCCAAGACAGCATGGGTTTACAAAAGGAAGGTCCTGTCAAACTAATCTCATAGATTCCTTTGACTGAGTAACCAGAGTGGTGGACCAAGGGGGTGCAGTTGATGTTGCCTACCTTCACTTCAGCAAAGCTTTCGATACTGTTCCACATAGAAGATTGATTAATAAGCCAGGTAGGCTCGGGGTGGGTCAGACGTTGGTCAATTGGGTGGCAAACTGGTTGGCGGACAGAAAACAGAGAGTGGTGGTAAGGGTATATAGTCAGAAGAGATGCAAATCACAAGTGGGGTATCTCAGGGATCAGTCCTGGGGCTAGTCCTCTTCAATATCTTCATCAATGACACTGCAGATGGACTGGAGGATAAGGTGTGTCTGTTTACAGATGACACCAAGATCTGCAACAGAGTAGATTATCCAGATGGGGTGGGCAGCATGAGAAAAGATCTGGATAAACTAGCAAAATGGTTGAAAGAGTGGCAACTGGGGTTTAACACAAAGAAGTGCAAGATCATGCACATAGGGAAGAGAAACCCTGAAGCCACCTATAGGTTGGGAGGGGAGTTGATGGCAATCTAAAGGGAAGAAAAAGACTTGGGCATCATCATCACAGATGACTTGAAATCATCCAAGCAGACCACTAAAGCAGTAGGTAAGGCTAGAAGGATGTTGGGGTGTATTAGTAGGGGTATCGCAAGTCGTAAGAGGGAGGTAATAATCCCTCTTTACGAGACACTGGTTAGGCCCCATCTGGAGTACTACATGCTGTACTGCAGGCCGCACCTCCACAAAGACATTAACAAAGTGTAGGCAGTCCAGAGAAGGGCAACCAAAATGGTGCAGGGACTGCATCAGAAAACATTTGAGGACAGATTAACAGAGTTCAACATGTATACCCTGCAGCAAAGGAGGGAGATAGTTTATATGATTAAAACATTCAAACAACTTAAGGGCATTAACAAGGTGAAAGAGTCTAACATGTTTCAGTATAAGAAAAATAGCAGGACAAGAGGACACAGCATGAGACTGGGGGAGGCCAAATAAGGGGTAATGTGAGGAAGTTCTTTCTCACATAAAGGGTGGTGGATGCATGGAAAGACCAACCTCAGGAAGTGGTGGATATGAATACAGTGCAGGGCTTCAAGCAGGCATGAGATAGGCATAAGGGAGCAATACAGATAAGTATGAATAGATAGGCCATTGACAGAGTACAGGCCCATGGCACATTCATAAGGTAGAAAAAATGGGCAGACTGGATGGGCCTCGCAGTCCTTCTCTACCATCAACTTCTATGTTTTTCAGGACATTGTAAGTGCTGTACCATTTTGGTGACCTTACAGCTCCTCATACTATACTAAGGATGTGAGTAAATACTCATATTTGGGATGTATACAGTAGATGTTCCTCAGTGACCACATTGTCCCTAAGCAGTATGAGTGTGTATTATTTGTCATGTGGACTGTTGGTGTCGCTGATGAGAATAGTAGCATGTTAGATCTTGCATTTTAATTCAGTTACATTAAGTTCACGGTAACAGCAACATATAGTGAACTACTACTTTTTGTCTTCAGAACATCAATTTGAAGTTTATTTTGGATGCCATTATATAATTTTGTGCTCTGCATCATGTAACAAAATAGACAAGAACTGCCCCATCAAGGATTCTCCTATCAGAAGTATAACATCTGAATGGGCCTGTCCAGCCTAGGACATGACCAGAAACCAGAAAATGCAATGAACTATAATTAATTGAGCAATAAATGACAAAATATTTTCAGTACATAAATCTGATGAATATGTAGATATAGTATTATAATACTATAATGCATTGTTCTCAGTTAAATTGCCTTACCTACAGTATATATACTCTCTAGACCAATTTATTCTCCCTCATAGAGCATGGTAATGTAATATCCTACTGTACACCTAGACTACCAGGGACATCTGTGGGTGCATACTGTAATAGTCATTCACAAAACCATAAATAAATGACTTCATTCATGGTTTTGTTAAATCACTATTACAGTATGCACTGCAAGCCCATTGGTCCACAATGTGGACCAACTAACTTATAGCTGCTGCTGTAAGCCATCGTTTGGGGGCAGCTGGGTGGTATGTGGGTGGGTTTGTGCTGCCGCTGATGGCGGGGAGCTGGGTGGGCAAGGGTCCTGTGTGGGTGGGGGGTGCCACTGGACCACCAGGAATGTTTGTAGTAGGGTTTACCAGTGATCAGGGTTACAGGTGGGGTGGGGGTACCACTAGACTACCAGAGATACTTTTACATATATGTTCAGTGATCTCGGCTACAGGCAGTGTAGGGGGTACCACTAGACTACCAGGGATATGATATAGTGTTAGTTTTGACAAGCATGACTATGGGGTGGGAGGGGGGTCTCACTAGACTACCACGGCTTTCATAGACATTTATTTATGGCAATCACGGCTACAGGGAGGGACGGGGTACCTCTATACCCCTCTGGCAGCACTACATGCTGTGCATGGCACCATGCACATTTCACTGGCCAGCCCTGCACAACTCATGCAAATGGGGCCATAATGACATGCAAATGGCCCCATTTGCACCTTGCATACATTATGGCTCCATTTGCATACTGCCGGCTGAACATCAGGAATTTGCGCACAGCATAACTCTGTTGTCCTTGCGCAGATCCCATTTCTGGTATTCAGCCCTGTCAGGGGGAGATGCACCAGAGCATCTTATTTGTGCCATGTGCATGACCTGCTATATTCAGAGGAGGTGTGCCATGGCTTATCTCCTTTGAATATATCCCATATTTGCACCAGTGCATCTCTGTTGGGCTGCACCACCACGTGCGTCATTGCTATGAGCAATTCTGAATATTGGGGCCATACTGTACTGCAAGTTATCCTTCCCACTGTTACTCTGATTTACTCTCTTAATTGAAAGGCTATGCCTGCAGTTCAGTGGGCAGCAGCAACCAGCCTCCCCCTCCTGCCTGAGCTATGCTCCCTCCAGCCTTACTTAGAAACACTCTTTCTTTGCTGCAGCTGGAGGCTCTGCCCCCTTCAACAGTGTTTGTTTTCCACTTTCCCACTGTGCTTTTGATCTTTCTGTTTGTTTCGTGTCTATACCAGATATCTAGGTCAGTATTTTGCTTTCTGCTTTCCTGGCAGCAGTTTGTGCTTCTCTCAGTCAACTATTCCTGCTGTACTCCTGTTCTCATGTACCTTAGATTTCTTTCTGTTCTGGTTCTTGTGTGCTTCTAGTTTTCACAGTGTCCTACCTTTTTCATTTTTCTTTTGACTTGTGCTATTTAAGGTGCCCATGTTTTCTGTTTCTTCCATACCATTTGCAGTCTCCCAGTTCAACTACTGTCCTTAAATGTCTACATCTGGATCCTAGCAAGTAGCTACTTTCTGTTTGTGTTTTGGTGGTTTAATTAGTTGTTCAGTTCAGCAGCATGCTGCTTCCTAGTTTTCAGTTCCCATGTGCTCCTGTTTTTCCTTAACAGTTTCATTTATTGTTCTGTACTGCTGCAGCTAGCCTGGCATGCAGTGCATCAGCAACCAATACAGACCCCCCTTCTGGAATTAGCTGGCAAGCATTCACCATTTTGTCCAAGCACATATCATTCAGTCTTGTAGTGTCCTAGTAGTCATTTGATGACTCAATCAGTCATTCAGTCATGCCTACACTTTGTTTCTACCTTGTGCTCCTGGCCATCAGGTTTTACCATCAACCTCCCACTAGTCCCACAGCCAGATGCATGCCAGCCACAATCATTGCATGGCTGCTAGGGCTCCCTGCCCTTTATGCTGATATTCTCCCTATACTCCCTTGAAGTCTGCATCTTGATGGTGGGTTCCTTGACTCACACAGTGTCCTTCTCTTTCTGTGCATCAAATTAGAATGTCCTACAGTCTGGGGGAAGCACTGGCCATGTAGATTGTCTCACTGTACCTACTTATGTAGCATATAATACTTCAGCTTCTGAAGGGTAGGGCCTCTAAGCCCACATGGGCTCCCTTTGATGTGCAGATCAGGTCATCAGGGTTTACCCATGTCTGTGCAAAATGCAAAAGGACGACCGTCATGAGGCCATCACCAAAATGCCAACAGCAACCATGTCACCTGGCAATTGTGCTGTCTGATCGCTATCACCCCCAAAGTATCAGGACACATCAAGGCTGTTTGTGGGTGGCATTGCCCTCGCACCCCCCCAAAACATTTATATAATCACCTCCATGGGGGACGTTTTTCAGGGATGGAGCGCAACACTTGTGCAGCAGTTTCAGTGCACGGCACTCTGACAACCATTTGCCACTGTGAGTGTTGAACTGGTTATGGTGCACCAATGGCCATTGCCTCTATGATGAGATACCTGTCAGCAGCACTTCTGAAAACTATTTATTACCTACAGTGGCCTAAGGTTCACCTGGTCTCCACCTACTTTGCTTTCTCTGCACCTCAAGGGTGAGGATCATACAATTATGCAAATCTTGGCCTTCAACGTCCCAACTCCTTTGCCTTACCCCCTCAAAGGTTCAGCTTCCTCTTTAGACATCCCTTTGGTGGAGGCCAGGTGAGGCCTTTCAGTGGTTATTGCTCTCCTTTTCCTGCCTTGGAGGGTGCGCCTCCTTCATAGGGAACCCCCTTTAGCTGCAACAATCATCTTGCATCACCTTCACAACAATCCTATTAGAGGGATAGAGTGAGAGACCTTCCTTTACAAATTTGCCCTTGAATTAGGTCTGTAAATTGTGGTAGCCGAGCTGTCATTAATTTCATCCAAGCCTGGAGGGAAGGCACCCAAAGCCTTGGATCCCCAGAGGTTTCCTCCTTTCCTCTATGCCAAATATCATAAAAGATAAAGTGTTCAAACAACAGTGCTCCAAAGAAGGACAAACACTGGAAACTGTGCTGCTGTAGTACTTTAAAACAGTACTTTCTAGTTTTATTCAAGTAAAATTCACCCAGCATGTGGGTGCCCTCTCTAGTGTAGTCCCCAAGGATGGTGGAAGAGGACCCTACAGAAGGAGAAAGCAACTTCTGGTGGGGGACTCAACTGTCAGTGGGATAGAGCTGGTAATAGGAGAGGGGGCTGAGATGGAGATGAGGTGTCTGTGAGGCATTATGGCCTGGAGGGATGGGAAGCATATCCAATTGATCACTAGGGCAACAGGAAGGGAAGGGGAGCTGGATGTCATTGTCCACCTGGAGACAAGTTACCTGGCTATTGATGGAGCAGAAACAGTGCAGATGGAGTTTAGGGAACTTGGGAGGGGTCTTGACCAAGTAGCACATGCTGAAGCTTTTGCAGATGTGCTACCTGTTTGTGATTGGGGAATGAGAGAGAGGTCTGAACGAAAGCCTTCAACTTAGGGCTGAAGGAATGGTGCAGAGAGGAGGGGTATGGCTACATTGGGGACTGGGGGCCAACCTGTGAGGATATGAACCTTTACAGAGGTATTGTTCTGCTTCCATCCAGGAGGGAAACCACAGTCATCAGTGGACAGATTAAGTGCTACTTCAATGAGCATTTAAACTCACTGAGTGGGGTGGCAGAAAAAAGGGGAGGTGGAAACTGCCCCCCACAGGGTGGAATAGAGATCAGAAAGATCCCAGGGAAGAGAATCCCACAGGATCCAAGTTGATAAAATAAGCAGGGGCTAGCAAAAGAGGAAGAGGGGAAAAGGAATAATCAGAAGAGAAGGGGGGAAGGAGGAACAAATGGAAAAAAGGGAATGCGTCAAGCAAAGAGCTAGCAAAATCTGAAGGGCCATGTGTGCAAATACTAGAAGTCTGGGAAAAAGGATGCCAGACCTAGAGACCATCATAGCAGAGCCCAACCTAGATATTGTGGCCATTTCTGAGTCACGGTTCATGGCCAACAACGATTAGGACATGGTCATACCAGGTTACACAATGCTCAGAAGTGACAGGGTAGGAAGGAAAGGAGGAGGAGTGACACTTTATGTAAAAGAAAGCATATAAGCAACAGAAATACAATCAGTGGGGGCTGAGGTGCTGCGGGTCACCCTAAAGTCTGGAAATGGAGCTGCTATCCAGACAGGTGTGATCTACAGACCTCTGATATAGGGCAAGGATTTAGATAAAGAAATGTTTGAAGCAAACTGGCAAAATGGCTGAAAAGAGGGAGGTGTTGCTGGTGGGGGACTTCAATCTACCAGATATAAATTGGAGCCTACCTGCTGCAGCTTCAGCTAGAAGCAGAAACTTTCCAGATGCACTGCATGGGGCAGTCCTTAGGCAACTAGTCAGTGAACCCACTCATGATGGGGCAATACTGGACCAGGTGTTAACTAACAGGGACAGTATGGCAGACATCAAGGTGGGAAGCCATCTTGGGACCAGTGATCATCGTACTGTGTGGTTCAACATAAGAACAGCTGCAGAATCCAAAAACACAATGGTGAGCATCCTGGACTTCAGATTGGCTTTTACAAAGATGGGTATATGCCTCAGGAATTACCGGGTAGGGGGAGAGGACTGGGGGAGGGAGGGAGGAAAAGTGGACAAAAATGAAAGAGGGCATAGTGAGGGCAAAAAAAACTCTGCATCCAACTATTAACCAAAAGCAAAATGAAGAGTAGATCATTATTGTTGTTGAAAGATTTGGTAGAAAGGGGAAAGGCTAAAAGAGTAGCATTTAGAAGGTATAAGGATGGTTCTATGTGATAACAGCGATTGCAAAAAGGTGATCACCATTAGGGTGCATGTACATCACCAAAAATCAGTTTCGGTAATGTACAGTCCTGGCACACAGCAAAAGTATGCCAGGGACTTTTTTTTTATGTGGGGTCTGTCGCTATATTCGTGGAGCCCCCCCATCAGGTGGCCCTCACTGCTTGGTAGCCCTGTTGACAGGTGCCGCAATTGAGTCACCCTTTTTGAAAGCACCCAATTGTGGTCACCATTGTCACAGGCTACCACAAGGAAACTCAGAGAGAGGAGGAGAGGGAAGCGTATCAGGGGAACAGACGGAGATAGTGAAAGAAGTAAGGAGTGTAAAGGGGCAAACTGAGGGAAAATATCTCAGGTAGTATCAAAAAGGAAAAGACATTTTTTAGGTATGTGAGCGAGAAAAGGAGGACAAAGGAAAGGATTGTATGGCTAAACAGCCTCTAGTCAGAGCCACTATGGCTGCTAATACATTAACTTGTGAGGGTGTTTCATGGGTTTAAACATAAAGATGAACTGCTTTAGTCCTCTTCATTTGTACATTTTATTTTTGGTAAAGTTAGATCATTCATCTGGCTGATGCTGTATTTCCCATGTGTTTAAAAAGTGAGCAGCAAGTGCATTTCGTATTATGTGGAGAAGAAGAGGGAGATCTGCATCAAGGTCTTCAAGTAATTATTGAAGAAATAGTGCATAAAGGAGAGGTATAGCTACAAAGGGGACTGAGGGCCAACCTGGAAGAATAAGAGTCTATACCAAGGTGATGGCTGGCTCCCATTAAGGAGGAAACCACTGTCCTCAGTGAACAATTTAAATATTACTTTGATGGACATTTAAAGTAGCCAAGAGGGTGATGAAAGAAATGGGGGAGGCAGAAAGTGGGCCACCACAGGCTGAGATAGTGAGTAGGGGGATCCAAAGGGGAGGTGATATGTGATAAGGGCGACTGCAGGATGGTGACCCATGGAAGGGCGACAATACCCCAGGGCGACTACAAAATACAAAGTGTTTTAATGCAGGGGGTTTGGACCCCCTTGCACCCCCCACACCCCCCTTATTTAGGATTCCCACTCCGGTGGGGTGCAACTCGGGGGAAGTGTGGAACCCGGGTTGCCCAAATTGTCAGTGCCGTTGTGCCATTGTCCTTTTGACCAGTCACCCACATACAGTCACCAACATCACAGACTACACAATGGGAGAGAGTCTCAGCAGAATGCAAGTTATTCAAGAAAGTGGGGGTTAGCAAAGGAGGAAGGGGGAAAAGAGCAGTCAGAGAAGAAAGGTGAGGAATGAGGAAAATTTGGAAAAAGCAAAAAGTGACAAGAAGAGAGCTGAGGGATGTCAAAATGGTACAAGGTCTGCATCAGAAGCCCTATGAGAGGAAACTGAAAGAGCTCTATATGTACAAACTGGAGAAGGAGCGGGAGAGTTGGGATATGTTGGAGCCCCTTAAATACCTCACAGGGGATAATACGATGCAGATGGGAGGTATGTTTCAGAGAAAAAAGTTCTGTAAAACAAGCGGTCATGATATGAAGTTGTAAGGAGGTAGATTCAGGAGAGATCTGAGGAAGTTCTTCTTCACAGAAAGAGTGATGGATTCCTAGAACAGCCTTCCATAAGAGACAGTGGGGGTTGAAAAAAGTTGTGGGTTTCAAAAATGCCTTGGACAGGTACAAAGGAACCCTTGGAGGAAGCAAGGTGATGGAAGACACAGTGCTTTAGATCAAGTTGGTTTTGCAGGAAGCTCTATGATGTCGGTTTGACAACACTTTCGTCGATCGGCATCACAGCAACAGAATTTATGTTGACCACAAGTTGCGGTTGACATAAATCCCGATTGTCTCTCAGTCCTTTTTTTATCATTGGAGTTGATTCGGAGAGGGGGTGCAGGACCAGGAGACAGTGCACCCCTGTTTCAGGGGCAGTAACACAGCAACCTGTTGGCAAACTGTCAATTTGGTTGACAGCAATGTAGATCAATGTGTTGGTGTCACTGTTGTGGGGGGTATACTTTTTCAGTAAAACTGATCAAATTAAAAATGAGCAGACTAGATGAGCCCAGCGGTCATTATCATATGCCAGTTTCTATGTTTCTGTGTGTAACAGGTTATGTGATTCAAATGGATACAGGTAAAATTATTAATATGCACAATGTCAATACTGTAAACTGTGTGGCACACATAATTAATGATATACTATGCTACACAGACATGATAATCAAATCAGTAATGATATATGCATTGAGCAAGAAAGAAATAAAATCATGGGGAACATGTGTGAAGGAATATGCTACTCACAGAGTGGTGACACCATGATAGGTACATACGGTAAGAAGTTACTGTATTATGATGGTACCCAGCTGTATACCAATGCTGAGTAAGCAACAGTATTGGATTTTATTTATTTTTGTTGTATTTTTAATAATCCAGACATTGTCTACACAGTAATGACAGATAGCCAGGCATGCTCTTTACAATATGCAACCTTGCTTTTTTTTTGCGAGGGTGTTATTTATTAATTTTTGGGAAATCACCTGTAATGTGACTGCAATTCTGTTCAGCCAATTAACTTTTGGTTTGGAAGACATAAGGGGATGGAAGAGTCGGTGCTGTAGTTCAAGTTGGGTCTGTAACAAAAGCGATTATAATTAAAAACTAGCAGACTAGATGGGCACAGCAGTTATTATCTGCCATCAGATTCTATGTTTCTATGTATGACAGGTTATGTGATTCAAATAGATACAGTGTAAAATTATTAATATGTGCAATGCTGATACTGTAAACTGTGTGGCACATATACAGTAGTTCATGTACTGTGCCACACAGACATGATAATCAAGTGGGTAATAGAAGATAGAGGAGTTGAGACAGCTAGGTGTTGCTAATTCATTTGCAGTTCGACACATTAATTTTCCTGTAGACAGAGTGCAGAGGGATGCCCGGATACCTGCCTGCCATGTAAAATCTGACTTCATGTCTCTACATAACACCGTGGGTACACAGAAATGATAAGAACCAATATTTTTTCTGTTTCCAAAACAGTTTTCTGTAATACTTGGGAGTGATTACTAGGAATTCTGAGATGACAGGAGAAGTTGTTCATCCATACTGTATATAGTTGTCTCATAATTGTGTAAAATGGTCATTTAGTTATCCCCATCCATATAGGTAGCCTGTCCTTATGGTGTCTGTGGAACAATGACCCCTGAAGAGGGTGAAGAAAACACAGTGCCGACACTTCTGGGTGACTAGCGGTTATCCCCATCCCCAAGGCATGCTCCCCCCTGGAGTTGGTATCTTAAATAAAGGGGCGTGTGGTGGCAAAGCCCCCCACAAGAGGGGTGGCAAAGCCCCCCTGCAAAAAGACTGTGTTCCCTGTCATCATGCTGTGGGATTTCCACCCTCTTCATGGGTTGCCATTCTACGGTCACTATTATGACGTGGAACCATCCATACACGAGTCTAGTTTTCTCTAGGTTTCTTATTCCCACAAAGAGCAGTGATGAGGTGTAAGAATTAATAGAAATTGCTATTGTCCAACTCCAAAGTGTAAAAGAACATGATGTGGGGAGGGTTACAAAATATTTCCCTGCTACATCCAGCAAATGGTCCATTGCTGCTTGAGATAAGGGGACAGAACATAACAAGCCAGCTGGGTAAATGCTAGGGTCTAAATATTAGCCACTGGATAAAATGCACCCAGTGATTTAGCCACATGTGAACTGAATTAGCCACTCTATAAACATGGTCTGATGCTGCTTTCCTGTCTCTGTGACCCAAACATCCTGAGGTTCTCCACTGTTTGGTGCCAGAACTGGATTAAAAGATAGCATGTTTTCAAAGGGCAGTGAGTGAACTTGCACTCTCTAACAGGCTTTGCTCATGATTTTTGTGAGAACAAAAAAAAATTTGCTCTGCTGCATGGCACCAATTGGCCAAACATACTAAGGGATGTGACAGTGTTGGCCTGTTGTGGTGTGGTGCAACAGCTAGCCACATTCAGTTACATTTGTCAAAATGTCTTAGCCACAGTGGTGAAAGGGAGCATAGAAATGTTAGCCACATTGATTTTACAGTAGCCATTGGAAATGGTGGCGATCCTTCATGCTCACCCAGTGCCAGAGAGAATAAAAGTTAACACCTATTAATGACCAGGATGGATAAGGAATTGGATGCTATCCTTTTTTCCCCTAATTTGTATCTTAAAGGGGCCACCGTCAACCCTTTTTGCATCATATTATTTCTAACTGAAAACCCATGTTTTCTAATTGCTTACCTTTTCTAAAATTCATTAATGTTACTGGTTGTTCTATCTGCTCCTTTCATAGTAGAAATGAAATGCATGTTAATGGAATTACAATACCCAGACTTGTTTTGTTTCAAATCCTTGACCTACTCTTACTGTATACTCTCTGAACATTAGGAACACTCCCAAACAATGTAGTCACCCATGATTCCATATGCTCCACCCCTTCCACTGTGTAATGATGTTTTTGGGGGATGGGGGCTGGAGTCCAGGAAAGATGCGGTAGGAGTTGATCAAAACTATAAACAAACATGTTTTGATAAACACAAACCTGAGATCATGAGTTGAAACTGGAGGGGGGGGAAGGATTAAGAGGGATGTGAGGAAATTCTATTTTATGGAAATGGTAGTGAAGCTGTCGAGCAGTCTGCCAGTGGAGGTGGTGGACATCAGGACCAAAAATGATTTCAGGCATGACTGGGATGGAGTGAAGGGTTTGGTGGTTGCTCAAGTCAGCAGCATTAAGTGGGTGAGCAAGAGGGTGGACCAGGAGAGATAAAGCCCTGCATGGACAATAGGTCCTGGGGCAAATAGGGAAGTCTAGGCAGACTAGATGAACCTTTGATCTTTTTCTGCTGTCATTGTCTATGTAATAATATATGCATTGAACTAGGGAGAAAAAATCAAGGTGAACACATGTGAAGCAATACACTACTGACAGAGTGATGACACCATGATAGGTACAGTACATACTGGATGGAGTTATTGTATTATGATGGTATCCAGCTGTATACCAATCTTGAATAAGCTACAATATGGGATTACATTTATTTTTTGTTTTCTTTTTAACAATCCAGATATTGTATACACAGTAATAACACATAGCCAGTGATGCTGTTTACATTTCGAGATCTTGTTTTTTTTTGTTTTGTTTTTTACCACTTTATTCATTTTGGGTAAATCACTTGTAACATGGCTGCAGTTCTGATCAGCCAATTAACTTTTGGTTTACCTATTCATGCCTTTTAAAAGAGAGTACTGTATGTATTAATGCCAGTGCATAATATTACCCCTAGGACAGGCTGTGGAGTGCATTTGAATAGATGTAAAAATTGTGACACTACACTGTACATCAATTAAGAATAGTGTCCCTGATTGTGAGCATGTGTCCCTGATTTTAAAAGTGCAGTGTCCCTCATTTTGGTCCTGGCAGGGTAAGAGGCATGTATTCTGGGGTAGCCAGGTGTTGCAGTTGACACCACTATGATTTCTTTGCAGTCCCCTACAATGTGCCTTGCAACCCCTGGAAACCCTTAAAACATTAGTTACCCCTCCTACAAATATAAAGCTATGAGAGTTCCAATGCCACTAACAATTAGATAGATCCTGAAAGGGTTAACATAAAGCAACTCTTCACAGAAGATAAATCATTGCCAGTCACACACACATGTTGAGAGTGATAAAGTAATTAAAAACACCTCTAATGTTATTTCTTCTAAAAGCTTGCTGTGTCCTGTGTTGGAAATTATGTATATAGATTATTTTGGTTCTAAAGACTGGCAAATCACATTCAACAATAAATAAAATTAACAAGCCAGCAAGTAAGCTGGCCCAGTGTTGCTGAGGGTTGAGGTGCTGGATGCCACACCTTACACCGCACCAGTGACCTGTGTTCAGGAGTGAGCAAGGGCCACCATGTGTCAGAATGAAGGAGATGGATCAAGCATCTGATGAACTGCCATCCATCTCTTGGGAGACACAGGAACCTCCGGTCAGTGCACGCATGACCTCTAGCAGAGGCTGGGGGTCAGTAACACAGAACCACAATAACAGGAGGTGGGAGCATGGCAGATGCTTGATGTGGTGTACAAGGGGGCATGTGCAACCTCGCTGTAGGTGTCATTACACACCATACCCCCGTAACAAGGGGCACAAGAAAAATGGAAAAAAATGGTCTCCTAGGTCATGGCAGCTTGATGGCTGTCCTATGGGTGCCCCAGCTTCAGGGGCATCACCGGAACTAGATCCTGACCTGGTGGGAGAGTTAAGGGCACCCCACCATGGAGGGCAAGCCATGGGGAAAAAATGGTGAGGGTCCTAAGGAGCTAGGGACATACTGGACGGTGGCCAGAGGCCGTACAAAAGCACAGACAAGGGTGTTGACCAGGAGCCAGCAGGAGAAAAAGAGTAAGAAAAAGGAAAAGAAAAGCCAGCAAGTGAACATACTAAACCCTGTGTTAAAGCAGGTCAAATTGACTTCCAAGGTTTTCTTTTTACAAATGCCTGGTATATTTCTGGCTACAAAATGGAAACCTCTCTCCCTCTGTAGCTGGCTATTCAAGCAAGACTTTTTTGGCACCTGTGTACAAAAAAAACTTTTCTAATTGCACTGTTGCAGACATTTAAACTACTTCAAAGAAGGGGTGTCAGTAACTTGACTTTGTATCAACTCTGAGACACGAGGTGTCAGGTCACTTAAAACAGGCCTGACAAGAGAGAGAGAGACAAAAAGCTGAAAAAATACTGCTGAAAGTTGGAACTAGTAGCTGAACAGAGAGAGGGGAGTACTTTATTCAACTGGCATAATGATTTGGAGTTGTGGAAGGATACACTGAAAACTCCTAATTTGTGCTTTGGTATTTCATGTTTCCAGCTACAGCAAGATGGCTACAGGATCCGCTCACTGCAGCCGTAAAAGGAGGGGAGGGGAATATATGGAGAGGGATCAAGAAAAAACAGACATTTTTAACAAATACTTCTCAGCGTTCACAGTAGAAGGAGAAGGGGAGGGACCATGAAAGGGCACCATGAGCTTTGATGGAAGAGAAATGGACCCTAGTCCTTTCTCTAAGGAGAGAGTCTGGAAAGCAGTCATGACTCTGAAGGTGGACAAAGCTATGGAGCCATATGTGGTGCATCTCAGGATGCTTTGTGAGCTCTGGTAGGTGCTATTGGCCTCTAACAGCCCTACTTAACATATTGCTGGAGACTGCTGTGGTCCTGGAGGAATGGAAAAGGGCAAATGTAATCCCACTTCACAAAAGTGGTAGCAGGGAAGAAGTGGACATTATAAGCCTATCATCCTGACATTGGTAGTGGGTAAGTTAATGGAAACACTACTAAAGGAAAGGATGGTGGAATATCTAGATTCCAGTGGATTACATGATCTGAGGCAGCATGGTTTCATGGGGGAAGGTCATACCAAACTAATCTGATAGATTTATTTGACTGGGTGACCAAAGAGATTTATCAGGGAGATGTGGTGGATGTGGCTTACGTGGATTTCAGCAAGGCCTTTGACACTGTTCCACATAGGAGACTGGTAAGTAAGTTGGGTAGCATAGGGATGGGCAATAAGATAGTAAACTGGGTAAGAAACTGGATAGGAGATAGGAGACTTAGGGTAGTGGTAAATGGAGTTCACTCTGAGTAAGGAAGAGTAATCAGCAGGGTGCCTCATGGCTCAGTGCAGCAACTGAACTTTAATGTCTTTATAAGTGACATAGCAGAAGAACTGGAAATTAATGTCTGCCTCTTTATTAATTACACTAAATTGTACAACAGAGTGGACACTCTGGTGGGGCGGAAAGGATGGGCAATGTTCTCAAAACACTGGAGGAGTCATCAAGGGTATGGCAGCTGGGTTTTAATGCAAAAAAGGGCAAAATACTGCACTTGGGCCATAGAAACCATGAGGCAGAGTACAATATGAGGGAAGTATTACTGACAATGACCAAACAGGAAAGAGACTTGGGGGTGATCATATCAGATGACCCAAAGGTGGCCAGGCAGTGTGACAAGGCAGTCAGGCTGGCTAGTGGAGTGCTGGGTGTATAGGAAAGGGTATCACTGGCAGAAAGAGTGACATGGTGTTGCCCCTGTATAGAATGAAGGTAAGACCTCATCTTGAGTACAGTGTCCATTTCTGAAGACTATATCTCAGGAGGGACATAGAGTGGTGGCGGTCCAGAGGAGGGCTACCAAAATGGTGCAGGGGCTGCATCAAAAGCCATACATGCAAAGGCTAAAGGAGCTCAATGTGTACATGATGGAGGACAGGAGGAAGAGGGAGGACATGATACAGACCTTTAAGTACCTTACAGGGATTAATAGGGTACAGGAGGGGAGTATTTTTCGGAAAAAAGGTGCTATTGAACAAGGGGGCATTACATGAAGCTGGAGGGAGTAGAGTCAGGTGAGATGTGAGGAAGTAATTCTTCACAGAAAGAGTGGTGGATTCCTACAACAGCCTTCCAGCAGAAGTAGTAGAGGCAAAAACAGTGGTGGGGGTCAAGAATGCCTGGGATAGACACAAGGGAATCGTAAGGGTAAGGAAAGCAGGGGAAGAGATAGTGTGCGCTATTCTTTTTGCTTTGTTTATTTGTCACCATCTAGCAGCACCCCTTATAAGAAATGTGAATTCCAGTGTGTAGTAATTTAAAGGTTTGAGCAGCTATTTTTGGTTTTATGGAAGAGATAGTGCTGCAGAGAAAATTGGGTCTACAGATAAAATAAAAATAAAATGGGCAGATTGGGTTGGCAAACAGCCCTTATCTGCTGTCAGAGTCTATATTTTTGCTTCTGAGGTCCATAATGTAGTATATTTATATTTGTATACCATTTACCCTAGTTGGTTTCTGCTGTTAGTTGAGGTTGGATGGAAGCCCTCTTTCCATCCTGCCATTCCCGCTCCCCTTATGGCAGTCATGCCTCTGTCTGCTATCAGTTTCCAATTATTGTCAGTCATTACTCATTTCAGTCTCTGCCTGTTATCAGTTGTCACTAATTGTTGTCAATCTGTCCTCATTCAGACTCTGTGTTCATCACCTGCTGTTCAGTATCTTTGGGCTTGGCTCCTTCCTAAGGTATCCTTAGCCTAAAAGAATTATGGGCCTTTGGCACCTCTAGATGTGGAACCTTCCTCAAGAGGGTTCCTTTGCCTTCCTAGTACCCCAACAGGATGGCAGTTCTTCATGGAAGAGAGTGTGAATGGCCAAAGTATCCATGTATAACAGTCAACAACACACTCATTCAAATACCTCCAGACTGTCAAAGAAGTGCACAAGCGTAACTTCTCTCTAAGTTGTGCACACCAATTGAACATATACTTTTATGTATTGCCGGCCTGAGTTTCAAACACAAGGTCCAGTCACAAATTTGTTGCTTAGACATGTTTCTGGTAATTCCTTAAATATGACCCGCCAGCCATGCTCTTTGGGGGTGATGAGTTCCTTCTGCACCTGTACACATCAATTTGCACTGGTGCATGAAGGGGGCTGTGTTATCAAGCAAATGGCAAGCAGTGCCACACAGAAAGGGCAGAGCAAACCTGCAGTGATCAATAGAACATTTGCTATGGTCATACCTGTAGAACTTCTACTGGCTGACAGTAGGGCTGTCACAAAAGTGTGACAGAAACATTAGTGCCAGCAAAGAATGCAGATTAGTTATGAACCAGAGCATTGGACAATGCTTCTTGGTGTACAGAGCTAGGGAGGAGGGGTTCCAGTGGACTACCAGAGACAGCAATTGGGCTGGGATTAGGGAGTGGGGCCACTGGACTACTGTATCTGAGAGACAAAGAAGGACTTCAGTGTTAAAAAGCCAACTGTGCCAAGAAGCAGGCTGCAGTACAGGTCACGAGTGGGGGGATGGCTTTGTGTAATGTACCAGCACATAATGTATGTGCTAGCACTGCGCCATGTTAATATATTTATGTAGTGATATTCAGCATTGGTACTATATGTAAATTAGGTTTACACATAGTAACATCTGGGTGCCTTCATTTAAACATTGGGATCTTTTATTTTTGTTTATTTGTTGAAAAGTTTCCCCAGGAAAGGTGCGATGAGCAAAAACAATTGCTTCTCCCAATGTGTCCTGGGGGAAAGGGGGACAGGAGGGACAAATTACAGTAAAAATGCAATATAGAGCAGTGCAATTACAGTAATAGATGAAGCAATCAAAATTAGACTAGTAAGAGTATATTAAACAAGCAACAGGATTTAAAAATAATTAAGAAAACAATGTGGTAAGTGCTGACTAAGTTGAAGTGCTAACATGTTGGGGATCTGAAAGATGACCTCCCACAAGGCACTCATCCTTTGCAATGAGAATAAAAGTGTTTGTGGGTCAAAGTAACAACGTGCTACCTTGTGTCACATTGCATGGCCAATAAAACTGTGACTGAGGCTTGTGTCCTGCATGAATTCTACTTGCACATGGTAAGTGTTCCCTTCTCTCTCTACTAAAATTCAGGAATGCCTCAAAGTCTCTTTAGAAAATCCCATTTGATTTTATGTTTCATAATTAATTGCTTTTTGGCACATCACTTTCCTTATCATTCCTCAGTCTGCAGATTCTGCTACCCCTCCTGTGAATCCCTTGCTAGTTATGAAGTGCTTTGGTAATACAATGAACTTCGGTCTAAGGGTATTCAGCTACTGCAATTGCCATTTCATCCTCTCAGAGTGAGGGGGCTCAGTGCTTCACCCTGCAGATATTGGCTAAGAAAGAGCAGTGTGTATTGCCCTGTCACTAGCTTCTCTTGACAGAAAAAGTTATTCTGCCATTTATATCTCATTACAAACCTACTGAAACTGACTTTCAAGCACTTGATGTCTGACCCAGCCAATGACATACCTTCTTTAAATTACTTGATTATCCCACTTTTCTTCCAATGCAGTGTCACACTGGCATGTTACTTCTACTGCATATGCTCTACCTAATAAATAATTAAAAGTTTGGTAAAATATTGTTTTAAAACACCTCATTTTAATACTACCTATTTACATTCCTTAAAAAGAAGGATTTAATGGCAGACCATTTTCTTTGTTGAGTGTCCTCCTTTTCTTCAAAGTCAGCTAGGCTTGAAGTCTGCCCCCTGCCATGTCACTAACCTCTTGGTCATCTCATGAAGATTTTTGTCATAGAGACTATTTGCTTCATTCTCATTTCAAACTCAGCACTCTGATTTTTTTTAATTGCTTGTAGAAGCAGTTATTGTGTCTTAATGTATTTGTTACCATGATGTGGAACCTTTGTAAATGAGCACCTGTGCTCAAAGGTACTTTCTGAATAAATAAATATATTTCATTTTGGACTTTTCTTCTGTTTACCAACAATCTGATTGGTTCTAATCTCTTTCAAAAGCCTTTGTGCAGTTAAGTTGCTGAAGTAAGACAGTCTGGTTCTTTATTTTCTTTATAGCTAGGGTCCTGATTACAAAATGAGACCCCATTTTACAAAGTACCACCCTTGAACTGGATAGTCACTAGGGTGAGTGACTAGGACAGCTGTTTGATTTCTGAAAATCAAGCTCATAACTAGTGTCCAGTTTCCCATACTAGAACACCATTTTTTCTGTTATGTCTAAATTCTGCATATCCTGAGGGCTAACAGGATGATAAAGACTCATCCTAGGGTCCCATCAAAGTCAAATGACTGAGTGGAAAATCTGCATCACCATGTCCTGCAGCGCAGCCCCCTGGGATCTGCCAAATGCTAACTAAATAGAGAAAATTGTGCACTACTGTTGGAGACCAGAGCCCAGTTATGGGCTCAATTTACAAAAATTGGCAAGATGTCCTAATCTCTTACCATTGCAACTAACCAGTTGAGGGGCAGTAATTTGTAAAATCATGTTTCATTTTGGGATTAGGACCCTTGTTTCAAGCTGCCCTACACTTCCTGTCTCTCTCCTGTTTTTATGTTTACATGCATGGGGTTTGGAATGATGAACAAAAAACAAATGCAGTGGTACTAGAAAAACTATAATACAGTTGGATTGGGTTCTTTGGGGGTATGGGTACTGTATATCAATTTATTAAACAGCAAGAAAAAAAAAAAAAAACAATTAATAAAACAAACTCTAATGTCAAAATAATTAAAACCTACCTTGCAAACCACTGAGAAATGTGAAAGCTACTAGACATTCCACCAAAGGAACTAGACAAACTGCTGGCAAATTTCATCTTTACACATACAAAAAAAAAACAGATGCATCAGACTATGATCAAGGAACCATATGAGCAATACTGGGAAGCCTGTACCGATACTTTATCAGAGTTAATTACCCATATAGCATTTACTGACATGAATGCACAATACTGTATTTACAGAAACCATCAAGACAATGAATACAAAGTAAACATATTTGAAAAAAGAAGGCATGGAAACAGACATAACAAAGCTGAACCTTTAACCAATACAGAAACTGACATGCTGTACAACAGAGGAAGCATAGGACTACGCTCACCAACAGCACAACTGAACATGATTTTCTTGAATATTGGAGTATACTTTGCATTACAAACAACAGAACAATATAACCTAAAATGGAGTTACATGCAACTAAAATTAGATGCTACAGGGCATAAATACCTCAAATATACAGAACGACAGACCAAAACCAGGACTGGAATCAACCCACAACATATCAGAGCAATAAAACCCAAAATGTACCAAAACATTCAAAATCAAGAATGTGGTCCAATTACAGCTTATGAAAAATGTGCCAAAAACAGAGCAGATGCAATGAACAACAGCGATGCTCCACTCTGCCTAACACCAAATGTGGACTACACCCCACAGTCGCTCTGGTTCGGAAACATGAAAATAGTTGAAAATAATGAAAACAATACAATAATCTGAAGGACTACCAAAAAACAAAAGGATAATCAATCACAGTACAAGAAAAACGTCAATTCAAATGCCAATGGATTACAATCTTCCACCAACTGAAATTGCACAAATCTCCGGATATAAAAGCCTTCAGTCCATAAATACATGTTCCACTCTCTCTGAAAACAAATGGAAAGTAATATCCAATATATTTAGAACAAGCATGGCACCACCAAAAACAATACCTGAAACCAAACAGAAACAAGACGTTCCTACAAATACCAAATCTGAAATGATAGCATCTTACTCACTCTGGGACACAGAAATACCCCTAAATGAAGAACTACTGAACTTACTAGATACAAAAACACAGCATGACCAGTCTAGCACATCAAAGACAGCCCAGGCTGAACTGCTACAACACAAAGAGAAACAAGCAGAAATGAATAAACTAAGCATGAAAAACAGGTCACTACCAATGTGTATGCCTGATAAAAAATTAACAAACTGCAACTCCACAAGATGTCTCCAATACTATAAAAAACAAGATGAAATCAAAGCATGTACCTGATAAAACAAACAAACATGCTGCAGCTACCTTAAATGCCAGCCACAAGGAATTCTGCAGCCACATGAACACCAACTGTGCAAAACAATCTGCTTTTATAGAAACCACTGTAGCTGAAAGTCCAAAATATACAGGTATACATCCTGAGCTGCAGTTTGAATCGCCACTGGAAACTAAAACATCCAAATAAACAAACCTACCTGAAGAAATTTTATTTATGTATTTATTTATTTAAAAGTTTGTGACTGGGAAAGGTACGCTGAGCAAAGCTCATTTCCAGATGTGACCTAGGGGAGCAGTCAAGTAGGAGATACAGGATTAAATATACAATCAGAAATAAAAACAGGACATTACATTACATTGCATCAGAGTGTGAGTACAGCATCTAGGTAAGTGTTGGGTTGCATTAACAATCTTATTTTATACAAGCATAATTAACAACAGGACAAGTCAGCATATTACAAATACCACACCTATGTAAACAAATGTAGTGCCATAAAAGAAGGGATATGTGCAAAAGGAGGCAAAGTAGCAGCAGAAGGGAAACACAGGGAATAGAGACAGGAAAAATAGGCTAGGTTGGAGGGGGCAAGATGGAGGAGGGGTAGCAGCCATTGGAGCTAGGAAGGAGATGAGGACTGAACTTTAAGGAGGCAAGTGAGGGGGAGTGGCGAGTAGCCAGGGGGAGTTGGTTTCAGATAAGAGGGAGGTGATAGGCGAATGCAGACAGCCCACCCTAGAGTGAGGGTGGGGGAGGGAGAAAGACTGAGAATCCCTGCAGTGGAAGGAGTAGGTACAATCGTGAGTAGGAGATAAGTTAGAGAGGATGATAGTGAGGGAAAGAGTCCTGAACCAGTATTTAGCAATGAGGGGAGCACCCATCTGTGGGAAAGACGGATGATGGATAGGGAGGAGTGGAGGAGACAGTGGTGAGTGTGGGGAGGGAAGGAGGAAGCAAAGTGACAGAATGAGTTTAGGGGTGTACCAAGTCTAGAGAGGGAGGTTGCAGAGCAGAGGGAAAGACAACATCGGCGTAATCAAAAATGGGCAAAACTGTTTTTGTAACCAGGCTGTAGTGAGTAGGTAAAGGGAGGCAGTCTCTGTAACGATAAACAGTGCCCAAAGAAATAGTGCATAATAAGGATCCCTGAGCTTTTTATAAACTACAAGAAACAATGGAGCCTTTTGTATTGAGTTCCATAAACATATTTTTTTATTCTTTGTTTCTGCCCTGATGTTTCGAATCAATCAGTGAATCTTTTTCAAAGGGCTTGGTTGTTTCTAAAAAGACCATATTTACCATGTTATTTACATCATTCACTATTTTCAATATTATTTAACATCTTTTGAAGCTAAAAACACAGACCAAAACCTTCCTTTCATGTCGTTCTTAACTATATTGTCAAGTTCATATATGTACATTCATATACAGAGCTTTCCTTCAACTCATTAGATTATTCTGTTTTTTATAAAATAAAATATTGATTGTATTAAAGTATACAGAGTATTGAAACAAGAATAGGAATCACAAACATTTCCAGCATGTATCTTCTGCCTAGGCCTGTATTACCTTTTAGCTGGGAGTGGTGCACATACCTCAAAATCTATAGGTTTAACAAAATATTCTGTTGTTCATGAAGCCTATTTTTAAAACCATTTCCTTCTGGTAGCATTCTAAAAGACACAAAGTTTATGTAGATCTGTTGGTAACTTTGTTGTATATTGAAGCCTTGTTGTTTACTTATTATTTTAAAACTTTACCTGGTGTATCAGCATGTGATGTATATCTGGCAGCGCTTTTGTTTATCACTGTTATCAGTGCCTGTTGTTGTAAAGAAAAAGGCATATGTTTATTTGGAAAATACTTGAACTCTAAATATTTCTGCTCTGCAGTATAAATAAGTTGCATATTGTTTTTTGCATTTTCAAAACATACCCACCTCGAGTGTTGTTATTGATAGGGCATGCTCTGGGACTGTTGATGTCTTAAACATCAAGTTTTACAAACAATCTGTTGAAAAATACAAATTTCTGATTACTCTTTAAGTTCACAAACCATTATTCTTTTAGGCAACGCTATTTAAATGCTGCAATATATTCTGGTTTATAAGCAGGTTTTACCTGTTCAAAAGATGACAGTTTTCCTGTTGCCTAATGGCGTCTTAGCATTTTCAACACTCTGAGTGAGATCCTGTTGCCACTCCCTTCCTCTTGAGCCCACTTGTGTATGTCATCAGTGACATCACCACTGATGACCTCATGTGATTTCCTGCAAGATTTCAGTTACTAAGCAACTGTCAACAGCCCGTTACGGTAAAGGATGCCAAGTTTTGGGTGCAGTTTAGTGCAAACGGCATCTATTTGGGAGGAAAAATTTAGATGGCTTTCAGTGAGACTCCTAAATATTTTAAGGTATTGACCTCCTCAAGGGAGAAGCCATTCAGTGTGATGAACGTAGGGGAGGACTGGAGATGAGCCAACGTCTGCCTGGTGCTGAATACCATAGAAACTTTTTTTGTGTTATGTTTTAACTTGTGTTAAGTTTTAACTGATTTTCCTGAAACCAAAGTTGAACTTTGCAAACTCTTGCTGTGGGGGTAAATATGTCATCAGTGGGGGAGCCAGAGGAATAGATCACGGTGTCATCCACGTACATCTGTATGTGGGAGGTGGAACAGATGGAGGAAAGATAATTTATAAAGACTGGAAACAGATTGGGTCCGAGTATGGAACCTTAGAGAATGCCAACTTGGATGGGAAGTGGTGAAGAAAGAGCATTTCCAAATTGGACCAATTGCTGTTTCTCTGTTGAGTAAATAGAAGCTGAACCAGTTAACTGCCATTGAGACAAACTGGATGAGTGTAGTTTGTGGAACAGAAGGTGGTGGGAAATGGAATCAACGGCCTTTGCCAGGTCCACAAAGATGGCAGAGGTGACATGGCCCAGATCCATTGCAGAGTGGATATGGTCAGTGACTCATAGCAGAAAGATAATAGTAGAGTGGTGTTTCCTGAAACCAGGAGAACCAGGCTACATTGTAATCATTGAAGAGGATGAGCTTGCCTCTGTTAGCATGGGAGGAGATAGAGGAGATGCAGGTAACAAGGGAGTCTTGAGCCACTTTAGGGAGGGCATAAACTATACCAACGGAAATAGGGGCAGTGAAGGGGAGAGAGAGAGGAGAGCCATGGGAAGTTCATGGGATGAGGAAAGAGATTCCTGAAAGAAAATGGAGATTAACTGAGATTGGCATATGTACAGTGCTACCCCACCACTGCACTTGCCTCGATCTTGGCAGTAGAGGGTAAAATCAAGGATAGAGAGGAAAGACTCGGGCATCCTGGTGGACAACCAGGTTTCAGTGACACATAGGGCATCAGGAGCATGTTGGGTTAACCAGACCCTTAGAAGGGAAAGGGGAAGAGAGGGGCCAGGGTTAGGTTCAATATCACTGCCTATGAGTAAGAGAGAGGGAGAGTGCAAAGAGGACACGGGCCATGTGTATAGGGTTAGACATTGAAAGGACGTGGCAGCTGAAATGTTTAAACAGGAGGCATGCAATGGACAACCAATTTCAATACAAAAGAGGTAGTGAGTTGTGAGAGCTCTTGGGAGGGACGACTAGGGTGCTGGATAAGGAAAAATCTATTACATGCAGAATCTTGTGAACAGAAAACTGATCCATGGGCAGAGTATCTGATAAGGTCAGTAATGCAGCTAGGGTTTTGAGGAAAGTGACTGTCTGGCACAGCTTATTCTTATTGTAAGGGGGGAATGTGTGGGATTTATTTCGGTAACAGTGAGAAAAAGGTGCCTAAAAAGTGAGCTAGTTATTTTTCAATATTCTTCAATATTTTCCCAATATCTCTAATACTTTAGAGATTTGGGGAGTTTGTGGTGGACTCTGAGAGTAGAAAACTGTTATTTTTCATCATCTGGAAAACAAACTGCTTGAACTTTTCTGGACTATACATGATAGAGGACTGTGCTGTTAGTTTTTTAAGTTGAGTTGGTGGTTGATGAGTGTCTGGAGAGGGTGTGTATGTGTGTGTGTGTGTGTGTGTGTGTGTGTAAGTATTTGTTAGTGGGTAGGTGGTTTTAAAGGTTGAAATTGTGAGGGTCATATTTAAATTTGGGGAGTTTATTTGGGGTGGGGTGATACTGAATATTTTTATTTTGGGGGGACTTGGTGAGAAATGTGTTTGGGACGGAAACCCCTAATGTGCAGCTACTCAGGGGGCTTCTTCCATGACCTCCAACCCTTTGAACTTCCAGCACTCCTGGATGAGGCCTATAGGAGGTGTAGGGTCTTGGGGATAGCCAGGAGAGGTGGGTACAGAGGGGGTTGCACCCTGGTGGCTGCCAGAGTGTCAGGGATTCGAGAGATAAGGGCAAGAAGATGCCCTGGAGTGAATGGGAACTTGAAAGAGGGTTGCCATGTTTAGTTCCCATACCCAAGGGCTCCACCTTAGTGGGTGGGAAGATGATGGACCCAGCTACCTCACCTCATCCTACCCAGGTTGTGTTATGCAATGCCAGGTCAATGAGGAACAAGACTGCCATCATGACAGACTTTACATCCTTGGTCGACCTGGCTTGCATCACAGAGACATGGCTGGATCAAAATACTGCTCCCATACTGGAGGCAGCAGTTCCAGTAGGGTACTCTGTGATACACACCCCCCAAGAGAGGATCATAGGGGTGGGGAGGGGGGTGGCCATTTGTTTTGAGTATAATCTGAGCCTCACGGCACTAAACATAGGTCTTACATGGTCTTTTAAATGTGTGGCCACCTGGGGAGGTGTGGATGCTGATTGCAGGGTTCTCCTGCTCTATCGGCCCCCGGAAGTGGGTGGGGACTTTATGAGGGAGGTTGAGGAGCTCATCACCAGCCTGGTGTTGGAGTCCCCCAGGTGGTTAATCCTAGGGACTTCAATGCATGGGTCGATGACAGGTTCTTGAAATTTGGAAGTGACCACCTGAAAAGCATGGAGGCCCTTGGCCTGACACAACATGTAATATCAGTAACACACTCGGGTGGCCACACATTGGACTTAGTTTTTTCAATTGGTCTAAACATTATTGTCCTCCATGTCGATCCAGTGGTTTGGTCAGATCATAGCACCATGGGGTTCTTGTTTAGTGGCCCCCCCGACGGTCCATACCCTTTGGAGATGGTCCGGTACTGCCTGTTAAGAGGAGTTTTCTCTGTAGGACTGTCGGTGGCACTGGACCTATCAAGAGTGGGAGCAGCTTATGCAATGGGGCTGGAGGAAGCAGTGATGGCCTATAATGGGGCTGTGACTGTGGCCTTCAACTCAACTGCACTCATTTGTGTCTGCTCCTTGCCTACTTGCCAAAGATCCCCCTGGTATGACGAGGAACTCTGAAGTTTAAAGACTAAGGGGTGAAGGTTAAAGAGATGCTGGAGGAGATCTGGCTGGATGGAGGACAAATTTGCCCTGCAGTCACATTACGCTGACTATCAGGGTGCAATCTCCCAAAAGAAGGCAGAGTTTCTGTCTAGGGAGATTGCTGTGGTGAGGAACAGACCAGTTCAGCTCTTCCATAAGGTAGACAGACTTTTATATCCTGTCTGTCTCCATGAAGGAGGAGCAGTTTCTAGCACTATATGTGAGGAGTTGGCTCTGTTCTTTGCCAACAAAATGACCTCTATCAGAGCTGAGGTCTCCTCAAGTATCTCTCAAAAGGTATGCAATGTCCGGCCTGAGTTGTCTCGAAACGCTCCTCCTGTCTGGGATGAGTTTGAGCAAGCTGGGGTGGAGAAGGTAATGGGGATAATCTCAAAGCTGCAGCCCACACATTGTGATATGGACCCAGGTCCGACCCATCTTGTGGTTGGATATTTGGACCTGATAGGACCTGTGGTTGCTGAGGTTGTCTGGAGTTAATTGAGAAGTGGGGTTTTCCCAGTGTCTTTGAAAGAAGTTCTGGTTAGGCCCCCCTTTTTTTAACCAAAAGAAACACACTAAGCTGAAAGCTTGCTTACAGGTGCGACTTGGAAGCACAAGGAAGTTAAGTGACTTGTTCAGGGTCACAGAGTATGCAAGTGGGGGCTATGGGATTCAAACCCAGATCTCCAGGTTTGCAGCTCAGAGCCTTAAACCACTGCACTATACTGACTCCTTTTAAAGGAGCCCTCTTTGGATCCAACCTGCCTCAGCAACTACAGGCCAGTCTCAAACCTTCCATTCTTAGGGAAGGTTATAGAGAAAGTGGTAGCCGTTCAGCTTGAGAGACACATTGCATCTTCATCTACCTATGAGCCTTTCCAGTCTTGATCCCGGGAGGGGCATAGTACGGAGACCACCATGGTAAGGGTGCTTAATGATCTCCTGATGGCTAGGGACAGGAGAGCTCATACCATCCTGGTTCTTCTGGGCCTCTCTGTGGCATTTGACACCATGGACCATGATGCTGCTTGACCTCCTATGGTTCTGGTGTGGTATGTCCAGCAATGTCATCAGCTGGTTCAGGTCATACCTGACAGACAAAGTGCAGAGGGTGAAAATGGGACTTGTCTCATCTAGCTCAAAGTCTCTGAGCTGTGGAGTGCTGCAGGGCTTGGTCTTGTCACCCTTGCTGTTCACGGTGTACATGCTAACATTGGGGGACATTATCGGGTGGTACGGATTGGGTTTTCACTGCTATGCAGATGATACTCAACTATATTTGTCCTGTGCACCTGATGTCCAGGTGTCAGACTCCATATTTAACAGCTGACTCAAGGAAATCCAGTGATATATGACTCAAAACTTTCTTAGACTGAGGTACTGGTGGTGGAGCTGGGTCATCGTGGAGGAGGGGGGATGGGAGGTTGTCCCCTAATCTAGTATTGGGGGCATTCCCCCAGTCCCTTATAGACAGGTGAAGGATTTGGGTGTGATCCTGGATGACAGCCTGACACTTGATGCTCAGATGTCGGCCGTGGTCAAAAGTGTTTTTTATCATCTCAGGAACATTGCCCAAATCCAAGCCCTGATCCTTCCTGAGGACCTTCCTACACTGGTGCATGCTTCCATAACTTCCAGGCTAGATTACTGTAATGCTCTGTACCTTGGGTTATCTGGAGGCAACCTCCATAGACTGTAGCAGTTGCATAATGCGGTGGCAAGACTTTTGACTGTGGTAAGGATGTGTGAGCATATTACCCTCCATGGACTGCACTGGTTGCAGGTCAGGTGGAAGACTGTCTTCAAGAAAAGACTCACCTATAAGACCCTGCTAGATGGAGGTCCCACCTATCTGCAAGATCTCCTTGACCCTTACCATCTGACCTGGATGCTCCATTCTGCCGAAGTGGGCCTCCTGGGGTTTCCCAGGGTTAGATTGCAGCACTCAGGAGGTAGAGCATTTACACCAAGCCTTTGGAACTCATTGATTGAGAGGACTGAAAACATATTTGTTCAAACTGGCTTTTATAACATGAGTTTGCTGACAGATAGAGTGAAATTCTGTATTTTCATTAATTTTATTATGTATGTTTGGTGATTTTAAAATAATATTTGAAGGCCCCATCTCTGCAAAGACAAAGACAGAGTGGAGGCTGTTCAGAGAAGGGCAACCAAAATGGTGCAGGGTCTGCACCAGAAGACATACGAGGAGAGACTAAAGCAGCTTAATATGTATACCCTTGAGGAAAGGAGGAAGAGGGGGGACATGATAGAAACTTTCAAGTATCTCAAGTGAATTAACAAAGTACAAGAGGGTAGTATCTTTCAGAAGAAGAGATGTGCAAGAACAAGGAGGAACAGTTTGAAGATAGATGGGGGACAGCTCGGAGGTAATATTAGAAAGTATTTTTTCACTGAGAGGGTTGTGGATGCATGGAACAGCCTTCCTGAGGAGGTTGTGGAGTCAGGAACAGTGGGAGAATTCAAGAATGTATGGGACAGGCATAAGGCAATTCTAGTGGGGGGGTAGGAGGAAGTAAGCTGTTGATTAACTATAATCTGCAGCTTATCCATCAGGTAGGGAAATGAGCAGACAAGGTGGGCCAAGTGGTTCTTATCTGCTGTCAAATTCTATGTTTCTATATTGTATTGTGATTTTATTGCACAGTGCCCAGAGTCTCAGGAATTGGGCGCTTCAGATATAAAAAATATCTCAAAAAATATCTATCTGTCTAAATGGGCTGGGATGCTACACAGTGTGGCCCAGCTGGGAGTTGGGGTAAAAAGAGGAGAAGGAAGAGGAAGGACTAGCAGAAAGAACAGTATTTAAAAGTGGGTGAGATGTTTTAGCCAGGAGCGCCTGTTTCAGGGCAGGCATGAAACAGAGAGGGTTTGTGTCAAGGACATATTGATAGCACTGTTAGGGATGTGGGAAAACTGGTTGAAACCTGAGCCTTAGAACTTGAGTTATTAGTCAGTAGTGTCCATGGATCTGCAGGGAAGTCAGTTAATTTAGCACCGCTGACACAGTGCCAATAGAGTGTAAGCTGGGAGTGGGAAATACCAAGAGATCCCAGGCTGGGGGAAGGGGGGTCAAACCAAGTGACTTCGTTGTAGATGTGTAGGAAAGAGCAGATTGGTTTTAGCAGCAGGAATCCCTATAAAGAGAACACAAGCTTAGGGTGGGGTGGTGGCTGGGTGACTGGGAGGTGATCAGGAAGGAATATAAGGTGTTGCGCAAAGCGAGAATGGGCAATGAAAACATCCAACGGAAGAATTTAAAATTAAACCCTCCATCAGCTTCCACAATACACAGGCAAACATGCCAGTCCCAGCAGCACACATATGTAATGATGACATATGGTATGTCGATTAAACCAAAGCACACATACCTTCTACAGCATGTACACGGAAATCCCACCTCCAATTTACATAAACATGAATTCAAGCAACACAAATGGCATTCCCAACCCCCAGAACTCAGACAACTGCAGCACGTCAAAGCAAATGGAGCAACATTACTCAAGCTGAAAATCTACAACGTGAAGCCCCAAATATGTAAGTCAAAGACCAACAGCATTAATGACTCAATCAGTGACTCTGATTATAACAATAATCAAGTAAAGTGACTAGGCAAAAAAAAAAAACTAAACTAAATGAGCAATGAAAACATGTTAGACTGAAACTAAGTACCTAAGCAGCATCAATAAAAACAATTGATGTGCTAATAAAACAATAAACACTGCTGAACTGTACATATGTCTCTGTCTCTATATGTCAAACATCTTAATGTATTATATAAAAGAATTGCTAGGAAAGTGTGGGTTATTGGTTAATTAGCCCCCTCAGTTGCATTATATCCTTTTTTAAAATGGGCATTAAGAATCAAGAAATCTCATTGGTTAATAGCCCTCAAAAGCCATGTTCTTATCAGAGAATGTCATAGCTGACAGGCACTAATCCGCCCACTGTGACGGCATAACCACACTATATCACTGACCTCTGACCACTGAAAATAAAACTGGACCGCAATCTTAAAAGTCCGCAGCGCAATCGCAACCCGACCGCAAAAACCGGAAACAGGTCCTCAGCGCTCACCTGCATACAAATCTCAAAATAACAGCAACAAAAGTGTTTCAGAAACACAATAAAAAGCAAATGTACCCCGTATGTATTTTTATTTTCCAGGGCTGCTGTTTCTCCATTTTCCCCCTGCCATTTTCCTTCATGTAATCACACCCCTTTCAAAATGACAGCGGCAGAGTTTTAAACAGCACAATCTCTGACTCTGTCTTTTTCTGACCTTCTGTGTTTTTTTAAGAAAGTCTGCCAGCCACTAGAAAGGAGATTATTACCGAGTAGCACCTTCAAAAAATTACCGGCAAACATCAGCCAGCGTTGCCATGGCAACGATCGCTCGGACTTCCACCCACGTCTCAACTGAGGACTCTCACCCTGGACTATTTCGACTCTAAACACCTTATTTGCAACATAATAAAGTAAAAATAACCCAAAATACAATTTTTTAAAAGAATACCAACTGAGCGAGTTGCACCATCACTAAACAGGCAAACGTCAGCGACTTCTCCCATGACAATGGTCAGACCACTTTGCAACTGTTTCTGAACTGCACACTCTCTTTCAGTTGCTATTTAGCTGTCAACACCTTCTTTAAAAAAAAAAACCTAACTGTAACCAAAAATACAATTTCTTAAACACATATATAGAATAGTGTATGGGTAACCATACACTACAAGGCTGTGTTTCCATCGAGTGTTTGTGATGACATCATAGAGACCTCGAGAGCAAAGCTCGAGAGGTCTAATGATGTCAGCACAAACCCGAGATGGAAACACAGCCTAGCAGTGTATGGTTACCCATATACTGTTTTATATGGTATATGGGAGCCTTCAGTTCTACACCGATATTTCAGATTCCTTTGAATTTGAACTTATCTGTGTTCCTTGTCCAATGCATTTGTTGCTCCCATTGGCATCTGTACGTCACACAGGCTGTGCTCCATTATCCCGCTCGTCTGTGGCCACTGCGACTGTGTAAATAAATAAATAAAAAAAGAAAGAAAGAAAAAGAAAAACAGAGAAGCCCTTTCAGTTTGGTGCCTCGGAGATGTTTATGGCTCTCAGTGTCCAAACTGACTCAATCCACTGTTCGCTGCTCGCTAACTACCGCCGCCATTTTTACCAAGGTTTTTTTTCTTCTTTGTGGCACGTCTTTGGCCAATGAGGTGACAGGTCAAACCAAAAGTTGTTGTACTATCGATGTGACGTCAGAATGATAGTACAACTTTTTTGACCTTTGAACTGTAGTACAACTATTTTTTGGTAGCTGCCGAAATCGGTGTAGAACTGAAGGCTCCCATATACTATACCATGTTAGTTTAAATATGACACAGGACATCATATTATAGCACTGACAGCACTCTGTTATAGAATGCCTGTCACTAAAATCTGCAGTCCCTCTGAAGCAAATGGAGGCTCTGAGCAATTGCACTAGACACTACAGAAGAAAAAAAAAATAATGTGTGTGTGTGGGGGGGGGGGAGTCTAATGGTAGTAAAACCAACAGAATTATATAGTAAGAAATATATAGCTAGCCCTCTACTGCTGATGAAACACTTTCCAAATGGGACTTTTTTACTATTTTGACCTATTCAAACTTCTTTTTTTCACTTTTTTATTCTTTTTTTTTAGTTGAACACCCATTACTTGGGGGGCACATTTTATAAGCACAATAACACACTCTGAGGTGTGGATTTATCTCCTGATAGGAGCACACCCAGGTGCCTATGCACCTGGGCATGCTCTTATCTCCCCTGGATGTGCTCTTATCAGGAGATAACACACACCTTGGAGTGTGTTATTGTTTGCATACACCACAATTTTCTAGCATTTATTCTCTCTCTCTGTCTATACTGTAGACTCAGTCCTTGAAGCAGGAGAGATGGGGCTGCGGGTCAAAACATAGGACTACCCAGGCTTTAATTTTTGTAAAACTGAAGAGTATGAAGTTATTTATTTATTGTTAACTTGAAAACCAATAAGAGTTGCAGACCAGATGAATTGACCCCCTCTGTTTTAAAATTCTCAAGCCCTCAGATTGCTGCTCCCCTTACTTACTTGTTTGATTGGTCTATAACTGAGAGGATGATTCCAGGTGATTGGAAGTTGGCCAGGGTTATCTCAATTTTTAAAGGGGGTAGCCCTGGACAATTAACAAATTATAGACCTATTTCTTTATTGTCACATATTTCGAAAATGTTTAGAAAACTTATAACTAAACAACTGACATACTTTCTGCATCAGAATGGTTTATATGACAAATATCAGTCAGGATTTCATAAATTTCATGGAATGGTGGTCTGCATGGTGAGGGTCTTGGACAAGGTCAACAAAGCTATGGACTTGATTTATTTGACCAGGGCCATCTTTGTTGACCTCTCCAAGGCCTTCACATGGTTGACCACTAAATTCTCTTGCAGAGACTGGCAAACTTAGGAGTATAATCAAGTGCATTAAAATGGTTTAGGTCTTACTTGAGTGATTGCATGCTGACCACTGAGGTGAATTGCCCATAGTTCAAGGGGTCCCCCATGGTTCAGTGGTCAGACCTTTGTTGTTTTTGGTTTACCTAAATGGCTTTGGTAATAGTATCTCAGGCATGGCATACTATTTATATATTGATGATTCCATATTATATACCTCAACTCAAACCCTGTTCAAAGTTCACTCTAGTTTACAAGCAACATTTAATGGCTTACAAGATTTCTTTACCAGATCAAAGCTTAAAATAAATATAGGCAAAACAAAATGTATGGTCTTTGGTACAAACTCTAAATTAAAAAATAGTTCTCAACTGAGAATTGTTGATGCAAAAGGAGAGAAATTGGGGACTACTGTATCTTATAAATATCTGGGCTACTAGCTGGACTCCTCTGGCTTGGGCAATTTGCATGTGGGCAATCTTACAAGAACAGCTGAGAAAGGAGTGGGGATATTATATGGAAATAAAAATTACTTGGGTGACAATATGATTCAAAAGACTGATGAGTAACAGATATTTCCCCTATTGGATTACCAAGATGTTTTATATGATTTTTCGAATAACAACAAACTGCATAAATTAGATGTTTTGTATAATCGCTTGGCCAGGTTGATTCATCCTTGCCGGAGGGATACACATCATTGCCAAATGTACAATAGTCTAGGATAGTTGTGTCTGTCAAAGATACATCAATTAATAAATTCATATTGGCATATAAAAGCATTTTAGGTGAAATCCCTACTTATTTAACTGAAAAATTGCAGGTTAGGAAAATAAGTGCTTCATGTGGAAAGTCTGCTTACTGTGAATTAGTTGTCCCAAATACAAGATTTAAATTATCGATGTACTTATTTAGCCATCTGGTTCCCTCATATTGGAACAGTTTACCTCCTAAATTTCAGTTAATGGATGCTAAATTTCCATCTTTGAATGTTGTAAAGCAGTAGTTACTGGACAAGATGGCAAGTCTGGTTAAAGATTGTTGTGGTTGACTCAGACAATAATACTGTATATTGAATGCACTAACATAATTTATAGTATGGTATTTTACTTATGTTATTTGTCAATATGTGAAATTTATGTGCAATGTAACTGTTTTTTACTGAAATTCTGGGTCACGATCTTAAATGAGTTTTACTCAATGGTCTAACCCTTAACAAAATGAAATTAAATGAAATTATAGGGGCTCGGAAGTGCCCCGTCTTATGGTTCAACAGCCAGCTCTATGTTAAACCCCAAGTTTTGCACTTTATTAACTTTAGGAGGGGGGGGGGACATGATAGAAACTTTCAAATACCTCAAGGGAATCAACAAAGTCCAAGAGGATAGCATCTTTCAGAAAAAGAGATGTGCCAAAACAAGGGGGCACAATTTGAAGATAGAGGGGGGATGGCACAGAGGTAATGTGAGGAAGTATTTCTTCACAGAGAGGGTTGTGGATACATGGAACAGCCTTTCTGAGGAGGTCATAGAGTCAAAAACAGTGGGGGAATTCAAGAATGCATGGGACAGATATAAGGCAATTCTAGTGGGGGGTAGGAGGAAGTAGGCTGTTGGTTAACTAGGATCTGCAGCTTATCCGTTAGGTAGGGAAATGGCAGACTAGGTTGGCCAAGTGGTCCTTATCTGCCATCAAATTCTATGTTTCTATGTTTGCAACCATTTCAGCAATTTGTGTGAAAGTTTGCATTAAGCCATCAAGTACCAATGATCTCTTGGCTTGGCAGGTTTCGGCCCTGCCAGATGTGCAGGTGCGGAGATACAGAAAGTCAAAAATTGTGTAAATTACTTTTTTGTGTAAATTCTTTGTCACACCATTTCTGAGAAATGGCTAGGGGATTTGGTCTGAAATTTTGAGGGTATATGGGGTTTGGGTGACAGATGTGCCTTTTACATTGAAACATAGAAACATAGAATTTGATGGCTGATGAGGACTGCCTGGCTCACCTAGTCTGCTCATTTCCCTACCTACTTAAAGCTTTAGATCCTACTTGATCTGCAGCTTACCTTCTCTTGGTTGGAAGGAGAAGGGAGCCATATATTAGCCCAGTTGCAACACCTTTGCGAAAAATATTGCTTTGTACTCCCATTTTATAGATGACTAGCTATTGGTGTGGGATGGCACAGATGCAAAAATGAAAGAATTTCTTACATATGTAAACACAAATGAGAATGGAATTAGGTTTACAATACATAGAGAAGTGACAGACATAAGATAGCATTTTTGGATATCAGTCTTGAAGGAGTAAGTGGAGCTACAGTTACAATGGTGAGATATAGAAAAAGTACAGCAGGAAACAGCACACTCTACACATGAAGTGTGCCTCCTGAGTATCTTATAGATGGTATCTAGTCAAAATTGCGTTACCACAATAGTGCGATCAAAAATAGAGCATACATCTTAGCGCAGTACACAATCTCGCAGAAGCAAAGAAGCGTGGATACATAATCGCGCAATGACCTACAACACCGACCAGACTGAACAGGCGCACTGGCAGACTGGTGATTCACTAGCAAACTACAAGCATTTGGATTATTGTCAGGAAAACAGGTGCACTGCTAAAAAAAAAAACAGAATCCAACCTTTGGCTAATTAAAAGAAATGCAGTTGTCCCAGATTGCAAAGGCTACAGGACCGCTCACTGGCTGCATGGCTGACTGGCATCTGGTGAGAAGGAGACAGGGACTGCAAGACAGGGAGTGGAGTTGGCTGTGTTGAGGTTGGTGAGAAGGAGACAGGGACTGCAAGATAGGGAGTGGAGTTGGCTGTGCTGAGGTTGGTGACAGCAACAGCTGTCAGAAGTTGTATTGATGTTGGTGCTGGTTTTGCAATTAGTGTTTATATGCATCAGTTGTGTGTGGGACACTGCAGCAGGGAGCAACTTGCTAGAGTCGGAATGGGCTGTCTTAGGGGGTGTCAGGTGCACTGTCGAGTACCCTCCATACATCTGCAAATGGTGTGAGCCTGCTAGGAAATTGTCTGCAGTGTTTCACTGTCAGACTGTCAAACTCTGGGGGTATACACACTATTTTATGCAGCGCTTAGATGTTTATGCGCTATAGCGGATATGCACGCTATTGTATATGCTACATAGGATCGTGCTATATTGGTCGCGCAATTTTGACAGTAACCCCTTATAGACAGCTTACCATATTCCCAACTCATCAGGCTTAGATGGAACAACACAAGAAAAAGTGACTTTGAAACAGCGAGCCAAGAACTATTTCAGAGATTAAGTTTGAGGGGATATTCAGAACAGATTTTATGTCAGGCATTAGACAAAGTGAAACAGAAATGAAAGAAAGAAAGAAAGAAAGAAAGAAAGAAAGAAAGAAAGAAAGAAAGAAAGAAAATGATTATATTAAATTACAATAATACAAGCCTGGAGTGTTATTTCTTGATTTATTTAGCTTACCTTCTTTTTCCTACTAATATGGTTGCCTTCTGTCTACCCCAAGTATTCTTGAATTCATCCATCATTTTTGCCCCTTCGACCTGTGCAGGGAGGCTGTTCCATACATCCACCACCCTTTTTGTGAAAAAGTACTTACTGAGGTTGCCCCTGAGACTACCCCATTCAGCCTCATATTGTGACCCGTTCTTCTTGCACATCTCCTTTTCTGAAAGATGCTGCACTCCTAAATCTTGTTTATCCCCTTGAAGTACTTGAAAATCTCTTTCATATCCCTCCTCTGCCTCCTGGGGATTGAAGCCTCAGACTTGGGGATGGAACCAGTCAGATGGTCCGATCATTACACCGTGGGGTTCAATTTTAGCACCCCCCCCCTTGAAGGCCTACCCTGTGGAGATGGTCAAGTATCGCTCTTTATGAGATGTTAGCTCTGAAGGCCTTATGCTGGTACTTGACCTATCTTCTCTTCCAATTGCAAACAGCGACCCCCGAGGGCCTTGTGATGGCCTATAATATGGCCATCACGGTGGCCCTGGATGTCATTGCTCCTGTCCATGTTCATCCTCTCTCCCGTCACCTTCGGTCTCCATGGTTTGATGGGACTCTGAGGGAGATGCGGTGATGAGGACAAAGATTAGAGCATTGCTGGCAGAGATCTGCCCTTGATACCGACCACCTTAGGTTGATGGATCCTTACCAAAACTATCAATCTGCTATCTCCCATAAGAAGGCAGCGTTCCTGTCTGGGGAGATTTCAGTCACTCAGAACCGACCAGCTCAGCTTTTCTGAACTGTGGACAGGCTGTGCAACCCAGCCTGTCTACAGGCTCAGAAAGCGTTTTCATAAATAAAGGGCAATGAACTTGCTCGGTTGTTTGCGACTAAGGTGGCTGACATCAGGGCAGCTCTTCAGCCAGCACAGTCTATGGGTGTTGCTAGTGACCAGCATCTGGTCACTAGTCTTCAGCTTTCCTGGAGTACCTTTGACCACCTGGAGTTCATGAATGTCATGAGGATTGTCCAAAGTGCGCGCCCTACATACTGTAGTTTGGACACTGGACCAACTTCCCTAATTTTGGGTTGTATCAATTACATTGGTCCAGTCCTTGCATGGATAGTTTGGTGCTCTTTGGAAACAGGTGAGTTTCCTAGCTCCCCAAAGGAGGTGGTTTTAACACCCCTCCTGAAGAAAGCTTCTTTAGACCCAAACTGTCATGAGAACTACATACCAATCTCTAACCTTCCCTTTTTAGTGAAGGTGGTGGAGAAGGTAGTGGCCAAAAAGCTGGAGAGCCATTTGACCATCCATGACATCTATGAACCCCTCCAGTCCAGTTTCTGAAAGAGGCATAGTACTGAGACAGCACTGGTTTGGGTGCTCAATGATCTCCTGATGGCTAGAGATCATAAGAAGCATTCCATTTTGGTCCTTCTTGATCTCTCATCAGCGTTTGACACTGTGGACCATGGGGCTTTGCATGATTGCCTGAGGCTCATCTGTGGCCTGTCAGGTACAGTCCTCAGGTGGTTTACATCTTTCCTCACTGGAAGAACTCAGAGGGTGATGTCCGGGACTTATTCTTTGGACTCTATCCCTCTATCTTGTGGGGTTCCTCAGGGATCAGTGCTTTCTCCCATGTTGTTCTCAGTGTATATGCTACCCCTCAGAGACATTGTAAGGAGGTATGGGCTTAGGTTTCACTGTTATGCTGATGATACCCAGCTCTACCTTTCTTTTGCTCCTGACCAGACTAGAGCTTTCTCAGTCTTTAATAACTGCCTAGTGGAGTCCCTAGAGTGGATGGATTCAAGTTGGTTGAAGTTGAACTCAGGAAAGACTGAAGTGCTGGTTGTGGACCCAGGACACCAGATAGGGTGGTCGGGGGGAGGTTTACCCTCAGGGCTCTTCCTTGGGGGTTTATCACTCCTGGCCTTTGAGCAGGTGTGAAACCTGGGGGTAATTTTTGACGAAGGGCTGACCCTGCATTCTCAGGTGTCAGCTGTCATCAAGACCTCTTTTTACCATCTAAGGAAAATCACCAAGGTTAAGTACCTTGTTCCGTCCGGCTACCTTCCTACGTTGGTTCATGCCTTCGTGTCCTCTTGCTTGGATTATTGTGACACCCTTTATCTGGGGCTATCTGGGGTGGAAATCTGCCATTTGCAGCTAGCGCAGAAAGCTGCAGCTCAGCTTTTGACGGGATCCTCTCTGTTCTGTCATATTTTGCTTTAGTTTTTGTAGGAGCTACTCTATTTTCACAGACAGGGTCATATAGTATCACAGGCAACCTGGTATATTTTTGTAGAGAGCATCTGTGTCTGCCATCTTGTTTTTCAGTTAGCAAGAGAAGGAATAAAGAAAATACAAAAAATGAATAGATTTTAAAAAACCAACAGAACCTAGCTAAACGGGACACGCTTAGCTATATTCTGATGTTTGTTTGTTTTAATTTTGACAAGAAACACCATTTTGGGCATCTAAAATCCTGGGTGCCCAGCTTAGTGAGAGGACAGCTTCTCCCGTGTTCTCTGTATGAGAACAATGGGATTTTCCTGACTTCTGCAGCTGGAACACGTGCTGCTGGCTGCAGTTTCAGCTTTGAGAATCCCATTTCCCTGGTGTCTAGTGGCACCCCCCCACCCGACGATCACTGTCTCTAGTGGCATCCCCTTCCATATCTTTTCCTGGTGTCTTGTGGCACCCCACCCCCTCCAATTGCCAAACTACATTTTTTTATTTATTTATATAATCTGATCACAGGATGCCCGCCTCCGGTGTCAGATGTACCTGCTCAGTCATTTGTGTTATTTGCCGACATCAGGGGGACCAATCCCCATGTTGGCATCACAAGCCCCATCAGTGTGGAACATTGGGGAACCCACCACCAGTGTCCACAAATATTTATTTAGTTCTGTCACCAGGATGCCCACCCCCAGCATCAGATTCCCTTCCCCTGCAGCAGTTCTGTTCATATTGGCCAACATCAGGGGCCCAATCCTCATGTCAGCATTACAAGCGCCCCTCCCCTTCCCTCCAAAGCAGTATGGGACACTGGGGATCCCACTCCCAGTGTCCACAAATATCAATATAGTTGTACCTATGGAAAGAAAACAGTCCCCCCAACGTCTTTTATTTAACCTGAAAAAAGAAAACGGTCCCTCATCATCCCTGCCATCCTCCACCCCATCTCGACCCTCCCACTGAACACCCACCCCCACCACATCCCCCCTTACCCTATAGGTACTGTACCTCTGGAGGTCATAGGCTGTCATCCTCTCTGGACCAAAACATGTCTGCACTCTTCAAAGCTGAACCATGAACTGAGGAATCAAGGTAATTGCCGTATAATATATTGCAATAGCATTTCGAACTTATGTTCATAACTTTGCCATTTTTAGGAATTATTTTACCAAATTTTCAACATGGGCTTTTTGGGACACCACAACATGAACACTGTAACTGTTATTTCATTAATTAGGCCTAGAAGGTGATTTCACGGTCACTGTGTGAAATCATGTTTTGGGACTGAATAATGACACTTCACCACCTGTGTTCATGAGGTGGTGTTTCAAAAAGGCAACATTGAAAATTTGGTGAAAAAAAATCCTAAAAATGACCAAGTTATGAGCATTCTTTGAAATTTTTCTATGCCTATGAGTACCTTTGATAATTATAAAATATTTTGGCCCAGATATTCAAACTGCACCATTCTGTGGTGCAAGCCCCTGCTCTGCTCAAAAAAGTTGTGCAAGGGTGTGGCCAGGGTGATATTCAATGGAGTTGCGCTATTGAGCAACTTCATTGAATATCGTCCCCTGGCCACACCCACTGTGCATGGCGCAGTGGAACTGTGCCACTGCAAGTGGTCAGAGTGGAGCATTCAGATTTGGTGGTGCAAGTTCCATTGCGCCATGCGCAGCACCTGCGATATTCAAAAGGTGACATGCAACTTCATTGCTACTTCATTGAATGAATTCATTCACATATCTGGACTGCCTTGTATGGTGTGGGCTGCACGCCCATTATCTCATGCTCTGAACCAATGGGCATGCAGCCCTACTGAGCTGTCAGTCGGCGGGCAGTGGGCGGCAGGCGGGTGGTGCTTGCCACCCGCCAGCTCATGGGGAGCAGGTAGTGGCCCGTGGGTGGGTGGGGTGGGGGCCACTAGATCACATTGGATTGTGGAGTGGGGTTGAGGATGCCGCCTGCGATCTGGCTTCGCGGTCCACTGGACCACCAGGGATCTTGGACTTTGGGGGGTGTAACTTAATGCCTGTGATTGGGCTACTGGGGAGAATAACCTTATGCCCATGATCAGGCTACTGGGGAGAATAACTTGCCAGCGATCAGGCTACTTGGGGGTGGGGGATATTTGGTTATGCCCGATTGGGCTAATGGGGAGGGATAACGTTATGCCCACGTTCAGGCTGCTGGGGGGGAACACTTCAGCCCATGATCGGGGCATGGAGGGGCGCCGCCAGGTGTGGCAGGAATGAGTGGAGGGACACCCATAGGCGGCAGCTGCTGTGTTGCGCCCTGCAATGCATCAGCTCACCTGTGGGTGGCCCTCGACATGATCCTTTTTTTTTGGCGTAAAGTTGTGCAGACGCAGGTAGGAGTTGTACCTGCATAACTCTTCATGGCCTGGCTGAATATCGGGCTGTGCAGTTTATGCATAGGCACGCCCCCCCCACCTGTGCCTGCATACATTACTGATGTGCCCCGGTGCATCGGGATTTGTGCAGGCGCACTTTTCCCTTTTAAATATCACACCAGGGCACATCAGTGGGCTGTGCATGTTGTGCCATGCACAACCCTTTTGAAAATCTGGGCTTTTGAGTCCAAATTTTTGACAGAGCCATTTGTTCACACCACCTCATGAATAGTACAGCTGTCATTTTTCACATCCTGCCTGACATGTGTCTTTGCAGCTGTGACATGGAATGGTGTCTTGGCACAGATTTTAAATTTTTACACCTATGGGGTTTATGAGGTGGGGTTATAAGAAGATTATGTTCAAAATATGGGGTCAAAATATGTAAAAAGGCCAAGGTTATAACCATTTGTTGCAATTTCGGTACACCCGCTTGTAACTTTGGACATTTTTAATATTTTGACCCCAGATTTTCAACATAGACTTTTTATTACCTGACCTCATGTATGTCACAGCTGTCATTTTTCTAATCCTATCCAAACTGTGTTTTTGCACCTGTGGTGTGAATAGCATTGCAGGTTCACATAATTACATTTTGGTGTAGATTTGAAAATGTTCTGTACTGGGGTACGTGAGGTGGGGTAAAAAGATGGCTATGCTAACAATTTGGTCACTGTTGTTCTATAAATGGAAGCAAAGGTGCCAGAGGGCCCTGTGCTTCCATGGCTACATATATATACACATCTATTCCACAGACAAATAAGGATATGATTATACTACATGAGAAAGTAAGGAAATTCATTGCAAAAAACTTTATGAATGCATCAGTTACAGTTAATAAAGTGACAAAAGCAGGGAAATGTGGTGTTAGGGTTTCCAACTCTAACACCCCACCCCCACCCTGCAGACACTGACAGGTGCCGGAGGGTGCCTTGGGGTCGTCAGCCCTAATGCTCTTCCCATTCTCCTATACTGTACCCATCTCAACTTATTTACTTATGGAATGGGGTGAGAGTTTGGGTTGTTGACTCAACGGCACCTCCCAACACCTGTCAGTGTCTGCAGGGTGGGGGTGGAGTGTTAGGTTTCAAAACCCTAACACCACATTTCCCTACTTTTGTCACTTTAGTAACAACCCTAACTGATACATTAACAAAGTTTTTTTGCAATGAATATATCTATCTATCTATCTATCAATGTATCTATATATCTATTTAAAGGGTACCTAAACAAGCAGTTTTTTAAAACTGCAAACTCCAAAATCTGGCTTCATATGGAGGTAAAGTAAAGGCTGCTGTTTACATGTATGCTAAAACTGCATTTATGTAAATAACATAAATGCAGTTTCATAGCTTTTCAAAAATGTAAACATCAGCCTTTCACATTTAAAAAAAAAAACCTTGGCTTCTCTCTAAGATGTCTGCCAAGTGTGTTAAGTGATGAGTCATGATGACATCATCTGAGCCAGAGACAGAGATCCACATGTATTTCTATAGTGCTAACTAGTTCTTCTTTTCCTCTTTACTTTGAATTGTTGTACCAGAATGATCAACACCATGTATTACCTCATGGCTTATTTTGATCAGTACACATTAGGCTATGATTTTGTTATTTTGTTTTCTTTAACTTGCAGAAAATGTCTTGCAATCCAGCTGATTTTTTCTTTGGCAGACTGCGTTACAGTACAAACACTTCAAATACCTGATGATCTAGTGGTTATGTGATGCACTGAATTTTGTTTTTTGTTAACCAGGAGAGACACACTAAGCTCATAGCTTGTTTACAGGTGTGGCCTAAGAGCACAGTTAAGTTTAATGACTTGCTCAGGGTCATACAGCAAAGTGCCGGTCTTGTTCAGTACCAAAGCTCATGCTGTCTTGTTAATCCACAAATAAGGCTTTCTTTTTCCATGCAATCCCCCTGCACCTAACTTGCCTTCTGTTGAACATCCCACCATCCATACCCTGTCCTTAGTACTGCCTGGGGCCGAATATGAGCTTGCAATCTCAAGAAGAGAATTATTACACCTCAGATTGTAATCTTGTACCTCAGAGGGTTATGCAAACCTATACTGATATGCATCATAAGCTGGCACTGTTAAAAAATGCCTCCCTAACCACTCTCCAGTTCACATTTCTCAATGTCTGACTTCTGCTGCCACAGTAAATATTAAGTGGATCACCACCTTTCTGCACAGTGATGGTAGTATGTACAGTTCCCTGTTATTGTTTTTTTTTCTCACCTTCTTAACCAACAACTAGGTCTTCCTGGAGGGTCAAGCAATGAGCATCATGACCCACCAGAAAAACTGCTGTTCATGCCCTCATAAGAACTGCACTTACAATGGATAACAATATTATTAGCAGCAGAGGCATACTAATACCTTGATTGATTCAACCTGACTTCCAGTGTCAGTCTACTCCTTTATCTGTGATCTGCAGAACCCCGCAGGACAGTTCCTAGCAATTCTTCTCCAGTACTTTTCTGTGCTCTACTTCACAATGCGAGTTGGCTGTCTACCACCCTTCCAAATCTTGAATGAGCTATACACAACTCCCTCAATACTGTCCTAACAAATGTCAACATCTCCCTCCATAATCTCCCTACACTGAATTCAAGTAACAGTTTAGGTGCAGCCCTGACACTCTGAGTATTAGTCTTTGTTGGCTACTCTCATCCACAGTCAGGTAGTGATCACAATGCTGGCAACCCCACATTTCAGATCTCACAGTGATCCTCAGCGTCCTCCTCCATGTCTTCAATTAACCTGAATACAGCTTTACCCTGCTAGAATTACCTTTTCAGTTCCTCTATGGCATTCATTCTTCTCATCTGCTCCCCACACCAAAAACTGGTGAGTTCATTACCCTTCCGCATCATGAATGTGGTTAGTACAGCCTCCCGTGTCATAGTTACACATTAATAATAAACATGATTTTCTGGTAAGTCAGGCTGATAGCAGCATGGCACAAGTGGAAAAACAGGCTTTCCTACAAATATAAGATCTAAGCCACCTATGATTAGGCACTATTAAATGATGTGTATAATGATGTGCACACCTGTCATTTAATAGTGCCTAATCAAAGGTAACCTAGATCTTTTAAGGATAGGAAAGCCCATCATTCCCCTTGTTCCCTGCTGATATGAGCCTGACTTACTGGAAAGATATGTTTATATTTGGTATGTAAAAATAAAACAGGAACTGTACTACCTGCATTCGTTATGCAGAAGGTTGATGAGCTCACCAGTTTTCAGTGTGAGGAGGAATAGTGAAGACTGAATGCCAGAGGGGGACTGAGAAGGCCACTCTTGCAAGGTACTGCTATATTCAGGGAAGGTGAAGACAGAAGGAGAGAAATATGAGCAGATTACTGTGAGAAATAAGATGTGGAGCTGCCAGCACCTTGATCACTACCTGACACCATTGTCCCGGCCAACATTGCCCTTCCTATAAAACCAGTGCATGCAATTGTCCAAGGCTGTGTGTGGATATTAATGTATGGAACAGCTGCCATTACACATTCAGTCACTTCACTATCAGTCTAGTATTGCTTGTAAAGCATTTTTGGATACAGTATGTATGAAAACTACTATATAAATGCTGATTCTTATTATTTCCCATGGAAAAAGGACAAGACAAGCATATATTTGAGTTTTGAGAAAGTACGAACTCTAACATTGGACTACATAAGAACTTTGCTACAAAAAAGTGGTGGCTTTAGGGGGTGGTGAAGGGTGTGGCTGCAATCCCCCCACACATAGTAACATACTTGCTTGCAGCCACTGCTGCATTTCACTTTGTTGAAGAAGTCTGATTTATTGACTGTACACATGTTTACATTCAAACTATGGATTACAGGGTTTTATTTAACTCTAAAAATTGATTAGCGTTTTGCTCATAAAAGTGTTAAAACATTGTGAAAATGCACAGCACTTGCCTCAATGTGTTTAACAAACATAACACTTCTAGAAAACCTATATAAATACTTTCTGTACAGTTAGTATAGTCCCAGGAAAAAAACTGCTAATCAATTATTTAAAACCCTGGATTACATTTGTAGGTTCTGTCAAAAATGTACTAGAAAAGAATAATATCAGAAAATATAAAGGTTTAATAAAAATGTTAAAAAGTGCACATTAAGCATGCACACCACTCCAGCGCCCCCATTGTAGCATCCTGGATCCACTATAACCACTAGACCACTAGGTTATTCAATGTTTGTACTGCACTGTGGTTTGCCACAGAGAAAGTTGGTTGGATTAAAACACATTTTCAGCATGTTAAAGTAAAAAAAATAAACAGAACCATAGCCTAACATGTGCATTATACAAAATAATGCACATGGTTTTGACCATTTGGGTGAAACACTTCTATACAAAGGGAAAAAAGAAGTATTTAGAACAACAGAGAACCATATATCACTCTGATTTTTGCCCAGATGATGTCATCACATAACACATTTGGCGGCCATTTTAGGAAGCAGGTAAGACAGTTTTTTCTAAATTAGAAGGCTGATTTTACAATTTTCAAATGTTTTGGAATCACATTTAGGTTAATTATGTAAATGTAGTTTTACCATTAATGAATACAGCAGCCTTTCCTTTAGTCACCTACGGAGTCAGATTTTTGAATAGTTTGTTGTCAAAATGCTGTTTAGGTATCCTTTAATAGATAACCCACTATGAGGCATGCAGTTATACTTTAATATATGCACACCTTGGTGTGCGTTGCGATGCATGAGGCCACAGGCTTAGTGCATTCAACTACCCAAGGCGTGCGTATATCAGAGCGCAACAGTACACCCTGTAGTGGGTTATCCATCTTATAAAATGGACACAAATATTGTGGGGGGACAAAATGTAGTCCCTGTATGGCTCATATAACTGTTTTAGTTATAGTAGGTGATCTGGTTGACCTTGCTGCAATTGTGATAACTGTGTGATAGTTATCTGGTTGATCCTGCTATTATTTTAAAAGACATTGAGCCATTTAAATGAATTATCTGGTTGATCCTGCCATTTTCACATTGTTTTGGTATAGTTACTTTCACTTTTTGTAATATAAGGTAACGTGACTGAGCAGTGTTAATTTTGGTAAAGGAAGTGCAGAGACAGGTTTGAAATAAGCCATTCTGGGTGCAGAAAGTATCTAAACTGCTTTTTCTATTTTAACTTAATGCAGCTTTGTCCAGAACGATCTTCCAACTGTACACTTCAGGTCTTGTAATGTAGCATGACCAAGCAGTGTAAATGGCAATGAAGAACGTTGAGGAAGAGGTATAAAATAAGCAACTGTCACTTCAAAAAGTATGAGAACTTTGTTTTTTTATTCATTTTAATGCAAATTACTGTATAAGAAGCTGCCAACACCTCACACAGAGGAGAGTGAGTGGAGTGCAAGTGAGTCAGCGGCTTCAGAAAGGTAAACAAAAGCATGAGTGACTGTTGCTATAGCAACACTCTCTCACCCTTGCATCTACCTGTCTAAAGCCGCTGACTTGCTCGCATTCTGCTCACTCTACTCTGTGTAGTGTCGGCAGCTTCTTTTACAGTAACCTGCATAAAGATGAATAAAAAAATAGAGTTTTCTCTTGTTTTCTACCTCTACCTCTACCTCAATGTCCATCACTGCTGTTTACACTGCTCAGTTATGCTACATTACAGGACCTGAAGTGTACAGTCAGAAGCTAGTTTTGGACAAGGCTGCATTAAGTTAAAATAAAAAAGCAGTTTAGATACTTTTTGCACCCAGAATGGTTTATTCCAAACCTGTCCCTGCATTTCCTTTACTGAGATTAACACTACTTGGTCCTGCTACATTACAAAGTGAAAGTGATTATGTCAGAAATAGGGATGTGTCGGGGGTCACGTGATGGCAGCCTGAGCGTCGACAGAGCACTCCCGGAGCTCCACCACTCATTCTCTAGTTTTGGCTCTTTTCAATAACCTATTGCCGATCGAAACCCCTTCAAATAGTGGAACGAGTGATTTTACCGACTAGAAGCTGCTGCCCGATCCTTGTTATGGAGGCTTATGTCAAAAAATCGTGGCCGAAGCATCCGCCTCCCCAAACTCCAGAAAAACAGAAGGCCGCAAAGCGAGCGAAGCAGCAGGCCGCCAGCCTATCGCACCTACCTACTGCAGATGCTCCACTCTCTGAGGCGAGATTCCTGGAAATAATGCAGCCTCTCCAGACGTCTATGACATCCATAGCTGAGGATGTGCAGGAAATTAAGAAATCGGTCGATTCTTTGACGCGAAGGATGAGCGATGTAGAAGTTAAGGTGACTTGCTTAGAAAGCAAGCAATCCGGGATTGACACAGAACTTGTGATGGTGAAGCGGAGAATTAAAAAGTTAGAGGAAAAGCTTGAAGATCTAGAGGGGCGTAGTAGAAGAAACAATTTGGTAGTCATCAGGATTCCTGAAAAGGAGGAGGGGAACACCCCGATAACTTTCCTTCAAAAGCTCTGCTATAAAGTCGCAGGTTCTCCCCCCAGAGGGGGCGAATACATAATAGAGAGGTCTCATCGAGCCTTGCGCCCTCCCCCTGCACAAGGACAGTCTCCCAGACCTCTAATTATGAGGTTTCTAAACTATTTGGATAAGCAGCACGTTTTAAGTAAGGTCAGAGAGATGAAGGAGTTGTCATGGGAGGGCAAGCAGATACGGAACATCCAGGACCTGCCCCACTCGGTGAGGGTCAGACGACAAGAATTACACCCGATTGTCACCAAACTTATTGCAGCATCTAAGCTATACAAAGTCAAGTATCCTGCTACATTAAAGGTTTCCCATGAAGGAAGATGGCTAACCTTTGACTCCTATCCGCAGGCACTACAGGAGTTACAGCATCTTTTCCCGGACCTTTTCAAGTGAGGCCATGCCTCACTCGCTTTGCTCAATTGGCTCAATGTCTGGAATGCCTGATGTTTTTCTTTTTAGTCTAAATTTAGAAGTATTTGAGTAATTATTTGCCGCTTACTTGTTTTGTTTATACGACGATGATGTGTAGTGATATTTTTCTCCCTTTTATTTTATCCCTCCTGCCATGATAGCTCATCGCCCTGCCTTTGTGGTCTACATAACTACAGACAGCTTTTATGGCGCCTTCCGGATCTGTCTTATCCTGTGTGAAAGGTCTTTTCATGCACAGTCATCCACCTTGATTTAGAGCTACTGCTCAACAGACCCCTGCTTTTTATGGAGTTGACTGCGGAGTTTTGTATCAATATTGGGACATGGACACATCGCCGATAACAGCGAATCGGAGGAGGGTCGCTATCTTCACTTGGACCCAGCTAAACAGCCTCTCTTTTGTACTTTTGTATGCAGACCCAGGAGGGTTGAACTCCCCCCCCTTTTTTTTTTTTTTCTACTATTATTCTCCAGATGATGAACAGCCCTGGATTAGGAGGCTTCGTTTAATTTACTGAGCTTAATTGTATTTTCTTCTTCTTTATTGGGTGGGGGGGGATCCGGTAGGTAGTACTGGGTTTTTGTTTTGGGCTGTCCGGAAGTGTATCATGTGGCATGTTTGCTATAGGAGAGCAGTTCTTGGGAACTGGGGTCTTTGTAATATGGGGGGGAGGGGGGATATTATGAAAGCTTATCTCATTGGATTGGAGTGGGTTGGGTTTCTTAGTTTTGCTGTATGTGTGGGACGTTGGGGGATACTCAAGGTTATGAGATAATGGAATATATGTTTTCATGTGGCTTCAGAGAGTCTGTAACTACTTCATGGTTTTCTTCATCGAAGTACCCCAAGTTATAACTAACATAGTTCTTCCAACAACTCAGTTAATTACTATGACTCATTCTTATAAATTTGTTAGTTGGAACATTAAAGGAGCCAAGGATAGGGTCAAGAGACAAGTGGTGCTAAAACACCTTTTTCACTTGGGGGCACAAATCATTTTCCTCCAGGAGACCCATCTAAAAAGAAATGATCTTCACTATTTTAGAAGAGCGTGGGTGGCCCAGGTTTTTGGGGCTGGGTCCTCGACCAAGAGAGCAGGGGTTGCTATACTTGTCACTAGAGGTGTTCCTTTTAAGTTGGTGCAGGAGTGCTGGGACCCCAAAGGTCGCTATGTATTCGTACATGCCATCTTCGCATCACAGCCAATTTTATTAGGTTCAGTTTATGGCCCTAACGGTGATTCCCCTTCCTTCTTTATGAATCTTTTACGTCAGGTGGAGTTTGATATCCACAAAATTACAATTGTTGGAGGAGATTGGAACTTGGTGCTCCAAATGATTTGAAAGGTCATATAACGGCGACGGGTTTATCCCCAGTGCAAAGGCCCTGAAAGATTTTATTAACAAAACAGCTTTAGTTGATATTTGGCGTATATTTAATCCTGAGATTCGACAATATTCCTTCTATTCACCAGTACATAACTCCCCATTCAAGAATTGATTATATTCTAGTCAGTTCAGTAGCGGTATCCAACCACGATACAAGCGGATATTTCCGCCAGAGTAATATCGGATCATGCCCGGTTAGCATAACCTATAGGCCATTCGCAGAGATTGAGATGCTCACCACAATGGAGATTAAATTCTCAAATTCTAAAAGAGGAGTCCTCTGTGAGGGTCCTAAGGGACTTTATCACGCACTTTGTAGCAGATAACCAAGACTCCATAGACCAAAGAGACCTGATCTGGGCCGCTCTAAAGTGTTCCTTAAGGGGAGAGCTAATCAAGATCGCCTCCAGGAGGAAGCGGGCTCAGAGAGATATGTTAACCTCTCTTTTATCCTCGATTAAACAAATCGAGTTTGGCCTATCTCGGAGTTCACCCGATTCCGAGTGGGTTAGGTTACATCAGTTGCAGGCCCAATACTCGGGACTAGTTTTTCAACAAGCGGAACTGGCTCTTTCTCGGGCGAGACTCCAATATTTGGATATAGGGGAGAAGGCTGGGAAACTCTTAGCTATGCGTGTAAGACAGCTTGAGTCTGCTCATTATATTGTGGGTGTACGTACTGGTCAGAGTGATCAAGTTTGCACAGATCCGGGAGAAATATCTAAGGCCTTTGGGACATACTTTCAGAAATTATATGCGGAGGATTCTGAATTTAAGCCCTCGGCTTCAGAGATTACTTCATATCTGAGCACAATTATTTTCCCAAAATTAACAGAAGCTGACGCTGAGGGCTTGAGCGCCCCAATTTCGATTTCTGAGATACACCAAGCCATTCAACAGTTGTCCCTTGATAAATCCCCATGACCTGATGGGTTCCCGAGTAATTTTTATAAGGCGTTTCTTCCAAACATATCTCCAATTTTATTAGACACTTTTAAACATTGGTTTAATTTTGGTATCTCCAACCCAAACTTCCTTGAGGCAACAATATCTTTGATATTAAAACCCGGAAAGGACCCTTCCAGTGTGGACAGTTATTGCCCAATATCTCTCCTAAATACAGATATTAAAATTCTGGCGAAAATCCTTGCTAACAGATTGTCCAAAGTTATGGATAGCCTGGTGAGCAGGGAACAAGTGGGCTTTATGAAGGTGAGATTACCCCATGATCATCTTAGGAAACTGTTATACCTTATTGCAGAGGCCAAAGAATCTAAAACCCCAGCAGTACTCCTCTCACTTGATGCTGAAAAAGCCTTTGACCGGGTGTCCTGGGACTTCCTATTTGCCACCCTTTCAGCTTTTGGTTTACCCCAGGAATTCCTAAGATGGGTTAGAATATTATATTCTTTTCCCTCTGCGAGAGTCAAATGCAATGGGGTATTGTCACCGGTCATCAAGTTAGAGCGAGGTACTAGGCAGGGTTGCCCCCTGTCCCCACTGTTATTTAATCTGTATTTTAACCTTTTTTGCGTAGATTAATGAGGAATCCACTCATCAAAGGTATACAAGTAGGGGAGTCTAGCTACACATGCTCAGCTTATGCTGATGATGTTTTATTACATATTGAGAATCCAGGGACTTCCATACCACCCATCCTGGAGGAAATAAATAATTTCTCCAGACTATCCTTTTATAAATTGAATTGTTCTAAAACAAAAATCTTCCCTTTAAACCATTATGTTAGAAAAGCAGACTTACAGGATTTGGGCCTGGGTTGGAAAACCAAATCCTTAACATATTTGGGCATTGCCATTAGTACTAGACTCTCCTCTATGATTAAAGATAACTTAAGTACTTTAGTCCATAATATCTCGGAAGATTTAAATAAATGGCGCTTAATCCCCCTGTCTTTGTGGGGTAGGTTGAACCTTTTAAAAATTAACATTCTTCCTAGGATATTATATCCTTTGGGAATGCTTGGGGCCTACCTCTCAAAAAATGGTTTACAATTCTATAGAGGATATTTAATTCCTTTTTATGGCAGGGGAAAGTAACCCGTCGATCCTACTTCAATTTAACAGCCCAAAATCTAAGGATGGCCTAGCTGCCCCCTCACTGTTCTTACATTATCTGGCCCAACATGTCTGCAAACTGAGCTTGTGGAATAATGAGCATAGACATCTAGCTTATTTACCTTTATGGCTCGATACAGAGCATGATCTGGCGAAGAAGGTGAAAAGCTCCTTATATGCTCTGTTATTTGTCCCATTGACTGTCGTTCCCAAACCCTTAAAAAATAATCCTATGGGGTGGTCCCTTAAAGCTTACCACCAACTGCAACGTTATTTAGGTGTTAAGTGGTGGCTCTCGGATATCCTACCTATTTTTGAAAACCTACAAATCAAAGTAGGTGGCATTCCGATACCTGCAGCTTTCTGGCCGCAGATAAGTCATCTTTCTGTAGCCGATTTTTGGGAACAGAACAGCCCAGTCTCATTTGATCTCCTAAAAAGACTTCATGGATTCACAGACTCTTACTTTTTTAAGTGGCTACAGCTTAGTAAAGCCTTAGTCCAGGCATTCTCTTCGGTCTCTTTACCTAGTCATGAGTCGAAAAATATTGACTCCCTTTTGACGGCTGCTGCACAATCACATGCAGTTTCCAAAGTTTACAAGCTCCTCCAAGAATGGGACCATAGGCTTCCCTCAGGTATTTGTTATTACTGGGTAAGAGAACTGAATCTACGGGACTCCCCGGAAGTTTGGAAAACACTCTGGATGACTATGTATAGGTACATCAAACAAGATAGGCTAAGAATGGTTCACTTCAGTATCATGCATCACCTCTACTTGTCTCCTACTCATCTATTCAGACGGGGAGCACTCAGCTCACCTCTTTGTTGGAATTGCAAGAAGGAAGAAGGTACTTTGTATCACTTGTTATGGTCGTGCCTGGTGATTCAGACTCTTTGGAGTGCCATTAGCAGACTCTTAGACCCTATCCTTGGCTCAACTAATATGGATACTCCCGAGATTTGTGTGTTATATGTTTTCCCAATGGCCACCTCCAGGGCTTGGAGAGCACGCGTCTCTCTCTTGTTTCAGCAGTTATGAAGTTGCTAATCTTAAGACACTGGTCGTCTGACAACTCTCCAACCCTATTAGAGTGGCATAGGAATGTACCCTAAGCCTGCAGCTGGAGAAACATATTGCTTATATGCGGGTAAACATGAATATTATATATCTCTGGGGTCCTTTAGACCCCTTTTTGATGACTTGGAAGCCGGGAACCTAAGTAGCTTGAATAGGATTGATCAATTCTTTAATTTCTTTTCTTTTATTACTCGTAACCTTTGGGGTTGGGGATGGGGGGGTGGTAGCCTGTTTTGTGTTTTTTCTCTCTTAATACTTCATCAGAAAGTGCGGTGAATGTAATATTGGATCTAAGGGTCTTGGCCCTGCGCTTTCAGTGTAACACTTCATCATTTGTTCATTAGATGTTGTTGTTGGTTAAAACTAATAAAATTTTAATTACAAAAAAAGAAATAGGGATGTGTGAAGTTGGAAAATTTCACCCAGAAAAATATTTCGCGTAATTAGCGCATTTTGTGAAATATTTCACTGGCGAAATGCAAAATTCTGCCCGTGGTTGGGTGCAAAATTTCACCCCAAAGTTGGCAAAATTTCACTCACAGGTGAAATTTCATACCCACAGGTGAAATTTCACCATCTGCAGTGAAGTTTCACCATCTGTGGGAGTAATTTTGCCTCCCATGGTGAAATTGTGAGTTCTTCCCTTCCTTCTCCCTGGTGTCCAGTGCCCCCCCCAGCTGTCACTGGATGTAAACAGTAGGATAAAGACTACCTCCCACCCAAATTTACCCTGCTGCCTCCCTTATTGTTTTAAAAAAAAATCACCTTTCACTCCCTGGTGCTAGCGGATCCCCCCCCGGCCATCACTGGCTGTAAACAGTTAGATAAGCACCCCTCCCCCCCGAAACTTACCCTGCCATCTTCATTATTGTTTTTTTAAAAAAAGTACACCTTTCACTCCGTGGTGTCTAGTGAACCCCACCCCATCTGTAGATAGCAGGACCCAGCCAGCTCCCCCCCAAGTTCCCCGATCTGGCCACCTGCACAGCCTCCACTCACCTCCATGGCTGGCAGCCCACTGAGTGCCACTGATCACTTGAATGAATGAGCGCACACCGCACTCATTCATTCAAGTGCTCAGTAGTGCTCAGTCGGCTGTCTCCATGTAGGTGAGTGGTGGGCTGTGTTGGTGGTCCATCAGGTAGTGGGGGGAGCTGGGTGGGTCCTGCTATCTACTGATGGGGGGGGTGGGGAGTCCACTAGACACTTCAGAGAGTGAAAAGTGAATTTATTTTAAACAATAATGGAGGCAACAGGGTAACTTTGGGGTGAGGGTTTATCTTACTGTTTACAGCAAGTGACAGCTGGAGGGACCACTAGACACCAGGAGTGAAGGAGGGTGAATTTCATTTTTTAAAAATAAAACAAATAGAGGGGGTGCAGGTCAAATTGTGTGTGTGGGAGGGGGGTCAATTTATGGACTTGTTGCCGGCGGTAACGGGTGAAATTGCAAAATTTCACTGTAATTACGAACATACACAGCAAATTGCTGACTTCATGGCAATTTTGCAGGCAAAATTTTATTTTGCTGCATCTCTAGTCAGAAGCAGTCTGAAGATTGCAGGATCGACCAGATACATATTTCTTTTGTTTTAAGTGAGCTTTTTGTTTAGAAATCATGGTAGATCAATCACAAACTGTAGATGTATAGAGAGTGGGACTGGTATAGTGATTTACTTATGGCTGTGGGTGGCAGCCTGTATTTGCCAGCTGTATGTGCAGCAAGCTATCTGTGCCAGGTATTGAGCCAAATGTGGAGTGATCTCAGGGCTGGTGAGATGGTTTTGAGGGCTAGGAAGCAGTTCAGGCATGCGGTCAGAATAGGAGGTGTTCCATCATTGTGAAATAATGCACAGCCATGTGATGCATTTTAGTCAATCAGGAAACTTGGATTTCACAGATTTTTCTTACTATAGATATATATATTTATACAATAGGGGTGAAGGGATAAAGCTATGAATAAATTGTGTAATTTTCACAGCCATTGCATAACATGTTGCTGATGTAGACATTGTTGTATATGGCTAGAAATAAACCAACAAAGACTACGTCAGCAGGTGATATATGACTAGTGGTTACATCACTTAACCCCACCTAGAAATACAGATCACAGAACTTCTTACAATTAAATCGCTTAAAATTCTATAAATGCACCTGTAAAACAATCAATGAAAATCCTGAAAAACCCATGCCATAGCCACTGTATCACACACTGATAGCTGCAGGGACTCAACATTCATTGCTGCACAGATCCTAAAATCAAAGAAAAAATGTTAGAATTAGGAAAGGAAAAAACTACTCAATGTGACTACAGAATGGACCATAGAAGTTACAAATCTGAAGAGCCACAAAATCTTTGGATAAACAAAATGACACAAAAAAAAGCAACTACAATTAATATTAGTGAAGAAATTGAACTATGCTGTTCACAATTTCAAATGGACTTAGAGCCACTAGAAGATCCGATGCTGAAAACAGGTAGAAATATAACAACAAATAGTAAACTACCACAGAATAAAGCAAACATCGACAAGGATGCTATAAATACATTCATAATGAGTGCAAAGAATGAAAACACTCAAAGAAAAATGGAATATGATGTAAATCATTTCAAAACCTATTTAAAAGAAACACATCATATCACTGAATTGTTTCATTATATGACTCCTGACAAACTTGACCCACTATTATGTCAATATTTTATGTCCATGCAACGCAGTGATGGAACCGAATATGAGCCTTTAACAGTTCACTCTAAATTACAGAGTTTGGAGAGATATCTTAAAGAAATGGAATATCCACATTCTATTTCTACATCTAATCTCTTTCCAAAAATGAAATAAGTTGTGGTATCAAAACAGAAAGTTCTAAAACAGCAAGGCAAGGGAAATCACCCAAAAGCAGCTGATGAACTAACAGACTACATAATTGCACAACTGTATGAAAAACAACTTCTTTGACCCAAAACACCCCAATCATTGCTCAATACGATGTGGCTTATAGTATCCATGCATTTTGGACTCAGAGGAACAACAGAGACCAAAAATTTGCAGTGGGGAGACATTAAATTGGGAAAAGACGAACAAGGCATACTTTATATCGAATACATTCGAGAACGGCAAACCAAAACCAGAACCAGGAATAATCCTAAGGACATAAGACAAATAAAACCAAAAGCGTATCAGACCACAGACAAACAAAAATTCCCAGTAAACAATTATTTAATATTTAAAAGCAAATGACCACCAAAATGCAAGAAGAGAATTCATCATTTTTCTTAACAGTAAACCAATCAAACAAAGCACTGTACCCAACTTGGTGGTATAAAAATAAGCCCCTAGGCATTAATACACTAGGTAAAATAATAAAAAACATGATGCAAGCATCTGACATTGACACATACAAATGATTAACTAATCATTCATTTAAGAAGCACTTAGTGCAAAAGTTAACTGATTCCAATGGGCCACCCAATGAAATTATACAAATCTCACGACATAAAAAAATTCAATCAGTGAATGTCTATTCAATAATAAATGAACAGAAACAAAAGACCATTTCAAACATTCTGAGCAACACTTCTGAAAGTAAACCTTTAACATCATATGAGAAGCATGAGAAAGCCGAAGCAAGCACCAGCCATGCATATGTAAACACCTATCCAACCACCAGCTACTCATCTGTGTCCAAGAAGCACGATAAAAAACCACAGGAAAGCAGCACCATCAACTTACCTGAGATCATTACAGCATGTTTCAACAACCCAACCATACATGCTAGCAAAATCACCTTCAATATAATACAAGGTACCTTACAATAACAGTACCATGAAACCTCACACAATATTACAACTTACTAACCGTATTTTCTTCTATTTCTTTCAACAGGATCAACATATCAGAAAAAAAGAAAATGCAAGGCTGCCGTAAACTCATCAGACAGCGATTCTGACTAGCAAGAAAACACAAGATGACACCAAACAGATTTATTAACCAGTGTTGCCCACCTGTACCTATTTTTACCGATCCTTTCAATGACAATCTATAGTTTGTAACAGACTGTTACTTATTTTGCTTTCAATAAAATAAAGACCTTATTACATGTGAAGAATGCAGTTGCACAACATGAAAATAAAGTGCACTGACTATTTAACATAATTATACTTATAGGTGAATCCGCAGTAGAACAGTATGCACAAGCACTACCTCCCAAAAACTAATCATGAATGAACACCATATACTAACACTGTGTCATAGCACCAAACATGCCAGAACGGCGAAGTATCACATAGCATAGTGAGTACATAACACACCTCACAGAATATCCGAAACATCAATCACTGCTACCGGCATTAACAGAAAACATGTTTTAAATAACATACACTCTGAAATAAATGAAAAGAGATTACCAAAACGTAAGAAGCACATGAAAACTCCACAAACTTTCCAGAACCGCAGACTCTCTCATACATGACAATAATCCCAACCATAGAACATGAGTAAACTAATAGTAACTGATGCAACACGCACAACCACCATCATCAACCAATACAAACTCACACACAAAATCATTCAACATTATCACCCAATCAAAACCTACACACAAGCTGGCCTGGTGGCACTGAGGGTTGAGGCACTGGATGCCACACCTCACACCAAGCTGGTGACCTGGGTTCAAGAACGAGCCCAGGATGCCAGGGGGTTGGCCGGGGAGGAGAAGAATGAAGTGCCCAACAGCTGTTCTTCTTCTTCTTCTCCAGGAGGGTTCGCTGCAAGTTCCCGTCACTATACCGCCATCTAGGGAAGCCTGGTGGGTAGGTGCGGTAGTGGAGCAGCAGCACGGGCATTGGGCAGACGTTGGCAGAGGGCGGAGCCTTTCAGCTCATTAGCCCCCATTGCATGCCAATGTCTAGGGAGAATAAGGGAAAAAACACTCAGTCTCTCCTAGGCGACGACACCTCCCTGCTCATCTCGGGCTCACAATGGCAGACCCCACTGTACAGGATCTGCATCTCAGCATGTTGGCTTTGGGGGAGGTGCCTCCTCACCCCACCCTGGGGGTTATTTGGGTGCCTTGGTTACTGTGTGGATCCATGGTAATTTAGGGGCAGATTATGGTGAGACCAGGGAGAGCAGTTCAGAGGATGTCTGCGAGAGGGGAGAGACGAGGTAGTCAGGAGCATAAATATTAGATTAATAACAAAACATAAAAACCTACACACATTTCAGCCAGCAAACTTCATTCATAAAATATTCACACAACTGAGGAAGCACACCACAACAAAAAGTAACACCATAAATATGTTCTTCAATGCTAACTACAACTAAAAAAAGAACCCTATTGTATAAATTGCACACATGATGTGTCACTTGTGGAATATGACAAATATTTGCACTCGTGCAGCGTGAACTGCGATAGTTTCACTCGTGCCTTTGGCACTCGTGATATTATCATAGTTCACTCTGCACTCATGCAAATATTTTCCATATTCCACAGTGCCCATCATGTATCCCATATATATATATATATATATATATATATCTACTGTATATATATATATATATATACTGTATATATGTGTATATATATATATATATATATATATATATATATATATATATACACATATATCTATATATATCTATATATATATAGGTATATATATATCTACATGTGTGTATGTGTATCAAATACATGGATGTGACCTAAATCCCATTACGAAAATAATCATTTATTTCCCCATATATGAAACCAGACAAAGTACTATATAATGGCAATTAAACTGAAATACCACAGCAATTAAACTCATAAGGCTGGATATTCAAACTGCGCTATTCTGTGGCGCAAACCCTTGCACTGCACAAAATAGTTGCACTGGGGTGTGGCGGTGATATTCAGCGGAGTTGCGCTATTGAGCAACTTCAACACGATCACCCCCAACCACAACCACTGTGCATGGAGCAGTGGAACTTGTGCCACATAGTGGTCAGAGTGGAGCAGTCAAGATGCGGTGGCGCAAGTACCATTGCGCCATGCACAAATTTCTGATATTCAAAAGGTGACATTCAAATGGGGCCATAATTCAAGCAAGGTGCAGGGGGGCCATTTGCATCTATTTATGGCCCCATTTGAATGCCATTAGCATGCAGGTGCACCGATCCCCGAGGACTTGCGCCTGGCGCCCTGCCAGGCAGCAGACGTCGGGGACCAATGCCCCCTGCAGCCCGATCGTGGGCATAAGTGAATAAATCCCCCCAACCCCTGACTGGCCTGATCGCGGGCATTAGTAAAAATAAAACCCCACCTCCCACTAGCCCAATCGCAGGCTGAAAAGAGTTCAACCCCCCAAAGAACATATCCCTGGTGGTCCAGTGAACCGCGAAGCCTGATCATGGGCTGAAAAGAGTTCAAACCCCCACAAGAACATATCCCTGGTGGTCCAGTGGCTCCCACCCCACCCACCCATGGAGCCCACCACCCCTCCCCCATCAGCCGGCAAGTGGCAGCATCCCACCTGCCTGCCGCCTGCCGCCCACTGACTGACTACCCGGTAGGGCTGCATGCCCATTGGTTCAGAGCAAGAGCCAATGGGCGTGCAGCCCATACCATACAAGGCAGTCCAGATATGTGAATGAATTCATTCATGACAAAACCCCCAAAAGGGACAACAACAACAACAACAACAGTGGGGTTGGAACTGGAACTGGCCTAAAAACAGAAGGCACAAGGGCAGAGGGAAACCATTACAAAGATCGGGTCCCTCGTACAAGGAGATAGCTGAAGAAAACCAGAAATTTCGAGAGCTCCTGGGGCAAGTGCACTCTGTAGCGGATGATGTTCCCGCACAGACCCTTGCAGCAGTACAACAGGTGACACATGCCACTACTGGTCATGGGGATACTGGAAGTACGAGCTCTCAGGCCCACACAAGCCTGAACCCGGAAGCTCCTCCCTACATTACATCAGTGCAACACTGTGAAGTCATCCATGCAAGTCAAGCCCAACCTCTGCATGCCTCCAGCAATACGGATTGACAATTACAGGCCCCAGTCCGCATTGTAAACAAGCTGGTCTTGGATACAAACGGAAGGCCCTGCACCGAGGCCGAGGTTGGGAGCTGCCAACTAATTGTCTTATTAGAAACAGGTGCAGCTGTATCTGTGTTACATGACGAACACCCGGACACGTCTCCTTGGTCTACCAGATGGAAGACCAATATGTCAGGAGTTGATGGTACTAGGCTATCTGCATACCGTTCTCTACCCTTACCGGTAGAGCTAGGCCATTTGAAGGCCTCACATGCTTTCCAACTGATGGTGCTGCATGATCATCCTAGTATCATCAGGATTGACTTCCTTGCGCCACATGGCTGTGTGGTGGATCTAGCTAACATGCTGCTGATACAGATCCAGGGTCAATACCATACTGTATTAATTCCTGACTCGCATGCTGTGGCAACAATATCTATCAACAACAAAGAGTATGACGTCATAGATTTGTTCAAGAACCATGAACTTTTCCCAAAACTCCTACCTATTCTGCAACGACATTTGGAAGCATTTGCAGTTAACAAGCACGATTATGGCAGAATGCATACTGTTATCAAGGTGCCAGGCCCGGCATGAGAGACAAAGGCAATACCCGTTTCCCACTGAAGCCTTACCCTCTCTCCGAGAAACGATCAAGTCACTCCTTAAACAAGGAGTAATCAGAACCTGTGTTTCTACTGCCAACTCTCCTGTCTGGCCCATGAAGAAACCCACAGGCACCTGGAGACTTACTATTGACTACAGGAAACTGAATCAGGTTACTCCCAGTTGTTCCCCAACTGTGGCGTCGGCACCAGATGTGCTTCGACTTTTAACACCAGATCAGAAATGGTTCAGTGCCCTGGATATCTCCAATGGTTTTTGGTCATTACCATTGGCCCTCAAGAGTCAATATAAGTTTGTCTTCACCTTTGAAGGACGACAATACATGTGGACTTGCTTGCCACAGGGATTCCATAATAGCCCATCCCTCTTCCATCTTCACATGATGGATGCCCTACAGAGTTTCTCAGCCCCCCAATGTCTCTTACAGTACATAGATGACCTGTTGTTGGCTACTGCCACACAGGAACAACATCTGGATCTCTTGGACGAACTACTGACTCTCATTCAGAGAGCAGGTCTGAAGTGCAACCCAGCAAAAGCACAATTATGTCAGAAAGAAGTACTCTTTCTGGGTTTGAAAATAACTGACTAAGGCCGGAGCCCTACTTGGAAAAAGATTCAGGGATTACAAGACTTGCCATTACCCACCAGTGTGGCAACTCTTCGAAGGTTTCTAGGTATGGTAAACTATTCGAGAGATTTTATTTGTGATTTTGCTCAGAAAGCCGCTCCTCTATATGATCTACTCAAAAAGGACGTTCCATGGAATTGGGGCCCTGTCCATACCCAGGCTGTGACGTCACTGAAGCAGGCTTTGGCCTCCGCCCCAGCACTGGTAAACCCCAATCCAGCACTACCATTCCATCTAGAGTGTGCCACCTCTGACATCGCTATGTCAGCAGTGCTGGCCCAGAAGGTGCGTGGCACCTTGAGACCTATTGCATATGCATCGCAGCTCTTGACCTCAGTGGAACAGAAGTACAGCCTTTGTGAAAGGAGCCTTCTGGCCACCTACTGGGCTGTCAAGCACTTCCTGTATATCATTGGGTACTCAGCACTGATTCTTAACACTAATCATACGCCCACTACCTTTCTGCTCTCAGATAGAGTGAAGGATGGGTCAGTCTCCAACACCAGGCTGACACATTGGTCACTTCTCCTCCAGGACAGGGATATCCAGGTCCACCAGACCAAAGTTCCGTCTCTGCTAGTTCATGGTCTCCTTTTTCAGGGAGAACCCCATGACTGTACACTGCAGTCACCTGACCTCCCAGATCCGGGTCCATTCCTCCCTGCCACACCTGAGATACTGGAAAGTGCCTCTTTGTGCCGTGTTTTCACTGATGGTTCAGCATCATACTATCAGGGAGAACAGATTGCAGGGATGGATATTTTGGTGGTGTATCCTTATGGGAACACTGTCAGGATATCTAAACGCTGTAGTGTAGCTTCATCACAGTATGCAGAGATGGCAGCGGTGGCCTGCGCGCTTGAGTTTATCCAACATGGAACTCAGGATACCATCATTTTTACAGACTCTAATTGAGTTTGTTGCTCCCTTACAGAATTTCTCCCTTTCTGGCAGAAGAACTCCTTTCTCCCCTCTGATGGAAGTCCAGTGAAATACAAAGAATTGGTAATCTACATACATGCATTGGCACAGAAACACCCACACAAACTTTATGTGCACAAGGTTAAAGCTCACTCTCTACATGATCCCTATCATGCATTCAATGACACAGCAGATACCCTTGCTAAGGAAGGGGCCCGAGGGAGGGACGTCTGGATGATGGATCATCCAGAAGCCAATGCAGCTGTACATGTTGCAGCTCTCAAAAAGAAATCTGAATCTTTTTCCCCCCTGGACCTCTCAGCAGCCCAGCATTTGGACACTGAACTCAAAGAAGTGTTCAGATTCCTTGACAAAGGGTACTGAAAAGACTCCCTCACATAACCCGTATCTGAGGCATGAAGGTAGTTACACTTATCCCTGATGATAAACTCATTTGGTTCAACCAGAGGATACTACCACCAAATTGTGGTAGTCCCCAGACATTTGAGATCTGAATTTTTGCACCAGGTACATGACCCTCCTACTGGCGGACACCAGGGAGCAGAAAATACCCTCCAACGTCTCAAGACCACTGCCTGGTGGCCTGGTATTACCAAAGATGTTAAACAATACATTGACAATTGCCTTGTTTGTGCACAAAACAATCCCATACCTACAAAACGAAATGCCAAACTTTTACCACAAAGACACACTGGCCCTTGGCATGCCATCCAAATTGATTTCATTGGTCCTTTGACCAATACCAGCAGAAACAACAAGTATGCCCTTGTGGTAACTGACTTATTCTCTAAGTGGGTTGAGGCTTTCCCCACTAAGACATGCACTGCAAAAACAACTGCCAAAATCCTGGTAGAACAGATTTTCTCCAGGTGGGGCCTGCCTTTCAAGGTGGACTCCGACAAAGGAACCAGTTTTACAGGTGAGTTGATGAAAGAGTCCCTTGAACTCCTTGGGGTTCAGCAAAAGTTCCACATACCTTATCACCCTCAATGCTCAGGTCAAGTAGAAAGAGCCAACAGATGGATTAAGCAAATGCTTTCCAAATTCATTGAGGACAATCCCAAGACCTGGGATTCCCTATTGCCTTTACTCCTTATGGCAATTAGGGGTACACCCTCAGCCACCACCCAGCTTACACCCTTCAAGGTGATGACTGGAAGACAAATGAGATTGCCTGAACACCTGCTCTTTGACCTACACACCCCCACTGCAGACCGTGTGTCTGTGGATCAGTGTGTGGAAAAGCTCAGAAAAGACCTCATACACGCACACTTGTATGCTGCAAACTGCATGGGCAAAGCCCAGCAACAGTCTAAAATACAATTTGACAAACATGCACAAGAAGTGGATTGGCAGGTTGGAGATCAGGTAATGGTACTTCGATTTGCACATCCCACCCACTCCTTCTCCAATAAGTGGGAAGGCCCTTATCCCATTGTCAACAAGCTCAGTCCGGCAGTCTATCAAGTTAGACTCCTTCACAACAATAAACTGACTGACAAATGGTTACATGCAAACCAGTTGAAATTGTACAAAGGAACTTAAACTTACTTTTCCCAACCCCACTGGGCGGAATTGTACTTATGTACTAATCTTTGATCTTCCTTTTCAGATACACTGACAAGATAGCTATCTTGTTCCTATCTTTCCTCCTTGCAGGAGTGATCCCTTGCACCCAAGGCACGGTACCGGACCTCCTTCAACACCTGGATCCTCCAGCACCTCCAACAGAGGGTGTTTCCATCAAAATACCAGATACTATGATTACTGTCCAGGAAGGTTCCGATGCATACCTCACTGCCTCGGTCATTGCTCCTGACAAATCTACCCTTCAAATTGAGTGGCAAACCACATCACAAGGACAAATTCTCCCTGTGGCCAAACTCTCCAAGGGAACTTTTCAGGGTTGGCCCAATGCTAAATTATCCCCAAATGGTTCACTGTCCTTGTTACAAACTGCATTAAGACACTCTGGTTTGTACAACATTACTGCTCTGATTGATCCTTCCTATTGTAACTCTCTCTCCCAAGATTCTGCCCGCAGATTCTGTGCTGTACACCACATGGCCTCTGCCACCATGTATCTCTTTGTGTTGCCTCCCACTGAAAAACAGCTTTTGGAATGTCCAAAACATAACCTTGGTCCCCATAGCGGTCTCATAGCCACTGCCCTCCCAGGTTCTTTGATTAATAATTTACAGTTCATGCATATAACTGTTCTGTTTAACCTTACTTACTGGAATATGAAAGAATTTGGTATGTGTCACAATACGAATACATCTGCATTCTATAGTACATTATTGCTTGATAGTTTAGCTGCATTTCAAATTCGTACTAAGGATCCCTTTACTGGGGTTTATTACACTGAACATAGAGGTAATTTTAGGAGGAAAACCCCTCCTGCTACTATTAATCATAAACGTAGTAAATGTGAAGTCGACAGTTCTGATGTTACAGGTGCTACAGGTACTGTCACAGGTCTTTTTGGTACTGCTATGTCCATTTGGAACAAAGCAGACATTGCTGCTATCAAGAGTCATTCTGCCAAGTTCTCCACTGGTTTGGTTAATAATGTTTTACCACCATTATTGCATGGTGTGGATGGCCTTAGTCAGGAAGAAAGATACACTGTATACAACATGCTCGATATTGCCAAAGCCTTCACTGTTTCTAAATATAAGATTAACGCACTCATACAACAGAACAATAGAGAAGCTGAAAAACAATACATTGGTAGGGAAATACTTTGTTCTGCATATGGTTCATACATTCTCACTACCATCAACAACCTCTTCCATGATTTAGAAACTGGAAGAATCCCTGACATAATACATGACAGACGCATCTCTAAATGGTATTGTCCTAAATGTAAACTTTCAACTTGTGTTTCCTTATGTATGCAACAGACTTTGCCTATTCCTCTCTCCACAGCGAGAAATTTGGGGTTTGTGACCAGACACCCACACACTGGTCCTTGTTTTTGTACCAAGATACCATGTTTGTCTCCTTTACTGTCTCTTTACCATGTTTTGATCCCACTACAACTTTGTTCGACAAGCTTGCACTGGCACATTCTATTGGGCATTTGGATGATGACATCTACAGAGAACGCCTGGATCTACCACCTCTACTGGTCTACCACTCCTTCCTGGATGCCTGGGTGGCACCGCACACGGACTGCTGTGCCAAAAAGCAATACATCTACTTGTGCCGATGTGATGTGTTTGATGTCATACGCCCTGTTTGTGGCTACTCTCCAGACAGCATTGATTGGACTTTCATTATGGATGATGACATCACTGAGAATGGCACTAACTCTTTTGAATCAACGCCATCACCAGATCAGCTCTACCAGTCCTATCGTGAGGAAGCTCATCGCCTGTCAACATGGATTTCGAAGATGACCTACACATGCCCTGTCCAGTTGCAAAAATGGAGACTACCTACTGTACGTTCACAGTATAACTCTGACGGAGAGTACTGTATAGTGACCAATATTATGTCTTATACATATGGTTCTGTTACTTGTTCAATTGATTACCCCAACTTTTGTTTTGTTCCCCATCAAAAAACTGTTATTGGACATACTGTCATAACCCCCGTTCCCCTTATGGATGCAGACATTATTGATGGTAACCCAGATTATTTACTCACACTTTCAGAATACCTACCATACTTTAACATACACATAGATCCACTTACACTTACACTGAAATCCCTTTTAGATAGAAAGGACACTCACCTCATACACATCAGCAATAATATAACCAAAGCCAATGAAGCTGTTCTTGACCTGATCAACGATGGAGATATGAATAATGCATTGACTAACACCTGGTTGGAGATCACGTTTAAAGGTTTTGTTATAATACAAGCATTTTTAATATTCACTTTGATTATTATGCTTTGCTGCCTACGACGTACACTGCGCCAACACCGTGAGCAGCTTGAGTTCCTTTACAAGGCTTACGCGTCGGGCTTATGCTTGACCACTGCTCCTGTCCATTCCTGGATTTGCCTGTGTTGTGAGGCAACAAAGAGGGAATTGTTACACGAGGTCCTTGCACCCTAATTGATACCCTCAGGGGTACACCGTAGACAGCTAATGTGTAGGCATAGGTTATACTAATACATAAGGCTAAGGGCATCTACCGTATAAGAGTAGATGTCAGGATATGAATGCATATTATTGTATCCCACTTTACTTGCTAATGCACACACATTATACCATACATTTTCTGTCTATTTCTTACTCGTCAGATGCCAAGACACCTGTCTTTGAAGTAATTGTAATATGTAAGGCAACATTGCCATCCTTTGGTGATATACACCACTACACCTTGTTATGTAAGACTCTGTATAAGAACGTCTTTGTTCTAAAACTGATGACTTTACAGAATTATATAATATTATCTTGGACCGTGGAGCCACCTCTAATTTAGCCAATAGGGCTTATCTCTGTAACTAGAAATGTTTCTATCTTTTAGTAACCATAGTAATTATCACAGGTATATAATGTTATGCACAGGCTTTACACCTCGGAGACCCGAGAGATCCCAAGAGACTACAGAGAAACCTTGAGGTCTAGGGAATGCTTAGCACTGGCTCCCAGTTTGTATTGGTAAGAACTGCTTAGGGCAACTGTGATTTATTCCTTTTGTAGTAATAAACTTGTTTATTACTCGAATGCAACCTGTTTGTGATTATTTGCATTCCCAATATTGCCAAGAACCTGCAAGTGAGGTTCAGACTTCTTACACACATTGAATTATGATACAATTCAACAAAACCATTAACCAATTAACTGCTATAAAACACCCACAATACCCAAATCAATTTAGATTTGTTACAAACTTGAAGCAAAATGACTAAAAGTTACACAGATCAAGACCACTTGGAATTTATAAAATATCAAGAAAATAAGAATACAATTAAAAAAACAAATTTAGATGTCAAAATAATTAAAACCTACCTTGCAACCCATGGAGAAAATCAAGACCTACTGGACATTCCACCAAAAGAACTGGACAAAATTCCCACAAATTTTATCTTTACACACATACAAAGATGGATAAGAATATGAACCAGGAATCATATGAGGAATACTAGGAAGCTTAGACCAATACATTGTAAGAGAAAATCACCCATACAGCATTTACTGTCACAAAACCACAATATTTACAGAAACCATCAAGGCAATGAATGCAAAGCAAAAATATTTAAAAAGAAAAGGCAAAGGAGACAAACCTAAAAAGCCAAACCTCTAACCAATACCAAAACTGACATGCTGTACAACATGGGAACTATAGGACTACGCTAACCAACAGCACTACTGAATATGCCCATCTTCAATATTGGCGTACACTTTGCACCGAGAACAACAGAACAATACAACCTAACATGGGGTGACATGCAGCTAAGAAAATATGCCACAGGACATAAATACCTCATATACACAGAAAGACAGACCAAAATCAGGACCCACGAGACATCAGAGCAATAAAAATTTTGAGAATTTCTTCTTATGTTCTATGGCCTTCAAAAAAGCATTTCTGTGTAAACCGCTGTTAAATGATTTGCTGTGGATCACATAAACTGTGGAATACTGTTTCAGCAGATTGTGGAAATGGAATCCACAATTTATATAAAATGAGAATTATTAATCCATGAAAACCATTTCATTTGCAAAATTTCAGAATTCTGTTACGACAGAATTCCCATGAATTTTCTGAAATTCCACAGAATTCCATTCTGTTGGTTTCTGAACATTATGCACAGCACTACTTCAAGCACAAATGCAAAGGTATGTTGCTCCATACAGTACTTTCAATCATTTTCAATAACAGAGGCAATAATTCTATTTTGTTAAGTATTTTTATTTTTTTTACCCTCCTGGTCACGATCCTGGTAGCCTCTCTTGGGCATCCAACCGAGTACTGCCCCGCCTGAAATCACCCCGACCGAACCTTCCTCTCTCCTCCGTCCCGCCTCAAAGCTGGCACTCCAGCTTGACCCCTCTGGGGTGGGGCTGCCCCTACTACATTGGGTGCACCTGCACACACAGACTCCAGCTGCGGGCATGAGCCCCTGGAGGAGGAACCCTGAAGGTCGGTCAGGTCGGACCCGTCAGTGAGCATGGGGGTTGGTGCTGTCGCCTACCCCCAGGACTGGGTTTTTTCATGTTCTGCTGTTACCTCCCTGTACATGGGCATGCCCCGATGCTCAGGTGCATGGAAACCCTGCCTGCGTTTGCCACACTAGTATGTGCTGCCTGACTTGCTGCAGTGCCCCTGCGGTCTCCACCGGGGGTCCCTGGCTCACCCGGCCAACCCATCCCCTTTGTCCGGGGAGGAGAACTCCACATGGGTGCTCAGTCCTCAACCCTCCCCTGCTGACCCCCGGTGCCTATGTCCATTCCCGAACCCAGGGCACCAGCGCAACGCGAGGTGTGGCATCTAGCGCCTCAACCCTTTGTTACCTCCCGGCTTGACTACTGTAACTCCCTATACCTAGGGCTATCGGGGGTTGAACTTCACCGTCTGCAGCTGGTGCAGAATGCAGCAGCCAGGCTGTTGACTGGAGTTTCTAGATCCAGTCACATAATGCCTGTGCTCCGCGGACTGCACTGGCTGCCAGTGTTTTGGTGAATTACCTTCAAGGTCGGTTTGCTGACCTATAAAGCCCTACATGATCTGGGACCTGCCTACCTGAAAGAGCTCCTGTGCCCCTATAATCCCTCTCACCCCTCCGATCCACTGAGAGGGATTGCTAGAGATTCCCAGGGTACGTTTGAAAACATCTGGTGCTAGATCGTTTAGTTTTATGGCACCTACCCTGTGGAACTCTCTACCTCGTCAGGTGCGAGATTGCCCGACCGTCCTTAGTTTTAAAGGAGCGCTGAAAACCCACCTTTTTAATATAGCTTTTAAGGATTTTTATTAATCTGATTTATTATATTTATTGTTATATTTATTTGTACAGGCACTTTGATTTTAAGAAAAGCGCCTTTTAAAAATAAAGTTGAATTGAATTGAATTGAATTGAATTGAACCCTCAGCGCCACCGGGCCGGCTTGATTTTGTTAAGTTGACTAGAGTCAGCAGAGTCTGTTTACTCTTTTACAAAATTTTGCATAGGTTTATGTAAGCAGCAAAGCATGGCATGGTGTGTGATTGTGGGTCAATAATCACACCTCTTGAGAGTGCTGTTAGGCATGAGGCACCTGCATTGAGTGCCCTTAAACACCCAAGAGAGAAATGCGATTACTGCCATTATCACACATCTCTGGAGTGTTTTATTGAACTTATAGCTTGTGTAAGAAAAATCAGGCCTACTCATTTTTCTTACACATCTCATAAAGTAAAAAGTCATCTGAATGGGAAGCCATGAGTTAAAGTAAAAAAGAAAGTTCCTGTCTCAGACCACATGGCTCCCTCAATAGCATGGCTGCCTCGATGTCTCCAGTATTACCTGTTACATTGACTAAAGTGGTAGCTTTCCATTTTTAAAAAGACTTTTGAAGGATTGTCTATGATGGTCATGCAGTCTCTGCAAGGGATCCCTGTGGAGGCAAGAGTGAGCAGGCATTTAGCATTTCATTTCAAGTAAGAGATGTCTCCTCTTGTGTCTGCACTCAGTAGTGTACTGATACTTTAGGTACAAAGGCCCAGATATTCAAACTGCACCTGGCTGTGGCGCAAGCCTGGGCGCAGCTCAACTTGGCTGCGCAGGGGCATGGCCTGGGCGATATTCAACGGAGCTGTGCCATGGCTCAGCAACGTTAAATATCGCACCCTGGCCACCCACAGTGCGCATGGCACAGGGCACTGCGCCAGCATCAGTGGCCATAGTGGAGCAGGGGGATGTGCTAGTGCAAGTTCCATTGTGCTAGGCGCAACAATCACGATATTCAAAAGTTTACTTGCAAGTGGGGCCATAATGTATGCAAGGCACAAATGGAGCCATTTGCATGTCATTATGGCCCCATTTGCATGCAGGTGCGCTGATCCCTGACGACTTGTGCCTGGCGCCCTGCCAGACAGCAGCCGTCGGGGACCCACGCCCCTGCAGTGCAGCAATGTGCCCCACAGCCTGATTGCAGGCATTAGTAAAATAAATAAAAAACCTATATCCCCAGTGGTCCAGTGGACCACTGTCTGCCTGATCGCAGGCTTAAGTAATAAACAATAAAAGAATCGTATATCCCTTATGGTCCAGTGGACTGCTGTCTGCCCGATCGCGGGCTTAAGTAATAAAAAATAAAATAATCTTATATCCCTGGTGGTCCAGTGAACCGCTGTCTGCCCGATCGCGGGCCTCAGTAATAAACAAATAAAAGAAACCTATATCCCTGGTGGTCCAGTGGACCCCCCCTTCCCCACCTGCCCACTGATCCCCACCACCCCACTCCCCATCCCCCCGGTCAGCGGTGGGCGGCAGCACCCCACCCGCCTGCCGCCCCACAGCCCGCTGACTGACACCGTATGTAGGGCTGTACGTCCATTGCTCCACAACATGAGCCAATGGGCGTGCAGCCCATACTGTACTGCACATTCCAGATATGTGAATGGATCCATTCACATATCTGGAATGTCCAGTATGGTACGGGCCGCACGCTCAATGGCTCACGCTGTGGACCAATGGGCATACAGCCCTACCTGTGGTGTCAGTCGGCGGGTGATGGGGCAGCAGGGGGGTGGGGAGCTGCCATCCCCTGTTGACCGAGGGAGGAGCGGGGCGGTGGGGATCAGTGGGCAGGTGGGTATACTGGACTACCAGGGATATAAGATTCTTTTATTTATTACTTAAGCCCGCAATCAGGCAGACAGCAGTCCACTGGACCACCAGGGGTATGAGATTCTTTTATTTTTTATTACTTAAGCCAGCGATCGGGCAGACAGCGGTCCACTGGACCACCAGGGTTATAAGATTCTTTAATTTTGTATTACTTAAGTCTGCGATCGGGCAGACAGTGGTCCACTGTACCACCAGGGATATGAGATTCTTTTATTTTTTATTACTTAAGTCCGCGATCGGGCAGACAGCGGTCCACTGGACCACCAGGGATATAAGATTATTTTATTTTGTATTATTTAAGCCCACAATCGGGCAGACAGCAGTGCACTGGACCACCAGGAATATAAGATTCTTTTATTTATTTATTACTTAAGCCTGTGATCAGGCAGACAGCGGTCCACTGGACCACCAGGGATATAGGATTCTTTTATTTATTTATTACTTAAGCCCGCGATCGGTCAGACAGTGGTCCACTGGACCACCAGGGATATAGGATTCGGTGTTTTCATTACAATGCCCACGATCAGGCATGGGGGGGGTGCACTACCATGGAGGTGCAGCCGGAGTTCGGGTGGCCACCCACAGGTGGCAGCTGCCGTGTTGCGCCCTGCAACACGGCAGCTCACTGGTGGCTGGCGATGCTCCTTTTTTTTTGCTCAACTTTGTGCGGTGCAGGTAGGGGTTGCACATGCATGGATCAGCACATTCAGGGCTGAATATCGGGCTATGCAGAGTATGCATGGGCGCATCCCCCCTACCTGCACCTGCATACATTACTGATGGGCTCCGGTGCATCGGGATTGTGCCAGGTGCAATTCCCATTTGAATATCACGCCGGGGCATATCAGTGGGTTGTGCATGGCACAATACTGTTGCGACATGCACAACCCTTTTGAATATCTGGCCCAATGACTGCAAGCTTCAAAGAAGTGCAGGCATGTAATTATGGGCACACAATTACAGTACATAGCTGTATGGGTTTTATCATGTGGATTACCCTGTGAATAATGAGACCATACTCCATTTTGGCTGCTCAATTGGCCAAGGCTTTGTTACATATTTCAATCAACCTGCTTTACATCACAAAATACTTATATTCATCTATAAACACATTTTATAATTGCAACAACCAGTTCTTACTCCCTTCATTCCATATAACCTTTCTTCACCCTGCTTTCCTTCAGTGGCTCAGGTGTGTATCCGATACCCCTCTTGTGCCTGTCATTTCTGCTTCTTCTTCTTCTTCCCAGAGTTCGGGTGTCTCACCCAACCCCCAGTTCTGTACCCCTGGGATGATAACCCCCAAAGAGAGCCCAGCCTATCTGGATGTTAACTCAGCCCATGCCTTGTCTCCTCCAGTGTCCTTTGTGCTGCTAATACTTCCGTTAACTCCTACCCCCCTTTTTCCCATCCTTCCACTAATCCATCTCCAGCCCTAGCAATGGATGATGGGCTCCCCCAACCCCAGGTCTTGATTCTCCCACACCCTGATGGCCTCCTCTGTCTTTAGCAGAAACATGTCATTCCCCACAGCTGAGAGGTGTACCCCATCTTGTCTGTATTCCCCTGCATAATCATTTTCAATACCATGCTTTATGTACAGCCCTGCTGTTTCCAACATAAAGGTAGCCATGCATCTAAATAGCCTTTTTCTGATTTTTTCCAGGGCTTTAATGACCCTCACCTGCCTCCACACCCTTCTCAGCAATATGGTTGACCAAGCGAGGGCTACGTCTGGCCACGATGCTCTCATAGTCTCCATGTCATTTTTGATCTTGTACAAAAGTTCTACCCACAGGTGATCCCTAAACCATTTCACCCAAGTGTGTACCACCACCAAATCCTGCTTCAGCCATTTCAATTTTAATTCTTCGACCAATGCTAGCATCTGCGCACATTTCATCCCCCAAATCTCTTTCCAGAACACTCTTGTTACTTCAGGTGCCTGCTCCAGCTGTCTCCACCTTGGCATTGCTGCAGCTCTCTTTTCTGCCCAATAGATAAAGGAATGTGCCAGAATCCACACCTTTCTCCTGCTCGTGGTATCTGAGGGTGAGACAAAAACAAGTTAGTTCTTTACTTCCTGAAATATCTTTTAGAGCAGCTTGATTGCCATCTCCCCACCTTTTTAATTTTTTTCAGCTAATCCCACAACTGACGCCACCTCAGAGGCTGCTGCAGTCCTGAGGGAATAGGAAGAGAAACTGCTCGTATTCTATCCCAGGAAAGCCATTCCTCTCTTTGCCACTCCTGTCACATGATAGCTGGTCACCAATGACCCATCTCCTTGCACAAATGCCCCCCCCACCCGGTGGCCGGACCCCTCTGTATTATTCCAATGTTGTTACTGCACAAGGCCCTGAGATGCCTTTTCTCTTCAAGTATACTTTCTCTCCCCCCCCCCACCTATTTTGTCCATTTTGGATCTCCAGAGGTGTATTGTAATCATTCTTTCACCCCATAGCACATCGCTCCACATGACTTCATCCTCCTCGTCTGTCCTGTTCTTTGCCAGCACTTCACAGACCCTGAGTGCCCCACTTTGCATAAACAGGAACGTTGCTGAAAACAGCACCACTTCATAAGCTGACCAGCATATGTGCCTCAAGATGGCTACTAATCTACCCAACAGTTCCCCTGTTATCGGTCTCCTTGTCTCTACCGTCTTCCCCGAAGCCTCTGCCACCCCTGGGACATTCTCCCCACTACTGTAGGTCTATTGGGCTCCTCCCACCCTTATAGTTTGCAAACCAGGCCTATGCCTGTTAAATGTATCCCCATGGTGGAGTGTGCCATCCCCTTGTCCCATTTACTGACCATAAACCACATGATCTATACATTAGTTACTGGCTAACTTACCTCCACCCTGGACTGCTTCCAAAGCTCCTGGAATGCCCTACACACTACCTCTTAAGTCCTCAGCGTGCTTGGTGCCAAGGAACTTTGAAACAACAACCAGGCTTTTTCCATCCAGTTTCCCAAAGTTCCAGCAGGACCTGCGTTCTCTTGGCTGCTACTCCAGGCACCAGCGAGCGGAACCTGTCCAAGTGAAGATGGGAAAGGCTGTCAGCTACCTCATTCTTTATACCCTCTATGTGTCATGATTTAAAAGATACATTTAAGCACAAACCTTCTAATAACAGCTGCCTAACTACCCTGCCTGCATGTTTAGTACCTCTACCACTGCCCAGTTATTGCATCAAAAAAATTACTTTCTGGTTCCATAGTTTCTCTTCCCAGTTACCACTGCCACTCACATTAGAAAGATTTATGGAAACGTTATGTCCCTCAGAGGATCCCTGGCCTCCCATTCCTCTGGCCATTTTTCAGATATCCATTCCCCCCTGAAATATGCCCCCATGCCAAGGGACCCTGCTCATGCATATATAGCTCAAGATCTGTGTTGAATAGCCAGTCCTCTTGCCAAAATGTATCCCCATTATATTGTTGCAGGAACTGATCCCACACCTCTAGGTCTTTCCACACCCTTGTTGAGATAGCCACCCAGTGATGCAGAAGTTTTGCTTTTGTCATGGCCCTCCCCCAGTCGGTGGGTGAACTCTCTACCCGGTGCCACTACCCAGAATGCAAAGTTCAGGTGCCTAAGAATTGCTGTACCACTGCCAACTGCACTTTTCTTTTCCCTCTCACTTGTCCAGGAAGATCTCTTAAGCGGTCTACCTTGTTGCCACGCAACTGGGAAACTCCCTCCTCTGTGTCTACCTCTATTCCTAAGAATTCCAATTTTTGGGCATGGCCTTCTGTCTTATCTTCTACTAATGATACCCCCATCCTCTTGCTCGTTGACTGAAAATCTTGTAACATCTCTGCTGCACCTGCTTTACCCTGAACAGTCAGTAGAAAATCATTTGTTTATTAGCTTTTGATGATTGGGTAGGTGCACTAGGCAAGAAGCCTGCCTATTTTAAGGCACGACCTGGGAGAGTACAGTTACAGTAAATACAGCAGAGACATCTAATGACAACAATAAAGTGCAAAGGCAAAGATAACTGTCAGGACAATCTACACAAATAGCATTAACAAAACAGCCTAAGAATAACAGCAAGAATACTACAAATAGTGTAATACTGCTGTCTCCATATTTTTCCCCAAATTCCCATTTCAGCCATGTCCTAATATCTCAAACACTGTGCATGCCACTGAACATCCCGTCAGCATCACTTTGTCAAGTAACACCTCCCCACAAACTTAAAACCCAGCCAGTCCCAGTCCTCAGGGCAGACCGGGAGTAGCCGAAAAGCTGCTTCTATGTCCATCTTGACTAACCATGCCCCCTTCCTTGCCTTTGTCAATTCTACTGCCTGGTCCAATGTGGCATAGGACACAATCTATTTTTCATCCGAGATTGTGTCATTCACTGATTCCCCCTCTGGGTAGGACACAAGATGAATTAGCCTGTACTCCCCTTCCCCGCTGATTCTTCAGCACCAACACCAGTGGGGAAACCCTGAGTTCCTGGAATGGAGATACTGTGAAAGGGCCTTCTATCCTACCTGCCCTTGCCTCTTTTTCAATCTTCCCCTGTATGATTCGTTCTTTCCCTTTTACCAATCCCAAATTATTTTGATCCGGATATCCCTCTGTCCATTGCATTAGGATTGTGGTTTGTTGGGGCTTTGGACCATGGGAAAACCTCCCTGGGTCACAAGTGTGAAACCCTTTTTTTACCTGCCTCCGTTCCCTGTCCCAAATTCCCCCTGCTCATTAATCCTCTCCCTCCACCCCCTTGTCCCACACCCATGCCTCGTGTCCCCCTGAAACCCCTCCCAAAAGGGCTGGCTTCCCTTTTGCTGAAAACCTGGACTGTCCCCCATGGACCAACAATGCAAAACTGGGTGGAAACCCCTGCATTTTGAGCATACATGTCCCAATTTGCAATGAGCCCAATTACATGTGGCTTTAGTGTAGCCCCAGCATGTCTTGACCTGTGTGCCTCCATACCCCCATGCGCCTTCAACACCAACCCCACTGTGGCCTGACATTGCTTTAAGCCATAAGTCAGCATGTGTGGAGTCCCATCACACATCCATATGCATGGCCATCCACTGCCAAAATTTTTCATTGTACAATAACCATCCATACCCACCTGTCATTTTCTAGGCATCCTTTATGATGGCTGAATAGTTTAAAAGTGGTATAGCTAGCTCCAGCTGCTTCTGCAGCATTATTGTGCTAAAATCAGTAAAGCCTACCATCCAATTACTAAACATCTTACTCTTATAAGTGGGGTCCTCGGTGGTTTCCCCACCAAAACCGCTGCCACTGTCATCTCCGATTTCCCCACTGTCTCCCTCTGTTCATAGTGCCTTGCCACATCCTTATCAGCAAAGGCGAACATATCCATGCACTCCTTCTTCCATATCTTTTCCTTGATGGAGTGTGGCACATGGTCCCCAGTCTTATGCCCAGGATGCTGCCGTCCCCTGAACCCCCCCCCTCTGTCCACTCCCCCTTGCTTCTTCCCAGACACCTCACCCATTTTCCATTCTCACATCGCCTCTTCTACCTCTTCCCAACCTTTTTCTCCTTTGTCTCCCTTTTCACCAATGATACCCACCAGATATTCCTTGAGACTGCCATCAATCGTTTAATCCACCAGTAGGTCCTTACCTTTGAGCAGCTGTGTATCATCTCCCCTTGGGAAGTGGCCTTCTTTCCCCGCTTTCCTGTCTTCTCTCCTCCACCTGCCATGGCTTTCCTTTTCCCCATTGCCTTCTCCTTATCTGTGACCTTCCTGGCTTTGTCCAGCAATGCTTGCACTGGGCCAGCTGCTTGACGCTGTTTCCAGCCTTCTTCGGAGTCTTCTTAGGTGCCATACTGTAACTCAAAATTTCTGAAGTTAGCCTCTGTCTTTTGCCACTGTGGGTACTCTTCCTTTTTCCCCTTTATTTCCTATATATATTTTTTTTTGCTCCCCCCATCCTGGGACCTCTGTACTCCCAGTTGCTGAAACACTCTTTTTTTTTTTTTTTCGCCTCTATGCAATCACATTTCACTGGAACCCATGCTGTCTTTTACCTCCTTTGTCAGTTGTACATGTTTCCTATACCCTTGTCAGTGTTAGTGCCAGTTGTGCACAGTAATAAACTTCCTCCCCCTATATTACCTTCTAATTCTATCAGTACCGCTTTGCTGGAGCTGCCTTATAATGTCTTTTCTGCTAATTCATTCTTAATCTGTTGGTAGATGCTCTGTTTATCGCCATCACTCTCTTGAGACCTTTTGTCAGTGACTCATGATAAACTGTATTACAATTAACACCTATGGGTCATTTTGGGAGCTCCTTGTATTGCTTCTGAGTTCTCTTATACTACCCTCCCCATGCTGTGCCTGCCCTTCCTGCCTACTCTTACCAGAGGCCTGTTCTTCCACTCTACTTCATCCCCTTTCTCTTATACCATTGCCCAATTAAAGGCTTTTAATATTTACTTTATTGTTTTATTTTTTTTTAGTTTCCCCATCACTGGTTTGATCCCCCCACCAACCTGCTAATGCATCTATGCCCCTAGGCCCACATGTGCTTTCCTCTTGTGGTCGCATTTACCATTTTAGTGCTCTGGCCACATGGCAGGCCTGCAAAATGACTGCTACCACGTGGTGCCCCTGGGGCCTGGTCATCCTGCTACCCATTTTCCAACTTGTGTTCTTCCTTTCCTGCTTTGGCCCACTTTTGATGCTTTTGTTTTGCTTTCTCTAAGTTCTAGTCTGTCATCTCTTGTGACACCTACTCCTGCCCACAACCTCTTTCTGGCCATCAGTGTCAAATCTTGTGCTCCTTGGCCATGAAAAGGGCAAATCCCAACCAGGTCCATGGACCTCGTTCCCCCCTCACTACCCTGTCTGCCTCTGCTAGAGTCCTTACTTCCCCCAGGCGACTTCACCTGCTTACATCACAGCGCTGGCCCACACATGTCAAAAATGGACCAGCATCCAATATGGCAGAATAACATTCAACCCCTCCTCTCCTCTATTAAAACAGAATTTGATAGGTGGAAGCTTCTTAAACTTACACTAGCTAGGAAGATTGCAACTGTTAAAATGGTATCTGCCCCTAAGTTTTTTTACCTCCTTATGCACTTGCCCATTCCCTTTCCTAAACAGTGGCACAAGCCCTTTGACAGTTTGGTTGGGGATTTTCTGTGGGAGGGAACTAAACCTAGATATAGTCGGTCTAAACTTAGGTCACACTGGAAGCAAGGGGGGTGGAATCTCCCATGGATAGAGGGCTACCGTAGGGCTTTTCTGCAGCCCAAATGGTCAGGTGATTTTGTCCTCTCTCCCCCCCTCCCCACAATGGATACAACTTGAAATGGATTTAACGGGAATGGTGCACCCTGCCTCACTTTTTTTCAGGGGTATATATCCCAAATCCGGACCAGTACATAGACTGCATACAGAACATAGTTCACCACCAGTTGAAATTTATCAAACAAATTGGTACGACATGCATAGGAAGATGACAATGGAACTCCTTCCGCCCTCCTATGTTCCCATTTGGCAGAACCTATCTATCACCATAGGTGGCACTGTAGTATTGTGGAAACACTGGCTGATGTTGGGCATCTCCAAAATGGATGATATACTAATACCAAACCTTAACACACTCCATACCTTTCAATCCCTCCAACAGAAATGGGGAATCCCATACTCAGATTTCCGGAGATACTTACAACTGAGGGATGCCACTCGACATCTTTTAGTTCCAACCCTGCTCTTTGATAAACCATCTGAACCCTCTGATCCGAGGAAATGAGTACAACATCCTCAGGGGCTAGCAGGTGGCATATATGCCAAAATTAGGGACACCCTTCCTTTCCAGTTGGCAAGAGGTAAATGGGAGAAGATGTTACAATCCCATATATCATCAGAGGACTGGAACCAAGCCTGGAAGGATACCCATACCTGGTTTAAAGATGCTAGATCCAGACTGATTCAAAACAAAATTGCCCACTCCTGGTATCGAACCCCGGTAGTTCTGCACAGAGCCAAACTCCAGGAAACTGACTGCTGCTGGAGATGTCAGAAACCAGGAGGTGATCTCTTGCATATATTATGGTCTTGTCCAAGGATGCAACCCCTCTGGTGAGAGATTCAAATCCTGGCCTTTGAGGTCACACAACAGCAGATTCCCCTTAGTCCTCATTTCTACATACTGGGAATAAGAAGTGACCTCCCTCAGATGTCACCGCAAATGTGCAGATGGCTAGCTTTGCTGACCCTGCAAGCTAAAAGAACCATACTCTGTAAATGGAGATCCACTCTGGTCCCTACACTTGCAGAGATACCAATGTCTTTCTCAGCTCTGGCTAAACTTGACAGAATTTCCCACCTTCAGACAGCTCAAATGTCTATATTTAGACTCTGCTGGACATTGTATCTTAACTATGCACAACCTCAGACGGGTGGGATGAACAATCCTTGAAACGTTGATGGATATACTATGGTTAGATGGGGATTGTAAACTTAGGGAATGATGTTTTGAGAGGTAACTCATGCCTATTACCTCCTGTGGTTTGGTGTCATGTGACCCACCCTTTTCACTTTTCACGCTTCAATCTCAGGTATTCTAAGCTGTAAACATGCTTTTCCATCTGTCTGTAACCTGACGCAGTTAAGTTAAGAACTTAAGCTTTGGTACGTATTTCTTTCTGCCTTAGGTTGTTGGGGACTTTGCAGAGCATATACACTCTCTTGCCCGAAACTTCTCCAGAGGTCATGAAAGGGGATTTGATTGGCTTGTCCAGGAACAGGGAAACATGCATGGTGTGCTTATGTCCAGCAAAGCAGATCATCTGTGGGAGACCTTGTATTGGTGAGTGTAAGTTTGATTTTTTTTTTCTTTTTTTTCTTCCTACATGAATGCTTACGTTTTAGATAATTTTGCCTGTATATGTTAACAGTTAGACCTAGGTACAATGTTAGGATAATTTTTAACAATCACACTAACTTCAGGTCACTTTCGACCTCTGTGCATCACCAATGTGCCTGTGCATTATCACTCTGAATAATGGGTAGGAATAATTTCTGGTTACAAGCTGATGTATATACCTATTGTAGACTGTGTGACATTAATGTCACTTGTACATCGATAAAATCTTGTATATCTTAATTATGCACCCTGTAACCACTGCATATACTGATGTGAGCTGGACAGAATGTTAATTTCAGAAAACAATAAAAAGTTAATACAGAAAAAACAAGCATTTGTCAATGCCGAACGTTCACTTGCAGGTATTTGCAGTGGTGTTTGGCACGTATGGTGCTTTACCCTAATGCCTTGTGCGATTGCTGGTATTTGCACAATAAATTTTCAGCATGACCTTTTTGTCACCCCCATTGTGCACTACATAGGTGGAAACACGTTTTGGGCAGGATGTGAAAAATGACAGCTGTACTGCTCATCAGGAAGTGTGGTAAAATGGCAATGTTGAAAATCTGGAGTGGAAATATTGAAAATTCGCAAACCTACGAGCATGCGTGGGAACTCTGCAAAGCACGCTCATAAAACAGTCATTGTTAGGAATTTTTTCACCAAATTTTCAACATTGGCATTTTAAAACCTCTGCTAATGAACAGTGTCACTGTGATTGTCTTACTATGTCCCATACATTGATTTTGCACACCGACTGCGCCATTGTGCACTACATGGGCGGAAACACGTTTTGGGCAGGATGTGAAAAATGACAGCTGTACTGCTCATGAGGAGGTGTGGTAAAATGGCAATGTTGAAAATCTGGAGTGAAAATATTGAAAATTCACAAACTTATGAGTGTGCGTAGGAACTGCGCAACGCACACTCGTAAAACAGTCATTTTTAGGAATTTTTTCACCAAATTTTCAACACAGCCATATTAAGACCTCTGCTCATGATCAGTGTCACTGTGATTTTCTTAATGTGTCCCATACATTGAGTTCGCACACCGACTGCGCCATTGTGCACTACATGGGCGGAAACACGTTTTGGGCAGGTTGTGAAAAATGACAGCTGTACTGCTCATGAGGAGGTGTGGTAAAATGCCAATGTTGAAAATGTGGAGTGGAAATACTGATAATTTGCAAACCTACGAGCGTGTGTGGGAACTGTGCAACGCACATTCGTAAAACAGTCATTTTTAGGAATTTCTTCACCAAATTTTCAACATTGCCATTTTAAAACCTCTGCTAATGAACAGTGTCACTGTGATTTTCTTACTGTGTCCAGTACATTGATTTCGCACACCGACTGCGACACTGTGCACTACATGGGTGGAAACACTTTTTGGGCAGGATGTGAAAAATGACAGCTATACTGCTCATAAGGAGGTGTGGTAAAATGGCAATGTTGAAAATCTGGAGTGAAAATATTGGAAATTCACAAACTTAAGAGCGTGCATAGGAACTACACAACACACGCTCGTAAAACAGTTATTAGTAGGAATTTTTTCACCAAATTTTCAACATAGCCATTTTAAGATCTCTGCTCATGATCAGTGACAGTGTGATTTTCTTAATGTGTCCCATACACTGAGTTCACACACCGACTGTGCCATTGTGCGCTACATGGGCCGAAACACGTTTTGAGCAAGATGTGAAAAATGATAGCTGCACTGCTCATAAGAAGGTGTGGTAAAATGGCAATATTGAAAATGTGGAGTGAAAATATTGAAAATTCGAAAACTTAGGAGCGTGCATAGGAGCTGCGCAATGAACACTCGCAAAACAGTCAGTTTTAGGAATTTTGTCACCAAATTTTCAACACAGCCATTTTAAGGCGTCTGCTCATGAACAGTGTCACTGTGATTTTCTTAATTTGTCCCATACATTGAGTTTGCACACCGACTGCACCATTGAGCGCTACATGGGCGGAAACACGTTTTGGGCAGGATGTGAAAAATGACAGCTGTACTGCTCATAAGGAGGAGTGGTAAAATGGCAATGTTGAAAATCTGGAGTGAAAATAATGGAAATTCGCAAACTTACGAGCGTGCGTAGGAACTGCACAACGCACTCTCATAAAACAGTTATTTGTAGGAATTTTTTCACCAAATTTTCAACATAGCCATTTTAAGATCTCTGCTCATGAACAGTGACAGTGTGATTTTCTTAATGTGTCCCATACACTGAGTTCACACACCGACTGTGCCATTGTGCGCTACATGGGCGGAAACACTTTTTGAGCAAGATGTGAAAAATGACAGCTGCACTGCTCATAGGAAGGTGTGGTAAAATGGCAATATTGAAAATGTGGAGTGAAAATATTGAAAATTCGCAAACTTAGGAGCGTGCATAGGAGCTGCGCAATGAACACTCGCAAAACAGTCATTTTTAGGAATTTTGTCACCAAATTTTCAACACGGACATTTTAAGACCTCTGCTCATAAACAGTGTCACTGTGATTTTCATACTGTATCCCATACATTGAGTTTGCACACCAACTGTGCCATTGTGCGCTACATGGGCGGAAACACGTTTTGGGCAAGATGTGAAAAATGACAGCTGCACTGCTCATAAGAAGGTGTGGCAAAATGGCAATGTTGAAAATGTGGAGTGAAAATATTGAAAATTCGCAAACTTACGAGCATGCATAGGAGCTGCGCAATGAACATTCGTAAAACAGTCATTATTAGGAATTTTTTCACCAAATTTTCAACACAGCCATTTTAAGACCTCTGCTCATGATCAGTGTCACTGTGATTTTCTTAATGTGTCCCATACATTGAGTTCGCACACCGACTGCGCCATTGTAGGCTACATGGGCGGAAACACGTTTTGGGCAGGATATGAAAAATGATAGCTGTACTGCTCATGAGGAGGTCTGGTAAAATGGCAATGTTGAAAATCTGGAGTGGAAATATTGAAAATTCGCAAACCTATGAGCGTGAGTGGGAACTATGCAACACACGCTCATAAAACAGTCATTTTTAGGAATGTTTTCTCCAAATTTTCAACATTGCCATTTTAAAACCTCTACTAATGAACAGTGTCACTGTGATTTTCTTACTGTGTCCCATACATTGATTTCACACACCGACTGCGACACTGTGCACTACATGGGCAGAAACACATTTTGGGCAGGATGTGAAAAATGACAGCTGTACTGCTCATAAGGAGGTGTGGTAAAATGGCAATGTTGAAAATCTGGAGTGAAAATATTGGAAATTCGCAAACTTACGAGCGTGCGTAGGAACTGCATAACACACGCTCGTAAAACAGTTATTTGTAGGACTTTTTTCACCAAATTTTCAACATAGCCATTTTAAGATCTCTGCTCATGAACAGTGACACTTTGATTTTCTTAATGTGTCCCATACACTGAGTTCGCACACTGACTGTGCCATTGTGCGCTACATGGACAGAAACACGTTTTGGGCAGGATGTGAAAAATGACAGCTGTATTGCTCATAAGGAGGTGTGGTAAAATGGCAATGTTGAAAATCTGGAGTGAAAATATTGGAAATTGCAAACTTATGAGCCGCGAGAACGCACAATGCACGTAAAACAGTTATTTGTAGGAATTTTTTTCACCAAATTTTCAACATAGCCATTTTAAGACCTCTGCTCATGAACAGTGACAGTGTGATTTTCTTAATATGTCCCATACACTGAGTTCACACACCGACTGTGCCATTGTGCGCTACATGGGCGGAAACACGTTTGGAGCAAGATGTGAAAAATGACAGCTGCACTGCTCATAAGAAGGTGTGGTAAAATGGCAATATTGAAAATGTGGAGTGAAAATATAGAAAATTCGCAAACTTAGGAGCGTGCATAGGAGCTGCGCAATGAACACTCGCAAAACAGTCATTTTTAGGAATTTTGTCAACAAATTTTCAACACAGCAGTTTTAAGATGTCTGCTCATGAACAGTGTCACTGTGATTTTCTTACTGTATCCCATACATTGAGTTTGCACACCGACTGCGCCATTGTGCGCTACATGGGCAGAAACACGTTTTGGGCAAGATGTGAAAAATGACAGCTGCACTGCTCATAAGAAGGTGTGGTAAAATGGCAATGTTGAAAATGTGGAGTGAAAATATTGGAAATTCACAAACTTACGAGCGTGCATAGGAGCTGCGTAATGAACATTTGTAAAAAAGTCATTATTAGGAATTTTTTAACCAAATTTTCAACATAGCCATTTTATGACCTCTGCTCATGATCAGTGTCACTGTGCTTTTCTTAATGTGTCCCATACATTGAGTTCGCACACCGACTGTGCCATTGTATGCTACATGGGCGGAAACACGTTTTGGGCAGGATATGAAAAATGACAGCTGTACTGCTCATGAGGAGATGTGGTAAAATGCCAATGTTGAAAATTTGGAGTGGAAATATTGAAAATTTGCAAACCTACGCGCATGCGTGGGAACTATGCAACACACGCTCGTAAAACAGTCATTTTTAGGAATTTTTTTAACAAATTTTCAACATTGCCATTTTCAAACCTCTGCTAATGAACAGTGTCACTGTGATTTTCTTACTGTGTCTCATACATTGAGTTCGCACACTGACTGTGCCATTGTGCGCTACATGGGCGGAAACACGTTTTGAGCAAGATGTGAAAAATGACAGCTGCACTGCTCATAAGAAGGTGTGGTAAAATGGCAATATTGAAAATGTGGAGTGAAATATAGAAAATTCGCAAACTTAGGAGCGTGCATAGGAGCTGCACAATGAACACTCGCAAAACAGTCATTTTTAAGAATTTTGTCAACAAATTTTCAACACCGCAGTTTTAAGATGTCTGCTCATGAACAGTGTCACTGTGATTTTCTTACTTTATCCCATACATTGAGTTTGCACACCGACTGCGCCACTGTGCGCTACATGGGCGGAAACACATTTTGGGCAGGATGTGAAAAATGACAGCTGCACTGCTCATGAGGAGATGTGGTAAAATGGCAATGTTGAAAATGTGGAGTGAAAATATTGAAAATTCGCAAACTTACGAGCGTGCGTAGGAACTGCGCAACGCACACTCGTAAAGCAGTCATTTTTAGGAATTTTTTCACCAAATTTTCAGCACAGCCATTTTAAGACCTCTGCTCATGATCAGTGTCACTGTGATTTTCTTAATGTGTCCCACATATTGAGTTCGCACACCGACTGCGCCATTGTGCGCTACATGGGCAGAAACACGTTTTGGGCAAGATGTGAAAAATGACAGCTGTATTGCTCATAAGGAGGTGTGGTAAAATGGCAATGTTGAAAATCTGGAGTGAAAATATTGGAAATTCGCAAACTTACGAGCGTGCATAGGAACTGCACAATGCACACTTATAAAACAGTTATTTGTAGGAATTGTTTCACCAAATTTTCAACATAGCCATTTTAAGATCACTGCTCATGAACAGTGACACTGTGATTTTCTTAATGTGTCCCATACACTGAGTTCGCACACCAACTGTGCCATTGTGCGCTACATGGACGGAAACACGTTTTAGGCAAGATGTGAAAAATGACAGCTACACTGCTCATAAGAAGGTGTAGTAAAATGGCAATGTTGAAAATGTGGAGTGAAAATATTGAAAATTCGCAAACTTACGAGCGTGCATAGGAGCTGCGCAATGAACATTTGTAAAACAGTAGTTATTAGGAATTTTTTAACCAAATTTTCAACACAGCCATTTTATGACCTCTGCTCATGATCAGTGTCACTGTGATTTTCTTAATGTGTCCCATACATTGAGTTCGCACACCGACTGCGCCATTGTACGCTACATGGGCGGAAACATGTTTTGGGCAGGATATGAAAATGACAGCTGTACTGCTCATGAGGAGGTGGTAAAATGCCAATGTTGAAAATCTGGAGTGGAAATATTGAAAATTTGCAAACCTGCGCGCGTGCGGGAACTATGCAACACACGCTCGTAAAACAGTCATTTTTAGGAATTTTTTCACCAAATTTTCAACATTGCCATTTTCAAACCTCTGCTAATGAACAGTGTCACTGTGATTTTCTTACTGTGTCCCATACATTGATTTCACACACCGACTGTGACACTGTGCACTACATGGGCAGAAACACGTTTTGGGCAGGATGTGAAAAATGACAGCTGTACTGCTCATAAGGAGGTGTGGTAAAATGGCAATGTTGAAAATCTGGAGTGAAAATATTGGAAATTCGCAAACTTACGAGCGTGCGTAGGAACTGCACAACGCACGCTCGTAAAACAGTTATTTGTAGGAATTTTTTAACCAAATTTTCAACATAGCCATTTTAAGATCTCTGCTCATGAACAGTGACACTGTGATTTTCTTAATGTGTCCCATACACTGAGTTCACACACCGACTGTGCCATTGTGCGCTACATGGGCGGAAGCACGTTTTGGGCAGGATGTGAAGAATGACAGCTGTACTGCTCATGAGGAGGTGTGGTAAAATGGCAATGTTGAAAATCTGGAGTGCAAATATTGAAAAGTCGCAAACTTACGAGCGTGCGTAGGAAATGCGCAACGCACACTCGTAAAACAGTCATTTTTAGGAATTTTTTCACCAAATTTTCAACATAGCCATTTTAAGACCTTTGCTCATGAACAGTGTCACTGTGATTTTCTTAATGTGTCCCATACATTGATTTCGCACACTGACTGCGCCATTGTGCGCTACATGGGTGGAAACACATTTTGGGTGAGATGTGAAAAATGACAGCAGTACTGCTCATGAGAAGGTGTGGTAAAATGGCAATGTTGAAAATGTGGAGTGGAAATATTGCAAATTCACAAACCTACTAGCGTGCATAGGAACTGCGCAATGCACACTTGTAAAACAGTTATTTTTAGGAATTTTTTCACCAAATTTTCAACATAGCCATGTTAAGACCTCTGCTAATGAACAGTGTCACTGTGATTTTCTTAATGTGTCCCATACATTGATTTCGCATACTGACTGTGCCATTGTGCGCTACATGGGCAGAAACACATTTTGGGCAAGATGTGAAAAATGACAGCTGTACTGCTCATAAGGAGGTGTGGTAAAATGGCAATGTTGAAAATCTGGAGTGAAAATATTGAAAATTTGCGAACATATGAGCCCGCGTAGGAACTGCACAACGCGCGCTCGTAAAACAGTAATTTTTTGGAATTTTTGCACCAAATTTTCAAGATGTGGTTTTTGGGGCCCTTTCTCATGAATAATGTCACTGTCATGGCATTTTTCGGGCCCAAAGGGTGATTTTGCGCAGTGACTTCGCACTGACTGTGAAATCACCCTTCAGGCTCGAATAACACCATGACAGTGACATCATTCATGAGAAGGGGTCCCAAAAACCCCATGTTGAAAATTTGGTGCAAAAATTCCAAACAATGCCTGAGATATGCAATAAAGTTGAAAACCCCCTATCTAGCCCATTATACAGCGTACCGGCATATCCTCAGTTCACGGTCAGCTTTGAAGAGTGCAGACGTGTTCCCGGTCCACCGAAGATCATCGCGCCAAGCTCCAGAGGTAAGTATGGGGTGAGGGGGGTGTGGGGATGCAGGGTGCGCAGTGGGTGGGTGCGGGTTGTGGGAGGGCATGGGGAGACTGCGTGGGATGGTTTTTAATTTACAGGTTTGTTTTTTTTTTTACAACTGACGAAGCAGGATGATTGCCATGCTGGGGTGGGCTCCCAGCATGGCAGAAGATGGCTGGGGGGGCCAGGGAGCCGACGGGGATTGGGCACCCCGTCAGCAAACAACGCGGATGTTTGCCATGCTGGGGTGGGCTCCGCATGGCACCAAAGCTTTGGGGGGCGGGCGACACGGGTGGCATGAACGGGGGTGGTGTGAAGCGGTAGCTCAGGCGACAGTGGTGGTTTTCTTTGAAGCGAAGACCACCGCTGTCATACACAGCTCCTGCACCCATTGGTGCAGGACCGCCACGCCTGCTCAACTGAGCAGTGGATTGCAAGGGAGAGGCACACGTCCAAAGTGTGCTACTCTCCCAAAACGTTCCTTGCACATGCGTTCAAGCGAACGTAAAAACCGGCCGGCATCTAGTGATCCCCCATTCCTGTACCTCTTGGGCTGTCCTTCCCCCATAACTTTCTCTTACTAATGTCCACCCTGATTCCTCCCATTGCCTTCCTCCATTCCCACTTCCCTTGTGCAGCTCTCCCTGTGATTGACTGTCGTAGCCCGGCTGCCTCTATTGAGCCCACCCCCATTCAGCCTCTGTCCATCCTGATCAGCAATAACCTCTCTCCTTCTCCATTAACTCCACTGTTAACAGCAAGTACTTCTATCAAATCAGCCCCTTATAAATCACATCCTCTCTTCCTATTTAACTGGGACCTTGAACTTGCCATGCCGTAAATGCTAAAATTGGCGGAGCTTATCGCGTGTGCCACTCCCTCACTCCTTCCGCTAGACTTTCTGTTGAGAGAGGTATTCTCTTACCCTAGCTCCAATATGCTCTGCCCCTCCTCTTTGCTGCAAACTCTGCTACACTCCACAAATGGGACATTGTCTACAACAACATCTGTAGATTCACCTTAACTGCCCCACGTCTTACCCATCATTGTCTCCTTTACGCTGGCTTAAATTGACTGTCACCTAAGGATATTTGAGCCTACTCCCTGGGCTGCTTTATTGACTCCCTGTCTAGACCTTCCTGCCCTGTCTATCTTGCCAACCTCTTGACTCCTGCCTCACACACCCGTACCCTCAGGTCTTCCTCTGTCCCCATGCTCTCCACTAGACCTTGCATGACAAAATGGGTGAACAGGCATTTGCCCATTTGCTCCCAAATTCTGGAACTCACTCCCCCTTATGGTGAAAACTTTAGCCTCCCATTGAGAATTCAAAAACTCGCTGTTCACCCACCTTCTAGCCTCTGGCCAATGCAAATGCTCTTAATTTGCTTTGTCCCACTGTAGGCTGTCGGGTCTGACCCTGAGTACTACACTAATGTTCTCCCATGCAATATGCTTGTCTAGGTGGCTATGAACCTTGATGTCTTTACTGTCCTCAGCTGTCTTATGGTTACTCTAATTGCTTTATTTTACATTCTTATTATGATCTATGCCTAAAATGTACCCTTATGTAACTATTACTGTGCTACCCAATGTATATCTTGTTTTGCTCCTGTACACCTATATTATGTCTGTGCATTTCTGCATATTGTAGCCAATGTCCTGTGCTCTCCCGGGTCGTGCCTGAAAATAGGCAGGTCTGTTGCCTAGCGCACTTACCCAGTTACCAAAAGCTAATAAATAAATAAATAAATAACTCCTATACTTTACTGTACCCCTAATAAACATTAATTCCACCATCTAAGACATACGGCTGCATGTTTCTTGCCACCAAAGCCCTTTTTATGTTGATTGCGCGCATGCGCAAGAAACATATTGTGGCAGCTTTCCAGAAGCAGGTTGTGGAGGCGTAGCACTGTTGTGGCCAATGCCCCCGCAGCCTGTAAAGGACTGGCCCACTTTCCCTAATGCTGTGGCATGCTGCTGCAGACACTAGTTCAGCCAGCATGCCACTACCATGAAACATTTCAGCCACTGCAATCAGGGGCCACCTCGTCATTGCAGCATCAGCTATTTGCTGCAATGAGGGAGTGACCCATCATTGCTGGGTGGAATGTTGCTACTGTAATATTGTTTGTGAACATGGCAGCGCCTTTCCGCCATGTTCACAAACAGTATTAATCCAGCCCCAGTGCCGAGGGGATGCCCAGTCCCCCTCGGCAGCATGTGCCCCTCCCCACAGCAGTGTGTTTTTGCCAATGGGGGCTCCAGTCCCCATCGGCTTCCATCCCTGGTGCTAGTTGACTTGTCAACAGGGGAGCCCAATCCACACCGGCATTATGTCCCCCCTCCCAGTTTGATGTGCCGATGTGGGAGCCCACTCCCATCAGCATCAGGTCCCCCCTGAAAGAGTAGCAGGAGAGTTGCGCCCCCCCCACTTTTGTGCTGACGGGGTTGCCCAATTCCCCATCAGCTGCACACACCCCCAAAACATTCAGGTGGCATGCTGGGAGCCCACCCCAGTGTGCCCAATTCCACTGTAAAGAAAAAACAGTCCTACAATGTTTTTTTTAACCTGTAAAAAAAATGAGTCCCTCATGGTCTCCTTGCCTCCTCCACAACCCACGCCCACCCACTGCACACCCTGCCTCCCCACACCCCCCTCACCCCATATTTACCTCCAGAGTCTGGCGTGACAATCTTCGGTGGACCGGGAACACATCTGCACTCTTCAAAGCTGACCACAAACTGAAGAAATGCTCGCAAGCTGTATAATGGAATGAATAGGGCTTTTTCAACCTTAATGCATGTCTCAGGCATTTTTTGAAATGTTGACACCAAATTTTCAACATGGGGTTTTTGGGACCCCACCTCATGAATTCTGCCACTGTCATGGCGTTATTCAGCCCGAAAAGGTGATTTCACAGTCACTGCATGGAATCCCCTTTCAGGACCGATTAATTATACGACAGGGCCAGTGTTCATGAGAGGGAGAGCTCAGAAAGCCTATGTTGCAAATTTGGTGAAAATAAAAAATTACTGTTTTATGAGACTGTGTTGCATAGTTACAGATGCTCAGAATTTCCGCCAATTTGCAATATTTTCACACCAGATTTTTTCACATCCTGGCCGAAATGTGTTTTCCTTTTTCTGGAGCAGAATAGTGCGGTTGCTGTGGGAAATAATTGTTTGGGACAGATTAAGAAAATGACAATGACACTGTTCATGAGCAGTGGTCCTAAAATGCTTATGTTGCAAATTTGGTGATGATACTTCATAAAATGTGTTACAAGCGTGCATTGAGCAGGCTGCACACACGCTTGGAATTTCGCAAATTAATAATATTTTCACTTCAGATTTTCAACATTGCCATTCTTCTGCACCTCCTTATGAACAGTACAGCTGTCATTTTTCACATCCTGGCCGAAATGTGCTTTCTCACTTCCGGTGCAGAATAGCGCGGTCACTGTGGGAAATCCATGTTCGGGACACATTAAGGAAATGACAGTGACACTGTTCATTAGCAGAGGTCCTAAATGCCTATGTTGAAAATTTGGTGATGAAAGTCCATAAAATGAGTGTGTTAAGAATGTGCGTTGTGCAGTTTCCACGCACGCTTGTATCTTCGCAACTTTGCAATATTTTCACTCCAGATTTTCAACATTGCCATTTCCCACACCTCCTTATGATCAGTGCAGCTGTCATTTTTTACATACTGGCCGAAATGTGTTTTCGCTCTTCCTGCGCACAATACTACGGTCGCTGTGGGAAATCAGTGTTCAGGACACATTAAGAAAATCACACTGACACTGCTCATGAGCAGAGGTCCTAAAATGCCTATGTTCAAAACTGTGTGATGAAACTCCATAAAATGACTGTGTTACGAGCGTGCGTTGTTCAGTTTCCACGCACCCTTCTAAGTTCGCAAATTAGTAATATTTTCACTCCAGATTTTCAACACTGCCATTTTTTCACACCTCCTTATGAACAGTACAGCTGTCATTTTTCAGATCCTGGCCAAAATTTGTTTTTGCGCTTCCAGCGCAGAATACCACAGTCTCTGTTGGAAATCAGTTTTTGAGACAGATTAGGATCGAGCGAGTGAGAGAGGGGAGGAGTGACTGAGCTCAATTGAGCTCTGTTGGGACTGCTACAGATTTCTTTGTGGGCAGAAAAAGGCACCAACCCAGGCAGGAGCCCAGTACAAAAGGGCAGGAGACACATAACGAGCGAGTGAGGGAGGGGGAGTGATTGAGCTCAACAGAGCTCTGTTGGGACTGCTGTGGATTTCTTTATAGGCAGAAAAAGGCAGCATTACATGCAGGGGCCCAGTACAAAAGGGCAGCCTGCAGTGGTGGGACAAACAGAATGAATGACTGAGGGAGGGGGAGTGAGCAAGCTCAACGGAACTCTAGCATGACTGCTGCAGACTTCTTTGTGGGCAGAAAAGGGCCCCAACACAGGCAGGAGCCCAGTACAAAAGGGCAGCCTGCAGCACTGGCAGAAACAGAATGAGCGAGGGAGAGAAGGGGAGTGAGTGAGGTCAACGGAGCTCTGTCAGGACTGCGGCAGATTTATTTGTGGGCAGAAAAAGGTGCCAACACAGGCAGGAGCCCAGTACAAAAGGGCAGCCTGCAGCGCCGAGAGAAACAGAAAGAGTGAGTGAGAGAGGGGGACTGAGCAAGCTCAATGGAGGTCTATCCTGACTGCTGCAGATTTGTTTGTGGGCAGGAAAAGGTTGCAATGCAGACAGGAGCCCAGTACAAAAGGCCAGCCTTCAGCGCTGGCAGAAACGGAATGAGCGAGTGACAGAGGGTGAGTGAGCGACCTCAATGAAGCTGTGTCAGGACTGCTGTAGATTTCTTTGTGGGCAGAAAAAGCTACCAATGCAGGCCAGAGCCCAGTACAAAAGGGCAGCCTGCAGCAGCAGGAGACACAGAATGAGCGAGTGAGGGAGGGGGAGTGAGTGAGTGAGCTCAACGGAGCTCTGTTGGAACTGCTGCAGATTTCTTTGTGGGCAGAAAAAGGCAGCAATGCATGCAGGGGCACAGTACAAAAAGGGCAGCCTGCAGTGGCTGGAGAAACAGGATAAATGAGTGATAGAGGGGGAGTGAGTGAACAAGCTCAACAGAGCTCAATCTTGACTGCTGAAGATTTCTTTGTGGGCAGAAGAAGGCAGCAATGCAGGCAGGAGCCCAGTACAAAAGGGCAGCCTGCAGCGCCAGCAGAAATGGAATGAGTGAGTGAGACGGGGAGTGAGCGAGCTCAACGGAGCTCTGTCAGGACTGCTGCAGATTTCACTGTGGGCAGAAAAAGGCGCCAACAGAGGCAGAGCCCACTACAAAAGGGCAGCCTGCAGCACCACTAGAAACAGAATGAGTGAATGAGACAGGGGGAGTGAGCGACCTCAACGGAGCTCTGTCAGGACAGTTGTGGATTTCTTTGTGGGCAAAAAAGGTGTCAGTGCAGGCAGAAGCACAGTACAAAATGGCAACCTGCAGCACCGGCAGAAATGGAATGAGCAACTGAGAGAAGGGGAGTGAGTGAGGTCAATGGAGCTCTGTTGAGACTGCTGCAGTTTTCCTTTTGGGCAGAAAAAGATGCCAACAGAAGCAGGAGCCCAGTACAAAAGGGCAGCCTGCATCGCCAGGAGAAACAGAATGAGTGAGTGAGAGAGGCGGATTGAGTGAACTCAACGGAGGTCTATCGTGACTGCTGTGGATTTCTTTCCGGGCAGGAAAAGGCGGCAACACAGGCAGGAGCCCAGTAAAAAAGGCCAGCATGCAGCACCGGTAGAAACAGAATGAGCGAGTGAGAGAGGGGGAGTGAGTGATATCAATGGAGCTGCGTCAGGACTTCTGCAGCTTTCTTTGTGGGCAGAAAAAGGCAGCAATGCACACAGGGGCCCAGTACAAAAGGGCAGCCTGCAGCAACAGGAGAAACAGAATGAACAAGTGAGAGAGGAGAGTGAGTGAGCGAGCTCAACGGAGCTCTATCATGACTGCTGCAGATTTCTTTGTGGGCAGAAGAAGGTGACAATGCAAGCAGGAGTCCAGCACAAAAAGGGCAGCCTGCAGCGCTGGCAGAAACGGAATGAGTGAGTGATAGAGAGGGTGTGAGCGATCTCAACGGAGCTCTGTCAGGACTGCTGCAGATTTCTTTGTGTGCAGAAAAAGGCGCCAACAGAGGCAGGAACCCACTACAAAATGGCAGCCTGCAGCGCCAGGAGAAATAGAATGAGCGAGTGAGACAGGAGGAGTGAGCGACCTCAACGGAGCTCTGTCGGGACAGCTGCAGATTTCTTTGTGGGCAGAAAAAGGTGCCAATGCAGGCAGAAGCCCAGTACAAAAGAGTAGCCTGCAGCACCGCGAGAAACACAATGAGCGAGTGAGAGTGGAGGAGTGAGCGAGCTCAATGGAGCTCTATTGTGACTGCTGCAGATTTCTTTGTGGGCACAAAAAGGTGGCAACACAGGCAGGAACCCAGTACAAAAGGCCATCCTGCAGTGCCGGCAGAAACGGAATGAGTGAGTGAGAGAGGGGGAGAGTGAGCACGCTCAATGGACCTGTGTCAGGACTGCTGCAGATTTCTTTGTGGGCAGAAAAAGCCACCAACAGAGGCAGGAGCCCAGTACAAAAGGGCAGTCTGCAGTGCCAGGAGAAACAGAATGAGCGAGTGAGAGAGGGGGAGTGAGCCACCTCAACGGAGCTCTGTCAGGACAGCTGCAAATTTCTTTGTGGGCAGAAAAATGTGCCAATGCAGGCAGGAACCCAATACAAAAGAGCAGCCTGCAGCACTAGAAGAAATAGAATGAGGAGTGACAGAGGGGCAGTGAGCAAGCTCAACGGACCAACACAATCAACATTTGGCATTGACAAATGTTTGTTTTTCCTGGTTCTTAGCTTTTCTTGTATCTCATGCAGCCATGTGGTCCTTTTAACAATATACATAAATTCCAGCCTTTTATTTATTTATTTATTTAGACAGCAGTTTGGAAAACCTTTGAGCCATAGGCTCATTTACAAAGGTACCTTGTCACAGTAAGACAAACGAAAATACACAGTATAACAGTATAACACAGTATAACAGTAACTTAAGACATAGATACAAACAAGCTGGTACAGGTAGGATTGATGCAAACAATACCAGTGTTATGTTGTCCTTAGCAGCTTAGTAGTAAGCTTTGTCATAATGCCTTTGAGCTGTACAGCTGAACATCTCTGGTATCCACAATATTTATATATTTTTTTTTACTTACAACCCCAAGTCAAATCCCATAGTGGCAGAGGGTCATATACTGAGGAAAAGAGATGATCCAAACCCATGAAAAATTTGAACATCACCTTCTCCTAATCGTTCTCCCAGGATTGATATGACAACTTTAGCAAAGGCAGATTTATAAAAGAAACTATGCCACAAATGCCCCCACTTACTTAGCTAACCTGCTCGTGCTTGCTAGTATGCCTTCTATCTGCTCAACTTTTAAAAATAACATCAAAATTCCACTGTTTCAAACAAACTTGGGACAATGCTCTTGTAGTTATCATGCCCCCTCACTTTGGAACTCAATCCCTCCCCCATTAAAGAATCATTTACTGTCTGTGCCTTCACAAGGAATTTGAAAGACTTTTATTCTACACTCAATGTTTGAGATTGTTAAGGGTAATCTCCCTATGTAGTATCTTACCTGTATATGAAATTATCACACTGCATATATCAATTATTGTAACTGCACTGTCTGTATCAATTATTGTAAAATTTACTTCTGATGTCTGTGCTGTAGCACCCGAGTCATGCCTGAAAAAGGCATCTTTTTGCCAGTGTACTTACCTGGTTACCAACATGAAAATAAATAACTAACAAATAAATAAATAAGCTGATTCTTAGCCTTTCTCACACCTTGTGCAGTCATAAGGTCCTTATATCTCTTACTTCTGTCCTGTGATACCCTTTCTCACCTCTCTTCTTTCCTATTCACTGCCTTGTCCAATCGATGTGCTGAGTCTTAGCAATCCAAAAACCCAGCAGAAATGAGGGTGAGTTCCTCTCTAACAACTGTCTAAATACTCCTTGGAGCCCCTCCCCTCCCCAAGTGACCAATCCGGTGCTTATGTCCCTCGTCACTCATCTGTTAGCCCCTCCCACTCTACCCCATAGCTTTTCTAAACCTGTAGACCCCTACCCCTTTGCCCTTGGCCTTCACCTTGGTAAACCCCAGACAACCTGGCCCCCTCCATAGTGAGTTAACCCCGTTTCTGACTAATGAGAACACTTGATTTTTCTTGCACATATTATAGGTTACTGTAACATATATTTGTAATCATTTTATAGTATATGGTTAGGGCTTATTGTGTATGGAAAATAAAGGTTTTCCAAATCTTGTTGTAGTGCAGTTCAAAGGTCAAAAAAGTTTTTGTGCTATCGCTCTGACATCACATCGATAGTTCAACAACTTTCCCCCTTGAGCTCCTACCTGATTGGTGGAAACAGGCAGAGATTCAAAAAATACATACAAAAATAGCAGACTCATTTAGCGAGCCGTCTGGGGAGCAGACATTGTGGACACAGACTACCATAATCGGGTCGGTCTGTCAAAAATATCAATTTGCTGTTTGTTTTTTATTTTTTTTTAACAAAATGGCACAGTTTCAGTAAAAGCAGAGTGGGACTATGGCAAGGAGTGCAGATGTGACCGGAACATGAGCGCATAACTGCAGCGAGGACGAGGAGGACCGTTATCTTAGGGAAATGGACTCGTGTGAGGAGGAGTGCAGAAGCGTGAACAAGGTATGAACCTTGTATCTATTTTGGGGAACCAAATATTATAAAAAACAATGGATGGTTGCCCATCCACAATGAATGCTGTGTTTCCATCTCGGGAGTTGATGATGCCAGAGACCTCTTGAGCTTCGCTTTCGAGATCCCTAAGACATCATCAACTCCCTCGATGGAAACACAGCCTTGTTGTGGATGATCACCCATCCACTATTCTATATGTTTTATTGTGTACAATATGTTTATGCATAGAAATATAGAAACATAGACTTTGACAGCAGATAAGGACTGCTTGGCCTACCCAGTCTGCCCATTTCCCTACCTATTGGATAAGCTGCAGATCCTAGTTAACTAACAGCTTACTTCTTCCTAACCCCCACCAGAATTGATTATGTCTGTCCCATGCTTTCTTGAATTCCCCTACTGTTTTTGTTACAGGTTTATTATAATATTGTAACGTTTTTTAAGGAGAGAAGAAACTGCAAATTTTGTTTAAAGTCTCTTTTATTGCAATGATTAAATGTAACAGTATACTTTGATTATACAGTATGTTCACATTTTTTGTATAAGGATTACCTTGTTCTATTGTTACAGTATAATAAAAAAATATACATTGTACCAGTGCATATTAGTCAGCTGTGCAATATTTATTATTTATTTATTTATTTAAGTTTGGTAACTGGGAGAGGCACACTGAGTCGATGCTCATTTCCAGGTGCAACCCAGAGGAAGAGGAGGGGTCAGAACATAATAACACAGTAGGCGCTATAATAGCTTAAACATTCAATAATAGCATGTAACAGAGCATGCAGTAATAACATGTAACAGAGCAAGGCATAAATAAATATTAAGAGACAGTAACAAAAACTGTGCCAAATTATACATTGGAGGGCCTAGTGGATGAAGGTGGGGAGGGGGGGTCATAGAAGCAAGAAGGAGCTTTTACAGAGTGTTAGCAATACAGTATATGGTAAAAGGGTCAGGGGAGGAGCAGGAGGAGGTAAGGACTGGATTGACAGGAGTAAGGATGGAGAGGGAAATGAAGAAGAGGGAGAGGAAGAGGAAGGGAGGTAGGGGATAGATTGGAGAAGATACATCAAGAGGTCTGGGTGCAGGTGCAAGAGGTAGGGAGGGATGTGAAAAGAACATGCTTTACAGTGAGTAATGAGGGAGACTGTTGGAGGGAGATGGGGAGAGAGTTTCAGAAGTGAGGGAGATGGTAAGAAAAGGCAGCCTGCCTTGATCTTGCGTGGGGATGGGGGAGCAAGAATGAGTGAGGCTCTCTGGTTCGAAGCTCATGGAAGGATGGGGAAGGGGGGGGGAGTCCCAAGTTCTAATATTTATCATAAAATTGCAGTTTATTTTAATTGACACTAAGTTTGTGATGCTTTGATATTCATTGAGTTTAAATGATATATTGGATAAACACTTCGGATAAATAAGACCTTCCATTGATCTGCACTGTTAATATTATAATCTTTTCAGAATGTTTTAAAAAAGCAGTGCACAAAAAAAGGCCCAAACCTTTGACCCTGCCTTTTTTCACTATAAAAGATCTCAAACTTCTTCCAGTTCTATTTTGTAAAAAAATAATAATTAAAAAACTAGTTCCACTAATATTTGAGTATTTTGTTTCATTTATAGTTTTGTCAAGAAAAAAGCTGGCCAACACATTTAGCTAATAAAACATTGTAGACCTGCCATAGGTTAGGACTGAGAAACTAAAACAAATTATGGTGAGCATCACAGACGGTGCCTAGAAAAGTTGAATTTCACACTAATATTTGTATTTAACTGTAGCTGAAACTAGCTTTATTAAAAATATATTTTAATTGTACTACTGCTTTAACATTCTGAATGTTTCAAATGGGAACTCAAGTTTTTTCTTCAGTCTGTAAAACAGTTCCATGGGAGACATTACATGTTGCTACAGCCTGAATAACTTCATAATTGTATAATGTTTTTACTCAGTTTTTTTTAGGAAGTTAAAGTAAAAAACTTTCTGTGGTCAACTACTTTCAATAAAATTTATGTAAGTTTTAAAACAGAAATGTTAACAGAATCACTCAGAACATCAAAGCCTTTTGATGTTCTTCAATCCCTAGCTCTGTCTGTATTTCTTCTAAGTTGTCTTAAATTAAATTATACATCTCTGTAGATGGTAGATGTCAATTTTACTGTATGTTACATCAGTGTTTAGAAAACAGAAATGTAAGGTACTATAGAATATGCTCTTGCTACTGTATAGCGGTTGGAATTAGTAAGTATATTGTGGCTAGGCAGTTGCACTTACAGAATGGTTATTTATTTAAAATGTGTTGCCCAGGAAATGAAGACTGAGCTAAAACTAATTTCTGAATGTGACACAGGTGGTAGGGGGATACAGTTGGGCATATCAGAAGCACAATACTGGTACAGAGCAAATGATAAAAGTACAATTCCAGTAAATAGGTACAGTATACAACAAAACATTGTTACAAAAAGGGGTGTAAAAATACAAAACATTGGCACTGGTAGTGCAGGAGTTAGAGAGATGCATAATAGGAATGGCAGTGAAGTATTGAACTGACGCCAACCCCACCCCCAACCTGCAGAGACTGACAGGCATTGGAGTTGTGCCTTTGGGTCATCGGCTATAGCCATTTCACCTCACCCTACTCCTGCAGACACCGGGACAGGTGGCCATGGTGGCCTGGGGTCTTCAGGCCTTACGCTTGCCTCATTTCATAAGGAAATATGCTGAGATGGATACAGTGTAGGAGAATGGGGTGAACTATGGGGCTGAAGACTCCAAGGCACACCTCAATGCGTGTCACTGGCTGCTGGGTGGGGGTGGCAGTGGAATGACTTGAGCATTACAGCCAATAATCCCAAGTCACACTCCTGATGCCTGTCAGTCTCTACAGGGTGGGGCGTTATGGTTGGAAACCCTAACACCTGGGCATTTGTTAGTATTTTCACTCCAAATTTTCAACATGGGCTTTTTGTGACCCCATGTCATGAACAGTGGCACTATCAGTTCATTACCCAAAAGGTTATTTTGCACAGTGACTGCACCATTTGGCGCCACAGGTGCAAAAACACATTTTGGGCAGGATGTGAAAATGTATCATTCATGAGGTGGTGTGAAAATATGGCAATATTGAAAATCTGGAGTGAAAATATGAAAAATTGGCGACGTTACAAGCGTGCGTAGAGACTGCGCAATGCACGACTGTAACGCAATCTTAAGTTTTAATTTTTTCACCAAATGTTCAACATGCCCATTTTTTGGACATCTTCTCATGAACAGTGGCACTGTGATTTTGTTCATCTGTCCCAAAAGTTGATTTTCCACAGTGACCGTGCTGTTTAGCGCCACAGGTGTGAAAACATGTTTCAGGCAGTATGTGAAAAATGACAGCTGTACTGTTCATAAGGAGGTATGAAAAAAGGGCAATGTTGAAAATCTGGAGTGAAGATATAAAAAAATTGGCGAAGTCACAAGTGTGCGTAGAAACTGCGCAATGCACACTTGTAATGCAATCATTGTTTGGAATTTTTTCACCCAATTTACAACATGGGCTTTTTTGGGACCTCCCCTCATGAACAGTGGCACTATCATTGCATTAATCAGTCCCGAAAGGTGAATCTGTGCAGCGACTGCAAAATCATCATTCGAAACGGAGTAACAAAATGACAGTGACATGTTCATGGGGCGGGGTCCCAAGAACCCCATGTTGAAAATCTGGGGCCAAAATTCACCCCAAAAAAGAGATATCAACCTTAGTTGAACCCCCCATTAAAAAACTTACCATCATGTCTTCAGTTTGCAGTTGGCCTTTGAAGAGTGCACACATGTTCTGCGCCGCAAAAAATCACTGCTCCTGACATCCAGAGGTAAGTATGGGTTGAGGGGGGTGCAGGGAGGTGAGTGCATAGAGGGAGAGTGCAGATTGGAGGATGGGGACTGGGGACACGACGAGGGACTGTTTTCTGTTTTACAGGTTAAGTAAAATAGAAAGACTATGGGGGTCTGTTTTTCTATTTTACAGGGGGAAACAATTAAAAAAAACATTTAGGCACACTGGGGTGGGCTCCCAGTGTGCCACAATGGGGGGGGGGTTCATGCCATTGCTGACACAAGTATTTGGTACCCCATTGTCGGTAAAGAACATAGATGAGTTGAGGGGGGCAGTGCATCCAACATTAGGAGTAGGCATCCTGGTGTCGGAAACAATTGTTTCTGCACACTGGAGTGGGCTCCCAGTGTGCTATATTAATGGGGGAGATACATGGCAACACGGGGATTGTGAACCCCAGATGTCGGCTTTGTGGGACTGTGTGGCAGGCGGCAGGAGCTGCCATGTTTTGGCACACTGGGATGGGCTCCCAGTGTGCCACATAATGGTGGAGACATACTGACATGGGGATTGGGCACCCCGATGTCTGCTTTCTGGGGAGTGTGTCGGGTGGCAGGAGTCATCATTGTGGAAAGCTGCGCAGCAGCTATTTCATTTATTAAAATGTTTCACCAGGCGTGGCTCACTGAAACTCCACTGGTAACTCTGGCCATGCGCATTACTGTGCACTGTAATGCACATGGCCAGAGTCTTTTCATCTGCCATTGCAATGAGGAAACTGCACCTGCTTGGAGCAGCAGATTTCTTTCAACTCTGTGGCTGTCTTTGAAACTGCTGTCATTGCCAGCATACTCACTGACTGGCGGCTGAGGGATGCACCCACTAAAGCGTCCCCTGCATTGGCCACAACACTGTCACACCTCTGAAAGTGCTACTACCGCACGATGTTGCTTACGCATGCTCAAGCCAAAGTTAAAATTCTGTTGATTTGCTTGGCTGAAAGAAGCATTGAGCCATGCAATTACTGATCCATAATTACATGCTAGAACTACTTTACAGCCATTCAAACCCCCTAACATAATGTAAAAGAAGTATTACTGCATCTCATATTTTGACAGGAGCTTTCAGTTCAGAACTGTCACTGAACTATTGTCTATGTCTTATGGACCTCCTTGAAAATGAGTTGTATTACTCAATGGAGTTTAATCCTGTTCATATTGTGTATGATTAAAATTTTACTATACTATACCATACTTGAGCACGAGGCACTAAAAGTGAAAGTAAACAAAGACATCAGTGCAGATGATCTTTTGGCCTTTCTGCATCTCAAAAACATTTTGACTGAGGTTTTTACTACAAAAGTGGCTAGAGATAACTTACAAGGGCTGGGTCCACATGAGATGTCAGCTGATGATGAAGTACCTTCCAATGATCCATCAACTGCACTGATCTGTCAAAAATTCCATCAGCAGAAATTAACTTTAATCTTTTTGAAAATGATCCAGAAAGCTGTAAAGAAATGATTTTCTACCTAGAAATTGAAGAGACTACATCAACAGCACAAATGGAAGATAGAAAACTAGGCCATGTGAGTAGGCACATTCAGATAAAATAAAGAAGCTAGATGACTTGGAGTCAGAAAACAAAATGAGCCAAATACAAAAAAAAAACAGACCAGCTGGGCGGTATCTGTTTATAAAAGCTAGATTAATGAGGTTTGCCTGTTAAAGGGTAGACTCAATTGTCCAGGTGACCAATGCAGTGGGTTTAACATGCCCAGACAATACAGGGGTGGGAGAGAGGGAGGGGCTTGGGGTGACTCACCAAGGGGAAATGCCAGGAGGCATGAGTCAGAAATTACGTCACAAAAAAGGAGGGGGAAAAGAAAAAGAGGGGCACTGGGGGATTGGTTAAAATACAAGGGGAAGGGCAGGAAATGAGGTTTATATAAGTAGCCGCAAGGAAGCAGTCTGCCTTACTTTTCTGCTACTCTCAAATTTTGTTTGACTTCTAGGAGCAGATTGGCTATTACAATTTTATTTCATTAAGGTACTTTTAATCTAGATTTATATCACTGTGAATTATCAGTGGCTGTACAACATAGCTGTAGTAAAAAAAAAAAGACAAAAAGGGGAAAGTTTTCTTCCAGCTAATACCTGCTGGGCAGCAGAAGAAGCCGAGGACCCATAGGCCTACAGAACCTCCAACCACATGTCTCAGGTAAGCCTTAGCCTGTTCTGAGGTTGGTATGGTAAAGAGAGAAAAGGAAGAGCGAGCTATTGGGGCACTGCGTTCAAAATTAGGGCCAATAGCAGTACAAATGGTTTGTTTGTTTGTTTTCACCCTGAAACCAGCTGGGAAATTGGAAACAGATCTGGCGAAATGTGTGAGCTGGTGGTTGGCCCAAAAAACATGAGGGGAGTCGAGAAAGAGTGTTAAGCAATGGGATTTTGTTTCAGTCTAAAAAACGTCTGGGAAGTTGACAGTGAGATGGTAGCATGGAGGTCAGCCATGGGGCCTATATCCACAAGCGATTCTGTGGGGCACCCACAGTGTTAAGGGGGATTCCAAGAGAAGCCAGGGGCTTTAATGGGCTGCTTACTGCCATTGAAGTGGTTTGCAGGCTGGGAGGAGGGACCGAATTGTCTGCCTGGAATGCCCGGTGACTGGGGGAAGCAGTAGTTTTGGAGCAAGTGCTCACCAGAACGAGGAATTTCTTTCTGTTCTGGTCCTTCAGTGATGGCAGTAGAGTGGGTGGTAAAAGGCAGCCACAGGTAAATTTTTCCTGACAGAGGTGGGGAAGAGAGGAGCGGGCTGAACTTGCTGGCGTGGGGACGCCACATGGTGGAGGGTGCAGGCATTCTGTTACAGTGGGGAAAGGTCCTGTTTTTACTGCACCGTTTTCCCAGGGATAAGAAAATGCTTCAAGGGGATTTCAAAACAAAACCAAAGGTGATCAGAAGAATTGATTTTTGGAAGGTTGTCCTTCAGTCAGCATTCTTTTTGAGGCAAGAATTGGGTGGAGGGCCAGAAGGGCCCGAGCATGCTAAAGCAGCTGGCTCCACGTGGCGAGTGATGCAATGCAGCAAGTTCTGCCCACCTCAAGGGAAAAGCAGGCTGAATCAGATGGATGTCTGCAGCAGTGGATTGAAGCAGCAACTTATATGTGAATTTTCTTCTTTTTCCCAGCATGTACATGTTCACCTTGGAAGCCTGAACTGTTTGGTTTTACTGCACAAGTAATGAAGAAACTTAGAAACATAGAAGTTGACGGCAGATAAAGACCGCAAGGCCCATACAGTCTGCCCATTTTTTCTACCGTATGAATGTCCCATAGGCTATTCATACTCATCTGTCTTGCTCCCTTATGCCTAACCCATGCCTGTTTGAAGCCCTGCACTATATTCCTATCAACCACTTCCTGAGGTAGGCCGTTCCATGCATCCAACACCATTTCTGTCAAAAAGAATTTCCTCACATTACCCCTTAATCAGCCTCCCTCTAATCTCATGTGTCCTCTTGTCCTGCTATTTTTCTTATTTTGAAACATGTTAGACTCTTTCACCTTGTTAATGTCCTTAAGATGTTTGAATGTTTCAATCATATCACCTCTCTCCCTCCTTTGCTCTAGGGTATACATATTGAGCTCCGTTAATCGTTCCTCAAACAGAGGGAGTAATAATTGTATATAGACTGTTCTTTTTAGCTTAGGCCTGTTGTATTAAGTGGTGTGTCTCATCAAGGGCAGATAGCAGTCATACATATATCCGTTGGCTATTTTCTAAAAAAAAAAAAAAAAAGGCTGAGCTGGGGGCACCAGAGCATGAATAGCCATTACGACCAGGGGAGGAGAACCCACCCATGGCAGGGTGGTATGCAGAGATGCTCACCCAAGGCAAACATGGCTTGAGTAGGGGGGAAGATAGGGGGGTGTCCAGGGGGCCCAGGTGGAATGACCTATCTGGGCATGTTTTCAGAATGAGGCCCAGGCATGGGGGCTTGAAGGGCAGAAGGACCCATGCCTGGCTCCATTTTGTGTAGGTGCAGGACACAAAGTGAAAAAAAAAAAAGAGAGACAAGAAGAAGTGACTGCCATCTTAAAAACCGCCACCATTTTCTGAGGTCCCATCTACCTGGATTGGTGGTAGTTCAGGTGGATGTTAAAGATCCCATGGCATTATCGAAAAAGAGTAAGGGAATTTTATTAAAATCAGAACAAAATCAAAACATAATAAATACAAGTCAGTATTACATCATACAAAATCATACAAAAGAAAGAAACAAAACCAAAAATAAGTATTAGTTCATACAATAACCCTAAAACATAAGAAAAACATTATAACCCTCCCCTTCCCATTATAAAAGTAGGGGAGTTTTTATTGAAAACACATCAAAATACATCAAAAAGACATCAGTATACAAAAGAATCATTAATAATAAAAGAAAAAAACACCAGGCACATATAACAATACATCAATAAACCATGTTACAATATTTCTTAAGCTTATTTTTAGACATATACCCTAGGGGAAGAAGGAGAGAAAAAAAAAACCTATAATTTTTAATTATTTATTTATTTAGCATTTGTTTACCAGGTAAGCACACTAGACAGTCACGTGTCTATTTTCAGATGTGACCCGGGACAGTTACAGAGATACAAGCAATAACAGTACAGAGGCTAGCATCAAGTTACACAAAGGTACAGTCAGAATACAAACAAGAAGGACCAGCCGAAACAAAGTACAAAGGCTTGGCTCCAACTGTCAGGCAAGGTACAGACAGGTATAAGCAATCAACTACAGTCAGGTAACAGGCAGAGAACAATTTTAGTGCAGTTCAGTATGAAGCAGAACAACCCAGGGAGGGCAGCCAGGAAAAATTAGAGCCAGTGTCAGCAGCAACAATATTTGTGAATATTGCTTATTTGTTATTTATTTTTGGAATAAGTGCATGCCCACAACCAGGATTTTTCATTTAATACCCCTTTATCAAATATCATATAAGGTATATATAAATTTACCTTTTATTGATATATATAAATATAAATTGTCTCCCTTTTTTTTTTAAACAGATTTTTTTTTTTTTACTTTTACTTATATTTAATAAAGGTGTACAACCCTCATCTTATGTTTAGCATTCCATTTAATATTCAGTCTTCCATAAACAGAAAGCCATAATACTTCCCACATATGATAAGGTATTCTGGGATTATTTAGCTGTTTAATGGCATACTCTTTTAATGGAGGGGGGCAATTAACAAATTCAGGCTCATTTGTGAGGGATGGTGTAGAAGGCCTTGCTGAAGTCCAGATAGGCTACAAGCATTATGTATGACCTTTAAGTGAATAACTACTAACCATCTTTTCCTTGCATTGCAGGTTAATTAGGAGTAAAATAAAGAGGGATTGGAGGGAGGAGGGGGATGAAGGGAGAAGATGGGGGGGCCTGGACCAAGTGTAGTCACTCATATTTTGCTTTTATCTTACAGCAGGGCCTGGTCGGCGTTTGAAGATATGGATATGTGGGCACTCATATATTTCCTGGGCAGAGAGGAGTGCTTCAAAGAAGGCAGGGAGCATGCTGCTATATCATGACCCCAGAAAGTGTAGATTGTCCTGGCAAGGAATCAGAGACATGAAATAGGCCCAGTTATTGCCAACCCTGAGGGACATGAGAGAAAGAGATGACCAATGACAGACATGATCATTGTGCATCTAGGGGAGAATGACATTGGGTCAGGCCCTGTTTGGATGTGTATCTGCAATTAAATTATGACACAGAAACAGGAAGACACTGGTGGCCTCACATGACCTTAGTATGATCAGACATGGTCCCCTGCTGAGTGTGGCGATACGAACACAGTCATGTAACAATTGACAAGTCAAGGAGGAAAATGAATAGGAGGGTAGGCACAATATTTATTGCAAATGGGGGCAGAGTAATTAGGAGAGGCATAGAGGAGAGGGAAGATGAATATTTTAGGCCAGACAGGGTTCATTTATGGGACCTGGGGGTTGACATATTCAGTACGGAAATTATGGGAAGTATTGAAGAATGGAGGAGACAGATAGGTCAGTAGAGAAGAGGGTCAATGTCTGTCATCTAACGAGGCTGGAGACAGGCTGGGGGAAAAGAAAAGATAAAAAGGGGCAAAGGAGGGAGGGGGGAAGGGGAACCCAAAAATGAAGGACAGCAACAGCAATGAAAGAAAAGCAGTAGTGGGAATACATTGTTACCTCCAAAGAAAGAAGAAAAACTGGCCCCCAGATCTACATCTGGGGGAGAAGAAGAAAATCGAAGAAAAGGATTTGAGATAATTAATATATCTGGTGATATATGATAACAGGAAAAATGATGATTGGATAAAAGACAAATGTATTGAATAACAAATATGTTGGGATGTAATTGGAATCATTAAGATGCTTGATGGATGGAGACTGTACTATAATAAATTAATTGCCGATCTGAGCTCCCACCACATCATGATGCTGTCTTGTTCTTGGGAAGAAAATCCAGGATAATGAGGTTTGCCTATTAAAGGGCATACTCAATTGTCCAGGTGACCAAGCCAGTGGGTTTAACATGCCCAGACAGGACAGGGGTGGGGGATGGGGAGGGAAGAGGGGCTTGGAGGTGAACTCACCAAGGCGAACAGCCAGGAAGCATGAGTCAGAAATTACATCACAAAGAGAGGAGGGGAAAAGAAAGAGAGGGGCACTAGGGGATTGGCTAAAACACAAGGGGAGGGGTGGGGAATGTATTTATTTTATTTAGCTTTTGTTTACCGGGTAAGCACGCTAGACAGTCAAGTGCCAATTTTCAGGTGCAACCTGGGAGAATTACAAAGGTACAAGCAATAACAATTCAGAGACAGGGTAATGGCAATCAACAAGGTACAGTCAGGTACAGGCAGATAACTCAGGCAATAACCAAATACAGAGACAAGGTAGCAGCAATCAACAAGATACAGACGGGTATAGGCAGAGAGCTACAGTCACGTACAGGCAGAGAACAAATACAACGCAAATACAGTGTTAAGCCATGGCAACTGCAGGAGGCAGTCGAGGAAGCAAACAAATATCAGCAGGATATTATTGAAGTGTGCACTATGGACATATGCACACGTGCTGTCAAAAATGGGCACAGGTGCACCCTGGAGGATAGGACAGCTAAGAGCAAAGGCAGACAGAAGCTTGTTTTAAGTAGCCCCAGAGGGAGGACCTGAAACAGCTGTGGGAGGGGGCAGCTCTTACATGAACAGGGAGAAGGTTCCAGGCTCTGGGGGCCAGGGCCACGAAGGTGCAATGCCCTATGAGGGAGCGAGTTTTAGGGACCATGAGAGCCTGGGAGTTGCTAGACCTCAGCCGTTAGCCAGAGGGGGCAGGCTGGAGCAGATCGGCAAGTGCCAGGGGAGTGGACGATCGGATGATGTTGTCTGTAAAGTTGCCCATAACAAAGGATCGATGATTACTAGGGGAGAGCCACCCTAGCCTGGAGTAGAGCTGGCAGTGATGGATGAGACGGGGGGGGGGCTGATAGGGTAAAGCGACACACATTGTTGTACGTGGTATCCCATTTCTTGAGCTAGGATTTTGGGGTGTTCATGAAGGAGGCAAGCCCATAGCACAGCGTGGGGAGAAAAAACATTTTACAAGGGCAAGTCAGGCAGATGGGGTGAGGCAGCTTTTGGCCCTGTACCCCAGACCCAGTTTACAGTCTGTGGCCTTGCAGAAGTTACGTATGTGCAGGAAGAGGTCCAGCTGAGGGTCAAGGGTTACCCCCAGGTACTTGAAAGAGTCGGCCATCGACACAGGGACGCCATCGGTACCAATGACTTTGAGATCAGCCGGGTGTGATCTATCCTTGGCAAAGGAGCCGAATAACATGGCCTGCGTCTTCTGGAGGTTGATGACAAGCTTATTTGCTTTGAGCCAGGATTGGATGTGGTTGGTCAGAGTTTAGTGTAGTGTTTATGTCTCTGATATCCTGGAAGCTAGCAAGAAGCACAAGGTCATCAGCATATAGGGTGACGTGTCCAGAGACAAGGACCGAGGGCAACTGATTGATAAAGAATGAGAACAGTAAGGGGCCAAGGACAGACCCCTGAGGCACCCCACAGGTTACCGGTGCTAGCCCAGACAGGGCTTTCTGGGACCTCATGTACTGTTGCCTACCCGTGAAATAGTTGGTAAACTAGGCTAGGACAGGTGGGGAAAGGCTGAGGGACTGGAAGGCAGAGCCCAGGAGAGTGTGATGGACCAGATCAAAGGCCTTAGACAGGTCAAAGAAGATGGCCCCCGTGAGCCTGCCTTGATCAGCCGCAGTTCTGATTTTGGAAGTGACCTGTGCAAGGGCAGTGGAGGTGCTGTGCCCTTTTCGGAACCCATGCTGCGCAGGGGTGAAGAGGCCGTGGGTTTGGAGGAAAAGAGCAAGCTGGGATGCCACTACCTTTTCAAGCAGTTTGTTTACTGCAGATGGCATCACTATGGGACAATAGTTTTCAAGTATTTTGGAATCTCCACGCTTGAGGACTGGGATCACGAGCCACTTTCCATATGGCTGGGATAGACCCAGATATGAGAGAGGAGTTGAGAATGTGGGAGATTGGCCGGGCCAAGTGGGGGGCCCCCAGGTTGAGTAATCTGGGCTCAAGGTTGTCATGCCCAGTGCTAGAATGAGGGGAGAGTCCAGCTAGGAGCTTCTGTGTCTCTTTGCAGGAGGCAGACTTAAAGTAGAAGGGAGGGGAAGAAGGGTGGGACACAGTGCCACCAGTGGGACCCCGAACATTTATAACTGAAGGAGTGGAGGTGTAGTCAGACAGGTCAGAGAACAGGACGTTAAAGGCATTGGCTATAGTTAGGGCATTGTTGCAGCTGACTCTGTCAATTTGCATGTCGGACACCTGGGGGGAGGCAGGACCATTAACAGTATAATTTGATGGTGCACCAGAAGCTCCTGGAGTTCTTGGAAGATGCTTCAAGGGAGGATTTGCAGAAATCACTCTTAGCCGAGTGGATCGCCTGCTTACATGAGTTCCTGAGCTGCCTGTAAACCTCAAAGTCTGATCTGTCCCCAGAGGCCTTAAATTTTTTCCAGCTTTTGACCCTAAGCATCATCAGGGCAAACGGGTCCCCTTGCAACCATTTAGTGACAGTGCCCCTCACTCTCCTTTTTATGAGTGGGGCATGTATGTTTTGTAATGGGGCAAATAAGGTTAAGAAGCAGTCAAGAGCAGCAGAGGGGTCACAGTCAGCATAGACTGGGGACCAGTCTGTCTGTCTGAGGTCAGTAAGGAAGTTGCTGTAGTCAAATTTTGAATAGTCCCTCATTTGAATGACTTTTGGGAGGACCCTGGGGATAAGGACCTTCCAAACACAGGAGGTATGGGAATGGTCAGAGATGGAATCAGAGAAGAGGCCAGAAGCAGAGATACAGTCAGGCCTATTGCTCAGCATCCAGTCAAGAGGAATGCCTTTTTCCCCAGAGGAAGAGGGTCTGGTGGGCTCAGTGATAAGTTGACCTAAGGCGACACCAGACAGAAGGGGTATATAAATTTTAGCATTGCCACTCAGTCAGTTTAGGTTAAAATCCCTGAACATTAAGAGTTCACTAGTCCCCACCTTGGGAATGAGGCAGTCAAGGAGATGAGAGAGGCCACAAACACCGCCTTTGGGTGGATTGTACACACAGGCCAGGTGGAGCTTCTTAGCATTGCTCAATAGGAGAAGGGCATGTAGGAACTCACAAGAAGGGGGGGGTGAAGCATGACAGTCACTTTAAGGTGGAGTTTATAGTAGAGCAGCAGTCCACCCCCCCCCCATTTGGTACCCACTCTGTCCTGTCTGATCGCAAGGTAGCCAGGGAGGGCACAGACAAAGTCTGGATGGGCAGGTTTAAGCCAGGTTTCAGCGATCCCCAGGATGTCCGGATTGTAGTGGGCGACCCAGGCTGTTAGGCTTGAGAGGTTAGCAAGAAGGCTGTGGATATTAAGGTGGGCAATCTTTAAGCCCTTAGCATTCTGCCACTGGGGGGAGGCATGCTGAAATGAGGGGGGGTTCAGGTATTTGGCTATTACAGCAAGACCAGACAGGAGGAAGGGGAGTCTAGTACAATAGAGCATACAACAGCTACACGGTAATACTGCTCCGCACAGGTAGCTAAAGTCTAGCGGAAGTGCAGTGGCAGTGGATAAATTCTATGACTTGATTGCAGTGGTCAGCAGATAAAATTCTTAGCAGGCAGATCAATTTACAACTAAAAATGCAGACATCAGTAAGTAAATTCTGAGCTAGGGTGCTGTAATCAGTATCACTAGTTAGCTAAAAATAAACAGTTCAAATGGTCACAATTGGGGGGGTCAGCAGAGAATAAGATCAGTCTGGCACAGGGTTATAAAGCATGGCATATCAAGCAACAGTTTATGTGAAAAAGAAGCAGTTTTTAGTGATCAACATGAGGGGATCAGCTGAGTAGAGGGACAGGCATGTGTAACAATCAGCAGAAAGGGAATACAATAGTCCCACCAAGTAAGAGGGAGGTGCTAGAGCGCATTTAAGGGGAGGAGGGAAGGGTGTGGGTGTGAGAGAAATTTTTCAAAATCAGTCCCAAAACTCTAGTTGGGAGCCCCGACTGGCACCAGTCCTAGGTTGAAATACAAATTGAGCCCCGAGGAGCTCCAGTTGCTGCAGACGTTTAGCACAAATAAATTAAAATGAAAAATTGTGCTGTTCGTCCTCCTCCAGCTCCGATGAGCTGAGTCTATAGCCAGATCAGGAGAGAAATTGCCCTTTTTGTAGCCCAGAGGGGCAAACAAGGCAGGGAGGACTTTGCCCTTTTTGTTTTTTCAAAATCAGTCCCAAAACTCTATTTGGGAGCCCCAACTGGCACAAGTCCTTGGTTGAAATACAAATTGAGCCCCAAGGAGCTCCGGTTGCTGCAGACGTTTAGCACAAATAAATTAAAATGAAGAATGGTGCTGTTCGTCTTCCTCCAGCTCCGATGAGCTGAGTTTGCTGAGGGGTATGTAAACAGATGCAAGGAAGCAATCTGCCTCACTTTCTGCTACTGTCAGAATTTTTTTGCCCACCCACCCACCTGTTAATAAAGAAAGGGGACAAGAGACCCAGTAAGGGAACTGCCAAAGGTGGACAGCAGAATAATAATATAAGAGTCATGCAGGTCATTTTGGTGCAGCCAAGGTGGATGGCTGTGGGGTGAAAAGAAAAGATAAAAAGGGGCAAGGGAGGGAGGGAGGAGGAAACCTAAAAATGAAGGACAGCAACAGCAATGAAAGAAAAGCTGTAATGGGTATACACCGTTACCTCCAAAGAAAGAAGAAAACCTGGCCCCCAGATCTACATCTGGGGGGAGAAGAGGAAGATTGAAGAAAAAGATTCCAGATAATTGATGTATTTGGTGATATATGATAACAGGGAAAATGATGATTGGATACAAGAAAAATGTATGGAATAACAAATATGCTTGGAAGTAATTGGAATCATGAGGATGTTTGATGGATGGAGATTGTACTATAATAAATTAATTGCCAATCTGAGCACACACCACATCATGACACTGTCTTGTTCTTGAGAGGGGGAAATCCAGGACAATGAAAAAATAAAGCAATCAACCTCAATATTATCCCCTGCATAGACCTTAATGAGCTGCTCCATGAATTATATGTGATGATCAGAAATACCTGCAAAGAACAATACAGAATGAACAATTACAGTTGCTTGAGAGCAGCTATAAACTGTTATTTAAACCTACCAGGAATAAACAGAAATAAAACTATAATATAGAAACATAGAAACATAGAAATTGACGGCAGATAAGGACCGCAAGGCCCATCCAGTCTGTCCATTTCTTTTTCTACCTTATGAATGTGCCATTGGCCTTTACTCTGTCAATGGCCTATCTATTCATACTCGTCTGTATTGCTCCCTTATGCCTATCCCATGCCTGTTTGAAGCCCTGCACTGTATTTATATCCACCACTTCCTGCTGTAGGCCATGCCATGTATCCACCACCCTTTCTGTGAAAAATAACTTCCTCACATTACCCCTTAATTGGCCTCCCTTTAATCTCATGCTGTGCCCTCTTGTCCTGCCATTTTTCTTATATTGAAACATGTTAGACTCTTTCACCTTGTTAATGCCTTTAAGGTGTTTGATTGTTTCAATCATATCACCTCTCTCCCTCCTTTACTCTAGGGTATACATATTGATCTCAGTTAATTTGTCCTCGTATGTTTTCTGATGCAGTCCCTGCATCATTTTGGTTGCCCTTCTCTGGACTGCCTCAATTTGGTTAATGTCCTTGTGAAGGTGTGGCCTCCAGTACTGCGCGCAGTACTCCAGATGAGGCCTAACCAGTGTCTTGTAAAGAGGGATTATGACCGCCCTCTTCCAACTTGTGAAACCCCTACTAATACACCCCAATATCCATATAGACTTACCTACTGCTTTAGTGTTCTGCTTGGATGATTCCAGGTTATTGGTGATGATGACGCCTAAGTCTCTTTCTTCCCTTGTGACTGCCAGCAACTCCCTCCCAGCCTATAGGTGGCTTCAGGGTTTCTCGCCCTTATGTGCATGATCTTGCACTTCTTTGCATTAAACCCCAGTTAACACTCTTCTGACCATTTTGCCAGTTTATCCAGATCTTTTCTCATTCTGCCCACCCCATCAGGATCATCTACTCTGTTGCAGATCTTAGTGTCATCGGCAAACAGACAAACCTTACCCTCCAATCCATCTGCAATGTCACTGATGAAGATATTGAAGAGGACTGGCCCCAGGGCTGATCCCTGAGGTACCCCACTTGTGACTTGTATCTCTTCTGACTATATATACCGTTTACCATCACTCTCTGTTTTCTGCCCGTCAACCAGTTTGCCACCCAGTTGACCAATGTCTGACCCACCCCGAGCCTACCCAGCTTATTAATCAATTTTCTATGTGGAACAGTATCGAAAGCTTTGCTGAAGTCAAAGTAGGTGACATCAACTGCCCCCACCCCACCCCAGGTCCACCACTCTGGTTACCCAGTCAAAGAAATCTATGAGATTAGTTTGACAGGACCTTTCTTTTGTAAACCCATGCTGTCTTGGATCCTGTGCTCCTATGGATTCCAGGTGTTGCACTATCATTTCCTTAAGGAGTGTCTCCATAATCTTTCCCACTACTGAGATAAGACTGATTGGTCTGTAGTTCCCTGCCTCCTCCCTGCTACCACTCTTGTGGAGCGGGATCACATGAGCCCTTCCCCAGTCTTCTGGGACCTCTCCTGTGCTCAGAGACTCACCAAACAGTTCTGATAATGGCTCTGCTAGTTCTGCCCTTAGCTCCTTTAGTACCCTGGGATGTATGCCATCAGATCCCATTGCCTTGTTCACCCTGAGTTTATCGAGCTCTTGTAGGACCCTTTCATTTGTGAAAGGACTAGTGCACACCTCCCTCCCCCCATGTCCATGGTGCTGAGATGTGGGCCCTGCCCTATCTTCTCTTCAGTAAATACTGAGCAGAAGTATCTATTTAGGATAGATACTTTTACATGGTCCTCCTCCTACTCACACACCCCCTTATCCCATTTCATCTTAGTAATACCCCTCTGGACTTTCTTCTTTCACTAATGTATCTACAGAAAGTCTTGTCACCTTCTTTTATTGTTTGTGCTAGTGTTTCCTCAGTTTGGGACTTTGCCTGCCTTACTGCCTTCCCTGCTTCCCTTAGGGAAGTTTGGCATGCCTCCCTATCTTCATCCTGCTGCATTCCCTTATATTTCCTGAAGGACAGCCTTTTGGCTCTGACCTTTTCTACTGTGTTTGTGAACCAAAGTGGTTTTCTTCTTCTTTTGCACTTCCTTTTCTCACTAACACAATGGGATGTTGCTTCAGGTATTGCATCTTTAATGCTTGCCCACTTTGCCTGTACCCCTCACCTGTATTTTTTTTTTTGCCAGGGCTAGCTTAACTCTGTTGGCCATCTTATCAAAGTCAGCTCCTCTGAAGTCTCATATTTTTGCCTTGGAATGGGATGATTTTGTTCTAGTGGCCAAACTGAACCATACCATGTGATGGTCACTGGCACCCAGGTGACCTTCTACCTGGAGATCAGTGATCCTTTCCCTGTTAGTCAGTACTAGATCTAGGATAGCCCTGTCTCTTGTGGGTTGTTGTACCAGTTGTTTGAGGCCCTCCTCCTGCAGGGAATCCACCATGTGTCTAGTTCTGGCAGATGTCCCTTCTGGTATTGACCAATCTGTATCTGGCATGTTGAAGTCTCCGATATCAGACAAAGAGTTCAATACTGCAAACAATGTTTTTGTATCATTTGTTAAAAATAACAGGAAAGAAGGCAGGGACAATAGTAAGCAGTGCCCTAGCGTTTCCATAGAAGACCTACACAAACTCAAAAAGTCCAGTGCCCTTTCTTGGAACACTGCCCCGGCCTCTTAAGAAAGGTCTGGTTTGATCTTTAACTCTATCTGGCATGCTATGGATGAGAAAGCCAAAGAGAGTTAACCAGAAAAAGTTTTAAAGTAAAATCAGATGACAAAGGACTTCACTACATTACTCTAGCTTTTAATGAACAGAGTATAAATCATAAAGACAGTCATGAATTCCCCTCTACCTGGAAGATAGCTACTGTCACCCCAATACACAAGGGTGGTGATAGGACCCTCCCTAGCAATTATTGACCTATCTCAATCCTCTCCCCTCTCTCTAAGGCCTTGGAAAAAATTGTGGTCACCCAAATCTCTGAATACCTCGATAAATATAGCATCCTCTGCCCAGAACAACATGGTTTCAGAGCAGGCCACAGCACCAATACTGCCCTCCTGGAGTTCTCTAACTTTCTTCACACCTCACTGGACTCTGGCTCCCTAGCAGGTGCAGTGTTCTTTGACTTATCAAAAGCCTTCGATACTGTCTCCCACCCCCTCTTGCTAGTTACCCTTAGTCACTTAGGCTTTGCCACTGGGCCTGTTTCCTGGGCCCCAGCTACTTGTCGGCCCGCTCACAATGTGTGAAAATCAACAGGAAACTTTCCAGCACCTGCCCTATCCACTCTGGAGTCCCTCAGGGCTCCATTCTTGGGGTCTTGTTCTTTTCCCTTTTTCTCAACTCCCTGCCTGGAGAATGTACTGGTAAAATCCTTCTTTATGCAGATGCTGCTGTACTCTTTGCCTCCGACCATAATCCCATCTCACTTCAGGATTCTCTGAAGGAATCCTACAACGACACAGAAGCCTGGTTTACTGAGCACAGACTCGTAATTAATCTAAAGAAAAACAAAACCATGCTTTTTGCCCACCCCCAAAATAAATCCAGTAACTATCCTCTCGCAGTCCACTCCACCTCTAAACTCCCTATTGATCTAGTTCACTCTTATAAATACCTAGGTATAACCTTTGACCCTGCCCTCTCTTTTCTTGCCCACATCTCTGCCCTTGCCTCAGCCTCTAACACTTGGCTGGGTATCCTCTATCATCATAAAAACTGCCTCCCCACGGATGTCCTCCGACTTGCAGTCACATCCTCAGTTCTATCTCTAGTAGACTATAGCTTACCTGTGTATGGTGCAGCAGACCAGACTGCCCTGCACAAGATCCACCTCACCTTAAACAAGGCCTGCAGGCTCATAACTGGGGCTCCTAGACTAACCTACACTTGCCTTCTTTACATCATGGCTAATCTACTCAACCTAGATGAGCGCCTCAAATACCAAACCTGCCTCCTAACAAAAAATCACCTCATTATCCCCACCGGGTCTGTCAACCACTATCCACCCCAGCAAACCCTACAGTGCATACCCGTATATCCCGCTAAACTGCACTGGTTATACCGAGGGCGAGAACCTCGCAAGATCAAAGGGCTTACCCCTAAAGAGCCCCCTGTTAGTATAATGCCCTCCCCACTGGAATCACTGATGCCACCTCATTATCTTATTTTAAAACTGGCCTTAGAAATCACCTGCTCTCAACACGCAGCTGTAGCTGCCTCTAAGCCTCCTCCTATCCTTCCAGACAAAGCTCACTGAGCTGCTCTCTGACCTTCTGTCCAGCTCTACCTTTACTTGCTACTATCTCCCCACACTCCTCTTCTGATGTCTTCCACCCAGCCTTACCTTTATCTGCCTACTGAATCAATCTACTTGTAACTACTGTATATTGTCTACTCTTTAAAGCTCACATGTAAGCCTGTTGTATACTGTGTTTGACATATGCCTGTATTTTTGCCTGATTCCTAAATGTACTCTGATTTTTTTGTCTGCCCTGATGTTTGTTGCTTGCACTGTTTTGTCCTCTCTGTGACGAGGTACTTTTGTAAATGAGCCTCTGGCTCAAAGGTTGTTAAACTGATGTTCTAATAAATAAATAAAATAAATAAATAAATAAATAAATCAAGTAATAAAAAGCTAAGAGGATTCATTTTTGAATGTCTGGAAGATCATCTCTGTCCTGTAAAGCGCTACTTTACATACATGTCTAAAAGACCATTGGATACCAAGTCTTTTTTCTTCACCCAAAGTGAGTGTAACAACAAAATTAGAAAGTCAGGAAATGTGTTTCAGCCACAAACCTATGGGCATAAATTACTTTTCTACCATGCTCCCCTGACTCTAAAAAGAAGCCAGTCTAGGGCAGTGCTACACAAACCATTCCTTATGCAACACAGCTGTACGCTTATTGTCTGATGCCAGACTTGAAGCCTGCCAGATCATAGCAGTAACCAGCCACAAAAGTGAAACAAGGCTGTAGAACTGTTGGTCTTTATCAATCACAGACCACCATCACTGGAGCAACCTTCTTGGCAGGAACATGTGAATAAACTCACCAGAGCACGCTTCACATTGTCTCCCCTCGACGGCTGGTGGCATGATGATGCAGAATCAGCCTACTGAAACAGCCAACCTGCAAGAACACAGAAGCTGTGACACTGGACCACAACAATTTTTTTATGATGAGAAAAGCAACAAAAACAGAAAACCAAAAGAACCGGGACTTTCAAAAAATAGCACTGTCCTAGAAAACTGTACTACAAGTGGCAACATCATGTTTAACTTCTATTAAAGGGACACTGTCAACCCCCTCAGGCCTCAAATTGTCCCAAGATTACTGTACAAAACACATTTTATGATTGCTTGTATTCTACAGTGATTGCCAATGTAGGTGGTAGTTTGATTCCCTTTCCTTTTTTAATTTTTAAAATAAGAAACAGACTGCCCACCATACAGTTGTTATCAGACAAAAATGTTTGTTACATTCCTTGATCAACTTACACTGCATCTTTCTTGGACTTCAGAATGCCCATAACACAGTATAGCCACACATAATGATGTGGGAGGAGAGGAGATTATTGCATCATGAGTGACTGCACTGTTTTGGGGTCTTTCTAATGTTCAGGATGTATGCAATAAGAGCAGATCAAGGATTGGAAGCAAAACAAGGTTAGCTATAATTGCACCTTTCCCATACATTTCATTTCTACTAAGAAAGGAAACTGATCAAATAACCAACAACTTCAGTGAGTTTTAGAGGAGGTAAGTAATCATAAAATGTGGGGTTTCGACTAGAAATATTATGATACAAATTGGGTTGACAGTGTCCTTTTAAAATGCAAGTAAGTTAATTACATACCAGCTGCTTTCTTGCTTTCATAATTTACTTCATGTCTGAATTCTGAGTTTAAAACATACAGTAGCACAGTTAGTTTAAGTTTAAAACGTGTTAAATGACTTCAAATACAGTTTTAAGGAGCCTAAATAGAAAAATGCATTACTATTCTGGAGGCTTTATCGGTCCTTCTGTTGGGAGTACTTTTTTGTATGAAGCTGTTAAAACTCTGTTAAAACAATAGTAAAAAATAACCTGAAACTTGCACAACAGTCTCATTTATATTTCTAGAATGTTTCTACACATGGTTATAAATGCAGTAAAGTAGTCTGGGGTGTGTGATTATGGGTCAATAATCACACACCTCTCTTGAGTGTTGTAAAGGCACCCGCCACAAGTGCCTCATGCCAAGCAACACCTTCCACATTAGAGGGACTATTGATCCATAATCACACACCCTAGACTGCATTATTGCCTACAAAAAGAGGGCATGTTTCCAGCCCTCTGTGTTTTTCTCTAGACCCAAAGTATTTGTTTTTTATAGGTTTATAGTTCCCGGAAACCAGAGAAAGATATATTAAGATATATATCTTCATGACAAAAACTCTGTTACTGCATCAGTTGGGGTTCATAGCACAGTGACAAAAGCATGGAAATGTGGTGTTAGGATTACCACCCCCCACTCCCTCACCCTTCACTCACCAAGAAGCATTGGGGTGTGCGTTGGGGTCATCTGCCTAACTCTCAATCCTATTCCATTTGTAAAGAAGCTGAGGTGGTGCAGTATAGGAGAATGGGGTGAGAGTTAGGCATGACAATCCCAATGCACACCCCGATGCCTGCTGGTATGTGGAGGATGGGGGGGTGGGGGGTTGGTAGGGGTGGTAACCGTAACACCACATTTCCATGCTTTTGTCGCTGTGCTAGGAACCCTAACTGATGCATTAAATGGATTTTTTTTGCCATGAATTTCCCTTCTTTTTGAGAACGTGTAAAGTAACTGGTATGTGGTATGTGTTAGTGGGAGTGTGGGCCCTCCGGGCCCTGCGCTCTCTTCATATTGGCCATTTTTTTGCATAATGTTATGTGTATGTGGGAGCGTGGGCACTCTGGGCCCTGCACTCCCACTTATACATAACTACAGAACCATAAAGCAGCCTTACAGGACAAGGAACCCTTGTAACAGTAATTTGCTAATATCTCAGCAACTGTAGCAGCTAGGAATAAAATTCCAGTGCCATTGTAATTATGACAGCAAGTACTCCATGTGAGATACATCAACCAAATCCATGTCTCACATTGTTTACAAGATATGGGCACCAAATTATGCCGAAAAGGCACCTTTAGAACCCTTGTGACACTAATGTGCCAAAAAATATCTCCGTAACCATAGTAAGTAGGAAATAAAATTCCACTGCTGGTGTAATCTATGATTTCCAAACTTATTTCAGCAGGCTAGATCACCTAAAGGTGATCTAGCCTGCAGGTAGAAAAAGCTCCATATCTCACTTTGTTTTTGAGATATGGGTGCAGAAAGGCGTCACAGACACCACAATGTTATCCTATGAAAAATTTCTCAACTTCAGAATACTGTAACTTTGGTCCAGTTGAATGTTTTGGCACCAAGGCACGTCTGTGGGACCAGGGCTTGCCACCCTGCAAATTACAGTCCAAAAGCCCCAACCATTTTGTTGCAGGGGGATGGCAAATATTTGCAGTTTTTAGGCAAAGTTATTTCGTAAATTGTGAAATTTTTGCAAAAATAGCACAAAACTTTCTCATTTGCAAAAGTGTCACAGCAGTTTTTCCTGCAATTTGCCTAAGTACTCTGGAGCTGATTTTAAAACAGCATTTCTGGTGGGTTTAATCCCCAAAAAAGATAGGGCTGGCATCCTCAGGACCGACTAGGTAAACCCACCAGTCAGTGTTTACCTAGAGGGTCCCAAATTTAAATGCCAGGCATTTTTCTGTCTCACTAACCAAAAACAAGATGGCAGCAGCATGAAACTAAAAGGGCCATTTGCGAAAGGAAAATGTACTTGCAACATCTTTCGTGAGACACATATATTTTTTTCTCCATTGACTATAATGGGAAATTAGTTTTTTGAATAACTTTTGAATGATTTAATATTTTTACACCAAATCTTCAAAAGGCACATCAGTGACTGAGACTGCATCTTCTCTGAACATTCAGACCAAATGGACAAATCATGCGGGCTGTGGGCGCGAGCAAAGAAATGCACAAAAAGTATTTTTTTGTGTGTTTTTCTTTTGGTGTTCTACAGCTCTGCAACCTTACATCTGACCATAACACAACTTGCCAGATCCAGAGATCTATGGTACCAGACTGTGCATGCAAAATTTCAGGCAAATCCATCACACGGTGACAACGTTATTAAGGTGCAACTTTTGAGGTTTAACATTAAAGTGCTTACTCAACCCTAACTATAGTGCCACTACCATGGCACTATAATATATATACTGTATACACACACTGATTGCTTGATTGATGATTTATTATATATTTATTCATTCGTTTAGTTATTTATAGCATCTGACCAGGAAAGATGTATTTAACTGGAACAGCTTAAAGTGTTTGGAGAATTGGGTTTAAAACAGAGGTAGGGATTTGTTTCTGTATTTCAGTTAGGAAATGTGGAATGATACTCACACAGTATAAATTACCTATTAAAAGTTTGTAAGCACTCGTTAAGAAGCATCAGGTGATAATGTAGTTTTGTAGAGAGGATTACAAAGTGAAGATGTGTGATTCTGAAAGCTAAAAACTATTATGAAACAATATTGTTATACTATAAGGGGCATCTATAACTGTTCTATTAATTACTGAAGTCATGGTGCATTACAATAAGCTTCAAGTTCAATTACAAAGTTGAATATAACGCCACTCCCTTACCTTTGATGTGGAATGCTCTACTGCAGCAATCCTTCACAAGCTGACATGACAATGTTACATGTGATATAATGTCTTGTGTTCCCAAAGCCGACTGGCAGAAATAATTTAAGGCATTTGTGTTTATTGTGATGGGGTAGGGTGGCATCATTGGCTAGAACTATAGGTAGTTATCAAGTATGCATTTTAATGTTCTTTATTTATTAAACAATATCGTACTGAGTAAGGTCTGTCATGCATGTGTCTGACAGCTACCGTACATGTATGCTTCTTTAATAGGAACTTGCATTTAACTAATTCTAGTCTCCCTCCAGTTTCATATACATGATAAATACAATAGATATTGACAGCATTTTGTATTTTCCTAGAATAAGCATTTAATCTCTACAATGCTCAAAAACAAGTGATTTCCTGTACCCTCACCAGGGTTTAACCAGGAACAGCTTCTCATGCAAAACTGACAAATGTTGTGACCTCACAACTAGCATTATTGTTTTTATTTGCAGTTGCTAGAGTTGGTGTTTTGCTATTCACAGACTAAGCATTTACAACTATACAGACTGAAACAACTTAATCACATTTGGAAAAGTAGAATTAGACTGTGGTGCAGTTAGATGGTTATATCATGCTGTGGAGTCAAATTTATATAAATGTCCTTCACTATAAGCAACAGTTGCAAACTAATTGTAATGTAAGTGCATCATGCAGTTACAATGTATTTCACAATGTAATTAAATGTGAAGTCAAAGATAGCTGAGGAAATGAAGAAATCAGACAAAATATCCTTTTGTTACAGACAGGAGAAGCAAAAACCAAAGAAAGGAGAAGTCAAGCTAAGGAAGGGAGATGAGTGGCAGGAGGAGGAAGATAAGGCAAAGGTGGACACCTGAAACAAATACTCTCTTCAGTAATCACAGTAGACAAAAAAACTCTAGCAACACCCAATACGGCTGTAAAACAATGGTATTGTGGGTCATGAGAAATGTGCAAACTAGCAATTTTTGCAGTAACCACTGAGCCACCTAACTGTACTTTCTAATTGTTCTGATACACATACCCTGACTAATACATATGCACATATGTGTATATATATATATGCAAATCACCACAGAATGTTATGCTGGTCCAACTTTAAGCAGAATTGCATGGTGCTGAAAGGCCTCTCACACAGTTTGCAAAGGGTGCTAACAGAAGACATAGACACGTGTTTCATCCTACCAGGACTCATCAGTATGCCTTGTCTGTTTGACACCCCAGTGGAATGGACCAGCTACCCTTAAGGCAGTTTGCCTTGGATATATTGTGGTGAACCCATTAAAATAAAAACTATTTAAAGACAGGAATTTGCAAGAATGATGAGGCAGGTTAGCTTATAGTATTAAGCTGTTTCACAGGAATAAACACATACGCCCTCACAATGCATTGTGGGGGCATGTGTGATTTTGTATTTTTTGAAACTTGGCTTCCCAGCCAAATGCCCTTTGGGTAACCCTTGCCTCAGTGTTTGCACAGAGTGCTTTTGTCCTATATATATATATATATATATATATATATATATATATATATATACAGTATAAATTGCAGTATAACATAGCACTGCACTGTCTATACACATTTTACAGTTTAAAAAAAAGACTTCGAGGGACTGTTTTCTTCTTTTCAGGCTCTGAGGAACATCAGAGGGTGGGGGTTGAAACTAGATACCTCATTTAAAACAGCAATGACATGCATAAGGCTGAAACAGATCTAGATAGTGGGGGAAACGTAGACTAGCAATTTGTACACTAACCACTGAGCCACCTAACTGCACTTTCTTTTTTTTTCACACTTTATTTACTGTATGTCCCCTCATTCTCTGGCCCCATAGACCTCTATCCACCATGGACACACACACACTGGACTGGCATTTCCCCTGCTCCATCCAAGATCCTCTGACCCCCCTCCCAGAAAGTTCTCACTCCTACACATGCCGACCTAACCAATCCCCCAGCTCTGACTCCCCTGAGGTGGGGCCGCCAACTCATCTGGCACTCTATCTACAATCTAGAAGGTGGCTAGGGTGAGGGTGAGAGTCAGGGGGCTGGTTGGAAGGTCTGACATTGAGCGTGGGTGCTCTCCATGGGTCCCACTTTTTTCTTTCTGGGTACCAGGGTTTTTCCACTTTTCTCCCTGAAGCACGACAGTGCAATGGCACCCAGCGTGCGACAGGTGTACTCACACTCCTGCCCACATGGTGGCCCACCACACCTTCTCTTTTTACTTGCCTTGTAGGCTGCAGTGCCCCCAGTCTCCACTGGGAGTCACTGGACCCTTGGAGTACACAACCCACCCTCCCCAGGGGAGGAAAGCAGTCCTCCGGATGCTCGATCCTCCCCTGCCCTGACCGGCCCCTGGCTTTCTGTGTCCATTCCCAAACATGGGTCACCAGCATGGCGCGAGGTGTGGCATCCAGCACCTCAACCCTCAGCACCACCGGACCGGCTTTAACTGCACTTTCTAATTGTTGTGATAAACACAAACTGACTAATACATATACACATATATACATATATATTCCAATATAACAGAGCAGTGCACTGTCTGCACACACAGAGCATTGCCACACACACACACACACACACACACACACACACACAGACTAATACACATACACTGTCTTATATGGTATTTATTTACTTGTACATCTAGCCCTAACATTTACTGTATTTAGGATATGCACTGTGTTTTGCACTAATTCATTGTACTAATCTATGGGCACACACACACACACACTGCTTCATGTTCTGAACTGTGCAGTGCTAACATATAGCATTAAAGCCATTACACACACACATATACACACACACCCATTAACTCTTGTTGATCTCCCTCCTGAACTGATAACAAAACTCAGCTGTTAATACACTGAGCACATCCACTGACTGTAATTTGAGCTGGCATGAGTATGCTCCATGTAGAAGAGATTTATGAATGAAACAAACAGTTTCAGGCAAAATATTGTGGAGCAGCGAGCAACCAAAGCCAAATTACTCCAGTGGAGTAATTCTAAGAAAACTCAAATTTTATGAAGTCCATTAGGAATCGGAAGAGCTCTATTTCTCTACTATGATAGCAACACATTTGCAGGGCTCCAACCACTGCAGTTGTAAAAGGGGGCCATAGCCTGACTATTCCATCAGGGCAAAGGCAGAGTGGGAGAGGGTGAGAACAAGGATCCAATTTCCATGAAAAGGTTGCTAGAGGTCTTAAAATTACTGAGGGTAGATAAGTCTTCTGAGCCCTAAAGGAATGCATCCTCATGTGTGCCAAAGGAGACAGGGCAGGTCCAAGCTGCACCACTGGCTGAGCTCTTCAACAGCTCACTGGAGATAGGAATAGTACCCAGGGATTTGAGCACAGTGAAGGTAGTTCCTCTGTGCAAGTGCGGGAGTAGGAATAGGAATGAACCGGGGAACTACAGACTTGTCAGCTTTACATCTAAAGCAGGTAAACTGCCAGAAACCATAATAAAGGAGAGGCTGGTAAGCTTTCTACAGGCAAATTGCCCTCAAGACAAAAGACAGCATAGATTCATTGGAGGGGGTAGTCATGTAAGACAAACATGATCGATTTCTTCAATTGGGTAATGCAAGTAGTGAACATGGGGCAGGCAGAAGACATGCTATACCTTGAATTCAGTAAAGGCTTCCACTCAATCTCACATATGTGGTTGATAAAGAAGATGCACTGCATGGCTGTGGGGTATAAAGTCACAAGATGAGTAGGAAATTGGTTAAGTGGCAGAATCCAGACTGTGGTACTTAATGGGAGCACTGTTCCGGCACGTCCAAACACTCCCCGCTTCTCATATACTCTGTTATCCTCTTAATTCTTGTGGGCAACATACATCCCAACCCTGGCCTTTCTGTGCCCAGGAATTCCTCCACCTCATCCTCTGCCTCTACCGGACCACCCCCTTGCCTAGCCCATAACTCACTCCCCAAGGTCCTCCGCATTTTCCATCTCAACGGAAGGAGTCTTCTCCCCAAAATGGATGCCCTAGCAGTCTGGATCACCCAGTACAGCCCTGATATACTCTGCATTATGGAATCCTGGCTATCCTCCAAAATCCCAAATTCCTCTCTCACTATTCCTGACTATAACTTATTCCGCCAGGACAGAAGCAAGCGAGTCGGGGGCATGGCACTATACATTAGGCATTCCTTCTCATGTTCCATCATCTTCAATGAATCCTGCCCTTCTTCCCACGAATCAATTGCAGTGCACCTCTCCTCCCCCTCCTCCACCCACTCTACACTGGGGCCCTATATGCTCTACCAAAGTCCTTGCCCGGCTCTGTCGTCAAGGCTATCTCTTCAATCTCCACCAAGACATCCAATGGTGAGCTCATGCTACTAGGTGATTTCAATCTTGACTGGTTCTCCCTCTCTACTAAACCATCCATCCTAAGGCTCGAATTCCTAAATCTCTCCCAGCTAATTTGTGAACCCACTTGCCTAAACCACTGGTCCCAAAACCACACCCTTCTGGATTGGATTCTATCTTCCCATCCCCATCATATATCCACCACCGGTATTTTCCCCGACACCCTCAGTGACCACTGTATCACTTATTGCGTCCACAAAATCCACTCACCACCCTCCCCTCCCAAATTCATCTGTTCCTGCTGCCTGCATAGCTTCAATGTCCCTGCCTTACTCCAAGGCCTTGCTCATGCAGACTGGCTACCTGTACTGTCTGCGTCTGATGTGGACATTGCCCTATCTCAGTTCTGCAGTATTTTCCAGAGAATCTGGGACATGCATGCTTCCCTAAGGAAAGCAAGGGTAAAACGCCTCCACCACCCTGGATCACAGCTGACCTTATCGCCTTGTGTCGCTCCAGGGACAAAGTGTGGTGACTTTACAAAGCCTCCCACACAGCAAGTGATCTTCAGTCTTATAAGTACCTCAGAAATAAATGCACTAAGGCCACCCAGCAATCAAAATCTTCCTATATTAAAGCACAATTCACTCAAACCCAGAACCCCAATGCATCTTTCTGGAAGTTGATGAACTCCCTCCTACCCCCCCACTAAACAGGCTTGCCCGACCATTACTACAGACAGTAAAACCATCTCGATCCTGCCTCCATGGCTGAGCTATTCAATAAGTTCTTTATCTCCTGTTCCATATCCAACTCCACCCCTCCCTCCCCCCAACCTGGGACATAAATCCTCCCTGATCTGTTTCCTCTTTCCACCCGTTACACCTCTGGAGGTTTACAATGCACTCTACTCCCTTAACTCATCCAAATCTAGCCTTGGTGGAATCCACCCCAAAATGCTCTGTATGTCTGCTGCAGCCATTGTTGCTTCCCTGACTCACATTCTGAACCTTCTCCTAACCACAGCTACTGTTCCTAAAGCCTGGAAATTGGCCAAAATCATCCCTCTTCAGAAAGGCGGTGACCCCTCCCAGATAGGAAACTATAGGCCTATCTCGTTCCTCCCCTCCCTTGCCAAAGTCCAGGAGTCCCTCATACTGACCAAACTGTCTGACTTTCTCTCTTCCAACAATTACCTTTCACCAGTTCAGTCTGGCTTCCGAAAACACCACTCCGTTGTTGCCACCCTTCTAAGTGTAACGGATTCCATCCTCACAGCCATGGACAATGGCCAAGTCACGGCTGCCATATTCATAGACCTGGCTAAAGCATTCGACTCTGTCTCCCACCTGTTTCTACTCAGCAAACTTAGCTCTTTCGGCATCGCCCAACCTGCCATCTTCTGGTTCCACTCGTACCTCCACAACAGGCAACAATCAGTTCAAGTGGACGACACTGTCTCCTCTCCTCTTCATATCGTATCTGGCATCCCCCAAGGCTCTATTCTTGGCCCCCTCCTCTTCTCTTTCTTGACAAATGACCTTCCCTCTTCCTGCCTTACCCCAAATGTGCATCTTTATGCAGATGACACTATCATCTTTGCCTCAGGCCCCTCCTATGACAATGTCCTCCTCACTCTCCAAAATGATTTTGATAGAGTCCAGTCCTGGTTCCTTGAGAACCTGCTCACACTAAATGCAAAAAAATGGTCACAATGGTCTTTGGTTCCAGACAGAAGATGACCACCTTCCCTGGCCCCCCTGTTATCACCACCATGGACGACTCTCCCCTGGAGCAAGTCTCAGCCTTCAAATACCTGAGAGTTTGGCTGGACAGCCATCTCAATTTCTTCACTCACATCAAGGCGATCTGCACCAAACTCTGGCCTAAACTTGCCATCCTCTATCACCACAAATTGAGCCTACCAATCTCCACCCAGTGCTAGCTTGTACATAAAACTATCTTGCCAGTTATTGACTATGCCGACATAGTCATTGGTATGGCCCCATCCTCCTCTCTCTCTTCAGACTTGACATCCTTCTCAATTCTGTCTGCCGCTTCACCACTGCCTCATCCCCACTGCCTCACCACTGCTGGCTCTACGCTCCCCTCTCCCTGGCTCCGCTTTCCCATAAAGGAACCATCCATGGCACCTCCTTCCTAGTTAAATACTGGTATGGTTCTTACCCCCCACCTCGCCTCCCACCTCACCCCAGCCTCCTCCCTAAGCTACCCTCTCTGCCACAGGGACCCCTGCACTTTCCACCTCCCTTGCCCTCACTCTCTTACTGGCCAAGCTGCCTTCTCGCACTGCCTCCCCTTCTCTGGAATAACCTCCCCCCAACCATCATCTGGCACCTTCTTGTTCTGCCTTTAATAAGCTCATCAGGCTCCAACCAGCCCCACACTGCCCCAAAAGCTCAAATAGCCCAGCATGCAGCCAATGCACCACACAGTCCCCACCCACCTACCCCAATCGCCTAGTCCTAGCTGACCTCATCTCCCTTCTCCCTTCTCCCACTCCACATACAATTTTAGCTGTTTAACCACCAAATCAATGTATTTTTAACTGTTTGTAAAAACGTTGTGCAAGCTGTCTGTATTCCTCAATCTATTGTTACTGTCTGTACAAACTGTACCCGGTTCGCTCCTGGAAATGAGCCTCAGCTCAGTGTGCCTTTCCCGGTCATCAAATTTTAAATAAATATATAAATACATAAATAAAATATACTCAGGAGTCAAGTGAATCACTAGTAATGTGCCACAATTTTCTGTTTTGGAACTTATCCTCTTTAACATCTTCACCTGTGATATTGGTGTAGGGATACAGGAAAACATACGAACATTTGAACATATGAATGTACCAGCAGAAACAGACCATCCAGTCTATCTAAGCCTGCTTGAGTGTGCAGCTAGCACCCCTAGTTTGCAGCTGCCCCACCACCCCTCTCCTTTGTCATCCCACTGCCACCTCCCACCTTCCCCACCCTCACTCTCCCCTGTTCCCTGTCCCATGTCCTTTTGAAGCCATTCACAGAATATACATGATACCACCCATTCTGGTAGTGCGTTCCATTTTGCTACCTCCCTCTCTATGAAATAGTGTCTCCTCATTTCCCTCCTAAATCTTCACCCCTCTATTCTTAGTCCATGCTCCCTGGTGTCCCTCCTCCTCATTAGCTTAAAGACCCCATCTGTCCCATCCTTATTGATTCCCCTCAGATACTTGAATGTGTCTATCATGTCCCCCTGCCCCTTCTATCTTCCAGACTGTACATGTTCAGGCCTCCAAGCCTGCTCTCATTATCTCTCCCCTCCATTCCACATATCGTCTTTGTTGCCCTCCTCTGCACCCCCCTCCAGTAGCCAAATATCACACTTTAGGTATGGCCTCCAAAACTGCACACAGTACTCTAAGTGTGGCCTTACCAGTGACCTTTAGAGGGGCAAGATCACCTCTCTTCACCAGGGTGAAAACCCCCTTGCTATGCACCCCAGTATTTTTTTCACTTTTGCAGCCACTCTCCTGCACTGGGCAGTGTTGTTCATGGTCCCTGTTATCATTACCCCTAGGTTCTTCTCCTCCTCCTCAGTGATCCCCAGCTTAACCCCCCAGTCAGTATTCTCTCCTTGGGTTCTTCATCCTAAAGTGAATAACCTTACACTTCTTTGCATTGAACCCCAGCTGCTACCTCTCTGACCACTCCTCTAGCTTGCTTAGGTCCCCCTGCAGCTGCTTCCATCCCTCTACTCTATCCACCACTGCTCCAATTTTGGTGTCCTTAGTGAACAGACTACCCTGCTCACCACCCCATGTGCAATGTCTGATATGAAAAGCCCAAGTAATACTGGCCCCAGCACAGAGCCCTGTGGCACCTCCTCATCACTAGCCTTGAAGTTGAGAGCTCCCCTCTCACCACCACCCATTGCAGCCTCCCACTCAGCCAGCTTGTAATCCAGTTCATCATTTTTGCCCCACCCCTACACCAGTTAGCTTTCTTCCAAGCCACCCATTAGGCACCTAATCGAAGGCCTTGCTGAAGTCCAAGTAAAGAACATCTATCGCATGACCCTTATCCAGCTCACCGGTCACCAAGTCATAATATTGTATCAGGTTGGTTTTACAAGACCTCCCTGAAATGAACCCATGCTGCCTTACATCCTGGAGGTCATTGTCCTCCAGGTACAACACCAGTCTTTACTTGAGTATAGTTTCCATGGGTTTGCACACTATGGAGGTGAGACTTACTGGATGATAATTACCTGGTTCATCCCTTGGCCTGCTCTTGTGTAATTGTACTATATGTTGCCATCCTCCAGTCCAGTGGCACACATCCCGACTCCAGTGAGGTGCTGTACAGATCTGCCAGTGGCTCCACAAACCCCTTTGCCATCTCCCTCAGCACCCTAAGGTGGATACCATCCGGGCCTGGTGCCTTGTCTACCTTCAGTGCCCTCAGCTCCTCAAGGACTCTACTTGCCTCAATTCTTCTATCTGTCACCTCCTCTCCCCCTGTCCCCACCCTCCCAACGCATGGTGGTAGTGGTCCCCCCTTTTCTTCCGTGAACACTGAGAAAAACTATTCATTCAGTGCTTCTGCCTAATCCTTGCCCTTTTCCATCCACTCCCCACTCCTTTTTATCCTCACTATTGTCTCCTTGCACTTCCTTTTCTCCCTGATGTATCTGAAATAGTCTTTCTATCCCCCTCCCATTAATTCCTTGCACTAATCTCAGCTCCCTCTGATCCTTGGCTTCTCTCACTTTTCTGGTCACCTCCCTGGACCATCTTGCATATTCCTCCCTGTCCCCTTCCTTCCCCGTCCTTCTATACTTCTGGTGCGCCACTCATTTTGCCCTCACCACCTCCACAATCTCATTGTTCAACCAGCCTCTTCATGAATGATACTAAGATATGTGACTGGGTGGATAGCGAGGATTGGGTCAGAACTATCAAGAAGAACCTGAAAAGATTGGGGAAGTGGTCAAAGGTATGGGCGTTAAAATGTAATGCGAAGAAGTGTAAAGGAATGTGTATTGGGGTATAAATCTGAAAACTGAATACAGAAGGGGAGACACTAGTGGAAGTTTTTAATAATTTTCAAATGTTGGAAGAGACGAGCACAATGCAACAGAGCAGTTAAAGGGCAAATAAGATGCTGGGGTGCATAAAAAGGGGGATTAGCATCTGGAAAAGAATAGTGATTTTGCCACTTTATAGGTCCTTTCTTCATTCTCACCTGGAATACCATGAGCATTCTTGAAGATCACTTTTGAAGAAATACAGAGAGAGAGTGGAGGTGGTGCAGAGGACGGTAACCAAGATGATCTAGGGACAGCAGAAAAGGACTTACAAGGAGAGACAGAAAAATTGAAACATAGGACTTCCTGTGATGTCACAGAAAACATGGCCACCTAAAGTTACAGCTCCCGCTCACCTCCTGCTAAATCCCTGATAAACTAGTACATCTTCAGCTCAAAACCACTTCAAATATCTGAGCAAAGGATTAGCTGTTATGGTAAGATCCTCCAAGCTGAAGCCTGTGACCATTCCTGAGGATTGCTCTGGATCTCAAATGGGGATGACGGACTCAGAGATGTCACAAGCCTAGGAGCTCACCCAGAGCATTACAGCAGTTGATCACCTTAAACCAGGTCAGACTGCTAAAAACAAAAAGATCAAATTAGAAACTACCTACCAGGAATTGGTAGCTTTTAGAGAGGATGTTCAGGAGGTGATGAAAGAAATCTGCTGGGACATGGCCACCCTGCGATAGCATGCTGATGAGATTGAAAGGCAGACCACAACTACTGAAGACAGGGTTGATGAAACTACCCTCAAAGAAATTAAAGACATGCAGCTCTGATAATGGTTCATCAGGAAGATATAGAAAACTGATCCAGACTCAAAAATATCTGCTTTTATGGACTGCTGGAGGGTTCAGAAGGCAGCCTTTGTGGAATTCCTGACCTCTGTCTTCAACACAGCCTTGGAATTGGACTTGGTTTCTCTCTAGACATCAAGAGAATACACAGAGCCCTGGGACCAAATCTAACTGAACAGATGCCCATCCCCAGTCGGTGATCATCTACTTTGTCAATTATGCAATGAAAGAAAGACAGCTTGGAAATGCAAAATGGTATTCAATGGTCCCGCATATACTTTGATATGATTACGTGCACTATTCTATGCACCATCAGAGGAAGTACCATCTACTGACTCAGGCTCTCTGTCAAAACAGTTAAAGTTCTGCACTCCTTACCCAGCTCGCCTTATTGTGCACTTTCAGTATGGGCAGCAAAAATACAGCTCTGCAGATAGAGCTAGCACAGACCTGGCTAACAGAGGCATTGAGATTCCAGACTGGACCAACAAAAGCCCATCTTTCTCCTCACAGCCACTTCAATGGTGCTTCAGTTATGCCACAGTTCAGCAAAGCTGTCAAACAGCAAACACAAAGGCTGATTTTATCCCATCTAACAGCATTCCAATGCAACTCTGCCATGACTTGAACTGCTAACCTCAGAGGAACTTTATTATTGACCTGACACTCAAGGTATGTGGGATGGGGTGGGGGCACTGAAACCATATCAAGAGGGATGGATTTACTATACTTCAAAACTTATTCATGTGAACAAGGCCCTGTGTTCTGGGGGGCCCCTTTGAGTGTGTAGTTTCTATTAGTGCAGCATACAGTGCTTTTTCTTGTCATGTTTCTTTCCAGTATCACAGGCCAGGCTATCTTCTGAAATCTGAGTGATGGGGGGGCCTTTTTCTGTGGCCGATTGAGAATAACAACATTGTGCCCTTCTCCCTCTCTCTACCATCCTGACCCTCACTAAATCACTGTTCTCCTCCCCTGAAGTTGTGTCCATGTTGCTGCCAGGATACAGTTCCAGTTCCTCTGTTTAGAAACATAGAAACATAGACTTTGACAGCAGATAAGGACCACTTGGCCCATCTAGTCTGCCCATTTCCCTACCTAGAGGATAGGCTGTAGATCCTAGTTAACCAACAGCCTATTTCTTCCTACCCCCGACAAGAATTGCCTTATGTCTGTCCCATGCATTCTTGAATTCTCCCACAGTTTTAGACCTCACAACCTCCTCAGGAAGGCTGTTCCATGCATCCACTACCCTCTGTGAAATAATACTTCCTCACATTGCCCTGAACCACCCTCCTTCTATCTTTAAATTGTGTCCCCTTGTTCTTACAAGTCTCTTTTCTGAAAGATGCTACCTCTTGGACTTTGTTGATTCCACTGAGGTACTTAAAAGTTTCTATCATGTCCCCCTCTCCTTCTTTCCTCAAGGGTATACATATTAAGCTCCCTTTAGTCTCTCCTCATCCCGGCTTCTCTTGCAGACCCTGCACCATTTTAGTTGCCCTCCTCTGGACTACCTCTATCCTGTCTATATCCTTGCGGAGATGGGGTCTCCAGAACTGGACACAGTACTCCAGATGGGGTCTCACCAACTGTCTGTACAGAGGGATAACAACTTCCTGTTTTCTGCTGCTGATGCCTCTCCCTATACATCCCAGTATACCCCCAGCCCTCCCTACTGCCTTCTCACATTGCTTGCTAACCTTAAGGTCATCTGATATGATTACCCCAGGTCCCTTTCCTTTTTAGTTGTTGTTACTACCTCCCCACCCATTGTGTATTCTTCCCCTGGGTTCTTGTTTCCCAGGTGCATTATTTTGCACTTCTTTGCATTGAATCCTAGCTGCCATACTTCTGACCATTCCTCCAACCTTGCCAAGTCCCTTTTCATCCTTTCCACGCCTCCTTGTGTATCAACCCTGTTGCAGATCTTTGTGTCATCTGCAAAAAGGCATACTTTTCCTTCCAGTCCCTCTGCAATGTCACTGATGAAGACATTAAAAAGGACTGGACCTAATACTGAACCCTGCGGTACCCCACTAGTAACCTCTCTTTCTTCAGAGTGGACTCCATTTACAATTACCTTCTGTGTCCTGTTGTGCAGCCAATGTTTTACCCAGGCTACCACCCTGGGACCCACTCCCAGGCTAGTTAATTTGACTATTAATCTTTTGTGTGGGACTGTGTCAAATGCCTTGCTAAAGTCTAGGTAGGTCATGTCAACAGCCCCTTCCTGGTCTACTACTTTGGTCACCCAGTTTTCAGACCATACCACTAGTTTCATGGCAGGAGGAGCACCAGGCTAGCAGCTGTCTGGACAGTTTATCTTTAGCATAGTGGACAGGTGAATGGAGTGAGTGAATGAGTTCAGAGAGCACAAGCAATCAGCCAGAGGCAGTGCATTTTGTGGTTGGCCTAATGGTTAGGCACAGAGAGATCATGTGAGTCAGTAAGTGGGACTTGGTCAGAGAAATGGGGGGTGAAGTAGGAAGAGAGTTGTTGCAGGGTGGAAGGAGATAAGTCTGAGAAGTTTTGCAAGGTTTTGATGCACTGTGCTGCCACTGTTTGTGGTTGAAGTGTGTAGTGGTCACCATACTTTAGATTTGGTTCCCCTTATGGATTAATTGATTGGTCAATTATTACTGTTGGAGTACCTGATAGTGCCACAATGGATATTTGGACACCCACTCAAATGATGCTCCTAACCGGGACTGAACCTGAAGCAGTAGTCAAGCAAGTCGCATTCACTCCTTCACCATCTCCCACCATCTGTCAGGAGCTGTGACTGCGATGGGGGGAGCTGGGCACACTTTGGGGGCTGTTTGAGTCTGCTGGAGTGAGGTTGCTGCAGCAGGTAGATCTCTTATGGGGAGTGTTTTTAGAAAGGTTAAAGATAGAGAGGGGCCCCTCTAGGTGGAAGGGAATGGACACCCATGGGAGGGGAGTGAAATGCTTCACTCCCTGCTTGCTCATAAGGAAGATTCAAAGAGGGTACTGAATCTCCCGAGACAAAGGTACTGCTGGGTAGTCTTGCCTCCCAGGCCATTATCGGGCAAACCTGCCCCCAACCTAAAAATACATCAGAAGGACAAGGTGGGACAAAAGCAAAAAAGGAGGGAAAGGTAATATATCATCGTGGATGGACAGTCCACTACTGCATCTTTCCTTCATCATTAAATGAGCTCTGGTCACAGCCAATATGACTGTAAAATGATGTACTGATGGTGGTGAAAGATCTGTGGCTAAATTGGGATTAGTGATAGCACTGTTTTGGTTTAATTTGAATAGCAACAAAAAGGTCACCTGCAGACCCACAAATGTTGTGAATTATACAGTATTATACCATGGACCTCGGACACCGACCAATGAAAACGGCTGACTGGCACCTTACCACAGTTGTAAATCCCCTGATAACCCACACCCCCTCATGGCTCATTGCTTAAATACAAGGTGTTCAGAAAAACTGGGCCATACCCACTATTACCACTGCTATACAAGTGCTGGAGTGCCAGGTGTACTGTATGATACAATGGAAAGCCGCATATTCTAGAATCCAGATCTCAAACATAGTTCCTGGGTAAATTGTTAGACTTGATGCATGGCCAATTTTTCCATGGTGGAGATTTTAATATTGCCATGTCTCCTAACTTGATTTCTGTCACCCTGCAGGACACAGAAGTTCTGCTGCACAGAACTCCCTCCATGCCCAGCTTCTTCAGCTGGGCCTGGTACACGACTGTAAACTGTGTTTCCTATCACAACAGCCTACATGTTTTTTTTTCACCCCAACATGGCAGCTATTCAAGTTGTAATTATTTTTTACTGCATGTGAACATTTTAACACCATCCAGGACCTAATGCATGGACCAAATCTTCCGTCGGATCACAACCCTCTCTGATTGAAAGTGAATTTAGGGAAAAGACATAAATCAAACTTTTGGAGGTTTACTACATCCCTTCTCAAAGATGAAACTTTCTGATCCTAGATTACAGACTGTATTAAACAGGTCTTGAAGGAAAACTCCTCAGCCGGCATCACTTACCCTATTTATGGGATATGCTGAAAGCTGTCATTAGGGGTGATAGCATTGCCTTTGCCTCCAACAAAAAGTGTCAATGTGACCAAAGGTATGAGCAACTGTCCACTGAACTGTCTGATTTGCAGAAGCTGTTTCTCCCTGGAGATAAAGGGATAATGGCACGTATCTGGACATTGCAAACAAAACTTCAAGCCATAATGGTTATCCAGGTCCAGCAGGCTTGGTCTTATCTCAGACATATGTATTATGAAAAAGGTACCAGAGGTACAAGTTATTTTTTTTAGACTCACAGCACAAAATAAGGCCTCATGTGTTCTCCAGCTTAAAGATCTGCAGACCAGATATCTGGTGCATCATTCCTTGGGGAGTCTTACCCTTTTTTGGAATTACTATAAAACATTATGCACTGACACCTTTTCTCCATCCTCTTCCCACATAATGGCTTTCCTTTCCATTCTTTCTTTCCCCACTCTTTCAGAAGAGTAGCAGCAATCCTTACTTGCTCCAGTCCTTCTGAAGACACTCCAGTCTTCCTTGCAAGATGCGAAAACCCTTAAATACCCCAGTCCAGACAGCTACCCAGTCAAGTGGTATATGTAACTCCCTAATAATGCTATAGTAGATCTCCTTTCCACATTTCCCCTCTGGCCTTGTCCCACACTATGCTCTCACTATTCCAAAGCCAGGAAAAAATCCATCTTGTCCCCCTCATACTGCCCCATCT